>OX415252.1:16541137-19067348 GCA_948329865.1 Linaria vulgaris
GGCGCGGCACCTGTGGTTGAGGGGCGGGGAGGGTCGCGACCACTGTCGTACAAATCATCGCCATGATCTCATCCTTAAAGGTAGCCGGCATACCAGCAGTAACGGTTGTCGCATCCAAGTTCGATGCTGGCTGATCTCCAGTTTCCGACATTGGTTGATCCTGCTAAACAAGTGGCGGGATCCTTTTCGTTGCATGAGAAGGCACCCTCGCCCTTGGGGCCAGTTGTGCCCCAGTCAGGTAGGCATCTCAGAAGTGGTACTCTTTGCAACTATGCTATGTGATCGAGTTACTCTAAACATCTTGGTTTGCGCTACTATGCTTGTGGTATTCCTACAGATGATGGAAATAATTTGGTCTTATTTTATATGGGTTATAATACTCCAAAAATACAATACAAATGGGTCTGAAATAAACCAAACTATGCTAGCCTATTACAAGGAATGAGACGAGCTTTATCCGGAACACCTATTACACATAAGTGAGCCTAAATGACTAAAGTAGCCTCAAACAATCGAATATGGAAACGGTCGAACATAGAGTAGTTCGATGCTGAGGTAACAGTCGAATGCCATCAGGTTCGACTCTAAAAATCTCAAACGGGTCTGGATGGTTGATATTGATTGAACACTAGTCGAACAATCGAATGGTCTAGTTCGATTGTGGTAGGGTTGGTGAACACTAATTAATGTGTGGCGTGAATCTCGGGGAGTGGGGTATTTATAGATCTCGGATTGCAGAACCCACTCTATGAACGGGCAATAACAATCGAACGGAGATGTTCGATTGTCCCAAAAGAGTTAAACCACCCTGGTTTGATTCTTTCATGTTTGAGCTTTTAACAGGGGTCGGCCGGCCCAACTCACTTCTGGGCAACCTAAAACACCCCCACCAGCTATATTCACATTAAACGCGTAATGATCGCAAAAAATGATATTTTTTTCCCATTTGACTTATCAAAAAACATTATATACACGTTCATCTAACATATTTTCAAAAGAAAAAAAAACAATATGTTTACATTTGAAAAGTAAAATACAACATTGGATATTATTGTTGTTATATCTAAGTATAATAATTTGTTTTTTAAAAGTATGAACTTAAATGAATAAACCTTAATTGAATGTAAAGCTTAAATAAATAAATTTCGCTAAGTATGGGTACTTGTCATTTTGAAATATATGCTAAAAGACTTATTTAAGAAGTTCTATGTTAATTAAGAATAACACGGGGCATGTTTATGTAATTTACTCTATAATTTGACATAAAATCATGGATATTGGGCCAAAGATATAGGTGTTCTTTGTAACAAATTAGTCCTAACATGGACTCCCAGTAAGTTACTTGGGTTGGATCTCGCCTAGGTTTTTGGTGTTAGGCTGATAAAGCTTTACCTTGAGGCTTCGTTTGTTTCCCCGAAAAATAGGGGAAAAGGAAAAAAAATAAGGAAAATGAGGGAAAACAAAATTTTCCAGGAAATTTCTTAAGAAAAATAAAAGATTTTCTCTTATTTTCCAGCGTTTGGCTCATAATGATTTTTCAGGGAAAATTATTATTATGTGTAAATGCTTTTTGTATTTATTGTTGATCTAAATGTTTATAAACCATGATAATATGTAATGCTTTGTAATATGTATTAAAAGTAATAGACCTAAAAATTATATAAAATTAGTTAATATTTTTATTTTTGAAGTTCTCCTTAAAACTACTTTATGTAAATTATCATTGTACATAAACCAATAGCTTGCATAACTTTATTTTATAAATACTATGATAATTATCTTTACTTTTATATATTTCAATATCTTAATTATTTCCCATTAACTCAACAATCAATTATGATACTCATGCAAAAAAAAAGACCATAAATAAAAAAGATTCAAAAGTTTCTTGGATGTGTTTATAACTTTATATAGAGCTAAAAGGAAATTCGAATTTTCATGCTGGTTGCAAAACCATAAAGTTTCAAAATTTTTGAAAGATCTAGAATTTATTAACAAAATTTTTTCCCACATTTTTTGTAGGAAGAAAGATTAAAATCAAATCTTTTATGATAAAATTTATAATTCACACGGTTTACTTATAGGAGAAAAATTTGAAAATATTTTCCTATCTTTTCCAAATATTTCCTTTGTTTTCCGAGAAAATCTTAAATTGTCAAACAGTAGGAAAAAAAGTTTTTTCTTCTTTTTTTTCCTTTTCCCCTATTTTCTGGGGAAACAAACGGAGCCTGAGCAGAAAATTTATTAAGAGCAACGTGAAGTGGTGCAACCAATTCGATTATTAGTGTCCAAACACGAGTAGGATAGAGAATGGAGAATTTACTGCATTAAAATTTAGGAAGAGCCTAAAATCTTAGCCTTTTTGTTGTATCATGTCATCATGTAGATGTTGTACTTAATAGTTTTTTCTTTAAGCACACCACTAGAGTTAGGAAGTTTAAGTTATGTCGTATGTGATATAAGGAGCAATGATTTGAGAATTGGACCAAACACAGAATCAACAAGTTCACTGGTTACTAATTTGATCAGGTTGAATCGACTGAGCAACTGGTTCAACCGATTTATAATATTAACTTTATGTTTTTTGTACATGTAAAATAAATTACACTCGTAGAATTAAAATATGACAGCATAATTGTATTCATTTTTGTAGTATTTCACCAAATAGGCTCTTCACCTAATGTACTTTCATTAACTTGTATGATTTTTGTGTCTTCACTTGTTTCTGTCTTGCCTTAACTTCCTTGTTGATGGTTTGTTATACTAGCGATCATTAGTGTAGCTTTGTTTGCAGGGAGAATGTTGGCATTGGTGCATTTTTGCTCGTTGCTTGTTGTGTTTGTTGAGCACTTGTGGTTCTAATTTATGAAAATCTCACCCAAATGCTTGTCACATGTGTAGTTGTCGAGCACTTGTGGCCTAATTTATGGAAATTTCATTCAAAGGCTCGTCGCATGTGTATTTTTCAAGCACTTGTGGCTCTACATCTTCGTTTCTCTTTATTGTTGCTTATTTGTGCGTCTTGTCAATTTCTGATGCCTTAACCTTGTTCAACGTGTTGCATGTACGCTTTTTAAAGGTAATCGGTGTTGAGTGATCCATCCGATCGGCATTGAGAAACAATTATATGCACATTCTTAAGTAAAGTATTCGTACTCGGAAGAATGTTTTATATATTTCAAGATACACATGGATGCTTTTGATTAAGTTGCAGATAGTGGCAACCTCAGTTGAAGTAAGTTTGGTCTTCTTGCACTCTTTAGCTAAAGTGTAGTAATGATTTTCTTTTGTGCCTTATATAAAATAACGCTCTTTTAAGCTCTATCCATTCCCTGGTTAAAGCTTGAGCGATGGTCTGATCTCATTAGATCGCTATAGTGGTTGTTTTTGAATAACTGTCGTGAGGGTGACATGGTTAGTTGTATGTGTTGTCTTTGTTACTAGCATATCAACTACAATTTGCATAAGTTGAATCAACCATACGACTAGTCCCCAGTTCCATATTGCAGATAAGCTAATAATTATTAAATTGCGAGGATATTAACATCTTGACTGCGTAATTGTCTCTGTGGGAGATGTTATCTAAATCTTCCCACAGTAAAGGTAGGATGATCTATGGCGTGTCTTGTGATATGTGTGTAAATGTGTTCTATCGGGTTGTATAGAGTAACGAGGTAGCAAGAAACCTTTGATTGTTGCGAGGTCGTGTGTTATGAGCCCAAGTTTCTTTTCTAGATACATTGTTGTATAGAGTAACGAATACCAAGACATCTTCTAGGTCGTGTGTTATCTAGATCGATTAGTTGTGGAACATGTGATGTTGTTCCTCTTAAGTTTGTTGTTTAGCTGTCATCTTAGGGGGTCAATAAGTTCAGTCTTATGAGAAGATTTTGGAGTCGTTGTGGTGGATAGGGGTGTTCGCGTTCGGCCCAACCGAAAAATCATAAGTTAACCGAAATTTTAGGCCGAACCATAACCGAAATTATGAACTTGGTTCGATTTTTGGTTATGGCTTTTGGAGTTAAAAAAATTAAGTTCTTTTAAAACCGAACCCCGATTAACCCAATTAAACCGAAAACCACCCATTTCAAAGAAATATAATGATGTTTGACTATGATATTTTATGAATTGATGGATGATTTGTTAAATATGCATGTTATACACTCATGAACGAATATTTGATGAATGAATTATGATGAATGAATTATCGAATAAGTGTTACAAATTATTGTGAATAGTTAGGTAATATATTGTAAGAGATGTGCTTTTAAAATCTATATGTGTTATGTTTTGAACATGGCTTGCTTTTTATTAATAGACAAGTTTGTAATGTGAAATAGGTTGTTTATAATTTGACTTTTTAATTATATTTATTTAATTTTTTAAAAGAATTATATATATTTATTACTTGTGTAGAAAGTTTTTTTTTTTCTGAAAGAGCAGCTGATTGGTTAACTCGAAACCATAACCAAAACAGAACTGTTTTAACCAAAAACCAAATCAATTTATTGGTTTGGTTATTGGTTATCGTTTTTAGGCTAACCAAAAATTCAAGTTCTTTGAAAACCGAACCAATGGTTTAAAAAACTTAACCATGAACACCCCTAGTGGTGGCATTAGTCCCTTCAGTTGCTCTTGTAGACCTTGTCATAGTGGTGAACACGGATATTTCTTCTACAATGCATTTGGTGGTTCTTACAGACGACGCTACTAATGCGGGGTAATTTTGTCTACAGACTAATTACTCCACATCAGAACCCAAAATTTTGATTAGTCCTGAGATAGCTTGGAGGTAAGGAAACCTACATTGAGAAACGCGACACGTGAACTAGGTAGGGATTAGCTCGGTGTAGGCATTGCGATTCATAGTCAGTTGATGGTCGTTGGTGGGTGAGACTAAATCGAGTATATCTCAGATAAGAAGTTATTTAGATAACAATTATAGGTAGTGTAATTTAGTAGATAAGAAATAGTTATGTAAGTCGGGTGTGTATGCTAGGTTAGGCAGAAAGCGACTGATGTGAATTGGGAGTTTGTTGCTTTCAGACTGAACTTGGAATTAATCCAAGCTACCTACGTATGACGTTTAGGGAATCAAGTCAAAATTAGTTTGTTGTTTGTCTGTGGTTGAGGATCATGGCTGGGGGTGAAAGTCGGGCATCTCAGGTCAGGCCTTTGCAGATCATGTATTAGTTGTTGAGTCAGTTTTGTCGCGACTTTACAATTTTGCTCATAACTTCTTCATTAGAGGTTGGATTGACAACTTGTTTATTGATCTAGAAACTAGACTCAAAGGGCTTTCTATTGATATAAAACATATCAGTTCAGCCAGGTCCAGTTTGGTTAAAAAACAATTATGTATTGGATTAGTTTAGGTAGGTATGAACTGATTTGCACGACCTTACAGTTTTGCTCGTAACTTCTTTGTTAGAGGTCAGATTGACAATAAGCTTCTGAAAAGTAGACACAAAGGGCTTTCCATTGGTATAAGACATGTCAAATCGATTGGGACTCAATTTGTTTGGGAAATAATTCGGTCGTGGATCAGTTCACATACGTACAACTGATATGTGCGACCTTACGATTCTGCTTATAACTTTCGTTAAAGGTCGGGTTGGCAATCCGCTTCTTGATATGGAAACTAGACTCAAAGATATTTCTTTGTTATAATACACGTAAGTTCAGTTGTATTCGACCACTTTGGGTATGTACGAACGGATATGCGCAGCTTTATGGTTCTGCTTATAATTCCCTCGTTAGAGGTCGGATTGACAAATTGCTTCTTGATCTCGAAACTAGACTAAATAAACTTTTCATTGGTATAAGACATGTCATTTTTGTAGGGGCCCACTTTGTTCAAAAAATAATTTGCTCGAGGATCAGTTCGGGTATGTACAAAATGATCTTCGCAGCCTTATGATTCTGCTAATAACTCTTTCGTTAGAAGTCTGGTTGACAAGTCGCTTCTTGATCTAGAAACTAGACTTCAATTGCTTTCCAGAGATATAAGGAACATCAAATTTGGAGTTGAATAGACATGTCCTACGTAAGGTATATGACCGAAATGTTGTGTTGTGGGCGGGCCCCTCCTCTATTTATGAAGGGTTTGGATTGGGGGTATTTTATATGTGTTTGTTAGGCTTTTTTGATGGACTTGATGCTTGAGCCCATCTTGTTCAACTATGCGTGGGTTCACTTTTTGATCATAACTTCTTCAATACAACAACAACAACAACAACCAAGCCTGTAATCCCAATTAAATTGGGGTAGGCTATATGAACCATAATGAATCACGTCGAGTCGTGAACATGAATCTTCTGCCTCCATAGGTTTCGGTTGACGAGCATGTCTTCATTTAGATCTTTTAGCTTCATGTCGTTCCGTATGACCTCCATCCACGTCTTTTTCGGTCTCCCACGAGCTCTAGTCGTCTGTCCTAAGTCGAGATCTTCAACTCGTCGTACCGGTGCATCTATGGGTCTGCGTTTAACATGCCCAAACCATCTTAAACGATTTTCTCGCATTTTCTCGTCAATGGCCGCCACACCCAATTTATGCCGAATATCTTCATTGCGCACTCTATCTCTCCTAGTGTTACCGCACATCCACCGAAGCATGCGCATCTCTGTAATGTTCATTTTCTGTGCATGACTTTGCTTAATAGCCCAGCACTCGGAGCCATAAAGCAAAGCATGTCTAATAGTCGTACGATAGAACTTTCCTTTAAGCTTTAAAGGAAAGTTACGATCGCACAGAATCCCTGTCGCACTCTTCCACTTTGTCCATCCAGCTTGGATGCGGTGGTTGACGTCTCCATCTAACTCTCCATCCATCTGCAGTATGGAGCCTAAATACCGAAAATGCGCACTTCTAGGTATCTCTTGGCCATCCAACTGAACCGTGCCATCGTTGTTTCTTCGTTGTTTGCTAAACTTGCATTCGAGGTACTCTGTTTTTGTTCGACTTAGTCGAAATCCTCGTGCTTCTAATGTTTGTCTCCATCGTTCTAATTTAGCGTTAACTCTCATTCTCGTCTCATCGATGAGGACAATATCGTCTGCAAACAACATACACCATGGGACTCGGTCTTGGATGGCTCTGGTGATTTCATCAATTACAATGGCAAACAAAAATGGGCTCAAAGCTGACCCCTGATGTAAGCCAATTGTAATTGGAAAGGCGTCTGTTAAACCGCCACAAGTTCGGACACTTGTCACCACATTCTCATACATATCTTTTATGATGTTGATATATTTATGGGGCCCCCTTCTTCACCAAGGTCCACCATAATACATCTCGAGGTACTTTGTCATATGCCTTTTCTAAGTCGATAAAGACCATATGAAAATCTCTACTCTTTTCTCGAAAGCGCTCAATGAGCTGACGAATCAAATGGATGGCCTCTATGGTCGATCTTCCGGGCATAAATCCAAATTGGTTCTCAGATATGGGAACAATTTGTCTCAATCGGTGTTCGATCACCCTCTCCCATAGCTTCATGGTATGAGACATAAGCTTTATCCCACGATAGTTAGAACAGTTTTGGACATCGCCCTTGTTCTTATATATAGGTATTAGCGTACTCTTCCTCCACTCTTCTGGTATTTTATTTGTTCGCCATATTTTGTTAAAGAGGTCCGTCAACCAGGTCACCCCTATCTCTCCCATGCTTCTCCAAGCCTCAATAGGGATACCATCTGGGCCAACGGCTTTTCGAGTCTTCATCCTCTTCAAGGCATCTTTAACTTCCGACCTTCTAATACGGCGCATAAAATCGCGGTTCAGGTCCTGAGGGGACTGCGAGATGTCACCCACTGCTTGGGTGGGGCCTCCATTGAACAGGCCCTCGAAGTACTCCCTCCACCGTGCTTTGACCTGATCCTCACGCACTAAGACAGACTGACCTTCATCTTTGATGCATTTCACTGCACCTAGGTCTCTAGTCTTCCTCTCTCTAATGCGAGCAATTTTGTATATATCCTTCTCAACCTCCTTGTTATCCCTCTTCTCATAAATTTCCTTGTACACAGCCTCTCGCGCTAGTCCAACAGCTTTCTTTGCTTCTTTCCTGGCTAGCTTATACTTTTCAAAGCTTGCTCCATCATGGTTCTTCTTCAAATCCCTGTAGCAATCCCGTTTGGCCTTGATTGCCGCCTTTACTTCTTCATTCCACCATGACGTGTCTTTACCTATCAGGCTACTACCTCGAGATTCACCTAAGAGGTCTTTAGCTACCTTCTTGATACAACAAGCCATTTTGGTCCAAGTTGCATCTGCATCGTCCTCAGTCTTCCAGTCTACCTCTTGAACCACTCGCTCTACGAATGCCTTTTGGGTAGACTCCTTAAGCCGCCACCACTTAATTCTAGGTTCCAACCGGCGCCTACTCCTCTTCACTCCTTGCCGCAGTCTAATATCCAACACCAAAAGCCTATGTTACGTAACCACACTTTCCCCGGGGATGACCTTGCAATCTATGCAACGACTTCTATCTGCCCTCCAAGCTAAGAAGAAATCTATTTGGCTCTTATTTGACCCACTCCTATAAGTGACCAAATGAGACTCTCTCTTCTTAAACCAAGTATTTGCTACAAGCAAATCATAGGAGAGGGCGAAGTCTAAGATAGCGTTTCCCGGCTCATTGCGATCCCCAAAGCTATACCCGCCGTGGATGTCCTCGAACCCATCACGGCTAGATCCTACATGACCATTAAAGTCACCTCCAATGAAGAGTTTCTCGCTACTAGGGATCCTTTGTACCATCTCGTCCAAATCTTCCCAAAACTTACGTTTCACGGCTTCGTCTAGTCCTATCTGTGGTGCATAGGCACTAATGACATTCAAGATATCCTCGCCTATGACCAACTTGACCAGTAAGATCTTGTCGCCCTTCCTTCTGACCTCCACCACGTCCTCGAGCCAAAGCTTATCTATGATGATCCCAACACCATTTCGGTTCTTCTCTGTCCCGGTATACCAAAGCTTACAACCCCAAGGGTCTACTACTTTGGCCTTTTCACCAACCCACTTGGTCTCTTGCACGCACAAGATGTTGATCCTCCTCATAGACATTGCCTCAGCTAGCTCGACCAATCTTCCTGTGAGTGACCCCACATTCCACGATGCAAGGCGAACTCGTCGTTCCTGGACTAACTTCTTTACCCTCACCCGTCCTGGAAGGTGAGGGAACCCTTGCTCATTTGACATCACACCCGGGCGTCGATGTGGCGCGTCGCTTCCGGGCGACGACCTAGCAACCCTTGCCCATTTATCACTACACCCGGGATCCGATGTAGCGCGTCGCTGAGTAGGGAACGCCCCAACGAAATTCATAGTATGGTTCATATCATAGGATGTGACGGGGTTTTTACGTTGGCTGTCACAAGCCTACCACAACCCTCCTCATTTATCCTGACTTCTTCAATACTTATTGGAATTGAGATCTATTTTTTTTTTAAACTAGACATCCGTGTCTTTCCACCGACGTATGACTCATGGCTTGCTTTGTTCTATAACAATAGTAGTGAATTTTACAAGTCGTGATTGTGTTTGCTTTTTAACCTTTTATCTTTAAGATACACAACTACCAACTCAAAGTTGTCGTGGCTATTCGTTTTCTGAATCCCACTCGAGAAGATGACATAACACGTGACCGACACAAATTATAGTACAACATGATGTATTGATAACATGATGCAATAAAGGAGTGAGATTGATTTTTGATTATTTTTTTTCGAGAAATTAACAAATAACCGATTGATTTCTCAAGTCTTTTACAATAAAATTAAATGATATAACACTAAGGCACGCACGCAACCTCACATACGCTTGTGTTTTTAATTGGTAAAAAGATTAACAATTAATATTAAATCTCACAATAGCTGAAACACCAATCCAATCAAACCCTTAGATTTCTCTCTCTCTCTCTCTCTCAGATCAAAATTATTGGCAAACCTCAAATTCATCGTGAATCGATTCTCTGCTCGACAAGGTTTTGGAGCTGATAATCAATCGACGACTCAGAAATCATGTTCAAAAATTTCTGGTAACTTTTTATTCCTATTTTGCTTCGAGGTCAAGTAAATTATTTATTTTACGCTGATTATTTGTTTCATTTTGGATTCAATTATGTCCTTTTCGTAATTTTTTTTACTGTAACTGCATATTGCCGTGTTCGTGATATGAATGATCGAGCGTCGTACTACTTGCTTTCTAATTGTATTCTAATTGTACGGAATCGTCGTTGATTCGTAGTCGGTTTACGGGATTTTTGATTCTTATCTTCTTTCATTCTACTAATAACGTTATGCATTTGAGAGCTATAAAAATTGGGTGTATATCTCATCAGCACCCACTCTATGTGAACTAATGATTTTCGTCATTGTTGGTGGTTGTCAGTTTTACGTTCTGTTTGAGCATTGTCGTGTCACGCGTTCTCTTTCTTTTTAGATTTTTTTTACATGGAACTGAACGAGTAGTATGCTTATAAGCTGAACATAAGAAAACATGGTTCTTGCTGTGGTGTAATCGTCTTGTGGAGAGCCGTAATTGCCTTTTATGTGCAGGAACTCTCAGGAGCAGCAGAATGCTCAACCACGTCCCCAGGCAATATCTACAAACTCCTGGTATCCACCATCTGTTGTTAGCACACCTAGCTCTTCACGCCCCACTACACCTACTGCCAGTACATCCAGCAGCTTCAGTACGCCTAGACCAACTGATCGTCCTACCTCTATATCGAATGTTTCACCTGCAGAGGCAGCAGGCATCATTGCTACGTTGAAAGATAAAAGGTGAGAGTAATTTGCATGTTAACTTTCGTTTGATCAGTGAAGTTATATTTCATTTCGTATTTGCTTACTTCAAAGAGAAATTAGCTTTTAAAACTGACCGTATTGCGTGATTCTTTATGGAGGAATTTCATGTTGACTGGAGATGATATCTCACATTGCAGTCTGCTGAATTGATTGATCAGATTCAACCTTTGCGTTTCCATACTAGTGTCCTACAGTTTGTCTTCCATGTGGATCTTTGTATGTCAAAGATTTGGAAGAAAAATCTAGATCTTTTTTTAGTTCTCAAATTGATAACCCAAGCCAACCTGCCTCATGTTTGTTCTTGTCATTAGTTTCACGCCAGTGACTTAAGCATTTGATTTTCTGGCTGGAGTGGATAATTTTATGGCAGTAAAATCACAAGAAGGAAATATAAAAGAATAACGAAATTCAGAAAAGTAAGGCCAAATATAGAAAATAATTGGTAGTAGAAGGGCGTTGTGATGTGGGGAACAGCAACATAAAGAATCAGGAAGAGAATAGGTTGTGATGGTAGGAGGAAACGCACAGAGGCTGAGAAATGTGAATGACGGTTCTTATCATTGACTGGCTTTTTAACTTTCCATATACTTTTTGCTGAGTATCAAACAAATAATTCCACGTGCATGATAATTCAGTCGAGTGTTTATCTGTATGAGTGTAATATAATCTGTTAAGTATGAATAGCAATCTTTTATTTATTGGATTATATATTGTCTAGTTAGAACTCAACAACTTTTTCTGCATCAATTTTTTTGCATTTGCCTCACATCGAAGGAAAAACACTGAAATCATACATTCGTGCATAAAGATGATGATTTGTTATCAGTCGCAGAAGATCCTTCTCATATTTTTATTTAATGTTTTCAGTCCGGATGAGCTGAGAAAGCTTCTTTCAGACAAGGATGCCTATAACAACTTCTTACTCTCCCTTGAACCTGTTAGAACTCAGAACAGGGTAAGTTGTAAGCTTTGAGTTGTTCATATTTTTAAAGGAAACTCTATGTTTGCCCTTCTTCCTCAATTAAGGTTACTATCATTTAAGCGACTGTTGAATAGTTTAACAAGATAAGCTATGTAATAGTACGTGAAGTGAAGTATGTGAGGAGATAAATGTTGTATCTGGAGCTGTACATTTTGTGTGATTAACAATTTAGCACTTGCACTAAATTGCAACATTGCAATTTTTAAGTGCACTTTGTCATATAGCGCAAGGTTTGCTGGTTGTCTTTTAACTGATGTCAAACGTAGGTTTTTTGCTTGATGTACACCAAAATCCTTTGACCAAAATAGTCTAGTTTCAACTTTTTTGCTCCATTATGAATGGTTCCTGCAGTTGGCCAAAAATGGCTGCTTTATGTGTATGTGAATGTGTGGGTCCTCACATATGTATCCTTTCTTCCCATGCTTCTCCGTTTAGACTACAGCTAGTGGAAGTTCTTGACACAAATCATTCTATTTATTGTTCAAACAGGTTCGAGACGATCTTCGGAATGAAACACTTCAGCTTGCTAGTAAGTTTTTTACTCACTCTTCATTTCAATTCCAGATTGGATACTTCTTTTTTGATGCATAGATTGGATACTTTACCGAGCTGATATTAAGATCCCGATTGTAGGAGAGAATCTGGATAAAGATCCACGCATGATGGAGCTAAGGAATCAGGTTAACTCTTTGTTCTTAGATTGTGGTCACCTACCTTGGAAAAGCTTTGAATCTATATTATATTGGTTTATGATCTTTTATTCTGGCTTCAGTGCAGAATCATTCGAACTAC
This sequence comes from Linaria vulgaris, assembly GCA_948329865.1. Lineage (NCBI taxonomy): Eukaryota > Viridiplantae > Streptophyta > Magnoliopsida > Lamiales > Plantaginaceae > Linaria > Linaria vulgaris. Next base: position 16,553,729 of record OX415252.1, read on the forward strand.
GGAGCTCGCTACTGCTCTAGAGAATCTGCATGAATTAGAGAGGAGAAAAGAAGAGATGCAAAAGAATTATTCTCCTTCATCACTCCTCCATCGACTTCAAGGTAGAGTATGATTTTTTTATTAAAAATAACATCTTAAAATGGTTATATCTCGAGGTTGACAAGTTACAGCGACATTTTATTTGTTGCCACTAGTTCATTGTGCATGTGCTTGTTATATTTCCTCATGCTTTGGATACCATGCTATCGACTGTTCACTTAAATTTTTATGCTTGGACTCGGTGTATTATCTTTGGTCCACAAATGACTTATTATTGTATTACTTCAGAAGCACTGAACGAAACAGAGGAAGAATCTGAGACGCTGCACAGGAAGCTTCTCGATAAAGAGATTGATCTTGCGACATTCGTTCAGAAGTACAAGAAGATGCGTCATACTTACCATAAACGTGCACTTACCCATCTTGCTGCAAAGACATCTGTAAGCGGTTGAGTCTTTGATATGCTTCAAAAGGGAATGTGCTTCTGGAAATTATCTCATCGCCACCTGCTGCTTTTCTACAATATGTAAAATTTCATACATAAACCTTGTGGCCCAGTGCCAGCTTCTCTGCCTTGGGTGTTTTATTATCATTTGTATGTTCGACAGTGAACCAATGATGTTGAATTGAACTACGTTTTTGTAAAACATAAGAGCCTTGTAAAGTATTTTTGTGTGGGATACCCAAACTCAGTGATAACTTTGATTTCTTTTCGTGTTTGAATTGTTATATTTAATTTGTATACAAATAGTTATAGTCATTTGCGACTCAGAGGAATAGTTCTGAAGCTGTCTGATAACTATCAAGCTACATAAACAAAGATGGAAAAAGTATCAACTAAGCATTTGCAGATCATTTGTCTAGCTGAATCTCTTCCTTAAGTCGATCGATTTCTTTCTCCCATTTCAATCCATTCATTTGCCGGCCAAAGGGAACAATGAGATTGTAACGGAACACCTGCGAGGAAAAAGAAAATTAAGTATTAGCAATAAAACACGGTTGAATACAATTATGCCATGCAGTAACAGTACCACCCATAAAGACAGCCGAAAGGAGCAAGTGAATGATTCCTTAAGTATGATGAGTAAGTGAAAGATTCCTCCAGTAACCCTTATTTTGCCCCAGAAGAAATTCTCAAACTACATAGGATTATAAACCAGAATGTAATTACAAATCAGACATCTCGTTACCTCATGCAAGTTATGTTTTCTTAAACCTGACAAGATTGACCTCACTCAATTTTTTTTTTTTATAATAAATATATACCTCTCCCCACTTCCTTCATAAATATATGTTTATACACAGAAGAGCTTAAGAGTTTTTAAATACACATATCCAACAGCAGCAATAAAAAGCACAGTAAGAATCATTCAATACTTTTTGCAAGAGATCATTCAGTATCACTAACACCATATAATAAGAAACGTTTACCCAACCGCCAAGTTCTTCAACTTGCAACGACTAATTAACTCTTGCAGGAGAAACGTTTACCTCAAGCCTCAAGGCATGGAGTGTTTTTATCACAATACTAAGATAGCAGAATAAAAACAATGCCTATTTACTACTTATGCGGTAAATCCAGGTGTTGAAAAGGTGGTAGCATAAGAATATGATGATACCTTATTGTTTATATCACGCAGCTGGAGTTTCAACGCCTCCGAAGACTCGACCCATTTGGAGTCATCCTCACCAACTTTACATGTCCAAGCTCTCTTAAGCACTGATCGCCAACCAGAAATGTTGCTCCTTATCTCTTTATTCAGTTCAACCCACTCCGGAGCACACCCATTTTTGTTGAGGATCCTGTAGAGGGTGTCTTCAGCAGGGTCCGCATGAGGATTACAACTTAGGTCCAATGGCTTTCCTTTCCCTGGTAATTTTTCAAACTGACCTTCCTCCATCGCATGCAATACTCGTTGCTCCACCACATTTATAATGTCCGTCTCCGATCTGCACAATAGAGATCAGAAAAATTAAGTATGGTCATTGTATTGATGACGTGGTATAACCAGAGTTTGAGATTAAAAAACATTTTTTTAGGTTTTAGCATATAACCACCCCAATCCTTGTGGACTAATAGCATAACCAACGTCCAACTCGATGTATCGTTAATCGTGCAACTGCTGCAACTAATAATTTCTCTTGAGATCATAAACCATAATTGCGTTATAAATTAATGTTAGTTTATTTCTTCTATTGATTTATGAATCTTGATAGTCATGTCATTCACCGTTAATTATTTATACCCATTTGGTTCCCAAATTCATTCAACGCTCATTAATTTATTTTCTCAATACACTATTTAAATTCTAAAAATAAAGAACAATAATCCGACACCAGAAGCTACACTAATTCGAGCTGAATTTCAATTATTAGTTGTAGTGGTGGCTCTAATTTAATTTTTTTAACAGAGTATTATTATTATTAGGGATAAAAGCATCAAGCCCCCTGAACTATGCACGTTTTTGCGACTTGCCCCCTAAACTAATTTAATAAGCGTTTTGCCCCCTAAACTATGCACGTCTGTTCGATTTGCCCCCTGGCCGGGTTTTCGGCTATTTTTTGGCCATTCTTGGCCGGAATTTTTCCTCTTACCCGACACATATGTGTTGTACTAGATGTCTATTAGTAGTTGATGACAAAAAGTAGGCGAAAAACCATCTCGAACGGGGCTTATTCTAGCCAAAATGTGATTTCCTCTTCAGTGTATTTTAGCCGGAATATGCCCCGTTCGAGGTATTTTTTCGCCTACTTTTTGTCATCAACTACTAATAGACATCTAGTACAACACATATGTGTCGGGTAAGGGGAAAAATTCCGGCCAAGAATGGCCAAAAATAGCCGAAAACCCGGCCAGGGGGCAAATCGAACAGACGTGCATAGTTTAGGGGGCAAAACGCTTATTAAATTAGTTTAGGGGGCAAGTCGCAAAAACGTGCATAGTTCAGGGGGCTTGATGCTTTTATCCCTTATTATTATTATTACTGAGTGTAGTGTTTGACCTGACGTTGTTACGCTGACCACGGAGCTCCGGCGGGAGTTTACGGTCGTTGACGGCGTCGATGACGGAGGAGAGACGATCGCTGCTCCTCAATTTCTTCTCGTCGGAATCCTCAGATGACGATGACGATGACGATGACGCGAATCTGACGTCAGCAAGGGATGATGAAATACCCGCCGTTATCATCGATGTCGATTTCTTATTATGAATAAAAGAGAAATTGACGGCTCTCCTTACTCCGAGACGAACCGCCGCCATTGTTATGAATCTTGTGAAAGTCGGAGCACTGTAACTGTAAACTGTATTATTGTTATAATGAATGTATTAATAATATTTATGCATTTTGAACCAACCAACCGACTCGTACCAAAAAAAAAACCAACCGACTTTAATTTGTTCGAATTTTGTTCGTCTTTCACAAACGGCCGATTTATGAACCCCATAAAAAGGAAAGGAAAAGAGAAATTAGTGTATATTTTGTAATTACTAAGAGCTGTGTTTGGTTCCGAGAATTAAGTGAAATAACGACGCTTATTCGACTAGCGTGGTTATACGGATTAAAGTTGCGGATCAAAAATTTAATAATTGGGTCACTGCTATTGTAGCACTTAAGATCGCATATTACAATCGCTACCCCCTAGCGATTGTTTAATCTCCATTTTAACACAAAATCCGGCACACTTGAAAGGATAATAATGCCCCCGATATTTAAGCAATATTTCTAAATTCATTGTTCTAATTTTTCATTTCCCACCAAGCAAGGACTGTGCTGCAACAAGTGAGGCGATTACTAGGCAAAACCCTAATTCCCAAAAGCTCCAAAATTTCTCGTGAGTCAGCAAGTATGACTAAATATAAACTAGTGTATACCTATACGTGTTGAATTTATACGAAAGATTGCAGAGATGGATGTTTTTCTGTTCAATTTTCACTAGAAAAGGAAGCACAATATGATTTTGGATAATGCGACGGAATATTGTTGTTGTTTTGGTATGTAATATACTCATGTTGTCTTGTTGAGGTCGCATAATCGCGTATTGTGGTTAGGGTTCATACTTTGTTAATTTTAAAACCCTAATTTTGCGATTGGGGTTTAATTTGGGGCTTCGTATAAATTGACTACATGCATCGTTATTAAAAGTGATTCCACATTTAACTATGGTATTGCATACACGAGACTCGAATTCATTGCCTCATTTTGTGAATTTGACAATGAATTGGGGATTTTCTTGATATGGTATGGTTAATGCCATTTGTCCCCATTTGTATAGTACTACTCCATATCCTCATATGAGTTGATAGTTCATATGTTATTTTATGAGTTGATACTTTTGTTCACTACTAAAATTACCATTTTCCTTTACGAGTAGATATTTTTGTGAATGTCCAAATGCAGTTCGTAACTAGGGTATTGCATGCATGGGACGCGAATTCATTGCATGACTCTGTGCATTTGACAATTACTTGTGGGTACTGTTTATATGGTATGGTTAATGCCATTTGTCTCCATTTGTACAGTACCACTGAATATCCTCATATGAGTTGATAGTGCATGTGTTCTTTTATAAGTTGTTACTTTTGTTCACTACTGGAATTACATTTTTCTTTTATGAGTTGATATTTTTTTGAATATCCAAAAGTAGTTTTTAACCTTGTTTTGGTTAGTACTCAGTTGATGGCAGATTTAAGCAGGCAACCAGATCAAGCTCAACCTAATCGTGATGTTAACAAGCCTAAACTGAGTCGTAGAGCATGGTCTCTAGAGGAAGAACGTGATTTGATAGTAGTGTTGAAGAATTTGCAGCAGCAGGGTATTGCAGTTGACACATTCCGCAGGGATGCATTCCGTCGTAGGTTGGAGGTTGGGATAAAGGCCATCATTCTGGAGTCGACGTTGGAGGCCATCCCACAGATCAAGTCCAAGCTACAAGTTTGGATGAAGAAATATCATCACCTGCATTCTATGTTTGACTGCACTTGTGGTCCAGCTTGTCTTAACCCTGAAACCAAAGAGTTGGAAATTGTGACGAGGAGTGGTGGAAAGCATACGTCGTGGTGAGTATTTGCATTAAATTTTATAACGAATGGTAAAACCACATCAAACTGTAGTGTATGATGCTGATAAACTTTGCCTTACATCTAACATGTAGGCGCATCCGTACATTGAATGTTATAAGAATAAGGTGTTTCGTTTCTATGACGATTGGGAATCAATCTTACGCAGAGGCAATACAGTCAATCCATAGAATTTGATTACTATGATAATCTGAAGAATATGTCATCTAGAATCGTGTTTTAAACATGCCATAACTCTCTAGCCTTATATGTTGTTTATTCTTGCTTGTACATTGTGTTATGTTAGATTGTTATTCGTTTAAAACTACGATAATTGTGTTATTACTCAACAACCTATGAAAGTCTTTTAGAATTGCGATATTTTGTGTATGAAATATTTCAATGAGAATGCTCATGCGTTTGCGTATTCTATATATGTTGGTATTGTCTTAGAATGGCAGGCTTGATGAGAACATTGGTGTTGTGCATAATTAATAAGTTCTGCTATTCGGACCAAAGTTTTTCGTGCTAAGGTAATTTTCATGATTGCCACCGATTTATATTTGCAGAAAAAAAAAACCTCAATTTTGACAGAGTATTGAGTAAAGATAGACGAAAACATTGAAAAGTAACAACAAAGAACATCATCAACATAACTTGTTAACAAAAGTTGTAATAACGGAGTAACATTGCCACAAAATAAAAGGTAAACATAATTAATACGACGTCAAAAACACAAAATTACATGAACACAAAAATAAAATAAATTTCATAACAAAATCATGGCCCCGCATAAATAAGATCTCTTCGCGATAACATTGTCATCGCGGTAATTGGAACAACTTTAATGACGAAACAGAAAAGACAGACTTCGTAATTCAATAACCTCTTCGCTTTGAAGTGGTTCTCAATGCGCGTATCATGCAAGATATGGAACAATATTACATAAAGGTACACCAGACAAAAGTTAAGGAATCATGTTGATAAACTTACATTGTGCATGTATGGATCAACTACAGTCAAGTCAAGTTTGATCTTATTCTTTCTGGGCTTGAACGTCACGCCCGGAGTATTGTAAAATATGAGGAACTGAGTGAAGCGAGTCTTGATTATTAGCAATCGTTCCTTCACCATATGTGGAGTCACGACAATCTCCATGAATTTGCTCATCACCGGAGCCAGTTCTTCGTATGTCTCCTGCATTTGTCCTTTAGTGAACCATTTATCCTAGTTCAGCTTCTCCCTGAATTCGGTTATCAACTTCGTTTCTACATCATGTTTTCATACAGTTTAGTTACAAAAGAGGCAAACTGTGTCGTCCTGGATGAAGAAACAAAGATGTCATCAGATTTACTAATACAAAACAAGCCTAATTGGAAAGATACAACGTTATAAATGCAAATAAACTTACCAAGACTACGTTATATACTCTACCAACTTTTATTTTCCACAAATGTAATAGCAGGATCGGTGTAGAGTTGTGTTGATGTGTTGATAGATTTACAATAATGCACTATTTATAATGGTCGAGTTCTTGCCAGACACTAATTTTGGTCAACCAGCGGTCACCTCCTTTATAAACCACTCTTTACACACTATTTGACACGCCAAAAGTTTTTGGAATCGTGCCAACTGCCAACCGTTACATGCACTAATGGGAACATGTGTTGTTCACCATTAGCCACAACATTTTGGAAAGACCTCTTATACCGAAAACAACAAAAGTAATAACACAAAACCATAGGCAATACTATTTAAAGCACTTTTTAAACCCTAGGCAAAACTTATATCATCAAATAAATAAACTACTTAACACAGTTTTAAAGCACAAATTTACAAAGTTAATTTATCCAAGACAATACTATTATAAGATGCTTGATGAAACTACACCCAAAGAAACAGGCCTAGTTAGAAATAACACAAAACCATAACCAGATAGAATAACACTTTCGAATGAACATAAATGATTGCAATTTACACATAAATATGCATCTGGTTTATACAAATACTAATAACAAAACCAACATTGTTTTACAATACATTCGAATATATAAGAAAAAAGGAACCGTGCTAGTTCCTCATAAAGAACAACATACAAGGAATGACCACAAAGGTCAAGAAGAATACGAGCACCTACGATACGACACAACACATCACTGCCCATTTACTCATCATCATGTCGTCTACATCATGAAATAAAGTTAGAAGGATAGAGCATAATTATCTATTAGGTGCTACGGATCTGGAGCCGCTACTAATTTCATCATTGTTGTAAATTGTTGTTGTTTACGAATGATGATCCACCTCTTGAAACGAATGTACATCTGCCTCTAGTTGCACTATGTGTTAGACGTGTGGAGGGATAACGTTTTATGTGACCATATTTTGGTAAGTTTATTTCATCAGCCCACAGAAAAGAATAGGGGTGGTATGGTGCAAAGGGCACTTGTAATAATAACGCCTTGCCATTAGGTAAAGCATAGTTCCGGTTCCACAGATACAAACCACATCGTAAGGTGCAACCATCTACAAATTTACTCTCAAATTACAATTGTACTCCCACGCAACATTACACTTGAATGACATATGAAGCTGTGAAATCATTTTTTAGGAAAGTATGTTTTGTGCTCAAATTATGTAATTTGTGAAGTCCATTTCGCGTTTCAGAGACTTATTAATATGTGAAATGTAAATTTCACTAAACATAAGATTGTTACAAGATTTGGATGCAAATATACAATGTCAACATGATAAAGTTACACAAGTTTAAGGTAATGCGTTAAATGCATTGAGTCAAAAATCCCAGAAACTCTGTGAAATTAAAGCATTCTACTGACAATACACATCATAAACATATGTACAAGTAAAGATCATCATAAACATGCGGACAATACCTTGTTTACAGATTACTGATAATTAACAATTTGCAGTAGCTAATGTGAAGGATTAAGGTTACAAAAGAGTGATACATACCTTTCTTAATAGAAAATTTGGGGGTGAATATCTCGTGATACACACAAGTTGAAGGCACTAACATGCAAAACAAACAAAAACAAACATCGTAATAAGAACGAGTTGTGCGAATTAGAAAAGGGAAAGTTTGAGAGCCTTACCAATTTCTTGTGACGACGAGTCTGCAAATTTCTTGCAATATGAGGAGAATTTGAATTGATTGAAAGGAATGAGATTATGGTTTACATGCTGCAAATGCTCTGTTTTCGATTGGAGTGGTGAATGAACTCGACGAAGTACCGTTGTAATGTGGGGTAGTTGGGGAGTATAATAGGTATTTCGTTTAAATTTTCTGGATGAGAATTGAGAGCCAATAGACGATACGAACTACGGATCCTACCAAAGAAGACTTGAAAGCCTATTTTAATATTCGTCGAATCAGACAGGTTATTAAATGTTTGTCTATTGTATTACCATAACTCTTCGTGCAAATCAAACTGGTTACAAAACACGAATTACTATATTATTCGCTGTATAGTGCGAGTTTTTGTAACTTTTCATTTTCGGTAATAACGGAACCAAACACGCTCTAAGTAGTACTTGATGTGTTTATCTAATTATATTATTTATTTATTTATATCAAATGCCAAGTACGAAAAAGAGACAAAAATCTAGTTTAGTCGTTCAAATTGGTCTCATTAGGATTTTGAGTTTTGCCACTTCTACTTGTTACTAGTTACTACACGATTTTGTTTTAATATCGGCACCGTTGGTGTTGGAATCACGTGGGGTCATATACCTGATTTTGAGGATTTTGACACCTGACTATATCGACAAAATTTGTAAGAGAAAAAATATGATGCATTGTGAGAGAAGTACTCAAAAAAATTGTATATGACCTCAAAATATCAAACACCATTAAGGCACAGCAACAAAAGCAATATCTAGTTCTACATATCTTTACCGAACTTGGATAAAGCACAATTTTCACTCAAATTGACATTTCAAAATCAAAAAAACAATTCGACCACGATTCTACTAGTATTAAACGATAACACACGGAAAAAATTCACTCTACAATAGCACACCCTCAAAAAAGGAACAACTCAACCTCCCGGTAACATCTTACAACATAATGTCAAATCCACGACCAATGATTGCAAAGTTACTATAACGTATTGAAGCGTGTCTCATTGATAATCAAAGACTAGCATATAAAAACTTGGGCACTCATAGCAGCCCAGCATTCTTCAACGCAACCTTAAATTCATTGTCACTGTCCCACGGGCTCACCTGCATATCACCCAACGGCGCTAAGTGTATGCTTATCGATTCATTTGCCAAAAATTTCATAAAACTACAAAAAAGATCAAGGGCTAATAGCAAGCAACTAATGACTGTATCTATTCAGTGCAGGAAGATTTACCTCAGTTATCTGAGAGTCGAAGTATTTTTCGATCTTCGCCATAATCATATCATCTCTATTGTCACATAGCAAGTTAAAAACAGCACCTGTTTGAGTTGCAGGAATGTTAAGAATAATGTAGAATTGATACTATAGGTTAAAAGATACATTTCAAGGCACATTTAATCAATTGGAATTACAAGAGAATTACAGTAAACACCTCCTGGTGGCGTTTGGTCACATTATAATAAAGCAGTAAAGCATCCTAATACTTAAGAATCACAAAAACGTTTCTTTAGCACTAATACACTGACAAAAACAAAGAAAAAAAATATCATTCAGATCTTGTAATGACTAAACAGCCTAGTGATACGAGAATACAGCAGTAAGATGCAAAAGTAAAAAGAATAAAGAAACAATTTTAATGCTAAAAAGAAACTGAATGAATAGTTTTCCAATAAATCCCTTACTTCTTTATCCAGCTTTAGTTCATTAATTTCATTTCAAAACCATTAAAATTAGAATAATTTGAAATTTCATTTTTGTTTACGATTTGACCAAAACTGATATAAAGTTGAAACCGTGAGGTGATGTATTTTGACCAAGCTGACCGCAACATCCTCGTAGTTGGACGACCACCGAATTAAAAGAGAGGATAGAAGGTCAAATACCTTTACGGCCAAAGCGACCTGCTCTACCAACCCGATGCATGTAAACTTCGTAATCAGGTTCAGAAGGCTTATCATATACTATGGGGAGATCATAATTGACAACTAAATTGACCTGCAGAAAGAAATCAGTATTTTCAGTCCACTTCAAGAACCATGCAAGAAAAGAGTATAACAATAACAGTCCGAGCTCGAAACCAAGAGAAGTACCTCTTGTTGGTCAAAACCCCGAGCAAGAAGATCAGTTGATATCAACACTTGAGTTAAACCCTCTTTAAACTCCTTTATAATCTTATCCCTACTTGCTTGATCCTGAGCACCTTGAATTGTTGTGACCTCGTAACCAAGCTCAACCAAAGATTTGTGCAATGAAACTGCACTATTCCTTGTACGCACAAATACAATAGTTTGTCCAACCTGCTCTCCAATTTCTAGTATTCTGTCTTTGATCACTGTAATCTTTGAACGTTCATTAGGACAATGCACCTTATATTGTTTTACAGACTCTAAGGATAGTTCTTCCTTTTTCACAAACATCTGGTTATAATCTCTGACAAAGATTTCCTCAACTATCTTGGCTACAAAAGCCCTGACAGTATCATTAAAGGTAGCTGAGAACAGGAGCACCTGAATACAATATCACATTAATTAAACAAAAAATCCACATCCTTTCATCAATTTTTGGATGAAGTGTCACTTACAAACAACAAATCTTGAACAAAACTTGAAAAAGTATATGAAAAATATGCTTCCAAATGCTTCTAATTAAAATACATTCATTTCTAACTCTTCCACTAAATATAAAAATTAACGCAAGAATTAACTGAAATTATTTTGTTATTAATACAACTTTACCAGCACATGTTCATGTGTATATATATATGTGTGTGTGTGTGTAAGAGAGAGAGAGAGAGAGAGAGAGAGAGAGCATTTCCACATACTGCATGCAAATTGTTACTTTTATGAAAAGGCAAGGTTAAATAATCACTTTTATGAACAAGGGATGTAAAGTCGTCACTTTTACATACATATAAGGTTCCTACGTGTATGACGTACAATCATTAGATGGAAGCTAGACGTATCTCTATAAGCCTATTAGCTTCAAATAGTTTGCTGGTCCAGCTCAGTAGTCAAAATAGTAGAATAAATATAATAAAAGTAAGAACTGAACATTCCATAAGAAAGAAAATACAGAGAAGTTGCACATATCATAGAATGATCTTTTACTGTAACTTCCATAATACAATTGCCATTTAAAACAGCTAAAAACCCCGTCTAACAATGATCTCACCACCAAAAAGCAAATTACTCTTCTATGAAGTACAATATCCAAGCAAATACAAAAGTACACTTGTGCATCCTTCAGAACAATAAAAAAACAGTGCATTAAATAGCTGACCTGGCAATTCAAATTGCCTTTTGCAATTCCCCTCATTATCCTCACTGAGTCATCCTTAAAGCCACCCTGCACATACAGTGAAAGTTAAGTATAAGTATAATTGCAGCAAATATCTAGCATATACGTCTGAAGCTGAAAAATTTAGCATAGGGGTGAATTTAACTTCATTAGTCCAAAACTTAGGAAAGTCGGAAAGTATAAAAACCAGCTTTGTAACAATCAACCAAATCATAAAATTATGGAACAATGCTGTCCACTAACAGGAAAAAGTAAATGAAGTGTGATTTCTGGTAAACACTGTTACCAAGACAGAAAATGCCTTGCATGAACCAGACAAGGAAGAAAAAACAAAAAAAAAAGGCACAAGTTAATGGAAGAGGTCTTGAAAGGTCATGCAAATAAGTTGCTTGTGCAAAAATATCCTAACAGAACCTAGAAGCAAGAAAACATCTCCCGAGGCGATGACAACGCAGTTGAACATACATAATTACGAATGCAGGCACACATAAAATAAAGAGATTAACACATATAGGCAAAACTATTGCAGCATGGAGTTTAAGAAAACATAAATTACCTCTGCCAACATATGGTCTGCTTCATCAAACACAAGAATCTTCATCTGACTCATGCCCAGTTTCTTGGCACTCATCCACTTATTTATCGTACCAGGCGTGCCAATAATAACTTGTGCCGTAATAGGCGGCCTCTTTTGGATTGGAATGTAGTTAGAAGGATCAGCAGGTATAGCTAATTCTGAAGTTATCCCAGTAAACTTCCCCATCTTCAGAAGCACTTCCATATTCTGCATAATTAAGTCGGCTCAATTATGAGACTATTACCGCAGAAGACTAAACAATCACGTCAGCAATTAAAGTACGAACAGGTCAGCAAACAAACGAACCTGAATGGCCAACTCTCTGGTAGGGCAGATACATAGTGCCTGTGGAGCCTTAATTGTAGGATCGACACGACTCAACATACCGAGCACAAAACAAGTGGTCTTCCCAGAGCCATTGTGAGCCTGCGCTATTAAGTTCTTGTTGGGAGGAGTGAGGATCATGGGCAAACTAATAGCTTGTATCTTACTAGGCTTCTCAAACTTCATCTCGACAAACAAACCCTTCAATAATTCGGGCGACAAGTTCAAGTCTTCAAATCTCTTAGCTGATGTGTATGGAGTATCCCCGGATGTAACCTGCAATTAACACAAAATCCTACATAAAAAGCAAACAATACCAACAACCGTTCCTTTTTTTTTTCCTACTAAACGTTGGGGGTTGTGGAGCCTTAAACAATGTTTATCAACCCCGTACTGTAAAGCTCAAATTTTTTTGGGGGAATTTCAGATAGTCCTTGTATAAAATTCGTATTAAGACTGATAGGCATCTGATGTAATTGTAACCATACGACAAAAAAAAAAAAAAAAAAAAAAACTACAGCAATATAAGACTTGGGAAGTAAAACTACAGCAAAAGATGAGAATTGAACATAGAATCCTAGAATTCAATAACCCTAAAATTAAAGATTTAGTAAATATCTTGCAAGATTTAGTAAATAAAGAAGAGTATTATTACTGCTTGAATAGCGGAGTCATCGGGTTCTTCGAGAGAATCAGTGCCTGGTGGTAATGATTCGTTGTTGTCAATAGCCAATGATTCCAACTTGTTATTAGCTTCGGCGGCGGCGTCATCTTCTTCCGCCACATCCGCCCAGCTTTTGTTCTCCGGGACGGCGGCGGCGGCGGCGGCGGCGGTGCTGCTGCTGCTAGATTCGTTGTTGTCGGCCATTGAAGAAGAAATGAGGTAGTCGTGATGAATTACTTTTTTTTTCTTTTTTGATAATTCGATTTTTGACGATTTTTTTAGTAGCTTGAAGTTTTTATATAGGAAAACGGTTAAGCGTACAAAAGAAGCATAAGGAGGTGTTTATCGAAATAATAATGGAATTGAGAGGTAAATTAACAAATAGTCTTTGTAGTTTTGAACTTTTTTTTTTACCCCTAAAGTTTTTTTATTAATTACTTTTGGGCTACATGATAAATTGTAACACAACCCTTCAAATTTTAGATTTTCTTATTTTTTCCCCCCAAAAGTTTTTGTTATTTGACTTGTAAATTTTAGAACAACCCTTGAGCCTTTGAACTCTTTCGCTTTTGCCCCTAAAGTTTTTTATTATTTGCTTTTGAGCTTTATGGTAAATTGCAGAGCCACCATTATAGTTTTTATCTCTTTTACTTTTGCCCCTAAAATTTCCTATTATTTGCTATTGGGTCCCATAGTAAATTGTAACACAGTCCTTCAAGTTTTAGTTTTTTTTTAATTTTTGCACCAAAAGTTTATGTTATTTAGCTCATTTCCTCGCCCATCTTTCTTTGTTCCAATTTTGCCCTTGTAAGTTCAACTGATTACTATGTTATGTTATATTATGTCTATCTATATGTACTATATCTATAAATTGCTAAGATTTTAGTCATGTAATTTGGTATGCCCCTATTTTGCCATGTTATTTCATGTAATTACTTTCCAATATATTGAAGCTCAAACACCAAGAAAAGGGGTGACCGCAATTGTAAACTTTGTGGCGTAGAATGTGTTGGTTGGCCTCGTCGGAGGCGTGTGATGTTGTGGTGATGATATGCGCAATCGGAGGGGCCGAATGTAATGGTGGTTGTGCGCGTCGTCGGTGGCGTATGATGTGGTGGTGGGAGCTTGGTGGCAACGTGCTGGAAGAAAATTGATTCGACCGTTGGGACAGAGGAAGCTGGGCGTCGGAGTGGGATTTCAGCGAAAAGTGGGTGGTGGGACGGCCAGGGCAGGGGTGCAGTGGTAGAATCGAAACCATGGACAAATGTGGTGTCGTGCGTGGTGAGGTTTAATAATTTATGATTATCCACATAAATACGGTAGCCAACCATAGTAGATTAATTTGTAATTTATTATTGTTTTATATAAAAATAATACATGAAAAATAGTTTTTTGGGTTTTAATTTTATTAATTAGCCATCGAATAATACTAGTTAAAACATTAATGAAAAATTGTACATGCCCGCGCAACAGTATTATATATATATATATATATATATATATATATATATATATACACTATTCCTATACAATTAAGGTAATTCCATCTTTAAAAAAAAAAGTATTTAAACTCTATTGTTAACTAACTGCAATATTTGGTAACCAAAAAAAAAAAAAAAAACTAACTGCAATATTTATAAACATATTTATTTACATGTTTAGAAACTTGATTTTGAATGATATAAAGGTCAGTGTTTTAAACATTTGTTTACATATTGTTTTTTAATCAATAAGGTGTGATGTTTGAGGGTCCATTTTTAGTTGTAGATGATTTTTTTGTTAAGCATGGATCTAACGTCTCAAATATATCTCAAAAGTCAACACCTCATCTAAGTTAATTTTAGCACTCATTACAACTTATTTTGGTGTCAGTATAAAGTACTGAATTTCTCGTGAAAGACTTTATGCTAACCATGGTGTTGTTCACAAAACATGTGTGTTGAGAAGCCTCAACCAGAGGGCTTGGTCTAATGGAAAGCACTAACTCTTACTTCAAGTGGCGAGGATAATGTGGTTAGAGTCTAACATACTAAATGAGTATTGAACTTACTATATGAATTGACATCATGCATCCTCTCATTTGGCTACCAACAAACTATTTTAGACTCTTCTCTTTTTTGTTAAGAAGTAAGGCTAATTGTTTATTGCATTATGTTTATGTTTTCATGATATTATAAAGAAAATGACTTGAATCTGAAAAACAAGATCAAAATCCACCTAGATGAGACACTCACTATTAACACTTAGGTAAGTTAAGATATATTATTGGTACTAGAGATGTTGTGAGTCGCAAAAGCACTACTTTATGCCGAAACACATGCATTGAATACTCTATGTGACTTAAGTTACATTGGTTGCAATCTAACACCACCCTCATGTACTATTCAAGAAAACTGAAAAGTGAAAATCTTTCATACCTCGAAGATCCTAGTGCATATAGAAGGTTGGTTGAAAGACTGCTCTATTTTACGATGACAAAATCGAGCCTCAACTATGGTAAACAATGTCAAGCCTCTCGTTTCTCACCTAGTAGCAAAACACAAGGTGTTGGGATACATAAAGAGTAGCCTAAGTGAGGGTACGTTCCTTTCAATATATTTTGACACTCGGCTAAATGTGTGATTGGGCGGCATGTCCTGATACTCGATAAAGTGTTACTAGATATATATGTCTTCTACATAGGCGACTCATTTGTGTTGGTGTATTGAAACGATTAATAAAACTTTGAGGACGCTGGGTATAACGGCATTATTAACAACTATATGTAAGTTGATATGGCATACTTTGCTGCTAACGTGCCTTTCCATCACTCAAAACCAAAGCCCCTCTCATCTTTACAAACAATAAGAGTGCGTATTGCATATCCAATAATCTTTGCAACATGATTATAAGAAGCACATTTAAATCGATTGTGACGATCGTGCCCCACGAGTCATGCTCCGATCTGAGTTGGTTCAGTGGTGGCCAACCACTTTACCCAATCCAGACTAAAGCACAACTCACAGGAAGGGATCTCACTTGTTCAGGATCAAAACCATACACGTTTTATAAATTATATTTTGATATATACAACGGAAGTGTTGGTATTACAAATAATGTGATTATTTTAATGGTTATGCACTAATGACAAAACACAAATATTCCAAAAGGCACGCTTGGACAATTATTCACTTGGTCCATGCTGCCATGTTGATTTTATCCTGAGGATTGGACAGAAGAAACGAGGAATAAGTCTTTAATAACTTAGTGAGATTCATATAAAATCACTGGTAATGCAAGAATTAATTGTGACCTACTAGATACATTTCGGGGGTGATTATACCGGTAGAAATAGTTCAACTAGACAATTTGATGCGGCAATGGTACTAGAGTTTTCACAGAACACTTAATGAACTTGTGCTTAACAATAAATATATCCAGCCTTATGACTTCTATTATTCTACCTATACCTCCCGACGAGGAGCGACCTAGCAAATAATTAAGAGACATGCTCGAGTACATGTCGATCCAGCACGCGGGTTACATCCAACTCCTGACTGCAAGTGGCGCCTAGATAGATGGGTATCAAGCGAAATTACTTAAACCGACAGTCCTTACTGTCCGGCAGTAACTCGACTCAATCCCTGGGCCCAACTTCCCAAAGATGTCCCAATGGGTATAACAAATAAACAAACAAGCTAGTAAACCGGATAATATCTGCTGCTCCTTGAGCTACATGTCCCGAACATAGTTCGTTGCTCTTTGCACAATTCAAGAACCAGGAGATGTGATTATAATATTGGAGAATTATCATGATTATGAATAGATATGATAAATAATAAATGATTGGATATGATTTAACGATGAGTAAGAAAATCATGTTATGGGATGAGATGCCAAACAGGATTATGATGAAATATAGATTGTTCGAGGTTGCTAACGGAGTAATGGCTTTTCTGTCCAAGTTCCTCAGGGCCGGATGCCAAACGGGGCTAGAACAAATCAGAAATGGAACCTCACCTTAACTCGTACGAGGAACCTTGATGGCGTTGATTAGTTCGTCAAACCTTTAACAAATTTAAATACTATTAATCAACTGAATATAAAATTCACCACAACTAATATTAGTACGTTTTCTTCAATTCTCATGTTGGTGAAATTGAGAACGTTCTTGTTAAGAATGCTAGTTACAATGTAAATCTTAGTAAGTGACACATAAGCTTAATTTATGTCATTACACAAAACATGAAAATCTTAGATGATGAATTTAAAGAAAAACATATTACTTAACTAACTATAGGAAAACTCATCTTTTTAGTCTTTAATCAATTCCAAACTTTTAATAACCACACACCAAATAAATATCATACGAAGTAACACCTTAAAAGGTATAACTTAGTCATTTATTACTTTATCTTACATAGTAAGTTTAAAAATGCATATACTTGTTTTATAACTTAAATATAAAGATATAAACATGAGAGGTTTATCAAAACATGTGATAAGAAATGATAAATCATCTTATTTGATGGTTAGGTCATGAAGTGACAAGAATAATCTTGCAAGACTTATGAAAATAGTATGTTAAACATGATAAATCTACAATTTTAATGCTATAAATAAGATCACAAAAATGTCAATTCATGATTATAAATCATAATAATCTAATTATAACTAATACTATATCATGTTAAATTTATGTGTGTGATAAATACATTGAATTATGATGGCGATTAAACTTATAAATTAAGAAAACAAATGTTGTGCCAAATAAACTGAAAAATCATAGCAGTTTTGGTTTTACCTTTGATCGGACATCCAAATGAACTTGGTTTTCAAATCTTTTTATGCTTTATGGTTTTCTAGCATCATGAGGGATGTGTGAATTCAAGATTTTGTGAAAACTCAAAGGTTTGCTATGCTAAATAATTCTTGCAACATAAGAGTTGCTATTGGATTTCCTGGCAGCAATTTACGATTTATGGATTATGCCCTCCTAGATCATATTATTTGAGAAAGATGCCTTCATATAAAAGATAGAAGACACCAATGAGAGTATTCAGCTATTAGCCTTGATCAAAAATGATTTTTCTACAATTAGTTATGATTTTTCTAAGGTGCAGAATCGCCATTTCCTGCGCAGTAAAAGTTTTGGTGTCTTTTTGGGTAGAAAATGGCAAGATAAAAATCTGAAAAAATTATTTTCCGAACGAAAACACAAAAAGGAATAACTTTTATTTCTTCTTACTTTTGCAGAATCGGATTATTTTGGGCTGTAAAAAATGATGAAGAAGAGTGAGTATTTATAGGCGAAAATTGTAGTTTAATCATACTTATTTAGGTCTCACCTTTATTATTTTATAATAAATCACAAAAAATCGTTTAATCATGCTTTAAGGATATCATGGCTTACCTCATCAAAAAGATGTCAATGCTTACTTCAATAATTGGTTAATTGCATATCAAGTCCTTCAACTATTTATAATTAAAAATTCAAATAGGTATAATTAGATTTTTTTGTTACATACCTATTTATTTATGTAATTTTTTTAGATAATTCCATCATCTTGGTTAAAATTTCAAATTGAAATATATGTGTTAGGATTAGAGATCTATAAAAATAATAAAAAACTAACTTGTAAGTTTAGGGACTAAAATATAAATATTTCTAAACATTTGATTATTTTGGTCACGGAACAGATGTAGCTCTATTGTGATGTCAAAGTTACAGATTTGATTCGCTAACTATGTACTCCACGAGGTAGATTCTCGCAATGTCCTACATACATCAAATCCTGATTGGTAATTATTTATAATATTTACATAAATCAACATCCAAAACTCACAACATACGATTTAATTCGAGTTTAATATGAATAGTGAATTTTGTCAAGGAATTTTTTTTTCTTGCAACGATGTGATCGCAAAATACGAAATTGTGGTTTTAAAGAAGAGAGCGCACATGAATAAGGCAAAAAGCAAGCTATGTAATTTGTCGCTTTCATAAAAATCGCATGTTTTAAGTTCCTCTTTTTTTTTTTTTTTTTCCACCTTCAATAAGATGAAGATTATTGTTATTATTATTATACTATAATGCTTGGCGCCTCATTTTCATGGCAGCCCTTATCCACCACCATCCTCTTCCTCTCCCCCCCGCCATTTCTCCCTCCTCCCTCAAAACCATAACCCCATCACAGTTCAACCTCTCCTCCCTTTCTCTCCCCTCTTCAAAACCCCAAATTCCCTCTAACCCACCCCCTTCAAACCATGAAATCCTCCACTTACTTAAACTGGCCACCGAATATTCCGACACCCACCTCGCCAAATCCGCCCACGCTTCGATTCTCAAGTACCAACCGGACGACACCCGCTTGTTTAATTCTCTTATTACGTCTTATCTCCAACTGGGTCACGCGAAACACGCTTACAAGGTTCTCAAGTCGATGTCGAACCCCGATGTCGTATCCTACACTGCTATGATGTCGGGCTTGGCGAAGTCGAATTGGGAGAAAGAAGCCGTGAGGCTCTTCTTTCAGATGAGGGGCTCAGGTATTGAACCCAATGAGTATACTTTAGTTGCCTTGTTGACTGCTTCTATGCGTTTACTGGACGTGAATTTGGGTTCCCAAGTTCACGCGCTCTCGGTTAAAAACGGCTGCTTTAGTTGCAGCTATGTGGCGAATGCGCTCATGAGTTTGTATGGTAATTGTGGTTGCTTCGACTTTGTTGTTAAGCTGTTTGATGAAATGCCTGATAGGGACGTTGCTTCTTGGAATACGGTTATCTCGTGTGTGGTTAAACAGGGAATGTATGATAGGGCGTTTGAGTTGTTTGGTGATATGTTGAGGCTTGATGGGGGAAGAGTCGATTATTTTACTCTTTCGAGTATTTTGGTTGCGAGTGCAAGATGTTCTGCCACGAGACAAGGGAAGGGAATCCACGCGTATGGGCTGAAAATGGGGTACGGAAGCCATTTGAGTGTGGGTAATGCACTGATTGAATTCTATTCAAAATGTGGGTGCTTGGAAGACGTCGAGCGTTTGTTTGAGAGGATACCTGTGCGTGATGTTTATACTTGGACTGAAATGATTAGTGCATATATGGGTTTTGGGCTTATTGATAAGGCTGTCGAAACTTTTGATACTATGCCTGAAAAGAATTTTGTGTCCTCCAATGTTCTCTTGTCTGGATTTTGCCAAAATCGTGAAGGCTTTAGGGCGTTGGAATTTTTCCGGGGACTTTTGGAGAAGGGCATGGTTTTGACTGACCATACATTGACTAGTGTGTTAAATGCATGTGGATTGATGATGGACCGGAGGACCAGCGAACAGATTCACGCCTTTGTTCTCAAATTTGGTTTTGGCTCAAATGACCGTATTGAATCAGCATTACTTGACATGTGCACTAGGTGTGGTAGAATGGATGATGCTGAAATGATATTCCATAGGTTGCCACTGGATAAGAGCAGTCCATTTACCCAGACTTCAATGATTTGTGGATATGCTCGAAATTCAGAGCCAGAGAAAGCGATTTCTTTATTCTGCCGATGGCAGTATGAAGGAACCAGTCTCATGGATGAAGTTGCATTGGCTTCAATACTTAGCGTATGCGGGGATTTGGGGTTTCAGAACCTAGGCGAGCAATTTCATTGTCAAGCTTTAAAAACCGATTTCTTTTCTGAGATAGGAGTGGGAAATGCTATAGTTACCATGTACTCCAAATGCGGTGACATGGAACAAGCAATTAAGGTCTTTGATGGTATGTCTACGCACGACATAGTTTCATGGAATGGTCTGTTGAATAGCTATATAGTCAACAGACGGGGGGATGATGCTCTTAATGTATGGGTCAATATGCAGAGTAGAAGTGTAGAACCGAATTCCATAACTTGTCTCTTAGTTATTTCAGCTCATCTACACACCAACTCAAATTTAGTTGAACAGTGCCGCCATTTTTTCTTATCCATGAAATCCCTTTATAACATTGTTCCTAACTCCGACCATTATGCCTGTTTAGTTAGTGTCTTAGGCAACTGGGGTCTTCTTCAGGAAGCAGAAGAATTGATATGCAATATGCCATTTGAGCCAAAGCCTTCTGTCTGGAGGGCGCTGCTCGATAGTTCTAGGATCCATTTGAATACCCCAATTGGAAGACGAGCAGCAAAGAAATTACTCGACTTAGAGCCCCAAGATCCATGCACTTACATACTAAAATCAAACCTTTATTCTGCTTCTGGAAGATGGCATTGCTCTGAGGTTGTTAGGCAAGAAATGAAGGAAAGAGGGTTCAGAAAATTCCCTGGCAGGAGTTGGTTCATACATCAAAACAAAGTCCACTCGTTCTTTGCAAGAGATAAATCACATTTACAATCTAAAGATATTTACAGTGCACTAGAAATACTCTTCTTAGAATGCTTGAAAGCTGGGTATACACCCGATACGAGCTTTGTGCTTCATGAAGTAGAGGAGCATCAAAAGATTAATTTTTTGCTTTACCACAGTGGAAAACTAGCCGTTACCTATGGCATTTTGATGACTAGACCTGGAAGACCTGTTCAGGTAAATAAGAACATTCATCTCTGTGGGGATTGCCATACTTTTTTGAAATATGTTTCTGTTGTTACCAAACGTGAGATACATGTAAGAGATGCATCAGGTTTTCATTGCTTTGTTAGTGGTGAATGTTCATGCAAAGATTGCTGGTGATAGGATTTATTGAGTAGCTTTAATCCCGTTTTTGTGAAATGTGATAGTTCTAGACTGCAATAGATTTTTTCTTTTTCTTACACTTTCATTCGACTGAAGCTGTTATATCACGTTTGTAGAGTATGCGAATTTGAAATGATGTGAGTTATTTTTACTCTTTTATCAATGTATAGTAACATAAATGTTAACATAAATGTTGCTCCTTGTTCGCTTTTGTTTGTTTTGAGTTCAATTATTGAAAAAAGTTCGAAGGAGCCTGTTGGAATCTAACTTAAGTTAATTATCAAAAAAAATAAATTTGAATCTAAGTTAGG
This sequence comes from Linaria vulgaris, assembly GCA_948329865.1. Classification (NCBI taxonomy): domain Eukaryota; kingdom Viridiplantae; phylum Streptophyta; class Magnoliopsida; order Lamiales; family Plantaginaceae; genus Linaria; species Linaria vulgaris. Next base: position 16,575,829 of record OX415252.1, read on the forward strand.
TTCAGTTGAGTGTCCATGCGTAATTATGTTTTGGTTGCAAATCAGAGAGTTTTACAAGTTCTCTGCCTGAGGAAACAGATTCAAAAGTTTTGAGTTTCAGTAGTGTAAACTACGTTCTTCTTCGTGCCAAGTATTTTGTTGAGTTAAAAGCATTACACTATACTTCATTTTACACTATTTTGTTACCTATACTTCAGAGTAATAATGAAGCATTTGTAAATAGTGTTTGCAAATGATCAAAAAGTAACTTTTGAAAGTATCATAATAGTTGAGCGATTACCTTTTTTTTTGTTCTGCTCGCCTTAAAAAGAATCAGCAGAAGCCGAAATTGGGTTTAGGGATGATTTCCAAACATACTTCCAAACTTATAGTAATGAATGAGGAAAGTTTTAAAGAAAAACTAATATACAAAGCATTATGTGTGTTCTTTTCATTCTCAGAGTCACCAAATTCCGAAACGGGGTAAATTAAATATTCTAAAATACGTCCACCGCATAGTTATATATATACTCAACAAAAACTAAATTTTAAAGAGCCAGAGCCCAGAAAGATAGGAATTACGAATTTAACTTCTAGAGACGCAGGTCTATATAAATATTATTTTTATGACGTGGGAACCCGTAGCCGATGCAGGTTTATAGACAGTTAAGGGCGTACATTCGAAAATGTATATGATTTATCTTTAGGTGAAGGAAAACCAATCAATTACTTATAAACATCATGCAATGTGTATATTTATTGAAAGTCCAAACACGTTTAACTGCATAATTTAGATAAGAAATAAACTGTAAAGATACGCCATATATATGTTATTGTTATGTAGTGCTTAATCATGGAAATATTGATGGAAAAGTACGTAAAACGTGCAAATATTTTTGTTCTTTCAAATTGTGGAAACAAAAGTATATTGTAATCTCGAAATTCATTGGTTCTGTCCGTAGCAGAAATATTTCTTTGCTTTTCCAGAGAAAATAAGGAAAATAAGAACTGTTTTTGGAATCTTATCAAAAAGATCCGTTAATAAAATATTATGCAGGATCAATGAGAAACTTGCAGAACGATAGGTAGAGATATAGGAAACCAGTTTGAAAAGGAAATATAACAAAATTTTCCCTGATATGGATGAGTCTTTCTAGCACGATATTACAATTATTTTTTTCACAGTAAAGTGAAGTTCTTACTATTAAACAATTTACAAGCACTACAAGAAAACATAGCAATTGGATCCCTTATTTATGCATGGAAAGTTAAAATTCGATCCAAAATAAGCTGGATCAAATATTTTGGACCCATCCAAAGCAATTTCGATCCATAATGGGCTTAAGGTTTATCTAAATATTCTATAATTTTGTAAATACCCGATCGTTGAAATTCCTTTTTTAAGCATTGACGATATTAAAAAAGGGTTAGAATGGGGTCAGAGTACTTGGTTGAAAAGTGTTTGTTTGTAAATTTTTTTCAATAGTATTAGTTTCGTAATTATTCTTATATATAAAAGCGTTACTTTTTTTCGGAAGTTTTTTTCAAATTTTAACCGTTTCTAACTGCTATGGCCTCGGACGTCGTCGACATGGATGAAAACCATGCTCCGCCACCGCCGCCGCCACCGGATTTATCCACAAACCAACCGTATGTTTTCAAATCCTTGCCACAATCATTTGTGGAGACTAGGAAGCAAAAACGGCAGCGTCAAGACACAAATGTGTCTCGTTCAGGCGGGAACATTATCTTTGAAAACAATACTGCTGATCTCCACTGTAAGGAGAAATCTTATGCGCATGCATTGGCACAATACTCCCAGAGGGTGGATGTTAAGATCAATGAAGCAAAAACTGCCGAGGAACGCAAACTCATTGCTATCAAAGAAGCAGATGATCAGATTCCTTTCAAACAAATTCAGATACATCCGGATTTGAAATGTGAGATGAACAAACAATGGGAAGATTCTATCATCATAAGAATCTCAGGCAAGCCTTGGTATTTGACAGCACTACATACCAAACTAGATCTTATGTGGAGGTTACATAATGATTTTGAATTGGTGGATCTAGGATTCGGTTGCTATTGTATGAAGGGACTTCAACCTCTAAAGAGAGAAATGATCCTTACTGATGGGCCTTGGCAACTTGCAGGCAGTTTCATGACCATCAGGAAATGGTCTCCAGACTTCGGGAATTTTGACATTTTAGTCCTCTATAGTAACCACCTTTCAAAATTAGTCCTCTATAGTACCTCGGGCCTTTTTTGGTCCTCTAAAGTAACCAGAGTTTCATTTTTGGTCCTCCGACCACTTTTTTTTTATTATCCCTCCAAAATATTTTATATAATTACATTTATACCCCAAATTTTTGAAATAATTATATTAACAATTTCAAAACTTTTTTATACTTCAAATATAGTTGAGAGTTTTACAGGTTTTGTCCTCAAACTTGGTTGATTTCACTAATTTGTACACTAACAACAACAACAACAACAACAACAACAACATAATAATAATAATAATAATAATAATAATAATAATAATAATAATTTTGCTTAATATTTTTCTCTTTTTAAAAAAACTATATTAGCACCAAATGTTAAACACAAATATTTTGAAGTTATAAATATTTTTCTCAATTAAAAAATATCATTTAGATTTATCTATGTCAATTGTGAAAACTTAGTTGTGAGTTTAATTTAATTAGGCTTAATTCCTACATAAATCATATCTTTTTATAATTTGACTATTTTTGCTGTTCACCATTTTTACTGTACTGTTCATCGTTTAGATCTTTTTACTGTTCATCATTTTCTTTTTTAATGTGTTTTTAGTTTATTTTTTAAAGTTAATTACTTAATACTAAAAGGAATCTAAAACAAAGTTAGTAAACGAGATTATAAATTTAACTTTAAAAGTAACAAATATTATTATAAGTGGCTTGTATATTAAATTTCAAAGTAAGTTTTAATTAGGCTTAATTCCTACATAAATCATATTTTTTTAAATTTAACTATTTTCACTGTACTGTTCATCGTTTAGATTTTTTACTGTTCGCCATTTTCTTTTTTAATGTGTTTTTAGTTTATTTTTTAAAGTTAATTAAGTATTACTAAAAGGAACTAAAACAAAGTTAGTAAACGGGATTATAAATTTAACTTTAAAAGTAACAAATATTATTATAAGTGGCTTGTATATTAAATTTCAAAGTAATTTTCTAATTTAATATAATTCAGATAAAAAAAACCCTATTATTATTTATTTTATTATTATTATTATTATTATTATTATTATTTTCTAGTTTAATTAAATTTGAGATAACTACTTTTGATGATGATTTTAAAAAAAAATTGGGGTGTGATTGTAAATATATAAAGATTTTGATAGAAAATGCAAAAAAAAAAGCTGAGATTCGAAGTCATGTGCATGGCACATGCATAATTCTAGCAGAAAAATAGAATATTCCAGGGAATAATGGAATATTCTGCTGTCGGAGGACTAAAAATGAAACTCTGGTTACTTTAGAAGACTAAAAAGGGCCAAATGTACTATAGAGGACTAATTTTGAAAGGTGGTTACTATAAAGGACTAAAAAGTCAAAAATCCCCCAGACTTCAGGCCTGATAAAGATGCTATCAACTCCACCATTACTTGGGTAAGAATCCTCCATCTTCCTGTGGAATACCTAAGAGAAGCAGTGGTTCAATCTTTGGCTTCCTGCATTGGAGAACCAATCAAGATTGATGGCAATACCTTTAATGCATCAAGAGGCAACTTTGCCAGATTTTGTGTTCAATTATGCACAGACAAGCCACTCGAATTAGGACTTTGTATCGAGAACAAAGTTTATCAGGTTATGTATGAGAATATTTCTTCATTATGCTATGAATGTGGCAGAGTTGGACATTATAAGTCAAATTGCCCTACAACTACTCATAGCGAGGAGATCAGTAATGCTACTGCTGATATTCCTTCAGGAAACTGGAGGACAAGTTCTGTTGAGAAAGAATCATGGCTTACTAACAAGGCTAAGGCCAAAGAATATGGAAGTTGGATGTTGGTTACTTCTAAGAAGAAGGCTGAGAATGCAAGAAAAGGACAGTCCTCTCCTAAAGGAGTCTCCAGGCCTGTAACACATATATTAAGTAGAAAAGATAAGGAGAAGAATAATGAGAGTAATGGGAATATGATCTCTCAAGAGCTGAGGGAGAAGAGTCAGAATAGAAGAGTTCTTCCTGCTTCTTTGAATCCTACTCTTAGAAAGGGTACAGTTATTACCAGAAGAGCAACGGTTACTTATGCTAAAAGAAAACCAAAAGTTTCAAACTCTTCTAAGCCTCAGGAAACCGTGCATATCAAGAGTTCTAATCCTTTTGAAATTCTTTCTAAAGAGAACTTCCCTGAACTCTCTGAAGTTAATTTATCTAACACTCCTACTTCTCATCATACCAAACAAGATGGCAAACGAGTGGGACGAGGAGATGGATTGGATCCTCCCTTGGGAATTCATAACAATACAAGAACAATTCCAAGCACCAGAAACAACCAATCACATGAGTATGTGGGATCAGATAGTGAGGGTAACCACAATCCCTGCAACACATTGGGAGATAAGCATTCAAGTGGAGAGGGAGGAACACTGGGATGTCAACCATCTATGGTGGGAAACAATCGCAATAACCCCCTGGGAGATCAACAGGCAGAGAATCTTAACTCTGGAGATCCTGAGTCAACTTCTGGCGATATGGAACAGGACTCCCATTGAGAATCCTGTTTTACAAGTCCATCTTTTTAATACAAGCATGAAGGTGGTGTCATGGAACTGCCAGGGGGCAAGAGATGAATTTTTTCAGAGAAACTTTAGAGAATTGGTACGCTCTCATCACCCTACTGTTATATTTATTATGGAAACTAGGGTGTCAGCAGCACAAACATGGGATATTGTTCCTTTCTTAGGATATGATAGTTATGAGATTGCACCCACACAAGGCATGTCTGGGGGTCTTTGGATGCTTTGGAATAGGGCTGATGTTGATGTTCAAATCACTCACAGTGACTTTCAAGCTATTCATGCCATAATTAGGCCAAGTAATATGGTTGAATGGAGACTCTCTGGGGTCTATGCACAGCCAATGAAGACTGCTAAAATCAAGGTTTTTGATGATCTAGCTAGATTGGCCAAGGAGCAACCTATGCCTTGGTTAGTTACAGGAGATTTCAATGAAGTGCAGTATGCTCATGAGAAGAGGGGAGGGAGAGTAAGGTCTCTGAGCAGACTACAATTCTTTAGGAATTTCATGTCCAGCTGTAATCTTATTGACTTGGGGTGTGTTGGTCCTAAATTCACTTGGACCAACAAAAGAGGAGATGGGGCTCTAATCCAAGCTAGACTTGATAGAGCCATGGCAAACCAGGAATGGATGAATCTATATTCTGCTGCTGAGGTGGAATCTTTGCCAAGAACTTACAGTGACCACCATCCTATCATCACTTGGTGCACTGGAAGATCCAAACATAGATCTGCTAAACCATTTAGATTTGAAGAGATGTGGCATTCACATCCGGAATGTACTGATCTTCTTAAGAATATTTGGGAAAGAAACTCTAATCTCTTGGAGGCTATTGAGGAGGTCCCTGGAATTCTGCTAAAATGGATCAAGGAGAGATTTGGTAACATATTTCAGAAGAAGAAGACTTTGGTGGCTAGATTGGGTGGAATTCAGAAATCTTTGAGCAATAGGCTTAACACTTATCTCAGTAATTTAGAAGATGATCTTCTTCAAGAATACAATCTGATTCTTAAACAAGAGGAGATCTTCTGGCTTCAGAAATCAAGAGTAAACTGGATAAGGGAGGGGGACAAAAATACAAAGTTCTTTCACAGAACCACAATGGTTAGAAGAAAGAGAAACCTGATATCTAGATTGAAGATTGCTGGTGAGTGGGAACAGAATGACTGTACTTTACAACAACACTCACTACAATTCTTCTCCAGTCTATTTGCTGGTGATAGCTCAACTCCAGACTTCTCTCAAAGAAACATCCTCAGAATCTCAAAATTCCAAGTAAGATTGTCATCAGGAGAGCATGATCAGTTAAAAGCCTCTATTGAACCTTGGGAGATCAAGGAGGCACTGTTCTCAATGCACCCTTTAAAAGCCCTTGGACCAGATGGCTTAAATGCTAGTTTCTACCAGAAGGGGTGGGATTGGTTGGAAAATTCTGTGGTTCCCTTTGTCCAGACTGCTTTTCAGCATAGATCTTTTGATAGCAGACTCTGTGAGGCCTTCATGTGTTTGATACCAAAGATACAGTCTCCTGAACTAATTTCTCAATTCAGGCCTATATCTTTGTGTAATGTTCTCTACAAGATTATTACCAAATGCATCACCAACAGACTCAGAAACTTGATGACTACTATTGTGGCTCCTACACAAGCAAGTTTTATTAGAAGCCGCAACACTCAGGACAATGTATCTGTGATACATGAAGTCCTCCATTCTCTAAGATCTAAGAAGAAAAACATCAAGGGTTGTATGATTGTGAAGCTATATCTAGAGAAAGCTTATGATAAGATTAGCTGGGACTTCCTTGAGAAAACTCTTCTTGCCTTCCAGTTTCCAACAAATCTGGTTGAACTGATTATGTTCAGTGTCAGACATGCCACTACAAAGCTTTTGTGGAATGGCACCCCATTGCCTCCATTTCAACATCACTGTGGGCTTAGACAAGGAGATCCCCTCTCTCCTTACCTCTTTGTTTTATGTGTGGAAAGGCTCTCTTACCTCATCCAGGAAGAAGTTCAGAAAAAGAAATGGAAGCCATTGATCCCATGCAGAGGAGGTCCTCCTCTTTCTCACCTGTTCTTTGCTGATGACATTATCCTTATGGGCATGGCTACTGCTAGTAATGCAATGTCTATCAAAAGAGTTCTGGATACTTTCTGCACAGCCTCTGGATTAAAGCTTAGTTGTCAGAAGTCTAAGGTATTCTTCTCTAGAACTCAGGGCGCCAATTTAAAAAGACATATCTGTGATGTATTAGGTTTTGAGAAAACACCTAACCTGGGCAAATATCTTGGCATCAAACTCACTCATGGTTGAGCATCAAGAGCTGATACATCAGATCTCTTTGATAGGATTCTTGGAAGATTTGATTCATGGAAGAGTAAACTTCTTTCTTTGGCAGGAAGAAATACTCTCATTGGTCCTGTCTCATCTCCACAACCAGTTTATACAATGCAGGCTTCCTTTTTACCAGAGTATATATGCAAAAAATTGGACAAGCTCAATAGAGATTTTCTCTGGTCCACTGACATTGATGTCCAGAGAATGCATCCAGTGAATTGGCAGACAATGACAAGATCCAAGAAGGAAGAAGGACTGGGGATTAGAATTTTTAGGACTGCCAATGAATCTTTGCTGGCTAAACTTGCTTGGAAGATCCTAAAGAAGGAGCAATCTCTGTGGAGTGAACTTGTGCAAGCTAAGTATCTTAAACATCTGCTATTCTCTCAGTATATTTCCAAAACATCTGATAGCAGTACATGGAAGGGCATTGTTAAGTGTATGAACCTGATGAAAGCTCATTTGAGGTGGAAAGTTGGCAAAGGTAATACTATCTCATTCTGGTATGACAACTGGAGAGGAGTAGGGTGCCTTAATGAGGAAGTACCAGATATTATTTCTGCTGAGAGATCACTTACATTAGCAGATATCTTGGATCAGGACAATGAATGGAAACTGGATACTGTTGTAACTCATATCCCTCCCCGCACTCTTGAGGATATCAGAAGGAGGAATATTACAATTACTGACCAAGAGGATACTGTCATCTGGAATGGTACCTCTAGTGGGAGATTCACATGCTAGTCTGCCTATAAACTATTCCATAAATGCAACTCAAGCCATGGTAGAATTCATTCTCACATTCACTGGGTATGGAAGGTGGATGTTAGTAATAAGTTCAAACACTTTCTGTGGCTATTGGCACAAGAGAGATTAACCACCAATTCACTAAGATATCAGAGACAGGCGGCTCTAACACCTATATGTACTCTTTGCAACTACCAAGAGGAGACAGGGATTCATCTGATCAGACATTGCAAGGAGGCCAGAACTCTCTGGTTGAGAATCATACACCCTGAGGATATTTCTATATTTGATACAATTAGTGATGATCAATGGCTGCAGACAAATCTGGAATCTCTCAATTTCAGAAACTTGATTAGTCTAAATGCTCAGTGGAAATGGATCTTTATGGCTACAATTTGGCATTGCTGGCTCCATAGAAATGACAGAGCTTTCCACCACAAAGAAACACATGTTCAGGGGAGACTCTTCAAGATCAAAAACCTCAGCTGGGAACTATTCTTGGGAAGCAGAAAGGGACTACATTGCCAGCAACCAGTTCGATGGAGCAAACCAAGAGCAGGTTGGTGTAAGCTTAATACTGATGGCAGTGTGAGCAATGCTAACAACAAGGGACAATGTGGAGGCGTGCTGAGATCAGATCATGGCCTCTGGCTTTGTGGCTATGTGTTACAACTTCAGTCCCCTTCTGTGGATGAAGCTGAATTAAAAGCTCTACATGCAGGTCTCCTAATGGCCTGGAATAAAAGAATTGAGAAGATTGAAGTCGAAGTGGATTCATTGGCTGCTTTCAAAATGATTACGGAGGAGTTGGAACCACTGCCTGAATTTAGAAGTTTAGTTGAAGATTGCAAGAAGTTGCTAAGGATGCCTTGGACTGCTTCTTTTGTTTGGATTCGTAGGACTGCGAATAGCGTTGCTGACGCTCTATCGAAATTATGTGTTTCTTGTAATGAGGAGGTTATCTCATGGGATAAACCTCCTTCTAGTTTTATTAACGGCTTAGTTGTTAAGGACATGATGTAACCGTATTTGTGTACTTCTTTTCTTCACCAAAAAAAAAGCGTTACTTTAGCAATGCATCTTTTAAATTAGGGTGCGAAACCAAATTTTGATCCATGGACTAACTTTCCTTGTTAAACTTTTACACTTAAAATATCCTCTTATAGTTTATAAAATAAAAAGACAAATTAGTTTTTATCCTTAATTTTTACTCTGTCCTTAATTTTGGTTGCCAACCAGTTCCTACTATTAAAATACCACGGGATCACTTGCTTAATTGCCCAATAAAAGAGGATTTTCTTTAATTAGTGTAGTTAGAAAAGTATTTATGTTAAAGCAATAAAGTCAGTGTCATGAATCTGCAAACACATGACAGTGAAACCTTAGCTTTCAGGAAAATTGAGTTAAAAAATCAAAAGAAGAAAGAAGAAGAGCCGAGACACAAAAAGAAGGAAGAAGAAAATTACCCAATTTCTACTATCTCTGAAATGATGGGTGAAAAGACAAGAGAAGAGCTTCAGACAATTCTGGAAAGTCAAATTGAAAGTGACGTACCATTTGAACAACAATCAAATGACTTCACTTCACAAATTAAATCCAGAAAAGGGCCTAATCAAGAAATAACTAAAAGAAAAGAAAGCCCAAACATCCGGCCCATTTCAAATACCCTTATTAATATGCCCAACTCCGCAGCTCACTGATCCAATGAGCTTCAACCAAATTGAAGATGATCGAGTCTTACAAATAAATACTATTTTTTAATTACCGTTGTTAGTATTGTTCCATACAGTTAACGTTGAAAATTGTAACGTTAATCTGCATTTTCAGTTTAATAAACTAACGAAAAATTGCTCCAAAACTCTCTCTCTTTAATTTCTTCTCTCAAACTCTCTACTCTCTTTATCTTTCCCTTAAATCCAAAAAAATACATAAAAAAGAACAACAAAAATAGTCATAATCTTACAGTCAGTTAACATTGCCATTAAGAATATAAACGTGTTAATAATCTAATCGTAAGGGGTTTGACTTAATAAAACCAACGTCCACGGCACGGGTGCTTTGCACCGAGATCGGCAAATTAAACCTTTTCCAAGAACTCAACAACGTACGTCAACCGCCACATTGCTCATGAATTACGCCAACAAGATATCTGGCAATAGAATAATATTCATTCTTATGCGTTGACTATGTGCTAAGGTCAATTATAATTTGACATACTTATGATTAAACTTATAGGCTAATTGAGATGATTTAAATCTATTTGAAGGGAGGAGCGTCTTTTGCTTTAGGCCAAATTTTAAAAAAATGTCCTATAAGTATAACTCTTTTTACTTAGGGGGTGTTTGCAAGAGCTTTTAAAAGGAGCTTATGGGCTTTAAGTCACTGAAAATCATTTATTTAGTGTTTGCAATTCATGCTTTTGCTTCTCCTTCTCTTAAAAAAAGTCAAAAATAAACAGAAGCCCAGAAGCATGTCATGAGGTGCTTCCATAAACTGCTTCTACTTAGATATTCCTTAAATTTCTCTTAATATCTTATTTAAGTCTTAATTAATGAGAAAAAAAAATTCTCATAATTTCTCCCTTTCCTCATTTACGTGATATTCTCTATAATTTTAAATTGTGGTGTTTTAATTAATAATAAAAAATAATTAAAGAAAAAGTAATAACGAAAAAGAATACAAAGAAATTCATAAAAGAAAAAAAAATTACTTAACAACAACATATTTATATTAACAACTTTCAAATAAAGTTATACTTTCTAAAAATAAATGCTTACATCAAATAAATTGTGAAATTTAGTGTAATAAGCGTATTAATTAAATTAAATTATTTTATTTTTAAATATAACCATAATTCTGCATGTGTGGGTGAAACATTAATATTATGGATACTTTAAATATATGTAAATAAATTTTATTGCATCTTGATCAATATTCAAAAACTACATTTCGCTAACTATTGCAAACACCACAAAACTATTTTAACTGCTTTAAGTAACTTTTAAAAATACATTTGCAAACACTCACTGCTTTAAGTCAAACGCCGCTTTAAGTAACTTTAAGTAAAAGTTATGAAGAAGTAGCTTTCATAAGCTCTTGCAAACACCCCCTTAATGCCCAATAACTTTTTTTCTCAGTCCTTTTGCCCGTTAATTTTACCAAAATACCCGAAATACTATTTGACGCCCAGTGGCTGCCATGTCATCTAATTTTGGTATATGTGGTAAAATTGTGGCTGCCATGTCATAAAATGTATAGTTTTTATATTTCTTTATAATTAAGTATATTATAAAAATTATTAAAACTTATTTTATAATTTTAATTTACAAAACTTGGTTTTTCATAACTAATAAAAAAAGAAAAAAAAGGAAAAAGGAAAAATAACTTTAAAAATTGTCGTAATATAAATAAAGCTTTAAATCTTTATAGTTATAAATATTATAAATAAAACTCAATATATAATCTTAATTTTAAAACTTAATCTTAAATAACTAATAATATGTTTTTTAAAAAAAATTACAGAAAAGCCCCAACAACCCCCTGCCTACCCCCAAAGCACCCGCCACCACCTCCACCGACCACCACCACCACTCTCGCCGTCACCACCACCACAAATCTATTCAATTCATCTAACTTAATCTAATCATCATCAGCTGATGGATTAGACGATCCACCGGCCTTCTTCGACAGCAATAGGTTGTGAATGTTGGACGTCACTCCACCATTGGCGATGGTGATGTCACCCAAGAGCTTGCTGAGCTCCTCATCGTTCCTCACCGCCAACTGAATGTGCCTCGACACGATACTCGTTTTCTTGTTGTCCCGAGCAGCATTACCAGCCAATTCCAAAATCTAATCCAACACAAAATTCAGTTTCGCAAATCAATAACCTGGATTTGAATTTCGGGGATTTTACCAGAAATTACCTCGGCGACGAGGATTCGAGAATGGCAGCTAAGTAGACAGGAGCTCCGACGCCGACTTTGAGGAAACAAGCGATACGGACGACGGGGAACTAGAGGCTAGCTTTACTGCTATATGACTGAGCTTTCTTCACCGTCGTTCCACTTCCGTTGCCACTCGCCGCCGCCATCGCCGCAGCACCTCTCTTACAAATAGTCGGTACAGAGACACCCATCACCACTAGAGGATCAGAAGATGGAGAGAAAATTGCGGCACCGAAGCCTGAGGCGGCAGAGGTAAGGTCGGCGTTCGAAAAAGATGCCATGGAAAGCTTAAGAGAGAGAGATGTAAGCTGAAATCGCAAAGAGGAAAAATGAGCTCGAAAATTAAAGTGTCGAAAAGTGAAAGGAAAAGAGGGGTATTCAAAGCCCTAGGAGTTAAGGGGTAGTGGGGATTAATTACCCATGATCCCTCATTAAATGGACTAATGCCCCACGACATAACATTAATGAGCGCGGAAAAAGAAAATCTCGAAGCCAACAAGAATTGAGGGGAAGCGGCGGGGGGGGGGGGGGGGGGGGGGGATAGTGTTAATACTAGACTTTTTCCTTCACGATACCACCAAAGCATCACGAAGACCTATAGTGTTAATACAAGACGTTCTCCTTCACGATGCCACCAAAGCACCACGAAGACCTACCCCAATATCGGTGTCCTTAGATGTTGCACACGATGCTTGCAAGATGGTACCTCACTAATTTTCCCCGAGTCACGATAGCGACTTACATAGTACAGATTCCGCACAAGGTATCGAAGGTTTCAGATAACTTCACGAGTATCCCATAGGGACACAATATCCTAGCAGTCGCATTATCAAGGTACGGTACATATATACTCCAAAGTGGGGCATAAATACCCCAAGATTCACGATAGGACCTCCCACCCCGAAGGGAAAATATACTAGCATTCCTTCCTAAAGGGTATCAGAACATGATAGGCAGCATGATCATAACGCTTGTCCGCACCGAGAAGACAACTGTCTAAGATAGAGCAAGGCAACTCAACTCCAAAAATTACATACATATGACACTTGTCAAGAAAGTACATGCATGAAAGCCACTTGTATACCACCTAACTCTTATAAAAGGGAGGGGGAATGAAAGAAATAAGGAGGAATTTTTTGATCATCTTACGCATCTTATTTTATCGAACTCAAGCAATGTGTTCTAACCCACTCATAAATCAAGAAAAAGCAGAACAAATAATAACTGTTAACACACAAGGTTTTTATAATAACATATCGGTAAAAATAATTTGTAAAAGCTCACTTACAGAAACGATGTCTGCAAATGCTTAAGTACGTCGCGTATTGACTGGTTTCACATAAGAATTTTGAGTTATTTTAATTGCGATATTTTTTTTTGCTTGTCTAAAGTTCAATTCATCCATTATTTTAATTATCCCGCCAATGATAATCAAAATAATATGTAAAGTAAGCACTAGAATGACGTGTTTCACATGGTCATCATCGCACCAATGGCGTTTATCATCTTTGTGTTCCATCTTTTTACTTGAAGTCACCGACAAATTTTGCATTGATGGGCGTCAAGGCCTGAGCCTCTACTTGGCTATTTTAAAGTTTCAGTTACTTATTTCAAACAAGCAACATGTTTTGAGCAAATGCAGTAATTTTTGTCATGTTTGCAAGACTCATTGTTTATCGTTTAATGTAAGTTCAATGGATTCTTTACATGTGCTGCATTATTTGTATATGGACGTGTAGATCTTACTGTTTATATTTGGATGATTATTGCTACCATTTGTTGATTGTTGATCTGATGCAAACTAAATCACAAGTTGCTCTAATTTTCAAACAATTTAAGCTACCGGTCGAACACCAGTTTGACCATTCTATTAGAACTATTGTTCCTGAAAATCCTGGAAAACTATTGCCTTGCATACGTTCTGCAGTTATTGAGGTATAATATGGTTCACCGGTGCACCTCACTCAATAAAATGGCACTACTGAACACCATCACCACCATATTGTTGAAAAATGATGTTTCTCTCTTGCATGTTGCATTACCGCCAGTGTTTTCAAAACTGGACCGGACGTCGACCCGACAACTCACTGGTTACAGGTTTTACTCGTTCGAATCGATCGAACCACTGGTCCGACCAGTCACCACAGTCAAGTGGTCAAAACTTCCTACACATCGACATATTCGATGCAATACAAGATATTCACTATTATAATTTCAAATATTACCTTCAAGATTCATTTTCGATTCTCAATTCATAATAAATAAACACATAGAATTATAAGTTAGAATTTATAAGTTATATTTAATTATTCATAACAAATCAAAATCATGAATATAGTCGGATTTTTTTTTCTTTCTGAGGGAAATTACCTCACCGGGAAAGAAGCAGCGACCACTTGGTTGCTGCACCTGCTTCTGCTCTTGGGACGGACGAAGGCGATGATGTGATGGTGGGGGCAGCCTTTAGTAAGTTATATAATTTTAGGGTTTAATAATAGGCAAATGATATAACTGTAGGGTTTAACAATAGGCAAATGATATAGACAGAGCAAAACTCCTAAATATAGAGAAAAAGTTTATTGTTGTCTAATATACCCTTTATTCATTATTTATCTAACTTTATCTTCCTTTTTCATTATATATCCAACTTTATTTTCCTTTTTAATTTCTATCATTGATTTTCGAATCTCATAAGAAAGAAATATATTCTCTCTTATTTATAAATGGAAGCACTATCTTTTTGGGATTTGAGCATATCACGAAAATTGATACAATTTAGAAATTGACACATATGACGAATTAATACATACATATAACCCAATCTTGTGCACATAGAAATTTCGAAAACTATTTTTTTAAAGGGATAATTCTATCAAACCCCCAAAACTATGGTACCTTTTACCGTACGAGGTCAAAACTTTCATTTTAGCACTAGTGCCCCCTAAACTTTAGTCGTTTGTGCGAGTTGGTTTAGTGCGTGTTCCGGTCACATTTTTACCAGAATATTCTTAGAATATTCCCTCACGTGCATGACTCACGTGACCCGTAAGGGGTAAAATAGACCCGTCACTTAAAATAATAAAAAACTAAAAAAAATTAGTGAATTGAGGAAGCAGAATAATAATAATAATAATAATAATAAGAAAAAAATGGTTCTTTTCATCCCAGCCGTTGCCTTGTTTCTCCTCCAGCTCCTCAACACGCCGTCGATCTGTCTCAGAATTTGTTCCTTTTTGACTAACAACAACAATGTTATATCATCAGATTCCTCCGAGCTGAATGCTTTATTATTCAGATTCTCCGAGGCGCCGGAGTATCGAAACGGCATCCACGTGGCAATGACCTCGACTCCGAGTACCTCCGCGGTTCAATGGCAGCGGTGAACTTCGTCATCCGCCACGCATCGTCTCCGAAACAAGTCTTCTTCCATTTCGTAGCAACCGAGTTCGACCCGGTAACTCCACGACTTGTCCGCTCCGTATTCCCTTCCCTCAACTTTAAAGTCTACACTTTTCGACAAGACGACGTCGTTAATCTCATCTCTTCCTCCGTACTCTCCGCTCTAGAAAACCCGCCATGGCATACACCATTAATACTCCTCTCCATTGAGCTCCCACATTTCTCAAATTCATACCTCATCCGACACCGATGATCAGCAATTGCGAGAAAATAAGCTGACCGATTGTGAAAACACGCGGCGGTACAATATTTTGTGTAATCGAGGGTTTTCGGCTTATCAGATTCTGTTGACGTCGAATTCGGCGTCGTCGGGAGGTGTACCTGTTGCTAAATTTGTTGTACCGAGTAGCTATAGATGCCTGCATCGCCTCGATTTTACGCGGAGTGAGTTCGTTTCCGTGTGTTATTGGATTGGTGTTTGATTTGATTTTGTTGTACCTAGTAGCTATAGATGCCTTTATAGCCTTGCTTTCACGCGAAGGGAGTTTGTTCGTGTGTTTTATTGGATTGTGTGTGTGTGTTGTAGCTTTTGTTTAATTGAGTTTAGTGTTTGACAGCGTTGAGTTTATTGTAGCCAGCGAGCTGTGACATTGTGGAGCAACTTTCTTGTGTTTAATCTTAAATTTGGGGTCTGGATGTCCACCTCGAGCCACGTTATTTTGGCTGAAATGGTGTATTCACTTGCGGACTTTGCAAATCATGTTCAACTTTTCCATATAGAGTTACTTGCTGTTTGAGAAGTTTCAAACTATTGTTGGTGTCTTTCATGAACCTCTCAGATCATACGAATTAGTTAATATACTACTTCTGTATTGGACTTTGCAATGTCACTATAGTTAAGGTTAAGAATATATGGTGATTGTAGTGTTAGTTATTATGCCATCAGAAAAAATGGCTTATTTGTGGACTTCTCAGGTAATGTGATATTGAAGTTTAGCATGTAAAATTTTCTCTGTTAAAATTTAAAGCCATATTAATTGTGCTAGATATGCAATAGTGTTTTTATTGATTGATGTTATTTTCTCTTCAGCCTCATGGGCATATAGAGTATTAGGTTTCCTCATTAAAGGTAGACTTGTTTCAGGTGAGGCGAGGCAGGTTAGAAACAAGAAGAAGGTGTCAAGATTGGTTGAGGAGGTCAGTGGTAAGAAAGGGCCCAAGAAGAATGTGAAGAATGGTAACAACAAAAGCAAGAAGCTCAAGGTAACAACAGAGGATAAAGAACATGAGCCAAGAGGATAAAGAACATGAGCCAACGCTAACTGAGGTTAAATTTCATTTATATGGATATAAATGGTGAGCAACGAGGGAACACTTCAGGTGTTGTGGATCTTATAATTGACAAAGCAGCAAAGAAGTTGATTAACAAGAGAGTAAACATGATTTTGAATAAATGAAGTGGTTGTAACCACTATTTTGTGAGGGATAACCACCATGTTATGCCCTTTCTTATTCTGTTATGAAGAATTGAGATCTATTTGTATGACTTTGTTAAGGCCTTCATATACAATGTGTAGGTATTTTGTTAAGCCTATGGAACATATTATGGTCTGTTGTTTATTATGGCGTTGATGGGGTTTTGAATGATCATTATGAATTATTTTTTGGTGTTTTGATGTTAATTTTTGGGTGTTTTGATGCTTACATTTTTGCTCCAGTTAATACCATTTGAATTCAGCAAACTGTATCTCAAGGACCGTATTATAGTTCAGGGATGCAATCCTAAAAACTCATAAAAATTCAGGGGCAGTCCAGAAACTCAAAAATTGTTCAAGGGGCAGTCCTCAACATCATACCATAGTTCAGGGGGCAAATCGCACACTTGATAGTTCAGGGGAGAAAGTCAAAAAAGAGTATAGTTTGGGGGGTTTGAAAGTTTGGCGAATATTTTTTGGACAAAAATGCCCTTAAACTTTAACATGTGATGTGCACGTGCCTTACTATTCTGGCAAAAATATGGCAGGAACACGTACAAAAGTAAATCGCACAAACGACTAAAGGTTAGGAGGCACTGGAGCTAAAACGAAAGTTTTGACCTCGTCTGGTAAAAGGTACCATAGTTTGGGGGGTTTGATAGAATTATCCCTTTTTTAAATATCATATAACCTTGGTGTTTTTTTTATACAACCCAAATTGGGTTATTTCGACCAAGTAATATGTATAAATGTATCAATTGATATATATATATATATATATATATATATATACACACACACACGCACACATATATATACATATATATTCAACCCAATTTTGTGAATTTCTATATCTTTTAATTTTGTGAATCTCTGGAAACACTAACAATAGATACGGGTTTTTTTCTTCATACGTTTATGTGGTTTTGTTTTATAAGACAATATAATTCAAAAGCACAAGGATTACTACCATTAAATACTTTTTTTAACCAATTAGAAAATAATACAAAAAACTAAGAATACCTTGGACACCTATTAATTATGTAGAATGATATATACAGAGTAATTATCCTCATTACAGGAGCAATTTTATTGTTTTTCCAACTTTGTCCTTAAAAAAATCGTTTTATTTTATTTTTTTAATGATAACTACTTAAAAAAGATTTGTTACAATGTATATCATTGTAATCAATATCTTTCCATCTGTACAGTCAATATCCTTCCCAACATATATCTAGCTTAATTTGTAGAATATTTTGAGGCCATTGCTTAACCGATTTATTATTATATTTATAGTATCTTTATCTATCATTATCAATTATATCTTTAATATTCTTTTACTCTTGGGCACTTTACTTAAAAGATTCTATAAATCATGAATTGAATTTAATGACGTAAAATACTTTAGATACAATATATTTATGGAAATTTGAACGAAATTTTATCTGTTTAATAATTTTTTTGAATCTCAGGTAATTTTAATAGAAAGCATGTTAATTATTTAAAATATTGCATTGCCTTTTATTTTATCTTTTTAGAAACAAATTGGAAAAGATTTTGACAAAATTATTAAATGATATATACCAACTGCTGAAGAGAAAAGAAATAGTTTCTATATTATATAATGAGAATATAGAAAAACAAACTTTGGATATTTTTATTCAATGCATTATGATGTTTGCAAATAAAGTATTTAATACTTTAAATTAATAAGAGAAAGACTATTAGTACTAGCTAGAATAATGTAAGTGTATGAAAAATCATTAAATATATAGTGAATCTATTAATTAAGATTCTTAATTAGAAAGTTGTTGATTGGAAATTAACTTGAGATTGTTGTATTGGTAGAACGACAAAGTAGACATGGTATATAGGATAAACTGATTATGTTTGGGGTAAAGATGGAAAAAGTATAAAATTGCTCTGTATGGAGGAGAATTGCTCTATATATATCATTACACGATAATTATTTATATAAGTTTGGGTAAATGTTCATTCACAAATTTAAAAACAAAAATAAAAATACAGGAGCTATATGCCACTTGCCAGATAAATCGAAAGAACAAAGAATGAAACTAAGATTATATCACATTAAATTGATGATATTTTTCAGACCAATAAGTGGCAATAATCACAAAAAGAAAAGAGGAATTACAGAATATTCTTTTTTTTTTTGAGAAAAATAGATGATATTCTTTTGCTCTTTTTTATTAATATTAAACCAAAATTGAAAATAATTAATTCAAGTCCACAATATTGCGAAAGAATTCTGTTTGGTTAAGGCCTAGTTTGTTTCCACGGAAAATGA
Organism: Linaria vulgaris; assembly: GCA_948329865.1. NCBI lineage: Eukaryota > Viridiplantae > Streptophyta > Magnoliopsida > Lamiales > Plantaginaceae > Linaria > Linaria vulgaris. Next base: position 16,594,812 of record OX415252.1, read on the forward strand.
GGGAAAAGGAAAAAAAATAAGGAAAATGAGGGAAAACAAGGTTTTCCAGGAAATTTCTTAGGAAAAATAAAATATTTTCCTTTGTTTTTTTGTGTTTGGCTCATAATGACTTTTCAGGGAAAATTCTTAAGCTTTTTTGTATTTCTTATAATCTAACCATTTAAATTTCATAATTATACTTTATGTTTTGAAATATGCATTAAAAATAAAAAAAAAGTTATATTAATTTCATTAATATTTTTATTTTTGAAGTTCTCCTTGAAACTACTTTATGTAAAATATCAATAACTTGCATAACTTTATTTCATACGTACTATGATAATTATCTTTAAATATATGTGTTATATATATAATATAATTACAAAAGAAAAACTTGTGCAACGAAAATAAAAATAAAATTGAGATATTTACTCACCTTGTGCAGATGAAGAAGATTGATATGTATAATTAACAAGATACAATTTAGTTTATATAGAGACTAACAAACGAAAATTTTGTTTAAATTGGTGGGAAAACAAAATTTTTAAATTTTTAGAAGAGATTGGGGAAGTTTTGATGAAACTTTCCCACCTTTTTTTAAGGAAGTGAGATAAAATTTTAAAATAGGAGATAAGATTTCACACGCCGGTTTTCCTCTCCTTTCCAAGATTTTCCCTTATTTTCCTGTCTTTTCCAAAATTTCATTTCTTTTTCAGGAAAATCTTAAATTACCAAACAGTAGGAAAAAAAGATTTTCCTTCAAGATTTTCCTTTTCTCCTATTTTCCGGGGAAACAAACTAGGCCTAAGTGGAAAATAAATTGTATTCAGGATATAAGAATATAATTTTATATTTTCATGATTTGTTTCTAAATTTCTATGTTAAGAAATGTCAATCATCATTATAATTCGGAAAGATTTGTTTTTAGAGGAGCAGATAATTATGGGATTAAAAAGAAGATGGATTAGTTAGTAGAATTAGGAAGGACAAAATAGTAAACACCACAAAATTGCTCTAGATTTAGAGATTTTGCTCTGGATATATCAGCTCCCTTAATAATCACTGTTTTCAGACCCGAACCAGACCGGCCGGTTCGACCGGTCTGGCCAGGAACCGGTGGCTTCACGGGTCCGGGTCTGGTTGAAAAACGGGCTGCTACACTGCTGCGGCAGAACCAGCGACTCGGATCGGTTCGATCTTGCGAACCGGTCATTGCGAACCCTATTTTTTTGTGGCTCGAATCGGTTCGATCTTGCGAACCCTATTTTTTTTTTGTTCATTTACAATTTTGCCCTTCGGTTGGCATCTATTCAACAAAACCAAATTTCAGCTGCTCTTTGTGAGTACCCTTCTCTCTCACGATTGAAATTTAAGTGAACCCTAGGTCGCCTGCTCCACCGCCGCGCCGGGCCTGCTTCACCACGTGAAGCCGTGAACCTGCTCGTACCGCTCGGCTGGAGCTGCTCGTCCAGTTAGTCGCGACCTCTTTTTTTGTTTTTTTTTTAATTCTTAATCGAGTTTTCATTTTTTTGTTCTAACTTCTATACTTCTATGGGTTTTTTTGCAGCCTATTGTAAGTTTGTAGCGAGTGTTCGTTGATTCTGACACTAACACCCTCCGATTCGCCAATATACCTAAGTAAGGATTAATAAGTATTTATTTTATTTAATTATGGTAAATTGGTAATGATTAATGAGTTGGTTAATTGTAGTTTATTAATTTTTTACTAAAAATATCGAAGTAATTATTAGATTTGTATTTTAGTGATGGATTACGTGATTGGTTTAGTTGATGGATTACGTGATTGGTTTAGTTGATGGATTACATGATAGTTTAATGATTACTTTAGTTGATGAATTAGTTAACTTAAATACTTAATAAATGTTGGTTTTGTTTAAGATTTGAACATTATATTACTTTTTGGTTTTTCGGTTAATTGGTTTAGTTTGTGGGTTGAGTGTTTGATGTAACTATTTGATTCTTACTAAATTGTTAGGTCTTTGTGTTTCTTAAATAGGAATGACAGAGAACACTTCAGAGACTCCATCACCCGTTCTGCCTCCAGCTGAAAATGAGCCTACATCACAACAAAGCAACTACGCTCCAAATGTCCGCCGTAGAACCGATATAGGATGGAATTATGGAACTGAGTTACCGCCGGATGGTAAAAAAAGTTGAATAAAGTGTGATTTTGTGGCATTATTCTTTCTGGTGGGGGAAATAACCGATTTAAGCAACATATTGTTGGCATCCCAGGTCAGGTTTGAAAATGTAATTCGATTTCAGAAGCGGCACGATTCAAAGTTAAGGAATTTTTGGACAATGAGAAAAAAAAAAGAAACAATCATCAAATTTATTAAGTGTTGATGAAATTGAAAGTGAAACTCTTGTGGATACGAATGACAATGGCAAGAGAAAAAAACAAATAACATAGGGAGCTATATGCGAGGAAAAGCAGGGGTAGACACTTCTCAACCTACGATAAAGGCAAAAATTCTAAGTAGAGAAAAAGTTTTAGAAGCAGATTTGGCCGTTGCTACATGGTTTTTTGATGCTTGTATCCCTTTGAATGCTGTCAATTCTCCTTTCTTTGAGCAAGCAATCACGAGAATAGCCAATATGGGCATTGGTTAAGTCGGTCCGTCTTATCATGCACTAAGAACTAATTTGCATGCAAAAGTGAAGTCTCAGTCACAGTTAGAAATTGATGATCTTAAAAAATGTTGGGTTACTTCCTGGTTGCACAATTATGGCTGATGGGTGGACCGATAGGAGACACATATCATTAATTAACTTCTTGGTTTATTGTCCTAAAGGATTATCTTTTATCAAGTCTGTGGATGCATCTGATATTGTGTCTAGCTCTGATAATCTGTGCAAGCTCTTCTCTGAGGTTATTGACATGGTTGGTGTTGAAAATGGTGTGCATGTAGTTACCGATAATGCAGCTAATTATAAAAAATCTGGATCTTTAGTTGAAAAGTATCCGTCGTTGTTTTGGGCACCTTATGCTGCACATTGTATTATTTAATTATGAAGGATATTTCTGAACTCCCACTTGTTAAAACATTGGCACAAGATGGTGCTAAAGTCACTTCATTTGTTTATAACCGTAAATGGGTACTTGCTTGGTTAAGGAAAAAGAGGGGTGGACATAAATAATTTCTCCTGGTGCTACACGTTTTGGCACGGTATTTATAGCATTGAGCAGTTTGTATGAGAGAAGGAGTTTTTCTGAAGCAGTTGGTGGATGATCTGGGTTTTGAAAAGTTTTTGAAAGAGGTAAAAGGAAATCAAGTGAGGGATATTATTGTGAATGAGGTATTTTGGGGCAATGTAAACATTATTGTTCAGGTTATGTCTCCGATTGTTGCTACGTCCGTGTGATTCTTGATGAGCTTGGGAAATATGCTTTTACACTTGTTTAATTGATTATTCTTAATAGTTTTGTGGTATTTTTATGTTTTTTTTCATGTTTAGTAGGTTGAAATATGATTTGTCAATCAAGAACCGAAACTTCAAGAATTCACCGACACCTGTGTAGATTGAGTTGTATTTGGATCTTTATATCACTGGAAAGCCACAGATGTCTAGTTTCCAACGCAATAAGCGGTTTGTGATTCCGACATCTGGAGAGAAAGTTATGACCAAAGCGGCGAAGTTGCGCAAAGCTGAAATGTACATACGCAACTCGCGCGCTCGATGATCGTCGGATCAAGATGGCTAATCAATGGTCTATATTCAGTCTTGCAAGCTTCCAAATGGAAGACTCTAGAGTGTCATGACTTTTGTGATCAATTCATTACTTTTGTGATCAATAATTCATGACTTTTGTGACAACTATGGACCATTGGATCAAAACGAGATGAACGGTCGAGATGTCGTCTTATGTTTTTGATTCAACTATAAATATACCTCACATCTTCCATATTTCAACACACCAATATTCTTCATTCTCTCTTCACTTAGTAGTCTTTCTATAGTAGTAGTATTCACTAGTAGTTTGTAATTTTGGAGGAGTAATTCGGAGTTTGTACGGGGGAGTCCACCGGAGGCTTTACGGAAGTAAAAATCTGTAACGATCTCTAAAATCTCTTTACTTTTCTCTATTTACTTTATGATGTTATATTTATCTTATAGTCTTTTTCTATATTCCATTATGTGCTAAATTTACTTTGCTGGGATAGTGACGTAGCCTAATTACGATGATCTAACCTTTAATTAAAACGTATTGTTACGATGTCAAAATAGTTGGTGTATTTATTTGTGAATATAATGCTTCTAAAATTCTGGTCAACTTTTGGATGAACTAAGGATCGAATTGAAACCGAGAGGAGATTTTCGTGAAATAGCTTTGAAGTAAATACCGTGAATTCTCAATAGAATAGAAATATATCTATCGTTTTCACGTGGTTGATAAAATCACCACCGAACATACATGTGCACATCTTCGTAACTAGACTCATTTTCTAGTTGTAAAGCTGTAGAATTTATGTATAACTTGAGAAAGAGTACATAAAGCATAAATGGTGATAACCAACAACAATTTTGAACGTGAAACTCGTAATAATATGCTTAATTAAAAGTTAGATCAGACTAATGACGGTGAAATCATGATTCCCAGCTATTCTCTTATTGTCTACACTTATTTATTAGTAAATTGTTAATATTTTCGCTTGAACAATCTGAAATTCAAATTCTCAAGTAAAATTAGAGTTAATAAATTTTGGTAATTAATTATTTATTCCTCGTGGGATCGACAATCCTATCTTTTACTTTATTACTTGTTACGATTTCGTGCACTTGCGAATTTATCCACAACAATTCTGATGAGAATCTTCTTTAGGTTATGTTTATGACGGCATCGCAAGGACAATAAATGGGTAAAAAAAGTTTTTGGCAATAGAGCAACTCATTACTCGCAATATACGGAAATTATTGGTAACAGATGGGATAAAATGTTGCAAAAAAGTCTCCATGTAGCAGCTTTTTGGTTTAATCCCGTTTCAATACTCCGGTAGTGAGCTTATGCAGAGTACTAAGGTGATGAGTGATGTGTGGGAAGTCTTAGAGAAGCTTGTCTCAGATGAGCCGGATGTGGTGAAAGACGTGACCATTTTAGAGAGCGACAATGGAGTTTTGGAATAAAGTATGCCTTGCAGGGTATTCACACTTCTACTCCAGGTGATGTTTGTTTCAAGTTAAATTTTGTTTATTCTTAAATTTTTGGTTTGAAAATATATGTACTAATATGATATAATTGTTTAGATAATTGGTGGAGCTTATTTAGCGGTGATGCACCAAATTTTCAAAAAGTCGCCATTAAAGTTTTGAGTCAAACATCAGCCTCTTCTGGATGTAAGTGCAATTGGAGTGTGTTTGAACGTATACACACAAAGAAGCATAATAGGTTGGAACATGAGAAGCTGCATGATCTTGTATTTGTGCATTATAACCTACGCTTGAAGATGCGGTATGACTTTAAAGTTTTAATTATCGTGTTTCTTTTGTTTCAAGGTGTGTTTTGTTTTATTAGTAAGTATAATTTATTACTTGATGTTATTTGTAGAAGCACGAAGAAACAATCAGCATATGATCCAATTGACTATGAGCATATTGATAAATTCGACGAATGGATAGTAGAAGAAGATTCAAACGAAGACTTTACTAATGAAGAAATTAATGATATGGGGGGGGGGGGGGATATGTTGCAAGTTCAAGTGCAAGTACAACGGTGAATGACATTCCAGATTTGTCATTGTATGGGTCCTATGGAAGAGTGCCTAATTATGAAAATATTGGTGTGAATGTGGATGATCACGATGCCTCGTGATGAATGTGTTGTTATCTTGTTGCTACTTTGTTATTTATGTTGTTTTTGGCTTGGTAAAACTTTGAATTTGAAATCTTGTGTTGGGATTTCTTAGTTGTGGACTATTTTGTATTTTTGTTTGTTACTTTATTATTTTGGTACAATGAATTCGAGTTTTGGATTTGGATTTGAAGTTGTTTAATGTTTTATTTGCTTATATAGTAATTATATTTAATTGTGAACTTGTTGAAATTGTGGATCGGGTTGATACGTCGTTGTTGTTAACTTAACACTGGAGTGTTAACAGCAGATGTGTACGTTGTTAACTCAACGATGTTACTTTAACAACAGACCAGAGTAATAGTGCAGCGGAATAAACAAACACCAAGTTTAAGAAGCGAATATAGGATTATATTAACTTCCGAGCCGTAGGCAAAATAACCCGTAAAGGTTTTAACAAAGGTCGTTCTCTCAATTCTCAAGCTCCTCACTCTTAAATTGATTGAACTAAGCAAAGCACACAAGAATTGCTTCGACTATCTCTAAAAGCTCCTCACTCTTAGATCTATTCTAACAACTCACAAACTTTGCTAAAGCAAGACAACACTCAACAACTGTAAATTAATCTCTCGGATTGATTGGCTCTTGTCTCGTGTTTGTCTTGATGTACTTCACACCTATATATATGTTCTTGATCTTGGACTTCAAGGTGTGTTGTACACGGTTGGTAATTCTCCTTGTTTCCTTCTTGAACTCCTCTTCCTTGTTCTCGCAGTCCTTCTTGAATAATAGTTCATTCGTTAGTGATCTAACTAAGGAAAGACTCCTTCTTCAAATCAGGACTTGATCTTGGAAAGCATTCCTAGTTCCACTCGAACTCATCTTTCCTTGTAGAGCGGTTTGCTTAATTAAGGAAACTTTCCTTCTTGGAAACTTGAGCGTCCAACCTATAACAGGTTTGTTTCCTGAATAATAATCAAAGACAATTACAACTGTGGAACTCAGTTAGTTAAATGAATAAGGCAAAACAATAATAAAGAATATAATCAAGATTGTAAATCGGATTCTGCTCCAGCAATGTTACTCTAACATTGACTTCTCAATGTTAAACTAACATTGACAGAATACCTGCACTTTCAATCTCCCCATTTTTGCCTTAATCACAAAACCTAAGAACCTGTTCTAATCAGATCAAATTATTCAGACAAACTTCACTATCTTATAACAATGGAAAACTAAGTACACTCCCCCTGAACATCAGAAGGAACCAACTCAATGTTATTCTAACATTGATACTTTCAATGTTATAACATCTGTATTTGTCAATGTTAGCTTAACATCGAACCAGACAGATGTTCTAACATTGAACATCTCACTGTTAACTTAACATCAGAGAACATGTAACACCTGCAAAACAGAGTTAGTACTTTGTAATCAAAGTTCAAATAGCATAAGCAGAAACACTAAGCAACAATATAGAAAAGTACTTAATTACAGACCATACTTAGTAGCAAGGAACACACTCCTTGATGAAACAGAAAAGAAAATAGAATTGTTCATACTGCCATCGAAAACAGAAAATTAACAGAACTCAGAAATTTTGAAATTTGATAAGTGGATTTCTTGCCCTTGCGCATTTGATAAGTGGCTTCCCACTTTGGGGCTGCAGCGGCGGTGGTTTCAGTGGTTGCACGTCTGGTGCTGCGGCGACGTGGCTGCTCAATCTGCTCAGTAGCAGCTACAAGAGTATCAATGGAAGACTTGCGGGCCATTGTTAGCGTGATTTAGAGAAGAAAAGAAGAAACTTGATTTGCAGTGAAAGTTGATTGCACTAGAAATTTTGAACGCGTACGAAACAAGAAGAGATTAGGGCAAATTATATAAACAATAAGATGAAGAGTGGTAACAGTGGTGTTGTAACATGTTACCAAAATAATCGGACCACTGTCACACGATCATACCCATGTTTACCTTACCACGTGTCAGTGTTAGATTACCACGTAACCAGAGCAGTCTTCAAACCTGAAAACTTATAAGTTACAATGTTTCAATGTTGAACTAACATTGGTAAGTTAACATCAGGGAGCGAAGTTGTAGGTGCAGGGCTTTATCCAAGGCAGCATCATGTGAGAGCGAGAGATATTCCTGTATACTAATCTGAACCCCCACCCAAGTACATAGGTACAAAACATAAATTAAGATCATCAGTATGAGTAAGTAACACATCAAACAAAAAAACACAGAGTGGATATACATATCCAGGGAAAAGATGTTCCCACAGTATAGAAGATCACAAAACATAGCGTTTTACATGCAGTGAGTCACCCAAAAAGTATGCCTCAACACATGATTCCTAGGATTACTACTCCCCCTAAGACCAAACCGACAAAGGAAAAAGCAAACGCAGAACTAGAAAGAATGCAACAATGTTAGATCAACATTAGGAGATGGTAACCAAGTACAAACAACTTTACTGACTGGGATCAGGACAAACCAATTTATCTTTATTCATGATCACGAACTCTTTTGAACAAAAACTAGTGAATGTAAAAGGATAGTTTCATCACTGAATGTGGGCAGCACGAGACTCCATACACCCCAGCAACTTAACCATCAGCTGCATATTGGGCAAGTACAAAGGAACTGAATGAAGACAATACATTTATCATATACTTCTTCACCCCAACTCCTCATGCATACCTGTTAACCAACCTGTTTACAAGGGAAATACCAAGTGAACAATGCTACTGAATGCAAGCAGTCGAAACCTCAAAGCACCCCAGTAGTAAGGATCACTATCATGCATAACCTTGGCCATAGACAAAAACACAAAAATAAGCACAACTGAATGACAATGAAGCTCTCAACATCATGTACCCCAGCTTCTCTTCATGCTTTGTCTAACCTAACATGGATAAGTCACAACTGAATTACATCAGAGTAGTGAGCTCTGTGTACCCTAGCTTCTCCCAGATGTTAGGTTAACATTCACAGACTAACAACAAAGTTATTACTTTACAAAACTCTTGAACTGTACATGTCCACCAGTCAATTCAGCTATTTGCACATTTTAACCACACAACCCAACAAAAACTCTAACAAAGATGTAAGATGCAAGAAAGAAGAATGCAGAAAGGAAACATAAAAGAATTACAACTACACCACAACCAATAACCAGTGCTAAACAGTGGTGTTATGTCAACACTGGTGAACTAACATACCTAAACAATGCACATGCCAAGAGAATTTCTCAAACTGAAGAACCTCTCAGAATCTAAAGGTTTAGTGAACATATCAGCAAGCTGATTGTTAGTTTCAATGTGTTCAATGTCAATGAGCTTATCTTCTACCATGTCTCTTAGAAAGTGATGCCTTATGTCAATATGTTTAGTTCTAGAATGTTTCACAAGATTCTTAGAGATGCTTATAGCACTAAGATTATCACAGAACATAAGTAAGGTATCACTGTCTAACCCATAATCCAGTAGCATGTGTTTAAGCCATACCAACTGGGTGACACAGCTGCCTGCTGCTTTGTATTCAGATTCAGCAGTGGATAGTGACACACAATTTTGCTTTCTACTGTACCATGAGACCAAGTTGTTCCCCAGATAAAAACATCCTCCACTTGTAGACTTTCTGTCATCAGTGTCACCTGCCCAGTCTGAGTCACTGAAACCTACAAGATTTGTGTTAGTGTCATAAGAATACCATATACCAAGGGCCAAGGTGCCAGAAATATATCTAAGGATTCTCTTCATAAAGGATTTTAAACTGATCAAAAGCTTCTGACTTTTCTTTAAGAAATTTTACCCAAGTGTATCTAGAGAAGTCATCTACAATCACAAAGGCATATCTCTTACCACTGAGACTACTTACCTCAATTGGATCCATTAAGTCCATGTGCAGCAATTCAAAACACCTACTAGATCTAGGGTTAGTATTCTGTACCTGTAGGGGTGTATGAACTGCTCTGGTTTGCTTACCCTTGAGGCAATCACCACACACAAGCTTACCTGGACAAGACAGCTTGGGTAAGCCTCTTACAACATCAACTTTCTGTAATTTCTCAAGGTTTCTGTAGTGAACATGTCCAAGTTTCCTATACTATATAGAAGCCTCATTTATCTTGGCATGGAAACATTCTGCTTCATCTTGGGCTAGGTAGCAGTTATCTTTGGATCTAGTACCTGTCATAACAAGAACATTGTCACTATCATAAACATCACAAGATACTTTGTCAAATGTAACCAGTAAGTCATCATCACACAGCTGACTGATACTGATTAGATTTGCCTTTAACCCATCTACCAACAACACATCCTTCAGGGGTGGGAATCCATCAACATCCAGAGTCCCCTTGCCAATGATCTTTCCTTTGGTGCCTCCTCCATAGGTCACTGTTCCAGCACTCAAATGTATCATTTGTTTAAGATTTTCTTTGCTGCCTGTCATGTGTCTTGAGCATCCACTGTCGAAGTATCACTTACCTGAAAGGTTAGAGTACACAGCAGAGAAACCAACATTGCATACAACTTTAATCTTAGGGGTTTTGGCTTTTTCAATCTAAGTTCTACCTTTCTGTTCTACACCCAATGTTAGTCTAACATCAGAACCTGTTGTAGTTTTAACATTGGACACAGAGGCTGTTTTCTTACCACATTCTTTTATGAATTTTCTACAGAATGGTTTAATGTGACCTGGTTGAAAACAATACCGGCAGATAAAGGTAGGTTTACTTTTTACAGTGTTAATGGTTCCAGACCTCACATTATCAGATTCTTTAACAAAGATTGTAGTTAAATAGGCAGAATTAACATTAGAAGAGGAAGGTTTCTCAACAAATCCCAGACCACATGTACCTGTGTTACACATGTTTAGTACCTCATCAAGTTTAGAAGTACATCCATTCCATTTGGCTATGATCTGTGAATCCTTTTTGAGTTTCTCCTTTACCTCTTTTAGCTCAACTTCAGCTTTGTCAAGATCTCTCTCATAGAGTCTCAGCATGTTCTTCAAACATTCAATGTCATGCATCAGTGCTTTGTTACTCTTCATGAGTTTGACATTCTTTCTCTCCAGTCTGAGAAAGGTTGTATGTAGATCATCTAGAATTTCCTCCTGGGACATTTCTTCTTCATTGAAGTACTCCTCTTCTAGATCAACTGAGCCATGAAAACAATCAAAGTTAGTATCCTCAGAATCAGAGAGCACATCATAGATAACCTGTGTATCATGGTTGTTCCAGTCTACAAAAAAGATTTCCGACTTTGCTGTTGGTTCTCCAATGTTAGAGTAACATTGAGAACTCTGGCAATTTCTGGAGTCTTCTTCTGACCAGGTGATCCGAGTGCAAAGAGCAGCAATGTTGATTTCCTCTAATTGTTCATCGGCACTTGTTCCAGATTCGAAGTCAGCTTCATTGAAGTCATCTACACAAACCCAATGAGAATTCCCTCTTGTTCTGAGGGTGTTAGCACATTCATGTTTAAAGTGACCATACCCCTTACATTCATAGCACTGAACATCTTTCAATTTCTCAGTATCTTGAGGCGTGCTCTTAGATGCCATGTACTTTACAAACTTTGGGGGCAGTTTCTTATAACCAAGGGCAGCATTACCAGGTTGTTTTTCTATATTTTTATCTTTGTAACCCAATTTACTAAACTTCCTAGTAATGTTACCATAGTTAGAAGAGATCAACTCATATTCATCCTCATCACTCCCTGTAGAATCTGAGCTAGTACCTAGTAAGGCTAAAGCAAGTTGTTTACTGGACTTTCCTAGGTATTCTAGTTCAAATTCTTTTAGAGTGTTCATTAATGTTTGGAAGTCCATGTTGGCAAGATCTCTAGACTCATTCATAGCAATTCTTTTGACAGTAAACTTTGAAGATAATGTTCTAAAAGCTTTATAGACCATGGTTTGATTTGGGATGATAAAACCTAAGTTTTGGCACTGATTAGCAATATCTAGAAGTTTCTCAAAATAGCTATCAATGCTTTCATCCTCACCCATCTCTATCTTCTCAAAGTCCCTCAAAAGTTTTCTATATTTAGAGTCCCTCACAGCCACATCACCCTCACAATGTAATTCAAGAACTTCCCATGCAGCTTTAGCAGTAGAACAAGTTTGAATAAGTTTGAACATATGATTACCTACCCACCTAAAAATAGCATTGAGAGCCTTTTCATTGAAGTTGTAGAGAGCAATCTCGTTGGCTGTCCATTGTCCTATTGGCTTAGGTACCAGATCAGCATCTCCATCTCTTGGCAAGTAGGGGATGGTGTAGCCTTCTAGTACTGCGTCCCAAGCTCTTAGGTCGATGGGTTTGATATGGACTCTGAGTCTGATCTTCCAGTAGGCATAGCTGTTGGGACCCTCTAATACCGACACTCTACTGGTATTGGGATTGGAGTTGTCCATCTTATCGTATCAACGCCAAACACCGGTGAAGTTGGTGCTTGGCTCTGATACCAATTGAAATTGTGGATCGGTTTGATACGTCGTTGTTGTTAACTTAACGCTGGAGTGTTAATAGCAGATGTGTACGTTGTTAACTCAGCGATGTTACTTTAACAACAGACCAGAGTAATAGTGCAGTGGAATAAACAAACACCAAGTTTAAGAAGCGAATATAGGATTATATTAACTTCCGAGCCATAGGCAAAATAACCCGTAAAGGTTTTAACAAAGGTCGTTCTCTCAATTCTCAAGATCCTCACTCTTAAATTGATTGAACTAAGCAAAGCACACAAGAATTACTTCGACTATCTCTAAAAGCTCCTCACTCTTAGATCTATTCTAACAACTCACAAACTTTGCTAAAGCAAGACAACACTCAACAACTGTAAATTAATCTCTCGGATTGATTGGCTCTTGTCTCGTGTTTGTATTGATGTACTTCACACCTATATATAGGTTCTTGATCTTGGACTTCAAGGTGTGTTGTACACGGTTGGTAATTCTCCTTGTTTCCTTCTTGAACTCCTCTTCCTTTGTTCTCGCAGTCCTTCTTGAATAATAGTTCCTTCATTAGTGATCTAACTAAGGAAAGACTCCTTCTTCAAATCAGGACTTGATCTTGGAAAGCATTCCTAGCTCCACTCGAACTCATCTTTCCTTGTAGAGCGATTTACTTAATTAAGGAAACTTTCCTTCTTGGAAACTTGAGCGTCCAACCTATAACAAGTTTGTTTCTTGAATAATAATCAAAGACAATTACAACTGTGGAACTCAGTTAGTTAAATGAATAAGGCAAAACAATAATAAAGAATATAATCAAGATTGTAAATCGGATTCTGCTCCAGCAATGTTACTCTAACATTGACTTCTGAATGTTAAACTAACATTGACAGAATACTTGCACTTTCACTTGTGATAATATATTAATATAATAGCATAATATATTTATTATTTTATTTATGGAATGTTGACTAAGGTTAACAAACTGGTCCAACTGGTCCGACCTATTGACCCGCTAACCAGTAGCCTCACCGGTTATGTGACCGGGCAGGGTCTGAAAACACTGTTAATAATAAAGAACTATATTTTAAAACTCTTTTATGCTCCTGTGCGTGTGAATTTGGGATTGAGGGAGTAGAGTTGCAACTTAGGGCTCCAACCTTTTCTTTATTCTTTTATTGTATTTTTTTAATTACTAGGCCGATCCGGCCCACTAGTCATCTGAGTGGTGGTTATGGGCTAATTGTTACCGGCCTAGAACGGTTCAAACTAGGCACTGGTTTTCATGGCTGACTGGCCCGGAGCAATGGTCGACGACCAGTTCAACCGGTTCGACCGACCTGTCAGCACCAATTACCGCTTGAATTTTGGCAATACTCCTTCTAGTCAACATTTTATCTTATTAATCGGTTTCCAACTCCTATTCTTGATGGTGCTAGTACCTTCAATCAAGTTTTTGGTCGTATGCCTAACTACCTCAAGTTACGAGTTTTTGGTTGTGTTTGCCACTCGGGGCTGAAAACTTACTCTTCCGGAAAACTTGATTGTTTTTCTCAACCATGTTTATACATTGGTTATAGCACATCTCATAGTGCCTATCGTTGTCTTGATATCTAAAAATCACATTTTCATGGCATGTCATGTTCGATTATATTAGAATATCTTCTCTTTCGAACGATGCATGACATTCTAGGTTTATTTCTTGCACCTCATGTGCATCCCTTCTCGGCTTCATAACACTACTAACCTATATTATTAGTGTCACCCATGCCATGTTCTGATCCCAGACCAGGTTCAACCGCATTTGATGGTTTACCATCTTCTGGACTCTCTGCCTCCTTCACAACCCACCTTGTCGCCTCTACCACGTATGGTTACTCAGAGTTAAAAATGTGTTTTTAAGACCAAACTCTTCTTCACGGAAACCAAACATCCTCTGTTTGATGATGTTGAATCCACATGTCTTTCACAAGCTCTGTCCAGTGCCAACTAGTGTTAAGTTATGTCAGAAGAGTTAACTGCACTTCTGAGGCATGGTACTTGGAGACTTGTTGCACGACCGACGAATAAAAATGTCATTGTTTACAAGTTCTTGCATCAAACGAAAACCTAATGAATCTCTTGACAAGTATAAAAGGCGACTTGTAGCGAAGAGGTTTTATCAGTGTTTTGGATTGAACTATAATGAGACATTTAGTATTGTTGTCAAATCGATTTATATTCATTCAATCATCTCGCTTGCTCTTCTGTATGGCTGGTCACTTCGCCAAAAAGACATTATAAATGCCTTTTTACATTGGTCTTTAGATGAACAATGTCTATATGTCTCAACACAGAGTTTTGTTGACTTGACTTTTCATTCTCACATATGTCTTGCAAAAGTCTTTTATGGACTTAATCAAGCCTCTCGTGCTTGGTATCAAATTCGTAGCTATGATTTCATCAATATCAGGCAGAAATCACTCTTCACCTTTCATCAGGCAGCTATGCAACTTTATGTCCTTGGCTCTGATGATGATCTTATCGTCAATGGCTATAACTCGTCTCATATGGATCCTTAACAAAGCACTTGAACTCTTAGTTTGATGTTAAAGGTCTCATAGCTCTTTCTTAGTTCTTGGGTATTGAAGTTGCTTAATGTAAATAAGGTCTTTTATTTCTCAGCACAACTATGTTATCAACTTGTTGTGTCTTCATAAGATCGATGACGTCAAACCTCTCACAACCCGTATGAGCGCCACACCTCCCTCTTATCTGTCTTCTTTTGTTGATGTGATCGAGTATCAAAGCGTTATTGGTGGTCTCTTGTAACTTGCTATGACACACCCGAATATTGCCTTCACTATCAGTGGGCTTGCTCAACATATGTGTGACGCCCCGACTTAAAATAAATCATCATTCAACTAGGAATTCATAAAGGTACAATATTCTTAACAGTGTTTTCAGAACCGGATCGGACGTCGACCCGGTAACCTCACTGGTTACTAGTTTTACTGGTTCGAACTGGTCGAACTACTGGTCCGACCGGTATGATAATATATTATAAAAATCATAAATATATATAAAATATATATTGCTACATAATTTTGTTAGTATCAATCTCAGAAAACGAGAAGTTATAAATTTGTTTCTTCACTCTTAATTGATATGTTTCTAATCATAAAACTCATAATTTAATTCATTTAGTTAATTTTTTATTTAAAAATAAAGAAAATTAAAATAGAGTATTTGATTAACATATAATAATTAAAAGATTAAGCTACGCATGTAATGGTTTAAGTTTAAACAAATATGCATAATATTTCATGAATTCTAATTATTAAAATGTTCGGAAAAAAATAATACTAGTCTAAGAAGATCTACTATATAGAAGAAAATAACATAATAAAGATGCTATATAATATAATACTACTAAGTTATAAAAATAATAGCATAATGTATTTGTTTTATATGAGAAAAGTATATTCTAACTATTTATTATATATATTAATAAGTGTGAAGACTACCAATTCTATTGTAGATCAATTGGTTAAAACATCTAATATTTACTTAGAGGTCTAGGGTTCAACCTCATTCCCATGAAAAACTTAATTTTTTATAAAGTAATATACAAACCGGTTCAACCATTACCAAACCGGGTCACCGATTTCTGGTTCTTGACCGGTTCTTAAAGTAACCGATTCTAGAACTCAACCGGACCGACCAAGCTACCGGTCACCGGTTAAACCGGTTCGACCCGACGGTTCGGTCTGATTTTAATAACACTGATTCTTAAAAGCCTAAAAGTTTGGCAACAAAGCGACAATATCCAAAGACAAAATGGGATCCTAACAATACTGAAAGTAAACTAAGTCCAACATTATAGTCTTGAAACAAGAAGAAGAACTCTAAAATGAAACCATAAAAATGCAGTTGAGCCCTAAGCTTCCTTAGTCACCTATCTTCACTGATCCCAAGATTTCCTACATCAAACTAGAAGGAAGGACATGCAAGTGAGATAAAAATCTCAGTGGTGTTACGAGTGTGTGCAATGTGTACAAGGAATAAGACAATTAAAATGCAACAGGTTAGGCAGTCAAGCACATACTCACGTTCAGTCATATTAGGAGGCGTTAACCTTTTACTAAGTCGTTGACTCATTCCCACCTTTTAACACCCACATTCGTTACCTTGTTACTCCGTTCAAGAAGTGACCTTGAAAACGTTCACGCATGCCTAGGTACATGCTCGTTGATCCCTTCAAAAGCAACAACCTCTTGATGCTTTTAAGGGAAAGGGGCAAGGCGTCACAAGGTCCCACTGGCTAGCCCTCTGCTGCCCAGTAGTGCCCCATGTTGACCAAGCCGTGGATCCAATTCAAAACCAAAACGTTCAACATCAAAATCATTACAGATACACACGTAGTAAGTTGCACGAATACAATAACATATGATCATGATAAACGAATGACCACACTTACTACACAAACATAAACACATGTACTGCGATGATTAAACATTTAGCACATACCTTTCAACTTTTCGAAAATAATTTTAGTACGTATATATATACGCGCACCTGTATGCAACTGCAGAGTAGAACAAGTACGAGAGAGTAAGGCAACGCCTAACTAAAAAACGCTAATGTAAAAAAATTTAGAGAATATTACTACAATATTCTAATCCTCTCAAATAAGATAAGTCTCAGTTAATTATATTCCTTAATTCGCGTTAATTACACTACAAGAATCCGGGGTCATTCGTGACCGCCGGCTCGTGACCGCCGGGCGGTCACGAGCATCCGTGACCGCCCGGCGGTCGCGGATGCCACCGTGACCGCCGAGCGGTCATGGTAAACAACGCCGTGACCGCCCAGCGGTCACGGGAATCCATAGGCGGGAAATTTCGCGAAAGACCTTGGAATTGGGGGGAAATTCAAATTTTTTGAAAATTCAAAATTTTCACTAAAATTCTATATATACCCACCATTCCACCCATTAATTTTCATTACACTCACATTATCTTCTCTAAAAAACTCAACACTTTCTCCTCCTTTCCTCATTTCCCAATCCAAAAATAAACACCAACAATTTTTCTTCTCCTCTTTTCATATATCTTCAAAAAACAAAACACCAACAATTTTTCTTCTCCTCTTTCTTTATATCTCCAAAAAACAAAACACCAACTCTTTTATTTTTTTTCTTTTCTTTACTTATAACACAAATCATTCTCTTAAATGATGTTTATATAAAAAAACCGTCCAACCATAAATTATATTCGCAAAAAACAAATATTTATTCCGGTATTTTACCGGAATATTTTTTTTATTTCGTTTAATGTCATTCGTGACCGCCGGGCGGTCACGGATGACTTGAATATTATCTGTGACCGCCAGGCGGTCGCGGTGGTTGCCGCGACCGCCGAGCCGTCGCGGATGACACCGGGGTCATCCGTGACCGCCAGGCGGTCGCGGTGGTTGCCGCGACCGCCGAGCCGTCGCGGATGACCCCGGGGTCATCCGTGACCGCCAGGCGGTCGCGGGAAACACCGCGACCGCCGAACCGTCACGGATGACCACGGGGTCATCCCCGCGACCGCCGAGCCGTCGCGGATGACCACGGGGTCATCCGTGACCGCTCGACGGTCGCGGATGACTGCCGTGACCGCCGAGCGGTCACGGATGACCTCCACGACCGGGCCGCGACCGGATTACCTCACCCAATATATAATATAATAATTATCATGTACATAAGGTAGTGCGTGTGAGTGTATGACTTATTAAGAATTATTCATGCAACTACTTCTATTAATATGCAGAATACAAATCATACACTAATTCAAATTAAAACAATATGCTGTTTATATAATATTCTACACTAATCGTGATTTCATGTGTAAGAAGCATGGCAAGGCAAAAGAAGAATCTAAACTTTTTAATTCTTTATTTAACTTCCATGTGGAGCCGTGCTACTAACATCCTAATAAACAAGTAATTGATCGATTCTTACATTGTATTTGCCTAAACTAAATCATGCATGAGTTGAACAAATAATTAAATATAGAGAATGTTATAACCTGCAATAGCTTGACCGAGAGAGAATTGGAGAATTCAGATGCACAATGTGAGAGAGAAACGGCGCCATGGACGAATGCTTATAAAAAGCGGCGGTTAAACTTATGTAACCCTAAGCCACGTTAATTAACCTATTAGTAGAACATTTACTAACAATTAGAGTCCTAATAGAAATGACTCCAATAATGTTTTTTAATTACAAGATATAAATTTAATATTATTTACTTTGATAAATAAAATTCCAAGTTACGACCAAGGCTGATATATCGATCTTTATACATTAGAATTTACACATTTATTAACATAACTTAATTAATAATTTGACTTTACCAAAATAAAAAATATATAAATTCATGTAGAATTTTGGGGTGTTACAATATGAGTGCCCAAACTATATCTGATTGGCGCCTCTATTCTGTTATATGAAGAAGACGTTTCATCATAGACTTTTATTATGCAAGCCAACAAATTTGTTGCTCTGTGCCTTTTTTTGGTGTTCTAATTATCCACTACAAGATTTGGGGGGCATCTGCAACCGCCCCCCCCCAACCGCCCGGGCGGTCGCTATTAATTGCGACCGCAGAGCGACCGCCAGGCGGTCGCCAGCGAGACGTAGCGACCGCACGGGCGGTCGCGAGGCTTTTATAAGACCTCGCAACCGCCTAGCGGTCGCCCCCTTATATGGCGACCGCATGTGCGGTTGCAATAATAACTTCTGGCAACCGTCAGGCGGTTGCTAGGCCACATGGCAACCGCCTGGCGGTTGCTAGGTCACATAGCAACCGCCTGGCGGTTGCCAATACTAGATATCGGCAACCGCCAGACGGTTGCATATAACATTCATACTTGATTTTTTACTATTACGGATGATACGTTGTGGTACGTTGTTTGATCAATTGATAATTACCCTAATGATAGTTAAAACAAGCCAAATTATAAGGTTTCATTGGAAAATTAAGCTTAGGTACAACATAAAGAACTAAGTGTGATGATTAGTTGTTGAACATAATATATAGGTGTATCGTTGATAACTCGCCTAATCACATAATCTACTATTTTACTAACTTAATTACTAATTTTGTAGTTATTTACAACAACTATTCACATGTAATAATGATATTTGAGTTCAATAAAGTGATAAACACAAACACATCAAGATACTTCTCAAAAATCATTAATTTCGAATATGGATGTGTTTGCAACCGCCAGGCGGTTGCTAGGTCCACGTAGCAACCGCCTGGCGGTTGCTAGGTCCACATAGCAACCGCCTAGCGGTTGCTAGGTCCACATAGCAACCGCCTAGCGGTTGCCAAAACTAGATATCTGCAACCGCCAGGCGGTTGCAGATAACATTCATACTTGATTTTTTACTATTACGGATGATACGTTGTGGTACGTTGTTTGATCAATTGATAATTACTCTAATAATAGTTAAAACTAACCAAATTATAAGGTTTCATTGGAAAATTAAGCTTAGGTACAACATTAAGAACTAAGTGTGATGATTAGTTGTTGAACATAATATATAGGTGTATCGTTGATAACTCGTCTAATCACATAATCTACTATTTTACTAACTTAATTACTAGTTTTGTAGTTATTTACTACAACTATTCACATGTAATAATGATATTTGAGTTCAATAAACACAAACACATAAAGATACTTCTCAAAAATCATTAATTTCGAATATGGATGTGTTTGCAACCGCCAGGCGGTTGCTAGGTCACATAGCAACCGCCTGGCGGTTGCTAGGTCCACATAGCAACCGCCTAGCGGTTGCCAATACTAGATATCTGCAACCGCCAGGCGGTTGCAGAAAATATTCATACTTGATTTTTTACTAATACGGATGATACGTTGTGGTACGTTGTTTGATCAATTGATAATTACCACAATGATAGTTAAAACAAGCCAAATTATAAGGTTTCATTGGAAAATTAAGCTTAGGTACAACATTAAGAACTAAGTGTAATGATTAGTTGTTGAACATAATATATAGGTGTATCGTTGATAACTCGCCTAATCACATAATCTACTATTTTACTAACTTAATTACTAATTTTGTAGTTATTTACAACAACTATTCACATGTAATAATGATATTTGAGTTCAATAAACACAAACACATCAAGATACTTCTCAAAAATCATTAATTTCGAATATGGATGTGTTTGCAATCGCCAGGCGGTTGCTAGGTCCACGTAGCAACCGCCTGGCGGTTGCTAGGTCCACATAGCAACCGCCTAGCGGTTGCCAATACTAGATATCTGCAACCGCCGGGCGGTTGCAGATAACATTCATACTTGATTTTTTACTATTACGGATGATACGTTGTGGTACGTTGTTTGATCAATTGATAATTACTCTAATAATAGTTAAAACTAACCAAATTATAAGGTTTCATTGGAAAATTAAGCTTAGGTACAGCATTAAGAACTAAGTGTGATGATTAGTTGTTGAACATAATATATAGGTGTATCGTTGATAACTCGCCTAATCACATAATCTACTATTTTACTAACTTAATTACTAGTTTTGTAGTTATTTACAACAACTATTCACATGTAATAATGATATTTGAGTTCAATAAACACAAACACATAAAGATACTTCTCAAAAATCATTAATTTCGAATATGGATGTGTTTGCAACCGCCAGGCGGTTGCTAGGTCACATAGCAACCGCCTGGCGGTTGCTAGGTCCACATAGCAACCGCCTAGCGGTTGCCAATACTAGATATCTGCAACCGCCAGGCGGTTGCAGATAATATTCATACTTGATTTTTTACTAATACGGATGATACGTTGTGGTACGTTGTTTGATCAATTGATAATTACCCTAATGATAGTTAAAACCAGCCAAATTATAAGGTTTCATTGGAAAATTAAGCTTAGGTACAACATTAAGAACTAAGTGTGATGATTAGTTGTTGAACATAATATATAGGTGTATCGTTGATAACTCGCCTAATCACATAATCTACTATTTTACTAACTTAATTACTAGTTTTGTCGTTATTTACAACAACTATTCACATGTAATAATGATATTTGAGTTCAATAAACACAAACACATCAAGATACTTCTCAAAAATCATTAATTTCGAATATGGATGTTTTTGCAACCGCCAGGCGGTTGCTAGGTCACATAGCAACCGCCTGGCGGTTGCGAGGTCCACATAGCAACCGCCAGGCGGTTGCGAAGGCTTGTCGCAACCGCCTGGCGGTTGCAAGGTCTTCAGTTCTCGCAACCGCTGGGCGGTTGCAAAGGCTTCTCGCAACCGCTCGGCGGTTGCAAATTTTGCTGAAATTGGGCGGGATTGGGGGGAAAATTCAAATTTTCACGAAAATTCAAAATTTTCATTACATTGCAACCGCCGAGCGGTTGCAAATTCTGCTGAAATTGGGGGGGGAATTCAAATTTTCACGAAAATTCAAAATTTTCACCCAAATCTTATATATACCCACTATTCTTCCCCTAATTTTTCATTCACAACTCTTAAACTCTCAAAAAAACCCAAGACTTCTTTTTATCTTCCAATCAAAACACAAACACTCTTCTATTCCAATCCACAAAAAAAAAAAAAACCCAAAAACTTCTTTTTACCTACAAAACAAATAATCAAACACTTTTTTTTCTTTTATATCTTACACAAAACACCCAACCACACTCTTTTCTTTTATATCTCCAACAAATACCAAACACTTTCTTTTATCTTCATAACAAAATACCAAACACTCATCTTTTTCAATCCACAAAAACTCAAAAACTTCATAATATCTTCAACAAAACACCCAACCACTTTCTTTTCTTTTATATCTCAAACAAAAATCCAAACACTTTTTTTTATCTCCAAAACATAACACTTTTTTCTAATGTTTTCTTTTTGTTTCACATCTTTTCTTTTTTGTTTCTCTTCTTTTCGTTTTGTTTCTCTTCTTTACTTTTTGTTTCTCTTCTTTTCTTTTTTGTTTCTCATCTTTTATTTTGTGTTTTTCTTCTTTTTTTTGTTTCTCTTTTTCTCATTTTGTTTCTCTTTTTCTCATTTTGTTTTTCTTCTTTTCGTTTTGTTTCTCTTCTTTTCGTTTTGTTTCACCATTTTAATTTCAACAAAAAAACAATAATTTTCTGGAAAATTTCCAGAATATTATTGTTTTTTTTTTTTGTTTTGATGAATATTATCTGCAACCGCCGGGCGGTTGCGAGTTTTCGAAAGTTCTAAATCTAGCAACCGCTGGGCGGTTGCCATGTCCTTAAGGACTTCGCAACCGCTTAGCGGTTGCCATGTCCTTAAGGCCTTCGCAACCGCTAAGCGGTCGCCCCTATATGGCCCTTATATGGCGACCGCCTAGCGGTCGCCCCCTTATATGGCGACCGCCTAGCGGTCGCCCCATTATATTGCGACCGCTAGGCGGTCGCCCCTTCGTATGGCGACCGCCTAGCGGTCGCCTTGGTGTAAGGGCGACCGCTCGGCGGTCGCAAGCCGCCCACGACAAGGGGTATCCGCGACCGACGCGGCAACCGCCCCGACGGTCGCGGATACCCTTCGGGCGACCGCCCATGGGCCTTCTGCAACCGCCCGGGCGGTTGCAGAGGGCCCAAAATTCTTGTAGTGATCGGGGAGTCCTACTAATGGAAAATTATATTGTCTAACTTGGTCCTAATTCGATTTCGTGACGGTCTCGAAAACAAACTGGGGTTGCTCGCTCCTCTATTAAATAATGCATAATAGATACAAACAACGACATTAGGTTACAAAATTTAGTGACACTCAATATTGGAATGCCACAACAAATCAGTATGATGATCATTTTATGGAAAGCCGCATTACCCTAACTATATAGTGACATTATATATTAATATATTTTTATAAATGCCATAAAAACTTGGTAAGGTTGCATGTTTTCTTTGTATTAACGCGACATCCAATAAAGAGCAGAAAATGAGTAAATTTGTAAATGACATTAAAAAGAAAAAAAGTATAATAAATTGAAAAAGATTTCGATTGACCTAATTTGCTCTTCTTCCTCCTATGCAGAGCAGTATATAGAAACTTCATCCCCCTCAATTCCCATCTCCATAAATTAGATTTGAAGAGTACATAATTTGCTGCAGTATTAGTATGTTATCTATGTGGGTTGATCTCTCGCACAAAAGTCCATACCATCAAGGTTGTGTAAGTAATTTCGTCAATTAATATCTCGTACGGATTTTGTCTTTCCCCCCTCTAAATCTACTCCCGATATAGCTTATAACTCCTTACTCCCATCTAATTATCTTGTTTCCCCTCCATAGATAATTTTTAGATTGCAACTAGTGAGGTATATGTACATGCGCACCAACTATTCGATAAAATTCTCATAAGATCGAAAATTGTGTTAATTGACTTTTTAATTTTTATAATGATACCTAATATGACGTGTAGTAATGACTAATGAGGTGACCAATATGTGTTCAATGTTCCTCTACTTGAAGGGTTTGGTCTCTCAACTATTGGTTAACATACGCTTCAGTGTTCTTTAAATTAATTCCAATTAAGGAGACTTAATGCGATAAAAGAAATATTTTAATAGTTATATGCCAAGGAAGTAGGCTGCATAATGAAAAATTTATCTCAATGAATAACTACCCCTATAGTTTTGGCTTTGTTTAATTACGACTAACATTTTGAATTGTTGAAATTGCTATTGCATTAGTAGTTTAATTAACTTACCATGATGTAACTATACTTTTTATGTAAAGCTAATAACCACAAGAGATGGGAATTGAAGGGGATGAAATCTCTGTAATTTATAAAGATGGGAATTTGCTGCAGTTGCTCTACATATGAGTCACGGAAGTTTTTACTTTTTAATCTAGTTGTATTTATGAATTTTGTACTTACTGCGTTTTGTTAGTTAGTGGAGACTGGAGAATGACGATGTACACTTACAGCTCCATGTTTGCAATAGGTAACTTTTTTTTATCATTACCGTTCATCTAGTAAAAAGATTATCGAGTTCTTATTTGACAGCTAAACTAAGCATGCAAGTTGTATTCACCACTTCAAACCTTTCAATAATATATTAAATGCCCCTTTCAATATTTGAATCTGCTGATCTAGAGTTGAGAGTTGTGAGAAGTTCTTCTTTATGAGTTTTTTGCACTGATAGAAGAACCTTATTTATATACTTTTTCCAGACCTGTCGTGGTTATGAAATACTTAATTTTTTGTCCTATGTATGTAAGACATGAAGGTTTCTTTCTCCTCGGTTCCAAATAGATGTTTTTAATTCAACATTCATTTTTTCCTTTCAAGGGATTTTTTTTAGAAAGACTATAACTCTTTGTTGAATAACCTAAAAAACAATTCATCATATCTCTACATATGTATCATTTTTAGTCGACTATTTTCTTGGTTTTGTTTAAATCGTATAAATATTGCTTCGAGTATCTATTTATGTTTTATATGATGCCTGAAAACTATTTTGGTGTTAAATATCCACAAGTGTGGCTCTTGAGACTGTACTATTTTTTAGAAACGTTGCTACTAGGAATTGGCATTCAGAATGTTATATTAATTAATGTACTTGATAGATAATGAAGTTTATTGGCTACTTGAGAAGATGAAGTGTTGGCGCTTGGTGAGAAGTTGCAAATGACATAAGGCTAATCAGATAATTCGGATCGTGTAAAACAGGTAGCGTATAGTTCTCCTAGTGACTAACCTTTTACTACTTAATTCCAATTCTCAATTTTTGTTTAAAATGTGTTTGGATGTTCAGGAAACTTTGGAGGATGGGGAAAAAAAGACTACTGAAATGTACATAAATTTGATGGTTTTTACCAAATGATTGAAGCAATTTGGAATAGCTAGGGATGAAGACTAAAACAAGTCTATCTCAGAACTTGCGCTCCTAATATTGTCCATCATTGTACATTATGTTTTCACCTTCACGACATAGCTTATTATGAGGTAAATATATATTGATAGCCGTCTTTCATTCTGATATTAACGATCAACCTTAATGGATAGAGAAATAAGATTGTAATCTTGTACTTTTTTGTGTTATGCAGGATATCAAGATATTCAAAATACATGGATGTGGGGACATAAGACACTGCATTGTTTGTAATTATTTAGTTAATATGACATGTGACGTGATTTTGTCGCTTTGTAGTTCTTGTGTCAAACAACGAATTGAATAAATTCCATGTATATGATCAGTTTGTCGATAAAATCGTATCAATTTGAGTGTTGTGAAATTTTATTAGTGGAATGTGCATTATAATAGCACCGGGTAACCAAAACTGCTCTCTAGTGACTAGTTTTGGTTTCCCCAATTTTTTTTTATTTTGGTTTTTGTTTAGTGACATTTTAAAGTGTCAATGTAGTAACATTATGTGGCATTTTACTTTGCCAAGTTAGCCGTTCATGTTGACATTTATTAACGTCATTAAATTTAATTATAGTGTCATTTAGTATGTCACTAGAATAAGATTAAGTGATATTTTGACATGTCATTTACATTTATCTTTTATGGCATTTTATAATCTCACCATTTCTAGTTATTGTAGCATTTTATTTGTGCCATTAATTAGATAGTTAGTGACATTATTACTTTTAGCTATACCGCTACAAGTGGCATTCCACAAAAAATGTGAGTATATCCAAAATTATCACTGCTACTATTTTTTCTAACATTTTTGAATGCCACTATATGAACATTTTGTTGTAGTGTGTGCATCTATGATGAAGCCCATCACCAATAATATCACTTTCTTTGTGTCTTAACGCCAAATGTCATTTGATTGTCCTATGCCAATACTTTAGACTACCATGACAATGTTCCTATATCAAGGCTCTTTTGAAGACTATGTTTGTATATTTGTATTCCAAAATCTTTCGCCAATGGGACTTCAATTTTGCTGGGCATATTAGTCCAGGTTAGTATATATAAATGTATTTGTAGTTATTTTCTTAATGAGTATTATAGTTGCTAGTATAAAATTAGCATATACATAAAAACTTTGTAATTGTATTTTCATCAATAAGATTTTCAGCTAATCTTATACATTACACACTACAAGGCACCTATAATTATGACTAACTTAAAATCTACATGGATATTATAATACAAATTTAAAGTATACGTAGAATAAGCGAAAGTCTAAAGATAATTGACGTTATATTGTCGCATACTAATTTTTTGTTCTGGGCCAAGTAATAATTTTTTTAGTCAGCGCTTTTTTTTCTTTGTTGTTTTAGCGTAGACTCTCGCATGGATCATGCACCTCTTTTTTTTTTTTTTTTTTTTCCGCAATGTACCAACAAACCAGCTAGGAAGTACTCTATAAGTCTCTAACTTAACTTAACTGGAGTTGGAATAGTTTCATTTAAATATTTATAATACAAATGCAACGTAACATGTATATAAGATATTTATGGGCATATATAGTGTTTGCAAATTACTACGAAAAGTGCTTATTGCCTTTTGAGCTTAGATAAATACTTTTTAAGTGTTTGTTTCACTAACTTGTAATTGTCTTAAAAAATATTAGAAAAAGTCAAAAGCCACAAGTCAAAGAAGGTGGGTATGTGATGCTTTTCAAACTACTCTTGTAATTATGGTATTTCATTAATTAAAAAAACTGTTTCTCATTAAATATTGCAAACACCTAATCAATTCTTTAAGTAGGTTTAAAAATTATTTTAAAACACTCTCTACTTTTAGAGAACAATACCTTTAAGCAGAAAGATACGACTTTTATAAGGTCTTGCATACAACCCATATTAACATAATATATGTACACTCAAACATGAATTATACACCAACAACGATGTAGCCAAAATATAAAGTCTAAAAATGAGACGTACTTAGTTCCTAAAATGTAACTGTACAATCTCAGAAGGTCTTATGTGATTTTTAATATATTTTTTGCATCATAAACAATCCCAATCACGTACAGTGGCATATTCAGAAATCGTAAGGCGGGGGGGGGGGGGGGGGGGGTTATTTTTTTTTTACGGGGAGAAAATAAGAGAAGAAAAAATCGAAAAAATTTGTTGTTTTGAATGTTTTTGGTGATTTTAAAGAAGATATTGCGTGCTAGAGTTTTTTTTTCTAGCTTTTACTTATTATTAAACAAAAAATCTACTAATATAAGTCTTACGAAGACAGTATCGATAATCAAAGATATGGTTTGCATTTTTTATCAAATACATATTATCCAAGTAATATTATAGACTGTGTGAGACTTTTTATATATATATAAAAACCAAAAACGACTAGGTAATCCACATTGTATTTTTTATTTTATATACGTAGAGACTAATATTTTCTTCAAAAATACGATAAAATATACGCATATATTTAATTTAAACAACATTAATTGTTTATGTTTCAAACAAACACATGAGAGATCAACTTTTTATGACCAAATGATAATTTAACGTGCAATGAAGGTGTGTGCTATTTTTTAACGTTACAAGATTTTTTTCGCTAATTAAAATAACAAATAAGGTTGTTTGCTTAAAAATATATATAACAAAAGGGGGGGGGGGGTTTGTAATATACTTTGTCTTAGATCATATCCAAATAATCATTACATAGTATGGCGTTAGTTATGTAATATGATTTGTTCTATTCTTTTCTAAATTGTGATTGGATTGCCACTAGTTTATTTATTTTATTTGTTTTTACTTCACTACATATATAGCTAAAAAAGAATTCAAAAGAGGGGGGGGGGGGGGGGGGGTGCAGCCCCTACATGGATACGCCCATTACCAAGTAGAAAATGAATACTAATTAACTAAGTATATCCCAAAGTATTTAAAAATAAAAATAATGACTATATGGAAACACTAATCATTAGAGCAAATTCTGAATGCCCATTTAATTGGAAATTAATTGTGTGGAAGTATTCTAATGAAAACATACCATTAGGCATTTACCATCATTTATCAGTACATGTGAACACCATCCTTGAGTGGCTGCTGAACAACCGTTAGATTAGAATTTACGTTGGATATATTCTTATATTATACTAGGAAACAAGCCCGTGCGGAAATTTAGTCATACGTTAGATATATTCTTATATTATACTAGGAAACAAGCCCGTGCTGAGCACGGGCAAGATTAATTTCAAACCATTAATGTCTTAATTATTATTATTAGTATTAGTATTATTGTTATATTGGTAATAGATAATAAACAACAACTACACATATAGCTTTGGAAAAAAGGTTGTAGAGATTTAATTTTCGGTAACTTCATGCGTATAGTTATTAATATCCATTTTGTTGTGAGGTCATGGTGCTTATAACAAACCTAAAGTAACATTCAAAGAGCAAGAAAATCCAACAATGCAACTTTTCATCGAATTTTACTAAATAAAACTTAAATGGTGTAATAGGAGCAAACTAAGATGAATCAAAAGTATGTAGGCCTCCGATATAAATCAGAAAAAATACAAATTTTACATATGTCCGATTCTATTCGTTTAATATGATAGATTATGAGTAAAGGTTTATTAAAGCATATTTTGTAATTTAATAATGGCGATACAAAATAAAAAGATTCTTAACATTTAATTATTGTGAGTGTTGTTATGTAAATGCTTTAGTTAAAAAACAAAAAAAAAAAGAATAAATAAGTATCTTCGAAATTATTGAGAAACATATAGCATTTGCACATTCTCAAAGTGTTATCTTGTTATTTACAACTTAAAATATAAAGTTGTTAGGCCCCAAACATTATCATCTACATTCGACAAAGAACAAGCATCTCATTAAATATATTTAATCATTGCAAACTTGCAAGTCACCCTCATATGTTTTCGCTTCACATGGGCTTCATAGATTACAAAGAACAAGCACACTTTAAAAAAAAAACTATCTCTTTGTTTATCTTGGTGTTTTTTAATTTAAAAACCCAAATTAATCTAAGGGAGTGCATTGATTTATTTTGGTTTTGTTTTGGCTTATGATTCTTTTTGTAATTTATAAAGTGAATCAACAACTATAACTTTTAAAACTAATGGGGTTCGTATGTAAATTTTTAAGTTTTTCGGTAAATTTTAAGAATTCATAAAGTTTTTTGGATTGTTTTGCACTTACAAAGAACTAAAACAGAAATAAACATGTGGGAGTCTATGAAAAATAAACAAAATTAAAAGGAGTATTCTGCAATTTACAATTGTATGGGATTTTGGAGAAGTATAAAATTGAAAGGGTTATTATACAATTTACAATGAGACCGTTATATTAATAATATAAAACTTTGGGGCAAAGATGTAAAACAAAAAAAGGGATAAAAATGGTATAAAAAATTGAGCATGGAAAACTCACCCTTTATTATATACTAGTAGTCTAGTAGATATTCAAAAGAAAGTCAAAAGTGAAAACTAATGCTAGCCATGGAAACTAATATTATGGGTAAATATTAATGTGAAAATTTCTAGTTTTAGCATGTTGACACTATACATAAAGTAATATTATGGGTAAATATTAATGTAAAAATTTATAGTTTTAGCATGCTGACACTATATACATACGGATTTTTTTTTTTCTTTTTCAAAACGATTTCGATCACGTGAATAGTACGTGATGGAATCTTACCAATCTATAGGATTAGTACCTTTGAGAGTGGGGATGAGATTTGGAATGGGAAACCATACTGTAAAGTACCAAAATCGCGGACTTTAAAAACAAGTAAAACATGTCATGACCAATGTTTCATTCTCCATTTCCGCTTCCTTTGTTTCAACTACCGATGGATGCATCATGTGTCCATGTTGTACGATATTTTGTTTTGTTACCAGAAATTTAGTGCACAAAATGTAATATTTTCTGTCTTTATTTAAGGCTCTTTTGCTGCTCAAAAAGAGAAAAAAAGCTGCTGATTACATGGCCGGGCATTTGCATTTATTTCTCCCACGTTCATAATAATTGTTTATGTTAATTTATGTTGACTGCCGTTGGACAATTTTGTACGGAGATTGGTTTTTCCCATGAAAAAAACTAAGGGGTACCTGTTGTTTGTTCTTAAGATTTGGTGTAGGGCGCCGGTGGAAGATCGTCCAAGTTTGGAGACAATTAATGATTACCAATATTCTTAATTTAGTTTATATATATATATATATATATATTTGTTTTGGTAAACACAACCGGTATCCGAACCCACTGGGCCGACTAATCCGGTTTCGAAGTGGGTCCCGGGGTTAAGGTTTTAAACTCCTCCCAACGGGCTTGCGGGGGATCGAACCGTAGTTCTCCCTACCAAGTCTAGCCCCTAGCACCACTAGACCAAGACACCGTTGGTATATATATATATATATATATATATATATATGATAAGCAAAGAATTATTTGAAAGGGGTATAGGGGGACGGGGATACTCCAAAACGTTGACACACAATTACCTTCTGTTTAGTAATACATTTTAGAATTTACTACCGGTGATGTAATATCGTCCGGCCCGTGAGGTCATGGTATTCAGGGATATCGTCACTTAGTTTTGTTCAGAACGCCTATCTCAAATTTGAGAAAAAAAGACAATATTATTTTATTAAGGATTTTGAGTGAATTACAAGTGAGTCGTGTAATTGGAAGAGAGAACATTAGGCTCATCAAAAGTAATAAAGCCTTGAAGCATGGCATTGATTGTTTGAAGATCATGATGATACTCTATGAAAGAGATCTTGACAAAGCAGAAGCTGAGCTGAAAGAGGTAAAGGAAAAACTCAAAAAGGATAGTGAGATCATTGCAAAATGAAATTCAGGAATTTATAAACTTGATGAGGTACATAATTTGGGCAATACAGGTACAAATGGTCTAGGATTTGTTGAGGAATCTTCCTCTTTTTATGTGAATTCTGCCTACCTAAAAACTAGCTTTGTCAAAGAATCTACAAAATTGAGTAATGGTCCTATCAACACAAAAAAAAATAAACCTATCTTTATCTGTCAATACTGTTTTCAACCAGGCCACATTAAGCCATTCTATAAAAAAGTATTTGAAAGAAAGTGGAAAGAAAATAGTCTATGTATCTAATGTTAAACTAACAACTGCTTCTGATGTTAGTCTAACATTAGGTTTTGGACAGAAAGGTAAAACTTGGATTGAAAAGATAAAATCCCTTAAGATTAATATTGTGTGCAATGTTGTTTTCTCTGCTGTTTACAATAACCTTTCAGGTAAGTGGTACTTTGACAGTGGATGCACAAGACACATGACATGCAACAAAGAGAATCTTAACTAGATGATTCCCCGAGTGTTGGAACTGTCACCTATGGAGGAGGCACCAAAGGGAAACTCATTGGAAAGGGGATACATAATGTTGAAGGATTTCCACATCTCAAGGATGTTCTTTTGGTTGATGGGTTAAAAGCAAATTTAATTAGCATTAGTCATCTGTGTGATGATGATCGACTAGTTACTTTTGACAAAGTGTCTTGTGATGTTTATGATAGTGACAATATCCTTGTTATGACTAGTGTTTTCAGACCCGGGCCGGTCACAGAACCGGCGAGGCTACTGGGTAGAGGGTCAACAGGTCGGACCGGTCGGACCAATGGTTGGACCAGTTTGTTGACTTTAGTCAACGATTCAATAAGATATATTACAAATACTCAATTGTATAAGAAAATTCATAACAAAATACTCAATTATAAGACTTCAAAATCTCTAAATAAATATATCATGTTAATAACACAACTTATCACTAAATAAGCAAACAAAATATTAAAAAACTTCAAATCTAGTTCCAAATCTCGAATTCATTATACCAAAAGAATAAAGTAACCAAAATCTCGAATTCATCACGAGGCCTCATGATACTCCACAGTCCACAGTCCACACACACATATAATAATTAGTGTATTAATATAACAGGTACCCCTAATGCATGTTTTGAATATATTTAATTAGTGTATTAATAAACTAATCCACTTTCCAAGAATTGTAATTAATTACAGTTTCCAACAGTCCTACATCAATATGGTTCCAAAAAAAAAAAAAAATAGCCCTACATCCATAAAATACTACAATTTGATCCCACCCACTGCAACTACGACAAGAGAAACTATAAAAAATGATACAAATTTGGATTAAATTATACTAAAGTTATCAGGGTGGCAGCTGCCACCCACTTTCCATTTTTCCTCAGTTTCAAATTTTCCTCTTCTTTTGTCTTTTGAGTTGTGCTTCTGCCCGCAACTGCCTTTAGTCTCTCTCTCTCTCTCTCTCTCTCTCTCTTTTGTTTATTTTTTTTCATTTTTTAAGTTAAAAAGCAGAGGCAAAAATGTAATTTAAAAAAAAATTAAACACACCGGTCCAACTAACAGATTGGGTTTTCGAGGAACCACTGGTTAGCCCGGAAGGGCTCTGCAACCCATTTTTGGTGCTCTTTCGTTTCATTGTTGCTGCTGGTTCTCGGTCCAACCGGTTCAACCAACCGGTTCAGGCCGGGTCCGAGAACACTGGTTACAACAGGTACTAGATCCAAAGATAACTGCTATTTAGCTTAGCGAGAAGCAGAATGTTTCCATGCTAAGGTGGATGAGGCTTCTATCTGGCATAGGAAAGTGGGACATGTGCACTACAGGAACTTAGAGAAATTACAAAAAGTTGATGTTGTAAGAGGTTTGCCCAAGCTAGCCAGTCCAGGTAAGCGTGTGTATGGTGACTACCTCAAAGGTAAGCAAACAAAAGCTGTTCATACACCCCTACATGTACAGAGTGCTACTCCTAGAACCAATATGTGTTTTGAATTGCTGCATATGGACTTGATGGGTCCTATTGAGGTAAGTAGTTTGAGTGGTAAGAAATATGCCTTTTTTATTTTGGATGACTTCTCTAGATATACATGGGTAAAATTTCTTAGAGAAAGGTCTTACGCTTTTGATCAGTTCAAAATTCTTTGTGCTAGTATCAATAACTTGTATGGCTCTTCTGTATCTAAGATTAGGTCTGATCATGGAAAAGAATTTGAGAATGCTAGTTTTGATAACTATTGTAATACTAAAGGGATTTTCCATGAATATTCAGCTCCTAAGACTCCTCAACAAAATGGTATTGCTGAGAGGAAAAACAGAACTCTTCAAAATGCTAAAGACATTTCTAAAACACTTTGGGCTGAAGCTTTAAATACTGCATGTTACATTAGTAATAGGGTGTATCTTAAACCTGGAACAAATATGACTCCTTATGAAATCTTGAAGGGTGTGAAACCAAATATTGCATATTTTCATGAGTTTGGATGTGACTGTTATCTACTAAATCACAGGGATTATCTGAGTAAATTTTATCCAAAAAGTGAAAAGTGCATCTTTGTAGGTTACTTTGCTAACAATACTTCTTTTAGAGTCTATAATCCTAGATTAAAGATTATTCAGGAATCTGTAAATGTGGTGTTTGATGATTTCACTCTTAAAACAGGTACTGGTGACATCTCTGTTTTCTGGTGTTGGACCAACATTGGAAGCTGAGAATGTTACTCCAACACTGGAACCTAAAGCTGGAAACACTGAATAGGAGACGGAATGGATGTTAGACTAACACCAGCCAGACCGAATGTTAGACTAACAGCAGAAGAATCTGACTCAGACAGTGAAGTTGGTTCTGAACCTAGAAGAGACCCCCGGCTAGGATTCAGAAAGACTATCCAGCATCTCAGGTAATCGGTGAGATCACTGAACGGGTAAGGACACCCAACAAATAAAGACTAAATTATAGAGATATGGTTAAGTTGTGTGTATGCATGAACTTCACATGTACAATTGATAATGCCTCATGTTTTGTCTCAGCAATAGAACCAAAAAATGTGAATAAAGCACTCCAAGATAACTTTTTGATTAATGCCATGCAGGATGAGCTATTACAGTTTACTAAAAATGATGGCTGGATTTTGGTACCTCCAGAATTATTACCTTTAAAAGGTGCTCTATAGTCGACCTCTTGCGGCGACACAATTTTGCTCACGTAGTTAGTATGCTTGTATTTTGACTTAGTGGTTATACCCGTGGAAAAGAAAACATACCATCGGCAATAAAATAACTACGTTCGATAAAAAACTCAGTCTTACGACTCACAAAGAGCCCAAAATGTAATCTTTTATTTACAGATCTAAAATGACCAACAAAATAAAAACAAGAATTGAGGGGACTTAGCCCATACATAATGGCAAAACAAAAAAATACCAATACAAAGCGGCTACGTCACGCCCTAAGCTGCCACATCACGCCCACAATGGCACACAAAAAGAAACAAGGGCAA
Organism: Linaria vulgaris; assembly: GCA_948329865.1. NCBI lineage: Eukaryota > Viridiplantae > Streptophyta > Magnoliopsida > Lamiales > Plantaginaceae > Linaria > Linaria vulgaris. The sequence goes on from OX415252.1 coordinate 16,629,378, forward strand.
CGCCCAGCTATGACTACTCCTTTGCAGGGTGCTTTCCGACCTTGATCCAGGCCCGATGTTCTTCAGCAGATAACTCTGTCGAGTGAGGCATCATCAACACTCCGGAAGGGGTCCAACGAGGCAGCACCAGAGGAGGTAGAAAAGAACTCCAACTTTGGAAGTACTAGCCCACGGGGAACGACGGAGAGAGAAATGAAGGAGGCCAGTGCCATCCCATATTGGATCCTGACAAAGTCCCTCATTTCGGATGCTAGAATATGGTTCTGGGGCGCCCCGACAAGGTCAAGGCAGGCACGACAACACCCACCCGAAGCTCTCTCCTCATATCCTCGATTTGGCGAGGTAATCAATCCCGCTCCTCCCGAAGCGGGTTGACCTCCTCCGAAATTCGGATGGCTTCTCTAACCCTCTGCTCCTACCTTGCAGCCTTAGCATCGGACTTAGCTACAGTCTTCTTCAGGCAACTATTCAAGTCCCCCAAGTCCCGATCTGAGGATGTTCTCAACTCCACCATGCGCACACGAGTCTCCTTTAAGGTCGCCTCCAGCGAAGCATTATCTTCACGAGCATCCCTAAGCGAGGCTCAGAGAGCATTATGCTCCACCCCCACAGCCTTTAGGACACTAGGGCTAGCCCTATACGTGCCAAGCACATCTCATAGCAAAATAAGCTGCAAAACACAAACAAGTCGTGAGCCCATTGATGGTTACAAGAAAATCACAGGCTAAATAAAGAATAAAAGGGGGGTGTTACCTCACATATGCTTTGACAAAAAATGCTCCAATAGAGCGGCATCACCGTAGCTCCCTAGGATCTTACGATCCCTGCGGTTCAAAATTCCGCTGACAAAAGACCTATAGTGGTCCAGATCCTTAGGTCCCTCGATAAAAATCGAAGGCACCGCGGGAGTACGAAGCAACTCTTCCTCCTCCAAGGGCAACATAAACTTGCTCTTTCTCGGGGGAGACTCGGGGCGGCAGTCTTCACGGCTGGGAAAGGGTCGATCACCCCTTTACCCTTATCCCTCTGGGAAGAAGACGAGCCCGCATCTTGATCCCCCTCTCTCCTTTCTGACGGGCAACCAACAACATGCCTTATCTATCAGATTAAACAAGAATATCGACAGGGGCCCAAAGTCAAGCTTACTACCAAACAGAGGCATGAAATGATAGGCAAAATGCTTAGCCATCACTAGGTCCATAGGTTGAGGCATACCTTTGGAGCTAACCCCTCGTTAGCCTTCACTATCACAACATCCGCATCGGCAGCAGATGGGTTTCCAGAAGCCTTGGGGCAGTACTCACTGACTAGAGAACCCGAGGGCTCAACAGGCTCCGAGGAGGCGGTCACGCCACGATCATCTGATGCAAACGACTCTTAGCCTCTGTCGGATAGCGCGAGCACGTCAAAGGGTCGACAAGCATGGGATGCCATCTCCGCACCTACAGACTAGCACCATGAAGGGTCAATTAAAAAAAAAAGAAACAAAAGGAGTATACTCTATATACCCGTATAAGAGGTTTCGATGAACATTCAAAAAATTGTGACAAAAATAATCTTTAAAGGCACTTACGAAACTCCGAGCGTTCTCGAAGCGTTAGCGGCTCAGGGTGTTCCTCCACCAATCCGTCCTGGAGACCGGCCAGGAGCAGAACCATGGGGCTGTTCAGCATCGACGACACATCGTAGAGGCCGTCAAAAAGACCCATCTCCTCCAAATAGGAAGTAGCCTACGAAGCGATCATTGGGGATGGGTAAACATAACCCAACCCCCAGACACGGGGCACACCTTCCGAAAGGGTCGACGACTCTTCCAATGGAGCCATGAAAAAGTATCTCTGACGCCAATGACCATTGCTCGCAGGACCGTTGGTTGCGGCAGTAAAAAATACTCGCTTGCTATCCCGCACCAAGAGCGAAAAGAAGGGCGAACCAATCGTGGTGGCCCGTAGCGTAAACGCCCCCGATACGGTCGTAGGAGTGCAGGGAAGGTCCAACAGATGGCAACAAAGAATGAAACCCACCAGTTGGCGATAGGAAGCCGGAGTCAATTGGTTCGAGCACAATTGCTAGAACTCAAAGAGCTTCCTCACAACTGGATGGAAAAAGTAGCAAAGTTCGCAATGAAATTGCTCCGCATACACCGTCATATGACCTTTGGGAGGGTCGAAAGCCCTATGAGCCTCCAAGGGGATGATGATGTGAAACTGCCCGAGGGGAATGTTATAGTCCGCAAGTAAAGAGACAACCTCCGCTATATTCATCACGGAGGGCGTGGATCCACCCTAAGCCTACCAATCATGCGCTTTAGGTCTAGGTGCTCGCTCTAGAATATGGCGCCTCCTTCGCATTTTGATAAGGAGCCCGACGGTCGAAAACCTCACGAACACGATCTGTTGTCGTCACCTGTAGAACAATAGCATCACCGCTTTGAGTCTAAATGGACGAGGGAGGAATGCGCTACCCTCCTTCTCCGATTACGGCGAGCAATGAAAGCGCTACTCCGTTGTGGAGGAGGACGAGAAACATAAGAGTTACGAGACTCTTCATCGCTGGAAAACACGGTGGTTGCCTGAGAAACCATTATTGATAAAGAAAGAAAGAAATATTTTCACAAAGGAAAGATTTGTTTGGAAGCGATGAAGAAAAAGACGGAAGTGGCTATGTTTATATAGGCGGGAAAAGATGGTTCATATCCCGAGTTTTCTCACTTCACGCCCCAGGTTCAAAAGGTGGGACCTTTTGACTCCCCACTCACGACCTAGATGAACCGCCACCTTCCCCGAATCACTTTAACCCTTCCATATCAGACGTCACCATAGGGGAGCTAGACCGGTGCACTAGTTCCACACGTATTTTTACAATAAATGAGGCACCTCTTCCCAAGGTGGGTAGTTGGGAGATGAAAAACGGGCCAATTCAAATTCACGACTACACCGTCAGTCGCCAACTCCCGACCACCCCCATTCGTGCCTACCACGACCACAAGGGCAACTTGAATGTTTCCAAAATTTTCCTAAATACATATCAACTGTCAGAGTGAGCGCCTGGTACCCACTATGATTTTTCGAGGTCCATAAAGGGAAAGCTCGAACGACACCCCCGCAAAAACGGAATACCCTCATACAGGTCGCATAAAATGGTACCACAACAGTCAAGAGCTCCGACAACTGCAGATACTTAGAGCAAACTCAAAAACCCTATGGTCGTGGTAAGTGCAGAAAAATTGAGCAGTACAAAAGCAAAAAAAGTTTTCATTCATAAGTTTTCACTCATAAGTTTTCATTCATAACTGAAAAGTTTTCATTCATAATCAATAATTTTGGGCGGGGACGACCTGGTACAACCTCAGAAAAGGAAAAACAAAAAAATAGACTAAACAAGCTAAGGCCTACACGACCGCAAAACTCCCTACAACTATCTACGCCTAAGGAGTGTGGCCGGGGCTTGCGATAGTGGAAGGGGCAGGAGAGCTTCGCACTACCGCACTATGACCAGGGAGGAGATTTAGAGTATCCTCCAGCTTATTTGGATGAAACATCTAGGTCAAAGACAGCCTTAGGGGATCAACCTCGGAGCGGAAGAAGTTCTTCGCAATGCCAATCTGTCGGCAAGCTCGAGAACCCCACAAAAGGTTACCCTCGAACACGGGGTCGAGCTGCTCCTTTATCTCCCTCTCATGATCAACTAGACGTTTGTCTCGCTCCATTATGGTCTTCTCAACAAGCCCTCAGAGCGAAGTCACCAGCTTCTGAGAGTCCGCGAGCTTCCCGACCAACTCAGCCTCCTCCAGGCCAAGGCTTCCCTTGGATTTTTCTGAGGCCTCCAGGTGCTCCTTCAGTCGTTTCTCGGACCCCGTCAGGGCATCCCTCTCTCGGACTGCCTCCTCATATAACTCAGACAGACCTCTCACTTCCACGGGGGTCTGTCAGAAGAAACAAGCGCCAATCAAAGAAAAGTGAGAAGAAATAAATCATATTCACTACAACATCACTTACCAAGGTCGCACACAATTGCGCAACCAAGACTAACTCCTGGGCATCGATCAGGGAAGGGGTCGGAGAAGCACCAAGGCAAGCCAACTCGTCGATAAAACCCACAGTTTGAGCTCCTAGGCTCGCAACACTCCTCAAAAGCGTTTGCACCATAGTTAAAGAAATCTGACCCCAAGTTTTGACTTCCCGAGTAAGGGCGACCTGGGAAGCCAAAGGTCCCATCTCTCGACATTTGGGAAGTGGCAAAAAAGACTTCTAAGTTGCTGACTCTGTTCCTGTGGTTGGGGGTTGAGGAGTAGAAGGCTGACCCGGAGAAACACCCCTAAGGTCTGCCAACGTTGTCGAAGGGTAGTGCGCCGTGAACCAATCTCCGGCCGCTCCCGACTCAATGGGGGAAAGACGAGAGGTGATAGGACTATCACCCAATTGTGCCAGAACAAGATCCCCGTCCTCAGAATCCTAAAATAAGAGCACCTTATTTTGAGAGGAAACATTGGCCTGTTCCAATTGCCGCTTCCTTTCTACCATATTGACCTCTTTCTCACTCGACTGACTTGTGCGAGAAGAGGCCTCTGCCGAAGTAACCTTCTTCTCAAAAGGCTTGTTAGAGATGCAGCAGAAATCGCCGACGCACTTTTCCTCCAAGGTTTGGAAGCAATGGCCTTCTTCTTCTTTTTGGAAGGGCGTGAGGGGAGGGGGGAGCATCGCATCTCAGCGTCTCCATGATAGTCTCTGCAGAAATAAGATTTCGATTCAACAAAAGGAAGAAAACCCTGAGAAAATAACACCTACGAAACTATCCAAGAACACTTACTGATCTCAGGGCGGTTGTTTCCCACCGAGGACTCCAAGGCCGGTAGGTCGTTCAGGTCACACTTCTGTTAAAGGGCCGAAAACACGCTAACCTGGGACATATTGTTCCAGCTAAAGCCTTGATCAAAGAACCCCTATTTCGTTAACTCCTCATTGGCCTTTGCATGGCCCAAGTTAGCAGGAATTCGGGGATCTTGGTTCCACTCCATCGGAAAATCATCCAAAAGACCCACTATGGTAGGACGAACGAAGAAGAACTTGTCCTTCCAACTGATGTGGGAACCTGGGAGGTTGTGAAGAATTCTCTTCGGCGACTTTCGCATGGTGAAAGTATATAAGAGCTTGTCCCAAAAAAACATGTCCACCGTGCATCGATACCCGTAGGCCGAACAGATAAAGATAAACGCTGCCAAAGTCGACCATCCGTTTGGGGAAAGTTGACTCGGACAAAGCAAGCATGCCTTGAAGACCTATCGATAGAAAGCAGGGAGGAAAGATCTCAACCCCGCCTTGATTTGCATGAAATATGTGGTATAATAGCCGGAGCATGGAGAAGTAGCCCTCTCGTGACCCTGGGGCACCACGAGCTCCAGACCATCATTGCTCACCCCGTACTTGGAAAATTCAGCATTAATCTCATCAAGTGATCTCACTGAACTCTGTACACCACCAGCCGGAACCGTAGGTGGCGCCGCGGCCGCCATTACCTTTTTTTGCCTTTTAAGCGGAAGCTTCCGCTGTATTAGAAACAACACGACGGCATCACAACGTCTCCTCACTAGACGGTGAGGCTCCAACACCACCCGCAGCTTAACCATACCAGACGCCTCCTCACCGGGACTGCTCATGGAAGCCATCGAGATCGCCGATGAAAATTCAAAACACCAAATATAGAGAAAAAAGAGGGAAAACAAAAAAGCTCATGTGAATAAAGCCAAAGCACTACGAATCCCCTCAATTTATAGGCAGAGCAGCCCAAACGACACCCTCGGTGCATGGCCAACCCAGCGCCACGTAGAGCATGCAGGACCACAATTTTAGAAAAAACTCAACAACACATAGACTCATTAAATGAGTTCCAAGTGATTTCTACAAAATACACTCGGAACTAGGGGGACCCCTAATGATGCATAATCTGCTCCACTCTCGAAGAAGGGCGAAAAAGTGGGTACCCTACAAAAAATTATCCATGGTCTTGCAGAAAGGTACGTAACGGCCACGACCCGCCTCCACCTGGATAGAGGTAAACGGGCCGAACCCCGGCGACGGTACCCCCGAGTACGACCAAAAAACACCCACCAAGGATACTCGGTGTAAACACTCGGAGAAAGGTACCCCTGGATCCGACCAACACTTATTAAGGGAATACGGTGTAGTCATAAAGGCTTAAACACGACCCCAACGATCCAATGCCTATCTAGAAACAGGGAACCCAAAACTATCCCCTTGAATCCCTCAATCCCGAAGACTAACTCTCCTAGGAGCCTTCGACGACCCTCGAGACGCCCGAGGAACCACCACTAACACTTAGCCAAAATTGAAGAATTAGTAGCACAAAACAACATTAAGGACACGAGTAAAGACAAGGCACGGTCAAAGACCCACCATAATCTCATATTAGCAGTCCATGATCGAAAAATAGCCCCGGGCCTCCTTCACGACGAACCACCTGGAAAGACAACCCCAAATTGACCACGACCTCCGACTCACCTCGAAGGACGCATTATTCATCATCACCACTCCCAACATCACGACTACCCTAATAACAAAGAAAGACCATCCCCCATTGGTTCAACTCTCCCAACGCCATGACTACCCTAATAACGAGGAAATACCATCCCCCCATTGCTCCAACTCATTCATTGGGGCAGAAAGCAACAAACACTATTGGTGCAGACTATTCATTGGTACAGACCGGACTGCAAGCATTGGCGCAGAAGACACTCGCCCCCATTGGGCACCAGCAACGTCGGCAAAGACTGTCTACCATTGGCCAAAGACCCTTGGGCTTACACTATAAATAGCCCCCATTTACAGCAAAGAAGACAAGTCACTTTGGACGATCGACAAGCTCATAATTCCAACATCCATTCACTCAAGAAAGAAGCAATATTCTCCATTGTCATACACTCCACTTGTACATTTTTCTAGCTCTAACTCATACGACCCCTTGTACTTTACTCAAAGTTCTTATTAAAAATATTGTGCCTCATTTCCTCAAGCTCGAGATTGGCGTTTCGAACACAAATACTTGAATAACAATATCTCTAAACACCCCGACTATACGGGCCCAGACGATATTCTCTCACCATTAATATATTCACTTTTTAAATTCTGTGTTTGTTTATTTCCTCTGCAATTGTTCTGGACCGTTGTTAAAGTAATATTATTAAGTTAACAACGTACAAGTATTAACCGATCTATAATTTCAGATATATGTATCACGGGCCATCCCCGATATAACTAAAGATGGGCTTAGTCCATGGGCCAGCCCAATACGAGAATTGCCTATATCACTATTATTAACCTAAAGTCAATTTTAAGAAGGAGAAAAAAAAAAGAAAAGTATCACAATTAGGCTAGAAACTGCATCAAGCTCGACTCTATATTGCGTTTTTAACACATCAATCATCTATAATGCACACAAAGATGTGCATTACGCTCCTCTAAAAAAATAAAATATAGGGATATTACTCGAAGTTAAAATGATGCAAAATATCTGCTTATGTGAGGAACAATTCACTTGCCAAAACTTGATAGTGAGATTAATATTTTTTTAATTATTTTTTTTATTTTCATTTTAAATTACAAAAAGAAAATGATATAATGTTAAACCAATTTACCGAATAGATATTTAAATAAAAAAATTTGACAAAATACAAGTTACAAATACATGAAAGATTCAACAGGGAGCAACAGGGAGCGGTGTGCACCAATTTAAAAATATTTGAGTTCAAATAGTAATTTTCAAAAGTTAATGGACTCAAATAAAATTATTCCAAAAACACAGTTTTGTTTATAAAAATTAAAATATTAGTTGTATTACAATATATACGCCAAAGTTATTGTTATTTCTTACAATACTTTGGCGATTATGTTTTAATAAAATCGAAATTGTTATAAATATGGCAAGTGGAACATGTCTAGTGGCCATTGTTTAAAATTATGTACAAATATTATTTTATAATAGTAGCAGTTGTTGTAAATAGTGTAAGATGTTGAAAAGTTTTTCCTATATAAGGAGCCATCAAGATGAAGAGAAAAACACCTATTCAGAAGTAATATACTCCTTATTTGGTCTATTTTCTCTATGTCCTTTTAATATATTGTTATAAACCCCAATAGTTTTCGTTTTTTCTATAACACGTTATCAGCACGAAGGTGCTTGCTCCGATACAATTCCTTAATCTTTCTTTTTTTTTCTATGTACAATATATCCTTACTCTCCAAAGAAAAAAAAATAATTTAGTATAAACCCAAAATATTCATACTATTCAATGAATCCTTCGCCAAAAAAAATTAGTATAAATCCAAAACGAGGATTCAATGTTTCAAAATTCAGTTCCAGTCTTTAAAGACACCGTTCCACGTTAAAAGGTACGAAAGTTTATATTTACTTGTTCATCTATCTCCATTACTATAGGCAAGGCGGACGACCACCTATCTATAATTTTATGATTAGGTGAAAATCCTCTTATATTTTACTGTCATCTAACTGTAACACTAACGCTAATTTTAACTTTCGTTGATGCTTGAGTTAACCCCAAGCTAAAAACGACTGCTGATAATTTATTATTATGGAAGGTTTTACCTCCTATTATATTGCTTATTTTCTTCCATAAGCACATGAAAGTTTTACATAGTAATGTGGCAAAAATTATTTAAGCACTTAATTCATTGCAATTATTTTAATTCTTTACATTATTCCATAAGCCTATGAAAGTTTTTACATAGTTATGTGGCGGAAATTATTTACGCACTTAATTCATTGCAATTATTTTACTTGTTTACATTATTCCTTAAGCCCATGAAAGTTTTTATATAGTAATGTGGCGGAAAATATATATGTATTTACTTATCATAATATTATTCCATATTCCCGTTAAAATATCACTAATGCGGCGGAAATTATTTTACATGTTATTACAATTAATTTTTGTTGCTAAATTATTAAAGACATTACCGTTCATAAAACATGCCAAAATAAAAAAAATGGTTGTTTTTCTAACGACTATAAACAGCTACTTACGGATATTTTTTCTCCATAAATACACAAAATTCATAACACAAATTTCACGCAAATCTTTACCTTATTTCTCTCATTTTGCAAAATGATCTGTACGACAACATTGATCTTGATCCTCATTTAACTTTCATTTTTATTTTTTTGGTAGTAGATGAGGACACTCCTATGTTTGTCCCTATGATATTCCTCCATTTTATCATAATAATGTTCGAGTTCAAGATTTGGCTAGAGATGAGATAATTACATTGCATTATTGTAATAATTGTGCTTTTATGATTATATATTAAATAAAATGTTTCGATCCTAATTATGTTTTTCTTGGTTATGTATTTAGCTGGAAAAATGTCTAACCTCACGAGTATAGTTAGTTGTATACTCAATATCATTGGCAAGAATTATGGACAATGGAAATCAGATACAAAATTGTACCTCAGATCAAAGAGTATCGTTGAAACTCTTGCTGCAGTAAATACAAATATGGATCCAAAAAAATGTGAGGCTGTGATCTATATGAGACAACATTTAGATGAAACCTTAAAGAAGGAATATCTCTATGTTACCGATCCTCATGAATTATGGACAAATCTACTGGAAAGATATGACCATCAAAAGGAAACCATGTTGAAACAATTTAAGGTTCCAAGATTTTGAAACTGTAAGCGCATACAAATCTGCGCTTTTGGAGATTTGTTCAGATTTAATTTATTGTGGAAGAAAGCTTAATGATAGAGTAATGGTAGAGAAAACACTTTCTACTTTCATGTGTCCATGATAAATGTCCAACAACAATACAGATTGCTGAATATTTCAAAATATCACGACTTGCAACAAAGGTTGTTAATAGCAGAAAGTTACAATAACTTATTGATGAAAAATCATCAATCTCGTCCTCCTGGAGCACATGCTTTACCTGAGGCAAATGCCATTAATTTTTCAAACTCCTATGGACGAGGTAACAATGATAATGCCAACCGAGGTCGTGGTCGTGGTCAAGGTATAGGAGGTCATAGAGGAGGATATGGCTATAGAGGTGGTCGTGGCCGTGGTCGTGGTCGAGGGGGGTTTTCACAACCCCTCGTATACCACCACTGTTTTTAAGAATAACCACCAGAACAAAGAAAAACATAAAAACTCTCAAGGTGATTGTTTTAAATGTGGAATGAAAGGGCATTGGGCCAACAAATGTCGTACAGTAGAACATCTTTGTATGATGTACCAAGAAAGTTTGCAGGGTAAAGAAAATGAAGTTAACCTTGTTGAACAAAATCCAAATGATGATTCTACCTTTATAGAGGCGACATACGTTATTGATGACTATGATGTTCGTTTGGCTTAATATGTGTTTTGTGATCTTATGGCTGAATATGCTTAGTGTTATTTGTGTTTTAAGTTGTATTATCTGCTTCCTGCATTTCTGTTGTGTGCTTTCAATAAAATAATATCTTTTCAAATATTTACCCTGTTTATTGCAATATTTGTTTTAATATTGTTTATTTGAACTGAAGCATGATATGGAGCATACCGGTGATTTCTGCCTACTTGACTGTTGTACAACTCGTACAATTATCACAAGTAAGAAATATTTTATATATTTAGAACCCTCAAAATTTCAAGTCGGTACAATATGAGGTCCTATTAAATTGATTGAAGGATCTGGTAGAGCTATTTTTACTTTACCAAATGGAACAAAGTTTATCATCAATGATACCTTATTTGCCCCAAAATTCAGAAGGAAATTATCGAGTTTTAAAGATATATCGTCATGGATATGATACTGAGTCAATGACTGTGAATAACATTAAATATGTTTTCATTACTAAACATATGCCAAGAAAGAAACATTTTCTTGAAAAACTATCATATATCTCATCAGGGTTGTATTATACATATATTAATGAAATCGAATCAAATATGGTAGTCAATGCAAATTCAAAATTATTGACTCTATGGCATGATCGACTAGGTCATCCTAGTTCAAGAATGATGCGAAGGACAATTGAAACTACACATGGACATTCATTAAAATGATCCAAACTCAATCTGAGCAACAATAGTCCATGTGAAGCATGTTCTCTTGGAAAACTAATTATAAAGCATTCACCAGTTAAAATTAAGACAAAATTACCCACATTTCTTGAAAGAATTTAAGGTGGTATATGTGGACCTATTCATCCATCATGTGGACCATTTCAATATTTTATGGTATTAATTGATGTCTCACGTCGATGGTTACATGTTTGTCTATTGTCTACTAATAATATGGCATTTGCGATATCTTTGGCTCAAATCATTAAAATAAGAGCCCAATTTCATGACTGTACGATCAAGAAAGTCAGACTTGACAATGCTGGTGAACTCACATCTCAAGCTTTCAATGATTATTGTATGTCAACTGGAATTACGATTGAACATAGTGTTGCACATGTACATACTCAAAATGGTTTATCTGAATTATTAATTAAACGTCTTCAATTAATTGCTAGGCCGCTGTTGATGAAAAGCTAAATTGACAAGTTCTCTATGGGATCATGAAATTTTACATGATACATCACTAATTCGCATTAGACCAAGCTCGTATCATGAATTTCCCCATTACAACTTGCTTTTGGTCATGAACCCAATATTTCTCATATAAATATTTTTTATTGTGCGGTTTATGTTCCAATTGCACCACTAAAACGAACAAAAATGGGACCACAAAGAAGGTTGAAAAAAAAGTGTTGGATTTGACTCACCATCAATAATCATATATCTGGAGCCCCTAACATGTGATGTCTTTACGGCACGTTTTACTGATTGCGATTTTAATGAGGCAAATTTTCCAACCTTAGGGGGGAGAAAGAAGCAGTTGAAAAAAGATATAACATGGTATAATCCATATTTGACAATCTTTGAAGTAAATCTTGCATTTACAAGCTATTGCAAATCAATTACCAGATGTATTTACTGACATAAGCAGGGTTACAAAATCACATATACCAACTGCAAATGCTCCTGCTCACATTGTAATTCCAAAAGAAACATCAAAGGATGATATCTTTGATATATCTAAGAAACGTGGACGTTCTGTTGGCTCAAATGAAAAAATTCCTCTAAAAAGAAAAGGAGCATCAAAACCTAATTATCATATTATTCAAGAATCTATGCATGATGATTTACAAAATGTGACATATGAGATAACTCAAGAAGTTATCCAATTAGATCCTATAAATCTCTATAAATTATATCAATACATGAATGGTATTGGATCGAAATGAGATGGAAAATATGAATGAAATATTTTCATATTTAGTCGCTTATGAAATTGTGAATGAAAATGATGATCCTGAACCCAAATTTGTAATTGAATGCCAAAATAGGAATGATTGAGATAACTGGAAAGATGCTATGCAAGTTGAATTAGATTCGTTTAATAAGCGAAAGGTATTTGGACCCATTTTTCTCACACCAAAAAGTGTGAAACCCGTAGGGTTCAAATGGGTCTTCGTTCGCAAACGAAATGAGAAAAATGAAATTATAAGGTACAAAGCTCGCCTTGTCGCACAAGGTTTTTCTCAAAGACCTGGAATCGATTATGAAGAAACGTATTCTTCTGTAATGGATATGATTACATTTCGATTCTTCCAGTCTAGTGGTCTATGAAAATCTAAACATGCATCTCATAGATATTGTCACTGCTTATCTCTATGGATAACTTACTGATGATATTTACATGAAGGTCCCTGATGGACTTAAATTACCTGCAGTATCAAGTTCCAAACCTAGAGAAATGTACTCAATTAAATTGCAAAATCATTATATGGGTTAAAGCAATCAGGTCGCATGTGGTACAATCGCTTGAGTGAATATTTATTAAAAGAAGGATATATAAATAATTCTTTGTGTCCATTGCAATTATTACAGTTTATGTAGATGATTTATTAAAACGTCATCTGGTTTTGCAATTATTGCAGTTTATGTAGATGATTTAAATATCATTGACACTGATAAAGAATTCATTCAACAATGAATTATTTAAAGGATGAATTGGAAACGAAAGATCTTGGAAAGACTAAATATTATCTTCGTTTACAAATTGAGCATGTTAAAATTGAAATACTTGTGCATCAATCAAATTATACTAAAAAGTTATTGAAACGTTTTAACATGGATAAAGCAACACCTTTGAACCATCCTATGATTGCAAAATTATTAACTATAGATAAAGATCCATTTCGTCCTTGTGAAAAAAATGAAGAAATTCTTGGTTCTGAAGTTCCGTATTTAAGTGCCAGTGGAGCTTTAATGTATCTAGCTAATTGTACTAGACTTGATATATTATTTCATGTGAATTTATTAGCCAGATTTAACTCATCACCCACAAAAAGGCACTTGAAAGGAAGTAAACATTTATTCCGTTATCTGCAAGGAACTATGGATCTTGGTCTATTTTATCCTAACAATGCAGAACAAGAATTGATTGGTTATGCAGATGCATGTTTCCTATTAGACCTACATAAATCCAGATCTCAAACTGGATATGTATTCATGTATGGAGGCACTGCTATTTCATGACGTTCTCAGAAACAAACACTTGTTGCAACATCATCGAATCATGCTGAGATTATTACACTCCATGAAGCAAACAGAGAATGTGTATGGTTACGATCAATGACACATTATATAAGGAGTACATCTGACTTACCTATTAGAGAGTGTCCTACAACATTATACGAAGACGATTCTGCATGTATTACACAGATGAAAGAAGATTATGTCAAGAGTGATCGAACCAAACACATACCCCCAAAATATTTTGCCTACACTCAGGAACTCGAAAAGGACAAAGAAATTAATATCCAACATGTTCAATCATGTGACAATATGACATATATATTTACAAACGCACTCCCTACTGTAACTTTTAAAAAACATGTTCAAAGTATCAGGATGCGTCACCTACTAGACTTATGAAGAATTGGAGATGCCAACTTGAGGGGGAGTTCACACGGCTGCACTCTTTTTCCTTTATTAAGGTTTTTATCCCACTGGGTTTTTCCTTATAAGATTTTTAACGAGGCAACATAAGACGTGTGCAGAAGACAGATCATGTACATAACAAAATCTTCAAATGGCCAAGGGAGAGTGTTATAAATATGGAAAGTGGCAATTGTTGAAAATTATGTACAAATACTATTTTATAATAGTAGTAGTTGTTGTAAATAGTGTAAGATGTTGGAAATTCTTTCCTATGTAAGGAGCCATCAAGATTAAGAGAAAAAGAAAAACACCCATTCGCAAGTAATATACTCCTTATTTGCTCTTCTATCCCTATGTCTTTTTAATATATTGTTATAAACCCCAATAGTTTTAGTTTTTGTATAACACAAATAGGTATTTAATATTTATCAGAGATCTATAGTGCATTTAGTTTATAAATTAGATAACTTCATAGAATTGGGTAACGTAGAAGAATTGAAATAAATGTAATTTTATACAATAGCGTGGTGTATATATAATTTTAAATGCTTGGCTACTGAGTGACATCATGGTTCAAATATCATATTAATTAACATTTGCGTGGCATACTACTTAAATATGAAATTTACGTTGGAAAATAAAGGCATGCCCGCATTTGAATAAACTAGGAATATACGCCCGTGCGTGTTCGGCTGCAAACGATTAATTAAGTCACATGAATGACGCACATTTTATTTTTGTATTTCACTTATTACGTGTGCTCATTCCGATCGTCTAATCACTACAAGCATGACTACGTATTTCGGCGAGCTTTGTAGGAGACGACGCTGTTTTGGGGTTTCTTGTCTTGAGTCGACTTTCTTTCTGCAAGGAGTGGGGGGCCTTGGTTCGCCTTACACAGAATCTAAATAGTCATAACGGAGGGGGTGACCTGCATGGGATTGGCTAGGATTTTTTCTTAATTTAAATGGGATACATGACCCTCCCCCCCCCCCCCCCCCCCCGAATAGGGCCGATAACTTCCTTTATTCCTTCGAATCTTTTCTTAGGGGTGAGGAGGCAGTTTTTAACAGACGCCGCCATTTGAAGATAGGAGATTTTATTAATATTTGTAGTAAAAGAAAACTACAGAGGGGTGGGACGGTCTTTCACCGATTCGAGGAATATGGAGAAAAATTAGGGCGGAAAAAACAAAGGCTTAATATTTTTATTTATCATATAATTTTTTCTGGAAAGCAAAATCTCTCCCCTGAAGAAAAAGGGGGGCTTATATAAATAATTGCGGGCAACTCGTAGCTAGATCTTCTTGAATGGCGGTGGAGGCGTCTGTATGGGAGTCTGATTGGTGTCTGGAGCTGATGTGGCTTTTGATGATGGGATAAGAACTTCAATGGATCATTGGTCAACTTCGCCTTTGTCTTGTGTTGATATTTTGTGAAAAGAATTTTGAGGGACTCTTGGTCAGCTTTGTCTTTGTCCTGTGTGATATGATAAGAATTTCGAGGGGCTCTCGGTCAGCTTCGTCTTCACTTGGTAAGTGCTACTTTGAGACTTAGTAAGTAATTTGTTTAACTTACAGGGACAAAATTGAAACAACGATCGATGGGCGAGTGTAATATTAAGCAACACCCAATATTAATGTACGCGACCCCCGAAGCTATTATTACTAGAAAAGAAAACGAATACAGGAAGTTGTTGAACTTACTACGGAAAATCGAAAGAATGAAAGACATACGTGTTTAATATTGGGTAGGGCCCAATGTTAATGCACACAGACCTCAAATCTATTTATTACTAGAAAATAAAAAATAGAATATAATAATTAAGGGAACTTACATGGGCATATGGGTGTTAAAGGTTCGTTTTTTCTAACAATTAGTTCAGTTTTCAAATAACTTGAATTATTGGTTAGCCCAAAAGCAAAACTCGGTAATTGAATCAATAGAGTAGTTTGATTTTTGGTTCACACTGTTCAGTTTAGTTTATTCGATCGAGTTAACCAATCACCTACTCTTTTTGGAGAAAAAAATATTTTACATACAATAAATAAATATATAAAATTGTTTCAGAAAATTGAATATATAAAATTAACAACCTATTTTACATTACAAAGTTATCTATTATTAATAAAAAGAAAGCCATATTCAAAATAACACACACACACACACACATATATATATATATAATTGAAAATCATCTTACTTAACAATCCACAATAATTCGTAACACTTATTACAATTCAATCATCATAATTAGTAAAACCTATTCAAATATTCATTTATTCGTGTACATAATACAAATCAAATGAACCATCCGTCACTTCATAAAACCTTCCAATTTCATCTAGAGTGAACAGTTTTCGGTTGACTTGGGTTAACTGAGGTGCAGTGTTAAAAGAACTTGATATTTTTAAAACTCCAAAAGCCATAACGGTATCTATAACATATATGCATATATGTATAGATAAATATAAATAATGGGGATTAATTATAAATAACTTTATAATAACGAAGTAAACAAATGATATACATGTATTACATGGACTCCAAAAAATTCTTTTGTGCTTTGTTTCAAGAACCGTGTTGTTGTATCCTTGTTACGCTTATTCATGTTCTTGTTCACGTATCATACTAATTTGTTATAGAAGTTTTTGGCAAATTATCTTTCTGTGTTATACGGAATTGCAAATTACCTCTCGTAAAAAATAAGTTAGTCAAATACTTCAAAGTGATCTAAAAATGGGATAAAAACATAAACCCCTTAACTTGTTGAGCGTTTTTGACATTGCCCCCTAGAGAATTTTTTTTACCACTTTATCCCCTAACCTTTGTTAGCTTGTGTCATTTTCCCCTTCGGTGTATTTTCAGCCATTCTTGACAGAAATGTTTGCCCCGATGCGACTCATATATGTTGTACTAGATGCATTTTGCTAGTTGATTGCAAAAAAACTGTGAAAAATACCTCAAATCGTTATTATTCCGGTAAAAAAAAGTCAAAAATACACGTGTTTGGTGATTGACACAAGCTGACAAAGGTTAAGGGGAATAGTGGTGAAAAACACTCTCTAAGGAGCAAGTCGCAAAATGGCCAATAGGTTGGGGGTTGATGTTTTTATTCCTTTAAAAATTAACATTTCACTCGCTATGTAGGAAGGTGTAGTTCACTCTCTAATAAATAAGAATGGAGGTTGAATTTTAAATTGAAAAATACACCTATACCACAATTATTTCAAGAAAAGATATACGTGTTTATCCAATATTTTATACTATCAAGAAATATGACTTGTTTTTTAAGATTATATTTTTTATAAAATAGAAGAATATGGTAGAATTAAATTTGAGGTTAGAAATAGAAAGTATAATTCTCACTAAGAGTTCTTTAGTCTTTCAATATAGAATTTATATATAGCTTTTGATAGGTAGCGTGCCAACTTTTAAAATCATAGAAGAGCATTTTGCCATTTTATTTTTAAAAAAAAGATATTTGCCTATATATATATATTTTGAACAAAGATATTTGCCTATTTAGCATCTATATACTATTATATAAAGAAACTCATTGTGACACCAATCTTTTGATTTCCAACTTTAACTTTTGAGTTTTAGCTATATTGTAAAAGTATACTATTAAATCCCCAAAATAACCTTACAAATTAAGTTAGACTAATTAATTACACTATTCATTGTAATTAATGATTACTTTCCCTATAATATATTTTTCTTCCATTGTTATACTCTAAATTTATGGCACATGTTATCTAGATAAATTTTTTTCTTTAACTCATATAGAATGACATTTAAAAAAGAATTATGCTCGCGGGAACCGCGTGCTCCTGCTAGTAAGAGTAATATGCCGAAACGAACACCATTCCCAACGAGTAGAGTACTAGCGCCACCTCAGATCGCACTGCCAGCCCAGCTACCAAAACCAAACGAAGATGTGGAGCGTGGTCCCACTTGTGTAAGTTGGTAATAAGACATGGACGAAAAGGGCAAAATAGGAAAACAATTAAAATTGCATGCAAAATCTCACGAATAAAGAGGCTCAAAGCATAAGACGCCTGGCAGAGCTGGCGTAACGGACCTCTACCGCGGTGCAACCACCTCTCACCACTTGTTCTAAAAATCACACACACAGTCAAACACACTGACCTCATTAATATGTAGCAAGCTTCTTAAATTTTTTTAAAAGAGAGAGAGAGAGACAGAGAGAAAAGAATTGTAAAATCAAAAGTGGTGAAATGATGTTGTGGTGCTCTTCTTCTTCTAAGAGGCTTTTGGGGTTCATTGTGCCTTTGTTGGTGGTGGCTTTATTAATGGGGTTTAATATGTTTAGTAGTAATTCCAATTTCTACGACTATTATTATCCTACTTGGGGTGGTGGTTGGAGTTCTCTTTTTCCAACATCTGCTGCAAACAACAACAATAATAATAATAATAATAATAATAATAATAATAATTCATCAATAGATTTGATTAAAGGTAGTGGAGGAGGACTAGAAAGAGAGGAGGCGATATCTGCTGATTACAGTCTCATCAACCGCTCTGCTGCTCCGCCTCGTGCTGCCGCCACCGTTGATCAACTTCATCATCAACAGGTATATATCTATCGAATTTCATTTTTATTTCTAATTGCTAGCTATTTTCTCTTCTTTTTTTGTTTTTTAATTAAAAAAAGTTGTTACGTTTCTGTTTAGTTATTTTGTTTTTTTTTTTTTGGTTATTTTGGGTTGTTTGCCTTTTGCAGTTTCCGTGTTCGTAATCGTAATTAATAATATTTTATTTTATTTCAAACGTGGTTAAAAAGTTAAAATGGGATGGTGCCCTTTTTCTTTTAATGCTTTGATTTAACTATCCATATATAAATGGTTTACATTTCATTCACAGCCTATATATCATTTCTTAATTAGTCACAATTAAGAGCAAAAGGAAGCTAATATATATACTCTTTTTCTATAAATGGTGTAATATTACTTAATAAACGAATGTGTGCTGTTATCAGGTTACCACTTTATTCTATTTTTATGCATTGGATTAGTGGTTTTAATTCACCACATTCACGGCCGACTTGAGGGAATTTTTTTTTTGACGTCGTCTGTATTTATGAACTATGAAAGGAAATCATTTCTTAATTGAGGATTATGGTATATTTGTTTTCATAATTAATGCTTACTCACATTTATAGGGAGATTCGACCATATTGGGCTGGACCACGTAAGTCATTAGTCATTACTGGCCTTTTAGTGTATTGGACACTCAGGGTCAATCTAATTGTTCTTGTTAGCGACTTAGCTTCCTACAAAATAAGATAACCATCGTGACTATATTTATATACAAGTCAAGTTGCTAATGAAATTAGTTACAGCTGTTTATTAATCTGTTGATCATGTGAGAATAATATATATATTTTTAATAAACCATCAATCTTTTTGAATTAGGCTGGAGGGAAGGAAGAGGGTGTAATAGTCGTCACAAATCAATCGAGTACCATCCGGGCTACAATTGATGAGACTAGCAGCGTTCTGCCATTAAGTCCCAAAATAAGTAGAAGATTTAGTAAGTTACAGATTCTTGAAGCTAAAATGCAACAAGCACGGGCTTCAATAAATGAGGCTCGACGGGGGAAACGGGACGTATGACTCCGACTACATGCCCACAGGTCCAATCTACTGGAATGCCCCTGCTTTTCACAGGTATTCATATAGAGTAGTTTCAACTTCATCATACGCCATCATAAGCTATATGTTGAATTAAACATAAATGAGTGTTACAATCAAAAAATAAAGATGCTATGTAATTTTCTTTTATATAGTTGGCTAAGGTTATCTCATGGAGTTTGGTTGCATCAACTACTTATTAGCTGTTAGTCTAGCTGGAGCTTGTATCATATGACACATAGCTAAAGATAGGCATAAACTAATGAAAGTGGCATGATGTAAGATTAGGTAATGCTTGCGTTCGAGATTATTTGAGATGAATTAGAACGCCATAACTTCAGCGGTACTAAGGTAATCAAAAATTTGCATCACAGTCCTGATAGAAATAATAATGTGTATTGGCATTATAGGAGCTATCTGGAGATGGAAAAGCAGTTTAAGATATATGTCTATGAAGAAGGAGAACAGCCTATATTTCACAACGGTCCTTGTGGGAGCATCTACTCAATGGAGGGAAATTTCATCTACAAGTTGGAAACGTCCAAGTTCAGGACCAGGGACCCCGAAAGTGCACAAGTTTTCTTTCTTCCTTTCAGTGTGACATCCATAGTTCACTTCATATATAACAGAAATGCTCGGGATCATTGGCTTCCAATGAAACAAACAGTGAGTGACTACGTTGATCTCGTCGCTGGGAAATACCCGTACTGGAATCGGAGCCTTGGGACAGATCATTTGATGCTTTCTTGCCATGATTGGGTATGTAGCAATTCCTTTCTCTTTATTTGTTTTCCAGTATTCAAGCAAAACACTCCATTTTCTGCATATGCCGATGAATGTGATTCATTAGCTGTATATGATGATGGAGTAATAAAATATTTGCTTTTGAAAAGATGCAATTTAGACTATAGAAGTAGACGTTTAAACGGGTTAAATCTCACAAAGCGCAAAAGGGAAGAAAACTAATAGGTAGTGATTGGATATTTTATGTACTTCTGCATTGTCAACTACAAGTAAAAGATTATTTGTTGTTTTGGACGACGAAATCAAATTGAACAAAGGTCCTAATGATGTCTTCTTCCCTTTTCCCCTTTCTGTACCCCCTTGTACACTTCTATACCAAACAAGTCACATTCCCCTGATGTTGCTTGCCCCTACTGCCTACGCTCTTTGACTGTGCAACTCGGCATTGTAAGAACTGCTAATTTTTTTAAGAAAAAAAATAGATATCCGTGAGGGCAAAAAATCACCAGTTTAGAACTGCAGGTGAAGTCAGTTAATAACAAGTAGAGGATATTCCTGTTTTGTTAGTTACAGACTCGAGCATTTTCTAAATGAGGCTACGAAGCTACTGTCCATGGAAAAATGTTTGCATCTCTTTCTCTGCACATTGTTGGCATTCTTAACTGTGTGTCATGAGGTTCTCCTTTTTTGCTTGTTGCAGGGGCCTGAAATTTCAAAGTCTGTCCCTGAACTGTTCAAGAACTCGATCCGAGCTTTATGCAATGCAAATACTTCAGAGGGATTCTTACCCTCTAAAGACGTATCCATCCCCGAGATCAACCTACCTGGTGGTCAAACAAATGGTTTGATTGGCGGCCCGTCCCCCTCGAAACGACCGATCCTCGTATTCTTTGCTGGGGGTCTCCACGGCCCAATCAGGCCAATTCTTCTAGAATACTGGGAAAACAAAGATCCTGACGTTCAAATCCACAAATATCTCCCCAAAGATGTCTCGTATTCCGCAATGATGCGAAAGAGCAAGTATTGCATTTGTCCAAGTGGTTATGAAGTGGCAAGCCCAAGGATGGTGGAAGCTCTCTATACAGGATGCGTTCCCGTGCTTATAAAAGATCACTATGTGCCACCATTTAGCGACGTCTTGAATTGGAGGTCATTTGCAGTTGAAATACGGGTGGAGGAGATTCCTAATTTGAAGACGATTCTTGCAGGGATTTCGACGAGTCAATATATAAGAATGCAGAGGAGGGGCGTGCAAGCGAGGAGGCATTTTGAGGTTAATTTGCCTCCAAAGAGGTACGATGTGTTTCATATGACGCTTCATTCGATTTGGTTGAGGAGACTTAATATTCGACTTCATGGGGTTGAGGATTCATGATACTTTAATTGTATAAGGTGGGGGTAGAGTTTATGTTGTTGTTGTGTAAATGGATTATTCATTTGTAAGAAATATTCTGCGAATTCGTTTTAAGAGTGGTGTACTTGTTGAGCAACTTTTTTTTTTTTTTTTTGATGAAAATACTTGACTAACTTATGGCGAGGTTTATCATTTATGTGCAATAATTGAATGCATAACTTTTGTTGCTATCGGTTTTAGATTTTGAAAACAAATATTTGTGAAGTTGGAGAAATATCTAATTAACGATTACAGAACAAGCCTGCAGAAAATTATAAGGTACATGATTTAATATTGGGTTAAAAATTTGTTTTGTTCTTTAATTTGGTTAATTCACTAAATTAGTCACTAAATTGGTCCCTTATTTAGGAGTGTGATTATTAGGTGGAGTGTGATTATTAGGTACAATCGATGTGTGTGCATCCACTACCAATACACAGTTCAAATGGGGTGGTGGGTGGGTATTCTTACAATTTAAGGATCTCTGTTTAATCTCAACCATCGATTGTATATATAACGGATGTATATAATAATTTTTCCTTATTTAGTCACATAGCGAAATTGGTCCCCTAACTAGATAATTTAGTCTCTTCCCTGGTAAAATTTTAAAAAATGTCGAAAATTACTCATGTGGCTACCGGTTGACCCATTTTGACTAAATAAATTTTTTAATTTTGTTTTTACACATGGAAATTCCAACTAAGTGCAAAAAAAAAAAAAAATTGAATCCTCACGTTAGAAAGCCAGGAGCACTCGTACTTTTTCATCAACTCCATCATCTTCATCACATCCCCAACTTCGCCTCACCCCTTTCCTCTCCATCTCCGCCAGCACGAGTGCACAATTTAGTCCCCTCCCGACTCACAAAACCCCTTTAGCACCGCGTTATACGTGTCCAAACCCGGCACCAATCCATACTTCCTCCGAAAATCCTCGAACACCCGCTTCATCTCCCTCGCCAAAACACATGCAAATAGCAACGATTTAGCGTTTTCAAGTTCCGCTCAACACCCAACGTCTCGGGCATTCCGTCGAACAGCTTGACTGCATCCTTCACCAGCCCCGCCTGGTCCTACAGGATTCGTGAACGTGGTTTGATCCCTTCGAAGTAGTTTGATTCTTTGAGTTTGGTGATGGCTTTTGAGTAGGTGATGCGATCGAGGTGGGTTACCGGAGTTAGGGCAGCGGGCCGGCATATGTCGAGGATCCGTTTGGGGTTCTTCTCGATTTTGAGGAGAGAGAGAGGGCGGCGCGTGACGTTTCCTTCGAGGAGCGTGGGATTTCGGAATCCAGGTTGAGGATTGAGGTGGCGGTGGAGAATTGACGTGGAGGGGGAGGGATCGGAGCTCGGTGCTGAGTGCCAATGATTTTGAAATGATGGTTTTGGTGGAGAAGAAAGGTGTATGGTAATACGGTTGTATTTGTTTGTAGGAGGAAATTGTATGGTAGCATTTTTTTTTGTTTTTTAGCTCAGTTGGAATTTTCAGGTGTTAAAAAAAGAATAAAAAAATATTATTTTTGATCAAATTGGGTGGAGGACAGTCAACCGATAGTCACATCAGTAATTTTCGACATTTTTTGAAATTTTGTTTTGGAAGGGACTAAATTATCAAGTTAGGGAATCAATTTGGCGAGGTGACTAAATAATGACCAATTTGGTGAGATAGCCAAATTAAAAGGCAAAACAAAATTTTAATCCTTTAATATTGCCAGTTCAAGACTTAATTCGTGGTGTTCTATATGTGCAGTTTCAAATAGTTTCCGTAAAATTAGAGGCTTTCATAAGTTATATATGAACCTAAACAGAATTTTTACTAACTTTTGCTATATTACAATTGAATCCGAACACTCTAAAGATTCTGAAAGGAACCAAAGTAGTTTGTGAGTCGCTTCATTTTGAGACGAAATTATGACAAGTCAAGTATGCTTTTCTATTATTAATTATTTCATCTAATAGAATATCAACTAATTTACATATATCTATATTTTGATTACATATAGGATATTAAAAGTCTTCTTCAGATTAACGTGGTGTCAAGCGGCGACTCTCTTGTGATGCAGTAAAATATAATTTTCGTTGTGAGGCACGTAAGTTGCTTGTTGAACTCGTGTTAGGTTTTCCTCCCGAGGTTAAACACATAACCTATATGTATGCAACGCCCCATAACGCTAATACAAGCTAATACACTTGAACTTCTAAAAGTAGCTCTGTGCCCCGAAGGCAATCACAATCATTTGTTCAACTGTTTCGCACTTGCTTATGCAATGCACCTGTCTTAGGTTTCTTTAAGTCCACTCGATGGCCTTGAAGCTCATTTAGCTTTGTCCCAAGGTTGAAGGTCATCTGACGCCCAAAATTCAATTATCGTGCTTGACATTCGTTCTTGATATTAGTAGTCACCCGTAGTCCATTGTATCGTGCACTCGTGTCTCGCTCGCGACAAGGACAACATTGTGATCCTAAGCCCACTTGATGATAGAGGTGTACACGGACGGATATTTGCGGGTTGCAACCAAAAAATACACCATACCCACTTATGGCGGGTTAATTTTCTTTACCCGCGCAGGTTATGTTAATTTCAAAACCATGCGAGTGGCGGGTTAGGCGAGTTGAGCAGGTTGGCGAGCGGGTAGCGGGTTATAACACAATCAAATACACATAACGAATTCCATGAGAAATACATATAGTATAACTTCTTTATTTTAAGTACTACACAACAATATACTAATATATATATATATATATATATATATATAATATTTACATTGATATTTACATTAGCAATTGAAGAATAAAAAAAGTCATTGGTATATTAAGCGTAAATTATAAAACAACACTCTCATTAACATAAAGTAAATATATCCATAGTAGTTTTCATCTCTTAAAAGTGACGAAAAATAGCAATTCACACTAAATAAATCTTTTTCTTTTGTAAGAGGTAGCTTATAATTCTTATAATAAATAAATGTGCGGGTGCCGGGCGGGTGACAAGGTAAACCCACCACTCGCCCGACATTGAGCGGGTTGACAAAAAACTGACCCCTACATGTACAAAGAAATAGAATCATGATGGGTGCGGGTGAACGCGGGCAGGTGAGCGGGTTTTTGTACACCCCTACTTGATGATATGCCATTTTGTGTATCGCTGCCCCATGAAGACACGTCTTCGCCTTTGGGCCGCTGTAGTAACACTTGAACCACTTGCCTTAGCTCCAAGTTCATGAGGCTCTTGAAATTCTTGCTCGTGATCTTATTGATGTAGAGGTATTCTTTGAATTACGCATAACGCCACCTTATGCCAACCGACAGTCATTGGGGGGGGGGGGGGGGGGGGAGACGATATAACTTTCCTTCAAAATTTATGAATACTATTTTAATTTTGTGATGACCATTTTTAGAGTGATTTTAGTACTCATTTAAACATGCTTTTGTATAATTCTTCGTGCATATTTATTGGTTTTAGTCGAGACAAAACGAAGCTAAAAGAGCCTAAAATTGATGTTTTTGGAAACACGGCATCACGATACAACTTCAAGGGCCATGGCGCTACAGAAACGAGGAAAACCCTAATCGCGTCACGCAAACTCAAAAGTCGGCCCAAGTCGAGGATGGAGCGGCACAATGCGCAAGTAGTTGCGTGATAGCGCCATAAATTTAAATGCAGCGCGAGCAACATATGGCATCATAACGTCGCACAGAAAAAATAGTGAGTGGCGCGACAACAGAGAAAAGGTATGCGAGCCGCACGACATAGCTGCGCGACATGGCTGGTTGCGCGTCTTTAAGGCAACACCATCTTATTCTACAGTTTAACTTGTGCCTATTAATGAAAGTAGGGCAACAAGACTTTCCTATAATTATGGGAGAACGACCAACACTTAGGAGACAGGACCACCAGCAACAAAGTCAGACTGCTTACCAACTCTCACAACACCGTTTACAATTGCTCACAACCATGTTTAGAGAGAAACGCTATCAAAGTTCCATATTAGTTTAGTTTTTGTCATTGTTCTAGAGTTAATAGTTCGTAGAGAAGAAGATAACACGTAGGAGTCAAGAGGATGGCCAAAACATCAACATTCCATCGGATCTGGGAAGCTTTCCTATATCTCTTACTTTGTTTATGCTATTTAATTCTTTATTGATTGTTGAACTCATGACTATGAGGAGCTAACCTACTCGTTGTTTAGAGTAGGAGAGTAACACTAATTTGTGAATATGTTTATTTTCCTTGTTTGATGAATTTGTATGTCTAGATTAAATAGTTCTTTATGATGTGTAACTAGTCTTGCTCTCGTTGGATGAACGAAAACGCTACTCTGAGACCGCCAAAGTGTAGTTGTTAGGCTAATTATATACATACATATGAGGCTTATTAGAGGAATTTAAACACAAGAATGATGACACAAGGAAGGAATGCTACAACACAGCTAGTCGCGCTACAACGCAGATGGACCAAGAAGTCGCGCCACAGCACAACAATGTGAAACACCAATGAGGTGATACATGGAGTGGTGCGATGGTAAGCAAAAGCAACGCGACATGTCAGGTCACACGACTCTAGGGCAACAACGACCTCTCTGTTGTTTAGGTTGCGTCTTTTCACAAAACTAGGGCAACAAGACACTATTATAAATAGGAGAAGAAGGCCAAGCCCTAGAAAAGACATACGATTACAGTGTATACCACGTTTACAACGTATAAAACACATTCATAGCGAGAATTCCATTCTTCAAAGTATTACAATCGTTGTTGAGAGGAAAAGGTGGTTAAAAGATCAAAAAGTCAAGAGAATGAGAGAAGTAAAGAGCAACAAGGGAGAAGCCACATCAAAATCTCATTGAGATCAAGAGTTTAATTTTTCCTTTCTTTACTACTTAACTTGAATATGATTTATCGTTCTTATGTTACGATCATGAGTAGCTAAACCTCTTAGTGCATGGGAGAGGATGTAGTTATCTCATATGGATGCACCTTGAACCTATCTTTTGATTAATCTAATTGAAGACTTTGTTTTGTTAGATTTTATTTGTTGCTTATGCTACATGGTATGATTAATACACGTGTTTCTTTGAATTGATATAGCGATGTTAAGATACCTTGTATTATTTTGAATTATGCATAGAAGATTGTTAACTTACCTTTTACCATAGTAGACCAGGCAAATAAATCTCTAGACCTTTAGCACTAGCGTTCACCGATGAATCTAGGTTATAGTTGTCAACTCAAATTCTATTCTAAAAATCTGTATGAATCCTATGATATGATGAACTTTTAGAGAGGGGATAATGCCTAATGGCCTGACATCATTAGGAATTAGAGGCTTCTTTAAGTGATATGAAAATGCACTTAATTAATTAGACAACGTGAGAACAAAATAAGATTCAATAGAAAGATGCTACATAGGAACCATTGGTATCTTGTCTACGAAATACCCCACATTCGAGATTAACGAAATCCACCTTCTAGTTACATTTTTCTTAATTTGTTTTACAACCAGAACTCAATCAATCAATTATATTTTGTCTTGTTTATATTTGCTAGTAGAATAGGCTTGCGTTTATTTACTTTTAATCTTTCTATTTTATTTAAAATATTCAAAGCATTGTTTCATTCATAAAGTTTAACAATTGGGATTGCTATCAAAAGATTCACACTCTCTTGGGATTCGATACTTGGTCAGATATACTTACTTACCATTTTATCATATACTTGCGAAAAATGTCTATTACCCAGATTAATAACACGTAAAAAATATTCATCACTTTGCATTTAAGTAATTTACGCACTTATCCACCACTCCCTAGGGATACGATACCTGGTTCGTAACAATACTTACCATTTTATTATTATTTGATTCTGCACTTGCGAGAAGAGAAATTTTGGTATAACAATTGATTTGTTGACTTTTTACTCTTTGTACGCTACACAAAAGTTCACATCCAGTTTTTGGCATCGTTGTCGGGGATTAACAGGATTGTTTTGTTGGAATCGTCAAGTTTCTCGGTCGAGGCACTAATGCTTTAGCATTTTTTAAGAACAACAATGGAACAACGTGGAATACCAGCCAAAACACCACCGTCGGGAAGTAAGACGGGATACCACAACATTGGAAGAGTGAATGGACAAGGACCATTACTCCAACCACCGTACATAGGAAACCAGCATCACTCTAGTTGGTATGCCGCGAAATTTGAAGAGCACATCAACAAATTTGCTCTACCACGCCCGAGTTTCGATGTCACAATGGTGAATGAAGAATTGATGAAAGTAGTAACAAGAGAGCCATTTGAAGGAGGACCTTATTGAAATCCTCATATCTATGTTGAAGAATTCAAAGAGGTATGTCATCACTTTAATGTGATGGAGGATTATATGTTGGCATGAATATTTCCTCATTCATTAACAAGAAAAGGGAGAGAGTGGTACAACACTGAAGGTAATTGGAGAGGAGACTGGGTATCAACAATCAAAGAGTTCAAATTCAAAATTCGTGCTGGGGTACACACAAAGTCATGGAAGGAGAGAATGCTAAACTTCAAGCAAAGACGCGGAGCTACGTTTGTCTAGGAGTGACTTGCAAGACATGATCGAAAATTCACACGATGACCAATGAGCGTTTATTTAGCGTCATTTAGTACTTATTTACCTATGCTTTTGTATAATTCTTAGTGCATATTTATTGATTTTAGTATTGTTTCATGTTTTCTTAGGATTTTATCGAATCAATGATGAAACAGAGCTAAAAACTTCCATTTCATGCTCTTTTAGCTATGTTTCATTGTGATTCGATAAAATCCTAAGAAAATATAAATAATACTAAAATCAATAAATATGCACTAGGAAGCCTTAACGCGGTAGGTTATTAGTGACACACAAAATCTATAGTTAGAATTGGTCTAGCTATAGGTCACAAAACCATTAGACATGGAAGACTCAAACCATCCTCAAGCATCTCAAGTAAATATACGTAGTTTCTCAGTGAATTAATATGGTGAAATCAGTTGTAAAACCCAACCTCTAAATAATATTTGATTCTATTGTTTACAACTTAAGCATTCACTCAATCAATCTTCTTAAATTCTGCTTATTTACTTTTCTGCATATGGTTTCAATACAATCATTGCATTCACATTGTTTTCTTTCATTATTTACATTGTTTTCATTTAATTTTAGTTTATTTAATCTCTGCATCCAAAACTGTTTTCATAAAAGCCGCATTCATAGCTTTCTGCATTAAAAGCAACCTGCATTCATCCTGTAAGCATAAGAGATAGCACATGTGACAACTGTTAGTGTTTTGCATTTAATTGATTTAATCATTCATCCACCACTCCATTGGGATACGATACTTGATTTGTAACTATACCTACCATTTTCTTATTACTTGAGTCGTGCACTTGCGAGAAGGGGAATTTGGGTGTAACATTTGATTTGTTAACTTTATATTATTTGTTTTTGAAAGTGCAAGGTTTGCTGGAATCAATGTTATGCGATGTTGGGACAACATTGAGGATAGCATTGAAACCAGAGAGCCTATGCGAAAACTGTTCTTTAACTGCTAAATTTAAGTTTTACTTTTATTCACTTATTAATCAAGTTCCACGGTTTTAGTTGTTTATGTTTATGTCCAGGAAGGTATCTTAATCATAAGGAAGAGCTATGGAAGATTCCTTACTTGAAGTTTCCATAATTCAAGTTAAGTTGAATAGTCAACTCAACACGGTTTGCAAAGAAGGAAACAAATTGGCGGTTCTCTACAACTTAAATTCTTTCCAGGATTGCTCCGATTTGAAGAAGATGTGTTACCTTGTTAGATCGGTAATAAAGGAAACACATATTCAAGAAAGATACTGAGTTCACAAAGATGCCAAAATTCAACAAGGAAACAGCACGAGTTACCAAAACTGTGAACAACACATCTTGGCGTGCAAGTTTTAAGAAATCTATAAAGGATGTGAAGTTCATCAAGATGAATACAAGAAAATAGTGCAAAACAATCCAAGAGATTAATCATACATTGTATTGTCTTCGTCTTGCTTTTGCAAAGTTTTTGTATCAACTATTTACGTCTAGTTCATAGAAGTTAAGTAGTTCGTACTTGTCTGCTTTGTTGAGTTCGATCAACAAAGAGCGTGAGTGAATTGTTGTGAGGAACATTTTGTTAAAACCTTTATTGGTTATTTGTCCTAAGGCTCGAAAGTTTTTAATAAAATTGAAAACTTCTTAAAATTATATCATCTTGTGTTATTAATTCCGCTGCATGTTACAATATTCAAGAATATCACAATAGAGTTAAGGAAACGCCAGCTTAACTCTCAAAGTTGTTGTGTCAATCCACGATCCGACAATTTCAATTGGCGTCAAAGCCAAACACCGACTACACTGGTGGTTTAGAGGTGATACAACACAATGGACAATGTCAATCCTAATGCCAACAGGATTCCAGTTTTGGATGGCTCCAATTATGCATATTGGAAGATTAGGACGAGGTCTCACATCAAAGCTATTGATATTTGAGCCTGGCAATCCGTGATCAATGGATACTCTCTTCCAACATTACCAAGAGATGGTGAAGGTTATCTAGTACCAAAACCAGAAGCAAATTGGACAGCAGTAGAGGTAAGTCTCTATAACTCTAATGAAAAGGCTCTTAATGCTATCTTTAGTTGGGTTAATCATCACATGTTCAAGTTAATCCAGAATTGTACAAAAGCCAAACATGCTTGGGATATACTTGAATTACATTGTGAAGAAGATTCTGCTGTTAAAGATTCTAAATATAGACAACTGCTTCAGCAATTTGAAAAACTTAAGATGGGTGAAGATGAAAGTGTTGATAGTTAATTTGAGAAAATTCTTGATATTGCTAACCAATGTGAAAATCTAGGTTTTGCTATGACTAATCAAGAGATGGTTTATAAAGCAATGAGAACACTGTCATCTAAATCTGCTCTCAAGAAAATTGCAATGAGTGAATCTAGAAACCTTGCTAATTTATAGTTTCAAGTCTTGATGAATACTCTTAGAGAATTTGAGATGGAGCTTGCCTCACAACCTAGCAAACATAGGGTTGTTGCTTTAAGAGGATCAAGTCTTGACAATGAAAGTGATGATGAATGTAGATTAGTTTCTTCAAATTATGGTAAAATTACTAAGAAATTCAATAAGCTAAACCTTAAAAGAAAAGGCAAAGAAAAGAATCTTAGTAATAGTTCTCCAGGTTATAAGAAATTACCTCCTAAGTTTGTGAAGAACATGGCATCAAAACCTACTTCTTTAGAAGCTGATAAGTTGAAAGATGTTCAATGTTTTGAATGTAAAGGATATGGTCATTGGGTTTGTGTAAATGATTTCAATGAAGATGACTTTAGTTCTGGAGAAGCTGAAGAACAATTAGAAGAGATTCAAATTGTTGCGCTACTTACTCAGATTGACTGGACACCAGAAGACTCCTTGAATTGCTTCGGATCTCAATGTTACCCCAACATTCAAGATCCAACGTCAGAACATGAGACCTTCTTTGCAGATTGGGATGAATATGATGCTGATATTGAACGTAATCTTGTGCCTAACAATGATGAATCTAACTTTGATTGTTTTCATGGTTCAGTGGATCTATATGAAGAATATTTCTTTGAAGGTGAAATGTCAAAGGAGGAAATCATTGAAGACCTGAAGTCTATCTACCACAAACTACTGCTTGAGAATCACAAACTCATCAAGAGCAACAAAAGCCTGAAGGAAGAGATTGGATGCATGAAGGAGATGCTGAAACTGTATGAGAAAGACCTTGACAAAACAGAGGCTAAGCTGAAGGAGGTAAAGGTAAAATAAAATAAAGCTGAACAAATCATTGCCAAATGGAACTCTTCTACATCTAAGCTTGATGAGATGCTGAGTATGGGAAATCAAGGTAAAAATGGTTTGGGATATGTTGAGAAACCTCCATCTGAAGATGTTGATTCTCCCTATTTAAAAGCTGGTTTTATCAAGGAAAGTAGTAGTATGAGTAGTGAAATTCCTGTCAACACTGTGAAAAAGCCTACTTTTATCTGTCAATATTGTTTTCAACCTGGTCACATTAAGCCTTATTGTAAAAAATATAGAAGTGTCATTGAGAAGAAAATAGTAAATAATTGCAGTACCAATGTTAGGAGAACCTCTGATCTGAATGTTATTCCAACATTAGGTAAGAAAACTGAAGGACATAAAAGTAGAAACTGGATTGAAAAGATAAAAACTCTTAAGGTTAAAATTGTTTGCAATGTTGTCTTTTCCGCTGTTTACTCTAACCTTGCAGGTAAGTGGTATTTTGACAGTGGATGTTCAAGGCACATGACTGAAAACATTGACAACCTGGAAGATGTAATCCCTTTGACTGTTGGAACAGCTACCTATGGAAGAGGCACTAAAGGGAAAATCATTGGAAAATGAGTATTGGATGTTGAAGGATTTCCACCACTCAAGGATGTGTTGTTGGTTGAAGGATTGAAAGCAAATTTAATTAGCATAAGTCAACTTTGTGATGATAACTTGCTAGTTACTTTTGATAAAAGTTCATGTGATGTGTTTAATAGTGACAATGTCCGTGTCATGACAGGTACAAGATCAAAGGATAAATGCTATCTTGATCAAGATGAAGCTGAGTGCTACCATGTCAAGGTAGATGAATCTGTCATGTGGAACAAGAAGTTAGGACATGTGCACTATAGAAATCTGGAGAAACTACAGAAGTTAGAGGCTGTAAGAGGCCTGCCTAAGTTGACTAGCCCAGGTAAAATTATTTGTGAAGACTGTTTGAAAGGTAAACAAACAAAAGATGTTCATCCACCACTTTAGGTACAAAGTACTAACCTTAGAACTAATAAGTGCTTTGATTTGCTACATATGGATCTGATGGGTCCTATTGAGGTTAGTAGCCTGAATGGTAAGAAGTATGCCTTTGTCATTGTTGATGATTTTTCAGATATACTTGGATTAAGTTTTTGATAGAAAAATCACAAGCATTCAACACATTCAAGATTTTTCATGCTAGTATTAAAAATCTGTATGACACTTCTGTAGGAAGAATTAGGTCTGACCATGGAAAAGAGTTTGAAAATGTAAGCTTTGCTAATTTTTGTGAAACTAAAGGCATTTTCCATGAGTTCTTTGCACCTAAGACACCTCAGCAAAATGGGATTGCTGAGAGGAAGAATATAACACTTCAAGAGATGGCTAGAGTAAAGTTGAATTCTAGAAACCTATCTAAGAAACTCTGGGCTGAAGCTTTGAATACTGCATGTCATATTAGTAATACAGTTTATCTTAGACCTGGTAGTACTATGACACCTTATGAAATCTTGAACGGTTCAAAACCAACATTTGCACACTTTCATGAGTTTGGTATTAACTGCTATTTGCTAAAAGATAGAGACTATTTGAGCAAATTTGATCCCAAAAGTGATGAGCTGACTGTTTCTGCACGTACTAAAGGTATTAACTCCTAATAGTGCTGCTATTAGGTTATAACTCCTAATAATGCTGCTCTACAATCCAAGACTGCATACTGTACAAGAATCAGTTATGTCATTTTTGATGAGCTGACTGTTTCTGCACGTACTGAAGAAGTCACTGTTTCAGATGTTGCTCCAACATTGGACCCAACATTGAACATAGAAGCTGGAGATGCTGAACTGGAAACTAGAGCAAATGTTGACTTAACACCGGAAACCCCCAATGTTAGGCCAACATCTGTACTATCAGATTCTGAAGATGAAATAGTTCCTGTATCCAGAAGAGATCCTCCTACTAGGATACAAAGAGATCATCCAGCCACTCAAGTAATTGGATAAATTATTGAAAGAGTTAGAACACGCAATAAAGAAAGGGCTAATTACAAGAATATGGCTAAGTTGTGTGTTTGTATGTCTTCTTCATGTATTGTTGAAAATGCATCTTGTTTGTGTCCTCCATTGACCCTAAGAATGTAACTGAAGCTCTTAAGGATAGTTACTGGATTAATGATATGCAAGAGGAACTCTTACAATTCACCAAAAATAGATTTTGTAATCTAGTGCCTAGGCCATCACATGTGAATGTAATAGGTACAATATGGATTTTCAAGAATAAAACTGATGAGAATGGTGTAATTATGAGGAACAAAGCTAGGTTGGTTGCACAAGGTTATACTCAGGTAGAAGGTATAGATTTTGATGAGACTTTTGCTCGAGTAGCTAGGATAGAATCAATTAGATTACTTATTGCTATTGCTTGCTGTCTTAGGATTAAACTTTACCAAATGGATGTTAAAGGTGCCTTTCTGAATGGTTTAATTGACAAAGAGGTTTATGTAGAACAACCTAAAGGCTTTGCTGATCCTAAACATCCTGACCATGTGTACAAACTTGAGAAGGCTTTGTATGGATTAAAACAGGCTCCTAGAGCTTGGTATGATAGGCTAATTGATTTTCTGTTAGGCCTATGTTTCAATAGAGAAGATGGAGATAGAACATTGTTTGTCCTTAGAAAAAGCTCTGATATATGTATTGCTCAAATCTATGTGGATGATATAGTATTTGGCTCTACTAACAAGTCTACCTTAGACAACTTTGTTGAGTCTATGACAAGAACATTTGAGATGAGCATGATTGATGAGCTTAACTACTTTCTGGGACTACAAGTAAAGCAGTTGGAGAATGGTATCTTCCTGAACCAGAAGAAGTATGCAAGGAATCTGGTGAAGAGATTTGAGCTACAAGAGTCCAAGCCTTGCAAAACTCCTATGTTATCATCAGTGAAGATAACAAAGATGGCACTGGCAGCAATGTTGACCCAACATTGTATAGATCCATGATTGGTAGTTTGCTATATGTCTCTGCCTCTAGACCAGATATCATGTTTTCAGTATATGTTTGTGCTAGGTACCAAGCTGAGCCAAGGCAATCTCACTTGATTGCTGTGAAGAGGGTTCTTAGATTATTCTCTAGAACTTCACCTGTAGGCATTTAGTATTCTTATAACACTAACACTAACTTGGTTAGTTTTAGTGACTCTAACTGGGCATGTGACGTGGATGACAGGAAATCCACAAGTGGAGACTGTTTTTATTTGAAGAATAATTTGGTCTCCTGGTATAGCAAGAAACAAAACTGTGTTTCATTATCAACAGCTGAATCAGAATATGTAGCTGCTGGCAGCTGTGTTACCCAACTTGTGTGGCTCAAACACATGCTTTCAGATTATGGGTTAGACAGTGATACACTTCTCATGTTCTGTGACAATCTAAGTGCCATAAGTATCTCAAGGAATCCTGTCCAACATTCTAGAACTAAGCATATAGACATAAGGCATCATTTTCTGAGAGATATGGTAGAGGACAAAGTGATCAATATTGAACATATTGAGAGAACAAATCAGCTTGCTGATATGTTTACAAACCTTTAGATAGTGAGAGATTCTTCAGCTTGAGGAAATCTCCTGGCATGTGCAATATGTGAGAATGTTGAGGAAACCAGTGTTGACATAACACCACTGTCTAGCATTGGTATATTGGTTGTGGTGTAGTAGGTATTCTGTTGTTTTCTTTTGTTGAATTTATTTCCTTGTGAGTCTCATTTAATCTTTGTTTTGTCATATTTTGGTTTATGTGGTTGAACTCATTGATTAACAACTCTTTCTAGTTATCAGTTTCACATCTTTGTTTTGAAAAAGTACTAAAACTCTTCTGTTTGTCTGAGGTTGGGATAGCCTAACATATGGAGAAGCTGGAGTACACAAAGTTCACTACTTTGATGTCTATTCAGTTGTGTCTTATTCATATGGAAGGTGTACAAGACATGTGGAGAAGATGGGGTACATGATGTTGACAGCTTCAGTGTTACTCAGTTGTGCTTATTTACATGTTTTTGTTTGTTTGGCCAAGGAACACATGAGGGTGATTCTTTCTACTAGGGTGTTTGAGGTTTAGATTTCTTACATTTAGTAGCGCTGATCACTTGGTGATTCTCTTGAATGCAGGTTGGTAAACAAGTATACATAAGGAATTGGGATGTTGGGGTGCATGATAAATGAATTGCCAACATTCAAGACCTTTGTACTTGCCTAATTTTCTGCTGTTAATGTTGTTACTGGGGTGTGTAGAGTTCAGGCTGCCCTCATTCAGTAGTGACATTAGCTTTGTGTTTAGCAACCTTTAGTTTTTGGTTCAGATGAGTTTTGAAAAAAAATGTAGATTATAAAAAGATGTGAACTGTGCCAGTTTGAGGAGATTTTCATAAGCGTTTACCATCTGCCTATTTGACATTGCATTGTTGCATTCATGTAAAACTGCATTGTTTCTTTCTTGTTGTTGAGTTGTGTCGGTTTAGAGTTAGGCGGAGTATAATTCATGTGTTGAGGCATACACTTCTTCATGATTTTTGATCTGAACATTATGTCTGAGGTACTCACTTGCTATATTGGTTAAGTTTCAGATGTATTTTTAGATGCATCTCAAGCTTTCACATGAATTGTCTTGGTGAAGCCTGTACGTCCACCTTCTAGTTTGAATGTTATCGAATGTTATCCCAACATTGTGCACTGTCGCAGGCCAACATTGAAAACAAGAACTTAAAAGTTTCAATTTTTTTAAAACCGCTCTTGTTATCTGTTACTTAAACATGGACGCGTGTGCGCGGGAAAACATAGTGGAAAGATTATATTTGGTTAAAAATCAGCAACTACCCACTAACATTCACCCTCTCTCCACTACTCACGGTTATATTAGGAATCAAAACCCTAATTTCCTTAATTGTGCTTACAATTTCCTATTTGTGCTTACAATTTCTGCAATTTTACTCTCTACTCTCAAAATTCTCTCAATTTTTCTGCAAATCTCTTTTACTAACCATGGCAAGCAAGTCATCCATGCATACTCTTGCAGAAGTTGCTCTGAGTAGTGAACCCAAATCTCTCTCGAGGTGCTGCTGCAAAATTCGAAGATGATCAAGTTGCTGCTAAAAGGAACGTGATCCCCTACGTGCGACGAGAAAAGAAATCTAAACAGGGGGAATCGACTTCTAATGTTGAGCCAACTACCGAGTCAACCACTCCAGTCATCAACGAGCCTGAAATTGAGGTAAATTTGGCTGAACCTACCCCTAAAATTACTGTTGATATATCTGTTGAGGGGAAGGATGGTAAATTTGTGGACATATTGGTAAGGAAGTGGATTAGGGCTCAAAAGAAAAAGAGCAAGGGTACTGGTGAGAAATTGATTGGTAGTCGAACTATGTATGAGACTGCCAAGGTACGTGCTGAGGCTAGGAAAAGGCAAATTGAGAGGTTAGCTAGGAAGAGGGCTGCTGAAGTCGAGAAAAAGGCTGAGGAAGAGACGAAATCTGCTGCTGCTGCTGTTGCTGAGAGAAAGAGGAAGGGGAAGCAAGTTATGGAAGACGAAATAGAGGTGGTGGATGTTGAGGATGAAGTGGAAGAAGAGGATAAGGAAGAGGAGAAGACTGATGAAGAAGAGCGGGATGTTGCTGCTGATGTTAAGGCAACATCAGGGACAAAAGAAGACTATGATGGGTTGTACGTGATTTACCCTGAGGATAAGGAGGACTACTTTTCTCCCTATTATCTTACCAAAGATTTGGAGAAGAAGTGGGATTCTTTCAAGAGAAGGGAACTTAACACTGAAAGAGCTGTAGTGATGGCCAACTTCAAAGAAAACAAGGTGATGGACTTGCTGGAGGCAAGAGGGATTCATCAATCTGTGATGGAGTTGAATGATTATGCTCATGAGATTGTCATGGAATTCTACCTTAATCTCTCCAAGTGGATAAGGGATTATAGAGCTCCAAAATATGGAAAGACTTGGGTGAGGGGGTGAATCTTCAACATTGAACCCTACACCATCAACAAGATCTATGGATTCCCGCTTACTGAAGAATCTGAGGACCCCTACTATGATGATGTGATTTAATACTTGACATGAGGGTTGGTCAAAGTCTGGAAAGATGCTCTGCCAACTACAAAACTCACTCCCCTTAGTGTTGTCTTGCATAAGATAGCATGCTTCAACTGGCTGCCAAGAAAGAATGTTACTGTACTCACTAAGGAATCAACACTCTTAGTGTACAAAATCAAGAATGGGCTAGCTGTGAATATGGGGGAGAGGATTTTGAAGTAAATATCTGAAGTTGCTGGAAGAAAGAATGGCATGCTGCCTTTTCCCTCACTCATCTGCAAAATCCTTAGGAAGCAAGGACTGAAGACAAGTGTCACTGTGGGCTGGAGGAAGAATGATGCTGAGCTTACAATTCTCCCAAGCTACTTGTCTGGATCAAGAGTGAGAGATCTTCCTTGGAACCCAAAAGGAGTGGTGAGACCAATAATAGAGAAGAAGAAGGCTCATGAGTTTGTTGGAACTTCAGTGCCTATGTCCAAAGAGGAAGATTGCATGGTCATAACCTCAACTTTTGTGGATCGTCTGCTGAATTGGTACAGGGGATAAATTGCTGATACTCAGAGGGAGATTGAGGAGAAGAAGGAATCATCTCAAAGAGCTAGAAAACATGGTCAAAAATTTGGAGAAACTCCCCTATTCACAAAAAGGGGGAGTATAGTTCCAAGTTTTAAATTTGGTTTTTTAGTTTATGTTTTGTTGCTTATGAACTGCTGATATGTTTGTGTTGTTGGTACATTACCTCTATTTGGTTTATTTTGATCTAGGGACATGTCCTTGATATCTAGCTATGGCCTGTAACTCTAAGTATTACTACTGTTTGAACTGCTCTGACTGTTATTGCTTATGAAAGCACATCTTGAACTGTTTTTCTGGTTAACCTTTTATGCAGGAAACTCACTGGTTTCAATGTTGAGGCAACATTGATGAATGTTGGAGTCTGAACATCTTTTGATTTAGTGATGACCTTAATACTTGTCCTTGTTAGTTTAACCTTGAAAATGTTAGTTTGCATTGATGGGGAGCAGTTTAGTAGTTTAATTTGTTTCTTGTTGATTTTAACCTTCTGGATGTAAGACTTGATTGGAACATGTATTGGTTTTGTGAAGGAAGGCAAAAATGGGAGATTGAAAGTGCAAGGTTTTCTGGAATCAATGTTATGCAATGTTGGGAAAACAATGACGATAACATTGAAACGAGAGAGCATGTGCGGAAACTGTTCTTTAACTGCTAAATTTAAGTTTTGCCTTTATTCACTTATTAATCAAGTTCCACGATTTTAGTTGTTTATGTTTATGTCCAGGAAGATATCTTAATCATAAGGAAGAGCTATGTCAGATTCCTTATTTGAAGTTTCCATAATTCAAGTTAAGTTGAATAGTCAACTCAACACGGTTTGCAAAGAAGGAAACAAATTGGCGGTTCTCTGCAACTTAGATTATTTCTAGGATTATGCCAATTTGAAGAAGATGTGTTACCTTGCTAGACCAGTAATAAAGGAAACACATATTCAAGAAAGATACTGAGTTCACAAAGAAGCCAAAATTCAACAAGGAAACAACAAGAGTTACCAAAACTGTGAACAACACATCTTGGCGTGCAAGTTTCAAGAAATCTATAAAGGATGTGAAGTTCATCAAGATGAATACAAGTCAATAGTGCAAAACAATCCAATAGATTAATCATACGCTGTATTGTCTTCGTCTTTCTTTTGCGAAGTTTTTGTATCAACTATTTACGTCTAGTTCATAGAAGTTAAGTAGTTCGTACTTGTCTGCTTCGTTGAGTCCGATCAACAAAGAGCGTGAGTGAATTGTTTTGAGGAACATTTTGTTAAAACATTTATTGGTTATTTGGCTTAAGGCTCAGAAGTTTTTAATAAAATTGAAAACTTCTTATAATTGTATCTTATTGTGTTTTTAATTCCGCTGCATGTTACAAAATTCAAGAAGATCACAATAGAGTTAAGGTAATGCCAGCTTAACTCTCAAAGTTATTGTGTCAATTCACAATCCGACAATTTCTGTTCTCTACACCAAAGTTCCCATAAATGACTATAGGACAAGAGATGACACCGAATTCAACATGTCTTGGCTAGAAGATAAGCATGTATTTGACATATATTACTGGAGGCTAAGCAAGGTTAACGGTCATATATTGGAGAATTTAGTGGATAACTCTATCATAGGGAGAGATTCTAACAATTACTAACCGATACAGCAATCCATCTGAAGTATGATGTTGTACTGGCAACCAAAAAGCTGGGAACACTCACTTTACGCAATGCAACATTCACAGTAGTAGATGGACTATTGCGAATGACCATCACCATTAAAGAGAGTAACAAAGGGAAGAAGGAGGCAAAAGAGGAGAAAAACCAAGGTGCAAATGATGCACTCGAGAACCCCTAATTCCTTAACCAAAGTGTTGAGCCAACCTACAATAAACTAAGCACTGTGTGGGAGGCAACCACCATTGTAAATTTTAAATTTTCGAGTCTTACATTAATTCAATTTTTAGTTAATTTTGTTTTAAGTCATATATAACATACTTTTTCAATGTGTTTTGAGCTAACAATTGAGATATGAAAATGGAAAAGAAGAAATTGAAAGAAGATACAAAAGAGACAAACATTAAACAAAAGGACACGACGACATTAGGCAAAAATACTGGCAATACAAAGTGGAGCGCATCACGGTATTTTTCTAGAAAGTCGCGCATGTTGCACATGTATTGAGCATGTGGCATATGTATTCCAGTGAGTCGCACGAGCAACGTAGTAGTTGACACAGTCGCGCATCAGCTGGGCGACATAGCTGTAGGACACGCCACATCGCACGTCCCCATTTTCTTGTAGATCATGTTTCTCGGTTCAAATAGAAATATGAGACATGGAGGAAATAAGAAGATAGTGCAATCATCCCCGTGTTGTGCGGGTGGTGCGCGATCAGAGCCACACGCACGGGGGTCGCACAATTAAAAGAAAAGTGGTCCGCAAGTCAGAAATCCTAAAATGCAGCCAAGTGCAGAGAAAAACTATAAATTGGAGGCTACGTTCAGTAGTGAGGGTACAATTTTCACAGCCTTACAACCACTTTCAGAGAGAAGAAGCCCTAAGAGTTGTCACCAGAGAGAAAACACCATCTAAGTCTTGTTCTATATTAGCCGAGTAATTATTCGAGAGGAAATAATTAGTGGAGAAGAAGATAGCAAAAGGGAGTACGAAGAGGGTCAAGCAAGAAGTTCCACTGGATCCGAGAAGCTTTTCTTTACCTCTTTACTTTGTCTATGATATTTAATTATTTGTTGATTGTTCAACTCATGACTATGAGGAGCTAACCTACTCGTTGTTTAGAGTAGGGGAGTAACTCTGATATTATGAATATATTTATTTGCTTTACTTGATGTGTTCTTGATGACCTTGAATGTCTAGATTAAATAGTTACTTATACTT
Source organism: Linaria vulgaris (assembly GCA_948329865.1). Lineage (NCBI taxonomy): Eukaryota > Viridiplantae > Streptophyta > Magnoliopsida > Lamiales > Plantaginaceae > Linaria > Linaria vulgaris. The sequence continues at coordinate 16,670,567 of OX415252.1, forward strand.
TGTGACTGACCGTACTCTCGCTGGGGTAAAACGAAAGAACCCGAGTTGGGTCGCCCAGAGTGTAGAATGCTAAGGGAGTTATATATATATATATATATATATATATATATATATATATATATATATATATATATATATATATGCACTTTGTGACTTTGGATTTGCGAAAGTAACTATTTCGCAACCTTTAGATCACACTAGATCAATCTTGACTACGTTTTATTAGCATGATTCGGATGAGCTAATTGGATTGCATATTTGATATGTCTTCTATAACAATCGACAACTAGGCTGATTCCGTTAACAGGCAGGTTATTAGCGATTCCTAGAGATATGGTTGGGATAGCTCCTGCCATATGTCACAGATCCATTATACATGCAACCATCAAATAACTGTCAAATTCTGTAAGTAGATGTAGGTGGTTTGTCTATTAACTACTAAGTTAAGTCATTGTGAAATCCAACCTCTAAACAATCTTTCCAACCATTGTTCACAATCTAAAAGCAATCAATCAATCTTCCAATTCTAAGTTCTAGTTTAGTTTAGTTTAGCTTAGTTAATCTCCCATCTTCCCAACATTCTTAGTTTAATTACTTTCATTAGATTAATTAGTTTAATTATTTTCTTGCATTTAAAAGCCAAAAAACCCATAAAGATATTTGATGATTTTTGCATTCTGAGATTAATTCCATTGCATTCTAGATTAAGCATTCTTAGCATAAAGAACATTCATAACATTCTTAGTTTATAAATCATTCATAAGCATTATTTACATTCAACAAACAGAAGAGAAAAGATAGTGACAGTAATTAATGTTTTTGAATTTAAGTGATTCAGACATACAACCATCACTCCCTTGGGATACGATACTTGGTTCGTAACTATACTTGCCATTTTATTATTACTTGATTCGTGCACTTGCGACATAGTGGGAGATGTAACAATTATGTGCTAAAATATATTCTATTCTATTTACACCTAAACGCACCCCATTAATATCCATGTAAGAAGACTATCGGGCATGGCAGGTGACTTGGCGTCCACGCTTTCAGAAACCCTGAATAAGAGCGAAAATGGTATTTTGCACAAAAAATCAAAATTATAGAGGGTCAAAACCCGGCCAAAATACATACTGAACATATTCATCAAAATGAAAAGGTTAAAGGGCAATTTTATTAATTTGTGCATTTGTTTATATATATAATATGTTGAAGAGTTAATTCCCATTGTCTTCTTGAAAAAAAAATCACTTTGTCCCGGAGAGAGCTTTGGAATAGTATCTAAGAATTTAAAGAACGTTCAAAAGTTGGGGCATGGTGTGGTTGGTTATTTCAATGCTAGGAGAAAAAGAAAGGAAAGGGAGATGAATTCATCTTATACCAGAGATATAGAAGAATTTGAGACGTTTATCAATAGAATGGAGTTGATTGACCTCCCTCTAAATGGGAGAAAATATACTTGGTATCAAGAGGCTGTTCATCCATGAGTAGACTAGATATATTTCTTTTATTTCAAGATTAGATGTGGCAATGGCCCCATGTTTTTCACTAATGACTCAAAAGATTAAGGTTTTTGACTATTGGACGAAACATAAGGATTTCTTGTCGTTCGTTAAAGAGAACTGAGAGTATCAGATTGTTGAAGGTCGTTATACCCACGAAGACAAGGAAAAATTAAAATTCATTAAGTGCAAACTTAAAAGATGGAACATGGAGGTTTTGGCAGCATTGTCAAACATATTGAAGAACCTAAATAGGTTATTCAAGGTATCAATTTGAAAAGCGAGACATAAGAGTTAACGACCGAAGACTTCAAAATGAAAAACGAGAAAAGGAGGGAGATGTGGCAGGGTATGCGCACCAACTCCTTGAACAAAAAACTAGGTATAAATGGGTTAAGGATGGACATGCGAATACTAGCCTTTTATAGAAGTATGAAGAGGAATATGTTAGGGAATGAGATGAGTGGGTCGATAGTATGTGTACTACTCCAGAATCTCTTTACGGAAAGTCAGTGGCAAATACCTATTCTCTAAGATGTTGATTTCAAGCAAGTTTGTTTTGACGATAAGGAGAGGCTTTGAAAAATCCATTGCACGGAGGCTGAGATTAAAAACACCATTTAGAGATGCGATGGTACTAAAAGCACGGGCCCTGATGGATTCAATGTTAAATTCTTCCAAAAATGTTGGGGCATCAGCGAAGCTGATTGTGTGTGATTTTGTGCATGAATTTTGCTCACGTGACCAACTCATCCGAGGTTTGAATCCACTATTTATTGGTCTTATCTCCAAAATTGATAGTCCTCTGGCTTTAAGCGACTATTGTCCTATTTCATTGATTGGTTGCTTCTACAAAATACTTGCCAAATTGTTAGCGAATAGGTTGAACGTATTCATGGCCTCATTATTCATAAGAACAAATGGCATTCGTTGGGAAAAGAGAGATAGTTTATAGCATTCTTGTCACAATTGAAATTATTGATTATGCTAGGTCGGAGGGGGCAAAAGCCGTGCTTAGTTTTCAACATCATTTTCAAGAAGACATACGATAGGGTTAATCGAGAATTTGTGGAGTTTATGTGCGATGAGATGGGCTTTAGCAATAACGCTTTGCCACGCGACGGGCCGACTGTTGAGATTTCTCATGTGCATGAGATATGGTCGCATCGATTGGTGTTGTACCGAAGCGCTCTAATTGCAATGCCTTCCAAAAACATCCACTTTATGCTATTTTTCTATCGTTTTATCTCTATTCGACAACATTCTAAGAAATAACTAAACAATACAAAAACTAATAAATATGCATTAAAGACTATTCAAAAGAGGAAGAAAACACACAGTAAGGTGCAATTAGAGTGCGAAATTGGGGGTTTTTAATTCCTTCGCCAGAAATGGCGAAGAAGCGAACACTGGACCCGATTGACAGAGAGCAACAGGAAGTAGAAGCAGGAAATCAGGACGCAACGCAGGAGCGAAGCAATGAGAGGGAAAAGGAGGGAATTAGGGCAGAAGAGGAAATCGAAGAAGGGGAAACTGACGAAGAGGAAGAACAAGGAGACCTGGGGCTAGAGGACAAGGAACATGAAGAACAAGGAGGGGAGTATCATGATATATTCCCAGATCTACAAGATGTCGGAGTGCTGCCGCAGAGGAAAACAAAGCGCTGGAATGAATTATTCGCCAAAAATAGAAGACCAGAGAACGGCTGTCGGGTTGAATACACAAAGCCAAATGACAGGTCAGTGTTGGAATTTACATATGATGATGTATAGGAGATTAGAGACTACTGGGGATTTGCATTATTAGGCACTGTGATAGGTTTTCATATGCCATATGAGGCAATGAAGAGGTATGTTGAGGCAAGATGGCCACATACACCATCAATACATGTAGCTAGCAAGGGAACATATATCTTTAGATTTGAAAATGAGGATCAGATGATGGAGGTATATGGTGGTGGACCTTGGATGGTGAAAGGTAACCACCTACTGATGTTAAAGAAATGGGAGCCAGGCATGACCCTGGACCCTACAACACTGAAAGACTACTCCACATGGGTTAAACTCGCTGGACTAGACCTGCAATTCTGGTCTCCCAGAATGTTGGGGAAGATAGCAAGTTTGATTGGAAAGCCCTGCTTCATAGATAAGCTGACAACAAGCAAGGGCAGAGTGGCATATGCCAGGGTAATGGTGGAATTGCAAGCTGGACATGAGATGATAGATACCATCAAGCTGAATGGGCCACTAGGAGAGGTCTATGAACAAAAAGTGATATATGAGAGTAGACCACTACAATGTTATAAGTGTTTTAAATTTGGACATGTAGCTAGTAGTTGTGAACCAGGAAAGGAATGGGTAGCAAAGAGTACTAACCTGGAAAGCAGAAGTATAGAAGAAAGAGTGCAGAATCAAACAGCAGAAACAAAGCAAGACAAAGCTGGGGGCACACAAAGCAAAAATGTGGGGAATGGGGAGGAACAATCCAGCCCAGAGAGAGAAAACCAAATAGGAAAACCTGGAGAAACTGACAGGACTCACTATGATACACAAACTCAGAGCAAGCAAGAGATAGAGAGCAAAGAAATAGAAGAGAAAGAAATTAGAGAAGCAACAGAGACAGAACAAAAGGAAAATGAGAGGACAGTACATGAAGAAGTACAGAACAACGGAGAACCTCAAGAAGGGGGAAAAAAGGAAGCTGAAAGGAACATATCACAGAAGTGGGAACCAAACCACCTGACAAAGGAAAAGAACTACAAGAAGACTGGGAAAAGGTGAAGAATAAGAAATCCAAAAGAATTGCAGAAAGAAGTGGAAAGATATTACAGAAAGACAGTGGAGGGAAAGGTGGATCCAAAAGGGCTTTTAGCCCTCATGGATAACATAAATTTCTGTAGCTGGAACTTGAGAGGGTTGAATGACCCTCTCAAGCAAGGAGCCTGGAGGCAGGCTATGAGAGACAACAAATGCAAGTTTGGGGCAATACTAGAAACCAGACGTAGGAAAGAAGCTCATGATAAGGTTAAGGAAAAATTTGAAGAACAATGGAAAGTTGACACTAATCTAGATATGGATAAGAATTGCAGGATTATGGTGGTCTGGGAAGCAGACACGATTGACATTACTATCTTGAAAAAATCTGACCAAATCATACATTGCAAGGTCAATACTAAGGACAACAAATGTGAATTCTTATGCACATTTGTGTATGCTCACAACAACCCAGAGGACAGGAAACGACTGTGGAGGGATCTTGAAGAGCTGGGGCAAAGGATCACAAAACCATGGATACTGGCAGGGGATTGGAATGTGGTTCTTGATAAGGAAGAAAAATGGAATTAAGAAAGGGGTGAAGTCCTAGTAGGGGATGAATTGAAGAAAGTTATGGACAAGATAGAGTTGAAGGATCATAGCTACTGCGGCCCAAAGTTCACCTGGACCAACGGTGACACTTACTGCAAACTGAACAACATTCTAATCAATAAAGCATGGAATATGAACAAATTTGATTCAAGTGTGATCTTCTTACCACCTGGAGTCTCAGATCATGCTTTGGGTTATGTCAAAATGAACAATCAGAATATCAAGAGAAACATACCTTTTAGGTTCAAGAATATATGGGCTAAGGACAAGGAATACAATAATTTGGTGGAAAAGGCTTGGAGTAACAACATCTATGTGTGCAAAATGTACCAGTTGGTGATAAATATCAAGAATGTTAAGGGTGAGCTGAAGAATCTTAACACTAGGAAGTACCAGGACCTTGAAAGGAAAGTGGAGAAGAAACTGAAGATACTGAAAGAAAAACAAGAGAGGGTGATGCTAGACCCTACAAACAGAGAGGAGCAGAGGCAAATCAGTGAGTTGAGAGAGGACTATGAAGGTACCAAAAGGGATTTGATGAACTAGCTGGCTCAAACTGCAAAACTGGACTGGATAAAAGAAGGAGACAGCAACTCAAAGCTATTCTACAATAGTATTAAAGCAAGGAGGAAATCTAATAGTATTCTGGCTTTGCTTGATACAGAAGGAAAGCTTCTTACTGATAAGGAAGATATTGTGAACCACATTCTGGATTTCTACACAAAGTTGCTGGGCACATAATACAACATCAAAGAGATGGACAAAACAATCATTACTGAAGGCCCTTGTGCAACAAGAGAGATAAATGACAATCTGACTAGACAGTGGGCTGAGGAGGAGATAAAGAAAGTTGTATATCAGATGAAAGATAGAAAGAGCCCAGGACCAGATGGCATCAACTCCTGTTTCTTCAAAACCAGCTGGACAACAATTGGAAAGCTAGTCTGTGAGGCCATAAAAGAAGTCCAAACAACAGGGAAGATTCTTAAACAGATAAATACTATTGATGTGTGCTTAATTCCTAAAGTTGATAACCCCACTAGGATAACTGAGTTCAGACCTATAGCTTGCTGTAATGTTATCTACAAAATGATTACTAAGACTCTTGCTAATAGGCTAAAGCATATCATGCCTGATCTCATTTTACCTAGCCAATCAGCTTTTGTCCAGGGTAGAGATATATATCAGAATATTTTTCTAGCTCAAGAGCTTGTTAGAGGGTACAATAGGAAGAATATTTCTCCTAGAGGCATGCTGAAAATTGACATACAAAAAGCCTATAATACTGTTAACTGGAATTTCCTTGAACATGTGCTTATCAACTATAAGTTAGATAGAAAATTTGTTCATCTGATTATGTTGTGCATCACTTGCCCTAGATTTTCTTTTAGTATAAATGGTAGTCTTGAGGGTAACATAGAAGGAAAGCAAGGTTTGAGACAAGGAGATCCACTGTCTCCATATCTGTTTGTGTTCTGCATGGATTATTTTTCTAGACTGCTTAAAAACAGAACTGAGAACAACAAGTTGTTTAAATATCATCCTAAATGTAGTAAAATAAAGTTATGCCATATGACATTTGCTGATGATTTACTGTTGTTCTATAGGGGAGATAAGAACTCAATGAAAGTGCTAAAGGACACACTTCAAGAATTCTCAGACATGTCAGGGCTGAAAGTGAGTGCAGCTAAGAGCAACATTTTTCTAGCAGGGGTGAATGGGAAATAAAACAACAAATGGGCTACACAGAAGGGCAATTCCCAATCAGATACCTTGGTATTCCACTGAGCCCAAAGACCTTAAAAATAACAGACTATGAACCTCTAATACAAAACATGGTGAAGAGGATTATGAGCTGGCAAGCAAGGAACCTTAGTTATGCAGGAAGATTGCAGTTGGTGAAGGCAGTACTACTAAGTATCCAAAATTTCTGGAGCCACATCTTCATATTGCCCATAGGAGTCATCAAAAGAATAGAACAAATATGCAGGAAATATCTCTGGACAGGAAAGAATGAAGGAAGGAAAAGCATAGTTGCATGGAAGAATATATGTCAAGAACACAAGAATGGAGGGCTCCAGATAAGAGAAGTCCTAGGATGGAATAGGACAGTAATGTCAATGCATCTACTCAAAATGCAGGGGACAAATCAAGACAACACAAACTGGCAGAGATGGGTAAGAGAATATAAGCTGAGAGACCAAAGCATCTAGGAGGTGGAAAAGAAGGAGAGTGATTCTCCATGGTGGAAACATATGCTGGAATTAAGAGATTTCATGGGAGAGATGGTACCCTCAGCAAAACGGGGAGACATAATCAAAGTGGGAAAGATGACAGGAGCTCAAGCTTTATACACCTACTATGTCCCTACAAAAACCAGAGGTAAGCTGGTGGAGACAGGTATGGAACTCTTACTCTTTGCGAAAATCAAAGTTCGTACACTGGCTGGCTAGTCAAAGTAGACTGGCCACAAAGGACAGGATAAGTAAATTTGTGACCATAACAAATGGTAAATGTGTTTTGTGTGAGAATAATGATGAGACACATAGCCACCTATTCTTTCAATGTACTTGGACATATTCAGTTCTTAGCAGGATAATGAAGGCAACAGGAATAAGGAGGTGTCCCACAAGCATGGAAGCATGGAACAGATTGTTCACCATATCAGGTGCAAATGAATCAGGGATATATCATATTAGAGCAGCAGCAGTGGGGGAGACAATTGCTGCAGTTTGGAAAGAAAGAAACAAAAAACTATTTGAAGGAAAAGAAGTCACTGCACAATACATTAGCAAGGACATTGCAGGAATCCTAGCAGTAAGAATCCAACAAAAAGGTGGGAAAAAGGTAAATAGAATATCTAGAGATGTGTATACTAAACTTATTCAAATATGATAACTGAGATAAAATGTGGGAAAGGCTCTCCTAGAACTACTAATCTGTTTGTTCTGTGGAGTGTATGCTGAATGGCAGGGAAACAGGAAGCTAGAACATGATCAGGAGCTGAGGGTAAACTTTCCTAACCTTCTATCCCTCTTACCCCCCAAAAGGAGAATGACTGATCAAGGAAGCACACCACTTGGGAAAGCTAAACAGAACTACACTGATGATGCCGGTAGTCAGGGCAACAGTCCTGGACTGGAGCCCAAGAGGAGGTAGCTCATCAGCCGAGACATTAGAGGATACTAGCTGGGAATGGTTATGCTAGAAACATTGTAGTTTTGTGGGTAGAAGTAGAGTAATAAACCTAGTTTAGAGCTCTATAACTACCCCAGCTGAGTGGTTTGGTCAGTTACCATGTACTAGAGTAGTGCTTTATTGGGGTATGCCCCTCTTTCTCTGTAAACTCTCCGAGTTGGGCGTTCAATGCAATTTTAACTTTCTCCGAAAAAAAAAGAGAGGAAGAAAACAAGTATTTAAATCAAGCTAAATAAACGCTCACCGAGTACCTCCAAACTTAAACCTTTGCTTGTTCTAAAGCAAACCCACTAGTTTGAGTCAATCTAAATTAGAACTCAAGTTATCACATGTCAGCACTCATGACAAGGATATTTTCTGAAAATGCAACCTATGGGCAAAACAAGAGATAAGCGGAACTATACAAGTAAACACGTGCACATCAAGTTTAATAAATTCATTGCCATGCATAATTTCATGTGCTAAAAGTGTGTGCCGCTGTTTCATGCATATAGGAGTAAGCATCATATTTAAAATTCGCAAGAACATAGAGTTTCACAAGTGACAACTTCACTCTTATCCTCTACTTTTCATGTTACCTTCAAGTCATGCAAACTTCTTGTGTGGAGGTTCTTTCAAAACTTTTTTAGCTTGTAATGTTAGGCTATGGTGTAGGAAAAGATAATTTATGAGTTCTAGAGATGCATGTAGTAAATCAAACTCACTTTTTTTTTTCTTTTTCTTGGCCTTCACATTTGAATAGGCTCTTTTGATTTTTTCTTGCGTTTTTCATTTGTGCAAGTTCAATCTCCACCCTATACTTCATTGATTCCCGAGATGCATCGCCAAACTTAAAGTTTTGCCTAGGTTTATTTGTACTCACTATTTACTCATCCTCCTTTTTGATTGTTACCAATTCTTTTTCATTTTTCACAGACTTATGCTTCTAATTTTCACATTACTTCCTTGTCCCTCCATAATATTCAATACATCCATCTCTAAAAAATAATAGGATATAACTCATCAACTCAAGCAGTGGTTAATGTAGAACAAAAGGCTACATAGAAAAGGCTTCAATGAGTTACTAAATATTTAGTTTATTTGTAAAAGGTTTTGGGCATTAAAAGACTACAACGCAATAAGAAAAGATGGCTTAATTCATTTCCTCAACATGTCAAAGTTTACAATCATCTCTAATAACAATCAAGCAAATCACTTAAGATTCATAAATCACATGCAACTTACTATTTTTTATGAACTAACAACACTTATCTTACGTCCTCTACACATGCAACAAAACTGATAGGTGTGTATGAAATCAAAATGCTTTTGATAATATTACACAAGTATACTCTTAACATCTCAAATTTGTACCATATTATGCATATATTATTATTTGTGATGCACCGATACCAATACCAAGACAGCTATGCAGTACCCGATACATATCGATACCGATTCAGATACCGATACCAGTTCTGACGTATCTGATACGCCACGTGTCGTATCCTTTAATTTTGAAATTAAAAAAATATCTATACGTATCCGATACGTTTTTTAGGCGTATCAAAACTATTATGGGTTTTTTTATAAACTTTTAATATTTGATGGCTTAAATATTTAAATATAAATTCTACCAAATATAAAATCAAATAAAAAATGAAAATCTCTTTATCAAGGACATGTCTCATTATTTTTACAATTATACTTTTCTTTTTCTATTCATAATCACCGCCACTACTATACACCATCTTCACCCTACCACCATGCGCCACCACAATTATACTTTTCTTTTTCTATTCATAATCACCACCACCACCATGCGCCATCTTTAAGCTTGTTATGTTGTTGTTTAACTTATTAGTCATAACTAATTCAAGTTTATATGTCTTATTAGTTAAACATTTTTTTGTGTATTTCTATTTTTTCTTATTTAAGTTTTAAATTTTATTGATTGTTAAAAATAAAAAATATGTATAATAAATATTAATAATTTTTTATATATAGACGTATCCTTGCCGTACCGATATTAGTTGTTTTTAAAAAATGTTGTATCGACGTATCCGTACCGTACCCGTACTACCGTACCCGAACCTGTGCAACGTATATTATTATTGATACATACTTATTCGTGCTTTCATACTTCAAACTTGAATTCAATGTCTCGATCCTAAAAACAAAACTAGACTCTAAGATAAATATATAGCATATATAACAAAAAGGCGAAGCTTTCCCACCCACAATCAGACAATGCCCTCATCGTTTAAACATATCAAAAATAGGCATAGATGAGAGTACTCCCGTGATCGCAACAACACGCTCAAAAGATGCTCGTCGGACTGTGGCTGTCGGTTCATTTGTTTTTCTTGAAATGTTCCGCAATTCCATCCATTGATGGTTGTTGGTATTGTAGAGCCATTCCTTGATTTATTCTATTTGTGCACTAGATTTTCTCTTCTCCGTGTCTTGAATATGCTCTTTAAAGGTCTTTTGTTTCTCTAGTATGGGCGCTAGGACTTCTTCAATTGATGCCCTAGTATGGAACGTCTTTTTAATCACTTGCATCGCAAGGTGATTGATGGAATATGCATTTTGGTGGTAGATGTATGTGTTAAGCGCGGGGCAACCTTTTTTGATGCAAAAGGCTATCATGAGTGACCCGAAAGACATGAGTCTTGGTGGACCGTGGACTGTGTGGTCTCCAATAGCTTTCACTATAATCTCGCTAGTGTTAGGAGTATCTCCTTGTTTGATTGACATCATACTTTTATCTTGCTTCCAAGAAATCTTTCCCGGATTGACAGATAAAAGAATCCTTGAACTCACGAACGAGTAAAGCTCTTTCATATGAGCTTTCAATACTCCATAATCAACTTTATGATCTCCGTCGGCACTTGATTGTAATCCCCCTTAAGCTATTGTGAGCTGTGTTGATGCGACTTTTCGAACTAGTTTCTGATACCTGCTCCATCTCCATAGCTTGTGCAAATCGTAGAATTTATTAATTTGTTGTGCAGTAAATCGAACTTCTTGAAGATGAACGATGGTTGATAGTCCCTTCAATCATAGTGAGCATATAACTCACGTACAAGATTGTCAATAACCGACCCCGATGTCTTCACTCTTTGCTCCATGTCCACGTTGCTTTGATTAACTCCCAAGAGTGCGAGTGTTTGCTCGTCCATGAAATCACTATTCAACAACCTTCTGTACTTCTCGAAACACTTCCTTGTGGTGACTATAGCCATGTTGTAACTTGGCTGTGCAACACGGAGTTTCTCTATGGTTGTTGGTCGCCCTATCTTCGGGTCAATCGTAAAATAATATTCGGATGTCATATTCCTCAACAAAGAGTAACAAGAAATAAAACATTTTCTCAAAATAAAATAGTTGAATTGAGAAATAGGAAAAGAAAGAAAAAGTATCAAGATAGTAAGTATGAAATATTTATGTGAATAGTCTTCAAATATATAGTATAAGAGTTCTATTTTTATAAATAATTGACAATTTGTGATAAGTTCCCGAAACTTTATTAAATTTAGTCACGTAAGAGGTATAAGCAATGTAGGAAAGGTAAGTGGAAAGAGATTGCTCAATCCATTTTCGTACATCTCCTGATTCTGCATGTCTTCTTTTTTTTTTACACACCGGGAAAACGCGTTATTTGTTTCTGCGAAAAACAGGGTCACACAACATGAGAGGTTGCGCGCCCAAGGTCACATAATGCGTAAACGCGAGCCTGTGCGTGTGCGCCAGTGCGCCTATTTTTAAAAATTTACTTCTTAATGCGTCTCTAGTGCGCCTATTAAAAAAACATAAAAATACTAATAATATTAAGTGATTTTTTTTTATATCAAGTAACAAAATGATTATTTCAACCAAAACAATACTAAACATAAACAAGATAAGCATTTACATTCATCAAAATGTGTCAATTTGTTCGTCACTTCATTTACATTGCTTGCTCTTACATTAAAAAAATGAGTGACATGATATATTTCACTCACTTGCAAGCATTAACAAAAGTATACATTCCCAAGCTTCAACATATACAAAATAGCCTTGGAACAAAAAAAGCCTTGGAAAAAGACGAAGGATAACAAAAGTAGTCTATGTTAGAGTATATTCAAATTTGTAACTATACAATTATATAGAGGATACATAAAGTAAATTAAATGTATAGACTATAGCATATATTGCTGATTGTACAGTAGCACACAAACACACAGTTCACAGTTCTTCTCTTTTCAGTACTCTTATAAACTGTTAGCACCAACTCTCCATCTTTTTTCCCCCTCTTTATTCCAAAGTTCAGATTCATTACATACTAACTTCATCATTAATCAAATTAGGTACACATTAATTATATGAGAAACACATCACAGTACTTCCTCCATTCTTGCAATCTTGCTTACTTTGTAGATTAATGTAACAAAGGTTACACGCCTATACCCTTGCATGTCCCAATTTCTAGCAAGTGTCCTAATTTATAATTACATATATACAATTACATATAATTAAACAAGTACATAGAACTACAAAGTAAAAAAAATCTCATATAAATTTCAAAATTAACCATTAATAACAAAGAAAAAAGAGAATAAAGATTATACCCGAGTATCTAGTTGTGGGTTTGTGCCTTAATCTTCCATTAATTTGATATTTTACAAAAACTTTAGGTTATGGCCATGGATTGAGGAAGAAAAATGTAGGGTTTGTTTTTTAGGTGAAGCGGTGATGGACTGATGGGTTGTGTGAGTGAGAGGGTCAAAGTGAGACTTGCGTTGGTAAGTTAATACACATGGCCCTTTTCTTTTTTCTTTTCTTAATTTTTTTAATGTTTTTTCAATAGAGTAAAATATGTTTTCTTCTTCTTCTCTTTTTTTTTTATTGTTTTAAGAAACGTGTGTTGTGTTGTGTTTACAAAGTAAAAAGCTAATTTTGTCCGTAAATTAAATAGTTATACTTAATTTGCGACTTAGTAATGCTTAATGCGAGAACTATCAAGATATAAAAACACGCTTCAATATAAATAAAATTGTGAACTAGCGCTTATAAGTGTGCGAATTAATAATACTTAGTGCGTGCATTAGTATATATTAATTCGCGAATTAGTAAATATTAATTCTCATTAGAGCGCCTCACACACACTCAATTTTTGAGATCGCAAATCATTCGCCGGTGCGTGAGGGGGTACGCGAATTATGTGACCTAGTGCGCGCCATGTAGCATGGGTACAATGGTATGGCGGCATGATCTAGATGGGCAGCGCTGCTCGCTGCGCGGGTAGCGGTGCTCTCCAGACGAGGCGACACAACACATGCGAGTAGCAGCGCGACTCCGTTACTGCTGCGTGATGCGCCGTTTGCTTCTCACCTATTTGTTTCCTAACTTTGTTCTTCTCCTTATTTTTCTTCATGGTTCTCTCATATTTTCAATTATGTTCAACACCGTTTTGAAGATTGCTATATATATATATATATATATATATATATATATATATATATATGACTGAGATAAAATATTAAATAAATAATAAATAAACTAAATTGGAAAACTCTAAAATAAAACTTACTTTATGGTCGCCACACATGACCACCTTGTGTCATTAATAAGTGATAGGGTGATTTTGTTTTTGCTCATTAAGTTATTAGAACTTCAAGTTTTGCCCTTTTTTTATCGGGCTTTTATTTTGCTAGGTAACTTATTTCTTTTTTTAAAATATGCCCTATGGGCTTCGAACTGGGCTTAGTCGAAGCCCAGTGAACGTGGCCACCCACGTGGCGTACAGACGACAGCCACGTGGAGCCACGTCACCTTTTTTTAATCCTTGAGAATTATGGGTAATTACGAAATCACCCCCGTCAACTTTAATTAACGTTAAATGAATCGAACTCTCAGCTTAACGTGGACGATTCTTGACCCACATAATCAAGCTCTCAACTCAACATGGACGATTCTTGATCCACATAATCAAACTCTCAGCTCAACTAACCTCACGAAACGCGAATTTGGAAAGAATTTTGTGTGTTAAAAAAGGCGCCACACAATTTTGTGAAGAACCCTAAATTTCAATTTCACTACAAAATTAGATTTTTTTTTTAAATTGGCGGGAAATCGGTAATGAACACACCTCTTCGTCAGATAATTTGCATAACCCGCCTCCAAAATATGGTAACTATCTCGACTCCGTACACATGTATAATTTTATTTGCTTAAATAAATATGTTCAAACCAATTTTTTGGAAGTGAAGTCACTGCATGTTGGTGTGGTTGTGTTTTGTGTGTGAAGTGTATGAATGTCGTTGTTGTTAGTTTGTGTGGTAGAGGAAGTAAAGTGAGTTAGATTTTAAAGCTTGTCGAGGCAGAAAATGGTCCCCCCTGTTTAATTACATTCTAAATTTGGATTTTTGTGGTTTTGACTTTTGGTAAGAGTGGTTTTGGTTCAGGATTTGACTGTTACATGAAAGTAAGTAGTTTTGGTGGTTTTGACTTTTGATGAAGTGGTTTAGGGTTTGACTTTGACATACCTGTAGCTTTGTTAGTGTTAAAAAGTTCACAAGCCTCTCAGTTACATACATGTGATTCACCTAAATGTGTTACATATAACCGTGGTGATGATTTGAAAGTGTTTTTTTTTATTAATTAGCATGCTACTAACCCTAACTTTAATCTTCAATGTTACAGCTGAAGATAGCACATAACTTACAGTTGTGCTACATCATGGTGGTGTCAATAGACTCATGCCTACCAATGAATATGTTGGAGGGGTGGTAAGCAAGTGGAACTTTGTAAACTATCAAAAGGTGGATCATGCATTCCTGAAGGCTCTTTGCTCTGGTATTGCTATCATCGGGGATGTAAGATTTTACACAAGGTGTATTGCTGGTTTTAGGCTTATTACAAGTGATTAACATATGCAAACATTAAGTTGTGATTGTCTGGTGGGTAGCAGGGAGATTGAGTTTTTCACTGATGCAATGTTAGCTGATGGTGATATTGATGCTAATGTGGAAGATGAACAAAGAGAGGATGAGATCAGAGAGGAGGAAGACATTGGTGGAGACACAGTTAGAGGTACAGAGAGGAGGGGTGAGGAAGAACTCAGAACTAGAGAAAGAGAGAAGGCACTCAGATCTAAAGAAAGAGCTGCTAAGAGGGCTGACAAGGAAAGGGCACGATGGTGGATGAATAAGAGTATCCAACTGATGAAAATGTTGTTACTAGCCCTAAGAGAACTAAGATAACTGATGAGCAGGATTGTGATCCTGAGAATGAAGTTGAGTGTTTTTTTTTAATAAATAGCAGATATTTTTGCCAACATTTAAGGTGGGTATGAAACAAGAAGCTAATCAAGATCAAATTTACAATAAAATCAAAACATACATATATCAAATTTCACAGTATCAAATTTCATAGTACAATTATAGATTTAGCCCTAAACACTAATCAAAAGATGCATAGTACAATTACAGAATTTAACACTAAATAATTAGGGCTTTTACAAAGCAGAGAGACCATACCCTAATTTTACAAATTACCTAATCAATTTGTGCCATTGCAAACAGTTAAGCAATTAAATACTCGTAGTACTTAGTTTCGCTATTTACATCGAATTATACATCAACAAACATAAAATTGGTGAAAATTCAAATTTAAAATCGATTCTTAGGGTTTTAGCATTTACCTCGAATTAGCCCAAATTCAACCACTCTAACACGTCCACACCCTTTGTTCGATCAAAATACAACAAGAACAACCACAAGAAATCAGTATAAATCGATAATTAGCTATAATCGGGGAGAAAAAATACTAAACCCTAAACAAAATTAAGCGTCGGGGTAATGTAATTACATTGATTAACACAAAAGATTGAGAAATTGTTTACCTTGTTTTTCGATGCTTAAAACGGCAAAATCGGGAATGGATTAGGCCGAGAGTGTTGGATTTGTTCCTGAGAAATTTGAAGAGTGTGTTCTTGGCACCCCGATTTTGATTCATTTAACGGTAATAAAAGTTGACGGGGGTAATTTGGTAATTACCCATAATTCACAAGGATTTAAAAAAAAGTTGACGTGGCGCCACGTGGCCGTCGTCTGTACGCCACGTGGGTGGCCACGTCGACTAAGCCCAGTTCGAAGCCCGATGGGCAAATTTTTTTAAAAAAATAATAAATTACCGGGCAAAATACAAGCCCGATAAAAAAAAGACAAACTTGAAGTTCTAATAAATTAATGTGCAAAAAAAAAAAAATTCGCCGTAAGTAATACCTTGTGGTAATGACAATTAAGAAACATTTTTCAAAAAAAATAGTTTCGTGCCATTAAAAATTTGAAAAAGAAATTGTTATCAAAATGAAGTAAGTGACACGCACTTCTCTCTTTTTTCTACTATATTAGCATTAATGAATTATAATTAAATTGTTACTCATTTAATCTAAAAAGGTAAAATTCTTTCCCCCTCTCTCTCATTAAATCAAAAAAAAAAAAAATCAATTCTCTCTCCTCTTTTTAACTTTAGCGAACTTTGCTGGTTATGTATCAATTAAAAGAATAAAATTGCTTGTTGCTATTGAGATGTATTCTAATGTACAAAACTTCGAGACCAAACTTACTAATTTTACTTGTAGAAATAAATTATAGATTTCATACATGGGTAATATTATGTACTAACAGTATTAATCAAAGGTAATGATCTATACAGAGAAATTATGTTTTCTCAACTTTATCTTTAATAAAATTTGTTTATTTTCAATATCGTCATATCGATATCTTTCTCTTATTCTAGAATATTTTCATGTTGATTATTTCCAAAGCAACCAAATTCCATAGAATCTTGATTATGAGATACAAAATATTTTGTAATCTTTGATAAACTTTTTTATCTTTAAGATAACATTTATAAAGTATTTCTAAATAACGAATACTTTATTTGCAATAATTTAACAAATAATTGATAATTATCTCAGAATTTGTTTATTTTTGATATTTTCATTGAGTAATGTAAAATACTATTTCCTTTTTCCTCTTTAAAACTAAATGAACTTAGCCGTTAACATGTTTCAGTAATATTTGTTTTAAAAACAATAAATAGAAGACAAATCACAATATTTTAAAATAAACCTATTTTGTAATGAAATTCTCTAAGATTCTTAAAATATATTAAATTTGATACATGAGCGGATGAATCCATATTAAAAATAAAATAAAATCCGTTCAAGCATTTATCAAATAAAAAATGTATAAATATTATAACATTTTACGCTTTTAAAATTCTATTCCATAATCAATGGAAATCCTGCAAATAAAGTAGCCAATAATAAAGAGACATATGAAAGATAAATTGATTAAGGGGAATAAAGATATTAAAATTATTAAATTTATTATTGAACTTGTCTCAAAATATAATACTAAATAAAAATAAGTTTGGAAGAAGTTAAAATCGTGTTGAATACAATTGTAGAATTAGAAAGATTGAGTACATTGATTTAGATTGTGCATATATATATATATATATTGATTTAGATTGTGCATATGTATATATATATATATATATATTTATTGGTCTTATTTCGTGAATTTAATAAAACACGGTACAATAATACAATCTAAATATAAATAACCAAAATAATACTAATCCAATAAAATGATCAGACTAACTTTGTCTGGAACACCTATTACAAGCTTACTAGGGTTAAATATTAAATTACATGATATTTGAAGCGTATCGAATTCAATACATTCGATGCTGACGTGTCGAATAGCTTTTGTTCGATGCGAAATGTATAGTAAGGGTTCAGTCTTGAATCCACGTATATCGAATCTGAGAGATTCGATGTCACCTTCCGTATCGAATTCGATGTGCTCTTCTTCCTATCGAACTTACTGAATTCAGTACATGTACATGTCGAATCGAGTGTGTTCGATTTAGCACGCCTCGAATGAACAGTGGTTCGATGCTGACTATGCCAAAGTGATTCTCCAATCAGAATGTACACGAACTACAAGGGACGGGCTATATATAGCAACCGTCCTGTGGGTCCGAATGACAAGTGCGGAAAGCGCATTGAATCATATCAATTCGATGCGCGCATCGAACATTAGTTGTTCGATGTGGTTATGGGCCGGCCCAATATGCAAGTGTTGGGCCAACCTTAAAACATACCCATCATATAGTCCCTCCAGTTTGGGAGACGATGTTGATTTATATCGGCTTCCAAAATTAAAAAGTAAAATTTGTATTGTTGAACGGTCGACATAGTACCACCTTGATATAGCTTATTTACACGCTACCAATGATTTGTTACTAGTTAGGAATATTCGTAATCATACGTTACTTCGGAACGGATTGCGATTGTTTGCAATTGTTATCTGACAATCACGCATCGAACAGTGTATATTCGATGCGTCAGTTATGTCGCATCGAATGAAATGCATTCGAGGCGCTCATTCGATGCCCTCACTGATATGGGCCTGGTGGGCCATCCGCTGCCGATATAAAGGTAGGTCTGCTGAGGGAAGCTCATTCTGCTCCGTGCACATTTTGTTTCCAAGGTAAAGCACATTGAATGGATCCAATTCGATGCGGTCCGCATCGAACAACATCAATTCGATGCGGTCCCTTATACATTTTAGCTGCTATAGCCTGATACTTTAATGTTTGTTATGGCTTTTTTAATGTGTTGCATTTTGTTTCCGTTTAGCAGATCAATTAATCAAGAAAAATCTTTTTCTTCTGGAAATTCAGTCAAGGTAAATAACATGCTCTCATTTGTTTTATCTTTTCAATAAGTTACCTTTTTATGCATGTTGAGAGATTTGTGAGAGCCGATAGTGTCGTGTTCGCCCGTAGTCAGCTTTCATTTTTTTTAATTAATTTCAGTTATTTATCGTCAAAGATGGTGAACACTGAGTCACGATCTAGGAGTGAATCGAGTAGCGGCTCGAGCTCCAGTTCGATAAACACTGTGGTGAGCCCACCTAATGTTCCCTCGGGTTTGAATACATCCGCAATAGATGAGGTTGAGTTAATAGATATAGAAACCATTGATTCATTCTCGGGTCAGAATCTCGATGCAAACGCTGAGCAAGCAGCACCTCAGGCTGAAAGCGATAATTCGCATGCGTCATCAACCTGGGATAATCGTACCCCCAGCGAGGCCGACGAAGACGTAGATTACATCAACAGGGAGTTTGATGATCACGTTGAGGTTTTAGGGATGGCGTATGACATGTACGTTTCCCGCCTCCAACATAGTCGTAAGGGACTCCGCGAGAAATTTGACATAACTAATCGTTTTCCCCGGGTCAAATGATCGGATGCACACCCCACTGCCCAGGCATATGACTGTGTTTGTTGGTCAGCTCCTTAATGGTCTTCGCTTCCCAATTTCCTTTGAACTAAGATGGCTTATGAGGAAGATCAATGTCGTGCCAGCCCAACTCACCCCAAACTCTTATGGAGACTTGATTGGTTTCATTATTGTCATGAAAGCGCTGCGCCAACCTCAAAGTCCCAACGAGTTCTATGCATTGTTCGAGATTGCGAGGCGAGAAGAAGGGTTCTACCACATCAAAGTGCAAACACATTGCAAGTTGTTGAATAGCGGAGCGACGGGATACAGGAAAGATTGGAAGAGACTGTATTTTTACATCAAGGAGAGCTATGAAGGCGAATTTAAGCAATATCGCCGCGATTGGAATAACGGTTCAAGGGTAATGATACCCCCTGCATTTCCACGACTTCTTGGGATTGCGAGTTCATCCCAAATTTAGTTCGGCAGCATCAATTTGATGTCAAAAAATTAGTAGAACGTCGAGTCCTTTCGTTAGCTGGTTTGTTCCCCAGTTAAATATAACGGGAGGTTTGCCCTTGGTATAACTGCGCATGTCTTTTGATATTTTTGATTTGAGTTAAATGAGTATTCTAATGGTATGATTTTCTTGCAGTCGATTATATTATGGACCGCCATGCCAGGATTAATTGAGCTGTTGTTGCTGATCGAGCTAGCTCGCAGACGAATACTGTCACTGATATTCCTCCCCCAATGAAGAGAAAGAATAAGGGCAAGAAAAACCTTGTCGGACCTTCGACTGCTGCCGCTACCGACTAAAAAGTTGATTCTTTCAAGGATATCTTAGGGGATAATCGTGGCGTTACACAAGCTGCTGTCGAGGCTTCTGAGAGCATGGCAGCTGGTCTGAACCACAATACTGAAGGCGTTGTCCAGACCAAAAAGAAAAAAGTTCCTCAAACTCGATCGCAAACTGGAGGGTCTGTTCCACCTGTTGCTCACGTACGTGGGCCGAGTGCTGCGAGTGTCCCTGCTTACATGACGGGGCCAAGCACTGGGATTGGGTCTAGACAGGGCCCACATGCTCGGACTGGGGGAGACGAGATTTTTGAGGCCGCGGCTATCGATCATCTGAAGTCTATGTTACCAGATCTTGCTGTACCTCTTCCGATGTCAGCCGAAGAGAGGAGGATGGGGGAGCGCAATACGCTTCACTTGTTGAAAACGGTAATAATATCTTTCCTTGAATCAATTGTTTTTTTATTTGAATTGTAAATGTTGATTTAGTTGCTCATTTTTTTAGGCTGGTGGATTCGTGGACACCATGTTTGCAGCGTTGATGCAAGCCCATCAAACGGTCACCGGTGGTGATGCTGCTGCCTTAAAAGCTGCCCGATGATAAAGAGAAGGCCTTGCAAAAGGTCAAAGAATATGCCTCGAAGGCTCATGCTGACAGGGAGGCAGCAAAACAGGCTCGGGAGGAGGCTGATCAGCCTAAGGAAGAGCTGACCAAACAAATCACCGAACTCAAGATGGAGGTGGCGGTGGAGAAGTAAAATGTTTACAATGCCGACAATGCTGGATATATGCGCGGCCTTGGCGAGGTAAAGAATCTCAACTCCTGGCATTTTGCGTTGCTTTTTGTATTTATCTTTTTATTAATTGCTTATGTGCCCCTATAGGTTTCTCCTCAGCAAAAGGTGGAGATTGCCGAAGAATTCCTTTGGAGCAACACCTTTCGAGAGATTAGTACTTGTCGAGGTGATCTCGGAGCTCGTAAAGCTCAGGTTTTGACCGTCCTCCAGTTTTATGCGCCGCAGTACGTCTGTGGTGGTTTTAAGCCAGATTGGTTGAGCCTGTCTTTGGGGCCTAACTGAGGAACTCTGTCGCCTCGAACGACTTCTCAGCCTGAGGATCCTGACGAGTTTGTCTCGCTGCTCGAGAATGAAAATCCCATCCTCCGGGGACTCTCACCGTCGCCTCCAATACCTGAGCCGTATCCCTCCTCTGAAGACGAGGAAGAAGTTTAAGGCTGCAGCCTGAGGACTTTTCTATTCGTTTTTTATGTATATGAACATTTTTTAATTTAGTTTTATTCGCGGCGCTGCGTCGCCCCTTGTTTTTTGTGTTTGAACAATTTGATGAATATCAGCGTTGCGCTTTTGAATTCTCGTCTTGATTTGATTAGTTTTCTAAGCTCATATTTGTTGTATTTTTCTTTCAATTTCCTGTACTGGTTCTTTACTTTATTTTGACAACTTGCGGGTTCTTCAATATTCAATATTAGCCACTTTGAAAAGAACTTTTCGTCCCTCCTCGCCATTCATGTGGAATTCTTAGTTTCGAGCCACGGTATACATAATTTTTATCCTTTCTTGGCGTCTTTCGGGATCTGCAATATCTGGTATCACGATGGGCAGAGTTTCCGTCTCTCTTGTTGCCTCTAAGGATTTTCGATATCTCGTGCCACGATGGACAGAGTTTCCGTCCCTTTCGTTACCTCTAGCTTTTTTTCGGTATCTCGTGCCACGATAGACAGAGTTTTCGTTCTTCTCGTTGCCTCTAGGGATTTTCGGTATCTCGTGCCACGATGGACAGAGTTTACGTCCCTTTCGTTTCCTCTGACCCTTTTCGGTGTCTCGTGCCACGATGGATAGAGTTTCCGTTCTTCTCGTTGCCCCTAGGGATTTTTGATATTTTGTTCCACGATGGACAAAGTTTCCGTCCCTTTCGTTGCCTCTGGGTTTTTTCGGTGTCTCGTGCCACGATGAACATAGTTTCTGTTCTTTTCGTTGCCTCTGGCTTTTTTCGGTGTCTCGTGCCACGATGGACAGAGTGTCCGTTCCTTTCATTGCCTTTTGGATGTTATGTCTTGCACACAATTTTATCATGCAGATTAGATGGATTTCACATAAAGTGATTGATTAAAAGGAATCTTTTTGAAAAAACCGAATCAGATTATGTGAGTAGATCGGAGCTTGAGTCATAACTTGTTCGCCCTGATTTCCTATGTTGCCTTCCGGACTCACGTTCTTGCTGTTCCTGTTTCAAGGTGATACATGTTTGCCCCTCATGCTTGTCATGGCAGAGGGGACGAATAAATATTGTTCAAAATACTCAAAATTATAAGGACTCTTATAACTCGAATTAGAATCTTTAATCGACGTGCTCCATTTTCCAGGGAACCAGTGCCTTTGCTGCATCTTCTTTTTGTTGTGGCTGCGAAGTAACGTATCACTTCCAACCTTCTATATGGTCTGCTACTACTTCACATGTGCTGACCGAAGTTGGAAATTTCACCATCTGATGATAGGTTGATGGTAACGCTCGGACTGCATTTAGCGCCGGTCTTCCTATGATTCCGTTGTATGCGAAGTGCATGTCAACGATCACATAATTTTCCATAAGTGTTTTTGTGTGTGGCGCTGTACCCAATGAGGTAGGGAGCTTAAGCATTCCGAGTGTTACTATCTCTGGTCCTTCAAATCTTTGAAGAGATGTTCTCACCGGTTCTAGTGTCTGATTATTTAATCCCATTTTGACCAATGTTGAACTGAACAACAAATTTATGGAGCTACCGTGATCCACCAACATCTTAGTGACTCCATAAATAGCTATGTCCACTTTATCACCAAATGGAAATTTAAATTTGACATTTGAATTGCCTGTGCGCTCAATTTTCGTAGGTCTGCTGTTGAGAATGTGACTTCTTGATGCGGCATCTCTTCAATTCTTAGTATACTGGCCATATTGACAAAGTTGTCTGATTCAACAAGCCTTGTGATTCTTCTTCACCCGTTGGTAGAATCCGCTCCCACTGCTCCTCCTGATATCATATTGATCATACCTTTCCTGGCATTTCTATCTTCAATTTGAGGATACTCGAATAGATGTGGTTCATCGACCATCCTTTGTTTATCCTTCATAGGGGATGGAGTTCTCTTTCTGCTGGCGTTGTTTTCTTGTTCTTGAACCTTCTTTACAAACTCCACGAGTTTGCCATCTTTCACTAATCGTGCAATTTCATCCTTCAGGTTTATGCAATCTTCAGTATCGTGTCCTTTCTGATTGTGATACTTGCAAAATTGGGGAGAAAGCCTTGTAGCCTTGTATTCCTTCACTGGTGTGGGATCGTTTAGCCAACCTCTCCTCTTTGCTGCCCCGAATATTGTCATGGTGTGAGCATTTAGGGGCGTATACCATCTAGGCGAACTCTCCCGGTATTTGTAGTTCTTGCCCCTATTGTTGTTGTTGTTGTTGTTGTTATTACGGTTGTAATCTTCTCTACCTCTTTCCTTCTCTTTCACGGATGCAATAACAGGTGTTTTGGTTGCCATCATCTCCTCAAAATGAACCACCTTCTGTGCTATTTTGTTGATCTCTTCAATAGTGGGGGGCTTGCGTCTGAGTATGTCCCCACTAAACATTGTGTTGGTGGTTGCTCGGAATAGTATGCTCACGATCATCTCTCCAGACGGGCTATCAATCCTTAGCAGCTCCGTATTGAAACGTTTCATAAAATCCTTCAGACTTTCACTAGCTTCTTGTTTCATCGTATAGAGATGGGAGTGATCCAAAACCAATGTAGCCTGACTGGAGAATTGATCTTCAAACATCTTTCTCAATTGCTTGTAGCTTTTAATCCGTCCTGGGGTAATCCGATTAAACCAATCCATAGCTACTCCTAACAGAGTTGTTGCGAATATCTAGGCTTGAATGTTGTCTTTGAACCCGTACAGAGACAGTTTCCTATCCAATTGAAAAAGATGATCCTAGAGATCAGACTTACCATCATAAGTTTTTAGATTTAGGATCTTTTTCCCTTGTCCTAAGATCTCTGCTTCTATTTCTTCACAGAATGGGTTGCGGTTAGAAGTATCATCCTCAGGTGCCATCCGATCTTCGGTTATTGCCTTCTTCCTCACCAGCCTCTCTATTTTTCTGGTCATTTTGTCACGCTCCCTCCTGGAGTCATGACTATTCGGATGTCTTCTATCTTCTCTATCTTTTCTCCTTCTTGGTTCTTCTCTTTGGCTTTCTTCCTCGTCATATTCCCTTCTGGAGTCTTGACTCTCTGGACGCCTCCTGTCGTCCCTATCCTCTCTTCTTCTTGATTCATCTCTACGGTCTTTCTCCTTTTCTTTTTCTTTCCTCTGAAGGTGCCTTTTTGATTGCACTTCGACTGATTTTAACTTCCTTCTCTGATCGTTACGATTCGATTTTTCTCTGCTTTGTGGTTCTTCTGACGCACGTCTACTTCTTGCGTCGTCTTGTCGTGATTTCTCTTACTCTTTTCCTTTCGGTATTCTGGCCACAGAGCCTTGTTCTCTTACCGCCTCTGGATGTCCAATAATCGGTAGTGTCAATACGGGCGGTGCGGGAGTTAGCACTTCTGCTAGTGTGGCCTTTACCATTGATATGATTTCATTCATCATAGTGTTTGGAATCGAAGCAGTCGTCGCCGTTGCCCCAGTTGCACCTGCTTCAGTTTTTGGTGGCTCCGCACCTTGAAGTCCTTGCATTTCTCGTCTTGCGGGTGTTGGTACTCCTGCGAGTATTGTTGACGGTCCCGCATTGTCTGGGATTATCTGTTCAGGAGTTGTCCGTTCAGCCCCTTCATTGGTTCCTTCTACAACTTTACTGCGGGATCTGGTCACTCTGGATGTCATGCCTAATAAACTAATAAAACTTAGTGTTCCCACAGACGGCGCCAATATTTTGGTCTTATTTCGTCAATATAATAGAACACGGTACAATAATACAATCTGAATATAAATAACCAAAATAATGCTAATCCAATAAAATGAATGGACTAACTTTGTCCGGAACACCTATTACAAGCTTATTACGTTTAAATGTTAAATTACATGATATTTGAAGCGTATCGAATTCTAGGCATTCGATGATGATGTGTCGAAGAGCCTTTGTTCGATGCGAAATGTACAGTAAGGGTTCAATCTTGAATTCATGTATATCGAATCTGCGAGATTCGATGTCACCTTTCGTATCAAATTCGATGTGGTCTTCTTCGTACCAAACTTACTGAATTCGGTACAAGTTCGTGTCGAATCGAGTGTGTTCTATTTAGCACACCTCGAATGAACAGTGGCTCGATGCTGACTATGCCAAAGTGATTCTCCAATCAGAATGTACACGAACTACAAGGGGACGGTCTATATATAGCAATCGTCCCGTGGGTCCCAATGACAAATGCGGGAAGCGCATCGAATCATATCAATTCGATGCATAATTCGATGCGCGCATCAAACATTAGTTGTTCGATGTGGTTATGGATCAGTCCAATATGCAAGTGTTGGGCCAACATTAAAACATATCCATCAATATATATATATATATATATATATATATATATACACACATATATATATAATTTTAAGAATAAAGTTGAGAAAAAAGTTAATACTCTATATGGAGGATAACTATCAAAAAATTGCATGTAAGACGATATATATGGCAAAGATTGTTCACACAAACATAATAAGCATAAATTTAAAACAATACATAGATTTTTAATACAACACAAGCCACTGAAACATCGAATTTAATTTTTTACGTTAGATTAACAACATCAAAAAGTTAACTAAAAACTCTACAACTAATTTTCTAAATAAAATAGTAAGTTTGGTTTGAAAGAAATTTTGTACAAGAGATATACATTTCAACAAACAACAAATAGTTTTTTAATTTTTTTATACATAACAAGCAAATATGTCGAAAACCATTTTTTTGAAAAAAAGAAAGAGAGAGAGAGAAGTGGACAGAAGAGAGAGGAAAGAGGAGAGATAATATATGGTATATTTTGTGTTAATAAGTTACAATATATCATATATTAAATCCATCCTTACAGAGCAATTTTTTATTATGTACTATTTTACCCTTATTAAATCTTAAATGCCATTCATTTTCCTTTTAATATATATTTCAATGATTAGCAGAATATTAAGGAATCTAATTAAATTATCCATCTTTCTAATTGTAAAATAGAAAGATATCTTTCTATCCATCTGCCGTAAGTAACCTGGGAATATAATAGATACATACATATCCATCCATAAAAAAAAAGATACCTACAGATGTGATGAAATAGTTATACAAATAACTGCATATTATGTACTGTTGGATTTCTTGATCAAAACTAAAATAAAATAAAGTTTATTTTGGATACTATCTCTTTAAATTAACAATTTAGGTGATTGTCACAAGGTTGTGCGAAATCCTTCACTGCAAACTTTTCCAGCAGAAAGTCATAATGTAGCTGTTGTTCATATATTCATCAAATTGTTATATTTTGCTTATTAATTATATTGAATGATACACATTTTTTCCTTCTTATGGAATTGTGGTTTGCGTTTTTATCTTCATTGGCGCCGCACCAAGATCTTAATTAACCTTAAAGTACTGCTAGCTACTGATTGTATGGAAAATTGATTTTAATCTTAATTATATATGCATTGCAATACTATGCGAAACAATAAATGAAGAGCATGGTATAAAGATATGTAAAAATGAATCAAAATCGAAACTTCTAAAAGAATTGATTAGTTGTTGATACTTGCTTCGTTCTAATTAAGTTTGTTTGTACCTTACACACGTACGAATTTTCCATGGTTATGTTAATTTATTTTTACAAGTTATAAATATATGTGTTTATTATTTTAATGGAACAGATGGATCATCATAATCATTTGTCTGGTTAGCTAAATGAATTACTTTATGTGAAGTATTTTAATGGAACTTGCTTTCGAATGAATACTTCTTGTAGAGTAAGCTAAATTGTTACTTTTATGTGTTACTAACAATTTGTATGTTATTTTGCTTTTTCATCAGATAATTAATTAATATGAGTGGTGAACAAGTTGGAGATCAGAATGTTTCGGATGATGATATGCTTATATTGGATAGAAAATTTATGTCTCGTGATGAACTTCTCAAGGTTGTGAACGAACTTTATTTCAAGAAAGGGTACGCGTTATCGATCAAAAGTTCACGAAATGATAAGTATGTGACAATTGGTTGTGATCGTGGAGGTCAGTACCGAGACAATCGATAAAATCCTACCGAAGATCGACAACGAAAAACAAAAACTCATTTGATAAATTGTCAATTTGAAATTCAAGGAAGACGAGAAGAAGATGGATGTTGGGTAGTTGTAATGAGGAACAACTCGCATAACCATGATGCATCTGACAATATGTGTGGACACCCATCTGCTCGAGTTTTATCAAGAGAAGAGGTCAGTGATGTTGATAAAATGACTCGAGTTGGAATTGCACCAAAACATATTTTGTCATCACTCCGACAAAAAAACCCAGGTCTTCAAGTAGTTTCAAGAAATGTTTACAACACAAAATGTAAGATTATGCGAGAAAGTTTGGGTGGTCGTCCCTCTATTCATGTTTTACTTGAAAAGCTTGGTAAAGGTGGTTTTACGTTTGATATCAAATGAGATAACGTAGATCGCCTGACCCACTTATGTTTTGTGCATCCTACTTCTCTGAATATGAGTCGCAGTTATTCAAATGTGTTTGTCATGGATTGCACTTATAAAACCAACAGATATCACATGCCTTTGATTGAGATAATTGGTGTTACAAGTTTCAACACTTCATTTTTTTTCAAGTTTTGCTTTCTTGAAAAATGAAGGATATGAAGATTACACATGGGCACTAAATGCATTCAAAGTTATTCTTGGTCCGAATTGTCAACCTATAGTGATTGTGACTGACAGAGAATTAGCACTCATGAAAGCTATCAAAATAATTTTTCCAAAAGCAGTTAACCTCTTATGTGTGTGGCATATTGAGAAAAATATAGTGGGCAATTGCAAGTCCAATTTTGAGAAGCAAGAAGATTTTGAGGGATTTTTAGCAGCATGGAACGCAGTTGTGTATTCTGCTACAAATGAATCATTTGGAAGAGCTTGAAACAATCTATCTACAAAAAGGTAATGTCTTGAATTATATTCGAAAGATATGGCTTCCTTACAAAGAGCATTTTGTTAGTGCATGGACTGAAAATTATTCTCATTTCGGGAATCGTGCTACGTCGAGAGCTGAAGGGGCACATGCAAAGCTTAAAAGGTATTTGCTTATCTCAACTGGTGATCTTCGAGTTGTCAAGAATAAAATGATTCTTCTTATTGAGAACGATTGTCAAGAGATAAAAACAAAGTTGTCTAGTGAAAGGCTTACAATTCCTTTGAACTGCAACCATCCGTTCTTTAAAGAAGTTGTGACGCGTATCTCCTCATTCTCGTTAGAAAAACTACATGAGCAATATGAAAAAGTCCACAAGCACAAGCTAACAACTATATGCACAGGCAAGTTTGTTGCAATAATGGGTTTTCCTTGCGCACATATGATGACTTATTGGAAAGATACATCGTTGCCTATTGCAGCTATACATTCGCAGTGGCGCATTGATATTAGATCTTCTCTAATTTATGATGAAGAGGTTGTTCCCGAAGAGACTAGAATTGCAAATCTTGTTTCAGAGTTGCAAAATAAATACAGTCAATTGCCTTTAGGTGAGAAAGATGATACACGTGAGAAACTATCACAACTTGTTGGTCCGACAACTCTACTCTTTGAACCTAATATTCAAATTAGTAAAGGACGTCCAAGTGGTGTATGTAGACACTTAAAATTTGTGTCTAATTAAATCTCGACACGTGGAGAATAATATATTAATTTTTGATTTATTTTTCTATTTTATTTTGGATTTATAATAAATTTATTTCCAAGGTAAAGTAGTTAAATTTATTAATTTTAATATATATGATGGATAAATTGAATAATGTCTTATTTATTAATTGGAGTTAAATTATCCAGTTAAATTAAATAATGTCAAGTCTTGTAAAGCAAGAAAAGGAAAATAAATATATTATTTAATCCTAATATTTTAAAGGGTTAAATAAATATATTTATCAAATATCAAGACAAGGAAAGTCTTCTTCTCCAAGATTGAATATTCAAGAGATATCTAGAAGATTCATTTAGATCAAGTCTTCCAAATCAAGAAATTGTAGACGCGATCACAACCGTTCATCTCATCAGGAGATTCTGATTGAGATTCACTCCACAACTATAAATAGAGATGGTCTTGAAGAAGAGGATACAGACAAATATTCACAAGTTAAAGAGGGAAAAGCTCCAAGTTTTTCGCTCCACCAAGTTCTTCAATCTTCAAGGCGTTCTTCGCGGGATTCAAGGCGTTTTTCGCGAAAACCTCCATTTGATCCGGCGTCAAACTCCAAGTCCATCAAATAACCATTTTTGAAGATCGCACTTCTGCCGAGGAAGATCGAACTTCAACAAATTCAACAAATTCAAGTCAAGTTCATACCGTTCTCCGACAATCTTCAAGCAAGAAATTCTGTTTGATTCGAGAACAAGCTACAAGGCCCTCGACAAACTGTTATTGAAGATCAAGTCCCTTTTAAAGAAGATCAAAGTCCATATATCCGAAGAACTGAAGACGAAGATCATATCGTTCTTCAACAATCTTCAACCAAATTTGAAGTCAAAAGTCCGTTTGATCCGAGATCAAGCTGCCAAGCCCTCGCATCAACGTTTGTCAAGCATCCAAGTATTTTGAAGATCAAGATTCTTCAAATAAGATTGACGTTCAACAAGTCAAGACGAAGATCAAATTGTTCGTCGCGAAGATCAAGTCAAGTTGTTAATTTAAGATCAAGCTCAAAAGCCCTTGGATTAACGTTCAACTTAAACCACGTGGAAGCGATCAAAGTCAATTCCGCCGTCAAGTCAACCAAGTTTCATGATTAGAAAAGAATCAGAGGATTACTAGAGATTGTAACCCCATATTCATTTGAATAAATAAAAATTATTTGTATTTAATTTTTCTTGTCTTTTATTTTAAAGACTTAGAATTTTTTTAACGCTACAAATTTTTGGCACGCCCAGTGGGACTACCTCTACCTCTCATCTCTTTTCTAGCAAGTCTAGAAGTTTGAAGTCACAAGAAGTCAACGTTGCTCAACAATGGACAAGTCAATGGGGGCAACAAGCGGAGGCTCTTCTCAATCTATGATGAAAGTTACACTCGCATCGGGGGCAAGACACGAAGCTAAGGAAAAGAGTCAAGCATCTTCAATGGAGGAGCGAGTTGTTGCGCTGGCGAGAGCTATTGAGAGCTTCACAATACAAGTGCATAGACGTGAAGAGCGCTTGAATTGTCTTCTCCAAAAGCTAGAGATCCAAGAAGGAAATCACAACATTGAAGAATTCATTGACAAAGTCAAAGTTCAAGGATGCATCAAACCTTCAAGCGACGTAATCGAAGTTGCAACTCATCCCAACGAACAAGAAGATGTAAAAAGTGACGGTCAAGGCATGACATATGTAAAGGCTATTCATGGAGTTGAAGCTCAAGAATTCGATGGAGTCCAAGTCACTTCTGTTTTCCAAAAGTCAAATTTCTCAAGGAAGGAAGAGCAAGGCATCATGGCGCACACAAAGCCTTCTGAAGAAATCATTCAAGATGCGGAAGTTGGAGGATACTCTAAGTCCTCAAGCCAGCAAATTCAAGTTTCCTCACAAGGCCTTGTCTCTGCCAATCAATTGAAGAAGTTCATCAAGGAAGTTGCAAGGGAACATGTAGCCGAACACAAGACTTTCAAACCTTACATGAAGCCTTATACTCAAAGGATAGAGAAATTGCAAATGCCTCAAAGTTATCAACCTCCAAGGTTTCAAAGATTTGATGGAAAAGGAGACCCAAGACAACATGTTGCTCACTTTGTCGAAACATGCAGTAGCACCGGAACTGATGGAGATCTTCTAGTCAAGCAATTTGTTCGATCCTTAGAAGACGTCGCTTTTGATTGGTACATTAATCTTGAACCAAACTCTATCGACAGCTGGAAAGATCTAAAAAGTGCATTCTTCAATCGCTTTTATAGCACTCGGCGCACTGTGAGCATGATTGAGCTAGCAAAGTCCCATCAACAAGAAGACGAGCCGGCGATTGAGTACGTCAATAGATGGAGAAATCTATCCTTAAGCTGCAAAGAGAAGTTGTCTGAAACTTCAGCCATAGAGATTTGCATTCAAGGGATGGATTGGGGTATCGCATACATACTTCAAGGAATCAAACCAAGAACATTTGAAGAGTTGGCGACGCGTGCGCATGACATTGAAACAAGCATAAACTCTACTAAAGAAGAAAGCTCGACTCACGTCCTTGATACTGAAGGTGATGATACAGATGCCACCGACGATGAAGAGGGCGCGACATCAAATTTCATTACAGCCAATATGCTCCTTGATACGAGCTTAAACTATCTAAAATCTTCAAATTAAGTGTCAAATCATGTACTCCTTGATAAGAGTATAAACTATCAACATTCTCCTTAACACAAGTATAAACTGTTTACATATGTGAACTTAAAGTAAACATTCAAGTCTTCAAATTAATATCCAAGTCTTCAAGTCTCCTAGACACGAGCCAAAAGGTCTGGAAATCCTTCAAATCCAAGTCTTCATGCAAATCCTTCAAATCTTCAAGTCCTCCTAGATACGAGCCAAAAGGTTTGCAAATCCTTCAAATCCAAGTCTTCAAGAAAATCCTTCAAGTCTTCAAGTCTCCTAGACACGAGCCAAAAGGTCTAAAAATCCTTCAAGTCTTCAAACCAAATGCGCAAGTCTTCTAAACACGTTGAAGGTCTGCAAATCCTTCAAGTCTTCAAGTCCTCCTAGGCACGAGCAAAAAGGTCTGCATGTTCTTCAAGTGTCCAAGTCTTCAAGTCTTCAAGTCAATTGCTCCATGACGCACGAGTCTAAACTGTACGTTACTCCTGGTTTGCATGAGTATAAATTGCACCATCTCTAAATCAAATTTGATAT
This sequence comes from Linaria vulgaris, assembly GCA_948329865.1. NCBI lineage: Eukaryota > Viridiplantae > Streptophyta > Magnoliopsida > Lamiales > Plantaginaceae > Linaria > Linaria vulgaris. Next base: position 16,702,791 of record OX415252.1, read on the forward strand.
GCTTTGAACTACGTTGTGACTTGATTCCTTTGTTGGATACGTAGGCAGCTTAGAAATTCTGAGTTCAGTCATATCCTTTTACCAAGTTATCTTGAGGTGAAGATGTTATATTAAACTCCTTGAGGTATGATGTGTTGATAAGACGAGTAAAGATTCCATCAAGTAGGAGATATAAAACGTCAATGCTTTGAATGTTGATCGTGAAGTCAGGCTGCAAGCTTTTTAGCGCTTCTTGAGTTGATACTACAAAGTTCAATTCCAATCTTCAATCCCTTTGCTCCAAGAGGATAGCTGCAATCTTGCTCCAAGCTCACTTGATCGTTGACTAGACGCCTTTGTGTTGTTAAATCAAAGTCGATACCTCCAAACTACCATTCCAATCATGAAAAGGATATGCCTTGCATGTTTAACTAGAGAAGTCCTTTAAGAAGATGGAACGTAGTTTGACAAGTATGTCGTTTGACCACTCCCATATCGGCGAGGTTCTTTGAAAATTCAGGGTGGAGTGCAACAAGTACGCCATTCCGCTTTGCCCAACGAAGAGAATTTGCGAAGTTCTCCAAGAGGTTAGTCATCTTGAACGTTTCTTTGACGAATGAAGCTGACATCTTTAATGGGAAGAACGCATGAGTATGACCAACGAGATGGGTGCGCATGTGTTTGAAGCCAAGTCTCGTCATTGAAGTCGTCTTTGATGCCAAGTCATGAAAACAATGTCTTCTCCCTCCAGATGTCTTTGATGTAGGGTTGTCGAAACAAGCCCACTCCCGCTGAACGTCTTTGACGCCAAGTCTCGAGAACGAGTCTACTCTTGCTGATTGTCTTTGACGCCAAGTCTCAAAAGCAAGTCTCTTCTTTCTGGATGCCTTTTGAAGCCAAGTCTTGAGGATACTGTCTCATTCGAGGTTTCTTTGATGCCGAGTCGTGAAAAGAATGTCTCCTCATTCAAGCTCACCAATGATGTTGTGTCCATTAAGGTTTGAGTGTGCTCCTCCTCTCCTTGCAAGAGATCTGGAATTTGTCAAGTATTGTTGCACGCATAAAAGCTTTCATGATCTCCAAGTTGCAATTTATGTGAATATGAACGCAAGGGTTGCCATGTATCTTTGTGAAAGTCGTTTGCTCCAATATCCAGGAAAGAAGCGAACCTCACCCAGAATGTGAAGAGAGGCGTTTGTCCACACGACGTCGCCTTGCATGATGCGTTGTCCCAAAGTTAAAAGAAGGCGTGTGGTTAGTTGATGGTTGGTGATGCGCGGCACGGAGCACCAACAGTCGAGAGGATCTACTGGAAGATCGGGGATATTCTTCAGTCCACTCTTTCAATTGCTCCTTCAATTGACCGTTGCTCGTCAAGGTTGGCCACGGGCTCGCATAATGTCCATCAATCGGAGTGCCCACCTTCAAGATTGTGTCTCGCCTAGTTGATCGGTTGTCATCGTCAATGATGACCAAGTTCTCTGCGCCGGATGAGGAAGAGCCATTGTTGAATGAAACCATTGTAGCGATTCTGAAAGGGTTAGAAAGACAAGTTAGCAGTTGACGGAGGATGATGGAGCAAATAACCAAAAAAAAAAAAAAAAAAAAACTGCTGCTTCTCTGAACAAAAAGAAAAAAAAAAGGGTTGATTTGGCTACCTTAAGAAGAAGGGTAACTGTCTCCATCGTCGGCTCTTGTTCCTCAATCACCTTCTCCGAATGGCTGCACAATAAAAGAATTGAAATAATTAAATTCTTGTGATTATATATTATCATATATATATATACATACATACATGTATGTATGTATGTATGTATGTATAAGCATATCAGAAAAGAAGAAGCAGGAAATCGTAAGAAGAAGCATATATATGTATGTATGTATAAGCATATCCGTAGTCCGTTGGTCACGACTTCGGCAAAGTACGTGAAAAAAAAAATCTACATCCAACTGCTCACCAGATTAGAGAAATCGCAGCAAAGATCAAGCCGAAGAATATTTTCGGTGTGCCGAGGAAAGTCTATCCTTTTTTTTTTCTTTTCGTGAATGAAGAATACATGCGCGTCGGTTCTACTTTTATAGGTGGAAGCAACAAATTAGTTTCAAAAATCACCTTCTGTTAGCGACTGTACGAAAGGAAAATTTCTGTACTACACCACAACATTCTAGCCGAAAGTTTCCGTCGAGAAATTCCATGAAAAGAAAAGAAGGAAGGTTCAAAGATTTTTACTACATAATTTTCCTTCGTAAGGTCAAGAGTGAAGAATTTCCCTTTTTCTAAAAATATATGTTGTAAAAGAAAAAAGAAATTTCCTTGTCCGAACGCAGAAGAAAGAAGGAAGAAATTTGATGCTCTGTTTCAAAGAAAAAAAAAAAGGAAAGAAGATCCGTTACTTTAAAATGGGAAGATGAGGTGAAATTATTACGTGTGCGTGGTCTACATAGACCACATGTGATGGGCCCTACTCATGTGAAGATTTTTTTTTTTAAAAAAAAAAAAGAAAAGGAAAAAGTTACTTCCGTCACTTTCAAAAGGAATGAAAAGGGGAGTTATCATGTACACGTGGTCCACGTAGACCCTCAAGGTACATGCCAAAAAATAAATGGTGGAGATTGGGCTTATATTATTAAACAATAAAATTATTGTTGCATTCACCAAAAAAATTGTGACTCGTCCATCACATGTTTTACCCGCGAACAAGTCACAAGGGGGCAATTTGTAGACACTTAAAATTTGTGTCTAATTAAATCTCGACACGTGGAGAATAATATATTAATTTTTGATTTATTTTTCTATTTTATTTTGGATTTATAATAAATTTATTTCCAAGGTAAAGTAGTTAAATTTATTAATTTTAATATATATGATGGATAAATTGAATAATGTCTTATTTATTAATTGGAGTTAAATTATCCAATTAAATTAAATAATGGCAAGTCTTGTAAAGCAAGAAAAGGAAAATAAATATATTATTTAATCCTACTATTTTAAAGGGTTAAATAAATATATTTATCAAATATCAAGACAAGGAAAGTCTTTTTCTCCAAGATTGAATATTCAAGAAATATCTAGAAGATTCATTTAGATCAAGTCTTCCAAATCAAGAAATTGTAGAGGCGATCACAACCGTTCATCTCATCAGGAGATTCTGATTGAGATTCACTCCACAACTATAAATAGAGATGGTCTTGAAGAAGAGGATACAGACAAATATTCACAAGTTAAAGAGGGAAAAGCTCCAAGTTTTTCGCTCCACCAAGTTTATCAATCTTCAAGGCGTTCTTCGCGGGATTCAAGGCGTTCTTCGCGAAAACCTCCATTTGATCCGGCGTCAAGCTCCAAGTCCATCAAATAACCGTTTTTGAAGATCGCACTTCTGCCGAGGAAGATCGAGCTTCAACAAATTCAACAAATTCAAGTCAAGTTCATACCGTTCTCCGACAATCTTCAAGCAAGAAAGTCTGTTTGATTCGAGAACAAGCTACAAGGCCCTCGACAAACTGTTATTGAAGATCAAGTCCCTTTTAAAGAAGATCAAAGTCCATATATCCGAAGAACTGAAGACGAAGATCATATCGTTCTTCAACAATCTTCAACCAAATTTGAAGTCAAATGTCCGTTTGATCCGAGATCAAGCTGCCAAGCCCTCGCATCAACGTTTGTCAAGCATCCAAGTATTTTGAAGATCAAGATTCTTCAAATAAGATTGACGTTCAACAAGTCAAGACGAAGATCAAATTGTTCGTCGCGAAGATCAAGTCAAATTGTTAATTCAAGATCAAGCTCAAAAGCCCTTGGATTAACGTTCAACTTAAACCACGTGGAAGCGATCAAAGTCAATTCCGCCGTCAAGTCAACCAAGTTTCATGATTAGAAAAGAATCAGAGGATTACTAGAGATTGTAACCCCATATTCATTTGAATAAATAAAAATTATTTGTACTTCATTTTTCTTGTCTTTTATTTTAAAGACTTAGAATTTTTTTAACGCTACAGTGTAAAACAAAGAAAAGTGTCTTCTACCAAACTTCATCCTTCAAAGTTTGAAATTGTGGAAGCATCAAGAAAGTGTAGCATATGCAGAGATGCTACACATAATAGTCAGACGTATCCTGTGAAAAATAGAACCAATGTTATTCCAGTAGATCAAGATATTAATTTTGGTCATGGTGGAATGAATTCAATAGATTTGAATACGACACCTAATGACAATTCTCATTCATTTAGTTGGGACCTGGAATACACAGTAAGTCATTCTTTTCCATGTAATTTGTTTGTGTATATTATATTACTCATGAGTTCTCTAACATCATTATGAATATTTTATTTTTAGGATTTACATTGATCTTCAAGTATATGGTGGTGTGGCTAATCTGTTTTGATGTTTAATAAATCTTCAACAACTCGGACGATGAAAACATTCAACGACAAAGGGGATTTCAAGATGGTTGGAGTTTTCTTTATTTTATTTTACAAATAGATTGGTTTATAAGCTTTTTTCCCTGTCCAGTTCATGAAGACTAGTTTTGTTTTTTACGTTAAATGTTTCCTGTGATTTGATATCTATAGAACTTTGTTATGTTCTTGATGTGTCAATTCTTAGCTTTTCTTGTTATGAATTTTTTTTCTTAATATCTAGCTCATAGCATGGATTATATATTATGCATTAAACGCATTTAGTTGTGCTATAAAATTTTGACAAGTTATTTTGCTCCCCTGTTCTAAATTTTAATTTAAAAGAGTTTTTAAGTTAATTTAATTCAAAAGAGTTTTTAAGTTAATTAAACTATTTATACGGTACTAATGCTTAAGTTGTGATTATAAAATTAAAATAACTTTTGACACCATTCATTTTCAACTTTTATATGTTCGTGCAGTTAAATATTTTTGAAACCCAACATTTCTTTTTTCTATCAAATAAAAAGAAAAAGAAACTCGTACACTGATGTTATTTTATTTTTGATCAATCCAACAACACACAATATGCTTTCTAATTATTTCACCACATCTGTAAGTATCTTACCTTGCTTACGGGTCACGTACGATTTCAAATAAATAAATAAAGACTATCTTTGTATTTTACAATTGGAAAGATGGATAATTTAAATAGATTTCTTAAGATTCGGCTAATCATTGAAATATATATTAAAAGGAAAATGAATGGCATTTAGGATTTAATAAGGGTAAAATAGTACATAATACAAAATTGCTCTATAAGGATGAATTTTGCTCTATAAGGATCATCTCCCTTAATTTATACCTTATTCCTCTTCATTTTAATTAATTGAAGTATAACATACTGAAAAGAATATAAGTTTAAATATTAAAGTATCTAATTAATTTGTTTTCGTAAAAAGAATTTATCTTTTATATCATTCAATGCAACTTTAGGAGAGATATTTGCAGTTCATTAGCTTGTTTGTCATAGCGTTGGTAGTTTTTCTTTTTTGATTTTGGCATTGGTTTGGATTCTTTCGATGTAACTGGACGAGTTATGACGTTGTTTTAACATCGGGTTTTATGACACATTTTAACTTTAAAAAAAATAGCAACTACAAGCATGGATTAAAATTTCAGTTTCAAAGTAGGTTTCGATAGATAAACATTAAAAACGTTTCGTAATATTTCGAGAACTTTTCATCATATTTCGAAAAATTGATAAAATTGTGGTTATAGATAACATAGAAAAGTAAATGTATTTTTCGTTCCGATAGAATCAAAAACGCAAATATTTGGTATTTTAAACGCATGAAAATTTTGATTTATGAGTATAGACAAAATTCAAATTTCCTTATTTCACACCACACCGAACTGTTTTTTTTTTCCTATTCTAAAAGGAATTCTTTCTGCCACCAAACTGGAATAGGTTAGGTATCTTCTCTCTCTTTTTTATTCCTTTGTTTTATCTTTTTTACTCTGTTTGACTTTCCTCCTTTTTCTTCTTTCTCCCTTTCTTTCTTCTTCTCTTTCACTCTCAGTTCTCTCTCTTTCTCTTTCTTTTTTTTTTTCTTTTTTTTTCTCATTGATTTATTCCTTCTCCGTTCACAATGTGTAGCGGATGGAAGCTTTCAGTTACGTAAGCAGCGGGGTATACGGCGGCGTTTTAGCCACGGTGGACTTTCGGATTGAAGTTCCATACTTGTAGATCGAGCGGTGCTTGTGATGACGGCGACTCGTGGGATCGGAGACGAAGGCTTCGCGGCGATTTTTGTGGAGTTTTAACTTTTAAGTGCTAGCTCGTAGGACAATTTTTTCTTTTTCTTTTCCTTTTCCTTTTCCTGAGTTTTTTTTTTAAAGAAATATATATATATATATATATATAATATAATATAATATGTGTGTATTTGTGTATGTATATTAAGCAGGATCAAACCTTGCTGGTGATACCATGATGTAAATATTGTATTTTCATTACATCCTTCTCAATGATGCAACATACATTTATAGGCTCAACATTATACAAGAAATTAAACCACGTAACCTAGTAGGTGAGATATTATGGCACACAAATCAAGAAAATTTATTGTAGATCCTGAATTGTGATGTTTTGTGTATGTATATACGTGTCCATTCATGCACAACACACCTGATCAAATAATCAAAGTTACTGATGCATGTATTAAATCGATCATCAGAAAACCGGCCCCATGCCAGTGCCAAGTTTGTTCTTTTATCAACCACCATTGGCCAGTACGTATTAATGTTTTCGCCAATATATAGCCTTACTAAGTATGCATTTTACAACACAAAAACATATGTAGCTGGAGAGCTATTTATATAAGGAATTAACCATATATGGGTTTAAGTACTTCTACTTGTGTTATTAGTTTTATATGTACTTTTGTGTTTGTCCTAGTTGGTTCAGCTTCTTGTGGTCTCCACAACCAGGTCTGCCCTTTCAATCACGAGTTCCATTTTGGCGACGGGTTCTTTGACATTGGCAATGCCGCTCAAGCTGATCCTAGCCTTCCAGTTAATAACTGGCCTTATGGTACGACTACTCCCGGGTACCCTAATGGCCGTTGGTCCGATGGTCTCGTGGACAATGATTATGGAGGTACATTTATAATGCTGATATATAAGTTACAAGTGATTTTTCTGATTATGATATATACGAATACGACGTTAAAATAAGTATTTTTTCTTTCTCATCTTTCTTTTTTGCTGGTTATAAAATACTCACTGCATTTCCTCGTGACATATATTTTGTATGTAGGTACTGCTTCCGGTTTCCCCACGGCTACGCCTTCTTTGAGCGCATGTGCCTCCTCCAAGGCAGTCATCTTTGCTTGGGCCAGCAGTCCCGTACTTGATCATAGCTTCTTCAAACAAAGGGGCGTTAAACTTACATCATATGCTATGCCTCTTAGCGATCAATTTGCGCAGTTTAGAAAGCATCTTACATCCATATGTTCAACACCAGAAGGTTTACCACTTAATTATAATCCTACAAACCAGTCATTTCATGAATAAAAACTTTACTAGGGATGATATGTCTATTCATTACAAAATCTTATTCGAATCAGCATGCCAGGCTATAATGGCAGACTCCATATGCATATTTGGTGATGTGGAAGCAAATGATATTGGAATTCCACTGAGCCAAGGCAAATCCATCGACGAAGTTAGGGATTATGTGGCATCTGTTACTCAAGCTTCAATCAACGCTACAAAAGTAATAAATCAATTAAGTATTATATAAATAAATATAATACAATTACTTATTTCTTGTGAAAATGTTGACTTAAACAATGATCGAGCTGAGATTTTCAATATAATCGAGAGAACTGACTGCTACTACTTAATATTGTGCTTAATTTTTTGAATGTAGGAGTTAATTAGGATGGGCGTTACACGTATTATTCACCCGGCAAGTGCTCCTATTGGATGCTTCCCCTATTTATTGACAGAATTTGCCAATAGAGGTGAAGAGTATGATGAATTTGGTTGTTTAAAGAGGGTTAATGATGTAATTATGTACAAAAATGGGCAACTCCGAAGAGCTGTCGAAGATCTCCAGAAACGTTATCCTCGTCGCCACATTATTTTTGCCAACTATTATGATACTTTGATAGAAGTTATCAATGGATCTTTGAATGGTACGTATGTGTTTTATCTTTCGTTTGTACAAATGAAACATTCGTTTGATTCATTTGATTTATTTCCTCTTCATACATAACTAAACGTACATAGTGATACATGTATGATTGTTTGTATATGTTACTGAATATCTGGTAAATTGATTTGTCTCATTTAGCATATCAGTTATTGTTAATCGAAAAAATTACATCGATACATACTAATAATTTTTCGTTGTATATGATAGGTCCTTACAAGGAGAACACCCTTAAGGCTTGCTGTGGAACTGGAGGGAAATATAATTACGATAGTGAAAAGTTTTGTGGAACCTCATCACTGGTATCTGTTTGCGATGATCCACAAAATTACATACACTGGGATGGGAAGCACCTAACTCAAAGTGCCAACTTACAACTCAACAAAATTGTCGAACGGGGTCCTGCCACGGGTCTCAACTGCACAAGGCCCGGGCCACCAAAACTTGCAGTTATTTAGCTCTATTTCAGCACACTCTTCTGGAACGAATAAAGCTTGATGTATCAAGCTATTTCTCAATGATTGAATGTTTTATAATTAGATATGTTAAGTGGTTGTGTAATTGTAGGTAATCAAGCCTTATGCTCGAGTCCTGATCCGTTTTATGTATTCTGGATTCGAGCTAGGTAATTAAGCTTTATGCTCCAGTCATCCACTTTATGTATTCTTGAGCAGTTGAGCTCATGAATAAACTTGTATGGGACGACCGGTTCCCTCTCCCATTATTTTTAACTGCTTTATTACTAGGTTTTTTTTTCTATTTTTCTACCAGTTTTTTTCTTTTCTATTTTTTTCTCTTCAGAATTTTAAGAGGAGTTACTAACTTCTCTCTCCTTTTCTCTCCTTCCCGCATATTCTTCTTCTTCTTTATTTGTTTTTTTTTTCTTGAGAGCAATGACAGCTAAATATTCATGTTGGTTGTAAGTTTTCAATTCTTGACGCAATGAGCCAATGACAGCTAAATATTCAACCTTGAATTGCTAATATTAATGGTAGGTAGCATGGCCCCAAATATTGTTTTTTGTGTAATTCTCAACATTTCCATAGGAAGATAAAGTATATTATTTTTGAGACAAGACAAAGACACCGTAGTTGAATGTTCTATTCGTTACGCTTTATGACATCAATTGTAGTGTGTAACTTTTAGGTATTTTGAGTACGCGCGTGTGAATTGAGTTCAATGTCTGTTTAATAAGATGTGTTCATGATGAAGCCAAGTGATATTAAAGTTTCACACACATTATGTGTTAATACATAGTGTGTGTGTTTTATAGTGTCTGGAGTGTGGTGAGTGTCTTAGTCTCTTTCATATAAATTTCCCTACTTTTCATAAGTACTGATAAATGTTAAAGGGTTATCCAATTTGAGTAGTCGGTTATTAAAGCGTAACCTTCCATTGTTAGTCGGTTGGAATGTTGGATGTTGTTGATAGAGTTTATGACTGAGTTTATACATCTCATTAATTATTCGTGGCTACACTGAGCAGTTGAACGTATTTACACAAACATAAAGACTCCGGACCCGACATGATCCTCTCCTTAAGATATGAGATTTGATATTTTATCTATGCTACGTGGGTGTTGTGTCCATTCTCTCACCAGGGGCGGAGCCAGAAATTTTTCTTCACCTAGGCTAATTGATACTCTAGAAAGTACGAAAATATTAAATAAAATCAGAAATATTCATTATTCAATACAAAATTATAAATGTAAAAACTTTATACTACAAAACACTAAAAACTTAATTTTATTTTTTACATAAAAGATGCATAATTTAACATAATTTCATTTTTATGAGACTTAACATTTTTCATCCCTTATTAATTAGCACAAGTAGCATAAGTTGTGTCTTTTTATATTTTATTTAACAAGCTTCAACACAATTCCAATTAAGAATTCAAGATTCAACTTATTTGTAACTTCTCACAAAATACATATTTAACTCTATTATGATTACCCAACAAAATTGTAAAAACACTTAGGATCGGAGGATAGATTTGGACATAAAATTAATTAGGGTTTATGCCATTTAAAACTATCAAATAATAAATAATATACAATAGAAGTAAATTATAGGACTAAATAATAAGAAATAATTACCTTTTGATGTCTTGTGTAATTACTGATTATTTGGGATCTTAAGAAATAATTATTTGCAACTCCTTTGGCACGGCCGCACGGGAGACTGAAGAAGGAGAAGCTCTTCTTTTCTCCTCTGTTTCTTTCTCTGCACTTTGTTTTTAATTGCAATGTTATTATATTATTTTATTTGGTAAATTTCTTATATGGCCGCTGCAAATGTAAACCAAAAAAAAAAAAAAACTGATATATTATATTTGGGCCTTTAATAAAAATTTACTGGGCTTTTTTTTTCTTACTAACTACTGAATTTTTTTTGCCCAAATTCTCACTTGGGTGGAAGCCCAGGTGAACCCATATGTAACTTCGCCTGTGTCTCTCACATACTGGTGAGTCACACATATGTGGCGCCCACAACTCATGTGAATGCACCGGGCACTTCTCACTAGGTAACATAGATTGAATCGAGATTTGATTAGGTATACCTTTAATTTGCTTTAGAAGCACGTGAAGAGAAAACCAACACATACTCATATATTAGATCCATGGGGAAAATCTTGCCTAAGTTAGTTCATAAGGCTGGTACGCGGGACCCACATAAGCTCTTCACCACTTTAGTAGGTTATTTCCTTTTTATGTTAAATCTTAATTACAGAATGTGGTTTTTTTAGAATTGCTCTTGCGAATAAGTTTTTGTTTTTCAACTATAAGTTTTGTAACTAACTTAAATCCAGTACGTAAATAAAAAATACACCTTTAAAAATTAAGATCAATACAAAATTGATAAATTTCAAATGTCTAAGAATTTAGTGATTTACTGTATTCTTTCTTTTTTTTTATTTCTTTTTTCAATGCATGAACATGAATATTTTTTTGTAATTGACGTATTGTTTTTTATACCAGATTTAACTGTGATTATGTATGTGGAAAACATACTTTTAATGAAATTATTCACACGAGAAAAATGGCACCTAACATTTGATATTTTAGTATTTTAATGTTGAACCCTTTTGGTAAATCTAGTTTTATTTTTCTTTATAATATTATATATTAACTACTTTAGATTTAATAATAGACCTAATTAATTATGGTAAGAATATGGACTCTGGTGTAAAGTGTAATCAAATGTTGAAGAATCAGTTTTATTTGGTTGCAATTTAAAATAATTATCACCTAATTTATGCAAGGAGTTTCCTTTAATTAAAGACACAACTTAATTTAGAATCTATCATTTTAATCGATAAGGAAAAGAGTGAGATTTTACCAAATATATTTCCATTTGAAACTAAGTTTTTTTTTTGAACTTCCGTTTGAGACTAATTTTCAATAGATGCACATTGTATCATTGCTTTTAATTAATATTAATCTTTCTGTGGTCATTTATATGCTTCATATTTGATTTTATTATTAATTAGACTAAATAAGTTGGTAATTTATTATTAATATAAAAAATATGCATCTATATGCATCTGTTGAGCAAGTGGCTTTTTTGTAATTTTAAAAGGTAAATTTTTTTATAATATTGTGGTGTCTATCGAAAGAAAAAAAAAGTTCATAATAACTCACAAATGGAAAAGAGAAAGAAAATGCAAATTACTGAAGAGAGAGAATATGTAAAGTACATAAGGGGTGAAGAGCTTATGCGGGTCCTCGCGCCACGTGTCAATCATTGCAGCTTTACGGACTCTAACATTAGTGTTAGGTAAAATGTTCCCAGATCCATGATGGGTATTTTTTTGTTTTCTTTCTTTAAAATTTAATGCGTTTGGGGCATATATCCGCAACAAATGCTCGGTGCTAAAAGAATGTTCAAATTGTTAACACAAGTAGCTTTCTAGCTCTAATATTAATGTCAGGTGTCGCATGATTTTTTGTTTAACATAAAGCAGTGTTTTCAGACCCGGACCGATCACAGAACCCAGAGGCTACTGGTTAGCGGGTCAGAAGGTCGAACCGGTGAGACCACTGGTTGAACCGGTTTGTTGACTTTAGTCAACATTAATATATAAATAAAATAATAAATATATTATGCTATTATATTAATACATTATCACAAGTTCACAATTAAATATAATCATTATATAAGCAAACAAAACATTAAACAACTTCAAATCCAAATTCAAAACTCGAATTCATTGTACCAAGTACCAACATAATAAGATAACAAACAAAAATCCAAAATAGTCCACAACTAAGAAATTCCAAGGCATGATTCCAAATTCAAAGTTTAACCAAGCCAATCAAAAAGACATAAACACAAATAACAAAGTACCAACAAGATAACAATACAATCATCATGAGGCATTGTGATCATCCACATTCACACCACTATTTTCAAAATTATGCACTCCTCCATATGACCCATAAAATGACAAATCAGGAACAGGAACCTCATTCACCGTTGTACTTGCACTTGAACTTGCAACATCTGCCCCCTCAACATATCCTCAATTTCTTCATTAGTAAAGTCTTCTTCTGTATCTTCTTCTACTATCCATTCGTCGACTCTATCAATATGCTCATAGTCAATTGGATCATATGCTGCTTTTTTCTTCATGCTTCTACAAATAACATCAAGTAATAAAATATACTTACTAATAAAATAAAACACACCTTGAAACAAATGAAACACAATAATTAAAACTTTAAAGTCATACCGCATCTTCAAGCGTAGGTTATAATGCACAAATACAAGATCATTTAGCCTCTCATGTTCCAACCTATTCCGCTTCTTTGTGTGTATACATTCAAACACACTCCAATTGCGCTCACATCCAGAAGAGGACGATGTTTGACTCAAAAGTTTAATGGCAACCTTTTGCAAATTTGGTGCATCGCCGCCAAATAAGCTCCACCAATTTTCTGAACAATTAGATCATATTAGTACATATATTTTCTAACCAAACATAAAAATAAACAAATTTAACTTGAACCAAACATTACCTGGAGTAGAAGTGTGAACACCCCGCACGGCATACTTTATTCCAAAGTTCCCTTCGCGCTCTATAAACATGGTCACTTCTCTCACCACATTCGGCTCATCTGGGACAAGTTTCTCTAAGACTTCCCACACACAACTCATATTTTAGTACTTTGCATAAGCTCACTACCGGAGTATTGAAAAACAGGATTAAAAAAGAAAGCTGCTACATGAAGACTTTTTTGCAACATCTTATCCCATCTGTTATCCATAATATCCGTATACTCTGAATAATGAGTTGCTCTGTTGCCAAAAACCTTTTTTACCCCATTTATTGCCCTTGCCACGCCGTCATAAACATAACCTAAAGAAGGTTTTTCATCACAATCACACAGACGTAGCAACCTCATGATCAGAGTCATAACCTTAACAATAATATCTACATTGGACCAAAACCTATCATCCACAATAATAGCCCTCACTTGGTTTCCTTTCACCTCTTTCTGAAACTTCTCAAAGCCCGGATCATCCACCAACTGCTTCAAAAAACCCCTTCTCTCATACAAACTACTCAATGCTATAAATACCGTGCCAAAACGAGTAGCACCTGCAGAAATTATTTTTGTCCACCCCTCCTTTTTCCTCAACCAAGCAAGTACCCATTTACGGTTATAAACAAAGGAATTGACTTTAGCACCATCTTGTGCCAATGTTTTAACAAGCGGAAGTTCACAAATATCCTTCATAATTAAATTAACACAATGGGCAGCACAAGGTGACTAAAACAACGACGGATACTTTTCTTCAAGTAAAGATCCGGCTTTTTTGTAATTAGCCGCATTATCCGTAACAACATGCAAAACATTCTCAACACCAACCAAATCAATAACATCAGAGAAGAGCTTGCACAAATTATCAGCACTAGACACAATATCAGATGCATCCACAGACTTGATAAAAGATAATCCTTTAGGACAATAAACCAAGAAGTTAATTAATGATCTATGTCTCCTATCGGTCCACCCATCAGCCATAATTGTGCAACCAGAAGTAACCCAATGTTTTTTAAGATCATTAATTTCTAACTGTGATTGTGACTTCAATTCTGCAAGCAAATTTGTTCTTAGTGCATGATAAGACGGACCTACATACCCAGTGCCCATATTGGCTATTCTAGTGATTGCTTGCTCAAAGAAAGGAGAGTTGACAGCATTCAAAGGGATACAAGCATTAAAAAACCACGTAGCAACGACCAAATCTGTTTCTAACACTCTTTCCCTACTTAGAATTTTTGACTTTATCGTAGGTTGAGAAGTGTCTACCCCTGCTTTACCTCGCATATAGCTCCCGATGTTATTTGTTTTTTTTTCTTTTGGCACTATCATTCGTATCCACAAGAGTTTCACTTTCAATATCATCATCACTTCCTGCATCAACACTTAATAAATTTGATGCTTGTTTCTTTTTCTTCTCATTGTCAAAATGTTCCTTAACTTTGAATCGTGCCGTTTCTGAAGCCGAATTACATTTTCTAACCTGACCTATGATGCCGGCAATATGTTGCTTGAATCGGTTAATTCCCCCGCCAGAAAGAATAATGCCACAAATATCACACTTTATTCTAGTTTTATTCCCAACCGGCGATAACTCAGTTCCATACTCCCATCCAATGTCAGTTATACGGCGGACATTTGGAACATAATTGCTTTGTTGTGATGTATGCTCATTTTCGGTTGGAGGCGGAACAGAGGAAGGAGTACCCGAAGTGTACTATGAAATTCCTATTTAAGAAATAAAACCAACATTTATTAAGTATTTAAGTTAACTAATCCATCAACTAAAGTACAAACTACATTACTAAACTCTAATGTAATCCATCAACTAAACCAAACACGTAATCCATCACAAAATTACAAATTATATAATCCATCAACTAAACCAATCATTTAATGTAATCCATCAACTAAACCATGTTACCAAACACCAAACACGTAATCCATGTCAAAATTACGAATCTAATAATTACTTTCGCTACTTTTAGTAAAAAATTAACAAACTACAATTTAACAAACTACAATAGGCTGCAAAAAAACAATAGAAGTAAAACACATGTTAATTTTATTCTTATTTCTTCGAATTAAACAAAAAAAAACAAAAAAAGAAGAAGAAAGTCGCGACTTACTTGGGAGCAGCTCCGGCGCAGCGTGGCAGGTGGAGGAAGGCAGATGGGCGTGTTCGGCGCGGCGTGGCAGGTGGAGCAGGTGAGGCGCGGTGGAGGAGGCGCGGTGTGAAAGTGAGGCCGTGAGGGGTAGGGTTTTTTTTGCTTACCCCCTTTCTCTTCTCAATCAATTTTCAGCTACTCAAACTCAAAGAAGGAAGGGTACTCACAGTAGGTTTCTGAAATTTTGTTTTGTATTTTTTCTCTCAGCCAAAGGGCAAAATCGTAATTTAAAAAAAAAGGTGCTGACCGGTTCGCAAGACCGAACCGGGCGACCAGTTCGCCGGGCGAACCGGTCCGAATCACAGGTTCGGCCGCATCGCCTCAGCAAACCTTTTTTGGTGCTCACCTGGACCGGTTAAGGCGCCAGTTCCTGGCCAGACCGGTCGGACCGGCCGGTCCGGTCCGGGTCTAAGAACAGTGACATAAAGTCATAAACAGCTTCAGTGGCAAATTAGACAAATTCATTCTCCTATTTTCAAGTCACACGCAATCTAAGTACGTAATTATATATGACTATTCAGCTTTTACATACTGGTCCGAGTTTAATTTCTTTCACGGTTGATACCGTTAACTGCTAAGTTGGGTGAGGACAAAACACGAGGAAATAAAAAACAAAACAAAACAAGAAAGCCCTCTTTACTTAATGGGATTCCATCAAAGAGCAAAAAACAACTTGTTGCCTTAAGGAATCCATTGAAAGGGATAAGTGTTTAAGAAAGTTTGAGACTTTATAAAAGAAGTTGTAATTTTATTTCAATCTAAATTGTTAAAACATTACAAGGCGATGAATTATTTAGAGGTAATACTAGATTCTAGAATGACCTTTTGACTCTTCAAATTTCTAAACATGAATAAATAAAAAATCATGAAAATATAAATTTTGACTCTAAGACAGATGATGGGAATGGACTTAACTTAAAGACTACCAAAAGTAAATGTTGAAATTATTAAGGAATAAAAGGATTCAAACTTCATAAATCTCCTTTATTGCATTAAAAAGAAGATCCATAAATCTTTCAAACCATATATGGTACACCTGGAATTTACTCAATCAGAGCAGTTTTACAAGAGAATTTTGTGATTTATTCTAGCCCGTAGGTTGAACATTAAATTTTAGTCCAGTAATAAAGCCCTTTCTTCATGATTTCTTCCCCTGTCATTCACGTTCTCTGCGTGTAGACTCCTCCCGAGTTTTCTTTTCTGTCGAATAAGATGACTACAAGACCTTTACCTGTGTATTTCATAGTGCGCAAACCTTACTACCATGTGATTCCAATAATATTGTTCTTTTGTAGGAAAGAAACGTCTACGAATCTTAACCAACTTTAAAATGAGCTCAACTAATGGTGCAAACAAAAAATCCAAATGCCAAGTTGATATAATTGCTAAAGGTTTCAAATGCTCCTCACCACGAATAACAATTTTGACACTCGACTTTCTTACCGTCCAGATAAGATGTTTCGATGATAATGTCAATGTCATAACCGTTGGTTTTCACTGTAAAGAGATCATCATTAACTTTTTGTATCATCATACTTTGTGATCCCCCATATCAAAATTTGAACTTGGTCACTAAAATATATTTTGAATCAAAATATATTAGATGCATTTTTGGTAGGATTTATATAAAAAGTCCACACACCATCTTTAAGGTTAACATCATTATCTTCCCTTTCTTCGGATTCATCATAAATTGGAGGACAATCATAAACGTTTTCTTCACTATCATATTCTTCCTCAATTTTCAAAACATCAGTTTTAGTATTAAATAGACTTCCTTGAAATCCGTACTCTTGTCGATCAGGGAAATTTGAACAAGAATCATTTTATGAAGTTTGATATTGATCAATAGAATTAAGATCCCCATGACATAATTTCTCATTCTTCGATTCGTGAAAAATTATTTCGTGTTTGAAAGACTCGTTAGATGCTACATGCTTGTGGAGCTCTTTCTCGACATTTGGTGAGAGATTGATTACATCATTATAGGTTCGATATGGCTTCAATTAGCAATTGTAGAGCCCAAACCACCAAGACCTAGTCTAGCGGGAAGTACTTGACAGACAATCGTGTAAAATCGTTGCTCGCAGGTCCCATCAACTCAGGGTTGAAGTTCGAAGGCTATATTGTGAATGGGTTTTGGTTCCACACATATATGCATTTGAGCCCTAATAAGAGTGATTGTAGCGGGGTTTACGTGAAGAAAGACATGGGAGGAACTGACGCCACCGACTTCTACGGGACATTGAAAGACATAATATAAGTGGAATATTGGGGAAGTAGAAGACTGCTTTACATTGTATTTTTCAATTGCAGGTGTTATGCTATTGGGCGTCTAGGGACAGATGTTCACGAGACGAATAAAGTGGTTGATATTAACCCTCAACGTTCACTGTCCACCAACGAGCCGTTTATGTTTGCAAATCAAGCCCTTCAGTCGTACTACATCCCATATCCAAAACTTACAAACGGTCGACCGTGTCAAAAGGGATGGATGGTTGTATCTACAATTCCGGCTAGGCAAGTGATTGACATGCATCATTGAGTGATTCGAGCGAAGTAGAAATGGGGATGCTAGAGCAAGTGTTTCAAGAGAACGAATCTGTAGGGATATATCTGTTTGTAGACTTGAGCTCATTTGATATGAATATCCAATTGGGGGCATGTGAGTTTGAGGTCGTCGAAGAGCTCCAATGAGGAGGGGAAGATGAAGTTGAGGACGAAGATGAAGATAGTGAAGACATGGAGTTAGATTCAGATGATGATGACTATGATTAGTTCATTAGATTTATAATAATTTAAATTGATTGTTTGTGAAGTACGTTATTTCTAATGGTTCATTAGTGTTGTAAAAGACAGTTGGAATTGGTTCTTTTAAAAGTAACAGTTTATATGTGATAGATACATGGTCAACATGAAAAGTAACACTACATCTTAAAACATAGAGAAATTAAAAATAATTGTACACAATTTAGAAACGATTACGCTAATAATAGTTCAACATAAAAATTACACTAAGAGTCTAACATAGTGAACTTAAAAATAAAAGTATACAATTTAGAATTACACTAACAGTCCAACATAACCAAATTAAAAAGTACAAACATAAATAAAAATACTACTCGTTCTCATCAACATCATCAGCCTTAATCGGGACATCCGAATTATCAGAGTCCGCCATGCGATAAGTGTCATCCCCAACTGCATCATCATCGTCACCACCCAGTTCTACAACATTGTCAAGGTCGTGAAAGATAGGTTTCTCCTCCATCGTAGCATGCACCTCCTCCTCATATGATCCGTTTGTGTAGTCCAGGACATACGCAGACGCTGTGGAAGAACTGGGAGCAAATGGATTTTGCCTTTGACGTGGCGGCCTAGGAACCGTATGTCGTGCTCCCCTTCTACGTGCTGACCCCATGAATGCCTCAACTGGAATCTATGGAGGTATAACCCATGTCGTCTGAATCTGCTGCTCTCTCCAGCTCTGCATAAACATAAGAAAGGCGTCGAATCCATGATATGAGGCCGACATCGTCTCCTGGTTCTGCGCTACAAGTCTTTGATGACGGCCTACAAGTAATCTAGCTCCCTCTTGAACTGAATGTCGTACGCCTCTAGATCTGCTCTGCCCGATGTGCCCTTCACCCTTCCTTCTTCACTGGCCCAGTGGCCTTGGTCCTCAGTGCGGCATCAAACTCGTGCAACTTAGTTGGTGGTGGATATCTCCTTCTTAATAGTTCATGTACTTCCTATGCATTAATGTTTGAAAGAATCAGTATTTAGATTAGAATAAACTAGTGTAGCCACCTAATCTACCCACTCGCACCTCGGTGGCTGTCCGAAAGTACCGCGCCTCGCCTTCACCCTTCTCGTATGACCAAATTTGTACGCCTCATCGTGTCTAATAGGATCCTTGTGGTTAGGGTTCGCCACCGCCTACACATTTCAAGAAAGAGAACCTTAAACTAAATTAAACATAGATTAAGATTACTTAATTACGCACATGTTTTTATTTTTAATAAATCATACCATCCGACGTTTGATCTCCTATAGGTCGAAGGATTCACCTCTGCCTCCGCTCTTGACACCCAATGCTTAATCACCTTCGCCTCCAACGCATCGTTCATCCAAGGGAACTCCAACATAATTCGGATCATCCTTCCTCTCCATGTATTGCTTCTTGGTATTGTGAATTAAATACTTATAACAATTTTTCGTCTTCTTTTGGAATGCCCTATGTACATCGTATTTATCTAACTATCGAACCCCATATATAGTCTACAAAATAATAAAGTTTTTAGGATTATTCATATTATGCGTTTTGATGTATTAATACATTAAATTAAATAATATATTTATGTAATAACTCCTCACCATAAATTTAATCCACATATCATGTTGGACCGTCGGGGATCGCCAAGTAGGAGGGTTAAAACGTCTGCACAAACTGTCTAATCAAATCTGTGATCGTCGTTGCAACCTCACCACTAGAGGGGACGTAAACAGGCCTCGATCCGACAATCTAATCATATGCCTCTAAGACTGGTCACTGGGTACCGTCACACCTCTAGAGGGTCCCCTACTTGGGTGCTACTGTGTGCATGTGCATACTTCCGATACTGGAGTCTCGGTCGGCCTCGCCCTCTGGCCACCTTCGGTGGACCCTGTAGACGGTGGTCTCTGCCTTCTGGTGGACTTTAATGATAGTGATGTAGCCCTCGATCCAAATGATGTACGAGCTGTCTGGCGCAGCTCTGCTGCAGCGGGCGGATCAGAATCCTCAAAAGAAAGGCGACACTGTAATGTAGGAGTCAGCGATGTAAATCCCTCTCGCGGCCCACGAGCCTAGGCCTGGACAAGTGGCTCGGCTGGAATTCTAGGCTGGGAAGTGCCGGTGGTCTCGAGAGCGTCAGGGTACATAACACCGCGACCCCCGTGACGCATACGTACCAAAGGTCCAAGACTAACTCTACCCCCACCCGTAGGAGGGCCACTGCCAGTCAAACGTGGTCGACCACTGCCAGTCGAACGTGGCTGATCGTTTGACATGACGAATAAATACTACGAAACTAAGGAAAAATATCTAAGTTAGATAATTGAGAGAGATTCCCTAAAACTCAATTATTAATAAGTTACAAAGATTCCCTAAAACTACGTAAGCATTATTTCTAAGTTATACAAATTTTGTACAGGAATCGTATTCTAATTTTAAAAGATTCCTAAAGATCATTTTTCTAAGTTGTGTAAATATTAAACATACAACATATAAAAACTAAACCAAATAAACTAATTAAACTAACAATTTAACATTAAAATTAATAATAATACGTACATGCATTTAAACCAACAATTGGACATTTAAACTAATAATAATATATTAAATAAGCTAAGATAAACATTTAACATTAAAACTAATAATTTAACATTAAATAAGCTAAACTAACAATTTTACATAAACTTTTTATTAAAACATTAAATATAAGACATAATCGAGAAAAGGCGAAAAAAAACTTACAAATATCCGAAGTAGTGACTACTAGGCGATTGCGAAGGAGGGGGGGGGGGAGAGAGGGAGAGTGAAAGTGAAGTGATGAGGATGAACGGAGGAAAGGGGGGTATTTATAGGAAAATACCCCATTTTTCACGACAGCGCCACTGAAATTAGGGAGGCGCGCCCTAATTTCGGCCCCTCCTCGACCGTTGTGCGGTAGCGGATACTCTACTTTGGCGGGATTTTTCCTGCGAAAGGTATCTGCGACTGGCAGGCGGTTACGAATGGTGTGGAGACTGTCCGACAGTCGCCAGGCCATTGCAAAGACCTGGCAACCGCCGGGCGGTTGCGATGGGGCGTTGCAAATGCCCTCTCAGTCTTCTAGTGAATGATAAGCAATAAAAATCTGAGATTTTTAGACTGCTAAGTCAGTTTATAGTTTTCATAAATAGGTGTAGGGTGTTGATTTGGCAATAGATCGTATCGTATATATATATATATATATATATATATATATATATATACGTGTGTCGGTTACAAGAGTATAATCTAATAATACAACGAGTCTATCTCAAATCAGGCCTACACTATGTATCTCGTGTAGACTTGGTCCGGAACACCCCGAACTAATGTCTCGATGCTTGGATGGCAATAGTATATTGGTGACTAAATCGGTTGTACGTCGGTGATCGTCTTCGATATGATATCGAGGATTACCCTCGATGTGAGATCGGTAATGTGGTGGTATGACGTATCAGTGGAATACAAGGTAGTCCCGATATCGAATGCGATATCGAGTGTGAGATCGGTAATGTATTTCGATGTGATGCGTAGTAGCTGAGGGATAATTATTTCTTACTTTGGGATCCGGGCACCGCGTATTTATAGACATCGGGATCCGGGGACCACAGTAACATATCGGTGATTATTACCGATATGACATCGAAAATGGCCCCCGATATGGTCCAATATGGGCCTGGTTTGGGCCAGGCCCAGTATGCGGGAAATGCCCATATCATTTAGTCCCCAATTTGGGGATTCTTGTCTTAGAGATAAGAATTCGCAAATTTAATTTTAAATTTATGGGTTACCTATACCCCTCGTCCCGCCAGTTCAAATGACGGAGATCAAATATGCGGGGAATGCGCTTTGTGATGAACTTCGATGGGTCCCCTAATGCAGTGACGCATAGTTTGAGGTCCTCGTTTGAATTCTACGTTTCTTGGCAATTGAGTTTGTTCTAAATGTGGGAATTGCACTTTGAGAATTGTGATGGGGCCGCCAGTGTAACTGTTATACCTTCGAGGCGTTTTGCGTAAAAGGATAGCATATCGGGTCTCATCGTCGATATTATGTCGAAACTCATATTCGATATGATGTCGAAAGTATCCTTCGATGTGGTTAAAGCTTCCGTCTATAAGTAGGGCTGGTAAGAGACTTTGAAGGTCATAGTTTTCTGCGTTTTCTCTGTCATTTAGCGTAACCACATAGGTATGTATATCGGTAATCATATTCGATATATTCCCCGACGTGTATTTCGATCTCGCCGTTGTACTGGATTTAGTTATTATTATTTTCTCATGCCGATACTCTGATTTTTCTGCAGGTGCATTATATGTTTCTGAGATATTCCGTCAGAATGGGTTTCAGACAATTGATGCTTAAACTTCAAGCCGACCGTGATGCTTAGAAAGCTGCTGAGACAGCAGCAGTCGCGGTGGCGGCTGAAACAGGGTATGCGTCTAGCTTTAACTTGAATAATGTTGCCACTGAGGTTCTAGCAGAGGCATCGGGAATAGAACAACCTCCCACTAGCACTGTAGTTCCTGAACGTATTAGTGAAGAATGTTTCGAAAATGTTCCTGCAACGGTTGGGTCCTTTAGCTAGGACACTCTTGATATTGTGGGGGGCCTGGACGGTGCGGCCAATTTCTTGGAGGTGTTGACCTCGAAACAGAAAGGTGGTGTTCATTCTCCTGTAGGAACTGTGTTGACGGAGAGACCAATTACTAGGTCTCTTTTTAGTGAGTACGTAGCTCCACGTTCTGAGTCGATGGCCTACATCCCTTTGACCGGGAACGTTGGAGGTTCAGAATCGAATACCCCTGTCGACTTGGGTGATTCAGTGGATGCGCCTTTTACCGTGGGGTCATGTTCTTTAAGCCCGAACCCTATTAGCGGCAAGGGAAAGGCGACTGCTTCTGGTACGACTGACAAAGGTAAAGGGCCATTGCATGAGTCCTCGATATTGGAGGTTTTGCCCCTGTCTTTCCTGGGATTCCGATTACGAAGCCTGCCATTGACCTAGCTAGGATATCAGGTAATAAAAGGTCTCATGAGGGGACTGTCCCTAATGTCCACTCGTCTTCGAGTTCGGGCCCCAGGAAGGCGGGTGCAGTCAAATCCTCCAAACGAGTAGAATTCCCTGAAGCAGATGATGTACGGGGAATGATGCGGGCTTTTCCTCTTTCAGACAATGTGCGGGTGCTCACAAAATTCGAGCGGGCTCAGAATATTCGTCGCAGCACTCACCTGTTTCAGAGTGTACGTATTCTACACGAGTTCGATTGATTTTATTTGACTGTTTAACATGATGTCACAGATTGTATTGTGCAGACGGCCAAGCTTGCGGTCTCGTGTCTGAAGACAATTCGCGAGTCCAAATGTGACCCTGATGCTATTGCTGCCGAGCTCGAGGCTGATATCTTGAGGATGGGGGAGTTCAACCCCATGGTGTTAGAGAAGTTGGAGGCTGAGAAAGAGGATGCCCTGAACACATGTCGCAAGCTCCAAGAGGAGTATGATTTGTTGAAGGGAAACTTTAAGACATTAGTGACTGAGATCGACCAAGGAAAGGCGCGTGAAATTGCGGCCAATAGGGAGCTGGAGAAACTGAGGGTTAAGGTGGTGGCAGTGAAGGCTGCTAACGAACGTCTCTCATTGGAGCTCTCCACTGCCAAATTAGCTCCCTTTGACTTGGTATATATCCTGTTTATGATATCTGCTTCTGTTTTTTCCTCCTGTATTTATTAGAGTTTGATTCGTAGGAACATCGTCCTGATCTCCTCCGTCTTTGAGCGGAGAAAGTTATGGAGAGCTTGAGCTTCCGAGACTTAATCTTGAAGGTTAGGGAGGCAGCATTTCATGCTTGCGTAGGGCAAGTATTGAAGAATGACGGTTTCAAGGATTCCCTCGAACTGAGTGGGTTGAACCCGAGGCATGATCATAAGGACCTGCCGGTTGGTGGACTAGATGAGGTGGAGGAGGGTTCGGCCAAATCTGACGTGTTTTCTGAGGTTGTTGAGAAGAAGACTAAAGGGTCCCTGTGGGAATAGTTGTTTGCTACCCTTATTGTTACCTAAATTTATCCCTTTTCGGATTATTTCCAATCCGTGGTTCTGTAACTAAGTATTTATTTCTCTGTTGTCTTCATAATATGTGACTCTTCGTGGCCTTGTTGTCTGATAACTTGTTGATTTGTTTATTGTCATGATGATGGAGTATGCAATATTCCGATATCTGAGCCGCATTCCTTTCGTTCTTGTATTTGATGAGATTTCTTTAATCTGTTTGTTGTGAACAATGAATGATTAGAATTTCCTCGGGTTTGGTAGAAACATGGGTAATCTGCCACTGCTCATGTGTTTAGGATCGACTTCGTTATCACAGGGGATATTCTTCTTGTGGTCAGGGACCCATCCCGTTATCACAGGAAAACCGCTACCGTTGCAATGTTTATGGTCGACCCTGTTATCACAGGGGATATTCTTCTTGTGGGTAGGGGCGCATCCCGTTATCACAGGGAAACCGATACCGTTGCAATGTTTATGGTCGACCCCGTTATCACAGAGGATATTCTTCTTGTGGGTAGGGGGCATCCCGTTATCACAGAGAAACCGCTACCGTTGCAATGTTTATGATCGACCCCGTTATCACAGGGGATATTTTTCTTGTGGGTAGGGGCGCATCCCGTTATCACAGCGAACCCGCTATCGTTGAAATGTGTATGATCGACCCCGTTATCACAGGAGATATTTTTCTTGTGGGTAGGGGTGCATCCCGTTATCACAGGGAACCCACTACCGTTAAAATGTGTATGATCGACCCCGTTATCACAAGGGATATTTTCTTTGATTGACCCCGTTATCACAGGGGACTTTTTCTTGTGGGTAGGGGCGCATCCCGTTATCATAGGGAACCCGCTACCGTTGATGGGTAGGAGCCTTTCTTTGTCTTTTTTGCCTATGCCTCTTGGTGACTCTGTCATCGTGGAGTCTATAGGTCATTAATCCCTATAAAACATCACAGACAAGAAAGATTTTCGATTTAAAAGCTAATATGAAAGCACGAAATGATGCGCATGTGTTATCTGCGGAATGTTCCCTCAATCTAGGGGTTTCAGTTTTATGCAAGAAAAGGTGTTTCCATTGTGTTCTAACGAGCCTGTTGTATCTGTTTGTACATGTTGTATTTGTTTGTACCTGTTGTACCTGTTTGTACCTGTTGTACCTGTTTAGACGGATAATATTGGATAATCTGGGGCAATGCCCCCTAAATCCCTCCTTTTAAAAAGTGAGGGTTTAATATTGCCTATGTCCTTTTCGGATATAGTAATGTGTGGTTTAGGGGCTATGTACCTATAAGAGGGCGATGTGCTAAACACATATCTATGGGAATACTCCCGAATTCTTCGTGCCATTCTCTGCACTTCCGTAATGTCCGATTAGGACATATCCATGCATGAAATATGAGATTCCACAAAGCAACAAATAAAAAGGTAATGACAGATAACGGTCGAAGGCTAGGTGAACCTAGCCCGCCTACGTATCCCGTTGAATGGGGAATCAGACCGGCGTAGTTCCCCCTGTTTTAAGTTTACAGACTAACCCACGATGAGGCAATGTTTCAATTGTTCACGCATAATATAAAAACTACTGAGATTTAAAATATTGTTCTTGTTTGTTCCTCATGGCGATCACTCCGTGCGCAGAATGTATTTTTGGTCTGGGACTTGTATCTCTTGTCTTCTTCTAATTCTAGGGTGCTTCAGGGAGTCCACATAGCACATCCATCCTTGTACCTGGTCGCCTAAAATTTCGCCGACCCCTTGAGGCGTCGGGAATTTAATCTTCTGGTAATAAGTAGAGACCACTGCCCTGATCTGGTTGAGCGCCGATCGGCCAATGATGGTGTGGTAGGGAAACATGATGTCGACAATTGCGTATTTTATCGGCCTCACCCGAGTGCGTGGGCTTCTGCCAAACATGGCGTGCAATACCATTTGTCCAAGTGGCACTACCTCTGCTCTGCCGAATCTGGTCAATGGGGGTGGATATCAGTTTCAGCCGGTCCGGGGTTATCCTCATATGCTCGTAGACTTTTGAGAATATCAGGTTTGCGGAGCTTCCGCTATCCACTAGCACTTTATGCACCTGATATTCATCCACATTAATAGTAATAACCAATGGGCAATCTAGTCTACCTGCGGTTAATGCCAACGGACTAAGTTGCTCCAAGTCTCTCCTGGTGAAAGATATCTCCTGCTCCAAGTACGCTTCCGGTATGATTGCATTGGTGTACCCAATGTAGGCTCCACCCTGGAGTCTCCGTGTTATGGTTTCTCGGCCGTGAGCCATGTCAGCTCCCGAGCCTCCTCCGTTGATCACGTTTATAACACCTCTGCTTGGGGCATTCACTATGGACCTACCACGCTCCTCGGGTGCCTCAATCAACTTCTGCTTTCCTCTCCTGGGTGAGTAATCTCTTATAGGGGATAAGGAACGTTCTGCCCCTCTAGCATCTTCCTTGGCGCTCCTGACAAACTCGACCAATTTCCCTTCTTTAATCAATCTTTCGATTTCATTCCTCAGGTGCGTACAGTCCTTCATCCTGTGTCCAGGTTGACGGTGGTACGCGCAGTATTTGCCTGATGACTTCATCCCGGGAGTCTCATTCAATGGCCTGGGTTCTATCAACCATATGTTTCTTTTTGCCACGGCCATCACCTCCAAAATGCCTCTATTTAATGGGGTGTACGTCCTTGGGGGCCTTTCCCTGTTGCGATCTCTGTCTGCGTTCCTGCTGGAAAATGAACCCTGACGCGTTGCCATCATCTCGTCCTCGTAAACCATTTGGTTTGCGAGCATGTTGATCTGTGCTATGGTGGGCTCAATCAATTTGATTAGCTCCCCGACGAACCTGCAATGGGTTGTACCCTTGAACAACATCATCATGACCTGCCCGCCATGCGGCTCATCCACCTTCAACAATTCATCATTGAACCTCTTCATATAGTCTTGGAGGTTTTCCCTATCCCTCTGCTGCACAGCGCCGAGGTGTAGCAGGTTGGTCTTCATTCTCTTTTGGCTAGAGAATTGGTTCTCAAAATTTTCCCGTAGTTGATCGTAGTTTGTTATGGATCCGGCCTCCAGCCTAGCGAACCAATCCAGTGCAGCGCCCGTTAAAGTGGTGGATAGGATCTTTGCCTTTATGTTTCTCGAGTAGTTGTGCAGGTTCAAAATGCTATCGACATGATGGAGATGATCTGTTGGATCACTTCTTCCGTCGTACGGCTTGATCGCTGGGATCTTGTCCCCTATTTGCAATACCTCAGCCTCTATCTCATCCGAAAACGGGGTCCTACTGCGACCCTTCCCAGGACTCTCAGCCACCTTCCTCGTCAACTCCGCCCTCTCACGGTCTAGCTGTTCCATCCTCCTTGATATTACCCGCAGTATTTCCACATCCTCATTCCTTGAATACGCAATATCGGCGCGGTCGGGACCGTATTCCATTCTCCAGATAACTTCCGCCGTCTCGCGGTCAAGCCGTTCCATCTTTCTTGCTATCTCTCGATCCAGGGTCCTGGGGTCCCGTCTCTCTGATCTGTCGTAAGCAGCAGGCGATATCTCTCTGGAGGAGTCTCTCGTATCCTCCTATTCATCATATCCTTTCTTTGCCCTTCTCTCACACGCTCTGGATTCACGGGGCCTTGCCCGAACGTCCCTTGTCCTTTTGTTCCGCCAGTCGTGGAAGCGAAGTCTCCAGTGTAGTGTCAAGTGCCGCTTTTACAAAAGCGTTGATCTGCGCTAGCATCTCCGGGGTTATGGCGGCAGGGGGAACGGTGCTCCGACCTGCAGCCATCGTCTCCTATGAGCTGGGAAAATCCTAGTTTGGCACCTCGGTCATTGGGACATCTGCTGCCGGGATTTCAGTGGTCGGGCCCTCAGTAGTAGGTCCCGCCGCATTTAGTATGGCAGTGGTTGGACCAGAAATCGTGGCTCGCAGTGGCCTTTTGGGACCGCGCCTACGTCGCGGTTCATTCTGTGATGGAGGAAGTTCCATCTCGGCTTGGGTCATTCTCTGTTCTTGGTCAGTCGGCTGTAGAGGGGGTGGTGTGTCCTCAATCCTCGTGTTTCTAGTCGCAACTCCGTTAAACTCGGATCGGGTCCTCCTTCCTTGTATCTTGGTGTCCTC
Organism: Linaria vulgaris; assembly: GCA_948329865.1. Lineage (NCBI taxonomy): Eukaryota > Viridiplantae > Streptophyta > Magnoliopsida > Lamiales > Plantaginaceae > Linaria > Linaria vulgaris. Next base: position 16,731,074 of record OX415252.1, read on the forward strand.
GTCAGTGAACTGGTGTTCCCACAGACGACGCCACTGATTTGGTAATAGATCGTATCGTATATATATGCGTGTGTCGGTTACAAGAGTATAATCTAACAATACAACGAGTCTATCTCAAATTAGTCCTACACTATGTATCTCGTGTAGACTTGGTCCGGAACACCCCGAACTAACGCCTCGATGCATGGATGGCAATAGTATATTGGTGACTAGATCGGTTGTACGTCGGTGATCGTCTTCGATATGATATGGAGGATTACCCTCGATGTGAGATCGGTAATGTGGTGGTATGACGTATCAGTGGAATACAAGGTAGTCCCGATATCGAATGCGATATCGAGAGTGAGATCGGTAACGTATTTCGATGTGATGCGTAGTAGCTGAAGGATAATTATTGCTTACTTTGGGATCCGAGCACCGCGTATTTATAGACCTCGGGATCCGGGGACCACAGTAACATATCGGTGATTATTACGATATGACATCGAAAGTGGCCCCCAATATGGTTTGGGCCAGGCCCAGTATGCGGGAAATGCCCATATCAGGTGTTGTGAAGTGAATTTGAGGAAAATATATAATAGCAAGCTTCCTTCTCAAATATTGCCTGTTATATTGCAAATTTCATTCTTGAAGTATTGCAATATTTTGAATATAGCCACAAATACCTTTATTTTCTATTTCATCCCTAAACACCCAACAAAATTAAACGAGAATTACAAAAACAATAAAGTTTTTTTTCTCCTCTCAGTTATTTTTATATTTCTTGTTTATGTTGAAAACTAATTTGCAATAAACAAAAGAAGAAAAATTAAATATGAAAGTTATGGATCAGCCGTGCATTATGAAGTTGAGATATTAAGCATTATTAATATGTCCCACTAATTAAGGAGGTTAGTTAGTAACTTACATGATTGAAAGATATTTAAATAAAATTATAATTCTAAAAAATGCTAAATCTCCTATAAATATGGGAGAGTGGATGTAATTGTAACGCAGGAGAGATGAGCTCAAGTGCTCAACCGTGAGCTATGTAAACAAATATATAAATGATATTACATTATTGTAATAGCAAATTCTCTCGTCCAATAATGCATAATTCATATCTAGCCCCAAATATTTTTATCTTATTCCTAATATATCCTTAAACACCTAACATGTAGTATCAAAGCCACTCCTGGCTCGATATCTAAAAAAAAATTAAAATAAATCCCTTCCAACAAACTCGCCTTCGAATATTCGCAACAAAGAAATAAATCCTTGTTATGTAGCGTCCAAATACGAGGAAGTTATTTCATCTCGTGAACACTGGGATATTGTCGACCAAGACGACAAGCACAAGACGGAGGGAGAAGCATCGCCGATGACAGTCAAAAAGAAGAGAAGAAGGAGCATAAGGAGAATAAGACTAGAGATGCAAAAGCCTTGTCCTTTATGCACCATGGGGTAAGTCGATCTATGCTTCCACTAATAACGGGTGTTAAAAATCTAAAAATGAAGGGAATATTTTGGAAAAAGTAATTTGGTGGCTATGAGAAATAAAATTGCAAGATGATCCTTAAATAAAGTAAAGGATCACAGGAAGCTCACAAAGAGCCAAACTTGGAAAAAGCAATCCAAGTTGAAGTTACTGCAGGTGAAGAAAAAAAAAATGACGTCAGCAGAATAACAAAAACGCCTCAAAAGGCAGTGAAGCAAAAAAATATTGCAGCTACAAATGTAGCACGTGAAGCTATAAAGCTCTCAAGAAAAGTGGAGCAAAAGGTAGTGAAGCAAAAAAATATTGCAGCTACAAATGTAGCACGTGAAGCTATAAAGCCCCCAAGAAAAGTGGAGGATCTTCAACGGCAACAAGAAGTTCCACTACAAAATTGCGACACAAAGTCGACCACTACAAAATTTTTATAAGTCCTGTTCAAGATCAACAAGAGTCTGAACTGGAGATTTTGAGACCAAGGGAACAATTCGCGGAGAGTTTCACGAAGGCAATCACCGCTAAGAGTCTGGTTCCAAAATAAAGACCCCATTGCAAATTAAAACGAGGTGTTGAAAATTAATATGCAATAAACAAAAGAAGAAAAATTAAATATGAAAGTTCTGGATCAGCCGTGCATTATCTAGAATTATGAAGTTGAGATATTAAGCATTATTAATATGTCCCACTAATTAAGGAGCTTAGTTAGTAACTTATATGATTGAAAGATATTTAAATAAAATAATGATTCTAGAAAATGCTAAGCCTCCTATAAATATGGAAGAGTAGATGTAATTGTAAAGCAAGAGAGATGAGCTCAAGTGCTCAACCGTGAGCTATGTAAACAAATATACAAATGATATTGCATTATTGAAATAGCAAATTCTCTCCTCCAATAGTGCATAATTCATATCTAACCCCAAATATTTTTATCTTATTCCTAATATATCCCTAAACACCTAACAGTTTATTGTGTCATTCAAAATTATTTTTTTTACTTCCCTTATAATTTTTCAGTACACGACTGCTCTAAACCGTGATTGTCACTACAAGATAACAGGGTCCATACGGACCTAAATTAGGTCCCTATTGACCCCCCAACGGTCCCTGAAGGTCAATAGGGACCGCACGTAGGTCGCTATTGTGCTGTCCCTATAGACCTCGGTCGCTTGCCATCAGGGACCGCAATTAGGTCCCTGATGAGGGCAATAACGACCGGAATATTAGGGACCGCTTTGCGGTCCCTGATACTTTAAAAGCAATGGCGACTTAAATTAGGTCCCAATTATTGTTTAATCAATAGGGACCGCAGTTGGATCCCTATTATTTTTCATACAATAGGGACCACCATTATGTCCCTATTGATTCAAAAATAAGAGGGACCTAAATTAGGTCCTTATTGACCCCCCAACGGTCCCTGAAGGTCAATAGGGACTGCACGTAGGTCGCTATTGTGCGGTCCCTATTGACCTCAGTCGCTTGCCATCAGGGACCGCAATTACGTCCCTGATGTGGGCAATAGCGACTGGAATACCAGGGACCGCTTTGCGGTCCCTGATACTTTAAAAGCAATAGCGACCTAAATTAGGTCCCAATTATTGTTTAATCAATAGGGACCGCAGTTGGATCCCTATTGTTTTTCATACAATAGGGACCGCGATTAGATCCTTATTGACTGAAAAACAATAGGGACCTAACCCCGGTCTCTATTGCTTTTACGTCAATAGGGACCTCATTGCGGTCCCTACTAATATTCATAGAGTACTCTATGAATATTCGTAGGGACCTAACTGCGGCCCCTAATAATAGTAATAGGGACCACAATTAGGTCTCTACTAATATACATAGAGTATTTATGAATATTAGTAGGGACCTAACTGCGGTCCCTAATAGTCTGTGAGGAAAATAAAAAAATAATAATATTCCGAAAATATTCTAGAATATTATTGTTTTTTTTGTAGAAATATGATTATAACAAGATCGAAACAATAAAATAATGGAGAAAAATTTAATATAATGACATGAAAGTATTAATGAATGTAACAAGATGAATGAAATATGACTAATAATAGAAAATAAAATATGAATGAAAACAAAAAGATGAATGAATAAAAAAAACAAGTGAAAGAAATGAAAGTGTAGATCCAAAATAATAGAAAAATAATAAAAGAATGTGTAGATCCAAAATAATAGAAAAGTAAGAAAAGAAAGTGTAGATCTAACATAATAGAAAAGAAAGACTGTGTTCGTGATTTGTTTTTTTTTTTTGTTGGGTGATTTTTGTTTTTGATTTGTGTTGGTAAAAAGAAGAAATTTTTTTGTGTTGGGTGATTTTTGGGGAAAAGATAAGTGGTTTTGTGTTGAAAAAGAAGATAGTGTTTTTGTGTTGGGTGTTTTTTTTATAGATTAATGAAATTTGATGTGTAAGAGTGGTGAGTATATATAGAGGAGAGGGTGAAATTTTCAAATTTTCGTCAAATTCAAATTTTCCCCTCAATCCCGCCTAAACTTTTCGCCAAAATTTCAAAATTTTGTATTTTAGTGACCTAACTACGGTCCCTAATAATTAAGTCCCTATTGACTAACAGTGACCTAATTGCGGTTCCTATTAATATTCATACTTTAAAATCGTTACTTTATGAATTGATCTCGTTGTGTTAGTGGTTTTTAGCAACAACCTCATTACTAAATGTAAAAAGAAGTAATTAATGGTTAAGAACAAGTGATTTAGTTATTAAATGTGATGGAGTGATTAATTATTAGATATTGAATGTGATCTTTGTCAATGTATAAACTAAGAATCTTCAAAACGGAAAGTTCTCTCTGAGTAATATTTGGATTTACAATGTGATCTTTGTCGTTGTAATTATTGTTATTTTAACTATTACAGTGGTAATTATGAATTAAACAAACAACGATGCACCTCAAATAGTCATAAAGTAACGGTTTTAAAGTATGAATATTAGTAGGGACTGCAATTTGGTCCCTGTTGAGTCAATGGGGACCTAATTGCGGTCACTATTGACTCATCAGAGACCTAATTGCGGTCTCTATTTCTAACGGCTAGTGTCAATAGGAACATCATCTAGGTCACTATTAACAACGGCTATTCAATAGGGACCGCATTTAGGCCCCTATTGGCAACTGCTAGTATTAATAGGGACCGCATTTAGGTCCTTATTGACAACGGCCTTTCATGCTCATGTCCTGGTGGATCTTCCTGAAGAGTTAAAAAGTTCATTTTTAACTATAAACGAGGACACAATCACGACTTGCAACAAAAGTTGTTAATGGCAGAAAGTAGTCAAATGAAATCAATCGAAGTCATGCTAAGATACCAAAGACCACTATTAGATTATTACTAATAATATGTAAATCGACAAATGTGAAGAATCGGAACCACTAGCTGCCCTCCGCATCCCCGCGCCGGGCATTATGGCATTAAGATTTCCAAGGTTTAGAGAGCATAGATTTTTTAAAAGATACCGGACATTTTGGTTTTCGACCGATTTTAAGGCATCCTTCGCCTAACCCTAAATTACAAATCGAATTGAGAATTACAAACGTTAATTCTGATTTGGGGATCTTCTACCTTGCCCGTGGTTTTTCACCCTAAAGTAATTTGGGAGACGATCCCAATAACTACTATTGGAAAGAAAACTTTGTTTCTAGTTTACCTAAGCTCTTTGGAGAGAAAAAACAGAAATGAACATATCTTGAAGTGATTTTGCAGTAAAAAAAAAAAAAAAAACAGAGAAATTAAGAAGCAAGTAAAGAAAAAAGGGAAGGTACCCAAATGATGGGCATTCCGCGGCTTCTAGCAACGCAGGAGGACTGTACAAGAAGAATAAATTGACAACGATTAGTATCAATAGAGACCTAAGTGCGGTCCCTATTGATACTTACCGTTGCCAATAGGGACATAAGTGCGGTCCCTATTGACTGTTAGTGCCCTATAAAAAGGCCAACCTTCACTAATCCTTAAGGTATACATTGAAAGTATGACTTTCAGCGGTGGTGCAACGGCGACCTTGAAGGGCTAACCTTCACTAATCCTTAAGGTATACATCGGAAGTATGACTTTCGGCGGTGGTGCAATGACGACGTTGAATCTTCAATGTCGTCGTTGCACACCGCCCGAAGTCATATTGTGCTATAAAAAACCGTTGGTGTGGCTGAATTGCATAATGTTAGTAAAATATTTCTTTTCTTTTCTTTTTCTTTTTTTTCTCTATTTTTTGGTATTTGTAAAATATTTGGTATGTTAGTATACTAAAAACCGGCAAACCCCCCAAAAAAACTAATAGTTGGACAAAACAATTATTCAAAACAATTCATAGTTGGTATATATGAATTAGTATATATTTTGGATGTTGGTACACCATACAAACCAAAATAATCCATACAACCGAACATAACCTAAATAATCAATATTCCCTACAAACCACACACCATACAAACCAAAATTGCCAAAATTATCCATATTCAATACAAACCTTACGCCATACAAACCAAAATAATCCATATTCCATACCAACCATACACCATACAAACCAAAATAACCAAAATGATCCATTAAACCGTAACACAAAATAAGCCTAACGTAGGCGGAAATAGTCGGATATTCTAAATAACAAAAAATCATAATCCATAGTTACAAATTACTACCCGCCACAAGATCACAGACCCCCCTCATCATCACTAGGCGGATACACGACCCCCTCATCACCAAAACTCTCCGCCAAATCATACATCTCATCAAGGGTCGCTAGTGGATCATCATCAACACCAACCCCACCCGCATTAACACCAACCCCACCCTCATCATCCTCACCGAGGTCCTTTGCCTCAACATCCATCATATCAAGATCATCACCACTCCCTGACTCATCATTTTCAAAATCACCGACATACTGGGTGGCGATGGAAGTACCTAGAGCAAAAGGATATGGTCTCTGACGTATCAGCCTCGGAACCCTAAATGCGTCTCCGCTCGTAATAGTGTTCCCTATGAACAAGTCTGTCGGAAGCTCACGCACTGGTCGTCCTGTCTGTGTCTGCATGTCCTGTCTAAAATCCTGGAGCCAGGACATCAGTGAGTCGACTCTCGGGTCCTGTGTCGTCCTCAACTCTCTGTTCTCCTCCTGGACCTGCCTGAGCAACTCCCGCATGTAGTCTCGCTCCCTCCCGAGCTCCATGTCGAAGTCCCGTGGATCAGCATAGCTCAGTAAACCCTACGTCTTCCCCTTCTTGATCCTCCATATCGCCTTCTTCCATGCATCGGCGTCCCATTTAGGCTAGTCCTTATCTTCTACTGGTTCCGGATTTTTCTTCCTCAGTTCCCTCCTATAAGTCTTCTGTTGAATTTTCAAAGATTATTAAAAAGAGAAATTAGTTCAAAGATAATTAAAAAAATAAATTAGAATCAATAAGTAGCTTATAATAAGAAAGTGTAATGAATTCATAAGTGGTAAACGAATAGAAAATTTAAAACACTTACGTAAATAAGTCTAGTCGCCTCAGACTTCCACTCCCGCCTCAAGGGTACGGATGTACCTCTGCCAGACCCCACCACCTTCTTCGTATGTCCTAACCTATAAATCTCGTCATGCCTAGGGTGGGTGCGGTTGGGCTGATTCCACTCCTTCAAATTGTAAGTAATAGTTGGTTATAATATTTTTTTTAAAATGTTAAAATTCAATTTTTTTAAACTAATCAATAAACAATAATCTTAAAATTTAACATTTTAACTACAAATTAAATATATAATTTTAAAAATACATACCAGCCGCTGCTGGATCTCCTCGTAGTCAATGGAACCACCGTAAAAGGTGGCGGGCGCATCGCCGTCCAACTTGCCGCCTTGCCGAGCCTTCTTTCCCTTTACGGACTTCTTCTTATGTTATTCCGTGTCCCAGTATTTTGCCGCCTGCTCCTCCAAACTCAGGTGATATGGGCATTTCTCGCATATTGGGCCAGGCCCAAACCAGGCCCATTTTGGAGCATATCGGGGATCACTTTCGATGTCATATCGGTAATCATCATCGATATGTTACTGTGGTCCCCGGATCCCGAGGTCTATAAATACGCGGTGCCCGGATCCCAAAACAAGTAATTGATTATCCCTCAGCTACCACTCGTCATATCGTAATACATCACCGATGTCTCTTTCGATATCTAATTCGACGTCTTAACTACACCACACGACTGTGACATGTCATACCACTTCATCACCGATCTCACATCGGGGGTCATCCTCGACGTCACATCGAAGGCGATCACCGACGTCCATTCGATCTAGTTACCGATATTCCGCCCCCATCCAAGCATCGAGGCGAAGATTCGAGGTTTTCCGGACCAAGCCTACACGAGACTCGTAGTGTAGGTCTGATTTAAGATAGGCTCGTTGTATTACTGGACCACTCACTTGTAACCGAGACTCGCATATATATAAAACGACCTATTGCCAAATCAGTGGCGCCGTCTGTGGGAACACCAGTTCCCGGACAAAGACGTTGAGATGCAAGGAAGGAAGACCCGATCCGAAATTAACGGAGTGGTGACTAGGAGCGCCAGGATGGAGGACACACAAACCCCTCGATACCCGACTGACCGAGAACAGATAGTGGCTCAAGCCGAGATGGAGCTCCCTACGCCACAAGTGCAACGAAGGCGCGGGCCTGGGAGGCCACCGCGAGCCGCAAATGTAGGTCCGACCCTTGTTACACCGAGCGCGGCAGAACCCGAGACTGAGAGCCCGCCTATCGGGAGCCACGCAGCTGATATTCCAGTGACCAAGCGCTAAATACGGATTTTCCCGACCAGGAGGAGACGATGCCCGCGGGACAAAGCACCGTCCATCCCGCTGCTATAAACCCGGAAATGCTAGCACATATCAACGCCTTTGTAAAGGCAGCGCTTGACATTACACTGGAGGCTTTGCTTCCACGACCCGCTGAACACAGGACGAAGGACGCTCAAGCAAGGCCCCATGGATCCAGAGCGGGCGAGAGAAGGGCAAGGCAAGAATATGATGAATAGGAGGATACGGAGGACTCACATAGAGAGATATCGCCTGCTACTTATGACAGGGTGGAGAGACGGGACTCAGGGACCCTAGATCGAGAGATAGCAAGGAAGATGGAAAGGCTGGACCGTGTGAGGGCAGAAGTAGTCTGGAGAATGGAACGCGGTCGCGACAGAGCCGAGGTTGCGTATTCGAAGGATGGAACAACTAGACCGCGAGAGAGCGGAATTGTCGAGGAAGTTGACTCAGAGTAAGGGGAAAGGTTGCAGTAGGACCCCGTTCTCGGATGAGATAGAGGCCGAGGTATTGCAAAGGGGGACAAGATCCCGGTAATCAAGCCATACGACGGAAGAGGTGATCCTACAGATCATCTCCATCAGGTTGATAGCATCATGAACCTGCACAACTACTCGAGAAACATAAAGGCAAAGATCTTATCCACCACTTTAACGGGCGCTGCACTGGATTGGTTTGCTAGGCTAGAGGCCAGATCCATAACGGACTACGAGCAGCTGAGGGAGAAATTTGAGAACCAATTCTCTAGCCAAAAGAGAATGAAGACCAACCTGCTACACCTTGGCGCTGTGCAGCAAAGAGAAAGGGAGAACCTCCAAGACTATATGAAGAGGTTCAACGATGAATTATTGAAGGTGGATGAGCCGTATGGCGGGCAGGTCATGATGATGTTGTTTAAGGGTACGACCCACCGTAGGTTTGCCGGGGAGCTAATCAAATTAACGGAGCCCACCATAGCACAAATCAACATGCTTGCCAACCAAATGGTCTACAAGGATGAAATGATGGCAACACGTCAGGTTTCATTTTTCGGCAGGAACGCAGACAGAGAGCGCAACAAGGAAAGGCCCCCATGGGCGTACACCCTGTTAAACAGAGGTATTCGGGAGGTGATGGCCGTGGCGAAGAGAAACAGATGGTTGACGGAACCTAGGCCATTGAATGAGACTCTTGGGATGAAGTCATCCGGCAAATACTGCGCATACCACCGTCAACCTGGACATAGGACGGAAGACTGCACACACTTGAGGAACAAAATCGAAAGATTGATCAAAGAAGGGAAACTGGTCGAGTTTGTCAGGGGCGCCAGGGAGGATGCTAGAGGAACAGAGCATTCCTCACCCCCTAGAATAGACTATTCACCCAGGAGAGGAAAACAGAAAATAATTGAGGCACCCGAGGAACGAGGTAGGGCCATTGTGAATGCCCCGAGCAGAGGCGTCATAAATGTGATCAACGGAGGAGGCTTGGGAGCCGACACGGCTCACGGACGAGAAACCATAACAAGAAGAATCCACAGTGGAGCATATGTCGGGTACACCAACGAAATCATGCCGGAAGCATACTTGGAGCAGGAGATCTCTTTCACTAGGAAAGACTTGGAGCAGCTTAGCCCATTGGCCTTAACTGCAGGAAAATTCGATTGCCCACTGGTTATCACGATCAACGTGGATGGATATCAGGTGCATAAGGTGTTGGTGGATAGCGGTAGTTCTGCAAACCTGATATTCTCAAAAGCCTACGAGCAGATGGGGATAGCCCCGGACCGACTAAAGCCGATATCCACCCCATTGACCGGGTTTGGTGTAGCAGAGGTGGTGCCACTTGGACAAGTAACATTGACCACCATGTTTGGCAGGAGCCCACGCACTCGGGTTACAACGATAAAATACACAATTGTCAACACCCCATTTCCTTACCACGCCATCATTGGCCGACCGGCGCTCAACCAGATCAGGGTTGTGGTCTCTACATATTATCAGAAGGTTAAATTCCCGATGCCTCAATGAGTTGGTGAGATAATAGGTGACCAAGTACAGGGATGGATGTGCTATGTGGACTCGCTGAGGCACCCAAGAATCAGAAGAAGGCAAGAAATACAAGTCCCACACCAAGAATACCTTCCCCACACGGAGTGATCGCCATGAGGAGCAAACAGAACAATATTTTAAATTTCCGCACTTTTTAAATTGTGTTCGAACATTTGAAACATTGCCCCATCGTGGGTTGGTCTGTAAATTTAAAACAGGGGGAACTACGCTGGTCTGATTCCCCACTCAACGGGATACATAGGCGGGTTAGGTTTACCTAGCCCTCGACCGTTATCTCTTATTTAGCCCCTTCGTGGGTCGGCATGTAACTTAAAACAAGGGGAACTACGCCGGTCTGATTCCCCATGCAACGGGATACGTAGGCGGGCTGGGTTACCTAGCCCTCGACCATTATCCTTTATTACCTTTTTATCTGTTGCTTGGTGCAATCTCATATTTCATGCAGGGATATGTCCTAAGCGGACATTATAGAAGTGCAGAGAACGACACAAAGAATTGGGGAATGTTCCCCTAGATATATGTTTAACACATCTCCCTCTTACAGGTACATGGCTCAAAGGATCGCCCATTACTATGTCCGAAAAAGACATAGAGTATATTAAAAGGGTGATTCAGGGGGCATTGCCCCAGATTATTCTATATTTTCTATTCAAACAGGTGCAACAGGTACAAGCAGGTACAACAGGCGGGATAGAGCACAATGAAAACACTGTCCCTCGTATGATCTGATATTTTTGTATTGTGGGAGCACCCCGCAGATAACACAGGCGCATCATCTTGTGCTTCCGTATTAGCATTTACATCGAAATTTTTTCTCGTCTATGCTGTTTTACAAGGCTCAATGACCTACATATTGAATGAAGACAGAGTCAACAAGAGATATAGTCAAAAATACAACGAAAAGCCTCGCCTACCCACAAAAATATCCCCTGTGATAACAGGGTCGATCAAAAATAATTCAACGGTAGTGGGACCCCTGTGATAACGGGACGTATCCCTACCCACAAAAATATCCCCTGTGATAACGGGTCGATCAAAAACAATTCAACGGTAGTGGGACCCCTGTGATAACGGGACGCATCCCTACCCACAAAAATATCCCCTGTGATAACGGGGTCGATCAAAAACAATTCAATGGTAGTGGGACCCCTGTGATAACGGGACGCATCTCTACCCACAAAAATATCCCCTGTGATAACGGGGTCGATCAAAAATAATTCAACGGTAGTGGGACCCCTGTGATAACGGGACGCATCCCTACACACAAAAATATCCCCTGTGATAACGGGGTCGATCAAAAACAATTCAACGGTAGTAGAACCCCTGTGATAACGGGACGCATCCCTACCCACAAAGAAATCCCCTGTGATAACGGGGCCAATCCAAGAAATAATTCCCTGTGATAACGGGGTCGACTCAAGAAAAAATTACGCTAGGTGAAGAGTCTATTGGGTGAAAATTCCATAAATCAAGCTAGGTGAAGAGCCTATTGGGTGGAAATCCCATAAATCAAGCTAGGTGAAGAGCCTATTGGGTGGAAATCCAATAAATTACGCTAGGTGAAGAGCCTATTGGGTGAAAATCCCATAAATCAAGCTAGGTGAAGAGCCTATTGGGTGGAAATCCCATAAATTACGCTAGGTGAAGAGCGTATTTGGCGAAAATCCCATAAATTAAGCTATGTGAAGAGCCTATTGGGTGAAAATCCCATAAATCTCATCAAATACGAGAACAAAATGAATGCAGAATCAGACATCGAAATACCGCATACTCTATCATCACAACAATAAAGATCAACAAGCTATCAGACAACAAGGACACGACGAGTCACAGATTATGAAGATAACAGAGAAATAAATATTGGGTTACAGAACCACTAACGGAAAATAGTACAGAAAGGGATAAATTCAAGTTATAATGAGGGCAGCAAATAGCTACTCCCACAGGGACCCTTTAGTCTTCTTCTCAATAACCTCGGAAAACACATCAAGGTCGGCCCCACCAATCGGCAGGTCGTGATGATCATGCCTGGCATTCAACCCGCTCAATTCGAGAGAGTCTTTGAAACCATCAATTTTCAATACCTACCCTACGCAAGCATGAAAGGCTACCTCCCGAACCTTCAAAACCAAGTCTCGGAAGCTCGAGCTTTCCATAAACTTCTCCGCTCCGACCCGGAGGAGATCAGGACGATGTTCCTACAAATTGAACTCTATTAAATACAAGAGAACAGAAAACAGAAACAGATATCGTACACAAGATATATACCAAGTCCAAGGGAGCTGATTTGGCAGCGGAGAGCTCCAGCGAGAGACGTTCGTTAGCAGCCTTCACCGCCGACACCTCAGCCTTCAGTGTTTCCAGCTCTTTGTTGACCACAGATTCACGCGCCTTTCCTTGATCGAGCTCAGTCACTAATGTTTTGAAGTTGCCCTTCAACAAATCGTACTCCCCCCGGAGCGTACGACACGTCTTCAATGCATCCTTTTTTTTAGCCTCTAACCTCTCCAACACCATGGGGTTGAACTCCCCCATCTTCACGATATCAGCCTCGAGCTCGGCAGCAACGGCGTCAGGGTCACCCTTGGACTCGCGAATGGTCTTCAGACACGAGACCGCCAGCTTGACCGTCTGCACAATACAATACATAACATCATGCTAAACATTCAAATGAAAACAATCAAGGACGTGCTTAGGCACGTACACTTTGGAACAGGTGAGTGCTCTGACGTATGTTCTGGGCCCCCTCAAATTCTGAAAGCACCCGCACATTCGCAGGCGGAGGAAAAGCCCGCATCATGCCCCGCACAACGTCTGCTTCAGGAAATTCTACTAATTTGGAGGGTTTTATCGCATCCACCCTCCGAGGGCCCGAGCTCGAAGACGAGTGCATACGGTGGACAGTCCCCTCACGAGACCTTTTATTACCTGATATCCTAGACAGGTCAACGGCTGCTTTCTTAACCGGAATCCCGGGAAAAATAGGGGCAAAGCCCCCCAATGTCAAGGGCTCCTACAACGGCCTCTTACCCTTGTCGGGCGTACTTGAAACGGACGTTTTTCCCTTAATTGGGCTCGAGTGTGAAGAACCCGACCCCGCTGTAGAAGGCGCATCCAGAAAATCACCCACGTTGACATGGGTATTCGATTCTGAACCTCCAACGCCCTTGGTCAAATGAATATCGACCAACGATTCAGAACGGGGAGCAACATACTCACCGGAAGGAGACCTAGCATCTGGTCTCTCAGCCAGCACATCTGGTCTCTCAGTCAACACAACCCCTTCAGGCGGATGAACCACACCCTCCTGTTTCGAGGTCAGCACCTCCAAGAGATTGGCTGCACCGTCCAGGCCTCCCACCATATCAAGGATGTCCTGGCTAAAGGACCCAATCGTTGCAGGAACACTTTCAAAGCATTTTTCATTAAAACGTTCGCGCACTACAATGCTAGGGAGAGGTTGTTCAACTCCCGATACCTCCGCCAGAACCTCAGTGGCTGCATTATTCAGATCAAAGTTAGACGCAGACCCTGTTTCAGGCACCACCGCAACTGCTGCCGTCTCAGCCAAGGCAACTTTCTGAGCATCCCGGTCGGCTTGAAGGTTGAGCATCAATTGTCTAAATCCCATTTTTAACGAAGTATCTCAGGAAAAGGTAATATACCTGCAGAATAATGGGAGTATCAGTAGAAGAAAACAATAATAATTCAACTACAACAGAGAGATCGAAATACACGTCGGGGGATATATCGAATATAATTACCGATATACTTACCGATGTAGTTACGATAAACAACAGAGAAAACGCATAAAACTATGAACTTCAGAGTCTCTTACAAGCCCTACTTATAGACAGAGGCCTTACCTACATCGAAATATACTTTCGATGTAATATCGAATATGCATTTCACATCATGTCGAGGATGAGACCCGACGTCCTACCCTACTACGCGAAGAGCCGCAAGAATATAACAACTGCCCCGGCAATCCCATCATAATCTTCAAGGAACCCAAATACCAACGGAACTAGAATTCAAACGAGGACATCAAACTCGGCGTTCATCACAAGTGCACTCCCCACAAGTTTGATCTCCGTCATTTGAACTGGCGGGACGAAAGGTACAGGTAACCCATAAATTTTAAATTAAAATTTGCGAATCCTTATCTCTAAGATAAGAATCCCCAAATTGGGGGACTACATGATATGGGCCTTTCCCGCATATTGGGCCAGGCCCAAACCAGGCCCATTTTGGAGCATATCGGGGATCACTTTCGATGTCATATCGGTAATCATCACCGATATGTTACTGTGGTCCCCGGATCCCGAGGTTATAAATACGCGGTGCCCGGATCCCAAAACAAGTAATTGATTATCCCTCAGCTACCACTCGCCATATTGAAATACATCACCGATGTCTCTTTCGATATCTAATTCGACGTCTTAACTACACCACACGGCTGTGACACGTCATACCACTTCATCACCGATCTCACATCGGGGGTCATCCTCGACGTCACATCGAAGGCGATCACCGACGTCCATTCGATCTAGTTACCGATATTCCGACCCCATCCAAGCATCGAGGCGAAGATCCGAGGTGTTCCGGACCAAGACTACACGAGACTCGTAGTGTAGGTCTGATTTCAGATAGGCTCGTTGTATTACTGGACTACTCACTTGTAACCGAGACTCGCATATATATAAAACGACCTATTGCCAAATCATCAGGCTCATCCACAACGTCTTAGGCTTCCCTTGAAACTTCTCCTTGTTCTTGTTCTCCATGTACTGCTCCTTCGCCTTGTTTATCATACGCTTATAAAGCCCCCTCGCCTTGAACTGGTATGCCTTATGTACCTGATCCCTCTGTGACCGCCGGATCCCATAGGTATTCTACAAAAAAGATATATATTAAATAATGAATTAATACACTAAATTAATAAACTAAATTAAACAATATTTGAATCTCGAGTAAATTAATAAATATTAATAATTCATAAAAACTCACCATAAATCTCGAGTAAATCTCTTATCGCACATTCTCAGGAACCTTCAAGTAGGATGGCCAAACCTCACTCATAAACTATCAAATGAGTGAAGTGATCGTCTTGGCAATCTCGCGACTGAGGGGTTTAGAAAAACAACCCCGCTTCATGTGAATAAGCTGCTTCTTCTCCCCAAGCCTAACCGCCGTAACCCCTACATTTGGTCCCCTGCCTGGTCGAGTATGGCTCGGTCCTGGAGTCCCAGTCGACCTCGGGCTCGGTCAAGCTCTGGTGTCGGCTATAGGTGGTGAAGTCTGAAGTCTGCTAGACTCGGCTGATGGGGGTACATAAGTCTCAACTGAATCTGAAGTATGTGGTCATGCCACCTGGGATGCGGTGGACTCTGATGATCGGGGTCTAACACCCGCTCCGGGGATGACCGCCTCATCGTCTACAAATAACTGTCGATGTGGTGCAGGTGTCCTCGATGTAGATCCATCACCTGACCCAAGTAGCGGGACAGACAGCTCGACTGGATGGCTTGGCCCTGCAGCACGTCCCGATCGGACAACCCGTATAGGTCGACAACTACCTCGACCCCCGCTACCACTGCCACCACCACGCCCAACGCTACCACTGCCACCAACACTCCGGCTACCACTGCCACCACCACGTCCAACGCTACCAGTACCACCACGACGACCTCGACCTCCACTACCTCTAACACCTCCACAAGCAACACTACCAGTACCTAAACCCGATACCCCACCACGACCTCGACCTCCAGTACCGCTAGGGGTCTTACGTGACGACATGCCGAATATATATATGTACTATAAAAAAAATTATATATCAATTCAACATTTAAATAACAATATTACATTTAATCTAACATTCAACATCTATATAATCTAATAGTTTTACTAATTAAAATTTAATAATCCTATTTCAAAATCTAATTATAAACTAATCTAGTCTAATTTAATAATCTAATTTTCACAATCTAATTATAAACTAATTGTTAACAGGATGATAATTCACCTGCTTGAAATAAACCATGAATCAATTACTGGAGTTACCAAATATATTATATGATTATGCGACCTGCCTTCGCAATTCAGGTATCACGCCTCAAATATCCCTCGGAGCACATCTCCAACACATCAAATATTGGAGCAAAGGCAACAGAAGGAATACGAGACCAAGGCAGAGTCTCACAGACTAACTGCTATCGGAACTACTTCAACATTGGGCAAATACTCCGCCCCACTCATACTGCTTTTCCAAGAAATATAAACTCTCGGAAAGAATGAGCTAAAGGACCAATCTATCAAAGCCCACTGGAGCCATCGGAAACCAACAGAGTCCCAGAATCTTGACAAAAACCCTTCCTTACTATACACTCCTAGCACAAACTCTCTCGAAACATTACTCCTGTCGACCAACCCAGAGGTCAGAACTTCACAATGACGCAACAACTACAGAACGACACTCTCCGGGCACTCCGGAAAAGAAGGCACCTACCCACGATAGCTAAAAACCTCTCGGAGATCAACCCATGAACGAACACCCCCTCGGAGAATATCCTGAAGCAAACACTCCAGAATACACACCTCTCGGAGAAGCACTATCACTAAAAGAACACTCAGACCCGGCCCTCGAGTCACCATATGAAGCAATGAGCTCTCGGAAGCAAAGAAGACAATCTACCCCTTATCATAAAAAAGACAAAAGCTCTCGGAAGAAGATAAAATGATACAGTCAGCAAGATACACGTTATCTTACTGGTTAAAAGACCATTGTAACGCGTGTAAAGCACCACCACATGCATAACGACACCTGTAAACACATGCATAACGACACCTGTCCCTAAAAACTCTATATAAACAAAAGAAGAAGGGAAAGAAAAAGAGGTCGGACAATTGGGAAAAAATACACCTATAGACTCGAAGAATACGAGGAAAGACTCGGAAAAGAGAGTGGAATATAGTTAATAAAAGGAAGGAAGGTTCTTGTCAATTTTTCTCTCTTGTTAGCATAGCATTTAGTTTTTTAACCACGGGCAAAGGCGTTCCAACCCAAATAAATAATTCAGTTAATAGGAAATAATTCCAAACCCGTTAACACTAATCTAATCTAATTTAACAATCTATTTTTCACAATCTAAATATAAACTAGTCTAATCTAATCTAATCTAACAATCTACTTTTCACAATCTAATTATAAACTAATCTAATATAATTTAACAATCTAATTATAAACTAATCTAATCTAATTTAACAATCTAATTTTCACTTGAAATTACTTATCAATCTTTAAATTAACAATATAACAAACTAATAATCTTACAAACTAACACTTATCTACTAATGATACACTAATTAATATAATCTTAAAATTTAACACTAAAATTCTTCACAAATCTAATTTTTTTTGTTAATCATTCACTAATCTAATCTAACAATCTAACATTCTTCAATAATCTAACAATCTAAATATATTAACAAATCTAAGAATATAATTAACACAAAATTGGGATTTAATTAAAAATTGAGTAAAAAAACAAAAAAAAAGACAAAAATGGAGGGGAACCTTTCACCAGCGGTGACGAGGCGGCGGAACCAGCGAAATGGAGGCGGAGCAACGGACGACGCGGCGAAGAGGCGGAGAAGGGCGAAAATAGGTGGAGAAACGGAGGGGATAGTCGGACATGTTGAAGCTTTGAGGTGGTGACTCAAGTTGGGTCGCTATTGAGGGTTGACAGTCGCTGAAGATCCGGGTCGGGTCACACTCGTACAAAACAGGCGGAGATGGTGAAGGAAATGAGAAATAAAAAAAAGTTTTTTTTTTTATTTATACAGTGCGGTTGCTGATTTCTTCCGCAAACATTTAGGGCAATAGGGCCCTAATTTTTGCCCACATTTTGGCCCAATTGGCCCGAAATGTGTGGCCCATTGTAAGGACGACCGCACCAAAGTCGCTGAAAGTCTCGAGGGCTTTCAGCGACTTAGATTGGGTCGCTGTTGCCTTCAGCAGTCGCTGTTTCCTTCAGCGGTCGCTGAAGGCCAGCGACCCAATGGCAGTTGCTACTGGGCGGTCCCTATTGACCGCCCAGTCTTGTAGTGTGTAATTAGGACAATCCAGTGCTAGGAAATGACGAGGAGCATGCAAGGTGCTATTTTAGTGATCCAAGGTCGACACTCGACACCGAAGTATCGAGATGTAATAGGCTGCTATTCCAACTACACATAGCATGGTCATTTAATACTTTTCAAATATTTAGGTAATTTGCGTAATTATTTACATCGTTCTAAAAATTATTTTCTAACTTAGGATATTTTTGTCTGAGGTACATGTAGGCTAATTAAATACATCAAATAGACTAATTTCGAGCTTCTGATGGATCTTCGTGGATAGCTTTGTTGGAATGCGCCAATACGACAACTAGACAATGTATGTAATATTTAGACTATTGGAATAAGTAGAGTGTTCTGATATGTTGAACATGAACAATACGTTGAATATAATACGTAGAGTTCAATGTAAGATCGATTAGCAGTAGAATACAATAAATGACTTACCATAATTATTCGGCCCAGAGTATTTATAGGTCCAAAGGCGGAACCATGCGCCATATTTCTTGGCTATTTCAAGTGTTTACTATACATCGACTGTAATACTCGATGTATCTTCAGAATGCTTTATGCAGCTTGGCCCTACCCACGTCCAATCTTATTTGGGCCATGAATATTAGCCACATTTCCTATTGGGATCGTGATATATACAGAGCAAAATTCCTAAATACAGAGCGAACTTTTATTATTCACTATTATACCCTTATTCAAATTTAATGTTTTATTTATTTTCCTTTTCTTGCATGGCATTAATTAGTAGAGTTTTTAGAAATGATTGAATAAAAACGATTATGTGTTATAAATATAGATTTATTGATTTTTTTTCCTAAATATGAATACAAAAATTTATACTTCCAAGTAATTATACAAAGTATAAATATCTTTCATTTATAATTTTGTAATTTTAAATGCAGATTAATTTTTCTTCTATCATTTTTGGAGACATATTCCCAAATCAATTTTTTCTCGGGGCTCCTTTCAAAACAAATGTTCAAACTTAATTTTTTTTTGCATAAATTCAAGAAAACTAGAAGACATGTACAATGCAAGTACGTTTATACATAAAACAACACATAAAAAAAAATCAATATCCGTATAAAATATAATGAGCGCCATGTGTTTGGAAGTTATAATTCTGTTTTTTATACTTTTTCTTTCACATTAAAATTCTTTTTAAACGTATCTTTTTATGAAACAAGCCATTATACATAAAATGGTCAATAGGGACCGCCCAGTAGTGACCTAAATTAGGTCACTCGTTTTCAGCGGTCCCTGAAGGTAACAGCGACCTAATTTAGGTCGCTGATAGTCCTAACATGTTTCAGCGACCTAAATTAGGTCGCTAAAAATGAAGGAGACCTTCAGCGGCCTAATTTAGGTCGCTGAAAATGAAGGAGACCTTCAGCGACCTAATTTAGGTCGCTGAAAGTCCCTTCTGATTATCGGCGACCTAAATTAGGTCACTCATTTCCTGCTATAAAAAAAAAACTTTTTTTAATCAGCGACCTAAAATAGGTCACTAATTTTAAAGGAGAAGTCAATAGGGACCGCACTTAGGTCTCTATTGGCAACGATAAGTATCAATTGGGACCGCAATTAGGTCCCTATTGATACTAATCGTTGTTAATAGGGACCTAAGGGCGGTCCTTATTAACACTAGTCGTTGTCAATAGGGACCTAAACGGGTCCCTATTGAATAACTGTTGCTAATAGAGACCTATATATGGTCCCTATTGACACTAGCCGTTGTCAATAGGGACCAAAATTAGGTCCCTGATGTGTCAATAGTGACCGCAATTAGGTCCCTAGTGACTCAACAGGGACCAAATTGCGATCCTTATTAATAATTAGGGACCGTAGTTAGGTCACTAATTTTAAATAGGGACCGATGTGCGCTCCCTGTTGCCTTATTAGGGACCTAAGTGCGGTCCCTACTAATATTCATCCTTAAAATTTGAAATTTTTTTTCTTGATGTTGGTTTGTTTGTAATATTCCGGAATAGTATTAATTTATTGTTTAATATCTATGCTAACATTAGTGAAGTAAGCATAAAAACGAATAACAACTACAACTAACTAGTGATGATTAGTTGTAGAACATGAAATATATGTTTGATTTGACAATACATCGTATTGTATATATATGCGTGTGTCGGTTACAAGAGTATAATCTAATAATACAACGAGTCTATCTCAAATCAGGCCTACACTATGTATCTCGTGTAGACTTGGTCTGGAACACCCCGAACTAACGCTTCGATGCTTGGATGGCAATAGTATATTGGTGACTAGATCGGTTGTACGTAGGTGGTCGTATTCGATATGATATCGAAGATTACCCTCGATGTGAGATCGGTAATGTGGTGGCATGACGTATCAGTGGAACACAAGGTAGTCCCGATATCGAATGCGATATCGAGAGTGAGATCGGTAACGTATTTCGATGTGATGCGTAGTAGCTGAGGGATAATTATTGCTTACTTTGGGATCCGGGTACCGCGTATTTATAGACCTCGGGATCCGGGAACCACAGTAAAATATCGGTGATTATTACCGATATTACATCGAAAGTGGCCCCCGATATGGTCCAATATTGGTCTGGTTTGGGCCAGGCCCAGTATGCGGGATTGCCCATATCATGTAGTCCCCTAATTTGGGGATTCTTGTTTTAGAGATAAGAATTCGCAAATTTAATTTTAAATTTCTGGGTTACCTGTACCCCTCGTCCTGCCAGTTTAAATGACGGAGGTCAAATTTGCGGGGAATGCACTTTGTGATAAATTTCGCTGGACTCCCAAGTACAATGGATGTATAATTTGAGGTCCTCATTTGAATTCTTCGTTCGCCGTTCGGGAATTTTAAATTCCTCGCACATCTCGGGATTGCGCTCTGTGATAAACTTTGGTGAACCCCTCAGTGTGTCTGTGCTTGCCCCTGGCCTTTTATCTAAAAAGAATATCATTACCGATGTGAGATCAAAATTTTGTTTCGATTTGGCATCTCCGATATCTATAAATAGGGCTGCAAAGGAGGTGAAACTCACTTTGGCTTTTAGCGAAAATTCGTTGGCCTTCTGCAAAGCACGTCGAATTTCACTTTCGATATTACTTTCGATATTACTTTCGATATCTCTTTCGACTTTGATTTCCCTCCTGCAGCGCGTCAGTATGTCGTTTGCTGGGGACAGTGTTGGCTCAGGTTTGCCATATATGGATTTCAAAGAGGTCGGAATGGGGTTTTCGGAAAACGAGATGTTTGGGCATGACTAGTTGACTGGCGACCCATATGGTGCTGAATTTTCTTCTCCACCAGAAGCTGACGGCCCCAATGTAGATGAATGGGGGCTTTGGGGTCAGCCCCCCAAAATACAAGACCTCGGAGAATTACGAGGATATGACATCTCATGTTCCTCATCATGCTGGTTATTACTCCGACGAGTATGACATCCCCGAGGGGTATAAGGTCATATTCCCTAGTGCGGATCAACGAATGCATACTCCACCGAAAGGCTGCATTATCGTTAATGCCAAGCATTTTAAGAACAGACTGCGCTTCCCGATCGATCCTGCGGTTAGTGCTATTATGGCGAGCATCGGGGTCTGCTTGGGACAGCTATCCCCCCATTCTCTGGGGTACATCGTGGCTTTTATTTGTGTCATTAGGGCGTTTGGTGCGCCTTGCAGAGCCAATGAGTTCTGGCAACTCTTTAGTGTTATGGTTAACAAGAAGGGCGGTGACAAAGGGTTCTTCTGTGTTCAGGCCCAGGCGGGACTTAGGTTCGTGCAATATACTCAATCCAGTTATGGATTTGGTGCATCACGCTGAGCAAAAGCCAATTGACCAGTGCGGCTAAACAGTTCCTTCTGAGTCGGTCGTACAAGATGATGTGTGGTGAGCGGGGCTTGATCGAGCGGGAGGAAGCCAAGGCCTCTGTCATAGGTCAAATTCAGCTGGAAGGTGATTTCAAGGACGGTTACGACCTTTCAGCCATAAATCTGTTGAAGGGGCCGGACGGGAAATTTCCTGAGGACTCCGACGATGACGACGAAGATTTGGAGCCAGAAGCGGAGTACCGCGAGATTATCGAGCAGAAGAGTTTGGCGCTAATCCACATTAAAGGGGCTTCTCGTTATCCTGGTTGAGAGTTTAGGATTCTGTATTTTTTCTTTTGGAGCAATTGCCTCTTTAATATGGCTCATGGTTTTGCCCGTTACTTCAATCGATCTTTTCTGCGTGTCCTGATGTATATTTGTTCATACGTATTCCATGGTATGATTGCTTGTGTTACTGTTACGCCTCCTTGTTGTGTCACCTATCGGTTATACCGAATTATGTCGACTAATCAAGCTAATCGCATGAAGGTTCTTATGTCTCCGTTCTTTAGAGTGCGACCCCGTTATCACATGGAAACCGTTATTGTTCACATGTTTCAAGGTGGACCTTGTTATCACAAGGGATGTTTTCTTGTGGGTAGGGGCACATCCCGTTATCACAGGAAACACGCTACCGTTGCGATGTTTATCGTCGACCCCGTTATCACAGGGGATATTTTTCTTGTGGGTAGGGGCGCATCCCGTTATCACAGGGAACCCGCTACCGTTGAAATGTTTAGAATCGACCCTGTTATCACAAGGGATATTTTTCTTGTGTCAGCCCCGTTATCACAGGGAATTTTTTTCTTGGATCAACCCCGTTATCACAGGGGATTTTTTCTTGGATCGGCCCCGTTATCATAGGGAATTTTTTCTTTGATCGACCCCGTTATCATAGGGGATTTTTTCTTGGATCGACCCCGTTATCACAGGGGATTTTTCTTGGATTGGCCCCGTTATCACATGAAATTTTTTCTTGGATCGACCCCGTTATCACAGGGGATATATTCTCGGATTGGCCCCGTTATCACAGGGAATTTTTTCTTGTATCGACCCGGTTATCACAGGGGATATTTTCTTTGATTGGCCCCGTTATCGCAGGGAATTTTTTCTTGGATCGACCCCGTTATCATAGGGGATATTTTCTTTGATTGACCCCGTTATCACTGGGGATTTTTTCTTGGATCGACCCCGTTATAACAGAAGATATTTTCTTGGATTGGCCCTGTTATCATAGTGGATCGACCCCGTTATCACAGGGGATATTTTCTTTGATTGGCCCTGTTATCATAGTGAATGTTTTTCTTGGATCGACCCCGTTATCACAGGGAATATTTTCTTTGATCGACCTCGTTATCACAGGGGATTTGTTCTTGGATCGACCCCGTTATCAAAGGGGATTTTCTTGGATTGACCCCGTTATCACAGGGAATTTTTTCTTGGATCGACCCCGTTATCACAGGGGATATTTTCTTAAATTGGCCCCGTTATCACATAGAATTTTTTCTTGGATCGTCCCCGTTATGACAGGGAAACCCGTTACCGCTCATGGGTAGGAGCCTTTTCTTTTGTCTTTTTGTCTATGTCCCTTGGTGACTCTGTCGTCGTAGAGTCTATAGGTCATTAAGCCCTGTAAAACATCACAGACAAGAAAGATTTTCGATGTAAAAGCTAATATGAAAGCACGAAACGATGTGCATGTGATATCTGCAGAATGTTCCCTCCATCTGGGAATTTCATTTTTATGCAAGAAAAGGTGTTTCCATTGTGTTCTAACGGGCATGTTGTACCTGTTTGTACCTGTTGTACCTGTTTAGACGGATAATATTGGATAATCTGGGGCAATGCCCCCTGAATTCCTTCCTTTTAAAAAGCGAGGGTTTAATATTGCCTATGTCCTTTTCGGATATAGTAATGTGTGGTCCTCCGGGCTATGTACCTATAAGAGGGAGATGTGCTAAACACATATCTATGGGAATACTCCCGGATTATTCGTGCAATTCTATGCACTTCCGTAATGTCCGATTAGGACATATCCCTGCATGAAATATGAGATTCCACAAAGCAACAAATAAAAAGGTAATGACAGATAACGGTCGAAGGCTAGGTAAACCTAACCCGCCTACGTATCCCATTGAATGGGGAATCAGACCGGCGTAGTTCCCCCTATTTTAGTTATATGCCAACCCACGAAGGGCAAAATGAAAGATAACGGTCGAAGGCTAGGTAACCCTAACCCGCCTACGTATCCCGTTGAGTGGGGAATCAGACCGGCGTAGTTCCCCCTGTTTTAAGTTTACAAACTAACCCACGATGGGGCAATGTTTCAAATGTTCAAGCATAATTTCAGAGTTACTAAAATCTAAAATATTGTCCTGTTGTTCCTCATGGTGATCACTCCCTAGCTTGCTGATCCTGATTTGGCCCGATTGCTTCTTCCTCTGCTTCTCTAATTCTTGGCAGCGTAAGAGAAGTGATGTAGCATAACCAAGCCTCTTCCTGGTTAGCGACCACTTCTCCGACCCCTCCTCCTGTTGGGAATTTCATCTTCTGATGGAATGTGGATACTACCGCTCTTAACGCGTTCAGGGCCGGCCTGCCAATTATGACATTGTATGCAAATGGTTGGTCCACGATTGTGTATTGAACATTAATAGTTTGCCTGTGCGGTTCTTGCCCAAACGATGTGGGAAGGTTCACTTGCCCTAGGGGAATTGTCTCTGCTCCACCAAATCCTACCAGTGGCGTATGGACCTGTTCAACCACGTGGTGGCCGAGTGCCATCTTCTCCAAAGCATGCGCAAATATAACATTAGTGGAACTACCATTGTCTATAAGTACATTGTGTACAACGTAGTTAGCGATATCAAGCTGAACAACCAGGGGGCATTCGAGCTCGCCTGCCTGGATGGCTTTAGGGCTGAGATCCAAGAGGTCCCTGCCGGAAAACGTGATAAACTCGTGTGGAAGATCCTCAATCAATGTCGTGAATCCGATGAATCGGTCCTCATTCAATCCACGAGTTATCTTCTTCCTCTAGTTGGTGGAATCTGCTCCCGCGGTCCCATCGCTTATCACATTAATCACCCCCCTCGAAGGTGCATTATTTATTGCATCGCGTCCTTGTCCACTCTCGATTGCCTTAAGGCCCTCCCTTATTGGGGATTGGGACCGCTCTCTTGATTCAGCATATTGCCCGCTCGCCTTAACGAACTCTATTAACCTCCCGTCGTTAATTAATCTCTCGATCTCGTCCTTCAGGTCATAGCAGTCCTTCTTGTCATGGCCTTTCTGACGGTGGTACTCACAGTAGCGCCTAGATTTCTTTGTGAAATCCGTCTCCTTGATTTTCCGAGGCGCACTTAGCCAATTCATGCTCTGCGCGACGGCCAAGATAGTGCGAATGTCTTGATTGAGGGGGGTATATCTCTTTGGCGACCTGTCTCTTCCTCCCCTGCTCTTGTTACATACCTCTCTACCCCTTTCTCGACCGGATTCCTGGGGTCTGAACTTAGCTGCCGTCATCGCATCTTCGTAAATCACAGTATGTGCCAACTCGTTTATCCGATTGATGGTAGGTTCTGCGAGCTTGATCAATTCTTTGGCAAATCTGTTGTGTGTCGTTGCCCTGAATAGAGTCTGCAACACTTGTCCTCCATAGGGGTTGTCCACCTTGAGTAACTCCTCATTGAATCTGTTCATGAACTCACTGAGAGTTTCCCTCTCTTTCTGTTTCAATGCTCCCAGATGGTACATGCTTATCTTCATTCGCTTTTGACTGGAAAAGTGGTTCTCCAACCTCTCCTTCATCTGCTCGAAGCTACAAATAGATCCCACTTCGATTCTGTTAAACCAACCTAATGCCGCTCCTATCAGTGTTGTTGCCATTATTTTTGCCTTAATACCCTCAAAAAAATCTTGCAAGTTCAAGAGACTCTCTACGGCGTGGATGTGATCCCTCGGGTCACTCTTCCCATCATATGGTTTTATGGTTGGAATCTTGTCTCCTCTGCACAACACCTCCTTCTCAATTTCAAAACAGAAAGGAGTCAACGGCCGTTGGTATCCAACTGTTGTAGCTCCACGGTTTTCGTTCCTTCTCCCGGCTTCCATGCACTTCGTCACTTTAACTGTTTCCCTTATCGTGTTACGCCTGTTTTCCTCGAAAGTCCCAGTCCTCCGGTCATTCTCAGTATCGTCACTTACTTCTACCCTCTCTTCACTTCCGACTCTCGTCCAACAGCCTCTTCCCGCGTTGTCCCTTCGACCACCTTCTGGGATCGCCTCTTCGTCCCGCTCTTGCCTTGTCCTTCGTTCCATCATGTGTGGCAACAAAGACTCCATTGTAGCGTCTAGCGCCGCTTTCACAGAAACGTTGATCTGCGCTAACATCTCTGAGGTTATGACGGTGGAGGGAATGGCGCTCCGTCCGGCGGCCCTCACCCCCTCTGAGCCGGGAGAAGCCGTGTTTGGCACCTCAGTCAACGGAACATCTGCCGCGGGGTTCTTAGTGGTCGGGCCCTCAGTGGTAGGTTCCGCCGTATTTGGCGCGGCAAAGCTTGGACCTGCATTCGTGGTTCGCGGCGGCCTCCCGGTCCCGCGCCTTCGTTATGGTTCATTCTGTGCTTGAGGAAGCTCCATCTCAGCTTGGGTCATTGTCTGTTCTTGGTCAGTCGGTTGTGGAGGGGGTGGTATGTCCTCAATCTTCGTGTTTCGAGTCACAACCCCGTTAAACTCGAATCGGGTCCTCCTTCCTTGCATCTTGGCGTCATCGTCAGTGAACTGGTGTTCCCACAGACGGCGCCACTGATTTGACAATATATCGTATTGTATATATATGCGTGTGTCGGTTACAAGAGTTAAATCTAATAATACAACGAGTCTATCTCAAATCAGGCCTACACTATGTATCTCGTGTAGACTTGGTTCGGAACACCTCGAACTAATGTCTCGATGCTTGGATGGCAATAGTATATTGGTGACTAGATCGGTTGTACGTCGGTGATCGTCTTCGATATGATATCGAGGATTACCCTCGATGTGAGATCGGTAATATGGTGGAATGACGTATCAGTGGAACACAATGTAGTCTCGATATCGAATGCGATATCGAGAGTGAGATCGGTAACGTATTTCGATGTGATGCGTAGTAGCTGAGGGATAATTATTGCTTACTTTGGGATCCGGGTACCGCGTATTTATAGACCTCGGGATCCGGGGACCACAGTAACATATCGGTGATTATTACCGATATTACATCGAAAGTGGCCCCCGATATGGTCCAATATAGGCCTAGTTTGGGCCAGGCCTAGTATGCGGGAAATGCCCATATCAATGTTGAACGTTACTAACTCGCTCAATCTCATTCAATCTATTATTTCACAACTAAACTACAATTAGGTTGGTTTTGCAATCATTTATTACTTCAATTCACATGTTGCAATGAGTTTGGTTGCTAGGAATCACGAACACACCAACATCAATAAAAAAAAATCAAAGTTCAAGGATGAATATTAGTAGGGACCGCACTTAGGAGACTAATATGGCAACAGGGACAGCGCTGCGGTCCCTATTTAAAATTAGTGACCTAACCGCGGTCCCTATTAAAAATTAGGGACCGCAGCGCGGTCACTATTGCCTTATTAGGGACCTAAGTGCGGTCCCTACTAATATTCATCCTTCAAATTTGATTTTTTTTTATTGATGTTGGTTTGTTTGTAATATTTCGGAATAGTATTAATTTATTGTTTAATATCTATGATAACATTAGTGAAGTAAAGCATAAAAACGAATAACAACTACAACTAACTAGTGATGATTAGTTGTAGAACATGAAATATATGTTGAACGTTAATAACTCGCCCAATCTCATTCAATCTATTATTTCACAACTAAACTACAATGAGGTTGGTCTTGCAATCATTTATTACTTCAATTCACATGTTGCAATGAGTTTGGTTGCTAGGAATCACAAACACACCAACATCAATAAAAAAATCAAATTTTAAGGATGAATATTAGTAAAGACTGAGCGTCACACCATATATAACGTCGGAAAAGGACATTCAGATTAAATATTATTTTAATAAATAAACTATTCTATGAATTCCGAAGTTCTCTCCGAAAAAAAAAGACTCTAACTCTTCCTAAAACAAAAATCAGTCTTATAATCCCTTAATTCTAACACACTAAACTGAAGGAAAAATGGCGAGCAACATGAGTTGTGAAAAGGTACCGCCATATCGATCTCATACACTTTTGCTCATACCGAATTAATTAATCATGAAATCTTGAAGTCACAGCTCAACCACAACCAGGGAAATTTAATACTTTGGAAATCTCTATTTTAGTACACTAACTTGGCAGACTTTGATTTTAGTCAGACAACTTGGCACCTAAACTGAATTTTGGTCGCATCACCACATCTCCGGCATAATCTGCCCGAAAAATACGACGTGGCTTTCGTTGACTCAATAGTGTCCAATTTCGACCCGATTTTGGGCCGATTCATTACTTGTGGAATTGCTATGTTGAGTGATAGTTTTGTATTTTTGAGGTTGTTCTGTGGGACTAGTGTTGTTGTTGGTGAGTTCATACAACATGGAACTTGAGCTGCTCGAAGTTCTTGAAATGTGGGATTCTGAACTAACGGAGGGAATGCTATAGTTTTCCATGAAGGAGAAATCGTCCAGAAGGTGTTGGCGTATGAGTTCAAGAGCTGAATTTCGTTCGTCAAATGTTGGAGGGTTTTTGTTGGAGGGTTCGCAGTAGGAGAGAAGAAGAAGCATTGTGTGGTGGGGTAGGGTTTGTTGGTTATGTGATTATGTCCAAACAGATAATGAGTTATTATCCATTTTTTTTAAACACGTGGATGCCACATAGGTGACGGGTGGTCTAATGGGTCCCAAAATCCGATCAAAATTGAAGACTCAGCAATCAACGACTGCCACTTAGGACTTTCGCTGCGGAGATTGGGTCGTGGGACCAAAATTCAGTTCAAGTGCCAAGTTGTAGGACCAAAATTAAGTGGTGCCAAGTTAATGTACCCAAATTAAAAAGGTGCCAAGTTATGGGACCAAACCATTAAATTTCCCCCACAACCACAATACAAAAATTGATATTTTCTCAAGTGCACAAAATGATGGCCTTGACATCAATTACACCACTATCAGTGACTGATCTCTTGTCGATTTCAACTGTATGGCCAATTTTAAACACCCTTTTGAATCTTTTTTGAATGTTTTTCCCGATAAAGTCAACGAATTCATCGAAGCTACTTGTATGCTTACAGAACATTGCAGCGGAAAACGAAACGAACACAAGATGTAATTTCAAGAAGAAAATATAAATATATCCTTTCGAGCATTAGACAAAATAATCACTATGTTAATAATGATCTTACAAAAGTATGTTCTCACAACTCTCAAACTTTTCACTCTTGAATTGTTCAAACTCAACCAGAAACCACAGAGTAACTCTTTAATTCTAAACAAGACTTGGACTTAATTCAGTAATCTAAAAATTTAGCAAATCAAGACAAACAACTCAAAAACAATAGATATAATTTTTAGGATTCTTTAGCTCTCTTGTCTTGATATATGTTTTGATTTACTTCACGCCTTATATAGATGTATATATCTTGAACTCCAAGGCATGGTGTGCACGTCATTGAATACTTTCAATCTTCCCTGTAGAACCATGCTTCCGTCGGTCTCAGTCTCCTAATCAATGAAGATTTCCTTAATTATATCAATTATTAAGTGAGAAAGACTCCTTCAATGTAGACTTCGTTATAGAAAAGTATTTTCAGAGAATCTCCCTTCCTTGTACCATCATTCTTTAACTAGAACACGTTCGGCTATTAAAGGAAAGACCAAACATGGAAACAATTGATTCGTCTTATGATATACAAAAACCTGGAACACTCATAAAAAACTATAATCGTGGAACTAAGTTAATATGTGAATAAAAGAAAAACATATAATTACACAAAATATCTCCAAACTGTCTAGTTGAAGAAAAATACAACAAACTCCCTAACAGAGACTTGTACAGTGCTGAGTCAACACTGTCTCTTGTACCATCTCTTGTTATCTTCAGTGTAGGAGACACGAGAATCTTCCTTGGCCTTGACTCTTGCTCATCAAATCTCTTCACTAGGTTCTTTGCATATTTATGATGGTTCAAAACATTCCATTCTTCCGTTGTTTCACTGGCAATCCAAGAAAGAAGGTTAGCTCGCCCTCTAATCATGCTCATCTCATAAGTACATTTCATTGATTGAATAAACTTGTGCAATATAGACTTGTTAGTCAAACCAAAAAAAATAATAATTTGGTACAATGTCGTAGCTTACAAACGAATAAAAAATATTATAGAAATAGCCTTAGGCCTTATACAAACTATGCTAATTTGTTACATTGATGAGATTAGCTTTGTCTAGAGCACCTCTACAAGTAACGGGGATGAGCCTGGGCACGGTCACGTATACAATGAATTGTGTCTGATGTCGAATATTTCATATGTCGAATACTAATGGATGTCGTGTATCATGATGTCGAGGATTTTGCTGAAGAAGTCCTAATGTCGAAATCTATGCGATGTCGAATACGGAGAGTAAATAGAAATGTATGTATATCGCGTATTAGTGTGTCGAATACCAAAGGTATGTCGAAGTATGTCTATATCGGGTATAGTGATGTAGAATGTAAGGATAATTGAATTGCTTGGTTCGACATCTAGAGCGGGTAACGTATGTAATTAATGAATTTCTATAGGTATGTGGAGCGAGGTGATATATATATATATATATATATATATATATATATCCCTCGATATGTGGGACCACTCTGCGAATACCAATATTCGATATCCAGATGAATATCGGGTATAAATCCCCGATATAGGATAACCGATATCCAGCAGGCTGCTGGCTTATTGGGTTGGGCCTAGCTCTTCTATTGGGTCGGCCCTCATTTCAGTAAATCCCCATATCATGTTGTCCCCCAGTTTGGGAGATGTCGTTTGCCGACAATATCTCGTAAACTTTCTTGATTCTGTGAGCTATTATTTTTCTAAATTTCATGTGGCATGGTACCCTTGACGCCCCCAAGTTTCTGAGTGATACGAAACAAGAGGTAACTCCTTCAATTTTTTGGAGTCGTCGATTTCAGGAGAAGTCATAAATTCTTACGGTAATTGCAAATAACCTGATTTTGTGAGATCGAAATTTATGTGATTAAACTTATATCGAATGTCAAAATTGTCTGTATATCGAATTTTTTTGATTCGATCTGACGTCGGGCACTGGATTCCTGACATAAGAGACTCGATATCGAATATCTATGTTCAAATTTAAATGGTTGGATATCGAATCTTTGTGTTCGACATCTTTTGCTTAATATGGTTGGGCATTTATTATCGAGGGGCCAACTAAGGCCCATGTTTTGTCATTATATAAGATGGTCCCCCTTGTCAGCGTCATTTTATTTTATTGGTCGAACTTTTGTCTTTTCTGGAGAGGGATATCGAATTCTCTAGATATATCGAACTCAGAGGTATCTTGAATATAGCCCTTTCCACATACATATTCGACATTCTTTATTACTTTCAATATTTTATTTTGAGATGTTTGAAATTCGATGTGCTAATTTGATATACTGTGTTTCGATATGTGGCAGTTTACCCTGTTGAGCTAAGTGTGAGTATATTTCCTGCATGTTTAGCAATGGTGTGTACCAAGAATCCTCCTCGTTGCAAGAAGGTCATTCCTCCACGGTCGTACGTAACCAAGAACTGTACTAAGAATGCCCGTGAATCAATGCCCCCTCCCGATAATATCTCAGAGGAAAGAGAACCACCACCGGCCTCTCGAAATGAGGATCTGTTGGATAATGCAACTATGGTAGTCCCAAGAATATCCGCTCATGTGAGAGTACCCGGACATTTCTTGTATGAGCGAGAGTCAGGATGCGAGCCTCTACATTTGGTTATTAGACCGACAAATGAGGAAGGTTGCATATTTGTGGGAACTCGAAGCCAAGTGTGAAATGATATGAGCGTTGAAGTTAACGTCCAACACAATGCACATATCAAAGCTATCTTGAAGGCACGACTTGAGGCGAATCCACCTCGTATACCGGCCTTTCCAGCTCTACCCACTGATGCTCCCAATAATTATTGATATTTTCATGCTCGAGAGCGAATCGTTGGTAGCGCTAGGTGTATAAATGATTGGGCTAGTTCTAGCATAGCCGTTCCAAATTATGATGAGGTAATTTTTTAAAATGGAAGCCCTAAAGGGCTAGCTATCACCGAGCTATCACAAGACCCTATACCCGGAAGACTTCGTCGCACCAGGTGACGAGGATGAAGGTACTAGCACCGTCCAGAATGATACGGGGCCAAGTGTCGGGACAACTGCTAGGCAGACGCACCACTGTGTAGTACTACATCTGGTGATGTGCGTGAAGTGAGTGGGGTTCGATGTAAATGTCGCACTTGCCAACACGACGACGAACATATTTGGGCTAAGAGGCGCAATTAAAACTTTTTGACCCAGTCCAATTTAGAGCGATTGTCTTTGAGGATAAGCTGTCATGTGCTAAGAAAAGCATATGCCATTGCTTGCATGGAGCGAATATATCCCATAGTGGATCATGCGGTGTTGATTAGTGACATTGGGGCATCTGGGGTCCTCTGCATGTGTTTCATGTTTTACTATGTGGTGAGGGTTTTTCCTGCATTTTGTCAAATTATTGATTCTAATGATATTCTGACCGTGTTGATCTGCTTGTTCTTACAGCTCGAAAATATATTTCATGCGCTATGTCAAGACCATTTGTTTTTTACAGAGACTCAAACTAAGCATGACGGGATATTGGATCATATTCACCATCAAATTGCTTTCTTGGAGACCTCTCGGGATAAAGCTCATGCTCGGCGCCGAAAAGCCGAAAGGGAACAAAAAAAGCCAAGGATGAAGTGCATAAGGCGCTAGTGGAAAAAGAGGAGATAAGAGAGAACTTCAATGTGTGAAGGAAGAATCCGAGCAATTGCACCGATGTTATGAGATGTTGGCGAAAGAAATGAATGTCTACAAGTCGTCGGTTGAGAGGTTGGTGAAGCAGAATGCGAGTTTGGTCGAGTGTATTAGTTATCTCGAATCCAATCGCTATAAGCAAAAAATAGCGAAGGATTTTGTGAGGTCATTGACCTTTAATTATTTCAGCTTCACCCACGGGGAGAAGGATATCAGATTTGGGATGGATCTCACCGTTGGGCAGATTGGTCATCTAGGATATTTGGGGGCGAGATTCGATGCTAGCATGTTGAACCCCAAATTAGGGCCCGATATGCTTACACCTACAGCTTTAGCAGGTGATGTTTTCATACCATCTGGTTCAGAAGACCCATTCTTTCCCCTGCGCAAGAGAGGGGATTGTATATGGTCAAATTTACTCCAACTCCTAAGATGGACGATGAACGGCCCTTGTCCCTTACCAGCGACAACGATAAGGGTACATGAGACGCGGACGTTCAAATGGCGTTGAATGAAGTATTTGGCACCAATCAAAGTCATGGTACGATGAGTGATCGAGTGGATAACAATAGAGCGGACATCTGTGAACCTCTTCTAAAGGTTTTGACAAATGCAAACTCGTCGACGATTGTAGGTGCTATCCCCCTTACGCGTTTGAATGAAGTCGGTGTCCAGAGGGTAGCAAGAGTTATCGGCCCAATTTTTATGGCGGCTATGTCTTGGCTAGCCAATCGAATGAACGCCGCGTCTTGGTTATTTACCAGTGAAAGTGGCCTTAGTTCTACAATGGCATTGGAGTTGACGTTAAGAGAGATTCAGTGAGATATATGGCGGTTATCAGAATGATGTCTTCGATGATCAGTATAGGGATTATGTCAATGTATGTTCGTTGATTCTTCATAATCTGTATATTTGTTAACCGCATTAGTTCTTTTAGTATTATTTTCATTATGAACTTGTTGGCACTTTAAGAAGCGTTGTGTATTTGGTGCCATTGAGTTATATGCTCTTTCAATTCAACAAATCGTCGTTTTTAAATTTTTAATATGGTTAAGTGCTTTTCTCATTACGCGTGCAATGTTAATTGAGTCGCTGTATCTGCTGGGTTTGTGGAACTCAACTAGATTGGCGCGCGTTCAAACAAATTTTGGGGTTGGCCTGTACCACGAGGGTATAATCATCCGCTGAGTGCAGGTGTTTTGCCGTGAAGGCATCACTTTATGATATTTTGTCAGCATATTTACCATTATGGTATAATCATCTGCCTAGTGTAGGCGTTTTGCCGTGAAGGCATCACTTTATGCTGTTTTGTCAGCATATTTACCATGAAGGTATAATCATCCCCCGAGTGTAGGCGTTTTGCCGTGAAGGCATCACTTTATGCTGTTTTGTCAGTATATTTACTGCGAGGGTATAATCATCCCCCGAGTGTAAGCGTTTTGCTGTGAAGTCATCACTTTATGCTGTTTTGTCAGCATATTTACCACGAGGGTAAAATCATCAGCCTAGTGTATGTATTTTTTTTTAAATGCCCTCCGACTTTAATTACGACTTGCAGTAGGGAGATAAGGATTGACCGTATATCGATGATGTGCCGAGGAAATGGCTTCCTATGCATCCCAAAATGGGAATGAAGCTTTGCATAGCTCTTATTACAAGTCATGGTAATCCTAACTATAGAAACGTCGCAAGTGTTGTACATTCCGAGGTCGAGGTAGAGGATCTCCATGTAAATCCTCCAAATAGAAATAGCCCCTAGAGGTTGCTCGGGTGACCCGATAGGGTCCATTCCAATTTGTTGAAGCTTTCCTACATGCTTACTAGCTCTCACACTTTCGAGGACAAGGTCCCCAACTTGGACGTTGTGCAAATGAACGCGCTTATCAAAGGTTTTGTCAATGGCCACTTTGAAGGCAATGTTTTCTGATATGCCTGATCCTTTGCAGAACCAATCATGGCTAGGTCCATTTGACCCAAGCTTGCTAATCATGGCCATCCCTATCTTGGTTGGAACAACTGCTTCAGAGCCGTAGACTAATGTATACGGTGCCTCACCCGTGGAATGTTCGATATACGCATAGGATACCTTGGACTGTGCCTATCCAACTTTTGCAGGTGGCATGCAGTCGTCGTTCCATGTAATCCTTTAGGGTTTTGTTCATAGATTTGACCTGTTCATTAGCTTGTGGGTGTGCAACCATCGCGAAGTGTTATGTAATTTTTAACTTCTTACACCACACCGTCATCTCCTTTTCGTTAAATTGCGTACCATTATCATAGACCCGTGCCCTCGGGAGCCCGAAACAGCAAATGATATTCTTCCAAATCAATTCAATCATCTTGCTTTCAGTAATGGTTGCAAGTGCCTCTACTTCCACCCATTTTGTGACATATTCAACTGCGACTAGAAAAAACTTCTTTTGACCTTTGGCAATTGGTAGGGGTCCCACTATGTCGATTCCCCATTGGTCGAAAGGACAAGTGATCTCTAGAGGTTGCATTGGGCCTGCATGTCGATGTATCAGTCTAACATAGTATTGGCAGCTTTCGCAGTTGTGAGAAAATTGTGTGGCGTCTTTCCATAAGGTCGGCCAATACTATACTTGCCTTAATATCTTCTAAGCCAATGCGCGACCTCCTGAGCGGTTACCACAACTTTCACCACAAATCTCAGCCATGATATATTCTGCTTGATTGGGGGATACACATCTAAGCAGAGGACCCTCAAATGATCGCTTATATAATTCTCCTTGGTGGATTGTGAACCTATATGTCTAGTATTTTATATGTCACTGAGCATTGGCATCTTCAGACAATGTCCCGTTCTATAGGTACTGAATATTCTCATCCTTCCAACTTGGGGCCTCTTGGATCGGGAGAATGAATTCCACGTCATTTCAAACTTTAAGGAATTTGGAGACTCCTATCACTGGTCTGTTAGTGTCCTCTTGTCCATAAAGTTATCCGAAGAACTGACGAATTTGGAGAGTACATCTGCCTTTGTGTTTTCAGACCTTGGAATCTGTGATAGGTTGAACACCTAAAATTCTACCGCTAATGCTTTTAGCTTGGCCCAGTACATAACCATTGTTTCCTCTTTAGCTTCGAACTATTCCGAGTAATGCTTAGCTACGAATTGGGAGTCTGTGAAAACCTCTAAGTGATCAACGCTCAGAGTCTTTGCCCTGCGCACGCCGACCAAAATGGCCTCATATTCTACCTCATTATTGGTGATTGGCAAGTTCAGGCTGATTGCAAAATCAAATTCTCTTTTGTCGGGCAACGCTAGATGTATTCCTACACCAGCGCCGTTCGCTGTAGACGAACCTTCCCCATGCAGAAACCAAGTCGAGTGCACTCGACTCAGATCAGGGTCTAATGTTATGTTGAAGATATGATTAATCGAATGTTCGATGCTATTTTCCAAAGTCTCTGCCATGAAATCCACCAACACATGTGCCTTAATCGTCATTCGACTAAGCCATTAACTCAATTGCACATTTAACTAAGCGGCCTGAAATCTAAGGACGTGACATCACATTATCGGAGCGGTTTATCGGTATGTGCAATCACTGGGTGGGATGGGAAGTATGGCCCCAACTTCCTGGTTGTCATAACTATTGCAAAAGTGAATAGCTCAATTTGTAAATAGTTTCTTTCTGCTCCCTGAAGCACACTAGTGTCGTAGTGTATTGGGAGTTGCTTATTGTGCGCCTCCTTTACGAGGACGGTACTGATGGTATTGGCAGAAACGACCAAAGTTAGATAGAAAATTTCCCCCGGCTCCAATTTTTCTAGAAGCGGAGGTGACTCTAAATAATTTTTTGAGTTGCTGAAAAGCGTTTTCACAGTCCTCAGTTCACTGGAAATTGATAGCCTTCTTCATCACCTTAAAGAAGGGAACGCTCTTTTTAGCTGAAGTAGCAATAAATCGTTTTAATGCGGTAATCCTTCCAACCAAACATTGCACATCTTCCACATAGCATGGTGAAGGTAGGTCTATGATTGCCTGAATCTTATCCAGGTTAGCCCTATACCCCTCTCATTAACCATGTAGCCCAAAAATTTACCCGCCAGCACACGGAACATACCTTTTTTGGGTTAAGCTTCATAGCATAATTCCTCATAATTTCGAAAGACTCTTCCAAGTGCCTCACACAAACTTAAGCCTTCAAACTTTTCACTAACATGTCATCCACATAAACCTCCATAGATTTGCCAATCTGATTGTAGAATGTCTTGGCCACTGGTCTTTGGAATGTCGACCCTGCATTCCTCAGACTGAAAGGCATCACTCTGTAGCAATAAACCCCAGTATCCATAATGAAAGTTGTCTTAGCCTGGTCTTCTATTGCCATGAATAGCTGGTGGAAACCACTTATGGCATCCATAAAACTGAATAGGGCACAACCCGCAGTTGAGTCCACCAACAAATCTATCCTCGATAAGGGGAACAGGTTCCGAGGAAAATACTTATTCAAATTGGTATAGTCTACGCACATCCCCTGTACTGTGTCCTTCTTTAGAACCAAGACGATGTTACTGAGCCACTCTGAGTAACGTATCTGATAGATGTGGGGCGCTTCCAACTTCTCAAGCACTTTCTTTTCGGCTGCCTCATTCTTCTCTTTACTAAAATTCATCTTCTGCTTGACCGGCTTGGCCCTTGGATCAACGTTCAATCTATGCACTATAATCTTAGGGTCGATGCCTTTCAAATCCTAATACAACCAAGAAAATATATCCGCATTCCTTATCAAGCAGTCTATTAACAAATCTATGATGCTTTGGGGCATGGTTTATCCAATCTGAAGCTTCTTATCGGGCTTACGCGAGTCCAAACTAACAGTGATGAACTCTCCCACAGGTTCCATCTTGGATTCCCCTGGTAAAGTCAGAAGTGCCCTCACTCTTTTAGTTGCTTCCATAGCCATATGACGCTCTGGCGCTTTCGGTTCGATCTCTTTCTTCCTTTTCTTCTCATCCAAATTCATGTTATATTAAGTCCTCTTCATCATTTGGGTATGCTGCGACTATCCTGTTAAGAGCATTGGCGTTCCCATAGACGACACTAATAAGTTGGTACAAAATCATTGCTTACAAATGAATACAAAATATTACATAAATAGCCTTAAACCTTATACAGACTATGTTAATCTGTTACACGGAAGAGATTAGCTTTGTCTAGAACACCTCTACAAAGGACAGGGAGGAGCATGGGCACTGTACCGAATACACTAAACTTTGTCTGATGTCAAATGTTTCATGTGTTGAATACTAATGGACGCCAGGTATCACAGTGTCGTGGATTTTGCTGATGAAGTCCTAATATCGAAATCTATACGATGTCAAATACGGAGAGTATATCAAAATGTATGTATTTCGCGTGTTAGTGTGTTGAGTACTGAAGGCATGTCGAAATATGTCTATATCATGTATAGGGATGTCGAATATAAGGATATAGAATTGCTCGGTTCGATATTTGGGAGTGAGTGATAAATGTAATTAATGAATCTACCTAGGTATGCAGAGCAGGGTGATATATAGGCCTCGATAAGTAGGACAGACTCTACGAATCCCAGAGCAACTGTACCATATTGAATACCAATATTCGATATCCATCTAGAATTTGGGTATATGTCCCCCACTAAGGATCCCTGATATCCAGCAGACTGCTTGCTTATTGGGTTGGGCTTAGCTCTTGTGTTGGGTCGACCCTCATTTCAGTAAATCCTCATATTAAATATCATTGACATTTATATCTGAGCAACACAAACATTTGCCTTCTTTCCCAAAATAAACAAGGTTTTGTCTCCATCTCCTCTAGTGAACCCTAGACCTAACATAAATCCAATTAATCTCACATACCAAGCTCTAGGTTCATGTTTCAAACCCATACAAAGGCTTTTCCAGTTGTAAACAAATAGAATTTGTCTCCTCCAATCAAATATTGACAAGTGTCAAAATAATTATTAGAAATTAAAATTTTTATTTGTATTTTAATTTGGGATTTTACTAAATTAAATTTCAATAGAAAATAGATAAATTAATTGATTCCAATATACATTTTGTTGGAAAATCAATGATGTCTTCTACTCAATCGAAAGATTTCTTGATTAACAATCTAAATTAAATCCATGTTTATCTCGAAGAGAAAAACGACCAATCACAAGCGATTGGGCTCTACATTCTACAACTATAAATAAAGGTCCACTCTTAAAGAAAAAGACACCAAAATATCCACACGTCTCGAAGAGAAAAGCCCTAGGTTTTCTCTCCATAAAATACATCCATCTTCAAGGCGTTCTTCGCGAAAACTACTGTTTGATCAGGCATCAAGCTCCTTTCGAGAAGATCAAAGCTCAAAAAATTCAAGAAATCCACGACCAAGTTCATACCATTCTTCAACAATGTTCAAGTCAAAGTCCAGTTTGATTCAGGATCAAGTCACTAGACCCTAAAAGAATCCATTTTTTAAGATCAAAAGTCCCTCTAAGAAGATCGAAGTCCAACTTATCCGATGAACTAAAAATGAAGATCATATCGTTCTTCATCAACCTTCAAATCAAAAATCCGTTTGATTCGATGTCAAGACGTCAAGCCCTCGAATCAACGTTTGTCAAGCATCCAAGTATTTTGTATGCAGAAATACCCAAATTCATGA
This sequence comes from Linaria vulgaris, assembly GCA_948329865.1. Taxonomy (NCBI): domain Eukaryota; kingdom Viridiplantae; phylum Streptophyta; class Magnoliopsida; order Lamiales; family Plantaginaceae; genus Linaria; species Linaria vulgaris. The sequence goes on from OX415252.1 coordinate 16,771,117, forward strand.
AAATGAGAAACATTTGGTTTATTGTTCTTCAATGTCTCATATGATGGAATTGTAGTTCCACGCCTAAGGTAAACTTAATTAGCTTCAAAGATTCAGCCCAAAGTTTTCTAGTTAGATTCTTAGTATTTAGCATTACCCTAGCCATCTCTTGAAGAGTTCTGTTCTTCCTCTCAACAATTTCATTGTGCTGAGGAGTCTTAGGTGCTGAAAATTCATGGAGGATTTCATTCAAATCACAAAAATCAGAAAAACTTGAATTCTCAAATTGTCTACCATGATCGGACCTAAACCTTCTCACAGAAGCACCATAAATATTTTTTATACTAGTATGCAGAATCTTGAAGGTATTAAAAGCTTCAGATTTTTCTTTGAGAAATTTGACCAAAATACAACAACTACAAAAGCAAACTTCTTTCCACTGTAGCTACTGACTTTTATGGGAGCCATAAGATCCATATGTAACAAATCAAAACAACTAGAAGTTCCAGAGTTCTGGTTTAGTGGCTTAATTGGACTATGAGTAGCTTTGGTTTATTTACCTTTTAGGCAGTCACCACACACAAACTTACCAGGGCAAGAAAAGCTTAGGTAGTCCTCTGACTGCATCAAAGTTCTTCAATTTATCCAAGTTCTTGTAGTGCACATGTCCAAGCTTTCTGTGCCACATAACTGATTTATCAACTTTTGTGTGAAAGCATAGAGCTTAATCCTTTAGCAGATAGCAGTTGTCTTTAGACCTTGTACATGTTCATAAAACATACATTAGCACTATCATAGACATCATATGATTCCGTATTTAATTTAACTAACAAATCATCATCAAAGAGCTGAATAATGCTAATTAAATTTTCTTTTAACCCATCAACAAACAGAACATTCCTCAGCGGGGGAAAGACTTCCACATTTAAGGCTTCTCGTCCAATGATATTTTTTTTGCTACCTCCTCCATAGGTAATTGCACCAGTGAAAGATAAGGAAATAAAGTTCTCCATGTTTGATTTGGAGCCTTTCACATGTCTTGAACATCCACTGTCAAAGTACCACTTACCTAAAAGGTAATTGTGAACAGCAGAGAAAACAACATTTCAAATTATTTTGATCTTGGGAGTTCTCAATTTTTATACCAAGTTATGTTCTTCTATCATGTGGTACTGAGTGTTTCAGTAACACTGATATTAGATGTTTTCACAACATGAGTACTACCACTACTGGCCTCTCATGTCACAGTTTTCTTTTCAAGGCCTTTTTTATATTTTCGACAGTAAGGTTTAATGTGGCCTGGTTTAAAACAATATTGACAGATGTAAGTGATTTTCTTAAATTTTCCCGAAATTTCTTTACCTTTTTCAAAACTCGCTCTCATAAAACCAGGGACAAAAGTAGAACAACTAGATTTATCAATGAATCCCAAACCATTTTTACCTTCATTACCCATACATAGTACTTCATCGAGTTTAGAAGTACATGTATTCCATTTTGCAATTGTCTATCCAGATTTCTCAAGTCTGATCATTAGCCTTTCTAATTTTGTTTTCTTTCTAACAAGATCCATTTGACAGTGATGAACTAGCTCTTTTAGCCATCATTTTCTGCTCAAAATGATTTCTCAGTTTTGCTCAACTTGAGATTCTCTAACAACAATTTCTGAAAGGTAGTCTTGAGATCTTCAAAGATTTCCTCTTTGGACATTTCTCCTTCAAAGTAGTATTCTTCATCAAGATCTATCGTGCCTTGAAAACATTCATAATCAGATTCATCAGAGTCAATTAAAACATTAGAATTATCACAAGAACTGTAGTCATTTATTTTTTCAAAGAATATCTACTAGACAGGTGTGTCAGTTTGAATGTTGTGACAACATTGAGTTCTGGTGTTGTTCTGACATACCAGTGAATCATCTTGTGTCTATTGAATCTGAGTGATCACCAAAATAGTGTGAATTTATTCATCTTGAGCTTCGATTTCAATAGTAGATCCAGAACATGCATTATCATCATCTTCCTCTTCACAAACGCAACAAGAACTTCCCTTCTTTCGAAGAGTGTCGGAACATTCATAAATAAGATGACCCCAACCCTGTTACCAAAAAAATGATGACCCCAACCCTTACATTCATAACATTGAATTGTCTTTAATTGTTCAACATCTTGGGGGAGAAGGTTGAGTGGCCAGATACTTAATAACTTTTGGAGGAAAATTCTTTCCAACAACAAGTGATTTTCTTGGAGAGTTATTATAAGGTGCGTTTTTATGTACAATCTATTTAACTTCCTAGTAATCTTTCCACAATTAGCAAAAATATATTCTTCATCATCAAGTTCTTCATATTCAAAATTCTAGGCATGTAGAGGAATGGTTATATTTTTATCAGATTAAGAGTGTAAGCTTATCTCGAACTTTGTGAAGGAGTTGAACATGACATGGAAGTCTAAGGTAGACAAATTTCTAGCTTCATGCATAACAATTTTCTTTACAAAAAATCTTGAAGACATTGTTATGTAAGCCTTATACACCATCTCTTTATTTGTCATGGGAAACCAATCATTTGACATTGATTAGACAATTTCCAGTATTATCTCAATATAGCTTTCAACACTCTCGTTTTCACCCATTTGTAAGTTTTCAAAATCCTGCAAAGTCTGCCAATGTTTAGACTCTTTTATGCTTGATTCACCTTCACAGTGACCCTCTAGAATATCCTAGGCTCGCTTTGTGGTATGATTTGTTTTTGAATTAACTTAAACATATGGTGATCAACCCATGCAAAAATAACATTAAGAACTTTTTCATTGAAAGAGGTAAGACTCGTCTCAGTAGCATCCCAAGCTGATTCTGGATTGAGCACAAGATCATTGTTTGCATCTCACGATAGTGTTGGTAAAGAGTATCCATTGATCACATATTGCCACACTCGCACGTTGATCAACTTGATATGTGTTCTGATCCTAATCTTCCGGAATGCATAGTTGGATCCATCTAGAACGGGTAGCAGATTGTTGTTAGGATTCACGTTGTCCATCTTGTAGTATCAAATCTAAATAAAAGAGAAATCAGTGCTTGGCTTTGATACCAATTGAAATTGTTGGATCAAGACTTGGTACAATTTTGCGCAATATTGCGATAACACTAGACAACTCTAATATTATCGTAACACTTGTTTGATCACTTGCACCGAAAAAACAAAATGAACACAAGATGTAATTTTGAGAAGAATATATAAATATATTCTTTTGAGTCTTAAGCGAAATAATCATGTTAACAGGTTTGGAATAATACCCGATTAACTGATTTATTTAGAGGTTCGGAACGCCATTATCCGTGGTTCAAAGAAAGTAAATGACTACTTGGGAAAATTACGAAAATATCCTTCCTTTATTCACTGAACTCCTTACTCCGAGGAGCACAAATATGATTTTATGCTTTTTTGGGTGAGTTTTTGTACCTCTCCCCTCCTTTTTTTCTCCTTTCCCTTATATAGGTATGGGAGGGAGTATGTGTCACCATGCATGCGGTACAAGTGTAATGTTGCATGTATTACAAGTGTCCTTCTTATAGATAAGGTATATCTTGTTGACAAGGTGCTGACTAGGCTGATCATTATCTTGTCCGAGGGCTACGGGGAGTTCCGAGGGGTTACTTCTTCTGTTTTCTTCCCTTTGATAGGAGGAATCTTCTGTTTTCTTTTTTCCGAGGGGCTGAATTTCACGAGGAGGTTCACTAGTTGAAGTGAAGTGGGTGTCCGAGGAGTTTTCTGTTCCGGGGACAGCTATTTCTTCATTGACTTCTTTAGTAAGATTTTTCGAGAGGCAGATTTGTCTCGTCAGGCTTGTAAGGTGGGCTCCGAGGGCATCAATGTGCATGTAAGGCGGTATTTTTGCGTATGGATCCCAGTAGTAGGGATTCCGAGCGTTTCCTGCTATCGTGAGAGTAGTAGCTCCTTCGGGAATCATTCTCCGAGGGCTTTCTGGTCTTTGTTGAATGACCTCCTTGGTTGGTGCCTTCGGAGTAAGGGAGTTTAGTGGTTGGTGCTTTGAGTAAGACGTTGTTCTGTGAATTTTGGCCTTCGGGATAATGGTTCCGAGGGCTTTGGGAGTGTTCAGCAAGGAAGTATTTTCATATAGTGGTCCCTCTTGGCGCAGTGATGGATATCCGAGTCGCGTGGATCCATCGGGGTTTACTCTTTTTCCGATGCCACGTTGATATCTTATTTTTATTCATCTTGACTTTCCAAGGGACGCTTGGGTGTCCACTCGGGTGTCACGTCGTACCCTAGTAGGATACGTGAGTTCCGAGGGATTCTATTATCTCTTCGGGTGCCACGTCATACCATAGCAATGTATGCGACATACGAGAGTGACGATAGTATCGTCTTTGGGATTAATCCCTAATTTAAGGGTTAATCTTTCATATAATCCCTTATTTATTTTTTAGGGTTAACACTAGCCCCCCCAAATTTCGATCGTTCTCGTAGAGACGAGTGAAATTTTATTTCGTGGCCTTAATAAGGCAAAAGGGGCTTTTTCTTTATTTTTTGGTATTTTTTCCGAGGGCTTAGGATTTTCTCCGTTCTTTTTTATGATTTACGAGGATATTATATGTATATAAGTATACACTTAAAATACCGTGAAGTAAAATTACCGTTATGTTCTTGGGAAGTAGCGGTTCAGATGAAAAGTTGTTTTTATAACGGCTCTTTCTAGCCGTTAGATGTCTTAAATGTCATTCATTCGTCCGTCCATTAACTTGCAGTAACGGCTAGCGCGTGGATTGACACGTCGCTTCCTGAGTGGAGACGTGGGGCGTGGGAAACGGGGCACGTCTTTAATGGCGGTCTACTTATAAATATACCCGTCCGTACTCTCTTTCCCCATTCTCTTCGCAAAATCTTTCAATTTTCAAGCTTCCAAATCTTCAATCTTCTCCCATTTGTCTTAAGCAGAAAAGAGTGACTTTAATTCTTCTCAATTTTTCATTCTCTCCTACCCAACTCGTAAAAATCTCTCTCCATCCCGAAAGGTAGATGGCTTCCTCTGTCAACATGTCCTCTGCTGCTGCTGTTTCTGTGGATGCTCCTGTTCCCGTCGCGGCTACCGTTCCCCACGTGGGACCTGCTGCCGCTACTCGTAGGAAAAGGGCGGCTGTCGCCGAAGGGAGTGGTGCCGCCGCCACGAAAAAGGCTAGGGTTTCTAAATCGAAGAAACCCCCTCTCCGTGACTTCTCTAAAATTGAGAATGTCCGATCCGTGGTGACCTATGAGCAGGTCACGGATTTATTTGAAGCTACGGGGACTACAATGATGAATGCGACTATTCATATTCCTTCGGAAGACCAAAGGGCGTGCTATCCCCCCGCAGGTATGCTTACCGTGTACTTTGCGCAAGTAAATTACGGGTGGCGCTCGTTTATGCCGTCTTTTTTCTGCGAAGTCTTCAAGACTTGCAAGATTTGTCCGAGTCAGTTGGTCCCCAATGGGTATGCTGCCCTTTGCATTTACGTGTTCTGGTGTATGGTTAAGGGGTACGAGTGCAACGTGGACCATTTTCTGTCTATTTTTGATGTGGGAGTGTCACCCGGGGGATATCCCTTTTATCACGTTCACCATCGAGATCACTCGGCTAATTCTTCAAAGAGGATCCTGGGCGCGACGATAAGCTCGCACGGCGTTTGGAAGGACAAATTCTTTTACGTGAAGCCTGTCCGAGGGAAGTGGGATGTGCCCTATAAGTGGGGGGAGGGGGTGACTCCAATTCACACTTTGGCTGAGGATATGGTGCTCTCCCCAGTGATTGCCCAGCATGCGCTAATGGAGTCAGAAGACTTCCGATGGCTGTTTGGGAGGGCTGGGCTTCACTTTGTGGTAGGGGTCAATGATAACATGAAGAAGCCGCTTTTTGTTCCGAGTATGTACATGGCGGCTTTCAGTAAGTTTCCTCTTCTTTATTCGCATATTTCTTTTACTCTATATCTATTTCTTTAAGTAGTCTTCCTTATCTTTCTGTCACCCGTACTAATACGTTTTTGTGTGGTGCAGAGGAGGTTATGGCGAGGTACTATCTGGTACCTGGTTCTGAAGAGGTGGTTCCAGGTGGACACAGCGAGGCTTCCGAGGGGCGAGGTCACGGGGGGGGGGAGATCACGAGGAGGAAGGTCACGAGGAGGCGGAGGCGCAATCCGAGGAAGCAGGGATGGACGCGGGAGTCGAGGGTGTATACGAGAATATCCCACGTCCCTCTCTATATGCCGAGGGCATATGTTTGGATGTTGCTCCGTTGCGACAGGTGGACCCTAGGTCGGCAATGATCTTGATGCCTTCTTCCGAGTCCAATACTAGCAATCTTCCGAGGAGTTCACAGGGGGTGCAATCTCCTATAGCCGAGGAGGAAGAATTTTCATCTCCGGGGCCAAATGTCATCTTGGTCTCCTCTCGGGATCCTTCGCCTGCTATTCCGGATCCTTCTCCCCTTCGCCCTCGTAAGCTTTTTATCCTTCTCCGCTCTCTTGACCTTAATATCTTATTTATATTGATTCATTATTCGAATTTCGTTTTTATTATTTTAACTGCTTACCTGGCTCTTGTAGAGGTTGATAAGGGGAAGGCTCCTATGTTTCCGAGTGCGGATCTGTTCGCTCAACTACTTCAACCGGACTCGGAGAAGCCATCCGAGGGCCTCGGTCAAGGTCCTACGGACCTACTGAAGGATTTTGAGGCGAAGAAGGAAGTGTGGGATACCCTGCTCCGGGGGGAGGGTCACTCGACCACTGCAAAAGTTCCGGAAGCGATTACAACGGAAGCAGTGGCCACGACTCCTGCTACGGCTATTCCTTCTCCGATAGGAGACCTCCCGGAGAGGGTTCCCCTACGGAGGTCAGCTTCCGAGGGGAATTTTTCATCTCAAGTGCCTGAGAAGGAGCCTTCGACTGTAGGGGAGGCATACCATGAGATCCTTCATTTCTTCGGATCTTCTCTTGCTGCACCCGCGGAAGGTTCTCAGTTTTTGCGGGCCAGCATGGTCTGGATGGAAACAATCGTAAGTATTAATCCTCTAATCGTTTTATTTTTAAATAATACCCCTGTATCTTTCCTTATGCTTCTCTTCCTATCTTGTAGTCCAAGAAGACTCGAGAGGTCCTCACTGCAGTAGAGCAGCGCCATTCGAAGGAGGTGGCCGAGTTAGGACCTCTCCGAAGACAGGTGACTTCTCTCCGGGCCCAACTCTATGAGGCCGAGTCAATGAGAGATGTTCTCCGAACGAAGTTGGAGGCCAGCGACTTCGTTTGGAGGGAAGATCAGAGAGCCAAGGAAGTGATGCGTCTCACTTTGCAGAGGATGCAGTCGGCTTACGACAAGCTGGAAGCGTCCGAGGGAGTTGTTCGAGTCCAACTGACTCTTCTGGAGAAGGAGAAGAGGGAATCCGAGGAGCTTCTCCGTGCTCGGGTGGAGGCTCTGGAGAAAGAAAAGTTGGGGTGGTTGGAGCGAGAGCAGGAGCTTCAATCTCGGGTCAAGGAGTTGGTGGATTTGAAGATAGCCAAGATGGTGCCCCATGAGGAGGTGCAAGCCCGAATCGACGAGGCTGTTCGGTACGCGGCAGTGGAAGCGGAGCGCCAAAGTGCATCTTTGTCCGTTCGGGATTCCCTTGGGCATATTCTATGGGGATGGTTAGAGTGTGCTACCGTAGCCCGTGGAGTAGTGCCCTCGGGGGTGAACTTTGGTAGTCTTTTTGACGTCAAGAAGCTTGTCAAACTGTCTCCTGAGCAGGTTCAAAATCTTCTCGAGATGTACGACGCGGTGATGACACCTAGAGGCTCCCCTGCTCCTCTTCCGACCGCGTCAGATCTTGGGGCTACTGGTTCAAGTAGGATTTCACCTCCACTCCCACCTCCACCGAGTACAGGGATTTAGAATAGGATCCCTTCTTTTTTTTTCCTTTTGTAGCCTTTTCTTATGTTTTTGTAAATTTTTCCGAGAGCTTCTCGGATTTATGAATGAACAATTTGTCCTATTCCTACCTTTCTATTTTGTCTTATTTGTCCATTAGCATGAGATATTAATAAATTATTATCATGCTTACATATAAAACTTATTCTTTTTACTCTTCTCCAAAAAGATAAGCTAAAGACAAAAAATTTTATCTGCTGACTAAGTACATAACTTAGCAGGACGTGTCAAATTACATGCGTGTTTAAGAGTTATTTATCCTAATTAAGGACACTCATTAGCACGTGTCATACTCGTAGGAGTGGGTGGGACAGCTCCAGCTTTTTTCCATATGATTAATTCATCACATATAATATGTTAACAATGGTATTTATATTCATTGTTAAAAGCTATCCTGCTCCAGCAGATAAATCATTTTACTTTCTTCTTTTAGAAATCTACCTTCGTAAGACTTGTTTTCATTCTCGTAGTTGTACTTCAATACTTTATTTTCGACCTTCGTATAAGAGTAAACGGAAAACTTACCATTAAAGATGATGCCGCCACATCGCAGGCATGGGGGGTCCACATCATCAAGTAATTCTTCTCGGAGTCGTGCCCGAGTCGGCCCTATATCCCAGGTTTATAGTGCCTCCTCGGAGAGTTCTTCCCCGGGACAGCGTAATAGGTTGGTTGAGAATCAAGTGATCATTGGGACAAGTTCGTCTTCAAGGGTGGGGAGTAGGTCATCGTACACGGATTCTCGAAGGATAGACCATATAAGGGATGTGTTTCTAGGTAGAGAACCGTATTCTATTGCTGACGAGCGTTCTGAGTTTAGCTTAATACCTTTGAGTCCCTCACGGTTGATAGGTCGGGGACGGGTCGGTTCCGCCATTAGTACTGTATACGGAGAGTCTCTAGTAACTCTTTTTACGGAATTCAATCTGAATTTCGATGATTTTGATGTGATTGTGCCCTCCCCGGACCAGAGAGCATACGATCCTCCTCCTGGATTCCTAACTGTCTATTGTGATCAAATGCACTGTGGATTACGGGTGTTTTTTCATCCTTTTCTTCGATCGCTCTTCCAGTATTGGCAAATCTGTCCGAGCCAGTTAACACCCACTTCGTATCGCCTTTTAGTGGGATACGTTTTATGCTGCGAGCTCCTTAACCTTCCCTTGTCACCGTATCGGGTGGGGGCAATTTTTATCCTTCGGCCTTGTTCGGATGGAGTCCCCCTTTTCAGCCTGGCCTATCGGGACGTCGAAAAAGCCTTCACTGGTACTTCCAGTCCTCGCACTCGTAGGGGGGACTGGAGGCGGAGGTATTTCTTTGTCCGTTCGAAAGGTCGTTCGGCCCGATCGTGGGGAGTGCCTATCCGATGGGGCTTGGGATACGTTTCGCCCCTATCCGAGACGTTGGGGCGGGAGTGGGAGGAACTGAGTCATTCCGGGTTATTTTCTGGCTCGTACGATATTACCGGTCTGCTTGCGTGTCCTGAGGCTCTTATTCTGGCAGGTCTTCAAGAGGGAATAAGGAGAGAGAATTCGCCAATTCATCCTCTTCATGGCAATTTCTATTTTCGTAAGTCTGAAGATCTGTCGACTTCTCTTTTATCAACTTATGTGTCCTCGGGATCATCATATACTCTATATTTGCCTTATAGGTGCTGAGATGGCGGCTTTTTCCATAGATCCATTTAATGGTGTTTTTCTGGGGCGAGCTCTACATGGTATGCGACGGGCGTCAGAAGGCCTTTCCGATACCTTCGTGGCAGTTACGAGGGCTGACTCCTCCTCGGGGAGGCAGGAATCGGAGGGTTCGCCCATGGCAGCCCCCCCAGTGAGCTTTGTAATCCCTCTCAGGGCAGAAAATCCGACTACAACACTTTCTTCGATAGACTATCCAGTGCCTCCCTTGGTGTCACAATCCTTTCCTCGGATTTCCGATATCGTGAATGTTATGGAAGGAGGTCCCGAGCGCGTACCTGTGTCACTGTCCGGGGGGAATTCTCCTCCCGTGGGTTCTTCTCCCGCGGGTGCGGACCCGGGGTTCTCTCCTCTCGGAGAGGTATCGGGGTTTTGCCGAAATTTTCTTAGCGGTCTACTAAATGTTACGGATTGTGAGCTCATGAGGACCCTTCCTTCCTCCCGTCTTCAGGATTTGGTTTGCGAAAACCTGTGTGAGGTAAATGCTCATTTTATTTGCAAATTTTGGTTACTTACCTTTCATTTCTCCAGTAGTAATCCATTCCTCTTCATCCAGATTTATATGGTGCTAGACGCCATCGGATCTCGGGGGTGTTCCTCTTCAGATCCTGGTCTGGTATATCGTCGTCGGGACGAGTTAGAGCATGGTTTGTTGGAAGCTCAGACGGAAATTTCCCGTTTGCAAGAGGAGCATGAAGCTGCTAAAGCGATTCACGAGATGGTCCTTCAGATTGAGAGGGATAAGTCTTGGGAGGTGGAGCGTCAGTTAATGCTAGAGAGAACCCGGGTGACGAGTTTTCAAGCGAGTTTGGAGGAGTTGAAGAGTCAACTTCGTCACTCCGATGAGCAATTATTACAGATAATTCGGGAACGGGATACGGAAACTCATCGGGTGCTAGAGATTACTCGCGCTCATGATGTTGCTTTAGTGGTGGCTCGGGTCCAAGCTGTTTTGGATATCGCGGATCCTTCAACTTTGAGGGAGGCCTTGCAAAAGGAGATGCGCGATCTGGTCCGCATCGGGTACCGACTTGGTACGGATGCGGTTCAATCATTGCTAGAGTGTCCTGGGAACTTAATTATTCCCGAGCTTAATCTTCATCCCATCTTTTCCGAAGATAGTCCCGTGGTTTCCGAGGGCGTTTCATTGGCGGATCCACTAACCTTATCCGAGGAGCAGCGTCGTCGCCTTATCCGAGAAGGAAAGCGTCCTTTGCGAGAGGAGTAGTTTGTAGTAGGTGGTATTCAACTTGTAATAGGTGGTCTTTTGGGGTCCGAGGGCTGTTTATCTATAGTAGATGGCTCCTAGGGGTTAGGTTGCTTGTAATGATTTCCTATGTAAGGCTATCACTTTTGTTTTGCAACCATATGTACCCTATCGGATTGGAACGTATCGTAACCATCCACTTATGAACAAACTGTTTTATTTATGTAGCAATGAAGATGTTACATTAAGCATAGTACTGTCTAAGATTGAAGGAATTCCACGTGTTACGAAGAGTGGCACCTTCGGAATTGGCAAGTAGATAAGTTGCGGGTCCGACAATTCCCGCTATCTTGTAAGGTCCTTCCCATCGGGGTTCAAGCTTGCCTACGTTTTTGGAGGCTCCAACCCGTTTTAGCACTAAATCACCCACTTGAAAAGTTCGAAGCTTTACCTTGGTATTGTAGTATCGTGCCATCCGAGCTTTGTATTCCTCGTTCCGAATGGCTGCTCGGATTCTCCTATCTTCTAAGAGGTCAAGGGCCAGAGCTAAGTTAGCACTATTGGCCACTTCTTCATATTCTTTGACTCGCCAACTCTCAATTGAAACTTCGGAAGGTACGACTGCTTCACAACCATAGGATAGGCTAAAAGGGGTTTCGCCCGTGGCGGTATTTTGTGTGGTCTGATAGGCCCATAATATGCCGGGTATTTCTTCAACCCATTTGGCTTTGTGCCAGTTGAGTCGAGCCTTCATATTTTTCAGGAGAGTGCGATTAGTTCTCTCAACCTGTCCGTTGGCTTGAGGGTATCCCACCGAAGCAAAACGGTGTTTAATTTCCCAATGATCACACCACTTTTCTAACCCTTGGTCCGTGAATTGCAGACCGTTGTCACTTACTAGGCTCCGAGGGACTCCAAAACGGCACAGAATATTTCTCCACAAGAAGTTAATGACCGCCCCTGCAGTTATTCGCGCTAAGGGCTCCACCTCTACCCATTTGGTAAAATAGTCTACTGCTACGAGTAAGAATTTCTTTTGACCAGCATCGGGAATAAGTGGACCGACTATGTCTATTCCCCACTTAGCGAAAGGACATGCGGTCAGATGGGGTTCCCACGGAGCCGCGGGTTGATAAATCCGAGGGGCATAAGCTTGGCACGACTTACACTTTTCCGCGTGGTTTTTGCAATCTTTGACCATCGTGGGCCAATAATAACCCTGTCGGATTATTCGTCCGACCATGCTTCCGCCACTGGTATGACTGCCGCACACCCTTTCGTGAGTTTCTGCCAAAACATGTTGAGCCTCCTCTTCATTTAAACATCGGGCATGAGGGTAGGAGTACGTCCTTCGGAATAGTATTCCGTCTTTGAGTAAATATCGGATAGTCTTCTTAGACATCATTCGTTGGACGGATTTGTCCTCGGAGTATCCTTCAGGATCTTGTAGGTACGCTTTAATGGGTGTTGTCCAGTTTATCGGAGGATTTGTCATGGTGGCACTTACCTCTTCAGGTTCAGTCCTCTCCGATTCGCTCATATGTAACAAAGTGATTTTCTGGGTACGAATGGTGGTCAATTGTGCAGCCATTTTGGACAAGGCATCAGCTTCTTGGTTATTCCCTCGGGGAATCTGCACTAACTGATACTCCTCGAACCATGCCTTGGCCCGATGGACTACTCGGAGATAACTCTGCATTCTTTCTTCTTTGGCTTCATATGTGCCTTGAACTTGCTGCACAACTAACTGAGAGTCGCTATGCAGGCGAACTCTTCGTATTCTGCCTTCCCGAGCAAGCCTCATTCCGATAAGGAGGGCTTCATATTCAACGTCATTGTTGGATACGGGGTAGTCAATTCTAACCGCGAAATGTAGCGCCTCCTCTTCGGCTTCCGTGTTGATCAGGATTACTCCGGCTCCACCATGCGTATTTACGGAGGAACCGTCCACGTAGACGTACCACAGAGGTTCTTTCCTTTCTACTCCGATTCCCGCAAGTTCTACTACAAAGTCTGCTAGTACCTGGGCCTTAATGGAAGGTCTCGGAGCATAGGAGATATCATACTCCGTTAGCTCGACGGCCCATTTTATCAGCCTCCCTGAGGTCTCAGGTTTGTTGAGAATTGCTCGTAGAGGGTGCTTAGTCAGGACAGTGACCGGGTGGGAGAGAAAATATGGGCGCAATTTACGCGCCGTGGTAACCAAAGTGAGTACAAGTTTTTCTATCAGAGTGTACCTGGTTTCCGTTCCGAGGAGAGTTTTACTAACGTAGTAGACCGGATGATGTTCCCCATCGTGCTCTTTGACCAATACCGCCCCGATAGCCTCCTCTCCTACGGATAGGTACACGAAGAGCTCTTCCTGGGGTGACGGTTTGACCAGCAAGGGTGGTCTTACCATATAGTTTTTCAATTCCTGGAGAGCTTCTTCACATCGTGAGGTCCACTGGAATTCTTTGATATTCCGAAGGATTTTAAAGAACGGGAGCCCTTTCTCTGCTGACTTGGAGACAAATCGGCTAAGGGAGGCCATTCGCCCTGTCAATTTCTGCACGTCCCTTATGGATTTCGGGGTTGGTAGCCCAATAATTGCTTCAGCTTTCTCGGGGTTAACCTCTATTCCCTTCTCGGTGACCATGAATCCCAAAAATTTGCCTCCTCGGATACCGAAGGAGCATTTTCGAGGGTTCACCTTCATCCCAAAGCGATCCATGATAACCAACGCTTTCCGCAAATGTTCGGGATGATCTTTCGCGGCACGACTTTTGACGACTGTGTCGTCTACATATACTTCCACAGTTTTTCCGATGAGTCCCGCAAACATGAGATTCACCAGTCGTTGGTATGTAGCTCCTGCGTTCTTAAGTCCGAAGGGCATAACTAGATAGCAAAAAGTACCTGCGTCCGTAATGAAGCTGGTTTTGTCCTGGTCCGGGAATGCCATCGGGATCTGATTGTATCCTTGGTCCCCATCTAGAGTCGACAGGAGTGCGCAACCAGCGGTAGAGTCGACCAATTGGTCTATGCTTGGCAAGGGATAACAGTCCTTTGGGCAAGCATCATTGAGATCGGTAAAGTCAACGCACATCCTCCATCTTTCTTCTGACTTAGGGACCAGGACCACGTTAGCCAGCCACTCAGGATACACGACTTCTCGGATTTGCCGTAGGCTGAGAAGCCGTTGAATTTCTGACCGAATAATCTTGTTGCGTTCGGGTCCCATTCTTCTCTTCTTTTGTTGAATGGGTTTGGCCCCCGGCTTTACATTAAGGAAGTGTTGGCATACCTTATTACTGATTCGTCCGGGGGGGCCTCCTTCCCATGCGAAAAGATGACAAAATTCCTTTAGAACAGATACCAATTGGGTCTCTAATTCGGGTTCCATATTAGTGCCCATCTTGATCGCTCTAGCGGAATTTCCTTCCAGGAGTTCTACCATCTTAAGCTCTTCAATGGGTTGGACTCGGGTTTCTTCTACTCTCCATTTTTTGCCACTATCCGAGGGGTTTCCGTCTTCTTCGGGGAGTAGGGCATTCATTCGGCATTCTCTGGCTCTAGCTTGATTGCCCCGGACTTCTCCGATGCCTGCCAAGGTAGGAAATTTTACCTTAAGATGGAGGGTAGAGGGGATCGCTTCGAATGACCGAATGGAGGGTCTGCCGCATATAGCGTTGTATGTCCTTGACGAAGCCTCCACCACCCAAAATTTGGTGTGTTCCGTTCTTCGTAGGGCTCCCTCTCCCCACGACATTGGCAGGGTCACAGTTCCGAGGGTGTTACAGGCTTCGCCAGAGAAGCCTACTAGAGGGACTTCAGCCACCTCCAGTTGCTCCTTCTTCAATCCCATGGCTAGATAGGTGGGGAAAAACAAGACATCCACGGAGCTGCCCGTATCTATGAGGATACGCTGGGTCTCAAATCCATAGATGGTAGCTTCAATTACCAAAGGGTCTTCGTGGGGGTAGACTACACCTTTCAGGTCTTCGGGTCCGAAAGTGATATTTGGTAACCTAGCCCCTTGAGCGGAGCATACTGGGAGCCCTTGTCCCACTCGTCTGGCTTCTTTGAGATATTTTGTCTTCTTACCCTGGGGTATTCTGGAAATGTCTCCTCCCTCTATCATGCTGATCGTCCGTCCCGAGGAGGGGTTGACCTCATACGTGTCGGGAGGGGGAGGTAGGTTCCGATACCCTGCGATCCTTTCCCGGGACCGCCACGGAGACGCAGCGGTTCTCTCCCGGGGGGATCTTTGACGCTTCCTGGTCTCTTCTTGGGACCTCCTCCGATGTTCCGCGGTTTGTTCCCGTGACTGCTGGTGGAGAGTATCCTTTTCCTTATCAGGTCCTCCTCGGGGCCTTTTCCATACATGTGCTTTGGGCTCTTCGTGATTGTTTCTTTTTAGGTAATTATGCAAATATCCTGCTTCCTGAAGGCGAAGTATTTCTCTTCGCAGGGTAGTACATTCCTCGGTGGTATGTCCATAAGTTTTATGGAATTTACAGTACTTACCCGTATCCTTATCTTTGTTGGGAAGTTTGGCGGGCCGGGGCCAGCGCACTTCTTCGTTGCCCCGCATCACGTTGAGTATTTCCACGGGAGCTAGAGTCATCGGAGGAAGGGGCACAGGTTTAAGGAATTTCTTGACCGTCTCCCCATCGTCCTTCCGAGGGGGTGGTTTCCCTTCTTTGCCCTTCTCTTTGGTTTTAGTTTCCTTTTCAGCCTGCTCGTGACGTTCATTGTCATCCTTCTCCAACCCTCTCTTTGTGTGATCGGCTTCTTCCATAAGAATATGAGTTTCAGCTTGTTGCATAAGTTCATTCATGTCCGTGACATGATTCCCCATCAGGTATCGGAAGAACTCTCCCGCTCGGAGCCCTTGTGTCAGGATGTCGGCCATAATAGTCGGGCTGACGTTCGGAACATCCAGTGCTTCATCCGTGAAGCATTTTATATATTACCGAAGAGATTCATCCTTGCGTTGCTTAATAGTAAAAAGATGAGTGGCCGATTTGGGATATCTCCGGTTACAGGCGAAATGGCGTACAAACAGGTGAGCCAACCGGTCAAAGTTGGCCACTGAATTGGGTGGGAGATGGGTAAACCAAGATTGGGCTCGTCCTCCGAGGGTAACAGGGAACACTCGGCATAGGACATAGTCCGGGGCGGACGATAGGTCCATTCCTGCCAAATATTGGTGTATATGATCTTGCGGATCTCTCCCATCAGCTTCTCCTGTATATAATGGTACATTAATAGGCCGCATTCCTGAAGGAATCGGAGCAGATGCTATTTCAGAAATGAAGGGAGATATCTTAAACGTCGGATCTTCTTTGGGCCCTACAGTCCTCTTGAGATCTCCTACTTCTTTTCGTAGATCTTCAAGGATTCCCCATAAGGTTGGTTCTCCGTGGGGAGTGATAATAGGGGGGGCCGATATATGGGGAGAGACCTCTCTTCCCTCTGGATTATCCTCGGAGTTTCCAGATGATCATAACGTCTTAGCGTCCTCCGAGGAGTTTCCTGGTACCACGAGATTGGTGTAGGGCATTGTGCCCTTCTTACATAAACTTCGCCTTGTCCCGAGGGGTGATTTCCTTGGTTCAGAGATCCTGGGACGGTTTCCAGGGGAGATTCGAATTCTCGGTGATTAACTCGAGTGGTAACTTCCACTAATCTTTCATAAACAGATCGGGGAACATTAATGAAGTCCCTTTCATCGGAACGGCGATTCGCTACAGTTTCCTCCGAATTGTCCGAATGGGGCGGATAATTTTCGCTGTAAAACAAATTTTCCATAGTGGGTTTGCTTTCTTGAACACGCTCGAGGACAACTTCTATGGCGTTCCCACAGACGGCGCCATTTTGTTAACAGGTTTGGAATAATACCCGATTAACTGATTTATTTAGAGGTTCGGAACGCCATTATCCGTGGTTCAAAGAAAGTAAATGACTACTTGGGAAAATTACGAAAATATCCTTCCTTTATTCACTGAATTCCTTACTCCGAGGAGCACAAATATGATTTTATGCTTTTTTGGGTGAGTTTTTGTACCTCTCCCCTCCTTTTTTTCTCCTTTCCCTTATATAGGTATGGGAGGGAGTATGTGTCACCATGCATGCAGTACAAGTGTAATGTTGCATGTATTACAAGTGTCCTTCTTATAGATAAGGTATATCTTGTTGACAAGGTGCTGACTAGGCTGATCATTATCTTGTCCGAGGGCTACGGGGAGTTCCGAGGGGTTACTTCTTCTGTTTTCTTCCCTTTGATAGGAGGAATCTTCTGTTTTCTTTTTTCCGAGGGGCTGAATTTCACGAGGAGGTTCACTAGTTGAAGTGAAGTGGGTGTCCGAGGAGTTTTCTGTTCCGGGGACAGCTATTTCTTCATTGACATCTTTAGTAAGATTTTTCGAGAGGCAGATTTGTCTCGTCAGGCTTGTAAGGTGGGCTCCGAGGGCATCAATGTGCATGTAAGGCGGTATTTTTGCGTATGGATCCCAGTAGTAGGGATTCCGAGCGTTTCCTGCTATCGTGAGAGTAGTGGCTCCTTCGGGAATCATTCTCCGAGGGCTTTCTGGTCTTTGTTGAATGACCTCCTTGGTTGGTGCCTTCGGAGTAAGGGAGTTTAGTGGTTGGTGCTTTGAGTAAGACGTTGTTCTGTGAATTTTGGCCTTCGGGATAATGGTTCCGAGGGCTTTGGGAGTGTTCAGCAAGGAAGTATTTTCATATAGTGGTCCCTCTTGGCGCAGTGATGGATATCCGAGTCGCGTGGATCCATCGGTGTTTACTCTTTTTCCGATGCCACGTTGATATCTTATTTTTATTCATCTTGACTTTCCAAGGGACGCTTGGGTGTCCACTCGGGTGTCACGTCGTACCCTAATAGGATACGTGAGTTCCGAGGGATTCTATTATCTCTTCGGGTGCCACGTCATACCATAGCAATGTATGCGACATACGAGAGTGACGATAGTATCGTCTTTGGGATTAATCCCTAATTTAAGGATTAATCTTTCATATAATCCCTTATTTATTTTTTAGGGTTAACAAATCACTATGTTAATAATGATATTACATAACTATGATCTCACAAGTCTCAAGCTCCTCACTCTCGAATTATTCAACTTAACCAAGCAAACAAAGATTAACTCCTAAATTCTGCACATGAATTAGACTTAATTCGCTAATATAAGAACTTGGAAAAGCAAGACATATAACTCAACAACAATAGATCTAATATCTCTTATTATTTAGCTCTCTTGTCTTGTTATTTGTCTTGGTGTACTTCATGCATTAATAGATGTATATATCTTGAACTTCATGGCATGTTTGCACGTTGTTGAATACTTTCAATCTTTATTGTAGAACTTTGCTTCTTTCGGTCTCCTTCTCCTAATTAAGGAAGGTTTCCTTAATTATATCGAGTATTAATTAAGAACGATCCCTTCTTCAATGTAGACTTCATCCTATGAGAGCATCTTCAAAGAATCTCCTTTCCTAGTAGCATCATTCTTGGATTCACCTTCATTGTATAACTAAAACACGTTTGGCTATTTAAGGAAATACCGAATATGGAGACAATTGATCCTTCTTATGATACTCTTAAACCTGGAACATTCTTAAACATCTATAATCATGGAACTAAGTTAATATGTGTATAATTGCAAAAAAAAAAAGTTAATATGTGTATAAAGGCAAAACATATAAATATGAAAAATATTTCCAGATTGTTAAGTCTCAGTGTGTATATTCAATGTTATGATAACATTTCACGAGCTCAATGTTGTTATAACGTTTCACATCTTCAATGTTATCATGATAACAATGTACAACACTTACACTTTTAAACATAAAACAGAGACAATAACAGCATTACAGGAAAAACAACCATTTTACGCTATTGGACCTTTTTTTCCCCTTGATTTCTCCATGAATTCGGTTCTGATGAACGTGTTACATGAATTTGAATACACAGAGTGTGATATAGGTGATTCCCCTAATAGGCTAGCCCAATTAATTATATTGGCTAGGCACAACAGATAGCTGGCCCAAAACTCCTATATCGGGGATTGGCACCCGTTATACATTACTATATCGAATATGACATTCAATATAGTATAGTGTACGGTGGGAATTACGGGTGCGGTCGCGCATATTGAGCCCTATATATCCATGTTTTGCTAATCAAGGCAAGCATCATTAATTACCTCACACTGTTCACCACCATATCTAATACTCATATTCGATATCGAGCCCACTTTCGACACAACACTCGATATACCTTATATTCGATATGGAGATCACCTCCAATATCACCTGATCTGATATACACCTCCTGACATACATCTCCGATATACACGCCCCAATATACACCTTCGATATACATAACCCCAACATGCAGACATCTTCTATATCCACTAGATCCCCAATATTGAAGATATTCGATATCCATCTGGATGCGATATAGCTTCTATCGATATCGTACATGGCATCCCAGCGTCAGTCGAAGGTGTTACGGACTAAAGTCAACCTGGAGTTAGCATTAGTGATAGTTTGCCATAGTTTGTACCTAGTTACGACTTTGTACTACACTAGTGGCACCGTCTGTCCAAACACCACATTCCTATATGAAGGCGCTAAAATGCAACACAGAGTGACCCAATCACGGTCTGTAACGCCTATTATGGATAGTTCAAGCGTACATAACTTTCCACCGGGAGTTCCGACACCTGAGCCTAGTGTTGAACAATAACATGTTGTACCTGCTCCTCTAGCAGCAACTCCAGTGCCTGCACCCGTGAGTCCAGTTATCCTCCTACCAGAGATCATTGCTCATATCAACGCCACCGGACAGACAACTAAACGCCTCGTTATCTGCATTGATACTCCGGCAAACTAACAAAGGGACCGACAATCCACCTCCTCAACCTTAAGAATCTAGGACGACAGGTCCCGCATAAGGATCCAAGGCTCGGGAGCGTGAGGAAGTGGCAGAATCCAGGATGGAGCACCCAACTTCAAGAGTTCACGATGGAAGAGCTCCCGGCCCCATGGCGGAGATGAGAGACATAGCTAGGAAAATGTAACAGCTAAATGAAAATGAAGATGTCTATCTTAGGTTGGCACTAGTGAATGGACACAGAAGATTGGCCCCTTTTAATGAAGAGATTGAGGGTGAGGTATTGGAGAAAGGAGACAAGATCCCGCCACTCAAGATGTATGACAGAAAGAGTGATTCTTGTGAACACCTATACTATGTAGACTGCATACTAAACTTGCATTGTGTTACAGATAACGCGTAAGAAAGGATATTCGCTGCAACCTTAAACGAGGCCGCACTTGATTCGTTCATGAAGATAACTGTTGGCTTTATCGGTTACTGTGAGAAATTGAGGCAAAAGTTTGAAAGCTAGTTTTCCAGCCAGAAAAGAATGACTACCAACATGAACCACATGAACTCGGTCACACAAAAGGACAAAAAAGCCTGGAGGATTTCATGAAAAGGTTCAATGAAGAACTGCTCAAGGTGGATAAGCCGAAAGGTGAGCAGGTGGCCCTCAACCTCTTCAATGCAACTTTTCATAAGTGGTTCGCGGCTGATCTACTCAAGATGAAATCCCCTACCATTGTTCAGATTAATGTATTGGCATATGAGATAATCTATCATGACAACATGATGGCAACTAAACAAATGCCGCATCAGGCACATAACCGCACCTGAGGATAGGAAGGTTGGAGTAGAGACATAAACGGCATGAGAAATCTCCGAGGAAGTACACTCCATTGAACATAAACATTCTAACCGTGTTTCTCGTGGCCCAGAGGAGGAAGTGGCTTAATCAGCCAAGGAAGTTGGTAGAGACCCCAGGGGCTAGAAACTCCCAGAGATACTCCGAGTATCATCGTTAAAGAAGGCATGAAACAAAAGAGTGCGTAGACCATAAGGATGAAATAGAAAGGCTCACATGCAAAGGGAAATCTATTAAGTATGTCTGAAATTCTAAGGACTCGGGATATCATGAAGACAGATCCTGCTCCCCTCGCAGAGATAAGCACAAGGCCATTGAGGCCCCGAGCGAACACGGGAACGCAATTGTCAATTCACCTTCAAGGGGAATAATCAACATGATTTATGGAGGAGCGACAGGAGCAGATTCCACCAATGGGCGCAAAAAGATTACCCGAGGAGTGTATGAGGACAAGTACGTTGTCTTCACACCTTTTATTGCTCTAGACAATCTACCCGATGAAGTGATCACTTTCTCAATGAAGGACTTAATGCAGCTACACCAACAAGCTATCCAAGCAGGTAAACTCGATTGCCCGCTTGTAGTTAAGCTAGATATTGCTATTCAGGGGTCCGAGGTGGCCTCATTAGGGGAAATTTTGCACCAGAGGTCCTTTATGTTAACCACTTTTCAAGGAAGGTCCTCTATGTTGACATTTAACAGAAAACGTCTTATATTTTGACATCATTTGCTATTTTCGTCCTTGTCAAAAATTCGGCAAGAGAATATTCCAATATTCCCTCGGAATATTCCAATGGCTCCTAGTTTGAGTTTTTATTTGCATTTTCATCCCCAAACATTTTATATAATTACACTCACACCACAATATATTTTATAGTAAACAAACTTACACCAAAAAAAAACAAAAACAATTATATTGATAACTTTTAAACATTTATATTTCAAAAGTATTTAAAGAATTTATGTTAAAATGATTATAACAGTTCAAATTATTTTTATCACCTAGTAAAAATAAATAGTTTATTTTTTAGCTAATACCCAAAAAGTATTTTATTTATTTATATTTATAATTTAAAATCTTTTTGTAACTTCAAAAATATTCAAAGCATTAAAAACTAACAAACTCTAACTAATATAAACTTAAAGTAAATTCTTTTTGTTTACAAATTACAAATTAATTAGCATCAATATTTTTAAAAGAATGTGTCTTCTAATGACATATGTTTTTAGAAATTCAATTTTTTCAACAAACTTAATAAGTATTTTCTTAAGCTTGATTATATTAACTATTTGATAATTTAAAGTTTCAAAAAAAAGGGGGGGAAATGACAAACTAACCCCAATGTTTGGACGTATTCGCGAAACTATACCCGACGTATCAAATTTTGCAAAACCATACATGAACTTTGCATTTCGACAAAAACGATACCCAACTAAATCCCCAAAATTCGATCGATTTCAAATGGAAAATTCTCAAATGTGTCGTTGTGGGTTGAAGGCGTCGACTGAAACATCATGGACTAATCCCAATCCAGGGCGTAGGTTATCACAATGCCCCAAAGCTCGGGTATGCCGCGTTTTGTTTTTTTATTTTGGTCAATTTTCAAATTTTTTTTTGTTTTTTATTTTGTCGCATTTATTTATTTCATTGACAGAGAATTGAATGTTGCAACTATTGAGTTTGGATTGATCCTCCAATATGTGAGCGATCGAGGCAAATTATCCCCGGTTTACTTGGAAGGGTGAATGGGGTCGAAGATGAACTTGTTAGGGACAAGAAAAGGAAGAAGATGTTAAGGGTTGCATTGTTTGATGTTTGTATGCATGTCATATGGTCACTGTTTTAGTCAAGGATTGCAATAAGTGGATAGGTTTTATTTGATCACATGTTGAAGGCACTATTTAGAAATGAGTTTAATCCCTATTTCGGCACGGTTTTAGTCACTGAATTGTCATGTATAGTGTTGTATTTGTTTGTACTTATGTTTTTGTCTTTGTATGTCTTGAAAAGATTGACCAATGCATGCAATGTACGGTTTCAAAACGTTGTGTTTGGTGCCATTTTAATGGATTGTGTCTTTTAGTTTATTGGTAACTATTTGCATTGGTTAAAGCCTTAATTGGACCGAAGTGTGAGGTTCATATGAAGGGTCGCTTGTTGGGCTATAAAAACCCTTAGATGTTTAGCAAATCTATCACCAAAAATATTTCACTCTCTCTATTTATCTATTTCCTCCCCTGTCTTAAAGAATCCGAGGAAAACAATGAGATTCCTAATGAAAAAGATTCGTCCTTGTTGTATCATGATGACAACTTTAATCAACACTTTGAGACTCAATTGTTGACAAAGTTGGTGGCATTTGGCCGGAGTAATCGATTGAGTCAAGTGCCTTCGCTTGAAAGGGGATTATTTGCAAAGTACACACCATTTTGGTGAGTGGGGATCACATTGGACCGACAACCAAGCAAAAATAATACAATAATTGACAAAAAACCATAAAATAGAACAACCAACTAATCATCAACTGCACTTCTCAATTAGCTACCAGAAAACTAACCCTAGTGCTTAATAAACAACTACATTGTAATTAGGGAATAAAAAAACAGGTGTCATAAGAAAAACCCACTCACCATAGTTGAGAATCAAAATTTGAGGGAGGAATTATTGTGTTGTCGTCTCATATTTTCCACGCCATTGTCTTCTCGTCCTCGGATATGACGAATTTAACAAGAATCATTACGAAATTTGAGTTCAGTTGGGAGAATTTTGGTGTTTAGGTCGGATTGCGATTTTAGGGTATTGCAAAATTCCCAAATTTGAGCGGGAAATGAGTGTGATCAGACCAATTCCCACCTAAAGCCTTATGAACTTTTGGCCGTGCCTCTTCGGCACCAGTGCCCGCCTCTGCATCGTTCGTCGATGAAGCAATAACCTCCACCCCACGACTCATTACGAATTGATGTACAACATAATTATTATGGAATATTAGAATTACTATTTAAAATAGAGAATACGAGAAGAATAATTCAACTTGCATCAAACACGTAGTAAGGCGGTAAGGGTCATCGTATGCCCTTGGAGACAAACTACCGGCCCGGAGCACTTTCTCTTGCACGAGTGTGGTTTGATCATATTGGTACTACACCATGCGATCAACGAAGCCAACATCCCACGTCGGCGCAGCCTAAGACTCGGGCCGCGCGACTTTTTTCTTCCTTGACCAATTTTCGCAAGGTCATTAACTCCACAACATTATTTTCCCTTACAAAGAAACACTCGTTCTTACCCCCGGAACCATAGCTAGTTTGGTGATTTTAAAAACTTTCTTCCCGGCACAAGACCTGACAAAAAAAACTTCTAACTACGGCTTTCTGGTTCGTGATGACCAAGAATAACGCCCATAACTCCCCAACGCCACATGGCGCCCCCAACGCCTTCACCACTATGATGAACAACACTATCACACCAAAATAATTTGGTGGAAGTTGTCCGAAGAAAACCCTGATGCTCTCTAGAAGGGCGACAATCAAAGCGTCGATAGGGAACCGCAACCCAGTCACGAAGTGCTTGGCACTCACAGTGATCCAACCTTTAGGAGGCTTGTGCATCCGCTCAGTCGAGTTGAGTAATCTTATCTCGTGTCCATCCAGGTGATACTAGACCCGATAATGATCAGGGTTATGAGGGACACAAGATACCATATCTTCATACTTTGTAGGTGTATTGTATTCATTCACCTCTCGCACACCAATCAAACCATTCTCATTTTCTTCCTCAGTCTCGACCTCCTCTTCCTCGCCCTCGCCTTCATAGACATCTACAAGTGCGTCCAAATCCATCATCTCTGACGGGTGCACCAAGGATGTAAGCCCGAAAGGGTAGTGCGAATTGTCATAATCGGTGCCAAGTTCCACACAAGGAACATCGACAACATTCTCAGGAGTTGTACCGAAATCTCTTATTCCAGACATTGTCGTTGAACGATATGTTAGATGCGGAGGAGACCAATGGTCTATAGAAGTTCGACGAATTCAGGTAACGAGAATCTAACAAGCGAAACACAAGCGTTAGCACTATCCATTTAAACTCAAGAAACATCAGCAATAGTAAGCTAAGTCTACAAATTTTCGACATATGTATGAACATATCGAAAATAATATTCAAATATATCGAGAACCAATTCGACATACTGGGTATATCGAATTTCAGAACTTCCGATATTATACCAATATCGAGGCACATATCGAAAACTACATCAAGAATATTCAATATACCTTTATCGGAAGAAGTATATGTTCGTTAAACGGAAAATGATGTTTCTCTCTCCTCTTGTGGCCTATTTATAGACATCGGGTGCCTGAACCCTGCATTTATGACCAAGTATATCAATACAGGTTTTCGATAAATGCAATTTAATGCCGAAAATATTCGATATCGATGATTTTTGATCTTTTCTCAATAGCAATGTTCGCACGGGTCTCAAACATAATTCAAATGCAGACCGCGGTGCTACGAAAAATTATATTACGGGTCCATCATCACTTTAAATAAAATTCTTGTATATGAGCTCCTACATTTGAATTAGGGGGACAAGATGTACTGGTAAACAAATTGAGTTTACGAATTATCAGTTACAACGATAACTCCTAAACTGGTTGATTCCCGTTATGGGCTAGCCTACTAAATTATATAGGCCAGACCTAACAGATATCCGGCCCAACACTCCTATATTGGAGATTGGCACCCGATATACATTACTATATCGAATATGACATTCACTACAGTACACTGTACGCGGTGAATTATGGGTGTGGTCCCCGCATCCTGAAGCCTATATATATATATATAAACAAGGCAAGTATCATTAATTGCCTTATACTGTTCACCAGCCTATCGAATATTCATATTCAATATCGAGCACACTTTCGACATACATTACTCGATATACCGTATATCCGATATGGAGATCACCTCCGTTATCACCTGACCCGATATACACCTCCCTCACATACATCTTCGATATACACACCTCGACATACACCTTCGATATACATAATCCCGACATGCACACATCCTCAATATCCACCGGATTCTCGACATAGAAGATATTCAATATCCCCCGGGATTTGATATAGCTTCCAATTCGATATCCTATAAGGCATCCCAGCGCCAGTTTAAGATGTTCCGGACTAAAG
Organism: Linaria vulgaris; assembly: GCA_948329865.1. Lineage (NCBI taxonomy): Eukaryota > Viridiplantae > Streptophyta > Magnoliopsida > Lamiales > Plantaginaceae > Linaria > Linaria vulgaris. The sequence continues at coordinate 16,796,899 of OX415252.1, forward strand.
TTAACCTAGAGCTAGCGTTAGTGATAGTTTGACATAGTTTGTACTTAGTTTAAGGATATTCTTGTAATTTACCGCATTCGTCTGAAAGCCACGACTTTGTACTAAACTAAAGTGGTTGAACAGTAAGGATTCGAGATCAGTATTGTACGTTTCATCTGGTAGTATTGCTACGATAACTGAGAAAAGTGTGATCGTTGAAATTGCTAATGGGATTTTATTTAGCGAGGTTAGTTTTATTTTGGTTTTTTGGCACGAAACAGTGAATAACAACAGTGGTATTGATCAGATTTTTTGTGATGCATTTGAGGAGAAGGTTAAAGACAAAAGGAATAATTATTAAAACGTAGTTATGTTAAATCCGGCAGTTGTTGGGGTTGGAACTCGATTCTCGAAAGTATATGGTGTGGTGTTCCAATGGTTTGTTATCCTACTTTTAGTGATCAACCAACCTATAAAAATATTGTGGTTGATGATTGGAGAATCGGGAACAATTTGTGTGACAGCGGGGAGCGCTAGAATAGAGGAAGTTGCAGAGAAGATTAAGAGTTTAATGCTAAGGGAAAAGTTAGGCGAACCGAGGCTAGAAACAAGAAAGTGAGTAATACACTTTAAAATGCATGACTGAGGATGGTCGCCGCATGTGTTGGTTGAAGTTAAGAGAAGGTCCAAGAAAAAATAGAGTTTTTCCTATTTATTGAATTTGCCAACTCATCTAAAAGTTTAAACTATTAGAGAGGGTAATCATTTATTTATGTATATATAATCTCCAACATGATCCTTCACGTACATGCTATAAATATTTTTGTTAAGCATGTCACGTGAAATTTTGTGCGGCGGTGGGATTCGAACCCAAGATCTCTTTGTTCTGAGCTCTGATACCATATTGAAGTTATATTTCATCTAAAAGCTTAAACTGCTAGGCAGGGTATGCACTTATTTATTTATATATAATCTCCACAATCTTTTGAAGTTGTTTGAATATTATTTATTTATCTATGCATATTATTTGGTTTTTATAACTGAATTTTTTTAGTTGTAGTATGCCTTTTATATAATAAAACAAAAGTAAGGAAAAATGGCACCAACACTACCACCACAGTCGAATCCACAAATTATGTAATTGCTAGTTTCTTTACTTTTATTTTATTTTTTTAAATTTTAGGAATGGCCTTTACCATTTTTTTTTACAATTTTCGATTTTCAAAATTTTTATGTTTTATTTATTTAAGTATAGAAAATACATTTTTGTCATCGTAATATTACCTACACACACTAAAGGGCTGCAATGTGTCAAAAATTTCATTTTAAGGGTGCAAAGTGATACCATCTCATTTTAGGGGTGTAAAGTGTCAAAAAGCCTAACTTTAGGGGTGCAAAGTGCTTTTTACCCAATTCTAAACATAATAAAACTTAAGACACTTATTTGTATAAATATCAATGATACATCATGGGCATATTTCAAGAAGAAATAATTGAACAAAGACCGGCTATTTGGCATCACTACAAGAAAATAGGTTTCTGGTAATGAAAACAATTGTTACCATAGGTATCATTATTCGTTACCAAATCTAATAGTAACGAACCATTTTTTACTAATAGTTAGTGCTTTAAACCCCGTTACGAAAGATTCTAGTAACGAAATTTGATGTGTTCGTTACCATTACTTTGGTAACAAGTAGCGCGTTTGTTACCTCTCTTACGTATTGGTAACTGATAATTTGTTATGGAAAATCCTGCCGTTTTGTTACCAAAGTATTTTCGTTACGAATATTTGGGTTATTAAAATAATTTTAAATTGTTACTTAAAATGTATTTGTTACTATTAATAATTTTAATTCATTTTTAATTCAATAATTTTGTTAATAAAACTATATATTTGTTACCAATGCTTAGTTAAAATGTTTTTTCTTTAATTAAATAATTTAGTTACTATTAAAAGAATTTGTTACCACACCGTTCTTACAAATCTAGAAATGTAAATGGGCAAATGCAATATTTGACACAATAATATGAAGAACAAAATATTAAACTATTTTAGAAATTTCATTAGACGTAATCCATCCCAACAATCACACAAAAATATACAAATATAATTTGTACAAAAATATTTTGATGAAAACATAGTATCCTAAAACAGAAAAGAACGTCCGAATTTAAAATTACTATCAATTCAAAACAATGTTATAATTTCTAATCAAAAGATAGTCAAGATCAATATACTGTTCATTCCTCGAACATTCATGTTGCTTGCGCCGCGTGATATGATTGTTTTGTAAACCTGCAATAAAACCATGATACAAAATACTTGTACACTTACAATAGAGAGAATGGTACTTAATAGGAATTTTATCAAACAAAATCACCTAAATATCTTATCCCATCATAAGAACTAAGAGTGATTCAATTTTGTGATCAAGTTATCAATTCCAATCCTTACTGCCTAATCCCATTTCAGTAAAAAGTAAAGGATTACTCCACTTAGCTTCCATTCATCTACTTCCATCATTTAAGCAACAAAAACCCTTTAACTCAATGTGGAACAAGCCATGAAGTTGAAATTTGTTGGTTTCCATTCAAATACATTCCAAAGAACTTTCTAGCTAGGGTTTTTTGTTACAAAACAAAGCCTTTTTAGGTGGTAATGAGCAATAAGTTTTTCTTAGAAAGACACTATTAGTGCCACAAGAGTCTGCGTAGGAAAATTTCAAACAAATAAATTTGCAATTGTCTAGTTTGTACTTAATTTGGTTCATCTTCATGCAAAAACTCCATCGAAGGTTCACACTTGGCCCAAATGTTCAATGTTTAAAAGCCTAAAAGTGTTCTTCTAACCTAGCATTTTGTAAATGTATTCTTGTTTTCATTTCTTTAAATATTAGTCCAGAATAGTAATCATATATCAGTCCCTATGATCACTTGATAAGTAGAATTCTTTCCTACAATCATTAATCTAACCCACTGCACATTATAGGAAGTTAATCTTAATAGAAGCAGCGAAATTCATGAAAGTGTAAGGCAATGATGCCTTGGTTAGACATTGTGAAGTCCTCGTAAGCATAATATACTATATTATGGATGAAAACGAAACAAACTGGAGACATAAGGATAGCAAACCTTCGGGAGGCTCTAGAAGTTCAAATATATGAGCTTAGTTATTTGACACAGTTCTTGCCTCATCATTGCTGCAAACAGAGAAATACACGGATATAACAACAAATTTCAATCTTATGTAAGATTTTTATTTAATAACAGACAAGCTAAAACCTCCTCAAAAGTCATAAAACATTAACCAATAACAAAAAGGACAAATGACTGCTTTCGTGTTTATACTCTGTTAGCTTTCATGTTGTGTACGATACAAAAAGTTAAAAAATCATCGTCGGCACATAATTTTCCACTGTAGGAAGTTGTGAAGCATTGCACTCTAATTCTTTATATGCCAAGAATCATGGAAGATATCATTTCTCTTAAGCATCAGAGATGTACAATAGAGACTCAATATATCGCAAAGGCTGAAAATCTACACATCAAGTTAGTTCATGATAGCATCTGGAACTTTTTACAAGAATCAAAACTAACAATTTTAGAAAATAAAGCATATAAGCTCACTTTTCTCACCAGACAAATATAAATACAGACAACTTGCATACATTTCTTCCTAACATAAAATTCTATGTGTAACCATTTCCGTTTGTTGAATTTTTTCTTAAATATCAGATTCAAGAAATATATATACACTAAGCGGAAACGAAAAATAAAAATACAAAGGGGTAACATTTGAAGCATAACTAACACACATGATGCACTTGTACTATAATTTTTGCCTCGGTAAATTCAACTTGCTGCTCTCATTCGTCTCCAAACCCACCAACTAACATATGTGAGGTGGATCACATGGATCTAAGAGCAATCACAGGAAATATTTATTGAGATTTGAGTACTAAATATTTTGTTAATGTAATACTGTATATAAAACCTTTTTTGGGTCACTAAGATATATCTAAGTGTTTTTCTGCACCTTTGTGAAGCACTATTATTTTTCGTGTTTCATTCATTACTTGCTGTAAATAAGAAGTGATTATATTTATCTTAGTTGACTTCCTGGTGTCTTATCTAGAACCATGATTTAAATAGGTACAATTCAAATTTGTAGAATTACCATGATGAATATAAGGCTATAGCGTTAACTAATATAACTAAAACAACTTTCTTTGTTTTTTAAAGCAATTGATTGACGAAGTACACAGTAGAGACTTTCTTACAACACCTATAAAGCACGAAATCTATAAATGGATATAGCAAGTAATTTATGGAAATGAAACAATTCTGAGAAGTCACACGCTGTGGTTGATAGTAAAACACTTGGATAACATTAAGAAGTCACACGACTGAGAACACCAAGAAGACCAATTACAAGCAAAGCATTGGATGACAAAACCAACCGTTGAAAAAAGTTATTCACCCTAACCTTAAAACATAGCCAAACCTTGACCAGTACAGCTTCGAATTTCTTGTCAATGTTAAACTCCTTCGAATTCCTTGTCAATGTTAAACTCCTAGGAATATAAACAAGCTTTGTTTTTAGCCAGCCAAATGCACCAAATGACGTGGAACCAAATACATGGAAAGACCCCCAGCCAAGACTACTTCTAGAGTAAAATGGTAAACGTATAAGAAAATGAGACATGTTGAATCATACCATAAAATGCATTCATAAGTAGAATAATACAAGACTATGATCACCGTTAATGCATTCACATCAATTAATGACAATACAATTTTTGGGACTACCAATAATGCATGTATCCCATTGGAAGAATGACAACTTCTTAAAGAAAAAACATGGATGTTAAAGGTTGGTCAAGTAACAATATCGTGCAAAGAAAGCGCCCTTTTACACAAAATATGTGATGGTTACTTACTCATGCACGAGGTATGATTAACAAACTCAAAACAGAAAATCTAAAAACTACTAGGTTGAGGCAAGAAACGGATAAAATGTAAAACTAATATTAGAGAAACCAAAAAAGAAAACATGCTAAGAAACTGTAGGCAACCACTTGGTGGAAGGGTAGAAATAAGTCCATTCAGCTGTAAGAACTGAACTATTATTTATCGAAAAAAAAAAGATATTGACTAACAGTGGGACATGATCAACAATGAGGCCAATATTATAATTATCATGTTTATTCATGCATACGATCATTCCAGCTTTAGGCCTGAGCGTGAGACCTGATCCACAAGGTTTAAATTTCGATATCCATCTTAAATAAGAGGGAGCTAATGATGAATATAACACTAACTACGCAAAAGATAATATTGTTGGATGTTTGTACCTAGGATGGAGAAAAGTACAATGATGAGGAACTACGGAGGCAGTCAGTTAATGCATTATGTTGCAGACAATCAAAGCAACAAGTACATCTGAGATTGATTTCAGTTAGACTACTCATTTGTCACTATATTTGTAAATTTTCTAACAAGAGGAAAATAGCAGAATGCCTAGAAACTGTATTAAATGACTTGTAACATTGAAACTTCAGCGTTAATTCACAAAGTTTATGCTACCCATACTCAAATAAAATATTGAGGTTCACACCAAAAATATCTCGAGGTTAACCTTCCATACTCAAATGAAATAATGTTACAGATTTTCCATGTGCTCAAATTTCAGAATTTGAAAATGGATTTCGATTTTGGTTTATTTGTTCACATATAATGTCCTCAATATTATGAACTATTGTCCTTTGAATCAGTCCTCAGTCAGTACAAAAATTGTGTTATCTAAGATAGATTGTACTGTATAGGTAATGCTATGTAATAACTCAACAGAGATTTGATTATTGCATATATAATTCGACAATGATAAAGTTTGACATAAACTAAATGCTCTTTTTACATTACTACTTAGAAAGTTGGTAAGTACCTTGAATTGCCAAATGTCACTTGAATCATCTCGCCGAAATTATTTGTAGTAAGCTCCATGTAGAGGAAATATGATGTCAGCATCCTAAATCTGGGGGGGAAAAAAAAGAGCTGCTCACCAGTTCTTTCAAAGACCTGTCGAATAAGTTCAAAAGCTAATAAACCATAAAAAAATACAGAAATTATGAAGAAAGAGGGTACGAGGTTAGGGTTAATACCTTTCTCCTTGAGTAGCCCCAAATGCTGCGATTCTATATTTCTCCCCTAACAATCCATTAAATCATGCACATAGCAACCCTTGTAGAGGAATTCACTCCGCGCCCAACCTTAATTTCTCTTTGCGCGCCAAAAGGAATCGTGGGAAGTTACATTTCCCCCCAATTCTTTCTGATTCTTAATTTAAAGTACTTTGTGTATTTAATTTTATTTTATTATTACTTATATTATATATAATATAATATAAAAGCTTCAGCTATTTTTAGGATATAGATTAATGTTACTAAATGAATAATATATGTGAATTAGTGATTCCTGGGTTGTGTAAAGTGTACTAAACGACTATTTGTAAAACATTAACTATGACCCCATTCTTGATTTAATCAATATTGAAGTGTATTTTATAATTACTAAGTCATTTTTTTCATATATAGAAAATTCATGTTTATTAAAGAGCTTAGATTATCAAGTTAAAACAATATATTAGTTATTACATTGTATTTAGATGTCATTTAAAAATAGTTTATTATGATGCGATATACTCCAAAAGAGAAGTTTCATTGTTAAGATTGATTTACAAGATTTCGCATTCGGATAAGAGATCTCGTAACATGGTGAGATCCACGTTAAGCATGAAATAATGATCTTTAAAGCATCATAAGTTAACATGCTAAAATATGAGTCAACTTAGTAAAAAACGGGTCAATGATTGAAACTAGTTAGTTTGATATGATGTTCGCGTAATTTCTTAAGAATTCCATCGCATAAGACAATGACTCTTTCCCAAAAAAACCAATTTTCCACTTTTTGGAAAACAATTATCATGGCTAGGATTTCATTTTAAGTACTTATTATTTAAATTAAAATTTATTCATAAATTATTTTAGAAAGGATTGATTTGTTTCGAAACAAATATATTAGGGAGAGAGTTTGCAGAGTTCAAGGAGAACTCATTATCCGGAGATGGGAATAAAAATTCTAATTAAGGTTGTGGCGCAAGCAACACCTACCTTCATGATGGGGTGCTTTAGCCTTCCGGAGTCACTTCTTTCAGATTTAGATTCTAATTGGCGGCGTGGTTTTGGTGGGGGAGTGTGCGTGAAAAGAAAATTAATAGATTGCGCAGGCTAAGTTGTGTGCTGCTAAGAAATAGGGAGGGATGGGATTCCGTGACTTGCGAGTATTTAATTGTGCTCTTCAGGCTAACAAGTCTGGAGGATTTGGATGTTCCGATGGCGCATGATGTTTTTGCTAGTTTTGAGATTACCCCCTCACCAGAATCTCTTGCCTAGGCAACACAATAAGAGCTTGTTGTTTGATAGAAACATGCACTAGAAACAAAATGATTAGATGTAAGAAGCTAAATAAGAAAGTAAACCTAATCTAGGGGAGGATAGGGGTACTGCATGCTTGTGATTGGGCTCAACACTGGTCAAGTTGCCTACGTATATCTACGAGAAGAAAGAATCAAGTCGGACGTAGTTCATTATTCAATTGTGCCCGTTGGGGGTCTTATTTGATGTCACGCTGGCTTAGAAGATGTATTCGTTTATGCTGGCACGTAGGCTCGATTGGACAACCCCATACCGTGTATGTCTCGTAGTCAAGGCCCGAGTGGCCGTAGTATTAACCTTTGTCGAGTGTGAGTCTCATTTGGAGATCATACGGTCAACCTAACGGCGTTATAAGTCATTGAGCTTCTTAGAGGCTCGGGATCGGGACCACATATGATTTGCACCTCATAGTGGTTAAACCACGGGTCAAAGTTCTGATTTACTTAATCCAATTATCGACATAAGAATGTCTATGAAAACGTAGAGAGGAAATGCTTGAAGTGCTTTGTTTGATGTACTTATGATTTACGTGTGTTTGATTAACATCCTTTTGATTGACATGCATTGAATTGATGTACTTTGAAGTGACGTGTTTTGGATTGACGTGCAGTTAAGAGTGTCGTAATTAGTGGGGAGTACATTTGATTTTGTGCATTTTGATTTTTACAGTTTGAGTTTTTCTCATTCTCTTCATTGTATTAACCATTGCACGATGATTGCACTGTGGGATGAATAAAATTCTTTCTTTGATGTAAAAAGAAAAAAAAAAAGTAAATACAACTATTTGTAACTAAGACAGATTATTCGTAACGGAATCCTTGATTAGTGACCAGAGAAGAGCTTTTTGGTAACAAAGTTCAATGCCTCAAGTAACAATTTTTATATTAGTTACGAAAAATTAACTTATGGTAACAAAAGCAAAGTTTTTATAACTAAAAACACAATCTGTTACCAAAAGTGCAAATATTGGTAACGAAATATTTATTTTGTTACAATGACCCTTTGTTTCGTAACTAATTCAGTGTTTTGGTACCAATATTTTGTTACTAGAAATGCTTTTTCTTGTATTTCTTGTAGTGCATAAATAGGATTCGTTGTTTAGATAAAAAAAATTAAGGTGTGCTTCAGATTTGTCATTTTTGTGCATTTTAATAAGTGTTCCATGATTAAGGTATATTTACATATTCAATATTGTGGGTTTTACACTTACATGGAAGATGATTACAAAATAATAAATAAGTGGGCCATTTATATAAAAATAGAACAGTCGGCCATTTGTTGGAACAAATTATTGGGAGACAAAATGCAAAATAATTATAGATTTTATATTACAAATTTACTACTAATCTAGTAACTAGGGGGGGCGGGGGGCGAAGGCTATGCGACCCGCATATATGTTGTTTTCTTTATAAATACTTAGGACTCGTATAAATACCGCATAAAAATGGGTGTTGCTATTTACCAGTAAAACCAAACATTATTTCCTATTATTTCAATTATTTCCAAACATTATGTCCCATTTTCACGCCATATATAGCTCTGCCCCAAATCTGATTTTAAGTGGCTGCGCGATTCACCTTCTACAACGAAGAACACGATCGTATTTTTGTGTTATTTTCTCAAAATGGCATGTTTATAATTTGCAGTAAACTATAGATGACATAATTCCTAATTTTAGCGATACGGCCGTTTGAATCAATCGTATGCTCGGTAATATCTTGAAATTTCAATGAAAATGTAAATGTAGATGGAAAAAAATATTCGAAAGAAAGTAATTGTGAATGCGAATAATCACGAAAAATTACGACAACATGCAATGACTTCAAAATTAGCCTATAATGACACATGTATCACGTCATTATATATTCGGCTTGGAAACAAAAAATCAAACATAGGGGGCAAAAACCGTACAAATGCCACAATATTTTGTTCTCCTTAAAAAATGTTGAATGACCATTTTGTACAAATTTAAATATTTGGTTCTCATTGTGAGGTAAAACGAATTGTTATGACAAGTGAGTGTGAAGTTAAAATTAGAATAAAGTTTTTTTATTGGGTTTAATCTACGGTACCAATTTGTCTAATCATGCAACATAATAATAATACTCAAAATTATAAATTAAACGAGTTATTATAATAATAATTAACTAGCTCATGATCATAATTCCACTTTTTTCACTTCTAATCAATGTTTCTTCTTTCTCAACCCATCTCCACCAAGCCAACAAACACTACAAGAATCTCACATTTTTCCCGACCGGGAAATTCCGACCGGATTCTGACCGTAATTCGGTCGGAAATGAGATTTCCGACTGGGACTCGATCGGAAATCTTAACATAAAATTTTCCGATAGGATCCCGGTCGGAAAATTTTATTTCCAACCAGATGTTGGTCGGGAAAAGGGCATCGCCCTAAACTCGCTCTAAAATTTCCCGCGAAAGGGCGACGCCCTAAACTCGGCCCAGCTGGGCCGAGTATTGCCGACCGCAATAGTTGCATTTCCGACCGCAATGCGGTCGGAAATGAGGGAGGTATTAAATACCTCCCTCCTCATTTCCCACACCACACTTTCTCTCTCCCTCTCTATTTTCTGATCGCCCATCGGTAGCAAATCCGGATCCGGTAAATTTTTTCGTCTTTTCTCGTTTTTTATGTTGTTTCTATTGTTTTAATAATTATTTTATATGTTTAATTATTAGATATTGTAGAAATTGTTAGGCTTTAATTAGGAGATGCCTTTCGGAATTGTTAGACTTTAGGAAATGTTAGAGTTTAGTAATTATTTATGCATTTAGGAAATGTTTTCTTTATACATTGTTAGTCTTTTAACTTCATTTATGTCTTTAGGGATTATTTGAAATTGTGTTATTGTTAGACCTTCAACCTTATTTATGCCATTTAGAAAATTAATTTATAAATTAGAATTCATGATGCTTTTAGGGAATTACTATAAAGTAGAGATGATTATATTTTTATAATATCTACTTTAAATATATGTTTTTAGCTACTCTCGAAATATCTATATATCTTTTTAGGTAATATTATTTATCTTAGTATTGTTTTATTTTACATGATTTTTATATGTGTTAATTTAGCTATTATGGAGTTAATTTTATGAAATGTTGTTAGATATCTTAGAAATGATAGTTTTTATAACATAGTTTATGCCTTTTGGAAAACTATATTACTTGGTAATGATTAAATCTAGGTCATCTCTATAATTAGAAATATTCTAACTTAGATGCTTTTACTTAGTACATATCACTTTAGTCGACGACATGTCGGGCGATCCTTCATGCTCGTCTCGTGATACTGGCCATGGCCAGCCCTCGAAGAGAGGGCGTAGTGGTCCATTGAGTGCCGCAGGGCCTAATGTTCCACCGAGATTAGGTCCTCGTCTTCGATTTGTTCATTCTGGCGCTACACCACCCGATGTTGTCGATGCTCCTGCTACTAATTCTGCCGAGTCTCCTTCTACTTCCCAGCCACCTAGGCGTACGACTGGATCGAGCGGCGGTACTCCACCAGATCGAGTAGAACCACGTCGACTATATGATAATCACGCATTATCGACGCCACATTGACCATCTGGATCGAGGCGTAGCACACCTTGGCCACCATTTACGAATTCTATAGCCACGGGTCCTAGCACTTCTTCCCCTATAGACATCGCTGGTGCAGGACCATCTACAGTGACGCAGCAACAACCGGGCCGAGGCTTGTCCAGAGGCGATCAGGTTCCGTCTGACAGTAGAGGCCGCCATAGAGTTGTTTTAGATGAGCACGGCTTATTTTTGAAATGGCGCAAGATATCGACGACGATTATCGAGATCTGTTAACCCTAAAAAATAAATAAGGGATTATATGAAAGATTAACCCTTAAATTAGGGATTAATCCCAAAGACGATACTATCGTCACTCTCGTATGTCGCATACATTGCTATGGTATGACGTGGCACCCGAAGAGATAATAGAATCCCTCGGAACTCACGTATCCTACTAGGGTACGACGTGACACCCGAGTGGACACCCAAGCGTCCCTTGGAAAGTCAAGATGAATAAAAATAAGATATCAACGTGGCATCGGAAAAAGAGTAAACCCCGATGGATCCACGCGACTCGGATATCCATCACTGCGCCAATAGGGACCACTATATGAAAATACTTCCTTGCTGAACACTCCCAAAGCCCTCGGAACTATTATCCCGAAGGCCAAAATTCACAGAACAACGTCTTACTCAAAGCACCAACCACTAAACTCCCTTACTCCGAAGGCACCAACCAAGGAGGTCATTCAACAAAGACCAGAAAGCCCTCGGAGAATGATTCCCGAAGGAGCCACTACTCTCACGATAGCAGGAAACGCTCGGAATCCCTACTACTGGGATCCATACGCAAAAATACCGCCTTACATGCACATTGATGCCCTCGGAGCCCACCTTACAAGCCTGACGAGACAAATCTGCCTCTCGGAAAATCTTACTAAAGAACTCAATGAAGAAATAGCTGTCCCCGGAACAGAAAACTCCTCGGACACCCACTTCACTTCAACTAGTGAACCTCCTCGTGAAATTCAGCCCCTCGGAAAAAAGAAAACAGAAGATTCCTCCTATCAAATGGAAGAAATAAGAAGAAGTAACCCCTCGGAACTCCCCGTAGCCCTCGGACAAGATAATGATCAGCCTAGTCAGCACCTTGTCAACAAGATATACCTTATCTATAAGAAGGACACTTGTAATACATGCAACATTACACTTGTACCGCATGCATGGTGACACATACTCCCTCCCATACCTATATAAGAGAAAGGAGAAAAAAAGGAGGGGAGAGGTACAAAAACTCACCCAAAAAAGCATAAAATCATATTTGTGCTCCTCGGAGTAAGGAATTCAGTGAATAAAGGAAGGATATTTTCGTAATTTTCCCAAGTAGTCATTTACTTTCTTTGAACCACGGATAATGGCGTTCCGAACCTCTAAATAAATCAGTTAATCGGGTATTATTCCAAACCTGTTAACAAAATGGCGCCGTATGTGGGAACGCCATAGAAGTTGTCCTCGAGCGTGTTCAAGAAAGCAAACCCACTATGGAAAATTTGTTTTACAGCGAAAATTATCCGCCCCATTCGGACAATTCGGAGGAAACTGTAGCGAATCGCCGTTCCGATGAAAGGGACTTCATTAATGTTCCCCGATCTGTTTATGAAAGATTAGTGAAAGTTACCACTCGAGTTAATCACCGAGAATTCGGATCTCCCCTGTAAACCGTCCCAGGATCTCTGAACCAAGGAAATCACCCCTCGGAACAAGGCGAAGTTTATGTAAGAAGGGCACAATGCCCTACACCAATCTCGTGGTACCAGGAAACTCCTCGGAGGACGCCAAGACGTTATGATCATCTGGAAACTCCGAGGATAATCCAGAGGGAAGAGAGGTCTCTCCCCGTATATCGCCCCCCCCCTATTATCACTCCCCACGGAGAACCAACCTTATGGGGAATCCTTGAAGATCTACGAAAAGAAGTAGGAGATCTCAAGAGGACTGTAGGGCCCAAAGAAGATCCGACGTTTAAGATATCTCCCTTCATTCCTGAAATAGCATCTGCTCCGATTCCTTCATGAATGCGGCCTATTAATGTACCATTATATACAGGAGAAGCTGATGGGAGAGATCCGCAAGATCATATACACCAATATTTGGCAGGAATGGACCTATTGTCCGCCCCAGACTATGTCCTATGCCGAGTGTTCCCTGTTACCCTCGGAGGACGAGCCCAATCTTGGTTTACCCATCTCCCACCCAATTTAGTGGCCAACTTTGACCGGTTGGCTCACCTGTTTGTACGCCATTTCGCCTGTAACCGGAGATATCCCAAATCGGCCACTCATCTTTTTACTATTAAGCAACGCAAGGATGAATCTCTTCGGGAATATATAAAACGCTTCACGGATGAAGCACTGGATGTTCCGAACGTCAGCCCGACTATTATGGCCGACATCCTGACACAAGGGCTCCGAGCGGGAGAGTTCTTCCGATACCTGATGGGGAATCATGTCACGGACATGAGTGAACTTATGCAACAAGCTGAAACTCATATTCTTATGGAAGAAGCTGATCACACAAAGAGAGGGTTGGAGAAGGATGACAATGAACGTCACGAGCAGGCTGAAAAGGAAACTAAAACCATAGAGAAGGGCAAAGAAGGGAAACCACCCCCTCGGAAGGACGATGGGGAGACGGTCAAGAAATTCCTTAAACCTGTGCCCCTTCCTCCGATGACTCTAGCTCCCGTGGAAATACTCAACGTGATGCGGGGCAACGAAGAAGTGCGCTGGCCCCGGCCCGCCAAACTTCCCAACAAAGATAAGGATACGGGTAAGTACTGTAAATTCCATAAAACTTATGGACATACCACCGAGGAATGTACTACCCTGCGAAGAGAAATACTTCGCCTTCTGGAAGCAGGATATTTGCATAATTACCTAAAAAGAAACAATCCCGAAGAGCCCAAAGCACATGTATGGAAAAGGCCCCGAGGAGGACCTGATAAGGAAAAGGATACTCTCCACCAGCAGTCACGGGAACAAACCGCGGAACATCGGAGGAGGTCCCAAGAAGAGACCAGGAAGCGTCAAAGATCCCCCCGGGAGAGAACCGTTGCGTCTCCGTGGCGGTCCCGGGAAAGGACCGCAGGGTATCGGAACCTACCTCCCCCTCCCGACACGTATGAGGTCAACCCCTCCTCGGGACGGACGATCAACATGATAGAGGGAGGAGACATTTCCAGAATACCCCAGGGTAAGAAGACGAAATATCTCAAAGAAGCCAGACGAGTGGGACAAGGGCTCCCAGTATGCTCCGCTCAAGGGGCTAGGTTACCAAATATCACTTTCGGACCCGAAGACCTGAAAGGTGTAGTCTACCCCCACGAAGACCCTTTGGTAATTGAAGCTACCATCTATGGATTTGAGACCCAGCGTATCCTCATAGATACGGGCAGCTCCGTGGATGTCTTGTTTTTCCCCACCTATCTAGCCATGGGATTGAAGAAGGAGCAACTGGAGGTGGCTGAAGTCCCTCTAGTAGGCTTCTCTGGCGAAGCCTGTAACACCCTCGGAACTGTGACCCTGCCAATGTCGTGGGGAGAGGGAGCCCTACGAAGAACGGAACACACCAAATTTTGGGTGGTGGAGGCTTCGTCAAGGACATACAACGCTATATGCGGCAGACCCTCCATTCGGTCATTCGAAGCGATCCCCTCTACCCTCCATCTTAAGGTAAAATTTCCTACCTTGGCAGGCATCGGAGAAGTCCGGGGCAATCAAGCTAGAGCCAGAGAATGCCGAATGAATGCCCTACTCCCCCAAGAAGACGGAAACCCCTCGGATAGTGGCAAAAAACGGAGAGTAGAAGAAACCCGAGTCCAACCCATTGAAGAGCTTAAGATGGTAGAACTCGTGGAAGGAAATTCCGCTAGAGCGATCAAGATGGGCACTAATATGGAACCCGAATTAGAGACCCAATTGGTATCTGTTCTAAAGGAATTTTGTCATCTTTTCGCATGGGAAGGAGGCCCCCCCGGACGAATCAGTAATAAGGTATGCCAACACTTCCTTAATGTAAAGCCGGGGGCCAAACCCATTCAACAAAAGAAGAGAAGAATGGGACCCGAACGCAACAAGATTATTCGGTCAGAAATTCAACGGCTTCTCAGCCTACGGCAAATCCGAGAAGTCGTGTATCCTGAGTGGCTGGCTAACGTGGTCCTGGTCCCTAAGTCAGGAGAAAGATGGAGGATGTGCGTTGACTTTACCGATCTCAATGTTGCTTGCCCAAAGGACTGTTATCCCTTGCGAAGCATAGACCAATTGGTCGACTCTACCGCTGGTTGCGCACTCCTGTCGACTCTAGATGGGGACCAAGGATACAATCAGATCCCGATGGCATTCCCGGACCAGGACAAAACCAGCTTCATTACGGACGCAGGTACTTTTTGCTATCTAGTTATGCCCTTCGGACTTAAGAACGCAGGAGCTACATACCAACGACTGGTGAATCTCATGTTTGCGGGACTCAACGGAAAAACTGTGGAAGTATATGTAGACGACACAGTCGTCAAAAGTCGTGCCGCGAAAGATCATCCCGAACATTTGCGGAAAGCGTTGGTTATCATGGATCGCTTTGGGATGAAGGTGAACCCTCGGAAATGCTCCTTCGGTATCCGAGGAGGAAAATTTTTGGGATTCATGGTCACCGAGAAGGGAATAGAAGTTAACCCCGAGAAAGCTGAAGCAATTATTGGGCTACCAACCCCGAAATCCATAAGGGACGTGCAGAAATTGACAGGGCGAATGGCCTCCCTTAGCCGATTTGTCTCCAAGTCAGCAGAGAAAGGGCTCCCATTCTTTAAAATCCTTCGGAATATCAAAGAATTCCAGTGGACCTCACGATGTGAAGAAGCTCTCCAGGAATTGAAAAACTATATGGTAAGACCACCCTTGCTGGTCAAACCGTCACCCCAGGAAGAGCTCTTCGTGTACCTATCCGTAGGAGAGGAGGCTATCGGGGCGGTATTGGTCAAAGAGCACGATGGGGAACATCATCCGGTCTACTACGTTAGTAAAACTCTCCTCGGAACGGAAACCAGGTACACTCTGATAGAAAAACTTGTACTCACTTTGGTTACCACGGCGCGTAAATTGCGCCCATATTTTCTCTCCCACCCGGTCACTGTCCTGACTAAGCACCCTCTACGAGCAATTCTCAACAAACCTGAGACCTCGGGGAGGCTGATAAAATGGGCCGTCGAGCTAACGGAGTATGATATCTCCTATGGTCCGAGACCTTCCATTAAGGCCCAAGTACTAGCAGACTTTGTAGTAGAACTTGCGGGAATCGGAGTAGAAAGGAAAGAACCTCTGTGGTACGTCTACGTGGACGGTTCCTCCGTAAATACGCATGGTGGAGCCGGAGTAATCCTGATCAACACGGAAGCCGAAGAGGAGGCGCTACATTTAGCGGTTAGAATTGACTACCCCGTATCCAACAATGACGCTGAATATGAAGCCCTCCTTATCGGAATGAGGCTTGCTCGGGAAGGCGGAATACGAAGAGTTCGCCTGCATAGCGACTCTCAGTTAGTTGTGCAGCAAGTTCAAGGCACATATGAAGCCAAAGAAGAAAGAATGCAGAGTTATCTCCGAGTAGTCCATCGGGCCAAGGCATGGTTCGAGGAGTATCAGTTAGTGCAGATTCCCCGAGGGAATAACCAAGAAGCTGATGCCTTGTCCAAAATGGCTGCACAATTGACCACCATTCGTACCCGGAAAATCACTGTGTTACATATGAGCGAATCAGAGAGGACTGAACCTGAAGAGGTAAGTGCCACCATGACAAAACCTCCGATAAACTGGACAACACCCATTAAAGCGTACCTACAAGATCCTGAAGGATACTCCGAGGACAAATCCGTCCAACGAATGATGTCTAAGAAGACAATCCGATATTTCCTCAAAGACGGAATACTATTCCGAAGGACGTACTCCTACCCTCATGCCCGATGTTTAAATGAAGAGGAGGCTCAACATGTTTTGGCAGAAACTCACGAAGGGGTGTGCGGCAGTCATACCAGTGGCGGAAGCATGGTCGGACGAATAATCCGACAGGGTTATTATTGGCCCACGATGGTCAAAGATTGCAAAAACCACGCGGAAAAGTGTAAGTCGTGCCAAGCTTATGCCCCTCGGATTTATCAACCCGCGGCTCCGTGGGAACCCCATCTGACCGCATGTCCTTTCGCTAAGTGGGGAATAGACATAGTCGGTCCACTTATTCCCGATGCTGGTCAAAAGAAATTCTTACTCGTAGCAGTAGACTATTTTACCAAATGGGCAGAGGCGGAGCCCTTAGCGCGAATAACTGCAGGGGCGGTCATTAACTTCTTGTGGAGAAATATTATGTGCCGTTTTGGAGTCCCTCGGAGCCTAGTAAGTGACAACGGTCTGCAATTCACGGACCAAGGGTTAGAAAAGTGGTGTGATCATTGGGAAATTAAACACCGTTTTGCTTCGGTGGGATACCCTCAAGCCAACGGACAGGTTGAGAGAACTAATCGCACTCTCCTGAAAAATATGAAGGCTCGACTCGACTGGCACAAAGCCAAATGGGTTGAAGAAATACCCGGCATATTATGGGCCTATCGGACCACACAAAATACCGCCACGGGTGAAACCCCTTTCAGCCTATCCTATGGTTGTGAAGCAGTCGTACCTTCCGAAGTTTCAATTGAGAGTTGGCGAGTCAAAGAATATGAAGAAGTGGCCAATAGTGCTAACTTAGCTCTGGCCCTTGACCTCTTAGAAGAGAGGAGAATCCGAGCAGCCATTCGGAACGAGGAATACAAAGCTCGGATGGCACGATACTACAATACCAAGGTAAAGCTTCGAACTTTTCAAGTGGGTGATTTAGTGCTAAAACGGGTTGGAGCCTCCAAAAACGTAGGCAAGCTTGAACCCCGATGGGAAGGACCTTACAAGATAGCGGGAATTGTCGGACCCGCAACTTATCTACTTGCCAATTCCGAAGGTGCCACTCTTCGTAACACGTGGAATTCCTTCAATCTTAGACAGTACTATGCTTAATGTAACATCTTCATTGCTACATAAATAAAACAGTTTGTTCATAAGTGGATGGTTACGATACGTTCCAATCCGATAGGGTACATATGGTTGCAAAACAAAAGTGATAGCCTTACATAGGAAATCATTACAAGCAACCTAACCCCTAGGAGCCATCTACTATAGATAAACAGCCCTCGGACCCCAAAAGACCACCTATTACAAGTTGAATACCACCTACTACAAACTACTCCTCTCGCAAAGGACGCTTTCCTTCTCGGATAAGGCGACGACGCTGCTCCTCGGATAAGGTTAGTGGATCCGCCAATGAAACGCCCTCGGAAACCACGGGACTATCTTCGGAAAAGATGGGATGAAGATTAAGCTCGGGAATAATTAAGTTCCCAGGACACTCTAGCAATGATTGAACCGCATCCGTACCAAGTCGGTACCCGATGCGGACCAGATCGCGCATCTCCTTTTGCAAGGCCTCCCTCAAAGTTGAAGGATCCGCGATATCCAAAACAGCTTGGACCCGAGCCACCACTAAAGCAACATCATGAGCGCGAGTAATCTCTAGCACCCGATGAGTTTCCGTATCCCGTTCCCGAATTATCTGTAATAATTGCTCATCGGAGTGACGAAGTTGACTCTTCAACTCCTCCAAACTCGCTTGAAAACTCGTCACCCGGGTTCTCTCTAGCATTAACTGACGCTCCACCTCCCAAGACTTATCCCTCTCAATCTGAAGGACCATCTCGTGAATCGCTTTAGCAGCTTCATGCTCCTCTTGCAAACGGGAAATTTCCGTCTGAGCTTCCAACAAACCATGCTCTAACTCGTCCCGACGACGATATACCAGACCAGGATCTGAAGAGGAACACCCCCGAGATCCGATGGCGTCTAGCACCATATAAATCTGGATGAAGAGGAATGGATTACTACTGGAGAAATGAAAGGTAAGTAACCAAAATTTGCAAATAAAATGAGCATTTACCTCACACAGGTTTTCGCAAACCAAATCCTGAAGACGGGAGGAAGGAAGGGTCCTCATGAGCTCACAATCCGTAACATTTAGTAGACCGCTAAGAAAATTTTGGCAAAACCCCAATACCTCTCCGAGAGGAGAGAACCCCGGGTCCGCACCCGCGGGAGAAGAACCCACGGGAGGAGAATTCCCCCCGGACAGTGACACAGGTACGCGCTCGGGACCTCCTTCCATAACATTCACGATATCGGAAATCCGAGGAAAGGATTGTGACACCAAGGGAGGCACTGGATAGTCTATCGAAGAAAGTGTTGTAGTCGGATTTTCTGCCCTGAGAGGGATTACAAAGCTCACTGGGGGGGCTGCCATGGGCGAACCCTCCGATTCCTGCCTCCCCGAGGAGGAGTCAGCCCTCGTAACTGCCACGAAGGTATCGGAAAGGCCTTCTGACGCCCGTCGCATACCATGTAGAGCTCGCCCCAGAAAAACACCATTAAATGGATCTATGGAAAAAGCCGCCATCTCAGCACCTATAAGGCAAATATAGAGTATATGATGATCCCGAGGACACATAAGTTGATAAAAGAGAAGTCGACAGATCTTCAGACTTACGAAAATAGAAATTGCCATGAAGAGGATGAATTGGCGAATTCTCTCTCCTTATTCCCTCTTGAAGACCTGCCAGAATAAGAGCCTCAGGACACGCAAGCAGACCGGTAATATCGTACGAGCCAGAAAATAACCCGGAATGACTCAGTTCCTCCCACTCCCGCCCCAACGTCTCGGATAGGGGCGAAACGTATCCCAAGCCCCATCGGATAGGCACTCCCCACGATCGGGCCGAACGACCTTTCGAACGGACAAAGAAATACCTCCGCCTCCAGTCCCCCCTACGAGTACGAGGACTGGAAGTACCAGTGAAGGCTTTTTCGACGTCCCGATAGGCCAGGCTGAAAAGGGGGACTCCATCCGAACAAGGCCGAAGGATAAAAATTGCCCCCACCCGATACGGTGACAAGGGAAGGTTAAGGAGCTCGCAGCATAAAACGTATCCCACTAAAAGGCGATACGAAGTGGGTGTTAACTGGCTCGGACAGATTTGCCAATACTGGAAGAGCGATCGAAGAAAAGGATGAAAAAACACCCGTAATCCACAGTGCATTTGATCACAATAGACAGTTAGGAATCCAGGAGGAGGATCGTATGCTCTCTGGTCCGGGGAGGGCACAATCACATCAAAATCATCGAAATTCAGATTGAATTCCGTAAAAAGAGTTACTAGCGACTCTCCGTATACAGTACTAATGGCGGAACCGACCCGTCCCCGACCTATCAACCGTGAGGGACTCAAAGGTATTAAGCTAAACTCAGAACGCTCGTCAGCAAGAGAATACGGTTCTCTACCTAGAAACACATCCCTTATATGGTCTATCCTTCGAGAATCCGTGTACGATGACCTACTCCCCACCCTTGAAGACGAACTTGTCCCAATGATCACTTGATTCTCAACCAACCTATTACGCTGTCACGGGGAAGAACTCTCCGAGGAGGCACTATAAACCTGGGATCCAGGGCCGACTCGGGCACGACTCCGAGAAGAATTACTTGATGATGTGGACCCCCCATGCCTGCGATGTGGCGGCATCATCTTTAATGGTAAGTTTTCCGTTTACTCTTATACGAAGGTCGAAAATAAAGTATTGAAGTACAACTACGAGAATGAAAACAAGTCTTACGAAGGTAGATTTCTAAAAGAAGAAAGTAAAATGATTTATCTGCTGGAGCAGGATAGCTTTTAACAATGAATATAAATACCATTGTTAACATATTATATGTGATGAATTAATCATATGGAAAAAAGCTGGAGCTGTCCCACCCACTCCTACGAGTATGACACGTGCTAATGAGTGTCCTTAATTAGGATAAATAACTCTTAAACACGCATGTAATTTGACACGTCCTGCTAAGTTATGTACTTAGTCAGCAGATAAAAATTTTTGTCTTTAGCTTATCTTTTTGGAGAAGAGTAAAAAGAATAAGTTTTATATGTAAGCATGATAATAATTTATTAATATCTCATGCTAATGGACAAATAAGACAAAATAGAAAGGTAGGAATAGGACAAATTGTTCATTCATAAATCCGAGAAGCTCTCGGAAAAATTTACAAAAACATAAGAAAAGGCTACAAAAGGAAAAAAAAGAAGGGATCCTATTCTAAATCCCTGTACTCGGTGGAGGTGGGAGTGGAGGTGAAATCCTACTTGAACCAGTAGCCCCAAGATCTGACGCGGTCGGAAGAGGAGCAGGGGAGCCTCTAGGTGTCATCACCGCGTCGTACATCTCGAGAAGATTTTGAACCTGCTCAGGAGACGGTTTGACAAGCTTCTTGACGTCAAAAAGACTACCAAAGTTCACCCCCGAGGGCACTACTCCACGGGCTACGGTAGCACACTCTAACCATCCCCATAGCATATGCCCAAGGGAATCCCGAACGGACAAAGATGCACTTTGGCGCTCCGCTTCCACTGCCGCGTACCGAACAGCCTCGTCGATTCGGGCTTGCACCTCCTCCTGGGGCACCATCTTGGCTATCTTCAAATCCACCAACTCCTTGACCCGAGATTGAAGCTCCTGCTCTCGCTCCAACCACCCCAACTTTTCTTTCTCCAGAGCCTCCACCCGAGCACGGAGAAGCTCCTCGGATTCCCTCTTCTCCTTCTCCAGAAGAGTCAGTTGGACTCGAACAGCTCCCTCGGACGCTTCCAGCTTGTCGTAAGCCGACTGCATCCTCTGCAAAGTGAGACGCATCACTTCCTTGGCTCTCTGATCTTCCCTCCAAACGAAGTCGCTGGCCTCCAACTTCGTTCGGAGAACATCTCTCATTGACTCGGCCTCATAGAGTTGGGCCCGGAGAGAAGTCACCTGTCTTCGGAGAGGTCCTAACTCGGCCACCTCCTTCGAATGGCGCTGCTCTACTGCAGTGAGGACCTCTCGAGTCTTCTTGGACTACAAGATAGGAAGAGAAGCATAAGGAAAGATACAGGGGTATTATTAAAAAATAAAATGATTAGAGGATTAATACTTACGATTGTTTCCATCCAGACCATGCTGGCCCGCAAAAACTGATAACCTTCTGCGGGTGCAGCAAGAGAAGATCCGAAGAAATGAAGGATCTCATGGTATGCCTCCCCTACAGTCGAAGGCTCCTTCTCAGGCACTTGAGATGAAAAATTCCCCTCGGAAGCTGACCTCCGTAGGGGAACCCTCTCCGGGAGGTCTCCTATCGGAGAAGGAATAGCCGTAGCAGGAGTCGTGGCCACTGCTTCCGTTGTAATCGCTTCCGGAACTTTTGCAGTGGTCGAGGGACCCTCCCCCCGGAGCAGGGTATCCCACACTTCCTTCTTCGCCTCAAAATCCTTCAGTAGGTCCGTAGGACCTTGACCGAGGCCCTCGGATGGCTTCTCCGAGTCCGGTTGAAGTAGTTGAGCGAACAGATCCGCACTCGGAAACGTAGGAGCCTTCCCCTTATCAACCTCTACAAGAGCCAGGTAAGCAGTTAAAATAATAAAAACGAATTTCGAATAATGAATCAATATAAATAAGATATTAAGGTCAAGAGAGCGGAGAAGGATAAGAAGCTTACGAGGGCGAAGGGGAGAAGGATCCGGAATAGCAGGCGAAGGATCCCGAGAGGAGACCAAGATGACATTTGGCCCCGGAGATGAAAATTCTTCCTCCTCGGCTATAGGAGATTGCACCCCCTATGAACTCCTCGGAAGATTGCTAGTATTGGACTCGGAAGAAGGCATCAAGATCATTGCCGACCTAGGGTCCACCTGTCGCAACGGAGCAACATCCAAACATATGCCCTCGGCATATAGAGAGGGACGTGGGATATTCTCGTATACACCCTCGACTCCCGCGTCCATCCCTGCTTCCTCGGATTGCGCCTCCGCCTCCTCGTGACCTTCCTCCTCGTGATCTCCCCCCCCGTGACCTCCCCCCTCGGAAGCCTCGCTGTGTCCACCTAGAACCACCTCTTCAGAACCAGGTACCAGATAGTACCTCGCCATAACCTCCTCTGCACCACACAAAAACGTATTAGTACGGGTGACAGAAAGATAAGGAAGACTACTTAAAGAAATAGATATAGAGTAAAAGAAATATGCGAATAAAGAAGAGGAAACTTACTGAAAGCCGCCATGTACATACTCGGAACAAAAAGCGGCTTCTTCATGTTATCATTGACCCCTACCACAAAGTGAAGCCCAGCCCTCCCAAACAGCCATCGGAAGTCTTCTGACTCCATTAGCGCATGCTGGGCAATCACTGGGGAGAGCACCATATCCTCAGCCAAAGTGTGAATTGGAGTCACCCCCTCCCCCCACTTATAGGGCACATCCCACTTCCCTCGGACAGGCTTCACGTAAAAGAATTTGTCCTTCCAAACGCCGTGCGAGCTTATCGTCGCGCCCAGGATCCTCTTTGAAGAATTAGCCGAGTGATCCCGATGGTGAACGTGATAAAAGGGATATCCCCCGGGTGACACTCCCACATCAAAAATAGACAGAAAATGGTCCACGTTGCACTCGTACCCCTTAACCATACACCAGAACACGTAAATGCAAAGGGCAGCATACCCATTGGGGACCAACTGACTCGGACAAATCTTGCAAGTCTTGAAGACTTCGCAGAAAAAAGACGGCATAAACGAGCGCCACCCGTAATTTACTTGCGCAAAGTACACGGTAAGCATACCTGCGGGGGGATAGCACGCCCTTTGGTCTTCCGAAGGAATATGAATAGTCGCATTCATCATTGTAGTCCCCGTAGCTTCAAATAAATCCGTGACCTGCTCATAGGTCACCACGGATCGGACATTCTCAATTTTAGAGAAGTCACGGAGAGGGGGTTTCTTCGATTTAGAAACCCTAGCCTTTTTCGTGGCGGCGGCACCACTCCCTTCGGCGACAGCCGCCCTTTTCCTACGAGTAGCGGCAGCAGGTCCCACGTGGGGAACGGTAGTCGCGACGGGAACAGGAGCATCCACAGAAACAGCAGTAGCAGAGGACATGTTGACAGAGGAAGCCATCTACCTTTCGGGATGGAGAGAGATTTTTACGAGTTGGGTATGAGAGAATAAAAAATTGAGAAGAATTAAAGTCACTCTTTTCTGCTTAAGACAAATGGGAGAAGATTGAAGATTTGGAAGCTTGAAAATTGAAAGATTTTGCGAAGAGAATGGGGAAAGAGAGTACGGACGGGTATATTTATAAGTAGACCGCCATTAAAGACGTGCCCCGTTTCCCACGCCCCACGTCTCCACTCAGGAAGCAACGTGTCAATCCACGCGCTAGCCGTTACTGCAAGTTAATGGACGGACGAATGAATGACATTTAAGACATCTAACGGCTAGAAAGAGCCGTTATAAAAACAACTTTTCATCTGAACCGCTACTTCCCAAGAACATAACGGTAAATTTACTTCACGGTATTTTAAGTGTATACGTATATACATATAATACCCTCGTAAATCATAAAAAAGAACGGAGAAAATCCTAAGCCCTCGGAAAAAATACCAAAAAATAAAGAAAAAGCCCCTTTTGCCTTATTAAGGCCACGAAATAAAATTTCACTCGTCTCTACGAGAACGATCGAAATTTGGGGGGGCTAGTGTTAACCCTAAAAAATAAATAAGGGATTATATGAAAGATTAACCCTTAAATTAGGGATTAATCCCAAAGACGATACTATCGTCACTCTCGTATGTCGCATACATTGCTATGGTATGACGTGGCACCCGAAGAGATAATAGAATCCCTCGGAACTCACGTATCCTACTAGGGTACGACGTGACACCCGAGTGGACACCCAAGCGTCCCTTGGAAAGTCAAGATGAATAAAAATAAGATATCAACGTGGCATCGAAAAAAGAGTAAACCCCGATGGATCCACGCGACTCGGATATCCATCACTGCGCCAAGAGGGACCACTATATGAAAATACTTCCTTGCTGAACACTCCCAAAGCCCTCGGAACCATTATCCCGAAGGCCAAAATTCACAGAACAACGTCTTACTCAAAGCACCAACCACTAAACTCCCTTACTCCGAAGGCACCAACCAAGGAGGTCATTCAACAAAGACCAGAAAGCCCTCGGAGAATGATTCCCGAAGGAGCCACTACTCTCACGATAGCAGGAAACGCTCGGAATCCCTACTACTGGGATCCATACGCAAAAATACCGCCTTACATGCACATTGATGCCCTCGGAGCCCACCTTACAAGCCTGACGAGACAAATCTGCCTCTCGGAAAATCTTACTAAAGAAGTCAATGAAGAAATAGCTGTCCCCGGAACAGAAAACTCCTCGGACACCCACTTCACTTCAACTAGTGAACCTCCTCGTGAAATTCAGCCCCTCGGAAAAAAGAAAACAGAAGATTCCTCCTATCAAAGGGAAGAAAACAGAAGAAGTAACCCCTCGGAACTCCCCGTAGCCCTCGGACAAGATAATGATCAGCCTAGTCAGCACCTTGTCAACAAGATATACCTTATCTATAAGAAGGACACTTGTAATACATGCAACATTACACTTGTACCGCATGCATGGTGACACATACTCCCTCCCATACCTATATAAGGGAAAGGAGAAAAAAAGGAGGGGAGAGGTACAAAAACTCACCCAAAAAAGCATAAAATCATATTTGTGCTCCTCGGAGTAAGGAATTCAGTGAATAAAGTAGTCATTTACTTTCTTTGAACCACGGATAATGGCGTTCCGAACCTCTAAATAAATCAGTTAATCGGGTATTATTCCAAACCTGTTAACAAGATCATTAGGTCATTTATGAAGACATGTGTTCCTTCATACAATGTGGTCGATAAAAACGTCAAAGGTCAGACGTGGATTAAGTTTAAGGTGACATTTCGAAACAAATATATATATATATATATATGTATATATATATATATATACGTAGTAATATTTTTATTTAACTAAACCTTAATTAAAAACATGTCTCAAAACATAAAAATCTTAATTAATTGCAGAAAACATACAACATTGGTCCGAAGGAGTTGGGTCTGGCACATACGGCCTACGAGGATAAGGGCAGGAAGAGTTACAAGGAAATAGTGTACAATGCGAAGAAGAACTACTATGCAAGGAAGGATGATCCGAAGTGGGCAGGGCGTCCGATGACTAGATGGTTGAACGACAAGTTTGAGGCTGAGTTTGTGAAGCATTGGGAGTCAGAGGGCCATTTGAAGAAATCAGAGACAAGACAGAAGAACAGGCGAGGAGGAGAGGACCCACTCATGCTAGTGGGTCTCATAGCTACACGAAGATCCAGCATAGGATGGTATGTCTTATTAAATTCTAGTATATACGAATAACTTTTGTCTTAAATTTAAATAATTTAACAAAAAATTTATGTCGATATACAGGCGCGTTCGAGACCTCCAGAGGCCCCTACGCCTCTGCATGATGAGATGTATCGATATCAGCATACACATGTTCTTGAGGATTTGCCAGAGGGAGTTCGACGTCGCCGCGTTTGGCTAGGGCTATCTACGTAAGTATTTAACTTGTAAATCACATTTTGATTACTATATTACCATATGAATCATTAATTATGTACTAACTATTCTATCAAAATGAACAGGATGCCTACATAGGCTTGATGACCGAGAGGTACACGGAGGATCGTACTGGCTGGCCCTTCATAGATCAGGAGTTGTGGAGTCGGGCGTCTGGAGGAGTGAAGAAGGGGAAGGTTGCGGGCCTCCCTTTTGAGGTACGTCACGATCAGTTTGGCTTCCAGGCGAAGAAGGTGCCCGACCAGACACAGGCCTACACGAGGTCCTTGGAGGGGAGAACCGTCGTCTTCCGACTGCTACTGATCGGAGGGTTGACGTCTTCTTGGATCACATAGAGCACTTGACACATCACATCACTGAGGCGACAGGTACTCCTCCTTCTCGACCCCTTCCTACTGGATTCATGTCTTCCGCTCGTCGAGCCTACTAGGGTATAATACCGTGCCAACACCCCAGTTCCCGCTATCGCCCCCCCTCGTGATCCATTTACCCCTACTGATCTGGATGCTATGATGTATGAGCCTAAGTATGAGGATGATTGTGAGGATGGCGATCTAGGTGACACTCCCGATGGTGATGTTGCCGATCTTGGTGCTGATAATGACACAGGTGGTGGAGCCTCCAGAGATGATACACTTGGCTTTCATGATGAGGACTATGATGAGTAGTCGTTTTAGTTGTTCATTTTTTTAAGTATTTAAAACTATGTTAGTTGTTTGTAATTATGTAATTCGTAAGATGCTTGGACAAACTACTTTATGTTTATGTAAATGGTTGTTTTATGGTTAATTGTAGAAATATGATTAATATTTTGTTGCTACTTATATATATATATATGTTACAATGCTACGACCAAATTACCTAATTATGAGATGTAACTATAAAAAAGTCCAACACGAATCCAAACTATAATATGAAATTGAATAGCGCGAATCCAAATTTATTATACAATAGAAATCGACCACTAAACTATAATCGCACGCTATTCATACATACTATCCTCAAACTCTGAATCACTCATTAACACTTCCTATTCCTCTTCCTCATTGTCTTCCTCATCCTCGTTGCCCTCCTTTGCCTCCTCCTCGCGTCTTCTCTCGTCAACCACATCAAATTCCTCGTCGGCCAATTGGATATTCATATTGAATGATGAAAGGTCTACACATAAGTTAAACCCTTCAGATGCATTCTCTTGTAGCACTTGGTTCAGCATCCCCGCGTCGACATCGTTTGATCCGGCAACTGATGACATATCGATTATGTGTCTAGTAGGAATAGTGGATACAACCAACCAACCTCTCTGTCCTGGTCGCCCCGTCGTCTTCTTTGGATAGGGCACATAGTACGCATTTTTTGTTAGTAAATACAAACGGCACATTGGTGCCGAGGGTACGCCTCGGGTTGATGTCAACCAACTTGTACGTTGAATGCTCATGCGTACCTGCGTTTATATCATACCAAATACATTTGAACAATACTATGTACAAGGGTCTACTTTTGCCCCCAATATTCCACCTATATTATGTCTTTCAACGTTCTATAGTAGTTGGTAGCATCGGATCCTCCCATGTCTCCCTTCACTTAAACACCGCTACGATCACTCTTCTTCGGGCCCAATGTCATATCAGTGTGAAATCTGAACCCATTCACTATGTATCTCTCGTAGGTTGCTACTGTATTAGCCAGACATGTGACTAAAGGATCTATTAGTAGGTCGCTCTCGTATTTCCCGCATGAATATGTCTGCTTAAACCAAATTACGTACTCTCGGTTCCTCTTGGATTGTATCTCCATTGGACTAAGTCCACCCCACTCCTCTTCTTCAAACAACATGTATAGTAAGATTTTCATAAGTTAGTATTCTACTTGTCTTTAAAGTGTTTAATCATATCATTATTACAAATAATTAACAACAACTTACTCGACCCATTCGTCAAGCTCTTCACAGTTTAGAAGCGTGTACAACTCTATTTGCTCTATTTCATCGGAAGTCAAGTATCGCCTATTGTTTAGTGGCCCTATTGGCGCCCTTTTCTTATGAAATATTCTAAGCTCTTCATCCCACTCCATACTATCTAGCGTCTCATTCCTATTGAGTTGTTTATATTTAGTCTGAACAGAGACATCCAAATATTGAGAACACATATTGGACAACTCTGCAAGTAGGTATGCATTGGCTATGGATCCTTCCACCCTCGCCTTATTTAGTACTGAACCATTCATGTCGAACATCCCCCTAATACATAGAAATGAATGATTAGGAAAGAATCAATAATTATAAAAGATAATGATTTTAAATATATTAAAACGTACCTCTCGAATGGATACATACATCTATAATGGACTGGACCTCCAACTCGAGCCTCGTACGGAAGGTTTATGGCTAAGTGCTCTATAGAGTCAAAAATGAAGGAGGAAATATCATTTCCATCTTGCACATGGTAACAATAAACGATTCCTGCAATCGCTCCATATTATTGGCCGAAACCTCTGAGGCACAAATCGACTTGAAAAAAAGACTTAATCTCTACTATGGTCACCCAAATATCGGGTTCCAAGAAGTCGTAAAAGGCAATCCGGATCAAACTCTGCATGAAGACGTGACAATCATGACTCTTCATACCATATAATTTTCCTTGTTGTTTTTGCACACATCGTCCCAAGTCCGAGGCATATCCATTAGGAAACTTTAGTTTTGTCAGCCAATCAAGCACCATGTTCTTTTGCTCTATCGTAAGACAATATTTAGCATTTGGCTTTAAATACTCACTTCCTCTACCAGTGGGTACTAAGAAAAATTCTTCACGATTGGTCAACAGCTTAAGATCATGCCTCGACTTAGCATCGTCCAACACCGTGTTGATGATGTTATCAAAAAAGTTCTTCTCACAATGCATGACATCTAGATTGTCGCGAATCAAGTTTGTGGACCAGTAAGGTAGTTCCCAAAAGATGCTTCGATGACACCAATTATGTGTTGTATTAAAATCCAAAAGCTTTGTGGAGCTCGGCCTAAATCCAATTGATCGTAGCCTATCCAAAATTGCTTTCATCTCCGCTCCTGTCTTCCTTCGAATAGGAGCTGCAAGTATCTATTTACCCTTGTAGAAATCCTTCTTGTTGTACCTCCATTCATGATACTCTGGTAGAAACCGACGATGACAATCAACCCACGAGGCTTTTCCAACATGCTTAAGCATAAAAAAATCTGTCTCACTAATGCAATAAGGACATGCCAGTTTTCCATGCGTGCTCCACTGGGACAACATTCCATAAGCAGAAAAATCGCTAATAGTCCACATTAGGGCCGCTCGCATTTGGACGTTTTCCTTTCGTGAGCTGTCATACGTCTACAAATCATTACTCCACAAATCATTCAACTTATCAATCACCGGTCTCAGCAAAATATCCAAGTTCTTTCTGGGATTCTTTGGACCGGGTATAATAAGGCTTAGAAAAATAAACTCCGGTCGCATGCATAAATCTGGTAGGAGGTTGTAAGGGGTCACAAACACAGGCCAACAAGAGTAGTTCTTTCCAGATTGCCCAAACGATGTGAACCCATCCATACAGAGACCGAGTCAAATATTTCTAGGCTCTGCTGCGAAGTCCGGATACGCACGATCAAAATGTCTCCACGCCTCGCCTGCAGCTAGGTGAATCATTCTATCAGTTGACTATCGACACTTCAAATGCCAAGTCATATGTCTTGAAGTGCCTACAATATAGAACAACCTCTGTAATCGAGGGCCTATGGGGAAGTACCACAATTTCTTCCTTGCCACTCTGGACTTTCTACCAGCCTCGAACCTATTTGTCTTGCATATCAGACACGATGTGATATCCTTGTTCGCATTCTGGCCGTAGTACAAGAAACAAAAATTCTAACAGACTCGATCTTTTTTAATCTAAACCCAAACCCGCGAGCATCTTATTCATGATAGGAACCGTATTAGGTAACATTTCCTCAATCTCTGGGTCCATAAGATCTTTAGACAACCTTAAGTACTTTTTCAAGAGACAGTTGGCACTCTGTGCATTGTCTTGGTAGTCAAGAACTCGGCAAACCACTGGAGCACACTCTTTGGCTTCTTATGGTGCATTTGTATGCCTCCCAAATGCATCAATTTGTAGAACTCCTTCGGCTCGGGACTTGGATCTTCGTTGCGCACCTCTCCCTCAATAAATCGATCCCCATATGCATCCACGACCAATTCTCTAAACGAAATATCAAAATAAACCGGACTTTCCACGTGAATACTAATGGACGGTGATTCAGGTACATACGATGTGGATGCCCCACCCACCTCCTCTCCATGCAACACCCATACACAATATTGATACGTAAAGCCCGACTTATGCAGATGATCCCGGACTATGTTTCGATCAAAAAACTTTAAATTGTTGCATTTTTGGCACATGCACTTAATACGATTTCTTATATCTAAGTAATCTATCTGTTGCGATGCAAATTGTATGAATGCATGAACCCCAACCACGTAATGTTGATTCAAATAACCAATATTACTATCTATCCTATAGTACATCCAAGATCTATCCGCAAGATAATCCATTTTTAAATTTCTATATTAAATTTCTAAAACATGAGTACATAGAATTCAAAGAAATACTTACTTGTTGTAGCATAGAAAATACATAGATCAAGTATTTTTTTCACACTCACACCCCTCGTTACATTTACTGCAATATCTAATAATACACAAACAAACATATATATAAAAAAAATTATAACAAAGGAAAAATCGTGAATACCTTGCAAAGGATGAAGAATGGAATGATTTGATAGTTGGAATGTGGTGGGTATTTATAGGGACATCCGGCCACTTTTTCGACCGCATTGCGGTCAAAAATAACAACTAACCGTTGTCATTTCTGACCGAATTTCGGTCGAAAATAACCATGTTTAGTCGTTTTTCCGACCGCATATTATGGTTTAGGGTTTAGGCCTTTTCCGACCACAATGCGGTATGTAATAATATTCATATTTTTTATTTTTCCATTTCGCTCTCCAATTTTAGATAAATCGTTGGTTCAATGATCAATTACAACAACATTAGTTATATATAAGTTATAAAATAAAATAAAATAAAAACTTATTTTCTCGCACGTTAAATAAACATTTAATGCGTCGGTTGATAATGTCACATGTAAATACATTAGTATATTTTGCTAATTAACTACTTATGATTATGTTAATTGAATGTAACATCTAAACATTTGTCTTCTCTATACTAACATTTTTAACGAATGCTAATCGCAAATGAGAGAGTACTCTATAATACGTTTGATTAATATATGTAGAACTTCAAACAAATTTAATAGTAATCTTACTATCTTAATCAATATTAACTAAATACTAGTTCAAAAGAACATTAAACTAAGTAAGTATTATTTCAATTCATGTATCTTAGTGAAATTTTATAGTTAAACTCACAAACACATCAACGTTTTTCTAAAATCAAGCAAAAAAAAAAAAAAACTATTTCCGACCGGATTTTGGTCGGAAATAATATTCATCATTATTTTTGACCGAAATCCGGTCAGAAATAATATGCATAATGATTTCCGACCGGATTCCGGTATGAAATCTGGGCCAAAAATAATCTTTGACCGTATTTCGGTTGGAAACTTAAAAAATAATGGCGCATTTTTAAAATTTTCAAATTTTAAAGTTTTTTCGACCGAAATTTGGTCGAAAAAAATCAAAAATTTAGGTGGGCTTAGGTGGAAATTCAATTTTTCTGAAAATTGAAATATTTTCTCCAAATTCTATATATACACTTCATTTTTCACCCAATTTTAATCAAAATACTCTCTTCATGTTTAAATACTGTCCACACACAAATTTTTCACCAACAAATTTCAAACTTAAACACTTTTTTCATCTTTAAATACTCTCCAAACACAAATATTTCAATATTTTATCTTTAAATAAAACACTTGTTTCTTTCTTTCATCTTTAAAACAAACACATTTTTCTTCCTTTCATCTTAAATAAACATTTTTTTTTCATCTTTAAAATAAACATTTTTTTCTTCCTTTCATCTTTAAATAAATATTTTTTGACTAACAATCACTTTTTAGGTTTTAGATTGGTGCAATAAATAGAAATATTTCAAAAAAGCAAAAAAATTAATATTCCGGTAATTATTCCAGAATATTTTTTTTATTCGGTTGTATATTATTTTCGACCGGACTCCGGTCGAAAATACCTTAAATATTATTCCCGACCGGACGCCGATCAGAAATCCCTAAAATGTTATTTCCGACCGCAGTGCGGTTGGAAAAAGGTGAAAAATATTTTTCCACCGGAGTCCGGTCGGTAAAAAAAGATTTTCGACCGGACCGCAGTCCGAAAATTTGCCACCAGAGGCCCGATTTTCTTGTAGTGAAATTCATGGTTGTTGTCACCGTCTACTCGTCCACCACACCTTCGTAATTCACTATTTTGTTATTATCATTTTTATGAATTAATGTTTTTGCTATCAATTTTTACTTATGAATTAGTTTACTTACTATGAACGTGCCATTTAATTTTTGTAATATTAATATATATATAGGTATATACGTATCCTTGCCGTATACGTATTGCCTATTTTTTAAAAATCCGTATCGTCATACCCATACCGTACCGTATCCGTACCCGTGCAACATATTTTCAAACCTAAAACTTACATACACTAAGTCTAAAACTACCCTTTATGTACTAAGTTTAAACAAAAAATTACGTACCTTATTAGTTAAAATTTACAAATTTTCTTAGAAGCCTTTTGGTTTCTGAGATTAGTTTTATCTCAAAAACATGGCATTGATTAGAAATGAGATAAAAAGTTAGAATTTCTTTGAGATCTAATATGTGCCGCTTGTTTGGTTGATGAGACTAAGTGGCAAGATAATGGGAGAGCATTAACTTTTTGTATTTTGGAAACATATTGTTGTTTTCAACTCAATGACATATTGTATATTTTTCTCACTATTATATTTTATCAAAAAATTGTATAAAATAAGTAATGACAATAAATGTGTTTTTAAAATAGGAGTGATAGGGTCGAGTAACAGGGGAACAAGAAGTTTGAATCTTTTTCCTTTTTTTTTATTTTGATTTTACGAATCAATAAGAATTTTTATAATTATTAAAACAAATAAAATAATTTTGTAAAAATTTGAATTATTTTTATCATAATTTAATCACCTTTAAAGAAGAAGAAGAAAAGTTAGAGAGACGAAATTGAAAGTTTTTTTTGCATGCTGCAAATGAAAACTTAATATATAAGTCATGTGATTAAATTTTAAAAACCTTAAAATAAACTATTAAAAGAGTTTTTAAATATTACTTTATATTTTGACCAATAAACTATAAAGTTGTAGTCCACATGAATCTTATAAATGTAACATATAATTTTTTTTGTTCAAACTTTAATGTTGAGCTTTAATAAATATTATATCTAATTATGTAATGGAGAGGTGAAGTAATTTATAAATTTATAGAGGAATTTATGGAGAATTTCAATGAAAAGTAAAAATAAGGTAAAATCAATATTATTTATCTTAGGGGTAGAGGTAAGATTATTTATCTGAAATTCTGAGATAAAGCCAAAAAACCCAGCCATATCTCACATCTGCCCGAAAATTCAATATATAGAACCAAACGAGAGATAAAGTGAGATAAGATATCTCACTTTATCTATAGAACCAAACGGCTTCTTAATTTATGATTTATTATGGTGAGTGTAAATCTACAATTTAACTACCAAGTCTAAATCTACAAATTTTCTATAAAGTAAATCCAAAACTTTCCTACTCAGCCTTAATCTACGATTTTCTTATTCTATCAAATGCAATATAACATATAATTACTATAAACAAGATGTAGTAACATGTAATTAAAAAAATTGTTATTATAACGTGCAAATAATATATACATATACAAATGTTCAACAGCAAGTAATTCAAACAAAATAATTGTAACAAATAAAATATCAAATACCCAACCCGTAAACATAAATTGATGTAAGAAAAAAAATTCTTACATGCAAAAATAACTCGGTAGTGACGAATAAGGGATTGCTAACGAGAAAGAAGAGCGATCGCTACTTACAAAAAACTAACCCTATTAATGAAATGTAAGGCGTGGCTAATGACCGGATTTGACAGTGTTAGCCATTGCTAATACCATTGTGAACCATTTAGCAATGGCACAATAGGGTTCACTTTTCTTTACGGTAGTATTTATAATTATATACATATTTACTGTTAGACATGGTAGACATTTAATACATAATTATCAAATTGCCATCTCATCTAAATGCTTAATATGTTAGTAAGGGTAGACATTTAATATTAATATATTATCTCCAACATTTGCTTTTAGCGATGGCAAATGCTATCATTAAAAGTTTCTTTTTTACCTTTACTGACGTTGTCTAGTGTGCGGCGGGCGGGGGGGGGGGGGGGGGGGGGGGGGGGGGATGTGTGTATTTTTGTTTAAATTTTTGTAGGACTTTGTGTTTCTTTAAATTAATAACTATTATGTATTCATGATATATTATTTTCTTTATGTAATAATAGTTAAAATACTTTAACTTTGTACTAATAATGTTATAATGGAAAATGAAAATCAATGTTATATTTTGCCCCCTCATCCTAAGCCGAAATTTTGGCTTCATCTCTGCAGAGCAAGTGTACAACACCTGTCTCTAATGAAGTTTGGAGATGAAAATTTGAAAATAATTAATGGAACTACAAAGAATTTCGTCTCAATATTACAAAATAAGTTTAACGACTATCAAACTACAAAGGATCATACGTTTTTCCGATACTACATAAGATCATACGTATTCTCCTCGTGGATCAAAATATTAGACTAAACTGAAAGTAGTGACCTTGAGAATTTGGAAAGCAAATATGAAAACCTTATCAATAAAAAAAATTTCGAATCTTTTGGAAGAACTCAGGTGCGCAATTACAAATTACGAGAGACCTACCTACTACCGAATAGTCAAAACTCATCGACCTCACCATGTATATATCTACCTAATGTCAATGTTCAAAACCAGAGGAAAGGTATCCCGGGAACGATTTGCTATTACCCTAATAAAAGCAAAACGGTCCAGACATCCGGAGAAAGTACCCCCGGGTCATGACGAGACGATACCCCTTATGAGGGAACTCGGTCTAAACACCCGGAGAAGGTATCCCCAGATCGAGGCCAACGTCCCAAGAAGGAAGTGCGGCTCAGACCTAAAAAGACTCGGGAATACCCCTTCCAACGACTCAAAATTGGTCAAGACCTCGGGTGCCTACGAGAACTGAATACATGAAGCCCCTAGACCGATGTGACTAATTCCCCGACGAGCTAAGCACTATTGATTCTCATTGACCCTCACTAAGGGACACCCGGGTGGTGATAAACAACACTTAGCCAAAATATCATAGAAGAAGGAGAACAATACAAAACAATAAGGAAATTGTTGAATACAAGAAGGGTCGAGGCCATCCACTTGTGGTTTTGAGATAGCAAACAGACCTACCGCGAACGATCATGCAATCGTGCAGATGAAGAACAACTTCACGAGTCCCTCACCGGATAAATGACCTGGAGAGTAACCTAACCCCCCGAGCAAAACCCCCATCATGACAACACGCCCCAAGCTCGAAGAACGCGCTTACCACTCTTTATTCGAAGCAGCTCCCAACCACCCTCATTTTAACAAAAGACCATGCCTCATTGGCCCAAGTCAGCTATTGGAGCAGAAAGCTACAGATCCTACTACACCAGACCAGCGATTGGGGCAGACCAACTCTCTCTCATTGGTTCAGAACCACACCTAAAGGCGATAGGAGCAGACATCATCACTGCTCGCTCAGACGACGCTTAGTCAAACATACACCATTGGTCACCATCTGACAAACGACCCTCATTGTCACAGAATACCTTCACGCCATTGGCCACCAACACCACTCAGAGTTAAGACGGAAAGACCGGCCCTCATTGGCCAAATACCCCTGAAGCTAACGCTGTAAATAGCCCCTCATTTCAGCAGAAAAAGGGACTTCAACTGGAAGCACAACAACTCACTACAAAGCAGAGACGGGAATATTTTCCATAATTCCGTACATTCCTTTATACTTAAGAAAAATACTACAAGCATTTAGCTATCTCATCACACGACCCTCTTTGTAATTCATCCAATATCCTTAATAAAATAATTTTCCCTCATTTTTTCTTCAAATTCGAGATAGGCATTTCGAAACTCAGCGAGAATATCCCCATGTTTCTGACCACAGGGCCAGGACAATATTGCATCACCAATTTGGCATGAGGGCAAATATAATTTTAGAAATTGAAATTGAGTCCAACTGATATTATATTGTAGCAACTTGGGTTTATTTGAGTAAGCCTAAATATGTAGTGGTGTGAATTGCATTGGCTTAATGAGAAGCTAATTTGGTGAGATTTTATTTATTTATATATATATATATATAATGGTGAAATTATATATGGTGATGTAATATTGTGTGGGACCGTGAGGTCGGGGTATTCGGGGATATCGATACTTAATTATTTTATTCGGAACGCCACTATCGAATTTAAGGGAAATGAGGCACGATTATTTTATTAAAGACTTTTAGTGTATTACAAGGGGTTGTGTGGTGAGACAGCTAGAGCCAGTAGAGCGCGCATGATATATGTAGTGTTTTAAAAAACGCACCCCAGGGCTCGCCCTGGGTACACCTTGGGGCGGAATGCATTGAAAATTCCCCAGGGCACATGTTTGGGGCTTAAACTTTGCGGGGTTACGCCCCAAATATCAGAGCTTACGCCCGGGGCGCTAAGAATGTGTTTTTTATGCCCTGAAGGAAAAACATACGCCTTTATTAACTTGCGAGAAAAAGAAAAATTTATGAATACCAAAATATACTTCAATGATGAGGACAATCACCCTTTGATGATGTTTTGGTTGGAGATGATGCAGACTCTCAAATAGATGGAGCAAATATCGCCGACTATCATGATCTGTGTGATCTAAACGAGGAGGTTCTTTAAAGTGATTAAGAATTGATATTGAAGTTAATTTTTCCATGTTAAGTTGGTTGTGGAAACACTTAGTTTATCATAAGTTTCAACATGCTTGTTAGAATCTAGCTACATAGTTGTGTAGACAATACTTTTTTACCAAACGAAAACATGCATGTATTTCTGATTACTAACTGCTCTTTATCAAACTTAAGTAAATTTCGTATATCTATGGATTATTGGATATTTTGATGTGATTGTGGATGTGTTGATATTACTTTTTAAGCTTTTTGTAAAATTCAAGTGACATGAAACTATTTTATGAGCTATTATCATTGTTTATATGCTTTTAAATATTAAGTTTTAAAATTCGCGGGACTTACGCCCCGCGCTACGCCAGCGCTTAGAGATTTCGACAGAACTTGTATTGAATTTATGTATGTGGTTGAGCTTTTCTGATTTCAGCATCCCTTCTTTCTAGTACTGAAAATAGAGTAGCATTAAGGTCCTCGGCCAATAGGAATTGGTCTTTTCGCTTAACTCTGGGTGGTTTTGTCGTCCAATGGGGTAGGGGCCTTCTACGCCAACGGGGGTCGTGTGTCAAGGGACAACTAATGGCCTGTGTTAACTGATGTTCGTCTAAGTGGGTAATGATAGCATCTGCTCCAATGGTCTTTAGAGGTGGCACTGGGCGAACAAGAGGGGATTGGTCTGTCCCAATCATTGATCTACACCGGTAAGAGTTGTCGATTTCTGCTCCAACGAGTGATTTGGACCAATGTGGTGTGGTCTTCTGTCATAATTAATGTGGTTATGAGCTACATTGAATAGGGGTGGTTGGCACATCTTCCGAGTCCTATCGTGTGCGAGGTTCCACCTTGGTGGCCGGATGGCTTTCTTGGTAGTTTGTTTTGAGCGGGACCTATCGGGTCGTTCTTCGTAGTTGTATTATTATTAAGCTATCTCTTTAGACCATGTATTGAGGGGTCTTGAGTCCTCCTTATATTCACTCTTGTCCTTAATGTCGTGGTTGTGTGCTCATTTCTCCTGAATGTTTGGCTAAGTGTTAGATATCACCTCTCGAGGGTTCGAGCGGCACTTAGCGGTTTAAGAATTGTGTACTCCTCGGTCTTAGGGGGTACCGTGGTCTAACCTTGTGGGTACCTGAGGTTTCGACTGACTCTTGGTCGTGAGGAATGGTGTACTTGAGTCTTTGGATCCGAGTCGTATCCCCTTTTAGGGGCGTCAATCGGATGAGACTCGGGGGTACCTTATCCGGATGTTTGGACTGAATACCCTAATTGGGGTGTTAGTTGGTCGTGACCTAGGGGTACCTTCTCCTAATCCTAGACCATTTGCCCCTATTTTGGTAGTGGCTGACCATGACCTAAGCATGCCCTTCCACTAGACAGTCAGTCGTTTTTGTAGGGTACCCTTTTTCCACCCATGTCCAAGGGCGTGGCGGATTATGCATCATCAATATATATTTATATATATGCATATATATATATATATATATATAAGATTTTGATTTAAAAATTCAGATTTGAATTTAGAATTCAAACCATGCCTCAATGCAATAATAATATGTAATTAATCATTGTGCTTAATTGTTAAATGTGTAACATTCAGCTTTATGGTTGAATTAAAATCACTCCTTAATGGTTTGGTTGTTACATGAAATATTTTTCTATTTAAACGGACCACTGCGCAGAGGAAGAATTATCCTGAAATCAAAAGCTTTCTGCATATACATAACATCAAAAATAGTTTATGAGTTTTGCAAAATGTGTTTAGTGTCCGATTTGAGAAGGTAGTATTGTCCTTCTCTTACTACGTCGTTGTGCGGGGACGTTGTATCTTGGGATGTCGTTTCCCATCGAGGACTTGAAGGGTAGACGGGAAAATTGATCTTAAGGGGAGAGGGCTAAGCTTTGGACTCGTCCATTTTAGTCACCGCAATTTTCATCCCACGACTGAGAGGTTTATTTATAAGAAAAAAGTAGATTAACCCCTTTCCTTCTAGCCGTTTTACACTTTGCCCCCCCCTCCCCCTCCCCCCCAACTTAACAATCCGTCTGACGTTACCCCCGAGGTTGGTTGACCGTCACAATATCAAATATTTTGCGGAATATTTGCCCGTGCCCCTGATGTGGAGAGGCATTTTCGCCACTTCACCTCGACCAGTACTCTGGTGTCATTTTGGTGGGAAAATCGAGCAGTTGCCCTAAAATCACAAACCTTAAAAATCAAAAACCCTCAAAATCACTAAAAGTAAGGATTTTTCCAAACCCTACCCTAAATTAGTTGAAATTCAGCAATCTACTGTCGATCCCTTTCCAAATGGGTTGGAAAGTACGAAGAAAATACGCCATTATACTCCGTAACAAAGTGCACCCCGATTATGGTATGTAAAGTTCACCATGTCGATAGCATTTTGAATCTGCACAACTACTCAAAAAACATAAAGGCAAAGATCCTATCCACCACTTTAACGGGCGCTGCACTGGATTGGTTCACTAGGCTGGAGGTCAGATCCATAACGGACTATGACCAACTAAGGGAAAAGTTTCAGAACCAGTTCTCTAGCCAGAAGAGAATGAAGACCAACATGTTGCACCTCGGCGCTGTTTAGCAAAGGGAAAGGGAGAAACTTCGGGAATATATGAAGAGGTTCAATGACGAATTGTTGAAAGTGGATGAGCCACATGGGGGGCAGGTTATGATGATGATGTTCGGTACGACTCACCGAAGGTTCGCCGGTGAGCTAATCAAATTTACTGAGCCCACTATGGAACAGATCAACATGCTCGCGAACCGAATGGTTTACGAGGACGAGATAATGGCCACGCGTCAAGGTTCATTTCCCAACAAGAATGCAGACAGAGATCGCAACAGAGAAAACTCCCCAAGGACGTACACACCGTTGAATATAGGCATTCTAGAAGTGATGGCAGTGGCAAAGAGGAATAGATGGTTGACAGAACCGAGGCCATTGAATGAGACTCCCGGGATGAAGTCGTCGGGCAAATACTGTGCGTACCACCGATTGCCCGGACACAGGACGGAGGATTGTACGCACCTGAGAAATGAAATTGAAAGATTGATTTAAGAAGGAAAGTTGGTCGACTTTGTCAGAAACTCCAAGGAAGATGCTAGGGGGACAGACAATTCTTTATCCCCTAGAAGAGATTACTCACCATGGAGAGGAAAACAGAAGATGATCGAGGCACCCGAGGAGCGTGGTAGGACCATATTGAATGCCCCGATCAGAGGCGTCATAAACATGATCAATGGAGGAGCCGTGTGAGCCGACACTGCTCGCGGCCGAGAAACTATAACACAAAGAGTCCAAGGTGGAGCCTACATTGGGTACACAAATGCAATCATATCGGAAGCGTACTTGGAGCAGGAGATCTCTTTCATCAGGAGAGACTTGGAGCAACTTAGTCCATTGGCCCTGACAGCAGGTAAATTAGATTGCCCTTTGGTTATTACTATTAATGTGGATGGATATCAGGTGCATAAAGTTCTGGTGGATAGCGAAAGCTCCGCAAACCTGATATTCTCAAAAGCCTACGAGCACATGATGATAGCCCCAGGCCGGCTAAAGCCGATATCCACCCCATTGACCGGATTCGGCGGAGCAGAGGTAGTTCCACTCGGACAAGTTATATTGCCCACACTATTTGGGAGATACCCACGCACCTTGGTGGCACCGATAAAATACACAATAGTTGACATCCCGTTTCCCTACCACGCCATCATTGGCCGACCGGCACTCAACCATATCAGGGCAGTGGTCTCTACTTATTACCAGAAGATCAAATTCCCGACACCTCAGGGAGTCGGCGAAATTTTAGGTGACCAGGTACAAGGATGGATGTGCTATGTGGACTCGTTGAAGCACCCTAAACTCAGAAGAAGACAAGAAATACAAGTCCCACACCAAGAATACATTCCGCGCACGGAGTGATCACCATGAGGAACAAACAGAACAAGATTTTAAATTTGAGTGGTTTTTAAATTATGCTTGAACAATTGAGATATTGCCCCATCGTGGGTTAGTTTGTAAACCTAAACAGGGGGAACTACGCCGGTCGGATTCCCCTCTCAACGGGATACGTAGGCCGGTTAAGATTACCTAGCCTTCGAACGTTATCTTTTACTTTGCCCCTTCGTGGGTCGGCATGTAACTAAAACAGGGGGAACTACGCCGGTCTGATTCCCCATTCAACGGGATACGTAGGCGGATTAGGTTTACCTAGCCTTCGACCGTTATCCGTCACTACTTTTTTATTTTCCCTATAATATAATTGCTTTATGGAATCTCATATTTCATGCCGGGATATGTCCTAATCGGATATTATGGAACTGCAGAGAATTGCACGAAAAATTTGGGGAGTATTCCCATAGATATATGTTTAACACATCGCCCTCTCACAGGTACATAACCCGAAGGATCACACATTACTATGTCCAAAAAGGACATAGGGAATATTAAACCCTCGCTTTTCAAAAGAAGGGATTCAGGGGACATCGCCCCAGATTACTCAATATTATCCATCTAAACAGGTGCAACAGGTACAAACAGGGCCTAACGACCCATAGACTCCACGACGACAGAGTCTCCAAGGGAGGTAGACAAAAACACAAAAGGCAGGCTCCTACCCATGAGCGATAACGGGTCCCCCTGTGATAACGAGCGGGCTCCTACCCATGAGTGGTAACGGGTCACCTAGAAAACAAACGAAAAGGCTCCTACCCATGAGCGGTAACGGGTCCCCCTGTGATAACGGGCGGGCTCCTACCCATGAGTGGTAACGGGTCACCTACAAAGAAAAGGCTCATACCCATGAGCGATAACGGGTTCCCCTGTGATAATGGGCAGGCTCCTACCCATGAGTGGTAACGGGTCACCTACAAAGAAAAGGCTCCTACCCATGAGTAGTAACGGGTCACCTACAAAGAAAAGACTCCTACCCATTAGCGGTAACGGGTCCCCCTGTGATAACGGGCCGGCTCCTACCCATGAGTGGTAACGGGTCACCTATATCTAAAGACAAGCTCCTACCAATGAGCTGTGGCAGATTACCCATGTTTCTACCAACACCGAGGAAATTCAAACCATCCCTTGTTGACAACAAGCAGATTAAAGAAATCTCATCAATACTAGAACGAAATGAATGCAGGGTCAGATGTCGAAATACTGCATACTCTATCATCATGACAATAAAAAATCAACAAGTTATTGAACAACAAGGCCACGCAGAGTCATAGATTATGAAGATAACAGAGAAATAAATATTCAGTTACAGAACCACGAAATGGAAATAGTCCGAAAAGGGATAAATTCAAGTTACAACAAAGTCAGCGAACAGCTACTCCCATGAGGACCCTTTAGTCTTCTTCTCAACAACCTCAGAAAACACGTCAGGTTCGGCCGGACCCTCATCTACCTCATCTAGTCCACCAACCGGAAGGTTGTTATAATCATGCCTTGGGTTCAACCTACTCAGTTCAACAGAGTCCTTGAAATCATCATTTTCAATACTTGCCCTACGGAAGCATGAAATGCTGCCTCCCGAACCTTCAAAATTAAGTCTCGGAAGCTCAAGCTTTCCATAAACTTCTCCGCTCCAACCCGGAGGAGATCAGGACGACGTTCCTACAAATTGAACTCTATTAAATATTGTAGGAAAAATAGAAGCAGATATCGTAAACAAGAAATATACCAAGTCCAAGGGAGCTAATTTGGCAGTGGAGAGCTCCAACGAGAGACGTTCATTAGTGGCCTTCACTGCCACCACCTCAGCCTTCAGTTTCTTCAGCTCCTTGTTGGCCGCAAGCTCACGCGCCTCTACTTGGTCAATCTCAGTCACCAATGGTTTAGAGTTGCCCTTCAACAAATCATACTCATCCCGGAGCTTACAACATGTCTTCAGGGCATCCTCTTTTTCAGCCTCCAACTTCTCTAGCACCATGGGGTTGAACTCCCCCATCCTCAAGATATCAGCCTCGAGCTTGGCATCGACAGCGTCAGGGTCACCCTTGGACTAGCGAATTGTCTTCAGACACGAGACCGCCAACTTTGCCATCTGCACAATACAATCAGTAACGTTATGTTAAACAGTCAAATAAAACCAATCCAAGTCATGCTAAGATATGCACACTCTGAAACATGTGAGTGCCGCAGCGTATATTCTGGGCCCGCTCGAATTCTGTAAGCACCCGCACATTTGCTGGAAGAGGAAAAGCCCGCATCATTCCCCGCACAGCATCTGCTTCTGGGAATTCTACTCGCTCGGAGGATTTGGCTGCACCCGCTTTCTTGGGGCCCAAACTCGAAGACGAGTGGACACTGTCGACAGTCCCGTCATGAGACCTTTGATTACCCGATACCCTAGCCGGGTCAACGACAGGCTTCGTAATCGGAATTCAGGAAAGATAGGGGCAAAGCCCCCACAAT
Organism: Linaria vulgaris; assembly: GCA_948329865.1. Taxonomy (NCBI): domain Eukaryota; kingdom Viridiplantae; phylum Streptophyta; class Magnoliopsida; order Lamiales; family Plantaginaceae; genus Linaria; species Linaria vulgaris. Next base: position 16,841,088 of record OX415252.1, read on the forward strand.
ATCGAGGGCTTCTGCAGTGGCCCTTTATTCTTGTCGGTCGCACCTGAAACAAGCGACTTTCCCTTGCCACTAATAGGGTTAGGGCTAGAATGGTCAGTCAACACAGTCCCTTCAGGCGGAGGAACCACACCCTCATGTTTCGAGGTCAACACCTCCAAGAGATTGACCGCACCGTGCAGGCCTCCCACCACATCAAGGATGTCCTGACTAAAGGACCCAACGGTTGCAGGAACACTTTCAAGACATTCCTTATTAATACTTTCAGGTACTACAGTGCTAGGGGGTTGTTCAACTCCCGATGCCCCTGGCAGAACCTCAGTGGCTGCATTATTCAGATCAAAGTTAGATGCATACCCTGCTTCAGGCACCACCGCAACTGCTACCGTCGCAGCCAATGTAGCCTTCTGAGCATCACGGTCCACTTGAAGTTTACGCATCAATTGTGTGAAACCCATTCTCACAGGATATCTCAAAAAATAAAATATACCTGCAGAATAATCGGAATATCAGCATGAGAAAATAATAATAAATCAAGTACAACAGCGAGATCGAAATACACATCGAGGAATATATCGAATATGATTACCGATATACATACCGATGTAGTTACACTAAACGACAGAGAAGACACAGAAAACTATGATTCTCAATGTCTCTTACAAGCCCTACTTATAGGCGAAAGTTTTAACTATATTGAAAGATACTTTCGACACCATATCGAATATGCGTTTCGACATCATATCGACGATGAAACACGATATGCTATCCTATTACGCAAAAAAGCCTCGAAAATATAACAATTGCACCGGCGGGCCCATCGCAATTTTCAAAGTGCAACTCCCATATTTATAAGAAATTCAAATCCCAAGAAACATAGAATTCAAATGAGGACCTCAAATTATACATCCACTGCACTAGGGAGTCCAGCGAAATTTATCACAAAGTGCATTCCCCGCAAATTTGATCTCCATCATTTGAACTGGCGGGACGCAGGGTTCAGGTAACCCAGAAATTTAAAATTAAATTTGCGAATTCTTATCTCTAAGATAAGAATCCCCAAATTAGGGGACTACATGATATGGGCATTTCCCGAATATTGGGCCTGGCCCAAACCAGGCCCATATTTAACCATATCGGGGACCACTTTCGACATCATATCAGTGATAATCACCGATATGATACTGTGGTCCCCGAATCTCGAGGTCTAAAAATACGCGATGCCCGGATCCCAAAGCAATCAATTATCATCCCGCAGCTACCGCACATCACATCGAAAGAAATCACCGATGTCACTCTCGGTATCGTATTCAATATCGAGATAACCCACGTGCTCCACTGACACGTCATACCCCTAAATTACCGATATCATATGGAGAGTGGTCCCCGATATCACATCGAAGATGATCACCGATATACATCCGACCTGATTACCGATATACCCCTGCCGTCCAAGCATCAAGGCGTTAGTTCGAGGTGTTCCGGATCAAGCCTAATCGAGACACCTAGATTAGGCCTAGTTTGTTAAGATAGATTCGTTGTATTTCTCTTGTACTCTATTGTAACCGACCCATACTTATATAAACGATCTATTGTCAAACTAATGATTCAGCATTCTGGGAAGTTTATGAAGTTTGAATCGTTATGTTATTTGGTCAAGACTAACTATATAGATTTCTACACTGAGGATGAAATATCACTGGTGGAGCTAACTACCATGGCTAAGGAAGTGGGGGGCAGGGGAATGTGGTAGTATATTATAATGCATGTGGGTGTGACAACTATAGGAGCTTGATCCCAATTGATGATGATGAGGGTTCATTTGCTATGGCCAAGGCTGCTTCAAAGGAAAGGATTGTAACCGTTTTTTTAGCCCCTAGAACTGAAGCTCAATATGAGCTTGTCCATTCATATGGTGGAGTCAGAGATGATAATGAGGCTGGAGAACAGATTGTGAGAGAGCAGTTAAAAGTTGGTTATGACTTTCCAATGATTGATCAAGCAGTAGGTGATGCAAGCAAAAGTCAGGACAAAGCACCCAACTTGGAGGAGCAAGTACATGTAGAAGACGTTCCAGAGGACAACAATACCAACAATGAAAGTGAGAAAAAAAACATGCACAATGGTAACACTACAAATTGTGCAAGCACATCAAGCGGTCCAGTGGCTAATGGTGATTTACCAAGATTTATTAAGGATCATTGCACTGCAGATGTTGCTGCAATGTTATATGTCATTGATAGTGATGACAATGATTGATAGACCAATGTGGGTAAGGATTCTGAATACTCTGATTACCTTGTTGATGAAGACAATGGCCCCACTCAAGATAACCAACAGTTTGATGATAATGTTGATCAAGGTGCTGAGTGGGCTGGTTTGCCACAAAGAAGACCAGCTATAAGGGCTAATCATGCACCTCGCACCTGCTGTTCATGAGAAACAAACTCCAGAGGATCAGTATCTCTACAATGGATACAAAGTTATCAATCCAGCTTTTGATATGGATAAAGTTACTTTTGAGGCTGGTGTTTGCTTCACTGATGCAGATATCTTTTGAGCAACTGTTAGAAAATATGCTATTGATGAAGGAATAAGTATCCAATGGAAAAAGAATGACAAATTCAAGCTTACAGTGGTATGCAAACAAGATCATTGTCCATTTAGGATTTATGTATCAAGAATCCCTGGTGAAGACACCTTGATGATCAATAATTACTCAGGTCCACATGAGTGTGCTAGAGAAGATTTTGTGACATAGGCAAATTCAAGATGGATTGCAAATTGGTATTTTGCGAAGATCAAAAGTGACCCTAACTGGCCAATTAAGTCAATGGTCACTGTTATTGGTAGAGATGCATCCATGGAGTTTAGTACTCATAAAATGTACATGGAAAATCACAAGGTCCTTAAGGATTTACATTGTTCAGAATGTCAGCAATACAGTCTGTTATGGAGGTATGCTAAAGAAATTATGAAAACCAATGAAGGTACAAATGTTAAGATAAAATGCAAACTTGTTGGTGAAACTGCTAAGTTTAAAAGGCTGTATATATGTTGAGGAGCACTAAGGAGAGAATTTTTGAGTGGTTGTAGACCATTTATCTGTCTGGATGGCACCCATTTGAAGACTGCAAATGGGGGTGTTCTTTTAACTGCTGTAGGGGTGGACTCAAATAATTGCATATATCCATTTGCATATGCAATTGTTGTGAAAGAGAAGAGAAAGAGCTGGTTGTGGTTTATGTCACTTCTGGTTGATGATCTCAAAATCAACAATAGTGCTCAGTGGGCTATAATGAGTGACAAACAAAAAGGCTTGCTTGATGCAGTCGAAGAGTTGTTGCCTTTATGTGAACATCGATTTTGTGTAATGCATCTCTATGAAAATTTCAAAAAAGATCACAAAGGGTTGGCATTGAAAGAGTTTTTATGGGATGCAGCAAGGACCTCAAGAGTGGAGGATTTTGAGAAAGTAATGGTTAAATTAGGAGAAAGAGATGAGGGAGCTTATAAGTGGCTCATTGAGAAGCCACCTGAGCAATGGTGTCGGGCTTACTTCAAAACACATTGCAAGAGTGATCTCTTGCTGAATAATATGTCAGAAAGCTTTAATGCTCTTATTCTAAAGGCAAGATCATTGCCCATTATTGACTATTTGGAGAGCATTAGATTGACACTGATGAAGAGGGTTGGTGCGAAGAAGAGAGCAATGGAGAGAGTAAAGAGTTTGTCTCAAGAATGCCCAAAGATTTACAATATATTGGAAGGGTTAAAGAAGAGTTCCATGGGATACTCAGGCCACTGGAATAGCTCTGATCAATTTGAGGTTCACAGCCCTAGGGATGACAAATTCACTGTGCATCTTGGTGAAAGAACATGCAGCTTTAGGAGATGGGAACTCAATGGTATCCCATGTCATCATGTCATCAGTGGCATATACTTTCAGCACATGAAGCCTGAGAATTTATGCCTCAATGTTACAAGAAATCAACCTTCATGGAAATATATAGCCATTGCATGTCACCCATGCATGCACAGGCTGTATGGCCCAAACCATAAACAACTGCTGCTTTACTGGTTCCTCTTGTGCCTCAAAAAATGCCAGGAAGACCAAAGAAAAATGATAGAAAGAAGACACCTGAAGAGCTGAAACTGATCAGAGCAAAGACAATTGAAGAGACTGGAAATGTGGGGAAGCATGGAATGAACATCAAATGTAGTTATTGTCATGTAGTTGGTCATAACATAAGGGGCTGCAAGGCTAGGCAAAGCAATCCTCTAGTTGTTTTGTATAAGAAGAAAGTTAAAAGTGGTGGTCATGAACCACCTGCTCCTTTGAGAAATGCCAATGAGTGTACTTCATTTGTTTCTTGAGCTCTGTCTATTTTTAATCTCTTATCAATTACTAACACTACTTTATTACAGGGTGGTACTGGTACTGATAATGTTGCCCAAACTCAGGAATCACAAGCTGACAAACAACAAGGAACAGAGAAGAAGGTTAAGTTGCAGGTAAAGTAGTGTGTGATAAGTTTGTGAAGTTTGTGTTTTCAGTTATTTGATGGTATGCTTACATGTTGGTATTGTTGTAGGAAAATAGAAAGGACACTGGTGGAGGTAGTAGCTTTGGTGCCAGTCATGCTTAGTCACAGCAAGAGAATACTAATGCTTATGCAAAGACCAATAGAGGTTCTGACAGTCATGGAACAAGTTTTGCAAAGGCAACCTCTATGCTACAGTGAGAGACAAGGGCAAAAGAACAGTATATGAGGTTGTTCCTAATATGTACCCTCTGCAGCAGAGTCCAAGAAGGCCAGTGTAAACAGCCCTGTGAAGTCCCAAAAGATAGTGAACACTACAACAGCCAGAGAAGCAACTATAAACTCCCTTATCAATGAGCAAGCTACTTTAGTGGCATCTAATCCATCTCAATCGAGTCGGATAGATGCTCCTTCCAATAAGCCATTTAAACCACATGCACCTAAGATGCACCTAAGAAGACAGTTGGAGTACCTAAGAGGAAAGCCTAGAGAATGTTCACAGGCACTGGAGAGGAGCCACTCTTTTAAATGCAAGCTTGAACCTTATTTTGCTTTTGGTTGGTTGTGATCATCATATTTTGTTGGATTGATAATCATCAATATGAACTATCCCTTGTTATGTAGTTGGATTTACTAATGTATATTGATTAGGGTATTGATGATTGAAAATTCAGATATCACTTAACTAATATCCTCTTATATAATCGTACAATCAGTAAGTGAATTTGGGGTAAAAAATACAAAACAAAAATCCTTTAAAATACTTTTGGGGTCAAAACTGTAAATACAAATTTAATAAGTATAGGTTTTTTATAAATAGTAATAAATTTCGCATAGAATTATTTCTATGCAAAATCAATTGCATTGGAATTTTCGGATGCAGCTTAGGTGGATGCATCCGAAATTCCCATGCAATTGCCTTTAAGGTCAATTGCATCCGAATTTTCAGATGCAATAAATATGTAATTATATTATTAAAAAAATTACAAAAATTAAGGAAAATTTGTAAAAATATATAATAAATGAGAAAAATTAAGAAAGAAAAGTGAAAAATAAGTAAATGTCTCAATTAATATCAAAAGACATTGCCAATTACGTAAATTTTAATTATATAATTACAACGTCGATAAACACAAAGTTTTTTAAAAAAAAGACGAGCACCGATTTATCATACCACATTTCGTACAACTAAATCGAACACCGGTTTACCATACCACTTTTTGTACGAGTAAATCGAACACCGATTTATCATACCAATTTCTGTACAAGTAAAATGAAACCGATTTACGTACCCACTTTTCGTATATTATGTCGAACATCGATTTACTATACCACTTTTCGTACATCATATCGAACACCGATTTATCATACCAATATTTGTACAAGTAAAACAACAAGATTTATCATACAATGTTTCGTACAAGTAAAACGAGCACCGATTTATCATACCACTATTCGTACAATTAAATCGAACACCGATTTGTATACCTACTTTTCGTACACTATATCGATCACCGATTTACCAAACCAATTTTCGTATAAGTATATCGAACACCGATTCATCAAACCACTTTTCGTACATTATATCAAACACCGATTCACCATACCACTTTGCATCGTCAAAAAACGGAGTAACGAAAGACCCAAACAAACGATTCGGGTTAAAAATGTAATTATTCAAAAGTTGCAAAACAACTCAAATTTAACTTTTTCTTTCACCAGCATTTTCTAACCAATAAGTAGGAGTGTTCTTTCAAATCTCGTAAAAAACATGGTAACGAAAGCAGCAATCAAACCTTTCGAGTTGAAAATATAATTATTCAAAAGTTGCAAAACAACTCAAATTTTACTTTTTTTTTCACCAACATTTCTAAACAATAAGTAGGAGTGTATTTTTAAACCTCGTCAAAAATGGAGTAACGAAAGACGCACAATAAACAATGTAACCATATAACATTGTATGATTTTCAACTCTAAACTCTATATACATATACTGTACTAAAATAAAATTATTTTTTCACATGTAGAGTGTTATTAAAAACTTCTCGATTTTTTTTTACCATACGCTATGTTATTAAAAATAACTGTGTTCTTCAAAATTTTGTAAAAAACGACGTAAGGAAAGGCGTTTAAAAAATACTTTGGGTAGAATATCTAACTATGCAAAAGATAAAAAAACAACGTCACAACTCCGTTTTTGTAACCATTATTTTAATAACACTTATGAGGCATATGTACATTCATAATTTGTCAAAAATACAGAACAAAATTCCTTTAAAATGCTTTTGGGGTCAAAAATGTAAATACAAATTTAATAAGTATAGGTTTTTTATAAATAGTAATAAATTTCACATAGAGTTATTTCTATCCGAAATCAATTGCATTGGAATTTTTGTATGCAGCCACGTATGCTGCATCCGAAATTTCCTTTGCAAGCTTTGCATCGAAAATTTCGGATGCAGCTTACGTGGCTGCATCCGAAAATTGCAATTGCCTTTAATGTCAATTGCATCCGAATTTTCGGATGCAATTGACCTTTAGGGCAATTGAATGGGAATTTTGCGATGCAATAAATATTTATTATATTATTAAAAAAAACGAAAATTTTGGAAAATTTGTAAAAACATATAATAAATGAGGAAAATTAAGAAAGAAAAGTGGTAAATAAGTAAATGTCTTAATTATTATCCAAAGACATTGCCAATTACATAAATTTTAATTATAAAATTACAACATCGATAAACACAAATTAATGTTTTTAGAAAAAAGACCAAAACGAAATGTACCCACTTTTCGTACATGTAAAACGAGCACCGATTTATCATACCACTTTTCATACAATTAAATCAAACACTGGTTTACCATACCACTTTTCGTACGAGTAAATCGAATACCGATTTATCATACCAATTTCTGTACAACTATAATGTACCAATTTCCGTACAAGTAAAAAGAACACCGATTTACGTACCTACTTGTCGTATATTATGTCGAACATCGATTCAACATACCACTTTTCATACATGATATCGAACACCGATTTATCATACCAATTTTTGTACAAGTAAAGAAACACGATTTATCAGACAATTTTTCGTACAAGTAAAACGAGCACCGATTTATCATACCACTATTCGGGCAAGTAAATCGAACACCGATTTATATACCTACTTTTCGTACAATATATCGATCACCGATTTACCATACCAATTTTCGTATGAGTATATCGAACACCGATTCACCAAACCACTTTTCGTACATTATATCAAGCACCGATTCACCATACCACTTTGCATCGTCAAAAAACGGAGTAACGAAAGACGCAAATAAACCATTCGTGTTAAAAATGTAATTATTCAAAAGTTGCAAAACAACTCAAATTTAAATTTTTCTTTCACCAGCATTTTCTAACCAATAAGTAGGAGTGTTCTTTCAAATATCGTCAAAAACAGGGTAACGAAAGCAGGAATCAAACCTTTCGAGTTGAAAATATAAATAAAAATGCCCTGTATCTTTTAAAATTTCTACTAAAAAAGCCAAGAGTGAAATTTTCAGACAAAAAAGCCTACGTGGCTGCCTAGTCAAAGAATCGCGCCCGATACCTAGGATTTTTTTATCCGAAAAAACGTTTCTCCTGATAACCAATGCAACGACTCTTTGGACATAACGGTCAAATTTTTAAAAAAATCCCCAAATTCACATTATATAAACCCTAATCCGCAATGTCGGTCAATTCACTTCCAAATCTTAAAATTACGAACATGTCTGAATTGACGAATAACTCTGGTCTGATGTGCGACTGCGGTAGACCCGCCGTCGTGAGGGTTTCAACCACCGATGCAAACCCATGCCGTAGATTCCATGGGTGTTGGAAGGGGTACTTCGGTTGTCGATTTTTCGTTTGGAAAGATCCTATTGCCTGCGAAAGACTATGGATTATAGTACCATTACTGCGGGTGTGTGGAAATCAAGCTCATTCTGAGATCGCAATTTGTACACCATCTTACCCTCACTCAAGCTTAAGCTACAAACCACTGCGTATTTGCGATTTATGGTGAGAAATTGGGGGGGTTGGTTTTTAGGGATTAGGGTTTGCGATTTTGCCGCGTATTAAAAACCTAAGTGTCTGATTTTTTGGTTTATATGCCTTGGTTATAAGGAGAAACGTTTTTAGACAAAATAATCCTAGGTGTCGGGCGCAACTTTTTGATTAGGCAACGCGGTTCTTTGACTAGGTAGCCACGTAGGCTTTTTTGTCCGAAAAGTTCACTTCGGGCATTTTTTAGTAGAAAGTTTAAAAGATAGAGGGCATTTTTAGCATGTTTTGAAAAAACAGGCAATTGAAATTTGGAAAAAAAGATAATGGGCAGAAATAATAATTCTTCCTTTAAAAAATATTTGGTGTAGAATATCTAATTATGCAAAAGATCGAAAACAACATCAAAACTCCATTTTTTTAACCACAATTTTAATAACACTTATGAGGCATATGTACATTCAAAATTTGTCAAAAACGCAAAACGAAGGACGTTTTAAATACTTTTGGGGTCAAAAATGTAAATACAAATTTAATAAGTATAGGTTGTTTTATAAATAGTGATAAATTTCGCATATAAATATTTCTATGCAAACTGTACCTATTTCCTCTTGCATAGGAAAATTGCCATGCAATTTGTTCTATGTACATGCTACAGTATGTGTTGCATGGGAAGATTCCTTATATAGTTATACAGTAACATAGTAATTAGTTGCAACACAATGGTCAAGTTGCTACACACCGATGGTAGCTGCGTATAAAGAAATACCTCACATGAGTTTAAATGGGGTACGATCGATTCAGCTTAGTCTATATAAGAGGTTAGCTTAAAAAATATAAAACAAAATTCCTTTCCAAATTGATGTACAGTACAAAAGCAAAAGGCCATATTAATTTTTTTTTTTTTTTTTACTAATTTTGTCATATATCCCAAAATTATCCCAGCTACTCCAGTCCATTATTTTCCCAATGGAACACACTTCAATTAGCAGGAATACATCCACCTAATATGAATAATATACTAAATATCCTTATGTAGATCTTGACATTTAACTTAATTATATATTGAATTATTGCAAGAAGAATTAGATGAGAGCACCTACCCAACTATGTCGTTTGTACTCACACTACAAGAAAAAGGGGTCAATAGGGACCAAAATTAGGTCCCTATTGACCCCCCAAGGGGTCCCTAAAGGTCAATAGCGACCGCACGTAGGTCGCTATTGTGCGGTCCCTATTGACCTCGGTCGCTTGCAATCAGGGACCGCTGTTAGGTCCCTGATGAGTGCAATAGCGACCGGAGTATCAGGGACCGCTTTCCGATCCCTGATACTTTAAACAATAGCGACCTAATGCCGGTCCCTATTGTGTTTTTGGATCACTATTTTTTTCAAACAATAGGGACCACCATTAGGTCCCTATTGTCGAAAAACAATAGCGACTTTATTGCGGTCGCTATTATAAATATTAGCGACGTACATGCGGTCCCTAATAATATTAATAGGGACCACAGTTAGGTCTCTAATAATATTATTAGAGTTCAATGAATATTATTAGGGACCTAATTGCGGTCCCTAATAATCGTAACTCTATGAATATTTGTAGCGACCTAATTGCATGCGGTCCCTAATAATTGCAATAGGGACCGCAGTTAGGTCCCTACTAATATTCAAAGGGTACTCTATGAATATTAGTAGGGACCTAACTGCGGTCCCTATTACGATTATTAGGGACCGCAATTAGGTCCCTAATAATATTCATTGAACTATATGAATATTATTAGGGACCTAACTGCGGTCCCTAATAGTCTGCGACAAAAAAAAAACAATAATATTTCGGAAATATTCCGAAATATTATTGTTTTTTTTGGTAGAAATATGATTATAATAAGATCAAAACAATAAAATAATAAAGAAAAATTTAATATAATGACATGAAAGTATTAAAATATAAAAAAATGAATGAAATATGACTAATAATAGAATATAAAATATGAATAAAAACAAAAAGATGAATGAATAAAAAAACAAGTGAAATAAAAGAAATTGTAGATCCAAAAAATAGAAAAATAAGAAAAGAATGTGTAGATTCAAAATAAAAGAAAAGTAAGAAAAGAAATAGTAGATCCAAAATAATAGAAAAGTAACAAAAGTAAGTGTAGATAAAAAATAATAACAATGAAAGATTGAGTTGGTGATTTGTTTTTTATATTGTGTGATTTATGTTTTGGATTTGTGTTGGTAAAAAGAAGAAAAGTTTTTGTGTTTGGAGAAAAGAAGATAGTGTTTTGGTGTTGGAAAAGAAGATAGTATTTTTGTGTTGGGTGTTTTTTGGAGATTAAGTAAATTTGATGTGTAAGAGTGGTGAGTATATATAGAGAATAGGGTGAAATTTTCAAATTTTCGTAAAATTCAAATTTCCCCCTCAATCCCGCCTAAAATTTTCGCCAAAATTTCAAATTTTTGTATCTTAGTGACCTAAATGCGGTCCCTAATTATTAATAGTGACCGCAGTTAGGTCAATAATTTTTAATAGTGACCGCAGTTAGGTCACTAATTTTTAATAGTGACCGCACTGCGGTCCCTGTTTCCTTATTAGGGACCTAAGTGCGGTCCGTACTAATATTCATCCTTGAAATTTGATTTTTTTGGATTGATGTTGGTGTGTTTGTGATTCCTAGCAACCAAACTCATTGCAACATGTGAATTGAAGTAATAAATGATTGCAAAACCAACCTCATAATAGTTTAGTTGTGAAATAATAGATTTAATAAAATTGATCGAGTTATGAACGTTCAACATATATTTCATGTTCTACAACTAATCATCAATAGCTAATTATAGTTGTTTGTAGTTATTAACTAATCAACTAATCATGTTATTTGTAGTTGTTAAACAAAAAATTAAACTATGAATAACAACTATAACTAACTATTGATTATTAGTTGTAGAACATGAAATATATGTTGAACGTTCATAACTCGATCAATTTCATTAAATCTATTATTTCACAACTAAACTATTATGAGGTTGGTTTTGCAATCATTTATTACTTCAACTCACATGTTGTAATGAGTTTGGTTGCTAGGAATCACAAACACACCAACATCAATCCAAAAAAATCAAATTTCAAGGATGAATATTAGTAGGGACCGCACTTAGGTCCCTAATAAGGAAACAGGGACAGCAGTGCGGTCACTATTAAAAATTAGTGACCTAACTGCGATCACTATTAATAATTAGGGACCGCATTTAGGTCACTAAGATTTAATAGTGACCGCAGAGCGGTCCCTGTTTCGGTTTTAGGGACCTATGAGCGGTCCCTACTAATCTTTATCCTCGAAATTTGATTATTTTTTTATTGATGTTTGTGTGTTTGTGATTCCAAACAACCAAAGACATTGCAACATGTGAATTGTTGTTATTTTAACTATTACAGTAGTAATTATGAACTAAACAAACCACGATGTACCTCAAATCATCGTAAAGTAATGATTTTAAAGTATGAATATTAGTAGGGACCGCACATAGGTCCCTGTTGGGTCAATAGGGACCTGATCTGCGGTCACTATTGACAAGTCGCGGACCTAGTTGCGGTCGCTATTGACAACGGCTATTGTCAATAGCAACCGCGTTTCGGTCGCTAATAACAACCGCCGTTGTCAATAGGGACCACATTTAGGTCCTTATTGGCAACGGCTATTGTTAATAGCGACCGCAGGTAGGTCGCTATTAACAACGGTTAGTATCAATAGAGACCTAACTGCGGTCGCTATTGGTACTTACCGTTGCCAATAGTGACCTAAGTGCGGTCCATATTGGCTGTTAGTGGCCTATAAAAAGGCCACTCCATTCTCCTCTAAAATTCATTACATCCTTTACTAATCCTTAAGGTATGCACGTTTTTTTGCCTTACACTATCCCAAAATTTTATTTTCAATGTAATTTGTTATTTAATTATTCTAACTTAAATTTATTTATTTGGTGATAGGTAATATTACACACACCGAGAGTAATCGTGGTGTACAAAACATTCTTGCGTCGTAATATTCACGCCGAGAGTAATATTCACGCTTCAAGAAGTACGTTGATCATTCTATTTAGATCCTTAAAATTCTTGTTATATTATTTGTAATTATTTGTTTTATATTTTACAACTTATTAGATAAATAATGGATTATATAGAAGATAAATCTTGGATGTATGCTATGTATGATAGTGATGGTTGTTTGAGCGATAGATTTGTGTTTGGGGTTCGGGCTTTCATTGAATATGCTACGCAACAAGGTCCTAGATTCGTAGATCTACGAGGCGAAATTAGGTGTCCTTGCATGAAATGCAATAATATACGGTTTTTCGATAAAAAGGTTGTACGGAATCATCTTCATAAGTCGGGATTTACAAATGGATATTTAGAGTGGATTTTTCATGGGGAAACGTCAATAGATACTATACCGTCGTATGTGCCCGATTCCCCCAGCTCGTCACACACCGATATTCCCGACAACCCAGTATATGTTGATGTGCCATTCTTAGACATGGTCGTGGATGCACGTGGAGGTCGATCATTTGAGGACGAGTCAACTAACGAGGAGCCAAACCCAGAAGCACATGCGTTCTACAAGTTGATGCACCTAGGAAATATACCCATGTATCCGGATTCCGACTCGGGTGAAGATATAAGTATCCTTCAATGGATGTCGGAGTGGCTGGAGTACAAGACACAACACAAGGCTAGTACTATTTATTCTGATAAGGTTTTTAATTTGGCGAAGAGAGGTTTCACGCCTGAGGTGCGAATGTTATTACCTAAGGACACGAAAGGGTTCCGTAAAATGCTGCAGTCAGAGTTAGGGTACGTTACGTATGATGTTTGTCCAAAATAATGTTTCTTGTTCTACGGAGAGGAGACAAAGAACTACGATAAGTGCCCGATATGCCTCACAGGTAGATACGTGGATGGACTAAAATCTAAGGTTGGGAAGAAGAAATTGTGGTATTTTCCTATTGCTCCTCGACTTCAGAGGTTGTATTATACAATAGGAACTGCAAAACATATGACATGGCATACAAAGTGTAATGGGGTTAATGACCAAATGATTCACCCAGCTTCAGGGGAGGCATGGCGCCACTTCGACCGGACACACCCAGATTTTGCAGCGGAGCCACGGAACGTAAGACTTGGTTTGTCCACAGATGGATTCACACCTTATGGAATGTCTGGCAAGACGTACTCTTGTTGGCCGGTGTTTGTCACCCCTTATAACCTTCCACCGGATCTTTGCATGAAGAAAGAGTTCATCTTTTTGAGTCTACTCATTTTTGGGCCATATAGTCCAACAAAGAACTTGGATCTTTTTCTTAGGCCACTTATTGATGATCTCAAGCTTTTATGGAGCACTGGCGTCGAGACGTACGACGTCTCGAGGAAGCAACACTTTATATTACGTGCATCTCTCATGTGGACGATTAGCGATTTTCCCGCTTACGGGATGTTGTCGGGATGGAGTACGCACGAAAGGCTTTCGTGTCCTTATTGTATGGGTAACACTCAATCCTTTCCGTTGGTGAATGGGGGTAAGCCAAGTTGGTTCGATTGCCATCGCCGGTTCTTGCCTAAAGGTCATGACTTGAGATACGATGACTATAACTTTAAAAAAGGGGAAATTCGGGAGGAAACACGATTCGTAGAAAGACTGGTGCTGAAATGTTGGAAATTGTTAATGGCCTTGGGAATGTGGGGTTCGGTACCCAATGCAGACCACTCCCAGGTTTTGGCCAAAATCATAATTGGGCGCGGAAGAGTATATTTTGGGAACTGCCTTATTGGTCCACAAACTTGGTTCGTCACTGTCTAGATGTCATGCATTGTGAGAAAAACTTTTTCGATAACATCGTCAACACGATTTTGGATGACCCTAAGACAAAGGACAACATCAAGTCACGGAAAGATTTGAGACTTTGGACCAACCGTAGTGAGCTATTTTTAGATTCAACATCCCGAGGGGGGGGGGGAACGAAGAAGCCAAAGGCATTGTACTGTCTCTCAAAAGATCAAAGGAGAAATTTGTTAGAATGGTTGGGCACGCAAAAATTTCCAGATGGATACGCTTCTAACTTGGGACGGTGTGTACATGTGCAACAACAGAGGTTGTCCGGAATGAAGAGTCACGATTGCCACGTCTTCATGCAGAGATTGATTCCAATTGCTTTTCGTGATTTCCTTAAGAAAGACATATGGGAAACACTTGTGGAGATTAGTTTGTTATTCAAGGTAATTTGCGCATCAGAGGTATCGGTAGAGGTTATGGAGGGACTAGAAAAATCCATTATTGTGACCATGTGCAAGCTAGAGAGAATATTCCCTCCTTCTTTTTTTGATTCTATGGAGCATTTGGCCATTCACTTACCGTATGAGGCTAGAGTTTGCGGTCGAGTTCACTACAGATGGATGTATCCATTCGAGAGGTAAATCACTTTTGGTGTATATATTGATGATTGTCTTTAATTTATTTTATTTGTAATGTAAGATGGTTCCTTTTGTTGTGTATATCAGGCAAATGTTTGATTTAAAGCAGTCAGTGGGGAACAAAGCGAGGCCCGAGGGATGCATGGCCAATGCCTATTTAAATTCGGAGATATCAAATTTGATTTCCCAGTATCTCGATGTAACCCCTGATGCTACACACCGACGACTTAACAGGAACGAGACTTTGGAAAGCACGGATTGGGATGTGAGAGCTCTTATTGTTCCGAAAGAAGGGACGACCGCTTGGCCCATCGGCGAAGATGAAGAAGTTAACGGGGGAAGAAATAGAACAGATTGAATTGTACACACTTCTTAACTGTGAAGAATTGGAGGGATGGGAAGAGTGAGTCTACTACAATTTTCTTCATCTGGTATCATCTTCTTTTATATGTGTAACATGCAGTTTGTTCATAGAAGAGGAGTGCGGTAGATTCAATGCCATGGAGGTGCAAACGAAAAGGAACGCGGAGTATGTGGCCTGGTTCAAGCAAGAGTACCGCAGTGGAAATTACATGATAGACGATAGGGTACTGCCGTTGCTCAACGGTCCACTGAACGATAGAGATATTGGAAGTGGAATATTGGGGAGGTAGAACTGGAAAACAACTGTCCATTGTCTTCTTCAAGTGTTTGTGGTATGATATTGGACCGAGCGGCACAAATGTCCACGAGACATTCAAAATGGTGGAAATTAACCCTACTAAAAAATTGCAGACCAATGAACAATTTATTTGTGCTAATCAAGCAATGCAGGCGTATTACGCCCCATATCCGTCTCTACCAAATGGAAGGCCAGGGAGAAAAGGATGGTTGTCAGTATCACATATTCCAGCTAGACACATTATCGACATGTCGTCACTCACAATTCATGATTCTACCCCTGATGACCCAGATATTCCGGAGACAGTGTTTCAAGAGAACGAATCAGTAGGTCTTAATATGTTTGTAGACTTGAGTTCGTTCAACATGGATATTCAGTTGGGTGGAGGTGAGTTCGAGGTCGTTGATGCACTAGGTGGTAATAAGGACGATGATGGACAAGCAGAAGAAGGCGTAGATAGTGATGCAAATGAATATGACTATGAGTTTACATATTCAGAAGAAGACCAGTGCTTTCTTTCTTTTCTTTCTTTTTTTCAGTATGACTATGACTATGTGATTTTTCAATATGACTATGACTATGAGTTTTTTTTGAATGTTGGTACCCCATACATGTCCTCATTATAATTAATATTCCATACCAACCATCAACACCATATAAACAAAAATAACCAAAATGATGAATAATCCCTACCAACCACAAACCATACATACAAAAAACTACACCATAAATGATCCATATGTTCCAAAATATCATAATCCATATTTACAAATAAATACCCGCAATAAGATCACTGACCCCCCTCATCATCACTAGGTGGATACACGACCCGCTCATCACCAGAACTCTCCGCCAAATCATACATCTCATCCAGGGGCGCCAGTGGATCATCAACAACACCAACCCCACCCTCATCATCAACACCAACCTCACCCTCACCGAGGTCCTCTGCCTCAACATCCATCAGACCAAGATCATCATCACCCTCCGAATCATTAATATCAATATCAAGATCATCGACATACTGGGCGGGGTTGGAAGTACCTGGAGCAAAAGGATCTGGTGTCTCACGTATCGGCCTCGGAACCCAAAATGCGCCTCCGCTCCTAATAGCGTTCCCCATGAACAAGTCTGACGGAAGCTCTCGCACTGGTCGGCCTGTATCCCTCTGCATGTCCTCTATAAAAGACTGGAGCCAGGACAACATGGAGTCGACTCTTGGGTCCTTTGTCGACCTCAACTCGTTGTTCTCCTCCTGGAGCTGCCTGAGCAACTCCCGCATGTAGTCTGGCTCCCTCCCGACCTCCATGTCGAAGTATCGAGGATCAGCATAGCTCGGTAAACCCGATGCCTTCCCCTTCTTCATACTCCCTATCGCCTTCCTCCACGAATCGGCGTCCCAGTCAGGCAAGCCTTATCTTCCACTGCATCTGGATTTTTCCTCCTCAGTTCCCTCTTATAAGTCTTCTGTTGAATATTCAAATATCATTAAAAAAGAGAAATTAAATTAAAACAAAGATAATTAAAAACGAGTAGAAAATTTAAAACACTTACGTAAATAAGTCTGGTAGTCTCAGACTTCCACTCCCGCCTCAAGGGTACGCCTGTACCTCTGCCAGTCCCCGCCACCTTCTTCGTATGTCCTGCCTTATAAATCTCGTCGTGCCTGATAGGGTGGGTGCGGTTGGGCTGATTCCTCTCCTTCAAATTGTAAGTAATAGTTGGTTATAATTCTTTTTTTTTAAATGTTAAAATTACATTGTTTTAAACTAATCAATAAACAATAATCTTAAAATTTAACTACAAATAAAATATATAATTTTAACAAAACATACCAGGCGCCTCCGGATCTCCTCGTAGTCAATGGAACCACCGTAAAAGGTAGCGGGCGCATCGCCGTCCAACTTGCCGCCTCGTCGAGCCTTCTTTCCCTTCACGGACTTCGCCTTAAACTCCTCAGTGTCCCAATGTTTTGCCGCCTGATCCTCCAAACTCTGGCTCATCCACGGCGTCTTAGGCTTATCTTTAAACTCCTCCTTGTCCTTTTTCTTCATGTACTGCTCCTTCGCCTTGTTATGCATACGCTTATAAATCCCTCTCGCCTTCAACTGGTATGCCCTATGTACCTGCTCCCTCTCTGACCGACGAATCCCATAGATATTCTACAAAAAAGATAAATATTAAACAATAAATTAATAAACTAAATTAAACAATATTTTGAACCTCGAGTAAATCAATAAATATTAATAACTCATTTAAAACTCACCGTAAATCTCGAGTACATCTCTCTTCGTACTTCCTCAGGAACCTTCAAGTAGGAGGGCCAAAACTCACTCATAAACTGTCGAATGAGTGAAGTCATCGTCTTGGAAATCTCGTGACTGGGAGGTTTAGAAAAACAACCCCTCTTCAACTCAATAAGTTGCTGCTTCTGCCCTTTAGGAAGTGCCGTAAGCCCTACATTGGGTCCCCTACCCGGTCGAGTATCGGTCGATCCTGGAGTACCGGTCGACCTCTGGCTCGGTCCAGCTCCGGTGTCGACTGTAGGCGGTGGAGTCTGAAGTCTGCTAGACTCGAGTGATGGGGGCACGTGAGTCCCAACTGAATCCGAAGTATGTGGTCGTGCCACCTGGGATGCGGTGGACTCTGATGATCGAGGTCTAACACCCGCTCCGGAGATGGCCGCCTCATCGTCTACAAATAACTGTCGATGTAGCGGAGGTGTCGTCGATGTAGATCCGTCACCTGACCCAGGTAGCGGGACAGACGACTCAACTGGATGGCTCGGCCCTGCACCACGTCCCGATCGAACAACCCGTATAGGTCGGCAACTACCTCGACCCCCGCTACCACTACCACCACCACGCCCAACGCTACCACTGCCCCCACCACTCCCGCCACCACTGCCACCACCACGTCCAACGCTACCAGTACCACCACCACGACCTCGACCTCCACTACCTCCAACACCTCCACGAGCAACACTACCACTACCTTAACCCGATACCCCACCACGACCTCGACCTCCAAGACCTCGATCT
Organism: Linaria vulgaris; assembly: GCA_948329865.1. NCBI lineage: Eukaryota > Viridiplantae > Streptophyta > Magnoliopsida > Lamiales > Plantaginaceae > Linaria > Linaria vulgaris. Next base: position 16,859,835 of record OX415252.1, read on the forward strand.
CCAGTACCGCTAGGGGTCTTACGTGACGACATGCCGAATATATATATGCAACATTTACAAATCTACACTAATTACAAAATTTAAAAATTATAATCTAAAAAATATAATCTACACTAATTAATATAATCTTACAAATTAACACTATATAACAAGTTTTACTAATTAAATTTTAATGATCCAATTTTCACAATCTAATTATAAACTAATCTAATCTAATCTAATTTTATTATTCACTAAATTTAACTAAATCTAATTTCATCATTCACTAAATTTAACTAAATCTAATTTCATCATTCACTAAATTTTTATTTCATCATTCATTAAATCTAATTTCATCATTCACTAAATTTTTATTTCATCATTCACTAATCTAATTTCACAAATATATTTTTTTTTTCTTAATCATACACTAATTTATTATAACAATCTAACATTCTTCACTAATTAACTATCTAATTAACAATATTAACTAATAATTATACAAAACATTAACAAATTAACATAAAAACACAAAATTAGCACAAGATTAACACACGATTAACACAATAATATTAACACAAAATTAACAATATAATAATTTCTTAACACAATTTTCGGATTTAACACAAAAATAACAAAAACAATACAAAAAAATGAAAACCGAAGCTATACCTTAGCACCGGCGGCGGAAATGGACAGAAATTCAAAGGGGCGGCGATGGAGGCGGAGCACGACGGCGATGGAGGCGGAGTACGACGGATTTGAGGCGGAAATCGGAAGAAACGAGCGGGGTTGGGTTTGGTTGGGTTAGGGACTCGATTTGGGTCGCAACTAAGCTTAATAGGTCGCTAATGGCGGAAATCCGAAGCGGGTCGGGTCGCAAAACGGGTGAAGGAGACGAATTTCGCATTTTGTTAAAAATGGTTTTTTTTTTTTCAATTTATATGAAGCAATCAGCGACCGCTTCTGAGTCGCTGATTGCTTCCACGGTAATTAGGGCGGACGCGACCTACAATTTGGCCCAATTTTGGGCCGAATTGTGTGGCCCATGTAAAAAAAAGGATTTCAGCGACCCAACGTGGGTCGCTGAACGTCACATATTTAGTTCAGCGACCCAACGTGGGTCGCTGAAAGTCGTGTGTTTAGTTCAACGACCCAACGTGGGTCGCTGAAAGTCGTGTGTTTGTTTCAGCGACTCAATGTGGGTCGCTGTTGTTCTCGAAATGTTCTGCGACTCAAGGTGAATCGCTGTTGCCTTCAGAAGTCGCTGAAGGCGAGCGACTCACCTTGAGTCGCTAACTGGGCGGTCCCTATTGACCGCCCAGTCTTGTAGTGTCAGTCCAGATTTGGTATATATAATTTTCATCACAGGCGGAATTTAGCTTTTCCGTAACGGCCTAATATTTCGTAATTCCTAGTTATCCATTTTCTTTTGAATTTACACTACAAGAAAAATGGGTCATTAGGGACCGAAAATTAGCGACCGTAATTCCTAGTCTTCAGCGACCGCATTGGTCAATAGCGACTGCTTAGCAGTCGTTATTGAGGTCATTAGGGACCGCAAAATAGCGACTGTTAAGCGGTCCCTAATGACCTCAATAGGGACCGCAATATAGCGACCGTGAAACGGTCGCCATACTTTTTGATAATAGGGACCGTCTGGGCGGTCCCTAATGTGGAATAATAGGGACCGCCCAGACGGTCCCTAATTTTTACAATAGGGACCGCTTGGCAGTCCCTATTGATAATTTAGGGACCGCTTGGCAGTCCCTACTAATATTTATACATCAAAATTATGAATTTTTCGATGGTTCGAGGTGAGTCGTTGTTCGAGGTGCCACATAACAATAAGTACAACGACACATTGTATATCCAAACATTATACAAGGAGAACGGGTCGTTTTGAAGATTTTCCTACTATTTTGTACGACGAATGACATAATGACAAATTAATTCGATATACATATATACGTATAATTAATGAATACTTGATCTAATGATTATACCTCATAATCGTATCTATGCTAACGTTTGTGAAGTAAATCATAAACACGGATAACAATTACAACTAACTAATGATAATTAATTAGTTGTACATTTGTGAAATATATCTTGAACGATAATAACTCGATCAATCGCAATTAATCTATTACTTCACAACTAATCTACTATAAGGTTGGTTTTGCAATCATTTATTACTTCAATTTATATATTACAATGAGTTTGGTTGCTTACAATCACAGACACAACAACATCAATAAAAAAAATCGATTTTTTAGTATGAATATTAGTAGGGACCGTTAAGCGGTCCCTAATTTGACATTAGGGACCGCTTAACGTTCCCTAAAATCGAAAATTTTAAATTTTTGGCGAAATTTTTTGGCGGAAGTGAGGGGGAAGTTTGAATTTTCACCAAATCAAATCTCAAACGTCGATGAAATCCTAATCTACGGTCATAAGTACCCATCATGTCTTTAACACGGATCGCCAAAAATCGATTTTTAAGTATGAATATTAGTAGGGACCGTTAAGCGGTCCTTAATTTGACAATAGGGACCGTTAAGCGGTCCCTAATTTGACATTAGGGACCGTTAAGCGGTCCCTAATTTGAATTAGGGACCGCTTGGCAGTCCCTATTGTAAAATTAGGGACCGCTTGGCAGTCCCTACTAATATTCATACATCAAAATTATAATTTTTTCGATGGTTCGAGGTGCCGCGTTGTATGTTTAGTTCATAATAACCATTGGAATAGTTAAAATAACAATAAGTACAACGACACATTGTATATCCAAACATTATACAAGGAGAACGGGCCGCTTTGAAGATTCTCCTACTATTTTGTACGACGAATGACATAATGACAAATTAATTCGATCTACATATATACGTATAATTAATGAATACTTGATCTAATGATTATGCCTCATAATCGTATCTATGCTAACGTTTGTGAAGTAAATCATAAACACGGATAACAATTACAACTAACTAATGATAATTAATTAGTTGTACATTTGTGAAATATATCTTGAACGTTTATAACTCGATCAATCGAAATTAATATATTACTTCACAACTAATCTACTATAAGGTTGGTTTTGCAATCATTTATTACTTCAATTTATATATTACAATGAGTTTGGTTGCTTACAATCACAAACACAACAACATCAATAAAAAAAAATCGATTTTTTAGTATGAATATTAGTAGGGACCGTTAAGCGGTCCCTAATTTGACATTAGGGACCGCTTAACGGTCCCTAAAATAGAAAATTTTAAATTTTTGGCGAAATTTTTTGGTGGAAGTGAGGGGGAAATTTGAAATTTCACCAAATCAAATCTCAACCGTCGATGAAATCCTAATCTACGGTCATAAGTAACCATCATGTCTTTAACACGGATCGCCAAAAATCGATTTTTAAGTATGAATATTAGTAGGGACCGTTAAGCGGTCCCTAATTTGACAATAGGGACCGTTAAGCGGTCCCTAATTTGACATTAGGGACCGTTAAGCGGTCCCTAATTTGAATTAGGGACCGCTTGGCAGTCCCTATTGTAAAAATTAGGGACCGCTTGGCAGTCCCTACTAATATTCATACATCAAAATTATGAATTTTTCGATGGTTCGAGGTGCCGCGTTGTATGTTTAGTTCATGATAACCATTGGAATAGTTAAAATAACAATAAGTACAACGACACATTGTATATCCAAACATTATACAAGGAGAACGTGTCGTTTTGAAGATTTTCCTACTATTTTGTACGACGAATGACATAATGACAAATTAATTTGATCTACATATATACATATAATTAATGAATACTTGATCTAATGATTATACCTCATAATCGTATCTATGCTAACGTTTGTGAAGTAAATCATAAACACGGATAACAATTACAACTAACTAATGATAATTAATTAGTTGTACATTTGTGAAATATATCTTGAACGATAATAACTCGATCAATCGCAATTAATCTATTACTTCACAACTAATCTACTATAAGGTTGGTTTTGCAATCATTTATTACTTCAATTTATATATTACAATGAGTTTGGTTGCTTACAATCACAGACACAACAACATCAATAAAAAAAATCGATTTTTTAGTATGAATATTAGTAGGGACCGTTAAGCGGTCCCTAATTTCAAATTAGGGACCGCTTAACGGTCCCTAAAATCGAAAATTTTAAATTTTTGGCGAAATTTTTTGGCGGAAGTGAGGGGGAAGTTTGAATTTTCACCAAATCAAATCTCAACCGTCGATGAAATCCTAATCTACGGTCATAAGTACCCATCATGTCTTTAACACGGATCGCCAAAAATCGATTTTTAAGTATGAATATTAGTAGGGACCGTTAAGCGGTCCTTAATTTGACAATAGGGACCGTTAAGCGGTCCCTAATTTGACATTAGGGACCGTTAAGCGGTCCCTAATTTGAATTAGGGACCGCTTGGCAGTCCCTATTGTAAAATTAGGGACCGCTTGGCAGTCCCTATTGTAAAATTAGGGACCGCTTGGCAGTCCCTACTAATATTCATACATCAAAATTATGATTTTTTCGATGGTTCGAGGTGCCGCGTTGTATGTTTAGTTCATAATAACCATTGGAATAGTTAAAATAACAATAAGTACAACGACACATTGTATATCCAAACATTATACAAGGAGAACGGGCCGCTTTGAAGATTCTCCTACTATTTTGTACGACGAATGACATAATGACAAATTAATTCGATCTACATATATACGTATAATTAATGAATACTTGATCTAATGATTATGCCTCATAATCGTATCTATGCTAACGTTTGTGAAGTAAATCATAAACACGGATAACAATTACAACTAACTAATGATAATTAATTAGTTGTACATTTGTGAAATATATCTTGAACGTTTATAACTCGATCAATCGAAATTAATATATTACTTCACAACTAATCTACTATAAGGTTGGTTTTGCAATCATTTATTACTTCAATTTATATATTACAATGAGTTTGGTTGCTTACAATCACAAACACAACAACATCAATAAAAAAAAATCAATTTTTTAGTATGAATATTAGTAGGGACCGTTAAGCGGTCCCTAATTTGACATTAGGGACCGCTTAACGGTCCCTAAAATCGAAAATTTTAAATTTTTGGCGAAATTTTTTGGTGGAAGTGAGGGGGAAATTTGAAATTTCACCAAATCAAATCTCAACCGTCGATGAAATCCTAATCTACGGTCATGTCTTTAACACGGATCGCCAAAAATCGATTTTTAAGTATGAATATTAGTAGGGACCGTTAATCGGTCCCTAATTTGACAATAGGGACCGTTAAGCGGTCCCTAATTTGACATTAGAGACCGTTAAGCGGTCCCTAATTTGAATTAGGGACCGCTTGGCAGTCCCTATTGTAAAAATTAGGGACCGCTTGGCAGTCCCTACTAATATTCATATATCAAAATTATGAATTTTTCGATGGTTCGAGGTGCCGCGTTGTATGTTTAGTTCATGATAACCATTGGAATAGTTAAAATAACAATAAGTACAACGACACATTGTATATCCAAACATTATACAAGGAGAACGGGTCGTTTTGAAGATTTTCCTACTATTTTGTACGACGAATGACATAATGACAAATTAATTCGATCTACATATATACATATAATTAATGAATACTTGATCTAATGATTATACCTCATAATCGTATCTATGCTAACGTTTGTGAAGTAAATCATAAACACGGATAACAATTACAACTAACTAATGATAATTAATTAGTTGTACATTTGTGAAATATATCTTGAACGATAATAACTCGATCAATCGCAATTAATCTATTACTTCACAACTAATCTACTATAAGGTTGGTTTTGCAATCATTTATTACTTCAATTTATATATTACAATGAGTTTGGTTGCTTACAATCACAGACACAACAACATCAATAAAAAAAATCGATTTTTTAGTATGAATATTAGTAGGGACCGTTAAGCGGTCCCTAATTTGACATTATGGACCGCTTAACGGTCCCTAAAATCGAAAATTTTAAATTTTTGGCGAAATTTTTTGGCGGAAGTGAGGGGGAAGTTTGAATTTTCACCAAATCAAATCTCAACCGTCGATGAAATCCTAATCTACGGTCATAAGTACCCATCATGTCTTTAACACGGATCGCCAAAAATCGATTTTTAAGTATGAATATTAGTAGGGACCGTTAAGCGGTCCTTAATTTGACAATAGGGACCGTTAAGCGGTCCCTAATTTGACATTAGGGACAGTTAAGCGGTCCCTAATTTGAATTAGGGACCGCTTGGCAGTCCCTATTGTAAAATTAGGGACCGCTTGGCAGTCCCTACTAATATTCATACATCAAAATTATGATTTTTTCGATGGTTCGAGGTGCCGCGTTGTATGTTTAGTTCATAATAACCATTGGAATAGTTAAAATAACAATAAGTACAACGACACATTGTATATCCAAACATTATACAAGGAGAACGGGTCGCTTTGAAGATTCTCCTACTATTTTGTACGACGAATGACATAATGACAAATTAATTCGATCGACATATATACGTATAATTAATGAATACTTGATGTAATGATTATGCCTCATAATCGTATCTATGCTAACGTTTGTGAAGTAAATCATAAACACGGATAACAATTACAACTAACTAATGATAATTAATTAGTTGTACATTTGTGAAATATATCTTGAACGTTTATAACTCGATCAATCGAAATTAATATATTACTTCACAACTAATCTACTATAAGGTTGGTTTTGCAATCATTTATTACTTCAATTTATATATTACAATGAGTTTGGTTGCTTACAATCACAAACACAACAACATCAATAAAAACAAAATCGATTTTTTAGTATGAATATTAGTAGGGACCGTTAAGCGGTCCCTAATTTGACATTAGGGACCGCTTAACGGTCCCTAAAATCGAAAATTTTAAATTTTTGGCAAAATTTTTTGGTGGAAGTGAGGGGGAAATTTGAAATTTCACCAAATCAAATCTCAACCGTCGATGAAATCCTAATCTACGGTCATAAGTACCCATCATGTCTTTAACACGGATCGCCAAAAATCGATTTTTAAGTATGAATATTAGTAGGGACCGTTAAGCGGTCCCTAATTTGACAATAGGGACCGTTAAGCGGTCCCTAATTTGACATTAGGGACCGTTAAGCGGTCCCTAATTTGAATTAGGGACCGCTTGGCAGTCCCTATTGTAAAAATTAGGGACCGCTTGGCAGTCCCTACTAATATTCATATATCAAAATTATGAATTTTTCGATGGTTCGAGGTGCCGCGTTGTATGTTTAGTTCATGATAACCATTGGAATAGTTAAAATAACAATAAGTACAACGACACATTGTATATCCAAACATTATACAAGGAGAACGGGTCGTTTTGAAGATTTTCCTACTATTTTGTACGACGAATGACATAATGACAAATTAATTCGATCTACATATATACATATAATTAATGAATACTTGATCTAATGATTATACCTCATAATCGTATCTATGCTAACGTTTGTGAAGTAAATCATAAACACGGATAACAATTACAACTAACTAATGATAATTAATTAGTTGTACATTTGTGAAATATATCTTGAACGATAATAACTCGATCAATCGCAATTAATCTATTACTTCACAACTAATCTACTATAAGGTTGGTTTTGCAATCATTTATTACTTCAATTTATATATTACAATGAGTTTGGTTGCTTACAATCACAGACACAACAACATCAATAAAAAAAATCGATTTTTTAGTATGAATATTAGTAGGGACCGTTAAGCGGTCCCTAATTTGACATTATGGACCGCTTAACGGTCCCTAAAATCGAAAATTTTAAATTTTTGGCGAAATTTTTTGGCGGAAGTGAGGGGGAAGTTTGAATTTTCACAAAATCAAATCTCAACCGTCGATGAAATCCTAATCTACGGTCATAAGTACCCATCATGTCTTTAACACAGATCGCCAAAAATCGATTTTTACGTATGAATATTAGTAGGGACCGTTAAGCGGTCCTTAATTTGACAATAGGGACCGTTAAGCGGTCCCTAATTTGACATTAGGGACCGTTAAGCGGTCCCTAATTTGAATTAGGGACCGCTTGGACGTCCCTATTGTAAAATTAGGGACCGCTTGGCAGTCCCTACTAATATTCATACATCAAAATTATGATTTTTTCGATGGTTCGAGGTGCCGCGTTGTATGTTTAGTTCATAATAACCATTGGAATAGTTAAAATAACAATAAGTACAACGACACATTGTATATCCAAACATTATACAAGGAGAACGGGCCGTTTTGAAGATTCTCCTACTATTTTGTACGACGAATGACATAATGACAAATTAATTCGATCTACATATATACGTATAATTAATGAATACTTGATCTAATGATTATGCCTCATAATCGTATCTATGCTAACGTTTGTGAAGTAAATCATAAACACGGATAACAATTACAACTAACTAATGATAATTAATTAGTTGTACATTTGTGAAATATATCTTGAACGTTTATAACTCGATCAATCGAAATTAATATATTACTTCACAACTAATCTACTATAAGGTTGGTTTTGCAATCATTTATTACTTCAATTTATATATTACAATGAGTTTGGTTGCTTACAATCACAAACACAACAACATCAATAAAAAAAAAATCGATTTTTTAGTATGAATATTAGTAGGGACCGTTAAGCGGTCCCTAATTTGACATTATGGACCGCTTAACGGTCCCTAAAATCGAAAATTTTAAATTTTTGGCGAAATTTTTTGGCGGAAGTGAGGGGGAAGTTTGAATTTTCACCAAATCAAATCTCAACCGTCGATGAAATCCTAATCTACGGTCATAAGTACCCATCATGTCTTTAACACGGATCGCCAAAAATCGATTTTTAAGTATGAATATTAGTAGGGACCGTTAAGCGGTCCTTAATTTGACAATAGGGACCGTTAAGCGGTCCCTAATTTGACATTATGGACCGTTAAGCGGTCACTAATTTGAATTAGGGACCGCTTGGCAGTCCCTATTGTAAAATTAGAGACCGCTTGGCAGTCCCTACTAATATTCATACATCAAAATTATGATTTTTTCGATGGTTCGAGGTGCCGCGTTGTATGTTTAGTTCATAATAACCATTGGAATAGTTAAAATAACAATAAGTACAACGACACATTGTATATCCAAACATTATACAAGGAGAACGGGCCGCTTTGAAGATTCTCCTACTATTTTGTACGACGAATGACATAATGACAAATTAATTCGATCTACATATATACGTATAATTAATGAATACTTGATCTAATGATTATGCCTCATAATCATATCTATGCTAACGTTTGTGAAGTAAATCATAAACACGGATAACAATTACAACTAACTAATGATAATTAATTAGTTGTACATTTGTGAAATATATCTTGAACGTTTATAACTCGATCAATCGAAATTAATATATTACTTCACAACTAATCTACTATAAGGTTGGTTTTGCAATCATTTATTACTTCAATTTATATATTACAATGAGTTTGGTTGCTTACAATCACAAACACAACAACATCAATAAAAAAAAAATCGATTTTTTAGTATGAATATTAGTAGGGACCGTTAAGCGGTCCCTAATTTGACATTAGGGACCGCTTAACGGTCCCTAAAATCGAAAATTTTAAATTTTTGGCGAAATTTTTTGGTTGAAGTGAGGGGGAAATTTGAAATTTCACCAAATCAAATCTCAACCGTCGATGAAATCCTAATCTACAGTCATAAGTACCCATCATGTCTTTAACACGGATCGCCAAAAATCGATTTTTAAGTATGAATATTAGTAGGGACCGTTAAGCGGTCCCTAATTTGAATTAGGGACCGCTTGGCAGTCCCTATTGTAAAAATTAGGGACCGCTTGGCAGTCCCTACTAATATTCATACATCAAAATTATGAATTTTTCGATGGTTCGAGGTGCCGCGTTGTATGTTTAGTTCATGATAACCATTGGAATAGTTAAAATAACAATAAGTACAACGACACATTGTATATCCAGACATTATAAAAGGAGAACGGGCCGCTTTGTAGATTCTCCTACTATTTTGTACGACGAAAGACATAATGACAAATTAATTCGATCTACATATATACGTATAATTAATGAATACTTGATCTAATGATTATGCCTCATAATCGTATGTATGCTAACGTTTGTGAAGTAAATCATAAACACGGATAATAATTACAACTAACTAATGATAATTAATTAGTTGTACATTTGTGAAATATATCTTGAACGTTTATAACTCGATCAATCGCAATTAATCTATTACTTCACAACTAATCTACTATAAGGTTGGTTTTGCAATCATTTATTACTTCAATTTATATATTACAATGAGTTTGGTTGCTTACAATCGCAAACACAACAACATCAATCAAAAAAATCGTTTTTTTTAGTATGAATATTAGTAGGGACCGTTAAGCGGTCCCTAATTTGACATTAGGGACCGCTTAACGGTCCCTAAAATCGAAAATTTTAAATTTTTGGCGAAATTTTTTGGTTGAAGTGAGGGGGAAACTTGAAATTTCACCAAATCAAATCTCAACCGTCGATGAAATCCTAATCTACAGTCATAAGTACCCATCATGTCTTTAACACGGATCGCCAAAAATCGATTTTTAAGTATGAATATTAGTAGGGACCGTTAAGCGGTCCCTAATTTGAATTAGGGACCGCTTGGCAGTCCCTATTGTAAAAATTAGGGACCGCTTGGCAGTCCCTACTAATATTCATACATCAAAATTATGAATTTTTCGATGGTTCGAGGTGCCGCGTTGTATGTTTAGTTCATGATAACCATTGGAATAGTTAAAATAACAATAAGTACAACGACACATTGTATATCCAGACATTATAAAAGGAGAACGGGCCGCTTTGTAGATTCTCCTACTATTTTGTACGACGAAAGACATAATGACAAATTAATTCGATCTACATATATACGTATAATTAATGAATACTTGATCTAATGATTATGCCTCATAATCGTATGTATGCTAACGTTTGTGAAGTAAATCATAAACACGGATAATAATTACAACTAACTAATGATAATTAATTAGTTGTACATTTGTGAAATATATCTTGAACGTTTATAACTCGATCAATCGCAATTAATCTATTACTTCACAACTAATCTACTATAAGGTTGGTTTTGCAATCATTTATTACTTCAATTTATATATTACAATGAGTTTGGTTGCTTACAATCGCAAACACAACAACATCAATCAAAAAAAATCGTTTTTTTAGTATGAATATTAGTAGGGACCGTTAAGCGGTCCCTAATTTGACATTAGGGACCGCTTAACGGTCCCTAAAATCGAAAATTTTAAATTTTTGGCGAAATTTTTTGGCGGAAGTGAGGGGGAAATTTGAATTTTCACCAAATCAAATCTCAACTGTCGATGAAATTCTAATCTACGGTCATAAGTACCCATCATGTCTTTAACACGGATCGCCATCTTAAACCGTCGATTATCTAAAATCATCCAACGGACAAAAACCAATTGAAAATATATATATATATATATATATATATATATATATATCTCACCACTCTTACACCCATTTCACTGTCTCCAAAAAACACTATCTTCTTTTCTTCTTTTCACCAACACAAAAACACTTAATTTTTTTTTTCTTATTTTCACCAACACAAAAACTTTTCTTCTTTTCACCAACATAAGATTTTCTTCATTTTCTTTTCTTTCACTTTCTTTATTTTGGATCTTCATTTTCTTTTTTTCACCAATACAATCTTTTTTTCTTATACTTTCTTTATTTTGGATCTACATTTACTATTCTTCACTTTTGATTTCATGTTTTTGATTTCATTCATGTTTTTGATTTCATTCATTTTATATTATTCTCATTTTATTCATCTTTTCACATTCTTTTATTCTTTCATATTAATTGTCATTATATTAACTTTTTATTCAATATTTTATTGTTTTCAATTTGTTAAAATTACAATTTTACAAAAAATCTGTTGTAGTGGGCCTTAGATGTTGCACTCGATGCTTGTAGGTGCCCCACAATTTTTACCGAGTCACGATAGCGACTTACAGAATACAGCTCCCGCGCGAGGTATCATAGGTTTTAAATAACTTCACGAATACCCCATAGAGACACGATGTCCTCGCAGTCGCATTGTCAAGATATGCTACGGATATGCTGCAACGCGGGGTATAGATACCCCAAACTTCACGATTGGATCTCCCACTCCCGAAGGGTAAAAATATTGGTTTCCCCCATTAAAAGGATATCAGAGCACGATAGGTCATATGAACAGCAGGACAATACCATTGGTCAGCACCAAAAAGACAGTCGTCGAAGATAAAGCAAAGCCACTCAACTCATAAGATTACATGTATATGTTGGAGATATTATATAAATATTAAATGTCTACCCTCTTTAACAGCTTAAGCTTTTAGATGAGATGGCAATTTTATATTTATATATTATTTCCAACATATACATGCATAATAGTATATAACTCTTGTCATATTAAATGTCTACACTCTCTAACAGCTTAAGCTAATAGTATATGACACTTGCCAAGAAATATACAAGCATAAAAGCCACTTGTATACAACACCACCCCTATAAAAGGCAGAAGAATGGAAGGAATAAAGGGAGATGACTTCTAGACTTTTTTGCACACTTTATATTTCTCGAACTCATGCAAGGCGTTCCAAACAACTTCTAAATCAAGAAAAAAAAAGAGTAACTAAATAACTATTATCAGTGGGCTTGAGAGGTTTGTGTGTGTGCGTGACGGTGGCGGCCTAGCATGGTGGTGGCATTGTGGTGTTGGCTGGTTGAGTTGAGAGAGAAAGGAGGCGGTGATGGAGGAGTGGTGCGCCGTGCGTGCGCTTGCGAGAGAATGGGGGTGACTGGCAACTTAAAAGAGAGTGAGATTTGAGAGGCTAATCTAGAAACTATTCCCGCTCCCGTCCCGGGGCTAGCGAGAATCCCATCCTGGGCTGGCAGGAATCCCATCCTGTCAGCCGTGACGAGAACGTTGCGGAAAATTTCTCCGGAACGAGATGAGAACCAGAATTTCCCGTACCCGTTCCCACCCATTTGACATGGGCTACTATTAACTTAAACAATTATATCAAAATATATATTTATATACAAACTTAAAATGAAAATATAAAATTGAAAAATATCTACCATTTTGTACAAAATGATAAAAGCTATATATTAAATAAAGATGTTAATGTAGTTAATTGTACAACTTTTGAAGAGTAAAATTTATCAATAGCATTTGTTCACATGGTTCTAGAAATATTCATACTTTGCATTTAAGTATTCGTTAATCCTCCAAATTAACATGGAAAAGTGGTTGTATAACACTAGAAAGTTTAATAGGTATATGAAAAGAAAACCTTTAATGTTCTACTTTCAAGCTTCTACAATAAAAATTAATTAAAAATGAGTAAAAATAATAAACTTTATTCTATGTGTATATCTGAAAATTAAAAAAATTGTAAGTTTGGCTGGAATTTACAATACGATCAACATCTATCGGAGAAAATAAGAAGTAACCAATAAAAGTTAGTATATTTTTTTACAAATAATATAGTTTAGTACACCTGGTTAATAATCTCAAGATTACGTATTGAAGGTTATATTGCAGATTTGAAAGAAAGAAGGGATTCATTTTTTTCAAGTCTCAATCCGAAAGCATTTATACCAAGAAATGAAAGTGTAAAAAATAAAAATATTTGAAATTGGGCTTTCTGTTAAATATAACGATAAATTGAGATCTCACTTGGGCCCAGAAACATAATTTTGTTAGTTATTATATTTTAGCATTTATTACAATTTCTACATTTTTTTATCGGAGAAGAAATTTTATTACTGGGATTACAAGGGGTACTCCAATCCTAATAAATACAAACTAGATCACCGGTGCATACACTTTGCTACAAACAGAATATCAGTCCGAATGGCTTTGATCCATATCCAAGTTCTCACTTTGATTTTCTCCATAAGCTTATCAAAATCCTTCTTCTCATTATGAAACAACATGCTATTCTTGTATATCCATATTGCCCAACAAACAAAAACTAAGAACCCACTCGTCTCTTGTTTCTATATTTTCTTCACACAAAGTCCTTCATGTATAAACAATGGCGTATATATCCAGGATTTATTGTTGGGTTGGACAAATATATATATATATATATATATATATATATTTATATATATAAAGAACCATAGACAAGAAATGGAAAGAAAACTAAGAGAACAAAGAATCGAAGATTTTGTTTTGTGATCTTTTAACATCAAAGGCGTCTTTTTAATAATCCTGAACACCAAAAAAAGCTTTTTGCTAAATTCTCAATCAAAAGGATTTTTTTACTAGTTTATTATCTACAAAAAGAAGTCACAACCTTTTGTTGAGTTTTTACACTCGAGTGCAACCAACTCTTGTGTATGGCATTACGTGACTAAAGTCACACCCATATGTTGATTTTAGGTACTTCGGTGCAACCAACGCTTCGCTGTGTGACTAGAGTCAATACCGTATGTTAAGTTTAGGCACTTGGGTGCAACCAACTCTTGAACATGTTGTTACGTGACTAATGTCACAACCTTTTGTCGGGTGTAGGTACTCGATCGCGACCAACTCTTCATCATGGTATTACGTGACTAATGTCACAACCTTATGTTGGGTTTAGGCACTTGGGTGCAACCAACTTTTATAAAGGTATTATATGACTAAATGCACCACCTTTTGTTGGGTTTAGACACTTAAGTGCCACCAAATCTTGTGTAGTTTTGCTGGAAAATATGATGTTTTGGTGGTAGCCCTAGCTATAGGGTGCTACTCGTTATTTTTTTCATCAAACAATGAGATGAACACATTTGGCGTTGCTAGCTCTAGGGGTGCTGCTCCTTTGTTTGTTCACGACCTCATTTGGTCGCTTCATGGTGGGTATATCTTTCACCACATACTGAGTCATGGCAACTCTATTTAGATGGAAGTCCCCCAATTCTAGCATGTTGGGATGTTGGAACATTCTGAGCTCGACATGTCCAGCTAATCGACGCTCGACTCGATCTCCTTGCGGGATGATGAGAGAGCCTAGTCTTTGATTAGATGGGATAACGTGTTTAATACACGAACATAATGTTCGATTACAAGCTTTAAAGTTTATAACACAACCAGAGCATTTTGGATTGAATGCTCTAAGAGTTCGTCTCACGACTCTGATGTCGTAGAATATAAAAAATAAGTTGTTCTAGTAGAACTTGGTGTTATTGTCCCATGCGCAGCGCGTGTAGTGGTTTCTCCCATGAGGCCTCTGCCGCAGGGTGTTTTCACTAGTCCTGATATAACTTCCTTACCAGACTCTCCCGCACCTTATCGGCTACGAGAAGAGCTTTTGGTTTGATAGAAACATGCACTTCAAGGAACAAGGTTAGGCAGTAACAGTGTAATAGGTAAATAAACTAAGAGGAGGATACAGAGTGTTGTGACTGAACTTAACACGGGGTAAAGCTGCCTATGTATTTCTCTAAGGAGAGAGAATCAAGTCGGACATACTTCATTATTTATGGGCACTTGCACGAGGTTGGCTCTTATATACTAATTACCAGGTAAAGTATGAGCGTGTATAGATCTTATAGGTGTGTTGAACGATCATCGAAGGTCTTCATCTCATAGGGAAAGTGTCTCGTCTAGAGATCATTGATGTAGCACATAGGTGCTTTAGTCATCGAGCTTCTGAATGGCTCATAATTTGCGCGTCAAGTGATTTATACTATACAATAGTCAAATCACGATCTAAGGTTCATATTGTTGATGTAATTATCAAATTTTCTTCACGTACCTTTTTTTGACGTACTTTTCTTAACATGCGTTTATATGACTTGCTTTATTTGACGTGCTTTTCTTTGACGTGTTCTTGTTTGTCGTGCCTTAAACTTACGTGCTACAAAGAAACGTGCTCTAAGAGGCAAAATTTTCAACCTGTGGTGCTTTGACATGCCAACTTATGAGCTGACGTTGATATCTGACGTGCTTTTCTAGAGAGGGAAAGCACACACCCTTGAGCTCCCGAAATTCCAACCTCTCAAATAAAGAAATGAGTGGGTATTTATAGATGAGAAGAAGGCCTTGTTGTATAGGGACTACTCCAAGGTAGCTTTGGTTGACCTTCAACAAATCTGGTAAAATGTTTGGTCAATGGTTGACCGGCGTGCCACTTTGATTCTATGATCAACTTGACAGCAGATCTTCCAACGTGTCACGTCAACTGCCTGGACGCGGTACGTTGATTTTAGAATCAAAGTGCCCTATCGTTGGGGTACGTAACCATTCAACGTGGCACGTCAATCTTCAGATCGATGTGCCATACCACGCCGATCCTCCGTCCGACGTGGCACATTGCTCTTGTGACCTATGTGCCCCCTTTTAGGGGCACACGAGACCCGACATTCCATGTCGATTTAGTTTGACGTGTCTTTCGTCGACCCACATAAGTGCGCCCGACATGGGCCCAAAGTGGCTCAAGATCGCCGCGTATTGGGCTATCCTACACGGACTTATGCCATTTTGAGGATTGAGTTGCCAGGACATCATGTCAGCATGTTTTGCAATTTAAGGATCGGGCAAGAGTTGTCTTTTCGTCCCCTTGGCTTCATGTAAGCGTTGAATTGGTTCGCGTATCTAAGGTAGCAAAGCTGTGAAACACCAATCGTGACCATGCCAAACCATTTATAGGAAGACATCCACACTTAATATATAATATATCGCAGTAAGAAGAATTTTTAGCATGATTTCCACACAAAACACACGACAAATCTTGTCCGATAACAATAACACCTCTCCGCAATAAATTAGGTTTTGTGGGAATCTTATTTAGAATCACCTTCCATGTGAATGCAGGCATTTTAGCTGACATTTAATAAAAGTTAAATACGTAGTTGCCCAAACCTTGTGCAAGACTAGTGACTACCTCGCGGCCGTGGAGACGGTTTAAGGAATTTTTTTTCTTTCAAAATTAACCCCCACCTCAAAACGGGAACCATTCTTCCAATTTGATGAACCCTGAAATGGATCGAAAAGAGACTCGTGACTACTTCCGTAATCCCATAAAAATAAAAATAAAGAGAGAAATATAATAAAAGTAAACAGGATCACATCAAGAATATAATAATATTCACAAGATATTTTCATTCCAAAAAAAAAAAACAGAGGAGTCTTTACAACCATTACGAGGAGAAAAATTACAATATATGTATACGCCTATTTTGGGACTAAAGAAAGTGCAGAAAAAATAAGACATCCCCGTGCTATGGATCCGGAAAGGGGAGCAGGGCGAGAGGAATCCCCTTGTGGCCTCACCAGTGGACGAACCGCGTCGAGAGTAAGAGGGAAATATAGACTTTCAGGATGAAGACCGGATAAATTCGCCCCATCTCTGTAAAGCTCAAACTCTTTACCCTTCTCACGACATCCTAAGAAGCCATACGCATGTACCCCAAGAAATTCTTTTGAAAGAAACCATAATGTCGCGGTGACCCTTTGTAATCTTCATGTGCTGAAACTCGAGCCATTTTTGCCCTCTTAATCAAGTGCTGGTCACGCCGAATTAACTCTTCCCTCGCCTCCCATTAAAAGTTATGATGCATTGTCTCCATCTCTACCTCCAATCGGGCCTCGACAGCTCCAGACTTAGTTCAAAACTGTGCGAACTCCCCTTGAAGCTCCTCGATTCGGCGCTCTACAACTTTAACCCGGCTACCTGGTTTAGAGTCTCATGTTTGTCCCTTTATGCCCTCTCCACCATTTGATTAAGTTCCTCACATCGCCCCTCCCACTCCTTGGTCGAAGAACACGCCAACTCATCCTCCTTTTCCTTTATACACCTCTCTAAAAATGCAACCCTTTTAGCCATCTTAGTAAAAGAAGTCCCCACCTCCTTCAAAGCCTCCGATATCTGCGATCAGTGAGTTTACCACACAAATAAAAGAGGAAATGTATCAAGAAAAAAGGACTCCACCTACTTATAAAACAAACAAAGTACTCAACATCCGCACACCCTTATTTAGACGCTCTCGGTAAACCTCTGCCCTGCTCTACGTAGGAGCATCCGACGACTTACACACATCAGGATCCTACCCTTCACTAATTCTAGAAGGATCTGAGAAAGCTACAACAAACCTCATTAGTGGGTCCACCAAAGGAATAAGCGTCCCCTCTACTCGTTCTAAATTCTCCTCCACCATATCTTTGAAAGCCAATGAAGAAACACCCTCGAAAGCAAAAAGGAGACCTCACTTACTACCAAAATCTCCATCCTCCTAGGCAGATCAACTAGTAGCTCTGCCCCATCCACGATTGAAGCTTCCCCTTCCCAAGAAAAAATTCATCCAGAATGTCTACATTTCTACCAGGACTGGTGTTCGGTGTCCTCAGATGTACATAAGAATGATATAAAAGAGGAGCATTTTCCTTTAGTGCCCATCTTATCCCCTTGGCAACTCCACTTGAAGAGAAGCCCCCCTACTGAGTGATATTCTTCTTTTTCTTTTTCCTCTTCTCATTCCTGTCCATTGCACCAACCTTTCTTTAGCACTAGTAACTACCGACTCATCAACGATTAGGACCGATCTCAGGCTCAAACTAACCAACAAAAGAATCGGCGGAACCTACGCCTTTGGACTTCTAATGTCAATGTTCACACCTAGAAGACAAACATATGAAGCCTTCAGTACACATGATCAAGCCTACCAAAAAAAGGGAGAAAGGGGTTGAACGGTCACTTACAATATTTTTTGAAGTCAACTCGTGGTAACATCCACGAGCCCGCACTCACAGAGGCCAAACCACTGTTTTCATACAAGTATGAAAAATATATTATCCTTCAGGATCTTGGCAGCATCGTACCCCACATAAAAGAAGCCCTCGTTCGCCATCGTCTGGGCCAGAACCTTCGCTATCCACATCCTAAACGACCGATAGTTTCTGCCATGAATAGTTAATCTGCCACGTGGTCCGCGTGGGTCGCACGTAGGAATATCGGGCTTTCAAACCCCCGAAGGAAGAAGAAATATTTTCCAAATAATGGAGTTTAGCATTAAGAGGAGTAAAGTAATAAAAAAGAGTACCTGCAGGTAACACACTCACTCGGTACGTTGCCAACAAACGTTCGGTTGTGCACTTTGCTCCCTTTATCAAGAAATAAAATGCAAAGCATGATAAACTGATGTATAACTTATGAATCACCTGTCTCAGATACAACCCGCAAGCTTGAAACACTTTACAAAACAAGTGGGCATTAGCACTCGTAATCTCACCCGTATTTAAGCCGCACAAATAGTGACGAACCCTTGGGAGGGTTATCAGCCCGATCCGCCGAAAGTGGTATTCGAACCTCCACCACCCCGGAATCCACGTTAGGCTCTTTTAAAGAAAAAGCCATGTATGCCTCGGTCGCCACCAAACGAATATTCTCCACCGTGACATGCTTTGATAGTGCCTCCTCGACCATTCTCCTCTTCCTCAAAGAAGAGCCATCCTGACCATCAGACAAACGATGCCATACTTTAGTCGTTACAGGATGAGGTGAGGAGAAGGGATCGAACTCTCGTCGAGAATGACATGAGAAAGAAAGGAAGACGATACAATGGATGAGCAAATAAGAAGAATGCTTGTAAAAATAAAAAGAAACAAAGACTGAAGAGACGCCCTGTGAATAAAACAGAAGAAATTATGAGCCCAAAAAAATTTGAATCCAGATGAAGAAAGAATGATGATCTTGTAAGATGAACGTCAACTCCCTTTATATAGACTAAGCAATGTACCGTTGGGACCATACCCTAAAAAGATAAATGCGTCAACACGTGGGGCGTACCAAACAAGTCCCCAACGGTCACTAAACCGATAAGACAATAAATACCACTCCAACGGGCAAACAAAGCGCCGAATATGAAACCTTTATTTTAAATTTCCATCGTACTCCATCATATGAGCGAAATTGGGGGACTCCAAGTAATATCTAAATATATGCAGCCCTGACATCACCTCTTCCTCACCCAAGCATCAGACTACGGTCCCTCGGAGATGCTCCTTCGAACCAAGAAAACCTGGTCGCCTCAAAGAGATGACCCTCAAGTATGAGGCCACGATGACCCAACATGTTTATCATACATAATCATATCTTAGATATATCATCCCCTACAGATGAGATTGTAATTAATACGGTAGTAATTGTATTCCACCGTTCTTGTAAGTTCGAGCAGCTACCTCTACCTATATAAAGGAGAGAATTCATTCCAAAATAGAATATAAAAAATAAACATAATAAAAAGTATCTCTATTACATAAATATTCTTCATTTTTCTTTTCGTAAAACCCCTTTTTCCCGCTAGTCCATTTTCATCTATTTTCCTCAAAAGGACATCTGTTCCTACCACCTCTAAGTAAAAGGAGAAATTCATCAACAATTACAATGTTAGCATTTCTCTTGAATCTTGACAATATCCTTACATTATCCGTTTCATGAATTATTTGTTGCAACTGCTTAGGTACGTCATCACGTCAGACATGGTGCATTAGCTAAATATAAAGCATTATTCTATATCTTTCTCATTCGAGCTCACTATGAGGATCGATCTCTCTTCTAATATATACATTTATATTCCCATTTCCTCATCTTGCAGTTACAAAATCCAACTTCAATTTGTAGAAAGCATGCAATCTTATCACTGCTTAAGAAGGAAGACTTTTGGAAACTAGAAATAAGGGAAACCCAACTTACACGTACATGTTTCAGATTTGGAAGCAAGGAATCAAAAGAATAACATTAAAAATGAAAATTCTAGTAAATGAACGCTCTAAGTTTTTTTTTTAAATTGAGTTAATTATAAAGAAATCAACGAACGTACTGCACACGGATTAAAATATTATCGATGATAAGAATTATAAGAAAATTGATACTTTAAAAAACCAATTAATGTAATACGTGAAGTATGCACTCTACAATACGCGTGGGATATCGATATGTGCCTCCAAAGGGTTATGTGCCTCCCCAAATTGGAGCCACAACAAGTTCGAGTCAAAATCTAGCTCCCGAAGCCTCGGGCAAAACCCCTACCCAAGCGAAGAGGAAACGGGTTGACTCTGCTAGAGCGGTTGCCAATCCTCATGTGTCTCGTGGGAGAATCGACCCAGCTAAAGTTCTTGGCTGCAGAGGAAGGAAGTGCGGTCTTTCACGCTGTAAGTTTGTAGCTCGTATATATATATATATATATATATATATATATATATATATATATATATATATATATGTTGTATACGCTCCATTAAAAATAGGGCATCTATCATGGTTATATTTATCTTAACCACTAAATTATTTTGCAGGATAAATTTGCGATCCATAAAGATGATTGGCTCAAGGTACATGAGTTGTACGAAAAAAGGCCCTGAATTATTGTACGAAAAAAAGGCCCTGAATCTGATGGTGGAGATGCCCAGAATCAGGTGAAAAGACATCTCCACCATCAGATTTTCCCAACACATCACAACCATCCAAATGAGGGTAAACCTCATATAAAAGCTCCTCATCCACCCCTTCATCTTCTTCCACTCCAAACTCTACCCAGCTCACCAAACATTGACGGCGTTTTTCACCTCCTTCCCATACTTCTCTCTTAGCAATCACTTCGTTTGGCTGAATAAACACGTTACCATCGGAATTCAAGGCGGGTAAAGGCGGGGCTGCACTTGGTGGTGTTCCAACGTACTCAATGAGAAGTGAAACGTGAAAAACATTGTGAATCTTGGAGTCCGATGGTAGATCCATGGTGTACACAACCGATCCAACACATCGCGAAATCTGATAAGGCTCAAAATAGGTGTGGATTAGCTTATTCATCGGCGAACGGCGAAGACGGAGTTGCCTATACGCGCGCAGCTTGACGTACACCCAATCACCGACGGTAAATTCCTTATCTACGCGTCCCTTATTTGCTTGTTGTGTCATCCGAATTTGAGTATGTTGCATATTCGATTTGATGTCTGTCAAGATTCGTTCTATTGTGATCAAAGTGGTGTCAAGGCATGCATTATTTGATGAACCTGGAAGATAAGTCGGTACTGAATGTGGGGATATGCCAAATAGAGCTTGAAACAGTGTTGTGTTTATGCTACTGTGATGACATGTGTTATACCATGGTTAAGTCCTAGGTAGAAACCAAACCCAGTGTGTAGGCTGATCCGTGATGAAACAACGCAAAGAACACTCCAACCCGCGATTCACCACTTCCGTTTGTCCATCAGTTTGTGGGTGGTAAGCGGTACTAAGATGAAGCTTTGTACCCAACTGATGAAATAGCTCTTTCCAAAAAGAACTCAAAAAAATCTTGTGTCGGTCAAAAACTATAGTTTGTGGTAAACCATAGATACCATATATTTCTGTGAGAAAAATATTGGCAATATACGCAGCCGTATATTTAGGTGGCAACGCCACGAAGTATGCAAATTTACTCAATATGTCCACAATAACCCAAATGTCTGTTTTACCTTGTGATTTAGGTAAATGAGTTATGAAATCCATGCTAATATCTGTCCAAACTTGTGAAGGTATAGGAAGAGGATTAAGTAACCCATATGGCTTACATGTCAAATACTTTTGTTGTTGACATATCTCACAAGCTTGAATATATTGCTGCACTGATTATTTGAGTTTCTTCCAATAAAACACACTTGCAATTCTAGCCAACGTACCTTTGATTCCCGAATGACCTCCCATGGGTGAATCATGTAATTCACGCAATATTAAATGTTGATAGTGTATCTCCTAGAAAGAATAAATATCATTGAAGTACATGGAGGAAAAAACAATATCATCGATAACCCTCAATGATGACCGATAAGTAACCACGTAGTGTGCATAGAGCTGCACCCTTCCTTCATAAAAATTGTGCAACGTGTGTGAAGCTTGGCCAACGATTACAAGAAGGATAGGATGCGTGTAAAGGCACAAACATAGCGAGAAAAAAATGTAAGTCATCATGATAAAATAATGACATGAAATTTCTAACCCTAAAAGTTTTTATGTATATAGAATCACTTAGGTAAGAAATAAAGGACAGAGGAAGTAACCATGTACAATAAATCACAATAGAGGCGTAGTGTGCAAAGATCTTAAAATTCTTCCAATTGTGAGTGTCTGTAAGTAAGTGAGCCAATATAACAGATATAATTGGAAGAATTCGAGTAAAGCAATGAACAACGATCGAAAGGCGTGCAAACACATGATTAAATGCAGCTGAAACAAGGCTATATGTGAAAGAAAGTCTATGGTAACAAGGGCTTGTAAAGAAATTGAGGTCCATCTCAAGGATCGACTGGTGTATCTCCAGAAGCACAGCATAACCATAAAATACAGAGCTAGAGGAAGAGATCAACGACCAAATATGGAAGACCAACAACCATCAATTGATGGAATTTAGGCAGATTGAAAGACGATTAGGGGAGTACTTTCATCTATGCTTTATTTTATATGTTTTGACGATGATAACATCGTCTCATTCTGTGTTGGTGTGGAAAAGCTTTGGTTTTGGCTATCTATGTTATATACTTATCCTAGAGTCTCGTTAATTTCTTTTTAGGATCGAGTCATCAGATTCAAGTTTGAAGGATGAAAGCATGAATAAGTAGGGATCAATGATTATATATGCATAATATTGTTTGAATTTGAGATGCAAAGAGTATATGTGCGTGAATTGAGTACATCTTGTGTAATATTTTAAAAGCATGTTTAAGTTTCATATACACCTTTCAATCTTGAAAAATTAATGTTTTTATTTATGAGAAAGTAGGGATGAAGCATGCGGTTATGAATCTTGAATAACTTATTGTTGTTGGAATTGATTGTAAATTTTTATGTGTTAGGTAAATGAAATAGGCCACATTTTCTATCACCTTCGAGTCTTTCACGCCCAAAACCCTTTACATCTTTTTTATCACCTTCGAGTCTTTCAAGCCCAAAACCCTTTATGAATAACATAATCCTCATAAGTCCACTGAAGCCTTTTCAATGTAATTCTTTTGTTTATTTACCCACATCTACTTCCTTTGAGCCGGATGATATACTATCCTACCATATTCTAAATGTGCATTGATTAAATCATATGAAAGAAATGAAAATGAGAACAAGGATGGAAAGTGGAA
Organism: Linaria vulgaris; assembly: GCA_948329865.1. NCBI lineage: Eukaryota > Viridiplantae > Streptophyta > Magnoliopsida > Lamiales > Plantaginaceae > Linaria > Linaria vulgaris. The sequence continues at coordinate 16,884,128 of OX415252.1, forward strand.
AACAAGTGTTTGAGCCTAAAAGAAAAATGAAGAAGGCTGAAAAATCTAAAGAAGGATGAATATAGTACTTAGCATATAATAACCCCCACGCAAATATGTAAGTGTGAGGAAACGTTTCTAAACCAATGAGGTATATGGAAAATTGATAGTTGCGCAAATGAAAATGCAAGAAAAAGATGCAAGAAGAGCCTAAAATATATGGCCAACAAAAATTACACAAAAGAGGGAGAAAAAAGAAAAAAAATGAGTCGATTTACTACATGCATCTCTAGAATTCACAAATGTTTTTTCGCATTACGGCCCATACCTGAGCCTAACATTACAAGCCAAACAAGTCTTAAATGATCCTTAACATAGGAAGTCTACATGAATTGATGGCAACATGAAAAGTAGAGAATGAGGGTGAAGTGATTATATGTTTAGAACTATGATCTTGTGAATGTAGAATGTAAAAATAACTTGTATGCATGAACAATAGTATCACATTTGAGCACATGAAATTGGCTTGACATGACTTTATTAAACTTGATGTACATTGCTTATGTCTTATTTTGATCATAGATTGCATTCTGAGAATATATCCCTATGCATCAGGGTTGACATGTTGATGATTTAAGTTCTAATTTAGATCGAGTCAGTTTTTAGTTTTCAGTTACTCGAGGACGAGCAATGACCTAAGTGTGTGGGTATTTTATGACTCTCTAAAATATGCACCTTTAGCCCTCATTATTTGGGGTTTAAGGAACAATTACTTAAGTAAATAGCATATTTAGGTACATTTTCGTGTATTTCAGGTTTTCAGAGACATTTGGCGAAAACGTAGTTTTTGTTTTTTTTGGAAGGAGTCAAAACGTAGCTTATTTGGGGAAAATGAGCTAAAATAGAGTTAAGACATACAATACTAAAAAAGAGGACCAACTCAAGAGGCAAATGGAAGAAACAACAAGTGATTTGGGCAAAGAACGAATGAGGAAGAGCCAAAAAAACCAAAAGTTACACAATGAGAAGAATCTGAATGACACCATTAATTCAAATGCATGGATATAGATTCACAGAAATAATCAAATTTTGTGCTACATACCATTGATAATTCAATGAACTTAGTGTCCCAACGCAACAAACGGATCTCAATTCTGACCTCTAGAGAAGAAGTTATAGCCAAAACCGTGAGGTCGCGATGAGCAAAAAAGAGTAGCGTGACACGCCAAGTTGCGCGACCATGCGCAATCACAGAACCACACAAAATGTCGCAAGAAATATCCAGAGAGTAGCGCAACCCGCGTGACCATCCTGTACCGCCACTGTATTTACGCCCAAAATAGTACATAAACCCTAATTTTGGCTCACCTACTATTTTTATCTATAAATAACACTAGGGCTGCTAATTTTTCATTGTCTCACCATAATCTCTCATTTCACTAGTGCCACCTCTATTATCATCTAACATCATTATTAATCCATCTGGTGAGATTATTGAGAAGAGCATCTCATGCCAGGAGAAGTAGAGCAACGGAGATTGAAGACTAAGTTTATCTTACCTCTAATCTTTTATTATGATGTTCTCTTTCGTTTGTTTTGTTTAATCTTCTCCATATTTGGAGAAGTGAGTAATGACTATTTATGAACAATGGACCTTTAATTATGAATTCATGTTGAGTTTTATTTTTTTAGATGTGATGCATTTTATATTCCACATGTTTGATTTATACTCTTGATGAGCGATAATGTGCCTTGTGGCTAAGCTACATGTTTGATTTATATGTTAGAAGTAGGCTAACAACTCGTGCATAAGCTAGATCACACGAATCATCTTTGATTTATTCAATATAGTTAACACATGAGAAAATATCGAATTGGTTACCAAACTTTAATTCTTTTAGATTGATCGCACTTAGGTCATTGCATCTTTAGAAGGAGGCGAGGGAAATTTACTGTCAATAGCGTTACATCTCTAATTTCAGTAATTCATTGAACACATGAACTTAGCATGATAGAACTATCTATGGGAGAATTGAGGGTTTGTCTATGAATCACATATTAAATAGTTATGAAACCAACTTCAAATACGACTTCATCAATCTGATTAAATACTTTTTATTTAGTTGTTAAATTAATCATAGTCAAAACCTCTCTTATAAAATCTATTTTCTCAATTGTTTTAGAGTTGGGGGTTTTGTCTACGAATCACTGATTAAATAGTCATGAAACCAACTTCAAATACAACTTCATCAATCTGATTAAATCCTTGTTATGTAGTTTTTAAACTAATTATAATCAAAGTCTCTCTTATTAAAATCTATTTTCTTAATTGGTTTATCGTTGTCTATTAAGCAAACACACAGTGTGTAACACTACAGTTACACACTGTGTGTGGGATCGATACTTGGTTAGTTATTCATTTACCATTTTATTATTACTTGACACGTATACTTGCGAACTTGTTTATATGAATAATAACACGATAACATACGCGTTAAAGACATTTCACAAACGATGACAATTTAAGAAGAAGCCGACACCAAACGTCTGTCAAGCGTCCAATGAGCATCAGGCTCGATCAATGGATTATTCTCATCTATGCTTTACTTCATATGTTTTGATGATTAGGGCATCGTCTAATTCTAAATTGGTGGCAAGAAAGCTTCACCTTTGTCATGTATCCTATATATTCGTTTTGTTTAGAGTATAGTTTATTTATAGTTTGAGTCATTAGATTCAAGTTTAACCATGAATAAGTAGGGATCAATGATGATATATGCATAATATGGTACGAAATTGTAATACTGAGAGTATACTTGTGGGATTTGAGTATATTTTGAATAATACTGTCAAAAGCATGTTTATTTTATATGCACCAATCAGAGATGTTGCATGTTTAGAAAATGTTGAGATAAGTGTTGTTATTTTATGAGAAAGTAGTGAGTTGCACGTGATTTATAAATATTAAGGGATATTCTTGATTGTTATTTGAGATGATTGTAGACTATGAAATATTCAGAAAAAGAATTAAGCCATCTTTTCTGATTCATTTGAGCCTTTTCAAGCCCAAAATCATTTACAAATATTGTACGCTATAACATGTCGAGGAAATGAATTATGCCATCTTTCTTGATTGCGTTTAAGCTTTTTCATGCCCAAAATCCTTTACATAAAATACAAATCACCAGTACCCCGCTGAAGCCTTTTATTTATTGACCCACAACTACAAACCTTTGAGGCAATGAATTATATTCTCTCATTTTCTTGAGATGAATTGATTAAAGCCCATGAAAGAAAATGAGAGATAAGGAAGAAATGTGAAAATAAGAGCATGAGTCAATGAAAAATTAAATAAAGGAAGACTGACAATCAAAATGAGGATGAGTATAATAGAGAGCACAAATAACCCTATGCGAAACTATAAGTCCAAAAATCAATGAAGTATAGGATGAAAATTAAAATTGTGCAAATGAAAAATGCAAGAAAAAATCAAAAGAGCGTATGATAAATATACTAAGTCCAAGAAAGAAACAAAACATGGGAGGAAAATGAGTTGGATTTACTACATTCATCTCTAGAACTTATAAATTATCTTTACCCATTATTAGCCCACACCCTAATGTAACATTAGAACCTCAAAAAGTCTTGAAAAATCCTCAACATATGAAGATTGCATAAATTGAACATAGCATGAATAGTAGAGAATAAGAGTGAAGTGGTTATTTGTGAAACTCTATGATCTTGTGAATTCTCAATATGATGCTTACTCCAATATTTATGAATAAAAGTAGCACACACATTGCTTGGCGATGACTTTATTAAACTTGATGTGCACATGTCTACTTGTATATTCCTACTCATCTCTTGTTTTAACGATAGGTTGCATTCAAAGTATATCCCTATGCATAAGTGTTGACATGTTGATGAATTGAATTCTAATTTATCTTGTGTCAAACTAGTAGGTTTGCTTTGAGTAAACCAAAGGTTTAAATTTTGGGGTATTTGACTAGCATTTATTTAGCGTGATTTAAGTACTTTCTTTGTTACACTTTCGATGAATTCTTAGTGCAAATTTATTGGTTTCATATTGTTTTGTCATTTTGTAGTTTTTAGTCGAGTTAAAACAAAATAACGAAAAAAGAGTACAAAATGGATTTTTTCGGAAAGATTGCAATTGAAGTGCTACGACACCAGAACCAAGGGCCATGACGCTCTGAGAGTATGCAACCCTATTCCCCACAAACATAAGCCCAACAGCAGGAGAGGCTTGCTACGTATAACAAGTTACGCAAACCATACGACATGAAATAGGAGTCATACAACCAGCGCAACCACCAACGCGACTCGCGCGCCTCAGACAGAGACTGTCGCAACCCATACACACACAACAAAGGATGACGCAACATGTGTTATCACCGTGCAACATGACCTGAACCGCACGACATGGGGTAAAATAAACTATTCCACTATGTTGAGTGAGGGTTGAATATTCGAACTAGGGCAACATGACTTGTTTATATATAGGAAAGGACGGCCAGAACTTGTAATATCGCGCTCATTAGCTTTGATTACGCTACACATAGTGTTCAAAAGTTGAGACAAAGATTTGTGAGAAGAAGTTCAAACGGAGAAGAGAGAAACACCATTATGACTTTACTCTTAGTTTTGTTTGCATACTCAAGAGTCAATAATTGTGAGGGAGAAGAGAAAGCAAAGGAGTATAGAAGATAACAAGGTGTCAATGTTCCACGGGATCTGAGAAGCTTTTCTTATCTCTTTTATTTGTTAATGTAGTTTAATTCTTATTCTTGTTGTTGAACTTATGACTATGAGTAGCTAAATTACTCTGCATTTCGAGTAGGGAGGTAGCTCTGATTAATGAATATACATATTTTTATTGTTTGATGATTGTTTGAGAGTACATATGCCTAAATTTATAATGTATGCTTAGTATTACTCTCGCTGGAATGGACGCACTACCCTGTGACCACCATTGTGTGAAATTAAGCTATTATGCATACATGTGATTTGTGACTTTGAAAAACTAATATAGTCATTGCACAATTCCAAGATCACACTAAATCCATCATTACTCAGTACATTATTTTGACATGAATGGATGAGTGAATAGAATTGCAAACTTCATATCTCTTCTAAAACGAGTGACAACTAGACTGGTTTTAATAGTGGTGTAGGTCACTAGAGAGTTATTGACTTATAGATACAAGATAACTCCGGTTATAGGTCACTGATCCATTAGGCAAAGAAGAACTCAAACAAGAATCAATAATTTAAAGAAACACATGTAGTTTGCTTATGAACTATCAAGTGTAAATTAGTAGTGAAACACAACTCCAAACATCTCTTTAGTCACATGTTTACAATATTAAGCAATCAACCCTCAATCATCTACGTTTATGTCTTATTTACTTTCTATCTTGCATTAAAATTCATTTAAACTATTTTCCTTTCATTCGATCTGCATTTAACTATTTTCCTTCACTCACATTTTTTTCCATTGCTTTCAACTCAATCTTTTCTTACATTCAAAACCATTTCCCCGAACTTGCCATCATTATTTTCTACATTCAACGCATTATGCATTCATACAACATTCACACAACAAAGGTAGCAACCATGACAACTACAAAATGCTTTTACATTTATGTGATTCGGAAAGTAATATACTTGGTTCATAACTATACTTACCATTTTATTATTACTTGATTGTGCACTTGCGAATAATGCATAGGTGTAGCAATTTACCTACTTGTCAAATGTCCCATAAGTAAGTGTAAAGAATTGGCAGAACTTCTAGAAGAACCAATTTTACAAGGTTGTAAGTTTAGTAAAGAGCAGTTAAGTGGATCAAGAATGTTAAGATTCATAACCAAGTGTCATACAACAAGAATTTCATTAGTCCAAGTGGCTTGCAAAAGACAATGTTTGGGAAAGAAAGTGAACTTTAAGCTGGCATTTTGAAGCAATTCAGATATATTGAGCAAATTTTATTTCAACTTTGGAACATAAAGAGCATTTTCTAATAGAATGTAAGGTGTCACCGAGACATTTCTACTTTATTTAACAAATTTAAGAGATCCATCAGGTAGGTAACCTGGAACTAACCTGGAACTGGCTTAGCTAAGGTTATGGGATGCACAAGAGTTGCAAAGTTGAAAACCATGTGTTTGGAGGCGCATGTGTCTATGATTGAGTGATTAGAGGTAATTGAAGAGAAAGTGAGGAAGCCTGGATTTGTACCAACAAAGTCACCAAAATGAGCAAAGTTTACTTTGCCTGCATCAAAAGGAATAAGATGTTTCATTTTGTCCTAGCTCATGAATGTATTCATCATGACCATAAAATCATTATGGAAATGCAACACTAAAGGTAGCAAAATTTATAGTGTGCAAAGTACAAGTAACAGTAATAGGGCCACCAATGGTTTCAACCAAATGAGCCATGCATTTAAAAGTTTGAGAGTTTTTTTTTTTAAGTTCCTTATACCAATGTGAACCCCAACCAACTTGCAACAAGTGTCACTCATATTACCTTTATGATGCGAGGTAATTTCATCTGTTGACTAATCACTCCACGTCAGACTAACCCAAGCTCTTTATTGTTCCTGAGTTAGCTCAGAGTTCAAGAAACTTGAGGCGGAATAGGCGTATGCATTGCGATGCCTAAGTCAGTTGATGCCCGGTGAGAGGTTAGACAATAAACATGTTATAGCTTAAATACAATGTAAATAGAAAATAGTTAAGTAAGTGAAACCTATTTGCTCGGTCGGGCTGAAAGCGACTCATACGCATTGGGAGTTTGTTGGTTTCGGACTGAACTTAGGACAAAGCCAAGCTGCTTACTTATCCCGGTTAGGAAATGAAGTGGAACGTAGTTTATTTTTTCTGGACAGTGGTCGTGTGTCACGTGTCACATTGGGCCTAGGGGTTGGACCTAATCATGTGGAAACGTTAGAAAATTGACACATTGGCACGTACGATTGATGTGTGTTAGGTAGCACGTTAGCTCTAGGGCTAACTCAGATGATGTGGCACAACTGACGTGTCGTATGTGGCGCATTAGCTCTAGGACTAACGTGCATGACGTAGCACAACTAACGTGTTGTAGGTGGCGCATTAGCTCTAGGGCTAACATGGATGACGTGGCACAAATGGCGTGCAATAGGTGGCTTATTAGCTATAGCCTAACGTGGATGAGATGGTACAGTTGACGTGCAGTAGGTGGCACGTTCGCTCTAGGACTAACATGGATGATGTGGCACAACTGACGTGTTGTAGGTGACATATGAGCATTAGGGCTAACGTGGATATGGCACAGTTGACTTGGTATAGGTGGCACGTTACCTTTAGGGCTAACATGACTTGAGAGCTCTCCCCCTTAATGATGATTTATGGAGTATTTATAGGTGCTTGTTTGGCTATTCTTGATGGGCTTAGGCCTCTACTGTTCAATTATGTGCAAGTTCACTAATTTGATCATAACTTCTTTAATGCTCATCGGAATTGAGATCCGCATTTTTGTGTTTGAAACTAAAAATCCAAGTCTTTCCAATGGCGTAGAGCCTATGGTCTGGTTTGTTGTACCCATACTATCGTGACATGTTAATTTTCAAAGGCCACATGAGCATATGGCGTTACACGTGAGCAATACAAATTATGCTACAATATAAGTCCCTAGTTTGTTCGGTGGTCGGAGCAGACGAGTGCCCAGCAAAATTATACAATAAGAAGCCATAATTTGCTTTTTGGAAATAGCTTGAAAATAGCTTGAAACCATAATATGTTAAAACTATGTAGTCAGTCTTGATGGCGAAAATGCTCTATTTGTCGAAGAGGCAAAATGTCTTGTATAAGGGGAGCTTGAGATGCATAAGGAGTTATGATTGGGGACTTAAAAAGAGGACAAAAAGACAATAGAGAATGCCACAAAAGAAGCTGTACAAAAAAGCACAAGTTGTTGCGGTAGAGTACAAGAAAATATGCAAGGAGGCTCAAGTTGTGGCTGAAGAGCGAAGTTAGTTACATCATAAGGCCATTGATGAGGCATATAATGCCAAAGAAAATTTTGAGGCCGCTCGACCCGAGCTTGCAAAGGTTCAAGTTGAACATAAGTGTGATGTGGATAGGTTCAGCAGGTCGGACAACACCTTCAAAAAATATTGAGTGGCCAATAAGGCATATATGAAGGAAGACCGTAAATCGAAGGTCATCATCGCAACTTTGAAAGAACAACTTGTGACTAACGTTGCTACTGCTAATGTCAACCTTCCTCCTAATGATGTCGTGGCATCCGACAATGTTGTTTTTCCTGTTGCTGCCTCTGAGATTATTCCTGCTATTACCCTTTCTACCATTGTTGTCATAGAGACAACAACTGTGGTGGATCCTTTCTTGACTATTACCGAGATAGTCGCCACCTCTGAGGCAACATTGACTATTGCGCCAACTTCTTCTGTTTCTGAATCTCATCCTTCTGATCTTGTTTTGATAGTTGTTTTGAGCATTGGTGATCTGATGAAGGTTATAGAGGTAACTAGTCAGTCTACCAGTGTGAATATTCTTGTTGGTGTTTGCTGGCGTCTCAAAGACAATTGGGTTGGCTTCGCTACTGAGGAGCATGCACGCATGGAGAAAAAAGATGAGGAATATCGTTGCAGTTCTTCAAAAGTTTCAGGTGGTCTTATAAAGGAACTCTTACTTGACATTGATGTGATAAAAGTCATGGAATGTGGTACTTCTGGGGAAAAGATGATGCTGTGAATGGTGGTCAGGCTTCTTGAGAGTAGAATTTGGCCTATTGGCTTTACCTTTTGACACTTACGCCTTTGTTTTTTGCTTCAACTTCTAGTAGATTTGATACTTGTTTTTTGTCTTTTTCTGGGACAAGTATAGTTTTATTCTTCTCTTTTTTTACTTTGCTTTGGTAGACATAGCTTTTTCTGATATCTGTTTTTGTTTAGGAAGTATTATTGTTTCTTTCTTCCCTCTGTGATCTTGCTTTCTTTATTTTGATCTTGCTTTCTTCCTTTATTGATCTCGCTTTCTTCCTTTATTGATCTCGCTTTCTTCCTTTATTGATCTCGCTTTCGTCCTTCCTTAATCTTTCTTTTATTGATCTATCTTTCTTCTTTTCTTGATCTCGCATTCTTCCTTTCTTGATATTGCTTTCTTCCTTTCTTGATCTAGCTTTCTTCTTTGTTTTCTTCCTTTCTTAATTTTGTTCTTCAATTTGTTTAATTCAGTAGGGCATACATTGATTGCCTACTTTATGGGATATTCGCTCAATAGGCTATTCATCTAGTTTATTTCAATTGGGCTTACATTGATTGCCTACTTTATGAGATATTCGTCCAATAGGCTCTTCACCGGTTTATTTTGGTAGGGCTTACGTTGATTGCTTACTTTATGGGACATTCGCCCAATACGCTTTTCACCTAGTTTGTTTCGGTAGGACTTACGTTGTTTGCCTACTTTATGGGATATTCATATAGGATATTCACCCAATAGGACCTTCACTTAGTTTATTCTGGCAGGGCTTAGGTTGATTGCGTACTTTACGGTATATTCGTCCAATAGGCTCTTCACTTAGTTTATTTCCATAGGGCTTACGATGTTTGCCTACTTTATGGGTATTTCACCCAATAGGTTCTTCATCTAGTGTACTTTCATCAACATGTGAGAATTTTGTGTCTTCACTTGTCTGTATCTTGTCTTAACTTTCTTGTCAGTGATTTGTTCCAATATGCTAGCAATCAATAATGTAGCTTTCTTTACAGAGATAACGTTGACATTAGTGCATTTCTTGTCATTGCTTATAATGTTTGTCGAGCGCTTGGGGCTCTGTTTCATGGGAATTTTAGAAAAAGGCTTGTTGCATGCATATTTTTCGAGCAATTGTGGCTCTTAATCTTTTTTCCTCTCTATTGTTGCGTATTTTCTTGTCTTGCCGAATCTGGTCCCTTAACCTTGTTTGACATGCTTCTTGTACGCTTTTGTAAGGTAATCAACATTGATTGATCCATCTGGTGTCATATTGAAAAATAATTATCTACACATTCTTAAGTTAAATATCAGTTGTACAATTTTTTTTAATATATATTTTAAGACTGCACTTGGATGCTTTTCAAAAGTCTTGCAAATAATGATAATTGAAGTTAGTTTGGTCTTCTTGCACTCTGTAGCTAGAGTGTAGTGACAAGTGTCTCTTGTGCCTTGTATGAACTTACGCTATTTTAGATCACTCAATGGTTGCTTTTGAAAGTTGTTGACATGGTGGCATTGTTGTTGTACGTGTTATTGTTGTTACTTGCATAGTAACTACAATTTGCATAAGCTATTTTCTCCAAATGGTGAGTCCCCCAAATTTGTATTGTAGTTAAGCTGATAATGATGGCGCGCCCGAATATCAGCATGACGACGATGTGATTGACTCTGAGAGAGATTCATATCCTCCATCCCTTTGCAAATGTTGGGTTATATGTGGCGTGTCTTGTGATACGCGTGTGAATGTGTTTTATTAGGTTGTATAGAGTGACGAGGTAGCGAGACACCTCTTGATTGTTGTTAGATTATGTGTTATAAGCTTGGTCTTCTTTTCCTCTCGAGTTGATCGATTGCGCTACAAGTGATGTTGTTCCTCTTGAATTTGTTGTGATATTATTGTTGTATTAAGGATCATCCGTCTATGGGGAGGATCTTTGATGTTTTTGAGTAGTTGGGGTGGTGTGGCCTTTTCAGTTGCTCTTGATTGTTGTAAGTTCATTTGTTATGAGCTTGAGATTCTTTGCTTCCTAGGTTGGTTAATTGCGTAACAAGTGATGTTCCTCTTAAATTTGTGGTTCTATTGACGTTGTATTGGGATCAACAGTTTAGTCTTTGGCATTTGTCGTTGCTCTTGTAGACCTTACCATAGTGATGAACACATGTCTTTCTTCTACGGCGCCACTGATGCGGGATGATTTGTTCTGCTGACTAAGCACTCTACGTTAGACTAACCCAAGCTTCGTATTGGTCTTGAGCTAGATTTGAGTTCGAGAAACCTACACTGAAAAACACGACACGTGAACTAAGTCGGGACTGACCCGACAAAGGCACTCTAATGCCTAAGTCAGTTCATGCCCGTTGAAGGACATGCCTATTCACATTACGTTTCGCGACCTATAACAAGATCAATACGAATTTGGGTTAGTCTGACGTGGAGTGCTTAGTTAGTAAACTATATCACACTACACCTCTTTAAAATGACAAACCCTAATCATACTGTCCAATCTAACACTATCCTAATAAATAGGATCAATAACATCAGGTTTGGGGATAGTACTAGTGACAAACCCTAATTAACGCTTGACACCAAGTGCAATTTTAATTTGCCCAAACGACTCCAAGGCCGGTAGTTTTGGATTCTAGCGAGAGGAATTGATGAGAGATTGAGACCGGGACGATCGGAGCTTTGCAATTGCAGTGATCCATTAAACAAATTGCCATGGAGAGCAGAAGAACCTGTAACTTTCGAATTTGGAATCGCATTCGAATCATGATTCAACATCGAAAACAAATGTAGCATAATACAAATGCAAGAATCGAGAAGAAAAGAAGAGTAATTCTAGAGAATTGGTGAAAAAAAATGTGCGGAATCAACTGCCAGGAGAATCTCTGGCGAATGTTACCATGTACAAGTGCAGTGCACAATTGAGTAGAGAGAGAAAAAATTTATTTTGATTTATCAAGTGAGTTACAAACTTAGCTGAAAGAGTTAATATAAGAGCTAATTACATTCAAGCTTAATTAACTATTACCTAAGCTGAGAGAAATGATAGAAAGAACGAAACTACCAAGTATTTACAAAGTAGCCCCACAGCCTATAAACGCAAGAGAAATTATGTGTTATAACTACCGCTAATTGAGACTCATGCTGCTGAAACGAGTGGAGAGGAGACTCAATCTTCCCATAACAAAAGGAGTAAAAATATCATCAACAACGTTAGCCATACATAGCAGCAAACTGTTAACGAAGTGTCTGGAGAACAGAGCAGTCAAGAACAAGTACAACGGTTAAATATCGATTTGAACCTGAATGACTTTGATTCTATATAGCGTACGACACCAGTTTCTAATGATTTTTCGAGAAGAAAATTTGTACAAAATTAATAAAATTATAAAAGGATTTTGTACAAAATTTTCGATACTACAAAATAATTTTAACGATTATCAAATACATATAGAGCGAGAAATTAACTACATACATATCTTCGAGGCCACATACGATCATATCTATTTTCCTCGTAGATCAAACTATTAGGCTAAAAGAACTCCAATGACCTAAAGAGTTCGGGAAGCAAATGTGCTTCTCGCGAAACGCGTGTGCGCAATTACAAATTTCACCTACGACCTACCTACTACCCAATAGTCAAAACCATAGACCTCTAGTATCTGGTAAAAATCTACGCAATGTAAATGTTTAATTAACCAGTTGATCTTCAGATAACAGCCGACAAATGCAATCCTCCTCTTTTGCATAAAAGCCGAAAATCCAATCATGATCCTCTTCGATTGTATGATTACCGGTAATTTATCACTACACAATACCTAATAATTAGCGAACTTCAGAGGACAGTCGGATTATTATTAGCAGTTGCTATAACAACATTGCCGAATGGAAAGAACGTACCAACTACCAAAGATTTGTCCGTTCCGAAATAAAGTATATATTGACTATTGAAAACGATATCAAATATCGGGGCATTGCAAAAGGACATATATGCGGTAGGTGCTTGCATCTGCCTTGTTCATTTAATTTAGAAAAACCCCAAGTTAAAGATAAAAATATTTAATGTATACTGATTTGTTTAAAATATATATATGGCGGCATTCGATGTTAAAATTTCAAAATTGATACTTATTTAAAAAGAAAAACTATGTCAAAATTAAAGTTGTATTGTCAGTGTTGTCAAATTATCGGTTCATTTTCAAGCACAAATGTGTGATAATTCACTTGTTCAAAAAAGTATACAGTTAAGCCTTATCATCGTTATGCATCTGAGTACCTCATCTAGTTATATTACTGCATATAGTAAGTAGTACGCAACACAATGACTTATATTATACCAGAATCTTATAAATCAAGTATATAGCAAGTCTTAATCGAATTATATAGGTTGAATTATTAGCTGTAACCTACTGAGAATTATATATGCATTTACAAATACACTGCACACGCGCTCACACACAGACACAATATATATATATATATATATATATATATATATGTATAAAGAATGTCTGAAAAAGCCTGAATAGATTTATTTTTTGTGTTTGCTCAACTTTTCTAAAATTTTACTTGAAGATTCATACTCTAGTAGTGGAATGGTTCCAATGATCCGCGTAAAAGTCTAGATTTTATTTTTCCACATAAAAAGATATAAAAAATCCATGCACTAAGGATCCTTATGTTTGGCATTTAACTTTTGGAATTGCAAGAACAACTAGATCAGAGCACCTACCGCAACTATGTCGTTTGTACTGAGTCCAGGATTTGTATCATTTTCGTGACAGGCAAAATTTAACTATTTCGAGACGTCCAAATATTTGGTAGTTCTAGTTCTACCCATTAAACAATGAGAAATAATTTATAATTTTAAGAAAAAAAAAACAGTGAAAAAGAAGAATGAGACTTTGAACACCTTTTTTTTTTTCTTAATTAGGGCATGGACGACAAATTCGCGGTGCTAACAAATTAATATTAATTTGGTACAAATTTGTCTGTGCTACACGTAGGGGTGTTCAAAAACCCGCTCACCCAACCTGCCCGCACCGACCGTTCTCACCCGCACCAGCTGTGGTTTTATTAATTTGCACATATAGGTGGATTTACCTTGTCACCTGCCCGCCACCCGCTTCATCCGCACATTTTTTTTTCTATTATAAGCTTCTAATAGTAAATAAACGAGAATTTTTTTTTATAGTTGTATGCCTAATATACCATGCTAAATATTTTATACTTCAATTGCTAATGGATGTCTTCAAAATTACGAATTGAATGTATTAGTGACTAATTGTGTTATATTATATTATAAATAAATTATATGATCAAAATATTATAGTTTACTTTTTTAAAGTACTTATTTTTGGTGTTACGTGGTTGTTTTTTATCTATAATCATATAATTGTTTTTCCAGGTTTTATTGTTCTTTTTTTCTAGCCGTAAAATCCGCCACCCACTCGCTACTTGATCGCCACCCGCAGTTGTTGCAAAATAAATGCATCCGAACGGTTTGGAAAATTGACAACCCGCTAAATTTGGTATGGTGGATTTTCTTGTGTGCACTAGCTAAAAATCGCCCTCGAACACCCCTAGGTACACGTAACACAAATCTAAGGAACTTATACACGAATTATGCTAAACTATTATCTTCTACAAGATTCTAGTGTAGCCATATCCGGAACACAAGTAGACTAGACGCCATTGAGTAGACAAATGTGTAACGTTCCAAACGGTGAAGACAGGCATGTCGAGGATTTTAGGCACGTCGAGGATTCTGGTATGTCAAGGATTTCGAACACGTCGAGGATTATGGGCACGTCGAGGATTTTGGCACGTCATGGGTAAGAATAAGTTGAGTATTCTAGCACATCGAGGGTTTAGAACATGATGAGGAATTAACACATGTCAAGTATACGGGTATGTCGAGTGTCAATGCTCGACGTGTGGATGTGACGAGTGTTGTGCAATTAATAAGCCTGCCTCAGTTTTCGGGACGGGGGTATTTATAGACATGAGGGAGCGGGGACCAACCATGCATTTCCCGGAAAATCCCAAACATGTTGAGTTTTTATCTTCGACATGCGCTTATGTTTAGCTTAAATGCTCGACATGTTCTTACCGGGAGGCACGCCTCTAGGTGGCCCAGATCCGTTGGGCCGCTATTTTAGCCCATACCATGTGCCCCCCCAAATTGAAAATTATTGTCGTCGAGAACATTTTCACATGACACCATTGAGTAGCCTAGGTCCCCCTAGTATTCAGGTCAGTTGGTGCGAAAATACTTGAGACATCAATAATTTATTTGATTAGATGATCGCTCCCTCAATATCGCGGTTCATCTATTTTAGGAGAGATTGGACTGGAAATTGCATGTTACGGTGGTGAGAATATATATATATATATATATATATATATATATATATGCCTAGGAAAATAACTTGTCATGTGTCTATGTCGAGTATTTTACACTTGATGTGTGAGATGAATACAAATGCCTGGCATGTCGAAGAAAACAACTCGACATGCTCAACATGTTCGAGCATGCTATGCTCGACATAGATAACGTAGGTTCCATATCGAGGATTCGTAAAACTCTACATGGGAGGTAGAAATGCGTCATTTATGGCAATTTCAGCGGCTCGAAGTCTTATAAACAGTGAGAGGGCGGAGAGAGAAAGTATTATACTCTTGGGAAAATTTTGCCGCATTTGTAGCGAACACGTTGAGCTTCTTAGGAGTGTCGAGGATTTTTGTTCGATGTAGGGAAATTCGACATAACGAACAAGTCGAGTGTAATTAAATTCGACATATATTATATGTCGAGCATACAAAAAACTCGACCTATAGGAAAACGCTCGACATCTGTAACTAATCGACATATAGTCAAATGCTAAACATCTTATCTTAGTCTAATTTTCCAAATTTCGCGAAAAGTTTCCTGACTCAACTTATTTTTTATTCTTTGCACTAGGTTTTCTCAGTGTGTGCATTAAGATACAAGGTAGGCTCCAGATTTTAATTTTACGTTTCGTTCAATTCTCGTTTATTTTTATTGATATGCGTATAAAGGTTTAGATTAGGTTTATTTGTGTTTATTTTTACAAGATGTCTCATTGGGGATATGGTAGTTCGAAGTCGGAGGGTCGACATGGTGAATTAGGTGATAAGAGTATGACCTAGCCTCGTATTTTGGGGTATAGAATTTATAAAGGACTGGACCCCAAAATGTGAGACGTGTCGCAATTGTTGGTTAACAATACTTATGCGGGAAAAAGAGCCAAAATAAGGATAATGTGGACCTTGATGATGCGGGTCGGGGGGAAGAGGGTGACCTTGGCTTAGGTGAGGGTCTCGGTCAAGACTATATCGCACCCAAGAGAGATATGAGGACATGATAGCCGATCCATTGCGCAACCCCACATAGTATAAAGAAGTATGATCTCGAGGGATATGAGATACGATTCCCTGGGCCGGATGAAAGAATGCATACGCCCCCGGAAGGGTAGATCACCGTGAAAGCAAAGCATTTTATCAACCGTCTTTGCTTTCCCATCAATCCTACGTTGGCAGTTTTGCTAAACAGCATAGGTGTCTGCTTAGCCCAATCATGTAGGTTGTTCAATGGCATTTATATTGGCGATGAAGGCCTTTGAAGCCCCTTGTACGGGACTCAAGGTAAAAATGAGTATTTCTATATACGAGGAAAGAAAAGTTTAATGATCGCTCGAGGTGTGGGTGCACCCACATGGGAGAAAGGTTTCTTTGACCACATAACTGATCATGAGTTTGATCTTACAAAAACGACTCAGGCTGAGGTGGTTAAGGCTGGGGTTTATCGCCAGAACCTTATGTTGGCGAACATAATATTTATATAAATGTTCTAGGCCCGCGATATAACAGTTATTATGGTGTCCTAATTTGCCTTACGTTTATCTTGCAGGTATATTAGTCATGAGGTGCCAGAGTAGGATGAGGAAACTTATAGTTGCACAACGTGATCAGCTGTCAGAGGGCAACGTTGTGGAAAATACACGGGGATAGAAAGGAATGTTATCCCAAGCCCGGGATCCTTTGAGGTTGCAACTAAAGGATGAGGGTGCTTTTGAAGGGCACGAAGGTGTGGAGTTTGATGGTCAATAGACCATTCAAGGTGTGGTAGGCGATGCTAGGATAATTAGTGTCCCACCTCTTGTGCCTTCCAAACAAATGATGGGGTGCACCTGGTTTGAAATGGCGTAAGAGGTCAATCCCTGAGAGCGGGGCGATTATTCAGACTTCATGCGATTATAGCATTAACGTCAAGGGATATGAGTTTAGTGAAGAGGACGTGTTCAAGGGAATGCATACGTACTTTCCCGTTCTGGTGCAAAAGCCTTTGTAGAATCAGAAGGCAAGAGAGATGCTAGAGCGGGACAGAATACATGTCTTCATGCTGTAAGTACTTGTCAATTTTGGTAATACGAGCATGTTCACCATTTCTCGTCACTAATTGATTTTTATTCGCCTTTCAGATTGTCAAATTCTTATCCTCATGTGCGAAGATTGTATCCTCAATGGAGGCAGACCAGACTGAGTTGACGAGGAAGTTGATGGAACAATCAGAGCAACTTTTGGCCTTTTGACCCTTCGGTTGTGAAGGAGGCACTTGCGGAGAAAGAGAGAGCTATGCTAAAGGGCAAGGAGGCCAATGATATGATCTGAGCAGCTCGAGTTGAGGCTGACAAGGCTAAGGGAGAGTTGAAGCATGTGAACTGGCCACGGGTTGAGCTGTGAATGAGAAAGAGGATGCTTAAAATAAGGTGAAGGACCATGAGACTGAGGTCGTCAAGCTTTGTGCGGATCAGGGAGTGGCACCAGGGGTTCCACAAAATATGGTAATTTTTTTGGTATATTTTCATTTATCTTGATGGCAAATAGATAGTCATTCTCTGTTATAATTAGTATGTTGGTAACACCTATCAGGATATATGCCTGGAGCGTGGGCATCAAGACCACTTGGAGGCCCAAGAACTGACAAAAAATGGTCATTTTTTAGGTATATTTTTGAGTATTTTGACGTTTCTCAGTTGGATTTGACTTTAGGATTTGACATGAAGCCAGCGAATGATTCTAATGAAGACGATGATGAGCCAGACGAAGATGTCTTTGCCCTTATCCTCAAGAACAAAGACGTTGTTATGGTTAGTATGAAGAATGCTTCGAAGATTACAGATATATGACCATTTTAAATCATTGCGTAGCTTTTCTTTAATTTGTTTTTTAAACATTTTGAACCATTGCAATCCTGGAAGAGTGTCTTTCTAAGTTTTTCGGTACCGTTTCAGGTAAAGGCTGCCATATCACCTTTGA
Organism: Linaria vulgaris; assembly: GCA_948329865.1. Classification (NCBI taxonomy): domain Eukaryota; kingdom Viridiplantae; phylum Streptophyta; class Magnoliopsida; order Lamiales; family Plantaginaceae; genus Linaria; species Linaria vulgaris. Next base: position 16,902,236 of record OX415252.1, read on the forward strand.
TAAGAGACTTTTCAGGTACCCTTTCAGGTAGAATCAGTCGTATAACGTTCGACAAAAGACTTCTCGGTTACCCTTTCAAATAGAATATGCCATATAACTTTGGATATGAGATATTTCTTGTACCATTTTTAAGTAGGATCTGCCATGTGGCTTCATAGGAGTTATTTTTTGGCGTGCCCACCTATCGCACGAATATGCTTAGTTGTGGAAGTAAGATTTGATCTAAGCAGTAAGAGGGACATGCAGCGGAATAAAAACTTTTAAAGATAGTGGTAGAGACTGGATAGATTGTAGCTTGCCTTTGTATCCTATGATATGGGAATCAAGCAGATGTAGTTCCTGTTTAATTACAGTCCAGCCCGCGATGTGGCAATTTAGGCAAAATGTAATTGTTCAATCCCAAAAAGAAATTGTTCATGCATAATTAAAGACAGTAAGGTAAACTTATAACATCAGCTGGATCACTCCAATGAAGCTCGATCCCCGACAGCTAGGGCTTCTAGTTCTGCTGCATCCTTTCGCCTAAGGGTCCCGAGGCATGCGATGAAACAGACCCATATTCGTTTTTTCTCCTGTATCGTCTGGGTTGGTAACTTTATGTTCTGATGGTACCTCGACACCGCGACCTAGATGGGATTCAATGTTGGGTGGCCTATGATGACATTATAGGCAAAAGGCTCAGCTATAACCAAGTCTTGAACATTGAGGATCCTTCTTTGAGGGCTCTTCCCGGTGAAGTCGGCAATGTGACTACTCCCAAACGATCCACTTTCGCTCCACCAAAACCATGTAGCGGACTAGTGATAGGTCATATAACATTGTGGCCTAGGGCCATCTTTTCTAGGGTGTATGAGAATATAATGTTTCCCGAGCACTCATTGTCAATTTTTACCTTCATTACATTGTAGTTAGCAATATCTAGAGTAACCACAAGAGGACGGTTTAGCTTAAGTACCTGAATGGCTTGTGGGGAGACCCAGAGTTGATCTTTCTTTGTAAATGTTATATCTTCTTCAGGTAAATTCTAAATCTCCATCCTTGTGAAGGTCACGAACTTATATGTGTGTATATCTCAGGTTATCCTTTTTGTGGCCCTTGGGAGAATTGGCCACCTTGAGGCCCTTACATATCATGGTGATCATCTCCCTAGGTGGAGCATTGACAGCACTATGGTTTTGGTGGCTTGGTGCTTAAATAGCCTTTTGCTTATCTTTTCATGGTAAACGGGAACGACGCCTCTTAGTCTGGTTTTCTAGTTTGTTCAAATCTCTCCTTTTCAGACCAGCCTCTCAATCTCATCCTCAAAATACTTGTAATCTTATTTGTTGTGGCCATTTTGGTGGTGGTATTGGCAAAACCTCTTCGAGTATCTCATGGCCGATGAGTCCTTCATCTACATTGGCTCATTCAACCAACCGTTCTTCTGGGCTAGTGCAAAGACAATCACGATATCTTTGCTAAAAGAGGTGTAACTCTTTGGTGATATGCCTCTTTTGCGATCATTTATGTCTATGTTCTAGCTTCTGTCATCCTTTCCCCTTGGTCTATTCTAGGATTGGTTTGTAGAGCTCTTAGTTTCCATCTTCTCATCATAATACGCAATTCTATAGGCGAGGTCATTGATTTGATCGATGGTTTTTGGCTCTTCAGCCAGGTAACGTTGCCTCGGACCTCTTGTGTCTAGTTGCGCTAAAGGGAACATTAGCCACATATTGCCCTTGTGGCTTATTGACCTTGAGTAGTTCCTCATTCAACCTTCTCATAAAATCCATAAGGTTTTCTTTTTCCCTTCTGCTTAACTAATTATAAACGGTTAAGGTTGGTCAAGCTTCTCTTCTTCGTACATAATTGACTCTCAAACTTTCTTCTAAGCTACACATAGCTTACCAGTGAACCAACTGGTATCCTAGCGAACCAAACAAGCGAACCCCGGTAAAAGTTTTGCTAAGATTCTTGCATGCAAGTTATTTATGAATCCATAGAGTGAGAGGATTATGTTCACATAGAAGAGGTGTTTAGAGGGATCACTATTTCCATTATAGGCCTTTAGCTGTGGGATTTTCTCTCCACGACTCAATGCCTCAGCCTCAATCTTATCATAGAAGGGGGTGAGCCTGATGTGGCCAGCTGCCTGCATCATCCTCATCTGAACCTCATCTCTTTCACAATTCAGGCGCTTTATCCTTCTTCCTATTTCTCTCAAATTGGCTCTTCGGTCGACCGTCCTTTCTTCAGATCCTTTAGAGGCACCGCAGTTCATATGCGAATCCACTTCGCCATTCTAATTTTTGGCTCTTGCCCTATCCAGTGAGGCCCAAACACCTGAATCATGGGGTCGTGGAGGCTGCTCGACGGCTCTCTAGACCGGTGGGATGGGTTATGCTACAGTCATAGCCGCCCTTATAGCAGCTTAAACCGTTGTAGTGATTTGTGCAATCACTGCAGGAAATAGGGTTATCGACTGCACTGGCACCGCCGGTGACTTATTGGTGCCGGAAGTTCTCGGCTAAGATGGGTGTGCTCGCACGCTCGTGGATCCTATTGCTGTACCTCGGTGGGTGGTAACGGAGGGTGCCTAACCATGTGATAAGTGGAAGAGAATGTTGCCCTTACGTTAGCTTGTGTGTCCATGGTTGCTGAGTTCATCTCAGATATTGACCGGGTCACACAATCTTTCTAGCGTCCTCTAGAATGTGGTGTTCCTACAGACGACGCCACTAATTTTGTACAAATTCGTCTAGGGGTACAAGTAATAGAAATCTATGGATCTTAGACATGAACTATGCTAAACTATTATCCTTTACAAGATTTCGGTGTAGCTTTATCAGGAACTCCAAATAACTGGACGCCATTGAGTAGACAAATGAGGAAGCTTTCGAGAGGTGATGACATGGATGTCTAAAACGTCAAGAACTATGCCACGTTTAGGATTCCGGACACGTCTAGAATTCTATGAACTTCGAGGATTCTGGGCACATCGAGGATTATGGAACATCGAGGGTTTAGGACATGTTGAGTTTACGGATATGTCGAGTGTATGGGTATGCCAAGTGTTAATGCTCGACGTGTGGATGTGAATAGTATTGTGTAGTTAATGAGCCTGTCTGATTTTTTAGGACAAGAGTATTTATAGACTTCAGAACGGGGAGACCAGCCCTGTGTTTCCCGAGAAGTGTCAAACATGTCGAGTGTTTATTCTTGACTTGCGCTTATGTCGAGCATTTGTGCTCGACATGTTCTTACCGAGGAGGCACTCCTCAGGGCCGACCAAAATCCGTTAGGGGCACTAAACTAGACTGCTATACATCTTAGCCCATATCAAATATTGAATTAGTAAATCAATTCCATCATATGTGTTAGATTAACGAAAGTACGGTGTGAAATAACTAGTGGATCCGAAGTGGGACCACCGAATGCAGGAGTGCTCAATATATCATTCAACAACAAAACACAGTTAATTACGAGACATCATACTCTCCTCATTTCTTATGCTAGTTTTATATGATACTAGAAACTTTGGCACGCGGTCTCCGCGCAATTAATCACTTCTTTTAGTTTTAAAGTAAATATGGTAAATATTTTAATTTGAATATGAATAGAAAATCCACATATCCTAACCTTCTTTTTTATGTAAGAGATTATTTAATAACTATTTCCTTTAATAAAAAGATTTAAATAATAATGAAGGTAAAGTAAATTACAGTTATATCCCGACTAATAATAAACTTTCATAGTGTGTAAAGGGGTAAAAAAAGAAATCAAAAGTTTGGTCTAAACATGTCTTCCTTTATATAATAGTATACGTATTAATTACGATAAAGCTAATTTATATCACAATTTTCCTCAAGTTGTAATGATATATATATATATATATATATATATATATATATATATATGCGCGTATAATAATTCTGACATGTCACGGGTGGAACCATAATTTTTTACTCTTTTAACTTTGAATAAATTAAATAATAGATATACATATATTAAAAATGATAATATCATGTATAAAATAAAATAAAAAAATATCTTCTATATATCTGGTACAAAATAATTAAAACTACATACTGAATAAAAATGTTATTGTAATTAACCTCTACAGGTTTATGAAAAACAAAACTCACCGAAAACACTTGTACGCGTGGTGTTAGGAATACCATACTTAGAATTTAAAAAATTATTTTATTCTCAATCAAGCAAGGAAAAGTGGATGTATAAAACTAGAAAAAGAAATATCAGCATATGAAAAAAACCTTTAATAGTCGTACTTTCAAGCTTCTACCGTTAAATATTTATTATAAATTGCAAAAATATAAACCTTATATTTTGGGTATATTTAACTACTCACCAAAAATAATAACCGAAAGCAACCCTGCTTGTGAGTTTTAATCCACACCCAAGGTTTGATTTGGATTGTCTGAACAATTGTCGAAATGTCCCCTCGGTCTATATGGAAGACATTCTTTTTTTGTAATGTCAATTGACCAAATTACAATGAACCAAATGCACCGCCAATCTTCTTTACCATAGGTAAATATTCGCGAATTGTCTAAACCAATTTTTAATACTAACATTCAAGGCCGACTGAAAGCCGAACCACCCAAAAATATTTTGCCAAACCTCATTAACATAGGGACACTTAACAAAAAGATGGTTTGTATCTTCCTCTTCCTCTCCACCAAAAGCACAATACAAATCAGCTCCATCGCGGACTCCCCTACTCGCCAAGTTTCTTTTAGTCGGTGTTTTGTCGAGCATAATTCGCCAACAAAAAACCTTCATTTTCACGGGTGCATTTACTGCCCACAAAGCTTTAAAAGGCTTCTCCCTCATCTTAATATTTTTTTGTTTCTCGTATGCTAATTTCGCTGTGTAAACTCCCTGAAGCCTCCCCACTCTCCATCTCCACTTGTTTATCCAAATTAATACAAACATTAGACAGAGAAAGTTCCTGATTTCTAACCAACAGGTGGGTGAACCAACGATAATTTATGGCATGAATGTATAATCCCTTATGTAAATTCTAAAATTTAATACACCTTTAGTAAAATTTAAAAATCAATAAATACACTTGATTGGTCTTATATAAATCATGTACAGTATCAACAATTCTTTTTGATGCGTAAACAAAAGTACAGTACCAAATATAGGAACTCAAAACTATTAAAAACATTAGAACATTGTAATAAAGCTTACATAAAAGATTTTATATTGATTTGCAGGAAAATTTATATGGGAAAGAAGAAAGGGAATGAGCAAAAAAGTTATCTTCGAGTTATTTGACTTCGCTTATACACAACATATGTGGGTAATACTTTGACTTCCCTATCTTCTATATATATATACAACAATATGTGGGTAATACCATGAAATCTCAAGATAAATTAACTTATCAAATTCTTCCTACAAAATAATATGGGTGGGAAATAAATTTATATATCAAATATCGAATCTTTCTGATTTTCAAACTTTAATGTTCCCACACAAATGTAAAAATTCAATTCAAAGTCTATTTATATACACCTAATGATTATAATTTTATATAATCTATATATTGGGCTTAATATATGAGAAGTTGGTTTTAATAACTGGTTTGTAGTAGGAAAAAATTTATATTTATTTTATTACAATTGTATTAGATAGTAAAATACTTTTGCCGAATAAATAGTTGAATTACTCCTATCTTGTTTCTGGTTTCCTATCTCAAATGCACATTTCGGAAAGAAATTAGTAGAACAATATCAAACACACAGTTCAAAAAGGAAAGTTATTTATTTCCGAAGAATGTTCTTTTTCTTTTTCTTTTTTTCAATGAGGAATCAGCAAACCAAGCCCTAATTAAAAATCTGCGAAAATCTGTAAATCTATCTAACATGATCAGACCCACATGCATGCATAGCCTCTAAAGTCATACACTTTGAAATTAAATGAGTACAAAAAACGAAAGATCTTCATTGCAATTGGAGGCTAAAATTCAGATTGACAAAATGCCCATGCAAAATTTTAGTTTCGTTAATTAATTATATTCGTCATTTGCTTAAGCAGCATATGAGATCTTTATAGCTCAACAAATCTGAAAAATGAGTTATTGTCATCATTTTTATATATATAATATATGTAACGTACAACTCCAACTAAATATTTGTGGTGTTTGTGTATGTATGTGTCGATTCATGCATAGCTCTTCAGCAAATTATTAGGCCATGCATGTAATAAATCAGATGCCGGCCCCAGCTGTGTCAAGTTAATTTGTTTTCTTATCAACTACCATTGGCCAGTACGTATTAATGTTTTTCCTATATATAGCCTTACTTGCATCTTACAACACAAAAACATATATAGCTAGAGAGCAATTTATATAAGGGATTAACCATGGGTTCCAGTACTAATACTTGTGTTAGTTTTATATGTGTTTTTGTGTTTGTCCTAGTTGGTTCAGCTTCATGCGGTGTCCAAAACCCAGTATGCCCTTTCAATTACGAGTTCCATTCCGGCGACGGGTTCTTTGACGTCGGCAATGCCGCTCAAGCTGATCCTAGCCTTCCAGTTAATAACTGGCCTTATGGTAAGACTACTCCTGGGTTCCCCAATGGCCGTTGGTCCGATGGTCTCTTGGACATGGACTATGGAGGTATATTAATGATACTGACATATAAGTTACAAGTGATTTCTATGATTATAATACATATGTCGTTAATTAATTATCATGACATATATTTTGCGCGTAGGTACTGCTTTTGGTTTTACGACGGTTACGCCTTCTTTGAGTGCATGTGCCTCCTCCAAGGCAGTCATCTTTTCTTGGGCCAGCAGTCCAGTACTTGATCGTAGCTTCTTCAAACGAAGGAATGTTACTCTTACGCCATACGCCGTTCCTCTTAGCGATCAATTTGTGCAGTTTAGAAAGCATCTAAAATCCATATGTTCCACGCCAAAAGGTTTATCACAGTAACATTTAAATATAATCCTACAAACAAGTGATTTCATTAATAGAAACCTTACTGGTGATATTATTTATGATTATGCACATAAAACTTCCACAGTACATCTATATACTAATTAATAATTACAAAATTTTGTTGAATCAGCATGTCAGGCTATAATGGCAGACTCCATATTCATATTTGGTGACGTCGAAGCAAATGATATCGGAATTCCACTGAGCCAAGGCAAATCCATCCAAGAAGTTAGAAATTATGTTGCATTTGTTACTCAAGCCTCAATCAGCGCTACAAAAGTAATAAATCAATTATATATATATATGTATATATATATATATATATATTGTGAAAACCTTGACTTAACCAATGATCTAACGAGGTGATATTTTCAATCGAGAGAACTGACTGTCGGAAATACTAATTGTACTTAATTTTTGATTGTAGGAGTTAATAAAGATGGGTGCCACACGAATTATTCACCCGGGAAATGCTCCTATTGGATGCTTCCCTTATTTATTGACAAAATTTGCCAATAGCGGTGAAGAGTATGATGAATATGGCTGCTTAAAGAGGGTTAATGATGTCATTAAGGACAAAAACGGGATACTCCAAAGAGCTGTCGAAGGTCTGCAGAAAAGATATCCACGTCGCTACATTATTTTTGCCAACGTATATGATCCTTTCTTACAAGTTATCAATGGATCCTTGAATGGTATGTGTTTTAACTTCCTTTTGTACAAATGAAATATTCGTTTTATTCATTTGATTAATTGCGTCTTCATGCATAACTAAAAACACATACTGATCATATGTATATATATGTGTATATGTTATTTAATCTATATATAAATTAATTTGTCTCATTTAGCATATCAGTTATTGACAATCGCAAGAAATTACATAAATACGTACTGATAATTTTTTGTTGTATATGACAGGTCCTTACAAGGAGAACACCCTTAAAGCTTGTTGTGGAACTGGAGGGAAATATAATTACGATAGTGAAAAGTTTTGTGGAACCTCATCACTGGTACCTGTTTGTGATGATCCACAAAATTACATACACTGGGATGGGCAGCATCTAACTCAAAATGCTCACTTACAGCTCAACACAATTCTCAAACAGGGTCCTTCTGAGGGTCTCAACTGCTCAATGCCCGGGCCACCAAATTTGCAGTTATATAGCTCTATTTAAGCACACTCGTCTAAAACGAATAGTGTGTGCGGCCAATAAAGCTTGATGTATCAAGCTATTTCTCAATAATTGAATGCTATATAATTAGATATGTTAAGTGGTTGTGTGTAATTGGAGGTAATCAAGCTTTATGCTCAACTCCTCAGTTTTATGTATTCTGAACTGGTGGTAATTAAGCCTTATGCTCCAGTCGTCCACTTTGTGTTCTTAAGCTCATGAATAAACTTGTACTGGATCGTCCGGTTTCCTATCAAATTAAATTTTAACTTCACTTATTCCACACTAGTAGGTTTATTTTTTCTTTTTTCTTTTTCCTTTTTTGGTTATATTAAAATAATATATTATAAAATTAAAGTAGTTAATTAGCACCAGTTCTTGGAAGTTCTCAGTGGGTAAACCTCAGCCAAAGGCAAAATCGAGAGTGAGCAAAAATGAAACTGAAGCAACAATGCAAAGCAGTGAAGGGGATTAGTTAGAAGACCAATCTGAAAAAGAATTTACAAGAAATGGAGTAATACACGCGTTTAATATATAAACATAAACGCGGTTATATACTTTTCTTGGAGGGGGTGGCAAATGATTATGTTCAGCTGCATTAAGATTCACCCCGCGAGATTCGGGTCAAATGGATTTAAATATTGCACGATGGACCTAACAAATTGCAATATCTGTTATAAATTCTGCTTAAGTTACTCCAACTGCGGGCCTATGATGGGTCCAGCAAGTTAAATTTATTAACCCTGAACCTTGACACAGTCAATAATTTAATTCGCATAATTAATCAGGTTGAATCAATTAAATTCTCGCATTATTGGTATAGTAGTTGATACATGGTTTCTTACCTATAGAATGATGCCTACTATAAAAAGAAAAATCATCCTAAGAAAAAGAAAAAATCAACATACAAATAATTGCACACACATTTTTTCTTAGTTTTGCAAGTATCTTTTGTGTTCGACAGAGGAGGCAGTATTGCCCTTCAATTGCTACTTCACGTGACAGACATTGCACTACAAGATTCAGGGGTCTTTAGGGACCGCCCAGGCGGTCCCTAAAGACCTTTAGGGACCGCCCAGCGGTCACCAAAAGGCGGTCGCGGATTGGACCCCCACCCTTTGGCGACCGCTTGGCGGTCGCGGGGACCATTTCCCTCGACCGCAAATTTAGGGACCGCCGGGCGGTCCCTAATGACTTATGGCGGTCCCCAATAATATTCAGACTTTTAGGGACCGCCCAGCGGTCCCAATAATATTCAGACTTTTAGGGACCGCCCAGCGGTCCCCAATAATATTCATAGCCCTGGTGACCGCTCAGCGGTCACCAAATCTATGAATATTATTGGGGGCCGTTGGGCGGTCCCTAAAAATCTGCGGCAGAATAAAAAAAAACCAATATTATTCCGGAAATTTACCAGAATATTATTGGGTTTTTTGTATAAATTGCGTGTAAATATGTGCAACAAACATTTACAAGAACAAAAACAAACAAAATAATGATAAGAAAGTAAAATTAAATGAACGTTACCAAAATAAAACAAAGAAAATAATGAAATAAAAGTAAAAAATAAATGATAGTTATAAAAGTAGACCGAAAACAATGAAAAAGAAGAAGAAAAAGAAATGAAGAACATATTGTTGGTGTTTTCTTGGCATTTGTTAAAAGAAAAGAGAAGAAAGCTTGTGTTTTGGGATTTGAAGAAAAAAGCAAAGAGTGTTTGTTTATAATTGGTAAAAGAAAGAGGAAATGAAAAGTTTTGTTGGATGATTTTTATTTTTGGGATTTAGGAAGAGAAAAATGAAAAGAGAAATTTTAGAGTTGGGTGTTTTTGAAGAGTGTTGAAAAATTGGATAGGAGAGTGGTGGTATATATAGAATAAAGGGCGAAAATTTTGAATTTTCGGAAATTTCAAATTTCTCCCCCAATCCCGCTTATTTTTTTAACATGTAGGGACCGCCGAGCGGTCCCTAAAGATACTTGGTGACCGTCGGACGGTCCCTAATGACATGTGGTGACCGCCCGACGGTCACTAAATATGGTTTTTAGGGACCGTCCGGCGGTCCCTAGTAATATTCATACGTGTTTTTTTGATTATATGAAACGATTTCCATGTGTTTTTGATTTTTAGCAACAAAATTCATTATAACATGTCAATTGAAGTAACAAACGATCATAAAACCACTAATTTAGTTATTTAATTGTAGATTGAATGAGATTGAGAAAGTTTTTAACGTTGAACCTATTCTACGTTATACGTACAATTAATCATCGTATGTTCTTTCAATTTGTATGAAACTTTGTAATTTTGTTCTTTTAACTATAATTAGGATATTTATCAACTAAACAAACAACGCGGCACCTTAATTGTTCCATAAAATTAAAAAAAAGTATGAATATTATTAGGGACCGTCGGGCGGTCCCCAAAGCCACTTTTAGGGACCGTCGGGCGGTCCCTAAAGACAATTGGTGACCGCCCAGCGGTCCCTAAAGGTGGTTTTAGGGACCGCTAGGCGGTCCCTAATATGTTTCATACTATTTGTTTTCGATTTTATGAAATAATTTCCATGTGTTTTTTATTTTTAGCAACAAAATTCATTGTAACATGTCAATTGAAGTAACAAACGATCATAAAACCACTAATTTAGTTATTTAATTGTAGATTGAATGAGATTGAGAAAGTTTTTAACGTTGAACCTATTCTACGTTATACGTGCAATTAATCATCGTATGTTGTTTCAATTTGTATGAAACTTTTTAATTTTTTTCTTTTAACTATTATTAGGATATTTATCAACTAAACAAACAATCTGACACCTTAATTGTTCAATAAAATAAAATAAAAGTATGAATATTATTAGGGACCGCCGGGCGGTCCCTAAAGACCTTTGGTGACCGCCCAGCGGTCCCCCTTTTGAGTTGGGGACCGCCTAGCGGTCCCCTGTTTGGGCTGGGGACCGCCCAGCGGTCCCTCTTTTGTGCTGGGACCGCCCAGCGGTCCTCCTTTGGGCTGGGGACCGCCCAACGGTCCCCTGTTTGGGATGGGGACCGCCCAGCGGTCCCCGTTGCTCTGGGCGGTCACTATAAAGCTGGGGACCGCTCGGCGGTCACCAGGGGGGGTCGCGAAAACCCCCCAAATCTTGTAGTGTTGTACCTTGGAAGATCGTTGTCATCCTAGGGCTCGAATCAGTAGCAGGCAAATTGATCTTGAGGGCAGGAGATTAAGCTTCCAACTCGTCGAATTCACTCCACGGGATTTTTCTAACTCGTCTAATCCACTCCAATGATATTTCTTACAGTTGTTGAGAGATTTATTATTTAATTTTTTGTCATATTTTTTGTATGGCAATACGTATTATATGCATATGAAATTATCTGTTTGATCTTGCTACTGGTGAGGCAATATCGCCCGGGGCCGGATAGTCGGGGCACTACAAGAAAACGGGGCTTTTCCCGACCGCAGCTCGGGTCGGGAAAAGCCCTCCTGCGGTCGGGAAAAGCCCATTCCCGACCGCAGGGCGGTCGCGAAGCTGCGGTCGGATAAAGTCTGGTCGGAAATACATTCCCGACCGCAATCGGTCGGCAATACTTTTCCCGACCACAAAATATCGACCGGAGCCTGGTCATACCATTCCCGACCGCAGGTTGGTCGGGATAATACCCGTCCGCCACGCGGTCCGGAGATTATTCCCGACCAGAATCTGGTCGGGTTGTAGCCCGGTTGCAAAACCGGGCTACGGGCCAGCGTCCGACCACATGGCGGTCGGGAGTAATATTCCCGACTGCAATTTGGTCGATAAACCCTCCCGTATATATTTTAAATAATTTGCATTTCCCGGCCAACACGTGGTCGGGAACTACAAGAAATCTCGACCGCCGATTGGTCAAAAATAATATTCAAAGATTCCCGACCACTTTGTGGTCGGAAGTAATATTCATACTTTCTCGACCGGTGTGCGGTCGGGAGTAATATTCATACGCTCCCGACCGGTGTGCGGTCGGGAGTAATATTCATACGCTCCCGACCGGTGTGCGGTCGGGAGTAATATTCATAGAATTAAAAAAAATAATATTCCGGTAAAAATTACTAAAATTTATATTTTATATGTAGCCCAATCTATATGCTCAATATAATTTAATGTTTCTTTATTATATATATTGTTTCAAAGAAAAATAGAATAAAATTGTTTGAAAGAAAAATGAAATAAAAGTGTTTGAAAGAAAAATGAAATAAAAGTGTTTGAAAGAAAAATGAAATAAAAGTGTTTGAAAGAAAAATGAAATAAAAGTGTTTGAAGAAATGAAATAAAAGTGTTTGAAGAAAATGAAATAAAAGTGTTTTAATAAATGAAATAAAAGTCTATGAAGAAAAAGAAAGAAAGGAAAGAAAAGTGTTTGAAGAAAAAGAAAGAAAGGTGTTTGAAGGAAAAGAAAGAAAAAAGTGTTTGAAGAAAAAGAAAGAAAAGTGTTTGAAGAAATAAAAGAAAAAGTGTTTGGAGAAAAAGAAAGATAGGTGTTTCAACAAATAAATGAAAAAGTGTTTGGTGAAAAAATTGTGTGGAGTGATGGCAATGGGGTATGGTTTATTTATAAGGTTTGTGGGATTGGTTTTGATTGGTGGGATGTGAGTGGCGCGGATCATGGTTTGAGTCGTTGGATTGTTTTGGTTAATGAACGGATGAGATTGGATTTTGTTTTGTTGAAAAATTTAAATTTTTGGCGGCCCCGCCAAAACTTTTAACGGTTCCGACCAGTCTGCGGTCGGGACAATTATTTTGCCCAGAAACACACCGATGAATATTATTCCCGACCGCAGGGTGGTCGAGAATCATATGAATATTACTCCCGACCGAACGCCGGTCGGGAATGATAAATTTTTTATTTTTTAAAAATTATTATTGAGCTATAATAATACTAGTTTAATGTTTATTTGAGTTAAAAAATTAATAATTATTTGTTAAATAATATTATGTCGGGGTAACTTTGAGTTTTACGTGTATATCTATGTATATATATCTATATATATTAATTAGTCGTGTGTATATCTATCTATCTATATATATCTATCTATCTATATATCTATCTACCTATATATAGGAATCAACAATTGTTGTAATCGTTAGTGATAAGTAAAGATAAGCCACTTGTGTTATTGAACACATTTGTTAATTAGAGGTATACACATATATATATAACTAAATTATGAGATGATGATTAGTTACGTTACTGAATTATTAGTGTTACGTAAATATATATGACAAGATCAATCGATTCATGATTCTTTGGATAACAAAATATAATATTTTTATTGCACTTATAAAATTTCACCAATGTTTAAAACACTAGATGAATACTAATCAAATAATAATTGAGAAAATATGAATACTAATCGTTACTGAATAGCGGTAAACCCTAAACCCTAAACCCTAAACCCTAAACCCTATACCCTAACATTCCCGACCGCAATTTGGTCGGTAAGTTATTTTCCCGACCGCGGCTACAAAGTTTCCCGACCGCAGGGCGGTCGGGAGATGTAACGGCTAGTAACGGTAACAAAGTTTCCCGACCGCCCGGCGGTCGGGAGATGTAACGGCTAGTAACGGTAACAAAGTTTCCCGAACGCCTTGCGGTCGGGACTCTTTATTACCGTTGGTTTTTCCGACCACCGTGCGGTCGGGAATACTCTGCGAATCTCCTATAAATACCCTCTCCTATTCCCTTTAGAAATCATTCCAACATTCATCATTTTTTAAGGTATGCACGATTTTCCCTTGTTATATCCCAATTTTCCTATTTTATAACCATTAAGCTCATGTTTATTTAGAAACTAATGTTTTTATTGATTTGTTTTAGATATTGCGGTAATTAAATGCAACGAGGGGCGTATGTGTGTGCAACAAATACTTGATCTAAGTATTTTTCTACGCTACAACAAGTAAGCATTTTTTTCCTACGCTATTTAATTTTATAAGATCAAGCTAAATTCTTAGAAGTGTAACAAATTCTTTTTAATTTCCGTAGATTAGTCAAAGGGAGAAACAAGCAAAGAGGAACCGTGAGTACGTAGCATGGTTCAAACGGACATATGGCAGTGGTAAATACGAGACTGACGTACGAATAAATCCTCTACTTGATGGTCCGAATACTAAGGCAATAACCTCCGAGGGATACATTGTGAATGGGTTCAGATTTCACGTCGACTCGATATTGGGGCCCAAACATAGTGATTGCAGTGGTGTTTATGTGAAGGGCGCCATGGGTGGTTCTGATGCTACAAACTGCTATGGAACGTTAAAAGAAGTTTTACAGGTTGTATATTGTAGCCACGAGAGACCCCTATACATTGTCATGTTCAAGTGTGTTTGGTATGATATTAATGCAGGTACAGTGGAACATGCAACGTACAAGTTGGTTGACATCGACCCCAAGCGTACAAGTTGGAGAGACGAACCGTTTGTATTTGCTAACCAAGCACAACAGGCGTACTATGTGCCATATCCAAACTTGACGACGGGGCGTCCAGGACAAGAAGGATGGTTGGCCGTAACAACTATTCCTGCCAGACACATAATCGATATGTCATCAGTTGCGGGAGCAAACGATGTCGAATCAGGGATGCCGAACCAAGTTCTACAAGAAAATGTATCAGAAGTGGTTAACTTATTCGTGGACCTTACCTCATTTGATATGAATATCCAGTTGGCCAATGACGAGTTTGAGATGGTTGATGAATATGCAGTAGAAGAGCCCGATGAACCGATTGTGGAGGTTGACGAAGACGAGGAGGAGGAGGACAACGAGGAAAAGGAAGAGGGAGAGATGATGAGTGACTATGATTCTGAGGAAGATTAATTTTCCGAATTTTTTTTTTATTGAAATGTGTTCTTTTTTATTGAAATATTGTCTACTTTTTTTATTGAAATATTGTCTACTTTTTTTCCAAATGTGTTCTTTTTTATTGAAATATTGTCTACTTTTTTCATTGAAATATTGTCTACTTTTTTTATTGAAATATTGTCTAATTTTTTTATTGAAATATTGTCTTACTTAATGTGTTTGTGTTTCGAGATGAATATTAAAAATTTAACAAAATTAATACAAGTCAAAATATAACCATCATCGTCACAATCAAATATAATACAAGACATACATCACAAACATCCCCAAGATAGTAGAAATACAAAACATAATACAAGCCAAAACATAATAGAAGTCAAAACATAATACAAGTCAAAACATAATACAAGTCAAACATAGTCACAATCGTAAAAACCGAAGGTATCCATGGTAGCGGGTCCAACATCACCATCAAGCCCAAGCTCGGCTCCATCGTCTAGAGAAGGGTCGTACAATGGAACATTCTCCACTCCGTGGGCAAATGGATCCTGAGTAGGGTTCGCTGCATCGGAACCCGTAAAGCTAGGTGTGGGTCGAGAAGGGGCACAACCTGTAGTCTGTGTGATGTGATCGGACAAGTATCCGATGTGACCAACAAGCTCGTCAATTTTCTTCGCCATAGTCTCCCTCTGCTGCTGGCTATCTGTCTGCAATACGCGAATGTACTCATCCTGCTCGGCATTGGGGTTCTGCGTGTCGAACCCAAACACATTGTGAGATACATCTTGTGGAAAACCAACAGCTAGCCCCTTCTTCAACCCTCCACTCGCAAGCTGCCACAACTCATTGTCCAAATGGACCCACTGTGAACGGTCCGCCTCGTACCTCCTTGTCATACGGGCTATGTAGTCATCCTGTTCAATAAGACAAAAATGAGTTAGTACATCATTAATTTCATCACGTATGTTATTAGAATGCTTTACAAGTAAAATACTTACATATATAGCCTTGTAGTCGGAATGAATCCACTCTCGGCGACGTGGAGCTCCCTCTGGCACCTCGACCTCATGTGTGTGCTGATAACGATATATCTCATCGTGTCGAGGCTTAGGGGCACCGGGACCTCTAGCAGCAGCCTGCATATTGATATAATGTAAGAATTTAAATTTAAGACAATAAGTATTATATTCGTATAATAAGTTTTAATAAGACATACCATCTTTTGAGAAATCTTCGTGTAGCCCGTTTTTCCAGTAGCATGCGTCCCTTTTGCTTTCTTTCCTGGGACTGGCTCCTCTCCTCCTCGCCTGTTCTTCTTTCCAGTGACGGCCCTCTTCTGATGCTTCTCCGACTCCCAATGCTCTATGTACATCTTCTCTAACGCGTCGCTCATCCATTCATTCTTCGGACAGTTCGCCCACCTCGGATCATTGAGCCTCTCATAATAGTAATGCTTCGCAGCGTGGTTAACTTCCTTGTAACACTTTTGGGCCTTTTTTAGGAACACTTTATGAACTTCATTGAATATAGTGGGATCAATAATATACTTATCCTGCATTTAATTAAAGTTTATTATTAGTTTTTCGATATATAAAATTGATGAATATGTATATATATATATATATATATATATATATATATTGTAAACTTTTAAAGTCTTACCCGAAAACTAGCCCACCACTTCCCTTTTGTGGCTGCAGGAACCTTGTCAAATCGGTGACAAACGACCCTCATATGCTCTCGAATACTCGTGGTAATGGATTTGGCCACCGCGTTGCTATCCTCAAATTCGCCCAGAGGCGTCAAACGGATCGTCGGACGCCTGGTGCGATCCTGTGGAACCTCTGGAGCTCTCGCTGGGCCTCGTCCGGGTCGGCGCTGTGTCGAAGATGATCCTGCCTGGGCCCCGTCTGGTCGGGAAGAAGTAGTGGGCCCCACAGGTGCCGTAGGCCTCGATCCACCAGATGTCGAGGGCGTCGCAGCTACGTGATCATCAAGTAAACCTGGTGGAGTCTCGGCGACGAGGGAATCACGGGAATCGTCCGTATCAGATCGTGCAGCCTGATCACGTAAGGCGAGACGAATAGGTATCCTCGGTGGTGGGGCAGTAGTCCCGACGTCAGTAGGAGGAGCAGTCGACGGAGCAACGGGAGGAGCAGTCGACCGAGCAACGGAAGGAAGACGCGGTGAAGGACCAGATACAGTACCAAAAGTACTACTACGACGGAAGGGCTCGTCACGATCACTACTACCACAGGAAGACATCTAAATAAAAGAAAACGCTAATTGTAATCAAACACTAAGTTATATAGTTTTTTCCTAAAGGCATTAAACAGTTTTCATAAAAGCACTAATATTTTCCTAATATTTCCTAAAAGCACTAATATTTTCCTAATATTTCCTAAAAGCACTAATATTTTTCTAATATTTCCTAAAAGCACTAATATTTTCCTAATATTTCCTAAAAGCACTATTATTTTCCTAATATTAATTAAATCCACTAATATTAAGTCTAACAATATTCTTAAAACAATTTCTACTAAAATCCTAAAAAATTTAACGATATCTAACAATAAAACATTAAAAATTAAACAAATAAAACATTAAACATTAAAAATTAAATATTATAAATTAAACATTAAACAATAAACAAATTAACATTAAACAAATAAAAAAATACAAGATTAGTCGAAAACTTACCGGATCGGGGTCGCCAAATAAATTTCGGTGTAGAAAAGTGGCGTTCGGTCGGGAGAAGGCGCGGGTATCTAATTAATAATTAAATTTTAAACATAAGTATATATAAAAACATTTTAAACATAATTAATTAAATTCTAAACATAAGTAATTAAATTTTAAACATAATTAATTAACTTTTAAACATAACTAATTAATTAAATTTTACCGGATCGAGAAAGTGACGCGGTGGTGGAGAGGCGGGAAAGGTGGCGGCGCGGCGGTGGACAGGCGGTGGACAGGCAGGGGTGGTTGCAGATGAGAGGGGCGGTGGAGAGGGGCGGTGCGCGGTGGTGGAGAGGGGCGGTGGAGAGGCGGAGGAGAGGGGCGGTGCGCGGTGGTGGAGAGGGGCGGTGGAGACGCGGAGAGAGATAGAGGGGCGGTGCGCGGTGGTGGCGGAGAGAGAGAGAGATTGGAGGTGGAGAGGCGGAGCGCGGTGGTGGCGGAGAGAGAGAGAGTGGAGGTGGAGAGGCGGCGCTGGAGGAGGAGAGAGGGAAAGGACGACTGGAACGCGGTCGAGATTAGGGAGAGAGGAAGGCGTCGACCGAACTGCGGTCGAGAGAGGGGCGGCGCAGCAGCGGTAAGGCGGCGGTTAGGGTTTTTTTGGTGAGAAAAGAAAATGGAGAGAAAGGGGGAGGAAGACGACTAAATCGTCTGTCTTCCTCCCGACTGCCGTGCGGTCGGGACCCTAAGGCCCAGCTGCGCGGCCCAGCCGGGCCAAAAATTCGGGCTGATAATATCCGGCCCAATACACTCCCGACCGCCCTGCAGTCGGGAGATGTTTTCCTGGCTACAGCGCGGTCGAGAATAGTCCTGGAACGTTTCGTAACCACGCTGCAGTCGGGAATGTTTGTATCGACTATTCCGCGGTCGGGAATGCTCACGACCAAATGGCGGTCGGGAGATTGCGGTCGGGAAAAGCCCCTAAATCTTGTAGTGGGGTGTTTTGGGATATTGTTACTCAAATATCTGTGTTCGGAACGCCAATCTCGAGTTTGAAGAAATGAGGCACAATATTTTTATTAAGGACTTTGCGTAAAGTACAAGGGGTCGTGTAAGGTACACGAGTTAGAGCTAGAAGTATGCGATAATTCTAAGTACACATAGGGTGCATAATAATGGACAATATTGCTATTCTCGTGTGGAGTGGATTTGTGCTTGAATTGTAGTTTGTTCATTTTGCTGAGAAAATGAGGACTATTTATAGTGTAGGTTCATGGGTCTTTGGCCAAAATGCTGGTACCTGTTTGTGATGATCCACAAAATTACATACACTGGGATGGGAAGCATCTAACTCAAAATGCTCACTTACAGCTCAACACAATTCTCAAACAGGGTCCTTCTGAGGGTCTCAACTGCTCAATGCCCGTGCCACCAAATTTGCAGTTATATAGCTCTATTTAAGCACACTCATCTAAAACGAATAATGTGTGCGGCCAATAAAGCTTGATGTATCAAGCTATTTCTCAATAATTGAATGCTATATAATTAGATATGTTAAGTGGTTGTGTAATTGGAGGTAATCAAGCTTTATGCTCAACTCCTCAGTTTTATGTATTCTGAACTGGTGGTAATTAAGCCTTATGCTCCAGTCGTCCACTTTGTGTTCTTAAGCTCATGAATAAACTTGTACTGGATCGTCCGGTTTCCTATCAAATTAAATTTTTACTTCACTTATTACACACTAGTAGGTTTATTTTTTCTTTTTTCTTTTTCCTTTTTTGGTTATATTAAAATAATATATTATAAAATTAAAGTAGTTAATTAGCACCAGTTCTTGGAAGTTCTCAGTGGGTAAACCTCAGCCAAAGGCAAAATCGAGAGTGAGCAAAAATGAAACTGAAGCAACAATGCAAAGTAGTGAAGGGGATTAGTTAGAAGACCAATCTGAAAAAGAATTTACAAGAAAGGGAGTAATAATACACGCGTTTAATATATAAACATAAACGCGGTTCACTACAAGAAAAAGGGGTCAATAGGGACCAAAATTAGGTCCCTATTGACCCCTCCCGCGGTCCCTAAAGCTCAATAGCGACCGCACGTAGGTCGCTATTGTGCGGTCCCTATTGACCTCGGTCGCTTTCCATCAGGGACCGCAGTTAGGTCCCTGATGAGGGAAATAGCGACCGGAGTATCAGGGACCGCTTTCCGGTCCCTGACTCGAGGATCAGCATAGCTCGGTAACCCCGATGCCTTCCCCTTCTTGATACTCCCTATCGCCTTCTTCCACGAATCGGCGTCCCATTCAGGCAAGTCATTATCTTCCACTGCATCCGGATTTTTCTTCCTCAGTTCCCTCTTATAAGTCTTCTGTTGAATATTCAAATATCATTAAAAAAAGAAATTAAATTAAAACAAAGATCATTAAAAAAGAGTAGAAAATTTAAAACACTTACGTAAATAAGTCTGGTAATCTCAGACTTCCACTCCCGCCTCAATGGTACGCCTGTACCTCTGCCAGTCCCCGCCACCTTCTTCGTATGTCCTGCCTTATAAATCTCGTCGTGCCTGATAGGGTGGGTGCGGTTGGGCTGATTCCTCTCCTTCAAATTGTAAGTAATAGTTGGTTATAATTCTTTTTTTTTAAATGTTAAAATTACATTGTTTTAAACTAATCAATAAACAATAATCTTAAAATTTAACTACAAATAAAATATATAATTTAACAAAACATACCAGGCGCCGCCGGATCTCCTCGTAGTCAATGGAACCACCGTAAAAGGTGGCGGGCGCATCGCCGTCCAACTTGCCGCCTCGTCGAGCCTTCTTTCCCTTCACGGACTTCGCCTTAAACTCCTCAGTGTCCCAGTGTTTTGCCGCCTGATCCTCCAAACTCTGACTCATCCACGGCGTCTTAGGCTTATCTTTAAACTCCTCCTTGTCCTTTTTCTTCATATACTGCTCCTTCGCCTTGTTAAGCATACGCTTATAAATCCCTCTCGCCTTCAACTGGTATGCCCTATGTACCTGCTCCCTCTCTGACCGCCGAATCCCATAGACATTCTACAAAAAAGATAAATATTAAACAATAAATTAATACATTAAATTAATAAACTAAATTAAACAATATTTTGAACCTCGAGTAAATCAATAAATATTAATAATTCATTTAAAACTCACCGTAAATCTCGAGTACATCTCTCTTCGTACATCCTCAGGAACCTTCAAGTAGGAGGGCCAAAACTCACTCATAAACTGTCGAATGAGGCCAGTGATCGTCTTGGAAATCTCGCGACCGGGGGGTTTAGAAAAACAACCCCTCTTCAACTCAATAAGCTCCCTCTTCTTCCCTTTAGGAAGCGCCGTAAGCCCTACATTGGGTCCCCTACCCGGTCGAGTATCGGTCGGTCGTGGAGTACCGGTCGATCTCTGGCTCGGTCCAGCTCCGGTGTCGACTGTAGGCGGTGGAGTCTGAAGTCTGCTAGACTCGACTGATGGGGGCACGTGAGTCCCAACTGAATCCGCAGTATGTGGTCGTGCCACCTGGGATGCGGTGGACTCTGATGATCGGACACCCGCTCCGGAGATGGCCGCCTCATCGTCTCCAAATAACTGCCGATGTAGTGGAGGTGTCGTCGATGCAGATCCGTCACCTGACCCAGGTAGCGGGACAGACGGCTCGGCTTGATGGCTCGACCCTGCACCACGTCCCGATCGAACAACCCGTATAGGTCGGCAACTACCTCGACCCCCGCTACCACTACCACCACCACGCCCAACGCTACCACTACCACTACCACTACCACCACCAATCCCGCCACCACTACCACCACCACGTCCAACGCTACCAGTACCACCACGCCCAACGCTACCAGTACCACCACCACGACCTCGACCTCCACTACCTCCAACACCTCCACGAGCAACACTACCACTACCTGAACTCGATACCCCACCACGACCTCGACCTCCAAGACCTCGATCTCCAGTACCGCTAGGGGTCTTACGTGACGACATGCCGAATATATATATGCACTGTAAAAAAAATTTAAATATCAATTCAACATTTACAAATCTACACTAATTACAAAATTTACAAATTATAACCTAAAAAATATAATCTACACTAATTAATATAATCTTACAAATTAACACTAATTAACAAGTTTTACTAATTAAATTTTAATAATCCAATTTTCACAATCTAATTATAAACTAATCTAATCTAATTTATCTAATTTTCACAATCGAATTTTAAACTAATCTAATCTAATCTTACAATCTTCACTAATCTAATCTTTTTTTTAATCAATCACTAATCTAATCTAACAATAATCTTTTTTTCTTTCATCACTTACTAATCTAATTTAACAATCTAATTTTAACAATCTAATTTTTTCTTTAATCATTCACTAATCTAATTTAACAATCTAAAAATCTTAAGAAATCTATTTTTTTTTTCATACACTAATCTAATCTAACAATCTAACATTAGTCACTAATTAACTATCTAACAATATTCACTAATATAACAATCTAACAAATTAACACAAAATTAACAAATTAACAAAAAAATACATTCTTCACTAATCACAAAATTAACAAATTAACAAAAAAATACATTCTTCACTAATCAAACAATTTAACAATATTAAAAAATTAACACAAAATTAACACAAATTAATATATTAACAATCTAACTAATCTAACAAAATTAATACAAATTAACAAAACAACAATCTAAAATCAAACAAAATTAACAAATTAACACAAAAAATCAAAGTTACCAAATTAACACAAAAATTTAATAGGGACCGAAGCTACCTAAGTGCCGGTGGCGGAGAGGGGGCGACGACGGGGCGGAAACCGGCGGAGGAGAGGCGGAGACGCGCGGAAGAGATTGAAATCGACGGAAAACGCGGAAATCGGCCGGAGGGGAGTGAAAATTGATGAATAAATGGAATGGGTGACTCAATTGCGGTCGCTATTCGTACTCCGGGTCGCTAATAGGGCGGAGATGGCGAGAATCGGGTGAGGAGAGAGAGTGAAACGGGTTAGGAGAGAAAGAGATAAAGAAAATAAAAAAAAAAGATTTGTTATATACAGCGGAATCAGCGACCTAAGTTAGGTCGCTGATTTCGTCCGCAAAAAATTAGGGTAAATGCCCAATTACTGGCCCACATTTTGGCCCAATTCTGGCCAAAATGTGTGGCCCAGTACAACTTAGGACTTTCAGCGACCTAATTTAGGTTGCGGAGAGTTTCAGCGACTTAAATTAAGTCGCTGTTGTCCTCATAACCTTCAGCGACCTAAATTAGGTCGCTGTTGCCTTCAGCGGTCACTGAAGGTGAGCGACCTAACTTAGGTCGCTAATTGGGCGGTCCCTAAAGACCGCCCAACCTTGTAGTGGTTATACCCTTTTCTTGGAGAAGGTGGCAAATGATTATGTTAAGCTGCATTAAGATTCAACCCGCGAGATTCGGGTCAAATGGATTTAAATATTGCACAATGGACCTTATAAATTGCAAGATCTGTTATAAATTCTGTTTTAAGTTACTCCAACTGCGGGCCTATGATGGGTCCAACATGTTAAATTTCTTAACCCTCAACCTCAATGATTCTCAATAATTTAATTCGCGTAATTAATAAGGTTGAATGAACTAAATTCTCGCATTATTGGTGTAGTGGTTGATACATGCTTGCTCACCTATAGAAGGATACCTTGTGCAAAAAGGAAAATCATCCTAAGAAAAAAAAAATCTACATACAAATCATAGCATACACATTTTTTTCTTAGTTTTACAAATATCGTTCGTGTTCGACTGAGGAGGCAGTATTGCCCTTCAATTGCTGCTTCACATGACGGACGTTGTACCTTGAGAGATTATTGCCATCTGAGGGCTCGAAGCGGTAGCCGACAAATTGATCTTGAGTGGAGGAGGTTAAACTTCCAACTCGTCCATCTACTCCACGAAATTTTCTAACTCGTCTAATCCACTACTCCAAAGATATTTCTTACAGTTGCTGAGAAGTTTATTATTTATTTTGTTGTAATTTTTATTGTATCCCAATACGTATTATATGCATATGAAATTATCTGTTTGATCTTGCTACGTTTCAGAATATATAATTGTTCATATGTCTATATTTTTGCACACATGAAATACCAACACGCTTAAGAAATTCGACGTGGATCTTCCATAAATTGGCTGAAAAACACATA
Source organism: Linaria vulgaris (assembly GCA_948329865.1). NCBI lineage: Eukaryota > Viridiplantae > Streptophyta > Magnoliopsida > Lamiales > Plantaginaceae > Linaria > Linaria vulgaris. Next base: position 16,926,102 of record OX415252.1, read on the forward strand.
TTTTGTAAACTACGCAAAAAAATGGGTATTAATGTCTTTGTGGTATATGATCATCGACAACACTGCACAGACAATTCCTCATCAAACAAATTGTTACCAAAACATTACAAGTTAAATAATGGGCAATTAGACAAAGTGCGGGGTGAAACCATCAACATTTTCTCTTTTTATAATTTCTGTCCGTTAATTTCCATCAACTTATAATTTTTGCCCAATAATTGTTTTTTTTTTAAATGCCCGACAGGCTCAACTCTGGGCTTCGACCAAGCCCGTCGGCCATTTTTTAAAAAAAATAAAACAATTACCGGGCAAAAATAAAGCCCGGTCCAAAAAAGGGCAAAATGTGAAGTTGGTGGAAATTAACGGGCAAAAATTATAAAAAGCCCTTAAATAATTAATATGTTAATTAATAGAACAAAACGATATCGCAAACTAATTAAGCAACATACCGTGGCCAACGCTTGACTTCCTCACAATTATGTAACATATCAACTTAATTAGCAGCTCGGTACTCGTCTGTTATTAGTTGTCAACCGTTCGAAGATTTACATACCAGTTTGCCATTATGAAACGCTGATAATAGCGCAGCCAAACTCGAATAAGTCCAGATTTTATCTTGTTCAAGCGGTTTATTACAGTTTCAACTTTCTCGCTTATTATAATGACTCGGATAAGTCTAGATTTGTTCTTGTTCAAGCGATTTATTACAGTTTCAACTTTCTCATTATAATGTAGCAAAACTCAGATCAAGCCTAGATTCATTCCTATTCAAGCTAGCCGTTTCAACTTTCTTCTCAAAATAATGAGGACTGAAGTTTTCGTCTCAGAAATAAGGTGAGCCTGACACATTGAGCCCTCAACGCCCCTTATTGTTATACGGGATAATCTGAAATCCTCTTCGGATCCACCTTTCATCCGACGCGATACGATAGATTGCTTTTTATTCTTTTCTTATATTAAGATTTTTTATAGTTATCGGTTTCTTGGACACTAAGTCTTCTCCCGTATAAATAAATGATGTAACTCTCATTATAACTTAAGCCAATAAATATACAAGTTATATTTTCTACAAGGTATTACGTAGCCCGAAATAATCAGACAATTTTCCTTCTTCTTTTTTCGATACGCCTCCAAACCCTACTACTCCATGTCTACCGTCTCTCACTCTAACGGCCACAACTCCGACAATGACAATTTCGCCACGTCCAAAGACAACTCCGACAATGGCAATCCCCTTGGCTACCTTCAAGGAACGCAGAACCGTCCTGACCCCTTTGATCCCACGGATCACTACTCTCTTTGGTTCCAACATGACCAACTAATTCTCCCCGCTCTTATTGGCTCCATGGAACCGAGATCATCCCCCTGATTCCCTGTGCCAAAACCTCCTCCGACGCGTGGATTCTCTTGATGGGCGCCTTTGTGCGCTCCGACCGGTCACGCATCATGGCCTTAAACGATGCTATGAACAACTCCCCACTTTTTGTAATTGTTCTATCATAGAGTACCTTAGGGACATCAAGTCCAAAGTTCAGGAGATCGCCATGCTCGACCGCCCGCTCAATCAAGACGACATCACGTTGTATGTCCTCAACGACCTTGGCTCCAACTATCGAGATAACGTCACCTCCATCAGCCTATTTGGGCAATCGTTCATCTTTGTTGAGCTTCACAATGCTCTCGTCACTAATGAATCATACATAAAATGATTTGAGGCTGACACTGCAGCCCTTGTTACAACCGCCAACGCCATGACACCTAGACCAAGCCGCGACTCTCCGTTCTCTCGTGGCTCTTCATCCAGAGGGCGGGCTCCGTTTTGTGGCAATCTTGGTTAAATCCGGGGTTGAGGTAGGGAGCCTTCTGGTTATGTTTCACCTGGATTTACCAACAACTCTCAAGCCTCTGGTGAATAGATTATTTGTTAGTGCTTCTGCAAGCCTAATCATGTCGCCTCTCACTGTTACAAATTGCAAAAACTACTCAATCCCACAATTTATTTTGCCGACACTCCGCCCGCGGCCGGACGTCGCTTTCCCTCTTAGTCATGGATGGTTGATTCTAGCGCCTCTCAGCATATTACGGTGGATCTCAATCACTTCGCCTACCAATCTGAATATGATGATAGGGATGAGGTTCAATTACCTAATGGAAACAGTATGCCCATTACTCGCACTAGTTCGTCTATCATTACGTTTCCTTCTTGCCACTTCTCTTTGAATACTATTCTTTGTGTTCCATTGTCTCATCACAGTTTATTATTTGTCCACCGCTTTACTAAAGATAACGATGTCTCTTTGGAATTCTGTTTTGATTATTTTCATGTTAAGGACCAGGTTTCGAGCCTCAAAGTAGCGACATAACCATGCACTAATAAGACATATCATATCCGTCCTCCTTCATACTATCTCAGAAATCCAAAAACGTTCGTGAATCTTGGTGTTCGGGCGTGTGCCTCCACTTGGCACTCACGTCTTGGGCATCCCGTTTCACAGACAAGTTCTTTTTTAATTTCTAGTTTTGATTTACCGCGTTTCAATAAGTCCTCTGTGACTCATGTTTATCGAGCAAATTGCAATATTAGCCCTTTTTGGATAGTTCTTTGTTGCTTCGCATCCTTTACACTCTATTTTTGCTAATGTTTGGGGCCCCACTAAACCTTCTGTTGATGGGTTTCGCTATTATTTGGTTAAAGTTGATTTGTTTAGTCGTTACTGCTAGTTGTTTTCTGTGTCTGCTAAATCACAAGTACATTCTAATTTTTGTCAATTCAAAACTCTTGTGGAACAACAGTTTCAACACAACATCATTAACTTCTACGGTGACAATGGCAATGACTTTGTTACCCTAAAATAATTTTTTTGTCAAATCTGGCATAAGCTGGCTAACTACTGCGCGCTACACGCCCCAATAAAACGGCATGGCTGAACGACTCCACCGTCATATCACTGAAATAGGTCGCGCGCTACTTCATCGCACAAACTTACCTAGAACTTATTGGAGTTATGCTTTTCAGACCGCTGTTTGCTTAATTAATTGACTCCCTTCATCCGCTATTCAAAATTCCACGCCCTTCTTCAAGTTATTTAATCAACATCTGAATTATCTCAAGCTTCGGCGTTTCTACGTCTTAAAGTGCTTACAAATTTCTTGATACATCAAAAAATCGGCTTTTCCTCTCTCGCCATGTCCGGTTTTGCGATACCATTTTTCCTTATATTTATCGGCCCGCCTCGTTGCTTAGTTCACCATCGTTCGGTCTTCCTTCAATCACTATTTTATCACCACCCACAGCCCTACCATCACCCTCTTCTCCACAACCAGTGTCCTTGCCTGCGGTCTCATTATTGGTGCCTTTTTTTCAACCTGCACACTCGCCTGCGGTCACTCCTCCCTCGCCGCCTTTTGTATTGCTGCCCTCCACAAAAAAACATTTTTCGCCCTAGGGCTTTCTCAGCCAGCTCCAAACACGCGTTGTCCGATCCAGTGCAACCCACATGTGTCTCGCAAGTGGTGTAAGATCCACATTGGTGTTATGCCATTTGCAAAGAAATTAATGCCCTTGTAAGTCACAGCACATGGGATCTTGTCCCTCGCACTCTAACATCTAATATTGTTGGTTGCAAATGGGTCTTCCGCATCAAATGCAACTACTACAATAAATAACACATTTTTTTCGTCGGCACAAAATCTGTCGGAAATGAGTATTTTCCAACGAAAAATGGCGTTTCCGTCGGCCCAACCCGTCGGAAAAAAGCTCGACAAAAAAAGCTTTTTCCGTCGGTTTTTAGCCGATTGAAAAGACTTTTTTAGTCGACGATTTTAGTCGAGCTTTTTCCCGTCTGGTAAAAACCGACGGAAATATATCTTTTTCCCGTCGGTTTTTAGCCAACGGAAAATAGTTTTTCCGTCGGCTTACGTCCGACAAAAAAGACTATTTTTTCGTCGTTTAAAAACCGACGGGAAAAAGATATATTTTCTTCCGTTTTTACCCGACGAAAAATAGTTTTTTTCGTCCGTTTATAAAAATATTTAAAAAAACAAAAAAATAAATTAAAATATTTAAAACTTTTTGGCAATTTTATTAAAAAAAAAAACAATTTAAAATAATTATTTTTATGTTTATTTGGCGATTTTATTTAAAAGAAATCGATTTAAATAATAACATTCACATTTTCGAGCGAATATTTTTTAAATATATTTGTTTTAATAAATAAAATTTCACATTTTAAATAAAATCTTGATAATATAAGATTTTTATAGTTATTATTAGTTAGATAACGAATAAACAAGTAGAAATGAAATAATAAAAAAAAAAAACTCTAATTATAGCTATTAGTGGATATGGAGGAAGTTTTGATAGTTACTAAGGATTTTGTGGAGAGAATGTTGATAGTTATTAGAGAACAGGGTAAGTCTTTCTTGGATGGTTTCGTGCCCCGGAAATCAATCTATGGCCTTAAACAAGCGCCCCAGGAATGGTTTCGTGCACTCCACGACTCACTTCTCTTCCTTGGATTTACTCAATCCAAGTCCAACTGCTCTCTCTTTCTCTATTGCCGCGGCACCACCGTTCTCGTTTTGTTAATATATGTCGATGACATTATCTTTACCGAGAATGACTCGACCCTCATCACTAAATTTATCACCCGACTTGGCTCGACTTTTTCTATTAAGGATCTTGGCTACCTCTCTTTTTTTCTCGGCATTGAAGCAATCCCTTGTTCCGAGGGTCTCTTTCTCTCTTAACAAAAATATATCTGGGATCTTCTTTCAAAAAAAAATGGAAGGAGCCAAAACTTTCTCCACTTCTATATCTACTTTGGTCGCAGCTCCTTCCGTTGATAGTGCATTCAATGAAGGTCTTTATCGTAAAGTTATTGGCGAGCTTCAATTCTTGTCTCTCACTCGACCCGACATTGCCTTCGGCGTCAACAGTTTGGCACAATCCGTCTCTGCTCTACGGGAACATCATTGGATAACCGTTAAAATGCATACTTTGGTGTTTCAAGGGAACTCTGTCTCATCGCCTTCTCATTCACAAGAAGTCTAGCAACACTTTCAGTGCTTATACGAACGCCGATTGGGCCGGTGATCCCACTGATCGTACCTCCACTTCGGTCTTTATTATTTTTGTGTCTCCTCTCCAGTGTCACGGTCTTCTCGGAAGCACTGTGCAATTTCTCGCTCTTTCACTGGACCCGAGTATCGCGAATTAGCCACTACCACGTCCGAGGTCCAATTGATTCAACATCTCTTGGCTGAACTCCGTGTTGCTTTTCGTCAACCACTGATGGTTTATTGTGAGAACATTGGCACAACACACCTATCACTTCATCCGGTTCTCCACTCACTAATGAAGCACATTGCCATTGACATTCAGTGTGTTCGTGATATTGTTGCAAAATGTCTCCTTTCCTTCTTGCATATTAGCACCAAGAACCAGCTCACCGATTTCCTCTATAAGGCACACCCCCGTGCTCGTTTTCTTCTTCTCCATTCCAAAAATGCCTTGGTTGATGGCACGGCACTTTTGAGTGGGCGTATACGGGATAATCCAAAATTCTTTTCGGATTGACCTTCATCCGACGCGATACGATAGATTGCTTTTTATATATTTCCATTTATTAAATTTTTTATATATTTCCATTTATATATTTCATTTTCTTGGACACTAAGTCCTCTCATGTATAAATAGATGATGTAACTTTCATTTTAACTTAAGCCAATAAATATAAAAGTTATATTTTTCACTTGCTAGTTAATTGATTAAATTTAAATGTACACCTAATTTGTAGCTTCGAGATACAATCTTCTATTACGAGAGTGATCATTTTTTTCAAAGAACAAAATATATTTTGTCCTTCAATACATATATGGATTATAAGCCTAATATTAAAAAATAAAAAAGAAATATTTCGTGAGCTAACGTAAACATTCGAAAGTGCATAAGTCAGGGCATTTTTAAAAACTCGATAGATAATGGGCATTTTCTTCAAAACGAAAAACTTATAGGGCACAAATATTAATTTGTCCGTATATAATAATGAGACTTGAGGGTTAAAGACCCTCATTAGAATATAGCGCAGCTCTCTCTATGCGCACTTGCTTTCTTCTCTTCATGCTTCTCCAATTCTGCAACTTTGTAGAAGGTACTTATCTTTTGTTTGTATAATTAATTCCTTATTTATCGAACTAGATTATGGTATGTGAGTATATATGGCATACATCATTATACGAAAAATTTAATAAAAACTTGTGGAGTCCACGATCTTTATTAGATCACAAGGGAATTTGAGGAATCAGATTGTCATATATATAAACCACGTCGGGACTTAAATATGGTATTCACCATCACTTTGCAAATTAGGGTTATGATTATTGAAAAAAGTGACAAGTAGGACATTTCATATTTTATTATATTGTTCATCTTAGGATTGTAATATATACTATATGCTGCTGCTTATGTTAGCGGAAACATTAGCTACAACTAATTAAGAATCTACTAGTTATTGGAAATTGAGATCATATTATAGTTAAGGATTTAGCTTCGGATCAATTAAATAATCATGTTTTGATGAAGTTTTTATGCGAAAATAAATACACGTGCACATATATATTTACTTATTAATTAACATGTCTCCTTTAAGTAGTAAGATTGTTACATCAGTTTCAGTAACTCTATCACTGCGCGTGTACCTTGCGCTTTAGCCTATTTTACATATAAAATATAAATCTTGTTGAATTCATTAACCAAGAACTTTAAAAAGAGAGAGCAGGATCATGTCATAGTGATGATTGTTACTCATGTAAGTATGGTGTTTGGTAACTGGTGTGTATTTCACATAAATAAAGCAATCTTAGTAATACTCTTATAGTTGTAGCTTAGCTAGGATGACATTGGGATCTTAGAGAGCCGCTTGATGATATTTTGTGGTTCATAGGTAATAGTGAGTCGACGTTTATCAGCTGTTGTTGCTCACTGCGGTGTATTTCAGGTGCGTGTTCCCAAAATCATATTATTTTACGGGAAGAAAGTACGTGCTACGTGTATTTTAGTCGTAAATATATGTATATCTATACATATTTTGATCAATTGAATTGTATTGTTAAAATCGGTGTTCAAAAATGATTGCATATATTGGGTTGAATGTGTCCATAGTATGTTAGTAAATTTCTTGTTTGAACGGTTACTTGATTATTGGTACTTGATACCTGCTTACTTGTGCTATTGATTGACGACGTGTATTGCTGGCTGAGTATTTCAGCCATTACGTGATTCTTGAATTGTGATTTGTTTACGTGTACTGAATGATGAGCGTGTATTTTTGCACGTGGACTTGAATGACGCGCATGTGGTTTTACATGTGAAATTGACGAGCGTGTATATCCTTATACTTGTGGTGATTGACGAGCATGCATTATTGGCATGTGGAAAATGATTGACCAGCATGCATTCTTTGCATGTGGAATGATTGACGAGCATGTCTTCTTTTGACATGTGGTATTGACGAGCATGGCTTCTTTGACATGTGGTGATTGACGAGCATGCATTATTTGCATGCGGAATGATTGACGAGCATGTCTTCTTTTGACGTGTGGTATTGACAAGCATGCATTCTTTGCATGTGGAATGATCGATGAGCACGTCTTCTTTTGACGTGTGGTATTGATGAGCATGACTTCTTTTGACATGTGGTGATTGACGAGCACATATATCCCTGTACGTGTGGTTTATGAGGAGCATGCATTTTATACATGTGGAACTAATTTACGCGTGGAACTGATTGACCAATATGCACTTTTATGTGGAACTGATGAGCATAACCTGATTACTGGATTGTCCGATTGTTTAACTGCCAATGTGCTTACTTGTTTTCTATTGTTTTTAAAATAAAAGTGCATGACATTCCCTTTCATACACATCACAAACACCACAGAGATTTTTGTCTCACGCATGCATTCTTTCTTTCTTTCTTCCTCAGCTTAGGTAGTGACATGTCCGTACTAACAAATGAAGAATATCCGAAGCAGTAGAGTTGTTGTTACCTAAGTGTTATTTTGTCTTTTGAACCTCTAGTTTGTTCAAGTTTAAATTGTCGTACTCTAAATCACGCAATCAGTTGTTTCCTTTATTAGTTTTGGGATTGTTAGATGTTGAATCTTGTTAGCCCTGTGCGCGAATTATTTCTTTGTCATTAATTTGGTTATTTTTATTGGACTCGTTTTGGGATTTGTTTACTAGAAATTCTGGGTCGTTACATTGCTGGTTTGAAAAGTTTTTCACAAGTATTTACCATGTTCTAATGTTTTTCATAAAATTCTGCATTCACTTAGAATTCATTCTTTCATTGTTATGTCTGTGTCGTTTGGGCTTAAGAGAGAGAAATAGTTATGTGCTCATGTGAAGGCATATACTTTGGGTGGTTCAGGTGCGGGACACACTACGTTGGCTCTTGTTATGACTGGGAAGTTGATTAATTCTTTTAATTTACTTCATACCCAAAATGTTGGATTTTCTGTTAACTAACTCACATTTCCATGTATAGGTTTGATTTATTTGTGGTATTAACTTGCTATTGTGTCTTAAGTTTCAGATATGTGTTTTCAGATCTAGCTAATGATTTTAATTGAAAATAGCTTGATGGTAAGCTCAATACCTCCACATTCACAAGAACCAATGGTGATTAATATCAAGTGTCAATGTTGTGCCAACATCTGCCTGTAAGCATGTTGTCTCAACATCCAAGTTTAGCATTATGACTTATAAGTTTTTCTTGAACTGCTCTGGCCATGTGTGAAGTAAACTCGGTGTCACATGTTGTTTCAATAGGCGAGAATTATGCATGCATTATTTTAAGTAACCGCCCATTACTTCTTTCACTTGTGCTTTTGATGTTCTACTCTTTTTGTGCCTAATTCTCTCAAATACTAAGAGTTCTAACTTGCAAAAAAAAATCGAAATCCATGACATCGATATCTTATCTTGATTATGTGGCCCTTGATATAGAGAATCAATGAGATAACCCCACCACGGCTCTTGTAGTTCTTTCTCGTAGGTACAACACTCATTGTAGACTTGTTGCTAAGACAAAACAAGTTAAAACTGAGGAACATGGTGTTGTTGAAGTTGGTACTTCAAACACAGTTGAGGAAACAGTGCTTGAGAAACATTTTGCAGAGAATAATGATTTGATTTAGGAGGAGAATACTTTAGTTGCTGGAGAGACTAGAGTGGATGACCATGGAGGTTTTACCACTGGTGCTAATAGAGAAAAATAGGTTCATGATGTTATTTGTTAACTGCAAGACAATGAGGAGAAAGAGAAAGACAAAGAGGACAAAGAGGCTTAGAATGAAGAGAAAGTGGTGAAGAAGAGAAAGATGGTTATCCATCAAGAACTGTATCCCATGCTTTCATGTCAATGGATTTGATGTGAACTCTGAGCCTGGTTTTCCAGTAAGCATAAATGATTGATCCTTCCAAGACTGAGAGTCTGCCAGAATTAGGATTGATGTTGTCCATCGCGTTGTATCACCTCCGAACACCAATTAAATCGTTGCTTGGCTCTGACGCCAATTGAAATTGTTGGATCGAGATTGATACAACTTTTCCAAAGTTTCAAAGTTCAAGTTAAGCTAGCGTTGCCTTAACTTGATCTTAAACAATATTCTTGATAGAGTATAATGTGCACCAGAATTAAAGAACACAAAAAGATAAATTTTCAATTGTCTATTATAAATAATCAACCATATAGCCTTACGACAAAATAACCACGCAGGTTTTACCAAAGCCGTTTCTCACCACAAAATTGCTCTCGCTCTTTTGTAGATGGGACTCAGCAAAGCAGACAAGAATTTTCTCCTTAAATCTAATCATAGACTTAACTTGAAAACTCACAAACTTTGCAAAACAAGAAACACAGCAACAATGCTTAAGATATAATCTCTACGGATTAATAAGCTCTATTGTTTCTTCTATTTCTTGATGTACTTCACACCCTTTATATAGGTTTCTTCAAACTTGATCTCCAAGTTGTGTTGTACACTATTTTGGTAACTTATGTTGTTTCCTTGTTGAACTCTTCTTTCCTTCTTGAACTCGATCTCCTTCTTGAATAATAGTTCCCTTTATTATATTAAGTTCTAATAAGGAATTACTCCATTTTCAATTCAGAGTTGATCTTGGAAAGATTCCTAGTTGCACTTGAACTCCAAAACTTTTTATCTTTGAAACCGTGTTGACTTGACTGATCTCCTCCTGTTGAATTATGGAAACTTCAACTTAGGAAACATGTAATGCTCTTCCTTATGATTAAGAGATGTTCCTGGATATAATTAAAGACAACTAAAAACGTGGAACTTGGTTAATAGGTGAATAAAGGCAAAACTTAAATAAAGCAGTTAAAGACAGATTGACTGAATAGTTTCTGGTTTCAATGTCGTCCTCTGGATGTTGGCTCAACATCCATCCATCATTTAATTCAGAACAATTTACTCATGTTCATAACCATGTTTCAGGTTAAGAATGTTTCGGGTTTCAATGTTGTCCTCTGGATGTTGGCACAACATCCATCCAACATTGATTCAAGAACATCTTACACTTTCAATAAACACTTATAATCTTCTTAACATTATCTACTCGTGTTCTTTACTTTCCGCTGCGTTATATTCTCTATCAAGTAGATTGGTCCTAACGTTAATTGTTGTTAACGGATGTTAAGATAACCTCAAATCCATTGGTATCAAAACCTTGAAAAGAGAGTATCAAGTCCTCATCCAACAATTTCATGTTTATTTCACTTCGGACATTAAATAAAAATAGTTTCACCAGTCGACGTTAGTTAAAAAAAATGTCTCACTGATTGGAAAACTGTTGTCTCCTCAAAATCACAGTGAAATGAAAATACCAACTTAATTTTGAGTTCAAGATAAGTAAATATATATTCCGAACCTAATTTGGATTGAAATACACTAATACAAATGTTGCCTCTGGAACTTTGCATTTTTTTGAACCGTTGGAACAATGTAAAATATAGTTGAGTCAAGCGTACCTATCGCAAATATATCATTATTTGTAATGTGCCCAGTTCGATACTGTTTGTAAAAGAAGATAAAGTATATTATTTTGAGAAAGGACAACTTAAAGATATGGTAGATCAAAGTATGTCATCAATTGTATTGTGTAGCTTGTGTTTCAGACAGGTGGCTTGGTGTGTAACATTTTTAGTTACTTTGGGTACGTATGAATTGGGTCTAATGTGTGTTTTACATATCTTGGGGGTAAATAGAAAAACCCATTCCAATATTATTTACAATTGGCAAAAACTTCTTTGTGTTGATATGGTAATTCCAGTATTAGGCCAGCCCACCCCTGTTATATATAGGCCAAGCCCAACAAAAAGCCGTCCCATCGCTCTTATATCGGGGATGGCACCCGATATCAAATTTCCACATTCGATATGGTACAACATATGTGGAAATCACGGGTGCGATCCCTGTATCCCAAGGTCTATATATATTGGGGTTCCCCTAATGAAGATAAGCTTCATTAATTAACCTGCACTATTCATTCGCATATCCAAATTACCCGATATACATATTCGACATCCACATCCAATATACTACCCGACATACCATCCGCTATACTTACTCAATATCTACCACCCAACATACTAGCCCGATATACCTTCCCCGACATGGCTGCATACTCAATATCATCCACATCCCCGACATAGAAGATATTCGACATCTATCTGGATTCGACATATCTTCCTCCTCTACATCCTGCAAAGCATCCAAGTGTTACTCTGAGGTGTTCTGGACCACAGTATACCTAGAACTAGCACTAGTGATAGGTGACCTGATTAGTAATAGATTGGTTATCATATTGTTATAGCCGCTTGTAATCCCCGCACTTCGTCTGTAATACATGATCTATTGTCAAATTAATGGCACCATCTATAGGAACACCACAATCCTAGACAAAATGCTAACATGCAGCGCAAGGCCCACCATTGATAATTTGACTACAAGGAAAGCCCCACAGCAGGTTCCATTACCTGACCCAGTATCGAACAACAACGTAATCTTCATCCTCCTCAAGCACCGGCGACCCTCCAACCCGTTCCTGCAGACCCTATATTCCTCTCAATAGAGGTTATGGCGCACATCGATGCCATGGTGCAGACAACGTTGAACGCCACATTCGCTACACTACTACCACACCGGATGAGTCAGGGTACTGGCAACCCACCTCCTCAGCATCAGGAATCCAGGACGAGAGGTCCGACAGAAGGATCTAGCGCTCGAGAACGCGAGAAGATAACGAAGTCCAAAAGGTAGCTCTCTACCCCGAGGCTGAAATGAGGGACAGAGCAAGGAGAATGGAGCGGTGGAACCAGGAGAAGGAAGAAGTCAACTGCAAATTGGCAGTCGTGAATGGAGATAGAAGGATAACCCCTTTTAGTGAGGAAATCGAGGCCGAAGTGTTGGAGAAAGGAGATAAGATTCCTCCGCTCATGACATACGATGGGAAGAGCAGCCCGCCATGAATATTTATACTACATCGATGGAATATTGAACCTACACCGCTTCACGGAGAACGTGGAAGCAAATATATATCCTAAAACCTTCACTTGGGCCACACTCGATTGGTTCACATATCGGAGTATCGTAGTACAGAAAAATAGACCCATATCGGGATCAAGAAGATATCGGACGAGCACCCAACATCACCGGTATCCCGAGAGCCCTAGCCTATCGGAGAAAGAAGCCAAGAATCTCCTTATCAAAGCACACAAAGATGGACCCCTATCGGGATCATGAAGATATCGAACGAAGACCCAACCTCACCTATGACGCTCTCCCGAAGAGCCTTAGCCCATCGAAGAAATTCAAGAATCTTCTTATCAACGCCCCCTGAAAGCTATCGGAAAGGATAGAAGTTCATCCTAGTAATGTCCTTGTAGATAAAGGACCCAAGGATAAAGTATAACTTATCCACTTATGCACATTGCGACACTTGTACTTCACGAAAAACAATCACAGTGACACTTGTCCCCAAATACCTCTATATGAGGGGTACTCCCATTGTCAAATTATTATCATCTTCAATTCAACTCCACACAAGCAAGAGATATAATTCTCAGTGAATAAAAAGGGTGATGTTTTCATCATAAGCACACTTCTGAACTTCCGGACAAGGCGTTCCAACCTTTATAAACTAGTTAATTGGGTTAAAACAACAAACCTGTTAAAACAATGGTGCCGTCTAGGGAACCCCATAAAACCTATCTTTAAGGACGTTCAACAAGTGTTTTATATTATGGATGACTTGTTCGATAGCAACAGCCCTCGGACCCAACAAATAAATTTGGAAACTACCCCCTCGGTACGTCGGTCCGAGGAAAGAGATTTTATTAACGTCACTCGATCCGTCGTCAAAAGGCTTGTGGAAGTTACAACTCAGAGAACGCCCCGAAGATCCGAGAATTCTTGTAACCCACCCTCCGAGTCACTCTATCGAAGAAATTACCCTTTGGAAGGAAGGGAATATCGTACAAGATGGAGCCCTACCACCGCTAATTGGCACCGCGAACCTCTGCGGGAACCACATATGTATTACGAAGAAGCCCCAAGGGCCGGTGAGAGGGAGGAAAAGCCATATCCCTCAGATTACTCGACGTCCTTCCTCCTACAAACGGAGATCATACACTATAGAGAATACTCGACGACCTACGCAATGAGATGGGAGACATCAAGAAACCTATGGCCCCCAAGGAGGATCCGACATATAAGACCTCCCCCTTCGTCCCTGATATCGCCCTAGCCTCGATCCCCTAGGGGATGCGGCCCATCAACGTCCCCTTGTATACAGAAGACATCGATGGGAGAGATCCATAGGATCACATCCATAAATACTTGGTAGGAATGGACCTGTCTTCCGGCCCCGACCATGCCCTATGCCGTGTGTTCCCCGTTACTCTCGGGGGACGGGCTTAAGCTTGGTTTACCCATCTTCCACCTAACTCTATAGAGATTTGACCGGTTAGCCAATCTGTTGATGCAATAATTTGCCTGTAACTGACGATATCCCAAATCCGCTATGCACCTCTTTACGGTTGAGCAGCAGAAGGACGAACCCTTGCGAGGATACATAAAATACTTCTTAAATGAAGCGTTAGATGTCCCGAATGTTAGCCCAACTGTCTTAGCTGAAATATTAACCAAGGGACTCCGAACATGAGATTTCTTCCAATACCTTATAGGTAACCATGTTGTGGACATGAACGAGTATATACAAAAAGAAGAAACTTATATCCACATAGAGGAGGCTGAAAACTCAAAGAGGCGCATGGAGAATGACAACAACGAATGCCATGAACGCAACGAACGCGATGCGAAGGCTAAAGAAAAGGGTAAGGAAGGGAAGCCATCTCAAGGCAAGGACGACGGTAGCATGATAAAAAAATATATGTGACTATCGCCTCCGAAGAGGTACTAAATGTGATGTGAGGTAATAACAGATTACGTTGGCCCCTACCGACCAAGTTTCCATACAGAGATAAGAACTCGGGGAAATACAACAAGTACCACAAAACCTATGGCATACCACAGAGGAATGCACCACCCTAAAGAGGGAAGTGCTCCGTCTCCTAGACGTGAGATACTTGAAAAACTACTTAAAGGAGAACAACCCCGAGGACCCAAGACCGAACGTGTGGAAAAGTCCACGAGAGGGGCACGAGGAGGAAGAGGCAGCTCCTAGCCATCAGTCACGAGAAAGAACTGGGGGGCGTCCGAGCTTGCCTCCCTCTTAGAATCCTATGAGGATAACAGTCATTCGGAGTGAACGATTAATATGATAGAAGGGGGGACGATTTGATGACACCCCAGGGTAAGAAGAAGAAATACTTAAAGGAAGCGAGGCGAATGGAATAAGGATTCCCTGTTTGCTCTATTCAATGAGCAAGGTTACCCTGTATCACCTTCGGACCCGAAGCCCTGAAGTGTATAATCTACCACCATGAAGACCCTCTGGTAATTAAAGCTACCATTTATGGAATTGAGATCGAGCAAATCCTCATCGACACGGGCATTTCAGTGGATGTCCTATTCCTACCTACCTACCTCGTTATGGGACTTAAGAAGGAACGACTAGAGGTGACGAAGGTCCCCCTAGTAGGTTGTTCGGGAGAAGCTTGTAATACCCTCGGGACTGTGATTCTTCCCATGTCATGGGGGGAGGGAGCCCTACGAAGAACATAACTCGTCAATTTTTGGGTGCCGGAGGCCTCGTCAAGGACGTATAATGCTATATGCGGACTTCCCTCCAACTGGACCTTCGAAGCGATTCCCTCCACCCTTCACCTTAAGGTAAAATTCACCACAAGTTTAGGTATCGGAGAAGTCCGGGGGAGCCAAGCCAAAGCCAGGGAGTGCCACATGAATGCTATCTCTCCGGAATAGGAACGACCCCCCCCCTCGGCAACAACAAAAGGCGCAATATTGAGGAGATACAGGTTCAACCCGTGGAACAACTAAAGATGGTAAAACTCGTAGAAAGGGATCCCGATAAGATGATCAAGATGCGCACGAACTTGGAGTTTGAAATGGAAGCCCAAGTAACTTCAGTCCTAAAGCAATTTCATCACCTCTTTGCGTGGGAATGAGGACCGTCTGGGCAAATTAGCAACAAGCTATGTCAGCACTTTCTTAACGGAAAACTTGGGGCTAAACCAATCCAACAAAAGTGAAGAAAGATGGGACCTGAGTGCAACAAGATTATTCGGTCAGAGATGCAACAACTCATTAGTCTAAAGCAAATTCGAGAAGTCATATACCCCGAATGGCTGGCTAATGTAGTCCTTGTCTCCAAACACGGGGGAAGATGGCAGATGTGTGTGAACTTCACAAATCGGAATGAGGGTTGTCCGACGGATTGTTATCCCCTACCAAGCATAGATCAACTGGTCGACCCCACCGCCAATTGCGCACTTTTGTCAACCCTGGACAGAAATTAGGGGTACAACCAAATCCCGATGGTAGTGGTTGATCAGGATTAAACTAGCTTTATCACCAACTCAGGTACCTTTTGTTATCTAGTAGTGCCCTTCAGACTCAAGAATGTCGGAACCACTTACCAGCGATTTGTGAGCCTCATGTTCGCTGGACTCATAGAAAAATTGGTAGAAGTCTATGTGGACAACATGGTTGTTAAAATCCACATAGCGAAAGATTATCCCGAAGACCTACGAAAGGCATTGGTCATCATGGATAACTTTGGGATGAAGGTTAACCCTCGTAAATGCTCTTTCGGCATCCAATGAGGAAAAGTCCTAGGCTTCATGGTCACGGAGAAAGGGATAGAGGTAAACCCCGAAAAATCCGAAGCATTATTGGTTGCCCACTCCGAAGATGGTAAAAGATGTCGAGAAATTGACTGGCTGAATGGCCTCGTTGAGCCAGTTCGTTCACAAATCAGCGGAAAAGGGACTCCCCTTTTTCAAGATACTCTGAAACATTAAAGAGTTCCAGTGGACCGCACAGCGCGAATAAGCTCTCCATGAATTAAAGAGCTACGTGACAAAACCACCCTTGCTGGTAAAACCATCACCTCAAGAGGAGCTCTTTGTATATTTGCCTATCGGGGAGGAGGCCATTAGTGCCGTATTGGTCAAGGAACAGGACAGTGAGCATCACCCAGTATACTATGTTAGCAAAACTCTCTCGGAGCCAAAACCAGGTATACCCTAACTAAGAAACTTGCCTTGACTCTGATTACTATGGGGCAAAAGCTGCGCCCATACTTCCTATCTCATCCGGTCATTGTTTTGACTAAACACCCACTGCATGCAATCCTCAATAAACGCGAGTCATCGGGGAGACTGATAAAATGTGCGATAGAACTCACGGAGTATGATATTTCTAAGCCTCGAGGCCCTCCATTAAAGCGCAAGTCTTAACGGACTTTGTAACGGAACTAATGGGCATGAAAGTCTAAGAAAGCACCGCTATGGCACGCCTACGTGGATGGCTACTCCGTAAACACACACGGGGGAAGGGGTTGTCCTGATAAACAAGGACGTGGAAGAGGAAGTACTCCACTTCGCAGTTAGAATCGATTACCCCTTATCCAATAATGAGGCCGAATACGAAGCCCTTCTCATTGGGATGAGACTAGCACAGGAAGGTGGGATAAAAAGGATACTCGTCCATAGCGACTCTTAGCTAATTGTTTAACAAGTTAACGGAGCTTACAAAGCCAAAGAGGAAAGAATGCAAGATTATCTTCGAGTAGTCCACCAAAGACAAGGATGGTTTGATGAATGTCAAGTCGTCCAGATACCCCAAAGAGAAAACCAAGAAGCGGACGCCTTGTCCAACATGGCCACTCAAACAACCTTTATCCACACCCGAGGGATCACCCTACTCCATGTGGGTGAGTCGGAGAAGGTGGAGAGCATAGAGATAAATGCCAAAACATAACCCCCAACGAGCACGATAACTCCCATTAAAGCTTATCTGCAAGACCCCAAAGGCTCTTCCAAGGACAAGTCCATACGACGGGTTATGTCTAGGAAAATAATTCGATACTTTCTAAACGACAGAATATTGTTTTGAAGAACATATTCATGTCCTCATGCCCGATGCCTCAATGAGGAAGAGGCCCAACAAGTCTTAACGAAAATTCACGAAGGAACTTGTGAAAGTCATGCCGGAGGCGAAAGCATGGATGGGCGCTTCATTCGGCAAGGCTACTACTGGCCCACGATGACTAGAGATTGCAAAAGGCACGCCAAAAAAGGCAAACCTTGCCAAACTTACGCCGCGCAAACTTACCAACCTGCGGCTCCCTGTGAGCCTAGTCTAACCCCGTGCCGCTTCTCCAAATGGGGTATCGATATCGTAGGTCCCCTAATCTCCAAAGTCGGGCAAAAGAAATTCCTGCTGATAGCAGTGGACTACTTCACCAAATGGGTGAAGGCAGAACCCCTAGCCCGAGTCACGTCATTAACTTCATATGGATGCATATCATGTGCCAATTTGGTATCCTATGAAGCCTCGTGAGTGGCAACGGACTTCAGTTTACAAGTAAAGAATTAGCCGATTGTTGTGACCACTAGGAAATCAAACATAGCATCGCCTCGATAGGATACCCCAGACGAACGGCCAAGTAGAGAGGACCAACCAAACCCTCCTTAAAAATATGAAGGCCATACTAGATTGGCATAAGGCCAAATGGGTCGAGGAGATACCTGACATCCTGTGGGCCTATCAGACGAAACAAAGAAAAGCCACGGGCGAGACCCCCTATAGCGTAGCCTATGGCAGTGAGGCGGTTATACCCCCCCAAGTGGTAGTGGAAAGTTGGCGAGTCAAGGAATACGAAGAAGTCGCCAATAGCTCCAACTTGGCACTTGCCCTTGATCTCTTGGAGGAAAGAAGAGCACGAGCCGCCATCCGAATGGAAGAATACAAAGCCTGGATGTCAATATATTACAACACCAAGGTAAAGCCTAGGACCTTCCAAGTAGGAGACTTAGTGCTAGAGAGAGTCGGATCTTCCTAGAACGTGGGAAAGCTTGAACCCCGATAGGAAGGACCCTACAAAATCTAGGGAATCCTTGGACCTGCAACCTACCAACTTGCCAACTCCGAAGGCGCGATACTCCACAGTACCTGGAATTCCTTTAAACTTAGAAAATATTATGCTTAATGTAAGATAGAAGTTTGTAAAGAAATAAAAGTTGTTTATATATAGATGGTTCATGTACATTAAAAAACAGTTGAGAAAATCTGGTTGCACGATAAAATGATGACCCTACACGAAGTCATCTTAGCAACCTAACCCCAATGGGCCATCTATTACAAACAACCGCACTTCACTCCATAGGTATATTAGACCGCATCATATACGAAGGTCTCTATACCACCCCAAAAAAAACCTCACCCACACTAAGCATCCTCTATTGGACGTTTTCCTTCCCGAATAAGATGATGACGCTGCTATGCAGACAGATATACAGGATCGTCGATCACCACCGATGGGACCACAAGTTCCTCGGAAACCATTGGCCTAACTTCAGGAAAAACTTGGCGGATACATCCCAGCACAGCCGATACCCGATGCAAGTTAAGTCACGCATCTCCCCTTTTATGGACTCACGAATAACGGACGAGCCCGAAATGTCCAATACTGCATAGACTTGGGCCATCACCATGGCCACTTCGTGCGCCAGACTCGTCTCTAATATCCTTTGACATGTCGCATCTCTTTCTCCCGTCCTGAACGGTAGATAGGGGGAGAGTCGTCATCAACTCGCAGTCTATCATATTTTGTAAGCCACTCAAGTAATTCCGGCAAAAATCCACAGCCAGAGTAACCGGATGAATAGAAATGCCACCTTCTCCGAGTAGTTGAGATCCCACAAGATTAAGATTTCCCCGGAGGGGCAGAGGCTCTACAGGATCGGGACTTCTCACGGGGGGCCGGGATCCATTATGGATAAGAGAAGGAAGACCCTCATCCACCACGTTCACCACAATAGAAGCAACATTTTCCTCATGAGAAGAGCGCAGCCTCAAAGATGGCATGGAAGGGTCCATCCGAAGAATGTGACCATCGGACTCCAAGGAATTTACTGGGGGGCTGCGATGGGCAAAACCATCAAACCTTCTTACTCCGGATAAGAAGGACTTGTCACCGCCTCAAAAGTCGAGTGATAGAAATCCTCCTCCACCGAGAAGGCGTATCCCCCGTTCGACAACTGTATTAAGAAAGCCTTGTCGAAAGGCTTTATCACAGACATCTCCATGTCCGCACCTATCAAAAACTTAAGTATATCATGAATTCAAGGTACTAGAAAATACCATAAACAAAGAAGAAGAAGAAGAACTTAAAGAAAAAGAAGTTACTATGTAAGGGCTGAAGGGGAAGATTGAATATCTCAACCCCCTTCTGAAGACCTGCAAGGATTAGGGACTCGGGCAGCACCAACAAGCTATTGATATCATAGGTACCCAAACACAACTCGGTACCGGATAGAACCTCCTACTCCTACACCGAGGTTTCTGTATTAGGGATGATAAACCCTTCGGACGGACGAAAAAGAAGCTTCGCCTCCAATCCCCTCGATTAGAACGATGGTTGGAAACACGTGTGAAGGCCCGACTATTATCCCGATAGGCCAGACTAAAAAAGGGAGGGTCGCCCAAACAAGGGCGCAGAATAAAAATAGCTCTCAGCCGATAACGAGACATATGAAGGTTCAAAAGCTCACAACACAAAATATACCCCACCAAGTGATGGTAAGAGTTAGGCGTCAATTGATTAGGGTATATTTGCCAATATCGTAAAAGAACATGAAGAAAAAGGTGAAAAAATGCACGCAACCCGCAAGACACTTGTTCACAATAAACCATTAGATAACCCGAAAGGGGATCGTATGCCCTCGGATCGTGGTGTGGTATAACTACATCATACTTATCAAAATCTAGATTATACTCGGCAAAAAGGGTCATGATGGAATCCACATACTCAGTACTAACAGCAGAACCAACAAGTCCTTAGCCTACCATCCTTGAAGGTCTCAAAGGGAGCATGTTAAGGACTGAAGAGTGATCAGCAAGAGAATAAAAATTTCTACCCATGAACACTTCACTGATATGATTCACCCAACGAGAATCCGAATGCAAAGGCATTGACACCGCCATCGCTGAGGAACTCTCCACGATGGCCGAAAGACCCTCGTCGGTCTCACCCCTCGGCCCATGGGAAAAGCTCTCGGAGGATGTGTGGCGAACGCCTAACAACAACGAAGGGTTTCGGGTTGAACTCTGAGGGGAAGGCTTCGAAGAAATAGAACCCCACTGCCTAAAATGTGGAGGCATTATATTTCCAAGTGAGTATTTTTAATTAACTTAGTGTAAAAACTAACTTTGGAAGGAAATGAGTGAAAAGCTCAGTATAAATTTGAAAAGGAATTTTAGAAGTGAGTGAGAACATTTACTGACACCAGGCACATATATATACTCAGAACATTCTACTTTGAAAACCGAGTTAAGCTTGAGCTGTCCAAGTAAAATTATAGCCACTGCCACGTGCCTGTTGATATCTCTATTCAGAGTAAAATATATCCAGAGCTTGCCATGGAAGCGGACATGTCAAGCTAGGCAATTTACTTGGCCGACAAGAATGAGATTTAATCTCAACCCTTTAAACTCAATATTAACTCCTAAGTTAAAGGAGTAAATCCAAGTATTTACATGTGCTGAAAATTTATGATGGCTATAAGTACGAGAAAGACAAAATAGAGAAAATTATAAACTAATTGTCCATTCATCAAAAGTCCGATTATTCCTCGGAAAATAAGTACAAGTGAAAAATAATTATGAATGCTAAATTAAAAGTTTGAAATTTAAAAAAAAAAACTAAACATCAAAGTACTAAATTTCAAAAGGAAAAGAAAATCCTAAACTACGCCCCCGTAGTTGGAGGATATGGGGCCGAAGGAGTGGAAGGAGTAGCCCCCCCGGATGGAAGAGTCATCGAACTCAGAATGCTTGGCGGCATAGCTATCGGAGGCAATTGGGTATCGGGTGCTAGAACACCCCCAAAGTCGGCAGGCCTCGGAGTTACGTCACCAATACTAGGCCTCGAAGGAGAAGGCGAGGGAGACACCTAGGGAGACAAGCTAATATGCTTCTCGAAGAGAGCATAGGCCTCCTTGGAGTTGGCTGGCTTCTTCATCTTACAAAGATCAAAAGCCTGCTGGAAGTCAACACCCGACATCAGCAACCCCATCGCCAACTTAGCGCACTCGAGGTCTCCCCACAACAGATGCCCCGTCAGAACCCCTTGGTGCCACTTCTTAAAAAGTTTTGAACACTGTCGTACGGTCTCCTTCTGAGCATATCGAACTGCCACATCTCCTTTAACATGTAACTCTTCGGAAGGAATGGTCGCGGCTAACTTCTCCTAAGCCGACTCGGCACATTCAAGAGCTTGACCCAGGTGCTCCTGAAGGTTCATTTCCCGTTCTTGCGCCTCCTCTTTCTCCTTCTCATGGAGCGCAATTTAGGCATTCGAAGCTTTCTCCAAAGCTTCCAATTCCGCGAATGCGGTCTGCAGACGCTTCATCACTTCACCCTGCCTCTTTATCTCTCTCTGGTCCTCCACCTACCTGAAATCATATGATGCTATCTTTTTTTGAAGGACCCTCATCTCGTTCTGGTTCTCATCCCTACTGGAATTGAAAGATTCAACCTTCTCTCGGAGAACCCTCACCTCATCCTCATCCTTATTATAACCCTTGTCAGCCACGATAGCAGCTTCTCTAGCCTTCCCATCCTAAAAGGAGGATATATCTGGCGTAACTTCATAGGAAGATAATATACAAAGAAGGATGAACAGAGAGAAAAAGAAAAACTTACCATAAGCCCCATCCAGTTGAGGCAAGTCTGCAAAAAATGAAAGCCATCGGTGGGGGTGACATTCGAAGAAACGAAGAAGCGAAGGACTTCTGCGAAGGCTCTATCCAATGTTTACATCGATAGAAAATCCTCCAAACGGGGAGGAAGTCCTGAAAAGGGCATTCCAAAAGAAATGCCCCCGGGGAAACGATCACCGGAACCGAGGCAACAGTTGCGGAATCGGAAAACAGGGCCCTATGAACTCCGGTAGGAATAGAAGGACCCGCCACCCCAAGAACAGAACTCTAGAGTGAAACCTTGACATCCAGGTAGCCTTGAGGCGCATCGGAGACTCCCATAGTATCCTCGGAACCACCCAACGATGCCTCTGATCCCGACTTAAGGAGCTGAGCCAATAACTCCCCCCCTTCAAGAAATATTATAGGTAAGAAAGGATATAAAGAAGGAATAAATAGTGATATATAGGATAAGGAAACCAACTAATTACTTTAAAGTAAAGTCTCCCCTCCTGTGGTCATTGGAGCCTTCCCTTTATCCACATTACACACAAATGAAAGACGAGTCACTTAGGCATAAAAAGAAAAGTAAGGAAGTTGAGGATACTTTAAGAAAGAAAAGATGTACAAAAAAGCTTATTGCGGACAAGGAGTTCAGAGATTGGATCCACTGAAGGCGCCAACAAAGGATCTTCAGCCTCCTTTACAGAAGAAGACGAAGGATCATCGGAGGAGATGGTCACGTACTCTGGTGCGCTGGCTGATGAATCTCCCCCCATAACCG
The DNA here is from genome assembly GCA_948329865.1 of Linaria vulgaris. Taxonomy (NCBI): domain Eukaryota; kingdom Viridiplantae; phylum Streptophyta; class Magnoliopsida; order Lamiales; family Plantaginaceae; genus Linaria; species Linaria vulgaris. The sequence goes on from OX415252.1 coordinate 16,949,319, forward strand.
GGCTTCCTTACGAAGGAAGTCCTCATTCCGAAACGAAATCCCCCTCCGAAACCCTCGGAGAACCCGCTATTGCAGAAGCAGAAACAGACACCAGAACTATAACACACTAAGGATCCACGATGGACAGAGGAACAGCCCCATAGATCACCCCATCGTTCTCGATAACAAAAGGCGAATGATCCTACTCCTCCTCCTCCACCGGATGCATATCCGCGTCTTCAGAAGTATTGACCTCCTCATCCGAAGCATCCTCCTCTTTGGGAACGTCGGAAGTCCTGCTGGATGAACGGGCCAAAGAAGCCGCTTGGGACATAGACCTTTTCCTAGCACTCGAAGCCGGAATGACTTGTTCTGATGGCTTGGCAATCACGGTCGGGTCCAAAGGGCTCTTGGACTAAAAGTAGTTTGCCAAAATCCCCCTACATTATATATAAACCTCTCAGAATCCCTATAGGTAAAAATTTACTAGAAAAAATAGGGAAAATCAAGTCTAAATTACTTACCGAAGGAAACCAACTCCTCGGGAGACATGGACAGAGAAGCTTCGATGGAATCATCGGTGAACACCACATAGTGAAGCCCCGATTTCTCATACAAAATGCCAAAATCACCCCCCTCCATCAAAGACTTAATCAGAATTATTGGAGAAAAACGCATCTCGGGGTCAAGAGGATACACATGAGCTTTAGCCTTCCTCCAATCGAACGCATATCCCACTTTCATTTTTCAAGGTTTGACAAAGAAGTACTTGTCGTTATAGGTACTGTGGGAGCTGAGTGTCCCCTCCAGAATCCTCTTAGTCAAATTTTTAGCAGTATCCCGATGGCGAAAGTGGTAAAATGGAAAACCCCCAGGCGATATCACAATATCGAATATTGAGAAGAAGCGGGTTACTGTACAAGTCAACCCCTTCAATTGGCACTAGAAAACAAAGATGCACATAACAGCAAAACCATGTTGAGTTACTAGACTCGGGCAGACATTATAGGCCTTGAAAATCTCACAGAAGAGAGGATGAAGGAAAGATCGCCAACCATATCTCATCTGTGCATAGTACACAGTCAGAGAAGCCTTCAGAGGAGCATTAGCCCTCTCCTTCTTAGTAGGAATTTTGAACTCCATATTCTTCTGGTACGCCCCTAAACTAGTAAACAAAGAAGCCGCCTCATTCCAATTAACATTGCTCATAGTCTCCTCTGCCTTTTGGAGAATACGAGTATCGAACTTCTTCGCCTTAGTAACCCCAACCCTTTTCGAAAGGGTGGCACCACCATCCTCATCTGCAGCAGAAGCACTCCCCTTCCTTTTCCGAGTAGAAGCGACATGCCTGCTCACTGTTACACTGCCAGTTAGTGCTGATAGATCATCAACGGAAGTAAAAGCCACAGCCCTCGAACCTGAGGTGGTAGTGGTAAGATCGATGTTAAAAGAAGCCATCTCAAAAGAAAAATTCACGAGGAAAGAAAGATATTTCTGAAAACTCACACGAAACCAAAGAAAGAGAGGGAAAGAATTTCATAAATTGAAAAACTTGAAGAATTATGATAATAAGCGGACAGAGCTGAAGGCTATATTTATAGACAACGCATTAAGGACGTGGGGTTGTAATGACACCCCACGTCCCACCATCAATGCAACACGTGCCCCGGACACGTTACGCAACAACTAACGGTTGAAATCTGCTCGTTGCCAATGGTTAAATGGCGGACTGTTTTATCGCCATAAAGAGACGCCACCTGAGGAAGGATCTGACGAAGATACCCTCCGAAGGCTTGACTCCCGAAGACAAAAAGTTAATATCCTTAAATTATATATATATATATATATCATATATATATGATATATATATATATATGTACCCATTGTCCTGACTCCAAAAAACAATAACAGGGATTAACAATTGAAGGAATAAAATTGTTAATTGAAGGAACAAATTGAAGTCAAAAAATGGAAGGAGTAAAATTTCTCTAGCCTCTACGATGGCAATCGAAATTTGGGGGAGCTAGTGTTAACCTTAAAAAAAATAGGGATTAACCGAAGTGCTAACCTAAAGAACAAGGATTAAGCAAAGCGCTAACCCTAAAAAACAGGGATTAACATAAGGATGGTACTAACATCACCTAACTCCCGATGCCATGAAGTATCGGTAGGGCCCACCGAGTGCCGCAAACTCAAAGTGGTAAAAAGCAACACCCGCGAAAAGGCACTTATGCATCCCTTTGAAAGACACGATGAGTAAAAACAAGATATCCACGCGGCATTAAAAAAAGAATAAATCCGGATAAGTCCGCGAGAACCCGATATTCATCAAGACGCCAAGAGGGACCATTGTAAAAATAAGGACCCTGAGTCACCGAATACGAAAACATCCCCGCGCTGGTACCCGAGGGCCACGGACCATCAGAGTACATACTACGAAGAAAAACACAAAAATAGACCCCTATCGGGATCAAGAAGATATCGGACGAGCACCCAACCTCACCTATGAAGCTATCTCGAGAGCCCTAGCCTATCCGAGAAAGAAGCCAATAATCTCCTTATCAGAGCACACAAAAATGGACTCCTATCGGGATCAAGAATATATAGGACAAAGACACAGCCTCTCCTATGACGCTCTACCGAATAGCCCTAGCCCATCGAAGAAATCCAAGAATCTCCTTATCAGCGCCCCCTGAAAGCTATCAGAAAGGATAGAAGTTCATCCTAGTCATGTCCTAGTAGATAAAGGACCCAAGGATAGAAGTTCATCCTAGTCATGTCATTGTAGATAAAGGACCCAAGGATAGAAGTTCATCCTAGTCATGTCCTACCACATTGCGACACCTGTACTTTATGAAAAACATGCACAGTGACACGTGTCCCCAAATACCTCCATATAAGGGGTACCCACATTGTTAAATTATTATCATCTTCAATTCAACTCAACACGAGCAAGACATAATTTTTAGTTAATAAAAAGAGGGATGTTTTTTTCATAAGCACACTTCTGAACTTCTGGACAGGGCGTTCAAACCCTTATAAACTCATTAATTGGGTTAAACAACAATCTTGTTAACACCCTAGGATCAAAGAGGGACGGGAGACAAAGACAATAACTACTGAATACCTGCTAGATATAGAGTGATTCCCAAGAATGCTTTGGGCTTATTAGTTTAATATTTGTTTTTAATTATGTTAGAAAAAAAATATTTATCTCAATTACCCCAAGTGGGCTGGCCTATAACTTAAAAGGGAACTACGCCAGTCTGATTCCCTTATCTCGACATACGTAGGCAAACTGTGATTTACCTAGTTCTCGACTGTTATACTTATTAATCTTTATCTTGAGAATGTTACATATCTCTCATGTTCATATTGATAGAAAGATTGCAGGAACAAACATACCATACGGGGTAAAATAGAAATATACCTTAAAGGGTAAAACTATCTCACTATCCTAAAGGATAGGCAAAGCGAATGATATCCGGTTTTTGGTTGTTATCGATCTTGAAGTTTTATATTGATATATATTGTTGCATATACTGTTGTCTGTTTAAATGACAGTAACCTAGACACCCTCCATGAACAACACTAGAAGGAACACATCCCCTATCCACGCGATAAGGAAGAGAATATAAAAAGAAAAATATCCCATGTCCACAAGATAAGAAGGACAAAAGAGAAAATAGAAGATCCCATATCCACGAGATAAGAATGACAAAAGAAAAGAGAAGGATCCCCTATCCACGAGATAAGGAGGACAAAAAAAAAGAAAAAAGATCTCCTATCCACGAGATAAGGAGGAAAAAAAACCCCCCTATCCACGAGACAAGGAGGACAAAGAAAAGAGAAAACACCCACTATCCTATGGGATACTAACTCCCCGATCTTACAAGATACGGAGGACAGCACCTGAAAGGTCAAATATCTACTATCCCACGGGATACTGATCCCGATCCTACAAGATACGGAGGAGAGCACTTAAAATGGTCGAATATCTACAACCCTACGGGATACTGACTCCCTTATGCTACCTGATACGAAAGAGAGCACTTGAATAGGCCAAAGATCTACTATCCTACGGGATACATACTCCCCAATCCTACAAGACACGAAGGAGAGCACTTGAAAATGTCGAATTTCTATTGTCCTACGAGATACTGACTCCCCAATCCAACAAGATATGGAAATGTACACTTGAAAAAATTGAGTACTTATTGTCATAGAAGCTACAACCCGACAATGCATTAAAAGGGGACATCACCCCTCATCACATATGTTATTGCTTAAAGAAACACGTATACAAAGGGGAAACCATGGAAACAGTGGCTTTGCCCTGCTAACAACATAAACAACATGCGTTGAAAGAAATGATAAACACATGTGAAAACACAACAATTTATGGCAAAATGAGCCACACAAGTTCAAATTATAACGGCCCACGAATACGAAAAATTCAAGAAATCATATTATCCTACGATTATTACACAATTCAAATAAAATGGCTATACAATGCCAGCAGTGATTCGGGTGCGGAAATGCGTCCCTCGGGCTAGTCTGATAAGACTCCTTTTCTTCTTGAGCTCCGCAAATGCATGCGGCATTCCGACATTCGCGTCTGATTGACTAGAGTTCTCAAGTGGCATTCCATTCGGGCTACACATGGAATCCAACTATTTTGTATCAAACCCTTCCTTGAATCCACCCTTCATGAGGATTTGCTCGATAATGGCATTCATGGTATCTTCTCTTTCTACAAAGGCCCGCTCCATCGTTATAAGTATCGCTCGAGAGGAACTTCTCAGCCACGCGCACCATAAGCTCAGGAGAGCTGTCGTAACATACACAAATCTACATAAGAATACATTACGAAAGACACAATAGCATAACAGGAGGAAAACATCTACCAAAATCTCCAAGTCATGCTGAGTCCTCGAGAGCTCCGCTCGCATACACTCATTTTCTAAATTCATCTTCTTGAGCTCCCGATTTGCGACATCCTTATCATTCTGATCCTTGGCAGCTTGTTCAAGAGCTTCTCATTTTCGACACAATAAGATCCATACTCTTCCCTTGCAACCCGCCACCGGCGCACAACTTCGTGCTTTTTAGCAACAAGATTTTCGATAGCCATCGGGTTAAAGTCACCCATTTTTTTGATGTCAGCCTACAGTTGGGCCATTGTTACATCCTTATCCACTTCCACATTGTTGACCGTCATCTTGCTAATGGTCAAGAACTTGGCAAACCGGATATATTCCAATCTAAAGCGTTAAGAGAACAATCAACGCATACAATTTACGGACGTGAAAATGTTATTATCAACCACGTATGGATGGGAAAACATGAACGCCACGCTGCCATTCCGAGCACGAGTTTGCTCTCCTATCACGGGCGCCTTACCTTCCGTAGGAAACACCCACCCCATTGTATTTGTATGAACCGCTTTACTCTCGCTGAATTCTCAGTTCTTAACATTGATAATGGGGCTGAGAATGGCACGTCCCTGGTCAGGAGGCGCTTGAGGGGTCGCAAGACCTTCACCCTGCGCTCTCTTGCGTCTGCTCAGACAAGATGTCTAACCAAGGGGTGTAGCCGCCTTCTGTGTCCGGCTACCACTGGCCCTCTTGTCTCTTAATGGCCCCGAACATACACCCCAAAAACTCCTCTCGTATATCGGAGCTGTGTGATTAGGATCAGACGTTTCCTCATCCAAACTTATGGGGTCCTCAGCAGATCATTCTTCATTGACTGATTGACTTATAGGGACTACAACAGATCGTCCATCCTTAATTCCAACATTCGCTGGAATATTATTAGCACCTCCCTCGGCAAACCCTTTCCCTGGAAGAGAATCGAAAGAGATATTGTCACCTATAGGCAAAGAAGAAACACTTGCCCCATGTAATTCTGCACCACCATCAGACGAAGGTGCCACAACACAAATTGACGACACCACCGCTTGATTCCTTGCAGCTACGGGTGCCATATCCTCCTCTTTTTTCGCAACCTGGGCCGCTACAACCTCTTTCCTTACCATGATATGGGCCATTGTATCATCATCCACGACCGCAACCTGAGTCATCGTTGCTGCAGTTTCCTTTGTAACCATAGCTTTTGGGCTGTGTCTACCGCTGCGAACGCTCGTAGCACGGCGACAACCTGCTACATGCGTTCCCAAAGACCCATTGCGATATTGAATTAGATTAACGACGATAACCTAAAAGAATACAACCTGGAAAAATAGAAGGCAAGATTTAGAACCAACATCTAATACCGGATCACATATCGAAATCCGATGTCAAAAAACGATATCAATAAATTATATCAAAAGTTGATATCGAAACCCGATGTCAAAAAAACACTATCAAAGAACGATATCGAGAAATGATATCAAAAGTTGATTTCGAAAATGCATATCGAATACTTTCGATATACATTTGCCGGGAGAGATATGCACTCGCTAAAGAACAAATATATTTTCTACCCACTCTCACCATTTATTTATAGACACGGGGCGCGTGAAACTCACATTTATTGCCAACCATATCGGAAAAAAATCGATATCAGAAATTTAATATCGAGGAATTACGATATCACTAAACACCCAACACCCAACACAACCTCGAGATTATATTCAGGATGAGAACCACATACAAAGAGGGATATCACTTATAATTCAAATGCGGACCTCCATTCTACGATATATTATATTGGGGGTCTACCATTGTTCTAAATAAAATTTATGTAGACGAGCTGCCATATTTGAACTGGGAGGGACAAGAGGTACTAATAATTCAAATTTGATTTAGTTTGTGAGTTATGGTTTAGGACAATAACTCCTAATCTGGAGGACTACATGATATGGTAATTCCCGTATTAGGCCAGCCCACCCCTGTTATATGGGCCAAGCCCAACAAAAATCCAGCCCATCGCTCTTATATATGGGATGGCACCCGATATAGTTCTCGATATTGAAAGTCAGCCCATTGCGATATATATATATATATATATATATATTCGGGTTCTGCTAATCAAGGTAAGCTTCGTTAATTACCCTACACTATTCACCCGCATATCGATTATCCATATTTGATATCGAGCTCTTAGCCGATATACATATTCGACATCCACATCCGGTATACTACCCGACATACCATCCGATATACTTACCCGATATCTACCACCAGATATACTAGCCCGATATATATCCACGATATACCTTATCCGACAAGGCCGTATCCTCGATATCAGGCACAACCCGAGATAGAAGAAGTTTGACATCTACATGGATTCGACATATCTTCCTTCTCGTCATCTTGCAAAGCATGTGAGTGTTACTTTGAGGTGTTCCAGACCAAAGTTTATCTAGAACTAGCACTAGTGATAGGTCACCTGGTTTGTAATAGATTGGTTATCATATTGTTGTAATCCCGCATTTCGTTTGTAATACACGATCTATTGTCAAATTATGTGTTATGTAGTCAATGCCTAAAAATCCCTGAGACCAAAAAATGTTGTGCACGAGTTTTATGAGAGTCAAGTTGTATATTTCGATATGAGTATACAGTTTTGCCAATGAATATTATATTTTTTGAAATAAGCTTATTATAATTAAAACAAAAAAATATTACTGATCAAGAAAAAAACTTCAAAAGCTTGGAATGATTGTTGTCTACATGCACTATGCACCAATTTCCTTCCTCGTTTCGATCCCATTCTAATCTCCCGTAGAGAAGAACGAGAACGTGAAAACCTACTTCGACTTGAGGAAATATAATATTATTTTTTTCCTTGGTATTGAAGGTTTTTTATTTTTGGAGGTGGATGTTGCGGTGTGAATTTGCCTTATGGGTCTTTGTTATCCACTGGTTTCCGGTGGTGATGCGTGAGCTTGGAGTTGGTGTCGGCAATGATGAAGGGATGGATTGCTGGGTATTGGGAAGGTAGAAGATGATTCAAGCTAACCTTGTTTTTATATATATATATATATATATATATATTCTATATATTCAACGCAGTTAATTCCTATTTTAATGAATTATTCAGCAGTTAAAAGGAAAAAACTATAAACCAAACCTTCTTCATTATTTTGGCATCTTAATTCGTTAGAAAAAAACTTGGAATTGTAGGATTATAATGTTTGTGCTTCCTCTCAATTTTACATTTAGAATAAAATATAAGTATTTATGGTTTTTAAATGTCTAAATATATATTTAAAGTAACTATACAAGAGCAAAATGGATATTTTCTATCAAGTCAAAGTTGAAAAAGAACCTAATTAAGTGCAGTTTACAAACTTATAAATAACACAAACTAATTTTTGCCAATTAAAATAGCACATGGGGTTTTTGCCAATTAAAATAGCACATGGGGTTTCTGCCAATTAAAAATAATACAAGGGTATTGTATTTCTACTATTTACTAATACAAGTCGGTATAATGTATTTTGAACTTTCACAAGAAGTATGTGTTTTGTATATAGTGTGTGTTTTAGATTTTAGAGTGTGGTGAGTTTCCTTTCATATAAATTTCCCAAATTTTCATAAGGGCTAATTCCACCAAACACCCAAATTATATAGGTATTTTATGCAATTTAAGTCAAAACTATTTTTTTTTAGTATCCGTAGAGCACAAATTATTGGTATTTGTGTAATTTGCCTTACTTTTTATTTTTCTGTGGTTTTTTTACCAAAGAGCGCCGAAAAAATTATTTGAAGTTTGACGGAAAACTTCTCTCCCTCGTCGATACGGTTCCGATGGTGGTGAGTGTGTCATAAAATTCAAAGTCATTACACGAGAGATTTAATTTAAGTTATTGAACTTAAATTAAAATTCTCGAGGATTATTTTTCAATTTTGCGACACCGTAACCACCATTGGAACCGTCTCGATGAACTTAAATTAAATTTCTCGAGGATTATTTTTTAATTTTGCGACACCGTAACAACTATCGGAATCGTCTCGATGATGAAGAGTTTCTATTCAATCTTTAAATAATTTTTCCAGCGATTTTTTTTCTCGAAAAACCGGGTATAAAATAAAAAATGGGACGAATCGCACAAACACGTGTTATTAAAAAAAAATAAAAATTGACCCTGATTGCATAAAAAGCCTATAACTTGGAGGGTTAAATTATTCATTTTCATAATTATTGTAATTGTTAGTACGGGTTACTCATTTGAGCTGTGGGTTGGTAGAGCGTAATCCTTCCATTGTTAACCGGTCCGCGTTGTTGATGAGTTTATGACGGAGTTTATATATGTTATTAATTATTCGTGGCTAAACTGAACAGTAGAACTTATTAACACAAACATTTAGTCTCCCGAGCCGACATGATCCTCATTAAGATACGAGATTTGATTCGGTGTGCCTTTAATTTGCTTGCGAAGCACATTGAGAAAAAAAACACATGCTCATATAACAGACGATCCATGAACGCCCGTCTTTTGTTCTTTTGAATTTAATGAGTTTTAGCCAAATATATATATATGCAACAAATGCTCGGTGTAAAAAGATGTTGAAATTGTTATCATTATTAGCTTTCTAACGATCTAATACTAATGCCTGGTGTCGCACGGTTTCTTGCTTAACGTAAACAGCTGTAGTGCCAAAAGTAGGACAAATTCAATTTCATAATGCCATGCTTCACGCCATTTAATATTACATGCTCATGCGAGATTAATTTTTTTCATGGTGCTCATGTGACGTGACTATTTATAATAATGAAGGCTAATCGAATAGATTTTTTTATCCAAGATTAGGTCAACAGGATTTTATGCTCTATACGATACTTTGACAATACCATTACCACGTACTATATATGCGGTATTTTTTTCCCCTTTTTTTCTTTTTATTTTTTCGATCAGTACAATCACAGAACATTAATGTGCCGCGCGTCTGTGCATGTGGGGGATCTAACATGTGAAGCATGTGAAGAGAAATAGTAGACGTACACCTAACAGATTATACAGATATAAGTCTTTTTCACTACAAGATTTTGGGTAGGTAATGACCCAAATGCGGTCGCTAATTATTATTAGCGACGGAAATTCCGTCGCTAATTTTCGGTAGCTACTAATTGCGTCGCTAATAATTAGTTACTGCATTTCGGTAGGTAAAGAGACCATTTCCTACCAAAATACCGTCGCTCATATTAGTAACCAAAGTTTCGTTGTCACTTCCGTCGCCACAACTTTGAAAATTAATTAGCTACCGATTTTCGGTAGCTACTAATATTTAAACAGTTTGCCATCGACTTGCGGTAGCTAATAATATTTAAAGCTTTGAATATTGCGGTAGCTAATAACATTTACAGATTTAAAAAAAAATCCAGAAATTTACCGAAAAATTATTGGTTTATTATTTTACCAATATGAAAATTAGTGTTGCTTTGTCAATTTAATACTATCAAGCATTTAAATAACCGAAGAAATATTTTTTAACAAAATGATTGTAAAATAAAAATTGTTAGGAGTTTTGAAGATATGAAGAAAGTGTTGAGAAATGAGAAACATTTTGTAGATTTGAAGAGAGTATTGTGATAAATAGAAAAAAATTGGAAGATATGAAGAACATAAAATAATGATATGGAGAAGTGAGGATATTTTAGATTGGAGTAGTGGGAATTTTTTGATGATTTGAAGAGAGTGTTGTGATTATTTTGAAGATTTGAAGAGAGTGTTTTGTTTTTAGATTGGAGAAGTGAGGGGATTATTTTGTAGATTGAAGAATTGAGGGGTATCTATAATATGAGATTGAAAATTTTGAAATTTCGGAAAAAAAAAAATGAATTTCCCGCTCTTGGCCTCCCAAATTTTCGACGATTTGCTACCGAAAATCAGTAGCTAATTGTCAATTTTTTTTGTATTTTTTGGAAAATTTGAATTTTTCGCATTTGACTGCCCAAATTTTCGAAATTTTGCGACCGAAAATCTGTCCCGAATTGTCAATTTTATGGGTTCCACCATGATTAATATTAGTAGCTACCGACTTACAGTAGCTAGTGTTCGTTGAATATTAGTAGCTACCGACTTGCGATAGCTAATGTTCGTTGAATATTATTAGCTACCGACTGGCGGTAGCTAATGTCCGTTAAATATTAGTAGCTACCGCTCGACCGCAACTAATTTTTTTTTCTCTTCTATTTTGTATATTTCTTTCTATGATTTTGACTTCTTTATGTTTTCAGTTTAGTAATATTACCAATAATAAGTGATAATTAACTAATTTGTTTATAATTGAGTTATTATTACGATTGATGTATTGTTGTATGACGTATATATTAGTTTTACCTATACATTTTATCATGTCTCGTGTATGTGATTGAAATATCGTTGTGAGGTGTTGATTGATGTATCGATGAAATGTGATGATTGGTTATGATGTGAAATTACATTCTTTATTTAACGTTCTATTGGGAGATACACACATATATATACTATTGAAAAACAAACGACACTATGTATCATTGTTATTATGAACCGACATTAGTAATGTCATTTCATTGTGCAATGAAATCATCATTTTATGTTTATTTAGTAAATTACTACTTGTTATTGACGTAATTGATAACAAACAACTAATTATATTTAAAATAATTGTCGAAAAATCACAATTTTAAGCACTTGAATATTACTAGCTACCGACCAGCTGTAGCTGATTTAGTTAGTAGCTACGAACTGGCGGTAGGTACTGTTAGGGTATAAATATTAGCTATCGCCATTTGGTCGCTAATGTTAGGGTTTGGGTAAAGGGTGTAATCAAATTTTCAAATTTGTGCCAACGGTAAGAACACTTAGCTACCGTTACACAGCAGCTAATGTCAACAGTAAGAAAGGATAGTTACCGATTTTCATTAGCCAATGTCAACGGTAAGAAGCACTAGCTACCGCCTTGCGGTAGCTAATGTCAACGATGAGAATCATTAGCTACTCATTTCCCGTAGCTAGTCATTAGTTACGAAAATTCCGTCGCCACTTGTCCGTAGCGACGGAATTATCGACAAAAATTCTATCGGAAATAAGTGTGGCCACCGAATGGTTGTCGCTAATAATTTAAGTGACGGAAATTTCGTCGGTGACCTCATTAGCTACCGAAATTCCGTAGCTAATGACTAGCTACCGAATTTGGGTAGCTATTTTACGGTAGCTAATACTACAAAATCTTGTAGTTTTCCCTTTTGAATCGATTGGTAATTACAAATTAATTAATTTAATAGTCAAACTATGACAGCTTTTCATTAATTTGTGGACGAATAATTAAATTTGCTTTTAAACTTTTTTTTAAAAAATTAATATGCCCTTTTTTTTGGGGCCGTATTTTTATACCCCATATATTTTAAAATCTCTACTAAAAATGCATTCGGCTCTTATTCGGGTCAAAATTTCCTACGTGGCGGTACAAAATTGTACTTTGCACCCCAAAATATTTTAGGGTGCAAAGTACAATTTATTTTAGAGTGCAAGTGCAAATTTTTATTGCAGCGTAGGTAATTTTGGCCCGAATAAGGACCGAGGACATTTTTGTTTAAAAATTGGAAACATATGGGGCATTTATTCAAGGCTCGAAAAAAAAGACATATGCACTTTTAAAACAATGTTAAGGGAAAAAATTAATTATTCGTCCTTACTTCGTGGTTAGGTATAGAATGAATTTGAAATGTTAACTATTTGTGAAGGAATTCCGGAGGCAGGTGGATTCAAATCGGAAATGCTAGTTTTAGAGATTTATGTTTATAAAGTCTAATTCTTGACAATTGACTTATACTCTTTATATATTTATTTTTGATTTTGCTGCTACTGGTAGTTATTTGTCGGACAAAATCCGTGTGCATGGTATAAGATGCCTAGATTACTAAGAATTAGGCGATCTTTCCATAATCAAAAACATATATTACTACAACCTGGAATATTAGGTTCTCGGATCTCTTATTATCAAACCGATGACCAGTCAAAATTGGTTTGAAAGTGAAAATGTCAAGCTGATGTCAGTAAACTAATTAGTTTTAGCTTTGTACAAATTGGCTTCGATCTGAATTAAGTATCCGGCTATTCTTGTAATTAAGGAGAGTAAATTTTTGTCGGTGGAAAATGTCAAAGAAAATATATATAATTTTTGCGTATATTATATTTCTTTCCTGAATGTAAAAAATAGTTTTGCCGTGTATTTAGAGGATTCATCATGTACAATAGTTTTCCTGAATGGCCAATACTTTTGCCCTCAATTTCCACATTGTATTTGTTTTTAGTAGATTTTGACTTTCGGAAACTGAAGGCTTACATTGTGTACACGCGTGATTCATATTTTAACAATTCACTAGAGTAACTAAATATTTTTAAGGGCGAAATTATTTTTTGGACCTTTAACTTTGACTAAAATTACTTTATGCCATTTTTAGTCCGGGCCAACTTTAAAAATTTCTATTAAAATTGCCAAATTCATCTTATTTGCGCTAAATTGTTGATATGTCAGTATAGTCAATAAGTTGCACGCAATACAAAAAAACATCGGCCGTCGTGAATGGGGCTTCGCCGATCACGAATGAGCATCCGCGATCGCCGCGCGGTTGCCAGTCTGTGACCGCCGGCCGCGACAGCCTGGCAGTCACCGAGAATCCCGTGACGGCGGGCGGCAACGGGATACGCCGGGTGGTCACGGCGGCGGCACGTGACCGCTCGACAGTCTCGGTACAATTCGTGACCGTCGAGCTGTCGCGGTCCAATCTGTGACCGCCTAGTGGTGACGAACTGCCGCTGTGACCGCTCGAGGGTTATGGGCCGCTGCCATGACTGCACAGCGGTCGAGATCAATTTCGTGACTGCATTTATATTATTCATACTATTCATGATTGTCCGACGGTCACGAAAGCCCCTGATGGAATTAAAGAACAATATCTGGTAATTTACCGAGATATATTTTTTATTTATTGCGAATAGAAAATATGTTTGGCCTTTTTTCTTTTGTAGAATAGAAAAAAAAGAAGAAGAAGATGATGTGTTGTAGATCTGTAAAAAATAAAGACGGGAAAATGTTCAGTTTTTTTTTTTTGGAAAGTATAATTTGAGTGTATTGAACATTAGTGGGTAGGATGGTGTGTATAAATAAAATTTTGGCTAAAAATTCTGAATTTTTGGAATATTTGAATTTCCCTCCGAATCCCGCCAATTTTAGGGTCTTTCGCTACTGTCGGGTGGTCACAATATTTTTCAAATTTGAAAAATTCCATAAATTTTGTGATCGCCAGGTGGTCACGAAAGTTTGGCAGGCGGTCGCGCCATTGCCTTTCTGACTGCCAAGCGGTCACGAAAGACTCTCATTCAAATAACCCTCATTCAATATTTTTGGCTTTTTGCTTATTTATTTCAGGCGCGTTGTTTGTTAAATTAATAAAGTAGTTGAAACGAGGCAAATTATAAGGTTTTATCGCACAATCGCATATAACAAAAGAGCAGTACACGTCTTGTATTCATCCATCAAATCAATAAGACCGAAGGAAGGATCAACGGGAGACACATGGTATCAAGAATCCGAATGCGACAAAACCCGGATGATATGTCAGCTTCCTCGGAGACAGTTGTCAAAATCCAAAACAAACACCAAACTCCTATTCACATGTAGAAAACACTTGTCAATAGGGGATATCCCACTTGAATTAAACAGATTCCTATAAAGAGGGGTGAATAGGAAAAATAAAGGACAGACCTTTTCAAGGGGAAAAAAAGAGAGCAATTATATTCTTCAAACTCAAGAAAAGAATTATAATCCACCCTTAAATTCCTAAAAAATAAAAAATTGTTAACAAAATGGCGTCGTATGTGGGAACGCCATAGAATCTTACATTCGATTATGTTTGAAGAAATCCTCCCACAATAACCATGGATAATTCCCCAATTGACAGTAGTCCCGGGGACCACCAAGAACATATACACGAAGGACCCTCGGAGACCCAGTCATCTCCCTTGACAAAAAGGGAAGATTTCATAAATATCCCCTGATCTTTGTTCGAACGCCTCGTAGAGGAGGCTGAAAGTGCAGGTTTTCTGGAATCAATGTTAGACGGTACAATGTTAGACGATGTTGGGTTAACATTGGATAACATTGAAAGCCGAGAGCTTTAGCGAAAACTGTTCTTTAGTTGCCAAAATTAAGTTTTGCCTTTATTCACTTATTAATCAAGTTCCACGCTTTTTGGTTGTTTATGTTTATGTCCAGGAAAGTATCTTAAACATAAGGAAGAGCTTTGGAAGATTCCTTACTTGAAGTTTCCATAATTCAAGCTAAGTTGAATAGTCAACTCACACGGCTTCAAAAGAAGGAAACAATATTAGATTCTCTGCAACTATGATTCTTTCCAAGATTCTGCGAATTGAAGAAGATGTGTTGCCTTGTTAAATCAGTAACAATGGAAACACGATTCTCTGGAAAGATATGAAGTTCACAAATAAGGCAATATTCAACAAGGAAACAACAAGAGTTACCAAAACTGTGAACAACACATCTTGGCGTTCAAGACTCAAGAAATCTATAAAGATGTGAAGTTCATCAAGATGAAGACAAGACAATCGTGCCAATAATCCAAGATATTAATTCTTCTTTGTATTGTCTTCATTTTGTTTTGCGAAGTTTTTGTATCAACTGCTTAAGTCTAGTTCATAGAAGTTAAGTAGTTCTTACTTGTCTGTTTCGTTGAGTCCGATCAACAAAGAGCGTGAGTGAATTGTTGTAAGGAACGTTTTTGATAAAACCTTTATGGTTATTTCGCCTAAGGCTCAGAAGTTTTTAATAATATTGAAAACTTCTTAAAATTATATCTTCTTGTGTTCTTACTTCCGCTGCACATTATTATGATCAAGAAGATCAAAATAGAGTTAAGGCAATTCCAGCTTAATTCTCAAAAAGTGTTGTGTCAATCCACGGTCCTACAATTTCAATTGGCGTCAGAGCCAAACACCGACTATACTGGTGGTTTGGAGGTGATACAACACCATGGACAGTGTCAATCCTAATACCAACAAGATTCCAGTTTTGGATGGCTCTAATTATGCATATTGGAAGATCAGGATGAGGTCTCACATCAAAGCTATTGATATTCGAGCCTGGCAATCCGTGATCAATGGATACTCTCTTCCAACATTACCAAGAGATGGTGAAGGTGATCTAGTACCAAAACCAGAAGCAGATTGGACAGCAGCAGAGGTAAGTCTCTATAACTCTAATGAAAAAGCTCTTAATGCTATCTTTAGTTTGGTTAATCATCACATGTTCAAGTTAATCCAGAATTGTACAAAAGCCAAGCATGCTTGGGATATACTTGAATTACATTGTGAAGGAGATTCTGCTGTTAAAGATTCTAAATATAGACAACTGCTTTTGCAATTTGAAAAACTTGAGATGGGAGAAGATGAAAGTGTTGACAGTTATTTTGAGAAAATTATTGATATTGCTAACCAATGTGAAAATCTAGGTTTTGCTATGACTAATCAAGAAATGGTTTATAAAGCTATGAGAAAACTGTCATCTAAATTTGCTCTCAAGAAAATTGCAATGAGTGAATCTATAAACCTTGCTAATCTACAGTTTCAAGTCTTGATGAATACTCTTAGAGAATTTGAGATGGAGCTTGCCTCACAACCTACCAAACATAGGGCTGTTGCTTTAAGAGGTTCTAATCTTGACAATGAAAGTGATGATGATTTTGAAATAATTTCTTCAAACTATGGGAAAATTACTAAGAAGTTCAATAAGTTGAATCTTAAAGGAAAAGGTAAAGAGAAGAACCTTAGTAATAGTTCCACAGGTTACAAGAAATTACCTCCTAAGTTTGTGAAGTACATGGCATCAAAACCTACTCCTTTAGAAGCTGATAAGTTAAAAGATATTCAATGTTTTGAATGTAAAGGATATGGTCATATGGCTAATGAATGTGCTAACGCTCTTAGAAAAAGAGGAAATTCTCATTGGGTTTGTGTAGATGATTTCAATGAAGATGACTTTAGTTCTGGAGAAGCTGAAGAACAATCAGAAGAGGTTCAAACTGCTGTGCTACTTACTCAGATTGACTGGACACCAGAAGACTCCCTTAAATGCTTCGGATCTCAATGTTACCCCAACATTCAGGATCCAACATCAGAACAGGAGACCTTCTTTGCAGATTGGAATGAATTTGATAATGATTATGAACCTTATCTTGCGTCCTACTTTGATGAATCTAACTTTGATTGTTTTCATGGCACAGTGGATCTAGATGAAGAATCCTTCTTTGAAGGTGAAATGTCCCAGGACGAAATCATTGAAGACCTGAAGTCTATCTACCACAAACTGCTGCTTGAGAATCACAAACTCATCAAGAGCAACAAAAGCTTGAAGGAAGAGATTTAATGCATGAAGGAGATGCTGAAACTGTATGAGAAAGACCATGACAAAACTGAGGCTGAGCTGAAAGAGGTAAAGGTAAAATTAGATAAAGCTGAACAAACCATTAACAAATGGAACTCTTCTACATCTCTGCTTGATGAAGTGCTGAGTATGGGAAATCAAGGTGAAAATGGTTTGGGCTATGTTGAGAAACCTCCCTCTGAAGATGTTAATTCTGCCTACTTGAAAGCTGGTTTTATCAAGGATAGCAATAACTTGAGTTGTGAAATCTCTTCCAAGACTGTGAAAAGGCCTACTTTTATCTGTCAATATTGTTTTCAACCTCGTCACATTAAGCCTTATTGTAAAAAATATAAAATTGTGATTGAGAAGAAAACAGAAATTAATAGCTGTACCAATGTTAGGAAAACCTCTGATCTGAATGTTATCCCAACATTAGGTAACAAATCTGAAGGACATAAAAGTAGAACCTGGACTGAGAAGATAAAAACTCCTAAGGTTAAAATTGTTTGCAATGTTGTCTTTTCTGTTGTTTACTCTAACCTTGCAGGTAAGTGGTATTTTGACAGTGGATGCTCAAGGCACATGACTGAAAACATTGACAACCTGAAAAATGTAATCCCTTTGACTGTTGGAACAGTTACCTATGGAGGAGGCACTAAAGGGAAAATCATTGGAAAAAGAGTACTGGATGTTGAAGGATTTCCACCACTCAAGGATGTGTTGTTGGTTGAAGGATTGAAAGCAAATTTAATTAGCATAAGTCAACTTTGTGATGACAATCTGCTAGTTACTTTTGATAAAAGTTTATGTGATGTGTTTAATAGTGACAATGTCCATGTCATGACAGGTACAAGATCAAAGGATAACTGCTATCTTGCTCAAGATGAAGCAGAATGCTACCATGCCAAGGTAGATGAATTTGTCATGTGGCACAAGAAGTTAGGACATGTGCACTATTGGAATCTGGAGAAAATACAGAAGTTAGAGGTTGTAAGAGGACTGCCTAAGTTGACTAGCCCAGGTAAAATTGTTTGTGAAGATTGCCTGAAAGGTAAACAAACAAAAGCTGTTCATGCACCACTACAGGTACAAAGTACTAACCTTACAACTAATAAGTGCTCTGAATTGCTACATATGGATCTCATGGGTCCTATTGAGGTTAGTAGCCTGAATGGTAAGAAGTATGCTTTTGTTATTGTTGATGATTTTTCAAGATATACATGGATTAAATTTTTGAAAGAAAAATCAGAGGCATTCAACACATTCAAGATTTTGCATGCTAGTATTAAAAATCTTTATGGCACTTCTGTAGGAAGAATTAGGTCTGACCATGGAAAAGAGTTTGAAAATGTAAGCTTTGCTAATTTATGTGAATCTAAAGGCATTTTCCATGAGTTCTCTGCACCTAAGACACCTCAGCAAAAGGGTATTGCTGAGAGGAAGAATAGAACACTTCAAGAGAGGGCTAGAGTTATGTTGAATTCTAAAAACCTATCTAAGAAACTCTGGGCTGAAGCTTTGAATACTGCATGTCATATTAGTAATAGAGTTTATCTTAGACCTGGTACTACTATGACACCTTATGAAATCTTGAAGGGTTCAAAACCAACAGTAGCACACTTTCATGAATTTGGTATTAACTGCTATTTGCTAAAAGATAGAGACTATGTGAGCAAATTTGATCCCAAAAGTGAAAAATGTATATTTGTTGGATATTCTCCTAATAGTGCTGCTTTCAGGGTCTACAATCCAAGATTGCATACTGTTCAAGAATCAGTGAATGTCATATTTGATGATTTAACTGTTTCTGCAGGTACTGAAGAAGTCACTGGTTCAGATGTTACTCCAACATTGGACTCAACATTGAACACAGACGCTGGAGATGCTGAACTGGAAACTGGAACAAATGTTGACTTAACACCAGAAACCCCCAATGTTAGGCCAACATCTGTGCTGTCAGATTCTGAAGATGAAGTGGTTCCTGTATCCAGAAGAGATCCCCTCTTAGAATACAAAGAGATCATCCAGCCTCTCAAGTAATTGGTCAAATTACTGAAAGAGTAAGAACACGCAACAAAGAAAGGTAAATTACAAGGATATGGCTAAGTTCTGTGTTTGTATGTCTTCTTCATGTACTATTGAAAATGCTTCTTGTTTTGTGTCCTCATTTGAACCTAAGAATGTAACTGAAGCTCTTAAGGATAGTTACTGGATTAATGCCATGCAAGAGGAACTCTTACAATTCACCAAAAACAGAGTTTGGAATCTAGTACCTAGGCCATCACATGTGAATGTAATAGGTACAAAATGGATTTTCAAAAATAAAACTGATGAGAATGGTGTAATTATGAGGAACAAAGCTAGGTTGGTTGCACAAGGTTATACTCAGGTAGAAGGTATAGATTTTGATGAGACTTTTGCTCCAGTAGCTAGGATAGAATCAATTAGATTTCTTCTTGCTATTGCTTGCTGTCTTATAATTAAACTTTACCAAATAGATGTTAAAGGTGCCTTTCTGAATGGTTTAATTGACAAAGAGGTTTATGTAGAACAACCTAAAGGCTTTGCTGACCCCTAAACATCCTGACCATGTGTACAAACTTGAAAAGGCTTTGTATGGTTTAAAACAGGCCCCTAGAGCTTGGTATGAGAGGCTAACTGATTTTCTGTTAGGCCTAGGTTTCAATAGAGGAGATGGAGATAGAACATTGTTTGTCCTTAGAAAAAGCTATGATATATGCATTGCTCAAATATATGTGGATGATATAGTATTTGGCTCTACTAACAAGTCTACTTTAGACAAATTTGTTGAGTCTATGACAGGATCATTTGAGATGAGCATGATTGGTGAGCTTAACTACTTTCTGGGACTACAAGTCAAGCAGCTGGAGAATGGTATCTTCCTGAACCAGGAGAAGTATGCAAGGAATCTGGTGAAGAGATTTGAGCTACAAGAATCAAAACCTTGCAAAACTCCTATGTCCTCTTCAGTGAAGATAACAAAAGATGGCACTGGTAGCAATGTTGACCCAACATTGTACAGATCCATGATTGGTAGTTTGCTGTATCTCTCTGCCTCTAGACCTGACATCATGTGTTCAGTATGTGTTTGTGCTAGGTACCAAGTTGATCCAAAACAGTCTCACTTGATTGTTGTGAAGAGAATTCTTAGATATATCTCTGGAACTTCACCTTTAGGCATTTGGTACTCTTATGACACTAACACTAAATTGGTTGGTTTCAGTGACTTTGACTGGGCAGGTGATGTGGATGACAGGAAATCCACAAGTGGGGGCTGTTTTTATTTGGGGAATAATTTGGTCTCCTGGTATAGCAAGAAGCAAAACTGTGTTTCTTTATCAACTGCTGAATCAGAATATGTAGCAGCTGGCAGCTGTGTTACCCAACTTGTGTGGCTCAAACACATGCTTTCAGATTATGGGCTAGATAGTGATACACTTCTCATGCTCTGTGACAATCTAAGTGCCATAAGTATCTCTAGGAATCCTGTCCAAGATTCTAGAACTAAGCATATAGACACAAGGCATCATTTCCTAAGAGATATGGTAGAGGACAAAGTAATCAACATTGAACATATTGAGACAACAAATCAACTAGCTAATATGTTTACAAAACCTTTAGATAGTGAGAGATTCTTCAGCCTGAGGAAATCTCTTGGCATGTGTGATATGTGAAAATGTTGAGAAAACCAGTGTTGTCATAACACCACTGACTAGCACTGGTATATTGGTTGTGGTGTAGTAGGTATTCTGTTGTTATTCCTTTGTTGAGTTGCATTTCTTTTTGAGTCTCATTTTATCATTGTTTTGTCATATTTGGTTTGTGTGGCTGAACTCTTTGATTAACAACTCTCTCTAGTTCAGTTTCACATCTTTGGTTTTAAAAAGGTTAATAAAACTCTTCTGTTTGTCTGAGGTTGTGTTTGCCTAACATATGGAAAAGTTGTGGTACACAAAGTTCACTACTTTGATGTCTATTCAGTTGTGTCTTATTCATATGGAAGGTGTACAGGGCATGTGGAGAAGCTGGGGTGCATGATGTTGACAGCTTCACTGTTACTCAGTTGTGCTTATTTACATGTTTTTGTTTGTTTGGCCAAGGAACACATGAGGGTGATCCTTTCTACTAGGGTGTTTGAGGTTTCGATTTCTTACATTTAGTAGCACTGATCACTTGGTGATTCTTTTGAATGCAGGTTGGTAAACAAGTATGCATGAGGACTTGGGGTGTTGGGGGTGCATGATAAATGAATTGCCAACATTCAAGGCCTTTGTACTTGCCTAACTTGCTGTTGTTAATGTTGTTACTGGGGTGTGTGGAGTTCAGGCTGCCCTCATTCAGTTGTGACATTAACTTTGTGTTTAGCAACCTTCAGTTTTTGTCAGATGAGTTATGAAAATAATAAAGATTTTAAAGAGATGTGTGTTGTGCTGGTTTGAGGAGTTTTTCATTTGTGTTTACCATCTGCTTATTTGACATTACATTGTTGCATTCATATAGAACTGCATTTTTTTCTTTCTTGTGTGTGAGTTGTGTCGGTTTAGGCTTAGGGAGAGTATAATTCATGTGTTGAGGCATACAATTTGGGTGACATACTGCAGGTGACACACTGATCTGTGACTTTCTATGCTGTGGAAGTGAATTGTTCCTTGAATTCATAACTGCTTATCTCTGTGTGTTTCTTGTTATCTATGTTGCTTACTTATGATGTTGATCTGAACAATATGTCCGAGGTACTCACTTGCTATACTGGTTAAGTTTCAGATGTATTTTTGGATGTATCTCAAGCTCTCACATGAATTTGCCTTGGTGAAGCCTATACCTCCACCTTCGGTTTTGAATGTTATCAAATGTTATCCCAACACTATGCACTGACGCAGGTCAACATTGAAAACAGGAACTTATAAGTTTTCAGTTTTTTTCTGAAAACCGCTCTGGTTAACTGTTAATTTAATATCAAAGTTTGTGCGCGGAAAAACATAGTGGGAAAATTTTACATGGTTCAAATTTGGTAACTGCCCACTAACATTCATTCTCTTTCCTTAATTCACGATTAATTCAAAAATCAAAACCCTATTTTCCTTATTTGTGCTTGCAAGGTTATTATTTGTGCTTAACTGCAAAATTACTCTCTGCTCTCAAATTCTCTCGTTTTCTCTCTGCAAATTCTCTCAAACCTTCTCTACTAACAATGGCAAGCAAGTCTCCCATGCAAACTCTTGCAGATGTTGCCCTAGGAAGCGAACCCACTGCTGCACGCACTCGCTCACACACTAGAAGTGCTGCTGCAAAAACAGTTGCGGCTCCTGTTGCTGCCAAGAGGAAGGCGATTCCCTATGTGCGACGAGGAAAGATGACCAAACAGGGAGAATCGACCTCCAATGTTGAGCCAACAGTGGAACCAACCACTCCTATCACCAATGAGCCTGAAACTGAGGTAAACACTGCTGAACCCATCCTTGAATTTGATGCTGATATACCTGTTGTGGAGGTATCTGCGGATGTGTCTGTTGACAAGATGGTGAGGAAGTGGATTAGGGCTCAAAAGAAAAAGAGAAAGGGCAATGGGGAAAAATTGAAAAATATGTCTGAGTATGCTAAGGCTAGGGCTGAGGCCAGGAAAAGACAGGCTGAGAGATCAGCTAGGAAGAGGGCTGCTGAGGATGAGAAGAAAGTTGAGGAAGAGAAGAAAACTGTTGCTGCTGCTGAGAGAAAGAGAAAAGGAAAGCAAGTAATGGAAGAGGAAGTAGAGGTGGTAGATGTTGAGGATGAGGAAGAAGAAGAGGAGAAGGAAGAGGAGACTGAGGAGGAGCAGGATGTTGCTGCTGATGTTGGGACAACATCAGGAACAGAGGAGTACACTGATGGGCTATATGTGATCTATCCTGATGATGAGGGAAGCTACTTTTCTCCCTACTATCTCACTCAAGAGTTGGAGAAGAATTGGGATTCTTTCAAAAGAAGGGAGATTCACACTGAAAGAGCTATAGAGATGGCGAGTTTCAAAGAGAACAAAGTGATGGACTTGCTTGAGGCAAGAGGGCTGCAACAGTCAGTGATGGAGCTGAGTGACTATGCTCCTGAGATTGTTATGGAGTTCTACCTTAATCTCTCCAAATGGATCAGGGACTACAGATCACCAAAATTTGGAAAGGCTTGGGTGAGGGGGAGAGTCTTCAACATTGACCCCTACACCATCAACAAGATATGTGGCTTCCCTACTACTGATGAATCTGAGGACCCCTATTATGATGATGTGATGGAAGACTTGACTGGAGGGTTGGTCAAAATCTGGAGAGATGCTCTGCCAACCACAAAACTCACCTCCCTGAGTGCTGTCTTGCACAAGATAGCTTGCTTCAACCTGCTCCCAAGCAAGAATGTGACTGTACTTACCAAGGAATCAGCAATCTAGGTGTACAAAATCAAGAATGGGCCTGCTGTAAACATGGGGGAGAGGATTTTGAAGTCTATGTCTGAAGTTGCTGGAAGGAAGAATGGGATGCTACCCTATCCCTCACTCATTTGCAAAATCCTTGGCAGTCAAGGATTGAAGACAAGTGTCAATGTGGGCTGGAGGAAGAATGATTCTGAATTAACTATTCTCCCAAGCTACTTGTCTGGATCAAGAGTGAGAGACCTTCCATGGAATCCACAAGGAGTGGTGAGACTAAGAACTGAGCAGAAAAGGGCTAAGGAGTTTGCTGGAACTTCAGTGCCAATGTCCAAAGAAGAGGATTGCTTGGTTATCACTTCTGCTTTTGTGGATCATTTGCTGAATTGGTATAGGGGGCAGATTGCTGACACTCAGAGGGAGATCGAGGAGAGAAAGGAACATCTCAAAGAACTGGAGGATATTGTGAAAAATTTAGAGGAACTCCCTTCTTCACAAAAAGGGGGAGAGTAGTTCCAATTTTAATTTTAGTCTTCTAGTTTTTATTTCTTAAGAACTGCTAATATCTTTGAACTGCTGGTACATTAATCTCTATTTGGTTTTATTTGATCAAGGGGCTTGTCCTTTATATCTAGCTATGGCCTGTAACTCTAAGTACTGCTGATGAACTGCTCTAACTAACCTTAATTTCTATTCCTTGTGAAGGAACTTTTTGAACTGTTTTTCTTGTTAACCTTTATGTAGGAAACTTACTGGTTTCAATGTTGAGGCAACATTGATGAATGTTGAGGTCTGAACATATGTACATATGTGATTGTAGTGATGACCTTTATTCATGTTTTTGTTAATTTAACTTTGATTATGATATCTTGTATTAAGGGGGAGCAGTTTGGTAGTTTGATTTGTTTCTTGTTGATTATCACTTTCTGGATATAAGACTTGATTGGAACAAGTATTGGTTTTGTGAAGAAAGGAAAAAAGGAGGAGATTGAAAGTGAAGATTTTCTGGAATCAATGTTAGACGGTACAATGTTAGACGATGTTGGGTTAACATTGGATAACATTGAAAGCCGAGAGCTTTTGCGAAAACTGTTCTTTAGTTGCCAAAATTAAGTTTTGCCTTTATTCACTTATTAATCAAGTTCCACGGTTTTGGTTGTTTATGTTTATGTCCAGGAAAGTATCTTAAACATAAGGAAGAGCTTTGGAAGATTCCTTACTTGAAGTTTCCATAATTCAAGCTAAGTTGAATAGTCAACTCACACGGTTTCAAAAGAAGGAAACAATATTGGATTCTCTGCAACTATGAGTTTTTCCAAGATTCTGCGAATTGAAGAAGATGTGTTGCCTTGTTAAATCAGTAACAATGGAAACACGATTCTCTGGAAAGATATGAAGTTCACAAAGAAGGCAATATTCAACAAGGAAACAACAAGAGTTACCAAAACTGTGAACAACACATCTTGGCGTTCAAGACTCAAGAAATATATAAAGATGTGAAGTTCATCAAGATGAAGACAAGACAATCGTGCCAATAATCCAAGAGATTAATTCTTCTTTCTATTGTCTTCATTTTGTTTTGCGAAGTTTTTGTATCAATTGCTTAAGTCTAGTTCATAGAAGTTAAGTAGTTCTTACTTGTCTGCTTCGTTGAGTCCGATCAACAAAGAGCGTGAGTGAATTGTTGTGAGGAACGTTTTTGATAAAACCTTTATGGTTATTTCGCCTAAGGCTCGGAAGTTTTTAATAATATTGAAAACTTCTTAAAATTATATCTTCTTGTGTTCTTACTTCCGCTGCACATTATTATTATCAAGAAGATCAAAATAGAGTTAAGGCAATTCCAGCTTAACTCTCAAAAAGTGTTGTGTCAATCCACGGTCCTACAATTTCAGAGGCCACCTGAAGGAATAGCCCAGACGCGCCGCACCCCCACGAGGGCCCCGCTACACGACCCTATAGGGAACGGTACGAGTCAGAAGAGTACGAATCCAGACCAAGGCCCAACTTCCAGCAATGCCACCGATATCATGACACCCTTTCGTAGAGCCGAGGGCCTAGAACTCTCTTTGAGGACAACAACGAAAGGGGGGTCCCGGGATTACGAAAGGGTGATATTTCCTTACCATCGAGACCGCCACCTACCACCTACCCGCATAGGGGTAGACGATTCCTTGTGGGATATGGTTAATAGCCTGCACAGAGAAATGAGGGATATAAAGAAAAATATAACTCCGGGGGAAAAACCTATGTACCACAATTCTCCCTTTGTCCCATAAATTTCTCAAGCCTTGGTCCCCTCAAGGATGCGACCTAGTAACCTTCCCTTGTACACAGTTGACAAGGACGGAAGGGATCCGCAAGACCACATCCATTAATACATTGCAATTATGAATTTAGCATCGGCGCCCAACTTCGTCCTCTACTGAGTATTTCAGACCACCCTTCCAGGCAGAGCTCATGCTTGGTTTTCCCAGTTACTCTGGGGTACGATTTCCCATTTGGATCAATTGGTTTGCTTATTTGTACCTTATGGGTAACCAAGTCAAATATATGAATGAACTCATGCATAAGGCAGAAACCTATATTATCATGGAAGAAGCTGAAAGTTCTAAGATCCGGGGCAGAGAATAATGACCATGAGCACGAGAAGAGCTCTCAGGATATAAAAAGGGGAAGGAAAAATGCCTCCTTAACGGGGGACGACAGAAGTGTGGTAAAACGGTCTCTCTAGCCCGCGCCGCTCCCCCCTGATGATCACTCCAGCGCAGGTGCTCAACGTGATGAGGGGGAGTACAGACCTACAATGGCCGCTACCCGTTAAAAAACCCTACAAGAATAAGGACACATGCAAGTTTTCTAAGTACCATAAAGCATATGGACACGTCACGGATCGTTGTACTAATTTGAGGAACGAGATACACCGGCTTCTAAACGCAGGGTATTTGAGAAACTACTTGAAAGAAAACAACCACGAGACGCCCAAGTCTAATGTTTCGAAAAGGATTTGATCCAAGAGACCCCCTCTACAGAATAAGTGGGACCCATCACTAAGTATCGTGAAGAAACCGTCCATCAGGGATTACACCCAGCCCCAGAGTCTTACAAGGATAATCCACCATACGGTAGGACGATAAACATGATTAAAGTAGGGGATATCTCTGTAACGCCCCCAGGTAAGATGAAGAAATACCTAAAAGAAGCCCGACATGTAGAACACGAGTCGCCCATCTGTTCAATACAGGGAGCTAAGTTACCCACCATCACCTTCGACCAGACCACTCAAAAGGCATAATATACCTCCACGAAGACCCGTTGGTCATAGAAGCCACCTTCTTCGGAATTGAGGTCCAACACATCTTGATCGACACCGGTAGTTCAGTAGACGTTCTTATCCTACCCACCTACCTAGCAATGGGGTTAAAGAAGAAACGGCTGGAATTGGCCGAAGTTCCCTTGGTTGGCTTCCCAGGAGAGTCATGTCGTATGTTGGGAGTGATAACCCTACCCATGTTCTGGGGTGAAGGCGCCATGAGGCAAACTGAGCACACCAAGTTTTGGGTAGTAAAGGCGTCCTCTCGGACATACAGAGCCATATGCGGGTGACCATCCATATGAACGTTCGAGACAATCCCTTCCACGCTTCACCTAAAGGAAAAATTCCACATGAGTTCCGAGACAGGGGGCGGAGATGTCTCTATAGACTGTGGACGAACAAAAGATGATTGAAATAATAGAGGGGGACACCAGAAAGACCGTTAAAGTGGGAACCGAGACGAGTTATGAGACAATGGGCGGAGTAGTCTCTATACTCAAACAGTTTCACCACCTCTTCGCCTAGGAGAGTAGACCCCCGGGAAGATTCAACAATTGAGTCTGCCAGCACTTATTAAATGTCAAGGCAGGTGCTAAACCGATCCAGCAGAAGAAGAGAAATGTTGGACCATAAAGGAACTAAATCATCCGGTCCGAGATACAACGACTGTTTAACCTACAGGAGATTCGAGAGGTCTGATACCTTGAGTGGTTGGCTAATTTGGACCTCGTCCACAAAATAATAGGAAGATGGCGGATGTGCGTCAACTTCACCAACTTGAATGATGTTTGCCCAAAAGATTGCTATTCCCTTCCCAGCGTAGACCAGTTGGTCGATTCCACACCCTATTATCCATGATGGACGGGGACCAGAGTTATAACCAAATCCCGATGGCTATTGTAGATCAAGATAAGACCAACTTCACCACTGATGTGGGTACCTTCTGCTACCTAGTGATGCCGTTTGATCTGAAGAACGCATGACCCACATATCAATGGCTCGTAAACCTCATATTTGCTGGTGTGATCGGCAAGTCCATGGAGGTGTATGCCGATGATATGATTGTTAACATCCCTCGAGTGGAGGACCATCCGAACGACCTACGTAAAGCGTTATCGATCATGGATCGATTCAGAATGAAGATCAACCCTCGAAATTGCTCTTTTGGCATCAAAGGAGGAAAATTCATAGGATTTATGGTGTCGGAGAAGGGGATAGATATGAATCTCATAAGTCCAAGGTTGTCATAGACATGCCTACCCATAGGACTATCAAAGATATTCAAAAGCTAACGGGGAGGATTGCCTCCCTGATTAGGTTCATCTCCAAATCGGCCGACAAGGGGCTCCCCTTCTTCAAGGTCCTGAGGAATATTAACGATTTCCAATGGACCGAGCAATGCGAGGGAGCCCTCGCCGAGATAAAAAGCTATTTGACATGCCCTCCATTATTGGTAAAACCAGTATCGTAAGAGGAGCTGTTTGTGTACTTAGCGGTTGGAGAGGAAGGCGTGAGTGCTGTCTTGGCCAAAGAACATAAGAAAGAGCATCTCATGGTATACTAGTGATAGAGATTATAGATAGAATATTATTTAGTATTACTATTTTAATTATTATTAAATTATAGAATAATAGTTTGGTAAGTTTAGGATTCTAAGTTATATTGTTGCTTTTGTTAAGAACTCTAGTTTTGGTTGGGTTTTTTTTTCGTTTTATTTTTTCCTTTTTCTCGAACTCGATTAAATCTTAACTGAAAATACTGACGCAGCGGAAAAAAGAAAGGATACGAATGGCTCTGGTGCCAATTTGATAGAGGTTGGGGAATTAATTCCCAGATTTCAGATTTTAGAGGCGCGAGGGAAAGAATAAGAAGAACGAGAAGAGAATAGAGAGAAGACAACAATTGCTCGGCAATTCAATATCATTAATCATCCATAACTTCTCTAATAATAAACCCTTAGCCTCATATTTATAGGCTAACTAATAAAAACTTACCAAAGCTAGAGTTCTTAACAAAAGCAACAATATAACTTAGAATCCTAAACTTACCAAACTATTATACTATAATTTAATAATACTAATTAAAATTGTAATACTAAATAATATTCTATCTATAATCTCTATATTCTATCTAGCCGCGGTCCGCCGCCTCCATCACCGTCGTTCGTCGCGCATCCGCCACCTCCATCCGTCACCACCGTTGCGACCGTCGACACCACGCGACACCGCCACCGTGATCAGTCACACCACCACAGGAGAACCGCGCAAACTGTCAGCGGGAGTTCGTTCACGCCGCCGCCACCCCGTGAGATCTTCGCCACCCGTGCGATCTCCGCCACCATCACCGCTGTTCACTCCCACGTCCGCGCCACTAGTCCCAGCCCGTAATTATTGCAAATTGCCACTGTTCCATCCGCTCGACTCAACCGAAGGCTGTCTAGTGAAGAAGACGGATAATTGCAACTTTGAACCTTCTTGGTTATTTACAATTTAATCATTCAAGAGCTAATATTCTCATATTTGGCTTGATATTGTTGAATACAGGTGATTTGGAGCAGTTAAAGCCTATTGGAGAGGGAATGGCTAGCTGGACTACAACAAAAAAATTTGATTGCCCAAAATATTCGGTAAAGTTAATTCTTTTTATTGATTTTGGGACTTTTCATTTTTTTTGGCAAGTTTTGCATGACCGCTACAAGAGCAATGACGGATAAGAAACTTGAAGAACTATGTAATAGGATTGAAGCAATGAATGGGATGATTCAATCAATGAGGGATGAATTCAATGAAAGGATCACAACATTAGAGACTAGTTTTAATAGTAAATTAGATGCTCATGTGTCTCAATGTCCATATTTAGTAAATAATTCTACGCCATATCCGAATAACGGTAAATGAATCCTACCCAAACCTGATGTTCATAACAAACAACGATCTGTAGGACCTTCTAATAACGGGAATGGTAGGAACATGCATGTTGAGCATAATCAATATGATCGCTATCTTGATGACCATGAAGATATTCAATCTTATCAACCTAGGAAGAGGTACGGAGGTAGACCCAGTAGACATCAACCACCTGGCGATGATCCTTATGACATAACTAAGAAGGTTAAGGTTGATATCTTTGATTTGATGGGAGACATGATCCTACTGTCTTTGTTGATTGGTTATATTGTTTGGGAGATTATTTTGAATTTTATGGCATTACTGATAGTCATAAAGTTCGGTTTGCAAGAATTAAGTTAGTTGGGTCCACTAATAAGTATTGGCAAAGTATTGTAAGAGAAGTGGAGCTAGCTGATGAACCCTCTATTGTCCTGTGGGAAGAGATGAAGCATAAATTGAAAGAAAAATATTTGCCTTCTTTTTACAAAAGACAAATGATGGATGATTGGTTAAAATTGAAGCAAATGTCCTCACGTGTGGCTGAATATTTTGATCGGTTCGAAGATTTGAGACTTAGGTGCAAAGTTAGAGAAGTGCACTGGGTCACTGTGACTCGATTCATTAATGGCTTGCGGGATGATCTTCAAAGGGATGTGAACTTACATGTTCCAGACACTTTACTTGATGCTTGTCAAAAGCCATTAGAGGTTGAGCGGTACCACAAATCTTCGTCTGCATACGGATCACAAGTTGGAGAGTCTAAACAAACAAAGTCTGTCAGTTTTCCACAGTCTAATCAGGAAAGCTCAGGATCTTACTCTTCTATAGTGTGCCATAAATGCCATGAAAGAGGTCATATTGCTTCCCGATGTCTGCACCGTGCATTGTTGTTTCACATGAGACCCACAAAGATTAAGAGATACGTGTGGAATCACTTGAAGAAGATGCCACTATGGAGGGTCAGGATGATGAGAGTGGGACACAACCTCGGCTTAATCTCATGACTCATCAACCTATGGCTCCAACTATTGACTCTAATTTGTTGAACTTGCGTTCAAATTTTAATGAGAGTCCTACAGTCTATATTAAGAATTTAACTTCTTATCGTGATATTTGTCATTCTTATTTTTAGGCTAGTGTTTCAGGGAGTTCCACACCTTCTTCAAGTTTAGTGGCTACACTGTCTCATACATCACCCCTATCCTCTGAGGCAAATCCTGGTAGTCTCCTTGATGGACGTCAAGACTATCTTGTTCGTTGGAAGGGTCACCCAAAACCCGATAATTTGAGTTCCATTGAAGATTCAAGAATGGCGTTTTCCAAACTCTCCGGGGGCAAGTTTTTCAAGCCGGGGAGAATGATAGAGATTATAGATAGAATATTATTTAGTATTACTATTTTAATTATTATTAAATTATAGTATAATAGTTTGGTAAGTTTAGGATTCTAAGTTATATTGCTGCTTTTGTTAAGAACTCTAGCTTTTGGTAGGTTTTTATTACTTAGCCTATAAATATGAGGCCAAGGGTTTATTATTAGAGAAGTTATGGATGATTATTGATATTGAATTGCCGAGCAATTGTTGTTTTCTCTTTGTTCTCTTCTCGTTCTTCTTATTCTTTCCCTCGCCCCTCTAAAGTTTGAAATCTGGGAATTAATTCCCCAACCTCTATCAACTACGTTAGTAAAATACTACAAGGGGCATAAGGTAGGTATACCCAAACTGAGAAACTGGTGCTGGATCTACCTCGACTCAAATTGCGATCGAAATTCCTCTCCCATCCTATCACCGAAGCTATCTACATGTTGTCCATCGGAGGAAAGCTTGGTTTGAAAGCTGTGGGATAGTCCAAATCCCTCGCTCCTATAACCAGAAGGTAGATGCTTTATCTAAAATAGCCTCCCATATAGCCACAATACACACAACCGTCGTATTATCCTTTTGCAGGCACTATAATCGAAGAAATCTGAAGCCAAAGAGGTAAATGTTATAGGAAACTCGACTGAATATGAATGGATGGCCCAAATTATAGATTACCTAAGGCACCTTGAAGATTATGCTGCAAGCAAAATCGGACAACAGTTGATGTCGCGGAGGACGGACCGATACTTCTTACAAAATGGCATCATGTTCCGCAGGTCATACTCCTATCCCCACACAAGGTGCCACAACTAAGCCAAAAGCAGAGAAAGTCATTAGAGAGATTCACGAGGGAACTTGCGGAAGCCATATGAGAGGAGAAAGCATGGCAGGACGTATCATTCGCCAGGGCTATTACTGGCCCACAATAACCCGAGATCGTAAAGATCATGCCAAGTGAAGCAAGCATTTTAGGCCTATGCCCCCTGGCTCCACCAACCCACGGTGCCATGGGTATTCGGTCCGAACCATTCCCCTATTACGAAATGGGGAATCGATATCACGGGACTCATAATCCCCAACGTGTTAACCCTAGAAAAAAAAATGAAGGGATTACACACAAATAATAACCCTAAAATAGGAACCAATATATGGGCGATACTATCGTCACGTGCACTTCCGATGAGAATGCCCTCTCCCAACGAGGAGGCCCTCTGGGTGTTACCAATTCGCTCGGTCACTGACTCGAAGCGATATAAAGGGGCACCCGAGAAGACACTAAAGCGTCCCTTGGAAAGTCAACGATAAATAAAGAAAAGATATCAACGCGACATCAGAAAAAGAGTAAACCCCGATGGATCCGCGCGACTCCGATATCCATCCATGCGCCAAGAAGGACCACAACGGACCCCGAGTCCCAGAACCTGCGAGAATATCTCCTCACTGAACACTCTATAACAAAAAATTCCTCGGAACACATATCTGAAGGCTAAAAATGAAGAATCGTGTTCTATCGAGGTACAAAAATCCCCGGAAAATCTACCCCACAAGCAGAATATGCAGAACAATGTCCTATTGAGACGCAAAGTCCCTCGGAGCACCTACCGCGAAGGTTGAACTCAAAGAACAATGTTTTAGTGAAAGCCATAAACCATCGAAATATTTGTCACGAGGACCCCAAATGCAAGAACGTAACCCTACTAAAGCATAGAAGCCATTGGAACAGGCACCACCAATAAAAGAAAACAGACATACTCCTTGGGATACACCTCCCAAAGAAGACAACCAAGTATTAACTACCACAAAAGCTACAACGCCATAGGAGGGATATACCACCTCACCTATCCAGTCTTTCCGAGATATGCGACCCCTCATAGAAAGGAAATCAGAAAAATAAGCCCCTCGTAACACCTGAAGCCCTCGTAAGAGATCGAATCTAATCCTAGTCAGCTCCTAGTAGATGAAGAAAAGATAAGATGAATGATATCTTCCCCTGTACGCAAATAACTACACGTGTACTTTATTTAACATGCATAATGACACATGTCCCAAAAAAAACCTCTATAAAAAGAGCGGCAGAAGGAAAGAAGAGGAGGATCAATACTTTTACACATACACATATACACTAAGATACTGGAAAATTCGGAGTGGATTTCAGTGAATAAAAAGAGGGATATTCTCGTAATTTTATATTTTCATAATTTTACAAGATTGTGAACCACGGGCAGGGCGTTCCAACCCCAAAATAAATCTGTTAAATAGGAAATAATATCAAACCTGTTAACACAACGTATGAGAGAAAAAGTTCCTGTTAGTAGCCGTGAACTACTTCACCAAGCGGGTAGAAGCGGAGTCTCTAGCCAGGATTACGGCCGGGGCGGTTATCAACTTCCTATGGAGGTACATCATATACCACTTTGGTATCCCCCGAAGCCTGGTTAGTGACAACGAGCTCCAGTTTACAAGCCAAAACTTAGAGAAATAGTGTGATCACTCGGAAATACAACATCGCTTCACCTTGGTGGCGTATCCCAAGCCAATGGCCAAGTGGAAAGAACTAATCAAACCTTGCTAAAAAACCTAAAAGTAAGGTTAGACTGGCATAAGGCTAAATGGGTCGAAGAAGTACTCGGAATCCATTTTGGTCGTTCAGATGGTTCATGTTGGTGTGCATTCTCTTCTCGCTGGAGAACTGACTTTTAAACTTTTGCCTCAACTACTCGTAGCTACCAATGGAACCGATTGTTATCCTCGTGAACTAATCAAGCGCTGCCCGAGTTAGGGTTGTACAAAAATTTTGGCTTGCATGTTGTCGGTGAAGAAGTGCAGGTTCTGTATTCCGTCCACGTAGTAGAGATGCTCACGAGGATCAGTCTTACCGTAGTATGTCATAAGCGGGGGGATCTGGTACCCTATTTTCTAGCACTTCAGCCTCAATTTTCTCACTAAATGGGGTTAACCTTCTTTGTCCATTTGCCAATGTCAACCTACTATTGACCTCCTATTTCTCCTGATTCTGTTAATCCTTTCTCCTTGCTATGTCTTTCATCTCAGCCCTGGGGTCGGGAGCTCTTTCGCCGTGAGCTCTAGAAACTGGGCGTTCCCTCATTGACTTCGCCATCTCATCAGGCTCTCGAGCCCTAGATCTCTCTGCGGGACCTCTCGTTCTAGATTCCTGAGGCTGGGGAGGTGGGTTGTCGGTACCCTGGTTCATCAGGTGTGGTAGCAATGTAGCCAATACGGCATTCAACGTCGTCTCCACTGTGGCGTTAATATGAGCGATGATCTCTGGCTGGAGCACGATAGGACTCAAGGGTTCATGACCCTGAGCTGGCGCAGCCAGTGCTGGATGAGAAGGTGGGTCGCATTGTTGATTAATGCTGGGCTCATGCAATGGAACTTGTGGTGGGGCATTCTCTGCGGTGGAATTTTCAACGGTAGGTCTTTCGGATCGTGATTGGATCAGCCTGTGCTACATCTTATAGTCTTTGTCTGGGAATGTGGTGTTCCCACAGACGACGCCACTAATTTGACAATAGATCGTGTATTACTAACGAAGTGCGAAATTACAATAATATGATAACCAATATATTACAAACTAGGTAGACTTTAGTCTAGAATAACTCAGAGTAACACTAGGACTCTTTGCATGATGTCGAGGGTAAAGATATGTCGAATCCAGGTAGATATAGAATATCTTCTATGTCGCGGATGTGGCTGATATCGAGAGTATGGCCATATCGGGTGTGCGTACTAGGAGTGTATATCGGAAGGTATGTAGGATGTTGTATGTCGGATTTGTGTGTATCAGGAAGGGATATCGGATATATAGGTATATCGAATATGTATATCGGTGAGGTACTATATATCGAATATGTGTATTCGATATGCGGATGAATAGTGTAGGGTAATTAATAAAGCTTACGTTGATTAGCGAAATTCGTATATATATAGGTCTCGGGATGCGGGGACCGCACCCGTATTTCCTGCGTCTGTTGTACCATATCGAATGTGGATATTCAATATCAAAACGTATATCGGGTGCCATCCCCAATATACCAGCGTCGGGCCGGCTTCCTGCAGGCTCGACCCATGTGACTAGGTGGACTAGCTCAATACGAA
Organism: Linaria vulgaris; assembly: GCA_948329865.1. Taxonomy (NCBI): domain Eukaryota; kingdom Viridiplantae; phylum Streptophyta; class Magnoliopsida; order Lamiales; family Plantaginaceae; genus Linaria; species Linaria vulgaris. The sequence goes on from OX415252.1 coordinate 16,984,777, forward strand.
TATTACCAAAATTAAAATTTGCCTTTGATACTTCCCAAACTGATTATATTTATTTGATTACAATTGCGTTAGATAATAAATATTTTTGCTTAATAAATAGTTTAATTACTCTTATATTATTTGTTATTTAATTAGGTCTCAATTGTATTGCAGATAGCACTGGTAAGGTTTAAAACGAAATAAATCTATTTACCGCGCGTAGTATTTCTTAAAGTATAATAATTAAAGTTGTAGAGAATTTACTTGAAAAATAATTTTAAGGAGAACCGTAAAAATAATATAAAATCAATCTAAAACAAAGAAAAATATTTCTTAATATTTTTTTACCAGATACTTCAAGTTTTAAATTATAATCATGTATTCTAAAGGTTCAAAATTGATTAAGTACAAATGTACAAAAAGTTTAACTGTAATAATTTTTCCGAATAAATTAGTACAAACACAAAGTAAACAAAGGAAAATTATATGTTTTCGTAGAAGGTTGTCCTGCTAAGTAAAAATCGGGGGATCAAACCCTGTCTGCTAATTAAGTAAAAATCTTACATGATCTCAGAATGCATGATCCGCCATAGACTTTGATATTAATCGAGTACCTAAAAACGAAATTAATGCCCGTGCAAAATTTTAGTTTCGTTTATTAATTATATCCGCCATTTACTTAAACAGCATATATATGAGTTCCTTATAGCTGAACAAGTATGAAAAATGAGTAGTTTTCATCATTCTTAAATATGTTGTATGTAACGTACAGAGTACGTCCAACTAAACAATTGTACGTGGTGTTTGTGTACGTACGTGTCGATCCATGCACAACTCTCCATCAAATTAAATACTGCATGTACTAGATCAGAAAGCTGGCCCCAGTGCTAAGTTAATTTGTTATTTCATCAACTACCATGCATTGGCCAGTAAGTATTAATATTTTTGCCTATATATAGCCTTACCAAGCATGCATCTTCTAACACAAAAAAATATATAGCTAGAGCAATTTACAAAGAATAAACAATGGGTTCTAGTAGTTGTGTTAGTTTTATATGTGTTTTTGTGTTTATCCTAGTTGGTTCAGCTTCATGTGGTGTTCACAACCAAGTATGCCCTTTCAATTACGAGTTCCATTCGGGCGACGGGTTCTTTGACGTTGGCAATGCCGCTCAAGCTTATCCTAGGCCTCCAGTTAATAACTGGCCTTATGGTAAGACTACTCCCGGGTTCCCTAATGGCCGTTGGTCCGATGGTCTCTTGGACATGGATTATGGAGGTATAATTGTAATGCTGTTATATAAGTTAGAACTGCTTTCTCTAATTATAATGCAAATTATTTATGTCAGATTATTAGGTATCATGACATAATTTTTTTACGTAGGTACTGGTTTTGGTTTTCCAACGGTTACGCCGTCTTTGAGTGCATGTGCCTCTTCCAAGGCAGTCATTTTTGCTTGGGCCAGCAGTCCAGTACTCGGTCGTAGATTCTTCCTGAGAAGGGGCGTTAAACTTACATCATATGCTGTGCCTCTTAGAGATCAATTTGTGCAGTTCAAAAAGCATCTTGAATCTATATGTTCAACACCAGAAGGTTTACCACTCAATTATAATCCTGCAAACCAGTTATTAATAGAAACATGACTAGGCAAGGCTCATATTATTATATGCCTATAAACTTCCACAGTATATGTCTATTAATTACTAAGTTTTGTACGAATCAGAATGTCGCCGAATAATGGAAGACTCGATATTCATATTTGGTGATGTTGAAGCAAATGACATCGGAATTCCACTAAGCCAAGGCAAATCCATCGAGGACGTTAGGAAATATACGGAACCTGTTACTCGAGCTTCAATACGCGCTACAAAAGTAATAAATCATTTAAATATACATTACAATACTACTAATTTCTTGTGAAAATGTTGACTTAATCAATGATCGAGCTGACATTTTCAATCGACAGAACTGACCGCAACTACTAATTAATTGTACTTAATTTTTCAATGTAGGAATTAATTAGTATGGGCGCTACACGAATTATTCACCCGGGAAATGCTCCTATTGGTTGCTTCCCTTATTTATTGACAAAATTTGCCAATAGCAGTGAAGAGTATGATGAATATGGTTGTTTAAAGAGGGTTAATGATGTAATTAAGTACAAAAACGGGCAACTCCGAAGAGATGTCGAAGATCTCCAGAAAAGTTATCCTCATCGCTACATTATTTTTGCGGATGTATATGATCCTTTCATAGAGGTTATCAATGGATCCTTGAATGGTAAGTATGTGTTTTATCTTTATTTCTTTCGTACAAATGAATTATAACATTCGTTTTATTCATTTGATTTATTTCCTCTTCATACATAACTAAACACAGATACTGATATGTATATATGTATATATATATATATATGTATATGTGTATTTGTTATTTGATTAATATTAATAGGACGAATTATTAAAAATGCCCGCTAACTTTCACAAAAAAGTTAAAATGGCCATTTTTTTCGGGCCTGTCAAAAATGCCCGGTATCTTTCATATAATCTTGCAAAAATGCCCGATGGCCTTATTCGGGCTAAATGTATTCAAACAAACCCTTCTAATTCTAAATATTGTATTTGCACCCCAAAATAAATTGCACTTTGCACCCTAATATATATATAACATATATATATATATAACCATTTATAAAAATAAAACACATATATATAAAAACAATAACAAACAAATATATATATATATATATATAACTATTTTTAAAAATAAAAAAATATATAAAAATTTAAATCTTAATAAATGTAAAACATAAATATATTTATATCCATAATATATATAAAAAATACCTTTATGTATTAAAAAACATTATATATATATAAATATATAAAAAAGGGAAAATTAATAAAAATTAATAAAAAATAATAAAAAATAAGAAAAAACAAAAAAAAGACCCCCCTTCCCCGTCGCCCCCCCCCCCCCACCCCCCACCCCCACCCCACCCCGCCGATTTGCAGCCATTACCGCTGCAAATCGCGGTGAATCACCGCGATTCGCAGCGGTGTTGCTCCAAATCGCGGTGATGACCGCGATTTGCAGCCGTGGTGGCTGCAAATCGCATCACCACCGCGATTTGCAGCGGTGGTGGCGCGATTTGCAGCCACCACGGCTGCAAATCGCGGTCATCACCGCGATTTGCAGCAACACCGCTGCGAATCGCGGTGATTCACCGCGATTTGCAGCGGTAATGGCTGCAAATCGGCGGGGTGGGGTGGGGTGGGGGTGGGGGTGGGGGGGGGGGGGGGCGACGGGGAAGGAGCGGGGGTGGTTTATTTTTTAATTTTTTTTATTTTTAATTATTATTATATATATATTTATTATTTATACAAAATAGTTATATATATGTTTATATCTTTATTATTATTAACATGTATATACATTTTATTATTACTATTATTATTATTAATATATATATATATATTATTACTATTTTTACAAAATAGTTACATATATGTTTATATATATATATGACTCTTTTTTAATTATATTTATATATATGTTTACTATTCTTATTGTTATATTTATATATATGTTCAGTATTATTATTTATATATATATATTTATTATTTTTATAAAATAGTTATATATATGTTTATTATTTATATATATATTGGGGTGCAAAGTGCAATTGGTATATGAAAGATACCGGGCATTTTTGACAGGCACTGTAGCGCCACGTAGGCACATTTAGCCCGAATAAGGCCATCGGGCATTTTTGCAAGATTTTATGAAACATACCGGGCATTTTTGAAAGGCCCGAAAAAAACGGCCATTTTAACTTTTTTGCGAAAGTTAGCGGGCATTTTTAATAATTCGTCCATATTAATATCTGGTAAATTAATTTGTTTCATTTAAGCCGATGAATTAGTTACTCTCATTTTATCATATCAGTAATTGTTAAGCGAAGAAATTACGTAGATCAATATTGATAATATTTTATTTTTTATATGCCAGGCCCTTACAAGGAGAACACCCTTAAAGCTTGTTGTGGATCTGGAGGAAAATATAATTACAATAGTAAGAAGTTTTGTGGAACCTCATCATTGGTTCCTGTTTGTGATGATCCACAAAATTACATACACTGGGATGGGAAGCACCTTACTCAGAATGCTCACTTACAGCTCAACACAATTCTTAAACGAGGTCCTTCTGAGGGTCTCAACTGCACAATGCCCGGGCCACCAAATTTGCAGTTATTTAGCTCTATTTAAGCACACTTTTCTTGAACGAATAATGCGCAACTAATAAAGCTTGATGTATCAAGCTATTTCTCAATGATTGAACGTTACATAATTAAATATGTTAAGTATTTACGTAATTTGAGGTCATTTCGAGCTTTATGCTCAAGTCCCCCGTTTTATGTATTTTGAATTGAAGGTAATTAAGATTTATGCTCCAGTCCTCCACAACTAGTAGATACGCTACAACAAAACCTAGCAATTACAAGAAAAAATTTCGATACAAAATGACATATTTTTTATTTAATTGACCAACTTAAAGGAAAAATTTCTATTCAAAGCTTCGTTCGAATAGCTCTCGTTGCAGGAAGCAGCTGGATCGAAATAATGAGTTGCAGGTTCTAAAAATTCCGGTGGCCAAAATTTCTATGTTGCTCCAGTGTCGAAGGAATATTTTTGCAATGCACCAGTTTTGGATAGAATTTTTTTTGATCCATGCTTCTACTGAATCAAAATATTTCTATTCAGCACAATTAAAATTTCTTTTAAAAAGAATGTGGCGGGATTCCACCACATTTGAATTTTTTATATACATATATATGTATTTTGGGTTATTAGTTTAGTTAGTGTTTACTAATAATAAAAATTGTATTAGTCCATGAAATTACTAGACTTTACGCATTTAAACGTTTTGTATATATAATCGCACGTATACATATTTATACATTTTGTATAATTACATGTAATATTAAAAATAAGTTAGATGGTGCTTAACAAATTTATAATTATTACTCAAAATAATATATAATAATATAATTATATATCTTCTAAACTTAATAATATAAAATGAAGTATTATAATTTCAGAATTATTGAGAAAACATGAGGGGAAGAGGAAAGATTGCAATGAGAAGAGAAGATGAATGAGGTGAAGATGTGAAATGAATAGGGGTGCAGATATGGTATATTTATAAGAGAATTCTTGTACCAACATTCTTCTTTGCATTGCAAAATTTCCTTGCATGAATATCCGTGGAACCAAATTTTTTGATGCGGAACAGCAGTTGCACCGGAATTTTTCCTTCCATGTCAGCCTGCAAGGCAATATTCGTTATCAGCTTGTGCTATGCATTGAAATATTCCCTCACAAGACTATTGCATCAAAATTATGTACATTTGCAAAGAAATATTTATTTGCATATTATTTTGCATTAAAAACTTATCTTTCATCTAATATAAGTATTTGCCAAAATTTCCCGACTAACTATATTTTATAATTATATTTTCACCTCAAATATTTTTTATCTTCTTTCCTTACCCCATTTTTGACGAAATTTGAAACAACATACCTACTTAGCGTTGTGATGAAAGCAGTGAAAGAAAAAAAGTGAATTCGTAGTTGTTTTGCACTTTTAACATAATTAATTTTCTTCCCCAAATGTTTTTTAAATGTCTTTCTTTACTCCGTTTCTGACGAAATTTATAAGAACACACCTATTTTGAATACCATAGTGTACGCTAAAAAGATATGAGGATTAAAGGTGTTTGGCAACTTATAGATATGAAAACAAAATTTTCATTCAGTAGAATGTGGGTTTTAAGATTTAGGGTTTAAGGTATAGCGTTTAAGAGTTAAATCGTTTAGAAGGTTATAACGTTTGTTTAACGTCTTGAGGTCCTCCATTCTTGACGAAATTTTAAAGAATACATATAGTATTGTGAAAATACCGGTGAAAGAAAAAGTGAATCCACAGTTGTTTTGCGACTTTTACATAATTCATTTTCCTCTACATAGGTTTGCTTAACGTCTTAATTTCTAAAGTTATTTTTTGACGTCATTTGCAAGAACACCGATATTTAGTGTTGTGAAAATACCGGTTAAAAAAAAGTAAATTCGAAGCTATTTTTCAACTTTTATATAATTACATTTTCATGCACAAGGTTTTTTTTTCTTTTATTGTACTAACTACTTTTGCTGAAATGCAATATTCTCTTTCAATTGCTCCAATTTCCTTTCAATTACACATTCCATAAAAATTTCCATATTCTCTTTCAATTGCTCTAATTTCCTTTCAATTGCACATTCCATTAAAATTTCCATACCATGTTAGTTCGCATCAAAATTTTTGGATTCATTGTATGGGGTACTCTAGTGGAGGTTTGTAGTTTCTTTAGGGCAATGTACGCCACTGACATTTTTAAGTCAGACATGGCAAATTTTGAGAGGTCGATAGTGGAAATAATGTGTAAACTAGAGATGATATTTTTTGCCTACGTTCTTTGACTCCATGGAGCATTTAGCGATTCATCTACCGTGGGAGGCAAAGACAGGTGGACATGTGCACTACCGTTAAATGTATCCTTTCGAAAGGTGCTCAATACTTAAATTGTTTGCAGAAAGATCATGTTGTTTGGGTATATTTAATGGTTCTTCTTTTCATTTGGGTAGGAGTATGTTTGTACTGAAGGGTAGTTTTGGCAACAAACCAAGGACTGATAGCTCTATCAAGGAGGCGTACCTAACGTCTGATATGACAAACTTCTGTGATTATTCTTTTGAGCATGATTTTGATACACGAAGAACTTGCTTGAATCACAATGTCTTCTCATCAATTATTCTTGTTTAGAAAGATCGTTGAGCCGGTTGGTCAAGCTTCTCGAAATAGACAATTAATCCTCGCTTAGCGCGACCCCGCCTAATTGTACACCCTCTTAAATTTCCCTGAGGTTGATGGGTGGTTACGGTTAGTGATTATTATTTTGATCGTGTAATTATAAACTTATTAGTCTACTTTCTTTATAGCAATTATCCGTGTTTTGTACAAAACTAACTTTCATCAAACTTGTATTGTATTTTTTACGAGGAGATGTGCATTGGACTAGATGGCAATGCGATCCACCAAAGATGCATTGGAAATTTCGTAAAATGGTTGAGGGATATGGTATTCTCAAAAAGGTTCTATATCAATTCACGTCTACTTGACTTGGTTCTTGGAGTAGAGAATTTGATTATCTCTTGGAAAAATGGCTACAGAATTAACAATCTACGTTTTTACACTGAGGTGTACAACAAGGGAAGAAATAAGGCGAACAATGGAGTATGTGTCAAGTGGTGCAATGGTGAGGAAGAAGATATTAACTTCTACGACACCTTCTTTTTAATCGGCACTTTGACTGATGTACTTGAGCTAGTATGCACCGATGTGTTATCTGCCAGGCTTTTCAAGTGCATATGGTATGATACAAGCTCTTGTGGGATGCGAGTCCACCATACATACCATTTGACTAAGCTAGATTCAAGTCGTCGTCTACCATCTGCGGAAGCAGAACTTATTTATTCTTGATAGCTAAGCACAACAAGTGTACTACACTCCATGTCCATGCCAAAAGAACAAACCGAGAAGGGGATGGTGGGTTGTGTTTCACACACGTGCTATACACGTCATTGACATTAGTTATGTGGGTATAAAGACTGCTGACCCAGAAGCACTCAAAGTTGTATACCAGGAAGAACATGTTTCTATGACAGCTTGTTCGTTGACTCACCTTCTTTTAATTTTACCCAGTTAGCCATGGAGGATGAATGTTTCCATGTTGAAATTGAAGATAAAACGTATTACAGTGCGCAGCGACGAAGTTTAGGATGAAGTAGAACGCAAAGATGAGCAAGTTCAGGTCAAAGATGGTGATTGTATTTTAAATTGAACTTCAAAATAATAGAGTATGCATTTTTTATTTTATTTTATTTTATAAGGACTGATGGGAACTTTGGTGTAGCGAACAAAGAATATAAAGTTACCAAATAAGTTGTTATACTTAGATTTCCATTCTTGCAAGTGCACGAAAAAACTAATAATAAAATGGAAAGTATCGTATCCCAAGTGAGTGTTGGATGAATGAGTAACTCACTTGAATGCAAAACACTATAGGTTGTCACATGTACCATCTCTTGTGTTTGCAGGATGAATGCATGATGGTTTTAATGCAAAAAACCATGAATGCAACTTTTATGAAAACAAATTTCGATACATAGGCTAAATAAGCTGATATGTGATATGTGTCTAATTAGCGTTATTTAAATATCTGTGTACTTATACTTTTGAATCTTATTATGGCATATTTACTTGTTTTGGTATTGTTTTATATTTTCTTAGGTATTTAGGAAGTGAAGACCAAACGAGGCTAAATAAGTGAAATGATGGTTGTTTTGAGCGACAAACGGTCAAGACACTGTCTCAGGATGTTCAGGCGCTACAACACTACAAAAAGGCGAAATACCAAACATAACGCGATTTAGGAGGAAGACACCAGGAGACTGCACGGAGGAAATCAGAACATCGTGCGACAAGCAACGCATCACGCGGGTGGCGCAATGAGATGGCGCATGATGCGGGGGTCGTGCGATCAGAAGGAATTTGGGCCGAAAGTCAGAAATCCTAAAACGCAGCCCAAAGCAAAGAAAAACAATAAATAGGAAGCCACGTTGAGCAATTAGGGCACACGTTGACAATTTTCAAAAAAGTTTTCCTAGCCTTTTCAACCACTTTCTGATAGGGAAACCCTGAGAGTTTTTCACCAGAGAGAAAACACCATCAATGTCTTGTTCTAGTTTATTTTAGTCATTGTTTGAGAGAAAGTAGTTTATGAAGAAGAAGATAGCAAAAGGTAGTAAGGAGAGGGCCAAGCAACAAAGTTCTACTGTATCCGATAAGCTTTTCTTTATCTCTTTACTTTGTCTTTGATATTTATTTCTTTATTGATTGTTGAACTCATGACTATGATGAGCTAACCTACTCGTTGTTTAGAGAAGGGGAGTAACTCTGATTTTTGAATATGTTTATTTGCTTTACTTGATGTGTGTTTCATGATCTTGAATGTCTAGATTGAATAGTTACTTATGTTGTGTGATTGACCTTACTCTCGATGGGATAACATTGAAGCACCCGTGCGGAGCCTCCCGAAGTGTAGAATACTAAGGATAGTTATATATATGCGATTTGTGACTTTGGATTTGCGAAAGCAATTAATGCGCAACTTTTAGATCACACTAGATCAATCTTGACTAAGTACGTTTTGTTAACACAATCCAGATGACTTAATTGGATTACGGATTTGATAACACTTCTAAAACAACTGACAACTAGGCTAATCCGTTAACACGGCAGGTTATTAGTGACTTATATGTGCATGGTTAGGATAGCTCCTGTCATATGTCACAAATCCATTCGACATGCAAACATCTAATAACTATCAAGTACTGTAAGTATATATAAGTAGTTTGTCTATGGACTATTATGGTTAAATCATTGTGAAACCTGCCCTCTAAACAACATCTCTACTTATTTTTTACAACCACAATCAATAAGTCCATCATTAAATTATGTTCTTTATTTTAGTTTAGTTAAGTTAGTTAATTCATCTCTCTGTAGAATTCTTACTATAACTGCTTACTTGTTAGTTTAATTAGTTTAATTGCTTTAATTGTTTTCTTGCATTCAGAACCCAAAAACCCGAAAAGATATTTATTTATTTGTTCTTGTGTTAACCGTAAAAAATAAATACGAGATTAAAGAGAATATTAGTCCTAAATATAAGAATTGGTATACGGACAATACTATTGTCACGAGTACTTTCGATGAGACGTACCCCCTCCCAACAAGGAAGCCCTCAGAGTATTACTAATCCGCTCGGTCACTGACTCAAAGCGGTATAAAGGGACACCCGAGGAGACACCAAAGCGTCCCATAGAAAGTCAACGATGAATAAAGAAAAGATATCTACGTGGCATCGGAAAAAGAACCAACTCCGATGGATTCACGCGACTCGGATATCCATCAATGTGCCAAGAGGGGCCGCAATGGACCCCGAGTCTCGGAAAGTACGAGAATAACCCCTCACTAAACACTCAATGATCTAAAAACCCCTCGAGACACCTCCCACAGAGGACAAACACGGAAAATAATGACCTGCCAAGGTTTAAGATTGTATCAACACTCGGAAGCCATCAGAATATGTGTTACTAAATTCCTAGATCAATTACGTGACCCTATTGAAGCAACTGGGCCCTCGGAACGGACAAAGTAAAACAGATATACCCCTCGAAGTACATCCCCAAAAGAAGGCAAACACCGCGGAAGCCACGATGAACAAACTGCCCAAATAATCCAGTCACTCCGAAAGCTACGGCCCCTCGGGGAAAAAAGATCGGAAAGAACAACCCATCGGAACCTTTGAGGCCCTCGGAAGAGATCAAAGTTAATCCTAATTAACTCCTAGTAGATAAAGAATGAAAAGTTAAGAAAAAGATATCTTCCTCAGTACGCAAAAAGCAACACATGTAATATATCTAAACATGCATAGCGACACCTATCACTAAAAAACCTCTATAAAAAGGGGGATGGAAGAAGAAGAAAAACAGATTCAGATCCAGAAAAAACAAACGCATAACAAATGTAATACAACATTCATAGTGAAATTTAGTGAATACAACAAGGGATATTTCCGTAATCTTACAAGATTCTGAACCACGGACATGGCGTTCCAACCCCTAAATAATCCCGTTAATTAGGTTATAATATCCAACCTGTTAACGAAATTGCGCCGTCTGTGGGAACGCCATAGAATTTGTCCTTGTGCCTGTTCAACAAGCGTTGTTTATTATGGAGGATTTGTTTGAAAGTGAAAGTCCTCAGACTCGTCATGGCGATTCGTAAGAAACTTTGTCAAACCACCAATCCGGTACAAGGGATTTCATCAATGTTCCCCATTCTATCTTCGAAAGACTCGTAGAAGCTATGGCTCGGAGATCACCCCGAGGACGGAGAAATTCCAACAACCAACTCTCTGAATCCCTCTGACGGAGGAATTCCCCTTCGGAAGAAGATGCACCCCACAATAGATGGAGCCCCACTCCTGTCTCCTGACATCGCAAACCTCTACGAGAATCACCAAGGTATGATAATTATGAAGAAACTCCGAGGAGTGGTCAAGGGGAAGAAATACCCCGTCCCTAGGAATACCTTAGGGTTGATAATCATGCCTTGTGGGGGATGCTAGATGGCTTGCGTAAAGAAATGAGCGACATCAAGAAAACCATGGCCCCTAAGGAGGATCCTACATTTAAGACCTCCCGTTTTATTCCCGAAATTTCTCCTGCATCCGTTCTCTCGGGGATACGGCCCGTTAACGTTCCCTTATACACCGGGGATGCCGATGGAAGGGATCCACATGATCATATCCACCAATACTTGGTTGGATGGAACTATCCTCCGCTCCCGATCATGTTCTATGCCGTGTGTTCCCCGTCACCCCCGGAGGACAAGCACAAGCTTGGTTTACCCACCTTCCCCTTAACTCCATAAAAAGCTTCGACCGATTGGCCCACCTATTCGTGCGACAGTTTGCATGTAATCGACGATATCCAAAATCGGCCACTCATCTCTTCACGGTCAAACAGCTGAAGGATGAACCCTTGTGAGGGTACATAAAATGTTTCACATATGAAGCATGCGATGTCCCCAATGTCTGCCCAACCATCCTAGCGGACATATTGACACAGGGACTTCGAACAGGGGATTTTTTCCGATACCTCATGGGAAATCATGTCACGGACATGAACAAGCTTATGTAAAAAGCAAGAGTTTATATGATAATAACGCCCCCTCCGGGCGAACGATCAATATGATAGAAGGAAGAGATATCTCGATAATAACCCAAGGTAAGAAGAAAAAATATCTGAAAGAGGCCCGATGAGCAGAACAAGGACTCCCTATATGCTCTGTTCAAGGATCAAAGCTGCCTAGTATCACCTTCGGACCCGAGGACCTAGCAGGTACAATTTACCCCCATGAGGACCCCCTGGTCATTTCAGTTGTTATCTACGGATGTAAGATCCAGCGGATCCTCATCGACACGGGTAGTTCCGTGGACGTAAAAAAATAAAGGTTGGAGATGACTGAGGTCCCCCTAGTAGGTTTCTCTGGAGAAGCCTGCCATACCCTCGGAACTGTGACCCTTCCGATGTCATGGGGAGAGGGAGCCCTTTGAAGAACGGAACCCACCAAGTTTTGGGTAGTGGAAGCCTCTTCACGTACGTACAAAGCCATATGTGGAAGACCGCCCATCCGAACCTTCGAAGCCATCCCCTCTACCCTTCATCTTTAAGTAGATTTTCCCACCTTCTCAGGTATTGGAGAAGTCCGAGAAAACCAATCTAAGGCTAGAGAATGCCGCATGAATGCCATCCCATCGAAAAAGGACGAACTCCCCCTCGAGAATAATAAAAAGCGCAAAATTGAAGAGGCTCGGGTTCAACCCGTTGAAGAATAAAAAATGGCAGAGTTGATAGAGGGAAGCCCTGAGAAGATGATTAAGATGGGTACCCACATGGACCCGGCGATAGAAGCTCAATTGACTTCCCTCCTCAAACAATTCCATCAACTCTTCGCCTGAGAAGGAGGACCACCCCGACGAATCAGCGATAAGGTATACCAACACTTTCTTAATGTAAAACCAGGGGTTAAACCAAATCAACAGAAAAAGAGAAAGATGGGGCCAGAGCGCAACAAAATTATTCGGTTAAAGATACAACGACTGATTAGCCTAAAGTAAATCAGGGAGGTGATATACCCCGGATGGTTGGCTAATGTAGTGTTAGTCCCCAAACACGGAGGAAGATGGCGGATGTGTTTGGGCTTTACCAATCTTAATGAAGCCTGCCCGAAAGATTATTATCCCTTGCCCAATATAGATCAACTAGTCGACTCTACTGCTGGATGCGCACTGTTATCAACCCTAGACAGAGACCAGGGGTACAACCAAATCTCGATGGCAGTAGCTGACTAGGACAAAACTAGCTTCATTACAGACGCAGGCACATTCTGCTACTTGGTAATGCCCTTCGGACTCAAAAATGCCTGTGCAACTTACCAAAGGCTAGTAAGCCTCATGTTCGCTGGATTCATCGGATAATCGGTAGAAGTCTACGTGGACGATATGGTGGTTAAGAGTAATATCGTGGAAGATCATCCCGAGGACCTACGAAAAGCACTGGTCATCATGGATAAATTCGGAATGAAGGTTAACCCTAGAAAATGCTCTTTTGGCATCCGGGGAGGAAAGTTCTTGAGATTCATGGTTACGGAAGGAGGAATATAAGTCAACCTCGAGAAGGCTGAGGCCATCGTAGGGCTTCCTACTCCGAAGACAGTCAAAGATGTTCAAAAGCTCACAGGTCGGATGGCCTCCTTGAGCCGATTTTTTTCTAAGTCAACAGAAAAAGGACTTCCCTTTTTAAGATACTCCGTAACATCAAAGAATTCCAGTGGACCCCCTAGTGCGAGGAAGCCCTCGAAGAACTAAAAAGGTATTTGGTGAAACCGTCCTTGCTAGTAAAACCTTCACCTCAAGAAGAAGTCTTTGTATATCTGTCCGTTGGAGAAGAGGCCGCCAGTGCCATGTTAGTCAAAGAACAGGATAGGGAACATCACCCCGTTTACAATGTCAGCAAGACTCTCCTCGGAGCAGAAACTAGGTTTACCCTAACTGAAAAACTCGTCTTAACTTTGGTTACCACGACGCGTAAACTACGCCCCTATTTTCTCTCACACCCAATCATTGTGTTAACAAAACACCCCTTGCGGGCGATTCTCAATAAGCCCGAGTCATCGGGAAGATTGATAAAATGGGTCGTAGAACTCACCGAATACGATATTTCCTACGCTCTGACGCCCTCCGTCAAAGCGCAAGTCCTGGCGGACATCGTAATGGAGCTACCATGCATCGAGTACGAGGAAATAGAGCCTCTATGGCACGCCTACATTGATGGCTCCTCTGTAAGCATGCACGGGGGAGCGGGAATAGTTTTGTAAATCAAGAAGTGGAATAAGAAGGGGGAGCACGAGGCTGAGTATGAAGCCCTCCTCATTGGCATGAGACTTGCAAAAAAAGGGGGAATAAGGAGAATAGTTCATACGAAGCATAAGAAGAAAGAATGCAGGAATATCTTCGGATAGTCCATCAAAGGCAAGAGTGTTTGAGGAATATAAAATAGTCCAAATTCCTCGGAAAGAAAACCAAGAGGCGGATGCCTTGTCCAAAATTGCCACTCAAACGGCCGCCATCCATAGTCGAAGGATCACTCTACTCCATGTCAACGAATCCGAAAAGACCGAGGGCAAAGAAGTAAATTCCACTATGGATTCCCCATCCAGTTGGGTATCTCCAATCAAAGCCTACTTGCAGGATCCGGAAGGATATTCCACGAACAAGGCCGTGCAACGGATAATGTCCAAGAAAACCATTCGATACTTCTACAAGGATGGAATACTTTTTCGAAGGACATATTCGTGCCCCCACACCCGATGCCTCAATGAAGAAGAAGCCCAACTAGCTCTAGCGGAAACTTATGAGGGGACATACAGAAGCCATACCGGCGGCGAAAGCATGGTCGGACGCCTGATTCGACAATGCTATTACGGGCCCACGATGGCTAAAGATAGCAAAAGCCATGCCGAGAGGTGCAAACCGTGCCAAGCTTACACCCCTCGGGTCCATCAGCCCGCAGCCCCGTGGGAACCCCATCTGACCCCTTGTCCGTTCTCTAAATGGGGCATTGATATAGTGGGACCACTCATCCCCGACGCTAGCCAAAAGAAGTTCCTACTCGTAGCGATCGACTACTTCACCAAATGGGTAGAGGCGGAGCCCCTAGCCCAAATCACCGCTGGCGCCATCGTCAATTTTCTATGGAGGAATATCGTGTGCCGCTTTGGCATCCCTAGGAACCTGGTAAGCGACAACGGCCTGCAATTCACGAACCAAGAGTTAGAAAAGTGGTGTGGCCATTGGGAAATCAAACACCGCTTTGCCTCGGTGGGATATCCCCAAGCAATCGGACAAGTAGAAAGAACCAACCGAACCCTCCTAAAGAACATGAAGGCTCGACTCGACTGGCATAAGGCCAAATGGGTTGAGGAAATACCTGGCATACTGTGGGAGAAACTCAAAGTACCGCCACGGGAGAAACTCCTTTCAGCCTAGCCTACGGTTGCGAAGCGGTCCTGCCCTTGAAAGTCTCCATAGAAAGCTGGCGGGTCCTTGAATACGAGGAAGTCACCAACAGCTCCAACCTAGCCTTGGCCCTTGATCTCCTCGAAGAAAGAAGGGCACGAACCGCCATCCGGATTGAAGAGTACAAAACCCGGATGTCACGACACTACAATGCTATGGAAAACCTCAAACTTTTCAAGTTAGAGACTTAGTAAGGAAATGGGTCGGAGCTTCCAAGAATGTGGGCAAGCTCGACCCCCGATGGGAAGGACTCCACAAGATAGCGAGAATCGTTGGACCCACAACCTATCTTCTCGCCAATTTCGAAGGCGCAGTGCTCCACAACGCCTTGAACTCAATCAATCTTAGAAAATACCATGCTTCATGTAATGCAACAGTTTGTACATAAATAAGAAAGTTGTTTGTATATAGATGGATCCCTTACAATACAAAAAGAAATAGGGTTGCCCGATAAAATGATGACTCTACATGTAAGTCATCTTAGCAACCTAACCCGAGGGACCATTTGATACAAACCACGGAGTCCCACACATTATAGGTATATCGGACCGTATACAGAGGCCCTTATACCAACAAAAAAAACCCTTATACAAACTAAGCGCCCCCCATCAGACGCTTCCCTTCCCTAATAAGTCCACGGCGCTGCTCCTCGGAAAGAGAAACAGGATCATCAACGACCACCGTTGGAACTGTGGGATCCTCGATAACCGAGGGATAAACTTCTGGAAAAACTTGGTGAAAGCAAAGTTCAGGAATGACCAAGCCCGAAGGAAATCCTGGCAGAGCCTGAACCGCATCTTGGCACGTTCAATAGCCTATACGGACCAAATCACGCATCTCACTATGAAGAAAATCACGAGGGCTAGATGGACCCACCACTTCCAACACTACCTGGACTTGGGCCATCACTAGTGCCACCTCGTGACTACGAGTTGTCTCCAGAAGTTGTTGATTCGCCGCGTCTCTCTCTCTTGTAACACGTATCAACTGCTCATCGGCAAACCATATCTGGACCCTTAATTCCTCCATCCTCCTCTCCTAACCCAATACGCGGGCCCTCTCAAGCACTAACCGGCGCTCCAACTCCCAAGATTTATCTTTTTTGGCTTGCAAAACCCCATCGTGAATTTCCAGAGCAGTCTCCTTATTCGCAATCAATTGGGCTATCTCTTCGTGAGCTTCAAGCAAACCTTTCTCCAGCTCATCCCGGCGATGGTACACCAAGTCGGGATCAGAAGAAGAATCTTCTCGGGATTCGATGGCGTTCAAAACCATATAAATATGTATACCAATCAGCCCATCAAAACCGAGGGGATAACAAAGGTTAGTGCTAAATAGGACAAATGAAAAATTGTTATACCTCGCACAAATATTTGCGGGCTAGATCCTGAAGTCTGGATAGAGGAAATGTCCTCATTAATTCACAGTCTGCCGCATTCAATAACCCGCTCAAGTAATTTCGACAAAAGTCCGCCACTACAGAGGATGAAGGGACGGAACCGCCTTCTACGAGGGGACGGATCCCCGCCAAAACAGGATTGCCCTCGAGAGGTGGACGAACAACATGGTTAGGACCTTCCCCTAAGGGTTGAGATCTGCCAGGAACAGAGGAAGGAAAACCTTCCTCCACCACGTTTACAACATCTCCTGAAAAAGAACGCGATACCAACCGAGGTATCGGAAAATCCATCCGGAGAAGAGCAATGGTGGGATCCTCGGAGACAGCGGGAGCTGGGGGGGGCGTGGCAACGAGGCCCCCTGATCCCTTCTCATTGAGGAAGGACTCGTCACAATATCAAAGCTCAATTCGTCGGAAGCACCCTCCTCCAAAAAGGCGTACCTGTCATTTAGCGTCTGCGCCAAAAAAGACCTTATCGAAAGGCTTTATTGCAAATGTCTGCATCTCCGAACCTATCAAAAAGACAAGTATACTATAAGCTCAAAGCAACAAGTAACACCCCAAAATAATAAGGACAAGAATAGGAACTTACGAAAAAACAAATTCCTATAAAACGGCTGAGCAGGGAGATTGAACATCTCCACCCCTTTTTGAAGGCCCGCGAAGATCAAAGACTCGGGAAACTCCAATAAGTTGCTTATGTCATAGGTACCCGAGAACAGCCCCGAACGGGACAGCACTTCCTCCTCACGCATCAGAGACTCGGTGTTGGGAGTAACGTATCCAAGACCCCATCGGAGAGGTACTCCACATAAATCTATTGATTGGCCCCTCGGGCGAACAAAAAAGAACCTCCGCCTTCAATCCCCTCAACGAGAGCGTGGGTTCGATACATGAATGAAAATTCTATTGTTATCCCAATAGGCTAAGCTGAAAAAATGGGGGCCAATCGCACAGGGGCGCAAGGCAAAAATGGCTCCCACCCGATAAGGAGACATAGAGAGGCTCAAGAGCTCGCAACATAGGATGTAACCCACCAAGTGACGGTAAGAATTCGGCGTCAGCTGACTAGGGCATATTTGCCAATATTAGAAGAGGGTCTGAATAAAAGGGTGAAAAAACACCTGCATCCCACACCGCATTTGTTCGCAATACACCGTCAAGAATCCCCAGGGGGGATTGTAAGCCCTCTGTTCGGAGTGTGGTATGACCACATCATACTAGGTATAATCTAAATTATATTCAGCAAAAAGAGTCATAATTGACCCCTCGTGCTCGGTACTCATAGCAGTCTCCACTCAGCCTCGACCCATTAACTTCATGGGATTCAAAGGAAGCATATCAAACTCCGAAGACTAATCCACCAGGGTATAAGACCCCCTACCCATAAACATCTCTCGAATGTGACTCATCCTGCGAGATTCAACATTCACGGACCTTGCAACGGCTCCCCTTGAAGAAGTCCTCAAGAGAGTCGTTATGTCATCGTCCAAACTATCCCGACTGGAAGAAAAGCTAGCCGAGGAAGCATGGCGAACCCCGAATGCCAGCGGAGGAGTCCGAACCGAGTTCCGAGTGGAATTGTGAGAAGAAACTGGCCCTCCTCGCCTGTAATGCGGGGGCATCATTTTGCCAGGTAAGTTCTCGCTCCTTATACAAGGCTAGTTGAAAACTAAAAAGAAAAACGAAAGGCTTAGCTATGCAAAAGCCGGAAAGAGAGTTTGCAAGAAATTTAGTGAGCACTATATCTAAAAGGAGTTTTACTTTGAAATGAGTATAATAGAATTCACTAAGCACTTACATATATATACTTCTGCTCATTTCCTTAGCAAGATAGATAAAAGCATGAGCTGCCCAAGTTAGCTAATTATTAAAGCTACGTGTTCGGTAAAAATCCTACTAAGGATGGTAAAACCTCATGCATAAAGATACGTCCTACTAAATTTTTACTTGGCCGGCAAGGTTCTTTGGAAAACTTATCCTTAAGCCATAAATAAAAGAGTCAGACAATTATAGTTGCTAAACATTTACTAGTGCTCACAAGCGGAAAAGACAAAATAGAGAAAGGCGAAATAAATTATCCATTAATAAATCTCGAGAAGTCATCGGAAAATGACCATACACTACGAAAAAAGTAGAAGACTGTGAAATCAAAAATTTACAACAAAAAAATAAAAATCCTAAACTATGCCCCCGTGGTTGACGGATGCGGGGCGAGATGCGAAAAGGTCGTTGCCTCAGAAGAAGAATTCATCGGAGCCAGGCGAGAGATTGGTGATAGTACCCCTCCGGAGCCACTGAGACTCGGACTACTCGCTGACCACATCGGGGAGGGCGCTGGAAAATCCCTGGGAGACAACAGGCCGCTAAATCTCCCGACGAGGACACAGCAATCCTCGGAAGTAGGCCTCTTCAGCCTACGAATATCAAAGGACTTGGAGAAGTCCACGTCCGACCGCAATAATGGCTGAGCCAGTCTAGCACACTCCAAGTAGCCTCATAACATATGACCTGTCAAAAGCTCTTGCGGCGGCCTATCGGAAGATTCCGAGTGTTATCTAAGGGTCTCCTGTTGAGCGAACTAGACTGCCGCTTCAAGCTTAGCTTGCACCTCCTCGGGAGAAATGGCCTTTGTCAATTTCTCCTCGGCCGACTCGGCCCGATCGGTAAGCTGGCCTAACAACCCCTAGATTTCTCTTTCCCTTGCCAGCCCATCTGCTTTCTCCCCCTATAGAGAGGCAATCTGAGCCCTAAGAGCCACCTCAGACTATTTATTCTCTCTCTCCAAAAGAGCAATCCGTTCTTTGGAGAGGACCACCAAGTCGGGCACAGATTCCTCCGCAGTAGCCCGAGGAGACGGACCGCCCTCGGATACGGGTCCTTCCTCCGAACCCTTAGAAGAGCTCCTAGTATTATAAGTGAGGGCCATCGCCAACATCAAAGCTGAGTGAAGATCCACCGAAGTTAGGGGAACGACATCGTAAATTATACCGTCCGCCCTGGTGATGAAAGGGGAATGATCTTCCTCTTTCTCCTCCCTCAAAGGCACGTCTATGTACTCGGGGGCATCCACCTCGTCATCTGCAGGGTCCTCCTCCTCAGGAGCATCGGAAGTACCACTCGAGGAACGGGCAGAAGAAGTTGCGGTAGCTTTTGACCTCTTCCGACCACTCGGAGCAGGGACCGAAGGACCGGGACGCGAATAGTAGTTCGCCAAAGTGTCCCCTACATTACAAAAAAGCACATAAGTATACTTTAAATTTATAATTATGTAAAAGAAAAGACAAAAGGCAAGTGTGAAAGTCTTTACTAAAAGGAATCAGCGTCTCGGAGCTAATAGACAAAGGATTCTTTATAGCGGCATCGGTAAAAACCACGTTCTATAGCCCCGACATCTCAAACAGCATCATGAAGTCGTCCGACTCTATCAAAGTCTTCTGCGAAATCACCGGAGATAGGCTTACCTCCAGGACCAAGTTATAAACCGGAGTTTCACCCTCCCTCCAGTCGAAAGGCATGACCCACTTCCCATTCCCGGGCTGCACAAAGAAATATTTGTCTTTCCATGTGCTATGGGAAGTGAGGGCCCCTCCAGAATTTTCTTGTTCTTGGCGGTATCCCGATGGCACAAGTGATAGAATGGCCACCCCCCGGGCAAAATCACCATGTCAAAAATGGCAAAGAAGTGCTCCACACTGTAGTCCAAGCCATTCACATGGCACCAAAACACGAAGATGCACATAGTTGTAAACCCGTTCAGAGTCAGCTGACTCGGGCTTATGTTGCAGGCCTTAAACACCTCACAGAAGAAAGCGGGCATAAAAGATCGCCACCCAAACTTCATTTGTGCATAGTAGACGGTGAGCCAACCTTCGGGAGGATTGCACGCTCTTTCACTCTTCGTCGGAATTCGGAAAGTCATGTTTTTATTAAACGTCCCCAAATTCTTGAACCAAGCGGACACTTACCCTCGGGTAATGGAACTCGGAATCTTCTCAATTTTGTGAAAATCACGAGCAACAGGAAAAGCATGCCTCTTTTAATTTGGAAACCTTAGCCTTCTTGGAGGGCCCAACGTTGCCCTCTTCCGCCGCCGTAGAAGTGTCAACTCTTCTTTTACGAGTATCCGCAGCGGGGCCACCTACAACAATACCCCCCGTAACCGCTGGCGCATCAGTGGCGGGAGTGAAGGCTACGGCTCCCGAGGCGGAGGCAGCGGTAATAGGATCATTAGCAGTAGAGGAGGCCATCATGCGTGATTAGCAAAGGGATGAATTATTGAAGAGAAGATTGCAAAAAGGAAAAAGAAGAGTATTTGCGAAAATTTGAAGGAAGAATTTGCCGGATTAAGAAAAGAGAAGAAGAAGATTTTACTCTTAGAAATTTTGCTAAAGAATGAAAGATTGAAGTGAAGAAAAAGAATGAATGAGATGTCTATATATAACCGATGAAGGGCATCAGTCGGATTACATTTAAACGTGGAGCACGTTTAAACGCTCTACATAACGCCTCCACTTGACACGCGCCGCTCAGCGCGTTAACGGCTATCTAGCCGTTGAAAATCTGACCATTACCAACGGTCAGATATTTGAACCGCGGCTACCAGTCAACGGCTGTTACGCCTCCACCTTCACTACCCGCAGTAAATATTCCGAAACCGTTGCCTACTCGAGGGTAATGCCCCCGAGGGTAATAATGTAACAAAGACCCCTCGCCTCACCGAGGACAGGAAATAAATTTTCCCTCGCCTCTACGAAGGCGATTGAAATTTGGGGGGGTAATGTTAACCGTAAAAAATAAATACGAGATTAAAGAGAATATTAGTCCTAAATATAGGAATTAGTATATGGACAATACTATTGTCACGAGTACTTCCGATGAAACGTACTCCCTCCCAACAAGCAAGCCCTCGCATGTTAAGAATGTATGTGTAACATGGGCTTCTACATAAATTCAGACTCTCGCACTATATTTGGAATTCCCTAGGATTTTTTTTTTCGTTATGAGAATTTAAAAACTAACCCACCATTCGGTGGTAAAAATTTAGTTTTTGGAACTATAATAAAATTCAGTGCAATTGAACTGTGATCTAAGAACTAATTAATGTTTATTGTTTGTTGCTTATACCAAAATTGCATTTTATTTTTTAGTTGATTATTACCTTTGTTTGTATTTTCTTTTCTTTTGTGGGCTAGGTAATATAACCTGTTAATCTGCCTGCAACCCGCACCAAATCGTCTAGCCCCCAACCCAAATGATCTTGTACTTAAAATTACGCAAACTGTTGAAAACGTTATTAACCCGCAACAATCGGGTATGATGTTTTTTTCAGTTGCAATCCGCCAAAACCCTTCTGTATACACCATGAATTCTTAGAGATGGACATTTGGATCTTCACTAGCTCCTCCTCTAAATTGATTTTCGTTGATCATAGAGAATACCGTTGCATCTATTGGCTCGTGATCTTTATCAGATACAATGCATGATCTTGTTCCTTATAGATTTGGCAATATTTCATGTCTAGTTGGTCGAAGATAAAAACCTCGAACAATCTTTTGGACGTTCACCTAGGCAACTTATGTTGCTTGTGCCAATTGTGTTCCATTGGCCTATGTACTCGCTGGTGTTGCAGAGACTTCATCATTGTTGGACATGTTGATTCTTTCTTTTAACTTACGTTTGCAAGTTCTTCGTATTTATGGGTTGTACTGCAGTGCTGTCACATTGTCTGTCACGTGTCATACACTACTATTACCTAAGATCAACAATGAAATCAGAATTACTAACAGATACCGTTCATCCCCACCAACGGCGCCAAAAACTTGATGCGCTTTCTATGTATTATTGAAAAATAATAATATATATCGAGAGTAATCATCTCTTTTAGCAATGTAGTGTTGAAATCAAGTGAAAAAATTACTTTGTGTGATGAAATAGAAAGAACAATGTATCTAATTTATAGAATGAAAATAACATAAAATAAAAAGGAAGATAGAATAGAATTGATTGATTGATTAATTAGGTTGTTTTGCAGAATAAAGAAAACGTATATGGGAAAAGAATTTTTTTAATCTCGAATAAAGGTATTTCATAGATAAAATGGCAATGCCCTTATGTTATGCTTCTTCCTATTGAATCTTGTTTTGTTCTCAAGTTCACGTGATCAGCTATGCGCACTTTCGTATCACGTCAATAACCCCTAGCTCATGTAAGGATGTCAGACCGTTTAGTGCTCTCCCCTCTCTACATAAGTTCTCCTTGTTAATGACCCATACGCAATTTTATAAAAGAGCTAGAGTTGACAAATTAACCTAGATTCCTCGTGAGACACTAATGACTTTTGTATTAAGATTGGTTTGTGTGACCTACTATGAACGTATTACTTTGACAATATCCTATGCATAATTCAACATAATACATGGTGATTCAATAGAAATAACAAAAACATAGGTTCAAGGTACGTTCATTGAGATAACTACATCCTATTCCAGACACTTGGAGAATTGGCTACTCATGATCAATGTTTCACAATAATAATTCATCATAAAGTATCACAATGAAAAAAAAGATTAAACTCTTGATATCGGTGAGATTTTAATTTGTCTTCCCTTTATTTTCTTTTGCTCAACTCCGAATAATTATATATCTTGATTGATCACCTTTCCATTCAGTCTCTTATTGGAATACTCGAACGGTAGATTATGATGTGGAATAGTGATGGAAAATGGGTGTAATTTGCTTTGAGCTATTATTCGTGATGGTAAGCGTTTGTGTGTGATGTAGAGAAATAATTTCGTGTGTTGGTCGTCCTCCCATTTTTATAGTTTTTTGGCTCTGACTGTTTTGCCATAGGGTTTGGTCTCAGGGTTTGGTCTCAGCCACCACAAAGCTCCATGTCACACTGCAGTTACGCCATATATCACACGGCTTCCCTTCTGAGCGGCGTGAGTCACATTGTCTTCTCTGCGGGTAGCGTTACCCCATGTATTCCCTACACGGGTCGCGCCACCTACTTTCTTTACTGCGAGACTTACACAGTTATGGTTCTAGTAGCGCCATCTTCATCCTCAACTGCACAGGTCGCGCGGTCTGCTCTGCTGGCACTCTACCTTTTGACGTTCCCACACAAGTCATGCATCTCACTCTCACAATTCGCGCATGTTGAGTTTTGGTGATGGCTTTACTGTTATGTTACTAGTTTCGATACACTGCTCATTTTCTCTTTTGTGCTATTTCATGCTCATTTACCATTAATTATGCCTCGTTTTGCTCTGACTCGACTCTAAACTAGAAAATGATCATACAACACAAAAACCAATAAAAATAGTACATGGAAGTATCAAAAGTATAAGAAACCAGGCACTTAAATCACGCTCAATAAACTCTCATCGGACCACATTCCAGCAACTGGTACCAAATACCGCATTATGATTAATGGATGATGTCGTAAGAGCTACGAAGAAGCAAACATTTACTACCATAATAAAGGGGAGTTTTAACTTTTGGATGGGATTGTGAATTTTGAAATACATGGAGATCGAAAGTTCGAGGAAGACATCGCATCTAAACTCCAAAACGTGGAGAAGAAGGAAGAAAACCAGACAATCAAGGAGAAAACTAGTAGTGCAATGAGTGCACACGAGAATCCCTATTTTTTTCACCAAAGCATCAAGCTAACCAAGGTAAAGCTAAGAGCTTCGTGGGAGTAAGCTTATGTAGTAAGTTTTTATTGATTCTTTTAATTTAGTTTATTTCTCTGTTATTTAATATTTTATTTGAGTAATATGTAGCAAGTGTGTGAAATGTATTGAGCCTGATTTGAGGAACAAGGAAGAAAAAAAGGAGGAGAATGAGTAAGTAGACGATCAGGCGAGAAAACCAGACAACGCACTGTTTGTAGTACCAACGCATCGTGAGTTGCCGCATCTCGCTATGTCATGCCACATTCCCAAAAATTAGCGCGAGTCGGGCGCTTCATAGCTTACATCGTGCCACTTTTCTAGAATACAGTGCAAGCCGCGCACCTTTCTGTGCACGTCCTGCCACTCTTCCAGAGAGCGGCGTGAGACGCACCATATTGCTGTCAGTCCCGCCACTGTCGCACGATAGGGCACCCGACATGCATGTTACGTGACTTCTGAATTGTAAAATATGCATTTTCTTTGGCGTAAGATAGGAGGGGACATGTAGAATTTGAAAATCTACGAAATTAGGCTGAAAAATCTCTATCTCTTATCTTTTCTACATCACTTACATCTCTCCCATGCATAAAAATTCCAAAACATGATAGAAGCCAAATGAATTATTCCTTGTGTGATTAAAAGTGCTGAAAAAATGAAGACTTAGTAAAAATTGCCAATATTTTTTAAGAACTCTTACGGTGTATATTGAAGACTAATCACATTTAGTTCATATTTCTCTTAGAATCATAAGCTTTTTCTTATGTCACATTCCTTCATTGAATATTTTCTTCAAATAAGTTATTTGATATTTCTTTACTGTTTACACAATAATATGGTATCCAGTCATTATCTTACCATTGATTCAAAGAAAGGAAAATCAACAACCATGGAGAAACTCAATGTTGCACAACCAAGGTAAGACTTGATTAAATTCCCCACTATAAGTGGTTTCGAGAAGTACACAATGTTGTTGTGCATTGACTTCATGGACGAGCATAAACTCGCATTCCTAAGAGTTAATTTATGCCACGTGGATATAGAGCATGTAGCAAAGACATCGGGGAAGGTTAATGGCAATCTCGTTCATGAATTTTATGCTCATTATGATCAAAGAGACACATAAACCAACGTGCGTCTGCACAAAGTCCGATTCACTGCACGAAGAATCAACAAATACTACAGTTTGAAAAAGTAATTCACGAAGATGTGGAAGGAGCACCGAAACATAGTTTGAAAAGTAGCATTTGAACACCTCACCACAGACAAGGATGCATTTTCGAAGAATGTGGAAGGATACCTTGAAGCTGATTATGAAGTCGTGAAAGTTCGTATAAAAGAGCTTTACTTGTTCGTGAGTCTGCGAATTCTACCACATCCAGGGAAACTTTATTGAAAACAAGCCAGAATTGTGATGTTAATAAAAAGAGGAGCTACTACTAAAATTGGCGAGATCATACATACAACCGCCGGTCCACCAATACTCATGTATTTCGGGTCACTCATCACAACCTTTCAGATCAACGAAGGTTATCATGAGCATGACACTTATATCTACCACTAGAATACATATTCCATCAATCACATTCTTAGGCAAGTGATTTAGAAGACGTTCCACTCTAGCGAGTCTTCGTCTATCAAATCCATTGCAGAAATATTGGCATCCATGCCTAAGAGATAAAAGACGTTTCAATAGTAATTTGAAAAGGCAAAGGAAAATTTAATGATCAAGGACGATGTATAGCTTGTGAACAAATTGGAAGAGATCATGGAGAAACTCTAAAACACCACCACCCATCAATGGATGGAACTAAAAGACTGATGAGTGTCTAAAGTATGCACTTTTATCCATCATTATTTGGTGTTTAAGGAAGAATTACTTAAGTAAAGCATATTTAAGTATATTTTGTATATTTTAGGTTTTTGAAGACATTTGGTGAAAACGTAGCTTGTTTGGGGAAAAATAACCTAAAATAGAGTTAAGGCCTACAAGGCTATAAAGGAGGACCAAATCAAGAGGCAAATAGAATAAATGACAAGTGATTTGGGAAAGGAACGAAGGAAGAAGAGCTAAAACACCAACAACCATATAATGAGGAGAATTTGAATGAAACCATTGATTCAAATGCATGGGACAAAGTAAGAGAAAAATCAAAGGACGTTCTACATACCATTGGAAATCCAATAAAGTAATTGTTCCAACGCAACAAACAAATTTCAGTTTCGACCTGAAATGAATAAGTTATAGCCAAAACCGTGAGGCCGCGTAGAACTACAAAGAGTAGCAGCGCAACATGACCGCACGGCACACCAAGTCGTATGACCCTAAGCGATCACATAACCACACAAAACGTCGCAGGAATCATCCAGAGAGTAGCGCAACTAGTAGCGCGACCATCCTGTAGCGCCATTGTATTTAGGCCTAAAATCGTATAGAAGCCTTGATTTTGACCCATCTGCTATTTTTATCTAAAAATAACACTAGGGCATTGAATTCTTCATTGTCTCTCCATAATATCTCATGTCACACGCTACCACCACCTCTATTGTCATCTTCAATCATTATTCTTCCATCATGTGAGATCATTGAGAAGAGCATCACACACTAAGAGAAGTAGAACAACGGAGATTGAAGACTAAGTTAATCTTACTTCGAATCGTCTATTATTATGTTCTCTCTTGTTTGCATGTTTTATATACACCGTATTTGGAGAAGAGAGTAATGACTATTTATGCACAATGAACTTTTAGTTATGGATTCATATTGAGTTTTAGTTATGTTCTCTATTGTTTGCCTCGTCACTAAACTGCACGTTTGATTTACGTGCTAGAAGTAGGCTAAAGCAACTCGCAGGTAAGCTAGATCACCCAGACCACGTCTTTGATTTAATATAGTTAACACTTGAGAAAAGGTCAAATTGGTTACCAAACGTTAATTCTTTTAGATTAATTATACATAGGTCGCTATATCTTTAGAAGGAGACGAGGGAATTGTAGTTGTCACTACCGTCGCATCTAGAATTCTGCTAATTCATTGAATACATGAACTTACCATGATGAAGCTATCTATGGCGGAAGTGGTGGTTTGTCTATGAATCATACATTAAACAGTTACGAAACGAACTTCAAGTACAATTGCATCAAAACCATTCTTGCAAAATATATTTTCTTAATTAGTTTAACGCTGTCTATTAAGCAAACACTATAGCTACACACTCTCTATTAGATCAATACTTGGTTAGTAAATATACTTACCATTTTATTATTACTTGAGCCGTATACTTTCGAACCTGTGTATTTGAATAATAACACGGGAAAATATGAATCAAGTTTTTGGAGCCGTTCCCGAGGAGTAAAGATGAATTATAGTGTTTTAATTTTAGACGTTAAACTTAACTATTTCCTGATGAGCGTTTATTTTCTGTGATTTTAGTATATGTTTCCTTATGCTTTTGTATATTTCTTATTACATATTTATTGGATTTAGTATTGCTTCACGTTCTTGTAGGATTTTATCTAGTCAAAACAAAACAAAGCTAAAAGAGGCAAAAGGGGACGTTTTTGGAGACAAAAGAGTCGAGAAACGCTACAGCACTGCAAAGTCTGAATGTAGCGCAAGTAAAAAAAGAACATTAGGAAACCGCAGGCAGAAACAGAGAGTTGTTTGACCAGTAGGCGGGATGGCACAATGATCGCTCTTGGCATGCGCGATTGAGAATATGTTGCACGATCGCGCCCAACGACGATTGTATGGTCATTCTATCTAATTATGTTACGGCTGCTCACAAAATTAGGGCATAAAGACTCTCCTATAAATAAAGGGGACGCTCGACGCATAGACCACCACCACTACCAACACCTTACAAGAGCCTACAAACACTTACAAGAGTCTACAAAAACCCTATGAGATTGTCTTTAGAGAGAAAACACCATTAAAGTCTTGTTCTCGTTTAGTTGACTCATTGTTTGAGAGAAAATAGTTCGTAGAAAAAAAGTTAGCAAAAAGTAATCAAGAAGATAGTTGAGCAACGAAGTTCCACCAGATTCGAGAACCTTTTCCTATCGCTTTAGCTTGTCTATTATATTTATTTCTTTATTGCTTGTTGAAATGATGACTATTAGTAACTAACCTACTCGTTTAGAGTAGGGAAGTAACTCTGATTTAAGAATATGTTTATTTTTTTTGCTTGATGTGCATTTATTATCTTACATGTCTAGATTGAATATTTGTTTATGTTGTATAATTAGTCATACTCTCGTTAGGAGAAACGGAAGCACTCGATTGAGGGCCACCTGAGGGTAGATGCTAAGGTACGTATGTATGTATGTATGTATGTATATATATATATATTATATATATATACACACACACACACATATATATATATATATATATATGCAATTTGTAACTTTGGTGTGCTAACGCAACCGGTGTGCAACCCTGGATTACACTAGATAAATCTAAATTATGTATGTTTTGTTAACATGATTCAGAGGAGTTAATTGGATTGCAGATTTGATATCTCTTCTAAAACAACTAGAAATTTTGGTGATCCGTTAACACGGTAGGTTATCAGAGACTCATAGATTTATGGTTTTTATAGCTCCTGCCATAGTTCACGGATCCATTAGATATGCAAACCTCAAATTATCATCAAGCAATATAAGTAAATATAGGTAGTTTGTATATGAAGTACTATAGTTAAGTCACAACCACAACCAATCAATCAATCAACTAATCAATTAAGTCTTTAGTTTAGTTTCGTTAGTTGCTATTTACTTGTTTTCACTAGTTTAATTGTTTAATTGTTTTAATGTTTTCTTGCATTCAAACCATAACCCTAATTTATTGTTTTCCTGCATCATAAATAGATTTTCACTGTATTCTAAATTACTTATTCTTTGCATTCTTAGAATTAAAAGATTTCACCGTATCTTGCAAACACAAGAGAAAAGATCGTGACAACCGTTAGTGTCTTGCATTTAATGATTCATACATTAATCCACCACTCCATTGGGATACGATACTTGGTTCGTAACTATACTTATCATTTTATTATTACTTTATTTGTGCACTTGCGATACGAGGAACTTAGGTGTAACGATTGATTGTTAACTGATATTCATTGAAAGTCACATCGAGATTGTATCCATCCTTCATCATTTCCTATCTTCTTTTTCGTTAATTGAGGTGACAGAAATCGGATAGTTTGCCCAAAAATGAATGAAATAGAGAAATCTCAGGACAAAAAGTTTTTTATGACCAAGCGTCTGAAATTTCTGACTCATGTCGTAAGTTTCTTGATTTCATTAGGCAAAAGAAACATCTGTTTTGGATAAAGATCACGACTAAAAGGCTGCGAGAAGTGGATAACGGGCTTGAAAAATTATCTACTTATCAGTTTTTAGAAAACTGGAAGAACGAGCTTGCGGATTTAAAATATCATCGAGTTCGAATGGCTAATAAGACCAGGCAGATGTAGCAAAATGAGATTGAAAAAGAAAAGAAAGGAGAAGAGGAACGACTTGATGAACCCCAAAAGCAAGGGGAGTGGTATTTGCAAATGAAAAGAATTGTCGAAGAAGTTTCTGCAATAAAAGCCATTGAAGCTAAGGTTGACACATGGAAAAAGAGTATGAATAACGTATGAGAGAAGAATATGCCATCATGACATATCAACCAACATTGTGGAGTATCAAAAAGAGCAACCACACACCATCTCTCTAAAAATTGAAGAGCCCAATCCACCACCATTGGTTCATGCAAAAGAAGAGAAAGTGGAGATGCACGAGGATAATCAAGAGCCACCACCGACAATTGATGGTACAAACCTTGGAAGAAAATGATATAGATTCGGAGAATGAAGCTATGTACAAGAGTCTCAATTGGAAGAAGGTGAAGCATCCATTTAAAAGTGATATTTTGACATCCTTCATCAATTAAAGTCTCATCAAGTTATTTGTACCTCCATGAATCCATCAATAGCATCGAGCTAACCAGCGTAAAAGTAAACATTGTGCGGGAGGTAACCCAGAATAGTAAGTTTTTTATATTGAGTCTTGCATTTAGTTTAATTCTTAGTTATTTTGTTTTGAGTCATATATAGCATAATTTGTTTTCGATGTGTATTGAGCTAACATTAGAGATAGGAAAAGAAAGTGAAAGAAGATGCAAAGTAGATAGACAAATAGGAAACCAACGACAGACATAACGTGCAGATTTTCCAGTGAGTGGCACGAGTAGTGCAGCTATAGTGCATGTCGCATTGCTATTCAAGTAAGTAGCACAAACATAACTGCATTTGAAGGTTGTCGCGCAGTTTTTCCAGTTAGTATCGTAGGCAGCGCAACATTTTAAACCATCACGCAGCACCGACATGACATGTCGCGCTCCTCGTTTCTTGCAGATCAGGTTTTTCATTGCTCATGGAAAGTGGAAACCCGTCGTATCAAACTATATGCATAAATTAGGTGAACAATCTCTATCCCTTACCTTTCCTACATTACTTGAAATTCTCTTATGATTAAATTTCATTGATGTACATAAATTTTCCTTGTGTGGTTACAATTAATATCAAAGAGTTTTGCAACTTATGAAAATCACCAAGTTTTATTAATACTCTTATATATATTTTTTGAACCATAATCACATATATAATTCTCACTCATCTTAGATTGATAAGCCCTTTTCTTTTCAAACTTCTCAATTTAATCATTTTCTTGTGAAAATATTTTATTTTTCTTGTTTTGTTCTTTGTAGAAGAATATGAAATTTGAAAGTTACTATACCATTGATCTAGCCACGAGAAGGAGATCATAGAGACTATCACTAGCCTCAACCATAGGCATAGCAATGCAGAGCTAGAGGAAGAGATCAATGAGCAAATCTGGAATACCAACAACCATCAATTAAAAGAATTTAGGCAGATTGAAAGACGATTCGGAGAGTACTCTCATCTATGCTTTATTTTATATGTTTTGACAATGAGAACATCGTCTACTTCTGTGTTGGGGTGGGAAAGCTTTCCATTTTGTTATCTATGTTATATATCTCTCCTGGAGTCTCGTTATTTTTTTTAAGATCGAGTAATCATATTCAAGTTTGAAGTATGAAGTCATTAATAAGTAGGTATCAATGATTATATATGCATAATATTGTTTGAATTTGAGATGCAAAGAGTATACGTGCATGAATTGAGAACATCTTGTGTAACATTGTCAAAAGCATGTTTAAGTTTCATATACACCTTTCAATCTGTTGCAGATGTATAAGGGGGAAATTAATGTTGTTATTATGAGAAAGTATGGATAAAGCACGTGGTTATGAATCTTGAATAATTTGCTTGACTGTTGTTGGAGTTGATTGTAGATTTTTATGTGTTGAGTAAATGAAATAGACCATATTTTCTATCACCTTTGAGTCTTTCAAGCCCAAAACCCTTTACAAATAAAACAATCGTCATAAGTCCACTGAAGCATTTTCTATGTAAGTCTTTTGTTTATTTAGCCACATCTACTTACCATTTGAGTCGGATGATATACTATCCCACCAAATTCTAGTGGTGCATCGATTAAATCATATGAAAGAAATGAAAAAGAGAACAAGGATGGGAAGTGGAAAACAAAAGTGTTTGAGCCTAAAAGAAAAATGAAGAAGGATGAAAAATCTAAAGAAGGATGAATATAGTAGTTAACATATAATAACCCCCACGCAAAAATGTAAGTGTGGGGAAACGCCTATAAACCAATGATGTATAGGAAAAATTGATACTTGCACAAATGAAAACACAAGAAACAGATGCAAAAAGAGCCTAAAATATATGGCCAACGAAAATTGTACAAAAGAGGGAGAAAGAAAAAGTAAAAAAATTAGTTGATTTACTACATGCATCTCTAGAATCAATAACTGAGCCTAAATTACAAGCCAAACAAGTATTAAATTATCCTCAACGTAGAAAGTCTACATGAATTAATGGCAACATGAAAAGTAGAGAATGAGAGTGAAGTGTTTATATGTTAAGAACTATGATCGTGTGAATGTAGAACGTGAAGATAACTTTTATGCATGAACAATAGTATCACACACTATTTGCGCACATGAAATTGGCTTGACATAACTTTGTTAAACTTGATGTACATTGCGCATGTCTTATTTTGATCATAGATTGCATTCTAAGAATATATTCCTATGCATGAGGGTTGACATGTTGATGATTTGAGTTGCAATTTAGATCGAGTCAGTTTTTAGTTTTCACTTACTCGGGGACGAGCAATGACCTAAGTGTGTGGGTATTTGATGAATGTCTAAGGTATACACCTTTAGCCCTCATTATTTAGGGTTTAAGGAACAATTACTTAACTAAATAGCATATTTATGTACATTTTCGTGTATTTCAGATTTTCAGAGACATTTGATGAAAACACAGTTTTTGTTTTTTGGACGAAGTCAAAACGTAGCTTATTTGGGGGAAAATGAGCGAAACTAGAGTTAAGACGTACAATACTTTAAAGGAGTACCAAATCAAGAGGCAAATGGAAGAAACAACAAGTGATCTGGGCAAGGAACGAAGGAGGAAGAGCCAAAAAAAACAAAAGTTATACAATGAGGAGAATCTGTATGAAACCATTAATTTAAATGGATGGATACAGAGTCACGAAAATAATCAAAGTCCGTGCTACATACCATTGAAAATTCAATGAACTTAATGTCCCAACGCAACAAACAGAACTCAATTCATACATTTAGAGAATAAGTTATAGGCAAAACCGTGAGGTCGCGATAAGCAAAAAAGAGCAGCGTGACACGCCAAGTTGCGCGACCATGCACGATCACAGAACCACACAAAATGTCGCAAGAAATATTTAGAAAGTAGCGCAACCTGCGTGACCATCTTGTACCCCCACTGTATTTACACCGAAAATCGTACATAAACCCTAATTTTAGGCTAACAACTCGTGCATAAGCTAGATCACACGGATCGTCTTTGATTTATTTAATATACTTAACACCTGAGAAAAGGTCGAATTGGTTACCAAACTATAATTCTTTTTGATTGATCGCACTTAGGTCGTTGCATCTTTAGAAGGAGGCGAGGGAATTGTATTGTCACCAACGTCACATCTCTAATTTCAGTAATTCATTGAACACGTGAACTTAGCATGATGGAACTATCTATGGGAGAATTGGGGGTTTGTCTCTGAATCACATATTAAATAGTTATGAAACCAATTTCAAATACGACTTCATCACTCTCATTAAATTCTTGTTATTTAGTTGTTAAATTAATCATAATCAAAACTTCTCTCATAAAATCAATTTTCTTAATTGTTTTATCGTTGGGGGTTTTGTCTACGAATCACTTATTAAATAGTCATGAAACCAACTTCAAATACAACTTCATCAATCTGATTAAATCCTTGTTATTTAGTTTTAAAATTAATTATAATTAAAACCTCTCTTATAAAATCTATTTTCTTAATTGGTTTATCGTTGTCTATTAAGCGAACACTATAGTTATACACACTATGTGGGATAGGTACTTGGTTAGTTATTACACTTACCATTTTATTATTACTTGACTCGTATACTTGCGAACATGTTTATTTGAATAATAACACGCTAACATACGCATCATAGACATTTCACAAAGGATAACAATTTAAGAAGAAGTCGACACCAAACGTCTGACAAGCGTCGGATGGGCACGAGGCTCGATCAAGGGATTATTCTCATCTATGCTTTACTTCATAGGTTTTTCTGATATTTGTTTTTGTTTAGGAAATATTATTGTTTCTTTCTTCCTTTTGTGATCTTGCTTTCTTCCTTTCTTCATCTCGCTTTCTTCCTTCCTTGATCTTGCTTTCTTCCTTTATTGATCTCTCTTTCATTCTTCCTTGATCTTTCTTTCTTCTTTTCTTGATCTAGCTTTCATTTTTTCTTAGTCTCGCTTTCTTCTTTTCTTGATATTGCTGTATTCCTTTCTTGATCATGCTTTCTTCTTTTCTTGATCTTTCTTTCTTCTTTGTTTTCTTCCTTTCTTAGTGTTGTTCTTCAACTTGCTTAATTCAGTAGGGTATACGTTGATTGCATACTTTATGGGATTTTCGCTCAATAGGCTCTTCACCTAGTTTGTTTCAGTTGGGATTATGTTGATTGCCTACTTTATGGGATATTCGTCCAATAGGCTCTTCACCGGTTTATTTTGGTAGGGCTTACGTTGATAGCTTACTTTATGGGATATTCGCCTAATACACTCTTCACCTAGTTTGTTTCCGTAGAGCTTATGTCGTCTGCCTACTTTATGGGATATTCACTCAATAGGACCTTCATCTAGTTTATTCTGGCAGGGCTTAGGTTGATTGCCTACTTTACAGTTTATTTGCCATAGGCTCTACGCTTAGTTTATTTCCATAGGGCTTACGCTGTTTGCCTACTTTATAGGTGAAAGTACAGGGCTTTCTGGATTCAATATTAGACGATGCAATGTTAGATGATGTTGGGTCAACATTGTGGATAACATTGAAAGCCGAGAGTCTGTGCGAAAACTATGATTTAGTTGCCAAATTTAAGTTTTACCTTTATTCACTTATTAATCAAGTTCCACGGTTTTAGTTGTTTATGTTTATGTCCAGGAAGGTATCTTAATCATAAGGAAGAGCTATGGAAGATTTCTTACTTGAGGTTTCCATAATTCAAGCTTAGTTGAATAAGTCAACTCCACGCGGTTTCAAAAGAAGGAAACAAGCTAGCTGTTCTCTGCGACGCGATTCTTTCCAGGATTCTCCGAATTGAAGAAGATGTGTTACCTTGTTAAATCAGTAATAAAGGAAACACATATTCAGGAAAGATATTGAGTTCACAAAGAAGGCAAATTTCAACTAGGAAACAACACGAGTTACCAAAACTGTGAACAACACATCTTGGCGTGCAAGACTCAAGAAATCTATAAAAGATGTGAAGTTCATCAAGATGAAGACAAGAAAATCGTGCTAAATAATCTGAAAGATTAATCACTCTTTGTATTGTCTTCGTCTTGTTTTGCGAAGTTTTTGTATCAACTATTTAAGTCTAGTTCATAGAGGTTAAGTAGTTCTTACTTGTCTGCTTCGTTGAGTCCGATTAACAAAGAGCGTGAGTGAATTGTTGTGAGGAACGTTTTTGATAAAACCTTTATGGTTATTTGGCCTAAGGCTCGGAAGTTTTTAATAATATTGAAAACTTCTTAAAATTATATCTTCTTGTGTTCTTACTTCCGCTGCACATTATCTTGAACAAGAATATCACAATAGAGTTAAGGCAAATCCAGCTTAACTCTCAAAAGTGTTGTGTCAATCCACGGTCCAAAATTTTCAATTGGCGTCAGAGCCAAACACCAACTATACTGGTGGTTTGGAGGTGATACAACACCATGGACAGTGTCAATCCTAATTCCAACAGGATTCCAGTTTTGGATGGCTCCAATTATGCATATTGGAAGATCAGGATGAGGTCTCACATCAAAGCTATTGATATTCGAGCCTGGCAATCCGTGATCAATGGATACTCTCTTCCAACATTACCAAGAGATGGTGAAGGTGATCTAGTTCCAAAACTAGAAGCACATTGGACAGCAGCAGAGGTAAGTCTCTATAAGTCTAATGAAAAAGCTCTTAATGCTATATTTAGTTGGGTTAATCATCACATGTTCAAGTTAATCCAGAATTGTACAAAAGCCAAACATGCTTGGGATATACTTTAATTACATTTTGAAGGAGATTTTGCTGTTAAAGATTCTAAATATAGACAACTGCTTTTGCAATTTGAAAAACTTGAGATGGGTGAGGATGAAAGTGTTGACAGTTACTGTGAGAAAATTCTTGATATTGCTAACCAATGTGAAAACCTAGGTTTTGCTATGACTAATCAAGAAATGGTTTATAAAGCTATGAGAACACTGACATCTAAATTTGCTCTCAAGAAAACTGCAATGAGTGAATCTAGAAACCTTGCTAATCTACAGTTTCAAGTCTTGATGAATACTCTTAGAGAGTTTGAGATAGAGCCTGTCTCACAACCTAGCAAACATAGGGTTGTTGCTTTAAGAGGTTCAAATCTTGACAATGAAAGTGATGATGATTTTGAAATAATTTCTTCAAATTATGGTAAAATTACTAAGAAGTTCAATAAGCTGAATCTTGAAGGAAAAGGTAAAGAAAATAATCTTAGTAATAGTCCCTCAGGTTATAAGAAATTACCTCCTAAGTTTGTGAAGTACATAGCATCAAAACCCACTTCTTTAGAAGCTGATAAGTTAAAAGATGTTCAATGTTTTGAATGTAAATGATATGGTCATATGGCTAATAAATGTGTTAACACTCTTAGAAAAAGAGGAAATTCTCATTGGATTTGTGTAGATGATTTCAATGAAGATGACTTTAGTTCTGGAGAATCTGAAGAACAATCATAAGAGGTTCAAACTATTGCGCTACTCACTCAGATTGACTGGACGTCAGAAGAATCCCTGAACTGCTTCGGATCTCAATGTTACCCCAACATTTAGGATCCAACATCAGAACAGGAGACCTTCTTTGCAGATTGGGATGAATATGATACTGATACTGAGCCCTATCTTGCGTCCTACTTTGATGAATCTAACTTTGATTATTTTCATGGCACAGTGGATCTAGATGAAGAATACTTCTTTGAAGGTGAAATGTCCCAGGAGGAAATCATTGAAGACCTGAAGTCTATCTACCACAAGTTGATGCTTGAGAATCATAAACTCATCAAGAGCAACAAAAGCTTGAAGGAAGAGATTGGATGCATGAAGGAGATGCTGAAACTGTAAGAGAAAAACCTTGACAAAACTGAGGCTGAGCTGAAAGAGGTAAAGGTAAAACTAGATAAAGCTGAACATACCATTGACAAATGGAACTCTTCTACATCTCTGCTTGATGAAGTGCTGAGTATGGGAAATCAAGGTAAAAATGGTTTGCGCTATGTTAAGAAACCTCCCTCTGAAGATGTTAATTCTGCTTATTTGAAAGCTGGTTTTATCAAGGAACGCAATAACTTAAGTTGTGAAATCCCTTCCAACACTGTGAAAAAGCCTACTTTTATCTGTCAATATTGTTTTCAACCTGGTCCCATTAAGCCTTATTGTAAAAACTATAAAATTGTGATTGAGAAGAAAACAGTAATTAATAGCTGTACCAATGTTAGGAGAACCTCTAATCTGAATGTTATCCCAACATTAGGTAACAAAGCTGAAAGACATAAAAGTAGAACTTGGATTGAAAAGTTAAAAACTCCTAAGGTTTAAATTGTTTGCAATGTTGTCTTTTCTGCTGTTTACTCTAACCTTGCAAGTAAGTGGTATTTTAACAATGGGTGCTCAAGGCACATGACTGGAAACATTGACAACCTGAAAGATGTTATCTCTTTGACTGTTGGAACAGTTACCTATGGAGGAGGCACAAAAGGGAAAATCATTGGAAAATGAGTAATGGATGTTGAAGGATTTCCACGACTCAAGGATGTGTTGTTTGTTGAAGGATTGAAAGCAAATTTAATTAGCATAAGTCAACTTTGTGATGATAACTTGCTAGTTACTTTTGGTAAAAGTTCATGTGATGTGTTTAATAGTAACAATGTCCGTGTCATGACAGGTACAAGATCAAAGGATAACTACTATCTTGCTCAAGATGAAGCTGAATGCTACCATGCCAATGTAGATGAATATGTCATGTGGCACAAGAAGTTAGGACATGTGCACTATAGAAATCTGGAGAAACTACAGAAGTTAGAAGCTGTGAGAGGAGTGCCTAAGTTGACTAGCCCAGGTAAAATTGTTTGTGAAGACTGCCTGAAAGGTAAACAAACAAAAGTTGTCCATCCACCACTTCAGATACAGAGTACTAACCCTAGAACTAATAAGTGCTTTGATTTGGTACATATGGATCTCATGGGTCCTATTGAGGTTAGTAGCCTGAATGGTAAAAAGTATGCTTTTGTTATTGTTGATGATTTTTCAAGATATACCTGGATTAAGTTTTTGAAAGAAAAATCAGAGGCATTCAACTCATTCAAGATTTTACATGCTAGTATCAAAAATCTGTATGACACTTCTGTTGGAAGAATTAGGCCTGACCATGGAAAAGAGTTTGAAAATGTAAGCTTTACTAATTTTTGTGAAACTAAAGGCATTTTCCATGAGTTCTCTGCACCTAAAACACCTCAGCAAAATGGAATTGCTGAGAGAAAGAATAGAACGCTTCAAGAGATGGCTATAGTAATGCTGAATTCTAGAAACCTATCTAAAAAACTCTGGGCTGAAGCTTTGAATATTGCATGTCATACTAGTAATAGAGTTTATCTTAGACCTGGTACTACTATGACACCTTATGAAATCTTGAAGGGTTCAAAACCAATAGTTGCACACTTTCATGAGTTTGGTATCAATTGATATTTGCTATAAGATATAGACTATGTGAGCAAATTTTATCCTAAAAGTGAAAAGTGTATATTTGTCGGATATTCTCCTAATAGTGCTGCTTTCAGGGTCTACAACCCAAGATTGCATACTGTACAAGAATCAGTGAATGTCATTTTTGATGAACTTACCGTTTCTGCAGATACTGAAGAAGTCACTGGTTCAGATGTTGCTCCAACATTGGACTCAACATTGAACACAGATGTTGGAAATGCTGAACAGGAAACTGGAGCAAATGCTGACTTAACACCAGAAACCCCCAATGTTAGGCCAACATCTGTGCTGTCAGATTCTGAAGATGAAGTGGTTCCTGTATCCAGAAGAGATCCCCTCTTAGAATACAAAGAGATCATCCAGCCTCTCAAGTAATTGGTCAAATTACTGAAAGAGTAAGAACACGCAACAAAGAAAGGGTAAATTACAAGGACATGGCTAAGTTCTGTGTTTGTATGTCTTCTTCATGTACTATTGAAAATGCTTCTTGTTTTGTGTCCTCCTTTGAACCTAAGAATGTAACCGAAGCTCTTAAGGACAGTTACTGGATTAATGCCATGCAAGAGGAACTCTTACAATTCACCAAAAACTGAGTTTGGAATCTAGTGCCTAGGCCATCACATGTGAATGTAATAGGTACTAAATGGATTTTCAAAAATAAAACTGATGAGAATGGTGTAATTATGAGGAACAAAGCTAGGTTGGTTGCACAAGGTTATACTCAGGTAGAAGTTATAGATTTTGATGAAACTTTTGCTCCAGTAGCTAGGATAGAATCAATTAGATTACTCCTTGCTATTGCTTGCTGTCTTAGGATTAAACTATACCAAATGGATGTTAAAGGTGCCTTTCTGAATGGATTAATTGACAAAGAGGTTTATGTAGAACAACCTAAAGGCTTTGCTGATCCTAAACATCCTGACCACGTGTACAAACTTGAAAAGGCTTTGTATGGCTTAAAACAGGCTCCTAGAGCTTGGTATGAGAGGCTAACTGATTTTCTGTTAGGCCTAGGTTTCAATAGAGGAGATGGAGATAGAACATTATTTGTCCTTAGAAAAAGCTCTGATATATGCATTGCTCAAATTTATGTGGATGATATTGTATTTGGCTCTACTAACAAGTCTACCTTAGACAAGTTTGTTGAGTCTATGACAGGAACATTTGAGATGAGCATGATTGGTGAGCTCAACTACTTTCGGGGACTACAAGTTAAGCAGCTGGAGAATGGTATCTTCCTGAACTAGGTGAATTATGCAAGGAATCTGGTGAAGAGATTTGAGCTACAAGAGTCCAAGCCTTGCAAAACTCTTATGTCCTCTTCAGTGAAGATAACAAAAGATGGCACTGGCAGCAATGTTGATCCAACATTGTACAGATCCATGATTGGTAGTTTGCTATATCTCTCTGCCTCTAGACCTCACATCATGTTTTCAGTATGTGTTTGTGCTAGGTACCAAGCTGAGCCAAGGCAATCTCACTTGATTGCTGTGAAGAGGATTCATAGATATATCTCTGGAACTTCACCTTTAGGCATTTGGTATTCTTATGACACTAACACTAACTTGGTTGGTTTCAGTGACTCTGACTGGGCAGGTGATGTGGATGACAGGAAATCCTCAAGTGGGGGCTATTTTTATTTGGGGAATAATTTGGTCTCCTGGTATAGCAAGAAGCAGAACTGTGTTTCATTATCAACTGCTGAATCAGAATATGTAGCAGCTGGCAGCTGTGTTACCCAACTTGTGTGGCTCAAACACATGGTTTCAGATTATGGGCTAGATAGTGATACACTTCTCATGTTCTGTGACAATCTATGTGCCATAAGTATCTATAGGAATCATGTCCCACATTCTAGAACTAAGCATATTGACATAAGACATCATTTCCTAAAAGATATTGTAGAGGACAAAGTGACCAACATTGAACGTAATGAGACAACTAATCAGCTTGCTGATATGTTTACAAAACCTTTAAATAGTGAGAGATTTTCAATTCGAGGAAATCTTTTGGCATGTGCAATATGTGAAAATGTTGAGGAAACCAGTGTTGACATAACACCACTGTCCAGCACTGGTATATTGGTTGTGGTGTAGTAGGTATTATGTTGTTTTCCGTTGTTGATCTTATTTCCTTGTGAGTCTCATTTCATCCGTGTTTTGTCATATTTGGCTTGTGTGGTTGAACTCTTTGATTAAAAACTCTTTCTAGTTATCAGTTTCACATATTTGTTTTGAAAAACTGATAAAACTCTTTTGTTTGTCTGAGGTTGTGATTGCCTAACATGTGAAGAAGTTGGGGTACACAAAGTTCACTACTTTGATGTCCATTCAGTTGTGTCTTATTCATATGGAAGGTGTACAAGAAATGTGGAGAAGCTGGGGTACATGATGTTGACAGCTTCAGTGTTACTCAGGTGTGCTTATTTACATATTTCTCTTTGTTTGGCCAAGGAACACATGAGGG
Organism: Linaria vulgaris; assembly: GCA_948329865.1. Taxonomy (NCBI): domain Eukaryota; kingdom Viridiplantae; phylum Streptophyta; class Magnoliopsida; order Lamiales; family Plantaginaceae; genus Linaria; species Linaria vulgaris. The sequence continues at coordinate 17,026,070 of OX415252.1, forward strand.
CGATCCTTTCTACTAGGGTGTTTGAGGTTTATATTTCTTACATTTAGTAGCACTGATCACTTAGTGATTCTCTTGAATGCAGGTTGGTAAACAAGTATGCATAAGGAATTGGGGTGTTGGGGTGCAGGATAAATGAATTTCCAACATTCAAGGCCTTTGTACTTGCCTAACTTGCTGCTGTTAATGTTGTTACTGGGGTGGGTGGAGTTCAGGATGCCCTCATTCAGTAGTGACATTAGCTTTTTGTTTAGCAACCTTCAGTTTTTGGTTCAATTGAGTTATGAAAATAATAAAGATTATAAAGAGATGTGTGTAGTGATAGTCTGAGGAGTTTTTCATAAGTGTTTACCATCTACCTATTTGACATTACATTGTTGCATTCATGTAGGACTGCATTGTTTTCTTTCTTGTTGTTGAGTTGTGTCGGTCTAGGCTTAGGGGGAGTATAATTCATGTGTTTAGGCATACAACTTGGGTGACATACTGCAGGTGACACACTTTTCTGTGACTTTCTATGCTGTGGAAGTGAATTTCTCCTTGAATTCATAAGTGCTTATCTCTGTGTGTTTCTTGTTATCTATATTGCTTACTCGTGATTTTGATCTGAACAATATGTCTAAGGTACTCACTTGCTATATTGGTTAAGTTTCAGATGTATTTTTGGATGAATCTCAAGATTTCACATGAATTTGCCTTGGTGAAGCCTGTACCTCTACCTTCGGGTTTGAATGTTATTGAGTGTTATCCCAACATTGGCCACTGCCGCATGCCAACATTGAAAATAGGAACTTATAAGTTTTCAAATTTTTGAAAACCGCTCTGGTTACCTGTTAATTATACATCAAAGCGTGCGCGCGGGAAAACACAGTGGGAGGATTTTATTTAGTTCGAAATTAGTAACTACCCACTAACATTCATTCTCTTTCCTTATTCACGGTTATTTTTGAAATCAAAACCCTATTTTCCTTAATTAAACTTGCAATTCCCTTATTTGTGCTTATTTTGCAAAATCACTCTTTTGCTCTCAAATTCCCTCGACCTTCTCTACGATTTCTCTCAAAACCTCTGTACTAACAATGGCAAGCAAGTCTCCCATGAAAACTCTTGCAGGTGTTGCCTTGGACAGCGAACCTACTGCTGCACGCACCCGTTCACACACTAGGGGTGCTACTGCGAAGACAGATGATGCTCATGTTACTAAAAGGAAGGCGATCCCCTACGTGTGACGAGGGAAGAAGTCCAAACAGGGAGAATCGACCTCCAATGTTGAGCCAACTGTTGAATCAACCACTCCCATCAACAATGAGCCTGAAATTGAGGTAAATATTGCTGAACCCAACCATGAAATTGATGTTGATATAATTGTTGAGGGGGAGGGTAGTGGATCTGCTGAGAAATCTGTTGAGAAGTCCGTGGATAAGTCTGTGGACAAAGAGGTGAGGAAGTGGATTAGGGCTAAAAAAAAAAAGAGAAAGGGCAATGGAGAGAAATTGAAAACTATGTCTGAAACTGCTAAGGCAAGGGCTGAGGCTAGAAAGAGACATGTGGAGAGGTTAGCCAAGAAAAAGGCTGAGAAGAAAGCTGAGGAAGAAAATGAGGCTAATGCTGCTGCTGCTGAGAGAAAGAGGAAAGGAAAGCAAGTAATGGAAGAGGAAATTGAGGTGGTAGATGTTGAGGATGAAGAGGAAGAAGAGGAGAAGGAAGAGGAGACTGAAGAAGAGCAGGATGTTGCTGCTGATGTTGGAGCAACATCAGGGACAGAGGAGTACACATATGGGCTATATGTGGTCTATCCTGAGGATGAGGAGGACTACTTTTCTCCATACTATCTGAACAAAGAGTTAGAGAATAAGTGAGATTCTTTCAAGAGAAGGGAGATTCACACTGAAAGAGCTATAGAGATGGCCAGTTTCAAAGAGAACAAGGTGATGGACTTGCTTTAGGCAAGAGGGTTGCAACAATCAGTGATGGAGCTGAGTGACTATGCTCCTGAGATTGTCATGGAGTTCTACCTGAATCTCTCCAAATGGATCATGGACTACAGATCTCCAAAATTTGGAAAGGCTTGGGTGAGGGGGAGAGTCTTCAACATTGAACCCTACACCATCAACAAGATCTGTGGCTTCCCTACTACTGATGAATCAGAGGACCCCTATTATGATGATGTGAATGAGGACTTGACTGGAGGGTTGGTCAAAATATGGAGAGATGCTCTGCCAACCACAAAACTCACCCGCCTTAGTGCTGTCTTGCACAAGATAGCTTGCCTAAACTGGCTGCCAAGAAAAAATGTCACTGTTTTGACTAAGGAGTCAGCAATCTTAGTCTACAAAATCAAGAATGGGCAGGCAGTGAACATGGGGGAGAGGATTTTGAAATCAATGTTTGAAGTTGCTGGAAGGAAGAATGGCATGCTGCCTTTTCCCTCACTCATCTACAAAATCCTGAGCAATCAAGGATTGAAGACAAGTGTCACTGTGGGCTGGACGAAGAATGATACAGAACTGACAATTCTCCCAAGCTGCTTGTCCGGATCAAGAGTGAGAGATCTTCCATGGAACCCAAAAGGAGTGGTAAGACCAAGGGCTGAAAAGAAAAAGGCTCAGGAGTTTGATGGAACTTCAGTGCCTATGTCCAAAGAAGAAGACTACATGGTCATAACCTCTGCTTTTGTGTATCATATGTTGAACTAATATAGGGGGCAGATTGCTGATTCTCAGAGGGAGATTGAGGAAAGAAAGGAACATCTCAAAGAGCTGGAGGACTTGGTGAAAAATTTGGAGAAACTTCCTTTTTCACAAAAAGGGGGAGAATAGTTCCAAGTTTTTTAAATTTTTTAAAGTCTTCTAGTTTATGTTTTGTTTCTATGAACTGCTAATATCTTTGAACTGCTGGTACATTAATCTCTATTTTGTATTATTTGATCAAGGGACATGTCCTTGATATTTAGCTATGGCCTGTAACTCTAAGTACTACTGTTGATATGCTCTAACTGCTATTTCTTATGAAAGTACATTTTGAACTGTTGTCTGGTTAACCTTTTCTGCAGGAAACTCACTGGTTTCGATGTTAAGGTAACATTGATGAATGTTGGGGTCTGAACATATGTACATATGTGAATGTAGTGATGACCGTAATGCTTGTCTTTGTTAATTTAACTTTTAATATGTTATCTTGTAGTGAGGGGGAGCAGTTTAGTAGTTTAATGTGTTTCTTGTTGATTATAACTGACTGGATACAAGACTTGATTGGAACAGGTGTTGGTTTTGTGAAGAAAGGCAAAAAGGGGGGAGATTGAAAGTACAGGGCTTTCTGGATTCAATGTTAGACGATGCCATGTTAGATGATGTTGGGTCAACATTGTGGATAACATTGAAAGCCGAGAGTCTGTGCGAAAACTGTTATTTAGTTGCCAAATTTAAGTTTTGCCTTTATTCACTTATTAATCAAGTTCCACGCTTTTAGTTGTTTATGTTTATGTCTAGGAAGATATCTTAATCATAAGGAAGAGCTATGGAAGATTCCTTACTTGAGGTTTCCATAATTCAAGCTTAGTTGAATAAGTCAACTCCACACGGTTTCAAAAGAAGGAAACAAGCTAGCTGTTCTCTGCGACGAGATTCTTTCCAGTATTCTCCGAATTGAAGAAGATGTGTTACCTTATTAAATCAGTAATAAAGGAAACACATATTTATGAAAGATATTGAGTTCACAAAGAAAGCAAATTTGAACAAGGAAACAACAAGAGTTACCAAAACTGTGAACAACACATCTTGGCGTGCAAGACTCAAGAAATCTATAAAAGATGCGAAGTTCATCAATATGAGGACAAGACAATCGTGCTAAATAATCTGAAAGATTAATCATTCTTTATATATCTTGTTGTGTTCTTACTTCCTCTGCACATTATCTTGAACAAGAAGATCACAATAGAGTTAAGGCAAATCCAGCTTAACTCTCAAAAGTGTTGTGTCAATCCACGGTCCAAAATTTTCAATTGGATTTCACTACAAGATTTGGCGGTCACTTGTGACCACCGGACTGCGACCACCCAGCGGTCGTCAGGGATTCTGCGACCGTCAGGCGATCGCGGATACCATAGGTGGGAAACAACAACCCATGGCCCGTCGCCGCGATCGTCGAGCGGTCCGACGGCACCTCATCCACAACCGCATGGCGATCGCGGATGCCATAGGTGGGAAGCTTCTCACTTTTGGTGTCGCGACCGCCCGACGGTGGCGACTACGACGCATCAGTGACTGTTGGGCGGTTGCGGATTGGGGGGTGGGGTTTCTATAAAAGCGTCCTCCCTCCTCTCTCATTTCTCACACTTGTGATTTCTCTCTCTCTCTCTCTCTTAAGTATTTCTCTCTCTAGTTTTATTATTATATTTTATATTTAATGTTTTAGTAATATTTTTAAATTTTAATTATTAGTTTAGTTTATTTAATGTTAAATTTTCCTCCCTTTCCACTTTGCGAGAATTTCGGCATCTCGTGCCACTTTTGATAGAGTCTTTCTTTCTTTTAATTTTGCAGGATTTGCGGTATCTCGTGCCATTTTGGACAGAGTCTCTGTCCCTTTCCACTTCTTCCGAATTTACGATATCACGTGCCACTTTGGGCAAAGTTTCTGTCCCTCTTCATCTTTGGAGTGAACCTATTTTAGGTCCTGCATAAAATTAAGATTATGCATGCCTATCCATAGTTAGATGATAATATAATTGATAAATCAAAGCGTTTATTTTGGGAACGAATTCATATAAAGAGAATAGGAGGGGGTTTTGATTCCAAAATCCGATCTCGTATGCCCTTCGAGGCAGCCTTCGTCGCTCAAGTCTTCGGTATCCCTGTTTTAAGTTAGTACATGCCTATCCCTCATGCATGTTATGACAGAGGGGACAAATTAAACTTGTTCAAAATATTCGAGAAATTGAAGACTTAAAAAAATTAAATTAGGGTACTTCAGTCAATGTGCTTCATCTTGATGTAGGCTACTGCTTCTGCTGCTTCTTGCTCCACATACGGTTGTGCTCGAAGCAATGCCACATAGCATTTCCATCATTCAATGTGGTCTGCAATCAATTCACCGGTTCCGGCAGGGGTGTTGAATTTTACCATCTGGTGGTAAGTTGACGGCAAAGCTCGGAATATTCAACGCTGGCCTTCCTATGAAGTCGTTGAAAGAGACAGGCATATCAACAACCACACAACTTGCCAGCAGTGTTCTCATTTGAGGTGCGATTCCCAATGAGGTAGGAAGGGTAATTAATCCACGAGGCACTATCTCTGGGCCTCCGAATCAATGAAGTGAGGTTTTTACCAGTTCCAAAATTGCGCCATTTAGCCCCATTTTTTCTAATGTGGAGTTGAATAGCACATTGACTGAGCTGCGGTGGTCTACCAGCATTTTAGTTATGCCGAAGTTGGCTATGTCCATCGTTATCACCAACAGGGAATCCAGATTTGCTGTCAGAATGGCCTGTGGGCTCAGCTTGCGTAGATCCGCTGTTGAGAAAGTGATTTCTTCCTGCGGCATTTCCTCGATTCTTAAAATGTCAGCAAAGCTGACAAACCTGTCTGATTCAACGAGCCTCGAAATCTTTTTTCTGCCGTTCGTGGAATCCGCTCCCATTAGACCACCTGATATCATATTTATCATTTCCCTTCTAACGTTGTTGTTTCAGTTTGATGATAGTCCAACAAATGTGGATGATCGACTACCTTCTGCTTGTCTTTTCTGGGTGATAACGATCTATCACTTTTAGCGTCCTTCTCTTTCTCTTTCATCTTTTATTCAAACTCCATTAGTTTTCCGTCTTTCACTGGTCATTCATTCTCATCCTTGAGATCCTTGGTTTCGTGGCCCTTCTGATTGTGGTATTTACAGAAGTGGTTTGAAAACCTTGTTGCCTTTGAATCCTTCATCTATCTGGGCTCTTTCAGCCACCCTCTCCTTTTTGTCGTTCCGAATACTGTCATGATAGTAGCATTTAAGGGCGTGTCTCGCCTTGGCGCCATGTTATTCCTATATTTGTTGTTGTTATTGCGGTTCTGGTCCTCTTTTCCTCTTTCTTTATCTCTCGGGGGCGGGATAACAAATAACTTGGTTGCCATCATCTCTTCACGGTCGACCACCCCTGAGCTATCTTGTTTATCTCATTGATGGTCGCAGAATACTGTATTGGTAGTTGCTCGGAAGAGTATACTCATCACCATCTCTCCACTCGGGTTGTCTATTCCTAGTAGCTCTGCGTTGAAATGCCTCATGAAGTCTTTTAGACACTCATTGGCCTCTTACTTCATTGAGTATATGTGCGAATGGTACAAAACCAGTCACGTCTAACTTCAGAAACGGTCCTCGAACATGTCCCTTGACTGTTTGTAGGTTTTGATTATCCCGGGAGCGATTCGAGTGAAGCAGTTCATCGCTACCCCGAGCAAGGTAGTGACAAATATTTTGGCCTGTACATTCACCTTGAACCAGTACAAGGTCACTTTACTATCTAGATGGAAGAGGTGATGGCGGGGATCAGATTTTCCATCGTAAGGTTTTAAATATGGGATCTTTTCCCCGTGTCCTAGGTTTTCCACCTCAATTTCTTCAGAAAATTGAGAGGTCTATTCGGCCTTTGTCCATTACTTCTCCCTTTCAAGCCTCTTTAGGCTTCATATCACCTCATCGCGCTCTTTCCTGGAGTCGCAGCTTTTCGCGAGTCTCCTCTCATTATTCTCCTCTTGTCTTCTTGGTTCGTCGTTCCAACTTTCCTCTCGTTCTTTTATTATCTCGTCATGGTCCATCCTAGACTGCACCTCCACCGACTTTGGTTTGTCCATCCTAGACTGCACCTCGTTCTTTGGTTTGTCTGGTTCGTCTCTCTTGCCATCCCGATAGGACTTTTCCTTGTTTTCTTTTTCTCGGACGTATGGCCGCGGAAGCCTGTTCCGTTATTTCCTCTAGGCGTCCCGCCGGCGGTGATGCTTGCATTGGTGGCGCGGGGGCCAGACACTCAGCCAGTACGGATTTGACCATGGGCATTATTTCATCTCTCATATTGTTTGTGAGCGAAGCTGTGGTTGTCGTCGCTCCAGTTGCACCTACATTTGGTGTAGGTATACCCTTTGCTTGCGTTCTTGGCTTTTCTCGCCTCGCGGGCGTTGGCACCCCATCGGGTAATGTTGAAGGTCCCGCGGCTTCTGGGACAGTCTGCCTTGTTGTTGTTCGGTTGACCTCAGCATTTGTGTTATCAACAGCTCTACTACGCGATCTGGTAATTCTAGACGGCATGCCTAATAAACTTGGAAATGCGGTATTCCCACAAACGACGCCAATATTTTAGTCTTATTTCGTCCGAGTAACAAAACACCGTAAAAGGTTACAATGGGCTAATCAATTGCCAAAATAATCCTAATCATATAGAATTCAGACTAGTTTGGTCCGGAACACCTATTACAAGTTGACTAGGCTTCTTCATTAATAAAATTACTAAGTACAGAAAGTGTATCGAACGACAGGGGTCCCATCTACCCTGTATCGAATCGGGCATGTTCGATACGGTGCATGCTTGTTTGTCCAATATCGAACTGAGGCCCTTCGATCTATAAGTGTATCGAACTACGGTCCTTCGATGTAATGATAAGCTGTTTTGCTGAGTGTTGAATCGGTCGGCTTCGATCGAGCGTAGTGTATTGAACGTTGGGATTTCGATCGAACTCAGGGGATTCGATCGAGTGTTGGCGATTCAATGCTAAATGACTAGATGATTGTTGGAATGCCTGCTAAGAATGTTAGGGGACGGGGTATTTATAACCCCCGTCCTGCGGGCCCCAATGCCTGTTGGGGAAAGTGCATCGAACTAGGATGGTTCGATCCAGTCGTTAGATCGAACCATGTCCGTTCTATGATAGTTAAACATTGAATTTTGCCTGTTCGATGCATTATTATAGTTGGCTTTCTTACTGGGCCAGCCCAATATTAGTATTGGGCAGTTCCTAAAATACCCATTTCACTTACATAAAAGATTTTATATTGATTTACACAAAAAATTATATGGGAAAGAGGAAAGTGAATAAGCAAAAAGTTATCTTCGAGTTATTTGACTTCGCTTATACACAACATATATACGTGGGTAATACTTTGACTTCCCTAGCGTCTATATATATATACAAATATATGTGGCTAATACCATAAAATCTCAAGACAAATTAACTTTGTTAACTATTATTTGTTTTTTAGGAATGTATGAGTGGATTTTCACGCCCTTGACTAGGTTTGAAGAAAATATAATCACCCTTTTTTCTCCCAAAGAGTACATCCTTTATTCTCAATCTTTTTCCCCCTTTTATAGGGGTCAATTCTCATACAAGTGGAGTATCCCTCTTTTGACAGATGTCCGATGCATGTAAATATGGGTTAGGTGTTAGTTTCTTATTTAGACAACTGCCTTCGAGGGGCCTAGCATAGCTCCGTGAAGTTGCCGCCTTCGGATTCTGCACGCCATGTGTCTCCAGTGTGCTGAGTCGGTTGTTCTTTGGTCTTATCAATTTGGGGGGATAAGGACATGACGTGTATCGTTGCTTCAATGCCTTTCTTCCGATAGGTAATCTTTGAGAGGGAAGGTTCTTTGGAGGGTTTTTCCGAGAGGTCCCGATGTGCCTTTTTACAAGGTATGGGGCCGTGAGGGAGTGAGCCCCCGGGGTAGTATCTTTGATTAGGTAAGTGCTAGAGGATCGTATCACTGGGAGGTATTCGTGATGCTATTTAAAACGTTTGATACCTCGTGCGGGATCTGTACTCTGTGAAGAGCATTTAAGTCTACCGATACTAGGATAGGTCTTCGTGATGCTTCTAGGGCATCGTGAAGGGAAAGTGGGGATCTGAAAAAAGTATAGTGTTAACACTAGCCCCCCTCTTCTTCTTGTTCTCTTCTAGAGGAAAGAGGAATTTTTATAATTCTGTTTTTTGGAGGGCGTATCGGGGAGAGATAAGTTACCATTATCTTACTGATAGACTTTATTATTTGCCCGTTATAACCTATATATACTATATGTAAAAATATATACACATATATATATATATATATGCATGATGTAGCATCATTAAAGCCACGTCTTTTAGAAGTGGTGGCGTAACAGTCTGAATTTTTTGGATTCCACGCCAAAGAACGTAGTGCCATTAATGGGGTGAAAGGAAATTAAGTCCGGTTAACAGAACGTGGGGTCGTGGGATGTAAAGGAGGTTAATGGGTAATTAAGACCCGTTAACTCCTAGGGTCATAAATACCCCTTTCCCTCAAAAATATTCTCCACACTTTGCAAATTCTCAACATCTCTTCTTAAAAAAAAAAATCTCTCTGGAACTTACCGATTTCTTTAAGCTCTCAACTTTTCCTCCATGGCTTTTCTCTCAACTGCCGATCTTGTTTCTGCCGCTTCTATTTCCGGTGTCGTTGCTTTTACGCCGGCTTCAGACCCTCATGTGGTGAGAGGGTTCCTGCTCCAGCTTCACGTAAGTGGGGTGATGCGGCAATGAGCAAGAGAGGCGGCAGTGTTAGTGTTCAGAAGAAGACAAAGTACACAAGGACATCCGATAAGAATAGGGCCCTTAGGAACACCAGAAAGCAAATTTCATCTTTAGCACCGCCACACATGAGGAGCTGAAGAAATTGTGCACGGATTTTGGGGTGTCAGGGCGAAATGTGACCATGGTTATTCCGAGGGCTAATCAGCGGGGCAATGCACCTCCCCCGACACCTTACGATGTACTATTCACAAGTAAGGGCGGGGCTACGGTCGTTTTTCCCCCATTTCTTTTCGAAGTATTCAAATTCTGCGACGTGTGCCCTAGCCAGCTTACCCCCAATACCTTTACCGCCCTGTCATTGTTCATTTTTGGTGTCTGATTAAAGGCATAACGTGCACAAAAGAGAGGTTTTTTGCCATCTTTGAGCTGAAGATATCCCCGAGGGGCTTCTTTCTACTACTTCGGTGATCGGGTTAAGGATGATCGCATTTTCGAGGGTAATGTGAGCTCGCACAGTACGTGGAAGAACAAGTTTTTTTATATCTGACCTCACGCGGGGGAGCGGGATATGCCCTATACCTGGAGGGTGCCTCAATTCCCCGAGCAAGTTAGGGACGATACTTTCGTTTCTAGCCAGTGTTCGCGGCAAAGGCATTGGTGGAATCGACCTCATTTGCAGGTCTCTATCGGACCGTTGGGTTGAGGTATACTGCTCCCCTGGATACGATGAAGAAGACTTTAGCTATTCTCGAGGGCTGCGTTGCTTCTTTTCGTAAGTTTTCTTTTATCCCTTAGCGATTCTTGGTTTTGTTTCATTTGATTTGTCGAACTTTGATTTTTCTTTTATCCTTGGGCAGTGGGACCGTTGAAGCTTTACATGGTCGAGGGCGCCAACCTTTATGACGATACGGGGGTGCTCGAGTGTGCTAAATCCATAGAAAACATATTGGCTTTGGGGGATGTCGGGGTCCCCGATACCATTGGAATTCCAATTGAGCGGATGCAGACCCGTTCCTCAGCTTCAACTGGCCTGTCTCGGTCATCCAGTGGGACATCAAATGCACCTGAAGAGAGGGGGTCCTGATGCGAGTTTGATGGATACTGCAGTCAGTGCCTTCACCCTAGAGGCAATGGGTGATGATGTTGGGGTAGATGGGGTCCTCTTGCCCCCTCTCTCTGCTTCTCCAGCTATTCCCGCGGTTGGTCTTGCCGCTCCTGCTCTTGCAGCATCATTCGAATATATTAGCATTTATTCTGCGGATAAGTCCACAACTTCTTCAGAGATGACGAATCTTCCTTTGTTGGCGCCACTTTGAACTATGCGAGGTCCTTCGAGTGCCTATCTTTTTCCAGAGTGTGCTATTATCCCTTCCCGGGTTCTTGGTAAGTGTTCCCCTTAGCTTTTTATCTACGTATTCGCACAATACTTTTCTGGCTTACAATGTATCGGGGATAACTTTTGCAGATAAGGGAAAGGCTCAGATGGTCTTGGATGAAGAAGCGTTATTACTGGATGATGCGTTCGATCTGGGTATACCTCCGAGCCTTAGTTTTTTTATTAATTTCAAAATTTGAGGGGTATCTTTCTGATGCGGGTATCTTTGATGCGCATGGGTGGTTTGTTCAACTTTTGGTGGGGAGGCCCCTCTACCCGCCACCGATGGCATCTTGGCAGATTTCACCATGGGAGAGGCTTCCTTGTTATTGGAGGACTTAATGTCCCTGACTCCGGCGCTTGTTAACTCTGCACCTTAGGGTCCATTTGCCGTTATCTTATCTGATAGTCATGCGGTCACTCAGGTTCCCCTATTGGGCGGAGTATCTTTAGGGGTGCCATCTTCTTCTAGTCTCCCTACATTAAGTTAGGTGCCTGGCGCGGATGGTGTAGAGGCTGTGCTCACCACAATACTCCGGTTATTTTCTTCTACCAATGCGCTGCCCATGGACGGATGGCAATTTATGCAGGCTTGTCTCAACTAGATGACTCTAATGGTAAGCTATTTCTCTTTCTGTTCATCCTTTTAGGTCTTTTTTTAATGCTTTGATTTTGTTTTTAGGCGCCTAAAGTGCTTCAGGCAAGCTGAGAGACAATGATGTCATGGAGGAGGAGAGATTTCAGATGGTAGAGGAGGATAATAAGACCTTAAGGGAGAAAGTGGGGAAGTACGAGTTGCTTAGGCGAAGGTTACTCGGAGGATGCAAGAGCTGGAGGCTGAGAACAAACGTCTCCAGTCTTTGGTGTCGGAGTTTGAGGCCTCGGGGATGGTTTAGAAGGGAATGGCGAGTCTTTGGAAATAGAGAAGGCAGTCAGGCATCGAGAGAGACTGAGCTGGAGAAGAGTTTATCTCAGGCCCTTCTCCGAGTGGAAGCTTTGACGGAGGAGTTAGCGAAAGCTCCTACCTTGAGAGGTATCTCTCTGTAAGTCTTGCAACAGAAGTTGGATGCTGCGGTCAAACTTACTCAAGACCATACACTCAAACAATGTCATGCGGTTTTCGTTCGAAAGAATCACGGGTATCTGGTAGGGCATGTATTGTGAGGCTTTCTTCAATGCTTTACACAGGTTCGGAAGAAGATAACCCCCAGAGCTTATCCCCGCTTAATAAACCTTCTGGAGATGGAGAGACCTTCTCTGGAGCAAGATTATGCTATCTTCGAGAAGCATAGTTCTCACTTTCCGCCTTCCCCGATGGCTCCTGCCAGTGTTCCTGTAGCCGCCATCCTTCACAGGCCAGTGACTCCATGTATCATATCCCCGTTTCCATCTCCACCGATAACAGAGCCAACCGTTGGTTCATCGGATGTTTCTCATGCTGCCCCTTCTGCTACGACGCCACCTTCCCATGCTTAGGATTTTCTTTTTTAGACTATTTCACTCTTTTAGTTTTGTAGTAGTAGTCTTGTTTTGTCATTTTCAGCTTTTGTCCTTAGTGTAACATTGATGTCGAACCTGTACTTTGTGAGCTCGTTTGATTTTAATAAAAATATGTCCTTTTGCTCCTAGGTAAAAACATCCTCATGTGGTACTCTTCCGATCATCAGCACATCCTGCCCAATCTGCATCACTATATCCTACAAGAGACAAATTATCATTGAAGTTGTGACTGAGACAAAAATCTGCTGTACTTGAGATGTAACGTATAATTTTCTTGACATCCTTGAGATCAGATTCTTTCGGATTGGCCTGATATCGTGCACATACTCCAACAATGAAACATATGTCAGGTCTGCTAGCAGTGAGGTACAATAGGCTTCCTATCATGCTTCGGTAAAGACTAGGATCCACGGAGTTGCAACTGTCATCTTTGCTGAGGCGATGTGTCGATCCCGTGGGAGTTTTCATAGGTTTGGCATGCTCAAGGCCAAAACGCTTGATGAGATTTTTGGCATACTTCGTCTGGGATATCAGTATTCCATCATTATGTTGCTTGACATGTAGACCAAGAAAATACGTTAGTTCGCCAACCAAGCTCATTTCAGACTCATTTTTCATAACAGAGATGAAGTGTTGCAACTCATCCTGAGATGTAGATCCAAACACGATGTCATCTACATAAATTTGGGCAATAAGAATGTTAGTTCCAAAGTGTTTGTAGAACAAGGTTCTATCTACACTCCCTATTGTGTATCCTTTGTCAAGGAGATGAATGGTGAGTCTTTTATACCATGCCCGTGGAGCTTTCTTTAAACCATAAAGTGCTATTTTTAATTTCAACACATGGTTTGGGAAATGTGGATCTGTGAACCCTTTAGGTTGTTCGCCGAACACCTCTTCATTTAAGTATCCATTCAGGAATGCACTCTTAACATCCATCTGGAAGAGTTTGAAGTGCAAACGACATGCAATTGAGAGTAAAAGACGAATGGATTCTAGTCTTGCAACTGGAGCGAAGGTGTCATCATAGTCGACTCCTTCTACTTGTGAGTATTCCTGTGCAACCAGTCTGTCTTTGTTGCGCACTATATTTCCCAATTCGTCGGTCTTGTTCTTGAATATCCATTTGGTACCAATGACGTTTACATTGTCTGGTCGGGGGACAAGTGTCCAAACATCATTTCGTTCAAAATGGTTCAGTTCCTCCTGCATGGCTTCAATCCAAGCTTCTTCCAGCAGTGCTTCCTTTACGTTCTTGGGTTCAATCTTGGAGGTGTAACTCACAAAGCGCACCATCTGGTCATATCTCTTTTGAGGGATGTGTCGTGTTCTTATCCCGTCACCTATATCCCCAATGACAATTTCAAGTGGGTGATTCCTCCTAATGTGTGGTGGTGCTTGTAGGTTCTCTGTTTGCACTACTATAGTGGGGGCTGTTTATGTTGGAACTGTATCCGTCGGAATATCCTCAGGTTGCTGGTTGACTGTGTCAGTTGCAACTGGTGGTGTAATCTTGTGGGGGCGGTGTGATTCCTCCTCATCATCAGCTTTTGTCAGTTGAGTGATCCGAGCCTCAGATGATGTAGTTGCAAAGTCACTGTAATCGTCAAACTCAACATTAGAAGACTCAACTACAGTTTGAGTGCGCATATTGAATACGCGATAAGCATGACTATACCGTGAGTACCCAACAAAAATTCCTAGATCATATTTGAATTGAAATTTTCCTCTAGGTTCCCTATCATTCAGAACATAGCAAGCACAACCAAAAACATGAAAGTGTTGAACATTTGGCCTTTTACCTTTCCAGAGTTCATAGGCAGTTTTAGTTGTACCTAGGCGTAGGTAAACTCGGTTAGTGACATAGCATGCAGTGTTCACTGCTTCTGCTCAGAACTTGATGGCTAGTTTTTTTGAGTTCAGCATGACTCTTGCCATTTCAACTAGTGTCCTGTTCTTTCTTTCAACAATCCCATTTTGTTGTGGTGTGATAGGGGACGAGTATTCATGAAATATACCCTTGTCAGAACAGAATTCAACGAAGCTTGAATTTTCAAACTCCCTACCATGATCACTTCGGATTCTTTTAACAGTTAGATCCTTTGTGGTGTGATAGGGGACGAGTATTCATGAAATATACCCTTGTCAGAACAGAATTCAACGAAGCTTGAATTTTCAAACTCCCTACCATGATCACTTCGGATTCTTTTAACAGTTAGATCCTTTTCAGTTGCAACTGTGTTGCACAAGTTTTTGAAGAAAACAAAGGATTCATTTTTGTCTTTTAGAAATTCAACCCAGGTGTACCTTGCGAAATCATCAACGCACACAAAAATGTAACGCTTACCAGAGATGCTTTCCTTTTGGATGGGTCCCACAAGATCCATGTGTAGCAATTCCAGAACTCTTACCGATGGTACGTGTTGCAATTCGCTATGACTTGCTCTTGTCTTTTTTCCTTCAAGGCATGAACCACACTTTCCAGTCGTCTTTGCTCCAAGCTTTGGTAGTCCTCTCACACTTTGATTGTTGAAGAGTTGTGCCAGGGACTTGTAATTGAGGTGCCCAAGCCGTTGGTGCCATAATTCTGCAATAGATTCTTTGTTCAAGTTGCAAGTGAGTGACCTGCAGACAGCTTTACAGTTAGTCATAGTATAACAGTTTTCAGCGCTCCTTAATCCTTTCAAAACTCTATTTTGAGATTGATCTACCACTACACATTCATCTTTGGTAAAGTGAACAAAGAGATCATCGTCACAGAGTTGACTAATACTAATCAGATTTGCACATAGTCCATCAACATAGAGAACATCTCTAAGTTTGGGAAAGCCTGTTACACTTAGGGTTCCTCTCCCCATTATCTTTCCTCGGTTTCCATCACCGAAAACAACATCCCCTTTTCGTTCATGCACATAGTTGCTTAGGATGTCCTTATTTCTGGTCATATGCCTAGAACATCCGCTATCAAAGTACCAAGAATTAGAGTAAGATCCTCGTTGAGAGGTAGAGTTGCAAGTAGTTAGACAGGTAAGGGGGTTAGAAGATTTCTTAACCCAAACTTGTCGTGATGGTACGACGGTTACAACCGTGGGTGTATCCAGTATGATTTGCTTCTTTCTTCGGTTTCTTCTTTTCTTCTTCTGTACTTCGGGAACAATGAGGGCGGGAGTGTTCTGAGGTGTCCACAGTTGAAAACAGTAGGGACGGATGTGCCCTTGGACTCCGCAGTGGTGACAGGTAGGAATGAACCTTCCTTTTGCAAACCTGTTTACGGAATTTTGGTCAGATACTGTTACTGGTAAATTACAACTGACACGTACCTGATTGTTGGTGTTGGGATAGTTGAAAGGGATTTCAACTCCTTTGGGTATCCTTTTCTTTTTGGAAATGGATATCTTGGTATTACCTAGAAACTTTGGTGAAGTAGGATCAGCATATCCTACTCCTGTTTTCCCAGTTGCAACTTTCTGGGTGTCCATAACTTTTTCTAAGTTTTCTGTCCCTGGTGTGAGTAACTTCACATTCTTGGCCAGAGCGTCCAGTTCTTTCTTGGTGGGATCGCACACTTCAACTAGTGCCTTATGGGCTTTGAGTGCCGAGTCCAGATCAGTGGACATATGATCTCTTTCCAAGGTGAGCGCGAGAACTTTTCTTTCGAGTTCAAAAATTATGTTGTTCATTCTCACAGGGCTGCCAAAGGTTGATACGATTCTGAGTTGGGCTTCCAATTTAGAATTTCTTTTGCAGATGGCCTCCATATCATCTGTGAGTTCCAACTCGTCACTGTCGGGTGAGTCGCTGTCGGAGTCTGTTGTGCTAAGGATTGCAACTCCCATGTTGGCTCTAAAGGAATGAATGATGAGAACGCAATGTCAGTGACTTCTTCTGTATCATCTTCACTGTTATCAGATTCGTCCTCACTCCATGCTAGCAATGCACGGTTTTGTTTTTCTCGGGGAGATTTGCACAATCTGCCCTTATGTGTCCAAAACCCTGACATTCCTAGCACTGAATACCCTTTCCAGACCTCTTGTTGTCAAGTCTATTAGTAGCGGAAGACTTATTATTAGATAAATCAGAGGGACTTACAACTGGGTTTGAAGGGTTACCTTTATTCCAACGTTTGTTCATTCTGTTGAACTTCTTTGTGAGGAGTGCTACGGATTGCTCTAATTCTGAGTTGGGACTGTTCTGTGGAAGGCTTACCTGAAGTGCAACTCCTTTGGAGATGGTGTCTCCTTCTCTCTTGAGTTTCATTTCCCAAGCGGTTAATGATCCCATGAGATCAGCCAGAGGCAGAGTGTTTACGTCTTTTGCTTCTTCAATGGCTGAGACTTTCATTGCAAACCTTCATAGAAGAGATCCTAGGAGTTTTAGCACGATTCTGGATTCAGGGAAATCCGCTCCAAGGATGGTGGCTTCACTAGCGAGATGCCTGAGTTTGGAATGGTACTGAGTGATGGTGTCCGTTCCTTCCATGCGTACATAGTTGAACTGGTCATTGAGTAGTTGCAACTTGGATGCGAGCACTTTGTCATTTCCCTGGTGTGCATTCTCAATAGCCTGCCAAGCATCTTTTGCAATTTCACAGTTAGATATACTCTTATATTGGTCATAATCAACAGCAACTAAAATAATGTTTAAAGCTGTAGAGTTATAGTTTGCTAAGAGTTCTTCAGCATCGGTCCATTCTAGCTCAGATTTTACTAGTCCTTGATCATCCGTTGGTGGGGTCCACCCTTTTAGAATGCTCTTCCAGGCTTTCTGATCCTGCTGTTTGATGAAGTTTCGCATGCGATTCTTCCAGTAGGAGTAGTTGGTAGCCGTCAGCATGGGTGGCTTGATGGTCGACAGACCTTCCCTCATTTCCTCCATTAAAAAAAATTTAAACAAAACAAAGATCTTTAGACCAGAATCTACACTATGTAAATATAGTGACCCGCTCTTGATGCCAATTGAAAGATCTTAGTGTCTGCGATACTTGTAACTGTGTCTAGTTGCACTTAGCAATAGTTGCAACTGTACACTGAAGTATAACAGACGATAGTTCTTTAACGTTTGAAACAGTTTTTGCAGTTGCAATTGCGAAAAACAGTAAAACATAAACAGTAAAGAACACAAGAGATTTTTAACGTGGTTCGGTCCAAATGGTCCTAGTCCACGGGGCTTTCACCCAAAGTTTGACTCAAACTGTTTCCTACTTAAGAATTACAATGAAGGATTTAAATCAACTCATATACTAGACTCCCTCTAACATATGCAGTTGCAACACCTAACGCTTAACTCGTTTTCAGAAACACGATTGAATCGAAGACACACTAAGCTACTCCAGAGACCCTCTAACTTAATGTTCTTCACGAAATGACTCGATACAAGACTAACTGCTTAATATCTTTTTCAAAGTGCCCTCCAATATGTCTCGAGTCTTCTCCTTTTATAGGCAAGTGCTGAATCTTCAGAATATCCTTTGTTGCAATCCACAGAATATCTTCTTGCCTTGTAAGATAGGCACGCCAGAATTCTGTTGCAATCCGATAGTATCTTTTTGCCTTATCCATCATATTCTGCAAGATCTCATTAGATATTGAAGTTAATCCGTCAATGCACTGTGTCTACATTCATACTAAGGAGATAAGGAAGATAAATCTATCTTAGATGAAATAATATCTTCCGATTTAAGAAAAATATTCTCAAGATAATTACCAACTTAGATTTATCTTAACCTAATGATTTAATCAAAACAATATCAATACTACGTCGGGCCGATCGGGCCAGGGTCCAGATTCGTGTGAAACACACGGCCCTAACAGCTTTTTATCTCTTTCCTTATAATAAGATTTTGTATAGTTATCCGTTTCTTGGACACTAAGTCTTCTCATGTATAAATAGATGATGTAACTCTCATTATAACTTAAGCCAATAAATATACATATATTTTCCACATGGTGTCACGTAGCCTGAAGTAATCATACGATTCTCCTTCTTCTTTTTTCGATCCGCCTCCAAACCTTACTACTCCATGTCGACCGTCGCTCACTCTAACGGCCACAACTCCAACGATGGCAATTCCGCCACGTCCAAACACATCTCCGACAATGGCAATCCCGCCACCTCCAAACCATAAATCTCCGACATTGGCCGTTCCTCCCCGTCAAAATAGCCGTTCAACTCCACACCATTCACCATCGTCCCCGTCGCTTCCCATCATCACCTCACCTTGCGCCTCAATCCCACAAACTACATATCATGGTGACTTCAAGTTGTCCCGACCCTTAGCATTCTCAATCTCCTTGGCTACCTCCATGGAACGCACAAACGTCCCAATCGGATCACTCTCTTTACTTCCAACAAGACCTACTAATTCTCTCCGCTCCTATTGGCTCCATGAAACCGAGATCATCCCCCTGGTTCACTATGCCAAAACCTCTTCCGACGCGTGGGTTCTCTTGATGGGCGCATTTGCGCGCTTCGACCGCACATGGATCATAGCTTTAAACGATGCTCTAAATAACTCCACTCTTGCTAATTGTTCCGTCATAGAGTACCTCACGGACATCATCTCTGAAGTTGACAAGATCGCCATGCTCGACTGTCCGCTCAATCCAGATGACATCACATTGTATGTCCTCAACGGCCTCGGCTCTAACTACCGAGATATCACCACCTCCATCTGCCTATTTGAGCAACCGTTCACTTTTGTTGAGCTCCACAATGCTCTCGTCACTCATGAATAATACATAAAATGATTTGCGACTGACATTGCAGCCCTTGTTACAACCGCCAACGTTGTGACACCTGGACCAGGCCGCGGCTGTCCGTTCTCTCGTGGCTCTTCATCCAGGGCGCGCTCTATTTCATGGCAATCGTGGCCAAATCTAAAGTCGAGGTAGGGAGCCTTCTAGTTATGTTTCACCTGGCTTTACTAACAACTCTCAGACCTCTGGTGAACAGTTTATTTGTTAGTTCTTCGGCAAGCCTAATCATGTCGCCTCCCACTGTTACAAATTGCAAAAACTGCTCAATACCACCGCCAATGCTGCCTACACTTTGCATGCGGCTGGACATCGCTCTCCCTCTCAATCATGGATGGTTGATTATGGCGCCTCTCACCATATTACGAGGGATCTCAATAATCTCGCCTGTCAATTTGAATATGATGGTACGGATGAGGTTCTGTCACTTGATGGAAACAGTATGCCCATTACTCACACTAGTTCGTCTATCATTATGTTTCCATCTTGCAACTTCATCACAGTTTATTATCTGTCTAAAACTTTACTAAAGATAATTATGTCTTTTTGGAATTCTTTTTTGACTATTTTCTGTTAAGGATCAAGTTTCGGGGCTCAAAGTAGCAACATGACCATGCACTAATGGGACGTATCATATCCGTCCTCCTTCGTACTATCTTAGAAATCCAGAAAAGTTCTTGAATCTTGGTGTTCGGGCGTGTGCCTCCACTTGGCACTAACGTATTGGGCATCCCGCTTCAAAGACAACTTCCTTCTTTATTTCTAGTTCTGATTTACCGCATTTCAATAAGTTCTCTGCTAAGAACACGTTTTGTGACTCGTGTTTAGCGAGCAAATTGCACCGTTTGCCCTTTTTGGATAGTTCTTTTGTTGCTTTACATCCTTTGCACTATGTTTTTGCTGATGTTTGGGGCCCTATTATTTGGTTATAGTTGGTTTGTTTAGTCATTACTGCTGGTTGTTTCCTATATCTGCTAAATAACAAGTACAAGCTATATTTTGCTAATTCAAAACTCATGTGGAAAAACAGTTTCAACATAACATCAGTAACTTCTACAGTGACAATGGCAGCGAGTTTTTTGCCCTAAAACATTTTTTTGTCAAATCTGGCGTAAGCTGGATAAGTATTGTGCCCCACACGCCCCAACAAAACGGCATGGCTGAACGACTCCACTGTCATATCACTGAAACAGCTCGAGCGCCACTTTATCGCGCTAACTTACCTAGCACTTACTGGAGTTGTGATTTTCAGACCGCCATTTACTTAATTAATCGACCCCCTTCATCTGCTATTCAAACGTCCACGCTTTTCTTCAAGTTATTTAACAAACATCTGAATTATCTCAAGCTTCGGCTTTTTGGTTGTCTTTCTTACCCATAGCTTCGCTCCTATGCCCATGTCTTTTTCTCGCATATTCTACGTATCAAAGTGTTTGCATATGTCTTGACACATCAACAAACTGGCTATTCCTCTCTCGCCATGTCCGGTTTTACGAGACCATTTTTCCTTATATTTATCGGTCCACCTCGTTGCTTAGTTCATCATCCTTCAGTCTTCCTTCAATCATTGTTTATCACCACCCGCAGCCAAGGCTTCAATGCTGTCCGCTCCCGCGGCCCTACCATCACCATCTTCTTCACAACCAGTGTCCTCGCCCGCGGTCTCATCATTGTCGCCTTCTCCTCAACTTCTACACTCGCCCATAATCACTCCTCCCTCGCCGCGTCTTGTATTACCGCCCTCAAGCGCTCATCTGATGGTGACAAGTTCAAAGAAAAACATTTTTCGCCTTAAGGCTTTCTCAGCCAGCTCTAAATACCCGTTATCCGGTCCAGTGCAACCCACATGTGTCTCGCAAGTGGTCTGAGATCCACATTGGCGTTCTGCCATTTGCGAAGAAATTAATGCTCTTATATCTCACAGCACCTAGGATCTTGTCCCTCGTAATCTAGCATCTGATATTGTTGGTTGCAAATGGGTGTTCTGCATCAAATGCAACCCCGATAGCTCTCTATCCAAATACAAGGTTGACTTGTTGCTAAGGGGTCTCACCAGCGCCTCGGCATTGACTACATGGAAACTTTATTTCCCGTTGATCAAACTAGACAATACGCACATTATTCTCACACTTACCATCTCTAACTCTTGGGGTATTTTCCAACTCGACGTTAGCAATGCCTTCCTTCATGGCACACTAAGTGAAGAAGTGTATATGCAACAACCGCTGGTCTTTGTTGACACCGCTCATCCCTCTCATATTTTTCACCTCAGGAAATCAATCTATGGCCTTGAACAAACACCCAAGGAATGGTTTTGTGCGCTCCACGACTCTCTTCTGTCCCTTGGATTCACTCCATCCAAGTCCGACTGCTCTCTCTTTCTCTATTGTCGTGGAACCACCGTTCTCTTTTTGTTAATATATGTCGTTGACATTATCTTTATCGAGAATGACTCGGCCCTCATCTCTCAATTTATCACCCGACTTGGCTCGACTTTTGCTATTAAGGATCTTGGCTCCCTCTCTCTTTTTCCCGGCATTGAACAATCCCTTGCTCCGAGGGTCTCTTTCTCTCTTAACAAAAATATATTCGGGATCTTCTTTCTCGCCACAAAATGGAAGGCGCCAAAACTTTCTTCACTGTTATGTCTACTTCGGCCGCACCTACTTCTGCTGATAGTGCATTCAATGAAGGTCTTTATCGTAAAGTTATTGACGAGCTTCAATTCATGGGTCTCACTCAACCCGACATTGCCTTTGCCGTCAACCGTTTGGCGCAATCTGTCTCCGCTCTATGTGAATATCATTGGATCGTTCGTTATATTGTTGTAAAAGTCTCCTTTCCGTCTTGCATATTAGCACCAAGGACCAGCTCGCCGATTTCCTCAATAAGGCACTCCCGTGTGCTCATTTTATTTTTCTCAGTTCTAAAATTGCCTTGGCTGATGGCACAACACTTTTTAGCGGGCGTATACAGGATAATCCAAAATTCTCTTCGGGTTCACCTTCATCTGACGCGATACGATAGATTGATTTTTCATTTCTTTTCATATATGAATATTTTGTAAAGTTGTCATTTTCTTGTAAACTAAGTCTTCTCATGTATAAATGGATGATGTAACTCTCATTTTAACTTAAGACAATAAATATACAAGTTATATTTTTCACTTGTTAGTTGATTCCTTAAATTTAAATGTACACCTAATTTGTAGCTTCGAGACACATTCTCCTGTTACGAGAGTGATTATTTTTTTCTAAGCATAAAATATATTTTGTCCTTCAATACATATGTGGATTATAAGCCTAATATAAAAAAAATTAAAAAAGAATCTTTCGTGAGTTAACGTAAATGTTTGTACACTTTCTCAACCAAATTACACGTTTTCCTCATTTGGAAATTATGACTTGTCGTGCCTTCCTTGGCCCATTTGTCTATTATACATAGGCTTATTATAGAGACACAAAATAGTTTTAGAATTCGGAGTTGGCTGTTCTATGTTTCGAAAGTGCAAGATATTGTAAAAACAATGTTATGAGATGTTGGGACAACATCGATGATAACATTGAAACTAAAAGACTTGCAACAATCTATTTTTTAATTGCTTTATTTTTTTGTTTTGCCTTTGTTCACTTACTAACTTGATTCCACGAGTTGTAGTTGGTTTTTTATGTGCTTCAGGTCTAGAGATTTTAATGATGGGTTTATTTTCTTGAAGAAAAGTTGTCATTCAAATAAAGGTTTCCAAAGAAGAACTTTCCTTAATTGTAGAAGCATGCAGGTTGAAAATAAAGGAAAGAACAAGAGCAAATTATGAATGAAGATTTTAAGAGGAGAATCCTTTCAATTGAAGACTTCTATAAAGAGAAGGAGACTTCCCTCCGAAGAATTCAAGTTAAAGAAAGAAACCTTTCCTAATTCAAGAAGAATGCTGCATGCGCTGCAATGGCAAGAACAAGGCGCGTGACGTGCAATAAGAAAATAAGATTACATGCAGTAGAATTCTTTCCATAGAAGACTACAAGGTGCAGTAAGATTCTTTTCATACAAGACTACAAGATGGAGAAGGATACTTTCCTTAGAACACTTCAAGTCAAAGAAGGAAACCTCTCCATTGAAGATTTCTAGTTAAAGAAGGAAACATTTCCATTGACTTCTAGTTAGACAAGGAAACCTTTTTCCTGTTGAACAAGACTTGTCATGAACGAAATTAGAGTCATACAATGAGATCTAATAGAAACCAAAAAATTGCACAACATGTCTTTGACATCAAGGAATGCTACATTATAAATAGGCATGTTGGGCATCAAAAAAAGATACAAAAACAAGAGCGAAAATCTCTCGTGAGCAAATTATTAGAGTTCAGTGTATTTGTCTTGTTTTTCCTAGGTTTGAGATTAACGAGTTGAGTCTAAAAGTCATGTTTAGATTTAAGGAGTTGATCTTTATTTGCTCGGTTGAGTTCAAACAACTTGAGAGTTGAGAGAACGACTTTTGTTAAAATCATTATTTTGATAATGGTTATTTCGCCTAAGGCTCGAAAGATTATAAACCATTATAATCTTTTTAAAATTATCTACTTGTGTTCTTTACTTTTTGATGTGTTATATTCTTTATCAAGTAGATTGGCCCTTACGTTAACTGTTATTAACGTTGTTAAGATGCTATCGAATGATGTGGTATCAAAACATTGGAAAATAGTATTGATTTGGCAATAGATCGTTTTATATATATATATATGAGTGTCGGTTACAAGTGTATGGTCTAGCAATACAATGAGTCTATCTCAAATCAGGTCTACACTACGTGTCTCGTGTAGACTTGGTCTGGAACACCTCGAACCAACGCCTTGATGTTTGGATGGGAGTAGAATATCGGTAGATAGATCGAAAGGACGTCGGTGATTGCCTTCGATGTGACGTCGAGGATGAGCCCCGATGTGAGATCGGTGATGGTGTGTTATGACGTGTCGCAGGCGTATGTTGTAGTCACTATATCGAATTATATGTCGAAAGTGACATCGGTGATGTATTTCGATGTGGCAAGCGGTAGCTAAGGGATAATAAATTACTTCTTTTGGGATCCGGGCACCGCGTATTTATAGACCTCGGGTTCCGGGGACCACAATATCACATCGGTGATGATTACCGATATGACATCGAAAGTAATCCCCGATATGCTCCAAAATGGGTCTGGTTTGGGCCTCGCCCAATATGCGGGAAATGCCCATATCATGTAGTCTCCCAATTTGGGGATTCTTATCTTAGTGATAAGGATTCGCAAATTTAATTTAAAATTTATGGGTTACCTGTACCCTTCGTCCCGCCAGTTCAAATGACGGAGATCAAACTTGTGGGGAGTGCACTTGTGATGAACGCCGAGTTTGAGGTCCTCGTCTGAATTCTAGTTCTCCTGGTATTTGGGTTTCTTGAAAATTGTGATGGGGTTGCCGAGGCTGTTGTTATATTCTCGCGGCTCTTCGCGTAGTATGGTAAGATGTCGGGTTTTAGCTTCGACCTTATGTCGAAATTCACATTCGATATGATGTCGAAAGTGTATTTCGATGTAGTTGAGGCCTCTGTCTATAAGTATGGCTTGCAGGATACTCTAAAGTTTATAGTTTTCTGTGTTTTCTCTGTCGCCTAGCGTAACCACATCGGTAAGTATATCGGTAATTATATTCGATATATCCTCCGACGTGTGTTTCGATCTCTCTATTGTAGTTGACTTATTATTGTTTTCTTCTACTGATATCCCTATTATTCTGCATGTATATTACCTTTTATGAGATACTTCGTTAAAATGGGATTTAGACAATTGATGCTCAAGCTTCAAGCCGGTCGTGAAGCTCAGAAATCTGCTGAAGCGGCGGCAGTCGATGCGGTGCCTGAAAAAAGGTCTGCATCTAGCTTTGACCTGAATAATGCAGCTGTGGAGTTTCCGGGGTCAGGTGTCGAAAGTCGAGCGAGTTTCCCATAGCACTGTGGTACCTGAACGTGTTAATGAAGAATGTTTTGTACATGTTCCTACAATGGTTGGGTCCCTTAGCCAGGACATCCTAGACGTGGTAGAAGGCCATGATGGTGCGGCCAGCCTCTTGGAGGTGTTGACGTCAAAACAAGAGGGTGCAGTCCATCAACCTGACGGGTCTTTGGCGAGAGAGAGAGCATTTGCTTGGTCTCCTTCCGGTGGGTGTGTTGCTTCACGTTCTAGACCGTTGGCCGATGCTCCCTTGAGCCAGGGCGTTGGGGGTTCGGGATCGAATACCCATGTCAAGGTGGGCGATTTTGTCGATGCGCCTTCTATAGCGGGGTCGGGTTCTTCGCATTCGAGCCCTTTTAAGGGAAAAGCGACCGTTTCAAGTACACCCGACAAAGGTAAGGGGCTGTTGCGGGAGCCCTCGACATTGGGGGGTCGTTCCCCTATTTTTCCTGGGATCCCGGTTACAAAACCTGCGGTTGACCCGACTAGGATAGCGGGTAATAAAAGGTCTCGTGAGGGGACTGTCCATAGTGGCCACTCATCTTAGAGTTTTGGCTCTCGGAAGGAGGGTGAGGTCAAACCCCCAATGCGAGTAGAATTCGCTGAATCCGATGTTGTACGGGGGCATGATGCGGGCTTTCCCTCCTCCTACGAATGTGCGGGCGCTCACAGAATTTGAACGAGCCCAGAGCATACGCCGCAGTACTCACCTGTTCCAAAGTGTATGTCCCTAAGCATGTCCTTGATCGTTTCCACTTGAATGTTTATCATAATGTTATGTATTGTTATTGTGCAGACGGCCAAGCTGGCGGTCTCGTGTCTGAAGACCATTCGCGAGTCCAAGGGTGACCCTGAAGCTGTTGCTGCCGAGCTCGAGGCCGATATCTTGAAGATGGGGGAGTTCAACCCCATGGTGTTGGAGAGGTTAGAGGCTGAAAAAGAGGATGCGCTGAAGACATGTTGTACACTCCAGGGGGAGTATGATTTGTTGAAAGGCAACTTCAAAACACTAGTGACTGAGCTCGATCAAAGAAAGGCGCGTGAATCTGCAGCCATTAAAGAGCTTGAAACATTGAAGACTGAGGTGGCGGCGGTGAAGGCTGCTAGCGAACGTCTCTCATTGGAGCTCTCCACTGCCCATTTAGCTCCGTTGGACTTGGTATGTATCTTGTGTACGATATCTGTTTCTATTTTTTTTTTGTCCTCTTGTATTTAATAGAGTTTAATCTGTAGGAATGTCGTCCTGATCTTCTCCGGGTTTGGGCAGAGAAGTTTATGGAAAGCTCGAGCTTCCGAAACTTAATTTTGAAGGTTCGAGATGCAGCCTTTCATGCTTGCGTGGGGCAAGTGTTGAGAAACGACGGTTTCAAGGACTCCCTTGAGTTGAGTGGGCTGAACCCAAAGTATGATCATAATGATCTGCCGATTGGCGGCCTAGATGAGATGGAAGATAGTCTGGCCGACCCTGACATATTTTCCGAGGTCGTGGAGAAAAAGACTAAAGGGTCCTCGCGGGAGTAGCTTTTTCCCGCTTTTATTTTAATTTGAATTTCCCTTTCCGGACTATCTCAAATTCGTGGTTCTGTAACTGAATATTTATTTCTCTGTTCTCTTCATAGTATGTGACTCTTCGTGTCCTTTTTGTCTAATAACTTGTCGATTTATTTTATTGTCACGATGATAGAATATGCGGTATTACGATATCTGAAGCGTAGTCATTTCGTTCTCGTATTTGATGAGATCTGTTTAATCTATCTGTTGTCAATCAAGGACTGATTAGAATTTCCTTGGTGTTGGTACAAGTATGAGTAAGCTGTTACTGCTCCTTTGTTTAGGATTGACCGCATTATGACCGGGGACATTCTTCTTGTTGTTAGGGGCCCATAGAACCTGCCTCTTCAACTAGTTTGCTTTGTGGAAACGTCACCCAACGAGCTCTCCACCTTACGTAATTTATGGGTTTTCCATCCAATAGGCTCTTCACCTAGCTTGATTTATTGGATTTTCACCCAATAGGCTCTTCACCTAATGTAATTTATGGGATATCCACCCAATAGACTCTTCACTTAGCTTGATTTATGGGATTTCCACCCAATAGGCTCTTCACCTAACGTAATTTATGGGATTTCCACCCAATAGGCTCTTCACCTAGCTTGATTTATGGGATTTTCACCCAATAGGCTCTTCACCTAACGTAATTTATGGGATTTCCACCCAATAGGCTCTTCACCTAGCTTGATTTATGGGATTTCCACCCAATAGGCTCTTCACCTAACGTAATTTATGGGATTTCCACCCAATAGGCTCTTCACCTACCTTGTTTTATGGGATTTTCACCCAATAGGCTCTTCACCTAACGTAATTTATGGGATTTCCACCCAATAGGCTCTTCACCTAGCTTGATTTATGGGATTTCCACCCAATAGGCTCTTCACCTAACATAATTTATAGGATTTCCACCCAATAGGCTCTTCACGTAGCTTGATTTATTGGATTTTCACCCAATAGGCTCTTCACCTAATGTAATTTATGGGATTTCCACCCAATAGGCTCTTCACCTAACTTGATTTATGGGATTTTCACCCAATAGGCTCTTCACCTAACGTAATTTATAGGATTTCCACCCAATAGGCTCTTCACCTAGCTTGATTTATGGGATTTTCACCCAATAGGCTCTTCACCTAACGTAGTTTATGGGATTTCCACCCAATAGGCTCTTCACCTAGCTTGATTTATGGGATTTTCACCCAATAGGCTCTTCACCTAACGTAATCTCGACCCCATTATCACGGGGAAGTTTTTCTTTAATCGACCCCGTTATCACAGGGGATATTTTTTGTGGGTAGGGATGCGTCCCGTTATCACAGAGGTCCCTCTACCGTTGAGTTGTTTTTGATCGACCCCGTTATCACAGGGATACTTTTTTTGTGGGTAGGGACGCGTCCCGTTATCACAGGAGTCCCTCTACCGTTGAGTTGTTTTTGATCGACCCCGTTATCACAGGGGATATTTTTTGTGGGTATGGATGCGTCCCGTTATCACAGGGGTCCCTCTCCCGTTGAGTTGTTTTTGATCGACCCCGTTATCACAGGGGATATTTTTTTGGCGTTGGCGGACCTTATCGTTGTCTTTCTGACTATGTCTCTTGGCGACTCTGTCGTCATTGAACATGTAGGTCGTTGAGCCCTGTAAAACAGCATAGACAAGAAAAAATTTCGATGTAAATGCTAATATGGAAGCACAAATTGATGTGCCTATGTTATTTGCGGAATGTTCCCACCAGGTGGAAATATCAGTTCATACGAAAGACAGTGTTTTCGTCGTGCTCTATCGCGCATGTCGCATTTGTTTGTACCTGTTGTACCTGTTTGAATAGAAAATATTGCATAGTATGTGGTAGTGCCCCCTCAATCACTCTTTAAATATACTCTACGTCCTTTTCGGATATAGTAATGGGCGACCCTTTTCGCCATGTACCTGTAAGAGGGCTATGTGTTAAACATATATCTAGGGGGATATTCCCCCATTGTTTGTGCAATTCTCTGCACTTCTGCAATGTCCGCTTAGGACATATCCCTGCATCGAATATTAGATTGTGCCAAGCAACAAATAGAAATGTAATAACGGATAACGGTCAAAGGCCAGGTAAACCCAGCCCGCCTACGTATCCCATTGACTGGGGAATCAGACTGGCGTAGTTCCCCCTGTTTTAAGTTACATGCCGACCCACGAAGGGGTTAAATAAGAGATAACGGTCGAGAGCTAGGTAAACCTAACCCGCCT
This sequence comes from Linaria vulgaris, assembly GCA_948329865.1. Lineage (NCBI taxonomy): Eukaryota > Viridiplantae > Streptophyta > Magnoliopsida > Lamiales > Plantaginaceae > Linaria > Linaria vulgaris. The sequence continues at coordinate 17,054,981 of OX415252.1, forward strand.
ACGTATCCCGTTGAGTGGGGAATCAGACCGGCGTAGTTCCCCATGTTTTAAGTTTACAGAACAACCCACGATGGGGCAATGTTTCAAATGTTCAAACATAATTTAAAAAGGGCGGAAATTTAAAATATTGTTCTGTTTCCTCCTCATGGCAATCACTCCGTGCGGGGCACGTATTTTTGGTGTGGGACTTGTATTTCCTATCTTCTTCTGATTCTTGGGTGCTTCATGGAGTGTATCTGGTCAGCTCGAATCTCGCCAACTCCTTGAGGCGTCGGGAATTTAATCTTCTGGTAGTAAGTAGAGACCATTGCTCTGATCTGGTTGAGCGCCGGTCGGCCCATGATGGCGTGGTATGGGAACGGAATATCGATGATTGTGTATTTAATCAGCGTGACACGGGTGCGTGGGTTCCTACCAAACGTGGTGGGCAATATAATTTGTCCAAGCGGCACTACCTCTGGTCCAAGCAGCACAACCGGTCCTGGGGTATCCCCAGCTGTTCGTAGGCTCTTGAGAATATCAGGTTTGCGGAGCTTCCGCTATCCACCAACACTTTATGAATCTGATATTCACCCACCTTAATCGTGATAACCAACGGACAATCTAGCTTTCCTGCGATCAAGGCCAACAGACTAAGATGTTCCAAATCTTTCTTGGTGAAAGAGATCTCCTGGTCCAAGTATGCTTCCGGCACGATTGCGTTGGTGTACCCAATATAGGCTCCACCGTGTAGTCTCCTCGTTATGGTTCGTCCGTGAGCCGTGTCGGCTCCCATACCTCCTCCGTTGATTACATTTATAACGCCTCTGCTCGGGGCATTCACAATGGCCCTACCTCGTTCCTCGGGCGCCTCAATCATTTTATGTTTTCCTCTCTCGGGTGAGTATTCTCTTCTAGGGGGTGAGGAATGCTCTACTCCTCTAACACCCTCCCTGGCGCCCCTGACAAACTCGACCAGTTTCCCTTCTTTAATCAATCTTTCGATTTCGTTCCTCATGTGTGTGCAGTCTTCCGTTCTATGTCCAGGTTGACGGTGGTACGCATAGTATTTGCCGGATGACTTCATCCCGGGAGTCTCATTCAACGGCCTGGGTTCCGTCAACCATCTGTTTCTTTTCGCCACGGTCATTACCTCCAGAATACCTCTATTTAACGGGGTGTACGTCCGTGGGGGCCTTTCCCTATCGCGCTCTCTATCTGCGTTCCTGCTAGAAAATGGACCCTGACGAGTTGCCATCATTTCATCCTCGTAGATCATTTGGTTGGCAAGCATGTTGATTTGTGCTATGGTGGGCTCCGTCAACTTGATTAGCTCCCCGGCGAACCTGCGATGGATCGTACCCTTAAACAACATCATCATGACCTGACCGCCATGCGGCTCATCCACCTTTAGCAATTGATCGTTGAACCTCCTCATATAGTCTCGGAGGTTCTCCCTTTCCTTTTGCTGCACAGCGCCGAGGTGTAGCAGGTTGGTCTTCATCCTCTTTTGGCTAGATAATTGATTCTCAAATTTCTCCCTCAACTGCTCGTAATCCGTTATGGATCTGGCCTCCAGCCGAGCGAACCAGTCCAGTGCAGCGCCCGTCAAGGTGGTGGACAGGATCTTCGCCTTTATGTTCCTCGAGTAGTTGTGCAAGTTCAGAATGCTATCGACCTGATGGAGATGATCCATCGGATCACCTCTTCTGTCGTATGGCTTTAACACTGGGATCTTGTCCCCTTTGTGCAATACTTCAGCCTCTATCTCATCCGAAAAAGGGGTCTTACTGCGGCTCTTCCCCTGACTCTGAGTCAGTTTTCTCGACAATTCTGCCCTCTCGCGGTCTAGCTGTTCCATCCTTCTTGAGATCACCCGCAGTACCTCTGCGTCCTCATTCTTCGAATACGCAACCTCGTCGCGGTCGCGACATCGCTCCATTCTCCGGACTACCTCTGCCCTCTCACGGTCCAGCCGTTCCATCTTCCTTGCTATTTCTCGATCAAGGGTCCCTGAGTCCCGTCTCTCCACCCTGTCATAAGCAGCGGGCGATATCTCTCTAAATGAGTCCTCTGTATCCCCCTGTTCATCATATTCTTGCCTTGCCCTTCTCTCGCCCGCTCTGGATCCATGGGGCCTCGCATGAACGTCCTTCATCCTCTGTTCCGCGAGTCGTGGAAGCAGCGCCTCCATTGTAGTGTCAAGTGCCGCCTTTACAGAGGCGTTGATCTGCGCTAGCATCTCCGGGGTTATGGCGGCGGGGGGAACGGCACTCTGTCCCGCGGGCATCGTATCTTCCTGGCCGGGAAAATCCACATTTGGCGCTTTGGTCATTGGAACGTCAGCTGCGTGGTCCTCGATGGGCGGGCCCTCAATCTCGAGTTCTGCCGCACTTGGTGCGACTGGGGTCGGACCTGCATTCGCGGCCCACGGCGGCCTCCCGGGTCCGCGCCTTCATTGCTCTTGTAGTGGAGGGGGCTCCCTCTCGGCTCGACCCACTGTCTGTCCTCGGTCAGTCGGGTGTTGTGGGGTTTGTATGCCCTCCATCCTGGCGCTCCTCGTCACAATTCCGCTAACTTCGGCTCGGGTCCTCCTTCCTTGCATATTGGCGTCCTTGTCCGGGAACTGGTGTTCCTACAGACGGCGCCACGGACTTGGCAATAGATCATTTTATATATATGAGTGTCGCTTACAAGTGTATGGTCTAGCAATACAACGAGTCTATCTCAAATTAGGCCTACACTACGTGTCTCGTGTAGACTTGGTCCGGAACACCTCGAACCAACGCCTTACTGTTTGGATGGGAGTGGAATATCGGTAGATAGATCGAAATAACGTCGGTGATTGCCTTCGATGTGACGTCGAGGATGAGCCCCGATGTAAGATCGGTGATGGTGTGTTATGACGTGTCGCAGGCGTATGTTGTAGTCACTATATAGAATTAGATGTCGAAAGTGACATCGGTGATGTATTTCAATGTGGCGAGCGGTAGCTAAGGGATAATAAATTACTTATTTTGGGAGCCGGGCACCGCGTATTTATAGACCTCGGGTTCCGGGGACCACAGTACCACATCGGTGATGATTACCGATATGACATCGAAAGTAATCCCCGATATGCTCCAAAATGGGCCTGGTTTGGGCCTCGCCCAATATGCGGGAAATGCCCATATCAAGTATCAAGTCCTAATCCAACAATTTTAATTGGCGTTAGAGTCAAACACCAACTTTACTGGTGTTTGGATTTAATACTAAAGGATGGACAACACGAATTTGAACAACAACATATTGGTTGTCTTAGAAGGATCCAACTATTCTTATTGGAAGATCAGAATGCGTGCTCTCATTAAATCATTGGTTGGCGAGCTTGGAAGATGGTGATCGAAGGATATGCAGTTCATATATGTACTCTAGGTGAAGATCACGGGGTCTTTCCGAAGCCAAAATCAGATTGGAATCAAACTGAGATAAGCAACGCTTTCTTCAATGAAAATGCCCTAAATACAATATTTAGTTTGGTTGATTGTCACATGTTTAATTTAATTAAAAATCATTCAACTGCAAAAGCATGCTTGAGATATCGTACAAAATCATTGTGAATGTGATGTATGCACTAAAAAGACTAAGTTACGCCTGTTTTTGAGCAAATTTGATTATTTAACAATGAGGGAAGGCGAAAGCATTACTGCTTATTTTGAGAAACTCATGGAAATTTCTTCTGAAATTCAAAACTTATGAGATCCCTTGTCTAATAAGTAATAGGTGTACAAACTTGTGAGTACTCTTTCAAAGAAGTTTGAGGTGATTGTTACGCAAGAAGCTAAGAATATGGACACTTTAGACTGTCATACTTGTAACAACAAATTCTTGAATTCTTGAATGTCGTGAAAAACACTTGAAGATGGATGTATTTTGTGGAGGGAAAAACGTAGAGCTTTTCCCTCTTCAACTTATGAATATTTTGTGTGTTTTTTTTTTCTTTATGATTGATCGGTTTTAATTTATAGTTGTAAAAACCTACATCTCCTTGCTTGTGATTGATCGGTTTTAATTAAAAGATAAGCATGGAATACTCCATCTTTTCCACGTGGCTTTATTTGATTGGCCAACAATATATATTAGAAAATCAATCAATTAATCTATTAATAATTAGAATTTAATTTAGTAAAATTCCAAATAAAAAAATATAAATAATTAATTTAATTTCTAATAAATTAATTTGACACTTGTCAATATTTAATTGGAGTAGACAAAATTAGTTTGTCTACAAATGCCCCCTTTCGACTACTCACAAATCGCATTCTTAAAAATGTGTCATGAAGTGAATATGTCGCAATATTTTTTTGTTTTGCCATCAATGAGATTGATAGAAGATTGTGACTTGACTTTGAAAAATCAATGTTTAGTGGGCCTCCATGTCAATTCACTTGAGGTCAGGGAGTGAAATGAAATTTAGGCATTAAGCCCACTTTTCCTTATGCGCACAGCAAACACGTGCTTTCGTTTTTCTCTTCTAACCCCACTATAACTACAAGACTTATAGTTCCAGTAGGATTGAAAGTTCCCCATAAAAATTCTATATAAAGACACCGAGACCACCACCTTTCTTCATCATCCTTTTTCTTTACTTCGTTTCAAACTCGTTCAATTGCGCGAATAAAATACAGGATATCGGGCAGCGATCTTGTGAATCTTCAGGAGTCAGCAACAAATTGTAAGCTTCTTGATTTCTTTCTCTCTCCTTTTTTCTTCTTTCTATCCTTTTCTTCTTCTCCCTTTTTTTCTTTTTTTCTCTTTTTCTTTCTTTCTCTGTTCATTCCTCTCTCTTTTTTCTTTTTTTCTTGTTCTTCTTCTTTCTTTTTCGTCTTCTTTTTTTGTTTTTTTTTTGCTGATCACTTTTTTTTTCTCGCAACAGGTTTTTTGAGTTGAAAAGAAGAGTGCTCCCCCTACAATTGCAAAAATGAAGCACATATTTGTAGTATTATTATTTCTCACCCAATATTTTTTTTATTTGGATGTCCTTTTCTTTTTGTTTTTGCTTTCTCTAACTCGTTTGTTGCTTCTTTGTGTTGACAGTCCACGCACAATGGTGAAATTCGGCCATGCTTATAATTCGAAGAGAGTTGAGACTTTAACCATTACCGGCGGTGAAAACCAATCGACCCAAATGGACACAATATTGGAGGTCGGCAACCTTCTCGTCGGAATTACACAAGTCGATGGCCCACTTTGATTAACACCATTAAACCTAAAGAGTGGACCGAAGAGTTTCCCAAGTCCTCCAATCGATCTTTTCCGTCGTTCGTGCTCCGGTCTCCTCACCACCGAGTATCAAACGACGATCTTGCTTTTGATACCTTAAGGTGATGTATTGCTAAATGAGATGCCATGTGGGACGATGCCTTTCTTCACTTTTCTGGCAAAATCCAATACTTCCCTGGATATTGGGAGTGGACAGAAGATGTCCTTGTTTGGTGCAAGCCTACACTTACTTCCACCAACACGTACAAGCCAATCTATGCATCACTGTTCACGTATGAGTGCAATTTGGAAATTATAAAAGTCTTATGCGAAGCGTGGTCGCTATCTACAAACACCCTTGTCACTTCACTTGGAGAGCTCTCAGTTTTCCTATGGGACTTGGAACACCTTGCCGGTCTGCCTATATTTGGATCCATATATGATGAAGTCATATCGAGCGAAAGAAAACTTTTCGACAAAGAAAAAGACAACTATCACTTGCCGCGGTCATGCAGCGCTTTGTTCCACGCATTTCACTTAATCCGAGCACATGTTGGTGATGACGATACTCGAGTGCCAATCAAAGAGTGGGTCAACTTTTGGTCGAAGAAAGAAGTCAAATACAAATGTCCCCCATCACACAATAAGAGGAAAAGCGTGCACCGACCTCAAGCGACACACAACCCTCCCAAAAAGCTCGAACCATGCAGTCGGTGGTCATCGCAAGAAGAGATCATGTTTCCAGAACTCGGTATCAAAGGTTGTTGGAAGGAAGAGACATTTTTGGCCGCACACTTAGCTTGTTGGTTGTGCATCTTTGTTCTCCTTATAAAGGATGTTGGCTTTATCCGTCCAAGTACATTCAAGATGGCGAGTCTTATAGCTAGTGGCCAAAGAGTATGCCTTGCCATTCTAGTACTAGCGTCGATTTACAAAGGGTTGAATGCAATATCAAGGTCTACTCAACCGTCTCGAGAGTGCCTTCTTCCAAACGTCAATAATGTCACACTTGTTGATTGCGGTACCCTTGGCGAAGCAGAGCATGACTATTTAATCAACCTTTGATCGTGCTATCTTACTCTGAGGCAAGCCGAGACTTTTGATGTTGAGCCTTATACTCCACATTGATTCGGTCGACAATTTGGATATTATAAAGATGTCCCTGACGTACATAAAAATGACTACAGCGAAGCTTTTTTTGATGAAGGACTTCATTTTTTGAGGTTAAGTCTTGCACAAAGGACACATTCAAAGGTTTGGATTCCCAATGCTCCTCTTTACGCAAAAAGGCACTTTTCGGATGGTTATAAGTCATGGATAACCAAAACTCATATGAGCTACCTTGAAGACAATATCGACTCTTTACTTTCGCCTCAAAACCGCTTGATACTCGGCGGACATGACGAGGTCGCACAAACTCGTGACAACCAAATTGCTCATATTGGAAAGAGCTCGCGAGACTCGCCACATATTGCTGTAGAGGAATCAGCGAAAAGAAAAATCATTGTCAAAGAGAGCGGAAGCAGCGAAAATGGCGACTGCAAATGGAAGAGGTATAAGAAAGACTCAAGTGTCTCGCATCCTAGAGAAGTCAATTCACCTCGCTGGCTTTCAAGCACCCCATCCGCAACATTGGACTTGGCTGTTTAGGTATTGGTCAACTTTGCTCTTTATTTCCATACACACATAAATATACATACATATATATATATGTATATGTTCCTAACTTTCGACATATTCCTTGTAGCTAGGTAAAGAGAGGATTTCTGCTTTGAAAGGTGATGAGCAACATCCTCAAATAAGCGAAGGGTCTACTTCATGTGCTCGCACTAAACCTTCAAAAGATGACAAAGTGCATTTGAACCCAAGAGACTCAAAGGATGGTAAGGAGAGTTCTCCACCTGTTGTTGTCTCTGTTTTCAAGGGTGAAAGTCTATTAGAAATTCATGACAAGAGGTATCTCAACTCTCTATGGGCCGATTTAGCGGGAGGATTGTTAGCGCACCAATCAACCAAATATCTTCTTTTAAAGATGAATTCCGCATTGTTTTTGAAAGAATGAAGTTGGTTGGGAAGGAAAAAGTTGCACCCTTAAAGGCCTTAGTGAGCAAATTTTTTGATCAAGCCGCTGCTTATGATGTGCGAAACTCCACAATATTGGAAAACTCATCACTTCTTCAACAAATTTTGGATATGGAGGGCCACATATCCGATGCCAAAGCTGACAAGAAAAAGGATCCTCACGAGTTTGGTTCACAAAAGATGAACTTCAAAGTGTTTAAAGAAGATTGAAAGACTTAAAGTCGGAGAAAGCATCATCAAGAATTGAATGTACGAATTGACGAATTGAATGTTATGAGATTGAACTTGGAGACTGCACAACTGGGGTTGGGGGATGTGAGGCCTTTTGTTTGAGAGAAATTTCCCTTGATTTTTTTCCTTCATCTATGTTTTAGTGATATAGTTTATTCTGTTTTGCTTTGGATTTGTAGCATCATCAAACTTTGAGATTAATGAAAGAATTTACCTCATTTTGAGTTATTCATTTGCATTTCGCATCATGTTTTTTTCCATGAATACTGTAACATAATCGCAACAAAACCAACTTAAGAAAATTTCATGACTGAACTTAGAAAACTTCTAAGCTACATACGTACCTCGATAAAAAGGATCAAGTTATAACGTAGTTCAAAGAAATCAAGATTGATTTAAGGGGGTGGGGGTGTCGTACACAGTTTATACCCATGCGGGCCAGGAGTATTCATTCTTTAACCACTTTGAACAAAGTGGGGTATTTAAAATTTAACCACATAAAATACCTTTACCGGGGTAAGTTATCATTTTAACCGCATAATTTACCACTGGTGGTTGCCATCCATAATTTATACCCATGAAGGCCAGGAGTACACTCAATCACTTAAGGGTAATATTGTTTCAAGAATTTTCCATTGATAGGATCAATTCTTAATCCATCTTCGGCAACCAACTTATATGCGCCATTCGTGTATACTTTTGTGATGACATAAAGACCATCCCACTTGGAAGTGAACTTGTTTCTGGTTCAATGAGTGATAAAGATGGGCCTTCTTACTGCAAGAACCAAATCACCAACTTGAAAAGAGCGTCGGCGGACCTTTTTGTTAAAAAACTTGGAGATACGAGCTTGATAGCACTCAAGTTTTTGTTGCGCTTCTAGTCTTCTCTCATCAAGGGCATCTAGTTCTTGCAAGCGCAAATGAGCATTCTCTTCTTCGGTGAGTCGTTCTTGCAGAGCTATCCTTAAAGACGGAATTTGTTGCTCAAGAGGGAGAACTGCTTCTACTCCATAGACCAATGCATACGGGGTTGCTTGAATTGGCATTATGTTTGTAGTTCTATATGCCCATAGAGCTTCTCCAATTCTTTCATGCCATTCTTTCTTTGACTTCGCCAACACTTTCTTTAGCAAGTTGTAGAGAGTTTTGTTGAACGCTTCGGCGAGGCTATTAGAAGTAGCATAATACATGGAAGATTTTCTTTGCTTGAATCCAAACATCTCACACAACTTGTCTATCAAACTATTGCAAAACAACTTTCCATTATCAGTGACGATGCATCAGGGAACTCCGTAGCGGTAAATGATATTGGTACGAATGAAGTTGACAACAGTCTCCTTTTTGACTTCTTTGAAAGGCACAGCTTCAGCCCATTTTGAGAAGTAGTCGGTTGCAACCAAGAGGTACAAGTGCCCGCTAGAAGACTTCGTCATAGGACTGATATCGTCCAAACCCCATGAATCAAAAGGCCAAGAAGCTACAATCGGTTGTAAAGGTTCAGGCGGTTGATGGATGAAGTTTGCATAGAATTGACAAGCTTGACATCTTTGTGCATACTTCATGCAATCTAAAACCATGGTAGACCAGTAGTAGCCCATTCTTTTGAGGATGACTCTGTCTTTGAGTGTTTGCATGATTCTGTATGTATGGAAGATGATAATTGTGATGCCTGATATTTAACATGGATATTTTTTTAATATATTAAATACGATAAAAATATATAACTATTATTTTAGAGTAACTTATGATTGTTAGTCTTACACTACAAGAAATAACCCCTTTTCCGTCGGCACAAAATCCGTTCGAAAATGGGTATTTTTTTACGGAAAAGGGCTTTTTCGTCAGCCCAACCCATCAGAAAAAGCTCGACGGAAAAGGCTTTTTTCGTCTAGCCGATGGTTTTAGTCTCGACTAAAACCGTCGGCTAAAAACCGAGGGAAAAGCTATCTTTTCCGTCTGATAAATACCGACGGGAAAAAGCCTTTTCCGTCGAGCTTTTAGCCGACGGAAAATAGCTTCTCCGTCGACTTAAGCTTGACAGGAAAGCTTACCCGTTTTTCGTCGGCTTAAGTTCGACGGAAAAGACTTTTTAGTCTTTTTCGTCGATTTTTAGTCGATGGATAAGCTAGCGTTTTTCCGCGGCTTATGTCCTGCGAAAAATACTAAAAAGTCTTTTCCGTCGGACTTAAGCCGACGGAAAAACTCATTTTCGTCGAACTTAAGCCGACGTAAAAGAGTAAAAATATTTTTAGAAAAATAAAAAAAACATTTAAAAAATTTCGGGTAAAATAAAATAATTATTTTTATGATTTATTGGCGATTGTATTTAAAAGAAATCGATTTAAAATAATTATCTTTATGATTTTTTTGGCGATTTTATTTAAAAGAATTTGATTTAAAATAATTATTTTGATGTTTATTTGGCGATTTTTTTTAAAAGAAATCGATTTAAATAATAACATTCACATTTTCGAGCGAATATTTTTTAAAATATTTGTTTTAATAAATAAAATTTCACATTTTAAATAAAATCTTGATAATATAAGTATTTTATAGTTATTATTAGTTAGATAATGAATAAACATAAGTAGAAATAGAATAATAAAACAAAAAAAAAACTCTAATTATAGTTATTAGTGAATATGGAGGAAATTTGATAGTTATTAAGGATTTTATGTAGAGAATGTTGATAGTTATTAGAGAGTAGGGTAAGAATGAATGAATTTGGGGTGTAAAATTAGGGGTATTTATAGAGTTTTTTTAGAGGGGGTGGTGCCATGTAATCGATCCGTGTTATTTTCACATGGATCGAGGCTTTTCCATCGACTTTGTGCCGACGAAAAAGCCTTTCAGTCCTTTTTCGACTACACAAAGCCGACGAAAAAGGACCGATCCGTGTGAAATTCACAATTCCCCCCCCCCCCCCGAGGCCTATATAATAAGTGCGACGAGCTAGTGTCTCAATTCACAATTCATTTGGTTTCAAAATAAGGTTCGTATACATATTTACATTTTTACGTAATCTTTCTTAGTACGTTATGTTCATCTAATTTACCTATTTTTTTGTTTGCGATTTAGAGAAATAGTACGAGGCAGCTTGGAGACCAGTGCCATAGATCGAAGAAGTAATTTCAGAAATTGTTAACGTGCTACAAGAGGAACGTGTATAGTTTCGAGCTCTTACATTTTGGTCTAGTTGTACGATTATAAATATTGTTCGTGTCCACAAAATTTAGAGACGTCGTTGTTCTAATCGTTATAATTTCAGAATTTTATAGACAATATATAATGAATCCAATCGAAGATAAAGATTGGATGTATGATCGTTTGAGTGAGAAGGGTCGAGTGAATAAAACGTTCGGGGATGGTGTATACCAGTTTTTGGAGTTTGCGTTAGATCAAGAGCGTTAGATGTCCATGTAGAAAATACAACAATAGGAAATACTTGGACCCTGGCGAAGTGGCAACTCACCTTTATCGATGGGGTTTTGTAGAAGGTTATCGTGTATGGATATTCCATGGGGAAAGTTTTGTCGCGCATAATAGCCAAGGGACGTCTTCGTCGAGGCATGAAGTTAGAAACAACCCCGAAGTTGTTTAGGATGAGATTCCATTTGAAACTCTAGTTGACGATACTTTTTGGGCTCAATTCGACGTTAACAGTTAAGAGCCTAACGTCGATGCAAAAGAATTTTTAAAATTGCTCCAAATGTCGAAACTTAAGCTGAAGGGACACAGCAAGAAATATGTTTTGCATTGGGTGTCCTAGTTTTTTATAGTCAAGATTGAGAATAACTACAATCAATCCGGGTGTAATACGATGTACAACTTGCACCGCGATCTTTTGTATCCAGAAGATCAACACTTACTGTCAGAAGATATGCATGATGCTGAGAAGATGATGATGTGTTTAGGGTTGGGATACAAAACAATCGACGTGTGTTGGCATAATTGTTTCTTGTTCTACGGAGAATTCGCATCTTCCGATTACTTGGTTTGTCCTGAATGTGGGGACGATTGGTACGAAACTATAGATAGAAAGAATAAAGTGGCAAGGAAAAACCTATGGTACTTCCCTTTGGCCCCACGTCTTAAACGACTCTTCATGACTAAATCAATTGCTGAAAAAGTTATGTTTCTTCCATTTGGCATTCCTCTATTTCACGCCTCCTCTCCTCCTGATCCTGCTGAATGTTTTTCTCCAGGGCCTCTATGCGATTTTGATTTTGAGTCGGTTGTTCTTGGTACTGTGAATGAAAATCTTGGACAGTTTTGGCGGTTCTTCTAGACTCGCCTGGGTTAGGATTCTTTGCATGCGTCCTCCTTGAATCTGACATTCGGTTGTGCTTAGGCCTGCCTCATTGCCTCCCGTGTTGACCTCCATGATCTGCCGCTGCCGAGACCTCTTCGTCACACTCAAGGGGAAGGCGTTCTTCGACCAAATATTTAGCGAGGAGTCCTTGCATGTAACGCATCTACAATTTTTAAAGTAAGTCAATAAACAATATACATATTTCCCAAAAATAATATACATAGTTTTAATAACTTACATGATATCCTTGTGCGCTCGGTAGGTTCCATCTAATTATTTTACCATCGGAAGTCATCACTGTGTGGTCGACCGCGAACTGTAGGTCGTAGCAGTTGGGGGTCTCACTTGTTTGGAAGAAATAGGAATTAATGATAAAGGGTAACATAATAAAGTATATTCATAACAAAAGCAAATCATAACGTATCGTACGGGCTGTGTGCTCCTTTGTTGTGTGCTGACAGATCCACCGTGGTGTGTGGCTAACGAACCCTTGCCATATGCACTCTTTGTTCTCAGTGACTCTCGATTTTGTTTTGCTTTTCTCGAGATGTCTTCCGTCTTATGCTTTTGCCAGTGATTAACGAAAAACTCTTCTTTGCCACTGGGTAGCCATGACTTCTTTTACCAGGCTGGATTCGTTGCACGTTGCTTGTACGTCTTTTTTATATAATAGATGGACTCTTTATACAGGCCTTGTGCCACCCGGTCGAATGCCACACGAACCCTAGGCTTTAAATCCTCCGGGTAATTGAATACCCTCTTCAAATTATAATAACATATAAGTGTAAGGGAAAAACAATAATATACAAAAATGGTAACATAAGTTAAAAAAGGTTACCACAAAATGGTTCTGAAATTTTAGTTTCTGTTCGTCGGATAAAGCAGAGTAATAGATAGCTTCTTCTTCCACATGATGCCTTATTATGGAACCGATTGTACGCGTAATCTCTCCCTCATCAGTATGATATTTCCTACCGTAGGATAAAGATGATCAAAAACATAGTCTTCAATAACGCCAATTAGAAGCCTCTTGGACTCTTCATCATTCGCATCTCGACCCTTTCTCCGTCCCCTAACCTTAGCCTGCGTAGTAGAACTAGTTACTGAGCCACCAAAACCGGGGGATGTTTGTAGGGGTGGGTTCGGGTAGGGTACCAGGATATTCGGGTAGGGTAGCCTAATATTCGGGTACCCTACCCGATACCCTATCAAAGTTTGGGGTACCCGATTTGAGTCGGGTAACCCAAACTTCGGGTTTGGGGTACCCAAAGTTGATCCAGTGGCCAAGAAATGGCCACTGGATGGTCGGGTACCCGGTACCTGATGGGTGGGGTACCCCAAATCCTGCGTAAGAAAAAGTTAACAGTATTTTGTGCGAGGGAGAAAGTAGGATGAAATCAGTGGGTTGTGAGTTGCTCTTGAAAGAAATGTCCTTCACTCGAGACGTGCGTTGCTTGAGCCGCCGGATTCGGAGATGGTCGTCGGTATGTGTGTGTGTGTTTGTCGTCGGGTGTGTGTGTGTGTGTTTGAGTCAGTGTGAAAGAAATACAGAGATGGATGTCGGAGTGCGTGTGTACGGTGTGTTTGTCGCTGGAGATGGTCGCCGCTCGCCTGGGGTGTGTGCGTGTTTGAGTGAATGTGTTTTGAGTGTGTGTGTTTGAGATGAGAGAGACAGTGATCAAAGACAGCAAAGCGTGTGAAAGAAAGGAAAAGAGAAAGGAAAAAAAAAGAAAGAATGGAAAAAAAATAATAATAAAATAATATAATATTCAATTCGGGTACCGGGTACCCGAATTGTTTTAAAAGCTCTACCCGAATTCGTACCCGAATTACCCTAATCAGATAGGGTACCCGAATTTTCGGGTACGGTTCGGGTAGTAAAACCCAAAATTCGGGTAATACCCGATCGGGTTGGGTAGGATACCCGAATTTTGGGTTTGACTACTCACCCCTAGAGTGTTGCGTCGACGAACCTCCTACGTCGTTGTCATCTGAAAGTTCGTTTATCAGGGCGTGCGGAAATGTCAGAGCTGCAGGAGTCATTGACAGCGGCGGGATCGGGAGTTGGTCACGAACCTGGGCCAGAGGCGGGTCCCAGTTTTGGGTTGTAGTGGGCCCCGGTTGACGTTCCGTCGGCATAGAAAGCAGATTACGGGTAGGTCCCTGTTGTTGTGCATCGGGGACAAGAGCGGCATCCAAGGCTCGAGTTGTGGGGCCCCGTTGGTTTGCAACCGGAGTCTGTCGTGTTGGTTGCAGAGGATCCTCAATCTATTGTCTAACCTCGTCAGGATCTGAGGTTGCTACGTTTTGAGGCGTTTTATGGCCAATAATAGATGTATTGAGGGCATTAATGCTTTTGTACAAGTTTACATTTGAAATGTATTTTTGAGATATTTTAGATTTGCACTTGACAAGTTTTCCTTTACCTTTGTCGGTAACATTGCTATTATTTTTGTTATTCATAACTAAAAACAACGAATTTTGCGGACGAAAAGAAAATATGTATAGAAGATGACAGAAAGGATTGTTATCGAGAGTCGAAGAGTTGGATACTTAAAATGAGAAGAGAAGCTCCTTATTCATAGAATTTCTTGGTTTTTTTTTTTTAACTTTCCAGCCGGTCAACTTACTGTTGACCGGCCCCCACGATCTTTTTCGTCGGCCAGCTCACGGCCGACATCATTTACTTTTTTTTCCCTTTAAGCAGGCCGACATCAGATTTTTTTTTTACCCCTTTAACGTCGGACTTTAATTTTCATGATAAAAGTGATCCTGTCATTTTGAATTGGAGCTAAGATCTATTGGATTCCAAAGTGAGGGAGCGTTTTGCAATTAAAATTGTTGAAACAAGATAAGTGTCATGCCCTGATTCGTTAAACTAATTAACTTTTAGATTCTTTGTGTTTACTACTTTACTTCTGTAAATTATAAAGGACAAATTAATATTTCTGCCCTGTAACTATGCGGTTTTGAAGGAAATGCCCAGCAAGTTTGAGCTATTATCAACTGCCCCAATTTTGACACTGTTTGAAAAATAAATGCCCAGGCCCCGACACATCAGCAAAATCGCGCATGTGGCAGCTGACTCGGACCACTCGGCACACGCCCTCTCAGAAACGCCCTGCCAGCTTGATAAATCTCTAAATGAAATGCGATTTCGTAGCATATAAAAGACAACACTTAGGCTTATTATTTCCCACCAAAATTAGACTTCTCCCTCCAATTTCCCACCAAACCCTAAATTCCCAAATCGGAAATGTCTGAATCCACCATGGGGTCACACATGCTTTGCAATTGTGGAAGACCCGCCGTCGTCAGAGTGTCAATGACGAATGGGAACCCTGGGCGAAGGTTCCACGGTTGTTCGCGATGGCCCATGGGGTGTCGAATGTGCATTTGGGAAGATCCGCCTGTTTGCTCATACGCAAGGGATGTGATTCCAATTTTGCGAAGAAGAATCGAGAGGTTGCAGGGAAAAATTAAAGGTCTTGAAGAGATTGCGTCGACGAGTGGCTCCAAGAACGACACAGAGTCCTCATTGTACGAAAGTATCACTAAGGAACAAGAAGAGAAAATTAAGGTTTTGCTTAATCATAACCAAAAAATGGTTGTGTGGGTTAGATTTTGTTATATGCTAATTATCATATTGATTTTATTTGTTGTTAGGTTGATATGAAGCCATAAGTGTGATTTTGTTATTAATGTGAGTTAAGATCGATGAAGCCTGATTAAGGCGTTTTGTTGTCACATTTTATTTCGCTTAGTATTAAAAGTTGGTTGATGAACCACTTATGTTGTTGTACTGTTCACTGTCTATTTTGGATTGTAATGTTATGTTGTGTTTATTGGATTCTGAAAATGTTTATGTAGTTATGTTTTTGGTTAACGTTGTGTTCGTTCGTGGTTTATTAGTTCTAATTAGTTGACAAAGTCTGTGTAGCTGACTTATGAATTTGGTTAGTGATGTTAATGCACGTTAAGGCACATTATCTAACTTAATGTAACTGCCCAATATGTTTCTGAAAGACTATAAATATGCCCATTATTTTTCAAATAATATAATAAAAAATGCCCAATATGTTTGTGAATTGGAAAATTAACTGCCCACTAAGTTTTTAAAATTTTATAAAAAATGCCCAACAAAACAAATTTCTATAGTGGAGAACAGAGAGGTTACAACTATTGGACTAGTCTAGGGATGCTAGATTCATTAACTGCCCGTCCCGTCGTTCCATCTTCCATAGTTCAATATTAATTCCATTCATCTACCCATTTGAACGTTTGTCAAAACCCTCATTTCCTCAAATGGCTCCAGAAATGGCTTACCCAAACTCTCAAATTAAAGCGCTTTACGACTTTAGGACCGATGACATAGTTGTGACCTTCCACAGGTTCGACAATAATTTCACTCAGGAAGAGGAGACTTACTTGCTTGTGGTTTTGAAACGACTTGTGCAGTGCGATATATGGATTTCGCTTGGACAGATGGAAGGTATCTATGTGGAGTTGGCAGCAGAGCTTGAGAGGAAACGGTGGGCTCCAGTCACACCGTTGATGGTGAAAGATCGGTTGATCATAATGGAAACCCGCTTTACCCTGTTCAACAGCCTCTACAGGGTTCCCGGCGTCCGTTTTGACAAGGTCACCGGCCTAGTAGACACATCCTCTCATCAGTTCGAGACCCTATGAAAAAACGTAAGTCTTACACTGGTTTTTAGTTAGATATATGTGAATATCTATGAATACATATATTACGTGATGGTGAATTTTTTCATATATATGACATGCAACCCACTAAGATGGACAAGAGTTTCATCAGGAATGGTTTCTTAAACTATTCAAGGATGAGCTATCTCTTCCAGGTGAAGCTCCTGCCAATTCCAAAGGTGAAGGTCCTGTGTGCCAAGGACATTTACTACATGGAGTTGGAATGAGAGTTTGTGAGGGTTTTTTATGATTGTGTGTAATTATGTCTTTTTTTATGTATGAACAATTATCTTTTCGGACTGAGTCAGTATGTAATGAAGTGCTAAAAGTTTATTCCCTCTATTTGTATTTCGGATTTCTGCCCAATATATTTTACAGTATTTGGGATTTCTGCCCATTATGTTTATAGTACTTTAGATTTCTGCCGAATATGTTTAAATCTACTTGAGATTTCTGCCCAATATGTTTTACAATACTTGGGATTTCTGCCCAATATGTTTAAATCTACAGGGTATATTTTCCCAACATGTTTAACTCCCCAATGAATTTCTATAAGTGCATGTAAACTTCCCATAACCTGAACAAAATGATCCATCTTGCATAAATACATGTGAACTCCCATTTTCAATCCTACAATCACATATACATTTCAAAATAGTGTTTTACATTTTGAAGCCAAAATAAAAATGCTTACATAGTACAAAACCCTCACATTACATTGGTAATATTTTACCCAAAATATAAATATTCAGGTACATTTTTATTACACTTCTGGTATCACAAAATATGGAACAACACTTCACCAGTCCCCAAAATGCAGCTGTTGCCTCTACTTCTTTTCTTTTCCCTTTCCGGACACACCACCTCTGGTCATCAATTTTTTGAGTACATGTTTTTTCCTCAAATTCATACTCTCAATTGCTTCAGGCAGATTGGCAATCTTAACATAGTTCCTGCTGGCTCCTTCATATGGATTACTCTTGCCTTTCTGTGCGTCAAGTGCATTGAAGCATGCACTAAGTTGTTCAGTAATTTTTGGTGCTGGTTTATTAGGCTTCTTACTAAGCAGCTCAGTCACCCAACCCTCATCAGGTACTACCCCCATAGAATCTGTTCCATTAGATTGAACAGGTTGTGGCTGAACAATAACATTTTTCTCCTGGACAACCTAGCCCAGTTTAAGGTCGTTAATTGTTACACAGTTCAAATATAAGTAAAGAGAGGTCAATGTATTAAGGCATTAATGTTATACCTTTTTTGATTTTTCCATCCTCCTTCCTCTGTATGCTTTGGTTACTTCAGGTTGAGATTGAGGATCAGTTTCCACTCTATCTGAATTTTTGCTTTTTTGCTTTATTCTTCTGTGCCTCCTATTCCTTCTTGCTGACCTAGAGGTCTCAAACATCCTTTCACCATTGTCATCTTCAGCAATATTTTCTTTCTGGGCTTCATCTTCAGGAACTCCATTTGTTGCTGCATCATTCTCAGCACATTCCTTTTCCTGAATCCCCTGCCTTTTCTTTCTTCTTGCAGTTCTTGATGATTCAACAAAAGCTGCTAAAGTTTCATCACCACCATGTTCACCTTGTGAGACTTCTTGCAGTTCTTCTATCTCCAGATCTACTTCTTGGTCATCATTCTCTAATGCATGTTCAACCCCATCATTTAGGCATATTTCTTTTGGCTCAGGTTCACTTTGTTCAGCCATTACAGTTTCTTCATTGAACTCTGGTTCAGTCTGATCAGCCACATTTATAGTTTCTGCATTGTTCTCTTCATCAACCATTACAGTTTCTCCATTTTTCTCTTGTACCGGCTACACAGTACAAATGATGATAAAGTAAGAACCATGAAGTAAATTCAAAATAAGAAAGTAAATTTTTTAAAAAAAATTTAAACCTCTAGAAATGTCAGCCTTCTTCTCCGTTTTGCATCTGTCGACACACCAACTGTATCATCACCAGGGGTTATGAAAGATTTGGCGGGGTCAATCAAAATTTTGGGTTTCAATTTTAGGGTTTACTTCGATTTTTTCGAACGGGAGTTGGAATCGCATGAGTCGACAAACGTACCAGTACACTTCGATTGACGCGATTCAGCAAAATAGTGCACAATTTTTGAATTTCGAAATTAGGGTTTATGAAAGGTTGACAGAGAAGGTTTGAACGGGTTTATGGAGGGAGAGAAAAAATGAGGAGAATAAGCCTAAGTGTTGTCTTTTATATGCTACGAAATCGCATTTCATTTAGAGATTTATCGAGCTGGCAGGGCGTTTTTGAGAGGGCGTGTGTCGAGTGGTCCGACTCAGCTGCCACATGCGCGATTTTGCTGATGTGTCGGGGCTTGGGCATTTATTTTTCAAACAGGGTCAAAATCGGGGCAGTTTATAATAGCTCAAACTTGCTGGGCATTTCCTTCAAAACCTCATAGTTACAGGGCAGAAATATTAATTTGTCCAATTATAAATATTACCAGGTGTTTATTTATACCGTTTTAAAAAATGATAAACACATACATGTATCCATATATATGCAGATATATAGGAGAACACAAATCAATAATTAAAAGGTCCCAGACCTCTAATTCCACCCGTCATTTCCCTCCCTATAATCATCTCTTACACGTCTCACTACTTCTTACACCTCATAAGTCTACACGCCATATACAAACACGTGGCACTAGCTAGGAAGATTTGTATGTAATGAATTAGCGAAATATGATTTCTTTAACATAATACCTTTCCTGATAGATAACTTCGGACACCCACTCTAAAATAAGAGAGAAAAGAGAGACTGGATGCGCAGCGGAATGCATACGCATGTATAGTGGTAAAACTATAGTACCTTGCAATTCGTTATTGAACTATCCACCAAATACATCATTGTAACTTATAGATTAGTCGTTGTAATTTACATGGACTTGTATAGGAATTTACATGGACTTGTATTTACATGGACTTGTATTTATCAGATTGAGTAACCTTGAAGCGATTTCATAGTAACGCAATTTAACTCTAGTTTAGGTTTAAAGTGGGAACCAAATATCATTAGCACAGGACGAAGCTTTTGTATTTGAGTTAACTTGTAACTTTCTGTAGCTTCATTAATAAATGACGGTCTTAATATTTGGCTTGTTAAACTCTGTCTGAGATGGAAACCTTTAGTTTATAATTGAGAATTAGTTTATGGGGCAGTACCATTTTGCTTAAGTAATTAGAACTAATTAATTATAAGACAAACTGTTAATGAGTGGAATTAATTGCGAGGCTTCGGTTCAAATTTTTTATTCCACCAGCATGTGTATCCTGTGCCACAATTCATATTGTGACACGTGGCGTTGTGGTTTAAACACCAAATGCACTCAATTGCTTTTCTTTTATTCTCCATAAGAGGAAGGAGAAACAGACTTAAGCCCCTCTGCACACTCTCTCTCCCCAATATCTTGGTGAATCTCCATTTTCACTTACAACAACACCATGAACACAATAATCTTGATGCCAAATTATTTAGGAGAGATTAAATGTATGGATTATAATTATTTGAAAACGAAAAAGAAAAAGAACAAAATAATAAATAAAAAAATGCAGCTAACTGAAGTCTAAATTATTACAAGACCTATGAACTTCATCACGTCAAAAACAAATTTGAAAATACTAATTTAATCTCCAGAGAGATCATTAACTAATTTAAAACTTTAGAAAAATCAAACCAAAAAAGTGCGAGATGAGGAGCAATGGAGGAGAAGAAACTCCAGTTAATTGTACGGCTTTTCCCGCCTTTTTTTTAATTTTTTTTTAATCATCAAAACTCTTTTTTCCCAAAGAACTTAGAAGTATATTTTTTAAGTTCCGTGTGGTGGCTCGCCGGAAAATTTTCTCCTACGGTTTGTGGGTTGAAGCATTTGACGGGGTGGTTGTATTTGCAGTACAACTCCTTGTACAATGAGATACCGAGGGAAGTTGCCAGCTTGAATGAGCTAAGTGATTTGTATTTGAACTTTAATAACTTTTCTGGCGAGATTCCAACGGAGATTGGAAACATGCAGAACTTACAAGGTCAGTTATTTTGTTTTTTGTTTTTTGTCAAAGATATTTTCTCTTTCCTCTGATGGAGAAGAAAGGAACAGCAATTGGATGCATTTAGTGTAACGCCCAAAAATTAGGAATAAAATAAATTTATACTTTAGTTCTTAAATTTTTGAAAATTTATATTTTTATCCTAAATGTTTAGAAAAATTTGCATTTTAGTCACTAAACTTAAAGTTAGTCTTTTATTATTTTTATAGGTCTTTAATCCTAAAACATATATTTCAATTTTAAATCTTAACCAAGATGATCGAAATATCTAGAAAAATTACATAAATAAATATGTATGTAACAAATAAATCTAATTATACCTATGTAAATTTTAATTATAAATAATTGAGAGACTTGATATGCAATTAACCAATTGATGAAGTAAGCCATTACATTTTTTTGATGAGGTAAGCCATGGCATCCTTAAGAGCATGATTAAATTCAGATTTTTTGTAATTTATTATAAAATAATCAAGGTTGGACCTAAAAAAGTATGATTAAACTACTATTTTCCCCTATAAATATTCACCATTCTTCACCATTTTTTACAGCCCAAACTAATCCGATTCTGCAAAAATAACTAGAAATAAATGTTGTTCATTTTTGTGTTTTCGTTCGGAAAATAATTGTTTCAGATTTTTATCTTGCCATTTTCTACCCAAAAAGACGCCAAATATTTACTGTGCAGGAAATATTGATTCTGCACCTTAGAAAAATCATATCAAATAGTAGAAACATTATTTTACTACAAATTTTCGGCTGCATGCTCTCCTTGGTGTCTTCTATCTTTTGTATGAAGGCATCTTTCCAAAATAATGTGATCTAGGAGGGCATAATACATAAACCGTAAACTGTTGCCAGGATCTCCGATATCAACTCGTATGTTGCAAGAATTATTTAGCATAACAAACCTTTGTGTTTTCACATAATCTTGTATTCATAGGACTTGTGGCACAATGCCACATGTCACAATATGACTTGTGGCACAGGAAATGGCGCGCACATGCTGGTGGAATACAAAATTTTAACCGAATGTTACAATCTGACCATCACAACAGAAATTCCATTAACATATTGTTTTGTCAACAATAGTGATTTAATGTCGCATGTTAATTCATTAATGCATAATACTAGTGGTGGATAATAATTAACAGTATCTATAATATTTTCTAGTCATGGATACTATAACATTTTAAGTTAATTCAATAGAATAATGGTTATGTATAGGGTAAGGATCAATGACTCTTATAACTTGGATCATTCCATGTACATCGGTTGGTGATAACATTGTTTGATTTGACAATAGATGGCTTTATATATATGCGAGTGTCGGTTACAAGTAAGTAGTCTAGCCATACAACGAGTCTATCTAAAATCAGACCTACACTATGTGTCTCGTGTAGGCTTGGTCCGGAACACCTCGGACCTACGCTGCGATGCTTGGATGGGAGTGGAATGTCGGTAAATAGATCGAACGGACGTCGGTGATTGCCTTCGATGTGATGTCGAAGATGACCCCCAATGTGATATCGGCGATGAGGTGGTATGACGTGTCAGAGGTGCATGCGGTAGTCCCGATATTGAATAAGATATCGAAAGCGATATCGGTGATGTATTTCGATATGCCGCGTGGTAGCTGACGGATAATAATTGCTTATTTTGGGATTCGGGCACCGCGTATTTATAGACTTCGGGATCCGGAGACCACAGTAACATATCAGTGATTATTACCGATATGACATCGAATATGATCCCCGATATAGTCCAATATGCGGGAAATGCCCATATCATGTAGTCCCCCAATTTGGGGATTCTTATCTTAGAGATAAGGATTCGCAAATTTAATTTTAAATTTCTGGGTTACCTGTATCCTTCGTCCCGCCAGTTCAAATGACGGAGATCAAACTTGCGGGGAGTGCACTTGTGATGAACTTCGATTCGTCTCCCAATGCAGTGGACGCATAGTTTGAGGTCCTCGTTTGAATTCTAGTTCCCTTGGTATTTGGGTTTCTTGAAAATTGTGATGGGGTGGCCGGGGCAGTTGTTATATTCTCGTGGCTCTCCGCGTAGTAGGGTAGGATGTCGGGTCTCATCTTCGACATGATGTCGAAATGCATATTCGATATGATGTCGAAAGTATATTTCGATGTAGTTAAGGCCTCCGTCTATAAGTAGGGCTTGTAAGAGACTCTGAAGTTCATAGTTTTCTGCGTTTTCTCTGTCGTTTAGCGTAACCACATCGGTATGTATATTGGTAATCATATTCGATATATTCCCCGACGTGTGTTTCGACCTCGACGTGGTACTTGAATTATTTATTATTATTTCTTCATGCTGATACTCTAATTATTCTGTAGGTACATTACCTTTTTCTGGGATACTTCGTTAGAATTGGGTTTAGACAATTGATGCTTAAACTTCAAGCCGATCGTGACGCTCAGAAAGCTGCTGAAATGGCGGCAGTCACGGTGGCGCCTGAAATAAGGTCTGCGTCTAGCTTTGACTTGAATAATGCAGCCGTTGAGTTTCTGGCAGAGACATCGGGAGTCGAGCGACCTTCCCCTAGCCTTGTAGTGCCTGAACGTGTTAATGAAGAACTTTTTAACAATGTTCCTGCAACGGTTGGGTCCCTTAGCCAGGACATCCTTAACGTGGTGGGAGGCCCGGATGGTGCGGCTAGCCTCTTGGAGGTGTTGAACTCGAAACAAGAGGGTGTGGTTCCTCAACCTGCCGGGGATGTGGCGAGAGAGAAACCATTTGCATGGTCTCCTTCCGGTGAGTATGTCGCTCCATGTTATGAATCGTCAGCCGATATTCATTTGACCAAGGACATTGGAGGTTCGGAATCGAATACCCATGTCAACTTGGTTGATTTTGTGGATGCGCCTTCTATAGTGGGGTCGGGTTCTTAACGCCCGAACCTTATTAGTGACAAGGGAAAGGCGACCGTTTTAGGTATGACCAACAAGGGTAAGGGGTCACTGCGGGAGCCCTCGATATTGGGGGGCCGTGCCCCTATTTTTCCTGGGATCCCGATTACGAAACCTGCTGTTGACCTGAGTAGGATATCAGGTAGTAAAAGGTCTCGTGAGGGGACTGTCCATAGTGGCCACTCATCTTCGAGTTCGGGCCCTCGGAAGGCGGGTGCAGTCAAACCGTTAAAGCGAGTAGAATTCCCTGAAGCAGATGTTGTACGGGGCATGATGCGGGCTTTTCCTCCTCTTGCGAATGTTCGGGTGCTCACAGAATTTAAGCGGGCCGTTAATATACGCCGCAACGCTCATCTGTTCCAAAGTGTATGTATCTGAATACGACTTTGATCATTTTCATTTGAATGTTTAGCATAATGTTATGTATTGTATTGTGCAGACGGCCAAGCTGGTGGTCTCAAGTTTGAAGACCATTCGCGAGTCCAAGTGTGACCCTGACGCTGTTGCTGCTGAGCTCGAGGTTGATATCTTGAAGATGGGGGAGTTCAACCCCACGGTGTTGGAGAAGTTAGAGACTGAAAAAGAGGATGCATTGAAGACATGTCGTACGCTCTGGGAGGAGTACGATTTGTTGAAGGGCAACCTCAAAACAATAATGACTGAGCTCGATCAAGGAAAGGTGCGTGAATTTGCGGCCAATAAAGAGCTGGAAACACTGAAAGCTGAGGTGGCGGCGGTGAAGGCTGCTAATGAACGTCTCTCATGGGAGCTCTCCACTGCCAAATTAGCTCCCTTAGACTTGGTATGTATCCTGTGTACGATATCTATTTCTGTTTTTTGTCCTCTTGTATTTAATTGAGTTCAATTTGTAGAAACGTCATCCTGATCTCCTCCGGGTTGGGGCGGAGAAGTTTATGGAAAGCTCGAGCTTCCGAAATCTAATTCTGAAGGTTCGAGATGCAGGCTTCCATGCTTGCATAGGGCAAGTATTGAGAAATGACAGTTTCAAGGACTCCCTCGAGCTGAGTGGGTTGAACCCAAGGCATGATCATAATGATCTGCTGATTGGTGGCCTAGATGAGGTAGAAGAGAGTCCGGCCGACCCGGACATGTTTTCCAAGGTCGTGGAGAAAAAGACTGATGGGTACTCGTGGGAGTAGCTGTTTACTACTTTCATTGTAATTTGAATTTATCCCTTTTCGGACTATCTTTGATTCGTGGTTCTGTAACTGAATATTTATTTCTCTGTTTTTTTCATAGTATATGACTCTTCGTTGCCTTGTTATCTAATAACTTGTCGGTTTCTTTTATTGTCATGATGGTAGAATATGTAGTATTCCGATGTCTGGGGCGCAGTCATTTCGTTCTCGTATTTGATGAGATTCGTTCAATCAAGGAATGATTAGAATTTCTTTGGTGTTGGTAGAAACATGGGTAATCTGTCACTGCTTCCGTGTTTAGGATCGACCCTATTATTACACGGGATATTCTTCTTGTGGTTAGGGGCCCATAGAGCCTGGCTCTTCACCTAGTTTGATTTATGGAATTTTCACCCAATAGCCTCTTCACCGAGCGTAATTTTATGGGATTTCCACCCAATAGGCTCTTCACCTAGCTTGATTTATGGGATTTTTAACCAATAGGTTCTTCACCTAGCGTAATTTTATGGGATTTCCACCCAATAGGCTCTTCACCTAGCTTGATTTATGGGATTTTCACCCAATACGCTCTTCACCTAGCGTAATTTATGGGATTTCCACCCAATAGGCTCTTCACCTAACATAATTTATAGGATTTCCACCCAATAGGCTCTTCACCTAGCTTGATTTATGGGATTTTCACCAAATAGGCTCTTCACCTAGCGTAATTTATGGGATTTCCACCCAATAGGCTCTTCACCTAGCTTGGCAGTTCGACCCCGTTATCACAGGGGATTTTTTCTTTAATCGACCCCGTTATCACATGGGGTTTTTTCTTGGATTAGCCCCATTATCACAGGGAATTTTTTCTTTAATCAACCCCGTTATCACATGGGATTTTTTCTTGGATTGGCCCTGTTATCACAGGGAATTTTTTCTTTAATCGACCCCGTTATCACAGGGGATTTTTTCTTTAATCGACCCCGTTATCACATGTGATATTTTTTGTGTTGTAGGCGAGCCTTTTCGTTGTCTTTTTGACTATGTCTCTTGGTGACTCTGTCGTCGTTGAATATGTAGGTCACTCAGCCCTACAAAATATCATACACAAGAAAAATTTTCGACATAAAAGCTAATATGAAAGCACGAAATGACGTGCATGTGTTATTTGAGGGATGTTCCCTCAATCTGGGAATATCAGTTTTACACAAGAAATAGTGTTTCCGTTGTGCTCTATCGTGCCTGTGGTACCTGTTTGTACCTGTTGTACCTATTTGTACCTGTAAGTGGGCGATGTGTTAAATATATATCTAGGGGAACATTCCCCGATTGTTTGTGCCATTCTCTGCACTTTTATAATGTCCGCTTACGACATATCCCTGCATGAAATATGAGATTGCGCCAAGCAACAAATAAAAAATAAAAAGGTAGTAACGGATAACGGTCAAAGGCTAGGTAAACCGAGCCCGCCTACGTATCCCGTTGCATGGGGAATCAGACCGGCGTAGTTCCCCATGTTTTAAGTTACATGCCGACCCACGAAGGGGCAAAATAAGAGATAGCGGTCGAGGGCTAACCTAACCCACCTACGTATCCCATTGAGTGGGGAATTAGACCGGCGTAGTTCCCCCTATTTTAAGTTTACAGACCGACCCACGATGGGGCAATGTTTCCGTTGTCCAAACATAATTTAAAAACTGCTGAAATTAAAAACATTGTTCTGTTTGCTCCTCATGGCGATCACTCCGTACGCGGAATATATTCTTGGTGTGGGACTTGTATTTCCTGTCTTCTTCTGATTCTTGGGTGCTTTAGCGAGTCCACATAGCACATCCATCCCTGCACCTGGTCACCTATGATCTCACCAACTCCTTGAGGCATCGGGAATTTGATCTTCTGGTAATAAGTAGAGACCGCTGCCCTGATCTATTGGAGCGACGGTCGGCCAATGATGGCGTGGTAAGGAAATTGAGTGTCGCCAATTGTGTATTTTATCGGTGTGACCTGAGTGTGTGGGCTCCTGCCAAACATAGTGGGCAATATGACTTGTCCAAGCGGCACTACCTCTGCTCCACCAAATCCGGTCAACGGGGTGGATATCGGCTTCAGTCGGTCCGGGGCTATCCATCTGCTCGTAGGCTTTAGAGAATATCAGGTTTGCGGAGCTCCCGCTATCCACCAACACTTTATGCACCTGATAGCCATCCACATTAATCGTGATAACCAGTGGGCAATCTAGTTTCCCTGCGGTCAAGGCCAATGGACTAAGCTGCTCCAGGTCTTTCTTGGTGAAGGAGATCTCCTGCTCCAAGTATTCTTCCGGCATGAATGCGTTGGTGTACCCAGCATAGGCTCCACCCTGGAGTATCCGCGTTATGGTTTCTCGGTCGTGGGCCGTGTCAGCTCCCAAGCCTCCCCCGTTGATCACATTTATAACGCCTCTGCTCGGGGCACTCACTATGGTCCTCCCTCGCTCCTCGGGTGCCTCGATCATCTTTTGTTTTCCTCTCCTAGGCGATTAATCCCTTCTATGGGATGAGGAATGTTCTGCTCCTCTAGCATCCTCCCTGACGCCCCTGACAAACTCGTCCAGTTTCCTATCTTTGATCAATCTTTCGATCTCGTTCCTCAGGTGTGTGCAGTCCTCTGTCCTGTGTCCAGGTTGACGGTGGTATGCGCAGTATTTGCCGGATGACTTCATCCCGGGAGTCTCATTCAACGGCCTGGGTTCCGTCAACCATCTGTTTCTCTTCGCCATGCCCATCACCTGTAGAACGCCTCTGTTTAACGGGGTGTACGTCCTCTGTTGCGCTATATGTCTGCATTTCTGCCGGGAAACGAACCATGACGCGTTGCCATCATTTCGTCCTCATAGACCATTTAGTTTGCAAGCATGTTGATTTGTGCTATGGTGGGCTCAGTCAATTTGATTAGCTCCCCGACAAACCTGGGATGGGTCGTACCCTTAAACAGCATCATCATGACCTGACCGCCATGCGGCTCATCCACATTCAGTAATTCATCGTTGAACCTCTTCATATAGTCTCAGAGGTTCTCCCTTTCCCTTTGCTGCACAGCGCCGAGGTGTAGCAGGTTGGTCTTCATTCTCTTTTGGCTAGAGAATTGGTTCTCAAATTTCTCCCTCAGCTGCTCGTAGTCCGTTATGGACCTGGCCTCCAGCCTAGCGAACCAATACAGTGCAGCGCCCGTTAAAGTGGTGGAGAGTATCTTTGCTTTTATGTTTCTCGAGTAGTTGTGCAGGTTCAGAATGCTATCGACCTGATGGAGATGATCCGTAGGATCGCCTATTCCGTCGTATAGCTTGATCACTGGATCTTGTCCCCCCTTTGCAATACTTCAGCCTCTAGCTCATCCGAAAATGGGGTCCTACTACGAACCTTTCTACGACTCTGAGTTAACTTCCTCGACAATTCCGCCCTCTCGCGGTCTAGCTATTCCATCCTCCTTGAGATTACCCGCAGTATTTCTGCATCCTCGTCCTTTGACTATGCAATCTCGGCGCGGTTGCAACCGCGTTCCATTCTCCGGACTACTGCCGCCCTCTCGTGGTCAAGCCGTTCCATCTTCCTTGCCAGCTATTGATCTAGAGTCCCAGGGTCCCGTCTTTCTGCCCTATCATAAGCAGCGGGTGATATCTCTCTGAAGGAGTCCCCTGTATCCTCCTGTTCATCGTATCCTTGCCTTGCCCTTCTCTCACCGACTCCGGATTCATGGGGTCTCACCCGAATGTCCTTTGCCCTTTGCTCCACTAGTCGTGGAAGCAAGGTCTTCAATCTGGAATCCAGCGCCGCTCTTACTGTGGCATTGATTTGCGCTTGCATCTCCGAGGTTATGGCAGCGATGTGAAAGGCACTTTGTCCCACGGGCATTGTCTCATCCAGGCCGAGAAAATCCGCATTTGGCGCCTCGGTCATTGGAATGTCTGCTGGGTGGTTCTCAGTGGGTGGGCCCTCAGTCTCGGGTTCTGCCGCACTTGGTGCAACAAGGGTCGGACCTGCATTTGCGGCTCGTAGCAGCCTCCCGGGCCCGCGCCTTCGTTGCACTGGTGGTGGAGGAAGCTCCATCTCGGCTTGAGCCACTATCTGTTCTTGGTCAGTTGGGTGTTGAAGGGGTTGCGTGTCTTCCATCCTTGCGCTCCTGGTCACAACTCCGCTAAATTCGAATCGGGTCCTCCTTCCTTGCATCTCGGCGTCTTTGTCCGGGAACTGGTGTTTCCACAGACAGCACCACTGATTTGATAATAGATCGTTTTATATATATGCGAGTGTCGGTTACAAGTAAGTAGTCTAGCAATACAACGAGTCTATCTCAAATCAGACCTACACTACGTGTCTCTTGTAGGCTTGGTCCGAAACACCTCGGACCTACGCTTCGATGCTTGGATGGGAGTGGAATGTCGGTAATTAGATCGAACGGATGTTGGTGATTGCCTTCGATGTGATGTCGAAGATGACCCCCGATGTGATATTGGCGATGAGGTGGTATGACGTGTCACAGGTGCACGCGGTAGTCCCGATATCGAATAAGATATCGAAAGCGATATCGGTGATGTATTTCGATATGCCGCGTGGTAGATGAGGGATAATAATTTCTTGTTTTGGGATCCGGGCACCGCGTATTTATAGACATCGGGATCCGGGGACCACAGTAACATATCGATGATTATTACCGATATGACATCGAATATGATCCCCGATATAGTCCAATATGGGCCTGGTTTGGGCCTGGCCGAATATGCGGGAAATGCCCATATCATTGTTAATGGAGGATTAGAGTAGAAAGTAAGAATGAGTTTCATTTGAGTGTTGTTATTTTAACTTCATATAAACACTTATTGTAGGCCATGTTAACTTAGTAGGTAGTTGGACTTGAGATAGACTTGAGATAGCAATAAAGTCGAGATTCGGGACATGTTCGGTCAGAGGTGAGATAAAAAAATTGTATATTTTTTTGCTGTAATGGATATTATACTTAATATGTACAAAACTGTTTTATCCGGAAAATTATGCAAGCATGATATTTCAAAGAATAATTGTTTACAAAACTTATGAATTTGAGGAATGCTCAAGTACTTGTTTACAAATCATAAAATTGTCGCTATATTTGACAATTATATTATCATGTTGTATTGAATTATCCCTGGAGGATTAATTATTAAATTATGTAGTGAGCTTTCTGTTTTAAAAAGCATGCCGACATTGTACATGAATTAGTTTCATAATGGATCATTCTTGAAGCCACTTTGATGGCTATATTGCTGCCACTCGATGGCTTGCCACTTGATGGCTGTTATTAGGGCCCTGACATGGAATTGTAAAATTTTTGTGGATAGCATCGGGTTATCAGTGTAGCTTTCGCAGTCTAGCGCCACTTTGAGCAAACTCTATTCTACGTCTGGGACGGGACGTCTCAACGGGGTGAATCAGAGTTAAGGAATGTACCTGAGCATGTCATCGTTGTCTTTTGGGTCCCTCTTGGATGTGAGGTATAAGGAAGGGAGACACAAGGCTGGATTGTTGTGACATGATTGATCTAATAAGTGTTATGATTTGGCATGAATGTAAAATTATTCTGAAAGGCATTGTTGAAAATATCATGTTTTGCGAAAGTATAATTTATAGAAAATCCTCATGCATTAAATCTCACTCGGTCCTTTTGACTCATAAAAATATTTTTATGTTTTCGTTCGAGATTGAGATGAGAAAAGCTTAGGGTTCATTGTCTGGGACAAGCCTAGCTGTATCTGATTGAGAGGTATTTGATAGTTGAAGATACTGAATGTGACTTTTGAATATTAGCTTCCGCTCTTTGATATTTTGGATTAGTTGCATCTTTCAGAAGAGAAGCGAGGTGCTCTCTAAGGACTCGTGTAATGATGGCGCTTCGTGCCGAGCATGGTGCTTGCTCAGGGGCGCTACAATAATGTCCTTAAAGGTAAATTGATTCAAGAAGAGTTTCTTGATGAACTGAAGATCATCTACCAAAACTTGCTCAATGTGAAGAACAAGTTGAGTAGAATTGAGAATGCTATGCAAGAGAATGAAAGCTTGAAGGCTATTATCACTAAACTTGTGGTTAGTTTGGGTAGAAAAGATACTAAAACAAAAAAGGTAACATCTAAGCTAGAAATTGCCAAACATACCATTGCCAAGAGGAATACATGTACTTATAAATTGATGAAGTTTTATGTTTACGCAATGATGGTAATTGTGATTTAGGATATCAAAGTCAAGTGACTTGCTCCTCTAATTTTGTTGAATCCACTATTCCTAGTTTTTTAAAAGCAAGGGTATTTTTTGGAGAGTCTAAGAAAAAGGCTTATATTTGTCAATCTTGTTTTCAATTTGGACACCTTAAACCATATTGTTATGAATACAGAAAGTCTCTTCAAAAGAAAATCGTTGAACTGAATATGGATTTATGCAGTGTTGATACTAGTGTTAAGCCAACATTGGAATCTGAACATTCAAATGTTGATAGTGGTTATTCCAGTGTTGTCTCAACATTCGGTTCCAACATTGCTAAACAGAATAGTGAGATGAGGAACACTAGACTTTGGGTGCCTAAAATTAAGACTGATTGAAATTTTATCTTTTCTCATTTGCATACTAACCTTAGGTAACTGGTACTCTGATTGTGGATGCTTGAGGCATATGACTGGATACAAATCTAATTTGAAGGATTGTGCACCACTAACCACTAGAACTTTCACCTATGAAGATGGAAGTAAAGGAAGAATCATTGGCAAATAAGTGCTGGATAAAGATAGATTCCCACCCTTGAAGAATGTGTTTTTGTTGGATGGATCTTGTGAAAACCATATAACCATCAGTCAATAGGTTGATGATATCTTATTGGTAAGGTATGATAAAGATTATTGTGATGTAATTGACTGTGCAAATTTGTGTGGTTTGACAGGTAAAATGTTTGAAGGCAACTACTTGGAGAGATATCAAGTGACATGCTTTCAAGCAAAAGTGGACGATTTAGTTGCCAAGAACAAGAGACTTGGACACATGCACAACAAGAATCTGGGTAAAGTGCTGAAACTTGAAACCGTGAGAGGCATTCCCAATCTATCGGGTACTGGTAAGTTGGTTTGTGAGGATTGCTTGAAAAGGAAGGTGAACAAAGCTTCACATAATCCAATCCAAGTGGATGAACATATTACAAGTACCACAAATTGTTTTTATCTTCTTCATATGGATCCCTTAGGTCTTATTGAAGTAAATAGAGTTGGGGGTAAACAATATGATTGTGTGATTATGAATGATTTTTCTGGATATAATGTGATCAAATATTGTAAAGAAAACTCAGAAGCTCTTTATACCTTTTGAACATCGCATGCTAGTATTGATAACTTACATGGTGCTTATGTAGGTAATCTTTAGTCATATCATGATAGAGAATTAGAAAATAGGTCATTCTCCGACTTATGTGTGTTGAATCCTTTTGAGATGATAAAAATGATTTTGGATGTGTTTGCTATACTTTAAGTGATAGAATTTTTTTAAGCAAACGTGATCCAAAAGGTGAAAATTGTATATTTGATGACTATTCTTTGAACAATACTACTATTAGAATGTTTAATCTAAGATTGAATATTGTTCAAGAATATGAAAATGTGGTATTTGATGATTTGACTAGTGATGCAGGTACTGAAGAACTTTCTGTTTCTGATGATACCCCAACATTGGAAACAGGCAGTGATATTCCATCACTACCTACATATCGAGAACCTTAACTAGAAGCTGATGTTAACATAACATCCGAGCAGTTAAACTTCTACGATGAAAAGGCTCTACGTTGTATGGAGGGATACAACTGACATGATTCAAATGGATCATCCAACATCGCAGGTTATTGGTTAAATCATTAATGACATCAATACACACAACAAGAAAAGGGTTAAAATATAGATATATGATAATGTTGAGTATTTGCATTTCTACCACATGTTCTGATAATTGTCTAGCTCAAATATTTTTGATGACCTTGTCTTTGTTTCTACTAACAAGTCTACTTTAGACAAGTTTGTTAAGGCTTTAGCAGGTACATTAGAGACGAGCATGATTAGTGAACCTGATTTCTTCTTGGTCGGAAGATTTGGTTAGGATGAGTCAATATCAAGCAAAACTCAATTGCCTTCTACCTTACGGAGTCGAAAAGGTGGCACAAGATATAGTGTTGACACAACATTGTACAAATCCATGATTGGAAGCTTGCTATATCTATCCGCCACTAACCCATATATTACTTGGTTTCTTTTTTTGTCTGTGCCTGGTATTACGCTGAACCTAAAGCTTTTCACTTAATTGATGTGAAGCGAATATTAAATTATATATTTGGTATTGTAGACATAAGCATTTGGTATACACATGATACAAATACAAACCTTGTTGGTTTTGATGATTCTGAATGGGCTGGTGATTTAGCTGATAGAAAATCTACATGTTGGGGTTATTTTTAGTTGGGAAATAATCTTCTTTTGTGTTATAGCAAGAAACATAATTGTATGACATTATCAACTATTGAATATATTGTAACATGCGGCTATGTTTCCTGTCTTATGTGGCTTGAACACATGTGCCATGACTATTGGATAAAAAGTGAAACATTTTTAATGTTTTGTGATAACCTTAGCGCCATTAGCATATCCAAAAATGAGGTGCATCATTCTAGAACAAAGCATATATCTTGTATGCATCATTTCTTGAGAGATCGGGTAGATGACAAGATGATTAACATTGATCACACAGATAGTATGTTTAAAATGCCCATTTGATAAACATGTTCTTCAATTTGAGGAAGACTCTCGACATGAATGTTATGTGAACATGTTTCATTCTGGTGTTGCCATAACACAACTAGCTAACACCGTTGTCTGTTTATGGTGCATAGGGTTGCATTACATTTTTTTCTATTTGATTCATGTTTTTTTTTTGTTTGTCTTCATGAATGTTAGACGTTTTTGGTTTGCGTGGTTGAACTCTATGATAAACAACTTTTTCTAGTTATTAGTTTCACATCTTTGTTTTGAAAAGTTACAAAACTCTTCTGTTTGTCTTAGGTTGTTAGCCTAACATATGGAGAAGTTGGGGTACACAAAGCTCACTACTTTGATTTCTACTCAGTTGTGTTTTATTCATATGAAAGGTTTACAGAACATGTGGAGAATCTGGAGTTCATGATGTTGACAACTTCAATGATATTTAGTTGTGCTTATTTGTATGTCTCTATTTTTGGCAAAGGAGCACATGATGCTGATCCTTTTTACTAGGGTGTTTGGGGTTACGATTGCCTGCACTTAGTTCCACTGATCACTTGGTGAACTCTTTTGAATCAGGTTGATAAACAAGTATACATAAGAAATTGGGGTGTTGGGGTGCATGATGAATAAATTGTCAACATTGAAGGCATTTGTACTTGCCTGACTTGCTGTTGATAATGTTGTTACTAGGGTGTATGGAGTCTTGTGTTGCCCTCATTCAGTAGTGATATTATCCTTTTTTAAGCAACCTTAAGTTTTTGTTCAGTTGAGTTATGAAATAATAAAGATTTTATGTGATGTGATCTGTTGTTGGTTTGAAAAAGTTTTTCACAAGTGTTTACCATCTTCCAATGTTGTCATTACATTATGCAGTCTGCATTAACTTAGGCCTACATACATTTATTATTTCCTTGTTATGTTTGTGCCGGTTTGGGCTTAAAAGGGAGAAATAGTTATGTGCTCATGTGAAGGCAAATATTTTGGGTGATTCAGCTGCGGGACACGCTACGTTGTGACTTGTTATGACTTGGAAGTTGATTAATTCCTTTATTTTACTTCACACCCAAAAACTTGGATTTTCTGTTAACTAACTCTCCTTACCGTATATATGTCTGATATATCTATGGTACTAAGTTGCTACTGTGTCTTAAGTTTCAGATATGTGTTTTCAGATCTAGCCCATGCTTTTAACTGAAAATATCTTGAGGGTAAGCTTAATACCTCCACATTCACAAGAACCAATGTTGATTCAAAACAGATGTTAATGTTGTGCCAACATCAGTCTATAAGAATGACGTCTCAGCATTGTTATAACTTATAAGTTTTTCTTGAACTGCTATGGTCATGTATGAAGTAAACTCGATGTCACGTATTGTTTCAATAGGCGAGAATTATGCATGCTTTGTTTAAAGTAACCAACCATTACTTCATTCACTCGTGATTTTTTTTTTCTACTCTATTTGTGCCTAATTCTCTCAAATACTAAGAGTTCTAACTTGCAATAATTTTCAAAATCCTTGGCATCTATCTCTTATCTAGATTATGTGGCCCATGATATGGAGAATCAAGGAGTAACCCCATCCCTGCTCATGTAGTTCTTTCTCGTAAGTACAACATTTGTCCAAACTTATTGCTGAGACAAAACAAGTTAAAATTGAGGAACATGGTGTTATTGAAGTTGGTACTTCAAACAAAGTTGAGGAGACAGTGCTTGAGAAACATTTCGCAGAGAAGGATGATTTGATTTAGGGGGAGAATACTTTAGTTGCTGGAGAGACTAGAGTGGGTGACCAGGAGGTTTTTCCGCTAACCCTAATAGAGAAAAAATGGTTAATGATGTTGTTGGTTAATTACAAGATAATGAAGAGAAAGGGAAAGAGAAAGAGAAAGAGGACAAAGAGGTTGAGAATGAAGAGAAAGTGGTGAAGAAGAGAAAGATGGTTCTAAGGAAAATGACGAGGAAACTAAGAATGGTGATGATGGAACCGTTGAGATCAAGAGATAAGGAAGAAGATTTTGAGAAGTCTCAACATCAGAGGTAACCTCAAATTTGCAATTGAGACTAACTTTGGTTTTCCATTTGGGGATATAAAAGTTTGGCTATGAAAGATTTGAAGAAACAGTAGATGATAGAGTTTCTAGAGAGAAAAATGAAAATAGCTGCTACAGAAGAGCTATAGAAACTTTACCTATGAAGTGATTCGTCAAGGCTTTGCTTTCTTCACAAAAAGGTGGGAGAAATAAGCCCTTTTATCTTCATGTTTATTCCACTAGTTCTGCAATTCTTATATAGCTAATGTTGTCTTTGGTATGCTTACCTTTGTGATGTTTAACTCCTTGTGTTTTCTGTTTAGTATTTTAAGGCTATGAGATTAAACTTGTCTTATTAAGGGAGAGTAACTTAGGATATTAATGATATTGCGTTACTGGAGCACTGTGCATAAAATGAATTGTGAACAGTTTTGGTTTTGTGAAGGCAAAAAGGGGGAGATTGATCTGAAAACAATGTTATGAGATGTTGGGACAACATCGATGATAACATTGAAACTAAAACACTTGCAACAATCTGTTTTTTAACTACTTTATTTTTTGTTTTGCCTTTATTCACTTACTAACCTAGTCCCATGAGTTGTAGTTGTTTTTTTATGTTCTTTAGGTCTAGAGATTTCAATGATGGATTTATTTTCTTGAAGAAAAATTGTCATTCAAAGAAAAGTTTCCAAAGAAGAACTTTCCTTAATTGAAGACGCGTGCTTGCTGAAAAGAAAGGAAAGAAAAGAGGGAATTAGGAATGAAGATTTTCAGAGGAGAATCCTTTCAATTGAAGACTTCTATAAAGAGAAAAAAACTTCCCTAGAAGAATTCAAGTTAAAGAAAGAAACCTTTCCTAATTCAAGAAGAAAAGATGCATGCGGTGTAATAGAAAGAACAAGGTGCGTGATTTGTAAGAAGGAAAGAAGATTACTTGCAGTAGAATTCTTTCTATAGAAGACTACAAGGTGCAGTAGGATTCTTTCCATAAAAGACAACAAGATGGAGAAGGATACTTTCCTTAAAAGACTTCAAGTCAAAGAAGGAAACTTTCCATTGAAGACTTCTATTTAAAGATGGAAACCTTTCCATTGACTGCTAGTTGGACAATGAAACATTTCCCTATTGGAGAAGACTTGTCATGAACAAAATTATAGTCATACAAGGAGATAGAATAACAACCAAGAACATGCGAAACATGTCTTGGACATCAAGGATGACTACATTATAAATAGGCATATTTGGCATCAAGAGAAAGATACGAAAACAAGAGCAAAAATATCCCGTGAGAAAATTCTTAGAGTCGAGTGTCGTTGTCTTATTTTTTTGAGGTTTGATATTAATGAGTTGAGTCTAAAAGTCCTGATTAGATTTAAGGAGTTGATCTTTATTTGCTCGGTTGAGTTCAAACAACTTGAAAGTGAGAGCTTGAAAGTTGAGAGAACGACTTTTGTTAAAATCATTATTTTGATAGTGGTTATTTTGCCTAAGGTTCGGAAGATTGTAAACCCTTATAATATTCTTAAAATTATCTACTTGTGTTCTTTACATTCCGCTGCGTTATATTCTCTTGCAAGTAGATTGGTCCTAACATTAACTGTTGTTAACGGATGTTAAGATAACATCGAATCCAGTGGTATCAAAACATTGAAAAAAGTGTATCAAGTCCTGATCCAACTACTTCATGTTTATTTCACTTCCCACATTAAATAAAAATAGTTTCACCAGCCGCTTTTTGTTAAAAAAAAAAAAGACTCACTGATTGGAAAAATTTTTGTCTCCTCACACTGACAATGAAATGAATATACCAACTTAAGTTTGAGTTCAAGACAAGTAAATATATATTCTGAACCTAATCTGAAATGAAATACACTAATACAAATGTTGCCTCTGGAACTTTGCATTTTTCTGGACTGTTGGAACACCGTAAACTAGAGTCAATTCAAACGTACCTACCGCAAATATGTCATAATTTGTAATGTGTCCAGTTCGATACTATTTCCACAGGAAGATAATTTAAAGATACGGTAAGTCAAAGTATGCCATCAATTGTATTATGTAGCTTGTGTTTCGGGCAGTGCATCTATTTTAGGAGCTTAGTGTGTAACTTTTTTAGGTACTTTGGGTACGTCTGAATTGGGTCTAATGTGTGTTTTACTTATCTTGGGGGGTAAATAGAAAAACATATTCCAATATTATTTACAATTGGCAAAAACGCATGTGTTGATATGGGTAATTCCAGTATTAGGACAGCCCACTCTTGTTATATGGGCCAAGCCCAATTGAAAGTCGTCCAATTGCTTTTATGTCGGGGATGGCACCTAATATAGGTCCCGATATCCAATGTCCGCATTCGATATGGTACAACATACGCGAAAATCACGGGTGCGGTACCTGCATCCAGAGGTCTATATATATCGGGGTTCCGCTAATGAAGGTAAGCTTCATTAATTACCCTATACTGTTCATCTGCATATCGAAATTACCTGATATACATATTCGACATCCACATCCAATATACTACCCAATATATTACATGACATACCATCCGATATACTTACTCGATATCTACCACCCAATATACTAGCCTGATATATATCGCCGATATACCTTCCCCGAGATGGATGTATACTCGATATCAACCACATTCCCCAACATAGAAGATATTCGACATCTACATGGACTCGACATATCTTTCTCCTCTACATCCTGCAAAGCATATTGTTACTCCTAGGTGTTCCAGACTAAATTCTACCTAGAACTAGCACTAGTTATAGGTGACCTGATTAGTAATAGATTGGTTATCATATTGTTGTAACCCCTTGTAACCCCCACTTCGTCTGTAACACACGATCTATTGTTAAATTAATGATGCCGTATGTAGGAACACCATAATCCTAGACAAAAACGCTAATATGAAACAACAACAAGGACTGCAATATGAAACAACGCTAATATGAAATGCTATTGTTGATAATTCGACTGCAAGGAGTGCCCCACCGCATGTTCCATTACCTGAGCCCAATATGAAACAACAATGTAATCCTCTTCTTCCTCAAGCACCGGCGGCCCCCGAGCATGTGTCCGTGGACCCTATTGTCCTCTCAATAGAGGTTATGGCGCAAATCAATGCCAGAGTGCAGACAACATTGAACGCCATATACACTACTACCACACCGGATGAACCAGTGTACCGACAACCCACCTCCTCAGCGTCAGGAATCCAAGACAAGAGGTCCGACAGAAGGACCTAGGGCTCGAGAGCGTGAGAAGATGGCGGAGTCCAGAAGGCAATGCCAAGTTTGTAGAGTTCACGATACAGGAGCTCCCGACACCGGGGATAAAATGAGGGACATAGCAAGGAGAATTGAGCGGTTGAACTAGGAGAAGGAAGAAGTCAACTGCATATTGGCACTAGTGAATGGAGATAGAAGGTTAACCCCTTCGAGTGAGGAAATCGAGGACGACGTTTTGGAAAAAGGAGATATCATTCCTCCGCTCATGACATACGATGGGAAGAGCGGCCCCCGTGAATATTTATACTACGTCGACGGAATATTGAACCCGCACCCGGAATATTGAGTGTCTTAGTCCTGTTATGTAAATTCCCCTAGTTTACATAAGGGATAATTTCACCAAACACCAAAATTATATAGGCACTTTATGCAATTAAAGTCAAAACTATTTTTTAGTATCGGTAGAGCACAAACTATTGGTATTTGTGCAATTTACCATATTTTTCATTTTTCGGTAGTATTTTGACCAAAGAGCGCCGAAAAAATAATTTGAAGTTTGACCGAAATATTCCCTTGTCGATACGGTTCTGATGGTGGTGAGGGTGTCATAAGATTCAAAGTCATTACGCGAGAAATTTAATTTAAGTTTATTGAACTTAAATTAAAATTCTCGAGGATTATTTATAAATTTTGTAACACCGTAACCACCATCGGAACCGTCTCGATGAACTTAAATTAAATCTCTCGAGGATTATTTTTGAATTTTGCGACACCGTAATCACCATTGGAACCGTCTCGATGAGGAAGAGTTTCTATTATTCAAACTTTAAATAAATTTTCCGGCGATTTTTGGTCGAAAATCAGGGTATAAAATGGAAAATGGGATGAATCTCACAAACACCCCTAGTTTGTGCTCCACAAATATTAAAAAAAACTTTGACCCTGATTGACTTAATATTCCTTTTCATAATTAATATTGTAATTGTTAGTACGGGTTATTACTCCTTTGAGCTGTGGGTCGGTAGAGCGTAATCCTTCCATTGTTAACCGGTCCGTGTTGTTGATGAGTTTATGACTGAGTTTATACATGTTATTAATTATTCGTGGCTAAACTGAACAGTAGATCTTATTAACACAAACATTAAGTCTCCCGAGCCGACATGATCCTCTCATTAAAGATATGAGATTTGATTCGGTGTGCCTTCAATTAATTTGCTTGGGAAGCACATGGAGAAAAAACAACACATGCTCATATAACAGATCCATGAACGCCCGTCTTTTGGTCTTTTGAATTTAATGAGTTTTAGCCAAATGCTCGGTGTAAAAAGATGTTGAAATTGTTATCACACGTAGCTTTCTAACGATCTAATACTAATGTGTGGTGTCGCATGGTTTCTTGCTTAACGTAAACAGCTGTAGTGCCAAAAGTAGGACAAATTCAATTTCATAATGCCATGTTTCACGCAATTTCACTAATTATAGATGACTATTCTGCTATTATATGCCCATGCGAGTTTAATTTCTTTCATGGTGCTCATGTGACGTGACTATATATAATGAAGGCTAATCGAATAGATTTTTTTCCAAGATTAGGTCAACAGGATTTTATGCTCTATACTTTGACAATACTACTACCACGTACTATATGCGGTATTTTTTTCTTTTTTTTTTTCTTTTTCATTTTATGACATGAGAATTTTAAGTCGATATTTTTTGTGTGCACTAGATAAATCAGCGACTTAAAGTAAAAATCCACAAACCTTGCTAACTGAACACACTACACTATTCAGATCATCTTATGTGACAAGCCAAAGTTTAATTAGCAGACATAAAATCTAATTGTTTCTTATTGTGATCGAGCTTGAGATAAATCAGAGAAATTCCTCTTATTTAACGAATTACTTCAGGATTACGGGGAGATAGTACATTTTAGACGTAAAATAAGTTATTCAGTTCAACAAGGTCCAAATTAAGCATTAATGAGATTGATGGCTATACTACTGATCGATCAGTTAATCACAGAAAATTAATTGCCGCGCGTCTGTGAATGTGGGGGATATACCATGTGAAGAGAAATAGTAGACGTACACCGAACAGATTATACAGATATAAGACTTTTTCCTTTTGAATCTATTGGTAATTACAAATTTGTTAATTAATTTAATAGTCAAACTATCACAGCTTCTCATTAATTCGTGGTTAGGTATAGGATGAATTTGATTTGTGAAGGAATTCCGGAGGCAGGTGGATTCAAATCAGAAATGCTAACTGTAGTTTTAGAGAATTATGTTTATGAAGTCTAATTCTTGATAATTGACTTATACTCTTTATATATATAGTTATTTTTGATTTTGCTGCTACTGGTAATTATTTGTCGGACATAATCAATATGCATGGTATTAGTATAAGATGTCCTGATTATTAAGAATTAGGCGACCTTTCCGTAATCAAAAACAAATATGACTACAACCTGGAATAATATGTTCTCTGATCTCTTATTATCAAGTCAAAGTATGTTACAAACATTGGTTTGAAAGGTAAAATGTCAAGCTGATGTCAGTAAACTAATTAGTTTTAGCCTTGTACAAATTGGCTTCGATCCGAGTTAACTATCCGGCTATTCTTGTAATTAAGGAGAGTAAATTTTTGTCGGCGGATAATGTCAAAGAAAATATATATAATTTTTTCGTATATTATATTTCTTTCCAATGTAAAAAATAGTTTTGCCGTGTATTTACCGGTTTCATCATGTACAAAATAATATACAATGGCCAATAATTTTGCCCTCAATTTCCACATTGTAATATTTTTTTTTTAGTAGATCTTGACTTTCGGAAACTGAAGGCTTAAATTGTGTACACGCGCGATTCATATTTTAACAATGCACTAGAGTAACTACATATTTTTAAGGGGGAAATTATTTTGTTGACCTTTAACTGTGACAAAAAATATTTTATGCCCTTTTTGGTTCCGTCCAACTTTAGAAATTTCTACTAAATATGCCCAATTCCGCCGTGCCCGCTCGACGATTATGGGCCGCTGTCGTGACCGCTCAAATCCGTGACCGCATTTATATTATTCATAGTATTCGTGACCGCCCGACGGTCATGAAAGCCCCTAAAAAAAATCGATAATTTACCGGAATATATATATATATATTTTTGCGAATAGAAACTTTGTTTGGCCTTTTTCAGATATAAAATAAAAAAGAAGAGAAAAGTGTAGGGTTTTTTTTTCGGGGGGGGGGGGGGGGGGGTGGGGGGGTAAGATATAAGAAAAGAAAAGAAGAGAAGAGAAAGTGTTAGGATTTGTTTCTGTTATTTGGGAAAAGAAAAGAGAGAAGAGAAAGTGTTTGGTTTTGTTGTTTGGTTTTGAGAAAAGAAAAAAGAGAAGAAAATGTGTTGTAGATTTGTAACAAATAAAGAGGAGAAAGTGTTGGTTTTTTTTTTTTCGAGAGTATAATTTGAGTGTATTGAAAATTGGTGGGTGGAATGGTGGGTATCACTACAAGAAAAACGGCCTTTTTCGACGGGTGAAAAACCGTCGAAGAAAGCCATTTCCCGTCGAAAATTGTCTTTTCAACGGCCTTAACGAAAAAAGGAAGTCGAAAAAGGTCTCGTCGGAAAAGGCTTTTCCGACGTTACAATCACTACAAGATTTGGAGGGGTTTTGCGACCCCCCCCCCCCCCTCCCCCTGCTGACCGCCCGACGGTCCCCAGGTTTTCGGCGACCGCCAAGATCAACGGGGACTGCCGGGCGGTCCCCGTAACAAAATGGGGACCGCTGGGCAGTCCACAGTGCAAAACGGGGACCGCTGAGGCCAATGGCGGGAATAACCCCGCCGTTGGGCTCGAAAATGGACCAATATCGGCCAGAAAAATTGGCCCAGAAAATTGGGCCCATTTCTTTGTATGTGGTAGTCGCCACGCCAAGGGTATTTAAACCCTTGGCAGCCCTTTCTCTCCCATTTTCTTTCTTTCTTCTCACACATACACACCCATGCCCCCCCCCCCCAACGCCGACGATTCTCACACACACACACCCGATCTCCCTCCTTAAGAACAAAACTTAGAACAACGAGTTGCAATGGTGTTTCTCTTCGGACTTCTCTCACAACTTTTCTATGACTGTAGGTAGTAAAATCACGATGCTCTATGTGCTGGTTGTGCTCTATTTCTATTGGTAAGTCACGTTGCGCGGGTTGAATCTTTAGTCGTCCCTTAAAATACGGCAATTGTTCATTTTGCCCAATGTCACATGGTCTAAGCCATGTCGCACAGTTTTGTTGATTGCCGAGCCCGAAGGTCACACTATGTTCTACCTATGGTACCCAAGACGCGATGCCAAGTGTGCGTGTCGCGCTGGTCCCCACTTGGAGCACAGGTCGCATTACTTCTTGTGCGTATCGCAGGCTCTCTAGTTTGCTCTGCGCGGCTCGGGCAATTATGTAGAGTGTCGCGTGGCCTTGCCTCTTGCTAGATTAGCTGCTAGGCTCTCTTTTTGTGTTAGGGATGCATTCTTGATTCTCGTAGCATTGTGTAGCTCGATCTAGGCGCCCTACCACTAAAAACACAATCCCATCCAAGAAATATCGATATTAGGCTATTTTTCATTCGTTTTGTCTTCTACATACTAAATATTACAAATAGTAGAGAATACTTAAACCAATAAATATATGCACTAAGAATTCATCAAAAGTGTAATACATCAAGTACTTAAATTACGCTAAATAACCATGGGATGAAAAAACCACCCAAGTCTACAGTTAACATGCTCAATATACACAATCAAGAAGGCCTCTAGAGGGTCATAAGCACGTTGGTCTGCCATGCGGATCAAAATATTAAACCAGCCCATATCCAAACAATGTTAGGATTGTGGATCCTAAACTATGAAGATGATACAATAAAACTGAAGATTAGGGGTTCTGATAATGGAGCAGAATGTGGAAACGAGAAGAGTAGGCAAGGGGGCAGCGCAGCCGTTTTAGCCAAGACCAATTGTGCCCGGGGCGCGTCGCGCAAACCATCACGAGACTCGTGACAGGCGACGCGGGTAGGAGCTTGACATGGCTTGCAAAACGAGGTCTCGCGTCTCCATTTTTGCCCTGTTGCAGCCCATCTTGATCTTGAAGCCCTAACAACTATTTATATGTAATTTCGTGCGTTTGTATGAGTGCGGCAAAACAAAAAGAAAAATAATAGTAACACTTGTGAGATCTGAGAATCATCGTGAGAGATTGATCTGGTTCTACGAGGCACGATTTTATATTATTTGTAATCATAAAGACGTTCATCAGCATCATTTTGAAAATACTAGCTTGGATCACCCCTAGAGGTAGTCATAGACAAATTAGGTATACAAATAGTGTCTTGTGTGGTGTCATTGTTTGTTATCACTTTTGATTGTGCGTATTCCTCTATTCTTGTTACTTCTTTGTATTTTCCGCTGCACAACAAAGAAACGCTCTAAAAGATTCGCACTGACACAATTGTAGTAAACCTATACATAAAGCCAATCTTCCCCTAACCTGCTATGGAACTCGTATATAAAAACT
This sequence comes from Linaria vulgaris, assembly GCA_948329865.1. Lineage (NCBI taxonomy): Eukaryota > Viridiplantae > Streptophyta > Magnoliopsida > Lamiales > Plantaginaceae > Linaria > Linaria vulgaris. The sequence goes on from OX415252.1 coordinate 17,099,294, forward strand.
CAAGACAAACTCCGCACCCACCAGAGTGGGATGATAGAGCTCTTTTTGAATAAAAGCCCCATGAACACTATCCACTGCATAACTTGAAGTAGAGAAAGTTGATGCCGCCCTATTAGCCCTCACAACTTTTTCTATCACCGACCAAGCTCTACCACTCATCCGTCGTATGTCCACCAAGGCCACTTTGCAATCTTCCCACTAACGGAGAGTTCTAGAAGCAACATTCGCACTCAATAAAGGTGCGGGAAGATGGGGGAAAGATTAAGAGAACAGGGGATTAGACGGTCCAGAGGAGCTAGAACGGATCAATGGATCCAAATATCCAGAAGAAGCGAACCTCTGGTCAAACGACCTAGAAGAACTTGAATTTGGGTGAGCCATGCTACTAAACGGTAAGAAAAAACCAGAAAAGATCTCGAAAAATCCTGAAAGCCCTTAAGTTTCTTGAAGGAGAGAATCTCTTAAAAACTTTGCACAGTGAGATGAAGAAGAAAGGATACGACCACTCCCGATTTATAGGAGACTAAGGCCGAGAAGAAAGAATTCTTGTAAATAAACAGTTTTAAAAAAAATGAAAACAAAAATGACGCACATTAACCATGACGACGACATGCAGAGATCGTGGACGTCCACGTGTTTGAACACACAAACAGCTGTGGAAACTATTCATGTCCTTAATGAGTGTTTATTGGGTAATTAATATCCAGACAAGAAGTTATGTAAATCGGAAAACCGAAAAGACGCTGCCACTTCTCCCCTTCCACCAACTACCACATGGCCTCGAAGGAATGAAACAAAAACGACCTCGACATTAGAAACCAATAGCCTTGTAGGGGTGAAAACCTCGGAAGGAAAAAATCAAGACCCTCAGAGAAAAATACGTATCTCTCGATCAACTATATCATTCGAATTCACACAATATGAGGATTACGCACTTCCTCATAACATAATGACGTGAGGGTTACGCCTCCTTTAACCGACTCTAATGGAGACTCACGACTCTAATAAAGTGCACCCACTCAAAAGGATGACTTTGTCCTGGGGCTAGTTCAAAAGGAACCGCGATGCTAAAGACCGCAAAACAATGAAGGGGTCTCACGACTTTGGTGACAGTTTGGGGGCACCTCCTTATTCCAAAAAAAGCACTACACAACAAAGGGGTCTTACGACCCTGGAACATTCTGAAAGGATCTTAAAAATCTTGGAAGTATCGTTAAAGGAGACTCGTAACACATCATGGGACGACTTACGCTAACATTTGCACAGATAAAACTTCGGGCACTACATACATGAAATCAACGAGGGCGAGCGTGGCCTTCAAAGTAGCCTCAAACTCCGACTACCTAGTAGGGCGAAGAAGAAACACTTCAACATTCCCTAGACCTTACGAATAGACGGTCTCGAAATAAAAGTCCCCACAACAAAAGCACTCAAATTCAGCCCTTTGTCGCAAACACAGCGCAACGTAAAGGCGCAGCGCAACATAAAGGTAAACAGAAAACATTATCATTAAAATTTAAAATAAATTGTTCATTACATCACGAAGGGATTCATTTATCCTCTAAAGAAAAACAACAACCAATGTTGGATGAGTCAAAAGTGTTATATTATTAGGATCAAAAGTCGTAGACGTTGACATTTAAGCATCAAAATCACGAAAGATATATACCCTTCAAAGTTCTAAAATCAATATTGACCAAATACGCAAACAAAAATTGTATTTTCATTAATCCTAGTTGGTATTAATTAATGAAGCTATGATTGACCAAATGGGTAAACGTCCTCGTGAGCAGGGTAGCTCGATGGTATTTACACATAAAATTAAAATCAGGATATTTTGGAACGTAACGTCTATTTGATGGCGGCTATATGTTTACGTGAGAAGCTCAATAAATACGATCCAATTAAACTTTTCAAATAATTCTTGTGTAGGTATCAGTCAAACGTCAATATAAAAGTCTGGTACGCAATTAAGCGACCCTCGAAATAGTACGTATTCACTATTTAGAATGCAGATCCCATTCCCAGTGTGGATGAATAATGGTTTCTTTCAATATATATAACCTTACTAAGGATAACAAATCATATAAAGAGAAATTAAGAAAATAATCATGGGTACTTATTATTTTAGTTTCTTTCTGTTTGCTTATGTTCTATTTGGTTCAGCTTCCTGTGTTCGTCAAAACCCTATATGCCCTTTTAATTACTTGTTCCATTCGGGAGATGGGTTTTTCGATGTTGGCAATGCTGTTCAAACTCTGCCTGACGGACCTAAACTTCCGGCTAACAATTTTCCTTATGGTATAACTACTCCTGGATATCCGTGGGGCCGATGGTCCGATGGCCTTCTGGATATGGATTACGGAGGTAAGTATACACTTCATATAATGCCACCGATAGCACATTTGACACTAAATAGCCCATATCAGTGGTGTTGCATAAATATGTTAATATAATTCGATCAAATTAGAAAGTCAGAAATTCCAGATTGAATCCACGTTAAGACCTACGAAAACCGTCTAACCTAATCTCATGAACCTATCGTATTGAAAGCTCAGTGTACTGTTTCATGAATAGCCTAGCTAATTAAGACAAGAACATAACCTATCTAGCGTAAATCTACAGAAGAATATCCTCTTTATATATAGTAGGACAAAGTCCAACTTGTTCTAATCCTTGAGATGCACCCAGGAAAATTAAATGAAATATGCTAAAAAAAATGGATAGTTAAAACAAATCATTAACATCATGAAAAAGCCGAAAAATGTCGATTTAATCCTGGACGTCATATATTTGACATGTCATGTGATAATCCCCACAAATCGGACCAAACCTTTTAAACACAACGCTAGAGAACTATATGTGTCTCATTTTCCTTATTCAAGTCAAATACTTAATCATGCATACATTGTTGAAAGCATATGAAAATTGTAGAACATGTAAGCTAAGTAATCACATATGACCATACTATTATAGTTTGTGAATGTTTTCGAATAAGAATTGTTTTTGTTCTGTTAAATTAAACTAAATGTCATGGTGTATATATTTGTAGGTATTGCTTTCGGGTTTCCAACGGTTACGCCTTCCTTGAGTGCGAATGCTTCAACCAATGCAGTCATCTTTTCTTGGGCCAGCAGCCCAGTACTTGATCGTAGCTTTTTCGCCAGAAGAGGCATAAGGCTTACATCATATGCTGTGCCTCTAAGCACTCAATTTAAGATGTTTAAAAAGTATCTAAACTCCCTATGTTCCACACCAACAGGTTTACTATGAAGACAGCTAATTACCCTTACAAACTATATGTTATACCATAGTTTCTCATGCGTATAATGTTTGATATCATGTCATTAATTTCAAATTTTGTTCAAACCAGAATGTGCGGCTATTGCGGCAGACTCTCTATTCATATTTGGTGATGTTGAAGCGAATGACATTGGAATTCCGCTGACACAAGGGAAATCCATCGAAGAAGTTAGGACTTATGTGAAATTTGTCACTAGAGCAACCGTCAAAGCTACACGAGTAATAAAATGATCTATTTTCCCATCAGTGATTTGTCATGAAAAAGTTGAATTAACTAATGATGGAGAAAATAAATTGACAACAACTATGTTTCGATGTGTGTAGGAGTTAATTAGGATAGGCATTCCACGAATTCTTCAACCGGGGAGTGCTCCTATTGGATGCTTTCCTTATATTTTGACAAAATTAGCTAGTAACAATTCAGCAGACTATGACGAAAACGGTTGTTTGTGGAAGGTTAATGACCTAATTAAGTACAAAAACGGGCAACTCGAAAAAGCTGTCAACCGTCTTAATAAGGAATTTCCCGATGTCTACATGGTGTATGCTGATGTATATGGTGCTTTTGAAACAGTTCTCGAGGAGTCCTTGTCGGGTATGTGTTTCATATGTTATTTATATTATTAGTATTTGCTAAAAAAATAATTTGAATTGATAAATTAATTATTATTATGCAAATTAACTCTAGTTAATACAATACGTTATATAAATATTAATAGTTTGTGGTTGTGTCTGATAGGCCCTAACAGAAATGTATCCCTAAAAGCTTGTTGTGGAACTGGAGGAAAATATAATTACAATAGTGAAAGGGTATGTGGAACACCAGGAGCACCCGTTTGTGATGATCCACTAAATTACATACATTGGGATGGCGAGCACCTAACTCAGAATGCCCATTTACGGCTCAACATTATTCTCAAAGCAGGTCCTACGGATGGTCTCAACTGCACAACATCACCGTCATATAGTTCTATCTAAGCACAATCTCTCTCGAAATACACTGTGACTACAATATATTTCTCAAGGATTTAATGTTTCTTTACTATCTAATATTTCTATAGCTGGAGGTAAGCCTTAGACTCCATCTATCCTCATGAATAAAAGGAGCATTAGCCAAGCCCTTCTCAAATTTATTTTCACTTTTGAGGCAGGTATATGTTGCATCCTCCTTGACAGTCAAATAAAAATGAAGTTCACTTGTGTGAAGACAAAAAAGGTTTTTCCACTTATCACAAATAAAAAACATGTCGCACGTATAGTTCAAATTAATGCATGTCTCAACAGGTTATTCAAAACAAAGAAGTTAGGTGAGATTTCGGCGTGAATCTCTGGCTTTCTATTTTTAAAATGATCCTGACGCGTCAGGACATTCCAGGAATGAGGATTCAACTCATTCTGGAATGGATTATTTGTCTTTGTATGATTCGATTTGTTTAAAATTTATCTAGACACGATTATTATGCATATACGTTGGAATTTCACTACAAGAATTCATCGTCTTTCCCGACCGGAAATTTCCAAATGGAATCCGGTCGGGAGTTTTTCCGACCGCTCCCAACCGGGTTAAGGTCGGAAATAATATTTTCGACCGGAGTTTAGTCGAGAAATTGAACTCACGTTTTCCCGACCGGAATTCGGTCGGGATAATTATTTTTCGACCGGGATCCGGTCGAGAAAATTTTTTCCCGCCAGGATCCGGGTCGGGACACTTTAGCGGATTATTAGGGTTTAGGGTTTAGGGTTTAGAGTTCTTTCCGACCGGAATCCGGTCGAAAATGCCTGAATTTTCGACCAGAATGCGGTCGATAATAATATTTATATTTTTAAATCAACCATTTCGCGCTCCAGTTTTACATAAATCGTTGGTTTAATGATAAATTACAATAATATTATTTATATATTAGTTACAAAATCAAAAAAAAAAATTGTTGCACGTTAAATAATCATTTGAAGCGTCGGTTCATAATGCCACTTGTAAATAGTTCGATATATGTCGCTAATAACTACTTATGATTATGTTAATTCCACGTAACATCTAAACATATATATATCACAATTGTCTTTCCTATGCTAACGTTTGTAACGAATGTTAATGGCAAATGAGAGAGTACTCTATACTATGTATTGTTAATAAATGTAGAACTTAAAACAAGTTTAGTAGTAAACTTACTATGTTAGTCAATATTAACTAATTATTAGTCCGAAAGAACAATAAACTAACTAAATATTAGTTCAATTTGTATTTTTAGTGAAATTAAATAGTCAAAAATACTCATGAAAACATCAAGGATTTTCTAAAATCAAGTCGAAAATACTCATGAAAATACTCATGAATATGATTAGAGTATTTCCGACCGGATTTCAGTCGAAAATAATCATGAATATTATTTTCGATGGGACTCTGGTCGAAAATACTCAAAATTCCAATCAGATTCCGGTCGGAAATAATATTCATAAGCAATTCTGACCGGATTCCGGTCGGAAATACTCAAAATTCCGACAGGATTCCAGTCGAAAATCTGGGCCGAATTGATTTTTCGACCGGATTTCAGTCGGAAAATCACAAAGAAATGGCGGGTTTTTAAAATTTTTAAATTTTAAACTTTTTCCAACCGGAATCCGGTCGGAAAAAATCAAAAATTTAGGCGGAATTTGGTGGGAAATTCAAATTTTCCAAAAATTCAAATTTTTTCTCCAATTTCTATATATACACTTCATTTTTCACACCATTTACATCTAATTTACACAACACTTTTATTTTCATCTTTAAACACTTTTTTCACAAACACAAATATTTCATCAAAATATTTCAACATAAACATATTTTTCCTCATTTCTATTCATTTTATTTTTAAATAACACTTCATTCTTTATTTTATCTTTATGTAAACACTTTATTCTTCATTTCATCTTTAAATAAACACTTTTTTTCTTCATTTATTTTTTCAAAACACTTGTTCTAACATATATTCCAATAATTCAACACTATTTTTACTAACAGTCACTTTTTGTGTTTTATATTAGGACAATTAATTGAAATCTTTCAAAAAAAGCAAAAAAAAAAAGTTATTTCGGTAATTATTACCTGAATTTTTTTAAAATCTGTTAAATGTTATTTCCGACCGCACTCCAGTCAGAAATACTTTGAATATTATTTCTGACCAAAATCTGGTAGGAAATGCGTTGAATATTATTTTCGACAGGACTCCGGTCGGAAAATTTTAAAAGACAATTTTCGACCGAATTCCGGTCGGAAATTGATTGCGGTCGAAAAAATTCAGACCGGATTGCGGTCGAGAAAAGTGAGTTTCGACCGGGGTCCGATCAGGAAAAGATTTCCGACTGAAGCAATTCCGACCGAAATTTTCCGACCAGGATGCGGTCGGGAAAAGGTCATTCCCGACCGGATTCGGGGTATTTCCGACCGGATTTCCGGTCGAAAAACTGCCTATTTTCTTGTAGTGTGTTCTGTATCTTTGTACGCATAATTAAATCGGATGAATTTATGAAAGATTGCAAGTTGTCCCAAGGATCGGGCGATCTAACGTAACAGTTGCCTTTCGAAGTGATTAATTTATAAAAGGCAATTGAAGACAACGGATTGCCGAGTAAGTTTCTTGTTATTTTAATTGTTTAAGAGTCAAAAACAATTGGACAAATTATTTTTTTTGCCCTGTAACTTTACCTAAAATTATGCTCTTTTTAGTTCGGGCCGACTTCTTCTCTGTCATAACTTTTCATTTTTCTATAAAAGATGCCCAAAAAATCTTATTCGGGCTAAAACGCTGATGTGTCAGCACAATCAATAAAACTCTTCGTCCAGTCTACAAAACTCTCATTTTTTTTCGCAGAAAAAAAGTTTTTAACACAACACTCTCTTATTACACAACTTATAACTTTTCCAGAAACTACCGTTATAATATTTTAAATTACACTTGCACCCAATAAATCTAAAATAGAAAAAAATAGTCATCTCCCCCCCCCCCCATCTCACCACCACCACACCGTTCCACCGTGGCTCAATTTTTGGTGTAAAAAAATTGATGTAGAGTGGCGATTTGTTGACTAGACAGCGACGTCAGCGTTTTAGCTCAAATAAGATTTTTTTGTCACTTTTGATAGAAAAATGAAAAGTTGTGGGGCAGAAAAAGTCGGCCCGAATCGAAAAAGAGTATAAAATAATTTTAGAAAAAGTTACAAGGCAGAAAAAATAATTCGCCCAAATATTTTTGACTCTTGAACAATTAAAACGACAACAGACTTAATCGCCCATCTCTTGTTTTCAATTGCCTTGGAGTCATCTACTTTTATAGAGTGCATAATCGCTTCGAAAGGCAACCATTACGTTAGATCGCACGATCCTTGGGACAACTTGCAATCTTTCCATAATTCATCCAATTTAATTCTACCTACAATACAAAATATTCCAACCTATATGCTCTTAATTTTCACCCGGGCGGTCGCTATTAATTTGCTTTTAATCATTTAAACTGGACGACCACCAGTTGACACTGTCTTGCTTGAGAAAGTTGTACTTATTTTATTTTTAGTTACATGAGAAAGTTGTAAATTAAATTCGTGATTTTTTGCATCAAAATTACTAAATTGACCAGACGCACTTGCATGCATAGCCTCAAAAGTCTTAGAAGTTGACATTTCAGAATCAAAATCACGAAGGATGTACCCTTTAATGTTCCAAAATAAGATTTGATCAAATACGCAAACTAGAATCGTATTTTTCATTAATCCTGGAAGGTATTCATTAATTAAGATTTACAAAATGTCTAACTAGATGACCTCATGAACATGGTAGCTGGATGGTATTTACCACGAAATTAATATCAGATGATATTTTTGGAACATTTGTTTGATGGCGAGCTTTATGTGAACGTGAGAAGCTCAATAAATATGATCCAACTAATTTTCCAAATAATTTTTGTGTAGGTGTCAGTCCATATAAAAGTCTAGTACGCAATTACTTGTTCCATTCGCGATGGATGAACAATGGTATGGATGAATAATGAAACCATTATTCAACTAATTCAGAAGCAGACGCCATTCCCGGCATGGATGAATAAGTAACGGTTTCTTTATTCATAAAAAAAAATAAAATTAATGGTTTCTTTCCCTATATATAACCTTACTAAGGATAACAAATCATAGAAATAGAAATTCAGAGAAGAATCATGGGTACTTATAAATTTAGTTTCTTTCTATTTGTTTATGCTCTAGTTGGTTCAGCTTCCGGTGTTCGTCAAAACCCTATATGCCCTTTTAATTACTTATTCCATTCGAGAGATGGGTTTTTCGATGTTGGCAATGCTGTTGAAACTCTGCCTGACGGTCCTAAACTTCCGGCTAACAATTTTCCTTATGGTATAACAACTCCTAGTTATCAATGGGGCCGTTGGTCTGATGGCCTACTAAATATGGACTATGGGGGTACGTACATACTTCATATATATAAGGGCGATTTATTATTTTTGCCCGTTATTTTCCACCATCTTCAAGTTTTGCCCTTTTTTGGATCGGGCTTGTTTTTTGCCCTGTAATTATTTTTTTTGGTTTAGAAAATGCCCGGCGGGCTCAGCTCTGGGCTTGGTCAGCCCAGTCAATTTTTTTTATTATTTTTAATTAATAACTATATTTAATTTAATTATATTTTGATCTAAGTCATAAAAAAATTGCATAAAATCAAGTTTATTAAAAAAAATTGTCTTAAAATGTTTACTAAATTTATATTACTAGTAAAAATTAAAAATAAATATATATTGATCTATATCATAAAAAAATGTATAAATTCAATTTTATTAAAAAAGTTATCTTAAAATGTTTAATAATTATATATATACTAAAAAAATTAAATTTATATTTATATTCACTAGTAAAAATTTAAAATAAATTTGTATTTACTAGTAAATATTAAAAATAAATTGATCTTCAATATTGTATTTAATTTTATTATTATTCATCTAAATCATAAAAAAGTTGTATATATTCAATTTTATTAAAAAAAATTATCTTAAAATGTTTAATAAATTTTTTTTACTAGTCAAGAAATATAAAAAAAATTATATTTCCTTGTAAATATTAAAAATAAATATATTGCAATTATACATATTTTTTCTTAATAAACTTAATTACTCAATAAAATAATAATTTTTTTTAAAAACAATTAACTACAGAATACATATCGTCTTCCACTGCCGTCGCCACCACCACCATCCTCCGCCCTACTCGTCGCCGCCCTCAACCTCCCCATCTCCACAAAAAAAAAAAATTAGTACACTCTGTTCGCAAAATTCGTCACAACAAATAACAAAATTCAGACCAAATTAAACCAAAACCAGTTTGCAAAATCGAATCTTTTTTTCATTTCCGGCAAAGATAAGATGAGGAGGAGACAACAACAAGAAGATCTGAGGGATTATTACACAAAGGTTTTGCACGAGTTGTAAGATTTAGTATTGAACATCATGCGGTCCCCTATTCCGTCGATGGAGTTTTCCGATCAATAGGGGTTCAAGAGAGAAGACAATCTGATGAAGCAAATTTTTTTTAATCTTATTTCAAGTTTATTATTTTATTGAGAAATTATGTTTATTAAGAAAAAATATGTATAGTTGAAATATATTTATTTTTTATATTTACTAGTAAATATAATTTTATTTTTCATTTTTACTAGTAAATATACATTTATTAAACATTTTAAGATAAACATTTTTAATAAATTTGTATTTATACAATTGTTTTTATGATTTAGAATAATAATAAAATTAAATACAATATTGAATATCAATTTGTTTTAAATATTTACTAGTAAATACAAATTTAATTTTAATTTTTACTAGTAAATATAAATATAATTTTAATTGTTTTAGTATATATATATATATATATTTATTAAACATTTTAAGATAATTGTTTTTAATAAACTTGAATTTATACAATTTTTTTATGATTTAGATCAATAATAATAAAATTAAATACAATATTGAAGATCAATTTATTTTTAATATTTACTAGTAAATACAAATTTATTTTAAATTTTTACTAGTGAATATAAATTTAATTTTAATTTTTTTAGTATATATATATTTATTAAACATTTTAAGATAATTGTTTTTAATAAACTTGAATTTATACATTTTTTTATGATTTAGATCAATGCATAATTTATTTTTTACATTTTTAATCATTTTTTTATGATTTAGTAAACATTTTAAGACAATTTGATTTTATACAATTTGTTTTATGATTTAGATCAAAATATAATTAAACTAAATATAGTTATTAATTAAAAATATTAAAAAAATTGATTGGGCTGACCAAGCCCAGTGCTGAGCCCGTCGGGCATTTTCTAAACAAAAAAAAAACAATTATAGGGCAAAAAACAAGCCCGATCCAAAAAAGGGCAAAACTTGAAGATGGTGAAAAATAACGGGCAAAAATAATAAATTGCCCTATATATAATGTTAGATCGACCAAATTCAAGATTGAACAGATTTAGGACCTACTTGAAACCTCTAACCTAATCTTACTTTTTTTTTATAAGCCAAACTAAATTCAAAGAGCACAAGGGGTGCTCACCCTTACAAAGTTTATGACATACAAAGCCCAGGGACAAAGGACCAATCAACAAACGAAAACACAAAATGAGGAACCTTAGCCTTAACTCAAACCCAAGATCTTACTTTGACAAGATCGATCATTTTGTTAACATCTAAAACTCCTCTATGAAATGCCACATTGTTTCTTTCCAACCAAATTGTCCACGCAACAATAAACGAAATGCCCGTCCATACCCTTGCGTGCTTTTTATGTACGAAGAGCTCTTGAAAATGTTGAAGATGCAAATCAATTTTTTTGTGAATAACGGTACGAAATCCCATCCATTCGTAACATCCCATCCAAACTCTGTATCCTATAGGACACTCTCCAAAAAGATGATTTAGTGAATCTTCATCACTCCCACACAAGAAACAAGAAAGAGGTTCGTTTGGATTCAAGATTCCCCGATGAGCTAGGTTCACTTTTGTCGGTAATCTATCCCAAAACAACGTCCACACAAAAATCATTGTTTTTGGCGGCGCCGTAATCTTCCATAAGAGCCTGAACCTAGTGACATCCTCCCACAAGACCGAAGGATAAATCATATTATATACTAATTTGACTGAAAAAATTCCATCTTTTTCAGCACACCACCACCATTTATCTTCCTTCCCTTGTGTCAAGTACACTCCTTGAATGACCCCAAGGAGTTCCCCAAGCAAGTCAAGTTCCCACACAAACAAATTTCTTCTCCAACTCCATTTCCAAACCCACACCTCGTCAATAATTTCTCCCATCTCACTAATTGTCGCCTCTTTATTTATAGCAATAGAAAACAATCGCCTAAAGCGAACCTCGAAACATGAGGTACCAATCCATTTATCCCTCCAAAATTTTGTATTATTACCATTCCCAATATTTTTGCATAAGCCTTTATCAAACCAATCAACATTGTTTTTATAAGGGCTAATCTTACCTAAATCCCTCCACCAAAGAGACGCGTGCCTCCGAGTATCTTGAAGTCTAGAGCTGCTAATGAGGTCGTGTTGTCCTCCATATTTTGATTGATGCACTTTTTTCCACACCCCATTTCCTTCAGTCAGAATGCGCCATTTCCACTTAGCCAAAAGAGAGATGTTGAAAAACTCCATGTTCTTAATATTGAGTCCGCCATCCTCAAATTTATTGCACACCAAGTTCCAATTAATCCATGCAATTTTTTTGCTCTCACTTGTCCCTGCCCATAGAAAATTCTAAGAATCTTATTAATAGCTTTAATGACCTTTAAAGGGGCTTTGTAAAAAGAAAGATAGAAGATAGGAACTCCTGAAAGAACTGATTTTGCCAAGACCACTCTCCCGCTTAAGGAGATCCATTTATTAGCCCAAGACCCAAGTCTTTTGCTCAAGATATCAAGAATAGGCAGCCAAAACTCAAACTTTTTGTTGTTAATGCCTACCACGATGCCAAGGTACTTAAAAGGAATAGATGTGGTCCTACAATTCAAAAAGTTCGCTGCCTCAACAACCCTCTCTTCTTCCACACTAATCCCAAAGAGAGAGCTCTTCAGAAAGTTTATCTTCAAACCAGAGATAATTTCAAAATTTCTTAAAATACATTTGATAGCCCAAATGTTCTGCTCCTTGAAGTCACTAAACACCACGGTATCGTCTGCATATTGTATATGAGTCACTTCACACTCTCTATTTCCAACTTTAAAACCCTCAAATAATTCGACCTCCTTAGCTTTCTTTATTAATCCAGTTAGTCCCTCTGCCCCTATCAAAAATAGAAAATGAGATAAAGGGCCGCCTTGTCTCAATCCTCTTTGCATCGGAAACTCCTCTGTTGGACAACCATTGACAAGAATCGAGGTGGATGCTGACTGAAGACATTCCAAAATCCACCCCTTCTATTTTTCATTAAACCCAAGTTTTTGCATCATTGCCAATAAGAAATCCCAACTCACGCAATCATAGGCCTTTTCAAAATCAATTTTGAAACCCAAGCATTCCTTCCGAGATCGTTTCGCCTCATCAATGGTTTCATTCACAACAAGAATGCTATCAAGAATCTGTTGCCCCCCAATGAAAGCCGATTGTTCTTCAGAGATAATCAAATTCATAACCGATCGAAGCCTATTAGCGAGGATCTTTGATAAGACTTTGTACATACACCCCAAAAGAGAAATTGGCCGATAATCTTTGATTGCTTGTGGATTGTCAACTTTAGGAATAAGCACAATAAAAGAAGGATTATAACCCTTCACCAACTTCCCTTGCTCGTGAAATTCACAAATAAATTTGATGAAGTCGCCTTTCATCACATCCCAAAGTTCCTTTAAGAACTTGAAATTAAACCCGTCGGGTCCCGGGCTTTTAGTACCTCCACAATCCCAAACCGCTGCCTTTATTTCTTCCTCCGTGAATCTCCTCGATAGATCTCTATTTTCAAACTCCCCAATCTGCTTGAAGTTGACATCCCCAAGAATAGGCCGGTCCCAAGTTTGCTTAGCAAATTGCTTTTGAAAATGTTGCTTAATTTCCCTCTTGACATTTTGTGGTCCTTCCACCCACTGTCCCCCTACTTTCAAACCAAAAATGTTGTTTCATTTCTTCCTCCAATTCATACATGAGTGGAAGAATTTTGAGCTTGTATCTCCCTCTCTAGCCCATTTGTTCCTCGCCTTTTGATGAAGAAGACTTTCTTTAGATCTCATAGCTTGACACATATTCCCGCATGCCTCTATCCTCTTGCGAGTTTCCTCAATTGAAAGACCACCAGATTCCTCTTTGATGTCGAGAAGATGAATATCCTTCTTTGCCTCTTGCATTCTCAGATCGACGTCGCCAAAAGATGATTTATTCCATTCTTTGAGCTTGCTTTTATGACTTTTAAGTTTTTCCTTAAGCACAAAGCCACCCCATCCATCAAACTGCAATAAGGACCATTGGTTCTTCACAAAGCTTTTAAAACCAGGATGGTCCATCCAACAATTAAGAATCCGAACAGGCTTAGGGCCCCAATCTGAAATGCATTCTTTCATGAGCACGGGGCAATGATCAGATACTGATTTGTCCAACGCTCATTGTGTAACATTTGGCCAAAGATCAAGCCACCCCTCACAAAAGAGAAATCTATCCAATCGACTCCTTGCTGACCCATTGTTTCAATACCACGTGAAACTGCGACCAATAAGTGGGATATCCAAAAGGCCCATATTAAAAACAAAAGACCTAAACTTGTTGGAATCGATTGAGTGGGAATTAGCAGAAATTCCTCTTCTTTCATGATCAAATAACACCGCATTGAAATCCCCTGCCAAACACCAGAGAAAATTATCTCCTAGTTGATTTTTTATTTAAATGAGAGAGTCCCACAACAACCTCCTTTCACCCAAAACACACGGGGAATAAATGTTCACGGTCACACATTTTCTTGACGTACTACTCCAATAACCTGACACCAAAAGAAAACCAGCTCCTTCTTGAAAATACTCAATTTTGAAGCTATCTTTTCGCCAAATTGACAGAATTCGTCCAGCTGTGCCAATTGCACCAACAGATTTCCATTCACACTCATCAGAACCCCACAAATTAAAAACATCCCTATCCAAAAAAGTCTCTGCCTTAGTTTCTTGCAAACAAAGAAAATCAATTTCATGCTTCCTAACAAGATCCCTGACCTCTCTTTTTTTGATTTCCCCCCCCCCTAAACCTCTTATATTAAAAGAAAGCAACTTCAGTGAGAATTAGCTGCAATCTCACCTCCCTCCTCATTTTTTGAGTTTTTGATTTTTTCTTCCCAATCCCTTTTCCCTAACTCTGCAACTTAGCAATAATCTCCTCATCATTCCCTTTACCCATCAACCCTATTTTCTTCCCAAATTTCCACATCTCTTCTGCCTCCCAATGAAAAAAAATTCTTTGAAGACTCTTATTGCAATTAATTATATTGCTATCACTGATAGAGTTGCTAAGCTCGGGTTCTGCAAAATTACCTTTGTCCTTAGCAGAGGCACCTTTATTCAGCGACTTGAAATTATTCCTGGCACAAATGACTTCCTTCAAATTCAAATGAATACCTCTGATCTTCCTCTTCTTCTTTATAGGTTTCTTTCCCTTCAGTTGTAGTGCATGAGCTTTAGGAGTCATCCCTTCAAAAGAAGAAGTTTGTGTTGCTGTAGAATCACCTATTTTTTTTTTAAGCTTTGAATTCTGATTTTGGCTAATATAAGGGGGTAAGTCTGCAGTATAGGACTTTTCCACCTCTAGCTTATTACGTTCAATGCCAAATTCAGATCCTTCACTAGGCTGAATGTTGGGCTTTTGTGAAATATCCTCTTGAATCCCCTCAATCCTTAAAAGTAAAGGCCCATTGTTATTAATTTCTTTTCTTTCAACTTCTTGGCCCAACTCCAATATCCAATTAGAAACTAGCCCACTCTTGTTTTCATTTTGCAGCCCCAATGTATTGGGTTCTTCTATATCAATAGGTGTGCCACTTACTTTAGCTTTAGAATTCCCTGTATCAGTTCTACAGATTTTCTCTGCCTCAGAGCTTGATCTTTGACTAACGCCTCCAATCCCATTCGATAGCACCTTAATTGCGCCACCTTTTCCCATGTCCTTACTATCCACCTCAAGAAACGATTCCTCTACAAAATCCACCTCGTCATCCTCCGAGTCATTTTCACCGGATAGAATGCAGCCCGGAAACTCGGATTCTGACATATCCTCATCGGAAACCCAGTTCTTCATCACATAATTTCTTCTTTCGTTTGAACGACAGTGAACAAAAGTCTCCTCTGTAATTCTAACCTGATGAATCTTATAATCAATCTTAACACAAATAATTTCATTAATCCAGGCAAGCATCGAGGTTTCAATAAGAATTTTTGCAACATCGAGACGATCCCTTCTCTCCGTTTCGGTACTAAGTTTGACCAGGCCACCAAAATCGGAAACAAGCTTTGAGAAAAAGCCTTTGTTCCATGCCTTGACCGGAATCCCTACTACGGATAGCCACACCGATCTCCTCCTCGTCTCTAGCTTCGGTGACCATGGCTTATACGATGCAAATGTCATATCCCATCATATTTTGTTTTCGAAGATAAGCTCTGAAATCTCCTCGCCATCGTCGAAAGTTATGAGGAAACGCCTCCCTCCTAAAAGTCTCGCCTGAACCAAAAATATCCCTTCCTCCTGAAATTTTTCTTGCAAAGAATCTCCATCCTCTTCGCTTCTGATGTCCACTACAAAAGAACCTTTAAGCCAGTCAAGGTCCTCAGGTTTTGTGGTAAATTCCAACACTTTCCTGGGATTCATCATTTTCTCATTATCCTTAACCTCTTTCTTGTATTCAGTAGGTTTTTTAAGAATGTCCGCAAAGCTTTTGCCCCTGGGAAGAAACACCTTTTCACTAGAGAAGTTTGAAACCTTCCTCCCCTTCTCAGTTGAGGGTGCATTTTTGTCAAATCTTGCAATGTTTATCCAGATCTTGTACTGCCCAATCCATAAATCTCCAAGAAGTCTTTCCAGTTTTCTAATGTCCCCAACCTCTTGGTACTTTACGAAGCCAAACCTGTTTCCTCTACGATTCTTCTTCTCTGGAATCATAACTTCACGGACTCTTCCATATCTAGCAAAGACTTGCCAGAAATCCGCCGCTTTCCAACCCTCCGGTAGGTTCGTAAAAAAGAAAGTGTAGTCTCTCCTCCCTGTGCTGTCCATCTGGCCCTCAACGTTATTTTTGTCTTCTTTGAAACGTGAGAGCTTATTGATTCAGTCTTAGAGACCTTTCATCAAACACTTGGAGTGCCGGTTCAGTTTCACCTCTCTAATCCAGAAGATTATTCGTCTCTTGCCCCAAAAGAAAGAAAAGATGTGCGTTGCTCAAATTCTCGAGTCTTCAATCACCGCCATATCTCCAATCGCAATTTGTGCGTGTGTTGTGTGTGTGTGTGTATAAGTGTATCCGGAGACCCTCTAACCTAATCTTATGAACCTATCATCTTAACGATAGATAGGCGAACTGTTTAATTAATGATCAATAGCCAGTGACAACAACATAGCTTAAGAAGCGTAAACTTTACATAAATATCCTCTTTTATAATGGGGCAAATTAAAGTCCAATATGTTCTAATCCTTGAGATGCATTCAGGCAAATCAAATAAAATATGATGGAAAAAAATTGAATAGTTAAAACATTCTCCACGTATTTAACATGTCATGTCATATAGATGTTTTAAACACGAATTCAGAGAACTATAAATGTCTCATTTTACTTATGTTATATACAGATTTTTCACCCTACATTGTTGAAAGCATATAAAAATTATCAAACATGTAAGCAAAGTAAGCCACATATATGACCATACTCTCAAAATTTGTCCTTTGATTTAAATAAGAATTGTTTTTGTGCTGTTAAAACTAAATGCCATCATACATATTCTGTAGGTCTTGGTTCCGGGTTTCCAACGGTTACACCTTCTTTGAGCGCCAATGTTTCAACCAATGCAGTCATCTTTTGTTGGGCCAGCAGCCCAGTACTTGATCGTAGCTTTTTCACCAGAAGAGGCATTAGGCTTACATCATATGATGCGCCTCTAAGCACTCAATTTAAGATGTTTAAGAAGTATCTAAACTCCCTATGTTCCACACCAACAGGTTTTCTACGACCGCAACTAATTACCCTCGCAAACTATATGTTGTACCATAGTTTCTCAGTCGTATATTGTTTGATATCGCGGCAGACTCTCTATTCATATTTGGTGATGCTGAATCAAATGACATTGGTATAGAATTGTCATCTCATCTAAAAGCTTAAGCTGTTAGAGAGGGTACAAATTTAATTATTATATATTATCTCCAACACGCCCCCTCACGCGCAGGCTGTAAATCTTTTTATTACGCCTGTCACGTGACACATTTTTGATAATCGAGGTGGGGGTGGGATTCAAACTCAAAACCTCCTCCTTGGCCTGAGCTCTGATAGCATCTTGAATTGCAATCTCATCTAAAAGTTTAAGCTGTTAGATAGGGTAGACATTTAATATTTATATATTATCTCCAACAATTGGAATTCCGCTGACACAAGGGATATCTATCGAAGAAGTTAGGACTTATGTGAAATTTGTCACTAGAGCAACCGTCAAAGCTACACAAGTAATAAAATGAACCCGGAGAAAGCGGTCAAAGTAAAATTTATCACTAGAGCCCGGAGAAAGCGGTCAAAGTAGGTCCCAAAATGGAGCCTGAAGTGGAAGCCCAACTGATCCCCATCTTGAAAGAATTCCACCACATTTTCGCATGGGAAGGCGGACCGCCGGGGCAAATCAGCAATAAGGTATGTGAACATTTCCTTAACGTGAAACCCGAGGCCAAGCCAGTCCAACAGAAAAAGAGGAAAATGGGCCCAGAGCGCAATAAAATCATCCGGTCGGAAATTCAACGACTCCTCAGCCTAAGGCAAATCAGATAAGTCATCTACCCTGAGTGGTTAGCCAACGTGGTCCTAGTCCCAAAGCATGGGATTTCACGAACCTCAACGACTCATGCCCCAAGGATTGCTATCCTCTCCCAAGTATTGACCAACAGGTAGACTCAAGAGCGGGCTGCGCACTCTTATCCACCCTGGATGGGAACCAGGGATATAACCAAATCCCGATGGCCATCGTAGATCAAGACAAAACTAGTTTTATCACTGATGCTGGCACCTTTTGCTACCTGGTGATGCCCTTCGGACTAAAGAATGCAAGGGCCACTTATCAACGATTGGTAAGCTTAATGTTTGCAGGACTCATCGGAAACACGATGGAAGTCTATGTGAATGGTACGGTCGTTAAAAGTCGCTCCGCCAAGGACCACCCCGAGGACCTACGAAAGGCATTAGCCATCATGGACCGATTCGGGATGAAGGTTAACCCTAAGAAATGCTCCTTCGGCATCAGATGGGGAAAGTTCCTAGGATACATGGTTACAAAGAGAGGGATAGAAGTCAACCCCGAGAAGGTCGAAGCCATCCTAGGGTTACCTACCCCAAAGACGGTTACAGATGTGCAAAAGCTTAGAGGTCTAATAGACTCCCTGAGCCGATTCGTCTCCAAATCGGCCGAAAAAGGACTTCCATTCTTCAAAGTGCTACGCAACATCAAGGAGTTCCAATGGACCCCGCAATGCGAAGAAGCTCTCCAACAACTGAAGGATTATATGGTGAAACCTCATTTATTACTAGTGAAACCGGCGCCACATGGAGAGTTCTTTGTGTACTTATAAGTCGGAGAGGAGGCCGTAAGTGCGGTACTAGTCAAGGATCAAGACAAGGAACACCGATACTAGGGCCAGATGTCCCAATACTACAATGCGAAGGTGAAACCCAGAACTTTTCAAGTCGGGGACCTAGTGTTGAAACGAGTCGGAGCATTCAAAAATGTAGGCAAACTCGAGCCACGATGGGAGGGACTATATAAGATAGCGGGGATTGTCGGGCCTGTGACCTATCTCCTCGCTGATTCTCAGGACGCCATCCTCAACAATACCTGGAACGCTTTTAACCTTAGAAAGTACTATGCATAATGTAACGAAACAACTTTGTACATAAATAAAAATTATTTGTATATAGATGGTGCCTTTACGATACAAGGGAGATAAGATTGCCCTACAAAATAATGACTACAGGCCTACGAGTCATTTTCGCAATCTAACCCAAGGGGCCATCTTACACAAACCACGAGACCCCACATACTAAAGGTATATCGGACCGCAGCCTATACAAAGGCCCTTATACCAACAAAACACTTATACAAACTAAACACCTTCCATGGGACGCTTTCCCTCCTTGATCAGACGACGGCGGTCCTCCGCGGACATATGATTCGGATCTCCGATAGACACAGTCGGCTCCTGCGGAGAAGGAGCCTCTGGGAACACCTGACGGATGTTCAACTCTAGAATTACCACGTCCGAGGGGAATCCTGGCAAAGCCTCTACTGCGCCCTGGCACAAGTGATATCCCATACGGACTAAATCGCGCATCTCCTGCGCAAGGGACTCGCGAAGGACAGAAGGCCCTGCAATGCCCAAAACCGCTTGGACCCAGGCCACAACTAGCGCCACTTCATGAGCACGAGTTAACTCCAGCACTCGTAAGGTCGCTATATCTCTCTCTCCTGCAGCACGTAGCAATTTTTCATCAACGGAGCGAGCTTGCTCCCGGAGATCACCCAACCTGTCTTTTAAACTTGCCACCCGGGCTCTTTCCATCACCAAACGGCGCTCCAAATCCCAGGATTTGTCCCGCTCTGCCTGTAAGATAGCGGCATGAACCTCCTCGGAAGTCTCCCGGTCGGCTCGCAATTGATCTATCTCCCCTCAGACCTCCAGCAAACCCTGCTCCAGCTCATCCCTACGACGATATACCAACTCCGTGTCAGAGGATAATTCACCCCTGTATCCGATAACATTCAACACCAGATAGATCTGCCGAAAAATAAGGGCATAACTACGAAGAGCCTATAAAGGTTAGTATCACGCAAATAAGAATATACTATTACCTCGCATAAATCTTTGCAGGCTAAATCCTGGAGGCCCGACAAGGGCAGCGACTTCATAAGCCTGCAATCCGTGGCGTTTAACAGACCGCTCAAATAGTTACAACAAAAGCTAACCGTCCCCGAGACGGAGGGGGACAAAACACCACCTCCGAGTAGCTCTGACCCCGTAACGGGAAGATTCTCTTCAAGGGGCGGCGGCGGAATGCGGTCGGGACCCCCTCAGAGTGGCGCAGAACCTCCCACAATCGGAGACAAAAGACCCTCCTCAACAACATATACAATCCTCGTATCTCCCCAAGAAGAAGAATACGACACCAACGGAGGTAATGGAATATCCACCTGCGCAAGTGCAGCTATCGGATCATACTCAGGAGCCATAGAACTCACCGGGGGGGCTGCCACGGGCGAATCCCCCACCCCCGAGGGGCCTGCTAACACGTCAAAGCTAAGACGCTCGGACGATTCATCATCCGAAGCGTCATACCCACTGTTTATTGTCTCTCCTAGGAAAGCCTCGTCAAAAGGCTCAATGGCAAAAGCTCTCATATCCGCCCCTGGTAAAACGAAAAAAGTAATATGAGTACGAGGACATCAAAAGGTGACACGAAAGGATTGCAAAAGAGAAGAAACTAACGAAAGAAGAAATTGCTGAAGAGAGGCTGTTGAGGAAGATTGAAAATCTCCACCTCCTCCTGCAAGCCTGCCATAATTAATGTCTCCGGGAACTCCAGTAGACTGTTGATATCGTACACCCCCGAGAACAACCCGCCATTGGACAAGGTGTCCCACTCTCTCCTCAGAGTCGCTTCGTTAGGGGTAATATAACTCAGCTCCCACTGAAGTGGTATCCCCCACGACCTGGCTGATAGGCCACTCGGCCGGACAAAGAAGAATGCCCTCTTCCAATCCGTTCTATTATTACGTGAATTGGATACATCCAGAAATGGCTTCCTCTTGTCCCGATGGGCCAAGCTGAAGAAAGGGAGACCACCCGAGCACGGGCGAAGGTTGAATATGGCCCCTACCCGATGAGGAGACAGTGGCAACCTTAGCAACTCGGAGCACAAAATATACTCCACCAGATAACGGTAGGAGTTGGGAGTCAACTGACTCGGACACACTTGCCAGTATTGAAACAAAGTTTGAAGGAAAGGGTGAAAAAACACCCGCAACCCGCACCGCATTTGCTCCCGATATACGGTAAGATAGCCCGAGGGAGGATCATAAGCCCTCTACTCGGGGTGCGGTATTACTATGTCATATTTGTCGATATCAAGGTTGTATGTGGCAAAGAGTGCCATGACAGAGGCACCATTTTCGATTCCAACAGCAGTGCCAACGCGCCCTCGCCCCATCATCCGCTCGGGTTCCAAAACAAGCCTGGTATACACCGACAACTCGCCCACCAACTGATAAGGATCACGGCTCGTAAACACATTGCGAATATGGTTAATACGATAGAGATCGTCCTCCGGGGACATAGCCGTGGCCCTCGCAGAATTACTCCTCCCACCATGCACCCTACGCTCACTATGCCTACTCCCCTGAGTCGAATTCTCTGAGGCCGCACGACGCACTCCTAGCAGTAAGGAGGGATTCTGGGCAGAACTCCGAGGAGAGTGGCGGGACGAGGAAGAGTCATCCTGCTCGAAAAACGGAGGCATCATCTTGATAAGGTAAGTAAGTTACTTGCTTTACTTGATTTTCGAAGGAAAACTTAGCTTTTCAGAAATATTATGATGAGCCTTTAACGGTAAAAATTTTACGTAACTTTGACAAAATTACTGAACAAGTATTTATACTTTTTCCAAAAGAAAAAAATATAGAAAGCTTGAGCTGTCTAAACTAGTTAATGGGATACACGTGTCCGATGATTTTCTTTCTTAAGAAAATAGGGCGACATGCCAAGCGACACCTCATACTTCATTTTTGACCTAGTCAGCAAGCTTTTCCTATTATTTATTCTAAATCGGTAAAAATAGTGGCCAGGTCATTATACTTACTCAAAAGGGGCGAAAACTTAAAAATGACCTTGTTCATTAAAGAAAATCTGAGAAGCCCTCGGAAAAGCTTACAAGAGCAGAATGTTAGAAATGCATAAAATAGAAAGTACATAACAGAAAAAAAAAAAAGAAAATCCTATTCTAAATCCCCGTACTTTGAGGAGGCGGGGGCGGAGTGGGGAGGGGCTCCTCGGGTAAACCAGCGGACGGACTCGGAGACAGAGCCCCACCAGAGCTACTTGCCCCAGGAGCAAACGCGGCCGGAGGAGGTGCGGGAGAATTCCTTGGCATCATCACACCATCGAACATCTCCAGAATATTCTGAACCTTCTCAGGAGATGGCCTGCAAGTTTCTTGACGTCGAAGACACGGCTAAAGTTCACCCCCGAAGGCACCACCTCGCGAGCCAAAGTAGCGCAATCCAAGTATCCCCATAGCATGTGCCCGAGTGTCTCCCGAGCAGACAAGGAAGTGTATTGGCGTTCCGCCTCCGCTGCTGCTCGCTGAACGACCTCATCAATCTAGGTTTGCACATCCTTCTGTGGCACTACCCCGACACACTTCAGCTCCACCAACTCATTTATCCGTGATTGGAGCTCCCGTTCCATCTCCAACCCCTCGGACTTCTCTTTCTCTAGAGCTTCCACCCGAGCACGAAGAATCCCCTCAGACACCGCCTTCTCCTTCTCCAGGCAGGATAATTGTGCCCGGACCACCTTCTCGGACGCCTCCATCTGGTCGTGAGCCGATTGCACCCGCTGCAAGGTAAGGCGCATCACCTCATTTACCTCCTGGTCCTCTTTCCACCTGAAGTCGTGGCCCTCCAGCTTGGTACGAAGAACCGCGATCATCAACTCGGCCTCGTGGAGTCGCGCCTGGAGAGAAGCCACCTGCCCCCGAAAAGTACCCACTTCCGCCACCTCCTTTAAATGGCGCTGCTCCACAGTGGTGATGACCTCCCGAGTCTTTTTGGACTACATGGCGGGAAAGGGAGTCTAAGTAAGAATGCAACCGCGATGAAGATAAAACTACAAGATCACAAGTACTTACGATAGCTTCCATCCAGATGCTGCTGGCCCGTAGGAAATGATACCCCTACGCAGGCGCGGAAAGAGCAGAGTTCAAGAAGTGAAGAATATCGTGATAGGCTTCCCCCACGGTCGGTGGCTCCTTCTCGGGTACCGGGGGAAAAAGATTTCCCTCGGAAGCAGACCTCCGCAGGGTAGCCCTCTTCGGGAAATTGGCTATCGGAGGAGGGATAGTCGTAGTGGGAGTTACGGTCACTGCCTCCGTCACGACCGCCTCAGGAACCTCCATAGCGGCCGAGGAACCCTTTCCCCTGAGCAAAGTTCCCAACACCTCCTTCTTCACCTCTAAGTCCTTCAGCAAGTTAGCAGGACTCTTGAAAATCCCCTTGTGACCCCCCGATGGCTCCTCCGGGTGCAATTGTAGCAGTTGAGCAAACAAGTCAGCCCCCGGGAACATGGGAGCATTTCCCTTATTGATTACCGTTGCAAAAGCAAGAGATATAATTGAGTAACTTTGCGGAGTAAATTCGAACATGATAGCATAGATAGAATCCTAAAGCAGAGTAAACAGAGGTGAGAAAGAAACTTACGAGGAGAAAAAGGGGAAGGGTCCCGGGAAGAGATGAACACGACATCTGGCCCCGCAGATAAGGGCTCTTCTTCTTCCGCTCATGGAGATGGCGCCTCCTTGGAGCTCCTCGAAGAACTGCCAATGTTGGACTCGGGAGCTGGCACCACGACCAAAGCAGACATAGGGTCTACTTGTCGTAAAGGAACGGCCTCCAAGCATACCCCCTCAACGTCCACGAAGGGACGCGGGATGTCCTCGTGAACTTCCTCAGCACCCGAATCCATCCCTGTCTCTCCGGGAGACTGCACTTCCCCTCCCTCGTGATCTCCCCCCTCGGAAGCTTCACTGTGCCCACTCGGAGCCGCTTCTTCAAAAGTAGTATCTCGCCATAACGTCCTCTGCACCACACAAAGACGGGTAAATATAGAAATAAGACGCCCATTTACAAACAACACACGTACGAAATATACCTACGAGCACAAAGAAACTACTCGGAGAAAGTAGATGCAAAAAAGAAAACAGGAGAACAATAGAGAGAAACTCACTGAAAGCGGCCAAACCCACGGCCGATACGGAAAGCGGTTTCTCACCTTATCATCAGTAAACACTACGTGGTGAAGCCCGGAATTGTCAAACAACTTCGGAAAGTCCTCCGACTCCATTAGCAACTGCTGTGCAATCACCAGGGAAAGCACCATGTCCTGATCCAGGTTACAGACCGGAGTCGCACCCTCCTTCCATGCGAATAGGCACATTCCACTTCCCTCGGACAGGCTTCACATAGAAGAACTTATCATTCCAAACACTGTGCGAGCTGATCGTTGCACGCAGGATCCTCTTCGTAGAATTAGGCGTGCTATCCCGATGGCGGACGTGATAAAATGGGTATCCACCGGGGGACACCCCCGCATCAAAGATGGAGAGGAAATGGTCCACTCCGCACTCATACCCCTTGACGTGGCACCAGAACACGTAGATGCATAGAGCAGCAAACCCATTGGGCACCAATTGACTCGGACAAATGTCGCAAGTCTTGAAAACTTCATAAAAGAAGGGTGGCATAAATGAGGGCCACCCGTAATTCACCTGCGCGAAATACACCGTGAGCATACCCGCGGGAGGATGACAAGCACTCTGATCCTCAGTGGGAATGTGAACAGTGACATTCTTCATAGCGGTCCCCGTGGCCTTGAATAGATCTAAGACCTTCTCGTAAGTAACAACGGACCGGACCCCTTCAATTTTAGAAAAATCACGAACATGGGGCTTCTTCGACTTCGAAAGCCTAGCCTTTTTGGCAGAGGCGGCGCCGCTCCCCTCAGCAACGGCAGCCTTTCTTTTACGAGTAGCAGCAGCAGGCCCCACGAGGGGAGCAGTGGCCCTAAGAGCGGCGGAGACATCGGCGGAGGAAGTGTTTACAGAGGAAGCCATTTTTTTTTAACGAGAGGACAAAATTTGAGAGAGATGAAAACTGCTTTCTTGCTTAAGAGAGTTGAAAGAATTGAGAGAGTTTGAAGATTAAAGAAAAAGATGAAGTGATGGGAATGGTACGGACGGGCCTATTTATAGGCAACAGTCATCAAGACGTCCCCCGTTTCCCACGCCCCACGTCTCCACTCATGAAGCGACGTGTCCTTCCACGCGCCAGCCGTTGCTAGAGATCAACGGACGGATGAATAAATACCATTTAAGGCATCTAACGGTCAGAAAGAGCCGTTACAGTTATCTGGACCATTGCTTCTCAGGGACAAAAAGGTAATTTTCTTACGGTATTTTAAATATATACTTATATACACGTAATACCCCCGGAAATCCCAAAAAAGACAGGAGAACTCTCCTCCCCTCGTAAAATCATCAAAAAATAAATGAGCAAAAAGGAAAAAATCATATCCCTTCGGAAAAATCTTGAAAAAAGGAAAAACAACACTCAGGGCTTCTTATCCCCTCGGAAAAATCAAAAATTAGTGGGAAAAGCTTCGCTTTCCTCGTAAGATGACCACGAAGAATGGGCAAAGAGAGAAAAACACAAAACTCTTCGGCTTACAAGAACCACAAGATTAAAATTTCCTTCGCCTCTACGATGGCGATTGAAATTTGGGGGGGGGGGCTAGTGTTAACCGTATAAAATAAATATAATATTAAAGATAATATTAGTCCTAAATAAAGTGGATTAATAAATGGACAATAATATTGTCACGAGTACCTCCGATGAGTTGTACCCACTCCCAACGAGGAGGCCCATCATCGGCTGTGACCAATACCGCTCGGATACTAACCCATAGCGGTACGAGTGGCCATCCGACGAGGGCACCTAGCATCCCTCGGAAAGTCACGATGAATCAAGACCAGATATCAAGGCGGCATCGGATAAAAAGCAAACCCGGATGGATCTGCCTGATTCCGATATCCATCAAGACGCTGAGCAGGGCCCCAACGGACTCCCGAGTCCCATAACCTTGACAAGAACGCCTCCTTGCTATACACTCCCAACACAAGTGCCCTCGGAGCAATGCCCCAGACGGCCAACTCAATGAATGAAACCGCACATTGATGCAAGAACCAAAGAACAACACTTTCCTGGTACTTGGAAAGAGAAAAGCCTATCCACGAAGGCTAAAACACTCCTCGGAGTTCAACTCACGGGTGAACACCCCCCCGGAGAAAATGTCCAGAATCACTTACTTCGGGATACCCCCCTATCGGAGCAGCATTATCCCTAAGAGGACACCCAAACTTGACCCTCAAGTCATTACTAAAGGCAATAAGCCCTCGGAGACAAAGAAGTCGGCTTAACCACCTATCGGAATGAAGGCAAAACCCCTTGGAGGAATATCAAGCAGCACAGTCAGCACTTTGTAGATCAAGATAGACATTATCTTATGGATTGGTGTACCTAGTAACACATGTACTCATCCTAAAACATGTCAACATGCATAGAGGTACCTGTCCCTAAAAATTTCTATATAAAGGGAGGTGATCAATTGAAGAAAAACAACTTTCAAGACACAAACATACAACAGGAGTGAAATATAGTGAATAAAGGAAGGAATGTTCTTGTTATTTTGTCTCTTTTAAAATAGCATTTAGCTTTTGAACCACGGGCAAGGGTGTTCCAACCCAAATAAATAATTCAGTTAATTAGGTCATAATTCCAAACCTGTTAACATTAATTATTGTTTTTCCTTATGCACTTAATTAATCTAGTTCTACAGTTGTGATTGTCTTTTGTTATTATTCAGGAAATAAATGTGTCATAGGTTGATCACTCAAAGTTTCCATAAAGAGAAGTTTCCTTAATTAAAGTGAACCGCTCAACATATAAGGAAAGTGGTGTTCGAGTGCAACTAGGAAACATCCAAGTCGAGTTCTGATTTGAAGAATGAGTCTTTCCTAAGTTATTTTACTAACAAATGAACTATTATTCAAGAAGGACGGCGAGAAAAATGAAGAGGAGTTCGACAAGGAAACTAGAGAATTACCAACCGTGTACAACACACCTTGAAGCCCAAGTCAAGAACTTATATATAGGTGTGAAGTACATCAAGACAAATACGAGACAAGAGCTAATAAATCCGAGAGATTAATTCACGAGTTGTTGAGTGTTATCTTGCTTTTGCAAAGTTTGTGAGTTGTTCAATTAGTTCTAAGTTTAGAATTGAGGGACAGCAATTCTTGTCTGCTTTGTTGAGTTCGATCAATTGGAGAGTGAGGAGCTTGAGAGTTGTGAGAAACACCTTTTGTTCAATTTTGGGTTTATTTATTTTCCGCTACACCGTTATTTTGGATGTTGTTAAAGTAACACTGAGAAGGGAACAACGAACACGTATCAACTGATCCACAATTTCAATTGGTATCAAGAGCCAATCACATACTCCACCGGTGTTTAGCATTGACACGACAAGATGGACAACACCAACCCCAATACCAGCAGATTGCCAGTGTTGGAAGGACCAAACAATTATGCATACTAGAAGATCAGACTTAGGGTCCACATCAAATCCATTGACCTGAGAGCATGGGAATCAGTTATGGAAGGCTACACCATTCCTTATTTGCCAAGAGATAGAGATGTTGATCTGGTACCTAAACCCAAAGGACAATGGACAGCCAATGAGATTGCTCTCTACAACTTCAATGACAAGGCTATAATACTATTTTTAGTTGGGTGGGTAATCATATGTTTAAACTTATTCAAAATTGCACAACAGCTAAATCTACATGGGATATTCTTGAACTACATTGTGAGGGAGATGTGGCTGTGAGGGACTCTAAACATAGGAAGTTGCTTCAAGATTTTGAAAAAAATAGTGATGGGTGAAGATGAAAGTAGTGATAGCTATTTTGAGAACCTTCTTGATATTGCTAACCAATGTCAAAACCTAGGATTTTTTTTCTAATAAAACCATGGTTTACAAAGCCTTCAGGTCCCTATCTACTAAATTTACTGTCAAACGAATTGCTATAAATGGGTCTAAAGATCTTGCAAATATGGATTTTCAAACCTTATTTTGGAACGGTTGGGAATAATCACATCGTTAGCATACCGAAGAGCCACCATCGGGGTAACACGTCGCCTACTAGTCAAATCATGGTTTACCACACTCAAATAAAGGCGAGACTTAGGTCATTTTTTCCCTTTCTATTGCGAGTTTATTAAGTCTTGCAAGTTGTGGCATAGCCAGCTCACCTCCAATGGCTTCATCGTTCTATCATGTTTTGTGTTTTGGTTATTGTCAAATGGCTTGTCGTGCATGGTGAAAAGGTGTTTCTCTATTTTTGAAGTCGCATTTTTCGTCAGAGGGAAAGCATTTCTATTTCTTTGCCCATCGTGATTCCAACAATATGACGATTCTGGAGACAAACATTAATTCTCATAGCAATGGGAAGGGCAAGTTTTTCTTCATAGTTCCTAAGGAAGGCGGCTTGGGATACGACTTTCACATGGGGAGTTCCTAAAGCTCCCAAGTATATTAGATGATGACATGACTTTTTTCACATGTGTTTGACGCGATGAAATGGACTCCTCCGAGTACTTGACCCTTTACAAATTAGCTGGTCTACCACGAGTGTCTCCCCTTAGTAAAGATCCTTCTTCGTTGGCATCCGATGCTGTCCCAACATTTGGTAAATTAACAATGTGTTTGTCTCCAAATTTAAGTTATTTACTTACTTTTTTAACCGTTTTTGTTTACTTCCTAGGGGACTTCTTAACCAATATGTTTCATGCCTCTCCGGTATCGGTTACCTCCATGATGTGAGAGCATGCCAATGTTCCCGATGTATGCACTTATGGGGTTCAAACTCATTCAATATCAACGGATGCAGTTTCGATGCCAGCTTCTTTATCTTGGACTTCCAGCGACACTTCTAAGGTACATGACGAGGAGGTTGTTGATTCTATGAGGCCTTCAACCTTGACGATGGATGATGATCTATAGGGTGCCGAACAAACTGTCATTCCTTTCGCATACACATCGTGTGTCGTTGATGTTGATGTATGTTTTGACCCGCAATCTGTCTTGGTGCCTACAACGTCCGCTGTCGTTTTTGCGTCTCCCTGAAGTTGTGAATATCCCTTATTCTCCTTCGAGATCGTTTTGTGATCTTTCTCCGCTATCATTCGCTCTTACTACTCCTACTAGGTCGTCCCTAAGTGAACTTCCCAGGTATTCGCCTAGAAGTTTGGGTAATTTCTTGTAAAATGTTCTCCCCTATTTTTCTAGATAAGGGTGAGGCACTCATGGCGCTTTAGCTGACTTGTCTTTCAACATGGGTAATGCTTCCTCTCCTTTTATCGATCTTTCATTTTTCTCTTTACTTACCTGCAATTGCTTTTTCTTATTCTGTAGAATATGAGTTATTACTTCATTTTGAGGGTGTCTCTGATGGCGGGGTTCTTTCCTTTTATGGCTCTCTTGTTCAATATTGATGAGAATTTTGTTCGCCCACATAGTTATTCTGACATGCCTACACTTATGGCCGAGCTGTTGGGAGACACGATGTAGGCGAACTATTCTGGGATTGCGGTTTCTGCCATCATGTATAATTCACCCATCGTATCCACTACATCCTCTCGTATCATGATGTGTGTCACTTCTTTTCTTGGGATAGATAACTCAAATCCTAGTTGTCCAAGTGTTGGTCCCTCTTCAATTACGGTATAGGTGAATGGGGCAATCAGCATAATTTTCCCGCTTTTTTGCATCCAGTCAACATATGTCCCCTCATGAGGAGTCTTTGCTTTGATTTAGCGCTGATTTACTCGCTACCATGGTAAGTCTGTCTTCACTTTCCTATGCATCCGAATTTTCTTTTATTTCTTTCTAACTTTTCTTTTTTTTATCCTGTTTATCTTCGTACATTCCCGAAGAAAAAATTAAGAAGGAGGAGGAATTTCATGATTTGTTGTCTCAACATTCTCATAACTCCTAGAGACTTGAGGATGTTCAGACTGAGTCCGAAGCTTATAGGATGGCAGTGGCTAAAAGCGTTAAGCTTATCCATGAGTTGCTCTCTGATGCCAAGCGATTACAGGCGACCATTGATGAGTTTAAGACCCTGGATCTGGAGATGAAGGTTAAGATTGAGTTTTTCTAGGAAGAAAAGCGTGAGTGGGCTCAAGAGAAGGAAAAGTTGGAGAAGGACTTGGATTTGGCGTAGCTACAAGAAGAAGACTGTCATCAAGGAGTCGGCAAAAGCGCATGTGGTTCCCCTTCCTTCCCCTGGCATTATTACGCCGAAAGTATTGCAAGACAAATTAGATGAGGTCGTTGCTCTCGCCCATCGGGAGACATTTCTACAGTGCAAGGCCATCTTTAACAAGAATTGCCAATGGGTATCTGGCAGGCCATGTTATTTGAGGTTTCGTGGAGTGTAAATAGTCCAAGGCGAATGAGCTCTTTAAACTTGATGTTGACGTATGTCGTTTGGATATCAGTCATATCAAGCAACCTATTGATATAGATAACACACGGTGTCTCTTCTGTCGTGTGAATTTCGGTTCTGCTTTCTAATCGGGTCAAAGTACGGGTGAGAATAGGATTTTCGGTACAACATACCATTGTGAATGATGTGCCAGGCAGCTTTGCGCGCCATTGCCTGTTGGACAGATTTGTCATTGAATATGCCTCTGGATCTTGCAAATATACCCTTATGTGTGCCATCCATCCCCCTTCCATGAGAGCTACAATAGTGCTTATCACTTCGTATTCCGCTTTTTTGACTCTACAGCCTGCAAAAGGGTGACTTGTCAAGCGTGGATGACGGCAGTTTGATTGGATATTTTGGACAAAGTATTTGCTTCTTGATTTTTAGAATGAGGGAGCTCGATTAGTTTAAACTCCTCAAATAACTCTTGTCTTCCCTCATCCTTTCCTCATTATCTTTACTAGCCCCACTAATTTTCTGTACCATCAACTACGAGTCATTGTGGATTACAGACCTCTTGATATCCCCTTCGTGGGCTAGTTGAATCCTTATTAAGAGGGCTTCGTATTCAATTTCGTTGTTAGAAGGGGTTAATCTATCCTCACAGCGAAACTTATGATTTTGTCTTGAACTTTAGTGTTTTTCAACACTATCACGACTTCTTCATGTGTTCCCAGCGATCATCCATCAATAGAGGCATGCCATAATAGCTTGTTTTGTGCGGGCTCTGGCTCTATCATTTCTATGAGGAAATCTGCTAACACTTGAGCTTTAATGGACGGATGAGGGGCATAGCCAATATCTTACTCTTTTAATTCTACCGCCTATTTTAGCAGTTGGCCCGATACTTCTGGCCTATTGAGGATTGCGAGCAGTGGATAACGAGTCAAGATGGTTACCCGGTGGGATAGAAAATAAGATCGCTGCTTCCTCATTGTTGTGACAAGGGCCAATAAGATCGCAGCTTCCTCGCTGTTGTAACAACTCTTTTGCCGGCATCGATTTCACGAATAGCGGAGGGCTTGTAAGATATTCCTTAAACTCTTCGAAGACTTTCTCCCATTGCTCATTCTACTAAAAATATTTAATGTTCCTTAGTATCTTGAAGAAGGGAAGTCCCTTCTCAGCTGATCGTGAGATGAATCTTCTTAGTGAAGCCATCCGTTTTGTTAGCTTTTGGACGTCTTTGACAGTTTTTAGTGTTGGCATGTCTACGATGGCTTTCACCTTCTCTGGGTTCACTTCTATTCCATTTTCTCGGGTTTATCTTCATTCCAAACTGGTCCATGATGGTCAACGCTCTTTTTAGGTTTTTGGGGTGATCCTCAACCCTTCTGGTCTTGACAATCGTGTAATCTACTTAAGCTTCTATTGATTCCCCAATTAAACCGGATAACATAAAGTTGACAAACCTTTGATAGGTGGATCCCGCACTCTTAAGGTTGAAGGGTATCACTATGTAGCAGAAGATGCCCACATTGGTGATAAAGCTAGCCTTGTCTTGGTCTTCTTCTGCCATTAGTATCTGGTTATACCCCTGGTCTACGTCCATAGTGGATAACAATGCACACCCTGTAGTAGAATCTACTAACTGATCTATATTGGGTAGCGAGTAGCAATCCTTTGGGCATGCATCCTTAAAATTTGTTAAATCGACGCACATCTGCCATTGTCTCCCGTTTTGGAACAAGTACCACATTTGATACCATTCAAGATGAATGACCTCTCTGATCTGTTGGAGGCTCAGGAATTGTTGCAATTCAGATCGAATAATATTATTCCTTTCTGGTCCAATGTTTCTTTTTTTTCTGTTGTACGAGTTTCGCGCCCGTTCAAACATTTAAAAAGTGTTGGAAAACCTTAGAGCTAATTCTCCCTGGTGGTCCTCCTTCCATGTGAATCGTTGATTGTATTCTCCCAATATTACTACATTCCGCCTTTCGATTTCAAGCTCCATCTCTATTCCGAATTTGGAAAGTTTTCCTTTATATCCTTCCACAACTTCTGCCATCTTCAGTTCCTCCACTGATTATACCAATATTTCCTCTATTTTTCTTTTCTTACTTGGAGGTGCTTGGCTGGTTTCGTCTGTTTCTAGGGGTATTACGTTCAGAGAAAATTCCCCAGCCCTGAATTAGTTTCCCTTGATCTCTCATATCTCTGATGGGGTGGGTAATTTGATTTTTAGATGTAATATGGAGGGAACCGCTTCAAAGGCGCGGATAGGGGGTCTTCCACATATGGCGATATACGTTCGAGGGGAGGCTTCTACCACAAAAAATTTGATACTCACGATTCGTCACAAAACACCCTATCCCCGTGACATGGGAAGGCTCACCGTTCCCAATGTCTAACAGGATTCCCCGGAGAAGCCTACTAATGGGACTTCTTCTAATTCTAACCCCTCTTTCTTCAATCCCATGGCTATGTAATTAGGCATAAACAAGACGTCTACATAACTGCCTGTGTCAATTAGGATTTTCTAGATCTTGATCCCGCACACCGTCGCCTTTATGACTAATGGGTCATCGTGGGGTATATAACCCCGTTTAGGTCTCCAGGACCAAAAGTAATATTGTGAAGTTGGGCGCTGCCGACGAAGCAAACTTCTAACCTATGTTCCATCTTTTATATCTCTTAAGATACTTCTTCTTTTTCTCGGCTATTATTACCGAGATGTCCCCTCCTTCCATCATGTTGACTATCATTCCCGATAGGGGATTATCTTCGTAGGATTAAGGTGGATGTGGAAGTCGTTGTCTATAATCATCCGTATCCGATTGCCTTATTTTAATGTTGTTGTCCTCGATGTCTGCTTTTTCAATTCAACCTCTTTTCTAGGCATCGGTTTCCCTAGCTCCCCGATAGTCATCTTCTAGATAATCTTTCAAGTAGCCCAATTCCAACAATCTATGTATTTCCGTTTTTAAGGTGGAACATTTATCGATAGTATGCCCGTAGGCTTTGTGGTATTTGCAAAACTTCCATGTATCCCTTTTCTTGTATGGTTGCTTAATGGTCAAGGGCCAATGTAAGTCTTTGCTTCCCCTCATCACATAAGCACTTCTGACGGCGTGATAGTTAGTGGTGGTAACGGTACGGGCTGGAGGTGGTTCTTCACATTGATCCTTTCATCTTTCTGATTGGTTGGGTGTTTGTCTTCTCCACCCTTCTCTTGAGTTTTACTTTTTGCTTTTTGTTCAATATCATTGTTTTCTAACTTGATTTTTGAACTTTCTACCTTCTCCATGATAATGTATGTCTCATCCTTTTGCATGAGTTCGTTCATGTCCCGTATCCGAAGAAGAATCTGAACCGGAGTCCTGGGGCCAATATATCAGATATCATCGACGGGTCAATGTTTGGGACATCTAGCGCTTCGTCGAAAAAGTATTTCATATAGTCCATTAAGGACTCATATTTCCTTTACTTAATGGTGAATAAGTGGCATGCGGACTTGGGGTACCTTCAGTTGCAATTTTCTATACAAATAAACAAGAGAATTGGTCGACGTCAGAGATCGTACCTGGTGGAAGCAGCAAAAAGCAAGCCTGGGCTCGCCCCATCAGCGTAGTTTGAAATACACGGCATATGGCAATATTCAATGCCGATACTAGGTCCATGCTGGTTGGTATTGATTTTTTGTTAGTGACCGGAAATGAGGGTGCCTAAGTATGTTATAGAAAGGGAAGGTTGTGGTATCGAATAGGAAAGAGAGGCGACTCGATAGGGAAGGAATGGTAAATTGTCAAGGATGCATTCTTTATTGACGAAACGAAGGGCGCTAAAGACAAAACTGATTCTATGAGCCGGTCTGGATTTCCATTGCCTTGTATTATCTTGGGACTATCCTTGTTGCCCGATATAGGGGCAAGTTAGTGGGTTACATGCCTTTTGGAATTATCGCTTGTGCTACTTATGGGATGTAAGAAGAACCATGGTAAATGGGTTCTTCACCGGGACTGATCGTCCTTTTCTTAGCTTGCATTTCCCTTCTCAGGCTATCTATAATGTTCCACATGAATTGGGCTTCTCCAAGTGGGTATGAGAGATTTGGTCCAGTTCCTGGGTATAATGCCCCCCTCTAACTTCATCTATTCTTCAATGTTCATAGTCCCTGAGACCATATTCTCTTCCTTCTGCCCTACGCCTCAGCGTGGTGATAGTGAGGGGTTCGATATGGAGTCTGTGTCATGCGCGACCCCTATTATTTTGGGTGATATCTCCCACGACCGGGTCGCAAAATTTGCAACCGAATCCGGTTGCTAATACGTTCAAAGGTATTTGTGACCAGATTCCGATCGCTAATACCTTCAAAGTATTAGCAACCGGACCAGCAACCGAGGTCAAGTTGCTTATACCTTGTAAGGCATTAGCGACTGGAATCCGGTTGCCAGTACTTTGACCATTATTGACGACCGAGATCCGGTCCTTAAAGCCTTTGAAAGTATTAGCAACCAAATTCCAGTTGCAAATAATCTTCAACGTATTTACGACATGAATCTGGTCGCTAATAATATTTAATGTATGGACTCCGTTCGCTAATAATGTTTAACAAATTAACACAAATTAATAATATTTTGGTAATAATTACGGAAATATTATTAATATATTTTTTTCAAAGATTTTGAATTATTGCCACAATCTAGAACAAAAAAAAAATTGTTAGTCAAGTATATTTGAATAGGTATGTCTTAGAAAATAGTTTATTTGAATAAGAAAAACGAAATAGTTTGAAGAATAAAAATAAAGAAATAAGGTAAAGTGTTTGAAGATTTAAAATGGATTGAAGAAAAAATTATATGTTGGTATAATCTGATGAAATAGATATTTTTGGAGATTTAGATAAATTGATAAGAAAAAAGGAAATGAAAAGAAAAAGTATAAATGTGGTGTAATTTAGATGAAAAATGAAGTATATATAGAATTTGCGGGAAAGTTTTGAATTTTCGGAAATTTTGAATTTCCCCAGGAATCCACCATTTTTTCGAGTTTTTGCTACCGGATTGCGCTCGCAAATATTTCGAAATTTGAAATTTTTTTAATTGCGCCAATTTTTCTTAGTTTTGCGACCGGAGTTTGGTCGCAAAATATTTTATGCCCAATTTTGCCAACAGATCCCTACTACATATACTCATAAATATTATTTGCAATCGGAATATAGTTGTAAATAACCATATGAATATTATTTGCAACAGGAATCCAGTTGCAAATACTCATGAATATTATTTGCTACCAGATTTTGGTTGCAAATAATTAGAACTTTATATGTTTTAGTTTCTTTAGTTCAATCTTGATGTGTTTGTGATTTTAAATAAAGAATCTCAATAAATACTTGAATTAAATTAAAGTTTAATTAATTTAATATTCTTTAAGTTTTGAAAGTTATAGTTGATTAACCTATATATATTATACTATTTTAAGTTCTACATCTAATCATACGTAATGGAGAGCTCGCCTCATTTGCGATTGGCATTCGTTACAAATGTTAGTATATAGGTTATTGTGATATATAGAGAAAATTTAAGTTACCTATCCAAACTTTCGCTTGTTTGACAGTTACTTATCCCAACTTACACTTTTTGACACCCGATGGTCCAAACAATCGTTTGAAAACGCCACCAAAAAGCCCATAAAATCGAAAATGAGGTCATGGATGTGCGAGGGTGAATGAGTTAGGTCGATTTGAGGTGAATTTGGTGGGTGTATAGGGGGTTAGCGCGTGGGGTGGGGGGGGTGTTGTTGGAGAAGATGAATTTTTATTTTTCAGTTTTAAATTATCAACTAATTAAGAAATTAAACTTAAAAAACCAAGCTTAAAAAATTACTAATTAAGTTTGTTGAAAAGTTTTAATTTCTAAAAATATAATTCATTTTAAGACATATTTTCTTAAAAAATATTGATAATATATACTATTAAATCTGTAAACAAAAAGAATTTACTTTATATTTAGAAGTAACAAAAAAAATGTATAATAAAATAAAATTTAGGGTGATGAATTAATTGTACATATTGCACTACACTCCCTCATATGTAAAATAACAAAATTGCCCCCTCTAATGATGTCAGCGTGATGTCATAAGGCTGAAAAGTGACATTTCTTGGCCGAGTTAGGTCGGAATGAAAGTTTGGACTGTAATGTTCAAGAAAGTGAATGTTTGGACCGTCGTGTATCAAAAGTGTAAGTTTGGATAGGTAACTGTCAAGTGGGCGAAATTTGGGTAGGTAACTAAAATTTTCCCTGATATATATATAGATGTTACACGAAATTAACATATTCATAGGTAGTCATCATGTACATATAACCAATGTTGTTCCAAGTAACATTAAGAACCAGCGCTTCAAATGATTCTATAATGTGCAACAAAACTATCTTTTGTGTTTTTTTAACTTATATGTACTTAATACTGTTGTAATTGATCTTTAAGCCAACGATATGTCTAAAATCATGGTGCGAAATGCGTAATTTAAAAACATAAATATTATTTCATACCAGATTCAAGTCGCAAATACACGGAATAATGACTGAACTCTCGTTGCTAATGGTTATAACCATAAACCCTAAATCCTAAACCCTATCGTTAGCGACCGGATAATAGTAATGGCTAGTACTATTAGCGACCTGAATCCGGTCGCAAATGGTATAGCCGTTGCTATTAGCGACAGGACTCCGGTCACAAATGAGTCAGCTGTCCCTATAAATACCCAACCCCATTCATATTGAGAATTCATTCCAATCTTTCACATGTGCTAAGGTATTCACGATTTTCCCTTATTATAACTATTTTATTATAGTTTTCTCAATAGTTTCTTATTATAATGATCACTAATTTATTTATATGTTTGGTTGTTTATTATTAGATATTGTGGTAAATGCAATGGGGGACGTACACACATAATACTTGATCTAAGTATTTTCTGCGCTACATGAAGTAAGTATTTACTTCACTTCTATGTAATCATTATTGTGTTATAACATGTTTGTGATATTTAATATAAATGATATATATACACACACACACACACATATATATATATATATATATTGATTGGTAGAATTAATTGTAACCATTTTTTAAAAATTTTCTTAGATTATAAATGGATTATCTCGCCGATAGATCTCGGATGTACGATAGGATAGATAATAATACTGGTTATTTGAAAGAACATTACGTGGTTGTGGTTTGTTCATTCATACATTATGTCTCGCAACATAAAAAAATACTTAGATCTAAGCAACCGTATTAGCTGCCCGTGCCAAAAATGCAACAATTTAATTTTTTTGATTGAAACGTAATCTATGATCGTCTTCATAAGTCGGGCTTTACGTATCAATATTGGGTATGGGTGTTGCATGGAGAGGAGGCGATCGGGACATCCAAATCGTATTTACACGATTCACCACCCACTAATATTCACATAGATAGTCCGATTCATGTTGATAATTCGTTTAGAAAAGAGGTTGTGGATGCATATTGGAGTCAATTTGTTGACGGAGACGTGCGCAACGAAGATCCAAGTCCTGACGCGAAGGAGTTCTACAATTTGATGCATTGGGGAGGATTACAAATGCACAGTAAGAAGCCGAAAACTGTGTTGCAGTTGTTTGCTGAGTTTTTGACGTGAAAAATAAATACACATGAAGAGATCAAAATCAAATCCATACTCATATCAACCAAATCTCAAAATTATTTGTTTGAGAAAAGAACCAGAGGATTTCATAGAGATTGCAACACCATATTTTTTAAATTTATATAAAGTTTATTTGTATTGATTTTTCTAGTTTCTTATTTTAACGACTCGAAATTCCATCGCTACAACTGCCATGTCGTCACTAGTAATATTTAACGTTCAATATTAGTACCCACAACCCTTCCATAGGTACTAACATTTAACTCAATAAAAAAACTTAATATTATTCAACTAATTTATGAACTTACCAGAATATTATTCTTTTCATTTTTACAATACGAAACTTGTTGTGTTGTATACCGAAAAGAAGACTTTTTCAATAGGAAAAAGAAAGATAAGTTTAAAAATGTAAATCGTTTTGCAGAAATGAAGAAAAGCTTTGAAGAAATAAAGAAACTTTGAAAAAATGAAGAAATTTTGAGGAAATGAAGAAAAATTTGAAGAAATGAAGATTGTTTGTAGAAATGAAAAAAATAAACTTTGAAGAAATGAAGAAAGTGTTGGATAATTTTTTGGACATTGAAATGAATGTTTGAGGAGGAGGAAGTATTTATAATGTTGGGTCAAAATTTTAAATTTTAAACTTCCCGACCGTGCCTGTCATTTTTACGGATCAACATCAACGGCTTGGCCGTCGCTATTATTCAAAATTAATGAAATTTTGCTAAATATAAGGACGGAGTAATAGTGACAACCAAGTTGTCGCTGCTATGTCTCCTACGGTTTCTACAACAGCTCGGTCGTCTCTACTGTAGTTTGAAGATTAGTAGCAACGAACTAGGCGTGGATATCACTTTTTAAAGATTAGTTGGGACGCCGTGGCCGTCGCTATTGAGCCTTGAATTTCGTCTTTTTTTATTTGCTTTATATGAATTTGATGTGTATGATTTTAGTTAAGATACTCTTAATATATGTGAAATCAAGAAATATATAAATAAGTATGCTAGCATTTGGCTTATTAATATACAAACTTATTGTTGGTTAACTAATTTATATACGACTGAAGTTGATTATATATTCGTATATGGTGTATGATTATCTTAGAAAGTTGTTATCATGAAACATGTGTGATTGATGTTCGTTACAATGTGCAAGTGTGGATGTTAGATTGATCCAATTAGTATCAAATATAAGTATATATGTATAGTCATTACGCACATCTTCATTAGGTAGCAGAGTCAATAGGAACCGGCCATATAAACGATGCTTGATTGTGCTACAAAAGCTACAATATGTGTTTATTCAACTAATTTGTACTTATTATTATTGTAATCAATTAAAAAATCAATATATGTTAAATAATCATGTGAAAAACGTATTTTACGAACATGAATAT
Source organism: Linaria vulgaris (assembly GCA_948329865.1). Taxonomy (NCBI): domain Eukaryota; kingdom Viridiplantae; phylum Streptophyta; class Magnoliopsida; order Lamiales; family Plantaginaceae; genus Linaria; species Linaria vulgaris. The sequence goes on from OX415252.1 coordinate 17,139,259, forward strand.
TAGTACCAACCACCCAGCCATCACTATTGCCCCTCACTTGCAACGGTTGGGCAGTTACTAATGTTAGGGTAAACGTGCGATCACCTGAGTGGCTGCCTATCTGTCGGCTCGGCAAGCTTCTGGTTCAACTAAGATATATAGCCGATCACCTCTCGCCATCTCTTGCCGTCAGTCTCCCTTAGATATGTGTTCTACGTTTCCAGCTCCTCCACGTATGCCTCGTCCAAGAGGGGCTTCTTCCGAAAGGTCAAACCATGGTTCTCATATCGTGCGTCGGGTGACAACCCCTTCATCTTCCCGTTATTTGGATCTCCGGTAACTGTGACTCCTTCGCATGCAACCTTCCCAACTCCACACAATATCGTCTCTATTTAGTTTTTTATAATAATCACTATAATGATAATAATAAGGAATTTAACAAAATTCCCAAGAGAAATAAAGTTATTTGAGTAAAGATACTTATGTGAAGATCCTCAAAGGGCTTACGTAGCCATTCGTGAACTTTCAGTCGTCCCACCCTTGCTTGCTCTATCGTCCTTATGTGCAAGTCCCCGTACAACTCATTAAATCAAGGTAGAGGGACATTTAGGTTCGTCTACAAATCTTAAGAATAATTATAATAAATAACTCAAACTTTACAACAATAATAACAATAAGAACATTTAATTTATAAAAATTACAAGTACAAAATTTATTATAACTTACGGATCCACTGACATAAGTGCACGGTGCAATAGGGGCCTTCTTGTCAGTCTTCCCCCCCTTCTCCATTCTCACAAGCCCTATCGGCTAACATCTTTCTCCAATTTATCGTTCATTCATGTGCTGCCCACTTGGGATCATCCTTTCCAGCGAAATAATAATTCTTCGCCCCATTAATCATGCCAGTATACCTCTCTCGGGCATTGGCCACCCATACGTCACAAAATTTCTTCCTCCATCTCTTAAGCATCTTGTATGTAGCCTGTAAATAATGAAGGTTTTGAATTTTAGGGGATTTTGTTTTATAATATTAGATATATGACACTAGATAAAATGTTTATATAATAACTTCTCACCTTAAATTTCACGTCCTGAGACAGTTTAGTAAAGTTATCTTAAAACTAGGTTAGTAACTTCTTTGTGATGTCGATAATCATCTGTATATATATATATATATATATATATATATATATATATATATATATATTGCGCGCTGGTTCTTGAAATGACAACTCATCCAACTCTATGCGGTCACGGTCTACCCAAAGTGGGACCATATCTCCTCTAGCCACTCCCTTAGGAGGCCACATCTGCGTACTAGGGGAAGTAGTAGATGGTCTTGCTCTTGCCTGTGATGACCCACAACTCGATCTTGCTACGTCACTATTGGGTACGACCCTAGAAGACTCTACAGTTGGTTGCCTAGGTATGCTACGCCTAGCTATAGACGATGTAGCGGGCGTATGTCGTGTCTATTCTTCAGCCTCGTCTGCATCGGGAAGCTCTAATTTATGTCGGATGCGTGACTCTGGAGGATTTGAGGAAGTAGTTGCGTGCTGTGACTGACGAAGGTGAGTCTCAACCCGTGCTGCAACCCCATCAGGATCAACATCTGCAGGATTCGAGTGTATCCTTATATGTATCCATGTAGGTCCGACTCACCGACCTCTCTTCGCCGCTAACCCATCGCTACTCTAACGGTAACATGTAGAATCATCTAACATGTCTAAAATCTACGTGCTACGAACTAATTCAAAATATCTAAGTTAGATCAAAGCGACTATAAATTCTAAGTTATAGAGTTTCCCTACGAATATTATCATTTCTAAGTTATAGAGATTCCCTAATGGCAAAGATGATGTTTGAAAAATAATAATTTTCTTCGAGATCTAACAGTTCTTAAAGGCATCGGCGATGTTTATAAATTAACAATTCCTAGAGACATATATAATAGCATTTCAATCAACTAATTAAATGAACGTATATCAAAAAAATAATTAATTAATTATAAAGGCGTAGAAGATGTATAAAAACCAGATTATTCTACGAGATCTAACAATTTCTAAAGGAACAGACAGTGTTTAAAAACTAATAATTCTACGAGATCTAACAATTAATAAAGGCATAGACGGTGTTTAAAAACAAACCATTTCTGAAGGTATAAACAATGTTTAAAAACTACTTTTTCAATATGTGATCTAACAATTCTAAATGCATAAACGAAGTTTAAAACCTACTAATCAAATACGAGATCTAGCAAGGCATAAATGCTGTGTAAAAACCACTATCTCTATGGGATCTAACAATCCGTAATCGCCAAAAAATAAGTTAAAAATTACTACTCAAATACGAGATCTAACAATTCCTAAAGCTATACTAACATTTCTACGTATAAATTTACTATAAAAATATGAAATATAAGACATAAATCGAAAAAATGATAAAAACTTACAAAAGCCCACAACTGCGACTACCAAATTTGTTTGAAATTCTTTTTCACCTATATATCTTTACATTGAGTAAACTCCCCATGCATGTCAAATTAGGAAATAATTCTATGTGTTTTCAATAAGCATAAAGCCCTTTAAAATGATTAATAAATGTAACAAAAATAACTTCCATAGTATACTTAATTAATGTGGTACTCATTGAAATAAATAAAGGTTTATTGTATGATAGATTTACAGTTTTTGCTCGCTATCTTTCAACATTATAGCTATTATCATTTTGGGCTTTTTATATTATGAGTAACTACAAAAACTAGTTCAAAATACCAGTAGCGTCACTACTATTTTGTGGGAAGAATCCCCGCCAAATGGCCCTTACAAACGACCATTGTGTCACTGCTAAATTATGGTGACACTGATGTAGCCCTTATTTGCCCCTCACTTGCAACGGTTGGGCAGTTACTAATGTTAGGGTAAACGTGCGATCACCTGAGTGGCTGCCTATCTGTCGGCTCGGAAAGCTTCTGGTTCAACTAAGATATATAGCCGATCACCTCTCGCCATCTCTTGCCGTCAGTCTCCCTTAGATATGTGTTCTACGTTTCCAGCTCCTCCACGTATGCCTCGTCCAAGAGGGGCTTCTTCCGAAAGGTCAAACCATGGTTCTCATATCGTGCGTCGGGTGACAACCCCTTCATCTTCCCGTTATTTGGATCTCCGGTAACTGTGACTCCTTCGCATGCAACCTTCCCAACTCCACACAATATCGTCTTTATTTAGTTTTTATAATAATCACTATAATGATAATAATAAGGAATTTAACAAAATTCCCAAGAGAAATAAAAACATTTGAGTAAAGATACTTACGTGAAGATCCTCAAAGGGCTCACGTAGCCACTCATTAACTTTCAATCGTCTCTCCCTTCTTGCTCTATCGTCCTTATGTGCAACTCCGCGTACAACTCATTAATAAAGGTAGAGGGGCATTTAGGTTCGTCTACAAATTTTAAGACTAATTACATTAAATAACACAAACTTTACAACAATAATAGAAATAAGAACATATAATTTATAAAAAATACGAGTACAAAATTTATTATAACATACCATCCTCGTACGATGCTCTGCATAACCAACGGATCCACTGACATAAGTGCACAGTGCAATGGGGGCCTCCTTGTCAGACTTCCCCCCTTCTTCATTCTCACAGGCCCTAATGGCTAACATCTTTCTCCAATTTATCGTTCATCCATGTGCTGCCCACTAGGGATCATCCTTTCCAGCGAAATAATAATTCTTTCCCCCATTCATCATGCCAGTATACCTCTCGGGCATTGGCCACCCATACGACACGAAATTTCTTCCTCCATCTTTTAAGTATCTTGTATGTAGCCTGTAAATAATTAAGGTTTTGAGTTTTAGGGGATTTTGTTTTATAATATTAGATATATAACACTAGATAAAATATTTATATTATAACTTCTCACCATAAATTTCGGGTCCTGAGGGACTTTAGTAAAGTTATCTTAAAATTTGGTTAGTAACTTCTTTGTGACAACTCATCCAAGTCTATGCGATCACGCTCTGCCCAAAGTGGGACCAGATCTCCTCTAGCCACTCCCTTAAGAGGCCACGTCTGCGTACTAGGGGAAGTAGTATATGGTCTTGCTCTGGCATGCGATGACCCACAACTCGATCTTGCTACGTCACCATTGGGTACGACCCTAGAAGACTCTGGAGTTGGTTGCCTAGGTATGCTAGGCCTAGCTACAGACGAGGTAGCGGGCGTATGTCGTGTCTATTCTTCACCCTCGTCTGCATCGGGAAGCACTAATCAATGTCGGATGCGTGACTCTGAAGGATTAGAGGAAGTAGTTGTGTGTTGTGACTCACGAAGGTGAGTCTCAACCCATTTTGCAACCCCATCAGGATCAACATCTGCAGGATTCGAGTGTATTCTTATATGTATCCATGTAAGTCCGAGTTATCGACCTCTCTTTGCCGCTAAGATATCGCTACTCTAAGGGTAACATGTAGAATTATCTGACATGTCTAAAATCTACGTGATATGAACTAATTCAAAATATCTAAGTTAGATCAAAGCGACTATAAATTCTAAGTTATAAAGATTCCCTAAGAATATTATCATTTCTAAGTTATAGAGATTCCCTAATGGCAAAGATGATGTTTGAAAAATAATAATTTTCTTCGGCGATGTTTAAAAATTAACAATTCCTAAAGACATATATAATAGCATTTCAATCAACTAATTAAATGAACGTATATGAAAAAAAAATTAATTAATTATAAAGCCATAGATGATGTATAAAAACCAGATTATTTTACGAGATCTAACAATTTCTAAAGCAATAGGCAGTGTTTAAAAACTAATAATTCTACGAGATCTAACAATTACTAAAGGCATAGACGGTATTTAAAAACAAACAATTTCTGAAGGCATAAACAATGTTTAAAAACTACTAAAACACAAGAAGACGCCATAAATGTGGAAGGCACATTGTTGGACTTTATTGGTTTTGATATAGACAAGAGATTGCGAGGAAAACTAGGCAAATGCAAGACATTATGTAAAATAATGTTATGTGACAAATTAACAGAACCAAAGTGTGTAGCTAAAGTGGTACTTTTATTAGGTGGATGAATTACTACTTTGTGTTCCATAAGACTAATGATGAACCAATTGTAATCATATATCATATGATCAATGGCTCTCGTATCTAAGATTTATACTTTACGATTAACATAATTTGAATTAGTGTGGAAAACATAAGAGTAGAAATACCACATGCTGCAGTGGTAGCATAGTGATAAGTTGAAGCAAGAGGGTTGGATTTTGGTGCCTTTATCTCTAGGTCTTCCTTATAAGCTAAGAACTATTGAAAGAGTTCTTGATTGGTAGAGACAAAAGGTTTTTCTTGGGAGCTAAGAGCAACTATGGTAGAGTCAATCATCATGGAAGGTTCCAGAAAAGAGTGGCCATTGTGAGCATTGTTAATTCTCTGGCCAATAGGTTCAGTTCACCTAGGAGGTATCCTATAAGTTGAAAACACTTATCCACATTGTGCCTATTTTACTTGCAGTGAGTACACTTCAATTTTTGTAAACTAGACTTGTTGTTATTGCCAGAAGCAAAATTGTAGCCTTCTTAGAAATGATCTTGATAAGTCTTCTATCTGGTGAAAAAAGCTAAGGTGTCCATGGATGGAGGAAGAATAGGCATTTCTAGAGTCCTCCTTTTGAAGTAAAACGGAGTAAATTCTGGACAAATGATGCAAAGGAGTGGATGGGGGTGTATTTTGGTGTAACAAATATATAATATTAGTTAATACATGAATGTTACACCTAAATCATACTTTATCGCAAGTGCACGAATCAAATAACAATAAAATGAAAGTATAATTACGAACCAAAGTATCAAATTCTAAAGTCGTGCTGAATTATTGAATGAATCACTTAAATACAAAACATAAACGGTTGTCACGGTCATTTCTCTTGTGTTTGTAGGATGTAATGATTGCTTACAAATGCTATGAATGATTTCTATACTATAGATGATTTGAATGCTTTTAATGCTAAGAATGTTAAACCTAGAATACAGTGGAAATCTATCTATAATGCAGAAAAGTAGTTATTCAATATTTCATAGTTTTGAATGCGAGGAAAAAAAACAAGTAAAGAAGTTAAACAAGTAAACTAATGAATGTTGGAAGAAATATTGATTAACTAATGTAAATAAAAGAAACTAATAAAAGAACTTAACGATTGATTGATTGGTTGTGGTTGTAAACAATAATAGGAAAGATTGTTTAGAGGTTGGGTTTCACAATGATTTAACCATAATAGTTTATAGAAAAATTACCAATATCTACCTATAGTACTTGATAGTCATTTGATGTTTGCATGTCTAATGGATACGTGACATATGGTAGGAGTTATCCTAACCATACATCTATGAGTCTCAATCACCTATCGTCTTAACGACATCAACCTAATTGTCAGTTACTTTAGAAGAGATACAAAATCGGTAATCCAATTAACTCATCTGAATCATGTTAATAAAACATACATAATCAAGATTGATCTAGTGTAATCTTGGAGTTTCACATCAGTTGCGTTCGCCACTTGAAATTCAGGGTGGCTCCGCACAGGTGCTTGCATTTTATCGTAATAAGAGTAATGTCAGTCATATATTAACTATTCAATCTTGCATTCAAAATCATCAAACACACATCAAGTAAAGCAAATAAAATATTCATAAACCAGGGTTACTTCCGTACTCTAAACAACGAGTAGGTTAGCTCCTCATAGTCATGAGTTCAACAATTAACAAAGAAGTAAATATCATGAACAAAGTAAAGAGATAACGAAAAGTTTCTCAAATCTTTTGCTATCTTCTTCTTCCTTGGAACATGGTCCGGCGCTGACTGGTTAACAAAACTAGCAGGTTGACGCATGTAAACCAGTTCAAATAGATCTCCATTTAAGAATGCGTTGCTAACATCTAGTTGGCGCAAGGTCCAACCATGCATAGTTGCAAGTGAGAGAAGAGTCCAAATTGTAACTGGTTTAACGACTGGACTGAAGGTCTCCTTGTAGTCAAGACCCGGATGTTGATTCTAGCCTTTTTCAACAAGACGAGCTTTGTACTTGTTACTTGACCCATCCGGATGCCTCTTGATACGAAATACCCATTTAGAGCCAATAATATTGTGACCGTTTGAAGATGGAAAAAGAGCCCAAGTGTCATGCTTGGTCAAGGCAGTGATTTTTTCAGCTATGGCGGCACGCCAAGTCAATAGGATCTAATAACGCCTTAAACGCACACGTTTGAGCTATATGACAGTCAATAGGATGCTTTGTTGCAAGGTGAAGCTGCTTCGGCTTAAAGATATTATTTTGAGAACGAGTAATCATAGATTGAGCCCTGTTAGAGGAGGATGGGCATTCACAACAGCGCCAAAGGCATAGGCCCAATAAGGTGGAGGCAAGTTGGCACGAGTGAGAAGCACTCGTCCCATAGTTAAAACTGTGCGATGATGGCGTTCACTTATGCCATTTTGCTGCGGGGTGTGAGGTGCCGTAGTTAGATAATTGATGCCATGGGTAACAAAATAGCATCGCAAGGCCACAAATTCCCCACTATTATCAGAGTAAAAATTAAGGATGGAGCAACAAAAATATTTTTCCGCAAGGGATCTAAACTCCACAAAAACACAGAATACATCGGACTTCGCAACTAGAGGAAACAACCATGAATACTTTGTACAATGATCAACAAGAATCAAATAATACTTATAACCATCCAAAGAAGTAGAAGGTGCAGGATCCCACACATCACCATACACAAATTGTAAAACTCGAGCTGAAACAAGTGAGGTATTGTGAAAAATAAGCTGCTGGCTTTTATTAAGTAAACAAGAGTAGCAACTGTCAATATCGGAAGTGTTCGGCGTGCATGGTAAACTAAAATTGCAAATAACTAGAGAACTAATCCGAGAGGAGGGGTGACCCAATCAATCATGCCAGCAATTTTGAGTGACATGTTCACCAACAAAGACATTAACAAGAGGACCCAACATGCCTATCCATGCCCGATAACACTTTGGGTCCTTTTGTCAAAACTCAAAAGATATAGGACACTTTTTATAATTGTCCGTCTAATATATATAAATTTGAATATTGTTATAACACACAATTATTTGTTGATTTATTATATGCATATCATAAAAAATGCAAATATACTACATAAAAGTTCGATTATAAGTCAAATTATTATATCGTTAAGCAATAACAATAAAATAAGTAAATTTAATTAAAGGTTTATTAGTTAAAACACCAAAATTAGATTGTAATTTAATAACATATTACTGTATGTGTTTACATATATATATATATATGTATATATATATATATATGACGAAATATTAAAAATTCTCGCTAACTTTTTAAAAAAAGTTAAAATGCCCGTTTTTTTTATGACTTGCCAAAATGCCCCGTATATTTAAAAAAAGATTTCAAAAATGCCATCGGCCCTTATTTGTGCCAAAAATGCCTACGTGGCTATACAGTCAACAAGTTGTCAATGCCACATCATATTTTTTAGCCAAAACACGTTTTTTACACAAACCCTTTTAATTTTAAATATTGTATTTGCACTCCAAAATAAATATATATATAAATAATAATAAACATTTATATATAAATAATAATAAATATATATAACTATTTATAAAAATAATAAATAAGTATATATATATATATAAATAATTATAATAACCATTTATATATAAATAATAATAATAATTATAAACATTTTAGCAATGTAAAAAAAGAAAAAGAATACCAAAAAATAAAATTAATCATCATCTTTATCACCACCACCACCGCCACCCCCCACCCTCGCCGTCACTGCCGTCGCGATCACCATCACTACTGTTGCCCCCAAATGCCATATTCACCACAACCACCACCACTCCCTCCACCACCCCAAAATACCCCTAAATCAAAAACCCTAATTTTCTTGGGGTGGTGGTGGCGCGATGGGTTGGTGGGGTGATTCGAGTCATGAATTGCAGCGTTTGCGGCACCGATTTGATGAGGAAGGGTGGTGGTGTGATTGGGAGAGGTGGTGGCGCCGAATAAGATGGTGGTGGTGGTGGGTGGTGGGGGGTGGTAGTGGGGAAGAAGATGGTGGTGGTGGGAGCGACAGCGGCAGCGGCGGCAGGGATAAGGGGTAGCAGTGGTACTGGTGATGAAGATGGTGATTAGTTTTTTTTGTGCCAAATTATATATTATAATGTTATATATATTTATGTTTATTATTATTATTATTCATATATATTATTTATTTTTACAAATAATAATATACATATATCTCTTTATTATTATTTTTTATGTATATATATTTTGAGTTGCAAAGTGCAATTTACTATGGGGTGTAAGTATAATTTTTAGAATTATATGGGCTTGTGTAAAAAATATTTTTTGACTGAAAATATGACGTGGCAGAGCAATTTATTGATGTGCCACTCGCTGTTAAATTCTTCACTGAAACCCCGATTGCCTTGGCTAAACTCACGGTAATTTTAGATAACAAATATAACACTTAAATTTTAGTATTCTCTGTGTGATAATATGTCTCCAACATCTATCTATCTTTTACTGCTAAAAGACTTAGGGATGTTCCATTTTTTAAAATATTGAATCACTATATGTGAAAATGTTGCACAATAATTATTAAGCCAAGTTGTTTGAACGTGTGTGTGGGTCGGGAATCCGCGGTGGCGGGATTCTGGCCCACAGATTTCGCCAGGATTGGGAGCACGACAGTGCTACCCGACCCGCACCTTGGCTGACAAACTCCCGCATATGCGGGAGTCTCGCGGGAGGCGGGATCCTTCACGGGATCCCTCAACAACGGCTGCGGAGCAACAACGATCGTCTCTGGAGCGATGGTGGCGTTGAGGGCGTCCAGAGAATCGACGGTGAGAGCCACGTAGCGGCGTCGGTGATGGTCTCGTTAGCCATGTGGGCTGCACATGGTGGTAGTGGTGGTCCAGCGGCGAAGTCTCAGGAGCGGTGCATTGCAAATTGAAGAATTCCATTAAAATAGTTGCTTCCATTTGCAGTTGATCTGTTTCTCTTATTTTTTTCCCACACAATTTTTCTTATACTTTTTTTCCTCATACCCTCTCTTTATTATACTTAATATTGCAAATTACAAGAAAAATTGGCATCTGGGATTTGTTAAAAATCCAATCTTTTTTCCAAAAATGGGGAACACACGTGTTTGTTTGGGTCCAAAAGCGAACAAGAATGGTGGAATCCGATCGAAAATAAAAAGGGGTTCAATGTCAAAGAGAAAAAAAGAAGAGGAATTGTTACACACACAAGCACTAGCTTTGGCTATTCAACAACATCAGCTTTCTCAAAGATTTGATATTAACAAAAGGAGAGTTTACCCAAATTTTTTACTTCTTCTTCCCCATTGAACAGCTTAAAAACAAGAGTTCTATCAAATTTTTCATCCAATCCCAAATTCTAATAAAATTTTCTGCTAATCTCGGGAGTTGCGGGTCAAATCGAATTTCGACCCCAATTCCCGATCCCGTCCCGTGGGTGCAGCTGTAGGAGAAAAATCCGCAGCTGCAGGGCGGGAATTTGATTACCGGGAAAAATCAAATGGGGTCGGGTCGGGTCGGGTCGCGGGAATCCGACCCAGCCCTCCCACCCGTGCGTGTATAATTTTGTTATAGGGTCAGTGTGGCCTTTCACTATTGGCAAATATATAAGGTGGGCGCAATTTAGAACCGCCCATCTGCATTCAAGCATGGTGGCCTCCCTCCTAAATACTAAACATTTCCATTAACTTAAAAGTATAAACTCTAACCATAATCACGAGATTCACGACTAGTATCTTTCAGGAAAATTAAAATTTACACTACAAGAATGGGCGGTCAATAGGGACCGCCCATTCGCGACTCACATGCGGTCGCTGATCTTCAGCGACTGCTGAAGACAACAGCGACCGCATTGGAGTCGCTCAATGTCCACGAGGACATCAGCGACTGAAATGCGGTCGCTGATGTCCTCCTGTAAATTTAGCGACTCAGGGCGAGTCGCTGAAGGCCCTAATTAGTTGGGCCAAACATTTCGGCCCTAATTGGGCCGAAATGTGGATCAAAATTAGGGCCAAAATGCCCTAATTTTGGCGGACAAATCAGCGACCGCATCGCGGTCGCTGATTTATTCCTATAAATACGAAAAAAAAAATTTATTCACAAAAACTGCTCCATTCTTCTATACCCGACGTGCCCGCCCGTTTCGACCCGACCCTACGCCATTAGCGACCTTTTCTCGAGTTTTTGTGACCCAAATTGAGTCCCCAACCCCTCAAACCCGTTTTCGCCCAATTTCCGCCGTCAATCTGTCAATTTCCGCCGCTAATCCATCCATTTTGGTCCATTTCCGTCGCCACCGCCACCGAGTCCGTCCATTTCCGCCGCCACCGCCACCGAGTCCGTCCATTTCCGCCGCCACCGAGTCCATTTTCGCAGCCGCAAAAGGTAATTCGATTTTTCCTTTTTTTGTTTCTTTTCTTAATTTTGTGTTTAATCCAAAAATAATTTATTAGATTTGTGTTAGATTTGTGTTAATTTTGTGTTAGATTGTTAATTTGTGTTAATTTTATGTTAGATTGTTAAATGTTAATTTTGTGAAGAATTATTAGTTAAATAGTGAAGAATTTAGGATTGTTAAATTAGATTATTGTATGATTAAGAAAAAAAATAGGGACCGTGAAGATATTTAGATTGTTAAATGTTAATTTTGTGAAGAATTATTTGTTAAGATTGTTAGATAGTTAAATAGTGAAGAATTTAGGATTGTTAAATTAGATTATTGTATGATTAAGAAAAAAAAACCGTGAAGATATTTAGATTGTTAAATGTTAATTTTGTGAAGAATTATTTGTTAAGATTGTTAGATAGTTAATTAGTGAAGAATTTAGGATTGTTAAATTAGATTATTGTATGATTAAGAAAAAAAATAGATTTGTGAAGATATTTAAATGTTGATTTGATATTTAAATGTGATATTTTTATTTTTACAGTATATACATATATTCGGTATGTCGTCACGTAAGACCACTAGCGGTACTGGAGGTCGAGGTCGAGGTCGTGGAGGTGGAGGTCGTAGTGGGGTATCGGGTACTGTTAGTGGTGGTAGTGTTGGTCGTGGAGGTGTTGGTGGTAGTGGTAGTGTTGGTCGTGGAGGTGTTGGTGGTAGTGGTAGTGGTAGTGTTGGTCGTGGAGGAGTTGGTGGTAGTGGTAGTGTTGGTCGTGGAGGTGTTGGTGGTAGTGGTAGTGTTGGTCGTGGAGGAGTTGGTAGTGTTGGTAGTGGCGGTGTTATTGATAGAGGTCGTGGTAGTTGCCGACCTATACGGATTGTCAGATCGGGTCGTCGTGCAGAGCCTAGTGATCCAGCTGGGCCATCCGTCCCCCCACTAGGGTCAGGTGACGGATCTACATCGAGGACACCTGCGTTGCAGCGGCAGTTATTTGTAGAGGATGAGGCGGCCGCTCCCAGAGCAGGTGATAGACCCCGATCATCAGAGTCCACAGCAGCCCAGCTGCCACGAGCACATACTTCAGCTTCAGTTGGGACTCACGTGCCCCCATTAGCCGAGTCTGGCAGACTTCAGACTCCACCACCTGTAGACGACACCGGAGCTGGACCGAGCCAGAGGTTGATCGATACTCCAGGACCGAGCCAGACTCGACCCCCGAGGGGGCCAACTATAGGGGTTACGGCGCTTAAACAAGGGCAGAAGAAGGAAGTTATAGAATTGAAACGGGGTTGTTTTTCTAAACCCCCCGGTCGTGAGATCGCGAAGACGATCACCTCACTCATTCGACAGTTTATGAGTGACTTTTGGCCCTCCTACTTGAAGGCTCCTGAGGGAGTACTGAAGGAGATGTATGCGAGATTTACGGTGAGTTTTTAATTTATTGTTTAATATTTTTTAATTTAGTATATTAAATATAGTGTTTTTCAAATATTGTTTAATTTAGTTTATTAATTTAGTGTATTAATTTATTATTTTATATTTATCCTTTTTGTAGAATGTCTATGGGATCCGGCAGTCAGAGAGGGGAGAAGTACATACGGCATACCAGAAGAAGGCGAGGGAAATTTACAAGCGTCTGATGAACAAGACGAAGGGACAGTACTTCAAGAACAAAGACAAGGAGAAGTATCAGGGCAAGAAAAAGACGTGGATGAGCGAAACTTTGGAGACTAAGGCGTCAACACACTGGGACACCGAAGATCATAAGCAGAAGTCCGCGAAGGGAAAGAAAGCTAGGCGAGGCGGTGTGGAGGACGGCGAGGCGCCCGCTACCATTTACGGTGGTTCCATTGACTATGAGGAGATTCGACGGCGACTCGTATGTTTTTCTAATTATAATTTGTAAGTTTTTTTTTTTTACATGTCAATTATAAAAAGAATTTTAACCCACTATTACTTTAAATTTGAAGGAGAGGAATCAGCCCAACCGCACGCACCCTATCAGACATGACGAGATTTACAAGGCAGGTCATACGAGGAAGGTGTCGGGCACTGGCAAAGGTACAGGCAGACCATTGAGGCGGGAGTGGAAGTCTGAGGTGACCAGACTTATTTACGTAAGTATTTTAAATTTTGTAGCCGTTTACCACTTATGAATTCTAATTTAATTTTAAAATTAAGTTTGAACTAATTTATCTTGTTAATTATCTTTGAAAATTCAACAGAAAACATACAAGAGGGAATTGAGGAAGAAAAACCCGGACGCCGTAGAAGACAAGGACTTGCCCGAATGGGACGCCGATTCGTGGAAGAAGGCCATAGGGAGGATCAAGAAGGGGAAGGTGCAGGGTATACCGAGCTATGCAGATCCACGCGACTTTGACATTGAGTACGGTAGGGAGCCATACTACAGGCGAGAGTTGCTCAGGCAGGTCCAGGAGGAGAACAGAGAGTTGAGGACGACACAGGACCCGAGAGTCGACTCCATGTTGTCCTGGCTTCAGGGTTTTAGAGAGGACATGCAGCAGACTACAGGCCGACCAGTGCGGGAGCTTCCGACAGACTTGTTCATGGGGAACGCTATTAGGAGCGGAGGCGCATTTAGAGTTCCGAGGCCGATACGTCCGAGACCAGATCCTTTTGCTCCAGGTACTTCCACTGCCACCGAGTATGTCGATGATTTTGATACTGATGAGTCGGGGAGTGGTGATGATCTCGATATGATGGATGATGAGGCAGAGGACCTTGGTGTAGATGATGAGGGTGATGTTGGTGAGGGTGGTGATGGTGTTGAGGATGCTCCACTGGCAACCCTGGATGAGATGTACGACTTGGCGGAGAGTTCTGGTGATGAGGGGGTCGTATATCCGTCTAGTGGTGATGAGGGGGGTCAGTGATCATGTGGCGGGTAGTTGTTTGTATTATTTCTTTTGAATTATGATATTCTGTTTTTTCGACTATTTCATTTTGAACTATGGATTTTTCGACTATTTCGTTTTTCGTTTTGGTAATGGTTGTGTTGGTTATGATTGTGTTCGTTTTTCGTTTTGGTTATGGTTGTGTTGGTTATGTTTGTGTTCGTTATTCGTGTTGGTAATGGTTTATGTTTTTTTTAATCAGACGAAGCACTATTAATTAAAGTGTTACAAATTTATTTGGTTTTAAATATCAATTTATAATTCTTTAGAAGGGTAATTTATATGCTAGGTGTCGTTCGTTTTTGCATATTGGACATCACCTAACAACACTAGCTATAAAAGCAAGAAAATAAAAAATTAAATGACGGTTGACTTTAAACATTTGAAGGTAAAAAAAGTCGTGATGATTATTGCCAAATCTTCTTATTCCATGGTGGAAAACTTTATGTTTATTAGTACTTAAAATTCAACCTTAATATATTTGTTCATGTTGAAACACACTTTTTGGTTATTTGTGATGAAACTTAGGTTGTCAATAGGGACCGCATCGCGGTCCCTATTGACATAAATATGGACAATAGGGACCGCACTGCGGTCCCTATTGATACTAACAATCTCAATAGGGACCGCATATCGGTCCCTAATGACATTAGCGTTGTCAATAGGGGCCGCCTTGCGGTCCCTATAAACGTTAAGTTCTCAATAGGGACCGGATTGCGGTCCCTATTATCCATATTTGTGACTTAATTCCGGTCACTACTAATATTCATACTTTAAAATCGAAATTTTAAGATGGTTTGAGGTGCCGCGTTGTTTGTTTAGTTCATAATAACCATTGTAATAGTTCAAATAACAATAATTACAACGAAGCATTGTAAATCCAAATATTATGTGAGGAGAACAGACCGCTTTGAAGATTCTCTTACTATTTTGTACGACGAATGATATTCTGACAAACTAATTTTATATACATATGTAAGTATAATGATTACTTGATCTAATGATTATACCCATAATCATATCTATTCTAGCATTAGTGACGTAAAGAATAAAAACGAATCACAACTACAACTAACTAGTAGCGTTTAGTTGTAGAACATGAAATATATCTTGAACGTTAATAACTCGCTCAATGTCAATCAAACTATGAATTCACACTAAACTACTATGAGGTTGGTTTGGCAATCATTTATTACTTCAATTCACATGTTGCAATGATTTTGGTTACTAAGAATCACAAACATACCAACATCAATATGACAAAATCTATTGTAAAGTATGAATATTACTAGGGACCGCAATGCGGTCCCTATTGAGTTAATAGCGACCGCAATTCGGTCCCTATTGACATTAGCGTAGTCAATAGGGACAGCATTGCGGTCCCTATTGTCCATATTTGTGACCTAATTGCGGTCCCTACTAATATTCATACTTTAAAATGGATATTTTAAGATGGTTCGAGGTGCCGCGTTGTTTGTTTAGTTCATAATAACCATTGTAATAGTTCAAATAACAATAATTACAACGACGCATTGTAAATCCAAGTATTATGTGAGGAGAACGGGCCGCTTTGAAGATTCTCTTACTATTTTGTACAACGAATGTCACAATGACAAACTAATTCTATATACATATGTAAGTATAATGATTACTTGATCTAATGATTATACCTCATAATCATATCTATTCCAACATTAGTGAAATAAATCATAAAAACGAATAACAACTACAACTAACTAGTGATGATTAGCTGTAGAACATGAAATAATCTTGAACGTTAATAACTCGCTCAATCTCAATCAATCTATTACTTCACAACTAATCTACTATAAGGTTGATTTTGCAATCATTTATTACTTCAATTCACATGTTACAATGAGTTTGGTTACTAAGAATCACAAACATACCAACATCAATAAAAAAATTCGAATGTAAAATATGAATGGACCGCAATTCGGTCATGTTGAGTCAATAGCGACCGCAATTCGGTCCCTATTGACATTAGCGTAGTCAATAGGGACCGCAATGCGGTCCCTAGTAATATTCATACTTTAAAATCGATGAATATTATTAGGGACCGCACATAGGTCCCTAAAATAGCAACAGGGACCGCATTGCAGTAACTAAAAAAATTTAGTGACCTAAATTGGGTCCCTAATTATTATTAGTGACCTAAATGCGGTCACTGAAATCCATTTTGAAATTTAGGCAAAAATTTTAGGCGGGATTGAGGGGGAAATTTGAATTTGACGAAAATTTGAAAATTTCACCCTCCCTCTATATATACTCACCACTCTTACACATCTCATTTCATTATCTCCAAAAAACACCCAACACAAAAACACTATCTTATTTTCCAATACAAACACACTTTCTTCTTTTCTCCATAAATCACCCAACACAAAAAGTTTTCTTCTTTTTACCAACACAAATCTAAAAAACAAATCACCAACACAATCTTTCTTTTGTTTCTTTCTTTCACTTTCTTTATTTTACCACTTTCTTTTCTTACTTTTCTTTCACTTGTTGTTTTATTCATTCATTTTTTTTTCATTCATATTTTTTTTCTATTATTAGTCATTTCATTCATCTTTTTACATTCATTAATACTTTCACGTCATTATATTAACATTTTCTTCATTATTTTACTGTTTTGATCTTGTTAAAATCATAATGTTACCAAAAAAAACAATAATATTGCGGATTTAATCCGGAATATTATTGTTTTTTTTTTATTTTTTCCGGAGGGTCAATAGGGACCGCAATTCGGTCCCTACTAATATTCAAAGATATTCTATGAATATTAGTAGGGACGGAATTGCGGTCCCTGATTTTGGTATTAGGGACCGGAATTCGATCCCTACTAATATTCATATATACTATATGAATCTCAGTAGGGACCGAATTCCGGTCCCTGATTTTGTTATTAGGGACCGGAATGCGGTCCCTAATATTTTAAAAAATAGGGACCGCCACTCGGTCCCTAATTTTTAAGATAATAGGGACCAGAATTCGGTCCCTATTGATATTAATTTATCAGGGACCGGATTGCGGTTGCTGATTTTCCGGTCCCTATTGACCCTCAATAGCGACCGAATTGCGGTCCCTATTGACAAGCGACTGTGGTCAATAGGGACCGGGCAATAGCGACCCAGTGGCGGTCGCGGTTGAGCATCAGCGACCCCCAGGGGGGTCAATAGCGACCCAAATTCGGTCGCTATTGACCCCTAAATCTTGTAGTGTTATGAGCATTTCAAAAACAAAATTGGAACACAAACAAATGTACGTCTGCAGCCTGCTTTTGTTTACATTCATTCTTATTACATAGTAAAGATAAAGATAAAGATATATAATAAATATAATTATTTAGAGTCGATCAAGTCCCATCTTGCACAATATAAATGTGAAATTCCTTAGAAATTATCAGCACAGTCAAGAATTCTGTATAAGCAAGCAAGCCTACCATATATTTTAAACTTACAACAGTTGGTTTGGACACTAAAAGCATAATGTTGACGCGATGAGTAATATATTCACTTGATGTTGACATTATCGAAATAGTATATACTATATAGTATATCATATCATTAATCAGACTATCAGCAATTGTGTGTGTGTGCGCTTATAACAGAATATAGTCAGTTTCCGCGTTATGTTGAGGAGAACAGTCTTTATCAGCTTGTTGCGTTTTAAATTTTCAATAATACTTTGAAATAAATCAGATACAAAATCCCTACAAGAATATACCACGGTGATACATCTGTAAGATATGAAATATTGATGTTGGTTCATTGTATTCATTAGCTATTAACATCTACCAATTCCCCTGATGGGTAAAATATTCAATTTTCTTGAAAAATGACAAAACACAGGCCCTGATTTCCATTTTAACCAAAGGCATAACACACCAAATACCACCAATAAGGTTCAAGCTCATAATCTGTCATGAGAAATCAAATGTTTTCTTGACTTTAAAGAAGGAAGGATAACACCAGCAGGTGGACGCCTTTTAAATGAGCGAAATCATTTATCTCTGCATTCAGTTGGACTAAGAGCCATCGCTTATGTAGAACACTGTACACAGAACCGATCTGCTGTCTAGATTTGGAAAGCCACACAACATGAAGACTTAACGACAAGTGGCGATCTGGACTTAGGTATCATCAACTTGCGAATGAAATATAAAGCTGGGGAATGTGGTGGTAATGTCTCTGCTCATCACAAATAATTAGATTTAGAAACAATAAGAATACGTTTCTGAGACATTCACGGCGACTAGAACATCCCATTAACAAAGGATGGTGAGCTTACTTGAGGTATTGAAGAGTCATATTCTTTAACAGGGATGGATGTCGCGCCTCCTTGTCTCCGCCCCTGGCTGTGATCGGAAATTACTAACTAATTGAGTAGATGCACATTCATGCATGTCGACGTTAATTGGAAGTGAAAATCAATATATAGATATTGAATTGGAGCTTCAAAATTAAAATTGAAATTAACCAAAGTCTCATGCAACATTGCACTTTTCATTATGATCTATTCAACAATACTGTTTGAGTTGGAAGTTTTTGTGTGGTTTTCTAAAACAGTATACAAGATTTTTCTTACCGAACTAATTCTTTACTAAATATTGTTACGGTGTAATCATTCCAATCCTATGCATTTAGTACGTGGAGCTGATGAAGCCATCTCATCAGAAATAAATATACATCATAAATTGTGTACAGTACATCGCCCTTAGGAGGGTATAGGCTACGTACGTAGCTGAATGATATTTATCACAAAACTATTAGCCGGATTATATTTTTGGCAAATTTATTTATTGGCCGGTATGTACCTGATAAGCCTCAATAAATATGATCTAACTAGTTACTCAGATTATTGTTGGGTTTCAAATTCACTAGTAGGCCACCACCGTTCCAGTACGGATGACAAGTAATTAGGTTTTTCACCAGTGGCCATATAATGGCTAGGATATCTTTGACGCCTTTATATAGCGATCTTTAGGAATGCATCTTCCAACACAATAACAAATTACCCAGAGAGAGAGAGAGAGAGAGAGAGACCAAGGAAATAATCATGGGTACTGCTTATAAGCTTGGTTTCTTTTTGTTTATGTTTATCCTAGTTGGTTCAGCTTCGAGTGTTCGCCAAAATCCAATTTGCCCTTTTAATTACGAGTTCCATTCGGGAGACGGGTTCTTCGATGTTGGCAATGCCGTTCAAACTCCACCAGATGGACCTAGCCTTCCCGCTAATAATTTTCCTTATGGTATAACTTATCCAGGATATCCTAGTGGCCGTTGGTCTGATGGTCTTTTGGACATGGATTACGGAGGTATACATATATACTTCATTTCTAGGTGACGTACGCCTAGCGAGCAAGCAATGAATATACAATATAATATATACCCATGCACTATCATATGTACATACTTCATCTTGCTTTTTCTAATCATTTTTTTGGCTGAAAACATTAACAATAACTTGCTAAATTTAAGTAGTTGCATTTCATGAACAACTCTAGCCAAGTAGGCACCCGCAAGTAGTTTGGTTTGCGCCTTGGTCCTTCGACGACTAGACATTAATTGTTGAACTATATATATTATTAAAAAAAAATATATATATATATATATATATATATATATATATATCTTAAACGCGTATGAGCGTGTCAATTACATAGAACTCAGCTAATTATTATGATATATGATTTGTAGGTGCTGCTTTTGGTTTTCCGACGGTTACGCCTTCCTTGAGTGCAAATGCTTCTACTCCTGCAGTAATTTTTTCTTGGGCCAGCAGTCCAGTACTTGATCGTGACTTTTACGCGTCAAGAGGCATTAGCCTTACGTCATACGCTGTGCCTCTTAGCGAACAAATTGAGCAGTTTAAGACATACCTAAACACCTTGTGTTCAACGCCAGAAGGTTTACTATAATGGGAAAATTAATTATCTTAAGACACTGATTATTTCATAAATAAGAACAATGATTTTTAATGCATACGTTCGATAGTACATTAATTTCAAAATTTGTTCAATTCAGAATGTGCCGCGATAACAGCAGACTCTCTATTCATATTTGGAGATGTCGAGGCAAATGATATTGGAATTTCGCTGACCCAAGGAAAATCAATCGAAGAAGCTACGACTTATGTGCAATATGTGACTGAAGCTTCAATCAACACTACAAGAGTAATAAATACACTATATGTCACATTTGTCTATATATTTCAAGTGATCAATATTGTTGAATTAACTAAAGTCCGAGTTGAGGATTTCAATCTAGAGAACTAATAGCAACTACTTACTCTTTTTTTCTTGGATGTAGGAGTTAATTAGAATGGGCATTCCACGAATTATTCACCCGGGAAATGCACCAATTGGATGCTTCCCTTATATTTTGACAGAATTAGCTAGTAATGATCCCACGGACTACGACGAGTTTGGTTGTTTGTGGAAGGTTAATGACCTAATTAAGTACAAAAACGAACAACTCTCAAATGCTCTCGACGGTGTGATTGCAGAATTTCCCGATCTCTACATTGTTTTTGCCGATGTATATGATCCTTTCATAACTGTTCTTAACGGTTCCTTCTCGGGTATGTATTTATCTTTCTTTTGTACATTGGATGAGATCTCTAGTGTTTTCGATTCTTCTTCACATATATATATATATATATATATATATATATATATATATATATATATTAGTATCATATATTATTGAGTGTCATTGAGCCAATTAACCCAAGTTAATAAAATTCGCCTGTTTCATCTTGTATTATATGGTAGGCCCGAACAAGAACATCACGCTAAAAGCTTGTTGTGGAATTGGAGGGGAATATAACTACGATAGTGAAAGGTTTTGCGGAACCTCATCCGACGTACCTGTTTGTGCTGAACCACTAAATTACATACATTGGGACGGCATGCACCTAACTCAAAACGCCCACTTACAACTCAACACTATTCTGAAACAAGGTCCTTCTAATGGTCTCAACTGCACATCACCACCGTCGTTTAGTTCTATTTAAGCAAACTCTCTTGGGACTAATCGTGTGTGACAAATAAAGCATGATACCGGAACATGCTATATTATATTCCGAAGTATTTAATGTATCGTTATCCTCTAATATTTCTGTTATTGGAGGTAATTAAGGTTTGTGATCCCTCCAATATTATGTACTCCCAAGATCATGAATAAACTAGTAGGGGATCGACCAGG
The DNA here is from genome assembly GCA_948329865.1 of Linaria vulgaris. Taxonomy (NCBI): domain Eukaryota; kingdom Viridiplantae; phylum Streptophyta; class Magnoliopsida; order Lamiales; family Plantaginaceae; genus Linaria; species Linaria vulgaris. The sequence goes on from OX415252.1 coordinate 17,160,923, forward strand.
CTCCTATCCGCTTGCAAATTTAATTTTATAAGTTATAATTACACACACACACACAAATATATACATATATGCTTCCATGAGATCAAAACGGAATCAACTTCCTTTGTCTGAAGGCTGATACAGTTTCAGCTGGCTACTTACCAAGAATTATGAAACATGTCACGCATACAATCCAAATTAATGCAGTCACTTGCTGTGAAGCTACCAAGTTTGGAACAGATTCAGATTTCTTAAAGTATAAGATTGTAACTAACTCTAATTAAATATGAAACGTGTGGTGCGTTGTATTTGTGTATAGTGGCGTATTTTTGAAATGCCACTTGTAGCGGTGTAGCTAAAGTGGTAGTGCCACTGTTTACTTAACTAGTGACAATTCATAAAACGCCACTGAAACAAAATACCATGAGACTTTATAATTTCATGTAAATTGCAATAAGTGTCATGTACAAATGCCAACTGCTCCCATTTTACTGATGTTTTGAAACGTCACCATTGTCAAATATAATCACAGTAATAAATCTCACCATAGAACATGATATGATGCCACAATTATAGCAATTAGTGGCGCTTTACAATGTCAATATTATTAAATATCTTGACATTTATAATACCACTAGGCATATTAAAAGAAAACAAAAAAAAGTAGGGAGGGCCCAAAACAGATTTGGGGTAACAAAAACGTTTTGGTTTCCTCATTAATTCTAATTAATATAAATACAGAACTACACATTATGTATTTCAAATTTACATGCCTTGTAGTATTTATCAAAAGAAGTTAACTACTTAATATAAAAACATAACTATACATTATGTAATTCAAATTTACATGCTTTGTAGTATTTATCAAAAGAAGTTAAGATACAATGAAGCTCAAAATCCATTACAAGAGTAAAAAACAAAGAGCACAACTGTGTTACATGTCAAAAATGACTTAAAATTTGAAAGAAATGTCAATGCCTTAAAGCAATACATCTGAAGCAAATAATTCCACTTGATCGTACAATCCTGCACACAAACAAAATGATTCAATACAACAGGCCGATCGAGTAATCAAGGAAATTACAAGAATAATGTAGGGATTAAATAACGTCAATTACGGTAAATAAATAAAAATACAATGCCCAAAAACTCACTTTCTATTACAAGAACTACATCAAAAGCTATGTTCTATTAAGGACTCAGAGCTATATGTTCAAAACTTTAATCGCTTCCCTCAAAGATATACTTACTTGACAAACGGAGTTAGTGTTGAAGTAGCAAAGACGTCAAGGCCTCATTTTTTTCTGCTATTTAGTACTTGAGTCATACGTTTATCTCAAATTTTCATCAAATGTGGTACAAAAGAGTGGAGACAAATAAAACATAATATCCAATATAAAGATTACCAATATCTGCTGAATGTTTGTCTAACTATAAAGACACATCTAACTATAAAGGCACACTGACGAGGCCAAAACTAAACAAGAAATAACATTGTTAGGTTGAAGTGATGCTATCAAATGAGTGCACTTGCTTGCTTAAGTATATATAACAGAGAAACATAATGATCTTCTGGTTACCTCTGGTATTCAGTAGTAGAACTTAACTTACAACACGAAGATATGTATTAGAAATTGAACATAGAAGTTTATCTTATGGGGCTTCTTTTACTCAAGAAATGATAATTATGCTTCCAACTGTGGCCTTAATGGTCTATAATTTACGTATATCAGTATATCCTACGGTAACATAGCTTTTTTCATGTGTCATAGACCATCAGGAAGATCTTAGTATTGCTTATGATCAGTTTTCCTTGGTCTAGCTCCTCTATAAGTATTTCCTGTAAATACACATACATTCCAAGTAAAAGTCACGACTATTCATACTGTTATATTTGCGACCTTCATGGCTAACCGCAAAACTTTGCAGATCTTAAGCTTTGCAACATAAAGCATGTGAATGGAAATTATACCAACTCCCATAAATCACCCTCAGAAACGAACTGCCCATCTTCTCAAAATAGTACAAAAGTTTGAGCGCCATTTCACAACGAAAAATAGCTTTGGGCATTTCATCAAAAAGTAAACATGCATTCCAACATGAGTATTTCACTAACACAGACAAACATGCTAAAGGTGTATAGATAGAACCCATGAACTAACCAAAGAATTGAAATGGTATACGAAAAATAATGTTGACATCGAGAAATCCAAAAAGTTATACCTTAATCAGCCTCATCAATTTCTGAAGAACCCTAAGTGACTCCCTTGTCTAATATGGATGCCATTTCTACAATAAAAAACTAATAATGTAATGAATCAGGGGACAAAAACCGGGTCTTACAAATAATCACTTGTATCAAAATCAATAGTATTAGAGAAACAAGACTACAAATTAAACAATATTATAAAATACTTAGGCTGTGAGGAAGAAAAGAACTATGAAATCCACATTTGTTGTTAATGATGGGGAGTCGCTAGCGTTCCTTCCTTGACAGAAAATGCTGGACGAAAGGGACGACATAGTTCTAATTTGGTACTTAGGGAAATTCGTATAGGCAAAAGTAATAGAGTTCAAATTGGAATAAAACTTTTCTTGTGAAGTAACTTAAATTTATTTAATTATATCATCTGTGCCATGTTTTAAAAATCTCATCACGTTTGAATTACTGTGACACTTTAAATTAAATATCATTAACTACTATAAATCAAGATCACCAGGATTAATGGCACGTCTTAAAAATGACATTATACATATATGATGTTACACTCTTAAACTAATGTGATGATTAGTATAAACCAGTGTCACTAACCTGTTAATCATTAATTAGTACCATTTTTTAGAAGTCTTAAAAATGACATTATACATATCTGATGTCACACTCTTAAACTAATGTAATGATTAGTATAAACCAGTGTCACTACCGTGTTAATCATTAATTAGTACCATTTTTTAGAAGTGACATTCTATAAATTTGCAGTGACGTTTTTAGACTAATGTCATTAAACAGTGTGCCAAAATGCCACTAATGAATGACCAATCATGGCAAATTTCAAAACGTCATTCAATTAGTGTATGGTGTCACTCGAAAACAAATGCCACTAGTGTATTGCCACTGTAGGTCATTTTTGTTGTAGTGAATTTAGAATACTGTACTATATATAAAGTTTTAGTGAATAATTTGGGTATTTTATAATTTCTGCTCGATAACTTTCCCCAAATTCAAGTTTTGCCATTTTTTCAAACGGGCTCGAAAATGTCCTGTAACTTTTTATTTTAATTAATTTCTTCCCGGCGGGCTCATAAATGGGCTGGCTCGAAGCCCATTCGACGTGGCTTTCCAAGTGGCGTACGGACGATTGCCACGTGGCGCCACGTCGACAAATAATATTTATGTTTTTTAAAACAAAATTTGTTGACTGCCTCTTCTCCCTCCTCCACCCCCACCACCAATCTCACCCCAACACCACCAAATGCACCGCCATCCTCCACCCCTGCCACCACTCTCACCACCCCCGCACTCCTCATCCTCCACACACAGAAAGAAAGAAAGAGAAAGAAGAGAGAGAAGAAAATGGCTCCACCCCAGCCACCAATCTCACCACCCATCACCACCGGGCCTCGACCTCCTCCCCACCGCCCTAATCGCCACCATCATGACAAAACTCGACGTTCCCTCCATCCAATCGCTCGCCGTGCGCCGCTCAGATCCGGATTCCTCCCCACCTTCCACCTCCTCGTAAGTCACAGATCCACCCCCGCCACTTCCTCGTAAGTCACAGATCGCCGGTTTTTTTTTTTCTCATTTTCAGATTTGAATAACCGTTTGTGATTTGTGCATAAACGGTGTTGCGGCGTCGATGGATCTATTGCACAATTCGTGGCTGGATTTGCTAGTGCCTGGACTTCGCAGAGGAGAGAATCGCCGGTGGTGGTGCCGGATTTAAAGAGAGAAAGCGGCGAGAGTTCGCAGAGAAGAGAAGCTCCGGTGCTGGTGCCAGATTTAGAGAGAGAAAGCGGCGAACTCATGCCGCGACTTGACATTGTAGCAGTGGTGGTGGAGGGTGGGGGTTTGGGGGTGGTGGTGGTGGCCGCACTGTAGAGGAGGAGGGAGAAGAGGGTTTGATGTTGATGGGTAAATTAGTAAATACATCTCCAGTTATTAAAAACAAACAAAATGTCGACGTGGCGCCACGTGGCAATCGTCCGTACGCCACGTGGAAAGCCACGTCGACTTGGCTTCAAGCCAGCCCAGTTTTGAGCCCGCCGGGCAGAAATTAATTAAAAAAAAAAGTTACAGAACATTTTTCGAGCCCATTTAAAAAAAGAGCAAAACTTGAATTTGGGAAAGTTATCGGACAGAAATTATAAAATGCCCGAAAAATATTTAGGTATTACATATATAGGAGAAATTGGTAAATCATCCTGGGCTTTCTCAATAGAAAAAAATGAGAAGGGGCCAAGGTCCTGGGCTTTTACGTAAGTCGTAATAGTCGGCTACTGTGAGCACGTAAATTAGGAGAGATAAGACAATATCATATAGTTATCCTTTAAAATATTTTATTCGACCGACCACATGTACATGAATAAACAAGTAAATCTTTGGTCAATCCAATACTGGAAGAACAAACAGAGAGGTAAAACATAAAACTAGCTTATGATGTATATATACTTGACTTTTATCTAGATCTTCAACTTATCATCTTTCCGTCTCTCATATCTTGTAATTTCCGTTCAGTCCACTCTATACTTTTACTTAATTTGAGCTTGCGAGCCCTTACATAAAGATTTGATATAGGTTGCATTTTTTAATTTTGCTTTGTAATCCCAACATTAGACTTTGTTGGAGTTCGGATTGCTTGTTGTTGCATTGTACTTACAAGAAATCTTTAGGGGTGTTTGCAAGAGCTTCTAAAAGCAGCTTATGGGTTTTAAGTCGTTGATTTTTTTTTTAGTGTTTAGAATTGATGTTTTTTCTTCTCCTTCTCTTAAAAAAAGTAAAAAAAAAAGAACAAAAAAACAAGATGCCCAAAAGTATGTCATGAGGTACTTCCATAAACAGCTTCTACTTATATACAGTTTAAATTTCTCTAAACATCATATTTTAGCTTCAGTTAATTAAAAAGAAATCTCATGATTTCTCTTTTTTCTCGTTTACATGATATCTTTCTATAATTTTAAAGTGTTGCGTTTTTAGAGTAATAAATTAATAATAAAAACAATTAAAGAAAAATTAAGAATAAAAATAATATAAAAAAGTCTTTTCTTTTTTGACTTAACAACAACATGTACGTATTTATATTAACATATTTCAAATAAAGTTATACTTCCTAAAAATAAATGCTTATACAAAACAAATTGTGCAGTGTAATATAATAAACTTATATATTAATTAGATTACTTTAAAATTTAAATTATTTTATTTTTAAATATAAACATCACTGTGAAAGTGTGAGTAAATCATTAATATCATGTACATTTTAAATAAGGGTGATTAAATCTTATTACATTTTAATCAATATTCAAAAGTAGCTTTTCACTAATTATTGCAAACACCACAAAATTATTTTAACTGCTTTAAGTAACTTTTAGAAAAGACGTTTGCAGACACTCAATGCTTTAAGTCAAATGCAACTTTAATTATTTTGAAGTTAAATTTATGAAAAAAATAGCTATCATAAGCTCCTGCAAACACCCACATTAATATATAGGAGGCGGCTATGGAGGCAATGGTAAGCCTTCTACAAAAGAGGAGGCCCAAAATTGCCTCCTCGCATTAAAACACTCGCGCGGACTGCCATGTAGGCGAATTCTCGCCTGACAACGTTGCCTATGTGGTTAGCGGCGAAATTTCACCTCTAACGTGACATGTTTGAACGGTCAAACATGTTGATGCGTTAACAAAAAAATAAAAACTAATAGATAGCAGGCGATTATTATCGCATGCTTTACATTTTTTGTTTGTTTCTAAGAACTCGAAAGCCATTACATTCGGCTTCTTCACATTTTACACGCATACTGTGCGGAAAAAAAAAAAAAGGCGGGGTGGGGTGGCGAACAATAGCAAAACAAAAATACTAAATTATCCAAAAACTCTTTTTTTTGGTAGATTAATTGTCCCAAATCCACCTATTATCATTAAAGGTATGAGATCTATTGTCCCAATTCCATCTATATTTTGATTTAATATTGTAAATTTTATATTATTGTTGTAATTGTGAATATAACTGATAGCTTTGATGTTGATTTGATATATGTGTGTTGAATTTGTTATAATTTTAGGGTATTTGGTTGAATCTTAGGAGTTTGTTGTGATTTTTAGATTTACCATTATAAATCTTAGATTAATGTTGTAATTATGAATATAAGTAATAGCTTTGATATTTATTTGAAATGGATCTGTTGAATTTGTTTCAAATTATAGTATTTGGTAGAATTTTGGGAATATGTTTTAATATAATTGATAGTTTTGGTGTTGATTTGAAATTAATATGTTGGATTTGTTATAATTTTGGGGTGTAAATAGACTTTTGAGAATATGTTGCAATTTTTGTGGAATTTTTATAAAGTTTTGGTATTTGGTTGAATATTGAGAATTGTATATTGAATGTCAATTGTGTGGATTATATATTAGGATTATGTTATTTATTTGAGGATAAATATGTTAGATTATAAATTAATTTGGGTTAAAGTTAAATTGTGTAGAATGTAATTATTTAGTTCTAAGAGTACTTTTTTATGAATGCCTAATTAGGTTATTTGGTTGAATTTTGTGAATTCTAGTTAGATCATGTTGATTGTATTTTAAATCATGTTATTTATTTGAGGAAAAATTTGTTAGATGGTAAGTTAGTGTGGATAGTAAAGTATATTTTTTTAATGTATGGAATGTGAACTCTATTTTCTTAGAAATGGTATAATTGCTTTAGTGAACTGAATAGTTAATTGAATTAGTATAATTGCATTAGATTTGGTACTAATAATATATATTATATTTTAAATGGTTGGTGGTAGTCGTTGATCGAGCAAGACAAAACAGCTAGAGGGGGGGGGGGGTCGTAGAGGGAGAGTTGAAGTTCCGATGTTCATACCAGAGGGTGGTTCTAGTGGATTCGAGGACGATGGGATGTCGTGTACACAATTTAGTGGTGGTTTGGATGAGGCATTCGACCAAATGATGTATCCAGGCTTGGATAGCGGTACCCAACAGACGTCTTATATGACCATGATGAATTTTGTCGTTAACAAGCCGAGTACGCAAATGACGAGAGCATATTCCCAGGCATTGATGTATATGATTTAGTCGATGTGGACAAACAAGTACTACATTATGCCACATATTGAAAGTGTGTGGACGACAAGCGTATATGATGGTATGTCATTCTTTCAGTACGGTATGTCGCAACACATATCGATGGGGTTCGGCAGCATGAGCTAAACTTGTGATGCCAGAGGTGTATGAGCTGGAGGTTCAGAAGCTTTTGTCCCGCCTGACATGTCGATGTCGGTGCAACTCCTCTATGACACCGTTGTAGCTCAGTGGGTGTCCTATTACATGTCGGAATCTTTGACCTAGCTATTGAGGTTGGCACATGATGGGAGTTTTGCCCATAAGAATACACCACCCACAGTGACCAGTATTTGAGGGATATGATGCGAAAGTCGCACAAGGTTTACCCCCAATTTAGTGAGCAAGAAAGAACTGATGGTTGGAACATGTTTGCGGTAAGTAACATTTATTTTATTAGTTAATGTTGATTTGTCCTTTTATTTTCAACTTAATATAATATAGTATTAATTTATTATTTGTAATGTGATTTGCAGAAAACGTTTAGGTGTGACAAAGATGATGAAGGATGCATATCTAATGCGTACCACAAAACGGCTCAGAGGTATTTCTTTCATATGATTAGGGCTTGCAATTTTTTCGGATGCAATGCAGGAAGAATATCATCACAAAACATGGGAGTCTGCGGAGTGGCTCAAAGACTACATTTTGTATTGGCAAGAAGAATGTTAAAAGTTACAAACTGTATGTTTGGAGAGGAACAAGGTCAAAGGTGTTACCTGGGTAGGCGGTTGCCTAGCAGAACAATTGGTAGAGAAGAAATGGAATGTATTCTAACGGTTTAAATAATATACGTAATTGAGTAGTTATTTCAAGAAAGAACGAAAGGGATCAACCCTTAGGACGTCAACATGTACGAGGTGCGGATGAAAACACATGCCAGAGTGGAGGATGACAGAATATTAAAGTGGGGTAATGAATGGGCACGCGAGGTTACATAAGTGACAAAATAAAATACCATGAAGGATGCACAAATAGCAAAACAGGCAAAGGATACTGCCAATCTGAAGGTAATGATGAAGTCGATCTACTAGAACACGAGTCACTATCCCCCCCCCCCCCTGAATTCACCTATATGTTCGATGAATCTACTGAGAGATTGTCATCTAATCGGATGGAGCAATGAGATTACCACCTAGCCACATCTTTCGCTACTCAGCAGTGAGATGTGTTTTCATGGGTATTAGTTTTTCTTGTATTTTACATTTAAACTTTCAGCATGTGAATTTAATCAGACTTCTGTTTATTTTGTTTTGATCGGCGTGTATTTCACCTAGATGATTAAGTTTAAATTTGTCGTTTTCATCCCTTACTCTATGTGATAATTTTCTAATTTTTTTTAGTGTTATTACCATTGTATTCATACTTGAAGAAAAAAGTAGTAGAGTTGAGGTTTATAGTTATATCTGTATAAGCGCTTAAGTATTTTTTAAATGTATTTTTTATTTACTGACTTGGACTGCACAGTCCCAATGCTAGGGTGAGTTGGGCCGGACTTCCGCGGGGATCGGGAATCTGGCCCCCGGGAATTGGCGGGATCGGGAGCTTGCCGCGGCTCCCGATCCGCACCGCGGAGTGCAGAACTCCCGCGAATGCGGGAGCTCCGTGGATTTCAGGATCCCGTCGTGGTCCCGGGATCCCGAAAATTCCAGTGGGCACCTGCCCACTGGAATTTTGCCCGGCCACAAAAAAGCCACAAAACCTGCTAATGTTTTTGCCAAACGACAAAAAAAACCCATCCCTTAATCATAGAAAACATTGTCAATAACTCAATATTCATCCAACAACACGACATCACAAAAAATAAAACCATTCATGAAGAACACAATAATAAGGTCCAATATCCCCTCATCAATATCCAACCATAAAAATAAACCACCATTCATCAATATCCATCCAACAACACCAAATTAAAATTCAATATTCAAAACTCATAAACATACATAAATTAAAAATTAGACTTAAAAGAACCCAAGACACTAACGGGAACTTATCAACCGTTAATGTTTTCACTCAATCATGAATTTGCAATAAATTGGAATCTTCACCCATATCCGCAAATTCTACACGAAAAAAACAAAAACTAATCAATGGATAATTCACGTGATATTAACAAGAATATAGAGAAATAATTGTTAACTATTAAATTAACTTAAACATATGCATATCTCTATCACGTTCCTCCAACTCCGCTAAACACTTCTCAATTTGGATTGGCGTATCGTCGTCCCTTATCCAATTGTGTGAGCAAACTAATCCTTGAACTATTCTCGGCGTCAACGAGCTCCTAAACCGATCAAGGACGTGTCCTCCCGTACTAAATGCTGATTCAATTATTTTCTTGTTGTGTTGTTATTTATCGATCAATTATTACCAAAGAATAATACTACTTACAATAATATCAACAAATTGGGGAAAATCCGAAAAACTCCCAATTTGAAACCCTAATTCGAAATACTAATCTGAAATACATCTAATTTTTCAATGTGTACTATGTTTTCTAACATAAACAAGTAATCTAACACTATGGATTAATCAATTTAACAAACTAACATGAAATTTCGATTCAATTTTGAGTTTTGAATTTGAAAAAAAATACCTAGGGTATCGACAATTAGCGCGGATTAGCGGCGGAGATGGTGCGGCGGCGTCGTCGTCGGCGTCGGTGAGGTGGCATCACGGCGGAGATGGCGCGGCGCGGCTGTGTGTGTGTGTGTTTGTGTGTGTGTTTGTGTTTGTGGTGTGTGTTTGTGTTTGTTGGGCGGGCTGTGTGTGTGTGTGTTTGTGTTTGTTTTTGCGTGTGTGTGTGTGTGTGTGTTTGTGTTTGTGTGTGGTGTGTGTTTGTGTTGCTGTGTGTGTGTGTTTGGCTACTGGAAAAATTGGGAGGGGCTGGTCGGATCGGGATCTGACCGAGGCTCCCGATCCGATCCGCCGGAGTTGCTGCGGGAGAGAATTCCCGCAGCAACGGATCGGTTTTAAGATCAGATTTTTCCAGCCCCGGGAAAAATCCGACCGGGTCGGGTCGGGTCACGGGAATTCGACCCGGCCCTCCCACCCATACCCAAGGCCAACCCACGTGGTTAGAGGAGAATTTTGGCCCCTAATGTGACATGTTTGAATGGTGAAAATTAGTCGTTCAAACATATTCACGATTTAAAAATAAAAATAAGAAAAAAATGTTACATTAAAGGTGAATTATAGCGTATAATGACATTTGCATAAAAATGGATATACTTTTGCATAATTATATTCTCCTTCAATATTGTTTGTTTAACGTCTTATGTAACTCAGTTTGTTACAAAATTTAGAACTCGCCTATTTGATATTGTTAAAGTAACAGTGAAAGAAAAACTAAATTTGGAGGTGTTTCAGAGGCATTTTCAAACTTTTGCATAATTTTCTTTTCCTCCGCAATCGTTTGTTTAACGTCTTTCGTAACTCTATTTTTTGACAAAACTTGAAAGAACTAGCTTTAATGTTGTCAATGTATTAGTCAAATAAAAATGAAATTCGAAGGTGTTTAAAAACTTTTGCTAATTATTATTTTTCTCGCCAGTCGTTTGTTTAACGTCCTCCGTAACTCTTTTTTGACGAGATTTGGAAGATCTCACCTATTTAATGTTCTTAAATTATCCGTAAAAGAAAAACTAATTTGAAGGTGTTTCAAAGGTGTTTTTAAACTGTAGCGTAAAGATAACACCATTTTGGTTTGTACTAGAAGAATAGTTGTAAGGTTTTGGGTCTGGGGTTTGGGGTGTATGTGATTAAGTGTTATTGATTTTGTAAGGTTGAAACTTTGGTTTAACGTCATACATAACTCCGTTTCTGACGAAACTCTATGGAACTTGCCAAATTAGCATACAACATAATTATTGAAAATGTCCTATAACTCTTTAATTTTTTTCTTTCTGCCGTGTATCTTTTCGGGTCGATGAAAATGCTATGTTGAGCTTTCAGCGGCACGACATGTTAAAAATGCCCTATAACTTATAGTTATAGGTATTTTTTTAATAATTTAACAATTTTATTTATAATTTTTATATTAAATATTTAACAACTTAAAAATTATAACTACAAATATTTAAAAATGTTTAATAAACTTAAAATTAAGAGTAATATTACTTTAAACGACAAAAATGCTAAATTTTAAGGTTTAAGATCCTCAATACTAAATATTAAACACGAATATAGTAAAATTATATATATATATATATATATTATATTCAGCAATAGAATTAACTTTATTTCTCCAATTTAAAATCAAATATTATATAATACTAGTTTAAATTAATTAATTTTGCAACAACTAATAAACTTAAAAAAACAAAAAAAAAAGAGAAAAAAGCTCAAAATTGTAGCTCCTCACTCATAAAATTAAATTAAAATAAAAAATACCATAAGATCTAAACCTTACTACTTAAAACCCAATAATTAAGCATAACTTACCGAACAAAAGAAACTCGTAATTTGATTTTGGTGTTTTTCTTCTCGGTATTGCAATATAATAATAATAACTAAAATGCCTCTTTTTGTTTTACTCTCTCTGTTTTTAATATCTTCTCTCTGTTTTTAATATTTTCTTAAAGTTGGGTTTATTATAATCTTAATTCCAAATATGGGTACAAACTGAATCTTTTTTTAAAGTTTATTAGTTATTGAGAAGTTAAGTTGTTTAAATAATTTAGTTGAATAAAGATAATTCTATTGATGAATTGGAAAAATATACATACCACTTTAATATATATATGTGTTTAATATTTAGTCTTAAATATTTTAAGATGAACATTTTAATTAAATTGAAATTATACGATATTTTTTTCTAATTTAGATAATATATAATAAAATTAATTTATTTTCAAATTATGAAAGATTATACAAAACTTTTAGTATTTTTTGTTTTTTAAGGTAATATTACTTTTAATGTTTAGTAGTTTTGTTGTTTAAAGTAATATTACTAGTTTTAATCATTTTTAGTTATAATTTTTAAGTTGTTAAACATTTACTATAAAAATTATAAATAAAATTATCAAATTATTAATAGTGCCTTGTAACCTATAGTTACAGGACATTTTTAACATCTCGGCCCGCTAAAAGCTCAACATGGCATATTTAGGAGAAAAAATTGGAGTTATTGGGCATTTTCCCCGGCCCGAAAAGTTACAGGGGATAAAGTAAAAAATGCAAGAGTTACAGGACATTTTCAACAAATCTACCTTAACATAATATAGATTCTGGTGAAAAAAATGGTTTCGAAGGTGTTTCACAACTTTTACATAATGGAAATTTTCAACCCATACTTTGGTTTAACTTTCTACCGTAAAACGATTTTCGACAAAAGTCTACAAAACATGCCTAATTAATATAATACATATTATGGTAAAGAAAAATGGTTTCAGACGTGTTTTGCAACTTATTGCATAATCGTATTTTTCAACCCAAACTGTGGTTTAACATTTTTCATAACTCCAATTTCTATGAAACTCTATCAAACACGCTTATTAACATAATTCAGATCGTTATGAAAAAGGGTTTTGGATGTATTTCATAACTCTTGCATAATTTTATATTTCAACCAAAAACTTTGGTTTAACGTCTTATGTAATTTCATGTGCACTCGCATGTCTGAAGTTTGCTCCAACTAGAACTTAACTATCAAAACTTTTGAAAAATAATTTTCTAGCCAAAAAATGATATTTTTCGACTTTATGTCCACCACCACCACCACCACACATACTCTCTCTCTCTCTCTCTCTCTCTATATATATATATATATATATATATATATATATATTTGTTGTGCTTCAAAAAACCTTCACACCATTTCAAAATGGTTCGACCCACTCAAATCAGGTTTTAGTCTTTTGGGTTGGCTCGTGAAAGTAGAAGTCGGGGATTCCAACGCCGACCTTCAAGATGGCTTAATTTCTTTTTGTTAAAAAAATCAAAATGTTTAGGGTGCAATGTGTAAAAAATAAAATTTAGAGTGGTTTAATTTATTATACATTTTGCACTATACTCCCTGATATCTAAAATTATGAAATTGTTGTTGAAAAACTGGTGGAGTGGTCAAAACGCACTCAATTCTGGCCGGAAAAGTGTTTGGATAGTCGAGTGATAGTCGGAGCAAACTTTAGACAGGCGTGCAAGTGCAAAATGGCCAGACTTGGAATACTAACCTGTAATTCTCCCTTAATATAATAACTTATAAATCCAAGCATAGTGAAATTAAGAAGGATGTGATATTCATGAAAATACATTGTTTCGAATATTGACTATTACAATACAAATTTAAACGGCTAGACCCAAGTACATAGTAGAACAGAACAAGCTAATAGTCATCAGGATCACTATCATCATCTCGCTCATGTGTTTCATCCTCATTAAGTTCTTCTTCGGGATCTTCTTCATCCTCATCTTCTTCTTCGTCATCATTTCGATATCACCGATTCTTTGGGTACGTGTTCCAATTCATAGTCAGCCAAATTTTGAAGATTATATGAGCTTAGGTCAATTTCCAAATTGGAAAGAGGAGCCTTTCGTCTTGGAATATGTCTGGGCCTTCAATTGGATTCTTTCTTAACGAGGTTGTGTCTATAAGATGTCAGCCTTAATGTAAACGCCATTATGATTTGTCTTCTTCTGATTGTTGTATTTCATAGTGTAAAACCTGAAGCCATTTATCTTGTAACCATCAAATGTTCTAACGGTGTTGATTCCCCCGTGTACCAACGAAATTATGCGTGGATCTACGTAAAATTTCAAGGCACAATAACTCTCATAATCCACCGAACAAAATACATGTTACATTGCGTTTGTATTTGTTGTTTCAAAAGACCAACACACATTTGCTCGTGAAATAATCTATGGTTGAACAAAATTTTGAACTATGCAAAAGGAGAAAATTAAGTTAATAAGATGCTTACCTCAACAATGGCTCGTGTTACGGACAATTGACAAGGATGTATAACTTAGTAGCGATATTCTATATCATGCTTATGTATTTACCTCTTTGTGCACTTCGATTCGCTTTCCTTTCATATGGAAGATAGAGTTTAGCATTGGACGTTCCATTCAATGCAACCTAGAACCTGTTGAGATGATTGTCCCTTATTTCAAAAGTTTTCTCGAAATAATGTTGTAGAAAGTTGGTGACTTCAAAATCTAGATACTCCTCGCAAATGGATCCTTTTATATGCGCCTTATTCTAGACTATTTTTTTCATATCTTGCATGCGCCTGTATACCCAAAACCCACAAATTAAACGCGTTGTATTACAAATCAAATATACACATGTTGAATTTATGTATGTAAGACAAAAGACATGGGTTACCTCTTAAATAAATACAGATGTAGACAAATTAATTTTGTCTCATCCAATAAAATATCGACAAGTTTCAAAACAATTATTAGAAATTAAATTAATTATTTTTATTTTTGATTTTGGTTATTACTAAATTAAATTCCAATTAAAATAAATTAATTAATTGGTTTTCTAATACATATATTGTTGGCCAATCAAATAAAGCCACATAGAAAAGATGGAGTATTTCAACCAATGAAATTAAGCCACGTGGAAATATGATGTGTTCTAGGGACTTCTTGATAAACAAGCCAAATTAAATCCATGTCTATCTTGAAGAAAACATTGACCAAAGACGAGCAAGGAGGCTCTAGGTTCTACAACTATAAATGGAGGTGCTCTTGAAGAACAAAAATCACAATTAAAACTTCAATAATTGAGAGCAAGGAAGTTCAACAAATCCTCTCCAACAAGCTCGACAATCTTCAAAGGTATCCTTCAACAATCTTCAAGGTGTTCTTCGTTAAGAACTCCTTTCAGCCCGCTATCAAGCCCCATGTTCATCCAAAAACCATTTTTTTGAAGATCGTGTCTCTATCAAGAAGATCAAATATTCAGCATATCCGAAAAATCCATATCAAATTCATACCGTTCTTCAACAACATTCAAGCCAAAAATCTATTTGATCCTAGACCAAGTCACAAGATCCTCGGAAAACCGTTTTTGAAGAACAAATTCCGTACTAGAAAGATCAAAACCCACACATTCAAAGAACTGAGGGCGAAAATCAAACCAGTGTTCATCAAATCCTCAAATCAAATCAGTGTTCATCAAATCCTCAAGTCAAATCACTTTTCGTCAAATCCTCACATGAAGTCACCGTTTAATCCGAGAACAAGTATAAGCACCCTCGAATTAACGTTTCTCCAAGTTCAAATCATTTCATTGAAGATCAAACTGATGATTTTCACCACCAATTTTAATATTGTTCTTGTGGAATTGAATCAGAGGATTAAATAGAGATTGAACCACAATTGTACTTTTGAATTTACTCAAAAAGTTATTTTGTAATCTTTTTCTTGTCTTTTATATTCAGAGATCAAAAATTTGTCGTTACAAATTTGGCACGCCCAGTGGGACATCTCTACCTCTCATCTCCTTTCATCAAGTACAACAAGTCAACCATATGGCACCAGTCAAGACAAAAAGGATGTTCG
The DNA here is from genome assembly GCA_948329865.1 of Linaria vulgaris. NCBI lineage: Eukaryota > Viridiplantae > Streptophyta > Magnoliopsida > Lamiales > Plantaginaceae > Linaria > Linaria vulgaris. The sequence goes on from OX415252.1 coordinate 17,176,767, forward strand.
ACTTATTGGGTGATCCATCCACGAAGATGCCAAGTGACGTCGTCCACGACATTGCTCAAAATGACTCTTTTGTCGCAACAAAGTCAACAATGATGGGGATGTGGAAAGCGACTCCTTCTCCCCACCAACTTCTCTCTCCGCAACGGGTTTTTCATCTCCGCCGGATACAGTGCTCGCATTGACAACAAGTACTACAACTTTGGAGGAACAAATTGGGATGCTGACCAAAGCCATAGAGATGCTGAACAAACACGTGTAAGACCAAGACTCCAAGATAGAAAAATTGTTAAGTAAGCAAGACAATGTGGAAAAAAGTCATGTAAAGGAACTAAAGTTTGGTGGCTTTGAAGAGGGTGAAACATCCATGAAGGAACTATCTTGATATGGGCATTTTCCGCATATTGGGCCTGGCCCAAACCAGGCCCATATTTAACCACATCGGGGACCACTTTCGATATCATATTGGTGATAACTACCGATATGACACTATGGTCTCCGGATCCCGAGGTCTATAAATACGCGATGCCCGGATCCTAAAGTAAGCAATTATCATCCCGCAGCTACCACGCATCACATCGAAAGATATCACCGATCTCACTCTCGATATCGTATTCGATATCGAGATAACCCACGTGCTCCACTGACACGTCATACCCGCGCACTACCAATATCATATCGAGAGTGATCTCCGATATCACATCGATTATGATTACCGATATACATCCGACCTAATTACCGATATACCCCTGCCGTCCAAGCATCAAGGCGTTAGTTCGAGGTGTTCCGGACCAAGCCTTATCGAGACACCTAGATTAGGCCTAGTTTGTTAAGATAGATTCGTTGTATTTCCCTTGTACTCCATTGTAACCGACCCATACTTATATAAATGATCTATTGTCAAACTAGTGGCACCGTCTGTGGGAACACCAGTTCCCGGACAAGGACGTCAAGATGCAAGGAAGGAGGACCCGATCCGAATTTAACAGAGTTGTGACTAGAAACACGAGGATTGAGGACACACCCCTCCCTCAACAGCCGACTGACCAAGAACAGACAATGACCCAAGCTGAGATGGAGCTTCCTCCAGCACATAATGAACCGCGACGTAGGCGCAGGCCCGGTAGGCCATCTCGAGCCACAAATACAGGTCCAACCGCTGCCGCACCAAATACGGCAGAACCTGCTACTGAGGGCTCGACCACTGAAAACCCGACGGCAGATGTCCCAATGACCGAGGTGCCAAACGCGGATCTTCCCAGCTCAGAGGAGACGATGGCTGCAGGACAGAGTGTCGTTCCCCCTGCCGCCATAACCCCATAGATGCTAGAGCAGATCAACGCTTTTGTAAAAGCGGCGCTTGACACTACATTGGAGACTTTGCCTCCACGACTGGCAGAACAAAGGACAAGGGACGTTCGGGCAAGGCCCCATGAATCCAGAGCGGGTGAGAGAATGGCAAGGCAAGGATATGATGAACAGGAGGATACGGGAGACTCATTCAGAGAGATATCGCCCGCTGCTTACGACAGGTCAGAGAGACGGGATCCTAGGACCCTGGATCGAGAGATAACAAGAAGGATGGAACGACTTGACCGCGAGAGAGCAGAAGTAATGAGGAGAATGGAACACGGTCGCGATCGTACTGAGATTGCATATTCAAAGAATGAAGATGCAAAAGTACTGCAGGTAATATTCAGGAGGATGGAGCAACTAGACCGTGAGAGGGCGGAGTTGACGAGGAAGGTGACTCAGAGCCATTGGAAGGGTCACAGTAGGGCCCCGTTTTCGAATGAGATTGAGGTTGAGGTATTGCAAAGAGGGGACAAGATTCCAGTGATCAAGCCATACGACAGAAGAAGTGATCCTACAGACCATCTCCATCAGGTCGATAGCATTTTGAATCTGCACAACTACTCAAAAAACATAAAGGCAAAGATCCCATCCACCACTTTAACGGGCGCTGCACTGGATTGGTTCACTAAGCTGGAGGTCAGATCCATAACGGACTATGAGCAACTAAGGGAAAAGTTTGTGAACCAGTTCTCTAGCCAAAAGAGAATGAAGACCAACATGTTGCACCTCGGCGCGGTGCAGCAGAGGGAAAGGGAGAACCTCTGGGAATATATGAAGAGGTTCAATGACGAATTGTTGAAAGTGGATGAGCCACACGGGGGGCAAGTTATGATGATGTTGTTCAAGGGTACGACCCACCGCAGGTTCGCCGGCGAGCTAATCAAATTGACTGAGCCCACCATAGCATAGATCAACATGCTCGCAAACCAAATGGTTTACGAGGACGAGATGATGGCCACGCGTCAAGGTTCATTTCCCAACAGGAATACAGACAGAGATCGCAACAGAGAAAGGTCCCCAAGGACGTACACACCGTTGAATAGAGGCATTCTGGAAGTGATGGCCGTGGCAAAGAGGAACAAATGGTTGACAGAACCCAGGCCGTTGAATGAGACTCCCGAGATGAAGTCGTCCGGCAAATACTGCGCGTACCACCGACAGCCCGAACACAGGACGGAGGATTGTGCGCACCTGAGGAATGAAATTGAAAGATTGATTAAAGAAGGAAAGTTGGTCGAGTTTGTCAGAAATGCCAATGAAGATGCTAGGGGGATAGACAATTCCTTATCCTCTATAAGAGATTACTCATCCAGGAGAGGAAAGCAGAAAATGATTGAGGCACCCTCGGAGGCACCCTCGGAGCGTGGTAGGACCATAGTGAATGCCCCGAGCAGAGACGTCATAAACATGATCAATGGAGGAGCCTTGGGAGCTAACACAGCTCGCGGCGAGAAACTATAACACGAAGAGTCTAGGGTGGAACCTACATTGGGTACACAAATGCAATCATACCGAAAGCGTACTTGTAGCAGGAGATCTCTTTCACCAGGAGAGACTTGGAGCAACTTAGTCCATTGGCCCTGACCGCAGGTAAACTAGATTGCCCTTTGGTTATTACTATTAATGTGGATGAATATCTGGTGCATAAAGTTCTGGTGGATAGCGGAAGCTCCGAAACCTGATATTCTCAAAAGCCTACGAGCACATGATGATAGCCCGAGGCCGGCTATAGCCGCTATCCACCCCATTGATCGGATTCGGCGGAGCAGAGGTAGTTCCACTCGGACAAGTTATATTGCCCACAGTGTTTGGGAGAAACCCACGCACCCGGGTGGCACCGATAAAATACACAATAGTCGACATCCCGTTTCCCTACCACGCCATCATTGGCCGGCCGACACTCAACCGGATCAGGGCACTAGTCTCTACCTATTACCATAAGATCAAATTCCCGACACCTCAAGGAGTCGGCGAAATTCTAGGTGACCAGGTACAAGGATGGATGTGCTATGTGGACTCGCTGAAGCACCCTAAAATTAGAAGAAGACAAGAAATACAAGTCCCACACCAAGAATACATTCCGCGCACGGAGTGATCACCATAAGGAACAAACAGAAGAATATTTTAAATTTCAGTGGTTTTTAAATTATGCTTGAACAATTGAAACATTGCCCCATCGTGGGTTAGTTTGTAAACCTAAAATAGGGGGAACTACGCCGGTCTGATTCCCTACTCAACGGGATACGTAGGCGGGTTAGGATTACCTAGCTTTCGACCGTTATCTTTTATTTTTCCCCTTCGTGGGTCGGCATGTAACTAAAATAGGGGGAACTACGCCTGTCTGATTCCCCATTCAACATGATACGTAGGCGGGTTAGGTTTACCTAGCCTTCGACCGTTATCCGTCACTACTTTTTTATTTTCCCTATAATATAATTGTTTTATGAAATCTCATATTTCATGCAGGGATATGTTCTAATCGGATATTACGGAAGTGCAAAGAATTGCACGAAGAATTTGGGGAGTATTCCTAAAGATATATGTTTAACACGTCGCCTTCTTACAGGTACATAACACTAAGGATCACACATTACTATGTCCAAAAAGGACATAGGGAATATTAAACCCTCGCTTTTCAAAAGAAGGGATTCACGGGACATCCCCCCAGATTATTCAATATTATCCATCTAAACAGGTGCAACAGGTACAAACAGGTACAACAGGCACGGTAGAACACAATGGAAACACCTTTTCTTTCATGAAACTGAAATTCCCAGATTGAGGGAACATTCCGCAGATAACACATGCGCATCATTTCGTGCTTTCACGTAAGTTTTTACACCGAAAAACCTTTCTTGTATGTGATGTTTTACAGGGCATAACAACCCATAGACTCCACGACGACAGAGTCACCAATGAGTGGTAACGGGTCACCTAAAAAAAAACATGCTCCTACCCATGAGCAGTAACGGGTCCCCCTGTGATAACAGGCGTGCTCCTACCCATGAGTGGTAACGGGTCACCTATATCTAAAGACAAGCTCCTTCCAATGAGCGGTGGCAAATTACCCATGTTTCTACCAACACCGAGGAAATTCAAATTATCCCTTGTTGACAACAAGCAGATTAATGAAGTCTCATCAATACGAGAACGAAATGAATGCAGGGTCAAATATCGAAATACTGCATACTCTATCATCATGAAAATAAAAAATCAACAAGTTATCAAACAACAAGGCCACGCAGAGTCACAGATTATGAAGATAATAGAGAAATAAATATTCAATTACAGAACCACGAACTGGAAATAGTCCGGAAAGGGATAAATTCAAGTTACAATAAAGGCAGCAAACAGCTACTCCCACGAGGACCCTTTAGTCCTCTTTTCAACAACCTCAGAAAATACGTCAGGGTCGGCCGGACCCTTCTCCACCTCATCTAGTCCACCAACCGACATGTCGTTATAATCATGCCTTGGGTTCAACCCACTCAGTTCGAGGGAGTCATTGAAACCGCCCTTTTTCAATACTTGCCCTACGCAAGCATGAAATGCTGCCTCCCGAACCTTCAAAATTAAGTCTCGGAAGCTCAAGCTTTTCATAAACTTCTCCGCTCCAACCCGGAGGAGATCAGGACGACGTTCCTACAAATTGAACTCTATTATATACAGGAGGAAAAAATAGAAGCAGATATCGTAAACAAGATATATACCAAGTCCAAGGGAGCTAATTTGGCAGTGGAGAGCTCCAACGAGAGACGTTCGTTAGCGGCCTTCACCGCCACCACCTCAGCCTTCAATTTCTCCAGCTCCTTGTTGGCCGCAAGCTCACGTGCCTCTCCTTGGTAAATCTCAGTCACCAATGTTTTGAAATTGCCCTTGAACAAATCATACTCCTCCCGGAGCTTACGACATGTCTTCAGGGCATTCTCTTTGTCAGCCTCCAACTTCTCTAGCACCATGGGGTTGAACTCCCCCATCCTCAAGATATCAGCCTCGAGCTCGGCAGCGACAGCGTCAGGGTCACCTTTGGACTCACAAATTGTCTTCAGACACGAAACGCCAGCTTTGTCGTCAGCACAATACAATCAATAACGTTATGTTAAAGTCAAATAAAATCTTGTGAGTGCTGCGGCGTATATTCTGGGCTCGCTCGAATTCTGTAAGCACCCGCACATTTGCTGGGGGAGGAAAAGCCCGCATCATTCCCCGCACAGCATCTGCTTCAGGGAATTCTACTCGCTTGGAGGATTTGACTGCACCCGCTTTCTTGGGGCCCGAACCCGAAGACTAGTGGACACTGTTGACAGTCCCTTCACGAGACCTTTTATTACCCGATACCCTAGCCGTGTCAACGGCAGGCTTCGTAATCGAAATTCCAGAAAAGATAGGGGCAAAGCCCCCCAATATTGAGGGCTCCTGTAGTGGCCCTTTACCCTTGTTGGTCGCACCTGAAACCGACGCCTTTCCCTTGCCACTAATAGGGTTAGGGCTCGAATAGCCCGACCCCACGGTAAAGAGAACATCCACTGAATCACCCAAGTTGACATGGGCATTCGATCCCGAACCACCAACGTTCTCGGTCAAAGGAATGTTGGCCATCGACTCAGAACGTAGAGCTACGTACTCACCAAAAGAAGACCTAGCATCTGGTCTCTTAGTCAACACAGTCCCTTCAGGTGGAGGAACCACACTCTCATGTTTCGAGGTCAACACCTCCATGAGATTGGCCGCACCGTGCAGGCCTCCCACCGCATCAAGGATGTCCTGCCTAAAGGACCCATCGGTTGCAGGAACACTTTCAAGGCATTCCTTATTAATACTTTCAGGTACTACAGTGCTAGGGGGAGGTTGTTCAACTCCCGATGCCTCTGACATAACCTCAGTGGCTGCATTATTCAGATCAAAGTTAGATGCAGACCCTGCTTCAGGCGCCACCGGGACTGCTGCCGTCGCAGCCAATGCAGCCTTCTGAGCATCGCGGTCGGGTTGAAGTTTACGCATCAATTGTGTGAAACCCATTCTCACGGGGTATCTCAAAAAATAAAATATACCTGCAGAATAATAGGAATATCAGCATGAGAAAATAATAATAAATCAAGTACAACAGCGAGATCGAAATACACATCCGGGAATATATCGAATATGATTACCGATATACATACCGATGTAGTTACACTAAACGACAGAGAAGACACGGAAAACTATGATTCTCAATGTCTCTTACAAGCCCTACTTATAGGCGAAAGCTTTAACTATATCGAAAGATACTTTCGACATCATATCGAATATGCGTTTCGACGTCATATCGGCTTCCTCAATCGCTTCTACAACACAAGAAGGACCGTCAGCATGATTGAACTAACAAATGCTCGCTAATGGGATGAAGAGCCGTTGATTGATTACATAAACTGTTACATCTTATTGAAGCTATGTCGTCTAGTACGCTATTCTATGTCATCGACTCCAACACATCCTACAACATGTTATTGGGTCGACCTTGGATACATGAAAATGGTGTTGTTCCTTCAACATTACACTAGTGCTTCGGATATTATCAAGATGGGGTCGAAAGAAAGGTACATGGTAATGTAAATCCTTTTATGGATCTCCCTTTGAGACAAAATATTTGAAAGAACTTACGTTCCCTCTTTCAACATTTGAAACGGAAGGGCCATCTCCTCCACTTGAAGGATTTGTTCGTCCATCCAAAGGACCAGAAACTGAGCATGGAACATTTCCCATAGAGAAGATTGAGCAATACTTCGACCCAAAAGCTTTCAAATTGCTAGATAAAGTTGGATATGACCCTAATGAAGAACCACAATTATAGAGAGTATGCAAGAAGATTGCTCAAATCTCTTGGTGACGTTACAGTAGAGCATGTGATGAGGAAAGATAATGCGCAAGCTGATGTGTTAGCTAAACTTGTTTCTATGTTGGTTACATCAGAATAGAAGACGTCTGTACCTGTGTGCCACAAATGGGTGCTCCTGCCTATTTTAGAGGACAATAGTGAGCAAGGTGGAAATATGATGTGTTATAGGAATTTCTTGATAAACAAGCCAAATTAAATACATGTCTATCTTGAAGAGAAAATTTGACCAATCACATGCAAGGAGGCTCTAGGTTCTACAACTATAAATAGAGGTGCTCTTGAAGAACAAAAATCACAATTAAAACTTCAAGAATTGAGAGCAAGGAAGTTCAACAAATCCTCTCCAACAAGCTCGGCAATCTTCAAAGGTATCCTTCAGCAATCTTCAAGGTGTTCTTCGTTAAGAACTCCTTTCAACCCGCTATCAAGCCTCGTGTTCATCCAAAAACCAATTTTTTGAATATCGTACCTTTGTCAAGAAGATCAAATCTTCAGCATATCCGAAAAATCCAAATCAAATTCGTACCCTTCTTCAACTACATTCAAGCCAAAAATCCGTTTGATCCGAGACCAAGTCACAAGACCCTCGAAAAACCATTTTTGAAGATCAAAATCCATGCTCGAAAGATCAAACCCCACATATTCAAAGCATTGAGGACGAAAATCAAATCAGTGCTCATTTAATCCTTAAATCAAATCAGTGTTCATCAAATCCTCAAGTCAAATCACTATTCGTCAAATCCTCAAATTAAGTCACTGTTTAATCCGAGACTAAGTCCAAGGACCCTCGAATTAACGTTTCTCCAAGTTCAAATCATTTCAGTGAAGATCAAATTGAAGATTTCCATCATCAATTTTAATATTGTTCTTGTAGAATTGAATTAGAGGATTAAATAGAGATTGAACTACAGTTGTACTTTTAAATTTTTTCAAAAAATTATTTTGAAATATTTTTCTTGTCTTTTATTTTCAGAGATCAAGAATTTATCGTTACAACATCCATATGTATTGGACATGACCTCCGGCCTTTGCTTCCCAGATAAGGTGTATGGCCAAATGTTCCATTGAATCGAAGAACGAGGCAGGGAAAATTTGCTCGAGCTTGCACAATGTAATCACAACCGATTCATCTAATTGTTCCATTACGTGTTTTCTTGATTCCATTGCACATAACTATCTAATGAAAACCGCGTGTATAGGGATAACACATAATATCGTCCCTTGTATAGAACTTACAGTTACAACATTATTTGTAAGGGCACTTAACTTTGCCATAATCGAGAAAGTTAGTCTCAATGGATGCATATTCTAGAAATATATGAACACCCTCTGTGAAACTTTGGTTAAGATAACCCCCACAATGCACTCTATTGTACATCCAGCTCCGGTCTTCGTTGTTGTATATTTTAGGTCTACATCAACAATCATAAATGTAGTTCTTTAGTAATTCATCCTCAATAGACATTACTAACATTGATTACACCTTTATTAAATTTGCGGTGTTCTTTATTATGTCATACACACTTTCGCAAGTATATGAGTCAAATAATATAAAATAGAAAGTAAGATTACGTGTTATGTATCGTATCCCACCAGGACTATATGAATCAATCTAACTTCTTCTATTTTATTCTCAAATAGTTATTAAATAAGAGTTGGATGTTGTAGGTTCAATTAACAAAACTAAGCTAAACTAATAAACTAAATTGAATGTGATGATTGGTTGAGTACTACTTTAACTAAATAAGATGATGAATGTATCATTCGAGCATCATGTATCATTGGATTTCCACTATTTTTATTCACATACTTTATATATTAATGATTTTGACCTACGTGTCATTGCTTAATTTGATGCCACAAGAGGACTTGTGGGGACGCCAATGACCTCCCATATACTCTTAGGTTCAACTATCCCACCATAAAGTATTATGTGGCGAATCTAATTACCTCCCATAACTTCTCATCATTCTTAATTGGCTAGATACACAAAATCATTGAGATTAAGATATATGAATATACACATAAACGAAAATGTCTTAGTCAAAACATAAGAAATCACAAAGGTTCGTCAATCGTATTATGCCATAACTCTAACCGTACGAAATTAGCTACTCATGATTACAAGCTCAATATCAAAAATAGAAATGATCATAAGAAAATAGTATAGGAAAGATAAAATACCAATCGTCGTCACCTTGCTATTGTTTACTCGATCTTTGACTTGAATCATTGCTAACGATCTCCAACCTTGGACGTGTGTGGTGCTTTGGACGTTATTGGGGTTATTTTCGATTGCTTGAGTGGTGAAGAATAGCTTATGATTGCTTGGTTGTGAATTGGTGAACGGAAATTTGTAGCCCTAGTGTCCTTATAAGATAAAAGTGAGTGTCAAGTCTCAAACAGGGATTAAAATGCAAATTTGGGCACATTGACGCATCCCTAGGCTGTTGGGGCGCATTAATTATGCACTGACCGAGGTACATTCTACCCGGAGCGCTCTAAGGTGTTGCCTTTCGCGCGCAGTGGCCACACTGATTCGTGCTTCTTGGCGCGGCTTCACGACTTTGCCTATAACTTCTTCTCTGAATGTCCGAATTTAGATATGTTTACTGAATACTGACTTCCTTGTCTTTCAGGTATGTAGAAAGGCCCTGATTCTTTCTGTTATGCTATTACCATGTATTTGAATCAATGGCTTTATTCAGATTCTCTTTATTGTATAGCTTTTGGCGTTTTGGCTTTTCCTCCCAGTGTTTTGAAAATCGGACCGGATCGGTCGGTCGAACCAGTTGATTTACTGACCAGTGCCTAGTCCTGTCCGGAGAACATCCAAAAACCGGGGTTTTCCAAACCCGAGTCAACCGGCCAAAACCCAGTTGAACCCCTGAACTGGCTCGTTTTTATGAACCGTTTTCCCTGTTTCATATAAAAAATTAAATTTCTGATTATGAAATCTCGCTGCAGTTCAGCAATGCAAAGCAGCAACTTTCAATTCCAAGTAATATTAAACCAATTAGCCGCACATTAACCTTTAATAATTGCAGAATGATATGGGATGATAACTGATATATAAGTCTCTCTTAATGATGAACAGAAGGTATGAGATATATCATATCGGAGATTAGATAAAGACTGAAAGAAATGATAAAATAATAAAATATAGTCTAAAAGCGGCGGAAGTAATATGAAACAAGTGGATTAGGGCATTAATGTGTGACTTACCATTTTATACAATAAAATATTATTTATTCATTGGGCTTATAATCAAAGTTAACAAATGGGCCACTACACCAGAGTATTGTCCAACGTGAAAAAATATTTAGTAACTAGGACAAAGTAGGTTCCTAAAATAACTCAAACGCATCGTCTGCTAGTTGACCTCGGGGGTCGAACGAAATCGAATCCACAAATTCGTTAGGCCCATGCGACTCATCATCTTGGAAAAGTTCAGGCATTTGATTGGTCGTGCCATATTCTTCTTGGGGCAGTGAGGATGTGTCAACTGCATGCCGAGCACGAATAGGGTGGACTGCCCACCACTGTGTTCTTCTATCCTTCACATTTTGCCAAGAATATGAAGTGTAGTACATGTAGTGCTTGGTTTGCAAATATAAATGGTTCATTTGTTGCTAGCAGTTTTCATAGGTTAATGTCAACCAAGTTGTAAGTCGAATTAACTCTAACGCCATGATAGACATCAAACCACAAACATTTGAACATAACAATCGACTGCCCCTACGTGCCTCCCCAATAGAATACCTCAATTATTTCCTTGATGATGCCGTAGTAGTTCATCTCAGACGCTCCTTCTACGCCCCACTTCACATACACGCCGTTGTAGTTAGTATTTTGGCCACCACTATGTGAATACGTATGGAACCTGAAGCCATTCACTTTGTAGCCTCTGTACACATTTACCATTGCCACTAGACCATTGACTAGAGCATTGAGGCATGGGTCGACCTCATAATGTCCTCACTCGATTGTTTGTTTGAACTACTGTACAAACTCAGTATTCCGTTTGCGCTATGTCTGTTCTGCAGTAAAGTTCTGACAACACTTGTCTTCAAACAACATGTCCACAAACAGAGAAAGAAACATTGCATAAGTAATGAGAATTTAATTAAAGAAATATCAACAAATGTAAAAAATTATACGTAATTTAAATTTCTCACTTGACCCAACTGTCAACATCCGGGCAGTTTAAGAGAGTATACAACTCCACAAGTTTAAATTCATCGGCAGTAAGACATCGCTCGCCTGTATCAATAAGTAGAGGTTCTTCTTTTTTTTTCTGGAAAATGGATAGTTGTCCTCAAAAATCACCATAAACTCTAGCTTCATTCCTATTCTGTCGATTGTATCGTGTTTCTACATTTTTTCCAAAATAGTGAGAATACATATTGGTGATTTCCGACATTATAAAGGCATTTGCTATTGAACCCTCAACACGAGCTTTGTTCTTTACCGATTTTCCAATATGAAGGTACTCGTACACGAATAAAATAAAATTAACGATGAATCACTAACCAAATTAATGTATATCTCAAACATCTAATTTATACATTGCATATAATAAATTTTTACCTCTCAAAAGAGTACATCCAACGATATTGGACTGGGCCACCAACCTTGACTTCATATGGGAGGTGTATCGCTAAATGCTCCATAGAATCAAAAAACCCATGTGGAAAGATCTTATCCAACTTGCACATTGTTACCACGATAGATTTCTCTAGCAATTCCATGTATGTCCTCCGAATCTGGGTTCCACACAGGGCGCAGAAGAAGATGCTTATCTCTACAAGTGGACCTCATACTGGATCAGGAATAAAATCCCGAAACGCAACATGTATAAACCTTTGCATAAAGACGTGATAGTCATGACTCTTCATCCACGTTATCTTCAACTGCTGCATATATACACAATTAGATATGTTGGACGCGTACCCATCTGGAAAATCTATCTCAGCTAACCACTGCAACACCTTTGTCTTTTGTTCCTTACTAAGACAATAATTGGCCTTCGGTTTGTACACTCTGGTTCCGTCGCCATGAATCAAAAATAACTCACTACTATATGTCTCCAACTCTAAGACACTCCTTGCATTCAAGTTGTCTTTAGTTTTGTCGGAATCGTCCATCAATGTGTTCTTGATATTCTCAAAGAAATTTTTCTCACAGTGCATCACGTCCAAGTTATGTCGGATTAGGTTCGTGGACCAATAAGGCAACTACAAAAAGATACTCCTACGGCACTAATTATGTGTTCGGCCAAATCCTGGAATCTTATGCGTTTTTGCTCCAAAAGGAACCGCTGGCAAATTAGCAACAATAGCTGTCATGTCTTCTCCTCACTTTCTATATGCAGACTCATCTGTTTCATCTCTATTCTTTCTGAAATTTCTTTTACTATAGCGGTATTCGTGATTTTCTGGCAGAAAACAATTGTGGCAATCAAACAACGGTTGTTTTTTTTTCATGCGTCAACGTAAACGTCTTTATGTTCACCATGCAATAAGGACAAGACAACCTCCCATGTGTGCTCCACTAAGACAACATCTCGTAAGCGGGAAAATTGCTAATAGTCCACATCACAGCTGCTTGCATTTGAAAATTTTGCTGACGAAAGTTGTCGTACGTTGGTATTCCTACCTCCTACAATGCCTTCAACTCATCTATTAGTGGTCTTAGAAATACATCAATGTTTTTTCCAGGGCCTCTAGGACCCCATATGATCAAACTTAAGAAGATATATTCTTTCCGCATGCACAGATCCGGATAAAGGTTATAAGGAGTTACAAATACATGGCAACACGAGTATTGAGACGAAGACATTCCAAAAGGAGTGAATCCGTCAGTGCAAAGACCTAAACGAACGTTACGTGGCTCCAATGCAAATTGAGTGTGAGTCCTATCAAAATGTTTCCACGCTTCTCCTGACGCTAGATGTATCATTGTGTCATTGGACTCCCTACACTTCAAATGCTACGTCATGTGCTCTGAGATGGAGTGTATCATGAAGAGCCTTTGTAGGCGGGGACCCAAAGGAAAGTACCATATTTCTTTTTCGAAACTAGTTGCTTTCTATCGGGCTCGTACCTATCCTTCCCGCAAACAATACACTTTGTGTATTCAACATTCTCGTACTCTTTGTAAAACAAGAAACAATTATCTTTACACAGGTCGATTGTTTTGTAACCAAGCCCTAAAGTACCCATCATTTTCTCCAACTTGTACATTGTAGCAGGCAATAGGTGTTCATCTTCAGGAGCAATTGCATCGTGAGTTAACTATAAGTACTTATTTGATGCGGCTATAGACACGTTATGCTCAATCATGTATGTTAGAAACTCAGCCATCCACTGCAACACTGACTTATCTTTGTCTTTAGGCAACGTCGTCTCAACGAGTTTCAACAGTTTATGAAATTATATTGCATCACAGTTCAACTCTTCATTATAATTGACCTCAGGAAACTCCCCTCCATAGGCATCCTCAACTAGATTCCTCATCGAACCTACGTTAACGTCCTCAACTCCATAGTCGTCATTTCCTACGTTTTGACTTGATGACACTCCTACAAAATTTGCCGTACTTGTAGTGTAATTCTCACCGTAAGCTACCCACACATGGTACTGCTCTACAAACCCCCACATACAAAGGTGAATGACCGCTTCTTCTTTGGGCAAGAACTTTCTATTATCGCATTTTATACATGGACACCTAGGATTATTATAACGGTCTAACAAACTTATTTGATCTAAAGAGAACTTTACAAATTGTTGAACCCCATAAACAAATCTTTGAGTCAAATGGTCATTTTCAGTTAAGCGATCATACATCCAACTTCTATCTCCGTGTGAATACATTACTTATCTAGCCAATTAATAAATGTACATATATTAATTAATACAGTCCATACAACTTAAACTAAAAGCAGTATTAGTGTAAGTACTTACCTCTTTAAGTAATGGCCTTTGATATTTAGTACGTAACAATATTACATCACCAATAATCACCGATAAACAAAAGCTAGCGATCTAAGGTTATTTGAATATGTGCATCCATTTAATTTGCAAAAGAAAATGAAAAATGGTTAGCAAAAAATATTAACTAACTATTATTTGAAAATATAAACGAAAACAAATTCAATAGAACAATTTATTGTACATTTGAAGAGAAACGATAAATTGTGTTGTGGTTCGAACAATACCAAAATTCATAATATTTATAGAGAATCGGATTTTATTGGCTACGGAAGTTTTTGTAGCTAATAACTATTGGCTACGGATACTGCCGTAGACAATTTATTGGTTACGAAAGTTTTCGTAGCTAATAACTATTGGCTACGGATACTGCCGTAGCCAATTTATTGGTTACGGAAGATTCCGTAGCTAATAGTTATTAGCTACGGGTGTCTTCCGTAGCCAATAGTTTGGCTATGGGAGTCTCCGTAGCCAATAGTTTGGCTACAGAAGTTTCCGTAGCCAATAGTTATTGGCTACGGGAGTTTTCCATCGCCAATGACAATTATGTAAAAAATGAAAAAATAGCTACAAATTAAGCGTTGGCTACAGAATATTCCGTAGCCAATGACTATTGGCAACAAAACAGTCCGCAACCAATGGCTATTGGCTACGGAATCTCCTGTAGCCAATAAATATTGGCTACGGATTGTTCCGTAGCCAAAAATACTATCCTATTTATTAAATACCCCAACCATTCCAATCATAAATTTCTTCTCACCATCCACTTCTTTCTCTCACAACTCCTCCTTAGTAAATTCCTCAATTATAATTTTAAGTAATGATTATTTCAAGTATAGAATTATAATAATGCTCTAATTAATTTGTTTAGTAATTACTTCTACAACTAAAAAAGATCATAATGAAGATTTTTAGTCATTTGAAATAAAATAAATTTATTTAATTAATAGAAATAAAATATATTAATTTAATTAATTGAAATAAATAACATTTATTTAATTTGGATATTATTGTAATTATTTTTTTATTAAAGAATTCGAAATTTGCAATTTTTATTTTATTTTAAACATTATCATTATTGGCCACGGATTAAATTCGTTGCCAATAATATGAATATTATTGGCAACGGATATAATCCATTGCTAATAGGTGACGGCCAAATTTAAAGAAAATAAATTATTGGCTATTGGCTACGGATTATTTTCGTTGCCAATGGAAAGGGTATTTTGGTCTTCCATTATTGGCTACAAAAGATTCCGCAGCCAATACCCATTGGCAACGGCCATCTGTAGCCAAAGGTCATTAGCAACGAGGGTATCGGCAACGGAAAAATGGGTTATTGGCTACGGAACCTTCCGTAGCCAATAACCCACTTTCTTGTAGTGGAGGCGAAATTCGCCTCCTACAAAGAAAACCATGAAATGCATGACATTTCCATGAATACACAGCAAAAGCACGATATGCGTAAAAGGTTGGAGGTGAATTTTTGCCATTATCTTCAAAAGTTCCCCATCCTCTATAAATATGGCATAATTCCCACCACAAATCTGCATCTTCTCCCAATGTCCTCTTCACAATCCTCGTATATCATATAGTAGAACTGAGTTCAAGTGTAAGTTATTAGCTGTTTTTAGGATTCGTAGGTTATATAGAAATAATCTACATTATTTTGTAAGTCTTAGTGTAATTTATTTTTTTTTCCTGCTCAAAATCGTATTATTTAACTCATGGTTAATTATTTGAATGATATTATGCATAGAATTTTGTTATACTAAAATTTTATTTCGATTATTAGTCATGTAAATATATATGTTTTTATAATATGGTGTATTATTAACTGTAACGGCCCGATAATCTCGAGATAAACAAAACACTCAGCTTTCCCATTCTCTGTATCGTTCCAATTTTATCGGATGTCCCAGAGCAACTGTACTTGAGTAGTAACACACTACGACTAAAGAGTACAAGTATAGTTAACTCTTAAGAGTTTAGACGCTGCTCATGCGTGTGTGCAAGTGTAGCGTTTTCTTTCAATAATTTTCTTTTGAAAACAGTTTAATAAAGGAACTTTAACGCATACGAATGCCATGCAATAGAATCATGCAATCAAAAGCTTCATGGTTTAACAAAAACCCTTTAACAAAAGAACATATTCACGTTCGATGATCGGTGTCCACGTTTTTGCCGATGCCAGTCAACCTTGGTATCAGAGCAACTGAACGTATTGGAATGATTGTTTTATAAAAAAATAATATATAACTGTTAAAATATCTCCTGAATTAACTGGGGTGTTACATTAACATTCAAGTATAATATTTTCATTAATGCAGGAAATGTAAGAATTAAGGGGAGGATGAAAGGTTTTGGGCATAAAAAGCGGCAAAAAGTTTGCCCTTTTTAGATAAATCTGAAAATGTTTTTTGGCGAATAATCGCATTCAACTTGTACGAATTTCATTTTTTTAAAACATAAAGGGAGAGAAACAAGATAAGAGGCGAATTCTTGCTTTATCGTGCTGATGTGGGTTCAAAAAAAAAATTAAAAAGCAGTTGGAGGTGATTATTCGCCTCTAACTAGTGTATGGCCAACACTGACAGTTGGCGAGTACTCCTTCTATAGTAAAGTATTAGAGGCTGCACATAGACGTGCAAAAAATCACCTCTAAGCTTTACTTGCGAGCATATTGCGTGGAACTTGTTGGAGGTAATTTTTACCTCAATTTCTCTCTCGTTAGGGGCGATTTAGAACAATATGAATGCATTCTTGTAGCGGTACAATAGAACCTTGTTATATTATATAGGTCTCAGGCGTAGTTAAGGTCGTGGCCACATGGTCTTCTTCAATGTCGTGGGATGAGTCTTCTTTAATGCTGTCTTGTAGAAGAGCGTCTGTTGACATCGCTTTAATGTGTATTACTTGCGATTTTAAGTGTAGTTACGCTAATAATGTTTGTTAGGACATTAATACGAGACTGATATTCCCAAGGCTCTTCCTTACTTATTGTGAGAAGGTTGTAGAGAACACACTATATGAGGCGTTTCCTCTAGGTGATCTTTTGAGGTGGGGGGTACTTTGATCATTTCAATACTCGGTTTACTTATGCATTATCACATATCCCCCAAGTTGGCTGGTTTGTGGTATACGAGGCGAGAGACTTGTAGGAGGCTTTGTGGTTTGTTATTGGTACTTCGACAATGTATTTTACGAGGGCTATCCTAGGGGAGAGTAATACTGATGAGCTTTTATTTGGCTTGATTTAGGTACTTGTTTTCTTTGGCACATGTAGACTTCTTGGTGCATATTTGTTGAATTTAGTCTTTTTTTGTGTTTTTATAAGATTTTGTTGAGTCAAGACAAAACGATGCAAAAAGAGCACAAAATTGATGTTCTTGGAATGAATTGCAAAGAGAGCGTCACGACACAACTTCAAGGGATACACCACGTGACCGACTTGACCCTAGTCACATTAAGAAAATAATTCCACCAGTCGATCCAGTTAAGGAAGCAGCTACGCGATAGGACCACAACAGGTAATAAGTCGCACGACCCACAGAGCATCATGTGTCATTACACAAAAATGGTAGAGAGTCGCGCTACAATGGGCAAAAGCTATGCGAGCTGTGCATGTATCTGCGTAACATGTTATGACCCTCAGACCAACGTGCGAGTTATGCGAGCTGTCCTGTTCACTGTAGTTTAAGTTTCGGCTATTTACAAAACCACGTCAACACTACTTTTTTATAAATATGAGAGAACGGTCAACACTTAAAGAATGCTAAATATTGTTTCCAAGACTCATAATTTCTTAGACTGGTTACTTTGATAAGTTGTGAAAATAGAGAAAACAACATTATAATTATGTTTTTAGTTTAGTTTTCATATTCTAGAGTTGGTAGTTCGTGAAGAAAGAGATATCACGTAGGAGTTGAAGAAGATAGCAAGGCATCAACATTCCACCAACTTTAAGAGCTTTCCCTATCTCTTTTACTTTGTTTATGTTATTTAACTCTTTATTGATTGTTGAACTTATGACTATAATTAGATAAACTACTCCATGTGTTGGAGTAGGGGAAGAACTCTGATTTATGAATATATTTATTTGTTTTGTTTGATGTGTGTTTGAGGTACTCATGTGTCTAGAATGACTAGTCTTTTATCTGCACGAGTATTCTTGGTGGATGAGCGGATGCACGACCCTCAGACCGACATAGGGTAGATGGTAAGAAAATTATGTATACATGCGAATTGTGACTTTAGTACGCTAAATCAGCTATTACGCAACCCCTAATCACAGAAAATCATTCTTGATAATGTAAGTTTATGTTAACACGATTCGCATGAGTTGATTGGATTGTAGACTTAATATCTCTACTAAAACAACTAATAATTGGGTTGATTTTCCTAATGCGGTAGGCTATTAGAGACTTCATGATTCTATAGCCAGGATACGTCCAATTATAAGTCGCAGGTCCATTAGACACAAAAAACTCAGACACTCATCAAACATCTCAAAGCATACGTAGTTTGTCTATGAACTATTATGGTAAAATCAGTTGTGAAATCCAAGCTCCAAACATCTTTTAATCATGTGTTTATAACTAAAGCACTAAACCCCTGAATCATAGTATATTTTGTTTTGTTTATATTCTTTCAGTATAATTGATTTCTTTATGCATTCAAATTGTTTCAAATCGTAGTTCCGTTGCATTCAAACTGGTTTCATGCATTAAAATCACTTGTAGCTTTCATTCACTGTTTTCAATGCATTATAGTTAAGTAATCATTTACATCCAAAATTGTTTATCTAACATATGCATTCATTTTTTTTTGCTCTCAAAGCATTATGCATTTACATCGTGCACATAAAAAATAGCAATCATGACAACCATTCGAGTTTTTGTATTAAAGTGATTCAAGCACACATCCATCACTCTTTTGGGATACGATACATGGCTTTTAAATATACTTAACATATTATTATTACGTGACTCGTGCACTGGCGAATGGTAGGAATTTAGGTGTAGTAATTCAATAGTTAATCGAACATTTTATAAACCTAGTTCCAAGCACCCAATCAGATAACCCGTGTCCAAGCACCCAATTATCTTTCTCCTATGTGATAAAAATATTTTTGTTTTGAATTCGTTCATTGTGAAATGATGAGAAATGTGGGGAATGTGCCCATGTCCCTTCGTCTTAAATGCACTATTTGCAAAGTGCACGAGTGGGTATTCAAGCGACCGCCAATTTCTTCTAATCCCGGGCGAGTTGGTGGATACGCGTGACACGTCTATTCATCTGGCCAGTTGTCCTTTAGTAGGAGGGCGACCATGTGCCCAGATTGTTTGCTGCCTATTTTATAAATAGAGGATTTCAGTCATTTTCCTTCTCCAGACTTAGCATCTTTGCTTTTAAATAAATTCCTTTGAGCCTTCTTATTTTTCAACAAAGGATTTCTCCCTACAATGCAAAAACTTCTTATCTTCTCATTCGTTTATCAATGGTCGCTTCTGATAGCTTTTCTTATTGGGCCACTGTTGCTTCTGATATGAACCTCCATGTTGTTGATCTCGTAGAAGATCTTATAAATCCTTATGTTGTCATTGTTACTCCTACCAGCGTTGCAACTTCCAGCGTCCTCTTGCGTTTCTTTGATGGCGTAGAACTGAAGCAGCTTGTCCGTCATGAGTCTTTGAAATAGAAGAAAAAAGTGGGCCTTCTATTGGGGACCAAAATAGCGAAGGTATATCTTCGAGACAGACCTGCTCGGTCTCGTAAGTGGTTAGCACCATAACCTCAGAAGAGGTAAAGTCTTTGTTGCTACGGTAGCATACAGATTTTAACACCTTGGATGTGAAGATTCCTACCATTGAGCAGCATGCACATGTCCCTTCATCCAATATTTGATGTTTTACAAGAAGAAAACCAAGTTAGACCTTCGTCACTTTTTTCCGTAGTGGTATGTGGAGGTCTTAATATATATAGAGGCCTACCCAAGCCAACTGAACTCCAACTACGAGATTTTGACGGGTTTCTCCTCGTGTGTCGACTGTTGGGGCTAACATCCTCGTTCTTTACGGTGTACCATGTGGGAACAAACACTTCTGCCACCCCATCATTCTTTTGCTCGTGATAACACTCACTTCCTTGTTGAATATCCAATCACGGTGGGTGCATGGAAGACTTATTTCTTCTAAGTTAAGCCTAAAGGTGGTGATGCTGCCAAATATTGGAGGATGAGAAACCGATAGAAGGGTGGGCCCGAGGAGCCCATGAATTCTGATTGCAAGGCGTCTAAGGCGCGATTTTGGGCTCTTTGCGAGGCCTCTTCGATTTGGCTAATTAAGAAAGAATGCTATATTGTTCATGTTGGGAGGCTTGCAGAAGCCCGTGTATATACATGTTCTTTTTTTGGGGCTAATAGTTTTGGCCTCTTTCTTTTCCGCGACGTATCATGTGGGGGTGAGCACTTCTGCTACCCAAATTTATCATTTCTTCCCAATGATAACACTCGTTCCCTCATTGGGAACCCAACCTTGGCGGATGCATGGAAGTGGCGTTTCTTCTACGTTAGTCCTAAAAGCATTGACGCTGCCAAAGATTGAGGCGTGAGAATTAGATGAAGGGTTCAGCGCGAGGGGCTCGTTGATCCTGATGGCGAGGCATCTTAGGCATAGTTTCAGGCTCTCCGCGAGGTCCCCCTATATAAGAGCCACATCTATTTGGCCAAACAGAGAAAAAATCATGTATTCTTCATGTTGGGAGGCTTCCAAAGGCCCGTTTGTATTCATGTTCCCTTTCCTTAGGACTTTTTCCATAATGCTTATTTTTTGTAGGTTTCCTTTTCGTGTATTATATTTCACTTATCTTATAGGGGAAAAAGCGCTTAACCCCGACATATGTTGACTGTTTTGCACTTACCCCACCTCACTTTATCTTTTAGCATGAAGACCCCCCTTGATGCCCCATTAGATGCGCCATGTGCTTTAGAAAGTAATAGCATATTCCGTGGATATTCAATTTTTGGGGCAAAGCGCAAATTATCAATTTGTTTTAACCCAATTATTTTCTATACAATAAACTCCAGTTATTTCAAAATTCAATAAAAACACTATTAATATTATCCAAAAAAAAAAACTTGTAATAATGAGGCATTACACCTCTCCATCAATTGAATACATTTCGTAAAAACAAACTTCCATAAAAACACTATTTTTCTGCATGTCAAACTCTTCTGTTGTATATGTTTGATCTGAAATGAATGAAATAATGTTACAGATCATATGTTTTACGATAAAGATCGAATCTTTATCGTACGACCCTACCTCTATAACCGATATGTTCCAATTTTGTAATCTTGTCTGCTGCATATTTCTACTAAATCTTAACTTTTTCTTAGTCTCATTTGTAATACATCATCATAACGAGTTTTTTTTTTCGCACGAAAGGTAAATATATTACTAAATGAGAGTCGACACAATACGAGGGGCATACCCCAAGGGAAGCTATTCAATGTTACATTCAATGCTCTATCTAGCAGAAGAAGACACTAAAGTTCTAGCCTAGGACTATTACTCGTGTTAAGCCTCAATCCAACGCTACACTCTTCTTAGACACCCTCTTCTTTCCAGCTCCGGCAACCGCCGTGACTGTACTCTCCTGGTTCTATCTCAGTTGTCTGCAGATGCTATGTTTATGATAGTGGCTCCTGCATTGATCTGGACTCTCTTCCAGTTGTGAGGGTGAGAGATCCTTACCTGGTTCCGCGCCATTCTTCCAGTCTTCTTCTGCTCTTTTACCTGTTAATCAATAAAAACACTTCGCAGCATAACAGTTAGTTGTTCCCTATTCACAATCTGTCCATTATACTTTCCTCAAATTAGTTATAATGCTTCTCAGAAATTTATTTATTCTCTTACCCCACTTATACCTTATGCGAGTCAGTAGCTCATCGCTATTTCCTTACACAATTCATTGGCTGGTTTTGATTTCTGCTCAAAGATAATTCCATTCCTGCATCGCCAGATGCTATCCATTACAGTCCCCATTGTTGCTGCTCTCATTTCATAGACCATTGATGTCTTTTTGGTTGAGCTGCTAAACATATTTGTCCATTCCTGCAATTTTACTGTTTTTGTGCACACCCCAACTGCTTTCATGATTTTATCAAGCACACATTTCACCTCAGGGCATTCAAAAAATAAATGATCAATTGATTCCTCAGCTTTATTGCACAGTTCACAACAATTATTATCCAGCAAGTGAATCTTCATTAGTCTATCCTTAGTTGCAACCCTTCTATGCATGATAAGCCAGTTTATAAATTTCACCATAGGAGTAGAAATTTTATTCCATACCTGTTCTGTCCAGTCTTTAGGTTCAGCTTCCTTATGGAAAGCTTTGTAGCATTCATCAATTACCTATTTTTGTGTCATCCTCATCCATTGTTCAGGTTGCCTGGTTGGGTATTTTTCCTTCATCTAATCTCTAAGCTTGATCAATGTTCTCCACCATGGAGAGTCACATGCCTTCATTTGTACTCTCCATATGTCCCTGTCCTTGGTTTTATATGCCTTGATCCATTCTGTCCATACAGTTGGCTTTCCCCTGTGGTTGGCTAGCTTATTAATTTGTGCACACAATAATGCCTTATTCCAACTCAATATTTCTTTGATTTCTAATTCCCCATGTTTGTAATCTTGACACACTTGGGACCAAGCTACAAGGCTCTTCCTTCCAAATTCTTTGCCATACCATAAGTAGGTCC
Source organism: Linaria vulgaris (assembly GCA_948329865.1). Taxonomy (NCBI): domain Eukaryota; kingdom Viridiplantae; phylum Streptophyta; class Magnoliopsida; order Lamiales; family Plantaginaceae; genus Linaria; species Linaria vulgaris. The sequence continues at coordinate 17,199,754 of OX415252.1, forward strand.
TACACATTGACTCTATCTTCTTTGCTGCTCCTACATGGATTGGTAACACATAGCACCAGAATCTTTGTATTGAGAGCAGTATTGTTCTTACCAGTAGAGCTCTCCCTGCATAGCTTAGGTTCTTGGCTGACCAGCTTTGGAGCTTGGCACCCACCTTTTTTATGAAAGCCTCATACTCCTCTATCCTTAGCTTTCTTGGGCTCAATGGTATGCCCAAATACCTATCTGGAAAGCTTCCTTCTCGAAAGCCCCATATCTTCATTAGTTCCTCCTTCTCCACCCCCTGTACACCTGCTAAAAATATTGAACTTTTAGTCTTGTTCACTTGTAAGCCTGAAGTTGAAGAAAATTCATCCATGGCATGTTTGAGTACAGTGAGTGGGCCATTTTCCCCTCTACAAAAGAGGAGTAAGTCATCAGCAAAACACATATGAGTAACGTGTAATTTTGCAATTTTTGGGAGGTATTTAAAATCACTGTTGTCTTTAATGCTCAATTGAATCACTCTGGACATATACTCCATACACAAAACAAACAGGTAAGGAGACATGGGGTCCCCTTGCCTTAGCCCCTGTTTTCCTTGCATAAAGCCTTCTAGACTACCATTAATGCTAAATGAGAAACTGGCTGATGACACACATGCCATGATTAGCTTTATAAAACCTTCCTCAAACCCAAACCCTGCCAGCACATCATGTAGGAATGACCAATAAATAGTGTCATATGCTTTTCTAAGATCTATATTTAACATACATCTAGGAGTCATGTGTTTTCTATTATACCCTCTAATCAATTCCTGTGCTAAGAACACATTTTGGAATAAGTCCCTGCGTGCCACAAAAGCATTCTGGCAAGGGTTAATCAAGTCTGGCAAGATGTTCTTAATTCTGCTAGCTAGTACTTTAGTTATTATTTTATATAACATATTGCAGCAAGCTATGGGTCTATAGTCAACAATGGAAGTAGCATTCTCAACCTTAGGTAATAAACACACAGAAGTAGCATTAATCTGTTTCATTATCTTACCTGCGGTTTGAAATTCTCTTATGGCTTCATATACTAGATTACATGTCACCCTCCATCTTTTCTTAAAGAAACATGCATTGTACCCATCTGGCCCTGGGCTCTTATTATCATCCATGCTGAAGATTGCTCTCTTCACCTCCTCTTTGCTGATTGGAATCTTCAATTGTTTGTTCATCTCCTCTGTCACTTTAGGTCCAACTTCCAAGGCTTTTGTGTTAAGTGGCTGCAACATCCTCTCCTTGCCAAATAGGTCCTGATAGAATGCAAGAACATGATTAGTAATCTCATTTTTTGTACTCAGTGTCTTACCATCATTAGTAACCAAAACATGAATTGCATTAGACTTCCTCCTTATTTTAATTTGCTGGTAGAATAATCTACTGCACTTATCTCCTTCTTCTATCCAGTCTGTTTTTGCTCTCTGATGTAATTGCTGGAGTTAGTGTTGTTGAGCCTCCAAGTATTCCTCCTTCTTTGTTGCTGCCTCCTGATTAAATTTGCCTTGTTCTTGCATGTTTTTTTGTTGGATATCCTGAAGCCCTTTCAACTTGTCCTTCACTTTGCTTTCCAGGTTTTGGTATTTTCTGCAATTCAACTTCTTCAACTTCTCTTTCAGTGCCTTCAGTTTTGTCACCAGCTGAAACATTTTTACTCCCCTTTCCTGCCCCTCCCATGTCTCAGTTACCAGTCCCATGAATTGATCATCAGCAGCCCAAAGGTTCTTGAATCTGAATGGGACTCTGCTCTTGTTCTTAGCTGCAAATATTCTTGTGATACTGGGCGAGTGATCAGACACTCCTTGGGGAAGAAATTGCACTACTGACTCTCTATTAGAAGCCTGCCAGTCTTGATTAATCAATACTCTATCAAGTTTGCAAAATGTATGTGTATTATTTCAGGTATACACTGGGCCCATGTAATGATGATCTCTGAGTCCAGTGACATCTAGCATATCTTGGAGTTCTGTTCCCCCATTGTATTGGTTATTTACTTCACTCCACTTCTCCTTTGGTTTCAAAACCACATTGAAATCCCCTGCTATGAGCCAAGGGCCTTTCATGGCATGTGCTATTTTTCCCAATTTCATCCATAGTTCTTTCCTTTGTTCAACTCTATTGTGTGCATAGACCACTGTGATGTTTCCTTTCCATTTATTATCTTTGGTTTCAATACTGACATGCATAAACTGATCTCCTTTTTCTTCCACTTTCAAGTTCACATCTCCTCCTTTCCAGACTAAAAGGATTCTACAATTTTTACTGTGGAGTATATTACTATCCACCTACCAATGCGTTTCCAGCTTATTCTTGACTCTCTCATAGTTTTTACACCTCAATCTTGTTTCCAATACAACACCTATTGTGCACTTATTACTACCTACAAAATCATTAAAAGCTGCATGCTTAAGGGGGTCATTCATCCCCCTTAAGTTCCACACTCCAAGCTTTATTTCTTTATCCAGTTGGCATTCTGCCCCCCCCCCTTCCTCTTCCTCTCTTTCCTGTACCTCCTCGTACTTTTCCATGTTGTCTCTGGGATTTCTGCCTGGTCTGCACTAGCTTCCATTCTTCTTCACTGTTTGCCCCCTCTTCTTGCTCTTGGTTGGACTTCTCCTTTTCTGGTTTGCTGCCTGAGGTAGGCTTTTCTGCATTTTTTCCTGTTTGTGGTGTTGCTGGAGTGATCTGAACTATCACTTCTATCCCTTTTATCCTCTGTATCTCACTTTCCCCCCTCTCATGTTCTTTGCTATTCTCCCTTTCTGTGCTTTTTGCACTATCTTCTTTCTCTTCTTTTGCCTCAGCTTCCTTAACTTTTTCCATTGTTGCTTGCTCATTTTCTGTTCTTTTTGCACTGTCTTTTTCCTTGTCTTCTGCCTCAGCTTCCTTAACTTTTTCCATTGTTGGTTGCTCTTCCCCCTTGTCCCTCTTCTGCTCCACCCATGTTGCTTTCATAGCTTGGCAGTTTCCTGCATTATGCCCAAATCTGTGGCAAGTAAAACACGGGTGAGGCCTATTTTCATATATAACCCTCTGTTCATATTCCCTTCCATCTGGTCCCTTAAGACTGATCTTGTCAATTAACCTCTGGCCTGCTTGTAGCTCCACAAAAACTCTGGCAAAAGCTAGTCTCTCCTTTGATGCAGTGAGCTTGTCTATGTAAATAGGTTTCCCCACTAAGATGGCAATCTTCCCTATCATGCGTGGTGTCCATAACTGCAGGTCCAATGCAGGTAGGTGAATCCATGTTGGGTAGCTTTGCATTTTTCCTGGATCAAGCTTCATCCCTTGGGACCATCTTTGCAAGATGAGTGGATAGGCCCCCTTCACCATCCAAGGGCCTCCTCCATAAATTTCCATCATTGCATCTGTTGTTTCAAACCTAAACACAAATACCCCCTGCTGCACTACATGTATATGGGGCTGTATAGTCCATCTACTACTCACATATCATTTGATTGCTTCATAAGGAATTTTCAAACCTACCACAGTACCTATCAATGCATATTTCCAGTAATCTACTGATTATGTCACATCCTCACTGGTAAATTCAAGCACATCTCGATTCTTTTGTGGAAAATAAGGTACTGCTACTCCAATTTCAAATCTCCTATTGCCAACGAAAAGTTCATTGTACCTCTTTGTATTTCGTTGCGGATTGATTCCTATGTCTTTGTACTCAGCTGCTACCGGTGCTGCTCGTGATTTTTTCTCTTATACCTCTGATTGCTCTTCCGTTGTGTCTTCTTCTCCTGTCTTCTCTGTTTCTCTCTCAGATTCCTCTTCTCCATCGATGTCGATTCTCTCCTATAGTGTCAGCTTTCTTTGTTTCTCCATTATCCTCTCTCTTATCCGGCAGAATTGCCGGAGGAACTGAAACCCTTGCTCCGATGAGTGTTTTTCTCACACTATGTGTAAATCGCACGCACTAGCGGTGCACACATTAAACTGTTAATGATTTATATTTCATCATAACAAGTTTTGATTTGGAGAAGAGCGTGTTGTTTGGAATTTTGAAATAATTAGGGTGTATTGTATAAGGAAATAATGTTTAAGGTCCAAAATATTAGAAAACATGCACATTTCCCCCAAAATGGAATATACACGGAGTATGTTGCTTTTTAAAAGCAAGGGGGTATCGAATGCTAATAGATGTGGGGGTAAGTGCTTTTTTCCCTTTCTTCTATTCACATTTAGTATCGAATGCGTTTATTGCATTTGAGCGTGCGCACTTGCGAGGGAAGTAGATGCAAATTTTTGTTGCTTCCAATGATTTCTACAAGCTTTCGCCCATGCTCGAATGTTTAAGTTTTGGTTTAGGGAGCTATCTTTTGTGGCTCGTGTCGAGGGCTTTGAAGAATTCCTTGTTGAGTTGGCTGCTTGATTTTGGTTGTGTCGATTGAACTTGTTGGCTAGTAGAAAAATATGGGGTTGTGGAAAAAGCGTCACGCCTTGTTTCTTACGAAAAGTTTTATGAGCATCGGTTGATCCTTTTGCTACTCCTATTAAAAAGAATAAAAAGAATGTTGGATCACGTATAGACGTTTTCGAGACATTTGCTCGGGATGCTACGAGAGTTGCTTCATTTTCCTAGAAAAGTCTTCTTCATCACTCTCCCACTGTCCCTTCAAGTGAGTGTTCTTATTTTACGTATTTTTATAATCTTGTAAATTACGATTTCTAATAGGTTTGTACGTTCACGTTCCTAGGTAGAAGGCCTCGCTCCGAAGCAGGGGCGACTAATGACATTCCTTTGATCATTAGTACGGAGGAGGACAGCCAGATCCAAGTGGGTGGCGGTCATTCCAAGTGTTCTACGGAGGCTCCAGATTCTGAGGCCCCCTTCTTAGTCGAGAAGAAGATTGGGGCTTCGTCTTCGAGTGTGTCTGTTGGTGTTTCTCCTTCCGCTGTGGGGAAGAGAGCCATGTCCTAAGTTCCGTCTCTTGGTGTCCTTTCTCCATTTGGCAATGATTTCATTTTGTTTGAAGAGGCGGATGAGGAAGGCCGTTGTGAGGAGATCGTTCGCAAGAGAATGGTGATTGAATCGGATGCTCGCTATTTTTGTCGAATCCTTTCTAATCAACGTCATTAAGCCGACTATAGCTTGGCTCCCAAAGTACTTTTTTATCTTTCCCCCTCTTTTTTTCTGAAGTGCTTCGTCCTTGATGAGTGATATTTTCTCATGATTTGAGTACATATTTTCTTATAATTTTACTCCTTGTAGCATTTTTATATGTTTTGGTCTTGTTTTGTAGTTTTATAGTTTGAAGTCAAGTCGAAGAAAACCAAGGCATAATTGTAGAAAAATGAGAATGGACTAGGAAAAAGGGAAATATGAGTATTTTGGCGAGGTTAGTAGAGAAATTGGCATCACGAATTAGCCCATGCGGTGGACAATAGCACGTAGCTCCACAACAAGTATCACAACGCGACCCGTGCAACTGAGGCAGGAGGAAAGAAGTCGTGCGACTCGTGTGGCAATGAAAACGGTGATGCAATCTGTGCCAGAACCAGCGCGACCTGGGCCACTACTTGAACGACCTGCGCGGTATGAGTAGAAGGCGGCATGGCCCGCGCTACTAGGAATGAGAGACGTGCAACATGGAGGTTTGACGGTTGTTTACGAGAAACCCTAAGGTTGCGTGTTTTGGGCCTACAAACTATAGGAAGAGGAGACGTTTCAACAGCTAGGTCATCTATGTGCATTACACCCGATTTTACATCACTATTCCACATTATTATCCACCTTTCGAGTATTGCAATCAAAGTTAGAGGAGAAAGGTGATCCATCAAGCATATAATTATGCATAATGGAGCAAATGAGAATCAAAGGGAAGACATACTGACATCTCACCGAGATCAAGTGTTTAATCTTTTCTTTTTCTTTCTTCCAATATTTTATGATGAATTATGGTGTGAAACATCGATCATGAGTGGCTAAAATTCCCACTTTGTGGGATATGATGTAATTAGTCAATCAATGCACTTTGAACCTATGTTTTGATTATTTCTGTAGAAGACTTTGTTTTGTTATATTTGATTTGTTGCGCATGCTACTTGGTATATTTTGCACGTACATGTCTCTCAGATGAATATTGGGGATGTTGAATTGCCTTGTATTATATTGAATTTTGTGATTGAGATTCCTAACGCAACACTTGCATAGTAGATCACACAAACCAATCTCTAGACCTTCGACACTAGCATCTCACGAGGAATCTAGGTTAAGTTGTCAACTCTAATTCTTTCCTAAAACTCTATATGGATCTTTGGCAAGGTGACTTTCTGTAGAGCGGAGAGTAACTAACGGTCTAACACCATTAAGGAGTTAGGGGGTTCTTTAGGTGATACGAAAGTGCACTCAATGTATCACGTTAACTTGAGAGCAAAATAATATTCAATAAAAATAGGATTTACATAGAGTCAATGGTATTTTGTCTATGAAATGCCCAAATTCAAGATTAACAAATTTTGATTCCTATATATATTTTCCTTATATTGCGTTACAATCCAATCAATTAATCTATCAAATCAATTTTGTATTTTTCTTTATTTTAGGTTCTTTTCATTCTTATAATTAATTTGCATTGTTCATTCTATTTCATTGCTCAAAGTATTAGTTTCACAAGATCTCAACATTGAATTGCTAATCAAGACAACTACTCTCGTTGGATATGATGCTTGGTATGGAACTTTACTTACAGTTTTATTATTACTTGACCGTGCACTTGCGAATGTGTAGTAGTTATAATCTTGCATTGTAATACGTACACGCATCAATTCTATTTTTTCTTATCTAGCATGTTGCATGTTTTAAATCTCCATGTTCTTGGAAACTATAGGGACAGAAAATGAAGCATTTGTTGGGGAAGGGTATTGATGAGAAACGATTGAAAGAATCATAAGGGACCTTAAAGAAGGCCTTGACTCGAATTGGTGAGTTGGAGGGGTGTTTTTCTACTGGGGATCCTGCGACCCTAGAGGCATCGCGGAAGGAGATTGACAAGAAATGTGCGATTGCAGCGGGGCTTCATGCAGAGCTGCTGGAAGGCCAGAAAGCCTCGAAGCGTCATCGGCCTATAGGGACAGAAAGTGAAGGAGAATAAGCTTTTGGTTCAGAAGGCCCTATAGGCGGATGATTTTTTAGCTTCCAAGCTCTTTTTCCAGCACTAAGTGGACAAGTTAGAGGCACAGCGAGATGAGTTTGAAGCTACCGCCAAGGCGGTCCTTCAGTTCGAGAAAGTGAAGGATGATGAACTTCTTAGACTTTAGAAGGCCCATCAGAAGATGGACCTACACTGGAAGGACTTATCCCAAACTCGCCAACAAACTATTGACGAGGCGGTAGCTAAATCCATGGAAGAGTACAAAGGTTCGAAAGGGCACCGTGTATTTTTTGTGGAGGGTTTTTTGCTCATGTGAGGGAAGGCTTCAACAGAAGCACATATCAAAATGAATGGTCAGGCTTCCTTGTGGAAGGTTATAATATGGACCTCATCGACCTTCTATGCCTCATTTCCTAGGACGAGGGAGATAGTTCTGACAAAGGTCTGGTTCTGAACCTTCTGTTGAGGGCTAGTTGCTCTCTTTTATTTATTTGTTTATATCTTCACTTATGGAATGAGAACAGCCCTTTGTTACATCTTGCTTTTCCTTATTTTTATGCCACGTAATCTACTTATGTTTTGGTTTGCTTGAGCCCATTTGACTTTCGTCTAGACGGATACGCTTTGGTTCCAATATTTTTCTCTACCAACCGCTTTGTACGTTGGTCCTTGTGCCAATTTCTCAATTGGACTTAATTTGCCAACTGAAGTTTCTCCATCAGACTTTTATGTTTTCCAACTTCTTTGTATGTTAGTTTTTTCACCGATATTTAACTACACTTTACTTTGCCAATTCCTTTATAAGTTGGTTAATGCGCCAATATTTCCAAATTGGAATTTATTTTGCCAACTGTTTTGTTTTTTAGTCTTTGCACAAATATTTCTCAACTCAACTTTATTTTGCTAACTTCTTTGTAATTTCGTCTATGCGCTAGAAATTATCAATTGGACTTTATTTTGCCAACTAATTTGTAAGTTGGTCTTTGCGCCAATATTTCTCAATTGCACATTATTTTTGCCAACTCACGCTTGATTTATCTGAAAACTTTCCCGGGACGATCTAGAGAAAATGGGATAACCAACTTAGACAAGTGAGCTTTAGAGTGGGACTTTCGACGTCCTCAAAGTTTTGCCATGCTTCGTGGGACGTGGTTTATCACTTGAGGCCTCTTTAATAAACATCCCCTTCTCTTTTTCCCTTTCAATTTATTCTCTTGTTGGGCTGCTCGATATTTCTTTTAAACTTTCTTTGGTTGCTGGAAAAGTATCCTTCCCTCATATTTTTTATCCGTCCTGATCGTAAACTCCCTTCCACCACTTCTTCTTGGTGTGATGGTGATTATGTTTTTCCAATGGGCATTTGGAGGTGTTCAGGCGCTAAAAGTTTCTATATTTCCAACACGAGCAGGTGGCAACGTTCACACGTGTGTCCTTGTGCCTAGTGGTACTCGCAATATATTCCCATATTTCTTTCATTCTTCCATCACCAGATCACTGAAACCGCGCTGAAACCGCGACCATTACAGAACATGCTCGTTTCGAGCAACCTAGAGGACTTGGAGGGGCATATATTAGGGGATGGCGTATGAGGGCCTTTGATGTGTGCGACATTTCTTAGACCCCCCCCCCCCACCTCCCATCGGGTGCTTCAAATCTTACCCTTCTCGTGTTGGGTGAGAAATCTTCCCCGTTGAGGCGGTGTGGGTATGATTGATCTGAAGGCTCAGATTGTTGGGTGAGTGAATATGACATAGTTAAGGTCTTCGTCACTTGGTCTTCATTAATGTCGTGGGATGGATCTTCATTGATGTTGCCTCATGGGAGACGATTTGCTAATAACGCTTTAATCTATATTGCCCGCAGTTTTAGATGTGGTTATGCCAATAAATTGTGTCTGAACATTAATGCATGCGTTACTCATTCAAGTAGGGTCATTTAAAGTTGGAGAACGCTTTTAAGTTAGTTGTTGATTCGAGTCTAATATCCCCGAGGCGCTTCCTTACTTATGGTAGAAAGTTGTAGAGAACACTCCATACGAGGTATTTTCTCGAGGCAATCTTGTGAGGCGAGGGTACTTTGGTCATTTCAGTACATGGTTTATTTATGCATTATCATTTACTTTTTCTACTAATTGTGTGGTACTTAACATGGGTGAAAAGTATCCATCTAACAATCATAGCACAGTCAAACAATGAGAAAATATGTTCATCCATCTAACCATGGTGGAGAGGTAGCAACACCTTAGGATTGTAGAGTTGGGTTGAGCGACATAATGACTGAGTGTTTTTTGGAAGGCAACCCAATTTTTTATATTGTTTTTTAGTTATTTTCGTTAATTATGACTTTTAAGTCTTGACCACTTTGTAGGAGGTAAAGATTTGCACTTGAAACGTTGAGAGTGGAGACGTCAAGTCAGATGAAATCGGCTCAGATGTTTATTCATGTATGTACATGAATATTATAGGGAGTCTCTTGTACCTGACAGCTAGCAGACCCGTCATATGTTTAAGTGTCTGCTTTTGTGCACGATATCAAGCGAAGCCCAAAGAATAACATCTCAAAGCTTTCAAACGCATCATACGATATATCTCTGGAACTCCTGATTTTGGCTTATACTACAACTCTGAAATTAACTCTCATCTCGCAGTATACAGTAATGCGGATTGAGCTGGATTTGCTGATGATCGGAAAAGTACCACTAGTGGCTGCTTCTACTTTGGCACCAACCATATTTCGTGGTTCAGCAAGAAACAATAATCAATCACCTTGTCCACTACTGAGGCAGAGTACGTTGTTGTCGGTAGTTCAAATACCCGATTACTTTGGATGAAACAAATGGTAACTGATTATGGTATTACTCGGAATATGTTAACTGTAAACTGCGACAACACGAGTGCATCACTATTGTCAAAAATCTTGTCTAACACTCACGAACCAAACATATTGAGATACACTACAATTTCATTCGTGATCTTGTGGAGGAAAGGGTAGTTGAATTAAAACATGTGGGAACAGACTATCAACATGCTAACAAATTTACTAAGGCACTAGCCGATGTACATTTTGAGACCCTTAGGAAATCACTGGGCATCTGTCACCTATGAATCACAACATTTGGATGTCGCAACAGAGGATGAACACAGATAAAAATTTTAATTTTGAGTTTCATCCTCTCACGTTTTACTTCTTAAGTTGTAATGAGACTTTTGTGTAGTCCTTTTATCACGATGCGTTTATCTTGTGTCTAGTTGAGATTTTGTTCCTACTCAATAGACAATGACCATCTATTTTATTTTGGAAAAAGCTACCTGATCTAAAAGGTGTGAAGATGAAAGCCTTCAGTTTTTATCCCACGCGTCATGACATTGACAAGAGCTACCTCACTCACAAATGAGTCAAAGTGAAAGCTACCAGTATTGCAACAACTATGACATATCGTGTCCATTAGTAGCAATTTTACAACTATAAATGTGTAATTCATGATGGGTTCTTGAAAATACTCAGTAAACTTGATATGATTTTCTTACCATCTCTCTGCGAAGTGCTTTTATTGATAATTCATACTTTCCGGTTGTCTCAACTAGTTTCCTTGGTGTCTCGAAAACATCATGTCAGTCAGTAGTTTTATGGAAAGCCAATAACCATGTTCATTAATATCTCCTTACCATAATGTCCATATTCAAGATTACCATATCTTATTCGCACTATGGTTTGGCAAGTGAATCAGACAACCAGGAATGCGTAGGAGAATTTGTACTCTTGGAAACTATTACATTGTTTACTTTATATGTTGATTGCGTATTGATATTCTCTTGCTACTATTAATACTTTCATTGCGTATTGACTAACTTTCTCACATATTTTGTCACTATCCCTTGCATAACGTATGTTAAGATTTTTTCCTCTAGCAAAGTCAACGGAGCTCACTAGAGTTGGTTTGTCTGGCCTCCTCTGAGTCTCTTTCTCCACCAATCTTTACTCGAGAACCTAACCATTTTACCACCTCTACGGCTGACCTGAAGGAACTTCATAAAGAATTTTCCTGTTTGCTTGTTCATGTTACCAAGATTGGGAGTATGCTCACATGATTGTGTTATGACAGCAAGGGGGAGTGATTACAAGGAGTTAGTGGGAGAGCTGTTGTGCTGTTGTTTTAAACATTTTAAATATTCATGCATCTTGAACAATTTTCTACATTTTACTCATGTTTGAACATTTATTTTGGTTGTAATGTTGCACTCCTAATGCAACTTAACTATTGCTTTTCGACTATTTTAAAGGTAGCTTTCGTTTATATGAATTTCTTGAACTAACTCTGTCTTGTAGGAAATATTATTGCTGTCAAAACAACATGAGAGGGGGAGAATTTTAGGACTGAATGTTTCGGCCTAAGTATACTTAATTAATTAGTTATTTGAATGTGGTTTATTTATGTTATAATTGATTCTGTTTTGTAATATTCAGCAAGTATGTTGTTATGTTTCTTTCCTTAAGTTTAAACATCACATCCTAACAGTTATTTAAGGAAATATGATTTGTGAGATTCTGAATCTTAAAGTTTCCTTGTTGGTTTAGATTCTGCCGCGTCAGGTTATTTAAGGAAACATGATTGTGTATTTCATTTGTCTTTGTATGATCCGATTTTATTCTAAGTGAATCTGGACTGAGTAATATTTATGCATATATTGGAATATTCTGTATACTTGTTTAACGGATTCAAATAGAATGAACTAAGGAAGGTTTGCAAGTTGTCTTGAAGAATTGAAGATATGGTGCAATAGTTGTCCTTCCGTGTAGAAGATTATTCACTATATAAAAGCAGAATACTCTAAGATATTTGAAGGCAAGTTTTTAGGTTTTAAGGTTTGTTATTTTATTTGTTTGAAAGTCTGAGATTGTTTTAATATCTCTGTACGAAATATCAAGATGAAAGAACTTCGTGTCAACTTGAATATTTCCAGATTCAAGTAGTGTTTTATAGTAAGGTGTCGTGTCATGTATTAACAGAGTAATTAGAGGGAGTTTAGATTACGCGTATCAAGCACTACAAGAAAACTGCACAATTGGAACCATTAATTAGGTTCCAATTGCCCATTTTTTGGTTCCCGTAGACCATATGGGAACCACTTATGGGCACCAAAGGCTCTGTCTCCGTTACCACAGTGGCGATTGCCTTGGGAACGAATTAAATGGTTCCCATTGCTAATAGGAACGAACGTGTTTGGTTTCTGTTACGCCTGGGTACCAAAGCTTCTGTTCCCATGTAGAAAACCAATATCTCGTTTCTATTGCTTTATAGGAACGAATATCTGGTTCCCATTGCTTAGGACTGGGACCCCCAATACGCTCATACGAAACACACTGTTCATAGTAACGGGAACTAACTGATCCAAAGAATGGGAACGAAATATTCGTTCTTGTTGCTTATTTGAAAATTAAAAAAAAAATGGCGGCAATTTGAAATTTGTTAAAAAAATAGGGGGGAAATCTAAATACTTTTCAAAACCCTAATATTTTCGAAATTTTCATATTAGCGATGTTTTGATTTTTAAAAATTTCCAGAAATTGGATTTTTGAATGTTGTTGTTGTTTAATCTGAAATTATCATTATCATATTAATAATCTTAATTTAGTTATTTCTCATATTAACATTGTTGAATAATATTAAAATTATTGTAATTTTAGAATATAACTTATAATATAATAGGTAAAATATGTAATATTATAAATTTAACAATACCATTATACTACACAAATTTGTTATTAAGAAAATTAAGGATACATATTAATACAACACAAATTATAATAAAAATAACATAATAATGCAACACATATTACTACTAGCTTTAGCAACATAATAAAAATTAAGCATCGGACCATCTTCTTCTTCTTCTTCGGATTTCTTCTTCTTCTTCGGATTTGTTGTTCTTAACGAGTAACAAAGAAGGTGAAAAAAAAACATTATGAAGCTTCGGATTTCATCTTCTTCTTCTTCTTCTTCTCTTCTTCTTCGGATTTCTTCTTCATCTTCTTAACGAGAAACAAAGAGGACGAAGCTAAAATAAAAAATAAAAATTATGAGACAGAGCTAATTAAGCTTCGCGCGGCTGCTGCAATGGTGTTTGGTGAGAATATTATTAGGTATGAGTGTGGGAGAGATGGGTTGCTATATATAGAAAAGTATTAGCAATGGGAACGAAATTTCGGTTCCCATTACGTGCTATTTTGGTTCTTGTTACTGGCCCGCTGTTGGTAATGTAATTAGCCGTTGTACGTGTTACACAATAACTAGCCATACGTGTTACTCAATTATTGGTGCCAGTGGGAACCAGATATTGGTTCCCATGAATTGGTTTCCATTAAAACCCATTCCTATAAAAATAATTACATTTTTGACCACAAATATATTTTAAACGTGTTTCGTTTCCCCATTTCTCGATAAAAACTGAATTAACATGCCTCATTAGTGTTGTGAAAATAGTTGTTCAAGAAAAAAACTGAATTTGAAGTTATTTTGCATCTTTTGTATAATTGCGCTTTCTTCCCCAAATTTTTTTTAAACATCTTCCGACATTCCGTTTTGTACGAAATTTGGAGGAACACTCCTATTTTACATATGTTAGTGTATGGTTAAAAAAAAATTAGTGATTAAAGGTGGTTTACAACCTTTATGTATGAAAATACAAGTTAGAACTATGTTGTATAGGTTTTAAGGATAGGGTTTAGGGTTTATAGGGTTTAGGGTTTAGGGTTTAGGGTTTAGGGTTGAAGAGAGGTATAGTATTTTATATTATAATGTTTGTTTATCGTATTTCGTTACTCCATTTTGGACGAGATTAGGAATGAAACGCAATATTAGTGTTTTTAAAGGATCGGTAGAAGAAAAAACTTAGTTCAGATATTTCTTTAACTTTTCTATAATTACATAAATCCCCTGTTTATTCGTTTATCGTATTTCGTTACTCCGTTTTGGACGAGATTAGGAATGACACACAATAGTAGTGTTTTTAAAGGATCGGTAAAAGAAAAAACTTAGTTCGGATATTTCTTTAACTTTTCTATAAATATATAATCCTCCCGTTTATTTGTTTATCTTATTTCGTTACTCCATTTTGGACGAGATTAGGAATGAAATGCAATATTAGTGTTTTTAAAGGATCGGTAGAAGAAAAAACTTAGTTCGGATATTTCTTTAACTTTTCTATAATTACATAAACCCCCCGTTTATTCGTTTATCGTATTTCGTTACTTCGTTTGGACGAGATTTGGAATGACACGCTTAATAGTGTTTTGAAAGGATTGGTAAAAGAAAAAACGTAATTTGGATATTTCTTTAACTTTTCTATAATTACATAAACCCCCCGTTTATTCGTTTATCGTATTTCGTTACTCCGTTTTGGACGAGATTAGGAATGAAACACAATATTAGTGTTTTTAAAGGATCGGTAGAAGAAAAAAACTTAGTTCGGATATTTATTTAACTTTTCTATAATTACATAAACCCCCCGTTTATTCGTTTATCGTATTTCGTTACTCCGTTTTGGACGAGATTAGGAATGACACGCAATATTAGTGTTTTTAAAGGATCGATAGAAGTTGTTAGTGTAATAATTAACGTTTTCGAGAGAACACAAAACAAGTGATTCATTTGTGAAATAGAATATAAAAGAGTTTCAATTGTAATAATTAACGTTTTCGAGATAAAAAAAAACATAAGGTATTTATTAAATATGAGTCCAACTAAACTAGATTTAATCATAATACCAATTAACAATCATTATTTATCCAAATATTATAAAATAAACCACCACCACAAAGTTGTTCCAAAAGTCATTCTTAAGAATAAACAATTCACCTAAAAATGAGCTCAAAGAGTGTAAAACTAAACACTACAAAAAATATCCAAACCAACAATAATACCAACACGACATGTATCGAAATTGCACAATCTATCAAATATACCAACTTTCATCCAAAATATCTAACATTCATCAAAATATTCCAACTTAAACCTTGAAAATTGCACAATCTATCAAATATACGAACTTTCATCCAAAATATCCAACATTCATCAAAATATTCCAACTTAAATCCCTGAAAATTGTACAGTCTATCAAATATACCAACTTTCATCCAAAATATCCAACATTCATCAAAATATTCCAACTTAAATACAAAAAAACCAACATTCATCCAAATATACCAACTTTCATCCAAAATATCCAACATTTATCAAAATATTCCAACTTAAATCCAAAAAAACCAACATTCATCCAAATATACCAACTTTCATCCAAAATATCCAACATTCATCAAAATATTCCAACTTAAATTAAAAAAAACCAACATTCATCCAAATATTCCAACTAAACAGTGAAAACACCATAAAAACTCTCAAAACACTGTCAACTTACACAATCAACTTAAACTGTCAACTTTAATCCAAAAAACTATCAAAACACCATAAAAACACCATCAAACACCACAAAATCCCATCCTAACAACTTACACCACCACAATAACAGAAATTCTAAGTTTACTACTTGTCCCGAAAATGCAAAATATGGAAAAACACAGTCTGTCCATATATCAGACATTAAAAACTGCCATTTTCATCTCCAATGAAGTCATCCAGAACGGGATCTCGCTGCGAATTATCAGATCCCTGTTGTTGTGTCGTCCCTTGTTGTCCATGCACCCCGCCATGCCTCGACTGCGAACTCAGCCCCTGCATCACTCCAGGCTGCCTCCCCATATTCATCCCCTGCTGCTGTTGCATCCCCTGATGCTGCATCAACTGCTGCTGCATCAAACTCCCTGGAACACTACCACCAGGCTGCTGGAACTGCTGCTGCATCCCCGTGACGCCACCCATCTCCTGCTGCTGGCCCTGGAAGTTGCTAAAGCCCTGCAAGCATCACATAAATGTTACTAGTGTATAAGTAAACAGCCTTATTAAATTTATTTAAATTAAATAAAACATAATATATAATAGCATATGTATACCTGACCAAGTCCCATCATCCCTAGCTACTGAAAAGGGTGAAAACCTCCCTGCCCCTGCTGCTGGGCCTGAAATCCACCCATCGGCTGCTGTGCATATCCCTGAAAACCGGCAATCCCACCCTGAGAACCACCCGCCCGCCCCGGAGACACCTGAAAACCCCCATGTTGCTGCTGCGATGCCAAGCCCGACATATCTGGCATGTAAACACTTCGATTAGGAGAAGGCGATGGCTGACTAGGCCGGCGCACTTGTACTCCAGGGACCTTTTGAGGGCTGATTACATCATTTGTTGATGACCGAGGATCTGGTATAGGAGGTCTGGCCAAGGGAGTGTCGGTCGAGCCTGCCAACTGCGTTGCCATTCCAGCTGGTGTGATAGGGTACTCCAGTAACTCCGGCATCGGGCATCCATACTGATTTGTTAACTGTTTAAGACAGTTTTTGATGGCTGTCTCAAACTCTATTGTATGAAGCATATGTGCCCGAAACTGCGCTGTCAAGTCCTCAGCACAACTGAATGTTCCTTGTTGGGGGGGTACCGGCATTTTGGGCAATGGACTTCACATTCGCATGCTTTGAAAAAGCAGGAACTCTCCTCCCCTTCTTCCCAACCACCTTCAACCATGTCTTTAGATCCCAAGCAGGCCAATTCCTGGTGTCATAACCATACCGATCTCGCCACCGTTGAAGCGCTTCGTGCTGTGACAATAACATATACAAATTTATTAAATAATAAACAATAATAATTTACTTATATACATGGATCAATGTACTAAAATGTATTATGAATAATAACAGGAGACATAAATATTACAAGGAATCAGATTATCAGATCACAATCACCAGATTAATAGCAAATTATATAATCATGTTACTATCAAATTATATCATCCCAATATCAGATTTAATCATCTCATTAATAGCAGATTATATCATCACATAACTATCAGATTATATCATCAGAATCATCAGATTAATAGCAGATTATATCATCACATAACTATCAAATTATATCATCACAATCATCATATTAATAGCAGATTATATCATCAAATTACTATCAAATTATATCATCACAATATCAGATTTAATCATCAGATTATCACTTATTTTATCATCACATTACTATCAAATGTTATCACCACAATATCTAATCATCAGTTTATCACTTATACTGATTCCCTAAATTCAATCATATTCTGACTATTGACTATCTTTCATCATATTACTATATATGATCCATCAGATTCATAGTAGTTAGTCAATGATGGATCATCAAAATATGGATACATCATTGACTAATTAACTATCTAACACATCACTAATTCCTAATATCAAAGCTCAGGTTTTTACTTAATAAATATATTGTCATAATAACAAGGCTGAAACTATGTTTAACAACCAAGAAGGCTAATACTTAACATGTATGCTCAAACTATTTAGTTCATCAATGTACTAAAAAGACCTGACTATATACAAAATTCAATTATAATACAAAATCGTTTAAGAACAGTCATCATCAGATTATCCTTTTACAAAATCTTTAGTTCATTAAGGACTGCCAGTGTTTGTGTTAGTCATTAAGGACTGTCATTGTTTGTGTTAGTTCATTAAGGATTGTCAGTGTTTGTGTTAGTTCATTAAGGACTGTTAGTGTTTGTGTTAGTTCATTAAGGACTGTCAGTGTTTGTGCTAGTTCATTAAGGACTGTCAGTGTTTGTGCTAGTTCATTTACTTACATATGCTGCCTCTGCATCGGGATGCACCCAGTCGCCCGCCGATCCATCAGCATTCGTCTTTTGCCTCTTCAACTTGTAGAGCCACGACAGAGGGATCTTATTCACCGGAACGCCCAACCTGATCGACTGTAATGTAAGACAATTAGACATTAATATACAATCAAAAGATATATTAAATAAACATTATATAAGATTACATTTATCTTATAACATTGTTGTATTAATATAATTACCTCGCGTCTGGCCCACTCGTCTTGCATGAGACTTCCACCGTACCAGGTGATAGTCTTCCCTTTTTTTTCTGTTGGCACTCGACTGCTTCGCTCGTGCCACGTGCTTATTGCTTTTCCAGTACTTCATGTACTTCCGACGCATCGCCTTAGGGATCCAGATACGATGGCTCTTCTTCTGCGACAAATCAGCTTCAACTTCAAGGCATATTGACTTGATCTTGCTCAAAGCACTCTTAAAACGATCCGGTGCTGCTACTTCATACAGTTCCCAAATGCGGCCTTCGTCAAGAGGATGCCACTGAAAAGTTCTCTACAACAATGAAAAAAAGAAATTGTTATAAGTAAAGATTCTGATAAATGAAGACAGAAGAATGTAACTAAATAAATAATCTTAAAAATATACTTTTATATTACCTTAAACTCATCCCGTGCAAGCTGTTGATGCTTCGGCTTCCACTCCCTGTAGGTTTTGTACGGCTTCCTCAAGCACCTCTTAAGAATTGCCCCGATAGTCGTCGTTATCATAAGACTTTCTTCCCACGACCCATTATTTGGATCAATACGGATCCACCTCCGATCCTCATCTTTCTTAGGCGGCATAACTCCTTTAGAGGGACCGCGACCACTTTTCTCATCATCACTATCGATCTCTTGCCCTGAGCTATCACTGTCATCCTCATCACTGCTCGAGCTCTCGGATGTCTCGGATAACTGAAATGATTGGGATGTGGAAGGTCCAGCATTGCTCGAGGAAGCACCCATCCCAAAGGAAGGAGCTGAAGTCGAGTGTGAGCCTGGAGAAGGGACGTTAGTGTGAGCCTGAGCTGGTGATGCATTTGTCGTCGAACCCCGCTGTGAATGATCAGTAGGCCGTGGCAGAGGTCCGAAAGGAATTTGGCCGACCAAATCCCACGGATTATCCAATATATTATGTCTAGGGATGTTAGTGGCTCCCGGGAAATCTGTGACGACATCTGCGACTCCCGAAGATCCTATAGGCGTCACTGGAGTTGACTCTCTTCTCGCATCAGTCACGGGAGTCGACTCTCTTGGCGGATCAGTGATGGGAGTAGGTTGATTTGGAGGATCAATAACCATTGGAGTAGGCTCGGTTGGAGGACCAGTCACCATGGGAGTAGGCTCGACACTTGGCTCGGTCGTGGGAGTAGGCTCTACTGTCGGCTCTACTATTGTAGTTGGCTCTGTCACCGGAGTTGGCGCTCTTGTTGGATTAGTCGCATGAGGAGGCGTTGTATCCCGATGGATGCCCCGGTATGAAAGACGGGTAGCAGGACGAGGACGTGCTGCAGGATGTGATTGAACACGTGTTTTAGGACGTGATTTCGGACGTGATTTAGACTGCGGTTCCTCCGTTTCCTGCACTGGCTCCTTCCCCTTCCTTCGTGCCATCTAAAGATAGAAACAAATTTAAATAAGCACTATATATAAACATAAAGTATCTACTTATATAATTTAATCAAATAATCAAAATAGAATACAGATTCAGTCAAACTTTGAAGAAAATTCTCTACTTAATTGACTACAAATTTAGAAGCATAATTGAACAAATTTAGAACACTTGTCTTCCCCAAATTTAGACAAAATCAGTTTAACCAAGCCCTAAATTGAGATTAACTAACCAAGGCCTAATTTCAGATTAACAAAAGCCCTGAATTCAGATTAACAAAATCCCTAATCTTAGATTAACAAACGCCTTAATTTTAGATTAACAAAAGCCCTAAATTCAAATTCCCCTAAATTTCTTTCACAAAAACAAAGTATAAACAACATGCAACACCAATTCCTGTCCTTTTTTCTTCAACCCTTAATACAACTACAAATTAATAGCATGCAATACCAAACACTATACACCTAGACCCTAATCCTAACTTTCCATCATAACAGCAGAATACAAACACCATGCATCACCAAAAACTACTCAATTAACAAACTATAAACAAGTAACGACAAAAAAATCAAGAAATCTTCATGATTCGGACCAAAACTAAAATTTCAAAATTCAAACCAACAAACTATATAAAATTAAGTATTAAAATGAAGCTAAAGGAGTGGAGATTACATACCTTCTTCGAATTGGAGGGAAAACGGCTGATTTGGGGGCGGATTTGATGATTTTTTAAGAACCCTAATGAGTGTGATTAGTGTGTGTTTAGTGTGTGCGTGAAATAAGAAAAGGGAAAAGTGATTGTGTTTCTGAATACACGATTACTTAGTATTATTATTATTTTTTTGTTAATTTTTTTAATCAATGGGAACCACGGTTTGGTTCCCATTGCGTTGAGGTGTCACTAATGGGAACCAACACTCAATGGGAACCAGATATTGGTCCCCATTACTATGTGTATACTGTGCTTTTTCCTTTAACACGGATAACAAGCAATGGGAATAGAAATGTCGTTCCAATTAGGTAGCAACACAATTTCGTTCCCATATTTTCGTCTCCAATGTGCAATTTTCTTGTAGTGAAGTAATAGCCCGAGTGAGTAAAAGTCCTATACTATACGAAAGAAACTTGAGTTGTTAGAACATGCGAAAGCCTAGTGGACTAGATTTGTTGTGACCAAACCAATATAAAATTCTTGTGTTATTGCTTTACTTCTTATCCGTCTTAACTAGTAATAACTATTAAGAAAGAAATAAGTAACAAGTAAAGAATTAAAGTCTTACATTAATTAATTTACCCAAATGTTATTTGATAGAATTGCGGATTGTTATGTCTTGCGGATTGTGTTTTTTTTTTAGCCTTCTCAAGCCGAAAAGCTCTACAAACAAAATAATCTTCAGAACCCCGCAAAAGCCTTTACTATGAAAACCTTTTGTTGAATTATCCACATCTACCTATTCTTTAAGCCCATGATTGTTATATCATACTTTTTTCTAGAGATGCATTGATTAAATTCTATGGGAGAAAAGAAAAGGACAAGGAGGAGGAGATGTTAAAATAAAAGTGTTGAGCCTTAATAGAAGAAAAAATGAACAAGGCTGTAAAAATCAAAAGGAGGATGAGCATAATAGAGACCATAAAATAACCCTATAGAAAACTATAAGCTGAGGGATGCTTCTCAAAAATGATGAAGTATAGGTGAAAACTGAAGTTGCGCAAATGAAAACACAAAAAAAGAGCTTTTAAAAAAATATCGTAAAGACCAAGAAAATAAAAGAAAAATGAAGAAGGAAAAAAATGAAAGGCAGTTGGACTTATGATGTACATCTCTCGAGTTTATAAATCTATCTTTCTTCACTATTGGCCCACACCTTAGCCTAATATTAAAAGATGAAAAAAGTCATAAAAGATCCTCAACAGAAGTATTATACATACATTGAGGATAACAAGAAAAGTAGGCAACGAAATTCAAGTAACTATATGTAAAATTTTATGATTTTATGAACTCTCCACAAGAGTCTTGTATCACTTATGAACAACAAATGCACACCACTAAATGCATAAAATATTGAATGAAGACAACTTGATTAACCTTGGTGTGCATATGTTCACCTGTATGACTATATATATCATATCTCAAGCATAGGTGGCATTATGAGAATACATCTTGACTTTGTGTATTTTGGCATTACAGGAACTTAATTTCTTTTATTGTTTAGCATCTTGCTCGAGGACGAGCAATGGCTTACGTTTGGGGATATTTGAAGAGGATTTAAAAGACATTATTTGAGTGTCCTTTTTCTTATGCTTTTAATCAGTCCTTCTAGCATTCTTATTGTTTATGTTCTTGTTTTGTTATTTTGTAGTTTAGAGTCAATTCTCTGTAAAACAAGGCATAATTGAGGTAAATTAAGCATGAAATGCATCAACGGCAAAACGGACCATTCAAAGGTGCATGTGGAGGACGTTCGAGACGCAGAAGGCTAGCGTCTCGCAGTGGTGCGACGACGTTCGAGACGCAGAAGGCTAGCGTAGTTAGTGTTGCGCTCGAAAAAGACGTGCGACATAGGAACACGATGTGGAGGACGACTTGGAGAAACGAATAGGGTCATGACTAAACCCTAGAGCAAGATGTTCATAATTTAAAACTATAAACAGATGTTCAGATGGCCAGCCACCATGAAAAGGAGTCGCAAAGACTCACCACACATTCCAAAATGTAATTCCACCATTCATTCACTGCGATCATGTTTTGAAGAGAAAGTTTATTAAACCAAGATAATAATCATCCGAATTAGAAGAAAGGAGAATCAAGAGTTTAATCTTTTCTTTTATCTATTGTGATGTTCAAGATGAATTATTATTTTGAATCTTCAATCATGAGTAGCTAATTTACCAACATTTGATATTGGATGTATTTATCTCATTGATGCATCTTGAACCTATGTTTTGATGATTTTATTAAACTTCAGTCCTGTTGGATCTTGTTTTTTTTTTTCACATGCTACTTGGTAGGATCAACATGTACTAGTTTCTAGGAAACATTGTAGCGACATTAAGCTATCTTGTATTATCTGATGGTGCAGAGGAGATTGGTAACACAATACTTTCATAGTAGATCACACAAACAAATCACTAAACATTCGTCAGTAGCGTCTCAAAATGAATATAAATTAAGTTGTCAACTTTAGTTTTTTTCTAATCTCGGTATGGTTCCTTGACACAGTGAATTTCTAGAGGGTGAAGAGATCTAACGATTTGAAACAATTATGGGGCTAGGGTATTCTATAGGTATCGCAAAAGCAAGCTTGATTTGTAATGATAACTTGAGGAACAAGACACGAACTCAATAGGAAGAAGTGTTATATTGGAAAATTGGTATTTTCTCTATGAAATATCTGCATCAGAGAATAATGAAAGTGAATCCTGGACACGCTTTTTTATTATTTGCATTATAAACAAATTAATAAATTTAATTCTGCTACCTAGTTTAACTAGTCTTTAGTTAACTAGTTTGTTAGTTAATTCATTATGTCCATTCAAACAATTCATTAAATTATAATAATTAGATTTTTTTTTATTTACTTGCATCTTACATTGCTAAACAGATACCTCTCTTAGAATTCGAATATTTGGGACGTATAATGCACTTTCAATTTTAATTTATTATTTCTTGACCATGCACTTGTGAACATGTACGAGCATATTCATTGCATTCATCATATAATTTACACGCTCTCCACGCATCATGTACTATATGTAAATCCCTTCGTTCGAATTATTTACTAAATAACCCACTATTTTATTGGATATTGCTGTATTAGTACTTAAGTAGAAAAACAGTTATTTGCCTTTATAAAGAGCGAACGTGCTTTACGTTTTGATCAGAATTCTGCGATATATGATTCACAAAAAACATGTTCCATTTATATATGTAGTAAGTGAAGTTTATTTATTGGAAAAGAATAAGGGGACTGGTCGATCCCCCTATAACAATTTATTGACTTTGAGAATACATAAAATGGAGAGAGCGTAACACGCCAATTACACAATAGTTATTTGAGAAAGTAAAATAGATCGATCGAATAGATCATGCTTTATATTTGTCACACCCTAGAAGTTCCAATGGAGATCGCTGAAGTGGAATGAAATTACTGAGGTATTGTGCAGTTGAGACCATTAGTAGGACCTGCTCTGAGAAGCGTGTTGAGTCGTAAATGGGCATTTTGAGTTAGGTGTTCGCCATCCCAGTGTAGGTAATTTTGTGGATCAGCACAAACAGGTACTCCTTGAGTTCCACAAACCTTTTTACTATCATAATTATATTTCCCTCCGGTTCCACAACAAGCTTTTAAGGTCACATTATTGTTAGGGCCTGTCATATACAACCACAAACTATTAGTATGTATATATGTTATTCCTTCGATAATAATTATAACACCAATTCATTTGCTAATTCAGACTAACTGATGTTTATATTGAAAACTCATAAAAATAAAAATATCATGAGGAAACTAATCATAGGACAGAAGAAATTCTTATTTTTACAAAAACAAGACAAAAAACATACCAGCAAAGGACTGTCTGAGAACTGTAATGAAAGGACCGTACACGTCGGCGTAAATAATGTAGAGGCTAGGAAATTCTTTGTGAAGTTGATCTATAGCTTTTGCAAGGTGGTCGTTCTTGTACCTAATTAGATCATTAACCTTCGACAAACAACCGTTAGCGTCATAGTCCTTGCGATTCTTACTAGCTAATTTTGTCAATAGATAAGGAAAGCATCCGATGGGAGCATTTCCAGGGTGAATAATTCGTGTAACGCCCATCTTGATTAACTCCTACATTCCAAAATAATTACAAGTGCTTTATTAGTTTGTCAACTCGATCGGTCAATAGTTTACTTCAAAAAATCGCGAGAAATAAATAGTGAAGTAGTAATTATTACTCTTGTAGCATTGATTGTAGCTTCAGTAACAAATGGTACATAAGTCTTAGCTTCTTCGATGGACTTCCCTTGGAATAGTGGAATTCCAATATCATTTGCCTCAACATCACCAAATATGAATAGAGAATCTGCCGTTATTTTGGCACAATCTGATTTGAATAGAACTTGAGATTAATTTACTATCAAATTCTATACATATGAATTAAAATGTCTTATGTAATTAAAAAATGACTAGTTTATAGGACTAATATATTAGTTGTTATGTAATAAATCAAACCTCTTGGCGTTGAACATATGGTTTTAAGATGCTTCCTAAACTGCACAATCTGAGTGTTAAGAGGCACGGCATATGATGTAAGTTTAACGCCCCTTTTAGAGAAGAAGCCACGATCAAGAACTGGACTGCTGGCCACAGAAAAGATGACTGCTTTAGTGGAGGCACATGAACTTAAAGAAGGCGTGACGGTCGGAAACCCAAAAGCAGTACCTACAAATTGCATATCAAGTAACATTTCGAAATCTTAATTTGTGATGACATATATATACTATCAGAAGATCATGTAAAGTATGTGAATATTAGCCATTACGCATGTTTTTGAAGTAAGTACGTACCTCCGTAATCCATGTCCAACTGACCATCAGACCAACGGCCATTAGGATATCCAGGATAAGTCCTACCATAAGGAGGATTATTAACTGGAAGGCTGGGATCAATTTGAGCGGCGTTGCCAACATCAAAGAACCCGTCCCCGGAATGGAACTCGTAGTTGAAAGGGCATACTTGGTTTTGTAGACCACATGAAACTGAACCAATTACTAGGGCTAACACAGATAGAAGGAAAGTAACTTTACCCATGATTAGTTTTTCTTTATCTCTGTTTACTCTTTTGAGGTTGTGTTTGAAGAAGTATCCCTTTTGAGGCTATATATAGGCGAAGATGGCCTGTGCAATGGGGAATGATAAGGAAACTCATCTGCATGGGACCTGGAATTCTTGTTATTCAAGAGTTGACAAATGACAATAATATTCTTTAAGATCACAAAAATTATTTTTCTTCTCGTGTTATAGCTGGATTATAATTATCTGTCAGGTCAGGTATACATACATATAACTGCATGTTACTAAATTAATGAACATCACATATAGATCTGGGTTTCCTTTCGATCTTTTAAGTTAATTAACTAATTAACTTTGGGCTCAAACGCTCAAGGAAGGAAGGAGAAAATTTAAATTCTATAGAATCCATTTATTTTGCTTGGACGCGACACTGTTTTTAATTATATTTGACATAAATTCAACTAATAAGTTTCAGAACTCTTCAAAAAAAAATGTTCATAACATATCGTGTGATATATGTGATGTTGTATATCACTATAATTTAATTTGTGATACAGAGATTTTGCTGATTTTTAAATGCATTTCAAAAACAAAATTGCATTATTACAATTAGTTTATAAAGTCATGCTTTTTTATTCTGCATCTATGCTATTATATACAAGAAAGTCATGTTGACACCAATTTTTCGGTTTTCTTATTTAACCCTCGATACACTATTAAATTTTTATATTAGTTGGGATATAATTGTAATTTATGTTTGTTATCACATTTTTCAAGCATTTTCTTTAAAAAAAAGTTATTACTTAATCGTCCTTTTCAAATTAAAGAAAGTTAAAATATATAAATTTTCTGTCTATATTTAGATAATAATTTTTGCCATACAAATGAATTATATTGTTCTCTTGAAATAAATTGTTAATCACGCGGGAATCCGCCTATCAATTTTTTTAGTTTTTATAAAGTCAGAGATTATGTATACTCATACATAGTCTAAATGTTGATCATAAATAAGCGTAGGAATAATGCATGCATGCGCAATAGGGCAGTCGGATCTGGCTACAGGCAACTTCTTTAAAATAATATATATATATATATATATATATATATTTAGAGTTATAAAATATTATCATTTAGTAACTTAAACATCAATCATTCGACATGAGTTAAGAATGGCAACTGGATTTGTGTACAACTATTCTAAAATCATTATTCTGATTATTTACAATTAAAATCATTCTACTTACGTAAAGCAAAAGTTAAATTTTATTTTATAATTCAAATATAAAATCCTTCTTCGTAAAACAGGACCGCAGTTCTAAAATAACTCCTAAATACACTAAATTATGTTAAGTCAATTATTCATAGGTGGCCACTACGTTTCTCTTAGTCAACGAAAATAGAACGGTATGTACTCTTACATGTACCGTAAGGAAAGCATTTTCATAAAAAATAATAGGCAACTGTTTCATTCGGTTTCACACCCCTAGTCTTAAGTTGATAACTTAATTTTTGGCCATTCAAAAATCGTATCCCCGTTAGAAAATCCCATTTTATTTAATACTTACACAAAATCAAAAGTTCATAACACTATAACTTAATTTAAAACACAAAAACCTTGAAGACTTAAAAGAGAAAACCATATTAGGAAAAGAAAAAGACAAACCAAGTTTTTACCAAAAAATCACATGCAACCTTAAAGGAGGAAAAAGAAAAAGAAAAAAAAACAACCAACATAATAAGTATCCTAATAGTTTACAATATCCTGGGTGAAAAATCTTTTCATCTAAATAACCGTCCATCATCCACCCAAACTTATGAAAATTTGTTGAGAATCTTCAATACTTTCTACTCTTCCTTGATCATCTGATGGAACAAATGATAAAAAAAAAAAGATTCAATAAGTTGGTGAGTGGTAATGTAGTAATCTGGGAATAATGTAATAATATATTGCTATAATAATGATAAAAAAATATTATATATATATATATCATTCATACTGTTATTGGTAAACTAACATTACAGATGCTCAATGTAATATTAATGCAAGAATTTGAATAAAATCTGACTTTAAATAATTGAATGAATACGGCAAGTGGTAATTTTGTTGCCGACTGCCTAATCAGAAGCGAATATTTCAATAGGAAAATATATATAGATACGAAAGATCTATATCTATATATATGTATAAATTTATATTTCATTTCTATATTGGTCAAACCCTACAAGAGAAACGACCATTTCTGACGGCACAAAACCCGTCGGAAAAGGCCTATTTCCCGTCGGAAATGGTCGACGGAAACGCTTCCGTCGGAAAAGCTGTCGGATAATTCTAACGGCACCAATCCGCCGGAATAGACCTCTTTTCCGACGGTACTATGCCGTCGTAATTGTCCTCTTTTCCAACGGCACGAACCCGTCGGAAAAGACTTTTTCCGACGGTATAGTACCTTCGGAAAAGAGTATTTCCGACGGTACTATGCCGTCGGAAAAGCTGTCGGAAAAACGTGTTTTAAACCGTCGGAATACTTCTTTTAATTAAAAAATATATTTTTAGTACTGTATTTTTTAAACAAATACGTATTATTTCATACGTATTTTTATAAAAATACATATTAAATTTAAGAATACGTATTTAATTATTTTAAAAAATATTATTAAAATACCATTTTCAACGGAATAGTACCGTCGGAAATAATATTTAAATATTATTAAAAAATTATTTCCGACGGCTCATTGCCGTCGGAAATAATATTCATAAATATTAAAAAAAAACATTACGGAAAAAAACAATTTTTTCTCAATTTTCATATCAAATTTTGTCCGAATTTTCGAAAAAGGCTATAATTAAAACATAAATATATATATAAACATTAATAATATATAAGCTATAAAAAATGAATTATCTGGTACGAAAAAACATAAATATAAACTAATTTGTAATATATATAGATTAATAAAAATAGTTTATTATGAAAGTATTAAGAATAATATATGATATGTGTAAGAAACAAAATATATATGATAAGATAAAAAATATAAGTGAGAAAAATAATTGAAGAAAGAATTGAGAGAAGAAATGTAGTTAGGGAGATATAATTTGAGTGTTTGTGTATGAATGAATGAATTTTAGGTGTAAAATTTGCGGGTATTTATAGATTTTGGAGGGGGAATGGTGCCATGTCAGCGATCCGAATCAAAAAGGGTCTTTTCCGAGGCATTTTGCCTATAAATATAGTCCGAGAGAGGTTTATAAATTCAAATCACAATCTTCTCCTTTCAAAAATTAAGGTTCGTATTCGCATTTTATTATGATTTTACGTAATATTTTTATAGATGTACGCTATATATATGTTAATATAATTAACTTAAGTTATTTTTGTTTGCAAATTGAAGAATAGCAACGAGGCGGGTGTTAGAGATTCTTTCCAGCGTTGTGTCCGACGGATTAATTATTTTCTACAAGAGGTACATATGCGCTTTTAATTATATATATACTTACAATCTCTTTTAATTGTAGACTCGAAGTGTAATTTTGTCGTATTAATAATGGTAAAAACTATTAATTTTATAGATAATAATGTATTCAAATGAAGATAGAAATTGGATGTACGATCGTTTGGCCGAGAAGGGTCGAGTGAAAGAAAGATTTGCCGAAGGTGTATTCAATTTTTTGCAGTTTGCGTTAGCTCAAGAACGTTATCTAGACGATAGTCAAAATCTAAAATGTCCTTATCGAAAATGCACCAATAGAAAATATTTGAAAGCTAAATAAGTAGCTGCTCACCTGCATCGCTGGGGTTTTGTAGAGGGGTATCGTGTATGGGTGTTTCACAGGGAAAATTACAACGAGTATAATAGCCTCCTAGGTGCGTCGTCAAGTCACACCGATGCCAATTTCAAAATGTCGAGTGCGACGAGGAGCCTAACGCCGATGCAAAACAATTTTTGGAATTGGTGAAATCGTCCGAGATTAGGTTGTGCGGCGAAAGAAACGAGTCTATTTTGGAGTGGGTGTCTGAGTTTTTTGCTACCAAGCTAGAATTTAACACTTCCAAAGCTAAGTGTGAAAGGTATTTCAACCACTAACAAGAGTGTTTGGGGCCAGAAGATAGGCATCGTTTGCCCAAAGATCTGAATGTTGCCGAGAAATTGATGAAGGGTATGGGCTTAGGATACGAAACAATCGATGTTTGTGATAAGGGTTGATTCTTGTTCTACGGGGAATTTGCATCTGCCGATTACATAGTGTGTCCTGAATGTGGGGAAGATAGGTATGAAACCGTAGATAGAAAAAAGCCCGTGGCAAAGAAAAAATTATGGTACCTTCCATTGGCACCACGGCTTAAACAACTGTTCATGACTCCAACAACTGCTGAGCACATGTCGTGGCACTTAAAGTGTAGGTCTTCGAACGATGTTATGATTCACCCGGCATCAGGGGAAGCGTGGAAACATTTCGACAGGACACACCCTGAATTCGCTACCGAGCCACGAAACGTTCGTCTAGGTCTTTGCACATATGGTTTCACTCCGTTTGGAAACTTCGGATCCCAATACTCATGTTGGCCCGTGTTCGTGACTCTTTATAGCCTTCCTCCAGATCTTTGCATGAGAGAGGAGTTTATTTTCTTGAGCTTGATCATATCGGGTCCGCAAAGCCCAGGACAAAACATTAACGTTGTGCTTCGCCCCCTTATCGACGAGTTGAAGGGGTTGTGGCATGAGGGTTACATTAATGTGGACTATTAGTGATTTTCCAGCGTACGGGATGTTGTCACAATGGAGCACACATGGGAAGTTATCGTGCCTCTATTGCATGGAGAACACAAAGTCGTTTCCGTTACCTTACGGTGGGAAACCTACATGGTAAGGTTGTCATGGTTGACGTGGAGGAGAGGATGGTCGGCAGTTTGCCCTATTCGTGCAAGGAACATGATCGATATGTCGCCAATGCAAGAGGAAGAAGAAGCCGCAGAACTCTTTCAAGATGATGAGTCGCCTAGACTAAACTTGTGTGCAAATTTGAACGACTTTAACATTGAAGGACAATTGGCAGATGACGTGTACGAGGTGGTTGAAGACGACTATTCGGACCAGGACGAGGACGATAACACTTGATACCAATGTACTCGATTTCAATAATGTATTTGTTACCACTTTGTAATCGTTTTTTAAAATATTCAGTATTTAAGCCAAGTAGTATGTAATTCACATCAAATACGGTAGCAAAAAAAACGATTTATAATGTCGAATTACAAAACATTACTTCAAACGTGTAAACTGATTACACACAACATAACTGGTAATTAAAACATACAACACTTAAAATGGTAAGTGAAACGTACAAACTCACACTAACACAAATAACATAAAACATACAACACTTAAAATGGTAATTGAAACATACAAACTCACACTAACACACATAACATGTTCATTCCCGAGTGGCGGGGCCTTTACCTCTGTTACCCCTTGGCCGGTATTGTTGATTTCCGATATGGAGATTCAACTAATCATTACTCATAAAGTCGACCTCCCCGATAGGCAAACTTGATAGGTCGGCTATCGTTTCCTCGTTCTGAGTAACATGGGTCGCAACATTATCCTGTCGTGTATTTATGGAGACACCTGTACGGTCCACACTAACACTATGGCGTCGACGATCCCCGCTAACACTATGGCGCCGATTATTCCCACAAATGTCAGACCACATCAAAAAATCAAAGTCTTGTTCAAAATTAAGGTCGTTGTTTTGGCCATGCGTACTTGGCTGACTCGTCTGACCGATTGGCACTTGCCACGATGTGTTTGTGCCATGAAACTCTTGGTCCCAATACTGATAGTTTTGACCAGATTGTGTCTGGTTATGTTGCCAATAATCGTTCTATTGACTTTGCGCTCCATGAAACTGATTTGGAGGAAAGTTGTTTGAATTGTAGTTGTTGGTGTTGAATCTCAGCGGGTTGGTCCATTGATAACGATCCCTATCTTATTGGTCGTGAGCTCGCTCCCGCCCTCTCTCCTCTCGCTCATGAGCTCGCTCCTGCCTCCACTCCTCCCGGTCCCTCGCCACTTGGCCCTCCACATCGATAATATTTTTCTCCAAACCCGCAACGGTTTGTTGCAACTCAACAGTAGCATCCTTGACTGCTTTACGTGTTCTTACCACCTCAGCAGGGTTAAGATTTCTACCCTGCGACTTACCATAATCTGCGAGGGTATTGCACGTATCTTTGCCTTTGAGCCTCCCATGTGTGCCATTATGATCTGCAATGGCGGCGATATTGACGTCAAACTGAAGCGGCCATTTGGCTTTGTCTGGACCAAAATTATCCTCGAGCGCTTCATAATAATTTTCCTACAATGTTCAAAGTAAATAAATGAAAAAGGTATAGACGCAAAACAATCATGTACGTGCTTAATTAAGATAACTTACAAAATACTCTTCTGCTGGTGGGGGGTCCCAATAGAGTATTCTTCCATCTGGATCCACTACTAAGTGGTCATGCATGTATTGCTCGTTCACCCCAACTTTGAGCCTCGCATCGTCTGAGTTTGTAGTACCTCGACCCTTCGCACATCCCCTAGGCATCCTATTGGTGTTATTAGAAGCAGATTCAGAAGCAACAGATGCTGGCGAGGGTTGTCGTCCCGACGAAGTTCATTCGTTGTTGGCTTGTGGAAGTTCGTCCATCATGCCATGCGGAACAACTAAACGTGGAGGAGTAATTCCAGGGGAAAAAAATGGATCGGGGTCGTCCCTCAGTCGGGGAGCAGCAGCTCTTTGGCTCCGAGTGGTAGGGCGTTGTGGTTGTTCACGAGCAGGATTAGGGGCCTGAGTTGTAGTTGGGCGCTGTTGGGTAGCAACCGGAGTATGCTGAGTTTGTGGCGGAGGTTCCTCGACTTGTTGGGTAACTTCGTCGGGACAAATTGTTTCAGCATCGCCACCACGCCGAGATTTAAACTTACTCGAAAGTTTATCGAAGAGAGATCTCGATAAATTTGTATTGGAAATATAGAATTTATGTTTCCCTTTTCCTTTGTCAATAATTTTTTTGCGACTATCGGCCATTTATAAAATGACAATTTTTCGAAAAAAAAGATATATTGGAAGAAAGTAGGATTTAAATATTTAGAATGAAGAGTGATTGGTGTGATGAATAAAAAATTTTGGGGGGGTATTTATAGAAATTTATTTATTTTAATTAAATTCAACTTGACCGGCGCCTTTTTCAAAAGGCGCCGGTCCCACGGTCATTTCCGTCGGCACTAGGCCGACGGAAAATACGGCTGCCGACGTCATTTCCGTCGGCCAACGGCCAACGGAAATGATCGGACGTCGGTCAGTTTTTTTTTTTTCGTTCTTTTCCGACGGGCTACACCCATCGGAAGAGTTTATTTCCAACGGTGGGAACCTGCCGTTGGAAAAGACCTTTTCCGACGGTCAGGTGCCGCCGGAAAAGAGTTTCGCTCATTTCCAACGGCCGATTCCGTCGGAGGCCGTCGAAAATGAGCGATTTTCTTGTAGTGAAATTCTTGATTTGTTGTATTAATGACATAAAACAGAGTCAAATAGATTTGATTGAGAGAAAAGGGACTACCTATGAAATTATTTTCTCTGAATATTGGCGATAGTGGCGACAACAAAAACCAATTAGAATCTGCAATTCAACATGGCGTCGGAGATCATCATCTCCGATAGCCCCGATACACAGTACGAAAATAATCAATATGAAATCGCTAACCTAGGGTTTCATGCGATGGAAACGTCCGGGGCTCAAAAGAGACCTAGGCAGATGTCCGAATTCAAGCCCACTATTGGATAGTTGGCAATCCCTAGTAGCCGAAGAATCCAAGGATTGGCTAACGAAAAAAAAAGAGGGACGAATTCGGGGAATGGATGAAGGTGACATGTCGCAAAATTCCGAATAAGAATTTGCCAAATAAGTCTCCAGCAGTAACGGAAAAAGGGCTGGATGGTAACCAAATCAAAATTCTCAATCGAAATATTACATTACCTAAACCTAACACTAGTGCAAGAGGAAAAGAAAACAATTTCCATATTGGACAGGACATTGAGAAGGACAAGGAATCTAAAATAAGAAGAATCCTTCCCCAATCAATTGGAGGAAACAACCGTGGTAATCAAAAAGGAAAAACCAAGCTTATAAAGGCTAAACATGGCTGGCCGATTCGAACTCTAACTCATTCGCAGCACTTACCGACTCGGACGAGAACAACAGCGTGAAAATCCTCACAAAGAGCACACAAGACACAGCAAAAGGTGTGGAAATAAACTATACCGATGGAACATGAAGGGAACTTGAATCTAATAATGGCGAATGACCAACTAATTGTCCAAGTGAACCCACAATTCCGGGAAACTGAAACCATGCGACACATATTCAAGGGTCCCTCCAAGATATTATGAATCGATCCGAGAACCGTCCACCTAA
Organism: Linaria vulgaris; assembly: GCA_948329865.1. Lineage (NCBI taxonomy): Eukaryota > Viridiplantae > Streptophyta > Magnoliopsida > Lamiales > Plantaginaceae > Linaria > Linaria vulgaris. The sequence goes on from OX415252.1 coordinate 17,233,509, forward strand.
TCGAAATCTCGTCAAGAATTTGGGATTTTGAAATCAATACCCAAACGATTGAGAGATTCCTGAATATTCCGATTTGTTGACCAAAGATTGCGATGAGCACATGGGAATGGAATAGAGAGGACTATCTGATTCTGGAACCGATACGACATGAGATGTCTCGATGGAGGAACCAAATGATTGAGAGTCCCCTCCTCCCGACCCAACTTCACATGTGCCCAATGAAGGTCGTTGCTTGGAATTGTTAAGGAGCCGGTCATGATGACTTTGCAAGGAATTTTCACAATTTTGATAGATTCCATACGCCCGATATCGTTTCTCTCTTAGAGACGAGAGTCACGCCAGAGAAAGCATATGAGATTGCCCCTTTCTTGGGGTATTCGGACTATTGCATTGCCCCGACGGACATGATGGATGGGGGAGTGTGGATGTTATGGAATGGTGATAACATTGATGTGGAAAATCTTAATGTGGAGGATCTATGCTATCAAGGATCTATGCAAAACCAAACTCCAATGATAAAGTCCGCATTTTTGATAGCCGTAGAAGAATGGAGCAGCAGTTTGACACGTCGTGGCTCATTCAAGGCAACTTCAATGAATTTCTCTTTACTCACGAAGAACAGGGAGGAAACCCGAATATGACTGGAAGATGCCACGATTATCAGCAATGGGTGGATAAGTGGAAAGTTTTGGACTTGGGGTACAACGGACCAAAATTCACAAATTAATAAACGGGACGTAGGCGCACTAATCCAAGAGAGAATAGAGAGAGCCTTGGCGAATACGGCATGGACAGATATGTTCCCGGATAAAGCGGTTTTCCACCACCTCTGCACGCACATGGATCATCATCCAATACTCTCAAACTGTTATGGCGACTCTCGAAACCTCGTGAAGAGACCTTTTCGCTTTGAAGCTATGTGGATGAGGCATCCGGAGTGTGAAGAATTGGTTAAGGGAATTTTGGTGTAAGCGCGATGATATTGTAGAGGCCATTGAGGCTATTCTGAATAGCTTAATACTGTGGAATAAAAAATGTTTTGGAAATATTTTCAAGGAGAAAATCATTCTTCTTCGATGGATCGAGGACGCACAGAAGTCGGTGGCGAAGAGACCGAGCGAGTACCTCACTAAATTAGAAGTAAAGTAGGTGGGGGAATATAATGAAATCCATAGAAGGGAAGAGATAATTTGGCCACAAAGTCGATGGGTTTAATGGTTGGATGAGGGAGATAGAAACATGGCCTTTTCCACATAACGACCATGATAAGGAGGAAATGAAATAAGGCTCTAATGTTGAAAATTGAAGGTATGTGGTGCGACGATCAAGAAACTTTACAAAATCTTGCAATAACCTATTTCATGAATCTTTTTGGGGGCGATTCGCGAACAAGCAACGCGATTTTAGTGTCAAATACTAAGCCCAACTCGCAAAAATCGATGCAGATTTTATGGGTCGTCATCTCACTTTGGAGGAAGTGAAAGAGGTAGTTTGGCAAACCAACCCTACAAAGGCCCCGGAACTGGACAGAATATAAACCCTCTTCTTTCAAAAATATTGGGGGGTGACGAAAGACTCACAGTTTCGATTCATCAAAGGCGCATTCGAGGGGAGGAAATTCGACAAAAATATTTGTGGTGCGCATATTTGCCTAATTCCTAAGGTAATGGATCTGAATATTATATCCTAATTCCATCCAATTTCTCTTTGCAATGTTGTTTACAAGTTCATTACGAAATGTTTAACAATGTGTTTGAAATAACTAATGCCACCAATCAACGCCCCGCACAATCAAGCTTTATCAAGGGTCGTAGCACCCAGAATAATATTTTTGTGATACAAGAAATACTCCACTCACTTTGAGCAAAGAAGAAAAACAAGACAGGATGCATGATTCTTAAGCTCGATCTCGAGAAGGCTTATGATAAAATCAATTGGGAGTTATTGGAAGAAACACGCATAGCGTTTAATTTCCCACCGAATATAATCGAGCTTATTATCTTCTGCATTCACAATGCATCGACGAAAATTTTGTGGAACGAGGAGCCGATTGGAACATTTTTACATGGATGTGGAGTAAGATAGGGGGATCTACTTTCACCGTACCACTTCGTCCTTTGCGTGGAAAGGCTATCATATCTTATTCATGAACCGATTGAGGAAGTAGTTTGGAAACCGATTATCCGGTGTAGGGGTGGACCGCGGATATCTCACCTTTTTTTCGTAGATGATCTTTTACTGATGGGCAAGGCTACTATTCGCACAGCGCGAACGATGACGAGGATTCTTAATAAATTTTGTGGGGCGTCGGGACTGAAATTAAATGCGTCCTTTCAAAGGTGTACTTCTCAAATGAGGGCGGATGGAACATAAAAATGAGGGTTTGCTCCATTCCAGGACTCACTCGAGAATAATACTTTAGGCAAATATTTGGGCGCACAGCTGGTGCACGCCGGATTACCAGAGAACAATTCAACAATATTTTTGATAAACTCTCGGCAACATTATCCGAATGGAAGGGGAACACATTATCACTTACGGGGATAGTGACTTTAATTCAATCGGTCTCAATGCCAATTTCGATATATATTATGCAATCTTGTTGGGTCCTCGAGAATGTTTGTGATATACTCGATAAAATAAATCGGGACTACTTATGGGCGGACGACCAGAATGCCCGTAAAATCCACCTTGTGGGCTAGAAAAGAGTTCCTCAACGCAAGCGATAGGCAGGATTGGGCATACGATCAGCTCGTTTTAATAACCAGGCGCTCCTATTTAAGCTATGTGGGAAAATTGCGCAAAATCAAGACTGTCTATGGTCAGAAATGGTGAAAGCAAAATACTTAAAAAAGAAGAAAATCATTGAGTGTGTGGCTCGACCGTGCGACAGCTCAACATGGAAAGGAATAATGCGATGTCTGGCCTTTATCCAATGGTTTATTTATTGGAAACTTGGAAACGACAAATCAATTTGAGTATGGTCGGATAATTGGCTGGGAGAAGCACGATTAAGTGACGTTATGAACGAAATAAGGCAAGATGATTATGACTTGAAGTTTGCGGATATCATAGATGAGGAGGGCGGCTGGAATTTGGCAAACATTCGGTCGACTATTCCTATTGAATAGAGATAAAAAATCTTGAACAAAAACGTGGCGCTTAATGAAGAGGATGATAGAGCAGTTTTGAGACCAGCCGCAGACTAGAAATTCTCATGTCAAAGTGCATACTTCGCCCTTTTTAAGGAATATTTTGAGTCGATCATGCCTAGCGCCACATTGGATTTGATATGAAATTGCCCTGTAGCAATAAAATAAAGCACTTTTTATGGTTGGCATGCCAAAACAAAATCGCGACAAACGCACTACGAACATAAAGAAGGATGAGATGATGCAAGTTGCGAAGTGTGCGGAAATACCATTGAGTCGACGGTTCCTATTCTTCAGAACTACCCTACGGTGCCAAAAGTGTGGAAAACCCTTGTTCTGAGAAAGCTGTGGCTGGATTTCTTTGCAATTGAAGAAGTAGCGTGGCCAGAGAATAATCTCCAACTTTCGAAGATTATTAGCTCGAAAATTCTGAGTATTCCATAGAATCTTATTTTTGCAGCTGGAATATTGTGTGTTTGGAAAGTGCAAAACAATAGAATTTTCAAGGGCACGCGAAGTACTACTTATGGTCTGATTTGCCAAATCAAACAACTTTGTAGTGACCAAATGACCGTGTCGAAGAACAAGAAATTCCTTACTACACCGAAGTGGAGGAAGCCAAGCTTGGGATGGTATAAACTCAACGTTGATGGGGTCGTGCTCGAAATAAATAATGAAGGGACAGTGGGAGGTGACCTTAGAGACCACGAAGGAAAATGGTTGTGGGGTTTCGACTCCGACAGTTCGTGAAGCGAAAATTGAAACAATTCGAGTGGGAATCGCATGGGATAAGGGCTACCAAAAATTGAAGTGTAGACCAACTCTAAAGTGACCTTCATTCTAATATCCTAAGAGAACGGACAGGAGCAAGAGCTTCACGAGAAAATTGAGGAGTGTCGTACACTCCTTAGAAAGCGTTGGGAACAAAAATTTAGTTGGATTAGTAGAGAAGCCAATAAAGTGGCGGATGCATTAGCTAAGTCTTCTATTATGATTGTGGGAGAGTCCGATATTAGATTGAATTTACCCACTGGTGTTTCATCTATTTTGTACGCGGATGTTGCCTAAGGACTTTTAATTCATTTGGTTACAATAAAAGAAAAGACATAAAACAAAGTCACATATTAAATAACATTATATAAATAGTATAAAAGAGTTATATTCGTATACAGAATTTAAATTAAAGTAGGTCATACACCTTAATTTTAGGACAAATTATTTTTTCTACCCCATAAATTTTCTAAAATCTTAAATACCGTTTTTGTTTCGGGCCGACTTTTTGTGCCCCCTAACTTTTGATTTTTCTACTAAAAAAGACCAAAATAGCTTATTCGGGCTAAATCGCTTGCGTGGTGGTCCAGTCCATAAGTTGCTAAGCCTATAAGTTACTCTGCAAGTCATATTTTTCAGCCAAACAATATTTTTTACACAAACCCTTGTAATATTAAAAATTGTACTTGTACCCCATAATAAATTGCACTTTACACCGCCAAAACATATATATATATAGTTATTTTATTATCTTTTACAATTTATAAAAGTTACAAAAATCATTAAAAAATAAAAAAATACTTAAAAAAATTTAATTCGTCATATTATAAATATATATATATATATATTTAACAATTTATAAAAGCTATTAAAATTATAAAAAAAACAAAAAAATACATTTAAAAAAAGTAAATTAATTGATCATCTTCATATATATATATATATACATACAATTATTTTTACATTATTATAAAAATTATAAAAAAACAAAAAAATGAATTCGTAATCTTGATATATGTATGTATATATATATCTTTTTTATATCTTTAATAATTTTTAAAAATTATAAAAATTATAAAAAAACAAAATACATTTAAAAAAATAAATTAATTCATCATCTTCATATATATATTCAATTATTTTTAAAGCTTTAACAACTTTTAAAGACTATAAAATATAAATAACAAAGAAAATGAATTCATAATTTTCATATATAATATATATATATATATATATATATATCTTGTTTATACCATTAATAATTTATAAAAGTTATAAGAAACAAACAAAATACTTTTAAAAACTAAATTAATTCATCATCTTCATATATATATATATATATATATATGTGTGTGTCTTTTTTATAACCTTAATAATTTATACATAATAAAAATTATAAAAAAAAAAGTTAAGAAAAAGCATCATCTTTTTCCAGTACTCACCCCTTCTCCCTTCTACAACCACCACCCCCAACGCCACCACTTCGAATTAGACTATATAGAAGATGATGTTGGGGGTGGGGGGTAGCGGGGACCGTGATTCAGAGGGCTACGATGGTGTTGGGGATGGTAGGCGGTGGTGTCACAGGTGGTGGTGGTAGGCGCGGTAGGGTATGGGAACATGATGATGCTTTCTTTAACTTTTTTATTATTTTATAACCTTTATAAGTTTACTTTTTAATCTTTATTAGTTGTTAAACATATAAAAAGATTTTGTAAAATTATTAAAGATATATATATATATGTGTATGTGTGTATAAAGATTTATTTATATATATATATATAAATATTTATTTATATATATATATATAAATATTTATTTATATATATATATATATATATAAAGATTTGTATATTTATATGTGTGTGTGTGTTTGGGGTGCAAAGTGCAATTTATTATGGGGTGCAACTATAATTTTAATATTACAATTGGGTTTGTGCAAAAACAAATTTTTTGCTGAAAAATATGATGTGGCGAAACAACTTATTGACTACGCTTAGCAACTTGTTGATTGTACTGACGCATCATCAATTTAGCTACAATAAGGCGTTGAATAAAAAAATAATTTGTCCTTCATTTTATATACTTCCAGAGGGTCCGGACATTGGACCTTGATTTTATATACTTCCAGAGGGTCCGGACATTGGACCTTGATTATATCTCTTAGTTCCATATATGTTCTTATGCACTGAAAAAAATGATATAATAATGACATATATATTTGTTTAGAAATTAAAATATGCATTATTCAGTACAACAAAACTCATATATTAGAAGGAAAGAATTTCATGCAATAGAATCAACTTTCGATACAATTGACTAATTGCATTGAAAATTTTCATTGTAATGTTTCGCAGCATTAAGCCTCTTTGTATGCAAATTGCATCGAAATATTTTGATACAAAAGTCAAATGCATGAAAAAAATTCGTAGCAGCAGAGAAAAGGCTGCAAAGAAAAATCGCAATGCAAAACAAACTGCAACCAAAAACTGTAATGGCGGCTGCGCACTAGAAGAAAAAATTTCGTTGCAGTTTGCTGTATGCACAAAAGCAGAAGCAGATGCATGACAGTTTTTGAGTAGAGTAGAGCTTGCAATGGAATTTTTCCGTGCACTGCCCCTGCATTGCAATTTTCGACTGAATATTTGAATGCAACGAAATTTTTCCATTCAGCACTCCCCATGGAAATATTTCGTTGCAATTGTAGATACTGCAAGGAAATATTTCCTTGCAGTATCGCTCTGAAAATTTTAAAGAAAAGATGTTGCGGGATTTTGCCACATTTAAATTATTTCTTAATTTTTTTATCCTTTGTATTTAATTTCGTTAATTTTTTATTTGCTAATTATAAAAATTGTATTCTTTGTATTTATATGTTTTGAAAAATCACATTCGTATAAATTTTGTATTGTCAAGTGTATATACACATAATTAAGCATTTCGTATTACAAGAACATATTTCCTTGCATTAAAATTGCATAGAAAGTTCTCCTTTCAAATGGACATGATATGGGCATTTCCCGCCTATTGGACCAGGCCCAAACCAGGCCCATTTTGGAGCATATCGGGTATAACTTTCGATGTCATATCGGTAATCATCACCGATATGGTACTGTGGTCCCCGGATCCCGAGGTCTATAAATACGTGGTGCCCGGATCCCAAAGGAAGTAATTTATTATCCCTCACCTACCGCTCGCCATATCGAAATATATCACCGATGTTACTTTCGATATCTAATTCGATACAGTGACTACAGCACATGCCTGTGACACGTCATACCACCTCACCACCGATGTTACTTTCGATATCTTGTTCGATATAGTGACTATAGCATACGCCTGTGACACGTCATACCACCTCATCACCGATCCCACATCGGGGGTAATCCTCGACGTCACATCGAAGATGATCACCGACGTCCTTTCGATCTATTTACCGATATTCCGCTCTCAACCAAGCATCGAGGCGAAGATCCGAGGTGTTCCGGACCAAGTCTACACCAGACACGTAGTGTAGGTCTGATTTGAGATAGACTTGTTATATTGACAGACTACTTACTTGTAACCGACACTCGCGTATATATATAAAACAATCTATTGTCAAATCAGTGGCGCCGTCTGTGGGAACACTAGTTCCCGGACAAGGACGCCGAGATGCAAGGAAGGAGGACCCGATCTGAAGTTAGCGGAATTGTGACTAGGAGCGCCAGGATGGAGGACACACAAACCCCACAACACCCGACTGACCGAGATTAGACAGTGGCTCGAGCCGAGATGGAGCGCTCTCCACCACAAGAGCAATGAAGGCGCGGGCCTGGGAGGCCGCCGCGGGCCGCGAATGCAGGTCCGACCCTTGTTGCACCAAGTGCGGCAGAACCCGAGACTGAGGGCCCGCCCATCGAGAACCACGCAGCTGACATTCCAATGACCGAGGCGCCAAATGCGGATTTTCTCGGCCAGGAGGAGACAATGCCCGCAGGATAGAGTACCGTTCCCCCCGCCGCCATAACCCCTGAGATGCGAGCGCAGATCAACGCCTATGTAAAGGCAGCGCTTGACACTACACTGGAAACTTTGCTTCCACCACTAGGGAAGCAAAGGACAACGGACGTTCGGGAAAGGCCCCATGAATTCGGAGCAGGGTGAAGGAAATGCAAGGCAAGGATATAATGAACAGGAGGATACAGGGGACTCTTTCAGAGAGATATCGCCCGCATCTTACGACAAGACGGAGAGACAGGGCCCCAAAACTCTGGATCGAGAGGTAGCAAGAAAGACGGAACGGCTCGACCGCGAGATGGCAGAAGTAATCCGGAGAATGGAACGCGATCGTGACCGGGCCGAGATTAATTGTTCAAAATATGAGGATGCAGAGATACTGTGAGTGATTTCAAGGAGGAAGGAACAGCTAGACCGCGAGAGGGCAGTAGCACCCCATTTTCGGAGGAGATAGAGGCAGAGGTACTGCACCGAGGAGACAAGATTCCAACCATAAAACCATATGATGGGAAAAGTGACCCGAGGGATCATATTCACGCCGTGGAGAGTCTCTTGAACCTACAAGATTTTTCCGAGGGTATTAAGGCAAAAATAATAGTGACAACACTGATCGGAGCAGCATTAGACTGGTTTAACAGAATCGAGGTTGGATCTATTTCGAGTTTCGAGCAGATGAAAGAGAGGTTGGAGAACCACTTCTCCAGTCAGAAAGGAATAAAGACGAGCATGTACCATCTGGAAGCGTTGAAACAGAAAAAGAGAGAAACTCTCGGCGAATTCATGAGTAGATTCAATGAGGAGCTACAGAAGGTAGACAACCCCTACGGGGGACAGGTGCTGCAGACTCTGTTCAGGGCAACGACACACAACAGATTTGCCAAAGAGTTGATAAAGCTCGCAGAACTTACCATCAATCGGATAAACGAGTTGGCGCATACTGTGATCTACGAAGACGTGATGATGGCAGCTAAATTTAGACCCCAGGAATCTGGTCGAGAAAGGGGTAGAGAGCTATGGAACAAGAGCAGGGGAGGAAGAGACAGGTCCCCAAAGAGATATACCCCCCTCAATCGGGACATTCGCACTATCTTTGTCGTCGTGCAAAGCAGAAATTGGCTAAATTCGCCTCGAAAGATCAAGGAAACGGATTTTACCAAGAAGTCTAGACGCTACTGCGAGTATCACCGTGAAAAAGGCCATGACACGAAGGATTGCTATGACCTGAGGGATGAGATCGAGAGATTGATCAAGGACGGAAGATTGATAGAGTTCGTTAAGGCAAGCGGGCAGTATGCCGAGTCGACAGAACGGTCCCAATCCCCAAGAAGGGAGGGCCTGAAGGCAATTGAGAGCGGGCGAGGACGCGATGCGATACATAATGCGCCTTCGAGGGGGGTCATCAATGTGATAAGCGGTGGGACCGCATGAGCGGATTCCACCAACCAAATGAAGAAGATAACTCGTGGATTGAACGAGGACCGGTTCGTTGTATTTACAACGTTGATCCCATACGAGGATCTCCCAGACGAGGTTATCACTTTTTCCGGCAAGGACCTTTTGGATCTCAGCCCCGAGGCTATCCAGGCAGGCGGGCTCAACTACCCCCTAGTTGTTCAGCTTGATATCGCTAACTACGCTGTACACAAGGTACTCATAGACAACGGAAGCTCCACCAACATTATGTTTGCGCATGCTTTGGAGAAGATGCCACTCGGGCACCACGCAGTAGAACAGGTCCGTACGCCACTGGTAGGATTCGGTGGAGCAGAGACAATTCCCCTAGGGCAAGTGAACCTTCCCGCATCATTCGGGCAAGAACCGCACATGCGAACTATTAATGTTCAATACACAATCGTGGACCAGCCTTTTGCATACAACATTATAATCGGCAGACCGGCCTTGAATGCAATCAGAGCAGTGGTATCCACATTCCATCAGAAGATGAAATTCCCAGCAGGAGGAGGGGTCGGAGAAGTGGTCGCTAACCAGGAAGAAGCAGAGGAAGAAGCAGCCGGACCAAACCAGGATCGGCGAGCTGGGGAATGATCACCATAAGGAGCAAACAGAACAATGTTTTAAATTTCCGCACTTTTTTAAAGTTAGGTTCGAACATTTGAAACATTGCCCCATCGTGGGTTGGTCTGTAAACTTAAAACAAGGGGAACTACGCCGGTCTGATTCCCCACTCAACGGGATACGTAGGCGGGTTAGGTTTCCCTAGCCCTCGACCGTTATTTCTTATTTAGCCCCTTCGTGGGTCGGCATGTAACTTAAAATAGGGGGAACTACGCCGGTCTGATTCCCCGTGCAACGGGATACGTAGGCGGGCTAGGTTTACCTGGCCTTCGACCGTTATCCTTTATTACCTTTTTATTTGTTTCTTGGCACAATCTTATATTCGATGCAGGAATATGTCCTAAGCGAACATTGTAGAAGTGCAGAGAATTACACAAACAATTGGGGAATCCCTAGATATATATTTAACATATCGCCTTCTTATAGGTACAAACAGGTACAATAGGTACAAACAGGTACGACGGGCATGATAAAGCACCATGGAAACACTATTTCTAGTGTAAAACAGATATTCCCAGACTGAGGGAACATCCCTCAAACAACACATGCACGTCATTTCGTGCTTTCGTATTAGCTTTTATGTCGAAATTTTTTTCTTGTCTATGCTGTTTTACAGGGCTCAATGACCTACGTATTCAATGTTGACAGAGTCACCAAGAGACATAGTCAAAAAGACAACGATAAGGTCCGCCAACGCCACAAAAATATCCCCTGTGATAACGGGGTCGATCAAAAACAATTCAACGGTAGAGGGACCCCTGTGATAACGGGACGCATCCCTACCCATAAAAATATCCCATGTGATAACGGGGTCGATCAAAAACAATTCAACGGTAGAGGGACCTTTGTGATAAAGGGACGCATCCCTACCCATAAAAATATCCCCTGTGATAACGGGGTCGACCAAAAACAATTCAACGGTAGAGGGACCCCTGTGATAACGGGACGCATCCCTACCCATAAAAATATCCCCTGTGATAACGGGGTCGACCAAAAACAATTCAACGGTAGAGGGACCCCTGTGATAACGGGACGCATCCCTACCCATAAAAATATCCCATGTGATAACGGGGTCGATTAAAAAAAATCCCTGTGATAACGGGGCCAATCCAAGAAAAATCCCCTGTGATAACGGGGTCGAAATTACGCTAGAAAAAGAGCCTATTGGGTGAAAATCCCATAAATCAAGCTAGGTGAAGAGCCTATTGGGCGGAAATACCATATAATTACGCTAGGTGAAGAGCCTATTGGATGAAAATCCCATAAATCAAGCTATGTGAAGAGCCTATTGGGTGGAGATCCCATAAAATTACGTTAGGTGAAGAGCCTATTGGGTGAAAATCCCATAAATCAAGCTAGGAGAAGAGCCTATTGGGTGGAAATCCCATAAAATTACGTTAGGTGAAGAGCCTATTGGGTGAAAATCCCATAAATCAAGCTAGGTGAAGGGCCTATTGGGTGGAAATCCCATAAAATTACGTTAGGTGAAGAGCCTATTGGGTGAAAATCCCATAAATCAAGCTAGGTGAAGAGTCTATTGGGTGGAAATCCCATAAAATTACGTTAGGTGAAGAGCCTATTTGGTGAAAATCCCATAAATCAAGCTAGGTGAAGAGCCTATTGGGTGGAAATCCCATAAAATTACGTTAGGTGAAGAGCCTATTGGGTGAAAATCCAATAAATCAAACTAGGTGAAGAGCCTATTGGGTGGAAATCCCATAAAATTACGTTAGGTGAAGAGCCTATTGGGTGAAAATCCCATAAATCAAGCTAGGTGAAGATCCTATTGGGCCTCTAACCACGAGAAAATATCCCCGGTAATAATGCGGTCAATCCTAAACACAAGAGCAGCGACAGCTTACCCATGCTTCTATCAACACCAAGGAAATTCTAATCAGTCCATGAGTGACAACACACGGGCTAAACAGATCTCATCAAATACGAGAACGAAATGATTGCACTTCAGACATCAGAATACTGCATATTCCACAATCATGAAAATAAGAGAAAACCGACAAATTATCAGACAACAAGGCCACGAAGAGTCACATACTATGAAACCAACAGAGAAATAAATATTCAATTACAGAACCACGAATCAAAGATAGTTCGGAAAGGGATAAAGTCAAATTACAATAAAGGCAGTAAACAGCTACTCCCACGAGGACCCTTTAGTCTTTCTCTCCACGACCTCGGAAAACTCGTCAAGGTCGGCCGGATTCTCTTCCATCTCATCTAGGTCGCCAATCGGCAGATCATTATGATCATGCTTTGGGTTCAGCCCACTCAACTCGAGCGAGTCCTTGAAACCGTTGTTTCTCAACACTTGCCCCACGCAAGCATGAAAGGCTGTATCCCGAATCTTCTAAATTAAATTTCGGAAGCTCGAGCTTTCCATAAACTTCTCCGCCCCAACCCGGAGAAGATCAGGACGACGTTCCTACAAATTGAACTCTATTAAATACAAGAGCACAAAAAATGGAATCAGATATCATACACAAGATACATACTAAGTCTAAGGGAGCTAATCGGGCAGTGGAGAGCTCCGATGAGAGACGTTCATTAGCAGCCTTCACCGCCACCACCTCAGCCTTCAATGATTCCAGCTCTTTATTGGCCGCAAATTCACACGCCTTTCCTTGATCGAGCTGAGTCACTACTATTTTTAAGTTGCCCTTCAACAAATCGTACTCCTCCCGGAGCACACGACATGTCTTCAGTGCATCTCAGAAAAAAGGTAATATACCTGGAGAATAATAAGAATATCAGTAGACGAAAACAATAATAAGTCAACTACAACAGAGAGATCGAAATACACGTCGGGTGATATATCAAATATAATTACCGATATATTTAACGATGTGGTTACGCTAGCCGACATAGAAAACATAGAAAACTGTGAACTTCAGAGTCTCTTACAAGCCCTACTTATAGACGGAAGCCTCAACTACATCGAAATACACTTTCGACATAATATCGAATGTGAATTTTGACGTAATATCGGAGATGAAACCCGGCATCCTACCCTACTACGCGAAGAACCGCGAGAATATAACAACAGCTCCGGCAACCTCATCTCAATTTTCAAGCAACACAAATACCAAGGGAACTAGAATTCAAACGAGGACCTCAAACTCGGCGTTCATCACAAATGCACTCCCCACAAGTTTGATCTCCGTCATTTGAAATTGCGGGACGAAGGGTACAGGTAACCCAGAAATTTTAAATTAAATTTGCGAATCCTTATCTTAAGATAAGAATCCCCAAATTCGGGGACCACATGATTTGGGCATTTCCCGCCTATTGGACCAGGCCCAAACCAGGCCCATTTTGGAGCATATCGGGTATACCTTTCGATGTCATATCGGTAATCATCACCGATATGGTACTGTGGTCCCCGAATCCTGATGTCTATAAATACGCAATGCCCGGATCCCAAAGGAAGTAATTTATTATCCCTCGGCTACCGCTCGCCATATCGAAATACATCAACAATGTTACTTTCGATATATAATTCGATATAGTGACTACAGCACACACCTGTGACACGTCATACCACCTCACCACCGATGTTACTTTCGATATCTTGTTCGATATAGTGACTATAGCATACGCCTGTGACACGTCATACCACCTCATCACCGATCCCACATCGGGGGTAATCCTCGATGTCACATCGAAGACGATCACCGACGTCCTTTCGATCTATTTACCGATATTCTGCTCTCAACCAAGCATCGAGGCAAAGATCCGAGGTGTTCCGACACTCGCGTATATATACAAAACGATCTATTGTCAAATTATAGCTATTTTGCAACTTTTAAATAATTTTAGTTTCACCTCGAAAGGTTTATTTACGTCTTTCGTTACTCCGTTTTTGACGCGATTCGAAAAAACACACCTACTTATTGTTTTGGACATAGCGGTGAAAGAAGAAGTGAATTTGGAGTAGTTTTATAGTTAATTTCATTTTCACCACAAAAGGTTTGTTAACGTGATTCGTTATTCTGTTTTTCGCGAGATTTGATAGAAGACACCTACTTATATTATATTTTGTTTTGAATATATTGATGAAAGAAAAAAGTGAATCCAAAGTTGTTTTGTAACTCTTGGATAATTATATTTTTATCCCGAAAGGTTTGTTTACGTCTTTCGCTACTCATTTTTGACGAGATTTGAAAAAATACGCATACTTATTGTTTTGAAGCTCTCCCTTGGACAAAAAAGAGAATTCACAGCTACGTTGCAACTTTTTCATTATTATATTATTTTCATCCTCAAAGTTCACTTAATTCTTGTAATATAATAGCTTTGTATATAACATTAAAACAAATCTTTTCAATTGCTATAATTTCATTTAAATTTCTCGTTGAATGGAAAACTTCCACACCATGCTGTCTTGCATTGAGATTTTTGGATTAGTTTCTTTGCATGGAATAAGTTTCTTTTAACTGATATAATTTCCTTTCAGGTCTTTGCAATGAAATTTTCTATACCATGTTGTCTTGCATCAAAATTTTTAGATTCATTGCTTTTCTTAGCGTGGAAATATTCCCTTGCATGTTACTTTGAAGTGAACATTGTCCTTTCATCAAATATAATTATTTACGTAAGTACCACAATTCTCACTCTATTTAAGCACCCACTTTCATCCATTTGAATCACTCTATACACTCATAAATAGTAATTATATTTCTTTATTGTATCAATGAAGCCCAATCTTAGTCCTACATACAAAGAATATGATAGTAGCATTCCATATTATGCAAATTAAGTACGCTTAGCCAAAAACTTTGGGGTTTGATGTGTTTGACTTTAAGCTCCTCTTGTTTATTTTTTAATTAAGTACCTAATAATTTGTGAAGTTAAAAACACTAGGGATTCAATTATATTTTCAATAGCTTCCAAGTTAAATAACATAATATACGTTAAGATTGTTATGCACGGACAATGAAGAACAGATCAAGACATGAAACCGGGGTGAAGCACTACGACCCTGATCGCGCATATAGAGGATTACATCTAAGATCGCACTTTATCGGGTCCTCTAAAAGATAAATCGGTGGATATAAAAGATAAATACTAGGTTAAGTTAGATAGTAAGGCGTGGAAACGTGGCGATTCATGTTGCAAAGAAGACAATCCTGAATAGACTCCTAAAGGCGTTCGCTAGCATAGCGAACAAGGTTCATCTGATGCTGCACCTATCCCATCTGAATATGTTAGACAATTCAGCAATTCTTGATCATCTAAATGAGTTCAATGTGATTACAACTGAATTGAGCTCGGTGGATATTGGTTTTTATGATGAAATAAAAGCCCTAATCATGTTGTCTTCTTTACCTGAGAGTTGACGTGGCATAATAACTGTTGTTAGTCCATCTACGAGAAAGGTGAAGGTGAAAGTCGAAGATTTGATTATCAGTGAGGAGACTCGCCGGAGAGAATCATGTATCTCGAGTAACACTTATGGATCAATTTTGAATACGAGAGATAAAGGCAGATCAAATTCAATGAAAGCCAAAAAAGAAATGGGATGGTGTCAACTTAGCGAATGTGGCTTTTAAGGATATTGGCAATGCACTAATATTCAGTGTATGCAGTCCATTGGAGTCTTGGGTTTTGGATTATGGAGCATCGTATCATTCTTACCCTAACCGTGATATAATGGAGAATTATATCTTTTGTGATTTTGGAGAGATTAGACCTGGCACTGATGAGTCGTTGAAGATTGTAGGAAAAAGAGACAGTCAGGATACCTATGATGACTGGAATTATAGGTTTATTGCATGGAGTGAGACATATTTTGTGTTTTAGGAGAAACCTTATCTTTGTGGGGAAGTTGGATGATGAAGGTTATCATTTATCATTTGACTCGGGTATTTTGGAGATAACCAGGATCGAGGGTTCAATGAGAAAACTCTTTACTTGACCAATATTACCCAAGATGGCATCGATCTTGACAGTGTAAAAGTCTAGCATGATGGAATTAATCGTGGTCGTAAAAGTTATTCAAGTTTGTGGCCATGTGAAATTTCTCACATGAGCGATACTCAAGCCAATAGGAGTTTAGAGATTTGCTGACTAAGGTTGTTGCCTTAGTGGTGTTGAAGTTAAGCATTGCTTTAACAGACCTTCAAGCTTGAAGCAGTTCGAGGATTGATGATTCCATAGTTTGATGGATTAGCTATGACGATGATGGTTGATGATGAGGGCATTGATAAATATGGAGCAGTCCGGTTGGTTCAGTCTCTAAGTGGGATATTCTTAGTATTCTAGGGCATGAACAATGAAGAGCAGATCGAGACGTGAAACCAGCGTGATGCACTACAATAGTGATCGCACCTGTCAGGCGCTATGGAGTTCGATCACGCATGAGTGGTTTTATGTACGCAGTTCTTCCATAGAGTCGTGCGACCATTAGGCGCGATGACATAATGATCGAGCCCCGAAGGTAGACACAGTCCACTAGGTAAAAAAAAATTGACCCTCCATTATGACCAATATAATGCTTGATCCATGGTGTTTCATGTACATTTTAGTTACATTTCACTTTATTTCAGAATTCGAGATAGTAAAACCAAAATGCTAGCATATTAGTGGAAAATTATATGGCTTTGGAGAAATTGGGAAAACAACGGAAGTGAAGCGCTATCTAAGCGCTATAGCACCTAAAAACCTGAGAGTGGCGCGAGCTAGCAGTGAACGTGAAAGCATGTCGCAGAGAATCTAGAGAGTGGCGCGACGGATCTTTGATCGCGCATAGGGCCCACAAACACTTGCCAACTCTACATGGCGTGCCATCTTTCAGATGCAGTGCCAGTACTCGAGGCACCACCCCTACAATACTTGTGGGTCTTAACCCCTAAAACTAAACCCTCTTGAGTAGAATGAAACATATTTACCTAACCTTTTCTTAGGTTTGAACCTTCAGGCAGGTATTGAAGTCCCATGGAGGCTACTTACTCATATTCGGCCCATGGACAGTCCGTAGCTCCCTCACGAATCTCCAGTGAAAAAAAATTAAGCAAAATTCCTTTAATAAATAAAAGTACATAGAATTTCTAACTTGTAAATTAAATTCATCGTATAAATGGATTATTTACCTATGTAGCCTCAATATCCCCATTTACCCGCACTTCCTCTCCCTTGTCATTCTATTTAGATCGTCTTAGCTTGCATATCAACGCTAGTGGCAAGTCTTTTATCATAACACCCTTCTCTTCCGCTTGTTTCACAACAAGATTAAAAAATTAATACGACAGTTTAACTCTTAAATAAATATCAAATTTGAACAAAGAATTAAACTACAATATAAACAATTACAGGTTCCTTCGCCAAAGTCTGGCCCAAAAGCCGCCTCACAAACTAGTTATTTTGCTTTTCCTTGTCCCTCATTATCTTGGCTTTGATGCACCTATTCTGGTGTTCTGGCCCGTGCCTGTATTCTTCGACCTCCTGATGATGGTCTTCTGGAATCCATATATCGTGCTTATGACGCAAATTGAGATTAGCAACTATCTTCTCGAATATTCTCTTCGTGGAGTTCAAGTATTCGTTATAACTCTTGTTGCCAATCCGGTTCCATCTATCCCTGACCAGTCCATCGTGATTCTTATCCTACTCATATTGATCATGTACATTTTAAATAATTGAAATAATTAAAATAAATAATAGATAACAAATCATCATAATTAAATACATTTAATATTTAATACTATTTTAAATTAAGAAATTACCATAAATTCCTTCTTCAGAGTAGTTGAAATTAGGCGCACTAGTGGACTTTTAGTTCTTCAATGATCTAGTATATGGACAAAAGTTGATCCACTCTCTCTCATCGGTGTTCTCTAGAATAGGTGACCCCATGTCCTAACCCTGAAGATTTCTTTCCAAGTCACCATCAATATCGTCATCACGATCACCAACTAGGGGATGTGAGAGTCTTGCCTCATCTGCATTGAGAGACGATGTCAGCTAGCCAAAACTAGTAGATTGTGTTGGCTAAACCCTGTGTATATCTAAACCTGAAGTGTGCACCTAGCATGAGGCAACTTAGCTGCAGCAACATTGGGCAGTGGTATCGGTAGTATCTCATTGTCACAAAGAAAGACATACGGGTCAAAATCCGTCGTCGAAACTGGCATATCGTTAAGCGGGCCATCATACTAAAACTATGGGATATGTCTATGTGGCTGCCTACTCTTCGCCTTTTCCTTTCTATTCCCCTTCGCCCTCTCCCTACCCCTACCCTTAGAAGACGGTCCCTTGTCTCTATATACCATCTAAATTAACCAACCAAAATATCAATCTAATTGTCTTAAATTTCACTAAACTATCTTTCAACCTCACAAAAAAATTATTCTTCCCAAGTGAATCATGTGGGCAATATAATCCTCTGCCAGAGAGAAGTATTCATACTACTTGATTGTGAGAATATCAATCAAAAGGTAAAATTGAAAATTAAAGGATACTTAACATACCAAAGATCACTACAGCGCCTTCATTCAGAGAGGGTAGGGCATTGTTCATCGGAGATACCTGATTCAACCATGCAGCAGCATAGAGGGTCGAAAACATGACCTCTTCAAAATATTTTGGGCCTCGTAGACTAGCACCAAGAAGTGATCATTCCTCATACTCGAGCTCAAATAGTACTTTGGTGCCTCAGGAACACCACAGGTGAAAATGGTATCCCATTTCCCTTCTGAGGGCTTCACAAAAAATAATTCACTTTTTCCAGCTGTTATGAGAGTTGGAAACACACACAACCACCTTCTTCTCAGGATTAAAAATGAGCAGAAAAGTAAAAATGCGGTCCCCCAGAAGATAAAGAAAAACCCCTCCACTATGCAAGATATCCGCTTCTGCATACACCACAATATAAACCTAGCCAATATAGTGAATCAGTTTGGAGTGATCTGGCTAGGGCACCGCTGACACGCTTGAAAACATCGCGGCAGCATAGAGGATCGGAAGCATGACCTCGTCAAAATATTTTGGGCCTCGTAGAGTAGCATGAAGAAATGATCATCCCTCATTTCAAGCTCTCAAATCGTACACCACAGGTAAAAATGGTATCCTATTTCCCTTCTAAGGGCTTCACGAAAAATAACTTATTTTTTCAGCTGCTATGGGTGTTGGAAACACACACAACCACCTTCTTCTCATGATTAAAATGAGGAAAAAAGTAAAAACGCAGTCCCCAGAAGATGAGAAAACCCTCTCCACTATGCAAGATATCCTCTTCTGCATACACTAGAATATAAACCTAGCCAAGATAGTGAATATGTTTGGAGTGATCTGGCTAGCGCACCACTGACACGCTTGAAAAACATTGCGGTAGAACTTAGGGAAGTACGATCTAAGGTCAGACTTTACCTGGACATAGTAAACTGTAATGCAACCCTCTGGTGGCGTGGTCCCCCTCTAATGTTGATTATGGATGTACATGTTGAGATTGTCAACGAAAACTTTGAATTTCTGTATCTCGGCCTTCAACTTTTTAGATGTGACAGTGCTCAATGTATTGTTCACGTCTTAGGAGTTCAGGGTAGCTCACTTTTTTGACCTCTTTGATGGACCCTCCTAGCCACCGCCCGCCACTTCCTCTGCACCTATTTTGAAAGAATAAGGGTTTGATTTAGTAGTGAAATTCAGCGCCGAAGCGTCAGAGGAAGGGGAAATTACAATACCCTCAGATTTAGGCGGGAAAAATATACTCGACGTTTAGAGAAGAGGAAGCCATAGATGCTTATGGAAGGAACTTAAAAACGTTCGAGGAGAAAAGTTACAGAGAAGAAGAAAGTGAAAAAGACGAATTTGAAGAAGTGAAGAAATAGAAATGGCGAAGAAGAGGGCTTTTAAAACCCTCGAATTTGGAATAAATGTTTCGTAACTGATGCAAATAATGGGGTACATTTCCAGAAAAAATTAAGGATAGTTGCACGTTTTTCTGCTCAATCAATACGTGGATTCAAATTTGCCGCGTGGACTGACTCGATACATCGATTTCCTCTTGATTCTCATGAATGATATAGGAACTGGGGGACTGGTGTTGGCGGCTCTCATAATAGCCATAGGTCCACGATAGACCTAATACTGTCATGTCCCCCGAGGATAAAACTGCCTTACCAAGGGTCTACAAATCCTTACAATCTCTACGATACCCCATCAGGTTTTAGGAGTCTTAAGTGATTTCACGATACTCTTGAGGATTGAGATATGCCTTATACAATATACGATACCACTGAATAGCCTTAGAGGTGCAGAGATACCTTTTAGGGCACAACGAGTCTTAAATGAGTTCGTTGGACCCCAAAAGGATCCAGAATACCTCAAAGGCTATATCCGTAGCCAATAATTTGTTAAAAGCGACGAGATATATCCGTAGCCAATAATTTTTTTTTTTAAAGTCCGAAAAATGCAAAACCACCATTGCATACGCCACCCGTAGCCAATGGTGGTAGCTAATGGTTCTTTTTCTTGTAGTGAAAATATGCTTCCCTTAATAACATTCAACAGTCACAAAATATAAGCTTCCTTTTCTTCATTTTTTTGTGAGGCAGTTAAAACTGATCAAGTAAAGGAGTATACGGGATAGTCCGCATAATTTGCATTAATTATTTAGTTTGCACAACGGACCAATCATCAATTCTTCACGAAAGTGGAGCATTGTTCAATTCTTCATTATTAATTACCATATAGCACTGGTTGGGAGGTATACGTCCAAATCTTGGAAAGGAAAACCTCAATTCTGTTATATATATGGCATGTGGCCATTGTTGAAAATTATGTACAAATACTATTTTAGAATAGTAGTATTCATTGTAAATAGTATAAGATGTTGGAAATTCTTTCCTATATAAGAGTCATCCAGATGAAGAAATGAACACCAATTCACAAGTTTATTCTTTCCCAATGTCCTTTTAATATATTTTTATAAATCTCAATAGTTTTAGTTTTTGTATAACACGTTATCAACACGAAGGTGCTCGCTCTGATATATTTACTTCATCTTTCTTTTTCCATATATACAATATATCCTTACTCTCCAAAGAACAAATATTTAGTATAAACCCAAAATATTCATACTATTCAATGAATCCTTCGCTAAAAATTTAGTATAAACCTAAAACGAGGATTCAGTGTTTCAAAATTCATTTCCAGTCTTTAAAGACAACGTTCAACGTTAAAAGATACAAAAGTTTATATTTACTTGTTCATCTATATCCATTATTATAGACAAGGCGGAGTACCGCCTATCTATAATTTAATGATTAGATGAAAATTCTCTTTATATTTTACTGTAATCTAACTCTAACACTAACGCTAATTTTAACTTTCGTTGATGCTTGAGTTAACCCAAGCTATAAACGACTACTGACAATTTATTATTGTGGAAGGTTTTACCTCCTATTATATTGCTTATTTTATTCCACAAGCCCATGAAAGTTTTTACAAAGTAATGTTGCGGAAATTATTTATGCACTTAATTCATTGCAATAATTTTACTTGTTACATTATTCAATAAGCCCATGAAAGTTTTTACATAGTAATGTGGCGGAAAATTTATATGTATTTACTTATCATAATATTATTCCATATGCCCGTTAAAATATCACAAATGCGGCGAAAATTATTTTACATGTTATTACAATTAATTTTTGTTGTTAAACTATTAAACACATTATCGTTCATAATTATGCCAAAATAAATAAATAAAAAATGATTGTTTTTCTAACGGCTATAATCTGCTACTTACGGATATTTTTTCTCTATAAATACACAAATTTCGTAACACAAACTCCACACAAATCTTCACCTTATTTCTCTCATCTTGCAAAATTATCTCTAGGACAACAGCAATCTTGATCCTCATTTACCTTTCAACTTTTATGTTTATGCTAGTAGATGAGGACACTCCTATGTTTGTCCCTATTATATTCCTCCCTTTTATCATAATAATGTTCGAGTTCAAAATTTGGCTAGAGATGAGATAATTGCATTGTATTATTGTAATATTTGTGCTTCTATGATTATGCGTTAAATAAAATGTCTCAATCCTAACTATATTTTTCTTGGTTATGTATTTAGCTAGCAAAATGTCTAACCTCACGAGTACAGTTAGTTGTATACTCAATATCACTGGCAAGAATTATGGACAATGGAAATACGATGCAAAATTGTACCTCAGATCAAAGGGTATCGTTGAAACTCTTACTACAGTAAATACAAATACGGATCCAAAAAATTGTGAGGCTATGATCTATATGAGACATTTATGCGAAACCTTAAAAAGGGAATATCTCGATATTACCGATCCTCATGAACTAAGGACAAACTAATTGGAAAGATATGACCATCAAAGGGAAACCATGTTGCCAAAAGCCACTGATAGTTGGAACAATTTAAGGTAACAACGATAATGCCAATCGAGGTCGTGGTCGTGGACAAGGTAGAGGTGGTCATATAGGAGGATATGGCTATAGAGGTGGACGGTAAAAGAGGTGGTCGTGGTCATGGCCATGGTTGAGGGGGTTTTCACAACCTCTTGCATAACAACACCGTTTTTAAGAATAACCACCAGAACAAAGAAAAACATAAAAACACTCAAGGTTATTGTTTTAAATATGGAATGAAAGGGCATTGGGCCAACAAATGTCATACAGCAGAACCTCTTTGTAAGATGTACCAAGAAAGTTTGAAGGGTAAAGAAAAGAAAGTTAACCTTGTCGAACAAAATACAAAAGATGATTCCACCTTTATGGAGGCGACATACTCTACTGATGATATGGGCATTTCACGCATATTGGGCCTGGCCCAAATCAGGCCCATATTGGACCATATCGAGGGCCACTTTCGATGTCATATCGGTAATAATGATCGATATGTTACTGTGGTCCCCAGATCCCGAGGTCTATAAATACGCGGCGCCCGGAACCCAAAATAAGCAATTATTATCCCTCAGCTATCATGCATCACATCGAAATACATCACCGATCTGACCCTCGATATCGCATTTGATATCGGCATTATCTTCTGCACCCTTGACACGTCATACCACCACATCACCGATATCACGTCGGTGGGCATCACCGATATCATATCGAAGACAATCACCGACGTACGTCCGATCTAGTCACCGATATCCCACTGCTATTCAAGCATCGAGGCGTTGGTTCGAGGTGTTCCGGACCAAGTCTACGCGAGATACATAGTGTAGGCCTGATTTGAGATAGACTCGTTGTATTGCTAGACCGTTCACTTGTAACCAACACTCATATCTATATATATATATATATATATATAATACGATCTATTATCAAATCAGTGGCGCCGTCTGTGAGAACACCAATTCCCGGACAAGGATGCCAAGATGCAAGGAAGGAGGACTCGATCTGAATTTAACGAAATTGTGACTAGGAGTGCCAGGATGGAGGACACATAACTCCCTCAACACCCAACTGACCAAGAACAGTGGCCCAAGCCGGGATGGAGCTTCCTCCACTACAGAACAAGCCACAATGAAGGCGCGGGCCCGTGAATGCAGGTTCAACCCCTGCCGTACCAAATACGGCGGAACCCGCAACTAAGGGCCCGACCACTGAGAACCCCGCGGCAGATGTTCCAATGAGCGAGGCGCCAAATGCGGATTTTCCCGCGGGACGAATTGCCTTTCACCCCGCCGCCATAACCCCGGAGATGCAAGCGCAGATCAACGCCTTGGGTTTAGGGTTTAGAGACGGGACCCCTGGACCCTGGATCGAGAGATAGCGAGGAAGATGGAACGGCTAGACCGCGAGAGGGCGGAAGTAATCCAGAGAATGGAACACGGTCGCGACCGCACCGAGATTGCATATTCAAAGAATGAGGATGCAGAAATACTGTGGGTAATATCAAGAAGGATGGAACAGCTAGACCGCAAGAGAGGCGGAGTTGACGAGGAAGGTGACTCAGAGTCATGGGAAGGGTCGTAGTAGGACCCCGTTTTCGGATGAGATAGAGGCTGAGGTATTGCAAAGAGGGGACAAGATCCTAGTGATTAAGCCATACGAAGGAAGAAGTGATCCTACATATCATCTCCATCAGGTCGATAGCATTTTGAACCTGCACAACTACTTGAGAAACATAAAGGCAAAGATCCTGTCCACCACTTTAACGGGCGCCACACTGGATTTGTTCGCTAGGCTGGAGGTCAGATCCATAACGGACTACGAGCAACTAAGGGAAAAATTTGAGAACCAATTCTCTAGCCAAAAGAGAATGAAGACCAACCTGCTACACCTCGGCGCTGTGCAGTAGAGGGAAAGGGAGAACCTCCGGGACTATATGAAGAGGTTCAACGATGAATTGTTGAAGGTGGATGAGCCGCATGGAGGGCAGGTCATGATGATGCTGTTCAAGGGCACGACCCATCGCAGGTTCGCCGGGAAGCTAATCAAACTGACTGAGCCCACCATAGCACATATCAACATGCTTGCAAACCAAATGGTTTACGAGGAAAAGATGATGGCAACGCGTCAGGGTTCGTTTTCCGGCAGGAACGCAGACAGAGATCGCAACAGGGAAAGGCCCCCAAGAATGTACACCCCGTTCAATAGAGGCATTCTGGAGGTGATGGCCATGGCAAAAAGAAACAGATGGTTGACAGAACCCAGGCCGTTGAATGAGGCTCCCGGGATGAAGTCATAAGGCAAATATTGCGCGTACCACCGTCAACCTGCACACAGGACGGAGGACTGTACACACCTGAGGAATGAAATCGAAAGATTGATTAAAGAAGGGAAATTGGTCGAGTTTGTCAGAAGCGCCAAGGAAGATGCTAGATGGGCAGAACATTCCTTATCCCCTAGAAGAGACTACTCACCCAGGAGAGGAAAGCAGAAGATGATTGAGGCACCCGAGGAGCGTGGTAGGACCATAGTGAATGCCCCGAGCAGAGGCGTTATAAATGTGATCAACGGAGGAGGCTTGGGAGCTGACACGGCTCACCGCCGAGAAACCATAATGCGAAGACTCTAGGGTGGAGCCTACAGTGGGTACACCAATGCAATCATGCTGGAAGCATACTTGTAGCAAGAGATCTCTTTCACCAAGAAAGACTTGGAGCAACTTAGCCCATTGGCCTTGACCGCAGGGAAACTAGATTGCCCATTGGTTATCACGATTAATGTGGATGAATATCAGGTGCATAAAGTGTTGGTGGATAGAGGAAGCTGCGCAAACCTGATATTCTCAAAAGCCTACGAGCAGATGAGGATAGCCCCGGACCGGCTAAACCCGATATCCACCCCATTGACCGGATTCGGCGGAGCAGAGGTAGTGCCGCTTGGACAAGTTATATTGCCCACCATGTTTGGCAGAAGCCCACGCACCGGGTGACGCCGATAAAATACACAATCGTCGACACCCCGTTTCTCTACCACGCCATCATTGGCCGACCGGCGCTTAACCAGACCAGGGCAGTGGTCTCTACTTATTACCAAAAGGTTAAATTGGCCGACCGACGCTTAACCAGATCAGGGCAGTTATCTTGACACGCCTCAGGGAGGTGGCGAGATTCTAGGTGACCAGATACAAGGATGGATGTGCTATGTGGACTCGCTGAAGCACCCAAGAATCAGAAGAAGACAGGAAATACAAGTCCCACACCAAGAATACATTCCGCGCACGGAGTGATCACCCTGAGGAGCAAGGAGAATAGTATTTGAAATTTCAGTATTTTTTAAATTATGCTCGAACAATTGAACCATTGCCCCATCGCGGGTTAGCCTGTAAACTTAAAACAGGGGGAACTACGCCGGTCTGATTCCCCATTCAACGGGATACATAAGCGGGTTAGGTTTACCTAGCCCTCAACCGTTATATCTTATTTTGCCCCTTCGTGGGTCGGTATGTAACTTAAAACAGGGGGAACTACGCTGGTCTGATTCTCCATTCAACGGGATACGTAGGCGGGTTAGGTTTACCTAGCCTTCGACCGTTATCCGTCATTACCTTTTTATTTGTTGCTTTGTGGAATCTGATATTACATGCAGGGATATGTCCTAAGCGAACATTACAGAAGTGCAGAGAATGGCACAAAAAATCGGGGAGTGTTCCCCTATATATATGTTTAACACATCGCCCTCTTACAGGTACATGGCTCGAAGGATCAAACATTACTATACCCGAAAAGGACATAGAGAATATTAAAATGAGGATTCAGGGGGCATTGCCCAGATTATTCAATATTATCCATCTAAACATGTACAAACAGGTCCAACAGGCACGATAGAGCGCAATGGAAACACCTTTTCTCGTATAAACTGATATTCCCAGATTGAGGGAACATCCCGCAGATAACACATGCACATCATTTCGTGCTTTCATATTAGCTTTTACATCGAAAATCTTTATTGTCTGTGCTGTTTTGCAGGGCTTAATGACCTACAGATTCAATGACGCTAAAGTCACCAAGAGACATGGTCAAAAAGACAAAGAAAAGGCTCACCTACAACAAGAAAAAAATCCTTGTGATAACGGGGTCGATCCAAGAAAAAATTCCCTGTGATAACGTGGCCAATCCAAGAAAAAATCCCCTGTGATAACGGGGTCGATCCAAGAAAAAACTCCATGTGATAACGGAGCCAATCCAAGAAAAAATCCCCTGTGATAACGGGGTCGATCCAAGAAAAAAGTCCATGTGATAACAGGGCCAATCCAAGAACAAATCCCCTGTGATAACGGGGTCGATCCAAGAAAAGATCCCATGTGATAACGGGGTCGATCCAAGAAAAAAATCCATGTGATAACGAGGTCGATCCAAGAAAAAATTCCATGTGATAACGGGGCCAATCCAAGAAAAAATCCTCTGTGATAACGGGGTCGATCCAAGAAAAAATCCCATGTGATAACGGGGTCGATCCAAGAAAAAATTTCCTGTGATAACGGGGCCAATCCAAGAAAAAATCCCCTATGATAATGGGGTCGATCCAAGAAAAAATCCCCTGTGATAACGGGGTCGATCAAAGAAAAAATTCCCTGTGATAACGGGGCCAATTCAAGAAAAAATCCCCTGTGATAACGGGGCTCGATCCAAGAAAAAATTCTCTGTGATAACGGGGCCAATCCAAGAAAAAATCCCCTGTGATAACGGGGTCGATCTAAGAAAAAATCCCCTGTGATAACGGGGTCGATCATAACCATTTTAACGGTAGCGGGTTCCCTGTGATAACGGGATGCGCCCCTACCCACAAGAAAAATGTCCCCTGTGATAACAGGGTCGACGCTAAAATTTGAATGGCAGCGGGTTCCCTGTGATAACGGGATGTGCCCCTACCCACGCGAACTGTTACGCTAGGTGAAGAGCCTATTGGGTAAAAATCCCATAAATCAAGCTAGGTGAAGAGTCTATTGGGTGGAAATCCCATAAAATTACGCTAGGTCAAGAGCCTATTGGGTGAAAATCCCATAAATCAAGCTAGGTGAAGAACCTATTGGGTGGGAATCCCATAAAATACGCTAGGTGAAGAGCCTATTGGGTGAAAATTCCATAAATTAAGCTAGGTGAAGAGCTTATTAGGTGAAAACTCCATAAACAAACTAGGTGAAAAGGCGGCCCCTATGGGCCCCTAACCACAAGAAGAATATCCCCTGTAATAATGTGGTCGATCCTTAACACATAAGCAGTGGCAGATTTCCATGTTTCTACCAACCCCGAGGAAATTCTAATCATTCCTTGATTGACAACAAACAGATTAAACGAATCTCATCAAATACGAGAACGAAATGAATGCGGCTCAGATATTGGAATACGGCATATTCTATCGTCATGACAATAAAAAAATCAACAAGTTATCAGACAACAAGGCCACGAAGAGTCACATATTATAAAGACGACAGAGAAATAAATATTCAGTTACAGAATCATGAATTGGAGATAGTACGGAAAGGGATAAATTCAAATTATAATAAATGCAGTAAACACCTACTCCCACGAGGACCCTTCAGTCTTCTTCTCAACGACCTCAATAAACACGTCAGGGTCGGCCGGACTCTCTTCCACCCCATCTAGGCCACCAATCGGCAGATCATTATGATCATACCTTGGGTTCAACCAACTCAACTCGAGGGAGTCCTTGAAATCGGCATTTCTCAATACTTGCCCTACGCAAGCATGAAATGCTGCATCTCTAACCTTCAAAATTAGATTTCGGAAGCTCGAGCTTTCCATAAACTTCTCCGCCCCAACACGGAGGAGATCAGGATGATGTTCCTACAAGTTGAACTCTATTAAATATAAGAGGACAAAAAATAGAAACAAATATCGTACACAAGATACATACCAAGTACAAGGGAGCTAATTTGGCAGTGGAGAGCTCCAACAAGAGACGTTCGTTAGCAACCTTCACCGCCGCCATCTCAGCCATCAATGTTTCCAGCTCTTTGTTGGCCGCAAATTCATGCGCCTTTCCTTGGTCGATCTCAGTCACTAATGTTTTAAAGTTGCCCTTCAACAAATCATACTCCTCCCGGAGCATACGACATGTCTTCAGTGCATCCTCTTTTTCAGCCTCCAACCTCTCCAACACCATGGGGTTGAACTCGCGAATGGGGTTGAACACCATGGGGTTGAACTCGAGCTCGGCAGCAATAGTGTCAGGGTCACCCTTGGACTCGCGAATGGTCTTCAGACACGAGACCGCCAGCTTGGCCGTCTGCACAATACAATACATAACATTACGCTAAACATTCAAATAAAAACAATCGAAGTCGTGTTTAGATACGTACACTTTGGAACAGGTGAGTGCTGCGGCGTATATTCTGGGCCCGCTCAAATTCTGTGAGCACCCGCACATTTGCAGGAGGAGGAAAAGCCCGCATCATGCCCCGTACAACATCTGCTTTAGGGAATTCTACTCTCCTTGAGGGCTTGACGGCACCCTCCTTCCGAGGGCCCGAACTCGAAGACGAGTAGACACTGTGGGCAGTCCCTTCACGAGACCTTTTATTGTCTGATATCCTAGTCAGGTCAACTGCAGGCTTCGTAACCAGAATCCCAGGAAAAATAGGGGCAAAGCCCCCCAATGTCGAGGACTCCTGCAGTGGCCCTTTACCCTTGTTGGTCATACCGGAAACGGTTGTTTTTCCCTTGCCACTAATAGGGTTCGGGTTGGAAGAACTCAACCCCACAGTAAAAGGCGTATCCACAGAGTCAACCAAGTTGACATGGGTATTCGATTCCGAACCTCCAATGTTCTCGGTCAAAGGAATGTTGGCCAACGACTCAGAACGTGGAGCGACGTATTCACCAGACGGAGACCTCGCAACTGGTCTCATTGTCGATACAGCCCTGTCAGGCGAAGGAACCACACCCTCCTGTTTTGAGGTCAACACCTTAAAGAGGGTGGTTGCGCCATCCGGGTCGCCCACCACATCAAGGATGTCGTGGCTAAGGGATCCAAAGGTTGCAGGAACATTGTTAAAATGTTCTTCATTAATACGTTCAGGCACTACAATGCTAGGGGGAGGTTGCTCGACTCCCGACGCCTCTGCCAGAAACTCAGTGGCTGCATTATTCAGGTCAAAGCTAGATGCAGACCTTATTTCAGGTACCACCGCGACTACAGCCGTTTCAACAACTTTCTTAGCATCACGATCGGCCTGAAGCTTACGCATCAATTGTCTAAACCCCATTCTAACGAAGTATCTCAGAAAAAGGTGATACAACTGCAGAATAATCAGAGTATCAGCATGAAAAAATAATAATAAGTAATTCAAGAACAACGACGAGGTCGAAACACACGTCGGAGAATATATCGAATATGATTACCGATATACATACCGATGTGGTTACACTAAATGACAGAGAAAACGCATAAAACTATGACCATCAGAGTCTCTTACAAGCCCTACTTATAGACAGAGGCCTTAACTACATCGAAATATACTTTTGACATCAAATTGAATATGCGTTTCGACGTGATATCGACGATGAACCCCGATAACCTATTCTATTATGCAAAAAACCCTCGAAGTGCAACTCCCATATTTATAAGAAATTCAACTCCAAAGAACACAAAATTCAAATGAGGACCTCAAACTATGCGCCCACTGCATTAGGGCATATTTGATCTCCGTCGTTTGAACTGGCGGGACGAAGGGTACAGGTAACCCAGAAATTTAAAATTAAATTTGCGAATTCTTATCTCTAAGACAAGAATCTCCAAATTGGGGGACTACATGATATGGGCATTTCCCGCATATTGGGCCTGGCCCAAATCAGGCCCACATTGGACCATATCGGGGGCCACTTTCGATGTCATATCGGTAATAATTACCCATATGTTACTGTGGTCCCGGGATCTCGAGGTCTATAAATACGCGGCGCCCGGATCCCAAAATAAGCAATTATTATCCGTCAGCTACCACGCATCATATCGAAATACATCACCGATCTGACCCTCGATATCGCATTCGATATCGGGATTAGCTCCTGCAATCTTGACACGTCATACCACCACATCACCGATATTACGTCGGTGGACATCACCGATATCATATCGAAGACAATCACCGACGTACGTTCGATCTAGTCACCGATATCCCACTGCTATCCAAGCATCGAGGCGTTAGTTCGAGGTGTTCCGGACCAAGTCTACGTGAGATACATAATGTAGGCCTGATTTGAGTTAGACTCGCTATATTGCTAGACCATTCACTTGTAACCGACACTCATATATATATAATACGATCTATTGTCAAATCAATTGATGACTATGATGTTCGTTTGGATTAATATGCGTTTTGTGATTTTCTGGCTGAATATTCTTATAGTGATTTATGTTTTAAGTTATATTATCGGCTTCCTGCATTTCTATTGTGTGCTTTAAATAAAATAATCTCTTTTCAAGTATTTATTATGTTTATTACAACATTTATTTTAATATTGTTTATGTGAACTGAAGCATGATATGGAGCATACGTGTGATTTGTGCCTACTTGACTGTTGTACAACTCATACAATTCTAACAAGTAAAAAATATTTTTCATATTTATAACCCTCAAAATTTCAAGTCGGTACAATAGGAAGTCATATTAAATTGATTGAAGGATCTGGTAGAGCTACTTTTACTTTACCAAATGGAACAAAGTTTATCATCAATGATGCCTTATTTGCCCTATAATCCAGAAGAAATTTATTGAGTTTTAACGATATATATCGTCATGGATATGATACTGAGTCAATGACTGTGAATAACGCTAATTATGTTTTCTTTACCAAGCATATGCCAAGAAAGAAATATTTTCTTGAAAAACTACCATATATCTCATCAGGGTTGCATTATACGTATATTAATGAAATTGAATCAAATATGGTAGTCAATGAAAATCCAGACTTATTGACTATGGAATGATTGACAAGGTCATCCTGGTTCAACAATGATGCGAAGGATAATTGAAACTACACGTGGACATTCATTAAAAGGATCCAAACTCAATCTGAGCAACAATAGTCCATATGAAGCATGTTCTCATGGAAAGCTAATTATAAAGCATTCACCAGTTAAAATTAAGCCAGAATTACCACAATTCTTGAAAGAATTCAAGGTGATATATATGGACCTATTCATTCTTCATGTGGACCATTTCAATATTTTATGGTATTAATTGATGCCTCAAGTCGATGGTCACATGTCTGTTTATTGTCTACTCGCAATATGGCATTTGCGAGATTTTTGGCTAAAATAATTAAAATAATAGCTCAATTTCCTGACTATACGATCAACAAAGTCAGACTTGACAATGCTGGTGAATTCACATCTCAAGCTTTCAATGATTATTGTATGTCAACTGAAATTACGGTTGAACATAGTGTTGCATATGTACATATCAAAATGGTTTAGCTGAATCATTATTTAAACGTCTTCAATTAATTGCCACGTCATTATTGATGAAAGCTAAATTGTGAAGTTCTCTATGGGTTCATTCAAATTTACATGCTGCATCACTAATTCGCATTAGACCAAACTCGTATCAGGAATATTCGCATTACAACTTGCTTTTGGTCATTAACCCAATATTTCTCATATAAAGTTTTTGGTTGTGCGGTTTATGTTCCAATTGCACCACCAAAATGAACAAAAATGGGACCACAAAGAAGGTTGGGAATATATGTTGCATTTTACTCACCATCAATAATCAAATATCTTGAGCCTCTAACAGGTGATGTCTTTACGACACGTTTTACCGATTACCATTTTAATGAGGCAGGTTTTCCAACCTTATAGGGAGAAAAGAAGCAGTGAGAAAAAGATATATCATGGTATAATCCATCTTTGACAAACTTTGATATGCTAACAAAGCAATGTGATTTGGAAGTAAAGAAAATTTTGCATTTACAAGATATTGCAAATCAATTACCCAATGCATTTACTGACATAAACAGGGTAACAAAACCACATATACCAGCTGCAAATGCTCATGTTCATATTGTAATTCCAAAAGAAACATCAAAGGATGATATCTTTGATATATCTAAGAAACGTGGACGTTATGTTGGCGCAAAGGAAAAAAATAATCCTATTATTGAGGAATTTATGTCTGATGAGTCATAAAATTTGACATATGAGATACATCAATAAGTTATCCAATCAGATCATATATATAAAGAAAATATTGAAATCTCTATAAATTATATCAATACAAGAATGATATTGGATCAAAATGAGATGGAAAATATGGATGAAATATTTTCATACTTAGTCGCTTATGAAATTGTAAATGAAAATGATGATCCTGAACCCAACTCTGAATTGAATGCCAAATAGGAATGAATGGGATAACTGGAAAGATTATATGCAAGATACGATTACATTTCGATTCTTGATCAGTCTAGCGGTCTATGAAAATCTAAACATGCATCTCATGGATGTCGTCACTACTTATCTTTATGGATCACTTGATAATGATATTTAGATGAAGGTTCCTGATGGACAAAAACTATCCGCAACATCAAGTTCTAAACCTAGAGAAATGTACCCAATTAAATTGCAAAGAATATGGGTTAAAGCAATTAGGTCGCATGAGGTACAATCGTTTGAGTGAATATTTATTAAAGAAGGTTATATAAATAATTCTTTGTGTCCATGCATTTTTATTAAGAAAACATCATATGATTTTGCAATTATTGCAGTTTGTGTAGATGATTTAAATATCATTGGCACTGACAAAGAAATCCATTCACAATGAATTATTTAAAGGATGAATTTGAAATGAAAGATCTTGGAAAGACTAAATAATGTCTTGGTTTGTAAATTGAGCATGTTAAAAATGAAATACTTGTGCATCAATCTAATTATACTAAAAAGATATTGAAACGTTTTAACATGGATAAAGTAACACCTTTGAACCATCCTATGATTGCAAGATCATTAACCATAGATAAAGATCCACTTCGTCCTTGTGAAGAAAATGAAAATATTATTGGTTCTGAAGTTCCGTATTTAAGTGCCATTAGAGCTTTAATGTATCTAGCTAATTGTACTAGACATGGTATATCATTTACTGTGAATTTGTTAGCCAGGTTTAGCTCATCACCCACAAAAAGGAACCGGAAAAGAATTAAACATTTATTCCGTTATCTGCGAGAAACTGTGGATCTTGATCTATTTTATCCTAACAATGTAGAAATACAATTGATTGGTTATGCAAATGCAGGTTTCCTATCAGACCCACATAAATCTAGATCTCAAACTGGATATGTATTCACGTATGGAGACACTGCAATTTCATGGCGTTCTCAGAAACATACACTTGTTGCAACATCATCGAATCATGTTGAGATTATTGCACTCCATGAAGCAAGCGGGGAATGTGTATGGCTACGATCAATGACACATCATATAAGAAGTACATCTGGCTTACCTATTAGAGAATGACCTATAAAATTATACGAAGACAATTTTTGCATGTATTACACATATAAAAGAAGGCCATGTCAAGAGTGATCGAACCAAACACATACCCCCAAGATATTTTGCCTACACTCAGGAACTCGAGACGAACAAACAAGTTAATATCCAATATGTTCAATCATGTGACAATATGGCAGATGTCTTTACAAAGGCACTCCCTACTGTAATTTTTAAGAAACATGTTCAAAGTACTTATGAAGACTTATGAAGAATTGGAGATGCTAACTTGAGGGGGAGTTCACACGGCTGCACTCTTTTTTTCCTTATTAAGGTTTTTATCCCACTGGATATCTTGTCCATATTCGCAGTTTTGGCTTCTAAGGCACTAATCATTTGCTCTTTAAGGGCCTCTCTGTATTGATGAGAGAACACATGACAAAAGTAATAAATGTTGGGTTAAACAAAAGGTTCTACATGGAAAGCAGTAAGGATTGATCTGAGCTTTATTATCACAGGAATGACGAAATCTTTATTAATTAGTATACCATCCTCTTGGATTATTACAACTCAAAAACAAAACTACTAGACTTTGAGCACAAAGTTGACAATGCTAGTCATTATGTTGTTAATATATAAGTCTTCATAATAATAAGATTACACTTGTGGAACAAAACCCTACTTGTCTAAGCTCATTAACCCTAAACGCGGTACAATTTACATATTAAAAAACTAAGACAAAATATAATGCGCGTATTGGTCTCCGCTGTTAGATTACTTAACTAGCTTAAGATAAGATACACAAGTTAACTTTGATCTATAATCGTCTGAATTTTTGTTTCGCACATACTGACTAAGTAACCCAACATTGTAAACGTCTAATTGAGATATATATATATATATATATATATATATGCATCTTTAATTTTGGTGGTGTTGATTCTCAGATGTCAACTGTCTACAACTTATGGAGCTAGGTTTGTGTCTCACGTCAATTTATAAGTTACCTTGAATGCTAACAACTATAATTTACAGCGCGCAAGTGTGTGTGTGTGTGCAGGCGGGCGGTGTGAAATAGTGGTGGTCCAGCTGTTTAAATTATCTAGAGCAAATAAATAGACAAAACTGAATTAGAATATATCGCGCGCGATAAGAAATATGCTGGCAATTAAAGTCGCAATGGAAGACCAAATCAAATTGCAATATTGCATTGCTTAAGAAGCATGTTGCCGCGTTCGTTGTTATGGTAAGCCCGGAGTTTAAGGAATAAGCTAATCAATACACATGTTGGTGTCTTAAATAAAATGCTATTGGAGTATAGATGTGTATTTTGTAGAATGTCAACGGAGAAATTTGAATACAATACACAAGTTAAAATTCGGAATTGATTGCTTTGGGTCAACGGTTCCTCTAATGGTTAGCGACTTACTTAGTTCGATAATAGATCGTATATATATAACGAGATGGATATTACAGGTGTGGTACAACAATTCATTACAAACTAAACCTACTTAGACTGATACTAGTGCTGAGTAAGTTTGGTCTGGAACACCTAGAACTAACGCTAGATGCTCTGTTGAATGTCCGAGGTATATCGAATGTGAGGTCGAAGGTGATATCGGGGATGATTACGGAGGACTTCTACGTCGAAGATGATGTCCATGCTGACGTCACGAATGACGTCGGATGTGATGTCGAGTAGGGTATCGGTGATATATATCGAGGATATATATATATATATATATATATATATATATATATATATATATATATATATTGGGTGCTATGTCGAGTACTATGTCGAATATACTCGATATAGTTGTACAGTAATTGAGGAGGATTAAAGTTTATCTTGATTAGCAGAATGCAGGTATTTATAGGCATCGGGAAGTGAGAACCGCACACGTGATAAACACGTGCACTGTAATATATCGAATGTCATATTTGATATGTATGTCGAAGATGACCCCCGATATATGTAAAATATGGGCCTGGCCCATAGGCCAGCTCAATGCGGGAGTTATTATTGTAAATCCTCCAATTTGGGAGTTATTATTGTAAATAATAGTTCGTAAACTAAATCTAAGTTTGAATTACCAGTGCTCTTGTCCCGCCAGTTCTATTGACAGAGCTCGAATACAGGAATTCATTCAAAAATGTTGGTGGACCCCTAATGTAATTGGCGTATTCGATAGGTCTTCATTCGAAATTATTGTGTCTCTCGTAACATAACTTCGTCATGACGGTAAAGCAGATAAGTTTTTAACTCGATATCGAATTTTCTCCGATATCAGATGTCAAATGTATATCCGTAGGTTTTGTGTCTATAAATAGTAGCCTTCTGGAGATGGAGAGTTCATTTTGTCCTCTAGTGCATTCAGACCTTCTTTGGAAGAGGTATGTCGGGGATGACCCCCGTTATAGATTTTGATATGCATATTTCGAGATTCTCCTTCAATTTACATATTCCTTACCCGTTTTCAATATATATTTTCGATATGATACTCGATATACGAATTCGATATGTTTTTTCAATGTGATTTTTGATATGGTTCGTATTCTATTTTACGTGTTTGCAAATATATAAATCTCTAGTGCGCTTCACCTAACGCATCTACTTGAAAGTCATAGCTGTTATTCGTGCACGTGTGCAACGGATTTTGGAGGGTCGAGCGGATGAGTCTGCTGCTTTGGCGGCGAGAGCCGGTGCTGTAGAAGGAATGGTCACCTCCGCTGGAACTTTGTTAGCTTTCGGTGTGGGAGGAACAGCTTTAAGGGATGGGGTTGCCCCTATGGCGACCGTAGAAAACACAGTTCATGTCATTGGTACAATGAAAACATGTGATGCTGCCCAAACTATCGTGCATGATGTGGCGGGGGGAGCAACTGCTCCGACTACGGTCTGAATCGAAGGGGAGGGGCTCCTTATAATTGTCGAAGGTGAGGCTGGGACAAATACGTTACTAAAGACCGTGTCATTAACCCTTGATGATGTGGGGTCTTTGAAGGCTCAAACTCCGCTGGTGCCTAAAAAGGAAATCCCTTCCTCGTCCAAGAATAAGGAAGCAGCTAGAGACAATGCTTCAGAGCCAGCTTCAGCTGGTGATCATGTTCAGGATAATCCTTCTAATATAGGAGTTGCATCCAGAGATGTCCCTCAAGTGATAACTGGTTATGTAGAGGTAGGACATTCTTTGGAGGTCCCCATAACGCTAGATGAAGAAGCTCTGGATCATGTACTTGTCGCGGCTAAAGGAAATGGTGTTGTTGCTGGAGTTGATCTGAAGCTGACCCCATTTCAATGGTTTAAGTTTAAGGGTAGTTATGCCCAAAAGCCCACTGCCCCGACTGCCCTGTCATCTGGTCATTATGGTTGAAAAAGGGCTCGAGATGAGAGCTCCTCGGTCCCTCGACCCCCTCCTAGACAAGGGCGTACTAGGCCTGGACCTAGTATATGTGCTAAGAATGTAGAGTTTTGTAAGGACGATGCGGTTCATGGAATGGCACCGTAATATGCATGTTTTCCAGACTGTAAGTAATCATGGTCTTAATCCTCTTTTGATCTATGTATATATTTTTTTGCGTTCTTCTTATTTATGTTCGTGGCACGTGTAGTTTGGGAAACTGCTAGCTACCTCCATGAGGACTGTCAATCAGACTGAGGCAATAAGGATGTTGTTATTGCTCAGCTCAGAGTTGACATCGAAAAGATGGATGATTTCAATCCCATGTCCATAAAAAAACTCGAGGCTGAGAAGGAGGACAGTCGACGCCAGTACCGATTTCTAAAAGACGCTCGTGTCGAGAATAAAAAGCTTGTTAGTCAAACTGATCAGTTTAAGGAGCATGCTCTCAAAGAGCAGAATGATCGTCACTTGGCTGAACGTGTGCTTGGGAAGGTGAAGGCGGAGAATCAGCGTCTGTTGGCTGACCTTGCTAAGGCACAGGCCGACTTAGAAAATGAGGTATGTATGCACTTGTTCAAAATATATTTTGCTCTCATAATTCGTCTTTAGTAACATTTCACCGATGTAGGATGAATCTTCTGAAATCCTATTGCGTGTTGCCAAGAAGTTTCTGGCAAGTGGGACCTATCAGGACCTACTGGTTAAGCGTGTTGTCATGGAGTGGGATGAGGCTTTCCATTCATTGATCGGGCAGGTAACTTGAAAGAAATGATTCAAGGAGGGATTCAAGTTTATGGATCTTAATGCCATTGTGGTCCGGATGGGCTACCCCTTGAAGACAAGGAGCCCGCGGATGCAATTGCTGAGTAGCCTGACCCGTTCTCAGCTCTGTTGAAGGAGAAGATTCTTGCCTGAGTTGAACCACTTTTCCTTTTTATCGGCGTTGCATCGCCCTCTCATTCATTTGGTTATGTAATAAATGGTTGAATAATGCTACCTTGACATTCTTAATTTATCTAGGTTTTTTGTTTGACTGCCTTTTAACATCGCTCTTTTTGAGTCTATGGTGGCTGGTAAGAGTTTCCTCCTATATGTATTCATTAGTTGTTCATGGGAGGTGGATGCCTTGTTGTTCGGTGCTCTTCACCGTGTTTCAGTGGATAGGGGATTATGTTCCCTTAAGATAGGTAGAGTTTGGTCGCCTTCGGTCAATTGATATCCCGTAGAATTTGTAGATCTTCCTCCTTCTTTGGGTAGTTGATATCTCGCAGGATTTGTAGATGGTTATTCTCTGTTGGATTCTCTCCTCCCTATCGCAGTGGATAAGGGAGTTATCCCACATGAATAGTAGATATTTTCCTATTTTGGGTGCTCACCTCCGTATCTCGGTGGATAGGGGAGTTATGATCCCGTAGGATTTGTAGATTGATATTCCTGTCAGGTTCTCTCCTCCCTATCGCGGCGGATAGGAGAGTTATCCCACAGGAATTTGTTGATCTTCATTCCTTTTCGGGTAGTCGATATCCCTTAGAATTTGTACATCCTCATCCCTCTTCGGGTAGTCTATATGCCTTAGTATTTGTAGATCTTCATCCATTTTTGGGTAGTCGATATCCCATAGGATTTGTAGATCTTCATCCCTCTTCTGGTAGTTGATATCCCTTAGGATTTGTTGATCTTACTCCCTTTT
Source organism: Linaria vulgaris (assembly GCA_948329865.1). NCBI lineage: Eukaryota > Viridiplantae > Streptophyta > Magnoliopsida > Lamiales > Plantaginaceae > Linaria > Linaria vulgaris. The sequence goes on from OX415252.1 coordinate 17,272,501, forward strand.
CGGGAAGTCGATATCCTTTAGGATTTTTACATCTTCATTTTGTGTCGTTCAAACAAGATAACACAATGTGCATTGGTGAACATTTGATAAGATAGGATTAGAAGGTGAATTCTAGCCTATGCATTTTATTCCGATAGGTGGGAATCATGTCCTTCCTTGCGTATTAGCAAGGAGTGCCATTGTACCTTCTCTAGATAGGTGAAATGAATAACGTTTGCAAAAATATATAATAATATTGTATTGTGACAATAGAATATCCAATGATGAATATCTTAAAATGTTTGTGCCTTTTGGGCATATTTCGTCCGGACCTCACAGTGAGGAACGTCATTGTCATATCTCGTAGGACATGTGCAAAGATAACATTGGAAGAGCATCTGTTGCCGATGAGCACTTTCCATACCTGATATTCAGTTATGTCAACTTTAACAACGAGTGGGCAGTCGGGTTTACGTACCTCCAGTGTCTGCGGCGTGAGCTGCTCCAAGTCCTTGTTTGTTAACAATATCTCTTGGTTCAAAATATCCTCGTCCTCCGCTATGGTTGTATAACATGTATGTCCCTATCTGCTTCATGCGTGCTATTTTCTCGCGCCCTTTGGCCGAATCAGCACCTACCGGCCCTCCATTGATTGTATTGATCATTTCGCTAGTCGGAGCATTGACAATTGCTCTTCCACACTTAGTCAGAGACTCGATGTCCTTATGCTTATCCCGCATGGAGGAACACGAATGATCCCTATGAGGTGAGAGGGACATGTCATCCTTGGTGTTCTCATTCTTCGAGTTCATCACAAACTCTACTAGCTTGCCCTCCTTAATGAGTATCTCGACCTCATTTTTGAGATCAGTACATTCCTCCGTGTCATGTCCCATCGGTCGATGATATTCACAATATTTCTTGGGGAATTTCATCTTCTTGCTCTCCCTCAGCTTCCTCAACTAATTGAGCCGTCTGTTGTTTTGTGCCATAGCGAACTTCCAAAATACCTCAGTTCAGCGGGGTGTATCTTCTTGGGGACCTATCCCTGTATCGTTCCTTCCCCTGAGCCCTATTCAGTGGCTGATATGGGTTGTGCTTGGTTGCCATCATGTTGTCCTCGTAGATGATATAATAAGAGAGCGCATTATTCTGATCTATCGTTGGTGATCTAAGCTTAAACGATTGCACCGCGAATCTTCTATGTGTTGTCGCATTAAACAAGATAAGGATAACTAGATCCTATTTAGGCTCGTCCACTTTGAGTAGCTCATCATTAAATATTTTGATAAAATCCTTTAGGCTTTCTTTGTCCCTCTGTTGTATCTCTTTCAACTGGTTCACGCTAGTAGTCATCCTCTTCTGGTTGGAGAATTGGCTCTCCAATCTCTGCCTCATCTGCTGGTAACTCGTTATGGACCCAGCTTCTATCCTGGTAAACCAATCCAAGGTTGCCCCTATCAGGGCTATAGCTAGAATATTTGCCTTAATGTTGCTTGAAAACCTATGCAAGTTTAAGACACTATCGACGCAGTGAAGATGATAGGTTGGGTCGCTCTTTCCGTTGTATGCTTTGATGGTAGGAATCTTATACCATTTCTCCAAAACCTCTAATGCAATTTTCTCTGAGAATGGGTCAATCTCCTGTGGCCTTCTACCAATGCTAGTTCTTGACCAACCTCTGCCTTCTCGCGGTCCAGCGACTCTATCTTTCTAGTTATGTTCCTCATGTCCATCATCGGGTTGGGACCCTCACCTCTGGGAACTCTCAATCGGGGACGGTCCTTTCTAGACTCTGTCTTATCCTCGCATTTATTAACCCTACGCTCGGGTCTGGGGCCTCTAGTTCTGGACTCCCGGGGTTGTGGTTGACCGTCGACGGCTCCTATGTTGTTCAGGCACGGCAATAACGTCTCCAGGGCTGCATTCAGTGTTATCTGGATGGTGGCGTTAATCTGCGCCATGATCTCGGGTGTCAAGACAGTAGGTGCCACAGGTGGTGCAGACATTGGCTCCCTCGACGATTGAGGTTGCACGGGTTCATTATGTCCACTACCGGTTCTGGAACTCGAACACGCGGGGGAGGCCCACTCTAAGCTACTGAGTTGTCAACCACTGGCCTGTTAGAATACGAGCGGGTCATCCTGTGTTACATCTTGACGTTTTCTTCTGGGAACGTGGTCTTCCCACAAATAGCGCCATTAGTTTGACAATAGATCGCATATATATAACGAGGTGGATATTACGGGTGTGGTACAACAATTCTATTACAAACTAGACCTACTTAGACTAATGTTAGTGCTGAGTTGGTTTGGTGCGGAACACCTCGAACTGATGCTGGATGCTCTATTGGATGTCGAAGGTCTATTGAATGTGACATCGAAGGTGATATCGGGGATGATATCGGATGCCTTATACGTTAAAGATAAAGTCCTGGCTGACGTCGAAAATGACGTCGGATGTGATGTCGAGTGGGGAATCGGTGACATATATCGAAGACATATATCGGGTGTTAACAGGTTTGATATTAGAACCTAATTAACGGGATTATTTAGGGATTGGAATGCCATGCCCGTGGTTCAGAAGCTCGTAAGATTACAAAAATATCCCTCGTTGTAATCACTAAATTTCACTCTGAATGCTCTATTACAGTTGTTGTGTATTTGTTTGTTTTGATCTGCCTGTCCTTTCTTCTTCTTCTGTCCCTCTTTTTATAGGAGTTTTTCAGGGACAAGTGTCGCTATGCATGTTTAGATAAATTACATGTTGCTTTTTGCGTACTGAGTAAGATAGATATTATCTCATATTTTCATTCTTCATCCACTAGGCGTTGAATAGGATTAACGTTGATCTTTTCTGATTTCTTTTCCACGAGGGGCTGGTAGTTCTCGGAAATACTGGATTATTTGGGCAGTATGTTTATCATAGCTTCTTCGGTGTTTATTTTCTTTGGAGGGGGTGCATTCCGAGGGGTGTATCTGTTTTGCTTTTAAGGTGGTGTCTGTTCCGAGGGCCCTATTGCTTCAGTAGGGTCACATTCTTGTTCTGGCGATTTAGTAACATGTATTCCGATGGCCTCCGAGGTTTAATACAATCTTGTTCTTAGGACCCGGCCTTCATGGTGGGTGTTTCAGAGGGGTTTTAGATCTTGACAGGACTTTATTTTCCGTACTCGGCCTCCGGGGGAGGTGTTTCGAGGACTTTAGGAGCATTTAGTGAGGGGGTATTTTCGCATTTTCTGGGACTCGGGGTCCATTGTGGTTACCTCTTGCTGCATGGACGGATATTCGAGTCGCGCGGATCCATCGGGGTTTGTTCTTTTTCCGATGCTACGTTGATATCTGTTCTTTACTCATCGTTGACTTTCCATCGGATGCTTTGGTGTCTCCGCGGGTGTCCCTTTATACCGCTTCGAGTCAGTGACCGAGCGGATTGGTAACACTCCAAGGGCCTCCTCGTTGGGAGTGGGAATGTCTCATCGGAAGTACTTGTGACAATAGTATTGTCCGTATATTAATTTCTATATTTACGACTAATATTCTCTTTAATCTCGTATTTATTTTTCACGGTTAACATTAGCCCCCCCAAATTTCGATGTCCTCGGTGAGGTGAGGGGTATTTTCATATTTTTTCTTTCGCTATCTTTATTTTCGGTATTTTTCCGAGGGGTGTGCATATATTTATAGTTCTTAAAAATGAATCAAATGGAAATTACCTTTTTACCCTTGAAGAAGTATCGAATGGTTTTCTTGGACATTATTCGTTGTACGGCCTTGTCCGTGGAGTATCTTTCTGGATCATGTAAGTAGGCTATTATTGGAGTTACCCAACTGGATGGGGGATCCATGGTGGCATTTACTTCTTTGCCCTTGGTCTTCTCGGATTCGTTGACATGGAGTAGGGTGATCCTTCGTGTATGGATGGCGGCTGTTTGAGTGGCCAGTCTAGACAAGGCGTCTGTCTCTTGGTTTTCTTTTCGGGGAATTTAGACTATATCATACTCCTCAAACCACTCTTGCCTATGATGGACTACCCGAAGGTAATCCTGCATTCTTTCTTCTTTTGCTTCGTATGAGCCATTAACTTGTTGAACAATTAATTGAGAATCGCTGTGGAGGAGGATTCTCCTTATTCCCCCGTCTTTTGCAAGTCTCATGCCAATGAGGAGGGCTTCATACTCAGCCTTGTTGTTGGAAATGGGGTAATTAATTCTGACTGCTAAGTGGAACCTTTCGTCTTCCACTTCTTGATTTACAAAAACTATTCCCGCCCCCCGTGCGTGCTTACATATGAACCATCTACATAGGCGTGCCATAGAGGCTCTTTTTCCTCGGACCTGATGTCTGCTAGCTCCATTACGAAATCCGCGAGGACTTGCGCTTTGATGGAGGGCCTCAGAGCATAGGAAACATCATATTCAGTGAGTTCTACGGCCCATTTTATCAACCTTTCTGATGACTCGGGTTTATTGAGAAACGCCCCCAGAGGGTGTTTTGTCAGCACAGTGATCGGATGTGAAAGAAAATACAGGCGTAGCTTCCGTGCCGTAGTAACTAGAGTTAGGACAAGTTTTTCAGTTAGGGTATACCTAATTTCTGCTCCGAGGAAAGTCTTGCTGACATAGTAAACAGGGTGATGTTCTCTATCATGTTCTTTGACTAACACAACGCTGACGGCCTCTTCTCCGACGGACATGTATACGAAGAGCTCTTCCTGGGGTGAAGGTTTTACCAAGAAAGGCGGGTTCACCATATATCTTTTTAGTTTTTAGAGGGCTTCTTCGCTCTTGGGGGTCCATTGGAATTCTTTGATGTTACGGAGTATCTTAAAGAAGGGGAGTCCTTTTTCTGCTGACTAGGAAACAAATCGGCTCAAGGAGGCCATCCAGCCTGTGAGCTTTTAAACATCTTTAACTGTCTTTGGGGTGGAAAGTCTAATGATGGCCTCAGCCTTCTTAGGGTTAACTTCTATTCCCCTTTCCGTGACCATGAATCCCAAAACTTTCCTCATCGGATACCAAAAGAGCATTTTTAGGATTGACCTTCATTCCAAATTTATCCATGATGACCAATGCTTTTCGTAGGTGCTCGGGATGATCTTCAGCGGTATTACTCTTAACCACCGTGTCATCCACGTAGACTTCTACCGACGTTTCGATGAGTCCAGCGAACATGAGACTCACAAGCCTTTGGTAAGTTGCACCGGCATTTTTGAGTCTGAAGGGCATTACCAAGTAGCAGAATGTGCCAGCGTCGGTAATGAAGCTAGTTTTGTCCTGGTTAGCTGCTACCATCGGGATATGGTTGTACCCCTGGTCTCCATCTAGGGTTGATAACAGCGCACATCCCGCCATCTTCCTCCATGTTTGGGGACTAAAACTACATTAGCCAACCATTCGGGGTATATCACCTCCCTAATTTGCTTTAGGCTAAGGAGTCATTGTATCTCTGACCGAATAAATTTTGTTGCGCTCTCGCCCCATCTTTCTCTTTTTCTGTTGGATTGGTTTAACCCCTGGTTTTACATTAAGAAAGTGTTGGCATACCTTATCGCTGATTCGTCCAGGTGGTCCTCCTTCCCAGACGAATAGGTGATGGAATTGTTTGAGGATGGAAGTCAGTTGAGCTTCTATCGCCGGTTCCATGCGGGTACCCATCTTAATCACGTTCTCGAGGCTTCCCTCTACCAACTCCACCATTTTTAATTCTTCTACGGGTTGAACCTGAGCCTTTTCGGTTTTATGCTTTTTATTATTCCCAAGGGGGAGTTCGTCCTCTTTCGATGGGATGGCATTCATGCGACATTCTCTAGCCTTAGATTGGCTTCCTCAGACTTCTCCAATACCTGAGAAGGTGGGAAATTTTACCTTGAGATGAAGGGTAGAGGGGATGGCTTCGAAGGTTCGGATGGACGGTCTTCCACATATGGCGTTGTACGTCTGTGAAGAGGCTTCCACTACCCAAAACTTGGTGGGTTCCGTTCTTCGAAGGGCTCCCTCTCCCCATGACATCGGAAGGGTCACAGTTCCAAGGGTATGACAGGCTTCTCCAGAGAAACCTACTAGGGGGACCTCATCCATCTCCAATATTTCTTTTTCCAGTCCCATGGCAAGGTATGTAGGAAAAAAGAGTACGTCCACAGAACTACCCGTGTCAATGAGGATTCACTAGATTTCAAATCCGTAGATAATGGCTGAAATAACCAGGGGGTCTTTGTGGGGGTAAATTATGCCTGCTAGGTCCTCGGGTCCGAAGGTGATACTAGGCAGCTTTAATCCTTGAACATAGCATACAGGGAGTCCTTGTTCTGCTCGTCAGGGCTCTTTCATATGTTTTTTCTTCTTACCCTGGGGTGTTATTGCGATATCTCCTCCTTCTATCATATTGACTGTTCGCCCGGAGGGGGCGTTATCCTCATACGAGTCTAGGGGAGGAGGTAAGTTCTGAAGCACCATAGTTCTTTCTCGGGAGCTCTGTCAATGTTCCGCGATCCATCCTCAGGACCGACAGCGATATGTGGTCCTTTCTCGCGACCGGCGGCTGGGAGCCGCCTCTTCCTCTTCTTGCTCTTTTCGTGACCTTTTCTATACATTCCACTTGGGCTCCTCGAGATTATTCTCTTTGAGGTAGTTATATAAGTATCCTGCTTCTAGAAGGCGGAGCACTTCCCTACGTAGGGTAGTGCATTTCTCGTTGGTGTGTCCATAGGTTTTATGATATTTGAAATATTTCCCCGTGTTTCTTTCTCGATTGGGAAATTTGGCCGGTGTGGGCCAGTGTAACTCATCGTTGCCTCTCATCACGGTGAGTACTTCTTGGGGAGCGATAGTCATCGGAGGAAACGGAACGGGCCAGGGGAATTTTTTAACCACCCCTCCATCGTCTTTTTGTGGGGCGGGTTTTCCTTCCTTACCCTTTTCCTTAGCTTTCCTCTCTCGTTCTGCGCACTCACGGTGCTCGTTGTCGTCATGCTCCATGCATCTTTTCGTTCCTTCCGCTTCCTCCATGAGGATATAAACTTCTGCCTTTTGCATAAGTTCGTTCATGTCCATGACATGATTTCCCATGAGGTATCAGAAAAAATCCCCTGTTCGAAGCCCCTGTGTCAATATGTCTGCTAAGATGGTTGGACTGAATTTAGGGACATCTAATGCTTCATCTGTGAAACGTTTTATGTACCCTTGCAAGGGTTCATCCTTCTGCTGTTTGACCGTGAAGAGGTGTGTGGCCGATTTGGGATATCGCCGATTACATGCAAACTGTCGCACTAAGAAGTGGGCCAATAGATCGAAACTTGTTAACGAATTAGGGGGAAGGTGGGTAAACCAAGCTTGTGCTCGTCCTCCAAGGGTGACTGGGAACACACGGCATAGGACATGATCGGGAGCGGAGGATAGGTCCATTCCAACCAAGTATTGGTAGATATGATCATGTGGATCCTTTGACGGGCCGAATCCCCGAGGGAACATTGACGGGCCGCATCCCTCACGGAACGGATGCTAGAGAAATTACGGGAATAAAATGGGAGGTTTTAAATGTAGGATCCTCCTTAGGGGCCATGGTTTTCTCGATGTCGCTCATTTCTTTACGCAAGCCATCTAGCATCCCTTATAAGGCATGATTATCGACCCTAGGGTATTCCCAGGGACGGGGTATTTCTTCTCCTTGACCCCTCCTCGGAGTTTCTTCATTATTATCGTACCTTGGTGATTCTTGTAGAGGTTCGTGACGCCAGGAGACGGGAGTTGGGCTCTATCTATTGTGTGGTGCATCATCTTCCGAAGGGAAATTCCTCCATCAGAGGGATTCGGAGAGTTGGTTATCAAAATTTCTCAGTCCTCGGGGTATTCTCCGACCCGTGACTTCTACGAGTCTTTCGAAGATAGAACGGGGAACATTGATGAAATCCCTTGTACCAGACTGGTGGTTTGACAAAGTTTCTTCCGAATCGCCTTGACGGGTCTGAAGACTTTCACTTTCGAACAAATCCTCCATAATAAACAACGCTTGTTGAACACGCTCAAGGACAAATTCTATGGCGTTCCCACAGACGACGCCATTTTGTTAACAGGTTTGATATTATAACCTAATTAACGGAATTATTTAAGGGTTGGAATGCCATGCCCGTGGTTCAGAAGCTTGTAAGATTACGAAAATATCCCTCGTTGTATTCACTAAATTTCACTTTGAATGCTCTATTACATTTGTTGTGTATTTATTTGTTTTGATATGCATGTCCTTTCTTCTTCTTTTGTCCCTCCTTTTATAGAAGTTTTTTAGGGACATGTGTCGCTATGCATGTTTAGATAAATTACACGTGTTGCTTTTTGGGTACTGAGGAAGATAGCTGTTATTATATCTTTTCATTCTTCATCCACTAGGCGCTGACTAGGATTAACGTTGATCTCTTCCGAGGACTTCAAAGGTTCCGAGGGGCTTGTTTTTTCTGATCTCTTTTCCACGAGGGGCTGGTAGTTCTCGGAAAGATGGAGTATTTGGGCAGGATGTTTGTGATAGCTTCCTCGGTGTTTGATTTCTTTGGAGGGGGTGCATTCCGAGAGGTGTATCTGTTTTGCTTTTACGGGTGGTGTCTGTTCCAAGGGCCCTGTTGCTTCAGTAGGGTCACGTTCTTTTTCTGGGGATTTAGTAACATGTATTCCGATGGCTTCCGGGTTTTAATAGAATCTTGTTCTTTGGACCCGGCTTTCATGGTGGGTGTTTCCGAGGGGTTTTAGATCTTGGCAGGACTTTATTTTCTGTACTCGGCCTATGAGGGAGGTGTTTCGAGGGCTTTAGGAGCATTTAGTGAGGGGGTATTATCGCATTTTTTGGGTCCGTTGTGGTCCCTCTTGGCGCATGGATGGATATATCCGAGTCGCGCGGATCCATCGGGGTTTGTTCTTTTTCCGATGCCACGTTGATATCTTTTCTTTACTCATCGTTGACTTTCCATGGGAAGATTTGGTGTCTCCTCGGGTGTCCATTTATACCGCTTAGAGTCAGTTTCAAAACGGATCATTGGGAGTGGGTACGTCCCATCGGAAGGACTCGTGACAATAGTATTGTCCGTATATTAATTTCTATATTTAGGACTAATATTCTCTTTAATCTCGTATTTATTTTTTACGGTTAACATCGGGTGTGATGTCGAGTACTATATCGAATATACTCGATATAGGTGTACAGTAATTGAGGATGATTAAAGCTCACCTTGATTAGCGGTATGCAGGTACTTATAGGCCTCGAGAATCGGGGACAGCACACGTGATAATCACGTGCGATCAACCATATCGAATGTCATATTCGATATGTATGTCGGGGATGACCCTCGATATACGTGAAATATGGGCATGGCCATAGACCAGCCCAATGCGGGATATACCCATATCATTAGTGTTTAATTTTTATATTCATTCCCTTGAATGCGTACTTTATCACAATCGTCTAGTTCCGTAGCTTCCATGATGCAACGATAGAAAGTGAAGAAAAATTATTTTGTAATATTTTTGACCCCGTGAATTATGAGTATAATTAAGGCTATATTATTATTTGTGGCATGACAATCGGCAGGATCTTACCCTACCCTTACCCTGAAAATAAGCTCAGGGTCTGGACCCTTGCCTTGAAATCAGGGAAAGGGTTAAGACCCAAATCCTACTCTGTAATTTTTGAAACTCAACTCAGGATAAATGTAGGGTCTGGGTCTTGACCCTTACTCTTAAAAGTTCATTTAAAATCACCTTAAACGATGTATTTTTTCTTAAAAATATTTTTTTGTGACTATTACAGGATTTGATATCGACGAAAAAGAAAAATTTGACGCGGGCAAAATTTGTTAATGGGTCTAGTAACAGGGTAGGTTAAGGATCCTACCCATTTAACAGGGTAGTGTCTGGGTCCTGAAAACAGAGTCTTCAATGGGTCTTGGTTAGGGCAGGGTATAAGATCCTACCCAAGATAAAACACAGGGAGGGTCTTGGCAGAGTTTCGGTATGGTTAGATAAAAGCTTGCCATTGCCATGCCTATATATATAATATAAAGGTTATTTTATTAGTTTGACTATTATAATACGACTCTCCATAGAGTATTTCTTATAATATATTATTAGTTCAATAAATTCATTTTCATTTTCTTATATGATTAAATAAAGCCAGTAACTTGTTCGGACAAGAGCTTTGTTTCGTTTTTATTGTGCAGTTACATAGGAAATACACCTTCGATGTATCCTTCGATGTATCATTCGATGCGAAACACGATGGCATGCATAAGAAATAACTAACTAACAGTGTTAATCGATCGGCTTAAAGAGAGAATATTCCTTGTCTCAGTGCTTTACGTTGTTATTTCTGATAAACTGTATAATTATTTTTACTGAGTTCAAGTCTATCCATGAAAGCATGATTGAAGTTATATTTCTTCTATCACGAGGAGCAACAATTTAAAAACCATTGCTCATTAAGTTCAAGATGATTCATATGCGTAATTGCCAAACACCCGACTTTCACCAAAATGTAGACGTTATTAAATTATATGGAAACTTCATGTATGAGAATGTGACATGACGAACTCTAGGACTTTATGAAGTAGTATTTAAGCAGATCAGGGGTTGCAATTAATGCGGCACGAACACTCACCAAAGGATTTTTCCCTCCTTAATATTTACGATGAAATTGTGCTAGTAAAAATCTAAGAACGATCCTTTACTAACACATCGCAGTCCCCTTTCCGTAGCTAGAAATATTATAATTTACTAACAATAGATCGTATTTATATAATAAGGTGGGATATAACAAGTGTGGTGCTACGATTCTATTACAAATTAGAGCTACTTCGACTATGGCTAGTACTGAGTAGGTTTGATCCGCAACACCTCGAACTGACAATAAGAAACTCTGCTGAATGTCGAGGATGATATCGAATAGGACGTCGAAGGTGATACCGGAGATGATATCGAAGACCTTCTATGTCGGTGATGGTTTTCTGGTGGATGTTGGGGATGATGTCGGTGAGTATGTCGATGATATATATCGAAGATATATATCGGGTATTGTGTCGGAGGTGATATCGGGGATGCTCGATATCGGTGTACAGTATCTTAGGATAATTAATTAAAGCTTACATTGATTAGCGGAATTTGGGTATTTATAGATTTTGAGAAGAGTTGTTCGCACACGTGATAAACACGTGAGTTGTACCATATCGAATCTCAAATTCGATATGTATCCGGCATCTTCCCCGATATAAGCAAAATATGGGCCTGGCCTGTGGGCCGGCCTAATACGAGAAATACCCATATCATGTAGTTCTCCAATTTGGGAGTTATTATTGTAAATAATAATTCGCAAATTAAATATGAGTTTGAATCATCAAAACCTCTTGTCCCGTCAGTTCAAATGACGGAGCTCGGATACAGGAATTTATTTAAAGATGTTGGTGGACCCCCAATGTTTTATTGGCGTATTCTAGAGGTCCACGTTTGAATTATCATGTGTAGGTGTCACTTGCAATGTCATTTCACCGTGACATTGAAATAGAGAATTTTTAAACTGCATATCGAAATTCTTTCGATATAGCATGTCGAATTACACCTTCGATGTCTGTCGTCAAAAATGCGTTCTCGTAGGGTCTATAGTCTATAAATAGTAGCCCGCCAAACAGAGGAGGGTTAATCTTGTCCTTTAGTGCTTTCAGTCTTCATTTGGTAAAGGTATGTCGGGGAGTCCCGATATGATTTCGATGTAGTTCTCGACATCTGCTTCGAAATGTTATTTACATATCCGATTCGATATGCATTTCCGATATTGATTTTGATATCATTTTAGATGTGGATGTTAAATGTGATCTTTGTATACATATCTCTTATATGTATTCCTGATTGATTTTTGTCATTGGGACTTATCCCATTTGATCTCGAAGTCAAGGCTAGTATTCACGCTCGTATGCTGCGGGTTGTTGTCGAACGTCAAGGGCTGAGGCTGCCATGGCAGCTAGAGCGAATGCTACAGCAGAGATGGTCGTTTCAACTGAATTTGCTGCCGTGGCGGGAACTTCGTGGGCTCTAGATGTTGGAGTAACCGCTCCAGGGGACAGTGTTGCCTCCATAGTAGATGGGAAAAAATGGCTCTGGTCGTTAATGTAAGGGAGGCCGGAAATGCGGCCCAAACAGTTTCCTAGGATGTGGTGATTACACTTGTCACACAGAAGACGATTGGAATTGGAGGTGAGGGCTCATCGGGATTGTCGGAGGTGTGGTTGGTGCGGATACGCTGCGGAGCCCGATACAGTTTTAGGTTCGGAGGTGTCTGGAGGGGAAATCCCTTCTTCTACTACTTGTGAGGAAGTGGCTCTGGAGGCCCCTCCTATGCAAGAGCCTATTGATGATGGTATTGATTATGGTAGCGGTGTTGGCCCCTCGGGTGTAGGAGTCAAAGTTGGGGGTGTGCCCGTTAGTGATAAAAAGAAATGGAGGTTCTCAGTGGATCCACATACGGATGGATGAGTAGGTTTCTAACCCTAGGTCTGTCGCTGCTAAAGGGAGAGTGGCTCTTGATATAACTGGGTTAAGGGGTGACCGGTAGTTGTGCCCACAAACCCGTTGCGTCGGCAATCGAGACATTTGGCCCATTTAGACCCAAAAGGGCACGAGGTGAAGGTTCATCGGTTCCGTGACCGCCTCCCTCGCAGGGGCGTCCAATGCCCGGACCTAGTATCAATTTTATGAATGCACAATTTAGCGAGACCAGTGCGGTTTGTGGTATGAGGCGGACCTTCCCTGTTCCCGTTAGGACCCCCGTGTTAAGTGAGCAAGATCGGGCGCAAAACTTGCGTCGCAATATGCACCTTTTCCAAACTGTATGTGAGCGAGGTCCTCTTTTTTCTTTCGTATTTGTGTACCGTTAGAAGTTGTTCTTATTATTTTGTGATATGTGTACTTCGGGAAATTCCTGGCCACCTCCATGAGGACTTTTAAAGAATCCGAGGGGGATAAAGATGTTGTAATTGCTCAGCTTGAAGCTGACATTTAGAGAATGGGTAATTTCAACCCAATCGCCCTAGAAAAACTGGTGGATTATAAAGAGAAAATCCAACGCCGGTACCGGATGCTCAAGGACATGTATGATGAAAGTTGCGTCGAGAATGAAATGCTAGTCAATCAGGCCAATGGTTTCAAAGATCACGCTCTCAAAAAGCAAAGTGATCACCGTTTGGTTGACCGTGAACTCATGCAATTGAAGACGGAGAACGAACGTCTGCTAACCGACCTTGTTGTACTGAAGGTGCCTGAAGAATGCATTAAGTAGGCTCTCGCTGTTATTTATTTATCTTTCTTTATAATTCGTCTTCTGACTGGTTTATATGTCTAGAATGAGTCCCCTGAGCTGATGGTAAGCGTTGATGAGAAGTTTCTCGCGAGTGACACTTATAAGGAAATTCTTGCTAAGTGTGCATTCATGGAGCGGGAGGACGGCAAGAGTTCAATCATTGGACAGATCATCGCATGGAAAGGTTTCAGAGACGGGTTTGATTTCATGGGGTTGGATGCCATGTGTGGTCTAGACAGCCTACCTCTTTAAAAAACTGAGCCCGCAGATGCCGCTGTCGGGAAGCCTGATCCGTTCTTAGCTCTCTTGAAGGGAAAAGGTCGGTCTTCATTGTTATATGTTGGCATTGCATCGCCTTTTATTTTGTGGTTTATCTAATAACTCATTGGATAAGGTTACTTTGCACCTCTCATTTTTATCAATTTTTGAACTGGTTTCTCGTTAGTGTTGCTCTTATAGGTCTCTTGTGACTGTGAGGAGTTATCCTCCTATTTGTGTTCCCATCAGCGGGAAAGTCTGATGATTGTGAACGATTTGTATTGATTGTGCCCCTACTGTTCTTCAACGAGAGGTCGAAGCCTCGTGTTATGTCCTTTCTTTGTTTTTTTGGTAATTGATTTGTAGTGTACTTGAGGATATGTAGATATATGCCCCTTTGGGTGCTCTCCTCGGTATCTATGTGGATAGGGTAGTTAAGATCTTGTAGGATTGTAGATACTTCCCTCTTTCGGGTGATTTCCTCCATATATCTGTGGATAACGGAGTTATCTCGTAGGATTCGTAGAGACTCGCCCCTTTCGAGTGCTCTCCTCCATATCTCAGTGGTTAGGGGAGTTGAAATTTTCGGATCATGGATTGACACAACAACTTTGAGAGTTAAGCTGAGTTTGCCTTAACCAAAGTAATATGCAGCGGAATTTAAAAACAAGAAGATATAATTTTTAAAAAGTTTTCAATATTATTACAATCTTCTTGACCATAAAGGTTTTAACAAAAATGTGCTTCACAACAATTCATTCACGCTCTTTGTTGATCGGACTCAACGAAGCAGACAAGTACGAACTACTTAACTTCAATGAACTAGATGTAAATAGTTGATACAAAAACTTCGCAAAAGCAAGACGAAGACAATACAAAGAATGATTAATCTCTCAGATTGTTTAGCACGATTGTCTTGTCTTCATCTTGATGAACTTCACATCTTTTATAGATTTCTTGAATCTTGCACGCCAAGATGTGTTGTTCACAGCTTTGGAACTCTTGTTGTTTCCTTGTTAAATTTTGCCTTCTTTGTAAACTCGATATCTTGCTTGAATATGTGTTTCCTTTATTACTGATCTACTAAGATAACACATCTTCTTCAAATCGGAGGATCCTGGAAAGCATCAAAGTTGCAGAGAATCCAATTTATTTCCTTCTTATAAAACCGTGTTGAGTTGACTTATTCAACTTAGCTTGAATTATGGAAACTTCAAGTAATGAATCTTCCATAGCTCTTCTTTATGATTAAGATACCTTCTTGGAGATAAACATAAACAACTAAAACCGTGGAACTTGGTTAATAGGTGAATAAAGGCAAAACTTAAATTTGGCAACTGAAGAACAGTTTTCATACAACCTCTCGGGTTTCAATGTTATCCTCAATGCTGTCCCAACATCGTATAACATTGATTGCAGAGAACCTTGCACTTTCAATCTCCCTTTTTTTGCCTTTCTTCACAAAACCAACACCTGTTCCAATCAAGTCCTATATCCAGAAAGTTAGAATCAACAAGAAACACATTAAACTACTAAACTGCTCCCCCTCCATACAAGCTAACATATTTAAAGTTAAATTAGCAAAGATAGGCTTTAAGGTTGTCACTACATCAAAAGATGTTCAGACCCCAACATTCATCAATGTTGCCTCAACATTGAAACCAGTGAGTTTCCTGCATAAAGGGTTAACCGGACAAGCAGTTCAAAATGTGCTTTCACAAAAAATAGTAGTTAGAGCAGTTCAACACTAGTAGTACTTAGAGTTACATGCCATAGCTAGATATCAAGGACATGCCCCTTGATCAAAATAAACCAAATAGAGATAAATGTACCAGCAACACAACCATATCAGCAGTTTATAAGAAGCAAAACATAAACTAGAAGACTAAAAAAACTTAAAAAAACTTGGAACTATTCTCGTCCTTTTTGTGAAGAAGGGAGTTTCTCCAAATTTTTCACCATGTCCTCCAGTTTTTTTAGGTGCTCCTTCCTCTCCTCAATCTCCCTCTGAGTATCAGGAATTTTCCCCCTATACCAGTTCAGCAGATGATCCATAAAAGTAGAGGTTATGACCATGCAATCTTCCTCTTTGGACATAGGCATTGAAGTTCCAGCAAACTCCTGAGCCTTCTTCTTCTCAGTTCTTGGTCTCACCACTCCTTTTGGTTTACAATGAAGGTCTCTCTCTCTTTATCCAGACAAGTGGCTTGGGAGAATTGTCAGTTCAGTATCATTCTTCCTCCAGCCCACAATAACACTTGTCTTCAATCCTTGCTTGTTAAGGATTCTGCAGATGAGTGAGGGAAAAGGCAACATGCCATTCTTCCTTCCAGCAACTTCAGACATTGACTTTAAAATCCTCTCCCCCATATTCACAGCTAGCCCATTCTTGATTTTGTACACCAAGAGTGCTGATTCCTTGGTCGGTACAGTGACATTCTTGCTTGGCAGCCAGTTGAAGCAAGCTGTCTTGTGCAAGACAGCACTAAGGGAGGTGAGTTTTGTGGTTGGCAGAGCATCTCTCCAGATTTTGACCAACCCTCCTGTCACGTCTTCAATCACATCCTCATAATATGGGTCCTCAGATTCATCAGTAGATGGGAATCCACACATCTTGTTGATGGTGTAGGGTTCAATGTTGAAGACTCTCCCCCTCACCCAAGCCTTTCCCTATTTTGGAGATCTGTAGTCCCTGATCCACTTGGAGAGATTCAGGTAGAACTACATGACAATCTTAGGAGCATAGTCACTCAATTCCATCACTGATTGTTGTAACCCTCTTGCCTCAAGCAATTCCATCACCTTTTGTTCCTTGAAGCTGGCTATCTCTATAGCTCTTTCAGTGTGAATCTCCCTTCTCTTGAAGGAATCCCACTTCTTCTCCAACTCTTGTGAAAGATAATAAGGAGAAAAGTAGTCCTCCTCATCCTCAGGGTAGATCACATACAGCCTATCAATATACTCTTCTCTCCAGATGTTGCCTTAACATAAGCAGCAACATCCTGCTCTTCCTCATTATTTTCCTCTTCCTTCTCCTCCTCTTCCTCTTCATCCTCAACATCCACCACCTTTGTTTCCTCTTCCATCACTTGCTTTCCTTTTCTCTTTCTCTGAGCAGCAGCAGCAGCAGACATCCTCTCTTCCTCAGCCTTTTTCTCGGCTTCAGCAGCCCTCTTCCTAGCTAATCTCTCAGCTTGTCTTTTCCTAGCCTCAACACGTTGCTTAGAAGTCTCAGGCATAGTGATCAACTTCTCTCCTGCACCCTTGCTCTTTTTCTTTTCAGACCTAATCTACTTCCTCACCAATTTGTCCACAGACTTATCCACGGATTTCTCCACATATTTCTCAACAGATCCACTACCCTCCCCCTCAACAGTTATATCAGCATCAATTTCAGGGTTGCGTTCATCCATGTTTACCTCAGTTTCAGGATCATCGATGGTGGGAGCGGTTGACTCAACAGTTGGCTCAACATTGGAGGTTAATTCTCCTTGTTTGGACTTCTTTTCTCGTCGCACGTAGGGAATCACATTCTTTTTAGCCGCAACTGGAGCATCATCTGATTTTGCAGCATCACCCCTAGTGTGAGAACGGATGCGTGCAGCAATGGGTTCACTTCCTAGGGCAACATCTGCAAGAGTTTGCATGGGAGACTTGCTTTCCATTGTTAGTAAAGAAGATTTGAGAGAATTCGCAGAGAAAATCGAGAGAATTTGAGAGTAGAGCGAGTAATTTTACAGAGTAAGCACGAATAAGGAAAGTACAAGCACAATTAAGGATATTACGGTTTTGATTTCTAAAATAACCGTGAATAAGGAAAGAGAATGAATGTTAGTGGGCAGTTACTAAATTTGAACCAAATAAAAGCTTCCTACTATGTTTTCCCGCGCACAAGCTTTGATGTTTAATTAACAGGTAACCAGAGCGGTTTTCAAAAATTCGAAAACTTATAAGTTCCTGTTTTCAATGTTGGCCTGCGACAGTACAATGTTGGGATAACATTTTATAACATTCAAACCAGAAGGTGGAGGTACAGGCTTCACCAAGACAAATTCATGTGAGAGCTTGAGATACATCCAAAAATACATCTGAAACCTAACCAATATACCTAGTGAGTACCTCAGACATATTGTGCAGATCAAGATCATGAGTAAGAAATATAGATAACAAGAAACACACAGAGATAAGCAGTTATGAATTCAAGGAAAAATTCACTTCCACAACATAGAAAGTCACAGAAAAGTGTGTCACCTGCAGTATGTCACCCAAATTGTATGCCCCAACACATGAATTATACTCCCCCTAAGCCTAGACCGACACCACTCAACAATAAGAAAGAAAACAATGCAGTTCTACATGAATGCAACAATGTAGTGTCAAATAGGCAGATGGCAAACATATATGAAAAATTACTCAAACCAGCACATCACACATCTCTTTATAATCTTTATTATTTTCATAACTCATTTGAACCAAAAGCTGAAGGTTGCAAAACACAAAGCTAATGTCACTACTGAATGATGGCAGCCTGAACTCCACACACCCCAGTAATAACATTAACAGCAGCAAGTTAGGCAAGTTCAAAGGCCTTGAATGTTGGCAATTCACTTATCATGCACCCAAACACCCCAATTCCGTATGCATACTTGTTTACCAACCTGCATTCAAGAGAATCACCAAGTGATCAGTGCTACTAAATGTAAGAAATCTAAACCTCAAACACCCTAGTAGAAAGTATCACCCTCGTGTGTTCCTTGGCCAAACACACAAAAACATGTAAATAAGCACAACTGAGTAACACTGAAGTTGTCAACATCATGTACCCATACAAACAGACATGTCTTGTACACCTTTCATATGAATAAGGCACATCTAAATAGACATCAAAGTAGTGAACTTTGTATACCCCAGCTTCTTCATATGTTAGGCTATCACAACCTCATACAAACAGAAGAGTTTTATTACTTTTTCAAAACAAAGATGTGAAGCTGATAACTAGAAAGAGTTGTTAATCAAAGAGTTCAACCACACTAACCAAATTTGACAAAACAAAGATAAAATGAGACTCACAAGGAAATAAATTCAACAAAAGAAAACAACAGAATACCTACTACACCACAAACAATATACCAATGCTAGGCAGTGGTGTTATGTCAACACTGGTTTCCTCAACATTCTCACATATTGCACATGCCAAGAGATCTCCTCAAGCTGAAGAAACTCTCACTATCTAAAGGTTTTGTAAACATATCAGCAAGCTGATTTGTGGACTCAATATGTTCATTGTTGATCACTTTGTCCTCTACCATATATATTAGGAAATGATGCCTTATGTCTATATGCTTAGTTCTAGAATGTTGGACAGGATTCCTAGAGATACTTATGGCAGTTAGATTGTCACAGAACATGAGAAGTGTATCACTATCTCCCCCATAATCTGAAAGCATGTGTTTGAGCCACACAAGTTGGGTAACACAGCTGTCAGCAGCTACATATTCTGATTTAGCTGTTGATAATGAAACACATTTCTGTTTCTTGCTATACTAGGAGACCAAATTATTTCCCAAATAAAAATAGCCCCCACTTGTGGATCTCCTGTCATCCACATCACCTGCCCAGTCAGAGTCACTAAAACCAACCAAGTTAGTGTTAGTGTCATAAGAATACCAAATGCCTAAAGGTGAAGTTCCAGAGATATATCTAAGAATCATCTTCACATCAATCAAGTGAAATTGCCTTGGCTCAGCTTGGTACCTAGCACAAACACATACTAAAAACATGATGTCAGGTGTAGAAGCAGAGAGATATAGCAAATTACCAATCATGGATCTGTACAATGTTGGGTCAACATTGCTGCTAGTGCCATCTTTTGTGATCTTCACTGAAGAGGGCATAGGAGTTTTGCAAGGCTTACACTCTTGTAGCTCAAATCTCTTCACCAGATTCCTTGCATACTTCTCCTGGTTCCGGAAGACACCATCCTCCAGCTGCTTAACTTGTAGTCCCATAAAGTAGTTGAGCTCACCAATCATGCTCATATAAATGTACATGTCATAGACTCAACAAACTTGTCTAAGGTAGACTTGTTAGTCGAGCCAAATACAATATCATCCACATAAATTTGAGCAATGCATATATCAGAGCTTTTTCTAAGGACAAATAATGTTCTATCTCCATCTCCTCTATTGAAACCTAGGCCTAACAGAAAATCAGTTAGCCTCTCATACTAAGCTCTAGGAGCCTGTTTTAACCTATACAAAGCCTTCTCAAGTTTGTACACATGGTCAGGATGTTTAGGATCAGCAAAGCCTTTAGGTTGTTCTACATAAACCTCTTTGTCAATTAAATCATTCCAAAAGGCACCTTTAACATCCATTTGGTAAATTTTAATCCTAAGACAGCAAGCAATAGCAAGAAGTAATCTAATTGATTCTATTCTAGCTACTGGATCAAAAGTCTCATCAAAATCTATACATTCTGCCTGAGTATAACCTTGTGCAACCAACCTCGCTTTGTTCCTCATAATTACACCTTTCTCATCAGTTTTATTTTTGAAGATCCATTTTGTACCTATTACATTCACATGTGATGGGCTAGGCACTAGATTCCAAACTCTGTTTTTTGTGAATGGTAAGAGTCCCTCTTGCATGGCATTAATCCAGTAACTATCCTTAAGAGCTTCAGTTACATTCTTAGGTTCAAGGGAGGAAACAAAACAAGATGCATTATCAACAGTGCAAGAAAAAGACATACAAACACACAATTTAACCATATCTGTAATTAACCCTTTCTTTATTGCGTGTTCTAACTCTCTCAGTAATTTGTCCAATTACTTGAGTGGCTGGATGATCTCTTTGTATCCTAGCAAGAGGATCTCTTCTGGATACTGGAACTGTTTCATCTTTAGAATCTGATAGTACAGATGTTGGCCCAACATTGGGAGTTTCTGGCGTTAGGTCATCATTTGTTTTGGTTTCCAGTTCAGTATTTCCAGCTTCTGTGTTCACTGTTGAGTCCAATGTTGGAGCAACATCTGAACTAGTGACTTCTTCAGTACCTGCAGAAACAGTTAAATCATCAAAAATGACATTCACTGATTCTTGAACAGTATGCAACCTTGGATTGTAGACCCTGAAAGCAGCACTATTAGGAGAATATCCAACAAATATACACTTTTCACTTTTGGGATCAAATTTGCTCAAACACTCTCTATCTTTTAGCAAATAGAAGTTTATACCAAATTCATGAAAGTGTGCCACTATTAGTTTTGAACCCTTCAAGATTTCATAAGGTGTCATAGTAGTATCGGGTCTAAGATAAACTCTATTACTAATATTCAAAGCTTCAGCCCAGAGTTTCTTAGATAGGTTTCTAGAATTCAACATTACTCTAGCCATCTTTTGAAGTGTTCTATTCTTCCTCTCAGCAATCCCATTTTGCTGAGGTGTCTTAGCTGCAGAGAACTCATGGAAAATACCTTTAGTTTCACAAAAATTAGCAAAGCTTACATTTTCAAACTCTTTCCCATGGTCAGACCTAATTCTTCCTACAGAAGTGCCATACGGATTTTTAATACTAGCATGCAAAATCTAAAATGTGTTGAATGCCTCTGATTTTTCTTTAAAAAACTTAATCCAGGTATATCTTGAAAAATCGTCAACAATCACAAAAGCATACTTCTTACCATTTAGGCTACTAACCTTAATAGGACCAATGAGATCCATATTCAGCAAATCAAAGCACTTATTAGCTATAGGGTTAGTACTCTGTATGTGAAGTGGTGGATGGAAAACTTTTGTTTGTTTACCCTTCAGACAGTCTTCACAAACAATTTTACTTGGGCTAGTCAACTTAGGCAGTCCTCTCACAGCCTCTAACTTCTGTAGTTTCTCCATATTTCTATAGGGCACATGTCCTAACTTCTTGTGCCACATGACAGATTCATCTACCTTAGCATGGTAGCATCCAGCTTCATCTTGAGCAAGATAACAGTTATCCTTTGATCTTGTATATGCCATGATACGAACATTGTCACTATTAAACACATCACATGAACTTTTATCAAAAGTAACTATCAAGTTATCATCACAAAGTTGACTTATGCTAATTAAATTTGCTTTCAATCCTTCAACCAACAACACATCCTTGAGTGGTGGAAATCCTTCAACATCCAATCCTCATTTTCCAATGATTTTCCCTGTAGTGCCTCCTCTATAGGTAATTTTTCCAACAGTCAAAGGGATTACATCTTTCAGGTTGTCAATATTTTCAGTCAAGTGCCTTGAGCATCCACTGTCAAAATACCACTTACCTGCAAGGTTAGAGTAAACAGCAGAAAAGACAACATTGCAAACAATTTTAACCTTAGGAGTTTTTAACTTTTCTATCCAATTTCTACTTTTATGTCCTTCAACTTTGTTACCTAATGTTGGGATAACATTCAGATCAGAGGTTCTCCTAACATTGGTACTGCTATTAATGCCTGTTGTCTTCTCAAAACTATATTGACATATAAAAGTAGGCTTTTTCACAGTGTTGACAGGAATTCCACTACTCACACTACTATTTTCCTTGATAAAACTACCTTTTAAATAGGCAGGATCCACATCTTTAGAGGAAGGTTTCTCAACATAGCCCAAACCATTTTTACCTAGATTTCCCATACTCAGCACTTCATCAAGCATAGATGTAGAAGAGTTCCATTTGTCAATGGTATGTTCAGCTTTATCTAATTTTACCTTTACCTCTTTCAGCTTAGCCTCAGTTTTGTCAAGGTCTTTCTCATACAGTTTCAGCATCTCTTTCATGGATCCAATCTATTCCTTCAAGCTTTTGTTGCTCTTGATGAGTTTGTAATTCTCAAACAACAGTTTGTGGTAGATAGACTTCAGGTATTCAATGATTTCCTCCTGGGACATTTCACCTTCAAAGAAATATTCTTCATCTAGATCCAATGAGCCATGAAAATAATCAAAGTTAGATTCATCAAAGTAGGACGCAAGATAAGGTTCAGTATCAGTGTCATATTCATCCCAATCTGCAAAGAAGGTCTCATGTTCTGATGTTGGATCCTGAATGTTGGGGTAACATTGAGATCCAAAGTAGTTCAAGGAGTCTTCTAGCGTCCAGTCAATCTGAGTGAGTAGCGCAACAGTTTGAACCTCTTCTGATTGTTCTTCAGCTTCTCTAGAACTAAAGTCATCTTCACTGAAATCATCTACACAAACCCAATGAGAATTTCCTCTTTTTCTAAGAGTGTTCGCACATTCATTAGCCATATGACCATATCCTTTATATTCAAAACATTGAACATCTTTTAACTTATCAGCTTCTAAAGGATTAGGTTTTGATGCCATGTACTTCACAAACTTAGGAAGTAATTTCTTATAACATGGGGAACTATTACTAAGATTATTTTGTTTACCTTTTCCTTTAAGGTTCATCTTATTGAACTTCTTAGTAATTTTACCATAGTTCGAAGAAATTAATTCATAATCATCATCACTTTCGTTGTCAAGACTTGATCCTCTTAAAGCAACAACCCTATGTTTGCTAGGTTGTGATGCAAGCTCCATCTCAAATTCTCTAAGAGTATTCATCAAGACTTGAAACTGTAGATTAGCAAGGTTCCTAGATTCACTCATTGCAATTTTCTTGAGAGCAAATTTTGATGACAGTGTTCTCATAGCTTTATAAACCATTTCTTGATTAGTCATAGCAAAACCTAGCTTTTCACATTGGTTAGCAATATCAAGAATTTTCTCAAAATAACTGTCAACACTTTCATCTTCACCCATCTCAAGTTTTTCAAATTACTGAAGCAGTTGTCTATATTTAGAATCTTTAACAGCAGAATCTCCTTCACAATGTAATTCAAGTATATCCCAAGCATGTTTGGCTTTTGTACAATTCTGGATTAACTTGAACATGTGATGATTAACCCAACTACATATAGCATTAAGAACTTTTTCGTTAGAGTTATAGAGACTTACCTCTGCTGCTGTCAAATCTGCTTCTGGTTTTGGTACTAGATCACCTTCACCATATCTTGGTAATGTTGGAATAGAGTATCCATTGATCACGGATTGCCACGCTCGAATATCAATAGCTTTGATGTGAGACCTCATCCTGATCTTCCAGTATGCATAATTGGAGCCATCCAAAATTGGAATCATGTTGGTATTAGGATTGACAATGTCCATGGTGTTGTATCACCTCCAAACCACCAGTGTAGTCGGTGTTTGGCTGTGACGCCAATTGAGATTTTCGGATCGTGGATTGACACAACAACTTTGAGAGTTAAGCTGACTTTGCCTTAACTCTATTGCGAGCTTCTTGACCAAAGTAATAAGCAGCGGAATTTAAAAACAAAAAGATATAATTTTTAAGAAGTTTTCAATATTATTAAAAGCTTCCGAGCCTTAGGCCAAATAACCATAAAGGTTTTAACAAAAATGTTCCTCACAACAATTCACTCACGCTCTTTGTTGATCGGACTCAACGAAGAAGACAAGTACGAACTACTTAACTTCTATGAACTAGATGTGAATAGTTGATACAAAAACTTCGCAAAAGCAAGACGAAGACAATACCAAGAATGATTAATCTCTCAGATTTTTTAGCACGCTTGTCTTGTCTTCATGTTGATTAACTTCACATCTTTTATAAATTTCTTGAATCTTGCACGCCAAGATGTGTTGTTCACAGATTTGGTAACTTTTGTTGTTTCCTTGTTGAATTTTGCCTTCTTTGTGATCTCGATATATTTCTTGAATATGTGTTTCCTTTATTACTGATCTAGTAAGGTAACACATCTTCTTCAAATCGGAGGATCCTGGAAAGAATCAAAGTTGCAGAGAATCCAATTTGTTTCCTTCTTATGAAACCATGTTGAGTTGACTTATTCAACTTAGCTTGAATTATGGAAACTTCAAGTAAGGAATCTTCCATAGCTCTTCCTTATGATTAAGATACATTCATGGACATAAACATAAACAACTAAAACCGTGGAACTTGGTTAATAGGTGAATAAAGGAAAAACTTAAATTTGGCAACTGAAGAACAGTTTTCATACAAGCTCTCGGGTTTCAATGTTATCCTCTCTGTTGTCCAAACATCGTATAACATTGATTCCAGAGAACCTTGCACTTTCAGAAGTTATCCCATATGATTTGTAGAAACTCGCCCCTTTCGGGTGCTCCCATCCATATCTCGGTGGATAGGTGAGTTATCCCGTAGGATTTGTAGAAACTCGCCCCTCTCGGGTGCTCCCATCCATATCTCGGTGGATAGGGGAGCTATCCCGCAGGATTTTTAGATACTCGCTATTTTCGGGTGCTCTCCTCCATATCTCGGTGGATAGGAGAGTTATCCCGTAGGATTTGTAGATCTTCGTCCCATTTAGGGGTGTCGATATCCCGTAGGATTTGTCGATCTTCGTCCCTTCTAGGGTTGTCGATATCCCGTAGGATTTGTAGATCTTTGTCTCTTTCAGGGTTGTTGATATCCCGTAGGATTTGTTGATCTTCGTCCCTTCTAGGGTTGTCGATATCTCGTAGGATTTGTAGATCTTTGTCCCTTTTAGGGTCGTTGAGATACCGTAGGATTTGTTAATCTTCGTCCCTTCTAGGGTTGTCGATATCCCGTAGGATTTGAAGATCTTCGTCCATTTTAGGGGAAACTGTGGTTGTTAATTCCCTGTCATTCAAACAAGATAACACAATAAGCATTGGCGAATATTGATATATAAACTTCTGATAAGATAGAAATTGGAAGGCGTATTTCCCGTCTATTCACTTTCACCCTATTGGGTCTCATTGCCCATGGATAGGGAATGTTGTGGCCCACTGTTCGGATAACAATAATGGCTTGACAATGCATTCCTATTTATATTCAAACCCCTTCTTGAACGGATGCTATCGTCATACCCTATAAGATATGTTTTTCCTCCCACCAGTTGGTGAGTATGAAGATGCAAAGATATAAATTGTCTGAAAGATTAAAATATAATGATAGATAACAGCCGAGGGATAGTTAAATCCTAACCCGCCTACGTATCCCGTAGTATGGGAATGAGATCGGCGTAGTTCCCCCTGTTTTAATTATAGGCCAACCCATCTAATGGGGCATTTTAGGTAAATGACATTGTTCGAGAAACATAAAGACAAGAAATAAATTGTTCAAAAAATAACGAAACATAAATTAAACCAACGAGCACTAGTTGGTGCTCAGGCAATCACTCCGTAACTGGGATGTATTCTTCCTCGGCTACTTCTATCTCCTGTATCTCCCTAATCCTTCAAAGTCAAAGTGATGCCATGTAGCACATCCATCCCTCATTCTGGTCGCCTAAGAACTCTCCGATCCTGCTCATGGTAGGAAATTTCATTTTCTGGTGGTAAGTAGATACCACTGCTCTTATTTCATTGAGGGCGAGATGCCCTATGATGACGTTATAGGGGAAAAAGAGGTCGACCACATTGTATTTGACCTTAATTGTCCTTGTGTATGGGTCCTCCCCAAATGATGTGGGTGGTATAATTTGTCCCCTTGGGATCACCTCTCCGCCACCAAATCCAGTCAATGTAGTTGAGACTGTCTCAATCATGTTCGGGTTCACCAGCACTTTCTCAAGGATGCGCGTGAATATAACGTTAGATGAGCTTTTGTTGTCAATTAGCACCTTCCATACCTGATATTCAGACATATCAATTTTAACAAAATGGGCAGCCGAGATTACATGCCCCTAGCGCTAGGATATCTCCTGGTCCAAGACATCCTCTTCCTCGGCTAAAGTTGTAACATCAATGTATCTTTCTCCCTACCTGTTTTGGGTTATCTTCTCGTGCCATTTGGTCGAGTCAGCATCTATTGGTCCTCCATTAATCATGTTGATCATTCCTCTAGTTAGAGCATTGACGATTGCTCTTCCACGCTCACCAGGAGCTTCGATGGCCTTCTGCGTGTCCCGCTTGGGCGAACAAGAATGATCCCTCCGAGGAGAGCGGGATCTATCATCCCTGTCATGTTCATCATTTGCGTTTCTCGTGAATTCCACCAATTTGCCTTATTTGATAAGCCTTTCGATCTCATCTTTTTGGTCAGTACACTCATCGGGGTTATATCCTGTCTGTCGATGATACTCGCAATATTTCCTAGAAAATTTCATTCCCTTGATCTCTCTCAGCTTCCTTGGCTCCCTTAGACAATTGTTCTTTTGTATTATGGCGAATACAGTTAATGTCCCATTTGTTCAGGGGGTATACCTCTTAGACTATCTATCTAGGCCTTTGCCCCATCCTTCTTTACCTTGAGTCATGCTCTGCGACTGGTGTGAATTCTGCTTGGTCGCCATTATATTATCTTGATAAATAACATCAAATGCTAGTGCGTTGATCTGGTCAATTGTCGGTGATCTGAGTTTGATCAGCTCTGCCGCGAACCTCTTGTGTGTAGTCATGTTGAAGAGAATGAGAACCACCTGGTCGCCGTTTGGCTCATCAACCTTGAGCAGTTCCTCGTTGAACGTTTTTATGAAGTCCTCAAGTCTTTCTTTGTCTCTCTGTTGCATTGCATTCAAGTGGTTCATGCTCCTTCTCATTCTCTTTTTGCTAGAAAACAGACTTTCTAGCCTCCGTCTCATCTGCTCATAACTGGATATAGAACTAACTTCTATCCTCGTAAACGAGTCAAGGGCTGCACAATTAGTGTTGTTGCCAAGATATTCGTCTTTATGTTGTGCGAAAATCTATGCAGGTTGAAGACACTATCCATGTAGTACAAATGTTCACTTGGGTCACTCTTCTCATCGCATGTCTTAAGAACATGGATCTTATCTCCTTTCTCCAATACTCCCGATTCAATTTCCTCGTTGAACGGGGTCAACCTCCCATGGCCTCTCGCCAATGCAAGCTTACGACCGACCTCTGCTTTCTCTCGGTCCAACTCTTCCATCCTTCTTGCTATGTTTCTATAGTCTATTCTTGAGTTGGGATAGTCCTCCGCAGGAATTCTCGACCGGGGGCGCTCCTTCATAGATTTTCCTATCACTTCACGCTCACGTACCCTAGACCCAACTTCAGGACCTCTTGCTCTGGACTGCTGGGGTTATTGAGGCGCATCACTGACGCTTTGATTGAGTAGGCGCAGTAACATACTCCTCAAAGTGGCAGTCAGTGTTGCCTAAACGGTGCCGTTGATTTGTAGCATGATTTCCGATGGCAGGACACCGGGTTTGCGAGAACGGGTTAGGGTGCCACCAAAGGCTGCAGGTGCAAAGGCTCATTCTATTCCATCACGGGTTCAAGCACTTGGACTGGCGGTGATGGCGCACTCTCTGTTGCTAAGTTGTCAACAACTGCCCCTCTAGATTGTGAACGGGTCATCTTGCGTTGCAACTTAGTGTCTTCGTCCGGGAATGGGGTGTTCCCACAGACGGTGCTACTAGTTTAACAATAGATCATATTTATATAACGAGGTCAGATATTACAAGTATGGTGCTACGATTCTATTGCAAACCAGATCTACTTCGACTATGGCTAGTGCTAAGTAGGCTTGGTGCGGAACACTTAAGAACTGACAATATGATGCTCTGATGGATGTCGAGGATGATATCGAATAGGACGTCGAAGGTGATATCGAGCACCTTCTACGTTGTGGATGGTCTTGTGGTGGATGTTGGGGATGATGTCGATGACTATGTCGATGATATATGTCGGGTATTATGTCGGAAGTGATATCGAGGATGCTCGATATCGGTGTACATTATCTTAGGATAATTAAAGCTTATCTTGATTAGTGGAATTCGAGTATTTATAGAACTCGGGAAGCGGGGACCGCACACGTGGTAAACACGTGAGTTGTACCATATCGAATCTCACATTCAATATATATATCGGGGATCTTCCCCGATATAAGCAAAATATGGGCCTGGCCTGTCACTACAAGAGAAATGGCTTTTACCGACGACTCAAAAACCGTCGGTAAAGGCTCCTTTTCCGACGGAAATAACCATTTCCGTCGGCAAAAGCCGACGGAAAAAAGCTTGTAAGTAAAGAGCTTTTCCGTCGGACTTTTACCGACGGTATAGGGCTTTTCCGTCGGCTTTAAGCCGACGGAAAAGCCTTTTTCCTATACCGTCGGCTTTAAGCCGACGGAAAAGGGGTTTTTTCCGTCGGCTTAAAGCCGACGGTATAGTGTCCCTTTTCCGTCGGCTTAAAGCCGACGGTATAGGGCTTTTCCGTCGGCTTTAAGCCTACGGAAAAACCCTTTTCCGTCGGCTTTAAGCCGACGGTAAAGGGTTTAAAAATATTAAAAAAAAAAATAAAACGATTTAAATAAATGATTTAAAAAAACAATTTAAAACAATTGATTTAAAAGAAATCGTTTTAAAATAATTGATTTATGATTTTTTGCCGATTTATTTAAAAGAAATCGATTTTAAATAATTATTTTATAGTTTTTTGGCGATTTTTTGTAAAGAAACGATTTTAAATAAATTTTTTATTATAATAAATAAAATTTCGTATTTAAAATAAAATCTTGATAATATAAGTTTTTTATAGTTATTATTAGTTAGATAATGAATAAAACATAAGTAGAAATAAAATAATAAAACAAATAATAAACTTTAATTATAAGTTAGTGAATATGGATAAATTTTTGTTAGTTATTAAGAATTTTTGGGAGAGAAAGTAGATAGTTTTTGGAGAATGGGAAGAATGAATGAATTAAGTGGGTAGAATAAGGGGTATTTATAGATATTTAGGAGGAGTAGGATTAAATTAAACAAACCAAAAAAAAGGGGGTGGGGCGTGCCACGTAAGCAATCCGTGTGAATTATCACACGGATCGCTGAAGTGGCGTGATCTGACCCATGTGATCAAATCACACGGATCAGATCTATACCGTCGGCTCTAAGCCGTCGGTAAAAGTCTATTTTTTTATTATTTTTTAATTTTTTTTTTAATAAACTGGGCCATTACCGTCGGATTTGGGCCGACGGTAAAGCTAGCCTATTTTTATCGTCGGCCCAAAGCCGACGGTAAAACCCTTACCGTCGGGTTTGGGCCCGATGGTAATAATTGGGCCTTTTCCGTCGGGCCAAAACGCCGGACCCGACGGAAAAGGCCAAATCTGTTGTAGTGTGTAGACTGGCAAGTACTGGAAATACACATATCAACGTTACAACTTTAATATTGTAAAATCCTTTATTTCTTCCTGATTTTCAATATTATAATATGGCAATGGTTAATTCAGTGAACTTACAAAATTAAAAAATAGGTACCACAAATATATTGAATTGTATTAACTAAGGAAACTCACTAAATTTACTCATTATAAGTTTGAAATTATGAAAATTATTATAAGATTGTAACTAGTTTAAAAATTTATAAACAAGCAAGTGCAACTGTGAGGGACAAGTTAACTATGAAGCCTACTTCCGCCCATTATCGTTAACGAGAAATGATTTACTCATGATCCTAAAAGGTTACCAGAAATGGATTTAATATTTTTCAAATGTAAAACAATTATCGATCGTCCTATGTATAAAGGGTTTACACATATTCTAGACGATTTTCTCAACTTTTCTTTCTTCAAATTGTTCTTGATTAATTTTCAGACTTCAATATCATTTGTTGGATGATATTTCAGTCTTGATTACGCAGCATTACTCAAGTTTTACTGCATGATTCATCCAGCGTGAATTTGATTTCACGATTTTCTCTCTCATTCGTCGTTTATCGTTCATGAATGTTGTTCTTTCTTTTCCAATTGACAACGCCTTCTTCTTCGATTCATCATTGTGTGAATTTACAGTATGCACCCTATCACGTTTGCTTCCAATGACACAACAACCCAAGCCCTATGTTGTATTTCCTTGTAAATTTTGCACAGTTAAAAAATAAAAACAAGCTCTTACCAAACACCTTACTCTTGCTATAACGTATTATAATATGTATGTGGAATCCAAGTTATACAATTAATTTTGTTCTAGTTCTCCATGCCTCGTGTAAAGCAGAGATAGCAATTTTGTAGTCACATATGTCAAACGAATTTGTTTTACTTTCTTGCCGATGTATCAATGACGCTAAGGCTGGTTTTGGCTGCTTTAGTGTGCAAGACAGTATGGAACCCCCATAGAATAACCAACACATTTGTTAGTGTGGGTGTGGTGTAACCTGATGCACGCACCCAGGGGCGGACCTATTAAGAAGCTCCCCACCCCACCCAATATTTTTTAGATTCTTTTCTACCCATGTGTTTTTTATTTTTTGGAGAAACTTCATGGGGTGTTGATATAATATGTATGTAACATGTATGAAGTATAAATCTATAAACAACAATTAACAAAACAAAATAGAACGGAACTGCACCGCTGACTTAAAGCTTGAAATTAGAAAATTTCGATATTTACCCATGTGTTATGTTTGATTAACTAATAGCATCACATATTATCTTTTGTTACCACATATGTATTTAAAATTAGTAAAATAAAAAAACTTACTACTATTTAATTAATTTACATGCATGTAATGAAATCACGACATTGTTTTAATTATTTTATTTGATACATAAAAACAATCGATTCAAAATTCTTGCCTATTATTTTTATCTTTACATGGCGTGAGCATTCATCATCTTTAAAAGCCCGAAAAAACCGATTCAAAATATTTGCCTATTATCCTTTCAAAAACTAATTTATAGCCCCTATACTCAAAATATGCCACTGGGTGCACCCACTACAAAAAAAATTGCTTATTGTGACAAAACAAATTGTCTTAAGAAGCCCAAAAAACGTCACATAAGGTATATCGTGACAAAAAGGTGCAAAGCGAAATTCGTCGCCACAGGCCCGTCGTTTAAGGGTTGTAACGACGAAATCAACATTTGTCACAATAGCTTGTGACGAAAAGTTATTTCGTCACAACAGCTCAACCTTTCGCGACGATATTTCGTATCTATAGTGTCAATATCTCGTCATAATAACCTAATTTCGTTGCAAGAGAGGTATTTTCGCTAATGTTGTTGTGACAATTTCTTCGTCGCAACAACTAGAATCCTATAATAACAACAACTTCGTTGCAATATGTAACGCATATAAACTTTTCTTACACTTACTGTAACAATATATTTGTCTCAATAGTTACTACTTATTTGTCATATTAGCCTTGTGCTCAATTTATTAATAAGCTTTTATTACATAATAAAAATAAAAATACACATCAAATTTGAAACTCAATAAATCCATTATAATATTAAAAACTAATAAAACCAAGCACCTCAAATAAGAATTATTTTTCATTAGAGGAACAACAAAATTGACAACGATCCGTGATACATGATATTAATTTCCTTCAAAAACATATAATCAACATTTACTCTAAACAAACTTTTCATAAGTTCTTTTACATACATAATAAGTTGTCCACATAAACCTAAAAATCATCTCTTCCAAGCCATTCTCCTCTGTTCAATTCTTTGGACACCTACTACACCTGCAAAAACAGAGAAAAATGATTGAAGTAAGCTAATGTAGTAAGGAATGATTGAAAATAACATTAATTTATACAAAATGATGTATTTTTATTTCAATAGGTCCAACTACTTAAAAGTGCAACTACTTAGAATGAGAATATAGAACTTTTTACTAAAAACAATTAATGAAGCGGGAATAATCTACTAAATCAAAGAAGTTTTATCCTCCAAAAGAAATTTATGTTCTAGTTTATAAGAAACACAAAAATCTCAAAAGAAGGCTTATAGAGTTATTACATTATCGGAACTGATTCTGCCTTGTGAAGGTAAATCATCATGGAGAATAAAATATTCCACCGAGTTACAATGGTTTCATACCGTCATTTGAACTTAACTGAACTTACAAAGACCCCGGGTATAAAATATAGAGATGGCTATCATTTTGCTGAGCGGAAACTAACTGTGATCTTATTGCTATCTTAAATCAAGAATATCGAATAAATCAAAGCGTAACTTACCTTGAAGTTTGTCCAAATCTGCGGAATCCTGGCACATAAAAATATTGCATGCTGTAAAGCCTGTTGAATGTGATATATATTAAAACTTTGTTATTCAAGAAAACAATATATAATGCTCGTATATGTTAAAACACACCTAAAGAAACAAACAAATAGATGTTATAGGGATGAAGCAATATAATGAGAATACAAAATGTTGGGACTTACATAGAGAGCTTCGAAAAGAAGAGGATCAATGTGACTAGTTAAAATGGTTGGTGCTACTGCACAGTATCTGTTTAAGCTGTTGACGAAATGCAAAGTGCAGTTTTGTTCTACAACTAGTGCTTCACAAGCTTTTGTGCACTAATGAGTAATAAGTAATAAGCTTCTGTTAAACATGGTGTCCAAGAAGGCAATACTTATATATTAAAGAACTTAAAGGATATAGTAGACTGCTGCTGATCCATGTTATATTAAAGAACTTAAAGGATACAGTAGACTGTTGCTGATCCATGTTCTGGACTGTTGCTGATCCATGTTCTGGTTCCCAGAGGTCGAGAAAAATGGTAGATGATTCCTACTAAAATTATGGCTGCAATGGATAAAATAAAGACTCTTTCAGACATTCAGTTATCAGATGTATACGCAACCATAACTTAAACGATTGAGATGATCATGCTAGCACTACATAGCAAATCGAAAAGACTTACAGAAACAGAGATGTAACTATAGACTGGCTCGAAAGAAGAACACAAGAGATGTAAATTAAAGCATACCACTTTACAATATTCATCTTCTTATCCATCATTGGCATCCCATTCCTCTTCTTCGTCATCCTCTAAATCTTCACCACCACCATCATCTTCTTCATCATCATCATATTCTTCTTCTTCTTCCCCTTCTTCGTCTTCTTCCTCATATTCTTCACCTTCATCTTCCTCTTCATCTCTATTGGAGTCCTCAACATTGTGTGGTCTACCACCTCTAACTCTTTGATAAGCAGCCAAGTCAACCTCTACAGGTTCAATATCACTCCTTACTAACCGATTCTGAAGAAGATCTTGATCACTGTCCTCAACAACTGTACGTACTCCATTAGATTCATATTGTTGCAAAACCTCTGTGGTGTTATCATGAAAATTAGTATCTACACCACCCTCACCAAGGTCAGCTTCTAGCTCAGGTATATCCCAAAGGTGTCTATGTTGCACTCTTTGCACAATTTGCCAATTCTTACCCAACATTGTGTCATTTATATAAAATACTTGTTTCACTTGAACAGGCAACACGAATGGATCATCCTTATACCACCGTGATCTCATATCAATGCTAATGTAATGTTTATCCTTGTGCACACTCTTCCTAATTCCCATGTCAAACCATTCACATTGAAATAAAACAACTTTGTAACCACCAATATAAGTCAACACAACAACCCTTCTTAAGAAACCAAAATACTCAATGGATTGATTTTTATGGTTCCCTTCAACAACAAGTCCACTGTTTTGAGTTTTATGTTGCTTATCACGGTCCCTTGTATGAAAACAAACCTCATTCACCATACATCCATTAAAACAACGAGTATCAACTTTTAGGGGACCATTTGCTAAAGACCACAACTCATCTGTAGCTTTTCCAGAATCTCTAAGGTGCATCTGATTCATCTACATACAAAAAAAAATGTTTAAAATCATCAATTAATGCACATTTTTGTATCAATACCAACAACTTACATGATCTTTAAACCATTGTATGAATTGATACTTTTGCGTTTGGTTATGTTCTTCCACATCACCAACTTCTTCCAAATTGCATCCCAGTAATTCAGCTATATGCTTTCTATATATTGGTAGAAAACTCATCAATACTCAATTATAAATACCTGTAAAGAACAAGTTATGATAATTAAATAAATAAAATTCTCACTTTAAATAAGGCTGGACTTCTTCACAGTTGCTCAATATATACCAGTGAGCTTTATCTAATTCTTCATTTGATAACTTTTGCTTAACTTTCCCAAAGCTGCGAGTCCTCATTGAAAAGACAGTAGTAACTCTATCATTATGTTGATCATGGGAACCATCATAATTTCTTTTCGGCCGATTAAATCTAGTTTCCATGTCTGGAAGATACATTGATATGAAAGTTAAGGTCTCACTTAAAATGAATGCTTCTGCAATAGAACCTTCAGGCCTAGCTCTGTTGCGAACAAACCCTTTTATAGTTCCCAAAAATCTAAAATAAACAAGCAAATGATTAGTAAGTTTATTTTATACTTTCATTAAATACCTTTATGAATCAAGATTGAAACAACAATAAGTAGCTTACCGTTCAATAGGATACATCCAACGAAATTGCACCGGTCCACCCACCATAGCCTCCTGAGCCAAACACGTTTTATTCTTCAAATTAGTCAAAGATCTAGCCTGCACATTATAAAATCCATACCAAAAATCTGAAATCTAAGAATTTAATAACTTAAAATCTGAGTATTTAAAAATTTGAAAATCTGAAAATCTGAAAATAACCTGAAAATCTTCGCACTCAACCCAATCGCACACCGAAAGCCATTGATGAATTTGCAGTTCCTCTCGTGGACATGTAGCCCTTGGGTCAACCCCATTATCGATAGATTTCCGATAAAGTTCAGCTAATGTGCATCTCCAACGTCTATAACTTTCTTGGAGCGCACCATATATAATACCTTTAACACGTGAAGTATCCGACTCCTCAATGTCAAACCATTGCCAGAAGACCAAAATCATAGAAAGTCAAGCATGACTCAGTAAAATTTAATAAAATAAATAAAATCTACTATACGCATAGATTACCAATAATCTTCTTAGACAAACAGCCTTGTTTGCTTCTGGAACATCTCGCCAGATACTCACTCCTTCAACCTCTGCACATGTTCTAATTGCAACACCAATTCCCTCAGCAAATTCATCAACATATTCAGCCGGTTTTCTCTCATTTGGGTTGAATCTTATTTTCATCTTCCCATGCTGAAAATTAATATTATCAGTAGTATAAGTTAATATTATCAGCAATATAAGTTAAAGAACTAATACAGAAACACAGGTAAGGGTATAGGTCAAAGAAAAACTACCATTTGGACTGTCTTGTCCAAATTTAGGCCTCTAGTTGGACCACGACCAAGTTTCGAAGCATTAGTTCCTAAAAGGGTGCAA
The DNA here is from genome assembly GCA_948329865.1 of Linaria vulgaris. Lineage (NCBI taxonomy): Eukaryota > Viridiplantae > Streptophyta > Magnoliopsida > Lamiales > Plantaginaceae > Linaria > Linaria vulgaris. The sequence continues at coordinate 17,308,228 of OX415252.1, forward strand.
ACAAAATGGTTGGAATAATTCATGTAAGTAAACATAAGTCTTATCTCAGAAGTGTTTATTACATAGCACCATAACTATAATAAATATGGAAAAGCACAAGGACAATTATATATGAACACAATAGAAGATGAAATATTACCAGATATTCCAGACTCGGGTGTCGACATTGGTATCGGACTAGAAGGACTTCCATGCTCAGAATTGTCATTCGGTGCTGAAAAATCTGCCAATGGAGATGTAGGCTCTGATCTGTTTTCATTCCTAACATTGCAGCCTGGTCGATTGGCAAAATGCGTAGTTGACTCGTTTGGAAGACTATTTGACAGTCTATTTCCGTTCAATGACCTATTGCCATTTGATAACCCGATGCCATTTGATGACGTGTTGCCATTTGATGATCTGTTTCTAGTTGTTGCATTTCTTGTCACTGCAGTTGGTAATGAAATAATGGTGTCCTTCCATTTGATTCACTTCTACTTGAGGCACCTGAGCTCCCCCGTCTTTGCGATTTGCTAATTTTTTTAAACTGTGGTCTTGATGACATCTAAAGAATGGAGTAAACAGTGTGTTACACCACTTTCATAAACAACACAAATAACCAGTTGAATATCATCATCATAATAATGTCAATATCATCAACACAAACTGAGGCAATCTTGTTTTGTTGCAAGCGAGTACAATCGATTCAATTACGAAACAGAAAATCATAAGATAAATGAAATAACATCATAATGCTATCAGTAAATAGTTCTACGGTTTGAGATAATATTAACTGCTAAAGAATATTAGGTGTTTAAACATTCAATTTGATCAATGGTAAAATGAGCTAAAATCAGATTATAATAATTATATTGCAACAATATGCCACATGTTCAAAATTAGATGCAAGATAGTCCAAAAAATGAATGTTTGTGAATGTTTTTTAAAACTGTAAGCAAAAGATAAAGCCAGAGACTAACTGAACTTTACCCTGTATAAGCCTACATATATTCATAAGAAACGATTGAGTTATTTGAGTAAACAGATTACATTAAACAATCGATGATAGTTGATTTATCTCATAATTCTTTTACGGTTTGAGATAATATTAACTGCTAAAGAATATTAGGTGTTTAAACATTCAATTTGATCAATGGTAAAGTGATATCCTACGAACATCGCAGTCGTATACTTAATCAAAACTGAGCTTAGCCTTAAAAAAAGCAAACCTTAATATCCTATTGTGCAATACCACAAACACTTGGTGGGCAAAAAATTTCCCAACTGAACACCCAACTTTATTCAAACAAAAATGGCAACATACTACCCAATAGAAGTCCGGATTCACAAGGAGCCAAAAATACATCGAGCCCAGTAACTAAGATGTCATAAAACGAGTGACACTACAGACCAAGACTCTGAATTCTTACTAAAATCGACCGCTATATACCATGCAATCTCGAATAAAATAAAATAAAGTTTAACTAACAAACAATACAAGGGACAAGAACGCTGACCTTTGATGCTCATGTGGCTGGACAAAATCTGAGTTTTTTTGGACGAGAGTTGTTTGTTGTGAAAAGCAGAAAAGGTTAGAAAAAGTAAAAAGGGCTTGGGAAGAAAGGCGGGAATAAGCAAAGGCTTTGGTGAAAAAAAGGCGGGAGTAAGCTAAGGCGTGGTGAAAAAAAGGCGGGATTAAGCTAAGGCGTGGTGAAAAAAAAAGGCGGGAGTAAGCTTGGTGAAAAAAAAAAAGGAGGGAATAAGGGTTGGGGATGAAGAAGAAGTATGAGAGGAGTTCTTTCTTTTCTTCTTTATCTTTATAAAATGTGAAAGTTAATACTATCTATCTGATTTGCTGGTAGGTGGTTTTTATGATTATTATTATAATTAGAATCACACGTACCAGTGCATTCACTTTCAAGCCATAGCTAATATTATTTTAGTTAGAGTAGTTTTGAGGATAAGTATTGTTATTTTATAAATATGTACTTAAAATCTCTTTAAATTTTTTACAAGATACAGACATTTACCTTTTCATAAATAAATAATAATTTTTATCAATATGCTATCAATCTAAATATATCATCATATGGTTATCAAAAAAAAAAAAAACTATCATCATATCGGTATACTAGTACTAATTAACAAATAAAAATGATTTTAAAAATAGTAATATATATTATTATAACGAAAAAAACATTGTCACAAGAACAAAAAAAGGTGTGTAACGATTATACTTGTCACTAGATAAAGAAAATTTGTCACGATATATTTGGCATCAAAGGAAGAAATTTTATGCACGTTTTATTGAGACGAAATCAAGACTTTCGTCACTATACTTATGTTTCTTGCGATGAAAGATAATATCGTCACATAAAAAACTTGTATTGTGGCGAAATTCCATTTTGTCGCCACAGCCAAAGGTGTAGTGACGATTTAAATTTTTGTCACAAGAAATTGTCATAAAAATGTTTTTTTTTGTAGTGACCCAAGAGAAACTTGAAGCAATGAAACCAAATTATGTGAATGAAATTGCCATTTAGGCACTAACCACTGGAAATGCAGAAAAGAACGAGAAAACAAAGAAAGAAAACTAGTAACCATTCGACTGTCACGAGCACGAACAGTTGACCCAAAGCAATTAATTCCTGAATTCTAATATGTGTATTTTATAACCAAACTTGTGGTTGACATTCTAGAAAATACGCATCTATAGTCAAGTACTATATCTATTTAAGATATCAACATGTGTGTATTCATTAGCTTATTCATTAGAGTCCAGATTTATCTAAACATATCTGTGCCACAATTTTTTAGCTTGCAATGTAATATTCCCATTTGATTGGTCTCTCAAGTCTACTTGAATTGCCCCTTGCCAATATATTTTTAATCGCGAAATATTCTTATCAGTTTGGTCATTTATTCAGTGCCACCACGCCACCAGTTGACATACACTAGCGTGTTAGCATCCAAAATAAGTAAATTGACTAGAGACACATTCCTAGCTAACTTCAAAAGTTGTAGACTGTACACTTGAAGTTTTTCTTTCCGCGATTTGGATATAATACTGTATAGTTTACGCCTTTGCCCTCTCGACCAATGATATATGGTAATGAAGAATTGAACATTGCCCCACTTACTTATTCGACAAATTGATGACTGCACCATTTTGTGTGAATTAATGAAAGCGTATAATCTGCATGATTATTAAGGGAAATTATATATAATCATGGACGAATTATTAAAAATGCCCGATAAGAAAGGCCATTAGCCTTAAATGCTCGATTTTCCCAGACCTGCCAAAAATGCCCAGTATCTTTAAGAATTCCTACCAAAAATGCCCGAAATGAAATTTTCGGAAAAAAAATCCTATGTGGCTGCCTAATCAAAAAATCGCGTTGCCTAATTAAAAAGTCGCGTTTACTGTTCACTCACTAAAAAACGATTCTAATGTATATATATGTTAATAAAAATAAAGATATAAACAAATATTTATAATAAATATATATAATAATAATATTTTAACAAAATAAAACATTTAAAAAAAATAAAAAATCATCACCTTCATCACCGCACCCTCCCCCCCGGCCGTCAGATCGCAACCACCCCCACCCCACACCGCTGCAACTCGCCGTTGCAGCGGTGGCGGCGTCGTTTGACGCCGCCCCCCTCCCTCCCCCCCCCCCCCCCCCGCGTCAGATGGCGACCCCCCCACCACACTCGCTGGAAATCGGAGATCGGAGTTGAACGGATATGGAAATCGGAAATCGGAGATGGGAGTTGAACGGAGATGGAAATCGTAGATCGGAGTTGAACGGAGATGGAAATCGAAAATCGGAGATCGTAGTTTAACGGAGATTTGAAATCGGAGTTGAACGGAGATGGAAATCGGATTTACTGAACGGAGTTGAACGGCATTGAATGGAGATGGAACGGAGTTGAACGGAGATGGAACGGAGTTGAACGGCGGTGAACAGTGGTGGCGGTGAACCGTGAACAGTGCGCCTGATGCACTCTAAATTAATAAAGTGATCAAGATTTGTCCAAGTTCGAGTCTGGACAAAACTCCTTAAGAAAATACAGAAAATAAAGAGAATTTTTGATTAAGATTTTTCATTCTGAAACATAAGAACAGTTTACAACATTTTATACTCTAATTACATAACTATAAATTAACTGCTAATAAATTCTCTATCCACTAACATATATTAACTGCCCACTAACTCTATCTAATAATTAACATTGACTATTAGTATATACAATATATATAAAATAATAAAAATAATACAATTTAAAGACTAAGACCGTATCAATTTCCACCGCTGGACAATGGCCTTGTCCTCAAGGCCAATATATATTTATTTTTAACGCTGTGAGTGGAAATTGGTTGGGCACAGTACTGAACCATCAAAGAGCAGTTGACATGCCTTCATGCTTTTGTCCTTTTCTTTTTCCTTCTAAATCATTAGAAGGATGTTCTCAATTGTTGGCCCCGTGGCAAAATCTTGAAAGTCGAAACAACACCAACTTCTTTTTCTTCTTTTCTTCAACAACTTCGTAATTTGCGGCTCCCATACGATTTCGAATGGACATCAAAGCTTTTTCCTCTTTTTCCAATCAAAGAGCCATCCACTACTCCCTCCCAGTTGCAATCGTGCGGCGTGGGTGGTGACGTCGATATTGCAGTGTTAGTCCGGGGCTAGATGAAACTAGCGCAAAGCCAGCCAGCGTGGGCGCCGGGGCTGTGGAGCGTGGTGGAATGTTATGATCCTAATTGCAAGGTATGAGACTTGGATCCCACATTGATATTGTAAGATATTAGTGTGGGGTTTATATGGACTTGGGCTCTTCCACCTTAACAGCTAGCTTTTGAGGTTGGGTTCTCCTAAGCCCATATCAGCGCCGGTGAACAGTGGTGGCGGTGCACTGTTCACGACGCACTGTTCACCGATCACTGTTCACCGTGAACAGTGAACAGTGCGCTGGCGGCTGCGGGGTGGGGGTGGGGTAGGGGGGTTGAGAAGATGATCACATTTTTTTTAATGTATTTTTTTTTATTTGATCTTACATTTTTTAGAAATTTTTAGAAACGTTTTTTCGGAACATAAAATCTTAGGTGTCGGGCGTGATTCTTTGATTCAGCAACGCGCCTATTTGATTCGGATGCCACGTCGGATAAAATGTTCGATTTTTTCAGATCGGACATTTTTGTTAGAAAAGTTAGAATTTAACGGGCATTTTCAGCAGGTTTGGGAAAATCGGGCATTTAAAGATAATGACCAAACTTATTGGGCATTTTTGATAATTCGTCCTATAATCATATATACGCACATTACGGTTATCTACATGTGTCTGCTGATTTTTCTTAATTTGATTTGGAATTCGCTAGGTTGTACTGAGTTGAAATCTTAAGATCCATGAATTAATTTAAGCAATAACAAGCTGTTATCCTCCTATTAAACATTAATCTTTATATTAGGAATTCGTTATTTGGAAAAGTTACTATCTAAGAATCTTCATACGTAATGCTTGATATATGTGGGTATACAAGCTTTTCATAGTTTGTTTAGGTTTGGTACAACCACATTAATACGGTGAACAATGAGACCCGATGCTTGATTATTTAATTAGGATAGTCATGGAGTAAGAATATCAAATATATATTAGTATTTGTTGAATTACTTATCCCACATTGGTTGGGGACTACCCTGGCCTACTGTTTATTAATAATTTCCCCTCTCCCTCTAATAAGGCTTTTTAGGGGGAAATATTGGGGGGCTCTAATTTGTACATGGTATCAGAGTCTACCCCAGCCAATGTTGGGCTTGCCCATCTATTTCTCTAACGTGTAGTTCCGTTCGGTATTGTCCCGGCCTACACGTGAAGGGGACGTGTTGAATTACTTATCCCACATTGGTTGGGGACTACCCCGGGCTACTGTTTATTAATAATTTCCCCTCTCCCTCTAATAAGGCCTTTTAGGGGGAAATATGAGGGGGCTCTAATTTGTACAGTATTCATAATACTAAATTAACAGAGGATATATTAATAAGCGATTTTTTTTATCGGCCAAAATGATTTATGGAGAAGCATTTAGAGTACTAGGGGTACTCTACATACAGTTTACAAAGAGAAACAATGAGGAGAAATTCAACCATTCAACAAACGAGTACGAAAAAGACAAACAACGCAATTTGATCCAACTCCAAGAGCGAAGTTTGATGGCCTTTGTCGAATCCTGCACTCGTAGTTGTTATGGAAAATGGAAAAGAGATCTGTGACTTTTCCTGGATTAATAATAGAGAAAGCAATAAGAATAAAATGCATTTTTTTTATCATTAAAAATGAAATAAACAAAGGAATACAAGGAGTACTCCAAAAGAAGAAAGTCAAATACAACAAGAAAGAGGCTCGTTCGACCACTCGAAGAACGAGTATGAAAAGTTTTTCTCTCTCGACTTTAGCCAAGTCCAAGTCTTCACCTTAATCGTCTCCAATATATCGCTAATGGCTCGACTATTCCTATTAAAACAAATACTATTTCTACTCAACCAAATTTTCCAAAAAACAAAAGGCCATACCATGTTCAGCAATGTCAAGTTTTTTTGAGTATGTCAAGTTTTTTGTTTCGATGTGATGCGTGGTAGCTGGGGGATGATAATTGCTTACTTTGGGATCCGGGTACCGCGTATTTATAGACCTCGGGATCCGGGGACCACAGTAACATATCGGTGATTATTACCGATATGATATCGAAAGTGGTCCTCGATATGGTCAAATATGGGCCTGGTTTGGGCCAGGCCCAATATGCGAGAAATATCCATATTATGTAGTCCCCCAATTTGGGGATTCTTATCTTAGAGATAAGAATTCGCAAATTTAATTTTGAATTCCTGGGTTACCTGTACCCTTCGTCCTGCCAGTTCAAATGACGAAGATCAAATTTGCGGAGAATGCACTTTGTGATGAACTTCGATGGGTCCCCTAATGCAGTGGACGCATAGTTTGAGGTCCTCGTTTGAATTCTACGTTTCTTGGGATTTGAGTTTCTTATAAATATGGGAATTGCACTTTGAGAATTGTGATGGGGCCGCCGGTGTAATTGTTATATTTTTGAGGGTTTTTGCGTAATAGGATAGGATATCGGGTCTCATCGTCGATATTATGTCGAAACGCATATTCGATATGATGTCTAAAGTATCCTTCGATGTGGTTAAAGCTTCCGTCTATAAGTAGGGCTTGTAAGAGACCTTGAAGGTCATAGTTTTCTGTATCTTCTCTGTCGTTAGCGTAACCACATCGGTATGTATATCGGTAATCATATTCGATATATTCCCCGACGTGTATTTCGATCTCGCCGTTGCACTGGATTTATTTATTATTATTTTCTCATGCTAATACTCTGATTATTCTGCAGGTGCATTATATTTTTCTGAGATATTCCGGCATAATGAGTTTCAGACAATTGATGCGTAAACTTCAAGCCGACCGTGATGCTCCGAAAGCTGCTGAGACGACAGCAGTCGTGGTGGCGCCTGAAACAGGGTATGCGTCTAGCTTTGACCTGAATAATGCTGCCACTGAGGTTCTGGCAGAGGCATCGAGAGTTAAGCAACCTCCCCCTAGCGATGGGGGAGTTCAATCCCATGATGGTAGAGAAGTTGGAGGCTGAAAAAGAGGGTGCGCTGAAGACAGGTCGTAAGCTCCGGGAAGAGTATGATTTGTTGAAGGGCAACTTCAAAACCTTAGTGACTGAGATTGACCACGAAAAAGCGCGTGAACTTGCGGCTAACAAGGAGCTAGAGAAACTGAAAGCTGAGGTGTTGGCGGTGAAGGCTGCTAACGAACGTCTCTCGTTGGAGCTCTCGACTGCCAAATTAGATCCCTTGGAATTAATACATATCTTGTTTACGATATATGTTTCTATTTTTTCCTCTTGTATTTAATAGAGTTCAATTTGTAGGAACGTCGTCCTGATCTCCTCCGGGTTGGAGCGGATAAGTTTATGGAAAGCTCGAGCTTTCGAAATCTAATTTTAAAGGTTCGAGAGGCAGTATTTCATGCTTGCGTAGGGTAAGTATTGAGAAATGACGGTTTCAAGAACTCCCTCGAGTTGAGTGGGTTGAACCCAAGGCATGATTATAACGACATGTCGATTGGTGGCCTAGATGAGGTGGAGGATGGTCCGGTCGACCCTGATGTGTTTTCCGAGGTCGTTGAGAAGAAGACTGAAGGGTCCTCGTGGGAGTAGCTGTTTTGCTTCCTTTACTGTAATTCAAATTTATCCCTTTCCGGACTATCTCAGATTCGTGGTTCTGTAACAGAATGTTTATTTCTCTGTTATCTTCATAATCTGTGACTCTGCGTGATCTCGTTGTCTAAGAACTTGTTGATTTTTATTGTCGTGAAGATAGAGTGTGCGGTATTTCGATATCTGACACTGCATTCATTTCGTTCTCGTATCGATGAGATTTCTTTACTTTGCTTGTCGTCAATAAAGGATGATTTGAAGTCCCTCGGTGTTGGTGGAAACATGGGTCATCTGCTACCACTCATTGGCGGGAGCCCATCCCGTTATCACAGGGGATATTTTTCTCGTGGGTAGGGGCGCATCCCATTATCACAGGGAACCCGCTACCCTTGAAATGTTTACGGTCGACCCCGTTATCACAAGAAATATTTTTTTCGTCGGTAGGGGCGCATCCCGTTATCACAGGGAACCCGCTACCGTTGACACGTTTACGTTCGACCCCGTTATCACAAGGGATATTTCTCTTTGTAGACGACCCGTTACCGCTCATGGGTAGTAGCCCGCCCGCTATCACAGGGGAACCCGTTACCGCTCATGGTTAGGAGACTTTTCTTCGTAGATGACCCGTTACCGCTCATCGGTAAGAGCCCGCCAGTTATCACAGGGGAACTCGTTACCACTCATGGGTAGGAGCCTTTTCTTTGTAGATCACCCGTTACCGCTCATGGGTAGGAGCCGCCCGTTATCACAGGAGAACCCGTTACCGCTCATAGGTAGGAGCCTTCTCTTTGTAGATAACCCGTTACCACTCATGGGTAGGAGCCCGCCCGTTATCACAGGGGAACCCGTTACCGCTTATGGGTAGGAGCCTTTTCTTCGTAGATGACCCGTTATCACTCATGGGTAGGAGCCCGCCCGTTATCACAGGGGAACCCGTTACCGCTCATGGGTAGGAGCCTTTTCTTTGTAGATGACATGTTACTGCTCATGGGTAGGAGCCCGCCCGTTATCACAGGGGAACCCGTTACCGCTTATGGGTAGGAGCCTTTTCTTCGTAGATGACCCGTTATCACTCATGGGTAGGAGCCCGCCCGTTATCACAGGGGAACCCGTTACCGCTCATGGGTAGGAGCCTTTTCTTTGTAGATGACCCGTTACTGCTCATGGGTAGGAGCCCGCCCGTTATCACAGGGGAACCTGTTACCGCTCATGGGTAGGAGCCTTTTCTTTGTAGATGACCCCTTACCACTCATGGGTAGGAGCCCGCCCGTTATCACAAGAGAACCCGTTACCGCTCATGGGTAGGAACCTTTTCTTTGTCCCTTGGTGGCTCTGTCGTCGTGGAGTCTATAAGTCGTTAGGCCCTGTAAAACATCACAGACAAGCAATATTTTTCGAGGTAAAAGCTTATGTGACAGCACAAAATGATGTGCATGTGTTATCTGCAGAAAGTTCCCTCAATCTGGGAATGTCAGTTTCATGAAGGAAAAGGTGTATCCATTGTGTCCTAACGTGCCTGTTGTACCTGTTTGTACCTGTTTGTACATATTTAAATGGATAATATTGAATAATCTGGGGCGATGCCCCCGGAATCCCTTCTTTTAAAAAGCGAGGGTTTAATATTCCCTATGTCCTTTTTGGACATAGTAATGTGTGATCCTTTGAGTTATGTACCTGTAAGAGGGCGATGTGTTAAACATATATCTATGGGAATACTCCCCAAATTCTTCGTGCAAATCTCTGCACTTCCGTAATATCCGATTAGGACATATCTCTGCATGAAATATGAGATTCCATAAAGGAAAAATAAAAAGTAGTGATGGATAACGGTCGAAGGCTAGGTAAACCCAACCCTGCCTATGTATCCCGTTGAATGGGGAATCAGACCGGCGTAGTTCCCCCTACTTTAGTTACATGCCGACCCACGAAGGGGAAAAATAAAACTAAACGGTCGAAGGCTAGGTAAACCTAACCCGCCTACGTATCCCGTTGAGCGGGGAATCAGACCAGCATAGTTCCCCCTGTTTTAGGTTTACAAACTAACCCACGATGGGGCAATGCTTCAATTGTTCAAGCATAATTTAAAAACTACTGAAATTTAAAATATTGTTCTGTCTGTTCCTCATGGTGATCGCTCCGTGCGCGGAATGTATTCTTGGTGTGGGACTTGTATTTCCGGTCTTCTTCTGATTTTAGGGTGCTTCAGCGAGTCCACGTAGCACATCCATCCCTGTGCCTGGTCACCTAGAATTTCGCCGACTCCTTGAGGTGTCGGGAATTTGATCTTCTGGTAATAAATAGAGACCCCTGCCCTGATCTGGTTGAGTGTCGGTCTGCCAATGATGGCGTGGTTGGGGAACGGAATGTTGACTATTGTGTATTTTATCGGCGTCAGCCGGGTGCATGGATTTCTCCCGAACACTGTGGGCAATATAACTTGTCCGAGTGGAACTACCCCTGCTCCGCCAAATCCGGTCAATTGGGTGGATATCGGCTCTAGCCGGCCTGGGGCTATCATCATGCGCTCGTAGGCTTTTGAGAATATCAGGTTTGCGGAGCTCCCGCTATCCACCAGAACTTTATGCACCTGATATCCATCCACATTAATAGTAATAACCAAAGGGCAGTCAAGTTTACCTGCGGTCAGGGCCAATGGACTAAGTTGCTCCAAGTCTCTCCTGGTGAAAGAGATCCCCTGCTCCAAGTACGCTTCTGGCATGATTGCATTTGTGTAACCAATGTAGGCTCAGCCCTGGACTCTTCGTGTTATAGCTTCTCGGCCACGAGCAGTGTCGGCTCCCAAGGCACCTCCATTGATCATGTTTATGACGCCTCTGCTCGGGGCATTCACTATGGTCCTACCACGCTCCTCAGGTGCCTCAATCATCTTCTGCCTTCCTCTCCTGGGTGAGTAATCTCTTCTAGGGGATAAAGAATGTTCTGTCCCCATAGCATCTTCCTTGGCGTTTCTGACAAACTCGACCATTTTTCCTTCTTTAATCAATCTTTCAATTTCATTCCCCAGGTGCGTACAATCCTCCGTCCTGTGTCCAGGTTGACGGTGGTACGCGCAGTATTTGCCCGACGACTTCATCCCGGGAGTCTCATTCAACGGCCTGGTTTCCGTACACCATCTGTTTCTCTTTACCACGGCCATCACCTCCAGAATGCCTCTATTCAACAGGGTGTACGTCCTTGGGGGCCTTTCTCTGTTGCGATCTCTGTCCGCGTTCCTGTTGGAAAATGAACCTTGTCGCGTTACCATCATCTCGTCCTCGTAAACCATTTGGTTCGCGAGCATATTGATCTGTGCTATGGTGGGCTCAGTCAATTTGATTAGCTCGCCGGCAAACCTGCGATGGGTCGTACCCTTGAACAGCATCATCATGACCTGCCCGCCATGCGGCTCATCCACCTTCAACAATTCATCATTGAACCTCTTCATATATTCCCGGAGGTTCTCCCTTTTCCTCTGTTGCACCGCGCCGAGGTGTAACAGGTTGGTCTTCATTCTCTTTTGGCTAGAGAACTGGTTCTCAAACTTATCTCTTAGTTGCTCGTAGTCCGTTATGGATCTGGCTTCCAGCCTAGCGAACCAATCCAGTGCAGCGCCCGTTAAAGTGGTGGATAGGATCTTCGCCTTTATGTTTTTTGAGTAGTTGTGCAGATTCAAAATGCTATCGACCTGATGGAGATGATCTGTAGGATCACTTATTCCGTCGTATGGCTTGATCACTGGAATCTTGTCCCCTCTTTGCAATACCTCGGCCTCTATCTCATCCGAAAACGGGGTTCTGTTGCGACCTTTCCAATGACTCTGAGTCACCTTCCTCGGTAATTCTGCCCTCTCGCGGTCTAGTTGTTCCATCCTCCTTGATATTACCTGCAATACTTCTACATCCTCATTCTTTGAATATGCAATCTCAGCACGGTCGCGACCGCGTTCCATTCTCCTGATTACTTCCGCTCTCTCACGGTCAAGTCGTTCCATCCTTCTTGATATCTCTCGATCCAGGGTCCTAGGGTCCCGTCTCTCCGACCTGTCATAAGCAGCGGGCTCTCTCACCCGCTCCGGATTCATGGGGCTTTGCCCGAATGTCCCTTGTCCTTTGTTCTGCTAGTCGTGGAAGCAAAGTCTCCAATGTAGTGTCTAGCGCCGCTTTTACAGAGGCGTTGATCTGCGCTCGCATCTCCGGGATTATGGCGGCAGGGGGAAGGGCGCTTCATCCCGCGGCCATCGTCTCCTACGAGTCGGGAAGATCCGGATTTGGCGCCTCGGTCATTGGAACGTCTACCACGGGGTTCTCAGTGGTCTGGCCCTCAGTTGCAGGTTCCGTCGTATTTGGTGCGGCAAAGGTTGGACCTGCATTCGTGGCTCGCGGCGGCCTCTCGGGCCCGCATCTTCGTCGCGGTTCATTCTGTGCTGGAGGAAGCTCCATCTCAGCTAGAGTCACTGTCTGTTCTTGGTCGGTCGGCTGTTAAGGGAGTGGTGTGTCATCCATCCTCGCGTTCCTAGTCACAACTCCGTTAAATTCGGATCGGGTCCTCCTTCCTTGCATCTTGTCGTCCTCGTCCGTGAAATGGTGTTCCCACAAATGGCACCACTGATTTGGCAATAGATCGTATTATATATATATATATGTGTGAGTCAGTTACAAGTGAGTGATCTAATAATACAACGAATCTATCTCAAATCAGGCCTACACTATGTATCTCGCGTAGACTTGGTCCGGAACACCTCGAACTAACGCCTCGATGCTTGGACGACAATGGTATATCGGTGACTAGATCAGACGTATATCGGTGATTGTCTTCGACATGATATCGAGGACGCCCCTCGATGTGATATCGGTAGTGTGGTTGTATGACGTATTAGTAGAGCACCAGGTTATCCCGATATCAAGAGTGAGATCGGGGATTTGTTTCGATGTGATGCGTGGTAGTTGAGGGATAATAATTGCTTACTTTGGGATCCGGGTACTGCGTATTTATAGAACTCAAGATTCGAGGACCACAGTAACATATCGGTGATTATTACCGATATGATATCGAAAGTGGTCCCCGATATGGTCAAATATGGGCCTGGTTTGGGCCAGGCCCAATATGCAGGAAATGCCCATATCAGTTTTATAAACCTTTGGGTCTCACACAATGAGGAAAAAATGATCTATTTACTCACTATCCCAACGGTCACAAAAACACATGTGGTATGAAACACATGCTACGATTCTTGTTTTCCTTTTCGAAAGCGTATGTCATATTAAAAAGTAATATGCATCATACAGATCTTAGTTCAAGTGTCCCTAATACTTAACTTGAGTTTTCTCCTTGTAAGTCCTCGATAAACACCAATCACAAGAAAATTCACATCTGAATATGTGACATGTATAATGGATAATGGGAGTGTAATGATTACTTAAACATACAACTGTAATCGCATCTTGGTCATAATTATCTCATCTTTGCATACTTCTTAATGTCAAAGGTTATTACTCGTGCGGGACAGACAATCTCTAGTAGTCAGACTTACTTTTAGACTTTGAATGTTCTCGCCATAAAAACACTTGCTTATATAGCATTCAAGTTTTTAACTAATGGACATAAGTAACTAACTATATCGAAACCTTGAGTTTCTATGCATACCTTGAGTTTTGAACTAACTGGACACAAGTTTTCAATTAGGTTAGATTCTATGCAGACCTTGAGTTTCTAAGAATTCAAGTGTATATCTGTAGGTCTAGGTTAAGTTATCAAACTAACTATCATTAATGAATAGATCTAAACAGCAAAGCCACTTCTTTCATTGCACAAATGTCTCTTCACAAAGTAAACCTTTAGTGATTAAGTGTTTGTTTTTATTTTTTTCACTTTGAGACTCTGTTGTAAGAAATTGGGGCATGTCATCATAAAGCACACCACGACTGCCACTTTACTTACTGTCTCAAATGATGAAGTACTCTATTTATACTACAGAAACACATGCTATTAATTTTAATTTATGTGAGCATCGATACACTTGTTTGCTTTGATCTATTTTCACAAATAGCATCGTAATTTTGTGAAGAAGCAAATTTCATAAATTGATTTAGTCAAATCACCTCTCGAAAAGCTAAAACTGTATTTTAATCAATAATGACCAAAACCATTAATGAGTTGACACATAAGCAGTATGTGTAGGAATTCAGAATCCTATATTAATAATTCCCACATTCTACTCTTAAGTATTGGGTTATACTTAATGACTAGACCTATCGCATGGTAGTTATCAACATAGATGAGTAGCATAGTAAAACTCAATTGTCAAAGAGATTTTACCATCACAAGTTTAGGCATCTTTCTAACTATAATCTACAATATTCCAAAACTCAAGATATACATTATAGTAAGTAGTCTTTGTTTCCTCAAAGTTCATTTCAAATCATTCCATACAGCTCAAGATGCATGGCACATGTACATTGATTGATTTTTATTAATTTAAGCGTAAGAGGTTCATTAACCTCAACTTCACTCTTTATTCTAAGAATAGAAGAATGAACATTTCTAAATGGTTGGAACATAATCATCACAATCAGGCATCATTAATATTGATAGAGTCATTAGTCTAAACGAACAAGGTAATCTTTTAGACACTAGTCAAGTCTTTCATGATTAAAGCAAATTAAACCACTTCTTATGTTTCATAAGCATCAAAATCTAATCAAATATAATGGTATGACACTTTCACAAATAAAGATAACAGAATCATCACTAAAATTATTCTCACCAACCATAGTCTAATAAAAACACGATCTATAACTTTTCATCATAAATATAAAGATCGTTCCAAGTGAACTTCACATATAATTATCTCTCACTGATATTAATGTGAGAACACCTTATAGAAAATCCTTATTTGAGATTATCTTTGGATAGATCTCATAGACCATAGTCTAAAAGATTGTCCAAGGCCATAGACCCCACATAAAGCATTTAAACTTGGTTCTATGTGCCTTTAGTACGAAATCTAGTAACTTATACATGGATTTCTATAGTCAAATCTATATCGAGAATGCAACCTCAATGTTCATGAATAATAATCCCAAACCTCATCTCTATCAACGAATGGTCAATTAGTAGAGTTTCACCTCAAACCCTATTCTCTTTTACGAGAAAAAACTTATACTTTTTAATAATTTATACAATCTTACGTATAATTTTGAGAACATATTAGTCCTCAAATATCTTGTACCTCAATCATAAGTCTACCAATACATGAACCGATGTACATAGTCGGACCCATAAACATACGGAGTCAAAACCTTGTTCCATCTCACTTATTTGAGAAACATTTGCAAGATAGGGCATGGTATTGATTGTCGCCTGGATCCCATCTATCTCCTCTAGATAGAGAAAAGAAATCAATGTTGTTCTAATTTCGTGAGACAAATGCTTGAAAAGTCACTTGAACATGTTTTGTTCAGTACTTGTACTGAATTTAATTTTAGTCATGTTATTAATTGATTTACCCCATAAGGCTCCTACTTGAGTCGTGAAGCTCTAAAGCTTAAATCTCAAGTAATCAATTGACCAAACCATAACTTTAATTAAACACAAACAATCCATTGGTTACCTCTTCGTTGGTCCTACCAAATATAGTCATACCTCAATTAATAAGTTTCCACGATTTAAACTTAGTTACTCTTACTCCGCATGTTTATAATGGGCACATACACCATAACCAATTGATGTATCCCATACAAACATACCTTAATATTTGAGACAATACTTCTTCACGACAAGGAAAAAGGAATGCAACAATTCTTTGTTACAATGTCCTAGGCTTACTAGATCGAACTCGATCATATCTAACGGAAAGAGCAAAATCAATATTAAGGCAATTTTACATATTAGATAGACTTTAGTTGAGAAAGAATCTCCTATCAAGGAAATCAATCTTACAACTTAAGTCGTTATGGACTTAAAAATATTTAACAACTTTCTATTTCTTATAATGGCAACACCTAACATATAGGCGTGCGAAAAAATTATAAATTATTAGCGAGATGTCATTTCCATTACATGTTTTGCACAATTAACCACAACCTAATGATAATTATAATCCTACCATTTATATTCTAACTCCACAACATCTAGGACACGTATATCAAATTTGTCAACAATTAAACAACAATGAGAAATGCGCAGTATAACTGTCAATTGTAATGAAAACAATGGCTTCACGCCTTACCTTTGTATTAGTTAAATCATGGAAAATTAAGGGAGTTATCTCAACGAAACTCGGTTTAAATCATCTTTCAAGATGATTCTTGGGTCCAAAAAATTGATTAAATAAAATTCAAAACAAGTTGGTAAAACAAGAATGTGGACCAAATAAGTGCTACACGTTATCAATGTTTATTTCTGCCCAATGTGACTCAAAGATGTATACTATTTTACTACTAAACAGTTGCATTAATAGTTCCTAACAATTAACGTTGCAAGTAAAACATTTATTTAGTCACATATTGACACTCTTATAGAAAGTAAGATGTCTAAAACGCAACCACAAAATACTACACATAACAACATGTTCCAACTAATTCAAAAACTCTCTCAAGTCAATGACTCTTCAACGAATAACAATTCTCTGACTCAAATCTTACCTCTTCATCTCACATATGGTACGATGTAGGAAAATATTCAGTCATGACACAAATAGATTTGTACACATTGAATATTTTTAGAAATGACCTTACATTTCCTTCTACATCTTCCTAATTTATATGTGTGCATGAACTAGTTAAATTTTTGTAAGTATAACTCAGTCTCAAGCTATCGTAAATCTAAAATCCATGTAGTACTAGATTTATAGCATTACCATAGAGATGACACGACTTCATAGAAAATCTATCTAAGGGTTATTAACTAATGTAATGTAATAAAAAGATTAGCATACATAAGGTAACATCAACACAACAGTGTTTAACCTTTATCAAACACTTTAACTCGTTCTTTGACCACGTGAATAGTCCATTCATCATTGTCTTATGTTCCAGTTCAGTGTACCACTTATAACTTAATAGTTTTCTCGCGAAGTTCTTATGAACCTGGAAATAACTTTAAACGCATCAACATAAATAACAACGTAAATGTTGTTCATCTTAAGTTTAAAGTTGACCCGGGCATTTGAATAGTCAATTTAAAACATAAATGAATGTACAAATGAATGATGACAAGAATGATATTGGGTTTATTTCTTGATCATATTACTTTACACGTGTTAACCAACTTGAATTATTGATCAGACTTTAACAAAATCACAGCCGTCATCAATCAGAATTTAACAAATGTGCCATTTTTGTTAGTCAGTATCGCAAACATGAGTTGATTATACATTTATATTTCACATATAAAAGTACATCATCTATATAGATCATTAATGACATGGCTATACAGAATAACACAAGTAGCATAATTAAATGTTCTGTATATCCTTAAATCTATATCTAAATAGTAGAGTGGCCTTATTAAAAGGTCATGAGTAGCCTACTTGATGTTGTTAGGGCATCTAACTTGTCCTATCCTGATATCTAAACTATAGATATTTACAGTCAGTGCAATTCGCAATAGGTGTTTTGTTAGCACTTATTTGAATCTATGAACGTGACCGACTTAGTTGCCATGATCTTTCATTTTCTAAAGATATCTTTGTAAATATCCATTGGTTATACAAGTTTGATTTTATATTTAGCAAATTAACATTCATAATAATCCACCATAATGTATTGTGAAAGTGCAGGTATTCTGGCAATGTTAGATTAACATTGAGAAGTCAATGTTAGAGTAACATTGCTGAAGTAGAATCCGATTTACAATCTTGTTGTCATTTATTATTATAGTTTTTCCTTATTCATTTAACTAATTGAGTTCCACAGTTGTGATTGTCTTTGATTATTATTCAGAAAACAAACTTGTCATAGGTTGGACGCTCAAGTTTCCAAAAAGGAAACTTTCCTTAATTAAGCAAACCGCTCTATAAGGAAAGAAGAGTTCAAGTGCAACTAGGAAAGCTTTCCAAGTTGAGTCCTGATTTGAAGAAGGAGTCTATCCTCAGTTAGATCACTAATGAAGGAACTATTATTCGAGAAAGACTGCGAGAACAAGGAAGAGGAGTTCGAGAATGAAATAAGGAGAATTACCAACCGTGTGTAACACACCTTGAAGTCCAAGTCAAAAACCTATATAGGTGTGAAGTGCATCAACACAAACACAAGACAAGAGCCAATCAATCCGAGAGAATAATTACAGTTGTTGAGTGTTGTCTTGCTTTAGCAAAGGTTGTGAGTTGTGAGAATAGATCTAAGAGTGAGGAGCTTTTGGAGATAGTCGAAGCAATTCTTGTGTGCTTTGCTTAGTTCGATTAATTTGAGAGTGAGGATCTTGAAAATTGAGAGAACGACTTTTGTTAAAACCTTAACGGGTTATTTTGCCTACGGCTCGGAAGTTAATATAATCTTATATTCACTTCTTAAAACTTGGTGTTTGTTTATTCCGCTGCACGGTTACTATGGTATGTTGTTAGAGTAACATCGCTGAGTTAACAATATACCAAATTGTTGTTAACACTCCAGTGTTAAGTTAACAACAACAACGTATGAACCCGATCCACAATTTCAATTGGTATCAGAGCCAAGCACCAACTTCACCAGTGTTTGGCGTTGATACGACAAGATGGACAACTCCAACCCCAATACCAACAGATTGCCAGTATTGGAGGGTCCCAACAACTATGCCTATTGGAAGATCAGACTCAGAGTCCACATCAAATCCATCGACCTAATAGCTTGGGACGCAGTACTAGAAGGCTATACCATTCTTTACTTGCCTAGAGATGGAGATGCTGGTCTGGTACCTAAGCCAAGAGGACAATGGACAGCCAATGAGATTGCTCTCTACAAGTTCAATGAAAAGGCTCTCAATTCTATTTTTAGCTGGGTAGGTAACCATATGTTCAAACTTATTCAAACTTGTACAACTCCTAAAACTGCTTGGGAAGTTCTTGAACTACATTGTGAGGGTGATGTGGCTGTGAGGGACTCTGAATATAGAAAACTTTTGAGGGACTTTGAGAAGATAGAGATGAGTGAGGATGAAAGCATTGATAGTTATTTTGAGAAACTTCTTGATATTTCTAATCAGTGTTAAAACTTAGGTTTTACCATCCCAAATCAAACCATGGTCTATAAAGCTTTTAGAACATTATCTTCTAAGTTTACTGTCAAAAGAATTGCTATGAATGAGTCTAGAGATCTTGCCAACATGGACTTCCAAACGTTAATGAACACTTTAAAAGAGTTTGAACTAGAATTCCTAGGAAAGTCCAGTAAACAACTTGCTTTAGCCTTACTAGGAACTAGCTCAGATTCTATAGGAAGTGATGAGGATGAATATGAGTTGATCTCTTCTAACTGTGGAAACTTTACCAGGAAGTTTAGTAAATTAGGCTACAAAGATAAAAATAAAGAAAAACAATATGGTAATGCTGCCCTAGGTTATAAGAAATTGCCCGCAAAGTTTGTAAAGTACATGGCATCCAAGAGCATGCCTCAAAATGCTGAGAAATTGAAGGATGTCCAATGCTTTGAATGTAACGGGTATGGTCACTTTAAACATGAATGTGCTAACACCCTCAAAACAAGAGGGAATTCTCATTGGGTGTGTGTAGATGACTTCAATGATGCTGACTTCGAATCTGGAACAAGTGCTGATGAACAATCAGAGGAAATCAACACTGCTGCGCTCTGCACTCGGATCACCTGATCAGGAGAAGACTCCAGAAAACTGCCAAAATTCTCAATGTTACTCTAACATTGGAGAACCAACAGCAAAGCCGAAAATCTTCTTTGAAGACTGGAACAACAATGATACACAGGTTATCTATGATGTTCTCTCTGATTGTGATGATACTAACTTCGATTGTTTTCATGGCTCAGTTGATCTAGAACAAGAGTACTTCAATGAAGAAGAACTGTCCCAGGAGGAAATCCTAGACGATCTACATACGACTTTTCTCAGACTTGAGAGAGAGAATGTTAAACTCATAAAGAGTAACAAAGCACTGAAGCATGACATTGAATGTTTGAAGAACATGTTGAAACTCTATGAGACAGATCTTGACAAAGCTGAAGCTGAGCGGAAAGAGGTAAAGGAGAAACTCAAAAAGGACTCACAGATCATAGCCAAATGGAATGGAGGTACTTCTAAACTCGATGAGGTACTAAACATGGGAAATTCAGGTACATGTGGTCTGGGATTTGTTGATAAACCTTCCTCTTCTAATGGTAATTATGCCTATATAACTACAAGCTTTGTTAAAGAATCTGGTAATATGAGGTTTGGTACCATCAACACTGTAAAAAGCAAACCCACTTTTATCTGTCAGTACTGTTTTCAACCAGGCCACATTAACCATTCTGTAGAAAATTCATAAAAGAATGTGGTAAGAAAATAGCCTATGTGCCCAATGTTAAAACTACAACAGGTTCTAATGTTAGACCAACATTAGGTGCAGGACAGAAAAGTAGATCTTGGGTAGAAAAAGCTAAAACCCCTAAGATTAAAATTGTATGCAATGTTGTTTTCTCTGTTGTATACTCTAACCTTTCAGGTAAGTGGTACTTCGACAATGGATGCTTAAGACACATGACCGGCGACATAGAGAATCTTAAGCAAATGATTCCTTTAAGTGTTGGAACAGTGACTTATGTAGGTGGCACTAAAGGAAGGATCATTGGCAAGGGGATACTAAATGTTGATGGATTCCCACCTCTGAAGGATGTGTTGTTGGTAGATGGGTTAAAGGCAAATCTAATCAATATCAGTCAGTTGTGTGATGATGACTTACTGGTTACATTTGACAAAGTCTCTTGTGATGTTTATGATAGTGATAATGTTCTTGTTATGACAGGTACTAGATCCAAAGATAACTGCTACCTAGCCGAAGAGGAAGCAGAGTGTTTCCATGCCAAAATAGATGAGGCTTCTATATGGCATAGGAAACTTGGACATGTTCACTACAGAAACCTTGAGAAACTGCAGAAAGTTGATGTTGTAAGAGGCTTACCTAAGCTGTCTTCTCCAGGTAAGATTGTGTGTGGTGATTGCCTCAAGGGTAAGCAAACTAGAGTTGTTCATACACCCCTACAGGTACATAATGCTAATCCTAGATCTAGTAGGTGTTTTGAATTGCTGCACATGGACTTAATGGGTCCAATTGAGGTAAGTAGTCTCAGTGGTAAGAAATATGCCTTTGTGATTGTAGATGACTTCTCTAGATACACTTGGGTAAAATTTCTTAAAGAAAAGTCAGAAGCTTTTGATCAGTTCAAAATTCTTTGTGCTAGTATTAAAAACTTGTATGGCTCCACTGTGACTAAGATTAGGTCTGATCATGGTAAAGAATTTGAAAATGCTAGTTTTGATAACTATTGCAATGCTAGAGGTATTTTCCATGAATATTCAGCTCCTAAGACTCCTCAACAGAATGGGATTGCTGAGAGAAAGAACAGGACTCTTCAAGAGATGGCCAGAGTTATGCTCAATGCTAAAGATTTATCCAAAAGACTCTGGGCTGAAGCTTTAAATACTGCTTGTCACATTAGTAACAAGGTGTATCTTAGACATGGAACTAACATGTCTCCTTATGAACTCTTGAAGGGTGTGAAACCAAATATTGCATATTTTCATGAATTTGGATGTGATTGTTATTTGCTTAATGACATGGATTATCAGAGTAAATTTGATCCTAAAAGTGAAAAATGCATCTTTGTAGGATACTCTGCCAATAATACTTCCTCTAGAGTCTACAATCTTAGATTGAAGACAATTCAGGAATCAGTGAATGTTGTGTTTGATGAGTTCACTCTTGATACAGGTACTGATGACATCCCAGTTCCCAATGTTGAACCACCAGTGGAAACCGAGAATGTTACTCCTGACAATGTTACACCAACATTGGAACTGGAAGCTGGAAATACTGAACAAGAGTCAGGGAACGATGTTAGACTAACACCAGCGAGATCTGATGTTAGACTAACAGCAGAGGACTCTGACTGAGAACATGAAGTTGCATCTGAACCTACAAGAGATCCCCCAACTAGGATTCAGAAAGATCATCCAGCATCCCAGGTAATAGGTGAACTCACTGAACGGGTAAGGACACAAAACAGAGAAAGACATGATTATAGAGATATGGTAGAATTGTGTGCCTGTATAAACTTCACTTGTACTGTTGATAATGCCTCGTGTTTTGTCTCCTCCATAGAACCTAAGAATGTGAATGAAGCCCTCCTTGATAACTTTTGGATTAGTGCCATGCAGGATGAACTATTACAGTTTACTAAGAACAATGTCTGGAAACTGGTGCCTAGACCACCTAATGTTAATGTAATAGGGACAAAGTGGATATTTAAAAACAAGAGTAATGAGGAAGGGGTCATAGTTATAAACAAAGCTAGACTAGTTTCTCAAGGGTACACACAGGTTGAAGGTGTAGATTTTGATTAGACCTTTGCTGCAGTTGCTATGATTGAATCTATTAGGTTACTTCTAGCCATAGCATGTTGTCTTAAGATAAAACTATACCAAAAGGATGTAAAGGGTGCGTCCCTGAATGCGTTAATTGATAAGGAAGTATATATTGAACAGCCTCGGGGATTCACAGATCCTAAGTACCCCAACCATGTGTACAAGCTTGAAAAAGCCCTGTATGGACTTAAACAAGCACCTAGATCATGGTATGAAAGACTTACAGAATTCCTCTTAAGTCTTGGCTTTGTTAGAGGTGAAAGAGAGAGGACACTGTTTGTTTTGAAGAAAGATTCTCATGTCTGTATAGCTCAAACTTATGTGGATGACATTGTTTTTGGCTCAACTAACAACTATATTTTAGAAAAATTTGTTGAATCAATGACATGGCAGTTTCAGATGAGTATGATAGGAGAATTAAATTTCTTCCTTGGTCTCCAAGTAAAACCAACAGGTAATGGGATATTCCTAAGTCAGTAAAAGTATGCAAAGAATTTGGTGAAAAGGTTTAAATTGGGAGATTCAAATCCTTGCAAGACTCTCATGTCTTCATCAGTGAAGATATCCAGGGATGTTACTGGTGCAGATGTTGATCCAACATTGTACCGTTCAATGATAGGAAGCTTACTCTACTTGTCTGCTTCAAGACCTGATATAATGTTCTCTGTTTATGTGTGTGCTAGGTACAAGGCATGTCCAAAGCAGTCACATCTGACTCATGTGAAGAGAATCCTTAGATATATATATCTGGCACTTTGGCCATTGGGATCTGGCACTCTTATGACACTAACACAAATCTTGTAGGTTTCAGTGACTCAGACTGGGAAGGTGACACTGATGATAGAAAGTATACAAGTGGATGATGTTTTTATCTGGGAACAACTTGGTCTCATGGTACAGTAGAAAGAAAAATTGTGTGTCACTCTCCACTGCTGAATCTGAATACATAGCAGCAGGCAGCTGTGTCACTTAGTTAATATGGCTTTAACACATGCTACTGGATTATGGGTTAGACAGTAATACCTTACTTATGTTCTGTGATAATCTTAGTGCTATAATAATCTCTAAGAACCCTGTGCAACACTCTAGAACTAAACATATTGATATAAGGCATCACTTTCTGAGAGACATGGTAGAAGGTAAGCTCATTGACATTGAACACATTGAAACTAATAATCAGCTTGCTGATATGTTCACTAAGCCCTTAGATACTGAGAGGTTCTTCAGTTTGCCGAATTCTCTTGGCATGTGCATTGTCTAGGGATGTTAGTACACCAGTGTTGACATAACACCACTGTCTAGCACTGGTTATTGGTTGTGGTGTGTCTATAATTCTTTTATGTTTCTTTTTGCATTCTTCTTTCTTGCATATTACTTCTTTGTTAGAGATTTTGTTGGCTTGTATGGTTAATATATATAAATAGTTGAGTTGACTGGTGGACAGGTACATAGCAAGAGTTTTGTCAAGTAAGAACTCTGGTGTTAGTGTGTGAATGTTAACCTAACATCTGGGAGAAGCAGGGGTACACAGAGCTCACTACTCTGATGTTATTCAGTTGTGACTTATCCATGTTAGGTTAGACAGAGCATGAAGAGAAGCTGGGGTACATGATGTTGAGAGCTTCATTGTCATTCAGTTATGCTTATTTTTGTGATCTGTCTATGGCCAAGTTTATGCATGATGGTGATCCTTACTACTGGGGTGTTTTGAAGTTTCGACTGCTTGCATTCAGTAGCATTGTTCACTTGGTATTTAACTTGTAAACAGGTTGGTAAACAAGTATGCATGAGGAGTTAGGGTGGAAAAGTATATGATAAATGTATTGTCTTCATTCAGTTCCTTTGTACTTGCCTAATCTGTAGCTGATGGTTAAGTTGTTGGGGTGTGTGGAGTCTTGTGCTGCCCACATTCAGTGATGAAACTATCCTTTAACATTCACTAGTTTTTTTGCAAAAGAGTTCATTATTTTTGTAAAAGATAAATTGATATGTCCTGATCCTAGTCAGTAAAGTTGTGTATACTTGGTTACCATCACCCAATGTTGATCTAACATTGTTGCATTCATTCTAGTTCTGTATTATTTCCTTATGATGGTTTGGGCTTAGGGGGAGTAGTAATCCTAGGAATCATGTGTTGAGGCATACTTCGTGGGTGACCAACTGCAGGTAAAACACTATGTTTTGTGATCTTCTATGCTGTGGGAACATCTTTTCCCTGGATATGTACATCAACTCTGTGTTTTTCTGTCCGATGTGTTACTTATTCATACTGATGATCTTAAACTATGTCTTTGTACCTATGTATTTGGTTGAGGTTTCAGATCAGTATACAGGAATATCTCGCGCTCTCACATGATGTTGCTTTGGATGAAGCCCTACACCTACAACTTCCCTCCCTGATGTTAACTTGCCAATGTTAGTTCAACATTGTAACATTGTAACTTATAAGTTTTCAGGTTTAGAGACTGCTCTGGTTACGTGTTAATCTAACACTGACACGTGGTAAGGTAAACATGGATATGATCGTGTGACAGTGGTCCGATTATTTTAGTAACATGTTACAACACCACTATCATTATTCTTCAGCTGATTATCAATATAATTTGCCCTGGTCTCTTTTTACTGTTTACGCGTTCAAAATTCTTGTGCAAATCAACATTCTTTGCAAATCAAGTTTCTTCTTTTCTTCTCTAAATTACTCTAACAATGGCACGCAAGTCTTCCATTGATGCTCTTGTAGATGCTGCTAAGCAGATTGAACAACCAGTACGCCAAAGTACCAGACGAGAAACCACTGAAGTCGTCGCCATCGCCGCACCGAAGAGGAAATCCACCTATGAACGGCGCAAAGGCAAGAAATTTGCAAAGGGTGATGTTGGTTCAACATCAAAAACTGCTGAGCAAACCTCCACTCCTACCAACGATGAAAACGAGGTAATGATGGCTAACCCTACTCAAGATATTACTGCTGAAACTGATATTGAAGGGGAGAAAGAGGCATGTGTTGTTGTTGTGGGTGAGTCTGAGGTTTTGCATGAGGTCCCTGTTGGTAATGGTGGGTATGAGTCTGTGGTTGTTACTGATGAAGGTGAAAACCTTAAGGTGAATGCTGAGCCGTCTGAGGCTAATGCTGTTGACCATGCTGCTGCTGCTGAAATGGATACTCTTCCTGAGGAGGATGATCATGTTGAGGAGACTGTAGCTGAGGATGTTACTACTGAGGGTAACCAAGATATTGATGATGAGGGTAACAATCAACCTGAAGAGGTTGAGAGAGAAGAAGAAGAGAGCATGACTCTATCTGCCTTAGCTACTGCTGCTAAGAAAATAAAGGGGAAGCAGGTGGTTGTTGAATCTTCTGAGTCTGAGTCAGAAGAAGAAGAAAAAGAAGAAGAAGATGATAAGGATGAAGAGGACCAACTGGTAGGTGATGACCCTGTTGATGTTACTCCAACATCAGGCAGTGGTGAGTATTTTGATGTGCTTGATGAGGAGTACCCCAAGAAGCCTTACTCTGGCTTTTATGTGTCTGTTGAGGCAGAAGAACAGTGGGAGGCTTATCAAGCCAGGGTTATTCACATGGAGAGGAATATTGATGAGGAGATGTTCAAGAAAAATAGACTGTTTGAGTTGCTTGAAGCTAGGGGTGTGTTGGGCTCTGTGATGAACCAGACATCATATGTCCCTGATGTGATTAGAGAGTTCTACATGAACCTCTGTCAGTGGGTGTGCCACCAGGGCTGAGTGTGAACATAGGGGAGAAAGTTCTGAGGCACATGAGGGAGGTCACAACAAAGGCAAAGGGAATCATTCCATATCCCTCTCTGATATCCAGCATTCTGGTGAAGCAAGGCTTCAAGACCAAGAAGACAGAAGGATGGATCAAGAACAAGGCCAATATGATCATCACCAGGAGCTACTTCACTCAAGTCAGGATTCAAGACTTGCCCTGGGATCCAATGCAGAAGCTGGTCCAAGCAGGAAAAAGAGAAGAAGACTATCAAGTCTGTTGCTTCTTCTGTTCCAGTTGCAAGTGGTGACAGTTGCTCTGTCATTGCTGATGCATTTGTGGAGGAGACTCTGTTTTAGCTTGACAGGGAGTATAAAGATACCCAAAGAGAGATATCAGACAAGCAAGTGAGGTTGCAGGAGATTGGCAGCCTCATGAAGCATTTGAAGGATCTGCCTTCCTCACAAAAAGGGGGAGAGTAGATCAAATTCAAAAAATTTCTGAGTTCTTTTAATTTTCTATTTTCAATGGCAGTATGAACAATTCAATTTTCTTTGCATTTTTCTGTTTCATCAAGGAGTGTGTTCCTTGCTACTAAGTATGGTCTGTAATTAAGTACTTTTTAATGCTGGTACTTAGTGTTTCTGCTTATGCTATTTGAGTTGTGGTTACAAAGTACTAACTCTGATGGTAAGTTAACATTGAGATGTTCAATGTTAGAACTTCGGTCAGGACTCAATGTTAGTTCAACATTGACAAAGATGGATGTTATGAAAACATTGAAAGTATCACTGTTAGTATAACATTGAGTTGGTCCCTTCTGATATTCAGGGGGAGTGTACTTAGTTTTCCATTGTATAAGATAGTGAAGTTTGTCTAATAATTTGATCTGATTAGAA
This sequence comes from Linaria vulgaris, assembly GCA_948329865.1. NCBI lineage: Eukaryota > Viridiplantae > Streptophyta > Magnoliopsida > Lamiales > Plantaginaceae > Linaria > Linaria vulgaris. The sequence goes on from OX415252.1 coordinate 17,335,652, forward strand.
CAGCTTCTTAGGTTTTGTGATTAAGGCAAAAAGTGGGATATTGAAAGTGCAGGTATTCTAGCAATGTTAGATTAACATTGAGAAGTCAATGTTAGAGTAATATTGCTAAAGCAGAATCCGATTTACAATCGTGTTGTCATTTATTATTATAGTTTTTCCATATTCATTTGACTAATTGAGTTCCACAGTTGTGATTGTCTTTGATTATTATTCAGGAAACAAACTTGTCACATGTTGGACGCTCAAGTTTCCAAGAAGGAAAGTTCCCTTAATTAAGCAAACCGCTCTACAAGGAAAGAAGAGTTCGAGTGCAACTAGGAAAGCTTTCCAAGTTGAGTCCTGATTTGAAGAAGGAGTCTATCCTTAGTTAGATCACTAACGAATGAACTATTATTCAAGAAGGACTACGAGAACAAGGAAGAGGAGTTCGAGGAGGAAACAAGGAGAATTACCAACCGTGTACAACACACCTTGAAGTCCAAGTCAAGAACCTATATATAGGTGTGAAGTATATCAAGACAAACACAAGACAAGAGCCAATCAATCCGAAAGATTAATTTACAGTTGTTGAGTGTTGTCTTGCTATAGCAAAGTTTGTGAGTAGTGAGAATAGATATAAGAGTGAGGAGCTTTTAGAGATAGTCGAAGCAATTCTTGTGTGCTTTGCTTAGTTCGATTAATTTGAGAGTGAGGAGCTTGAAAATTGAGAGAACGACTTTTGTTAAAACCTTAACGGGTTATTTTGCCTACGGCTCAGAAGTTAATATAATCTTATATTCACTTCTTAAAACTTGGTGTTTGTTTATTCCGCTGCACTATTACTCTGGTATGTTGTTAAAGTAACATCGCTGAGTTAACAACATACTAAACTGCTGTTAACACTCCAGTGTTAAGTTAACAACAACAACGTATTAACCCGATCCACAATTTCATATTGAATCGAAAGGGTCACAAAGTGGGCTATCATCATCGGTATCCCCATGTTTATTATCACGGAATTAATTTCTAAATCACAAAATCTACTAAATTTTAGGCGAGAATTTCTAAAATCCCACCTACCATAGAACTACCACTTCACTAAAATTTAACGTGCATATATCATGTAAAATATATTATTACAAGCTCAAATCAAGTTCACGTAAGGAGATAAACATATATTCCACATAAATCAAAAATGATTAAACATAATCATGCATCTTTGAATACCTTCTTTCATCTCATAACTACGGATACATCACGTCACATAAAATCATTAAACTAATTATCTTTATGTTTACAAGGAAGCGGCCTTACTAAACAACTCCATCAAGGCCCACATGTCTGTTTATACATTTCACGAATCCTCTGGCGGTGAGAATTCAGATAACGATAAAGCACCTATTGACTATGTCAACGACTTGTAGAATACACATGCATGGAGCAATTATATAGATGAGATAGCTATGAATATTTTGAATAACTAGTGTGCTAACTGTCGTCAAACTAACTGAGCATATTGTATCCTCATGTTTGATAATGACTTTGGATTGTTTCTATGATTTTGGAATCGTCTTATGAACACCATTGGTGTCTAATAATATATCTGACGCGAAGCCTGTGTGTGGTTCCTTGGAGAAGCGTGGTAGTGTTCCCCTAGTTCCTCCAACAAGAAGTATACTAGCAATGAGAACAAAGTGCTTGTACTACTATCTAAATATACCCATTTACGTAATGCAATGAACGATTTGTTCATCGGTACTACTTATCGTAACAAAAAAGACCTTTTTGTTCAAAAAACAATACAATCTTCATTACTCGTTAAATAAGTGATTTCAGCGGTCCCACGTATGTCCTTGTAGAGTGTCTACAACATATGACAAGAGCTCAAATTTTGGGATTTCCAAACATAACTGGCAAGACCCACCATGCAAACTCGGCATTTTCCTTGTAATAATGCGCCAACTTATGTTTCTGTGTAGTTTTAAAAGTGTCTAGTAGTATAAGATTGTTACGTCATGTCGCATGTAAACGCGATTTCTTTGAAATGAACATTAAAGGGCGTGTACATACCTCGCATATATCAAACCAAAGTTCGTCACTCATGATGACAGTGTCGTTGTTAAAATCACATCTTGCTTCTATACGTGATAAAATACTCCTAAAAAAATGTTGTTAAGCAGAATGTTCGAAATGAAAAAAAATGTCCTCGCTGGTGTTAGAAGTATCATGCGTGTAGTTTATGCAATTGGTGGTGTTGTTGAGGATCATGTCGAGAAATTTGGAATTAGTTAGAGGCACACAACCAAAATCGAATAAATAGTGTTTCTTCAAAACCTCGATCAGAGCTATATGTCAAGCTCCTTGTTCCCGTCAACCTCGTAGAATTTGGGGGCTTGGTATTTGGTCGAACGAATGAAGTTTGTCATTATGGAGTTTTTGTTTCAGGTTGTGATACTATTTTACTTGGAGTTTGCTTTGATTTTTTTAGAGGAAAACTTATAAGAATGAAGGGAGGGAATCAATAAATTGGTTATATATGTGCAAGTACAATGAGTGTGTATAGAAATATGCTGAAATAGTTTAAGGCTATCAACAAAGACAAAACTAGTCACTAGGGTCCTTTTCTTTTTTCCTACCAAACCAACTTTTTCCGAATTGTTGGTAAGTCCATTAGTTGATTCCAAATGAAAGTCAAATAGCACACTTTTCCCAAGCAATAATTTCACAAAATGCCGAAGGAGTTGATGTTTGATTCTTGAATTGTCAATTAACTACAATTATGTAAGATCTTTATTCAACCAAGGGAATCCAATTCGTGATGTGAGCAATAGTTCTGCACGTGAGGTAAAATTGGCTTCATTCTAAGGAGCAATGTCCTTTTTAATTTTAAAACACCATCCAAAAAATAAAGTAATGGAAATGCAACAAAAAACAACTAAACATGTTAACTAAAACTTAAACCAAATTTACCAAATACCAAAGAAGCCAATAATTTTTATTTCAAGGCTACTCATTAACAATACCAAAATAAACCTAACAAATGGGCACATCCAAAAATATGCTTAGTAACCTGTTTTAACACGACCAAGTTAGCAAAGAAAACAACAAAATAACTTAACCAACAAACTCGCCATCAGAGCCAAAACACCACAAACATGTGGGATCTTAATAAAGGAAATAAATGTTCATAAAAACCAACAGATAGTTTAACTTAGTAAGGGATGAAAATAAAATCAGGTGAGGTAGATGAGGAAGCATTCCTGGGTCACGGTGTCATTATCCTCTGATTCTACATAGTTATGCTCTGGATAATTAAAACTCATTGGTACCCAAGAGGAGCCGAAGAAATCCTCCATCAGGAATGGATTCTCCTTGGTGCCAATCTTCCCCATAGTAGAGATCGCAGTATGAGAACCCATTTAGCCAAAAGTGAAGCTTGATAAGATTTTCATGCAATCAAGTACATTAAAATTTCAGTGATTGAAATAACTTAGCCACAAGTTAGTTTACAGTCATCTATATTACATGCATACAACTTAATTACCTTGCGGAGATGAAGTTGATATACTAGTGCAACAGTTACCAAGTGTCTGGTGTCGGGGTCCAAGGATACATAGGGGACTTTGATCAAGTTCTCACACATCTTCAACCGTAGGCGGAGAGCCATAACCTTTTCCCCTGACCAAAGTTCACCGTTATTTTCCCTAAGTGCATTGAGATCCCAACCATAGTGTTCTCCGTCTCTATTTGATCAAAAATAGCGTGCTCTTCAGCTATTCCGTTTAATAGCAGCAACACATTTTGATTTTTAATCGGGACCAAAATCTGGTTCGTTAAATACCTTGCGCAGCCACTGCATCTTCATAAGAGGCATTCTAACTTGTTTTGTATGATGTTGTTTCCATGCAGGTTAGTGCAAGCCAGTGGCGGAGCCACGGGGGGTGCGTGTGGGGGCAACCGCACCCCCCAACATTTTGCAAATGTTTTTCTTAATACTACTCGGCACAGTCCCACCATTATTTAATATATTTGCATGCTAAAAATAAAGTAAAACAACGGGTATCACATAGAATATTATTAATGCCACGTTCGTTTATGGACTTTTAAAAATTGGAAACTTTTCTCCAACAGTACTTAGTCTATATAGATATAATTATATATATTATAGAGTCATGCTAATCATACCGCCCCTGTAAGATTTTTGAATTACAGCTGGTGCTAATATGAATTAATTAACTTAAAGCTTCTTGAATATCTTAATACAGGGCCGTATTATTAAAAGAGGATTGTAGGATTAAATGGAGAAGTACTGTGTCCTCTCTTAATGTATTTAGTAATAAAGATCAAATATAGTACCAACTATACTCCCCTTAATTATAAATACCGCTCTTTTCATACCAACCAATAATTCTGAACAAAGTTTTTGATTTGGTTAATTAGTTATTTGGTCTAGCATCTGATTTCTTTTTATACTATGTCAATACAAAGTTAAATTTCTCAATATTTTATCTATTTTTGTGAACTTGTTCTATACTAAATTAAGATAAATAAATCTAGAATTTAATTTTCGGTGAAGTATATAAACTTAAGTGTAAGGCTGCAAGCACAAGTAGGTTAGTGCAAGGCTGCAAGCACAAGTAGGTGAATTTATTTTGCAAATAAATTATCATGTCATTACAAAACGGGGTTCACATATTAATAACAATCAATAACCCTTGGACCAAATCAGTCCACAAATTAAACATGCCAATCACTACATTCAAATAAGCATGCACTTCTTTGTTTTACACTACACAACTGCAAGGACATAACTTGCACACAACACAGTGCATTCACTTCGATAAAATATATATACAGATATAATAAAATAAAAATATAATACAAGGCAAAACAACCAACATCAAAAAAGAAAATGACCCATGCAACACAACAACACATAACTGCTACTTTAGTAGCCATCCTATCACTAGCCCTATAAATACAGTATGCAAAGTCCTTGTCAAGTCCCTCTTGTGATAAACATGTTGAGTTCCACTACTTATTGATTCATTGTTGTTGTCTATAATGGATGACTCGGTTTGGGTAGAAGTTGAACGACTTCCATGCGAGGAAGTTTGGGTCCATAGGATAATTGGAAACCGTATTATGTGTGCATATTTTAGTTGATTTAGTAGATCCCCCCATAGAAAGGAGTAGGGGGGTAACAGTGCTGAAATTGTTGGATCAGGATTTGATACTTATCGTACAGTGTTAACCTTGATGTTAGTCTAACACTGATCAACTCTTCCAATGTTAAGTTGATGTTGGACTCTCGATGTTATCTTAACATCCGTTTAACAGCAGTTAATCGTTAGCACAAATATACTTGGCAGAGAATATAACGCAACGGATAAATAAAGAACACAAGTAGATGTAATTTTAAGAAGATAATATATTAATATGAACTTTCGAGCCGTAGGCAAAATACCACAAGCTAAGGGTTTATCAAAATATGTTTCTCACAACTCTCAAGCTCCTCACTCCCGAATTGATCGAACTCAACCAAGCAACTAAGGATGTAACTCCTTACAAGTAAAGCTCTTAAACTCTAAAACTTAGACTTAATTTGCTAAACACAAACTTGGAAAAACAAGACAAGAACACTCGACTATAAAGATTTCCTCACGGGATATTTTCACTCTTGTCTTCGTATCTTTTTCATGATGCCCAACATGCCTATTTATAGTGTAGTCTTCCTTGATGGCCAATACATGTTGTGCACGTTTTTGGTTGCTATTAGATCTCCTTGTATGACTTTAATTTCGTTCATGGCAAGTCTCCTTCAATAGGGAAAGGTTTCCTTGTCCAACTTGAAATCTTCAATGGAAAGGTTTCCTTCTTTGACTAGAAGACTTCAATGGAAAGGTTTCCTTCTTTAACTTGAAGTCTTCTAAGGAAAGTATCCTTCTCCATCTTGTAGTCTTCTATGTAAAGAATCCTACTGCAAGTAATAATCTTTTCATCTTGCAATTCACACGCCTTGATCTTTCCATTGCACCGCACACATCTTTCTTTATTTAATTATGGAAAATTCTTCTTTGGAAACTTCTCTTTGAATGGCAACTTCTCTTTAAGGAAATAGATCCTTCCTTGAAGTCTCCTGACCTGGAGCACATACAAATACCAACTACAACTCGTGGAACTAAGTTAGTAAGTGAATAAAGGCAAAACACAATTATAGTAATAAATCCCGAATGTGCAGTTTTTCTGTTTTCTGTGTTCAATGTTATCCTAACATTGTAAATACATTGTTGATCTAACAATGACAACATAATTGCACTTTCAAGTGCAAATGTCAATTGTAGTAATAACGGCCGTGAAAGGTTGCAGCATTGCTTGTCATTAGTTTTTTTTTTCTCAGCCATGAAAAGAAATTTTATTGAACCATGGGTACAAGAAATACCCAAAAAGAAGAAACGCAAGGTCGAAATTTACAGTGAAGTGGAGAGTTTGACCATTCAATATAGGAGTATATGAAGTTATGATTATTGATTGGGAGGGGGGACTTTGATGTGGTGTAACACTCAAATAATATCAGTTAACAATCAAATATTATATGCATGAATCAAGTAATAATAAAATGAAGTATATTTATGAACCAAGTATTGTATCCCAAGGGAGCGATGGATTAATGTATGAATCACTTAATTGCAACACTAACAGTTGTCCCAATCTTTGCTCTTGTGTCTGTGGGATGCGGTGAACGCTTATGAATGTTGTGAATGTAATGAATGCTTTCTATACTAAGGATGCTTTTTAATGCTAAGGATGCGTAAAATTCTTTTAATACTATGGATGCTCAATCTAGGATGCAGTGAAAATCTAACTACGATGCAAGAAAAAGTAAAACATGATTGTGGTTTTGAATGCAAGAAACAATTAAACAATTAACTAAAGAAAGCAATTCATATAATAATTAAACTAACTAAAGACATAATTTAGTGATGATTGATGGGTTGTGGTTGAAAAAAATAATTGGAAAAATTGTTTAGAGGTCGGTTTCACAATGACTTAACCATAATAGTTCATAGACAAACTACATGTATTTACTTACAATGTTTGATGATAATTTGATATTTGCATGTCTAATGGATCTATGACCTATGGCAGGAGTTATCTCGACTATTCATCTATGAGTCTCTAATAAACTACAGTGTTAATGGATCAGGCCAGTTGTTAGTTGTTTTAGAAGAGATTTCATATCTACAATCCAATTAACTCATCCAACTCGTGTCAACAAAACGTACATAATCAAGATTGATCTAATGTGATCTAAAGGTTGTGCATCAGTTGCTTTCGCACACAAAAATCACAAATCTCATATATATATAAAACTATCCTTAGCATTCTACACTCCAGACAACGCCGCATAGGTGCTTTCATTTTATCCCAACGAGAGTAAGATTAGTCATACAACATAAGTAACTATTTAATCTATACATTGAAAATTATCAAACACACATCAAATAAAGCAATTAAATATATTCATAAATCATAGTTACTTCCCTACTCTAAACAACGAGTAGGTTAGCTCTTCCTAGCCATGAGTTCATCAATCAATAAAAATTTAAGTAACATAGACAAAATAAAGAAATAAAGAAATCTTTTCAGTTCCAGAGGAACATTGTTGCTTGACTCTATTCTCGACTCCCTTGTGATAAAACTATTTTCTCATAAACAATGACTCGACTAAACTACAATAAGACTTTGATGGTGTTTTCTCTCTAATGACAAACTTTTAGGTTTTTTGTGTTAGAAAATGGTTGAATGTTGTTGTGAGCTCGTCTGAAAACGGTACCCTGACTGCTGAACATAGCCTCCTATTAATAGTTTTTCTCCGCTTTGGGCCTTGTTTTAGGGTTTCTGACATCGGCCCAACTTTTGTCTCGATCGCACGCCAATCGTACCTGGTATGCGTGATATGCCTGCTTCGCGCCTTTGATCAAGCCTCCTTCTGATTTCTTCTTGCAGCCTTCTGAGGTCTCCATTCAATCGCGCTATCTTCGATATTCTGCATTATTGTAGTGTCGTAGCACTTCTCATACTGCCTGTATATCCCAAAATAGTGTCTCGACTCATTTGTTTACATAAAACATCAATTTTGGCCTCTTTTAGCTTCATTTTGTCTTGACTCAATTAAATCCTAACAAAAGATGAAATAATACTAAAACAAATAAATATGCAATAAGAAGTATTCAAAAGCATAAGAAAACATATACGTAAATCAAGTTAAATAAACGCTCATCAATTACATGATTTAATTCAACTTCATGTTCTAGCTTTAACTGTCTCAAGCAGATCCGCTCGACGCTGACTTCGCCCACGAAATCGTATCTCGTTCCTTGGTGAACAAATACACCAAATAGTGAAAAACTAATGAATACGAACATTTGGATTTGTTCCAACCATTCCGAAAAACCTGAGAAAGTGCTCGAGATAGAATTTTGTGTTTTCTAGAAAAAACTGAAAGAAAGTCCAACCACTTGCATAAACTCATCCTAAGTTGGTAGCTTTTTTACAAGAAAAAAAATAGGCGATCAGTATCTTCATTCAACAACCCACAAAAAGTGCATTTTAACTCACCATTAGTCAAGTTTAATCCTCTATGCAGCGGGTTATATTTTGTTGGTATCTTATTGAGAACCAATTTTCAACCGAATGATTTAATCTTCACTGAAAGATTAATATGCCAATGTTTTAAAAAAAGCATCAAACGTACCATACTAAGAGAGGACGTGTATATGCCACCTGGGTCGCTTTAGGTAAATGTACCATACTAAGAGAGGACGTGTATATACCATACTATAGGTAAATGTGGCCGTGTATATGCCACCTGGGTCGCTTTAACATACCCACGGGTCTAGAAAATATGTTGGTTGGAGGTTCCTAATAATTTGAATCAAGTACTCAAGCAAATCCTTTTCATACTCGAAGAGAGGACGCCTCAATTCCCAGTCGTTCTTAGTCATCACGCCTTTCTCCTGGATATTGGTATTTTTATCTGTAGAAACCGCGAATAGTCTAGGAAATATCATGAACAAAGGTTCTTCACCACACCACTTGTCAATCCATAATCTAGTTTGGTTGCCCGATCCCACATTTTTCTTCAATCCTTCGAGGAACCACTCATCGTTGGAACTTCTTTCATTCCCCTGGGTCAAATCCCTCCACCACAAAGAGGAATTACTCTTAGTTATTACCTCCACTACTCCAACATAAGGCGTTGACGACTTATCCGTATCTAGCTAGGAGTATTTTCCCCCACAGGCCTTCCTCTGTTTGAATCATCCTCCATTTCCACTTATAGAGGAGAGAAATGCTGAAGTGTTCCATATTCCGTATACGAAGTCCCCCTGATTCAAAAGACTTACAAACTTGTTTGCTAGTTAAACAAAAAAATTCTCTGAATGTCGTTGTCCCCGCCCTATAAAAATATCATTTGCATTCTAACAATATCTTTGAGGATTTTTTTTAGGAGCCTTAAAGAAAGAGAAGAAAAAAAGTGGGACGCCAACAAATACTAACATGATCAGTATTATTTTCCCCCCAAATGAAATATGAACATTACTCCTCGACGACATACTATTTTGCAGCTTATCAAGGACCGGTCTCCAAGTATGGGATCTTCTTGGATTTTCCCCGACATGAATTCGAAGGTAACTGAAAGGGATTTCTCTGCTTTACAATCAAGAATATCCGCGAGGTCATGGCATCTTTGCTCATCGGCATTTATAAACTAATGAGGCTACTTTTGCAAAAGTTAACCTTAAGACCCGATATGTACTTAAGCAACCTGATGATAGATTTAAACGCCGAAACATTTTTCTGGGAACACTTGCCAAACATGATTGTATCATCTACATAATTCAAGTGGGTGATTTCCAGATCATCTCTCCCAATTTTGACTTGTTCAATCTCGTTAAATTGTCTTGCTTTCCTTATTAGACCACATAGCCCTTCACCTATGGTGAGAAATACTAGAGGGGAGAGAGGATATCTGTGTCTCAAACCTCGAGAAGTGTTAAATTAATCGTAAGGGTTCCATTAATAAGAACCGAGACCGAACCCGAGTTCACGAAAGATCTTATCCACTTACGCCAAATCTCATTAAATCCCATTCTACCCATCATATCATCCAAGTATCCCAATTTACGCAATCGAATGCCTTCTCAAAGCGCTCCTTAAACAAAAATACTTGATTTTTATCTCTAATAGCGTCATCAATGTTTTTATTAGTTGAAAAGATACAATCCATAGTATTTTACATTTCGGAAACGTCGATTGCTCTTGCTCAAACACAGAGTGGATCACTTTCCTAGTCTACTTGCGAGATTTTTTGCCAAAATCTTGTAAATACTGTTGATTGCGAATATTAGTCGATAATCTCCCATTGCCTGGGGATTCTCTTTTTTTGGGATCAACATCAGAAAATATGTATTTACTCCACGAGACAAGGTACCCGATCGATGGAAATCCATGATGAATTACAGAATATCATCTTTAAGCAAACTCTATGATTTTTTGAAGAACCTGATATTGTGACCATCGGAGCCTGCGCCGTATGTGCCATCGCACGCCTAAACGGCTGATTTAACCTATTCTTTTGTAAACGGACTGATCAGAATTATGTTATCTTCATCGCTGATCTTTTTAAACTAAACTGAACCAAAAGTGGGACAAGTGACGTTCTTTTCGGTGAAGAGATCAGCGAAATGCTCTCCGGTTGCATTTCTAACTTCGTCAATATTTTATGTCCAATAATTCTTCCTCATTAGCACTTTAATCTCTTTAGGAATTGTTCTTGTGGAGATGCATTGATGAAAAAAATGTGTATTTGCATCTCCCTTCTTCAGCCATCTTGACCTCGCCTTTTGGTGAGTAAAAGTCTCTTTTTGTCTCAGGGTTTGCCAAAATCACCATTTTTTTCGCTCTTTATTGCAACTTCCTTACTTGAAAGCTGCCCCATCTCCCCCTTGGCCATCAATTTCAGCAATGCTCATTTTGGCTTCTTCAATTCTGACATCAAGATTTTGAAAAAACCTCAAATTCCATTATTTAATTGCATTCTTGAGTGATTTGAGTTTCTCCTACGTAATATAATCACCTTTACCAACAAAATTGAGTTCTGTCCAGTGTTCATGCACAAAGAAAGTAAAATCTTTATGCAGGAGCCAGCAGTCCATGAATCGAAATGGTTTTGGCCAAAGGTACAAGGCACGTTCTATGGTGCCGCCACCTATAAGAACCCAAGAAAATTCCATCTACAGTACAACGATTCACGCATACGTGTTGTCAATATTGCTTAACACGGATTTAACGTCTAACTCCTAGCCTATTTTACTAAACATGCATTTGTAGTATTTATTAGAAACCCTTTGGAAGAAAATCAGTGTGCCCAACGATAACAATCCATAAACCAATCACACAAATCCATTTAAAAAACACACAATCAAACCTTGCATCGGAATGAACAAAAAAATAAAATCATCATTACTAGAACATAATGTGGGCCATAAATTAGAGGCCCAAAGCAAAACAACTACCAAAAAACATCAAATAGTTGACAACGAGTGTATGGGTACACTCAATTAAGCGCACATATAACATTAACGCACTTGAACCATGGAATAATTGTCAATAGTAACGGGAATCAGGAATATTACCTTTTCGAGTAGATAGTATATTGTGTTTGACGTCAGAAAAATAAAGTCAGAGACAACAATAGATAACATGCAATGAAAATCAAAGACGATCGTCAAAATCAGGCACTCAATAGATACGAATAAAAGGTAAAATCAGGGATAATACGAAGAAAGAACATCATGAACTTAGCAATGGAGGTATGAGAGGCGTCCAATGTGAACGGGCGTGATCGACTTTTGTTAGGGCCGTGCGTTTCACACGTATCCGGACCCTGACCCGATCGGCCCATTCATTATCTTTATTGATATTGTTTTGTCAAAATTATTAAGATTTAGTTAAGATGTTTTGGTAATTATCCTAATGGATATTAGGTTATCTTGTAGATATCTTAAAAGATTTGTTATCTTCTAAAACATGATTTTTATTCTTTATCTCTTTATTGCACTTGGACTAAATAAGCATGCAGGTTCATTAAGATCGGCTGGAATCCCCTTAATAAGGAAGGACAGCCTCACGAATTTACAAGAACAACTGTCGTGCTCATCTTACTTGGAAAGAAGATCGCCAGTGGATTGCAACTGAAGATTTGGCAGAAGATTCTGTTGCGCCTATATAAAGAGAAGACTCGAGATGGTTACAAGGCACTTTGAAAAAGATATTAAGCAGTCTGTCTTGTATCGAGCCATTTGTGAAGAACATTAAGTCAGAGTGTCTCTGGAGTAGCTTAGTGTGTCTTCGATTCAATCGTGTTTCTGAAAACAAGTTAAGGGTTAGGTGTTGCAACTGCATATGTTAGAGGGAGTCTAGTATATGAGTTGATTTAAATCCTTCATTGTAATTCTTAAGTAGGAAACAGTTTGAGTCAAACTTTGGGTGAAAGCCCCGTGGACTAGGACCATTTGGACCGAACCACGTTAAAATCTCTTGTGTTCTTTACTACTTATGTTTCACTGTTTTTCGCAATTGCAACTGCAAAAGCTATTTTAAACGTTAAAGAACTATCGTCTGTTGTACTTCAGTGTACGGTTGCAACTATTGCTAAGTGCAACTGGACAAAATTACAAGTATTGCAGATACTAAGATCTTTCAATTGGCATCAAGAGCAGGTCACTATATTTACATAGTGTAGATTATGGTCTAAAAGATCTTTGTTTTGTTTAAATTGATTTATCTATGGAAGAAATGAGGGAAGGTCTGTCGACCATTAAGCCACCAATGCTAACGGCCACAAACTACTCCTACTGGAAGAATCGCATGCGAAACTTCATAAAACAACAGGATCAGAAGGCCTGGAAGAGCATTCTAAAAGGGTGGACCCCACCGACAGATGATCAAGGACGAGTGAAATCCGAACTGGAATGGACCGATGCTGAAGAACTCTTAGCAAATTACAACTCTACAGCCTTGAACATTATTTTAGTTGCAATTGATTATGATCAATATAAGAGTATATCTAACTGTGAAATTGCAAAAGATGCTTGGCAGGCTATCGAGAATGCACATCAAGGAAATGACAAAGTACGCGCATCCAAGTTGCAACTACTCAATGACCAGTTCAACTATGTACGCATGGAAGAAACAGATACCATCGCTCAGTTCCATTCCAAACTCAGGCACCTTGCCAGTGAAGCCACCATCCTTGGAGCGGACTTCCCTGAATCTAAGATCGTGCTTAAACTTCTAGGATCTCTCCCTGAAAGGTTTGCAATGAAAGTCTCAGCCATTGAAGAAGCAAAAGATGTTAACACACTACCCCTGGCTGACCTCATGGGATCCCTAACCGCATGAGAAATGAAACTCAAGAGAGAAGGAGACACCATTTCCAAAGGAGTTGCACTTCAGGCCAGTCTTCCACATAACAGTCCCAACTCAGAATTAGAGCAATCCTTAGCACTCCTCACTAAGAAGTTCAACAGAATGAACAAACGTTGGAGTAGAGGTAATCCTTCAAACCCAGTTGTAAGTCCCTCTGATTTACCTAATAATAAGCCTTCCGCTACTAATAGACTTGACAACAAAAAGGTCTGGAAAGGGTATTCAATGTAGGGAATGCCAAGGCTTTGGACACATAAGGGCAGACTGTGCAAATCTGCTCGAAAAAAACAAAAGTCGTGCGTTACTCGCATGGAGTGAGGACGAATCTGATGACAGTGAAGATGACACAGAAGAGATCGATGACATTGCATTTTCATCGTTCATTCCTCTTAGAGCCAACATGGGAGTTACAATTCGCAGCAATTCTGACTCCGATTGCGACTCACTTGACAATAACGAGTTGGAACTTACAGAGGATATGGAGTCAATCTGCAGAAGAAACTCCGAATTGGAGGCCCAACTCAAGATTGTGTCTACTTTTGGCAGCCCTGTGAGAATGAACAACAGAATCCTCGAACTCGAAAGAAAGGTTCTCGCCCTCTCCTTGGAGAGAGACCTCGTGTCCGCTGATCTGGAATCAGCACTTAAAGCCCACAAAGCACTTGTTGAAGTATGCGATCTCACCAAGAAGGAATTGGACACACTGGCTAAGAATGTGAAGGTGCTCACACCAGGCACAAAAATTTTGGAAAAAGTTATGGACACCCAGAAAGTTGCAACTGGGAAAACATGAGTAGGATACGTTGACTCTACTTCACCAAAGTTTCTTAGGAATACCAAGATATCCGTGTCCAACAGGAAGAGGATACCCAAGGGAGTTGAAATTCCCTTCGACTATTCCAACACCAACGATCAGGTGCGTGTCAGTTGTAATTTGCCAGCTACAGTATCTGACCGAAATTCTGTGAACATGTTTGCAAAAGGAAGATTCATTCCTATCTGCCACCACTGCGGAGTCCAAGGACACACGCGTCCCTACTGCTATCAACTATGGACATCTCAGGACACACCCTCCATCACTGTTCCTGAAGTACAGAAGAAGAAGAGGAGAAATCAAAGGAAGAAGAAGATCATACTGGATGCACCCACAGTTGCAACTGTCGTGCCACCTCGACAAGTTTGGGCTAAGAAATCTTCTAACCCTCTTATTTGTCTTACTGCTTGCAACTATACCTCTCAAGAAAGATCCTACTCTAACTCTTGGTACTTTGATAGCGGTTGCTCTAGGCACATGACAGGAAATAAGGACATCCTAATTAACTTTGTGCATGAACGAAAGGGCGATGTTATTTTCGGTGATGGAAACAGAAGAAACATAATGGAGAAAGGAACCCTAAGCGTTAAAGGCTTTCCTAAACTAAAAGATGTTCACTATGTTGATGGACTATGTGCAAATCTCATTAGTATTAGTCAGTTGTGTGACGATGATCTCTTTGTTCACTTTACCAAAGATGAATGTGAAGTTGTAGATCAATTTCAAAATATAGTCTTGAAAGGACTAAGAAGTACTGAAAATTGTTACACTATGACTAACTGTAAAGCTACTTTCAGGTAACTTACTTGCAACTCGAGCAAAGAATCTGTTGCAGAATTATGGCACCAACGGCTTGGCCACCTCAACTACAAGTCCCTGGCACAGCTCTTCAACAATCAAAGTGTGATAGGATTACCAAAGCTTGGAGCAAGGCCAATTGGAAAATGTGGCTCATGCATTGAAGGAAAACAGATAAGAGCGAGCCATAGTGAGTTGCAACACATACCATCGGTAAGAATTCTGGAATTGCTACACATGGATCTTGTGGGACCCATGCAAAAGGAAAGCATCTCCGGTAAGCGTTACATTTTTGTATGTGTTGATGATTTCTCAAGATACACTTGGGTTGAATTCCTAAAAGACAAAAATGAATCCTTTGTATTCTTCAAAAATCTGTGCAACACTATTGCAACTGAGAAGGATCTAACTGTTAAAAGAATCAGAAGTGATCATGGTAGGGAGTTTGAAAATTCGAGCTTTGTTGAATTCTGCTCTAATAAGGGTATATTTCATGAATACTCTTCCCCCATCACAACACAACAAAATGGGGTTGTTGAAAGGAAGAACAGGACACTAGTTGAAATGGCTAGAGTCTTGCTCAACTCAAAAAAATTAGCCGTCAAGTTTTGGGCTGAAGTAGTGAACACGGCATGCTATGTCACTAACCGAGTTTACCTACGACCAGGTACAACTAAGACTGCCTATGAACTCTGGAAAGTTAAAAGACCAAATGTTCAACACTTTCATGTCTTTGGTTGTGCCTGCTACGTTTTAAATGATAGGGAACCTAGAGGAAAGTTTCAATCCAAATCTGATCTAGGAATTTTTGTTGGGTACTCACGGTATAGTCATGCTTATCGCGTATTTAATATGCGCACTCAAATTGTGGTTGAATCATCTAATGTTGAGTTTGACGATTACAGGGACTTTGCAACCACATCATCTGAAGCCCGGATCACTGAACTAACAGATGCTGACGATGAGGAAGAATCACACCTCACACACAAACCTTCACCTCCAGTTGCAACTGATACAGTTAACCAGCAACCTGAGGATACTCCGACGGACAAAGTTCCAACAGAGACGGACCCTATCCTTGCAGTGCAAGCAGAGAACCCACAAGCACCACCACACATCAGGAGGAACCACCCACCTGAAGCTATCATTGGGGACATAGGTGACGGGATAAGAACGCGAGACATCCCTCGAAGGAGGTATGACCAAATGGTACGGTTTGTGAGTTACACCTCGAAGGTTGAACCCAAGAACATAAAGGAAGCACTACTGGAAGAAGCTTGGATAGAAGCCATGCAAGAGGAACTGAATCAATTTGAACGGAATGATGTTTGGACACTTGTCCCTCGCCCAGAAAAAGTGAACATCATCGGCACCAAATGGATATTCAAGAACAAGACCGACGAATTGGGAAATATTGTGCGCAACAAAGCACGACTAGTTGCACAGGGATACACTCAAGTCGAAGGAGTCGACTATGACGACACATTTGCCCCAGTTGCAAGACTAGAGTCCATTCGTCTTCTTCTTTCAGTTGCATGCGGGTTGCATTTCAAACTCTTCCAGATGGATGTTAAGAGTGCATTTCTGAATGGATACTTGAACGAAGAGGTGTTTGTCGAACAACCTAAAGGATTCACCGATCCACACTTTCCTGACCATGTGATGAAATTAAAAAGAGCACTTTATGGCTTGAAGCACGCTCCACGGGCATGGTATGAGAGACTCACCGTGCACCTTCTTGAAAAGGGATACACGAGAGGGAGTGTTGACAGAACCCTATTCTATAAACACTTTGGAACAAACATCCTTATTGCCCAAATTTATGTAGATGATATCGTGTTTGGATCTACATCTCAGGATGAGTTGCAACTCTTCATTTCTATTATGAAAAATGAGTTTGAAATGAGCATGGTTGGCGAACTGACCTACTTTCTTGGTTTGCAAGTCAAGCAGCACAATGAAGGAATATTTATATCCCAGGCAAAGTACGCGAAGAATCTTATCCAGCGCTTTGGCCTAAATTCTGCCAAACCAATGAAAACCCCTATGGGATCTACAGATCGCCTCAGCAAAGACGACAATTGCAACTCGGTGGATCCTTGTCTCTACCGAAGCATGATAGGAAGTCTATTGTACCTTACTGCTAGCAGACCCGACATTTGCTTCAGTGTTGGAGTATGTGCACGATATCAGGCCAATCCGAAAGAATCTCATCTCAAGGCGGTCAAGCGGATTATTCGTTACGTCTCAGGTACAACAGATTTTGGGCTCAGTTACAACTTCAATGATAATCTAGCTCTTGCAGGATACAGTGATGCAGATTGGGCAGGGTGTGCTGATGATCGAAAGAGTACCACATGAGGATGTTTCTACCTAGGAGCAAACCTTGTGTCCTGGTTCAGTAAGAAGCAACACTCAATCACCTTGTCCACAGCCGAGGCTGAATACATCGCTGCTGGGAGTAGTTGCACCCAACTGGTTTGGATGAAACAAATGCTAGAAGATTATGGTATCTCCCAGAACGAAATACTTCTCTATTGTGATAATACTAGTGCCATTAACATCTCAAAAAATCCAGTTCAACACTCTCGTACTAAACACATTGATATTCGATATCATTATATTAGGGAACTGGTTGAGGCTAAAACTATTGAGTTACGACATGTGTGCACTGACCTTCAACTTGCAGATATTTTCACCAAAGCTCTGGATGTAACACCCTTTGAGCACATTCGCAAGTCGTTAGGGCTCTGCCTTATGTGAATTGCAACAGGAGCCTGGTCGCAACTGAGGATGACCAGTGTCAGACCATCTGCCTATTACTGATCCCTGACAGTCTCCTCGTGTTTGTTTGTTGCAATCTTACTCAAAAAAAAAAAAACATGGGTTGCAACTGGAAAAAGTTACCTGACCTAGAAGCAGCAAGTTTGAAAGCTAGCAATTCTTATCTCACGCGTCTTCTCATTGGAAAGAGCTACCTTGCTCACAAATGTGTCAGCGTGAAAGCTACCAGTTGTTCACATTTCGTTAGTTGCAACTGAGTATTATCCAAGGAACCCCTTGACAAGACTGAATTGGGTTGGTAGTTGATGGATTCTCTCCACTGGTTATTTTGGTTCCCGTGTTGCCGTGTTTAATTTTACATACCGGAGCCCTAATTACTTGTGATTGGGCCTCACTTGGTGTCACATTGTGAGTCCAAGTTTGTTTTGGCAAGTTGTTAAGATGTGTATCTTGCGTATCTTATCTAGTTTTAACCCTATCTCTTTCCCGCTTTTGATATTCTGTATCTTGTGAACAGCGTATCTAGGGCTTGTTAAGTGTTTGTTTTTCCCTCCTAAAATTCTAGGGTTTTGGAGTATCTTATATAATTCACCCTCTTTCTCTTACTTCCTACCACAGATCTCACGTTCTCTTTCTTGTCGTCTAGATTATTTTCACAGGATGGGAGGATCTGCGCGTAAACCTGCCGCCACCATCTCCGAAGAGACACTTGACCTTCCTCCTCTCCGTACCATCCACCCACCATCCCCGACGACGGCTCCCACCGCTGTAGGTGACCGACATACTTCCCATCCAACTGAGCAGCCCTCACCTCCATCACCACCATCTTCCCCATCTCCGTCGCGCCGATCCCCATCCCCTCTGCCGCGCTCCCCTGCTCCAACCAAAGCGCAATCCAAGGTGGCATCCGCCTCCGATGCACCCTCACCACCACCTGAGACCACTCTCACATCTCCTGCTGCCCCTCCTTCCTCATCTGGTATGAATACGAGGAAGCGGACCAAGCTTCCCGTCCGTCAGTCTCCTCGCCGTGGCCGCCTTCACAAGCTCGCCGACGTGCAGTCCGACTCTGACACCGATTCCGCAGACAATGCACCTCCACCTGAACCCCCCAGGAAGAAAACCAAATCCTCTGGTCCTCCGAGAAAACCCTCCCATGTGGTGCCCGAGTATACCTTTGTTCTTTTCGATGTTGCCCCTGCCTCTACCTCCTTGAAAGATGCTCGGGCTCACTCTCCACGTTTCTACTCTTCTGACGCAGAGGCCAAAATGGGGGAAATTCGGAAGCACCCTATGGTTGTGGAACGGCCATTGGACCTCAAGTCCTATGAAGAGACTGGTGTGTTGGATCTCCTTCAACAACGCGGGTGGCTAGTTGCAACTCATAACTCCACCAAATACAACAAGGTCCTGGCTCAAGAGTTTTATGCTAACCTCACGACCCAGCTAGATGCAGAAGGGTCTCTTCAGCGCCATGTCATCTATCTTCGGGGAAGTGTCTGCCCTTTTACTGCTGAGCTTTTGTCCCAGGCCATGGAGGCACCAGTCGTGGACACAGCCGGGCAATCTGAGTTGCGACTAGAGCGCAACATGGACAAAGTTGCATACGAGCTGACTGGAGGATCACTCCGTGTGTGGCCCCTAGACCCGTTTCCTACCAGCTCACTCACCAGCCGGTACAACCTGTTGTTCCGCATCCTTGTCAGCCACTGGCTTCCTTGCACGCAAACCTCCAACATCCGCCCTGAGGTTGCCAGTGTGCTGTTTCGTGTTGGCACGGGACTTGCAATTGACCTGGGAACACTTGTGTTCGAACGCATTTATCGGGGTACCTTTCCCAATTTCCATCTCTCACTTGGGTTCCCTGCCCTCATTCACAGGTACTTTGCCTCCAGGCATCCCTCCATCATGTTGGATAAAGAAGACCTTCTCGAGTGTCCGGTCATGCGTGCCAGCACTAAAATTCTGAACAAGCCGCCACCCTCCCCAGCTGCAACTGGATCCTCCAAGAAGCAATCCAACTCCATTCCCGACGCCTCTGCCAGTCTTGATGGGGTGCATCTGAAACTCTCCAGGTTGAGCAACCTGGGGGCTGAGCTGGTTTAGGCCAATGAGGAGCTGCGCACTATGATGGCCCTTCAAGCCTCCAAGCTTGACTGTCTGTTGCAACACGCTGGTCTCCGCTCTGGGCCTGGTGAATCGTCTGGGCATGGTACCTCTTGATTTGTTGTTTCAAAAAGGGGGAGATTTTGTGCTCAGGGGGAGTTGTACATTTTTTTTCTCTCACTAAATCTGGACAATTTCTATCTTGATTTAGACGTTTTGGCGGAAGGTTGCACTGCTGTTGCAACCAGTACATTTTCTACTCTTCGCTTTTCTGCTCGTACTACTTGGTTGAATGCTGGCTAACCCTTGTGCAGATTGGTAAATACTTTTAACAAAACAAATCAAAGGGGGAGATTGTTAGGGCCGTGCGTCTCACACGTATCCGAACCCTGACCCGATCGGCCCATTCATTATCTTTATTGATATTGTTTTGTCAAAATTATTAAGATTTAGTTAACATGTTTTGGTAATTATCCTAAAGGATATTAGGTTATCTTGTAGATATCTTAAAAGATTTGTTATCTTCTAAAACATGATTTTTATTCCTTATCTCTTTATTGCACTTGGACTAAATAAGCATGCAGGTTCATTAAGATCGGCTGGAATCCCCTTAATAAGGAAGGACGACCTCACGAATTTACAAGAACAATTGTCGTGCTCATCTTACTTGGAAAGAAGATCGCCAGTGGATTGCAACTGAAGATTTGGCATAAGATTCTGTTGCGCCTATATAAAGAGAAGACTCGAGATGGTTACAAGGCACTTTGAAAAATATATTAAGTAGTCTGTCTTGTATCGAGTCATTTGTGAAGAACATTAAGTCAGAGTGTCTCTGGAGTAGCTTAGTGTGTCTTCGATTCAATCGTGTTTCTGAAAACAAGTTAAGGGTTAGGTGTTGCAACTGCATATGTTAGAGGGAGTCTAGTATATGAGTTGATTTAAATCCTTCATTGTAATTCTTAAGTAGGAAACAGTTTGAGTCAAACTTTGGGTGAAAGCCCCGTGGACTAGGAACATTTGGACCGAACCACGTTAAAATCTCTTGTGTTCTTTACTGCTTATGTTTCACTGTTTTTCGCAATTTCAACTGCAAAAACTATTTTAAACGTTAAAGAACTATCGTCTGTTGTACTTTAGTGTACGGTTGCAACTATTGCTAAGTGCAACTGGACACAATTACAAGTATTGCAGATACTAAGATCTTTCAACTTTGATGGAAATGATTGTAAGAATGTTCTAGGGTTTTCGATCTTTGAATACGAATCAATTTGGGAGTGAATGCCATTGTCCGGTGATTTTAAGGGACATATTAAAAGATATACAATGAACCAAACCATGTATTAGGACTAAATGAAATTAGTCTCAAATTTTGTATTGCACACCAAACACAATGTTTGATAACAGTTGCTAAATAAAGCTAATAATAATACGAGTTTTAGTAACAACCCATATTAAGGAGTATCGAAACCAAACACTCTCTATACTATACGAGTTTTAGTAACAACCCATATTAAGGAGTATCGAAACCAAACACTCTCTATACTATACGAGTTTTAGTAACAACCCATATTAAGGAGTATCAAAACCAAACACTCTCTATACTAAGGTAACACAAAGCAATACAATCCACATGCATGATCGTGTTCGTTTAATTATGAATATAAACCAAAACAATGAACTACGAACAAATTTTTTTTGCAAGCGATGAAACAGACCCTCAAAACATTGAAGAATCAGCCATTATTTTTTTCCATAACCTTTTTTTGCTTGTAACAACGATGACAAAAAATAACATTGTTGACTTGTCAATATTTGCTGGTTTGTATACAATCACTACAAGAAAACATAGCAATTGGATCCCTTTTTTATGCATGGAAAATTAAAATTCGATCCAAAATAAGCTGGATCAAATATTTTGGACCCATCCAAAGCAATTTCGATCCATAATGGGCCTGAATTAAAAAAATTCGATCCAAAAACATCCCGAATTGAATTAATTCGACCCAGCCCACAAGTCTGGGTCGAATATAAGTGATGCTGGCGTGGCATCACTTATTTTCGACGCAGCCTACATGGCTGCGTCGCAAATATGCCACGTTGGATTCTGTTGGGTCGAAATAATTCGACCCATAAGCCAAATGGGTCGAATTATTTCGACCCATTACTAAAAGGGGAAATTACCTCTTCTTCTCCATTGACAGAATAGAATTAACTGCTCTATAGCTTCCCGCGCCAAAGCTGCCAAACATTCTCGCGCCGCCGTGGACCACCCTCACGCCGCCGCCGTGGACCGTCGACCCATTACTAAAAGGGGAAATTACCCTCTTGCTTCCCCATTGACAGACGAGAACAGCCAAAGCTTCCCGCGCCAAAGCTTCCTGCGCCGCCGTGGACCACCCTCACGCGGCCGTGGATCGCCGATTCTTCTATCTAATACCGGTAATCAAATCCTCTCTTCACAAATAACACTTTGATATCCTTCAATTCGTTTTTCATCCCCTGATTTTCGTAGCCCTAATTTCGATATTTTTTCAATTTTGTTTTGTTTAAGTTATTTATTTACGCAATTGCAACTAACGTACGCCGCACCGTACGCCGCCGTGGACCGCCGCATCTTCAAACAAAAACAGGTAATCCAAAAGAGCTCCTTCAATTCGGTTTTTTTTTTTTTTTTAATCCTAGACTTTTGGACGATCGGATTCTGTGCTTGCTTCTAGTTTGTGAGGAAGATTCATCTGTGAAGATTGAGTAATTGAGTTACATAGGCTTCAGTTGGAATCAGAAGTATGTTGGTGATGGGGTTTTATTTTAGTTCTTTTTTTTTTTGATTAGTTATATTTTAGTTCTTAATCATATTTCTATCGACTCATACTTAAATTTAAGTAGTTGAAGTTGAGGTAAGATAAGATGCTCATTATTATAAGACCATAGCAGATTATTTGTATTTGTTAATAGAATCATTTATAAGTGTTGCGTTGATTTGAACTAAACTTTACGAAATGGAGTGCAGAGTGTTTTTATATTTGGCAAATGAGAGTGCAGAGTGTTTAAATGCTTGTTTTAGAAACTAACGTATAAACTCAGTTTTATGTATGTAAGCATGAGGCGCTGTTGTGAATTTTAATTATTTTGTAAGAGTATACTATTAACGGTAAAGATGCAAGTCAAGTGTCTTTTATTGCTATTGAAACATTTGAAGATATGTTTCACATATGTTTCAACTTCGCACTTTGGAATTTGGATTAACCTTTATTGTTTCAAATTAAAGGATTTCTGTTGGAAACTAAGTGTAATTAGGCAGTGAAGAAAAATTACTTTATGTCCTGCTCATTGATTAATAAGCTAAACACTTTGCGCACAGATTCTTATTTAGTTGTTTACTACACAGTAAAAGTACAAGACTTGAGTCTGAATCTCCATGAACACATACATTGTTGTTAATAATGATATTGCTTCTTTTGTGATATTAATTTTTGTTTTTTGTTGTTTATCGATTAACTAGATTTAATTATGTTGTTTTATGTTGGATTTTAGTTATTATTTAGCTATGTTCAGAAAAGATGTGCTCAAGATTATACTTTTCCTTTTAATTGATGTCATTTATTGAAATTTATTAGATGGCAAGTAGAGACGGTGGAGGATCTTCTAGGGGCAATAGGAGAAAGGACAAGGCACCAGCTACCACGAACGATGACGATGGTGGTGTTATGTTTGATATGCCGGATGATGATGAACCGCTTGATAGTTACGAGGACGCTTGGGCGTTTGTGGGTGGGGATATACCAGAGGACTATCCTATTCCAGTCGAGTGACCCCATGGCTCATCACATCCATCGAGTAGTTCCCATGCGGCGCCATCGTCGACTGGAGCGGGAGCAGCATCGACCTCTCATGGATCGACGGAGAATAAGAAAAAGTGTAAGAAAGTTATTACCCCTAACGGTGCGCTCAGACTCACCGTGTAAATCCCACACCATATAATGAGGTATGAACCCCCATTTGTACAAGTGCAAATGAAGGGTATCTCTTTTTGAAAATCTTACATTATTGCATTTTACACAGGGACAACGAACTCTACCGCGAAATAGATTACTACTTTGCGAGAATGCGAAATCGACAAAGTTTGACACACCAACCTCAAAGTGATGATTCAAGTTACCGCTTGCATCGAGCCTATCGTACATCCAACTACGATCACCATTGTCATCCATCGTACACTATTAGTTTTTTTGACTTTTTAATTAGGAAGAAGAAGTTATGAGTGATGAGAAGTAGTGAGTAATTTGATTGAGAAGTGGTTGCTTAAATAGAGGAAGAGTTGGAGGAATTTAGCAATTTTTATATTAGATGGATTGAATTTTTTCTATCCAAAGTAAAAATGCAATGGAATATTTGCATCCAAAATAATAATGAAAGGGATTTTTTCCATCCAAAGTAAAAATAAAAGGGAATATTTCCATCCAAAATAATAATGAAAGGGATTTTTTTCCATCCAAAGTAAAAATAAAAGGGAATTTTTCCATCCAAAATAAAAAGGAAAGGGATTTTGTTCCATTCAAAGTAAAAATGTAAGGGATTTTTTCCATCCAAAAAAAGTTTTGGAAACTTCATGTAATTATGTAAAATATGCAAAGATGCAAAAATAACTATAAAAAACATAAAAATTCCTTTTTTTTTCACACAATTATCATCACAACATTGAGTATGTGTGTTCTTTCAAATTTCGTGAAAAAATTAGTGACGAGCGACGTTAAAAAGTTTTTGGGGTAAAAAATGTAATTACAAAACATAGTGTCTAGGGGCAATTTTTTAAATACTTATATAAGATACATTGCAAATTTTCAATGCAAAATTATATACATTGGAATATTTCAATGCTATTGTATAAATTCGGACCCACAACAGCTTTGGATTGAAAATTTGGGACCCATAAATTGTTTGGATCGAAAATTTGTAACTCAAAATCTGTTTGGATCGAAAATTTGGGTCCCACAGTCTCTTTGGATCGAAAATTGGGGACCCAGTAGGCTTTTGGATCGCAATTTTGAGACTCATACAGTAAGTTAGGTACAAGACTTCTCCTATAAATACTCCCATCTTCTCACCATTCATTCCACAACTCATCCTTCTCTCTCTTCGAGAATTTCATTGTTAGTCTTGTAATTTTTGTAATTTATGTAATTTTAGTAATTTTATTTTGTGTATCAGAATAAATACATATTCTGTTATTAACGAAACGTAATTAGTTTTTTTTTTATTTTGTATTTTTTGCAAGTGTTTCTAATTATCATGCTTATCATAATAATATTTTAATTATATATGTATAATCACACAAAATTATTAATACGTATAGTTTAAATCATATACTAAAACATAAATTTCTATAAATAATAATTCAAATATGGCGGATTCCCGCCCCTTTTTTTTTAAAATTCAAATAATGGTGGATCGAATTATTGCGATGCTAAACATGATATGAATCGAATTAATTCAATTCTAAATACTGTTGGATCGAAAATATGCGACCCAGAATAGTCTGCATTGAAAAATTTCGATCCAGCATTTGAGCCACTCACCTGTCGTCACGCGTTCACTGTCTGTTTTTTGTGAAAAAGCAGTCTGGATCGAAATATTCGGACCCACAACAGTGATGAGTCAAAATTATGTGATCCATTCTCTTTATGGATCGAAATTTTCGGACCCACTTTATGAGTTGAATAATTTCGATTCAAGTTCTCTTGCATCACAATATTTCTATCCAATTGCACTTGGATCGAAATTTTTCGATCCATAATGTTCTGCGTCGAGACTATTAGGATCGAAATTTATTATCCAAATATTTCGATCCAATTGACCAAAAGGATCGAAATTTGGACCTTTTGGGTTGAAATTTTCAGTTCTTTTTGAGCTGTTTTCTTGTAGTGAATGGTTATATATAAGATGATATTATGGGTCGCAATTGGGCTATTTGAAGGTTGAAGTAATCTTCTAACTAACAGATTGCTACTTGGGCTAAAACCCTGAAGATTTATATATTATTTATATTTTTAATTTGGGCTACACATACATACATATATATGGCGAAAAATGACTCTGATTGTAGCATACCCCAATCCTTGGGGTGCCTACGCCCTTTACCATTTTGGGCATATGCCCACAGCCCATATATACTTTACGGGTTTTGTTATTTTTTTTAGTAATATATATTAATTAGTTTTAGGCTTTACCGATCTACAGTTGTGTCTAGCAAAAAAGAAGCCATAAGTGTGCCAAAGTACATGAGCAAAAAGAAATCATTTCCATACATTACAAACATATATTTATACAAAATGAATATTATAAATTATGCTATAATATTTTTAGATTTATTCATAATTATATAAAAGCATTATAAAACAAATCCATATATATATATATATATGTGTGTGGGTGGGTGGGTCGGTGTTTACATATGTAGAAACAAATATTTTCAAAACAAATGATATAAAAGAACATTCAGATAATTTAATTTTTAAACCGCATTAATTATTTAGGTATCAAATAGATACATTAATGAAGATTGAGTTTTTCTATCAATAAGGATCAATTCTGTTCTGCAGGGGGTTTTTGCTTATTTTTTAAAAACGCGAAGAGCCTTTTAAATTACTAGTTAAATTTTTGGGTAGTTTTTACAATTTATCTCATATTGCTTGGGAAACGGTCTTGGTTTATGTTTATCTATATTGGTCCCTCGATCTCCCTCTAATTTTTTTTATTTGGTCGGCAATAAAAATATTTATATTACGAAAAGAGTTCAGGTACAAGTAGTAGACCACAGAAACTCAAAACAAAAAGAGGAAAGAAATGCAAACCAACCACCGTTACAAACAATCTTCCTCTAATAACGCTTTTTATAGTTAAGTAAGAGGTTATTTAAATTCAAATAATTATCTTTTACCATTCGGAATTGATCTGATCTATTCACAATACAATTGGTGGCAGAAGTTTAAACTTTAATTGTTTCATTAAGGATTAATGTTGTTTGAATTGAAGGTTGTGGGCATATATATATATGAAAAGAGAAAATTAGGGTTTATATATGTAACAGAAAAAACAACATAAGTTTTTAAGATGATGTGAACAATGAGCTCTTAAATTAGATGAGAACTTGAATTTAACTTGTTTTTAGAACAACTTGTAAATTTAGGTATCTGGCAGCAGACACAGACACTACTAAATTACTAATAGCCCAAGTCTTTAAATAAAAAAATAGGTTGTAAGCTCAGCATTATATTATATATCATTAATTAAATTAAACAAAATTATGTCATTAATTAAACTAAATTTAGGAGTGCGGACGCAAGTAATCTTATATAATATCTTCATCACAATTGACCGTGAAATAAAAATTAATGCAATCATTGGCCTGTAAGAAATAAATATAACAGTGCCGGGTATATATACCTTTGTCACATACATATAATTAAGAGCGGGAATACATATTTCTGACTTTCATTAACTCAGTACGTAGCGTGTATATGTACGTAACAAATAAAAATATTTTCCAGCTAAAACGCGAGAAGAAAACAATTGTAGTATGGTGTACCGTCGACCGAGCATAATTATTCCGCTAATTAGGCTAGTATAGTGTTAATTATTTTCATCAAAGAATCTCTAGTCAACTCTCGAATTGTACGAACCATGCCCAATACAAAATGAGGTTATTTAATTTACAGCTCGCCATTGGTCTGGGATTCTTTGCCTATAAGTAGCCTTCTAATGATGCATCTTCCAACACAATAACAAAGCCATATAAATAAAGAGAAATTGAGAAAATAATCATGGCTACTTATAATGTTATATGTTTGCTAAGTCTTTTTGTATTTGTCCTTGTAATTGGTTCAGCTTGGAGTCTTCAAAACCATGTGTGTCCTTTTAATTACGAGTTCCATTCAGGTGATGGATTTTTCGATCTTGGAAATGCCGTTCTAATTCAACCTGACCTTCCAGCTAACAATTGGCCTTATGGTATGACCTATCCCGGATATCCTAATGGTCGTTGGTCCGATGGTCTTTTGGACATGGATTACGGAGGTATGTATATATACTTAATTACTTCATATATAGGGGGTGTCACGGCTATATACATATATATGTGTGTATATATGTCGTTACTTAGTTAAAATAGGACTATCTTTTTGCGGGTTACGTTATATGAAACTCACTGCATGCATGCATGCATGCACGTCAACATGATATATAATCTTTAGGTACTGCCTTCGGTTTTCCGACGGTTACGCCTTCTTTGAGCGCATGTGCCTCCACCAAGGCAGTCATCTTTTCTGTGGCCAGCAGTCCAGTACTTGATCGTAGCTTCTTCACTGAAAGGAACGTTACCCTTACATCATACGCCGTGCCTCTTAGCACTCAACTTGAGCAGTTCAAAACTCATCTGAAATCCATATGTTCAACGCCAGAAGGTTTTTCTACGATAAAAACTAATCCTACGAAACAAATTACCTCATCAATATATTTAGTGATATTTTTATGCATGTAACGTTTTGATTCTACAACACTGTTCTCATTTTGTTCAAATCAGAATGCTCGGCTATCATGGCAGACTCTCTATTCATATTTGGTGATGTTGAAGCTAATGACATCGGAATTCCGCTGACCCAAGGAAAATCCCTCAATGAAGTCAGCACTTATGTGCCATATGTTACCGAAGCTTCAATCAACGTTACAAGAGTAATAAAATTAACTTTTACAACTAATAAGTGATTATTAATGATTACTTCAACGAGGAAATTGCTCAATTGTTATTATGTTTGAATGTAGGAGTTAATTAAGATGGGCAGTAGACGAATTATTCACCCGGGAAATGCTCCCATTGGTTGCTTCCCTTATATTTTGACGCAATTAGCTAATAATCCTGCAGACTACGACCATGACGGTTGCTTGTATAAGGTTAATGATCTAATTCAGTACAAAAACAATCATCTCGCAACAGCTATTGACGGTTTGATAAAAGAGTTTCCTGATCTCTACATTCTTTATGCCGACTTATATGGTCCTTTCATAACAGTTCTGGAACAGTCCTTGGCGGGTATGTATTTTTTCATCGATCTTTTGTACCAATAAGAAAATATTTTGTGCATGTGACAATTTCATCTTCATTTATATATATTGTTGGATCTGATACAATAAATTCGTTTCAAATAAATGGCTTCAGTTGATCAATTCGAATAATTTGTTGTTGCATATATGATAGGTCCTAACAAAAACAAGACTCTAACAGCTTGTTGTGGAATTGGAGGAAAATATAATTATGATAGCGAAAGGGTTTGTGGAACCCCAGGAGTACCTGTTTGTGATGATCCACTACAATACCTACACTGGGATGGCGTGCACCTAACTCAAAATGCCCACTTACAGCTCAATACGATTCTCAAACAGGGTCCTTCTAATGGTCTTAACTGCTCAGCACCAGGGCCACCACCTGCATATAGTTCTATTTAAGTAAACTTATCAAGGTCCTAAAGTGTGCAACAAAGAAAGCAGGATGTATGAAATTGTTTTCTCAAGTATTTGATATTTTAAAATTACGTGTTCTCTAATATTTCTGTAATCGAAGGTAAATGAGCGTGATGCTCTGGGCCACTCCATCTTGTGTACTCGTAAGCTCATAAATCAACTTGTATGTGGATCTTTTATATTACAGACATAAATGTGTTGCATATGGCTTGTATTTGAATAATGACCAGTGTTGCTAGCAAGTTTAATTGATCACAACGGGAATCGAGCTCAGTTCTGTGAAGGTAGTATATAAATGCAGTCCTACTAATTTTTTCTAATATAAAATTGCTATTCTGTGAAGGTATAACCAAAGTGGAATCTATATATCTGAGAAGCCAGGATAGAATTTACATGTTGGTTTCCACAACTACAGGCAACGCAACTAAAGTAATAGATAGAAACAATTATAGTAACCGAGTTCTACTTCGTACCTATTTTTTAGTTTAGGATGGCCATTGACTATAGATCTTATCACCTCATACGCTATTTGCGATGTGCCAAATTTCTCTATTCCTTTTTTCTTCTGTCTTCACTCAATTAAATAATGACGTGTGACATGTATAAGCACACACATAAATTAACCCCCATAACAGTCACTCAAATTGATTCACTTAATCTATATAGAATTATGATTTCTTTTTTATTTTCGTTCCTCAAATAAACTTGCAAACAATTTATTTTCCGGCAAAATGAGCGAATCAATTTAATTGCTCTGCACTTTTTGAACTTCCTGCAACAACTATCTCTCCACTCTTTAAAAATTACCTGCTATTCATAAAAAAAAAAAAAAACCCTTACCTAATGCAGTGATTGTCTTTCTTGTAACTTTGTTCAAGAATACAATATTTCACAGGACGAATTATCAAAAATGCCCGCTAACTTTTGCCTTTAATCTTAAATGCCCGATTTTTCCAAACCTGCTGAAAATGCCTGACATCTTTTAAATTTTCTACTAAAAATACCCGAAATGAAATTTACATACAAAATCTTTTATTTTTTCTGAAAAATAATGCTAAAAATGATGCCCTGTATCTTTTAAAATTCTACCAAAAATGCCCGAATTTTAAAACGCGACTTTTTGATTCAGCAGCGCGACTCTTTGATTCGGATGCCACGTCGGATAAAAAGTTCGAATTTTTAAAATCGGGCATTTTTGTTAGAAAAATTAAAACCTAACGGGCATTTTCAACAGGTTCGGAAAAATCCGGCATTTAAGATTAAAGGCAAAAGTTAGCGGACATTTTTGACTATTCGTCCTATTTCACAATATCTATATATTTTTTAGGGGTAGCAATATGGTCCAACTAGTTGCACTACAAAAACGAATTTTGGCTAGGACCATTAGCTACGAATGGCATAGGCAATGGTGGTTTTGCCATTGGCTACGGAAAATCCGTAGCCCTTGGTCATTTGTTGGATTTTTTTTTTTTAAAATTAAAACTCACTGGCGACGGATATAACCCGTCGCCCTTAACCATTGGCGACGGGAACATCCGTAGCCATTTATCAAAGGCGGCGAGCATCCGTCACCCATACCAAAAAAAAAAATTAAAAAAAAATAATAATAATAATATATTGTAGCCGACGAGTTAGCCCGTCGCCCATTGTTAAAAAAATGTTAAAAATTTTTAAAACAATATATTACACCCGTCGTCCTTGGTCTGGGCGTCAATTTTGGCGCCTGGAGTAAGGGCGACGGGGCATTGGCTACAGGTGGCGCCCACCTTTTCGCAAAAAAAAATATAAATATGATTTTCAAAGACAATAAACAAACATTTGAGGAAAAAAATGTAATTAATCAAAAGTCGTAAAACAAACTCGATTCTATTTCTTCTTTCACCAAACACTTGTAAACTATTTATTAGTATGTTTTCACGAATTTCATAAAAAAAAATCAAAAGACAATAAACGAACTTTTAGGTAAAAAAATGTAATTAATTAAAGTCGTAAAACAAACCCGATTTCATTATTCTTTCACCAAACATTTCTAAACTATTTATTAGTATGCTCTCACGAATTTCATTAGAAACTTAATATCAAAAGACAATAAAAAAACTTTTGGTGAAAAAATATAATTAATCAAAAGTCGCAAAACAAGCCAGATTCCATTTCCTCTTTCACCAAACACTTCTAAACTATTTATTAGTATGTTTTCACAAATTTCATAAAAAAAAAATTCAAAAGACAACAAACAAACTTTTGGGAGAAAAAATGTAATTAATCGAAAGTCGTAAAACAAACACGATTTCATTTCTTCTTTTACCAAACACTTTTAAACTATTTATTAGTATGTTTTCACGAATCTCATAAAAAATATAATTTCACAAGACAATAAACGAACATTTGGGGAAAAATTGTAATTAATCGAAAATCATAAAACAAAACCCGATTCCATTTCTTCTTTCACTAAACACTTCTAAACTATTTATTGGTATGTTTTCACAAATTTCATAAAAAATATAGTTTCAAAAGACAATAAATAAACTTTTGGGCAAAAATGTAATTAATCGAAAGTCGTAAAACAAGCCTGATTCTATTTCTTCTTTCTCCAAACACTTCTAAACAATTTATTAGTGTGTTTTCATGAATTTCATAAAAAGAGTAAAATCAAAAGACAATAAACGAACTTTTGGGGAAAAATATAATTAATCAAAAGTCGTAAAACAAACTGGATTCCATTTCTTCTTTCACCAAGCACTTCTAAACTATTTATTAGTATGTTTTCACGAATTTCATAAAAAATAAAATTTCAAAAGGCAATAAACAAACTTTTGGGGGAAAAATAAAATTAATCAAAAATTAAATAAAAATACACACAAAATACTAAAAAAGATTAAAAAAAATGGAATACCGCTATAGGCTATGGAATATTCCGTAGGCAATGACTATTGGCAACGGATTGTTCCCTATATTGCCTAAGGATTATTCCGTAGCCAATAGTCTTGGTCTATTCTATAAGTACCTCAACCCTTACATTCACAAACATATTCCTACCTCTCTCTTATAGTTCATACCTTCCACCATAAGCCCTTCATATAATTTATATCACTCTATATTTAAATTAAGTCGACAGTTCATATATTTTCCAAGATTTCTATCCATCTTTAATAAAATTATATTTACTTCATTAACCACTTAATAATTCCTAAATAATATTAATATACAAATATTTATGCAATAAATATATCACATAATTAATCTTGTAATCATTAGTTAAATAGTTTAAATATATTTCATTATATATAATTCAATGCCTATTGGCTACGGAAAGTTCCGGCATTTTAGTCTTCCTTTTATTGGCTATGGAAGATATGTAGCAAATAGTCATTGGGTACGGCCACGCGTAGCCAATTACTATTGCCTACGAATGCTTTCACTACGGGCATTGGCTATGGAAAATGGGGTTTTTGGGTACGGATTTAATCCTAGCCAAAAACCATTTTTTCTTGTAGTGTTGAATCTAGTTGAGATACAAAAGGTTGAGTTGAGATAGGATTGAATTTATATTGGATCCACAAATATGGATCCTATATCAACTTTATCTCAATCTTAATCAACCTCAAATTTTTCTCAAACTAAGAAGAAACTTCTTAGGTTGAAATTCTCAACCCAATTTCAACTCAACCTAAACTTTTAAAATTGGTCAAATAGTAACATACCCCTAAAATTTTATAAAAATACATTATAATTTATAACCCCCAAAATTTACTAAAAACAAAAAAAAATCCATAATCGTAAAAAAAAACGTCTCGTTGAAAATAAAAAAAAAATAACATTTTCACCATCCAAAAGTTGGAATTTGGTCAAATGGCCATTTCTG
The DNA here is from genome assembly GCA_948329865.1 of Linaria vulgaris. Classification (NCBI taxonomy): domain Eukaryota; kingdom Viridiplantae; phylum Streptophyta; class Magnoliopsida; order Lamiales; family Plantaginaceae; genus Linaria; species Linaria vulgaris. The sequence goes on from OX415252.1 coordinate 17,369,005, forward strand.
CTTGAAATAATGGTATCACGTCTAAAGCGGACTATGCTGACAAAAAAATCCCGATAAAAATTAGAAAACGACGTTTTCACCCAAATGTTGGAATTTAGCAAAAAAAAAACGCCGCCGTAAGACTTTTGTCTTACATTTTACTCAAATGGTCGTTTTCTCTTGAAAACGTGGTATCACTTATCGAAAACAGATTCCGTTGACAAACAAAATCCCGATAAAAATAGTAATATGAAGTTTTCACTCTCCAAATATTGGAATTTGGCAAAAATCATGTCGTTGTAAGACTTTAGTCTTAGCTCAAATGGTCATTTTCGCTTGAAAAAGCGGTATCACTTGTCGAAAACGAACTCCGTTGACAAACAATATCCCGTTAAAAATAGAAAAACGACGTTCTTACCCTCCGAACGTTGAAATTTGGCAAAAATCACATCGGCGTAAGACTTAAGTCTTACGTAAGTCTTACGTTAACTCTTCAGTTATTGATAATATTATTTCTCACTATATACAATCTTAAATTTTTCTTTTGGACGAATTATCAAAAATGCCCGCTAACTTTTGCCTTTACTCTTAAATGTCCGTTATTTCCCAACATGCTAAAAATGCCCTGTATCTTTTAAAATTTCTACTAAAATGTCCGAAATGAAAAATAAGCACAAAAAAACTTATTTTGTCTGAAAAATAATGCTAAAAATGCCCTGTATCTTTTAAAATTCTACCAAAAATACCCGAATTTTAAAACACGACTTTTTGATTCAGCAGTGCGACTCTTTGATTCGGATGCCACGTCGGATAGAAAGTCTGAATTTTTTAAATCGGGCATTTTTGTTAGAAAATTTAAAACTTAACGGGCATTTTCAGCAGGTTTGGAAATAACGGGCATTTAAGATTAAAGGCAAAAGTTAGCGGGCATTTTTGATAATCCGTCCTTTTCTTTTTCATCTTTGATTGCAAGAGATTTTGATTTTTTACTAGGAAAATTATTTACGTACATGATTTTATTTGAGGAAAGAAAATTAAAAAATTTATAATGTAGATTAAATGAATGAATTTGAGTGGTTATTGTTTATTTTATTTTATTAACAAAGAAAGATTTTATTTCAAAAAAAAAATGGAATATAAGGTGTTCTCCAAGAAGGAGAAGATACATCAATGTGGAAGGAGAGTATACATCACAGAGGGGGATGTTACATCATTGACTTGCCCAACAAAGAGCTGAGAAATTTGACCACTCGTGAAATGAGTAAATAATGTCTTTATATATGGGCTCATACATACCACATAGCATTATATGATGGAGGAAAGAGAAAAGTGATTAGAAAATGGAAAGGGAGAAATTTCGTTCATTTGTGAAACCTTGGACATGATCTTATTATAAGCACAACTTATTAAAGAAAAAGGGCGCGTCGGGGGTGCCTTTGGCTGTTGTGGAGCCAAGCCCAACTAACTTTAGATTCATACATTTAAGGCACCAAAACTTTTTTTTTTTACCAAGTATGGCCCCAAACAAATCTTATATATTTTCTAAACTATCAACCCATTAAATTTATTCTGAAATTCTTTTAGATCTATATAAAATTAAGAATTTTATCTTTAAAAATAAGCATAATTGTAGTTTTAGCGTAATACTCAAAAATGATATAACCATTTATGTAGTTTTTTAAACATTAACAGTACATAATATATTATTTCATTAACACATGGTTATAATTATTTACCAGGTACTGAAGTTATATGTATATGTTATAGAGTTTATTATAAACCTCCGTATACTTTAAATCCTCAATGTAGAAAGATTGATAAACCTTTAAATGAAACCATTTTAATTGAAACTAATTTCAAAAAATCTAGAATTACTACTAGAAGAACTATTAAATGGGATGAAATCCAATTCCCAGAAAATTGGATAATTAATAAAGTTGTTCCTATTCAGCAACCAATCATGCATCATGATTCGTTTAATGTATTACAGACATCTGAAGGAACTGTTCAAATACAGTTTGAACAAGGAGAAAACCAGGTGTCAAAAACTGATTCTTTGAGATCTTATATTTCTCCTTTGGATTATATTGTGGAAACTCCTTCTGGAGCCTCTACCTCTAGAAGAAGAGTTAAAACCCCATATGATATCAAAAAACTATTTATTAATAGGGAAAATGTTGTTAATGGAATGTATGGCAATGTTCATAATATGGAAGACGCAGACCTCACTGCATCGGATATGAATTTTGATAATTAATGAATTTAAAATAAAAAATTGATTTTAGTCCTGGGTCTCCAGCCAGGCAAGAAATAAGTGGAGAATTCAAACATCCCTGATGGGAAGAATTCAGAAAATGGTTTTTCAGAAATTTCCCAAAAGAAGAAAAGGATTTTATACAAAATCAATTTTATAAATGTTGCGAAGAACAAAATACTAAATATTCTTTTGTTCCTTGGTTCATCCATACTTATGTTGAGTATTATATTTCAACTGTTGAAAGGAATTATCGTCTTTCAGATGGTCAAATGATCACTAGCACATACCCTCCATTACAAGCATGTTCTTTTAATAATACTAATATTCTTGCTTTTGCCAAGTTATTTGAAAGTGATACTTTACATGTAACCTTGGAACATATTAATGATATTATAAGACAAAATAATTATACTAACCTATGTATTAACATCATAGGTGAACAAATTAAAGTTTTTCTAAATAGATTTGATCAGGTCTTAAAGGCTATTAATGATATTAAAGACCCTAGAGTAGAAGATATTGCTTCTACTTCACAAGCTTCTACTTCACAAGAGGTTAAAACTGCTACTCCTACTATTCAACCACCCCCGGAAATTGTAGATTTTAAATTAAAATCGATGGGTGAGTATGAAAGAATTTTGAATGAAAAGCTTAAAGGATTAAAATTAAGTACTTTAAGTACGGATATAAAGAAAAATCAAGACGATGAGTCTGAGATTAATGATCAAATTGATAAAATAAAATGGGCTGATAGACCTACTCAAAGAATGTATTATTACAGGAGACCTTCTCCTATGGATACCTTACATGAGGAAAATGAATTTGTTATTAATAATTCTTATAGTGGTAAAAATATCTATGAGTGGAACATAGATGGAAATACGGATAAACACATTTATGATGTTGTCCATAGGATGCTCATGTATTCTACTATTTGTAAACAAAATAATAATACCGACAAAAAAATTGTTGAAATGATTATTGCTGGTTTTACTGGCCAACTTAAAGGTTGGTGGGATAATTATTTAACCCCAGTAGCCAAGGCTACTATTCTTAATACTGTGAAAATTGAGAATAATACTCAATATGAAAATGCAGTCTATACTTTGGTTGTTACTATTATTGAACATTTTACTGGTCGATATTCTGACAATAGTGAAATGATCCGTACTCTCTTGCAAAACCTTAGATGCAAGACATTGACTGATTTTAGATGGTATAAAGATACTTTCTTGAATCGTGTCATGGAGCTTCCTGAGTGTAATAGTTCTCATTGGAAGTCCAAATTTGTTGATGGTCTGCCCAGCCTTTTTGCTGAGAGAATTCGCAGAAATCTTAGAAAAGATCAAAGTTCTGTTCCTTATGATAGATATACTTATGGAAACCTTATAGGTACTTGTATTCAAGAAGGATTGGCTCTATGTAATGACATAAAGCTTAATCAACAAATTAAAAGACAGAACTTAATTGAAAGAAAACAATTAGGACAATTCTGTGATCAGTTTGGAATTGATACGCCTATAATTAATAAGCCTAGCTCTTCTAAGAGGGCAGGGCACAAGAGGGATGGTACATAACGTACCTATCGAAAAAAGAAATTCTCTGCTAAAAGAATAGAGAGAAATATTGACAGAAAAATCCAACGTAATACTAGGAAAAGAGATAATAAAAATCATATTGTTTGCCATAGATGTGGAAAAATTGGTCATTATGCTAATAGATGTTGGGTCAAGAAGAAATTAAATAGTCTTGACATGGATGACAAATTAAAAGAGTCTTTATCAAAGCTTTTATTAAATTCTGAGAGTGAAGAAACTTCTTATGATGAAGGAAGCTCAGAAGAAAATTTTAATACTGAGTTAAACTTAGAAGACTATACTTCTTCTGAACCTGAGGATTGTGATACCTGTCCTTTGGGTCTTCCTTGTGATAAAAAATCACCAGAAGGAAATGATGAGTATTATAAACTCTTATCTCAATTTCAAAATTCTGATATTAATGTTTTGACAAATGATATTCTTTTGGATATAATAAAAAACCTTACTAATAAAAATCTTAAAGTTAAATTGATTGAACATCTGACTCAGAATGAGCCAAGAACTTCTGAAGAATCTTTTGATAAAATACCAGAAGAGCCAATGGTTCCGAAAGGACCATATGCGATGTCTGAAGTTCAAAAACTTCTTAAAGACAGGAAGGTGAGTAGAGCTCCTACTTCTGCTCTTGATTTGCAGAATGAGGTTGATAACCTTAAAGAGGAGATTAAAAATCTCAAAAGAAGCACCAGAACTCTTGATATAAGAGTCTCTAAATTGGAAGATAATACTCCTTCCAAAGAAGAAGCTTCCACTTCTTCACATAATGAAATCAAGGATTTTAAAATATATAATGAAAACGAAGATTATTTATCTGTCATGGAAATTATAAAGTCTCAAAAATGGCATACTTAGACAACATTAATGATTGATAATTACTTTACAAAACATTTTGATGTATTACTTGACAGTGGTGCTGACTTAAATGTCATTCGAGAAGGTTTAATACCAACTAGATATTTTCAAAAAACTACACATGCATTATCTCATGCAGGAGGAAAGCCTCTACAAATTGAATATAAACTTTCAAAAGCTTATATTTGTAATAACAACACTTGTATTCCTACAAGCTTTTTACTTGCTAAGGATATTACTAACCAGATGGTTTTAGGAACTCCGTTCCTTACAAAGTTATTTCCCCTTGGAATTACTCATGAAGGTTTATCAGGCTCTTATGAAGGGCAAAAAGTTTTCTTTAAGTTTAAAAACAAACCCTATACGAGGTTTCTTCATGAAATGTTTGATTCTATCTTTTATAAAGAAAAGCAATTGGATTTCCTATAATATGAACTGGCTTCTCTCAATATTGAGAAGGATCTTCAAAATTCTAAATTACAGGATAAAATAAAAATATTAATAAGCGATTTTTCGATTACAATATGTAATGATCACCCGAATGCCTTTTGGGATAGAAAGAAACATATTATTTCTTTACCTTATGAAGAAGGTTTTGATGACTCTCAAATTAAAACCAAGGCAAGACCTTGCCAGATGAATAAAGAACATCTGGAGTTATGTAAAAAAGAAATTGATTCTCTTTTACAAAAGAAATTAATTAGCCCCTCACAGTCACCATGGTCGTGTACCGCTTTTTATGTTAATAAACATTCAGAACAAGAAAGAGGTGTTCCTCGTCTTGTTATAAATTATAAACCACTTAATAAAGCTTTAAAATGGATTAGGCATCCTATTCCTAACAAAAAGGATTTATTAGATAGATTATATGATTCTATCATATTTTCAAAATTTGATTTAAAATCAGAATATTGGCAGATCCAAATCAGCAAAGAGGATAGATATAAGACTGCTTTTAATGTTCCAATAGGACATTATGAATGGCATGTCATGCCTTTTGGTCTGAAGAATGCACCTTCAGAATTTCAACAAATCATGAATGATATTTTCACTCCTTATAGTGAGTTTATTATTGTCTACATTGATGACATTTTGGTATTTTCCAAATCCATTGAAATGCATTTTAAGCATTTACAAATTTTTAAACAAATAATCATAAGAAATGGCTTAGTCATATCCAAGCCTAAAATGTCCTTGTTTCAGTCCAAAGTTAGATTTCTTGGACATTTTATTGAAAAAGGTAGTATAATACCTATTAATAGAAGTATTGATTTCGCAGATAAATTTCCAGATGAAATTCGTGAAAAACCCCAATTGCAAAGGTTTTTAGGAAGTCTAAATTATATTTCCCCTTATTATAAAAATCTGACTCAAGATACGTCTATCTTATATGAAAGACTTAAAAAGAAACCATGTCCGTGGACAGAACAACATACTAAGGCTGTTAGAAAGATTAAAGAAAGAGTTAAATCTCTGTCTTGCTTGATGATTACTAATCCTAATTGGAAGACGGTCATTGATACTGATAGTTCAGAGATAGGATATGGAGGTATCCTTAAACAAATTAATCCTGATACTAAACAAGAAATTCTTGTGAGGTTCTATTATGGAAAATGGAACAATGCCCAGAAGAATTACCCTACTGTGGCAAAAGAAATTTTAGCTATAGTTAAATGCGTTTTAAAATTTCAAGAAGATTTATATAATCAACATTTTACTATTCAGACTGATTGCAAATCTGCAAAATTTATGTTTAATAAAGATTTTAAACATGATGTTTCAAAACAAATGTTTGCCAGGTGGCAGGCGCATCTTGCACCGTTTGATTTCGAGATTGCTTATAGGAAGGGAGAAGATAATAGTCTTCGAGATTTCTTAACTCGTGAATATCAATCATGCCATTACACAATTACTTAAAAACATTGGCAGAAGCCATCAGATTTTTACAAGATAATATCAAAAGATATGAGAGTAAAACTCTTGAGGAACTTTGGATCCATGATGAAGAAGTTCGAAGGGCTATTATAGAGCTACATAAATATGAGCTTATGAAAAATTGGATAATAGTCCAAAGGAAGTTTAATACAGCTTTCTTCCCAGCAGGCACATATAAGTCCAGAAAATTCTATGAATTACTCCTGGAACACACAAAATCTTGTGAAGTACAGCATTTTACATCAGGAGCACAAAAAGAAATTTTTAATTTCTCAAAGATTGTTATTAAGCAAGTCATACATGCTGAGGAATGGGGATCTTCTCCATATTTCGAGAAAGAATTCATACATTCTACCTCAAAAATCGTTTTCAAATTCAATTATTGGGATTATGTTGAAGCCTTTAATAAAGAGCTTTTGTATGAAAATAATAATCATAAGCACACATGGTTCATAAAGATGTGTGGAAAGATTTTTGAAAAAGACATACCAAATTGGTTTCTGAAATGGTGGAAATTCCACGGCACTTCAGTAAAAATTTTACCTGAAATTTTTAAGGAAAAATTTAAAATTTGGGTTGATATATCTCCGAAAATTCGGGAAAGACAGCAAAATATTGCATGTCCTGAAGGATTATCAGCCTTCTATTTTTTCTTGGAATTTTCAATTCCATGGATCTGGAGATGGTTTCCAGAAGTTGGTAGAGATGAGGATAATATTCCTTGTATTTGGGGTAAGAGTGCCTCGAAATTCTGGGATAAAATGCTCAAAATTAACCCTGAAACAAATCAACAAGAAGGAATGGAAACTATCCAACAAATGGAGGAAACAATTGTGACATATACAAAACTTGCTGATAGCCAGAAGAAAAAGGAAATAAATACTCCTTGGGACTTAATCAAAAGAAAAGTCCAATTTAAAGCAGGAAATCTTGACAAGAAATCTTGACAAGAAAAGCCTTGTCCAGGCTTATATTGATGAAATGGAAAAAGATTTAACCAGGGAATTGGAAGGACTCGACGAAGATTTTTCGATGAGCTCCAATCATGATGATGAATGTTGTAATCCAGAGTTACAGGATGCACAAGATCCTAATGAAGATCTTGAAATGGGCGATGTTTTTGGAATACTAAGATCCGTCGTCAACACAAACAGGAGAGGAAATTCCTCTAAATCAGAGTCAAATAAAACAATGGAGATGTGAGCTTCCAGAAGGTAATGAACGCCGTGACATCATGGCAAGGATGATTTAGTCAAATGACTTTTTGAACTATGTAATTTTTTTTTTGGTACTTAAAAAAAAAAAAAAAAATCTGAAAAACCCGTCTATGTTATTTTGTAATGTGTTTTGAAGTCCGGCCTTCTATAAAAGGCCATTTTCGTCTGTGTTTTAGGGCAGAATTTTCAGAGTCCCCTACTCTCTCTCTCTCTCTCTCTCTCTCTAATATTGTAGAATTTTCCTTTGTAATCGTCAGAACCTAGTCTGAATAAAAGCTTTTGGTGTGTAACTTGGAGTTTCAAGTAAGTTTTATTTTCCTGTTTTTACTTACTGTTTTTATTCTCCCGTAGCCTAATGGAAGGCTAAGTTCTTGTTATGTAATGGATTAAGTCTACTGTATGATTATTCTATGAAGATGGCAATGAATATTTATTCTATTCAAGATTAACTGAGATCTAATCTTGTCAATAACTATTAACAAGAAACGATTGTCATTACTGGGTTTGAACAAGAGACTGGCAGGTTTAGAAAAGTGGCATGTTCTGCAAAACCTTCACCCCTTTTTGGCCGTGTGTTGGAATTTTTGTGGGGATTTGGTTGTTGCTTTTGCCCTGTCTAGACCTCGACACACTCCAGTTCTAGAATATCTTCCCTTGTATCACAATCGTAACTTGCCAAACAGTTATGGACTTGAGTGGAAATCTGACATCTTAGGTAAAAAGTGGAAATCTTAATATATATATATATATATATATATATATTGTCCAGAAATTATGTCTGGAAATTATAAGAGTTAAATTCTATTACCGTATAGTCTATGTTTTACATGAAATATGGGTATATTCTACCAAATTTATGTATATCCATCTAGTCATTTTCAATAATATACTATGTTGCACGAGTATAAATTCGGCAATACGGATAAGTCAATACGATATTATCAAAAAATAGGTGACACAAGATACGTCTTTACAAATAATGGAATTTAAAAATTAACCATGAAAACACACGCAAGAAAAAAAATTGTAAGATTAAAAAAGTTATCATCCATCAAAAGAAAACATATATACAAATATGATTTACAATTCTCAAGTTAATAACAAATTAATTGAGTTGTATTTTACGTCATAAGTTACATTTTTACTTATAGCATACACTTAAAGAGAAAATGAAATCCATAATTAAGTTTAGTTCTTATTTTTTAATTTATAAAGAAAATTAAAGTTTTAATTTATAAGTATTAGTGTATTTAATTGAGGAAAACAAAGTATATAGATAGAAGCCTTGATTGTAGGAAAGATATGTATGAATTTCAAAACTTGTGGAAGATCCGTAAATCATATATAGATCTCAAAGAAATTTCAAAATAAATATTGACGAACCAGTTAAAAAAATAAAAGATTAATTAAATCTGAAAGAAATTTCAGAATAAATTTAATGGGTTGATAATTAAAATATATATAAGAGTAATTTATGGAGCCATATTTTTAGAAAAGAATAAAGTTTTGGGGCCTTAAATGTAGGAATTTTAAAGTTAGTGGGGCCTTAAATGTAGGAATTATAAAACTATACGGATTATGAATCTTCGATGGATTCTTGGTGGAAACATTAGTAGATGATGTAGTAGGTGACGTCATTTTTGGAAAGAAAAGTGAAATTAAGGTTCTCACAAAATGCAATTTCAAAAATTAACCAAATTCGCCCAATGCACAACAGAATATGATCGACAACATTGTTAGATCAATCAAATAACACAATGTAACAGTATAAATCATGATAAACGCAAAGAAATAGACTGTGATCGAAGAACAAATAAATCGCACAAAGAAACCCCTTTCTTACCCTGCAAAAGTACGGACAACTTACATTCTTGAACCAATAACCATCTTTAGGCCTCGGACCAACAAAGGGTAGTACAAGAATATTCATTTGTTGTCCATCGACTAATGCCTTTCGGTCTGATCTTATTAGGCCTTGACTCACACTCTGTGGACGAACCTTGCAGAAGAACCCTTAGGTTTTCAGGGCATTGAATGTCACCAATGTTTGCGTTATTCAAGCTGACATTCCTACTTCTGCTATGTCCACTGCCGCTCGCGTGGAGGATTCTGTCTTAAGGGAAATGCTCCCCTTCTGATGCATTTTTACATCCCACTGCTTCAACGGATCGATTAACCCCATTCTTCTTTGGCACAAGAGCGCTCGATGAGTGAGCTATTACGCATTCTTTCAAGGATGACTACTTCTAGACGAACCCTTGCAGCGGAATTTAGGATCGGATTAAACTAGCCAATGATACCATGCAAAATTAAGTCATCCTTATCTATCAAGGTTCAACAAAAACTTAACAAAAAATTAAATCAAATCGAAAACTAAATGATTGAACGTTCACTTCTTTGAATCCTTTCACAAGTTTGTAAAATCAGAAGGTGAATTGTGAAGGTGTGTGCGAAGCTATTTATAGCAACACTACAAGAAAAAACGGTCATTTGCAAATGTCCGGGCGGTCACGAATGACCCACTGGCAGTCTTAAAAACTCCATTTGCAACCGCATTGCCGTTGCAGATAAGGCCTGTTGGTGTCAATTCGTGACTGCCTAGCGGTTGCAAATGACAGTTTTTGCGACCACGAACCCGTCACCAATGACCTAAAGGTCGTTCAAGACTGCATGGCGATCACCAATGACCTACAAGTCATTCGATACTACATGGCGGTAAGGTCATTTGTGACCGTTAATAGCGAGGGGTGTTTTCGCTAGTCTCGAGATTACCTCCCCACCAGACTCTCTTGTCCCTTAAAGGCAACACAAGAAAAGCTTTTGGTTCGATGAAAACTTGGACTAAAAACAGTATGGTTAGAAGTAAAGAGTTATATAAGTAAGTAACTTATGATAAGAGAGGATACATGTGTTGCTTTCATGCGACTGGGCCCAATGCTGAGTCATGCTGCCTAAGTATCTTTCTGAGAACAAAGAATTAAGTCGGACATAGTTCATTATTAATATGTGCCCGCAGAGGATCTTAGTTGTTGTTATGCTAACTAGGGAGTTGTATGCATAGTTTTGGCCCTAAGGCTCAATTTTGACTAATCCAGAGGATGTTCGTCTCGTAGTCGAGGCTCGGGTAGTCGTAGTATTGACCTATGTTGGATAAATCATGTTTGGGCTTATTTGAGCAGCCTAACGGCGTAGCATTTCATCGTATCCATAGGCTCGGTTTCGGGCCTCGGGCAATTTGCACCACGAAGTGGTCAAATTTCGGGTCAAAGTTCTCGTACTTTAGTCCAATTATTGACATATGGATGTCTATGCAAAAGTAGAGGACACAATACTCTAGGTGTTTGTATAGACGTACTTTCGATTGACGTAAGACTAGTTGACGTGGAATCGGTTGATATGGTATCGCTTAACATGGATTTGATTGACGTGGAATTGATTGATGTGCCACGAATTGACGTGGAGTTGATTGACGTGCCATGAATTGACATGGAATTGATTGACATGCTTTCTCTTACTAGAATTCTAGAGAGAATTAAGAGCATCCAAGTTTTCAAGTGAGCTACCCCTCAAATGTTGAACCCCTTATATGAAGAAGTGGGTGGGTATTTATAGAAAATGAGGAAGGCATGGGTGGCCCTGCCCCACACACTCTAAAGTTTTGGAAAAGAAGGGGGACACCATATGATCAGTGCACCCTCGCCACACCGGAGCGGAGTCTGGGCAGCCCGGTGGTCAACATTCCATGTGGCACGTCGAGCTTGACTGACGTACCACTTGGCATATCAATTTGACAAACGTGTTGATCGACGTACTGCGTATCACGTCGATGATGTGGCACATTGGATTCACCCGCGATAGCCACGTCGGTGAAACTGACATGGCCAGACGCCGCACGACGAGCGGCGTCAGCTCGGTTGATGCGGATCTTACTACGGGATTGTGCCATTTTGTTTGGTCGCGTAAACTATATGTCGGCCGTTTTGCCATGGAGGACCTTTTTTTCGTGGACAATGGTCTTGAACCGAGGGTCGCATTGATTTGACATCTTGGTCGTATAGTCAGATTGGGAAGAAATTACCTTTCACCCTCTCTATTCGGAGTTATTCCAAAGGTGCCCGCGTATTTTTGGTGGGGTCGTAATTATAGCACACCATAAGTCCCCCAATTTGAGATGGGCTTGACTTTGTTTGAGCACATTTCAAACTTTTGAAAATAGTAAAGTAGGCTTAATTACCATGTCCAATTTGTCGGTATTCCACAAATATTATTTTTTTAGCCACTCTTGGTGATTAGCAAGAATTTAGGCCAATTTTGTAATTTTGCAAAAATATCCGAGTCGAGGCTTATAATGAAATATTTTTGGGCTAAGAATATCAACTCATCAATTCTTGGATGAATTGGACCTCTAGTATTGGGACTATGAAGTTCTTTTAAGTGATATGGGCCTTAAAGGGACTTTGGGCCCATTAGGGCAACCCTTAAAGTGGAAGAGTCTTCTATCTTGCCTCTTTTTCCCACTTTTAGAGAGAGAAAGTTAGGGAGAGGAGAGTTTGATTGCATGGACTTCAAATCATCTCCAAATTGAAAGGTAAGGTTACCCATGGACTTCCCATAATAATTCTTACATATTTTGAAGAAAATAAAGGTGGTGTCACGTGGCACCTTGGATGAGCTGACGTGGCCATGTGGCATGTTGATGATGTCATCCCCATCGGTCGTGACTGGCGTGATGACATCATGACACATTGGTTATAACCAACGTGGTGACGTCTTCACGTGTTAGCCGTCCGACTGACATGGTGTCGTCTCGAATCTCGTTTCGTTTATTTGAGAGTTCATTTGCGTTTGTATCGTGGGTTTTTCAGAAGTATCGAATTCACCTCACTTTGTTTGATTGTATGAACTTGTTGTCACTTTATAGAATTCTTACATTCTGTAGTCTTATGGATTTATTATGTGTACTTTTGCCCGGATTTATTATGTGTACTTTTGCCTGTATTCTGTAGTCTTAAGAATTTTTTGATAAGCATGTTGAGTCTTTTTCCAAGCATGAGTCGGATTGTGATTATGATTATGATGAGGCTAGCCCTTCTAGTAGTGAGATGGGGGAACCTTTAGTTGATGAGATTGGTTCATCGGATGATTTATATATTGAGGATGATGCCTCTCGTGAGTCCTCCTTGGGAGAAGGAGACCACGATGATAGTGACTACGAGGTTACTTCTCGTTTGAGACACCGGGAGGGCGAGGTGGTTGAGAGTGCTTGGGAGCACATTATCCTATTAGGGATGATGTTGTTGAGGGGGATGAGACATACAACGAGGGAAATGAGAGGCCCTTGTTTATATTTCAAACCCTCATAGCCATTGAGAACATAGGGCCAAAGCTTACGAGAAGGCAAATGGTGGACAGTTTGTGGGAAGAGTTTGACATATCGGTGGGTATGAGGTGATCATTCCTGGGAAGAATGATACAATGCATCTTTCTTCGAGGGGTTACATTACCATTTTTAGAGATTATCCAGCCACGGGGCTTAGATTCCCCGTAGTCCTTGAGGTTTAAGACAGCGATGGTTGGTTTAAACCCTGTTCAGTTTACCCTGAATGGACACGCAGCCAGCGTAGGCTTTGTAGCGGCGATGAAGACCAAGGGGTTCCATTGTAATATGGATGACTTTTGGTTTCAGTTATGTATGAACTTCAACCAAAAGGATGGCGCCAATTTAGGCTTTTGTTACTTGTTGGCTAGGACAAATTGTGCGTACCATGGTCAATATTGGAAACACAAGTTCCTCTACGTCAAAGAGAGTACTCATGGAGAGTTTGATTGCTTCAGTCGGGATTGGACCGACATTGATGATTGGCATGAGAGTCCTAGCGATGGAGAGGGTAGGAGGGAGAGGTTGGCAGCGCTTCATGCCAATCCCTTATATTATTTGACCATGAGTCATCCAGATGTACTGATAGCTAGTCGTGTTTCGCCAGTTGTGTGATGATCGTGCCCCACGAGCCATGCTCCGATCCGAGTTGGTTCAGTGGTGGCCAACCACTTTACCCAATCCAGACTAAAGCGTAACTCATATGAAGGGGTCTCACTTGTTCAGGATCAAAACCATACACATTTTATAACTTATATTTTGTTATATACAATGGAAGTCTTGATATTAGATAATGTGACTATTTTAATGGTTATGCGTTAGTGACAAAACATCAATATTCCAAAATCCACGCTTGAACAATTATTCACTCAGTTCATGGTGCCATGTTGATTTTATCCTGAGGAATGGACAGAGTAAACGAGGAATAAGTCTTTAATGACTTAGTGAGATTCATACAAAAGAACTGGTAATGCAAGAATTAATTGTGACCTACTGGATACATATCGGGAGTGATCTTACCAGTAGAAAGAGGTCAACTGGACAATTTGATGTAGCAATGGTACTGGAGTTTTCATAGAATAGTTAATGAACTAGTGCTTAACAATAAACAAATCCAGCCGTATGACTTCTACTATTCGACCTTATACCTCCCGATGAGGAGCGACCTTGCAAACAATCAAGAGACATTGTCGAGTACATGTCGATCTAGAACGCATGTTACAGCCAACTCCTGACTGCAAGTGGCGCCTAGATAGATGGGTATCAAGCGAAATTACTTAAACCGGCAGTCTTTACTGTCCAGCAATAAATCGACTCAATCCCTGGGCCCAACTTCCCAAAGGTGTCCCAATGGGTATAACAAATAAACAAGCAAGCTAGTACATCGGATAATATCCGTTGCTCTTTGCACAATTCAAGAACGAGCAGATGAGATTATAATATTGGAGAATTATCATGATTATGAATGGATATAATAAATAATAAATGATTGGATATGATTTAACAATGAGTAAGAAAATCATATTACGAGGTGAGATGACAAACAGGATTATGATGAAATATTGGTTGTTCGAGGTTTGGTAATTGAGTAGTGACTTTTCTGTCCAAGTTCCTCAGGGCCGGATGCCAAATGGGGCTAAAACAAATTAGAAATAGAACCTCACCTTAACTCATACGGGGAATCTTGATGGCGTTGATTAGTTCGTCAAACCTTTAACAAATTTAAATAATATTAATCAACTAAATTTATAATTCACCACAACAAATATTAGTACTTTTTCTTCATTCTCATGTAGGTGAAATTGAGAACATTCTTGTTAAGAATGCTAGCTACATTGTAAATCTTAGTAAGTAACACATAAGCTTAATTTATGTCGTTAAACAAAACATGAAAACTTAGATGATGAATTTAAAGAAAAACATATTACTTAACTAACTCTAGGAAACTCATTTTTTTAGTCTTTAATCAATTTCAAACTTTTAATAACCACACAGCAAATAAGTATCATACGAAATAACACCTTAAAAGGTATAACTTAGTCATTTATTACTTTATTTTACATAGTAAGTTTAAAAATGAATATACTTGTTTTATAACTTAAATATAAAGATATAAACATGAGAGGTTTATCAAAACATGTGATAAGTAATGATAAATAATTTTATTTGATGGTTAAGTCATGAAGTGGCAAGAATAATCTTGTAAGACTTATGAAAATAGTATGTTAAACATGATAAATTTACCATTTAAATGTTATAAATAAGATTACAAAAATGTCAATTCATGATTATAAATCATAATAATCTAATTATAATTAATACTATATAATGTTAAATTTATGTGTGTGATAAATTATGATGGCTATTAAACTTATAAATAAAAAAACAAAGGTTATGCCAAATAAACTTAAAAATCACCGCAGTTTTGGTTGTACCTTTAATCGGGCATCCAAATGAACTTGGTTTTCAAATATTTTTATGCTTTCTGGTTTCTAGCATCATGAAAGATGTGGGAATACAATATTTTGTGAAAACACAAAGGTTTGCTATCCTAAATAGTTCTTGCAACATAAGAGTTGCTATCAGATTTCCTGGCAGTAGTTTACGATTTATGAATTATGTCCTCCTATATCATATTATTTGTGAATGATGTCTTTCGATAAACGATAAAAGACACCAAGGAGAGCATTCAGTCGTTGGCCTTGATTAAAAAGGATTTTCTACAATTAGTTATGATTTTTCTAAGGTGCAGAATCGGCAATCCCTACGCAGTAAAAGTTTTGGCGTCTTTTTGGGTAGAAAATGGCAAAATGAAAATCTGAAAAAATATTTTCCGAACGAAATACAAAAAGGAACAACTTTTATTTATTCTTACTTTTTGCGGAATCGGACTATTTTGGGCTGTAAAAAATGGTGAAGAATGGTGAGTATTTATAGGCGAAAATAGAAGTTTAATCATACTTATTTATGTCCCACCTTGATTATTTTATAATAAATCACAAAAAACCTGAATTTAATCATTTTTTTATAGATGTCATGGCTTATCTCATCAAAAATATGTCATGTCTTACTTCATCAATTAGTTAATTGCATATCAAGTCCCTCAATTATTTATAATTAAAATTCAAATCGGTATAATTCGATTTCTTTGTTAGATACATATTTACTTATGTAATTTTTCTAGGTAATTCAACCAACTTGGTTAATATTTGAAATTGAAATATATATTTTAGGATTGGAGATCTATAAAAATAATAAAAGACTAACTTTTAAGTTTAGGGACCAAAATTCTAATTTCTCTAAACATTTAGGGTTAAAATATAAATTTTCAAAAGTTTAAGGCCAAAGTATAAATTTATTTTCTTCCTAATTTTTGGGCCGTTACAATTCCCACTCCTTAAAGGAATCTGATCCCTCGATTCTTACTTGAATTATTTTAAAGATAAAGTATTTATAACCGTTGTTTCGATTAATTTTATTCTTAAGGACTAACACTTAACACCATAAGAAGTTGTAGACCCATTTTATCGGAAGAAGAAAATTTAACTCTTAGGATTCTTGTCTAATAATAACCCAGAGTTTATTAATTTTTTTCTTATTAGCTTAATATAATTATGCAATTCAAGTTTTTTTGACGTTTCACACATTATTTTCAAATATTTTTATGCTTTCTGGTTTCTAGCATCATGAAAGATGTGGGAATCCAAAAACCACAAAGGTTTGCTATGCTAAATAGTTCTTGCAACATAAGAGTTGCTATCGAATTTACTGGCAGCAGTTTACGATTTATGAATTATATCCTCCTAGATCATATTATTTGTGAAAGATGTCTTTTGATAAAAGATAAAAGACACCAAGGAGAGCATTCGGCCGTTGGCCTTGATTAAAAATGATTTTTCTACAATTAGTTATGATTTTTCTAAGGTGCATAATCGGCAATCCCTACGCAGTAAAAGTTTTGGCGACTTTTTGGGTAGAAAATGGCAAAAAAAAATCTGAAAAATTATTTTCGAAGCGAAATACAAAAAGGAACAACTTTTATTTGTTCTTACTTTTTGCGGAATCGTGCTATTTTGGGCTGTAAATAATGGTGAAGAAGGGTGAGTATTTATAGGCGAAAATAGAAGTTTAATCATACTTATTTATGTCCCACCTTGATTATTTTATAATAAATCACAAAAAACTTGAATTTAATCATTTTGTTATAGTTGTCATGGCTTATCTCATCAAAAATATGTCATGTCTTACTTCATCAATTTGTTAATTGCATATCAAGTCCCTCAATTATTTATAATTAAAATCCAAATCGGTATAATTCGATTTCTTTGTTACATACATATTTACTTATGTAATTTTTCTAGGTAATTCAACCAACTTGGTTAATATTTGAAATTGAAATATATATTTTAGGATTGGAGACCTATAAAAATAATAAAAGACTAACTTTTAAGTTTAGGGACCAAAATTCTAATTTCTCTAAACATTTAGGGTTAAAATATAAATTTTCAAAAGTTTAAGGCCAAAGTATAAATTTATTTTCTTCCTAATTTTTGGGCCGTTACAATTCCCACTCCTTATAGGAATCCGATCCCTCGATTCTTACTTGAATTATTTTAAAGATAAAGTATTTATAACCGCTGTTTCGATTAATTTTATTCTTACGGACTAACATTTAACACCATAAGAAGTTGTAGACCCATTTTATCGGAAGAAGAAAATTTAACTCTTAGGATTCTTGTCTAATAATAACCGAGAGTTTATTAATTTTTTTCTTATTAGCTTAATATAATTATGCAATTCAAGTTTTTTTGACGTTTCACACATTATTTTCAAATATTTTTATGCTTTCTGGTTTCTAGCATCATGAAAGATGTGGGAATCCAAAAAACACAAAGGTTTCCTATGCTAAATAGTTCTTGCAACATAAGAGTTGCTATCGAATTTACTGGCAGCAGTTTACGATTTATGAATTATATCCTCCTAGATCATATTATTTGTGAAAGATGTCTTTTGATAAAAGATAAAAGACACCAAGGAGAGCATTCGGCCGTTGGCCTTGATTAAAAATGATTTTTCTACAATTAGTTATGATTTTTCTAAGGTGCATAATCGGCAATCCCTACGCAGTAAAAGTTTTGGCGACTTTTTGGGTAGAAAATGGCAAAAAAAAATCTGAAAAATTATTTTCCGAGCGAAATACAAAAAGGAACAACTTTTATTTGTTCTTACTTTTTGCGGAATCGTGCTATTTTGGGCTGTAAATAATGGTGAAGAAGGGTGAGTATTTATAGGCGAAAATAGAAGTTTAATCATACTTATTTATGTCCCACCTTGATTATTTTATAATAAATCACAAAAAACCTGAATTTAATCATTTTGTTATAGTTGTCATGGCTTATCTCATCAAAAATATGTCATGTCTTACTTCATCAATTTGTTAATTGCATATCAAGTCCCTCAATTATTTATAATTAAAATCCAAATCGGTATAATTCGATTTCTTTGTTACATATATATTTACTTATGTAATTTTTCTAGGTAATTCAACCAACTTGGTTAATATTTGAAATTAAAATATATATTTTAGGATTAGAGACCTATAAAAATAATAAAAGACTAACTTTTAAGTTTAGGGACTAAAGTTCTAATTTCTCTAAACGTTTAGGTTCAAAATAGAAATTTTCACAAGTTTAAGGCTAAAGTATAAATTTATTTTCTTCCTAATTTTTGGGCCGTTACAATTCCCACTCCTTAAAGGAATCTGATCCCTAGATTTTTACTTGAATTATTTTAAAGATTAAGTATTTATAACCGCTGTTTCGATTAAT
Source organism: Linaria vulgaris (assembly GCA_948329865.1). NCBI lineage: Eukaryota > Viridiplantae > Streptophyta > Magnoliopsida > Lamiales > Plantaginaceae > Linaria > Linaria vulgaris. The sequence continues at coordinate 17,388,048 of OX415252.1, forward strand.
TTTATTCTTAAGGACTAACACTTTACACCATAAGAAGTTGTAGACCCATTTTATCGGAAGAAGAAAATTAAACTCTTAGGATTCTTGTCTAATAATAACCAAGAGTTTATTAGTTTTTTTTATTAGCTTAATATAATTATGCAATTCAAGTTTTTTTGACGTTTCACACATTATAACAACTATATAGGTAAAAGAAGACTAATCAAATAAATGTCTTATTATCCAAGATGCAATATTTCAATTGAACATACATAATAGTAGTAAACTCATACCAAGAGCAAGAAATTGGAAAGGTATTGCGAATCCTAAAAATACAATAGTAAATTCAAATGATGTTTCTTCATCATTTAAAAGAAAAATAAAAATAAAATTAACAAAGATTACAACAAGAATTACTTGAACCAAATGATCCATTTTTAGTAGAGAGAAGTTAGATGAAGATGAGTGTGTGTTTTGTAGTATAAAAATGATGTATTTATAAAAGGAGATATGGCCATTATAGCCGTTTATAACCGTTGGGAGATTTGTTTTTATGGTATGATGATTGGAACGAAAATTAAGATTAGAAGTATGTGACTTATTTGTGAAAGATATGTTAGTTAAAAGTTTTAACTAACGAGCATAATATAGAGTAATAAAAAAATCTTAAATATTTTTAAAATTTTGAGTACCAAAACTTTTAAGCCAATTTTCTTTTTGTTGATAAATCATGCTAATTAATATTTTATGTTTGTTAAAAAAATAACTACCACAAGGAACACGAGTAATTTAATTATAACATAACATAGAAGTTTTTGTGATTTATTATTATTATTGTTGATATTGTTATTATTTTGAAAATTTTGTATTCAAATGAATAATCTGGATACTTAGACAAAACACATGAGGAAAGTAAGGCATCATAATTTTTAAGATGCACGTATTTTAAGAATTATGCAAATATTTAGTTTTTTTAGTACAAACAAAACTTAGACTGTCTTATCTATACACACACACACACACACACACACACACATATATATATATATATATATATATTATTTTTAATAGGCACAAATAATAGATGATGGGGTACAACGATATGAATGCGTTTTTGTAGATTGGTAAATATGATATCATCAAAGATGGATTGCAGGGGAAGTTATTCATAATGATGGATTGTTGGAGACGTTATTTAATTAATTATTACCTTTGAAGGTGTTGTATTATTATTGTTTCAAAAGCTTCCTCGTTACGCTTACTATGTTTTCTTATAAATAGCGATTTTATGATATCAAAGATTACACATTGACACATACCACGTTATCAGGAAAAAAAGAATTGAGATGGAAAAATCTTCAACTAGACAAATAAAATTCATTTGTGTCTTTTGTGAGTGTAGTATAGGAAAAGATAAAGAGTTTATGGAGGTAGCAAGTAGTTTGGAAAACATATTGGCTGCGAGAAAGATTATGTTGGTGTATGGTGGAGGAAGTTTAGAGTTAATGGGGTGTCTTGCGACTAGTGCATTTTCAAATAAGGGTAGTGTGTTAGGGATCATACCAAAAGCCTTAGCTGACATGAATTCCGATGGTCCAATCTTATGGGAGGAGGTTATAGTACCTAACATGCATGAAAGAATAGCTAATATGTTGTATAATTCTGATGCTTTTATTGCATTACCTGGGGGTTAGGAACACTGGAAAAAATTTTCTGCAAAGCTTCATGGCACAGTTAAACATGCACCAAAAACCTATAGGGCTTTACAATGTCAATGGTTTCTATGATGGATTGTTGTCTTGTCTTTTCTAGATCATTACGTGGAGCAAGAGTTTATGAAGTCGATGGCTCGTGAAATTTTCATCTTTGCACATACTGCAAATGAATTGATTGACAAACGTAAAGCATATGTACCAAAGGTAGATCCTATATTGTCACAAATTCAATGGCAGACAAATATTGACAATAGCCGTGGTAAGAAACATGCTTTAGATGTAGATACGACACTCCGATTGTAACTCTTTTGTGTTGATCAGTGTTTAATATAAGAATATATGTTTTAATCTATATGAATATTTTAGTGAAATATCTTTGACTGATTAATATTTGTCCAAATATTTTAACCAATGGCTCTGATACCATACTGTGACGACTGCGCCCCGCAAACCATGCTCTGATTCGAGTTGGTTCATTGGTGGCCAGCCACTTTACCCAATCCAGACTAAAGCGCAACTCATAGGAAGAGGTCTCACTTGTTCAAGATCAAAACCATATACGTTTTATAAATTATATTTTGATATATACAGCGGAATTCTGGGTATTACAAATAATGTTATTATTTAAATGGTTATGCACTAGTGACAGCGAGATAAATTGAACAAGCCCTTTCTCAACGCATTTCTTTAGACAAAGGCTTTGTTTTTTTCAGTTCCTCCACCACCGCGAACCCCAGTTAAATGCACGCTTGAACAATTATTCACTTGGTCCATCTGCCATGTTGATTTTATCCTGAGGAATGGACAGAAGAAACGAGTAATAAATCTTTAATGACCTAGTAATATTCATATTAAGGAACTGATAATGCAAGAATTAAGTGTGACCTACTGGATACATTTCGGGAGTGATCTTACTGTTAAAAAAATGTCAACTAGACAATTTGATGTAGCAATGGTACTGGAGTTTTCATAGAATAGTTAATGAACTTGTGTTTAACAATAAACAAATCCAGCCTTATGACTCCTACTATTCTACCTTATACCTCCCGACGAGGAGCGACCTCGCAAACAATCAAGAGACATTCTCGAGTACATGTCAATCCAGCACGCAGGTTACAGCCAACTCCTGACTACAAGCGGGGCCTAGATAGATGGGTATCAAGCGAAACTACTTAAACCGACAGTCTTTAATGTCTGGCAGTAACTCGACTCAATCCATGGGCCCAACTTCCCAAAGGCGTCCCAATGGGCATAACAAATAAACAAATAAGCTAGTAAACCGAATAATATTCGTTGCCCCTTGAGGTGAACATAGTTCGTTGTTCTTTGCACAATTCAAGAACCAACAGATGAGATTATAATATTGGAGAATTATTATGATTATGAATAGATATGATGAATAATAAATGATTGGATATGATTTAACGATGAGTAAGAAAATTATATTATGAGATGAGATGCCAAACATGATGATGATAAAATATTGGTTGTTCGAGGTTTGGTAATGGAGTAGTGACTTTTCTATACAAGTTTTTTAGGGCCGGAAGCCAAACGGGGCTAGAACAAATCAGAAATTGAACATCACCTTAACTCGTACGGGGAACCTTGATGCCGTTGATTAGTTCATCAAACCTTTAACAAATTTAAATAATATTAATCAACTGAATCTATAATTCACCACAACAAATATTAGTAATTTTTCTTCAATTCTCATGTTGGTGAAATTGAGAACATTCTTGTTAAGAATGCTAGTTACAATTTTAATCTTAGTGAATAACACATAAGCTTAATTTATGTCATTACACAAAACATGAAAATCTTAGATGATGAATTTAAAGAAAAACATATTACTTAACTAACTCTAGGAAACTCATTTTTTTAGTCTTTAATCAATTTCAAACTTTTAATAACCACACAGCAAATAAGTATCATACGAAATAATAACTTAAAATGTATAAATTCGTCATTTATTACTTTATTTTACATAGTAAGTTTAAAAATACATATAGTTGTTTTATAACTTAAATATAAAGATATAAACATGAGAGGTTTATCAAAACATGTGATAAGGGATGATAAATAATCTTATTTGATGGTTAGGTCATGAAGTGGCAAGAATAATATTGTAAGACTTATGAAAATAGTATGTTAAACATGATAAATCTACCATTTAAATGCTATAAATAAGATCACAAAATGTCAATTCATGATTATAAATCATAATAATCTAATTATAGTTAATACTATATAATGTTAAATTTATGTGTGTGATAAATACATTGAATTATGATGGCGATTAAACTTACAAATTAAGAAAACAAATGTTGTGCCAAATAAACTGAAAAATCACCGTAATTTTCGTTTTACCTTTGATCGGACCTCCAAATGAAAGTGGTTTTAAATCTTTTTATGCTTTATGGTTTCTAGCATCATGAGAGATATTGGAATCAAAGATTTTGTGAAAACATAAAGGTTTTCTATGCTAAATAATTCTTGCAACATAAGAATTGTTATCGGATTTCCTGGCAGCAGTTTATGATTTATGGATTATGCCCTCCTCGATCATATTATTTGAGAAAGATGCCTACATACAAAAGATAGAAGACACCAAAGAGAGTATTCAACAGTTGGCCTTGATCAAAGAATTTTTCTACTATTAGTTATGATTTTTCTAAGGTGCAGAATCAGCATTCCTTGAGCAGTAAAATTTTTGGCCTATTTCTGGATAGAAAATGGCAAGATAAAAATCTTGAATAATTATTTTCTGAACTAAAACACAAAGGAAAAATTGTTATTTCTTCTTACTTTTGCGAAATCGGATTATTTTGGGCTGTAAAAAATGGTGAAGAAGAGTGAGTATTTATAGGCGAAAATAGTAGTTTAATCATACTCATTTAGGTCTCAATTTTATTATTTTATAATAATTCACAAACAATCTGAATTTAATCATGCTCTTAAGGATGTCATGGCTTACCTCATCAAAAATATGTCATGGCTTACTTCATCAATTGGTTAATTGCATATCAAGTCCCTCAATAATTTATAATTAAAATTCAAACAGGTATAATTAGATTTCTTTGTTACATACATATTTACTTATGTAATTTTTCTAGGTAATTCAATCATCTTGGTTAATATTTGAAATTGAAATATATATTTAAGGATTAGAGACCTATAAAAATAATAAAAAACTAACTTTTAAATTTATGGACTAAAATGCAAATTTTTCTAAACATTTAGGGTCAAAATAGAAATTTTCAAAAGTTTAAGGCTTAAATATAAATTTATTTTCTTCCTAATTTTTGGGGAGTTACACGTTGAGTACATCGAGACTGAGACTTTGGGTATAATTTTTTATTTTTGCATCTATGTGCTATACAATTACTTTTTCATGCCTGTAGAGTTGTATTTAGCATTCTTGGTATTGAGTTCTAATCTGGTCTCTCTTTGTCATTTGTACTCGACATGGTGAGAGCTAGATCCGAGATGATGCACAGGACTTCTACACGGAACCTACTGACGGCTTCCTTTGCATCTTCCCGTGGTAGAGGTAGAGGAGATCGCAGTGGACGCATCTCCTATATGACCTCAGACAAGTTTCCGTGGAGGCTAGGAGCTCTCATGTTACGAAGCAAGATTCACTTGGTAGTTCTCCCCTAAGAGATGAGGAGATGGTTCCCCTTCGTAATGCGGATCCACCCATTGTGATTAATATTGATGATGAGGCCTGAAAGCCAATGGAGATAGGGGGATTACCACCTAGACCCGTGGTTGATCTATATAGCGGAGGGAGTGCTCCACGTGAGCCTCGCCGTGATATTGAGTTGTACTCCACTTGGTACCGACCTGCAGTATTGGCTGAGGGGGTGGCAAAAGACGCGCGCGCCAAACTAGCGAGTTTACATCTGAGTGATATTCCGCCAGAGGTTCTCAATAGGAGGAGAAGAGACCCTTATTCGTGTCGCACTGCCCATAGCCAGGCCGATCTTTCCTTCAGTTCTAGTGACAATGTGTTTATGAGCACTAATGTGAGCTTTGGTGGGTCGATCACCGACTCATACTCTTGGCATAGGGTGAAAGGAATGCTTCCCTTGTATAGTGACACGGAGTTTCTATTCGCGGTCAGAGATCATGAGGGATTGCGACGTTCACTAAGCCAGTCAACCGTAGCGGTAAGTTTTTTATTTCCCATTTTTTAGTATCTTTTTTGCGTTGTCGCCACGTGGCACGCTAACTTCACATGTGATGGACACGTCGGTTTGACCGATTTGGTCGGGCATCGCACCACGAGCGGCGTCAGCTCGATTGGCTCGTACTAGGGGGTCGTGCCCTTTTGCTTGGCCGAGTAAATTATATGTCGTGCGTTTTATCGTGGCTGACCATTTTCTCGTGGTTAATGGTCTTGACCTAAGGGTTGCATTGATTTGACATCTTGGTTGTAAAGTTGAATTGGGAGGAAATTGCCTTTCGCCCCCTCTATTCCGAGTTATTCTAAAGGTGATCGCGTATTTTTGGTGGTGTTGTCATTATGGCACACCAGCTACCTTTGGGTCATTTGCTACCCTTGGGCAGTAGCAAATAATATTTATTAGAATATAAAAAAATTGTAATAATCTCGTAATTACCAGAATATTATTATTTTTATGGTAAAAATTACGTATGGATAGTAGAGCAAACAAAAAAATAGGAGTAAAACAAAGAAAAGAATTATAAAACAAATGAAATTTTGAGGAAAAGAACAAAAGAAAAAAGTAAAGAGAAGAATATGAATAAAAATGAAATGAAATGAAAAGAGATGAAGACAAAATAAATAAAATGAAAGTTAAGAGTTTTTAGATTTAGGAAAAAAAAAGAAGAGAAAGTAAAGGTGTTGGGATTTTTTTGGAGAGTATAATTTTTGTATTTTGAAAATTAGAGTGAAAGAGTGGTGGGTATATATAGAATATTTAGTGAATATTTTGAATTTTTGAAAAAAAAATGGATTTCTCCCCAAATCAGGGCCTTTTGCTACCGTCTGGCGGTAGCAAAATATTCAATTTTTTCGCCAAATGAAGGGTCTTTTGCAACCGCATGGCAGCCGAAAAAGACCCCAATCCAGACATTGCGACCGTTGGGCAGTCGCAAAAGTCTCCCAATCAAGACTTTGTGACCACTTGGCGGTCACAAATGGCATGAACATTATATGCTACTGTCGGGCGGTAGCAAAATACCCTCTTTTGAGACCCTCTTTTTGCTACCGCCCGGCGGTGGCATATAATATTCAAGTTTCTTCGTTTGTAATTTTTTAGCACGATCTTGATGTGTTTGTAATTTTTAACAAAAATCTCATTATTATATGTGAATTGAAGTAATAAATGATTGGAACACTAGTAATTGAACTATTAAACTAGTTGATTATATGTGATTTAGTGAGTTATTAACGGTTGAACTATTTTATGTTCTACAACTAATTGTTATACCTAGTAGTCATAATTGCCCTATGTGATTGTCCTTTATGTTACAAATTTAAGTTTAGAAATCATTATGATGTTAAATTAATAGATCATCTAAATCATCATGTATATATATATATATATGTATGTAGGCATTACGTTCGTTGTTATTAAAATTTAATTAGAAGCTTCATTATGGACCGTCCCCTTTAAATAATGCTTGATTTTGCAATGAAACCTCTGGATTTGGGTTATTTTAACTTATTAGTACATATTATTTTTGTAATTAACAGTAATACAAACAACACGCCTTTAATAATCATCCGAGATGCATGAATTTAAAACATGAATATTATTAGCAATCGTTCGGCGATAGCAATTGACCATTAATTGCAACCACCCGGCGATTGCAAAACCCTTTGACGACCGTCCAACGGTTGCCACTAGCCAATGGCTAGTGGCATTTGCAACCGTCCAGCGGTGGCTTATGGAATTCCAATCCCCCCGCCTTATAAATAGCCCCCCAATTCACTTACACGATTCATTCCAATCTTCACAAATTCTTAATGTACCCACATTTTTTTAGTAGCTCAAATTTCTATTTCCCTACGATAATTTGTTATTATGGTAGTTAACGTTAACTTTTTTATTAGGTTGTTGACATATATTGTCGTAAATATATTGAGGGTACTCGTAGTGGAAACAACATTCTTGAGGATTGTTTTTATCACGCTTCAACAAGTTGATATTTACTTCGAAACTTTCGTTGTGCATGATGATAGATACCATGTTTATCAAGTTTTAAATTGATAATTGTAATCATTTGCTTTTTATTCTACAACTTAGATACATAATTGATTATCACGCTATTAGATCTTGGATGTATGATACATTTGATAGCAATAGTAATTTGCAAGATAGCTTTGTGGTTAGGGTTCACACGTTCATAGAATACGCTTCTCAACAAATGGACTTCTTAGATCTAGGAAAACGTATTAGGTACCCATGCATGAAGCGCAAGAATTCCAAGTTTTTTTATCAATACATAGTATGCGATCATCATTATAAGTCGGAATTTACGTATGGATATTTCGGTTGCGTTTTGCATGGGAAATTTTGCCTAGGACATCTACATCGTATTTAGCCGATTCTCCTTACCCATCACACGTTGATATTCACAATAACCAATTTTGTACCGATGATTCACTTAGGAAAATGGTCGTGGATGCATATGGTGGTCGATTTGTTGAGGAAGAGGTGCGTAACGAGGATTCTGAAATTGTGGATCGGGTTGATACGTTGTTGTTGTTAACTTAACACTGGAGTGTTAACAACAGATTGGTAAATTGCTAACTCAGCGATATTACTTTAGCAACAGACCAGAGTAATAGTGCAGCGGAATAAACAAACACCAAGTTTTAAGAAGTGAATATAAGATTTTATTAACTTCAGAGCCGTAGGCAAAATAACCTGTTAAGGTTTTAACAACAGTCGATCTCTCCATTCTCAAGCTCCTCACTCTCAATAATATAACTAAGCAAAGCACACAAGAATTGCTTCGACTATCTCTAAAAGCTCCTCACTCTTAGATCTATTCTCACAACTCACAAACTTTGGTAAAGCAAGACAACACTCAACAACTGTAAATTAATCTCTCGGATTGATTGGCTCTTGTCTTGTGTTTGTCTTGATGTACTTCACACCTATATATAGGTTCTTGACTTGGACTCCAAGGTGTGTTGTACACGGTTGGTAATTCTCCTTGTTTCCTTCTCGAACTTCTCTTCCTTGTTCTCTCAGTCCTTCTTGAATAATAGTTCCTTCGTTAGTGATCTAACTAAGGATAGACTCCTTCTTCAAATCAGGACTTCAACTTGGAAAGCTTTTCCTAGTTGCACTCGAACTCTTCTTTCCTTGTAGAGTGGTTTTCTTAATTAAGGAAACTTTGAGCGTCCAACCTATGACAAGTTTGTTTCCTGAATAATAATCAAAGACAATCACAATTGTGGAAATTAATTAGTTAAATGAATAAGGCAAAACAATAATAATAAATATAAACAAGATTGTAAATCGGATTCTGCTTCAGCAATGTTACTCTAACAGTGACTTCTTAGTGTTAATCTAACATTGCCAGAATACCTGCACTTTCAATCTCCCCCTTTTTGCCTTAATCACAAAACCTAAGAACCTGTTCTAATCAGATCAAATTATTCAGACAAACTTCACTATCTTCAACAATGGAAAACTAAGTACACTCCCCCTGAATATCAGAAGGGACCAACTCAATGTTATTCTAACAGTGGTACTTTCAATGTTGTCATAACATCCATCTTTGCCAATGTTGAACTAATATTGAGTCCAGACCGAAGTTCTAACATTGAACATCTCAATGTTAACTTAACATCAGAGAATAGTTAACACCTGCAAAACAGAGTTAGTACATTGTAACCACAGTTCAAATAGCATAAGCAGAAACACTAAGTACCAGTAGAAAAGTACTTAATTACAGACCATACTTAGTAGCAAGGAACACACTCCTTGATGAACCAGGAAAATGCAAAGAAAATAGAATTGTTCATACTGCCATCGAAAACAGAAAATTAAAAGAACTCATAAATTTTTGAATTTGATCTACTCTCCCCTTTTATGTGAGGAAGGCAGATCCTTCGAATGCTTCTTGAGGTTGTCAATCTTCTGCAACCTCACTTGCTTGTCTGCTATCTCTCTTTGGGTATCTTTATACTCTCTGTCAAGCCAAACCAGAGTCTCCTCCACAAATGCATCAGCAATGACAGAACAACTATCACCACTTGCAACTGGAACAGAAAAGGCAGCAAATTTGATAGTCTTCTTCTTCTTTTTCCTTCTTGGGCCAGCTTCTGCATTGGGATTTCAGGGCAAAATCTTGGATTCTGACTTGAGTGAAGTAGCTCCTGGTGATGATTATCTTGGCCTTGTTCTTGATCCAGCCTTCTGTCTTCTTGGTCTTGAAGCCTTGCTTCACAAGAATGCTGGATATCAGAGAGGGATATGGAATGATTCCCTTTGCCTTTGTTGTGACCTTCCTCATGTGCATGAGAACTCTCTCCCCTATGTTCACACTTAGCCCATTCTCCAGTTTGTAAACCAACTTTGCAAATTCTTTAGTCATAACAGTGGTGTTGGAAGAAGGCAGCCAGTTGTAGGTAGAGAGCTTGTGAAGTACAACACTTAAGGATGTCAGCTTTGTAGTTGGAAAACTATCATTCCACTTCCTTGTGAGTCCACCACTGAGGTCAGTAATCACCTCATCCATGCTAGGATCATTAGTCTCCTCAGGATCAGGACGTTCCCAAGCTTCATTAATCACAGAGGGGCTAATGTCATAGACATTCATCCTTACCCAAGCTTTACCAAACTTGGGAGAGCCCTGGTGGCACACCCACTGAGAGAGGTTCGTGTAGAACTCTCTGATCACATCACGGACATATGATGACTGGTTCATCACAGAGCCCAACACACCCCTAGATTGAAGCAACTCAAATAACCTATTTTCCTTGAACATCTCTTCATCAATGTTCCTCTCCATGTGAATAACCCTGACTTGATAAGCCTCCCACTGTTCTTCTGCCTCAGCAGACACATAAAATCCAGAATAGGGCTTTTTGGGGTACTTCTCATCAAGCACATCAAAATACTCATCACTACCTGATGTTAGAGTAACATCAGCATGATCATCACCTACCAGTTGGTCTTCTTCCTCCACTTCCTCATCTTCCTCTTCCTCCTTATCATCTTCTTCATGTTTTTCTTCTTCTGACTCAGACTCAGAAGTTTCAACAACCACCTGCTTCCCCTTTCTTTTCTTAGCAACGGTAGCTAAGGCAGAGAGAGTCATGCTCTCTTCTTCTTCTCTCTCAACCTCTTCAGGTTGATTGTCACCCTCATCATCAACATCTTGGTTACCCTCAGTAGTAACCTCCTCAGCCACAGTCTCCTCAACCTGATCATCTTCCTCAGGAAGAGTATCCATCTCAACAGCAGCAGCATGCTCAACAGCATTAGCCTCAGACGGCTCCGCATTCACCTCTAGGTTTTCACCTTCATCAGTAACAACCACAGACTCATCCCCACCATTACCCTCAGGGACCTCATGCAAACCTCAGACTCACCCACAACAACAACATGGGCCTCTTTCTCCCCCTCAATACCAATTTCAGCAGTAATATCTTGAATAGGGTTAGCCATCATTACCTCGTTTTCATCGTTGGTGGGAGTGGAGGTTCGCTCAGCAGTTTTTGATGTTTAACCAACATCACCCTTTGCGGATTTCTTGCCCTTGCGCCGTTGATAGGTAGATTTCCTCTTAGGTGCGGCGATGGCGACGACTTCAGTGGTTGCTCTTCAGGTACTGCGGCATACTGGTTGCTCAATCTGCTCAGAAGCATCAACAAGAGCCTCAATGGAAGACTTGCGTGCCATTGTTAGAGTAATTTAGAGAAGAAAATAAGAAACTTGATTTGAAGAGAATGTTGTTTGCACAAGAGTTTTGAATGCGTAAACAGTAAGAAGAGATTAGGGCAAATTATAGAGATAATCAGTTGAAGAATAGTGATAGAGGTGTTGTAACATGTTACCAAAATAATCGGAACATTGTCACACGATCATACCTATGTTTACCTTACCACGTGTCAGTGTTAGATTAACATGTAAGCAGAGCAGTCTCCAAACCTGGAAACTTATAAGTTACAATGTTACCATGTTGAACTAACATTGGCAGGTTAACATCAGGGGGGAAGTTGTAGGTGCAGGGCTTCATCCAAAGCAACATCATGTGAGAGCATGAGATATTCCTATATACTGATCTGAAACCGCAACGAAGTACATAGGTACAAAGACATAGTTTAAGATCATCAGTATGAATAAGTAACACATCAGACAGAAAAACACAGAGTGGATGTACATATCCAGGGAAAAGATGTTCCCAAGCATAGAAGATCCCAAAACATAGCGTTTTACCTGTAGTTGGTGACCCACGAAGTATGCCTCAACGCATGATTCCTAGGATTACTACTCCCTCTAAGCCCAAACCGACATAAGGAAATAATGCAAAACTATAATGAATGCAACTATGTTAGATCAACATTGGGTGATGGTAACCAAGTATACACAGCTGTACTGACTAGGATCAGGACATATCAATTTATCTTTTACAATATCATGAACTCTTTTGAACAAAAACTAGTGAATGTTAAAGGATAGTTTCACCATTGAATGAGGGCAGCACAAGACTCCACACACCCCAACAACTTAACCATCAGCTACAGATTAGGCAAGTACAAATGAACTAAATGAAGACAATACATTTGTCATATACTTCTCCACCCCAACTCCTCATGTATACTTGTTTACCAACCTGTTTACAAGAGAAATAACAAGTGAACAATGCTATTGAATGCAAGCAGTCGAAACTTCAAAACACCCTAGTAGTAAGGATCACTATCAAGCATAACCTTGGCCATAGATAAAAACACAAAAATAAGCACAACTGAATGACAATGAAGCTCTCAACATCATGTACCCCGACTTCTCTTCATGCTCTGTATAACCTAACATGGATAAGTCACAACTGAATAACATCAGAGTAGTGAGCTCTGTGTACCCCAGCTTCTCTCAGATGTTAGGTTAACATTCACAAAATAACAACAGAGTTCTTACTTTACAAAACTATTGTTATGTATGTACATGTCCACTAGTCAACTCAGCTATTTATACAGATTAACCACACAACCCAACAGAATCTATAACAAAGAAGTAATATGCAAGAAAGAAGAATGCAAAAAAGAAACATAAAAGAATTACAGATACACCACAACCAATAACCAGTGTTAGACAGTGGTGTTATGTCAACACTGGTGTACTAACATCTCTAGACAATGTACATGCCAAGAGAATTCCTCAAACTGGAGAACCTCTCAGTATCTAAGGGTTTAGTAAACATATCAGCAAGCTGGTTATTAGTTTCAATGTGTTCAATGTCAATGAGGTTATCTTCTACCATATCTCTCAGAAAGGGATGCCTTATATCAATATGTTTAGTTCTAGAGTGTTGCACAGGGTTCTTAGAGATGCTTATAGCACTAAGATTATCACAGAACACAAGTCAGGTATCACTGTCTAACCCATAATCCAGTAGCATGTGTTTAAGCCTTACTAACTGAGTGACACAGCTGCCTGCTGCTATGTATTCATATTCTACAGTGGAAAGTGACACACAATTTTGCTTTCTACTGTACCATGAGACCATGTTGTTCCCTAGATAAAAACATCCTCCACTTATAGACTTTCTATCATCAGTGTCACCTGCCTAGTCTGAGTCACTGAAACCTACAAGATTTGTGTTAGTGTCATAAGAGTACCAGATTCCAAGGGCCAAAGTGCCAGATATATCTCTAAGGATTCTCTTCACAGCAATCAGATGTGACTGCTTTGGACATGCCTGGTACCTAGCATACACACAATGTTGGATCAACATCTGCACCAGTAACATCCCTGGATATCTTCACTGATGAAGACATGGGAGTCTTGCAAGGCTTTGAATCTGCCAATTCAAACATTTTCACCAAATTCTTTGCATACTTTTCCTGACTTAGAAATATCCCATTACATGTTTGTTTTACTTGGAGACCAAGGAAGAAATTTAATTCTCCTATCATACTCATCTCAAACTGCATTGTCATTGATTCAACAAATTTTTCTAAAATATAGTTGTTAGTTGAGCCAAAAACAATGTCATCCACATATATTTGAGCTATACAGACATGAGAATATTTCTTCAAAACAAACAGTGTCCTATCTCCTTCACCTCTAACAAAGCCAAGACTTAGGGAATTATGTAAGTCTTTCATACCATGCTCTAGGTGCTTGTTTAAGTCCATACAGGGCTTTTTCAAGCTTATACACATGGTTGGGGTACTTAGGATCTGTGAATCCCTTAGGTTGTTCAACATATACTTCTTTATCAATTAGCCCATTCAGGAACGCACCCTTTACATCCATTTGGTATAGTTTTATCTTAAGACAGCATGTTATGGCTAGAAGTAACCTAATAGATTCAATCCTATCAACTGCCCTTGAGCAACTAGTCTAGCTTTGTTTCTAACTATGACCCCTTCCTCATTACTCTTGATTTTGAATATCCACTTTGTGCATATTACATTAGCATTAGGTGGTCTAGGCACCAGTTTCCAGACATTGTTCTTACTAAATTGTAATAGTTCATCCTGCATGGCATTAATCCAAAAGTTATCAAGGAGGGCTTCATTCACATTCTTAGGTTCTATGGAGGAGACAAAACAAGAGGCATTATCAACAGTACAAGTGAAGTTCATACAGACACACAGTTTTACCATATCTCTATAATCAAGTCTTTCTCTGTTGCGTGTCCTTACCCGTTCAGTGAGTTCACCTATTACATGGGATGCTGGATGATCTTTCTGAATCCTAGCTGGGGGATCCATTCTAGGTTCAGAGGCGACTTCATGTTCTGAGTTAGAGTCCTCTGCTATTAGTCTAACATCAGATATCGCTGGTGTTAGTCTAACATCGTTCCCTGACTCCTGTTCATTGTTTCCAGCTTCCAGTTCCAATGTTGGTGTAACATTGTCACGAGTAACATTCTCGGTTTCCACTGTTGGTTCAACATTGGGAACTGAGATGTCATCAGTACCAGTATCAAGAGAGAACTCATCAAACACAACATTCATTGATTCCTGAATTGTCTTCAATCTAAGATTGTAGACTCTAAAGGAATTACTATTGGCAGAGTATCTTACAAAGATGCATTTTTCACTTTTAGGATCAAATTTACTCAGATAATCCCTGTCATGAAGCAGATAACAATCACATCCAAATTCATGAAAATATGCAATATTTGGTTTCAAACCCTTCAAGAGTTCATAAGGAGTCATATTAGTTCCAGGTCTAAGATACACCCTGTTACTAATGTGACAAGCAGTATTTAAAGCTTCAGCCTAGAGTCTTTTGGATAAATCTTTAGCATTGAGCACAACTCTGGCCATCTCTTGAAGAGTCATGTTCTTTCCCTCAGCAATCCCATTCTGCTGAGGAGCCTTAAGCGCTGAGTATTCATGGAAAATACCTTTAGCATTGCAGTAGTTATCAAAACTAGCATTTTCAAATTCTTTATCATGACCAGACCTAATTTTAGTCACAGTGGAGCCATATAAGTTTTTAATACTAGCACAAAGAATTTTGAACTGATCAAAAGCTTCTGACTTTTCTTTAAGAAATTTTACCCAAGTGCATCTAGAGAAGTCATCAATAATCACAAAGGCATATTTCTTACCACTGAGACTACTTACCTCAATTGGACCCATTAAGTCCATGTGCAACAATTCAAAATACCTACTAGATCTATGATTAGCATTATGTACATGTAGGGGTGTATGAACAGCTCTGGTTTGCTTACACTTGAGGCAATCACCACACACAAGCTTACCTGGACAAGACATCTTAGGTAAGCCTCCTACAACATCAACTTTCTGCAGTTTCTCAAGGTTTCTGTAGTGAACATGTCCAAGTTTCCTATGCCATATAGAAGCCTCATCTATTTTGGCATGGAAACACTCTGCTTCCTCTTGGGCTAGGTAGCAGTTATCATTGGATCTAGTACCTATCATAAGAAGAACATTATCACTATTATAAACATCACAAGAAACTCTGTCAAATGTAACCAGTAAGTCATCATCACACAGCTGACTGATACTGATTAGATTTGCCTTTAACCCATCTACCAATAACACATTCTTCAGGGGTGGGAACCCATCAACATTTAGTATCCCCTTGCCAATGATCTTTCCATTGGTGCCACCTCCATAGGTCACTGGAAACTGTTCCAACACTTAAAGGAATCATTTGCTTAAGATTCTCCTTGTTGCATGTCATGTTTCTTGAGCATCCACTGTGGAAGTACCACTTACCTGAAAGGTTAGAGTACACAACAGAGAAAACAACATTGCATACAATTTTAATCTTAGGGGTTTTAGCTTTTTCTACCCAAGTCCTACTTTTCTGTCCTACACCTAATGTTGGTCTAACATCAGAATCTGTTGTTGTTTTAACATTGGGCACAGAAGCTGTTTTCTTACCACATTCTTTTATGAATTTTCCACAGAATGGTTTAATGTGGCCTGGTTGAAAACAGTACTGACAGATAAAAGTGGGTTTGCTTTTTACAGTGTTGATGGTACCAGAACTCATATTACCAGATTCTTTAACAAAGCTTGTAGTTAAATAGGCAGAGTTACCATTAGGAGAGGAACGTTTCTCAACAAATCCCAGACCACGTGTACATGTATTACTCATGTTTAGTACCTCATCAAGTTTAGAAGTACCTCTATTCCATTTGGCTATGATATGTGAATCATTTTTTAGTTTCTCCTTTACCTCTTTCAGCTCAGCTTCAGCTTTGTCAAGATCTCTTTCAGTAGAGTTTCAACATGTTCTTCAAACATTCAAAGTCATGCTTCAGTGCTTTGTTACTCTTTATGAGTTTGACATTCTCTCTCTCAAGTCTGAGAAAATAGATCGTTTAGGATTTCCTCCTGGGACAGTTCTTCTTCATTGAAGTACTCTTCTTCTAGATCAACTGAGCCATAAAAACAATCGAAGTTAGTATCATCACAATCAGAGAGCACATCATAGATACCATGTGTATCATTGTTGTTCCAGTCTCCAAAGAAGATTCCCGGCTTTGCTGTTGGTTCTCCAATGTTAGAGTAACATTGAGAATTTTGGCAGTTTCTGGAGTCTTCTCCTAACGAGGTAATCCGAGTGCAAAGCGCACCAGTGTTGATTTCCTCTGTTCTGCATCATTGAAGTCATCTACACACACCCAATGAGAATTCCCTCTTGTTCTGAGGATGTTAGCACATTCATGTTTAAAGTGACCATACCCCTTACATTCATAGCACTGGACATCCTTCAATTTCTCAGCATCTTGAGGCGTGCTCTTAGATGCCATGTACTTTACAAATTTTGGGGGCAATTTCTTATAACCAAGGGCAGTATTACCAGTTTTTTTTTCTTTATTTTTATCTTTGTAGCCTAATTTACTAAATTTCCTGGTAATGTTTCCATAGTTAGAAGAGATCAACTCATATTCATCCTCATCACTTCCTGTAGAATCTGAGCTAGTTCCTAGTAAGGCTAAAGCAAGTTGTTTGCTGGACTTTTTTAGGAATTCTGGTTCAAACTCTTTTAAAGTGTTCATTAATGTTTGGAAGTCCATGTTGGCAAGATCTTTAGACTCATTCATAGCAATTCTTTTGATAGTGAACTTATAAGATAATGTTCTAAAAGCTTTATAGACCATGGTTTGATTTGGGATGGTAAAACCTAAGTTTTGACACTGATTAGAGATATCGAGAAGTTTCTCAAAATAACTATCAAAGCTTTCATCCTCACTCATCTCTATCTTCTCAAAGTCCCTCAAAAGTTTTCTATATTTAGAGTCCCTCACAGCCACATCACCCTCACAACGTAGTTCAAGAACTTCCCATGCAGTTTTAGCAGTTGTACAAATTTGAATAAGTTTGAACATATGGTTACCTACCCAGCTAAAAATAGCATGGAGAGCCTTTTGATTGAACTTGTAGAGAGCAATCTCATTGGCTGTCCATTGTCCTCTTGGCTTAGGTACCAGATCAGCATCTCCATCTCTAGGTAGGTAAGGGATGGTGTAGCCTTCTAGTACTGCGTCCCAAGCTCTCAGGTCGATGGATTTGATGTGGACTCTGAGTCTGATCTTTCAATAGGTATAGTTGTTGGGACCCTCCAATATTGGAAATCTGCTGGTATTGGGGTTGGAGTTGTCCATCTTGTCGTATCAACGCCAAACACCGGTTAAGTTGGTGCTTGGCTCTGATACCAATTGAAATTATGGATCGGGTTGATACATTGTTGTTGTTAACTTAACACTGAAGTGTTAACATCATATTGCTATGTTGTTAACTCAGCGATGTTACTTTAACAACAGACCAGAGTAATAGTGCAGCGGAATAAACAAACACCAAGTTTTAAGAAGTGAATATAAGATTATTTTAACTTCCGAGCCGTAGGCAAAATAACGTGTTAAGGTTTTAACAAAAGTCGTTCTCTCAATTTTCAAGCTCCAAACCCTCAAATTAATCGAACTAAGCAAAGCACACAAGAATTACTTCGACTATCTCTAAAAGCTCCTCACTCTTAGATCTATTCTCACAACTCACAAACTTTGCTAAAGCAAGACAACAGTTAACAACTGTAAATTAATTTTTCGGATTGATTGGCTCTTGTTTTGTGTTTGTCTTGATGTACTTCACACCTATATATAGGTTCTTGACTTGAACTCCAAGGTGTGTTGTACACGGTTGGTAATTCTCCTTGTTTCCTTCTGGAACTTCTCTTCCTTGTTCTCTCAGTCCTTCTTGAATAATAGTTCCTTCGTTAGTGATCTAACAAAGGATAGACTCCTTCTTCAAATCAGGACTTCAACTTGGAAATCTTTTCCTAGTTGCACTCGAACTCTTCTTTCCTTGTAGAGCGGTTTGCTTAATTAAGGAAACTTTCCTTCTTGCAAACTTTGAGCGTCCAACCTATGACAAGTTTGTTTCCTGAATAATAATCAAAGACAATCACAATTGTGGAACTTAATATGTTAAATGAACAAGGCAAAACAACATTAATAAATATAAACAAGATTGTAAATCGGATTCTGCTTCAGCAATGTTACTCTAACATTGACTTCTCAATGTTAATCTTAACATTGCCAGAATACCTACACTCTCAGATTCAAAGCCTGATGCGAGAGCATTCTATGACTTCATGCATCTAGGACAGGTGGAGATGCATTCTAAGAAGAATAAAAAGTGTCATACAGTGGATTGCGGAGTGGTTGAAGGAAAAGACCATGCACAAGAGGGGCAATATCGATTCTAATAAGTTTTTAAAGTTGTCTAAAGATAGTATGGCCTCAAAGATAGAGAATTTGTTACCTAAAGACACAAAAGGGATGCATAAGATGTTGGAAACCGTGGGTTAGGGTACGAGAAGATCAATGTTTGTCAAAATCAGTGTTTCTTGTTCTACGAATTGGTAGCGAGTGAATACTTCAAAAATGTCTGATATACGGGGAGGATAGATAAGAGTTTGGTAGGAAGTCGAAGGTTGCGAGGAAGAAATTATGGTGCATTATACTATAGGTATTGCAAAGCATATGACTTGGCATTTGAGGTGTTGAGAGGCAAATGATCGAATGATTCACCCAGCTTTAGGCTTGGCATGGTGCCACTTTTACCAAACACACCTAAGTTTTATAGTAGAGCTAAGGAACGTACGACTAGGTTTGTGTATGGATGGATTCACACCGTTTGGAGCATCTTAAAGGAATTACTCATGTTGGAATGTGTTTGTCACCTCGTATAACTTTCCTCTCGATCTTTTCATGAGGCATGAATTTATATTTTTTAGCCTTATCATTTTCATTCCACACATCCCGGAAAGGACTTGATGTATTTCTGAGACCACTGATTGACGAGCTATGCCTTATAGAGTAATGGTTTGTAGATGTATGACAACTCTAGAAATGATAACTTTCAATTATGAGTGGCCCTGATGTGGACAATCAGCGATTTTCTAGCATACAATATGTTGTCCCCATGGAGTACGCACCAGAAGTTAGGGCTGGGTTCGGGTAGGGTTTTTACCCTACCCGGTACCCGACCAAAATTTAGGGTGCCCGAATGAAATCGGGTACCCTAACTTTCGGGTACCCCAAACTTCGGGTTTGGGGTACCCGAATGTTATCCAGTGGCCAAAAAATGGCCACTGGACGGTCGAGTGCCCGGTACCCGACCGGGTCGGGTACCCCAAACCTCGGGTTTGGGGTATCCGAAAACTGTCCAGGAGCCAATTTTTTTGGCTCCTGGACTGATGCCTTCAGCCTTCCCCTGTTTTCAATTCGTTTTTGCCTCGTTCGTTCCTGTAAGTCATCACTCATCAATAATTCGCAAAAAAAACATTCAATTTAATCCAAAACAACGAGCAATTTAATCAAAAACAACGAGCAATCAATCCAAAATTACGAGCAATTTAATCCAAAACAACGAGCAATTTAATCCAAAACAACGAGCAATCAATCCAAAATTACGAGCAATTTAAACCAAAACAACGAGCAATTTAATACAAAACAACGAACAATCAATCCAAACAACGAAAATCAATCCAAAACAACGCAAATCAATCCAAACCAGTGAGCAATCTTACAAATTCAAACAACATCATCAACAAACCAACATAAAAATTGTTCATTCGTCATCGACACGACGACACCTAACTCTCCCAAGAAGTTTCACTCTTCATCATTGTAGGATTAAGAATCAAAGCATCTTTACCCAAATCGTTAAATTTTACAATAACAATTAAAGAAAATCATTAGTATTACAAAATAAGTAAAATCAAGAGTATATATATACTAATATTAAATATACATATCAAATTTACAAATTGAATTAAAGAACAATAAGAAAATGATATTACCTTCATCCCATTTCTCCACCTCGTACAAATTCTCTTCCACGTTCAAAGGCACATAATCTTCGCGAAGCCAGTCTTGAGCACAAATTAGTTCTTGTACCGTCTTGGTAGACAACGAACTCCTAAATGCATCTAGCACAAGCCCTCCCGTGCTAAATGCCGCCTCAGAAGCTACTGTCGAGACCGGAACCGCTAGAATGTCACGAGCCATCTTGAAAAGGATTGGATATTGATGGCTTTCTACTTTCCACCATCCCAAGATATCAAAATGCTCAAATGTTTATCGACAACGTTTTCCTTGTAGGAATTTGCCACATTGGACATGCATCTGCCATGAAAATCCGGAACCTCCTCTTTTCTACAGTCTTAAATGGCATCTCATCAATGATAATCATCTTGCAAAAGCTTTCCGTGACCGTCTCCTGCTCAAAATGACAATTCAATAGGCTACCCTTACGACTCCCTCTTGGTGGCTGAAAGCTTAGACGTTGTTGATTAGTTTCAACTTCGTCTGGCTTCAATTTGCAATTCATGTGGTGAGTTATCAAACTAGATATACCATGTAATGCAGAATCGGCAGCCAAAGTTCCTTTACAATATCTACAAGTCGCCTTATTTTCTTTCTCTTCTGTGCAGTACCACGGTTTAAAATGGTCCCAAACTTTGGCCCTTTTTCCCAATAGCCTTCCTCCTCACAAGTCTCATCTCTTCCGTGACTTTACTCCAATCATGACAACTATCACTGGTGTCACTCCACCATTTTCCTTCATCATCAACCTCAATGTTGTCCGGATTTTCCTACCTCTCGGCAACATCGCTATCGTAAGAATCATCATAATCTTGATTGAAAATAGAATGTGAAGATCGAACCTCTTCATCGTCGATAGATATTGACGAGTTTGGATTATTTTTAGGAGTTTTCCTCGCACTCTCGTCCATTACTCGCTTCCCCTTAACTTTGGCACTCAAGCGTTTTGTTTTTGAACTTGGACGTGCAACTTCTTTTCCTTTCCTTTTTGAAGATGCAACTTGTTTTCCCTTCGAATTTGAAGGAGCCATCACCTATATAAAATTATAAATTAAGAAAATGACTTAGTTACAAGTTACAACATTCATATGAAATTAATTTCAAGTTTCAACATTCATTTAACACAATAATAATTCATATCAAATTATCATTTAAACTTTAAAGTATATCAATTTATCAAATGACAAACTTCATTAACAAAATGCCCAAATAATTAGTCATATACTCATTGTTTCATATAACACATTACACACTTCATTAATTCACAAGTCACATTTCAATATTTTTTCTAACAAAATGCTCAAAACCTACCATTTCAATAATCAATACTTCGTTACCGAAATGGCCAAATTCTTCTAATCTAACAAAATGCTCAAATTCATTAATCCTAACTAATCTAATCAAGTCTAATTGAGTTACCATATACTCAATTACTCATAGTCTATATAACACACTTCATTAATTCACAAATCACATTTCAATACTATTTCTAACAAAATGCTCAAAACCTTCAATTTCATACTTCAATTTCAATACTTCCTTACCAAAATGCCCAAATTCTTCTAATTTAAAAAAATGCCCAAATTCATTAACCCTAACTAATCTAATTAAGTCTAATTTAGTTACCATACAACTCAGCCTAATTGAGTCACCATACATATCATATAACACAATACATACAAATTAAAAGATTAATTTTGAGTTTGGCTTTTACCACTTTTTCGATTTTTCGATTTTGAGAGGGAGAGAGAGCTTGGGACAGTCGTGCGTTGCTTGAGAGAGGGAGAGCTTGGCTCGCTGCCGGTGTGTGTGGTTGTCGTCGCCGGTGTGTGAGGTTGGGTCGCCGCCGGTGCTTCGTACGTGTGTGTGTTTGTTTTGAAATAAGAAAGAAAAAGTGAAGTAGTGAATAGTGAGAAAGTCAGCACTAAGCGGAAAGAGTGGCAAAATAAAAAGAAAGAAAGAGTGGGAAAAAAATGAAAAGAAAGGAAAAGAAAAAGAAAAAAAATTGGAAAATTCGATTCGGGTACCGGGTACCCGAATCGAATTGGGTACCCTACCCAAAACCCTACCTCTAAAATACCCTATTCGGATAGGGTACCCGAAAATTTGGGTACGGTTCGGGTTTTACTACCCGAATTTCGGGTATTACCCGATCGGTTAGGTTAGGGTACCCGAAATTCGGGTTCGATTACCCACCCCTACGAGAAGTTATCGTTTTCTTATTGTGTGGGGACACAAAATCTTTTACATTGAAGAATGGCGGAAAACCGTGCTTCTTTGATTGTCATCGTCGATTTTTGCCCGCACATCAAAGGTAGAGAGAGACGACAAAAAGTCTTCCTACAAAGGTCCAGGGGTACCCGAAGAGCCTATTCTTAGGAAATCAGGCGAGGAAATGAGGGAAATTGTGGATCAGCTTGGGCATGTGGGCTTTGGGCCCAAAGTTAAAAAGCTCCCAGGGTTTGGTACAGATCATAATAGGTGTAGGAAGATTATCTTTTTGGAACTACCTTATTGGTCCACAAATTTGATTCATCACAATCTAGATGTCATGCACTACAAGAAGAACTTTTTCGATAATATCATCAACACATTGTCGGATGATGCTCATACAAAGGACAACATCAATTCTAGACTAGATTTGGAGATCTTAACTAACCATAAAGAGTTATTTTTAATACCCACTGACTGAGGAGCCACCGTTTAAAAGTTGAAGGTAACCTACTATCTCACACGGGGGAAAAAGTCTAAGGTGTTTGATTGGTTGGACGAACTCAATCCAGACGGGTACGCCTCCAACTTGGGACAATATGTGCAGAAGCAGCAAGGATGATTCTTTGGCATGAATGGTCATGATTGTCACGTCTTCATGCAGAGATTGATTCTGATTGCTTTTCGCGACTTCTTGTCTCTCGACATTTGGGGCACATTAGTGGAGATTAGTTTGTTCTCTAGGGCATTGCGCTTTAGGGGATTTGGCCACCGATATGGAACGACTTGAGGAATCCATCGTTGTTACGATGTGCAAGCTGGAGAGGATATTCACTCCTTTCTTATTATTCTATGGAGCATTTGTCCATACACCTACCGTATGAGTATAGAGTAGGAGGTTCGGTCCACTATAGATGGATGTATCCATTCGAGAGGTACAATTGTAATTGAGCTTAATCCATTATTATTTTTATTTAATTTATTCTATCGATAATTGGTGATTTGCTTGTATTAGTCGTGTGTTTGATATTAAGGGGTCAGTGTTGAATAAAACGAGGGTCGAAGGATGCATAGACAATGCGTACCTAATTTCGAAGCTAGCCAATTTGTGTTCCCAATATCTGGATATCTCTGCGCGTACTAGATATAACCGCCTCAACAGGAGTGAGACTTTAGATAGTACGGAGTGGGATGATGAGAAATCCATATTTCGCGAGAGAGGGGCGCATGTCTGGTCATCAAACCAGAAGAGGCAGTTGACGTCCGAAGAAAGGGAGCAAATTGAACTTTACACGCTTCTTAATTGTATTGAGTTGGAAAGTTGGGTCGAGTGATTCCATTAATTTTATGTAACAATCACTTTGTTTATGCGGGATAAATTGGATTAGATGTATTGATTAGTACTAAATTGTTCATTTGTACCTCTTAGGTTGTTTATAGAAGATGAGTGTAGTGGATTCGGTCCCATGGAGGTGCAGACAAAGAGGAACACAGAGCACGTGGCATGGATCAAACAGACATTTTCTAGTGGTAAGTACATGTCAGACGAGCGTGTAAAACCGTTGACCTCTGGTCTCACCAATTTCGTGTTGCAGTACAATGGCTACCATGTGAACGGGTTCAGGTTCCACACATATGTGCATTTTGGCCTTAAGAAGAGTGATTGTATCGCGATTTACATGAAGGGAGACATGGGAGGATCCAATGACACCAACTTCTACGGGACTTGTGTTTTTCAAGTGTAAATGGTATGACATTTGCCGACTAGGTACGGAGTGAGACGTACAATGTGGTTGATATTAACCCACGACATTGACTCGCCACCAATGAGACGTTTGTTTTTCCAAATTAAGCCCTTCAGGCGTACTATGCTAAGTACCCAGAACTTACAAACAGTCGACCGGGTTGAAAGGAATGGTTGTTTGTATCTACAATTCTGGCAAGGCACATAGTCGATATGTCGTCACTGAGTGATCGATTGAGGTGGAAGCGGGGATGCCGGATCAAGTGTTCAAAGAGAACGAATCTATAGGGTTGAATCTATTTGTAGACTTCAGTTCGTTTAATTTGGATATTCAATTGGGGGCTAGTGAGTTTGAGGTGGTCGAACGTATTGGTACAGACGAGGAAAATGAAGTTGATCTAGGAGACGGAGAGGGTGGCACAAGGGGGTTAGATTCAGATGATAGTGAGTATGATTAGCCGGAGAATATAGTATAATAATAGTCACTTTATTTGATTTGTAAAAATTTAAATTTATTGTTTGTGACATACGTATTTTATTCATCCAACGTTGTATAATGCAATTGAAACAAGTTTTATTAAAAGTGCGCAATATATGTAAAAAAGAACACAATTTTATGATAAATACATCGGCAACATGCATGAAAAAATTACTAATTACACTAATAGTTCAAAATGAAATTAAAATGAAAATTACACAATTTAGTTCCAATTACACTGTTAATAGTTCAACATAAAAATTACACAAGTTAATGAAAATTACATTAAAAGTCCAGCGTGAAATACATTACATTAATAGTCTCAAATGAGTACAAAGTTAAATAAAAATACTCGTAGATACTCTCATCATCGCTCATCACGTAAGTATTGTCATCACCGGCATCTGTGGGCCCACAACGAACGTCACCATCACTACCCAGATCTACAACATTGTCAACACTGTCAAAGAGCGCATGCTCCTCCAATCCACCGCCATCTGCATGCTCATCCTCATCGTCGGAGTTGTAATCCTGAACATACGAGGGCATTGCAGAAGAGCTGGGCGCAAATGGATCGAGCCTCTGATGGGGCGGTCCTGGCGGCCTAGGAACTGTACAAGTACCTCCGGTCCTATGTGCAGAGCCTATGAACGCCTCACCAGGAATCTGTGGAGGTGCAGTACTTTTCGTTTGTGTAATGTATTAGTTCAAGGTCTGGATATAAGAAAGTAGGACATCAACTCTCAGATCACTGGTCGTCCGCAACTCCTTATTCTGTGTCTAAAAATCCTAGACGTAGGCATGCATGTGGATTGGCTACTTCTTGAACTTCATACCAAATGCCTTTGGAGGTGCCTAGCTCGGTAAGCCGTTCGCCCTCCCTTTCTTCACTCCTCAGGTCGCCTTCCCCCACAGCTAAGGATCAAACTCAGGCAATTCAGCCGGTGGCGGATACTGCTCTCTCAGCAAGCCCATGTACTTCTTCTATTAATATTTGTAAGAATCAGTATATAGGCAATAATAAAGAAATTAATTGAATGCGAAAAATAATTAACAAGGATGTAATTGAAAGAACTTACATAAATAAGTATGTACGACTCATCAAGCCAAATGCGCCTAGTTGGATGTCTGGAAGTTTGCCCCATTTCTTGGGTTTCTACATATGGTAGAAACGGTACACCTCATCGTGTCGAATAGGGGTGGTCCGATGAGGCTTCGCCATGGCCTACACATTTCAATAAAGAGTACGTTAAATTTAATTACACATATAACACAATCTTTATTTACGAATATACTGTTAAAATTTTATAAAGCATATCATCTCACGTTTAATCTCTTCATAGTCGATGGATCCACCTGCAAAAGTGAGAGGTGCCTTTGGCATCTACTCTAGGGTGGTCTGCCCTCCTCTACTGCTGATCTGCGTCCTTCGCGAAACCGTCTGATGCACTGCGGACTCCTAATGCTCTTATCGCTTCCTTCTCCACCACATCATTCATCCATTCTTTGGACGACTCGCCCACTTCGGATCATCTTTCTCATAGTAATTCTTCTTCGTGGTGTGCATCAACTTCTTATACCTCTTCTTGGCATTCGCATCGTATGCCTTATGTACCTTACGCCTATCTCTCTCACAGATCCCATATGTATGCTACAAAATAATTATGTTTGAAAAGTTATTTGGTTATTTTGTTTTATGATACATAATACACTTAATTAAATAAGATACTTATGTAATAACTTCTCACCGTAAATTTCTTCCACATATCATCTCTAATCTCTGAGGGCATTTACAAGTAGGAGGCATAAAACTTGTTCATAAACTTTCTGATATGATATGTGATCATCATCAAAACCGAAGAGCTTCTATAAAAGAGCCCTCCGAGGAGTCAATGTAATGATCTCTCGCTTCAACTGATCATGGGGTACCGTAGCACCTCTAGAGGGTCCCCTACCCGGATGCTCTTGTGTACATATGGATGCTCCTTCTAATTGAGTCTCGGTCGACCTAACACTCGATTCAACTCTGGTGGACTCTGTTGATGGTGGTCTTTGGACACTAGGCCTAGATCAATACGATGTACGGGCATTTGGCGCTACGGTGCTGCAGTAGACTGATCATTGCCTCTGAAATAAAGGCGTCATTGTAAAGGAGTGGACTTTGTAGATCCATCATGCAACCCACGAGCCCAGGCCTGGACGGATAGCTCGGGTGGAGCGCGACACTTAGCATCGGCTGCGGGCTCACTCGCGGCGGTGCCAATTGGAGTACCCCATGGGTAAAACGTATCTAAGGTCTGAGACTACCTCTACCATTCGAACGTGGCGGGGTGTAGGATCGTCCGACATGTTGACTATACGTATATAACATACTAAGTAAAAATATCTAAGTTAGATCATTGATATCTTATAGAGATTCCCTAAAATATAATCGTTACTAAATTATAGAGATTCCTTAAAAGCAAAGTCAAGGTTTAACAAATAACAATTATGCGACTTGTAGAGATTCCTAAAAATAGCATCATTTCTAAGTTATAAAAATTTCCTAAAGGCATCGTCATTTCTAATTTTTAGAGATTTCTAAGGATCATTTGTTCTAAGTTACGTAACCATTAAACATAAGACATGTAAAAATTAACCTAACAATTTTAAATTAAATAAACTAATTAATCTAAGAACTCAAAATTTAAAACATTAAATGTAAAACATGTAAATTTTAAACTAACAAAAATAAGCTAAACTAGCAATTTAACCTATATAAATAATATTAAAACATTAAAAACAAAACATAAATCGAGAAAAAGCGAAAAAACTTACAATTATTTGAAGTCGCTACAGCCAGGCGATAGCGGAAGGAGCTGGGCGGTCGCAGATGCGCCACGTTGCAACCGCCAGGCAATCGCAAAAAACCCGTGCGACTGCACGGCAGTCGCAAGGCAGTTGCCAACATGGATCAAAATTTCCGTGCGTTTTCTCGAAAAATACCGAAAAGTTTCCGTTTTTGACTTCACTGATACGAAATATACATGTAGTTTCCATGATAGTTATATGATACGACCCAAGATGAAGGCTGCAGGGTTTACTAATTAGGAAATTAGTTTATTAAATTATGTTATTCTTATATTAGGAGTCTAATGTTAGTGTTAGGTTAGGAATCTTTATTTAATTAGAGTAGTATTATAATTCTATTTCCTTTAGTAGTCTAGGTTTATTTGGTATGAGTTTATTAGTAGCTGTATAAATAGTCCAAGTCTTGTAACTTTTATTCATTCAGAAAATAAGTAAAAGGTTAGTTATCTTAAATTTAGTCTCTCTTCTCTCCTAAAATATTCTTGGAGCTCGTTCTAGCTCGAATAGAACCATATCCCTAACAATTTGTGCTTTCATCTTTTGAACTCATTGTTTAAAAAAAAAAAACATGATTGTTTTACCCTCCAAGGTGGACAATTTCATGGAATCGTTCTTTAAAATATCAAAACTGGCGGAGGCAATAAGAATTGACTACAAAGATATGTCTTGCCGGCTCGATCGTATGTCTGGCTTAATGTCAAAGATTGAAAGAAATTTGAGTGCACTTTCCCAAATTCCTCCACCACTACAATCGCCGCCTCCACCGCCACCAGCATCACAACCGCCGTCAACAACCTGCAACACTCAAGTTCGTGTTTTTGAAGTTTCCTTCGAAACACCAAAGGAGTCCACAAAACTTAAGACCAGCGTGAGAATACTGAGATTCAACGTCAACAGGGCAATCTTACCACAACCTCCCAGTAAAAACAAAAAAAAGCCTTGTTTTTTCTTGCAAGGAATCAACGCCATTCAAAGATGGTGAGCCATAGCAACAATCTGATGATTTTTCATTCAGGTTATAAAGACCTAGTGACTATGACTTGGAGAAAGCGGAAAAAAGGTCTTGAGGACAAGACCCTGTTAAGAGGGAAGGATTGATACGGCCCCAGATGAAGGCCGCAGGGTTTACTAATTAGGAAATTAGTTTATTAAATTATGTTATTCTTATATTAGGAGTCTAATGTTAGTGTTAGATTAGGAATCTTTATTTAATTAGAGTAGTATTAGATTTTTATTTCCTTTAGTAGTCTAGGTTTATTTGGTATGAGTTTATTAGTAGCAGTATAAATAGTCCAAGTCTTGTAACTTTTTATTCATTCAGAAAATAAGTAAAAGGTTAGTTATCTTAAATTTAGTCTCTCTTCTCTCCTAAAATATTCTTGGAGCTCGTTCTAGCTCGAATAGAACCCTATTCCTAACAATTGGTGCTTTCATCTTTTGAACTCACTGTTTAAAAAAAAAAAACATGGTTGTTTTACCCTCCAAGGTGGACAATTTCATGGAATCGTTCTTTAAAATATCAAAACTGGCGGAGGCAATAAGAATTGACTACAAAGATATGTCTCGCCGGCTCGATCGTATGTCTGTCTTAATGTCAAAGATTGAAAGAAATTTGAGTGCACTTTCCCAAATTCCTCCACCACTACAATCGCCGCCTCCACCGCCACCAGCATCACAACCGCCGTCAACAACCTGCAACACTCAAGTTCGTGTTTTTGAAGTTTCCTTCGAAACACCAAAGGAGTCCACAAAACTTAAGACCAACGTGAGAATACTGAGATTCAACGTCAACAGGGCAATCTTACCACAACCTCCCAGTAAAAACAAAAAAAAGCCTTGTTTTTTCTTGCAAGGAATCAACGCCATTCAAAGATGGTGAGCCATAGCAACAATCTGATGATTTTTCATTCAGGTTATAAAGACCTAGTGACTATGACTTGGAGAAAGTGGAAAAAGGTCTTGAGGACAAGACCCTGTTAAGGGAGAATGATTGATACGGCCCCAGATGAAGGCCGCAGGGTTTACTAATTAGGAAATTAGTTTATTAAATTATGTTATTCTTATATTAGGAGTCTAATGTTAGTGTTAGATTAGGAATCTTTATTTAATTAGAGTAGTATTAGATTTCTATTTCCTTTAGTAGTCTAGGTTTATTTGGTATGAGTTTATTAGTAGTAGTATAAATAGTCCAAGTCTTGTAACTTTTATTCATTCAGAAAATAAGTAAAAGTTTATTTATCTTAAATTTAGTCTCTCTTCTCTCCTAAAATATTCTTGGAGCTCGTTCTAGCTCGAATAGAATCCTATCCCTAACATTATAACTACAATTTTACGAATTTTTTGAAACATACCAAAAAATTCTCGAAATATTACGAAACGTTTCTAATTTTTAGCTAACCGAAACGTACTCTCGGACCGAAATTTTCATCCATGGTTGACAATCGTGGCGACTGACGGGCAATGGTGAGGGGGCAATGGCGAAAGCCTCTTTTTCTTGTAGTGCAAGTTACATAACGGATTTAAAAAGTTATCAACGGATTCAAACGGCTAACTCCGTTCTTTTTATTATTGGAAGCCATTTAACAACCATTTGAAATATTGCCTAAAAGGGAAAGTTGCCAGAAGTGAACTGCAACTCTTCTTAATCATTTTGCGATTTGTTGATCGGCTAAGATCCATAGTGCTTAATTACCGGAGGTTCTAAAATCGTTGACAATGCTAATAATGAACAAGATAATCGTAAAAGCCACATTATTTTTCCTGGCTGTGATTACTTTACTGACGTCGCGTTATTCATCGCAACTTGTAACTTGTAAGTTGTGACTTGTGAGCATGATGTCCAAACTAAGAAGATTCGACGAAATTTCATGAAACTGAAAGACTGAAACATCTGTTGGACTTCACCCAGATTCGGGCCCGACACACGTTGTGATTCAGCTCTTGAGTGGATGGGAATATCAGGATTTAAGCACGTCAATTGTCCTTTTCGGTTTTCACTTTTAACCATGTTTTTATATTTTTATGAATCACTTTTCACCATTTCAATAGTGTAAATTTTCATCAAAAAAAAAAACCTAAGTCATTACAAGAATGTTGGCCTATTTTATATATATATATATATATATATATATATATATATATATATATAATTATTTAACGTTGACCTGATTTTAAAGCAATGATTGGAACTAAAGATAGAACTTTTATATTAAAAATGATAAACTTGCATAAGTATTCTAGATAAGATACATAAAACTGTAATAATTATATCTCTTAATTATATTTATGAAACTTAGAAAGTAATTTGACAACTAGACCACATATTAAAAGATGTAAGATTTTACTAATATTATAAGGTTCTCTCGTTGAAATAACATATTACAAAATATTACTACATTGTCACAATGAACATTGAATTACGTACATACTTAGACCAGTTCACTACAAGAAAAATGGGTCATTAGGGACCGCAAATTAGCGACCGCATTGGTCAATAGCGACCGCTTAGCGGTCGCTATTGAGGTCATTAGGGACCGCAAAATAGCGACTGTTAAGCGGTCCCTAATGACCTCAATAGGGACCGCAATATAGCGACCGTGAAACGGTCGCCATACTTTTTGATAATAGGGACCGTCTGGGCGGTCCCTAATGTGAAATAATAGGGACCGCCCAGACGGTCCCTAATTTTTACAATAGGGATCGCCCAGACGGTCCCTAATTTCTATAATAGGGACCGCTTGGCAGCCCCTATTGTTAATTTAGGGACCGCTTGGCAGTCCCTACTAATATTTATACATCAAAATTATGAATTTTTCGATGGTTCGAGGTGACTCGTTGTTCGAGGTGCCGCATAACAATAAGTACAATGACACATTGTATATCCAAACATTATACAAGGAGAACGGGTCGTTTTGAAGATTTTGCTACTATTTTGTACGACGAATGACATAATGACAAATTAATTCGATCTACATATATACGTATAATTAATAAATACTTGATCTAATGATTATGCCTCATAATCGTATCTATGCTAACGTTTGTGAAGTAAATCATAAACACGGATAACAATTACAACTAACTAATGATAATTAATTAGTTGTACATTTGTGAAATATATCTTGAACGTTAATAACTCGATCAATCGCAATTAATCTATTACTTCACAACTAGTCTACTATAAGGTTGGTTTTGCAATCATTTATTACTTCAATTTATATATTACAATGAGTTTGGTTGCTTACAATCACAAACACAACAACATCAATAAAAAAAATCGATTTTTTAGTATGAATATTAGTAGGGACCGTTAAGCGGTCCCTAATTTGACATTAGGGACCGCTTAACGTTCCCTAAAATCGAAAATTTTAAATTTTTGGCGAAATTTTTTGGCGGAAGTGAGGGGGAAATTTGAATTTTCACCAAATGAAATCTCAACCGTCGATGAAATCCTAATCTACGGTCATAAGTACCCATCATGTCTTTAACACGGATCGCCAAAAATCGATTTTTAAGTATGAATATTAGTAGGGACCGTTAAGCGGTCCCTAATTTGACAATAGCGACCATTAAGCGGTCCCTAATTTGAATTAGAGACCGCTTGGCAGTCCCTACTAATATTCATACGTCAAAATTATGAATTTTTCGATGGTTCGAGGTGCCGCGTTGTATGTTTAGTTCATAATAACCATTGGAATAGTTAAAATAACAATAAGTACAATGACACATTGTATATCCAAACATTATACAAGGAGAACGGGTCGTTTTGAAGATTTTGCTACTATTTTGTACGACGAATGACATAATGACAAATTAATTCGATCTACATATATACGTATAATTAATAAATACTTGATCTAATGATTATGCCTCATAATCGTATCTATGCTAACGTTTGTGAAGTAAATCATAAACACGGATAACAATTACAACTAATTAATGATAATTAATTAGTTGTACATTTGTGAAATATATCTTGAACGTTAATAACTCGATCAATCGCAATTAATCTATTACTTCACAACTAATCTACTATAAGGTTGGTTTTGCAATCATTTATTACTTCAATTTATATATTACAATGAGTTTGGTTGCTTACAATCACAAACACAACAACATCAATAAAAAAAAATCGATTTTTTAGTATGAATATTAGTAGGGGCCGTTAAGCGGTCCCTAATTTGACATTAGGGACAGCTTAACGGTCCCTAAAATCGAAAATTTTAAATTTTTGGCGAAATTTTTTGGCGGAAGTGAGGGGGAAATTTGAATTTTCACCAAATCAAATCTCAACCGTCGATGAAATCCTAATCTACGGTTATAAGTACCCATCATGTCTTTAACACAGATCGCCAAAAATCGATTTTTAAGTATGAATATTAGTAGGGACCGTTAAGTGGTCCATGATTTTGATATTAGGGACCGTCAAACGGTCCCTACTAATATTCATAGAAATTCTACGAATATTAGTAGAGACCGCCCAGACGGTCCCTATTGTCAAAATTAGGGACCGTCTGGACGGTCCCTATTATTCCACATTAGGGACAGCCCAGACGGTCCCTATTGTTAAATTTAGGGACCGTCAGGGCAGTCCCTATTGTTCCACATTAGGGACCGCTCAGACGGTCCCTATTGAGGTCATTAGGGACCGCTTAACAGTCGCTAAATTGTGGTCCCTAATGACCTCAATAGGGACCGATTAACGGTCGCTATTGGCAAGCGACCGCAAAATAGCGACCGCTAGACGGTCGCTACCCCCTCAATAGCGACCGCAAGGGGGTCATTAGGGACCTCCCAGGCAGTCCCTAATGACCCATTTTTTTTGTAGTGGTTCCATGCATGTCATGTGATAATCTAATCATAAATAATGAATCACTTATAAGCAAAATGAAAAATCGACATAGGCTCTGTCATTGATGCACTACAAGAAAATATGGTCATTTTCGACCGGAAATCCGGTCGGAAATGTCCGGTTGGAAATGACTCTGATCCGGTCAGGAAAGACCCTTTCCTGACCGCTCTTCAATCGGCAATACTTCAGTCGGAAAAGTTTTCTCGACAGATTTTTCGACTGAATTCCGGTTGGAATATTTTATCCCGACCGGTGTCCGGTCAGAATATTTTCGACCGAAATCCAATCGGTATATAACATATTCCGAACGGATCACGGTTGGAAGTATTTCGATCGGACTGCGGTCGGAAGAAAATATTTCGACCATGGTCCGGTGGCCAAATTTTCGACCGGACCGCGGTAGGAACCGGTAATCTACCGACCGGCCTCCGGTCGGAAAAGATGGTTGCACCATTTCTGACCGGATGCCGGTCGGAAATAATATTTTTGCCATTTCCGACCGGAATTCGGTCGGAACTAATATTTATGGGATTTCCGACCATAATCCGGTCGAGAGTAATATTTAAAGTATTTCCGACCGCAATCCGGTCGGAAATAATATTCAACAGAATAAGAAAAAATTAATATTCCGATATAATTACCGAAATATTATATTTTTCGTTTTTTGAAATATTTCGATTTATTGCACAATATAAAACATATTTAAAACATAAAAAGTGGTTGTTAGTCAAAAAATATTTATTTAAGATAAAAGGAAGAAAAAAATGTTTATTTTAAAGATGCAAAAAAAGTGTTTATTAAAGATGAAAGGATTAAAAAAGTGTTTATTTTGAAAATGAAAGAAAGAAATGAGTCTTTATCTCAAGATGAAATGAAATATTGAAAAATTGAAATATATTGAAATTTTGTGTTTGGAGAATATTGAAAGATGAGAAAAATGTTTAAATTGAAATTTGTTGGTGAAATACTTGTGTTTGGAGAGTATTTAAAGATGAAGAGAGTATTTTTATGAAAAGAGGGTGAAAAATAAAGTATGTATATAGAATTTGGGGTAAAAATTGAATTTTCGGAATTTTTGAATTTCCCACCGTTGCCCGCCAAAATGTTCGATATTTTCCGACCGAATTCCAGTAGGAAAAAGTTTAAAATTAAAATTTTTGAAATGCGCCAAAATTTCCTACCGGATGCCGGTCGGAAATAATGTAATTTTTTTTTTTGCTTAACTTAAAACAAATGTTGATTTGTTTGTGAGTTTAACTATAAAATTTACTAAAAAATACCTGAATTGAAATAATACTTAAGTAGTTCTACATAAATTTGTTTGAAGTTCTACATATATTAATCATATGTAGTATAGAGTAATCTCTCATTTGCGATTAGCATTCGTTAGAAACGTTAGTATAGAGAAGGCAATTGTGATATATATATATATATATGTTACATTCAATTAACACATAATCATAAGTAGTTACAATTAGCAAAATTGCTAATGTATTTATAAGTGACATTATCAACCGACGTTTTATATAACGTGCGAGAAAATAAGTTTTTTTTTATTTTGTAACTTATATATACCTAATATTGTTGTAATTGATTATTAAACCAACGATTTATCTAAAATTGGATAGCAAAATTGGAAAATTAAAAATATGAATATTATTATCGACCGCATTTTGGTCGGAATTTCATGCATTTCCGACCACAAATGCGGTCGGAAAAGGCCTAAACCCTAAACCCTAAACCCTAATATTTCCAACCACAATGCGGTCGAAAATGAAAATAACTATAAATACCCACCCCATTCCAATTGTAAAAATCATTTCATTCTTCCTCATTTGCAAGGTATTCACGGTTATAACTATTTTGTGTTTGTTTTCTCAATATTTTCTTATTAAAACGATTACTCTTAATTTTTATATATATATGTTTGTTTGTATTATTAGATATTGCGGTAAATGCAACGAGGGGTGTCAGTGTGCAAACAATGCTTGATCTAAGTATTTTCTACGCTACAACAAGTAAGTATTTCTTTGACTTCTATGTACTCATGTTTTAGAAATTTAATATAGATGATAAAGATATTGATTGGTGGAATTAATTGTAACAATTTATTTTTAATTTTCTTAGATTAAAAATGGATTATCTTGCCGATAGATCTTGGATGTACGATAGGATAGATAGTAATACTGGTTATATAAATCAACATTACGTGGTTGGGGTTCGTGCATTCATACAATTTGCATCGTAATAGAGAGATTACTTTGATCTAAGAAATCGTATTAGGTGCACGTGCTAGAAATGCAACAATTTAGAGTTTTTTATAGAAACGTAGTCCGAGATCATCTTCATAAGTCGGGCTTTTACGTATCTGTATTGGGTATGGGTGTTGCATGGAGAGGAGGTGAATGGGGCATCCACATCGTATGTATCTGAATCATCGTCTACTAGTATTCACGTGGATAGTCTGGTTCATGGTGATACTTCGTTTAGAGAACTGGTGGTGGATGCATATGGGGGTCGATATGTTGAGGGAGAGGTGCGCAACGAAGATCCAAGTTTCGTGGCGAAGGAGTTGTACTAATTGATGCATTTGGGAGAAATACAAATGCACCGTAAGAAGTCGAAGACTATGCTCCATTGGTTTGCCGAGTTCTTGACTATCAAAACAATGCACAGAGTACCAAATGTCGCTTGCGAAAAGTACTTAAGGTTCTCTAAAGATCCTATGGACCGAGAGATTGAGGAAATGTTACCAAATACGGTTCTGAGCATGAATAAGATGCTCGCGGGTTTGGGTTTAGATTACAAAAAGATTGACATCTATTGGAATTTTTGTTTCTTGTACTACAGCGAGAATGCCAACAAGGATCTCACATCGTGTCCGATATGCAAGACCAATAGGTTCGAGGCCGGTAGAAAGTCCAGGATCGCAAGGAAGAAATTGTGGTACTTCCCCCTAGGCCCTCGATTACAGAGGTTGTTCTATACTATAGGCACTTCAAGATATATGACTTGGCATTTGAAGTGTCGACAGTCAACTGATAGAATGATTCACCCAGCTGCAGGAGAGGCATGGAGACATTTTGATCGTGCATATCCGGACTTCGGAGTACAGCCTAGAAATGTCCGACTTGGTCTATGTACGGATGGGTTCACACTGTTTGGGCAAACTGGGAAGAACTACTCGTGTTGGCCCGTGTTTGTGACCCCTTATAAACTGCCGCCAGATTTATGCATGAGACCGAAGCTTATTTTTCTTAGTCTTATTATACCCGGTCCAAAGAGTCCCGGGAAGAACTTGGATGTTTTGCTGAGACCGTTGATTGATGAATTGAATGATTTGTGGAGTAATGGTTTGTGGACATATGACAGCTCACAAAAGAAAAACTTCCAAATACGAACGGCCTTAATGTGGACTATAAGCGGTTTTCCTGCTTACGAGATATTGTCCCAGTGGAGCATGCATGGGAATCTGGCGTGTCCTTATTGCATGGGTGAGACGGATTCTTTTACACTTAAGCATGGTGGAAAAGCCTCGTGGTTCGATTGTCATTGTCGGTTTCTACCAGAGCATCATGAATGAAGGTACAACAAGAAGGATTTCTACACGGGTAAAGAGATACTTACAGCGCCTATTTGAAGGAAGACATGAGCAGAGATGAAGGCAATTGTGGATAGCCTACAATCGGTTGAATTTGGGCCAAACTCCACAAAGCTTTTGGGTTTTAATACAACGCATAATTGGTGTCGTTGAAGCATCTTTTGGGAACTACCTTACGGGTCCACAAACTTGATTCGCCACAATCTTGATGTCATGCATTGTGAGAAGAACGTTTTTGAGAACATCATCAACACGGTGTTGGACGATGCTAAGTCGAAGGACAACATTAAGTCGAGGCATGATCTTAATCTGTTGACCAACCGTAAAGAATTGTTCTTAGTACCCAATGGTAGAGGAAGTGAATATATAAAGACAAAGGCTAAATATTGTCTTACGAGAGAGCAAAAGAACATTGTGCTTGATTGGCTGACAGAACTAAAGTTTCCTGATGGATATACCTCGGACTTGGGACGATGTGTGCAAAGACAACAAGGAAAATTGCATGGTATGAAGAGTCATGATTGTCACGTCTTCATGCAGAGATTGATCCCGATTGCCTTTTGCAACTTCTTGGAACCTGAGATTTGGGGGACCTTGGTAGAGATTAGCCTTTTTTTCAAGGCGATCTGTGCCTCAGGGGTTTCGGCCAATGATATGGAGCGATTGGAGGAATCGTTTATTGTTACCATGTGCAAGATGGAAATTATATTTCCTCCAGTTTTTGACTCTATGGAGCACTTAGCCATACACCTTTCGTACAAGGCTAGAGTTGGAGGTCCAGTCCATTATAGATGGATGTATCCATTCGAGAAGTACAATTTTATATTTTAAAAATCATTATCTTTTATAATTATTGATTCTTTGCCTAATCATTCATTTATATGTATTAGGCGAATGTTCGACATGAAGGGTTCAGTACTGAATAAGGCGAAGGTGGAAGTATCCATAGCCAATGCATACCTACTTGTAGAGCTGTCCAATATGTGTTCTCAATATTTGGATGTCTCTGTTCAGACTAAATATAAAAAACTCAACAGGAACGAGACGCTAGATAGCACGGAGTGGGATGATGAGCTTATAATATTTCACAAGAAATGGGCGCCAATAGGGCCACTAAACAACAGGTGATACTTGACTCCTGATGAAATAGAGCAAATAGAGCTTTACACGCTTCTAAACTATGAAGAGCTTGACGAATGGTTCGAGTAAGTTGTTGCTAATTATTTCTAATAACGAAATGATTAAACGCTTTAAAGACAAGTAGAATACTAAATTATGAACATTTTCCTACACAAGTTGTTTGAAGAAGAGGAGTGCGGTGGACTCAGTCCAAATGGAGATACAATCCAAGAGAAACCGAGAGTACGTAGCATGGTTCAAGTAAATGTACTCATGTGGGAAATATTAGAGCAACGTACGGATAGATCCTTTAGTTATAGGTACGGCTAATACAGTGGCAACCTACGAGGGATACATTGGGAATGGGTTCAGATTTCACACCGATATAACGTTGGGCCCCAAGAAGAGTGATAGTAGCGGTGTTTATGTGAAGGGAGACATGGGAGGGTCCGATGCTACCAACTTCTATGAAACGTTGAAAGGCATAATACAAGTGGAATATTGGGGCAGAATTAGACCCATGTACCTAGTCTTGTTCAAATGTGTTTGGTATGATATAAACGCAGGTACGCAGATCATTCAACGTACAAGTTGGTTGACATCGACCAGAGGCGTACCCTCGGCACCAATGAGCCGTTTGTATTTGCTAACCAAGAAAAACAGGCGTACTATGTGCCCTATCCAAATAAGACGACGGGGAGACCGGGACAGAGAGGATGGTTGGACGTATCCACTATTTCTGTCAAACACATAATCGATATGTCATCAGTTGCCGGATCTAATGATATCGACGCGGGGATGCCGAACCAAGTGCTACAGTATAATGCATCTAAAGGGTTTAACTTATGTGTAGACCTTTCATCATTCAATATGAATATCCAATTGGCCGATGAGGGATTTGACGTGGTTGACGAGAGAAGACACGAGGATGAGGCAGAGGAAGGCAACGAGGATGAGGAGAACAATGAGAAAGAGGAAGAGTTAATGAGTGACTCAGAGTCTGAGCATAGTATGTATGAACAGCATGCGATTATAGTTTAGTGGTCGATTTCTATTGTACAATAAATTTGGATTCACGCTATTTACTTCCATATTACAGTTTGGATTCGTGTTGGGTTTTTCTATAGTTGCATCTCATAAATAGGTAATTTGGTCATAACATTGTATCATATATATATATATATATATATATATATATATATATATATAAGTAACAACAAAACAACCTTTTACATAAAACAACCCTTTACATAAAACAACCCTTTACATAAACATAAATGAGTTTGTCCAAGCATCTAATGAATTACATAATTACAAACAACTAACACAGTTTAAACTACTACTTAAAAAAGTTTAAACAACTAACCAAGTTTAAATTACATAAATACTACTACATAAGAAACTTCAAAAAAAAAAAATGAATTTGGTGTGAGACTGCTCGGCCCAGCTGAGCCGAGTGTATGTACGGCTACACCCTTTGGCAGGAGTTTTTCCCGCCAAAGAGTCCCGACTGGATTCCGGTCGGGAACAATATTCCTCCGACCGGATCCAGGTCAGGAATAAAATTTCCCGACCGGGATCCGGTCGAAATTTTGTTTTCCTTTGATTACCGACCGGATCCCGTTCAGAAATCGCATTTCTGACCGAAATCCGGTCGCAAGCGGTCGCAAATTTTCCCAATCGAATTTTGGTCGGAATTTTCCGGTCGAAAAACAGGTGAATTCTTGTAGTGATGAACGAAAGCGAAGTTCCGAATAAGTTCTTTAATTGTGTTCCTCTTGATATTTTAAATCCTTATTATTTCTCATTATGTGTGTATTAGAAATACAAGGTATAAAAGTGTTGACTTTGAAACCAAAATAAATATATAGACAAGAAATAATGTATATATAAGTACTAAAAACTCCATCAACATGCGGACATGACCTTTGAAGAATTGCAACTTCTAGGTTGCATTTGCTTAAACCACACAAAAGGAAATAAACCAACATTTCACTCTTGCGCCACTCAATACCTCAATTTATATGTCTTAAATTTAATCGCTTGACTAATCAATAAATCTTTTGCCCATGCATTCTTCAATATAATCACGTTCATAGTTCTATGCATTCAACACATTCTTGTTATGTAATAAATCGGATGCTTTATCATATTTTTAGTGTACAATTATACAAATATGTTCAGGAGTAGTAACTAAGAAGGCATAACGTACCACTTAAGAAAACGACCCATATTTTAATGGCACATAAAAGTGTTGCAAAATTGGTAAATGAAATGGGTTTGTACAGCTGAGTTCGGGTCAGATTTTGAGCGGGTCTCACTTGTTGTTTTGACGAGTTCAAGATGAGGACATGCTCTCCTATGTGAGAGCTTCGAAACAGTATATTACACGCTCAAGATGGTACACGGGTGAATGAGAAATTGATGCTGAAAGTTAGCTACACAAAGCTAAAAATATTGGAAAAATTGAGGAAAACTTGAAAGGAAAGAGTGTCATCCCACATGGAAAAATAGCACCTTCTTTTGGAATTTATCAATGGGAATGCATTCTTAGCATTGTAAGAATGTGTCTCCTCCTTCTCTTATGCGCGCGTAGGGTGGGTGCAAATCTTGGGCCAAAATCCATCGGATTAGTGCGACTCGGGCTCGCGCACACGACGACGTACGCGTCGAATGTCGGTCCGTTTGGCCTGTTGGGCTCCTGCTCTCGTGGGCCTTGTTTTGCAATTTCAATATTACTTTTTCTGTTTGTTTAATAGAATTATTTATTTTCTGATATATATTTTATATATAGAAAATTCATAGCATCATTTTGGTAATTAAAATTACCTTACGAAATAAAATATTTCGTGATTTAGTTTTACCTGAAAATGTGTCCAAGTTTATCCGAGATCTTTGCGAGATTTGTACTTATCTTAATTATACAATTCGTAATTACCTTAACTACAAATTCGTAATTATCTTTTAACTCGATTACTTGATGACCAAGTCGTCCAACCCTCTCCCAAACTAGCATATAAAGGGGTCGCGCCCCATAGGTTTTATCATCCAAAAATTTACTTTGCATACAAAAAAAAGGCTTTTGCGTAGCCAAATATTTTTTAGCATTGTGTGGTGGTGAGGGAAGTTATTGTGCAAGTTCGCCGGAACTGTTTTACGAGTGCTAGTAATCCAGTTCGTAGGTCATTTTATCCTGGGAGGTGGTAGTCCAACGTTCTCAGCACGGTAGAGAATGACTAATCTGCTTTAAGGAAATCGAAAGAGACTCGACCATCTTCACGTTCGATTCACTACGGTTGAGGTTACAGTTTCTAACTTCGTCTTATTATAATATTTCCGATTGCTTATTTATTCGTTAATATATATGGCAAAAAAAAGATGATGTTTTATCTCACCATGATGAATCTTGCGAGATTCTTGAAAGAGGATCCTCCTTTTATTAGAGATGATGAAATTGATGCACAATCGCAGACTGCAATTGATGCGTGGAAGAACTCTGAGTTTCTTTGCCGAAATCTGGTTCTAAACGGTTTGACAGACACGTTGTATCAAGTATATAGCGTGAAGAAAACGGCAAAAGAATTGTGGGAATCCTTAGACCGTAATTATAAAACCGAAGATGCTGGTGCCAAGAAATTTCTCGTGGGTCAATTCTTGGACTACAAGATAAAAGACTCGAAGACTGTGATCAGTCAAGTGCAAGAGTTTCAATTGATTCTCCATGGGATTCATGCTGAGGGGATGATCTTGAGTGAATCTTTCTAGGTAGCTTTTATCATCGAAAAACTACCACTTGGTTGGAAAGATTTCAAGAATCATCTAAAGCATAAACGAAAGGAGATGAGTATTGAAGATTTGATTGTTAGGCTTCGTATAGAAGAAGACAACAAGGGTGGAGATAAAAAGTATTCCAATGTTGTTGTTAACACCAACGCTGCTAGAGCAAACGTAGTGGAGCATGACAAAGGCTTG
The DNA here is from genome assembly GCA_948329865.1 of Linaria vulgaris. Classification (NCBI taxonomy): domain Eukaryota; kingdom Viridiplantae; phylum Streptophyta; class Magnoliopsida; order Lamiales; family Plantaginaceae; genus Linaria; species Linaria vulgaris. Next base: position 17,430,603 of record OX415252.1, read on the forward strand.
AAGAACAAGATGGGTGGAATTTCTAAACCGAAGAAATTCGTGGGCAAGTGCTACAACTGCAACAAAGCAGGGCACAAGTCATCTGACGGCCGACTGCCTAAAAAGAAAGGCAAGGAAACTACTAAGGACAATCTGATGGACATTGCGTCCGAACTTGACCTCTGTGATGTGATCTCTGGAATGAATCTTATGGATGCTAATCCGAAGGAATGGTACCTCGACACTGGAGCTACCCGTCACGTCAGTAGTGACAAAAATGCTTTCTCCGAGCTGACTCTTGCTGGAGATGGGGATATGATCTACATGGAAAACTCCTAAAGAAAAGGGACGGTGCGCCTCAAGATGACTTCTGGAAGGGAAGTTACGCTGATGAATGTGATGCATGTGCCGAACATTCGTAGGAATCTGATTTCTGGGTACTTGATGGACACTCATGGCCTCAAGATGGTGTTCGAATCCCAGAAAATTGTGCTTTCCAAATGTGGTGTTCACATTGGAAGAGGTTATGTGAAAGAAGGGATGTGGAAAATGAATGTAATGGCTGTTAAGCCCACTTCTTTTAATTCTGGCAATAAAACTTCTACTTTTGTTTATTTGCTTGAGTCTTCTAATCTATGGCATGGTAGATTAGGACATGTTAATTATGATTCTTTACGTAGACTAATTAACATGAATCACATACCAACGTTTAAAATTGATTCCAAACATAAGTGTGAAACTTGTGTAGAGGCAAAACAAACGAGAACATTGTTCCCAACTGTTGAAAGAAATACAGAACCCCTTGATTTAATTCACAGTGACGTACGTAATTTAAAATTTGCACAAACAAGAAGTGGATATAAGTATTTTATAACTTTAATTGATGATAGTACAAAATATTGTTATGTATATTTACTGAAAAGTAAAGATAAAGCTATAGACAAATTCGTTCTATACAAGCAAGAGGTTGAAAACCAACTTAAAAAGAAAATTAAGATGGTTAGAAGTGATCGTGGTGGTAAATATGTTGAACCATTGGTGAATTTTGTTCACAACATGGAATTATTCACGAGGTCACTGCACCATACTCTCCCCAATCGAATGGGATGGCAGAAAGGAAAAATCAAACTTTAAAAGACATGATGAATGCCATGTTATTAAGTTCTGGGTTACCACAGAACATTTGGGGGGAAGCCATCTTTTCGGCTAATTATCGTTGAAATAAGATACCCAAAAAGAAAGAAGAAAAGACTCCCTATGAATTGTGGAAAGGTCGAGAACCTTGCTACAAATTCTTAAAAGTGTAGGGGTGTCTTGCTAAGGTGTCGTCACCTTTGCCAAGAAAATGAAAATAGGTCCAAAGATGGTGGATTGTATTTTCATTGGCTATGCGCACAATAGCACTGCTTACCATTTTCTTGTGCATGAATCTAAAAACCCCGAGATTCATAAGAACAAGATAATGGAGTCAAGGAATGCAACTTTCTTTGAACATACATTTCCTTGTAAATCCAATGTGGCTGGACCAAGTTCTTCAAAACGAACTTTCGAAGAGATTGACAATAGTCAAGATCTAGAAGAAAATGAAGAAATAGACGAGGTCCAAGAAGAGCTAAGAAGAAGTAAAAGGGTAAGGACAGAAAACTCCTTTGGACCAGAGTTTCTAACTTATATGATAGAGGTAGAGGATGAGCCTAAAACATATAGAGAAGTTGTAAGGTCAGTGGAAGGCCCTTTATGGAAAGAAGCCATACAAAGTGAGATTGATTCCGTCTTACAGAATCACACTTGGGAACTGGTAGACCTTCCTCCGGGATGTAAACCATTAGGTTACAAGTGGGTTTTCAAAAGGAAAATGAAAACAGACGGAACAATTGAAAAGTATAAGGCTAGGCTTGTGTCCAAAGGATACAACCAATGAGAAGGCCTTGATTACTTTGATACGTATTCTCATGTAATGAGAATAAATTCGATAAGGATGATTTTAGCGATTGCATCTATCTGAAATCTTGCAGTACATCAAATGGATGTAAAGACTGCTTTTCTTAATGGAGATCTCGTTGAAGAAATCTACATGGAACAATCTGAGGGTTTTGTAGCTCCTGGAAAAGAAAAGAAAGTCTGTAAATTGGTGAAGTCTCTCTATGGACTTAAACTAGCACCATAGAAATGGCATGAGAAATTTGACAACGTCATGTTGACAAAGGGCTTTAGAATCAATGAGTGTGACAAGTGTGTCTATGTCAAAGTTACAAAACAAGGGTATTTGACACTTTGTTTGTATGTTGACGACATACTCATTGTGGGAAGCAATGATCATATGGTAAACTCCATTAAGAGTTTGCTGAATTCAAGATTTGATATAAAAGACATGGGATTGGCCGATGTAATCTTAGGAATAAAGATTAAAAGATCGTCAGATGGTCATATATTAGCTCAGTCGCACTACATGGACAAGATTCTTGATAAATTCAGCAAGGGTGATTCATGTATAGCCAGAACACCAATCGACACAAGTCAACACTTATCTAAACATAAAGGGAAATGTGTTGATCAAATCGAGTACGCTAGAGTGATAGGAAGTCTGATGTACTTAATGAGTTGTACACGACCAGACCTTGGCTATACAATTAACGCATTGAGTAGATTCACGAGTAACCCAGGGCATGAGCACTGGAAAGCAATCGTGAGAGTACTTAGGTACTTACGTTATACTCGTGACTACGAGTTGCATTATACTAGAGATCATGTTGTACTTGAAGGTTACACCGACGCAAGTTGGATCTCGGATATACAAGACTACAAGGCAACAAGTGGGTATATATTCACTGTGGGAGGTGCCGTCGTGTCATGGAAATCTTCAAGACAAAATATCATAACCAGATCCACGATGGAAGCTGAGTTTGTGGAATTGGATAAACGCACTGAAGAAGTCGAATGGCTTCGTAACTTCTTGGAAGATGTTCATGAGTGGCCGAAACCAGTGCCATCAATTTGCATAAATTGCGATAACCAAGCTACGATATATAGAGCAAAGAATGCTCTATATAACGGTAAGTCTAGACATATACGTCGACGACATAACACCGTTAGACAACTGATCTCGACTGGGGTTATCACCATCGACTACGTAAAGTCAAGAGATAACATTGAGGATCCGCTAACCAAAAGGTTAAATAGAGATCAAGTTGAAAATACATCAAAGGGAATGGGACTTAAGCCTGTTGGAAATTAAAGTCTTATGAAGGAAAACTCAACCATGTTTGACTGGAGATCCCATGATCTTGGTTCAATGTGACAACCTAATTGTAAGAACTTTGCACGGTCACTGTGGGGGTCAACCCCTGTCCATTCCTAGATGAAACAGTGATACCCGTAATGGAAAAGGTTAAGCATTGTGCTTTTAATGATTCTTACGCGTTCGAAATCCGAGCGCAGTAATGCGGGTTACTCTTAGATAAGAAATCATCAATGTGAGAGAGAGGAGGGGCCGCCTCTGAGGAAAATTGTGGGGGCTTAACTTTTTGGAAAACTCTTGCAGAACCAGGCGTATGTCCAAGGTCAAAATGGACATAAACCATGAGAACCGCAACGGTAACAAGAATATACCTGTGTTGAGATTTATGAAGCGTTTGCACAAACGACGGATAGTTCAAAGACATCAAGATCATACTAGCGGCTAGCAAAGAAAGTATTTCTCACAAGGGAAGGTTCAAGGGCGTGTCCTACCTATCCTATGCAGGCATAGACCGTAGAACTCTACCACCACATGATGTATGCATGATCATTCAATTTCATTCATGTGGGGGATTGTTGGAAAATTGGTAAATGAAATGGGTTTGTACAGCTAACTTCGGGTTAGATTTTGAGCGGGTCCCACTTATTGTTTTGACGAGTTCAAGATGGGGACGTGCTCTCCTATGTGAGAGCTTCGAAACGGTATATTACACGCTCAAAATGGTACACTGGTGACTGAAAAATTGATGCTCAAAGTTAGCTACACAAAGCTGAAAATATTGGAAAAAAAAAGAGAAAAACTTAAAAGGAAAGAGGGTCATCCCACATGGGAAAAATAGCACTTTCTTTTGGGGTTTATCAATGCGAATGCATTCTTAGCATTGTAAGAATGTGTTGGCTAGTGTCTCCTCCCTCTCCTATGCACGCACAGGAGGGTGCAAATCTTGGGCCAAATCCATCGGATTGATGCGACTCGGGCTCGCGCACACGACGACGTACGCGTCAAATGTCGATCGGTTTGGCCTGTTGGACTCCTGCTCGCGTGGGCCTTGTTTTGCAATTCCAATATTTTTTTTCTGTTTGTTTAATAGAATTATTTTTTTTCTGATATATATTTTAGATATAGAAAATTCATAGCATCATTTTGGTAATTAAAATCACCTTATGAAATAAAATATTTCGTGATTCTGTTTTAACTGAAAAAGTGTCCAAGTTCATCCGAGATCTTTGCGAGATCTGTACTTATCTTAATTACATGATTCGTAATTACCTTAACTACAGATTCGTAATTATCTTTTAACTCGTTTACTTGATGACCAAGTCGTCCAACACTCTCCCAAACTAGTATATAAAGGGGTCGCTCCCCATAGGTTTTATCATCCAAAAATTTATTTTGCATACACGAAAAAAGGCTTTTGCAAAGCCAAATATTTTTTAGCATTGTGTGGTGGTGAGGGAAGTTATTGTGCGAGTTCGCCGGAACTGTTTTCTGAGTGCTAGTAATCCAGTTCGTATGTCGTTTTATCCTGGGAGGTGATAATCCAATGTTCTCAGCACGGTAGAGAATGACTAATCTGCTTTAAGGAAATCGAAAGAGACTCGACCATCTTCACGTTCGATTCACTACGGTTGAAGTTACAATTTATAACTTCCTCTTCTTATAATATTTCTGATTGCTTATTTATTCGTCAATATATATTATATTTGTTCGTTCCCGTGCTACTTGTCTAACAAAAAGAATGTTAAACAGAGCAACTTGATGAACAACACTGTATAACTTAAGGTTGCTTGTCTAACAAAAAGAACGTTAAACAGAGCAACTTGATGAACAACACTGTATAACTTAAGGTTGCACGTAATATGAGACAGATTCATTTCACCACATTTCGACGCCTAATATTGAGCCTTATTATATTTAGTTACAACCAACAGTCTCCATCTCGATCTTCGATGCAAATTGTGCTGCTAGTTTAATGGTTCGAATTATTTCAAATAATGTTAAACATAACTTTATACAAGTTGTCTCGGGTTGAAAGGTACATGCCTCATAAAAAAGACGTTGATAATCAAATATAACTCCTGTTAAAGAAGTACGTCACATGGTAACATGTTAATCATGCAGCAACTTTTTGATCCAATCATTCAACATTGAGTAATAGTATTGGAGATTCAGTGTATGTGCGGTGGAGTTATGGACTGATCAAAGAAATCGAAATCTGACATACGCGAGCAATCATTGAAGGTGGAAATTTATTCAAATTATATATAATGATTCTGCAGACATATTTGAAGTTTTGAACGAACAAAGAGCAAATAAATTTCACATAAATACAAAATAAATTTATTTTCACTAAGAAATATATATTGTAAGTTTCAATTTCTAAATTCCACTTTTGAGATCCAGGAAAAAAAAACCGCGTGTATAGGGGGGGGAAAGTATTGAGGAAATTAAAGTAAATTAAAATGCCAGAGGTTTAAAAAATATGGCTAAAATAATGAAAAACTCTAATTACTTGTTTCAATAATACTTGTTTAAAAAGTTACATTTGCATGTTTTAGAGGTGAAAATTAAGTTTTTCCCTTTATGATATTATGCTCCCGATTTTAAGCGCTATTTTAGTTTCTAAAATATGATTTCCAATACTTGTAGCGAAGGATTTCAAACATCAAGAAAAAGAAATCAAGTATCCTGAATTCTCAGGAATAAAACGAAAAAGAAGGGTGGTATATATACACGTTTCCAAAGGGGTGCTTAATTATCAAAAATGGACATAGGTGACTGGACGGGCACATCCGATCCATCGTCACGCCAGTTCGCCGACACACACATGCAATTGCTTATGGGAGACTGGTTGTTCTCCCACAAAAATAAATGGAAGATGGCCTCTAATTGCAGAGCAAAACTTAGATCTTTCTCCCTTTTGTTGCATGAACATCAAAAGTGAAATCACTCACATAATACGTTTGTCATGAGTCTATGCAACACAAGTCACCTATTCCACATAGCATATGTTTCACCTTTTTCCATTCCACTTGTCGCATATGGATGTTATTGGGCCCTTTACTGATAACACATAATTAATACAAAGGCTAACCGCGGTTGGTAACACTATTCTTGTAGTTAAGAGAGAAGTCCTTATGAGAATGTATCGAAGTTAAAAAAAATTAAAAGCAAAATAATTGGCGTTAAAAACATGAAAATGGTGAAATGATGATATTATTGTCAAGAAGTAAATTGCTAGAGAATATTTAGTGAAGTTCTAGCTTCAGTTGATAATGTCCGTTCACAAATGACTATATATGATGCTTGGAGGTAAATTATTTCATTAATTCAGCACAACTTCCTCTTCATGAATAACTGTATAGGTGGTGTTAACACTCTTTTTATATCGCTTGGATATTTGAGTATTTAACGACTTTTTTTATTCGGAACGCAAATTCCCAATATTAATGATATCAGCAGCTGAGAGATGATGGGAGAACAGAGAGAATTGTAGTAAGTTGATCAGTTTATTCATTATGTCCTTAGTAAATGGGGCATTCTCCCTATTTGTAGGGTAATGTTCTGATACAGGTATCATCATGCTTGTCCGATACAATGGTAGGTGTTTCATTCATGCATTTATTTGTTGACCAACCTGTTTTATTTATTGACAACTATATTCTGGTATTATATGCACGTGTCTAGCTGTAGTGTTTTATCACTTGGCCTTTTTCCTATACCCAATGTGTCATATAGCCCCCGTTATGATGCCGACTTTGATGTAGTAGAGGCATTTAAGTCTCATTGACATGTAAGTCATTGTTATGCATGTATTGCATCGATATTTTACCTCATTGTGGCATGTTTTGTGCTAGGGTGTTTCCCGATGTAAGGTATCGTGGATCATCGTGTGGCATCCTGAAATCATTCAAGATTCGTAGTGCCCTGTAGGGGATTTCAGTACCTGTAACACCGTGAATCCTGTGAAGCATCGTAGAATCTATTATAGTATCGTAGACTCATTTAAGACTCTTGATACTTGACTGGATATTGTTGAGCTTTTAAGGACTAGTTGGTACGGTGTTAGGCAATTTGTTGTCCTCGAGGGCGCCATAGTCGGGTAACTATCATGGTCCAATGGATAAATTACGGGGGGGATAAACACCAGTCCCCCCCGATTCATTTTTCATTCGTGAGAATCAAGAGGAACTATTGGTATACGTAACGGCTCTATTTTCTCTGAAAATCGTGCCCATTAAGTGTGAGGGTTATGGGTCATTTACTCCACCATTTACTCCCCCACTTCTCTCTCTAATTTCAAGGTTATAAAAACCCCCTTTCCGCCATTCTTCTTCCTCACTTTGAAATTTTTTGTCGTTTTGTTCTTGCTCTCTTCTGCAAATTCTTCTTTCTTTTTCACATTTAAACTTTTCTACTCTCAATTTTGGCTTCCTTCTCCGCCAATATTGACCCACTCTTAGCCACTTCCTCTTTTAGTGGCGTTGTCTTCTCCTCCGCTGCTGATGCTCTTACGGTTACTAGAGTGGCAAAATCTCCTTCTCGCGAGAGGAGTTCCGCTCAGTTAGAAGGTGGTGGCGATGAAGGTGGTCCTTCCAAGAAGAAGAGGTCCAAAAAGGCAAGAGAGGTGGTGGTTCCGCAGGATATTCAATCGGTGATCAAAATGGCAAGCACATCCACCGAGGAAGAGGTGAAGAAGTTGTTTGAGGATTTCGGTGCTTATGGTAGTAACATCTTTATAAGGTTACCGGAGAGTGATCAGAGGGGTAACACGCCACATGTGGGTTGTGTCACGGTGTACTATGCGCAGATAAATGCAACACTTATTTTTCCCTCTTTTTACTATGAAGTCTTCAAAGCTTGCCATTTGTGCCCAAGCCAGATGACTATGAATGGTTCTATCGCTTTGTTCAATTTTGTGTTTTGGTGTTTATCAAAAGGCATGTCGTACACCCTGGAGAGATTTTTTCCCTCTTTGATGTTGTTGTGTCATCTGGGAGAGCGCCCTTTTACTTCTTCGCCCATCATGATACCAATAATAAGATACTAGAAACCATATCAGCTCCCATAGCAGCTGAAAAAGTAAATTCTTCTTTATTGCGCGGACGGTGGGAGTTTGGGATACGACCCTCACTTAGGGAGTACCTAAAGCTCCCATATATTTTATGGATGGTGGAATGATATTCTTTTGTGTGTACGAGGCGAATAATCTCTTGAAATCCTCTAACTACGTGACCCTTTACAAGACCGCTGGCCTAATGTGAGTGTCTACACTAAACGCAGAACCCTGTTCTTTGGCTCCCGATACTGTCGTGACTTTTGATAAGTTTTATACTCTTACGAAATCTTTGAACTGTTTATCTATCCTTTGACCATTATCTTTCACTACTTATAGCAAGTTGTGAATATGGGTTAGTTGTTCATCTACCCTCTGACTATTTTTCCGTTTGTTACGCAGAGGACCTTGTGACCGATATGGTCCATGTTCCCCTGCCGACTGATGCTTCTACTCCGGAGGAGCAAGCCGTCGTTCCTACTTCCCATGCTTTTTGGTTTCAAACCCAATCGACATCAGAGGTTTTGAATTCGATGTCTATTCCATTTACCGAGGACTTCCAATGACACCTCTAAAACACTTGATGATGACGACATTAGCATCATCAAGCCAATGGCATTCAATCAGTTGGTTCAATTAAGGCTGGTCCAACCATCGTTTCCTCCAATGATATGTCGTTTGTTATTCATGTAGGTTCGACTCTTAGTCTGGTGCATGTCGTGATCCCTGAGATGTTCGTTGCTAACTCCACACCACTAGAGGTAGTCTATATCTCTTCTTCTCCATCCAAGTCATTGGGTGAGCTTTCTCCGCTGCCATCTGCTCCTGCTAGATTATCCTTAGGTGGGTTGCCCGCACTTCTCCTTGAAATTTGGGTAATTCCTTACAACTTTGGGCTACATCTTAACCCTTCATTTCATAACTCACTTTCTCATTTGCTTTATTAGATAATGGTAAGGCACCCATGACGTATTTCGACTATCTATCATTTGACATGGGTAATACTTTCTTTACCTTCGTCGATTTTTCTTCTTTTATTTTACTTTATCTTAATTGTTTCTCCTTATTATTAGTGTACGAGTTACTACTTGCTTTCGAGAGTGTCTCCGATGGTCGGAATCTTTCCTTTATTAATCTATCCAACGAGGGCCTCTTCTTCAAGATTGATGAAAAATTGTCTTCGCTTATGGCGGATCTACTGGAGGTGAACAGTTCTAGGACTGCAGTTTCCATTATTGTGTTTGATTCACCCATCATGTCCACTACCGCTTCTCGTACCACGATGCCATCTACTTCTTTTTTGACAAGGTTGGGGATGCATTCTCCACTTGTTACTTTGGGGGTAGATAACCCAAGTTTTGTTGGTCTTAACGCTAGTCCATCTTCAGTTCCTGCAGAGGTGGATGGAGCATTGAACACAATTATTCACTTGTTTGCATCCACTCAGCATATGTCTCCCCATGAGGAGCCTTTTCTCCGATGTTGCGCTGACTTGCGTGTTACCATGGTAAATCTTATCTTCACTTTCTTTTGAACTAAACCTTTCCTGTATTTTAGCTAACTTTTCTTTGTTTACCAACGTAGGTTCCCAAAGTGATTCCAGTCATATGGCGTGAAGTGGACAAGGCACGAGAGTTTATCGCCTTACCAGAAGAAAAACTTAAGAAAAAAAGAGGAAGAATTTGATGCTTTATCGTCCCAACGTGCTTATGATTCTAATAGACTCGTGGATGTTAAGGTTAAGTCCAAAACTTATAGGATGGCGCTGGCCAAAAGTGTCAAGTGCATCAACGAGTTACACTCTGATGTTCCTCGTTCGCAGCTGACCAATGACAAGCTTAAGGCATTGGACCTGGAGATGAAAGGTAAGGTTGAGTCTTTGGAAGAAAAGACACGCGCGCGGAACTATGAGAAGGAAAAACTGGAGAAAGACTTGGAGATGTCCATGCTACGAGTGAGGACTATCACTGAGGAATTGAACAACACTCATGCGGTTCCTTTGCCCTCTTCTAGAAATATCACGCCGGAGGTGTTGCAAGCCAAACTGGATGAGGTTTTGCTCTTGCCCGGCAAGAGACGTTTAAACAGTGTACGGCAAATTTTTCCAAGAACCACCATGCGTATCTGGTGAGCCATATTATTTGAGGCTTCGTGAAGTGTGCCAAACAGTCCCGCGAGAAGGGACTCTTCAAGCCCGATACCGATGTGTATCTCTTGAACGCCAATTAGATTAAGCAACCCCAAAATGTAGATGTCAGCTTACATCTCTTTACGCGTGTCAATCAGCGTTCTTCTTCCTCATCCGGCGTGAGCGAGGGTGCAAGGTTTCTCTGATGGTTCCCATTTCTACCTTTCTTATGAGGCCTTCTACCCCTGAGGAAGTGATATCCGAGGGCATTGTGCTTCCTCGTTCTACTGCTTAATGTTATTTGTAGATTTTCCATTGTGTTGAAGTGTTGGCTTTCCGTGTATTTTCCATGAACTCGTGGTTGAACGAAAAGGGAACTGATGCATATTTTATATGTGTTCTGAATTAACCTCAATACACACTCTATCGCAAGCATACGAATCCAGTAATAATAAAATGAAAAGTATTGTTATAACCAAGTATTGATCCCAAAGAGGGTATGTATTTGTAACTTTAGCAATTATATTGTTGCACATTTAATGATTTGAATTTCTTTTTTTATTTTTTTTTCGTTGAATGAATAAATGAAGGCAAAAACTATTAATTAATTAACTATCAATTAAAGATCTAAAGAGAAATGTTTGAAGTAAGATTAACTAAAGATTGCAATTGGAAATATTTGTAAGAGAACTGAAACTAAAGTAACTAGCTAAAACAGAATTTATTGATTGGTTGATTGATTGATTGATTAATTGATTGATTGCAATCTAAGGTTGTAAAACATATTAAGTAAAAGGTATCTAAAAGATGGATTTCATTAATCTCAGATGCATGTATTGCATATACCAAATACCAATGACTCTTATGCAAGACTCTATCTATTGATGATCCTTTTGTTTCAAAGTTGATGTAGCAAATTAGCCACCTTTCAATGTACTAAAGAACCCTCTAATCCCTAGTGATGTCAGGCCTTTAAGCAATCTCCCCTCACCAGAAGTTTACCATGTCATAGGATACATATGGTGTTTTAAGTGAATTAGAGTTACCAACTATAATTTAGATTCCACGAACATGCACATATCGAAGGTCTAACGATTTATCTGCCTGATCTACTATGCTAGTGTTGTAGTTAACAATCTCCTATCCATAATTCAACATAATACAAGATTGTTCAATGTTACTACTCTGCCTCATAGAAATGTGTGCATCAAAACAAACCAAGTAACATAAGCAACAAATAATATCCAACAAAACTAAATCATCAATAAACATAATCGAAACATAGGTTCAAGGTGCATCCATATGACCAAAAAGTGTTGAAATCCCATTGGTGACCAAAAAGTGTTGAAATCATCCAAATAAGTATTGTTTTGCTCCAACTCGACTCAAACTACAAAAAACAACGAACGCTACTAAAACTAGCAAAATTGCCACAAGGGTTGTACAAAAGCCTAATAAATCTAGTACTTAAATTACAACAATAATTCCCTTATCAAATACCCCCAAACTTAGACCTTTGCTCGTCTCGAGCAAGAATCTAAACAAAAGAATTCAAATTCTGATAATAACAACATGCTCAAGTTAGGATTTTGGCTCAGAATGCCACCTATGTTTGGAAATTGAAATAATAAGAATCATGTATGTCAAGTCATTGCACACCAAGGTTAATCAAGTTGTCATCACAAGTATTTCATCGTGCAAAGTGGTGTGCTAATGTATCACAAGTATACAATACAAGACTTTCGTATAAAACTAATAAGATCAAGAAATTTCACATATAGTTACTCCTCCCTTGCTTTCTACTTTTCTTACTATTCTTCATGCATGCAAACTTTTCATGCTGAGGATCTACAAGACTTTGTTAGTTTCTAATCATAGGTTGGGGTATGGGCTATAAATGGAAAAAATATTTTGAGCTCTAGAGATGTTCAGAGTGGATTTACTCATTGATGGTTCATTTTCCTCCCTTGTTAGTACCTTCCTCATTTAGCCATACATTTTAGGCTCATTTTGGCATCTTTTTATTTGCATTTTCATTTGCGCAAGAATTCAATCCACCCTATACTCCATAGATTTTCGAGATGCACCCCCAAACTTAAAGTTTTTGCAAAGGGTTATTTGTGCTCTCTAGTATAATCATCCTCATTTTCTCTTAATATATCTTTTTAGCTCATGCTTTTGTTTTGAGCTCCTACTTTATCCCTCCTTTAATCCACCACGTCAATCTCTAGAAATGGGTAGGATATAACATATTTTTTTGCTCATGGTAGGTGAGTAGGTTTCATAAACATAGGCTCCATAGAAAAGGCTTCAACAGGGTTCCGTGGATATGTCTACATAAAGAGTTTTGGGCTTGAAAGGCTAAACTCAAATATAGAAAAGATGGCCTATATCATTTCCTCAACAATTCAAATTCATAGTTACTACAACCAGTAATAAAGTAAACCACTTAAGATTCATAATTTTTAAGTAACATCCCCCTTTCTCATAAATCGCATACAATTATCTCAATATTTTCTACTCATGCTTATCGTGAATGGGTATATGAAATAATCATGCTTTCAACCAAATTAAACAAAGTGTACTCCTATCATCCATACATAATCATTTTCTTCTCATATCCTGCTATATTAGGCATATATCATCATAGATTAGATCCTAACTTTTGATTGCTTTTATTACTTCAAATTTTATTCTAACACACAGACTCAAAAAATAACGAAAAGCATACTCTAAAAACGAAAAAGTTGTAGTAAAACTAACTTAAATAGCAAATCTATTCATCCCCCTCCCCCCCGCCCTCCCCCCAACTCATTCAATTTCCCAATTGAACTACTCTTAAAAATAAAATCAGAAGACTCCCCTGGAAATTCCACTCTTCCTGAATGTTGTCTGGTGTTGTGTCAAATTCTTCCTCGTTCATCTTATTCAACATGATCAGCATTTCCTCCCATGAGTTGCAAATATTTCCCAGACCCTTTTTAGCTCAGTTCGGATGAAGTCATTCAATTCCTTTGTCTACTCTTTCATTGCTTTCTTCACCAACTCCTTTAGACTTGTTGGCTTTGGCTTTAGCACTTTACGTTTCCATATCCGTCAATTCGCTTCCTTGAAATAACATCTTCAATAAATTCCTTCTTATCTGATTGTTTAACTAGAACTCCCGCTGCTCTACAAATCCTTGTGATTATCCCTCCATGCGGGATAGTTCTGGATGTTCTTCATGTGGCAAAAGTGTTAATCGATTCATAATTTCTTACCCCACATCTATATGGATACCATCACGTATCCACGTCAGATATTTACTCTGTCCCAATGTGCATATGCCATGTGGTTAGTCGGTGCGATTTGTGAAATAGTGAAATTATACAAGCCTTAAATTCTGGCATCAGTTTATTATAAAGGATAAAAGAATTAGTTGGGTTAAGCTCGACAATGGTGTCTAGGATAACCACATCGCTCAATTCCCTTTTTGACATAGTTGTTTCTCGCTTCTAATGCTCATTTTCCGCAATTTTCTCTAAAGCCAACATGTAATATTCATTTATAATCTTAGCGGAGATGCGTAGATTCTCTCATTTCAATGAAATTGGTTCTGTAATTGGTGCAATTGCATTAGTAAAGAATTTAATTGCCAAAGTTTTGTTGACCTCTCCCGATTGTTTCGTAAACGCCATCCATCCCATGTCTTGGATCTTGTCGTGAAAAACGTCAAATCCCCTCTCAGTGATGAATGATTTCTTCATGAGTTTATGTTTCTTTGTTAGAGCATCATCCTTGATTTTTTTCTTGCATGGTTGAGCACGTGCAGATGATGGTGGTGATTTCTCCTCATCGGAACTTGAAATATCCCTAAGGCGTTTGTTGGTGTTTTTCTGCAATGTCGTGGTGTTTGACCAAGTAGAATAAGTGTAGAAAAGAATATAGAATATTAATAATAAAGAAGAATAGCTTGGGATTTTAACTTGTGGGGGGGAATAGTGACCTAAACCTTGAAATCACCTATACAAATAGTATAGTAATAATACATATAGGTATAGATGGACTAGGATTCCACCATATAGATAACTTCAAAACTAAGGAAACATTCCCTTACAAAAAAAAACATTTAGGCTACATGTTAATATATTAAATCCTGGATTAATAGATAAAAAGTAGTAAATAAGTAAGGAAACTTATTCTCGTATCAGCAGTGTACAGAGAACCTTCGGCCTTTGGTGCGCGATCAGAACAATCACGCCCCCCATTGCGCGCTTGGCTCGCGATCAAACTGCGTCCAAAATTTTTCTTACTCTTCCAGTAGGTTCCGCGATCTCAGTGTGAAAAAATTGTATCGTCCAAAAACTTCTATAACCATGCGCGATCAGCATGTGCGATCAGCATGCGCTATCAGGCACATCGGGCCTCCCCCTCGGTTGAACAAGTGTTATTGTCAGATTTTCTTCAAAAATCGGACTCCTTTTTATCTTGTGTAATTCCAACTTCCTCATGCTTGTTCCTAATTTCTTTCTTTAAAACAATCAAAATTGAAAAATTAAATAACGAAAGACTCTGACGAAAGAAATAAAACTTTTGGGTTGCCTCCCAAATAGAGTTTTTACATCGTCTAGCTCGACGCTACTAATTCTAAGGTACTACAATTGTTCCATCATGGTTAAATGGATGCGTTAAATTTTCTCTCCTATATATGATTTTGATTGGTGGTTCTTTTGGGTAAACAATGTTTTCAAATTTAAAGCTAACTTCCAAGTTTCTATTGATTATCCGTGTGTCTCCCAAGTACTTAGCATATTTTGGTACTTGTCTCACTTCCTCTTCAAGTGTTATTATTCCCGGTATGTTTTTGAAAACCACAGCAAATTATTCCACGTGATGGATTTTTGAAGGATACTCATCCTTCACCACTGGCTCTGAGACTTTGCTCTGATACCATCGAGTCCAAGAGAGACCGAATTTCCTCTAACTCAGAACTCATCTTCCGCCATCGGGATGGCTTCTAGAGAGGTCTTATTAAAGCTCATACGAAAATCACTCACCTTGTGGTAAATATAGAAGCTATGCAGGGTATCCACGAGGGGTTGCTGAATAATGAACGTGAAAAGCCATGGGATTTAGAGCGTCGTTGTGTTTTAGAGAGAGCCAGAGTGATGAGTTAATAGGAAAGAGTTGATAACTTGTATGGCCAAGTCAAGACATCATATGAGTTGGTTTCTTTGTTATGTGAGGATACGGATGCCACCAGGTGTAGAGAAGTTGAGATGACCAAGAAGCACGATATGGTGTTAGTCATGGCCAATGCCCAAGTGGTGATGGACTTAAAAAATCCTTTAGCAGATTCAGGAGTAATTTTGTAATGAATTTAGGGACGTGGTTTGTATTGGATACAAGATGTGTCAGAAAGCTATTAGGTCCCTTCCTGGATTTCCAAGTGATTTGACTTTTACTGTTTTGGATATCCATCATGCCACTTTTGAGGTCTTACGTTCCGCCCCTTCAGTTGAGCCCATTCGCCCATCTAATGGCTCCTCTGTTCCTTTGGTTGTTATGATTGACCTAGTGGATTTGACTCCAAATCAGCGTCACCGTTTGATTAGAGATGGTAAGCGCCCAGTTGATGACTCCAAAAAGTGGTGTATCTCTCTAGATAGTGTGTACGTGTGCTGCATGCCACTGGAATATCTGGATCAGGATCACATATTTTGTCTGTTTCTCTATTGTAGTTACATAAATATGTACTCTATGGGGGATAGTAGTCACCGGAGTCAAAATAAAAGGTTGGTACACTTGTGAGGGGCATTAGTCATCGGAGTTGTATTGAGATCTTTCTTAGTATCATCTTTTGTATCAATATAACATCCATTGCTCAATAGAAGGACCAGTACTCGAGTAACACAACTTTATTTATCTACAGTACTCAAACTTGCATTAAACATAGTAGTTTCTCAAATTCATTGCATTCCAAGTGTTTGGATATACTTCCACTTCAAGATTTTCTAGCTGGTAAGTTGTCGCCTCGATGATCTTTGATTTTATGAAGGGTCCCTCCCACTTGGGTTGAAGTTTTCTCACATTTTTTATGCTTCTGTCCTTTTAAGTACCATGTCTCCCACTTGACAATACATTGTTTTTACTTTGGTGTTATAGTATCGGGTCATACGTGCTTTATAGTATTCTGGCCTGACAACTGCTCAGGTTCTTCTTTCTTCTATCAATTCCAGTGCTAACATAAGGTTGGAGTTGTTGCTCACTTCTTCATATTCTTTTACCCTCCAACTTTCTGCAACAACTTCTAGGCATATTACTGCCTCGCACATAAGTTAGGTTGTAAGGAGTTTCTCCTGTTGCAATTGTCTGAGTAGTCTGATATGCCCATAGGATGTCTGGAATCTCTTCCACCCATTTAGCTTTGTGCCAATCAAGTCAGGCTTTTAAATTTTCAACAGAGTTTGGTTGGTTCTTTCAATCTGTCCATTAGCTTGACGGTATCCTACTCAAGCGAACCGATGCTTGATCTCCCAATGGTCGCACCATTCCTCAAGTTGATGACTCGTAAATTGGAGTCCACTATCACTAACCAAATATCGTGGAATACGAAGGCAGCATAGTATAAACCTCCATAGAAAATTGATAAAGGCTCTCGATGTTATTTTTGCCAAGGGTTCCACCTCCACGCATTTGGTGAAGTAATCGACGACTACCAATAAGAATTTCTTTTGCCCAACATTAGGAACTAGTGGCCCCACTATATTGATCCCCCAATTTGCCAATGGGTAAATGGTGAGGTCAGGTTCCCATAGTGTGAATGGCAGATGAACTCAGGATCCATGAATCTAGCATGACATATATTTTTTTTAGAATTCTTCGTAGTCACTAGCCAACATAGGCCAGTAATACTCTTGGCGTATAATGTGCTACGCCATACTTTTTCCACTAACATGACTCACGTAGGTATCTTCGTGTATCTCTCTGATTACTTGTTGAGCTTTTTTTTGTTGAGACACCGAGTATAAGGATGTGAGTAGCATCTCCGATACAAGGTGCCATTATGGATAAAATAGCGGGCCACTTTTCGAGCCATCATTATCGGTACGACTTTATCATTGGAGTACCCCTCAGGATTCTCCAGAGTAGATTTTTATATATGCCATCCATCCTCCTCCACTTGGTGCCAAAATTGTGTTTATTTCAACGCATACGAATTTTTTTGATCCGGCCACTTGCAAAAGTGTGACTCTACGGGTGTGGGTTGTTGCGGTTTGGCTGGCTATTTTTAACAAGGTGTCTGCTTCATGGTTTTGTGGTTGTGAGAACTAAATCAGTTTGAATTCTTTGGACATTTCTTACCTATGTTGTATGACCTTCATGTATTCTCTCATCCTTTCCTCTTTGGTGGCGTAAGCTCCATTAACATATTGTACTATCAGTTGTGAGTCATTGTGGACAACCAATCCCCCCCCCCTTCTTGGGCTAACTGTATCCCTGTCAAATGGGCTTCGTATTCACCTTTGTTGTTGGATAGGGGGTAATCAATTGGATAGCAACGTTCAAAGCTTTTTCCTCTACTTCATTGTTCCTTAACATTGTTCTTGCTCCCCCATGCGTTCCTACTAATGACCCACCGACAAAGACGTGCTAAATGGGTTTACTTTCATTTGGCTCTGGTTCTGCCATTTCCATGACAAAATATGTAAATACATAAGCTTGTGTGGCCGGTCAGGGAGCATGGGAAATGTCGTACTCTCCTAGCTCCATTGCCCATTTCACCAGTCAACCTGATACCTCTGGCCTATTAAGGTTAGTACGTAAGGGGTATTGGGTTAAGATGGATACATGGTGGGACAAAAAATAGGATTGTAATTTGCGTGCTGTGGTATGAGGGCCAACACTAGTTTTTCCATCTGCGTTTATCTGATCTCCGCTCCTTGCAGCGTTTTACTAATGTAGTATACTAGGAGATGTTCTCTTCCTTGCTCCTTTACTAACACCACGCTTATTGTTTCTTTCCCAACAGCCAAATAGACGAATAATTGTTTGTCTGATAGGGGCTTTACTAGCAACAGAGGGCTTATTAGGTAATCTTTCAGGTCTTCAAATACCTTCTCGCAATGCTCATTCCACTTGAGATCCTTAATGTTTCTTAGTGCCTTGAAGAAATGTAACCCTTTTTTGGCCGATCAGGAGATGCCTGGTGAATGAAGCCATTTACCCCATCAATTTCTCGACATCCCTGATGTTTTTGGGTGATGGCATTTTGATGATGGCTTTAGCCTTCTCAGGGTTTACCTCTCTCCCATTCTCGGTCACCATGAATCTTGGGAAATTAACCCCCCCCCCCCTAATTCCAAATGAGCATTTCTTCGGGTTGATTTTCATTTCGAACTTGTCCATGATTGTTAGTGCCCTTTTCAAGTCTTTAGGGTGATCTTATGCATTATGGCTCTTGTCAATTATGTCATCCACATACACTTCCATTGAATCTCCTATCAAACCTGAAAACATGAGATTCGCCAACCTTTGGTAGGTAGCTCCACCATTTTTGAGACCAAATGGCATCACTAGATAGCAGAAAGTGCCCACATCTATGATAAAGCTAGTTTTGTCTGGACCTTTTTATGCTGTTAGTATCTGATAATATCCTTGATCTGCATCCATCATGGATAGTAACACACATTCGGCGGTGGATTCCAACAACTGGTCTACGCTTGGTAATGGATAACAATCTTTTGGACAATGCGTCGTTTGTGAAACCAACACACATTCTCCACCTTCCCCCAATTTTAGGGACCAGCGCCACATTTGACATCCATTCCAGGTAAATTACTTCCCTGATTTGCCGAAGGCTCAACAATCATTGTACCTCTGATCGTATGCTTTTGTTCCTCTCAGGCCCCATGTTTATCGTCTTCTGTTGTATTGCCCATGCCTTGACATTGAGGAAGTGCTGACATATCTGTGAGTTGATCCTCCTTGGTGAACCTCTTTCCCAGGTGAATACGTGGCTATACTCCTTCAATACTTCCATCATTTGGGTTTCAATCATTGGCTCCATTTATGTGTCAAACTTAACCATTTTCCATTTATCTCCTTCTACGATTTCAACCATCTGTAGTTCTTCCACCACTTGCGCCTTTATTTCATATAACTTTCTTTTCTTGCGTAAAGGTGTCGTGGAAGTCTCTTCTAATTCAAGGGGTATCGCATTCATACAACACTCTGTGGCTTTGACTTGGCTTCATCTAATCTCTCAAATTCCTAATAGAGTGGGGGACTTTATTTTGAGGTGTATTGCAGAGGGTATCGCTTCAAAGGCATGGATAGACCGCCTTCCACATATAGCATTATACGTTCTCGAGGATGCCTCCACCACTCAAAACTTAATATTCTCTATTTGCCTTAATGATCCTTTCTCTAGGACATCGGAAGAGTTACGGTTCCAATAATTTGGTAAGATTCTTCAAAAACTCCAACAATAGGGACTTCCGCTGATTCCAACCACATAGTTAGGTAAGTGGGCATGAACAGCACGTCGATGGAACTTCATGTGTCCACGAGGATTGGTTGGACCTCCGTACCATATACAGTTGCTTTTATTAACAGTGGATTGTCGTGCGGATATAACACTCCGTTCAAGTCATCGGGTTTGAATGTGATGTTCGAAAGTTTAGTGCTTTCCAAGGAACAAACTTGCATACCATGTTCCATCTTTCTTGCTTCTTTCAGACACTTCTTTTTCTTTTCTACCGGTATCACTACTATATCGCCACCTTCAATCATGTTTATCGTTCTACCCGATGGCGGATTTTCTTCATACGATTTTGGTGGGAGGAGCCACTGCCGATAACCTTATTCTTGTGGCTTCGCCATTGTATTACTTTCTCTAATACCTTCTTCGTTCGTTTGCACACTTTTGTGAGTATTGGGGTCTCTGGCCTTTCAGCAACCCTCCTCTGTGAAGTTCTGTAGATACCTCAGGTCTAGCAACATGTGGGTTTCTTTTCTCAATGTGGTACACTTATCACTGGTATGTATGTATGCATTGTGGTATTTGCAAAACTTTCGAGAGTCTTTCGTCTTGTATGGCTCTTCAACGGGCCAAGGCCACTGTAAATCTTTGCTTCCCTCCATCAAACGCAGCACTTTAATGGGAGTGCTCGTCATTGGGGGCAATGGTACAAGCTAGAGATGTTTTCTCACTGTATTTCTCTCGTTCTTCCGATGGGACGGGTGTTTGTCTACTTTGTTTTTCTCCTAGGGCTTATTTTTCGCCCCCAGTTCATTGGCATTATTTTCTGACTTGATTTGTGAGCTTTCTGCTTCTTCTATGATAATGTATGTTTCAGCTTTTTGCATGAGCTCATTCATATCTCTTACTCGATTACCCATTAGGTATCCAAAGAAATTTCCAGACTAGAGTCCTTGAGCTAGTATATCGGTGATCATAGATGGATCCACGTGGGATACATCCAGTGCTTCATCAGAGAATCATTTCATGTGGCCCATTAACAATTCATCTTTTCATTGTTTAACGGAACACAAGTGGCATGGAGATTTGGGATATCTTCTGTTGCAAAAGAATTTTTCTACAAATAAACAAGATAATTGGTCAAAGCTAGAAATCGTATCTGGAAGAAGTTGCAAGAACCATGCTTGTGCTCGTCGCATCAACGTCGTTCGAAACACCCGGCACAAAACAAAATCCGAGGCAGATACTAAATCCATGCTGGTGAGATATTTATATATATGATCCTAGGGATCCCTCCCATCTTTGTCGCCCGAGTATAGGGGTAAGTTATTAGGCCGCATGCTTGCTGGGACCAAAGCTTGTGCAATTTCCAGAATAAAAGGAGAACCATAATAGATGGGCTCCTCTCCGGGGTTAATAGTCATTTCCATGGCTTGCATTTATCTTCTCAAGCTATCTATTACGTCCCACAGTGAATTCTCGCATGTTTTTGGGTAAGGGAAACTTGGTTCTCCTCCCGGTAGAAAACTCTTCCTCGTCTCATCCATTCCTCCCTTACCGTAATTCCTATTCTCATATCCCTCTCGCATCATGGTGCGATATTGAGGAGTTCGATACGGTGTGGGTATTGTGCAAGACCATTTTTCTTCTGGGTTGTATCTTCCATGGTAGGGCAGCAACGACTAGGGTTCAATAGATCTTTCCATTGCCCGTGCGGCTCTCTTAATGGTGGCATCAAATAAGTTCTCAAACACCGTTTGAGGTATGTTGATGAAATCGTTGTTTGCGACCCGTGGTGGTAGCGAAGACCGTATGTACCCTTTTATTTTCTGGTGACTTTCTATTTCTCAACTTGTTGACTCTTCCATCGAGTTGTCCTTCTACAAATTCGGGTTGCTTTTTCTTATCTTCTTCTCCCGAAAACACTCAAAAATAGTTTATGTGGATCTCCCACATACAGTACCATTTTTTTGCACTCTCCTTATATTGCTTGGATATTTAAGTATTTAACGATTTTCTTATTTGGAACGCCCTACCCAAATTCTCCATATTGATGATATCAGTAGTTGATCAGTTTATTCAACCTTTCCTCAGTGAATGGGGCATTCTCCCTATTTATAGAAGAGTGTTGTGATATATGTGTCATCATGCATGTCTGATACAATGGCATGTGTTTCATTCATGCATTTAGCTTTTATTTATTGGCAACTATATTCTAGTACTATATGCACGTGTCTAAATGTAGTATTTTATCAAATTGCTTTTTTCTTATACACGTCATACATGATAGCCCCCTGTTATGATGTCGGTGTTGATGTCGTAGAGGAATTTAAGTCTTCTTAACATCTAAATATCGTTATGCATGTATTGCATCGGGATTTTACCTCATCTTGTAATGCTTTGGGCTGAGGTGCTTCTCAGTGTAAGGTAGCGTGGATCCTCTTGTGGAATCGTGGAATCATTTAAGATTAGTAGTTTCATGTAGGGGATCTCATTACCTGTAACACCGTTGATGTGGGCATTTCTCGCATATTGGGCCAGGCCCAAACCAGGCCCATATTGGACTATATCGGGGATCACTTTCGATGTCATATCGGTAATAATCACCGATATGTTACTGTGGTCCCCGGATCCCGATGGCTATAAATACGCGGTGCCCGGATCCCAAATGAAGCAATTATTATCCCTCAGCTACCACGCGTCATATCGAAATACATCACCGATATCACTTTCGATATCTTATTCGATATCGGGACTACCACGTGCACCTGTGACACGTCATACCACCTCATCACCGATATCACATCGGGGGTCATCCTCGACATCACATCGAAGGCAATCACCGACGTTCGTTCGATCTATTTACCGATATTCCACTCCCATCCAAGCATCAAAGCGTAGGTTCGAGGTGTTCCGGACCAAGCCTACACGAGACACGTAGTGTAGGTCTGATTTGAGATAGGCTCGTTGTATTTTCAGACTACTCACTTGTAACCGACACTCGCATATATATAAAACGATCTATTGTCAAATCAGTGGCGCCGTCTGTGGGAACACCAGTTCCCGGACAAGGACGCCGAGATGCAAGGAAAGAGGACCCGATCCGAATTTAGTGGAGTTGTGACTAGGGGCGCCAGGATGGAGGACACACAACCCCCTCAACACCCAACTGACCAAGAACAGACAGTGGCTCAAGCCGAGATGGAGCTTCCTCCACAACAGAACGAGCCGCAACGAAGGCGCGGGCCCGAAAGGCTGTCGCGAGCGCGAATGCAGTTCTGGCCCTTGTTGCACCAAGTGCGGCAGAACTAGAGACTGAGGGCCCGCCCGCTGAGAACCACGCTGCAGACATTCCAATGACCGAGGCGCCAAATGCGGATTTTCTCGGCCTGGAGGAGACAATGACCGCAGGAAAAAGTGCCTTTCATCCCGTTGCCATAACCTCGGAGATGCAAGGCAGATCAACGCCACAGTAAGAGCGGCGCTGGATTCCACATTGGAGACCTTGCTTCCACGACTAGTGGAGCAAAGGGCAAAGGACATTCGGGTGAGGCCCCATGAATCCGGAGTGGGCGAGAGAAGGGCAAGGCAAGGATACGACGAACAGGAGGATACGGGGGACTCCTTCAGAGAGATATCACCCGTTGCTTACGACAGGGCAGAAAGACGGGACCCCGGGACCCTAGATCGAGAGCTAGCAAGGAAGATGGAACGGCTTGACCGCGAGAGGGTAAACGTAGTCTGGAGAATGGAACGCGGTCGCGGCCACGCCGAGATTGCATATTCAAAGGACGAGGATGCAGAAATACTGCGGGTAATCTCAAGGAAGATGGAACAGCTAGACCGTGAGAAGACGGAATTGTCGAGGAAGTTAACTCATAGTCGTAGAAAGGTTCACAGTAGGATCCCGTTTTTCGGATGAGATAGAGACTGAAGTATTGCAAAGGGGGGATAAGATCTCAGTGATCAAGCCATACGACGGAAGAGGCGATCCTACGGATCATCTTCATCAGGTCGATAGCATTCTGAACCTGCACAACTACTCAAGAAACATAAAAGCAAAGATCCTCTCCACCACTTTAACAGGCGCTGCACTGGATTGGTTCGTTAGGCTGGAGGCCAGATCCATAACGGACTATGAGCAGCTGAGAGAGAAATTTGAGAACCAATTCTCTAGCCAAAAGAGAATGAAGACCAACATGCTACACCTCGGCGCTGTGCAGCAAAGGGAAAGGGAGAACCTCCGAGACTATATGAAGAGGTTCAACGATGAATTACTGAAGGTGGATGAGCCGCATGGCGGTCAGGTCATGATGATGCTGTTTAAGGGTACGACCCATCGCAGGTTCGCCGGGGAGTTAATCAAATTGACTGAGCCCACCATAGCACAGATCAACATGCTTGAAAACCAAATGGTCTATGAGGACGAAATGATGGCAATGCGTCAGGGTTCGTTTCCCAGCAGAAACGCACACAGAGAGCGCAACAGGGAAAGGCCCCCAAGGACGTACACCCCGTTAAACAGAGGCATTCTAGAGGTGATGGCCGTGGCGAAAAGAAACAGATGGTTGACGAAACCCAGGCCGTTGAATGCTACTCCCGGGATGAAGTCATCTGGCAAATACTGCGCATACCACCGTCAACCTGGACACAGGACAGAGGACTGCACACACCTGAGGAATGAGATCGAGAGATTGATCAAAGAAGGGAAACTGGTCGAGTTTGTCAGGGAAGCCAGGGAGGATGCTAGAGGAGCAGAACATTCCTCATCCCCTAGAAGGGATTACTCGCCCAGAAGAGGAAAACAGAAGATGATTGAGGCACCCCGAGGAGCGAGGGAGGACCATAGTGAATGCCCCGAGCAGAGGCGGGATAAATGTGATCAACGGGGGAGGCTTGGGAGCTGACACGGCTCACGGCCGAGGAACCATAACGTGAAGACTCCAGGGTGGAGCCTATGTTGGGTACACCAATGCAATCATGCCGGAAGCATACTTGGAGCAGGAGATCTCTTTCACCAAGAAAGACTTGGAGCATCTTAGTCCATTGGCCTTGACCGCAGGGAAACTAGATTGCCCACTGGTTATCACGATAAATGTGGATGGCTATCAGGTGCATAAAGTGTTGGTGGATAGCGGGAGCTCCGCAAATCTGATATTCTCTAAAGCCTACGAGCAGATGGGGATAGCCCCGGACCGACTGAAGCCGATATCCACCCCGTTGACCGAATTTGGTGGAACAAAGGTAGTGCCGCTTAGACAAGTCATATTTCCCACTATGTTTGGCAGGAGCCCACACACTCGGGTCACACCGATAAAATACACGATTGTCGACACTCCATTTCCCTACCACGCCATCATTGGCCGACCGACGCTCAACCAGATCAGGGCAGTGGTCTCTACTTATTACCAGAAGATCAAATTCCCGACGCCTCAAGGAGTTGGTGAGATCATAGGTGACCAGGTGCAGGGATGGATGTGCTATGTGGACTTGCTGAAGCACCCAAGAATCAGAAGAAGACAGGAAATACAAGTCCCACACCAAGAATACATTCCGCTCACGGAGTGATCACCATGAGGAGCAAACAGAATAATATTTTTAATTCCAGCAGTTTTTAAATTGTGCTTGAACAACGAAAACATTGCCCCATCGTGGGTTGGTCTGTAAACTTAAAACAGGGGGAACTACGCCGGTCTGATTCCCCACTCAACGAGATACATAGGCGGGTTAGGTTTACCTAGCCCTCCACCGCTATCTCTTATTTTGCCCCTTCGTGGGTCGGCATGTAACTTAAAACAGGGGGAACTACGCCGGTCTAATTCCCCGTGCAACGAGATACGTAGGCGGGCTGGGTTTACCTAGCCTTCGACTGTTATCCGTTACTACCTTTTTTTTTGCTTGGCGCAATCTCATATTTCATGCAGGGATATGTCCTAAGCGGACATTATAGAAGTGCAGAGAATGGCACAAACAATTGGGGAACGTTCCCCTAGATATATATTTAACACATCGCCCTCTTACAGGTACAAACAGGTACAAACAGGTACAACAGGCACGATAGAGCACAACGGAAACACTATTTTTGGTGTAAAACTGATATTCCCGGATTGAGGGAACATCCCTCAAATAACACATGCACGTCATTTCGTGCTTCTGTATTAGCTTTTATGTCGAAATTTTTTCTTGTCTGTGCTGTTTTACAGGCTCAATGACCTACATATTCAACGACGATAGAGTCACCAAGAGACATAGTCAAAAAGACAACGAAAAGGCTCGCCTACAACACAAAAAATATTCCTTGTGATAACGGGATCGATTAAAGAAAAAATCCCCTGTGATAACGGGGTCGATTAAAGAAAAAATTCCCTGTGATGACGGGGCCAATCCAAGAAAAAATCCCATGTGATAACGGGGTCGATTAAAGAAAAAATCCCCTGTGATAACGGGGTCGATTAAAGAAAAGATTCCATGTGATAACGAGGCCAATCCAAGAAAATATCACATGTGATAACGGGGTCGAACTGCCAAGCTAGGTGAAGAGCCTATTGGGTGAAAATTCCATAAAATTACGCTAGGTGAAGAGCCTATTGGGTGAAAATCCCATAAATTAAGCTAGGTGAAAAGCCTATTGGGTGGAAATCCAATAAAATTACGCTAGGTGAATAGCTTATTGGGTGAAAATCCCATAAATCAAGCTAGGTGAAGAGCCTATTGGGTGGAAATCCCATAAAACTACGCTAGGCGAAGAGCCTATTGGGTGAAAATCCCATAAATCAAGCTAGGTGAAGAGCCTATTGGGTGGAAATCCCATAAAATTACGCTAGGTGAAGAGCCTATTGGGTGAAAATCCCATAAATCAAGCTAGGTGAAGAGCCTATTGGGTGGAAATCCCATAAAATTACGCTAGGTGAAGAGCCTATTGGGTGAAAATCCCATAAATCAAGCTAGGTGAAGAGCCTATTGGGTGGAAATCTCATAAAATTACGCTAGGTGAAGAGCCTATTGGGTGAAAATCCCATAAATCAAGCTAGGTGAAGAGCCTATTGGGCGAAAATCCCATAAATCAAGCTAGGTGAAGAGCCTATTGGGTGGAAATCCCATAAATTACGAGAGCCTATTGGGTGAAAATCCCATAAATCAAGCTAGGTGAAGAGCCTATTGGGTGAAAATTCCATAAATCAAACTAGGTGAAGAGGCAGGCTCTATGGGCCCCTAACCACAAGAAGAATATCCCCTGTAATAATAGGATCGATCCTAAGCACAGAAGCAGTGGCAGATTACCCATGTTTCTACCAACACCAAGGAAATTCTAGTCAGTCCTTGATTGACGACAGACAGATTAAACGAATCTCATCAAATACGAGAACGAAATGACTGCGCCTCAGACATCGAAATACTGCATATTCTACCATCATGACAATAAAAGAAACCGACAAGTTATCAGAAAACAAGGCCACGAAGAGTCACATACTATGAAAACAATAGAGAAATAAATATTCAGTTACAGAACCACGAATCAAAGATAGTCCAGAAAGGGATAAATTCAAATTACAATGAGGGCAGTAAACAGCTACTCACACGAGGACCCTTCAGTCTTTTTCTCCACAACCTCAGAAAACATGTCAGGGTCGGCCGGACTCTCTTCCACCTCATCTAGGCCACCAATCGGCAGATCATTATGATCATGCCTTGGGTTCAACTCACTCAACTCGAGGGAGTCCTTGAAACCGTCACTTCTCAATACTTGCCCTACGCAGGCATGAAAAGCTGCATCTCGAACCTTCAAAATTAGACTTCGGAAGCTCGAGCTTTCCATAAACTTCTCCGCCCCGACCCGGAGGAGGTCAGGACGACGTTCCTACAAATTGAACTCTATTTAATACAAGAGGAAAAAAAACAGAAACAGATATCGTACACAAGATATATACCAAGTCCAAGGGAGCTAATTTGGCAGCGGAGAGCTCCAACGAGAGACGTTCGTTAGCAGCCTTCACCGCTGACACCTCAGCCTTCAGTGTTTCTAGCTCTTTGTTGACCGCAGATTCACACGCATTTCCTTGATCGAGCTCAGTCACTAATGTTTTGAAGTTGCCCTTCAACAAATCGTACTCCTCCCGGAGCGTACGACATGTCTTCAGTGCATACTCTTTTTCAGCCTCCAACCTCTCCAACACCATGGGGTTGAATTCCCCCATCTTCAAGATGTCAGCCTCGAGCTCGGCAGCAACCGCGTCAGGGTCACCCTTGGACTCGCAAACGGTCTTCAGACACGAGACCGCCAGCTTGGCCGTCTGCACAATACAATGTATAACATTATGCTAAACATTCAAATGAAAACGATAGAAGTCGTGTTCAGATACATACACTTTGGAACAGGTGAACGCTGCGGCATATATTCTGGGCCCGTTCAAATTCTGTGAGCACCCGCACATTCGCAGAAGGAGGAAACGCCCGCATCATGCCCCGTATAGCGTCTGCTTCAGGGAATTCTACTTGCTTTGAGGGTTTGACTGCACCCGCCTTCCGAGGGCCCGAACTCGAAGATGAGTGGCCACTGTGGACAGCTCCCTCATGAGACCTTTTATTACCTGTTATCCTACTCAGGTCAACGACAGGTTTCGCAATCGGGATCCCAGGAAAAATAGGGGCGCGGCCCCCCAATATCGAGGGCTCCTACAGTGGCCCCTTACCCTTGTCGGTCATACCTAAAACGGTCGCCTTTCTCTTGTCACTAATAAGGTTCGGGCGTGAAGAACCCGACCCCACTATAAAGGACACATCCACAAAATCACCCAAGTTGACAGGGGTATTCGATTCCGAACCTCCAACATCCTTGGTCAAATGAATATCGACCGACGATTCAGAACGTGGAGCGACATACTCACCGGAAGGAGACCTCGCAAATGGTCTCTCTCTCGCCACAGCCCCGTCAGGTTGAGGAGCCACACCCCCTTGTTTCTAGGTCAACACCTCCAAGAGGTTGGCCGCACCATTCGGGTATCCCACCACGTCAAGGATGTCTTGGCTAAGGGATCCAACCATGGCAGGAACATTGTTAAAACCTTCTTCATTAACACATTCAGGCACTACAGTGCTAGGGGGAGGTCGCTCGACTCCCGACGCCTCTCCCAGAAACTCAACGGCTGCATTATTCAGGTCAAAGCTAGACGCAGACCTTATTTCAAGCGCAACCGCGACTGCCGCCGTTTCAGCAGCTTTCTGAGCCTCACGATCAGCTTGAAGTCTGAAATTGTGGATCGGGTCGATACGTTGTTGATGTTAACTTAACACTGAAGTTCTAACAGCAGTTTGTGTTTGCTGTTAGTTCTACGATGTTACTTTAACAGCAGACCAGAGTAACAGTTTGCAGCGGAATAAACAAACACGAATTTAAGAAGTGAATATAGGATTATATTAACTTCCGAGCCGTAGGCAAAATACCACAAGGGTTTAACAAAGGCGTTCTCACAACTCTCAAGCTCCTCACTCTCGAATTGTTCAAACTAAGCAAAGCACACAAGAGTTGCTTCGACTATCTCTAAAAGCTCCTCACTCTTAGATCTATTCTAACAACTTAAAAACTTTGCTAAAGCAAGACAACACTCAACAACTGTAAATTAATCTCTCGGATTGATTAGCTCTTGTCTCGTTATTTGTCTTGATGTACTTCACACCTATATATAGGTTCTTGATTTGGACTTCAAGGTGTGTTGTACACGGTTGGTAATTCTCCTTGTTTCCTTCTCGAACTCCTCTTCCTTGTTCTCGCAGTCCTTCTTGAATAATAGTTCCTTCGCCAGTGATCTAGCTAAGGAAAGACTCCTTCTTCAATTCAGGACTTTCCCTTGGAAGCTTTCCTAGTCGCACTAGACTTCTTCTTTCCTTTTATAAGCCGTTTGCTTTAATTAAGGAAACTTCTCATCTTGGAAACTTTGAGCGTCCAACCTAATGCAAGTTTGTTTCCTGAATAATAATCAAAGACAACTACAACTGTGGAACTCAGTTAGTTAAGTGAATAAGGCAAAACAATAATAATAATAATAACTAGATTGTAAAACAGTTTCTGGACGTGCAATGTTACTCTAACATTGAAAATCTCAATGTTATCCTAACATCCAGAAAACTTGCACTTTCAATCTCCCCCTTTTTGCCTTAATCACAAAACCTAAGAAACAGTTCTTATCAGATCAAATTATTCAGAAAAACTTCATTATATCATAACAATGAAAAACTAAGTACTCTCCCCCTGAATATCAGAAGGAACTAATCCAATGTTATTCTAACACTGATACTTTCAATGTTATAACATCCAGCTTTATCAATGTTGGTTTAACATCAGAAAGTTAACACCTGCAAAACAGAGTCAGTACCAGTAATCACAGTTCAATAATAGCATAAGCAGAAACACTAAGTACCCAAAATAAAAAGTACTTAATTACAGTCCATACTAGCAGCAAGGAACAGTCTCCTTGATCAGAATAAAAAGAAAACAATTGTTCAAAAGGCATTAGAAACAGAAACTAAAGAAACTTGCAGGAAAATTTGAAAATTTGATCTACTCTCCCCCTTTTTGTGAGGAAGGCAGATCCTTCAAGTGTTTCCTCAAGCTGTCCAGTTCCTGCAGTCTGACTTGCTTGTCGGCTATTTCCCTCTGGGTGTCCTTGTACTCCCTATCCAGCCAGACCAATGTTTCCTCAACAAAAGCATCTGTAATCACTGAGCAGCTGTCACCACTGCTCACTGGAACTGAAGAAGCAGCAAACTTGTGTGTCTTCTTCTTCTTCTTCCTGCTGGGACCAGCTTTTCCTTGAGGGTTCCAAGGCAAATCCTGGATCCTCACATTAGTGAAGTAGCTCCTGGTGATTGACATTACAGCCTTGTTGCTGATCCACCCTTCAGTCTTCTTGGTTTTGAAGCCTTGCTTCACCAATAGACATGAGATCAGTGAAGGATAAGGAAGGATTCCTTTGGGCTTCATAGTGACTTCCTTCATGTGTCTCAGCACTTTTTCACCAATGTTTACACTCATTCCATTCTTCAGCTTGTACACCAACTTTGCTGACTCTTTGGTCATCACAGTAGTGTTGGAAGAAGGAAGCCAATTGTAAGTGCTGATCTTGTGAAGCACGGCACTAAGAGAAGTCAGCCTGGTTGTGGGAAAGCTCTCTCTCCATTGCCTAGTGAGGCCACCTGTAAGATCAGTGATGATCTCCTCCATAGTCGGATCCTCAGACTCTTCAGGATCAGGAAGACCCCAAGCCTCATTGATCATGGCAGGAGTGATGTCATAGATCTTCTTCCTAACCCAAGCCTTTCCATACTTAGGAGAATCCAGGTTGATCACCCACTCAGAGAGATTCATGTAGAACTCTCTCACTACATCAGGAACATATGCAGACAGATTCTGCACAGACCCCAAGAGTCCTCTAGCCTCAAGCAACTCAAACACCCTGTTTTCTTTGAAAATACCCTCCTCAATAGCCCTTTCCTTGTGGATTACCCTGGCTTGGTATGCCTCACATTGCTCCTCAGCATCAGGAGACACATAGAAGTCAGAGTAAGCTTCATGTGGATACTCTCTCATCATTAGATCAGTAAACTGATCATCATCTGATGTTAGAGTAACATCAGCTTGCTCTGGCTCATCAGCCACAAGCTCTTCTTCCTCAACTTCCTCTTCCTCTTCCTCCTCAATCTCTTCTTCTTCTTTTTCTTCTTCTGACTCATCCTCAGAAGACTCAGCCATCACCTCCTTACCTTTCCTCTTCCTGGCAGCATTTGCAAGGGCAGCCAAGGAAAGGTTTTCATCCTCATCCTCTTCTTCTCCTTCAACCTCAGCTGGTTGGTCACTCACAACAGCTTGGTTACCTTCAGTAGTAACCCCATTATTTACACCAAGATTGCCATCAGCAGCAATCTCCTCAGACAAATCCTCATCATGCTCACCAGTAGCATGTTCACTCTCCTCAGCAGCAACAAACTCATCATCATTAGCCTCATTAGGCTCAATAGAACTAGCCACAGTTGGCTCCACCACTTCCTCAACCACATTACCCAACCCAATCACAGGGGCCTCATTCTCCCCCTCAATACCAACATCGACATCAGCAGGTATACTCGGAGTAGGGTTAGCCATTGTTACCTCGATTTCAGGATTGGTGGGAGCAGGGGCTTGCTCGACAGCATCTGATGTTGAACCAACATCTTTCTTTGAAATCTTTTTGCCCTTGCGCCGTTGAGTGGTAGCTTTCCTCTTTGGAGAGGCGGCGACTGTGGTTTCAGCGGCGGTGCGTCTGGTACTGCGTCGTGGCGCTCGCTCGACTTGCGCAGCTGCTTCTGCAAGAGCATCAATATTGGACTTGCGTGCCATTGTTAGAGTAACTTTGAGATAAAAAGATTGAAGATTTTGAAAATTTAGAGAGTAATTTGCTTTGCACAGTTGTTAGCGTTAGAATGAAGAAGAAATTAGGGCTATATGATTCAGATGAAGAGCATGGAATAGTGGTGTTGTAACATGTTACCATAATAATTTGACCACTGTCACACGTCCCCTACATGTTATTCTTACCACGTGTCAGTGTTAGGTTAACACGTAACCAGAGCAGTCTTCATTCCTGAAAACTTATAAGTTACAATGTTACAATGTTGGACTAACATTGGCAAGTTAACATCAGGGAGGGAAGTTGGAGGTGCAGGGCTTCATCCAAAGTAGCATCATCTTGTGAGAGCGTGAGATATTCCTGTACTAATCCGAAGCTTCAACCAAGTACACAGGTACAATGACACAGCTTAAGATCATCAGTATAAGCAAGTGACACATCAAACAGAGAAAAACACAGAGGATATACTTATCCAGGGAAAAGATTTTCCCACAGCAAGAAGATCACAAAACATAGTGCTTTTACCTGTAGCTGGTCACCCAAGAAGTATGCCTCAACACATGATAACTACTCCCCCTAAGCCCAAACCGACAAAAGGAAATATGCAGAACTAGAATGAATGCAACCATGTTAGATTAACATTTGAGAGATGGTAACCACATACAAACCGCCTTGCTAACTGGGATCAGGACATATCAATTTATCTTTAACTTTCACTATTTTTAGAAACTCTTTTGAAAAAAAAAACTGATGAATGTTAAAGGACAGTCTCATCACTGAATGTGGGCAGCACAGGACTCCACACACCCCAGCAACTTAGCTATCAGCTACAGATCAGGCAAGTACAAAGGAATTGAATGAAGACAACACTTTTATCAAGTATTTCTCCACCCCAACTCCTCATGCATACTTGTTTACTAACCTATTTATCAAGGAAATACTAAGTAATCAATTCTACTGAATGCACACAGTCTAAACTTTATACACCCCAGTAGGAAAGATCACTATCATGTAAAAACCTTGGCCATAGACAAAAATATGAAAATAAGCACAACTGAATGACAATGAAGCCTTCAACATCATGTACCCCAGCTTCTCTTCATACCTTGTCAAACCTAACATGGATAAGACACAACTGAATATCATCAGAGTAGTGAGCTCTGTGTATCCCAGCTTCTCCCATGATGTTAGGTTAACATTCACAGACTAACATCAGAGTTATTTCTTTCCAAACCTCTTGATATGTACCTGTTCACCAATCACCTTAGCTATTCATACAGGTCAACCACACAACCAACAGTTTCTCTAACAAAGATGTAATTTGCAAGAAAGAAGAATGCAAAAAGGAACAAAAAAGAATTACAGCTACACCACAACCAATAACCAATGCTAGACAGTGGTGTTATGTCAACACTGGTGAACTAACATCTCTAAACAATGCACATGCCAAGAGAGTTCCTCAGACTGAAGAACCTCTCAGTATCTAATGGTTTAGTGAACATATCAGCTAGCTGATTGTTAGTTTCTATATGTTCAATGTCAATAAGCTTGTCTTCAACCATGTCTCTCAGAAAGTGATGCCTAATGTCTATATGTTTTGTCCTAGAATGCTGAACAGGATTCTTAGAGATGCTTATAGCGCTAAGGTTATCACAAAACATAAGTAAGGTATCACTGTCTAACCCATAGTCCAGTAGCATATGTTTGAGCCATACCAACTGGGTGACACAACTACCTGCTGCAATGTATTCAGCCTCAGCAGTGGATAGTGACACACAGTTTTGCTTTCTACTGTACCATGAGACCAAGTTGTTCCCCAGATAAAAACATCCTCCACTTGTAGACTTCCTGTCATCAGTATCACCTGCCCAGTCTGAGTCACTGAAACCTACAAGATTTGTGTTAGTATCATAAGAGTACCATATGCCAAGGGCCAAAGTGCCAGATATGTATCTAAGTATTCTCTTCACAGCAATCAGATGTGACTGCTTTGGACATCCCTGGTACCTTGCACATACACACACAGAGAACATAATATCAGGTCTTGAAGCAGACAAGTATAACAAGCTTCCTATCATTGAACGGTACAATGTTGGATCAACATTGACACCAGTATCATCCCTGGATATCTTCACAGATGAAGACATGGGAGTCTTGCAAGGCTTTGAATCTGTCAATTCAAACCTTTTCACCAAATTTCTTGCATACTTTTCCTGACTTAGGAAAATTCCATTACCTGTTTGTTTCACTTGAAGACCAAGAAAGAAAGTTAATTCTCCCATCATACTCATCTCAAACTGCCCTGTCATTGATTCAACAAATTTTTCTAGAATAGAATTGTTAGTTGAGCCAAACACAATATCATCTACATATATTTGAGCAATACAGACATGAGAATCTTTCTTCAAGACAAACAGTGTTCTATCTCCATCACCTCTAACAAAACCAAGACTTAAAAGGAATTTTGTAAGCCTTTCATACCATGCTCTAGGTGCTTGTTTAAGACCATATAATGCCTTTTCAAGCTTGTACACATGGTTTGGATACTTAGGATCTGTGAACCCCTTTGGCTGTTCAACATATACTTCCTTATCAATCAGCCCATTCAGAAACGCACCCTTTACATCCATTTGGTATAATTTTATCTTAAGACAACATGCTATGGCTAGAAGTAACCTAATAGATTCAATCCTAGCAATTGGAGCAAAAGTCTCATCAAAATCTACACCTTCAACCTGTGTGTACCCCTGAGCAACTAGTCTAGCTTTGTTTCTAACTATAACCCCTTCCTCATTACTCTTGTTCTTAAATATCCACTTTGTCCCTATTACATTAACATTAGGTGGTCTAGGTACAAGTATCCAGACATTGTTCTTAGTAAACTGTAATAGTTCATCTTGCATGGCATTAATCCAAAAGTTATCAAGAAGGGCTTCATTTACATTTTTAGGTTCTATGGTGGAGACAAAACAAGAGGCATTATCAACAGTACAAGTGAAGTTCATACAGACACACAGTTTTACCATATCTCTATAGTCAAGTCTTTCTCTATTTCGTGTCCTTACCCGTTCAGTGAGTTCACCTATTACCTGGGATGCTGGATGGTCTTTCTGAATCCTAGCCGGGGGGTCTCTTCTAGGTTCAGCGGCACCTTCATGTTCTGAGTCAGAATCCTCTGATGTTATTCTAACATCTGATCTCACTGGTGTTAGTCTAACATCGTTCCCCGACTCTTGTTCAGTGTTTCCAGCTTCCAGTTCCAATGTTGGTGTAACATTGTCAGGAGTAACATTCTCGGTTTCCACTGTTGGTTCAACATTGGGAACTAAGATGTCACCAGTACCTGTATCAAGAGTGAAATCATCAAACACAACATTCACTGATTCCTGAATTGTCTTCAATCTAAGATTATAGACTCTAAAGGAAGTACTATTGGCTGAGTATCATACAAAGATGCATTTTTCACTTTTAGAATCAAATTTACTCAGATAATCCCTGTCATTCAGTAGATAACAATCACATCCAAATTCATGAAAATATGCAACATTTGGTTTTACACCCTTCAAGAGTTCATATGGAGTCATGTTAGTTCCAGGTCTAAGATACACCCTGTTACTAATGTGACAAGCAGTATTTAAGGCTTCAGCCCAGAGTCTTTTGGATAAGTCTTTGGCATTGAGCATAACTCTGGCCATCTCTTGAAGAGTCCTGTTCTTTCTCTCAGCAATCCCATTCTGCTGAGGAGTCTTAGGAGCTGAAAATTCATGGAAAATACCTTTAGCATTGCAGTAGTTATCAAAACTAGCATTTTCAAATTCTTTACCATGATCAGACCTAATTTTAGTCACAGTGGAGCCATACAAGTTTTTAATACTAGCACAAAGAATTTTGAACTGATCAAAAGCTTCTGACTTTTCTTTAAGAAATTTTACCCAAGTGTATCTAGAGAAGTCATCTACAATCACAAAGGCATATCTCTTCCCACTTAGACTACTTACCTCAATTGGACCCATTAAGTCCATGTGCAGCAATTCAAAACACCTACTAGATCTAGGGTTAGCATTTTGTACCTGTAGGGGTGTATGAACTGCTCTGGTTTGCTTACCCTTGAGGCAATCACCACACACAAGCTTACCTGGACAAGACAGCTTTGGTAAGCCTCTTACAGCATCAACTCTCTGTAATTTCTCAAGGTTTCTGTAGTGAACATGTCCAAGTTTCCTATGCCATACAGAAGCTTCATCTATTTTAGCATGGAAACACTCTGCTTCCTCTTGAGCTAGGTAGCAGTTGTCCTTGGACCGAGTACCTGTCATAACAAGTACATTATCACTATCATAAACATCACAAGATGAACTGTCAAATGTAACCAGCAAGCCATCATCACATAGTTGACTGATGCTGATTAAATTTGC
This sequence comes from Linaria vulgaris, assembly GCA_948329865.1. Lineage (NCBI taxonomy): Eukaryota > Viridiplantae > Streptophyta > Magnoliopsida > Lamiales > Plantaginaceae > Linaria > Linaria vulgaris. The sequence goes on from OX415252.1 coordinate 17,467,262, forward strand.
TTGTAGCCCATCAACCAACAACACATTCTTCAGGGGTGGAAATCCATCAACATTCAGTGTCCCCTTTCCAATGATCTTCCCTTTTGTACCACCACCATAGGTCACAGTGCCAGTACTCACAGAAACCATATTCACAAGATTGTCAATGTTGCCTGTCATGTGTCTTGAACATCCACTGTCGAAGTACCACTTACCTGAAAGGTTAGAATACACAGCAGAGAAAACAACATTGCAAACAACTTTAATCTTAGGGGTCTTAACTTTTTCTACCCAAGTTCTACCTTTCTGTCCTGAACCTAATGTTGGTCTAACATCGGAAACTGCTGTTGTTCTAACATTGGGTTCAGTAATTGTTTTCTTACCACATTCTCTTATAAATTTTCTACAGAATGGTTTTATGTGGCCTGGTTGGTAACAGTATTGACAGATAAAAGTAGGTTTACTTCTCACAGTGTTGATGGTACCTAAACTCTTAGAATCAGATTCTTTAACAAAGCTAGAAGATAGATAGGCAGAATTTACTATAGAAGAGGAAGGTTTCTCAACAAATCTCAGACCACATGAACCTGAATTTCCCATGCTAAGTACCTCATCAAGTTTAGAAGTACCTGCATTCCATTTAGCTATGATCTGTGTGTCTTTCTTGAGTTTATCCTTTACCTCTTTCAACTCAGCTTCAGCTTTGTCAAGATCCCTTTCATAGAGTTTCAACATGTTCTTCAAACATTCAATGTCATGAGTCAGTGCTTTGTTCTTCTTTATGAGTTTCACATTCTCTCTCTCAAGCCTGAGGAATGTGGTCTGCAGATCATCAAGAATCTCCTCCTGGGATAATTCTTCTTCTTGGGAGTACTCTTCTTCTAGATCAACTGTACCATGAAAACAATCAAAGTTAGTATCATCACAATCAGAGAGTTCATCAGAGATAACCTGGGAATGATTGTTGTTCCAGTCTCCAAAAAAGATTTCCTGCTTTGCTGTTGGTTCACCAATGTTAGAGTAACATTGTGATCTTAGGCAATTTCTGGAGTCTTCATTGGACCAGGTGATCCTTGTGCATAGCGCAGCAGTTTTGATTTCCTCTGAGTGTTCCTCGGCACTTGTTCCAGATTCAAAATCATCTTCATTGAAGTCATCTACACAAACCCAATGAGAATTCCCTCTTGTTCTGAGGGTGTTAGCACATTCATGTTTAAAGTGACCATACCCCTTACATTCATAACACTGGACATCTTTCAATTTCTCAGCATCTTGAGGTGTGCTCTTGGATGCCATGTACTTAACAAATTTAGGGGGCAATTTCTTGTAACCGGGGCTATCATTACCAGTTTGTTTTTCTTTCTGTTTACCTTTGAAACCTAATTTACTAAACTTTTTGGTAATATTGCCATAGTTAGAAGAGATCAACTCATATTCATCCTCATCACTCCCTGTAGAATCTGAGCTAGTACCTAGTAAGGCTAAAGCAAGTTGTTTACTGGACTTTCCTAGGAATTCTAGTTCAAATTCTTTTAGAGTGTTCATTAATGTTTGAAAGTCCATGTTGGCAAGATCTCTAGACTCATTCATAGCAATTCTTTTGACAGTAAACTTAGAGGATAATGTTCTAAAGGCTTTGTAGACCATGGTTTGATTAGGGATGATAAAACCTAAGTTTTGGCACTGATTAGCAATATCTAGAAGTTTCTCAAAATAACTATCAATGCTTTCATCCTCACCCATCTCTATCTTCTCAAAGTCCCTCAAAAGTTTTCTATATTTAGAGTCCCTCACAGCCACATCACCCTCACAATGTAATTCAAGAATTTCCCATGCAGATTTAGCAGTAGAACAAGTTTGAATCAGTTTGAACATATGATTACCTACCCAGCTAAAAATAGCATTGAGAGCCTTTTCATTGAAGTTGTAGAGAGCAATTTCGTTGGCTGTCCATTGTCCCCTTGGCTTGGGTACCAGATCAGCATCTCCATCTCTTGGCAAGTAGGGAATGGTGTAGCCTTCTAGTACTGCGTCCCAAGCTCTTAGGTCGATGGATTTGATGTGGACTCTGAGCCTGATCTTCCAGTAGGCATAGTTGTTGGGACCCTCCAATACAGGCAACCTGCTGGTATTAGGGTTGGAATTGTCCATCTTGTCGTATCAACGCCAAACACCGGTGAAGTTGGTGCTTGGCTCTGATACCAATTGAAATTGTGGATCGGGTCGATACGTTGTTGATGTTAACTTAACACTGAAGTTCTAACAGCAGTTTGTGTTTGCTGTTAGTTCTACGATGTTACTTTAACAGCAGACCAGAGTAACAGTTTGCAGCGGAATAAACAAACACGAATTTAAGAAGTGAATATAGGATTATATTAACTTCCGAGCCGTAGGCAAAATACCACAAGGGTTTAACAAAGGCGTTCTCACAACTCTCAAGCTCCTCACTCTCGAATTTTTCAAACTAAGCAAAGCACACAAGAGTTGCTTTGACTATCTCTAAAAGCTCCTCACTCTTAGATCTATTCTAACAACTTAAAAACTTTGCTAAAGCAAGACAACACTCAACAACTGTAAATTAATCTCTCGGATTGATTAGCTCTTGTCTCGTTATTTGTCTTGATGTACTTCACACCTATATATAGGTTCTTGATTTGGACTTCAAGGTGTGTTGTACACGGTTGGTAATTCTCCTTGTTTCCTTCTCGAACTCCTCTTCCTTGTTCTCGCAGTCCTTCTTGAATAATAGTTCCTTCGCCAGTGATCTAGCTAAGGAAAGACTCCTTCTTCAATTCAGGACTTTCCCTTGGAAGCTTTCCTAGTCGCACTAGACTTCTTCTTTCCTTTTATAAGCCGTTTGCTTTAATTAAGGAAACTTCTCATCTTGGAAACTTTGAGCGTCCAACCTAATGCAAGTTTGTTTCCTGAATAATAATCAAAGACAACTACAACTGTGGAACTCAGTTAGTTAAGTGAATAAGGCAAAACAATAATAATAACAATAACTAGATTGTAAAACAGTTTCTGGACGTGCAATGTTACTCTAACATTGAAAATCTCAATGTTATCCTAACATCCAGAAAACTTGCACTTTCAAAGTCTAAGCATCAACTGTCTAAACCCCATTCTAACGAAGTATCTCAGAAAAATGTAATGTACCTGCAGAATAATCAGACTATCAGCATGAGGAAATAATAAGAAATAATTCAAGTATCACGGCGAGATCGAAACACACGTCGGGGAACATATCGAATATGATTACCGATATACTTACCGATGTGGTTACGCTAAACGACAGAGAAAACGCAGAAAACTATGAACTTCAGAGTCTCTTACAAGCCCTACTTATAGACGGAGGCCTCAACTACATCGAAATATACTTTCGATATTATATCGAATATGCATTTTGACATAATATCGAAGATAAAACCCGACATCCTTCACTACTACGCGAAGAGCCGCGGGAATATAACAACTGCCCGGCAGCCCCATCATAATTTTCAAGGAACCCAAATACCAAAGGAACTAGAATTCAAACGAGGACCTCAAACTCTGCCTTCATCACAAGTGCACTCCCCACAAGTTTGATCTCCGTCATTTGAACTGGCGGGACGAAGGGTACAGGTAACCCAGAAATTTTAAATTAAATTTGCGAATCCTTATCTCTAAGATAAGAATCCCCAAATTGGGGGACTACATGATATGGGCATTTCCCGCATATTGGGCCAGGCCCAAACCAGGCCCATATTGGACTATATCGGGGATCACTTTCGATGTCATATCGGTAATAATCACCGATATGTTACTGTGGTCCCCGGATCCCGAGGGCTATAAATACGTGGTGTCCGGATCCCAAATGAAGCAATTATTATCCCTCAGCTACCACGCGTCATATCGAAATACATCACCGATATCACTTTCGATATCTTATTCGATATCGAGACTACCACGTGCACCTGTGACACGTCATACCACCTCATCACCGATATCACATCGGGGGTCATCCTCGACATCACATCGAAGGCAATCACCGACGTCCGTTCGATCTATTTACCGATATTCCACTCCCATCCAAGCATCGAAGCGTAGGTCCGAGGTGTTCCGGACCAAGCCTACACGAGACACGTAGTGTAGGTCTGATTTGAGATAGGCTCGTTGTATTGTCAGACTACTCACTTGTAACCGACACTCGCATATATATAAAACGATCTATTGTCAAATCAACTGTGAATCATGTGAAGCATCATAGAATCTGTTATAGTATCGTAGAGTCGTTTAAGACTCTCGATACTTGACAGGATATCAATGATCTTGTAAGGACTAGTTGGTACGGTGTTAGGCAATTTGTTGTCCTCGAGGGCACCATAGTGGAGTAACTATCGTGGTCCAATGGATGAATTGGGGGGGGGGGGGGGGGGTTAACAAGTGGTGTTTAATCCTGCCTCAAAATAGGCAAATCTGCTAACATTCTTAATTTTGAGTTGTCCGTGGAATATCTTCTTATTGAGGTATAATAGTTGAATAATGCTTCATATGATTATGCATATGATTTAGTATTTAACTTAATTTTATAGTAAAATAATTATTCTTCTAGTCACTTTAATCTAATAATTTAGTATAACTTAAAGTAATATAAACATGATCTAGTTATGTACATATATACACGAAAGAGTTTAAGAAATGTATAAATTTAGGAATATAATTTATTAAACAAAAAATGTTATTAACTGTTTGTGACGATTGAACAATTTTGACCATGTATTTAGTTAAGGGGTGTAATATAGAAAATTAAATAAGTCTAGATTCAAAGAATGTGATTTGAGATCTTTTCTAGATACGAAGGGTAAATTAGGAAGTTAAAAAAAACAATGTGACTCATCTTTTGCGCTAACAATATAATCGTTCATTTTTTTGAACAACAATATAATCATTCATTATTAAACCCTCAAAGACCGGACGTGATAATGCTTATTATAATATCAACAAGGAATCTTAGAAGAGGAAAATCAAATAAAGGTAGGAGAGGAAAGTGGAGTAGAATATGCATTTAGTTACATCACTTGTTATTCTAGTAAACGTATTCAATTAGGACTTTGATAAACGATTAAAGGATGACTACAAAATTGCACCACGGACTCCTTAGCTGATTGGATGTTATCCGGTACCGGCGTCACCCGTAACGTTATCATAATTCATATACTATGAATAATTAGGGAAAAAAAAAGATAAAGAATGGTTAATGAAAAAATAAAAGGGTAGGTCTAACTTCGCAAACTAACAGTGTTCTTAAAACAGAAATTAAGTATTGTTCGCGCGTCTGGTTTGAAGAAACTTGCCTTACTCGCTGTACATTTTTTGGCTTTGGCTAATTTATAAATAAAGTAGTTTCTGTTAAAAAAAAGTATTGCTCTTAAATAATGGACTACACATATTACATTATCTTTTTAAATTGGTAAACATATTACATTATCACTTGAAACTGTTGTCGACCTTTTTGTCGTCACAATTTTCGTAAGATAGTCACTCAACATTATTCAAATCATAACACAATTATATGGCCGTTATAATTGTAACATAACTACCGCTTACATAAGTACAAATTAATATTATTTGTGATAGATTATTTACAATTAATTTATAATTTATAATTAATTTGATTCCAGTACAACAAAGAAATTAATATGTTCTCTCTTTTAACAAAAAAATCAATTAATAGGCTTTTGATTTTTTCACAAAAATCATATGATAACTTTACCACTTGGATTCTGCCACGTGAATGCTGACGAGCCAATGACCAACTTTCTGTCCGATGAAGCCACCTTTCTTACCAAATTTATTCAGTACAGGCAAACATCTATCTAATAGTAATTACATTATCGATGCAACACTATCATTTATCAACAACACAAAATTAAGAAATGATTTTTTATAATTTTTTAATTACCTGTTATTAGTTATAGGAAAGGTAACAAAGTTAAAAACGATATGAAGCAACATTTTAGATAAGATCAAATTACGATTTTACCATTTAAGCCACAAGCTCAATAATAGTATAAATGTCTATACATTTATAATACTATTATGTGTTGTTCACTTATTCCATTAAAAACAAATGTCTATATAAAAGAGATATCACTTTAAGCTCTCTAATAGAAATTGTATTTCTCACATTAAAGTAGTAAAGGGTCATTAAAGTAGTAAAGGGTCTTTTGAGGCCAGTATGTCAAATACCATGTAGATCGTTGGTCAATCGTTCATTTTGGACATTGTTCGTGTTTTATTTGTGAAATTTAGTCCAATGATATTAAGCATATCTTATGGGACACATTGTCACATTTAAAATCTTTAAGGAAGTAAAAAACACATTATACATTAAAGAGTTTGACGTGATTTACGTTATAGAGTAATACGATATTGTTATATTATGATTGTCAAATTGCCCTAAAATGTTACTCCTAATAAATAAAAGGATAATTTTAATAAGTAAAAGCAAAATCTAACTTTTATAAAACGCTTCCAAACTTTTGGGGGAAAAGCAAAGTAAAAAACACAGCCATCATGTCTGAACTCTGGACACGTTTTTACTTTTTTCCACCGTTAGATTTGATCAGTTGTGAAAAGTAATTTGTTTATTTTTCAATAAGTTTAGAGGGTTGGATTTATTTTAAGATTTTACGAATTTTACCCTAAAGAAAATAAAATAACCCTATCCGATTTCAATCACTGAAAAGGATTCTATTAATTCGGTGTCCCTATTTATATAAAACCGCCGCTCATAACTCTTTCACCCTCGTGATAATTATAATTCTTTTCAAATTTCAATCAATCAATGATTTTGTTGATTATTCTTCAAGTGTGCTAATATTAATATTAAAATTAAAATTAAAAAAGAAGAAGAGTGTGTGGGAGGGAATACAAAAGGGTGTTACGTACCTTCTTCATTCGAAATTAAACTCTCTCTCTCTCTCTCTATATATATATATATATCAAACACTACCCTTAATTTTATTTTTCTTTGTTGTATCAGCCATGGCGACAAAAGGGTTTGTGTTGTACCTTCTAACAACCTTTTCATTAGCTATTTTATCGGTTTATTACATCGATAATATTAATAATAATAATAATAATTACTCAAATGCCGCTGCTGATGGCCATATCTCGCTTCTTTTCTCGTCAAATTCGAACCATTTGTATGGCGGTGGATCTAAAGACAAAGTTTGGCCTGTAAGTTTGTATCTTTTTGTTGTGCTTTTTATGGGTATGTGAGATTTTTGCTTAAAAAGATTGCTTTTTTATTGTTTTTTGAAGAAGAAAAAAAAAACCCATTTTTGTGTTGTGGGATTTATTTTGCAGGACTTGAAGTTTAGCTGGAGATTAGTTTTGGCCACAGTGATTGGATTCTTGGGTTCAGCATGTGGAACAGTGGGTGGTGTTGGTGGTGGTGGGATTTTTGTTCCTATGTTAACTCTCATTGTTGGCTTTGATACCAAATCTGCTGCTGCTATTTCCAAGTGTAAGAAAAACTCTAATTTAACATAACATATATCTTTCTTGTTTTGTTCCAATATTTTCATGGACAGAGAAGTTTGATGAAATGCATAGTATATGTTTTGTTCTTGTAATTTTTGAAAAAATTAGTGGATGTTCTTACAATTTGGCCGAACGTGCAAAATTGTCGTTGTAATATGTTGTATATGTGTCCCCTTTTGTTTAAGGTTGGCTTTCAAGTAAAGTATTTCGAGTAAAACCCAGAATTTGGATTGGAGATTAAGTGTGTTATTTGTGTGATTTTAACGGCAGGCATGATAATGGGGGCGTCGGCGTCATCCGTTTGGTACAACTTGAGGGTGCCTCATCCTTGTAGGGAAGTGCCGATAATCGACTACGACTTGGCTCTGTTGTTTCAGCCCATGCTCATGCTTGGCATCACCATTGGTGTTTCTTTGAGTGTTGTCTTCCCCTATTGGCTCATCACTGTCTTAATCATAATTCTGTTCTTAGGTAAGCAACCTATTTAATAATTTGGTATGATTTCTTCTAATTGCAGTTTAATTTGTCGGGTGATAGGGACAGAGATAGTTCATCTGTATGTTTTGCTTTGGCAGTGTGACATCATTAGAAAGGATGCCTAGTAGTTTGATTTGTTTTTCATAATAATTTTGCCTGTAATAAGTTTGAGTCAACAAGTGACTTTTATTATATAGGTAATAAAATAATTAGCTTTTACCTTGTTAATCTTTATCATGTCCTAAACAGGGACTTCTTCTAGATCTTTTTGTAAGGCAATTGAGATGTGGAAAGAGGAAACCATCTTGAAGGTTAGTAATCCTATATATCAATTGAACTTATATTTTAATATTCAAGATCGTTGTAATAACTTTATACTCACCTTTATCCTTTCTCCTTGGGTTGGATAACTGCAGAAAGCCATGAGAGATAAGCAAACTTTTGCTAATTCTCGCGGAGAATGTAAGTTCGTTGTACACGTATTATTTTTGCTGTTCTAAACTTGGAAGCAAAGGAGCTGACAGGCATTCTCTTTTTCTTTGACTAGTGCTGATTGATACTGAGTTTGAACCATTGATTCCCAGAGAGGAGAAAACTGCATTGGTAAGCATAGCTCACCTTAATTGAGTTTATTATATTTTCGTAAGCTTTTGAAGTTGAATCTTAACAGTGTTTTCAATTCTTTAGCAAATCATGAAGGACAACCTTAATGTTAAGCGGATTTTGGCGCTGTTCCTTGTATGGACTGGCTTTTTGTTTCTTCAAATAATCAAGGCAAGTGAATTATACACTAATTTCCTTTTTAAAAGTGCAGTATTGATCGAGGAAATGCCAACATATATTAAGAGATATTCCCAACTTGTTTTCATAAATTTGATGTCTTTCTGCAGAATGACTCAAAAGCTTGTACTCCATTTTACTGGGTGCTCAACTTACTACAGGTACAAACAAATTTGACGTCTTCTGGTGAATCCCTTTTGCTCTAAGCGTGTTATACAAACGAATACTGAGTCACACTTTTTTTTTTCCCTTCATTTTCAACAGTTGCCTGTTGCTCTTGCTGTATTCTGCTATGAATGTGTTAAACTGTACAAAGAAAGCAAGAAAAGAAGACTTTCTGGTAATCCAGAACAAATATGTGAGGCAGCAATAGAATGGACCGCTACAAATCTGACATTATGTGCCCTTTGTGGCATCTTGGGGGGCTCCGTCGGTGGCCTGTTGGGTTCTGGAGGCGGTTTCATTCTTGGTCCCCTACTGCTTGAGATTGGCGTTATGCCTCAGGTACAATCGTTTCCCAATCAAGTTTGCATGATTCACATGTAACTATGAATTCAAAAGTAATTCTCTAGATTCTTCGGAATACACATAGTACCTTATTTATATGACATTTTTTATGATCAAAACTAAACAAGTAGTGGATATTTAGTGCTAAGAGCTTTATTCTACGTTGCAATATTTTTTATAGATTTCCAAGGTTTCCTTTGTTTGTTTTAACTAGTGGGTTAATTCTTTTAATTCTTGAATATTAAGTTTAAGTTAATCTTGTGTTGGATTTTCAGCAGCCATGATAAATAATTTCTGGAAAATAATGTCACTGTTTTATTTAATTTTTTTGATAAATGAAATGTCACTGTTTCATTGATTCAGAATTGGTGATCTGTATATTTATTATAGGTAGCTAGCGCGACAGCAACCTTTGTGATGATGTTCTCCTCATCCTTATCTGTGGTTGAGTTTTACCTCCTCAAGAGATTTCCCATTCCATATGGTAATGTTCTTACGTATATTCCCTTGTTACATCTTTTAATTCTGTGGTTATCTTCTTTTTGTATGCTTGTCCAAATCCATAATGATGGCTTGGCATTTTACCATGAACGATAGTTACGACAAAAGTGCCGTCATTTTGTTGCATTATATTGACACCCCAAATCTTGTAAGAGTTGTAAAACATCCCTCTAGTATCTATGTTGACAAGGCGTCGCCTAAAAACAAATGATTCTAAAAAATATGACTTTTCTTCTTGATTTTACATGATTTAAGAGGAGTTTTACATGGAAAGCATTGTACACTAGTTTTGCATCGGTCTGGTCATCTAACGTCATATCAAACAAATGTCACGCTGTATTGCACATGCATGTCACAAAAGAAAAGAAAAGAGATGAGAAAACTCCAAGCATCATATTATTGAAAAGCAAACCTTTTTTTTTTTTTTGGCAGCATTATACTTGATGGGAGTGTCAATTTTGGCTGGTTTCTGGGGACAGTGCTTCATAAGAAAAGTGATCACAATTCTGAAGAGGGGATCCATCATTGTTTTTATCCTGTCCGGCGTCATCTTCGCCAGTGCTCTAATTATGGGTATTAATACTAATTAATCTTCAAATAAATATTAACAAAAAAAAAGGTTTCTCTTTTATTTAATTTAGTGCTAATTGTTGTTGTTCCATCTTCTTTTCTTTTTTTTTTTTGGCCTTGGCAGGTGTTGTTGGAACAGAGAAAAGCATCAGTATGATAAAGAACCATGAGTTCATGGGATTTTTAGATTTTTGCAGCAGTCAGTGATTATGAAGATTAAAGATTGGAAATTATTTATAGTGTGAAATAGTTTGTGGTAGAGGATGATTGGCCAATGCCTAATTGACCAGTTCCTCTCGAGTCATTTATATCCCTTCTTAATTGTTATAATTTATGTATTGAAGATGGGGTTAGGGAGTGGGGGGTGGGCCAATGCCTAATTGACCAACTCCCCCTTATGCGTTGTCGCATTCATTATTCAAGTTTTGTAAGTGTGAGTGAGTTGTTGAGAGGGGATTGGCTGAGTGTTAGCTAGCGCTAACCATCGCCATGCTTTCTCTTTCCATATCAATAAAATTTATTTGGCTTGTTTTTGTTACATACATTTAATCTTCAGCTACTTTCAATTTGTGCTTAAAATGGTGGTATGAGCTGGCGTTTACTCATTGTGTCTATATTAAAAATGTTTATATATACATTTGGGGTGTGTAGAATTATATTATGCATCCATGATTTGGTAGTTCAACAATTAATTTGATTAATTTGAAATTTTGGCACCGCTACACCATGACTCTACCATGTCCGCCCAAGAAGAACCGGCGAACCACCTCCAACAATCGCCCATAAACACCACCGCCACAACCGCCCTCCACCGTGTCGTTGTTGGGACTCTCGATCTCCCCACACTAGTGGCAACCACCACTCATCCGACAAGCTCCACCACCACCAACTCAAATCCGTTTGCCACATCCACCAACTCCGCCCACAAATGTGAAATGACTACTCCCACTTCCTTCCTCACAACTTATGACGTCGATTCCGAACGGATCCACCTACTACATTGCAGCCCACCACTATTCACGGTCGGTATCAACTCCACCAATCACGTCACCCAACACGGCCTCAATTTTGACCCAAAACAGAGGAGGGTTACGTTTTTAATGCAAACCCCAATTTACCCCCAAAATCAGTTGGGCCATCCTCTAGTGACACAAACTCCAGTGGGCCTGACTCAAGTGACCCCTATCACTTATACACGAAATCTGGACCCGCTAATATCGGCATGTCTTCCCGACATGACCATAATGGAAATACCCGTGTACGATCTAATAATAATGCTGAAGAACCTTTCACCTCACCTTTTCCTACATCAAATGCTTGGTACAAATGTGGTCCTTCGTCTGAGCCAACAAACACTATCCTCACCCGCCACACGCGACATAATGTACCGCTTCAGATTAATCTCTTGAACAAACGACCAATAGCCCCACTACCATTTATATCCACACCAAAGAGGACGGGTCAACACAGACCCGAATCGTTCCAGTGGAGCAGGGTCCAACAACTCAACAATATCTCCAATGATGGTAAGCATTCTAGCATGGAACAGTAGAGGAGCAGCGCGACAAGCTTTTCGTGATGAATTTCGCCAACTCATCTACATGCAGCAACCGAACTCGTGGCAGTTCTCGAAACCAGACTCACACATAACTGAGCCATGTTGATAGTAAGACGACTTCCTTTTATTGATCACTATATAGTTCCATCCGTTGGCTTTTCAGGAGGTATCTGGATATTATGGAACTCAACTCAGATCACTCTATCTCCGATTGGGAGGTCACCAAGAACAGTCCAGATGGAAGTAGTTGACAGCAACACGTCAGACGCCTTCATCCTATCAGCTTCTACAACCCACCGCAACCACCGCTGCAAGAACTAGTCTGAACTAATCCAACTGGCAAATCCCATTACCTGTAAATGGATTGTACTAGGAGATTTCAACAATATACTTGTGTTTCATGAAAAGTCTGGAGAATGCCTCAAATCCCAAACTGCTATGAATAGATTTACTAGTTGTATTCAAACATGTGGCCTTGAAGACCTAGGTTTTGTAGGATACCCGTTTACATGGACTAACCGTAGATTTTGTCGTCATTTCATTTGTGAACGTCTTGATTGTTTTTTCGCTAACATTGCTTGGCTCACTGCTCATTCTAACACCCTGGTTACTTACCTAGTCTCTCAAGCCTCTGATCATTCAGCCATTCTCCTTACCAATTCTCTCAATCGACGAAGAACTGTTAGGCCATTTAGGTACGAAATTGCATTGGACGAACATCCCACGCTCCCTCCCCTTATCAAAGACACCTGGAACAAGTTCAATCTCTCCTACCCCCATTTGCCATCGTTCTTCCAACAATGTTCGAGGTTTGTCACCGTGGCTCGACGTTGAAAATCTAAGTGTTTTGGAAACTTAGATTACAGCATCGCTCACGCCCAAAACTTGCTTGATATTGTCCTAACAACCTTAAACCCTTCCTCACCGCCATCTCTTTTTCGTAGAGAGAAATCCCTACGTACCTATCTTAACCGACTGATCTCACTAAAGCAAGTGTATTAGGTGTAGAGAACTAAAAACCAATGGATCAAAGACGGGGACTACAACACTAGGTTTTTCCATGCCTATGCTACGTACCGCCGTAGATCCAATTTTATCCAAGGTATCAAAACATAAATGGACCAATGGATCACTGAAACTCCACAGATACTGCAAAAATTTGCAGCCCACTTCCAATCCGCACCCGCTGCAACCACAACTCACAACTTCCCTTTCCAATCATTCAATCTCCAATGCAGTCAAAAGTATTGGAGCTCTAAAGGCACCAGGACTAGATAGCTTGAATGCACACTTTTACCAAAAATATTGGCGCCATGTAGGAAAATCTGTGGAACATTTTGTAAGCGATTTCTTCACCCACGGGATTCTTCAACCCCATCTGAACGATACCAACATCATCTTAATCCCCAAATGCCCACAGCCCACTCTTTGGACTGAATTCCGACCAATTAGCCTTTGCAATGTTAGCTATAAAATCATCGCTAAAATCTTGGTAAGTCTAATTCGACCATTTCTCACTAATCTCATCTCACCATTCCAGAATGCATTCGTTCCCGGTCGTCAAATTACTGACAATATACTGATGGCGCATGAACTCCTCCACTCTTTGCAGTCTAAGCGCAAGAGCAAAAAGTGACATATGGCCCTAAAACTCGAGGTGATTCTCTATCGCCATACTTGTTTATACTCTGTATGGACATGTTCATCCATCTAACGCTGCAAAGTACTCAAAACGGATCATACGGAGCCATGCGCGTGAATCGCATTGGTCCTAAAATCTCAATAATAAGCTTTGTAGATGATTGTTTCCTCTTCTGCGACACCACTTCAAGAATGGTGCACGCTCTACAATGAAACCTGCAATTGTTTGTCGAAGCAGCAGGGCAAACAATTAACTGGTCCAAATCAAAAGTCTTGTTTGCCTCTTATGTTCCCCCTCAGCGTAAACAAGCATTAACGCTCTTAATCTATCCATTATGTCTCTAGAGGATAAATACTTAGGTCTCCCAGTATGGTCTGGCCACCTCAAAGTCCATAGTCTCACACCCTTGGTCACTCGCACGTCTTATAAAAGGTACACATGGTATACCATGCTTCTGTCTTTCACGGGATGCACCATTCTATCATCCTCTTTGCTGACGGCTATTCCAACCCATACGATGTTCGTTTTCAGGCTGCCTCATACCACATTAGCAGAAATACAGAAACGAACCAAAAAAATCCTATGGAATGCTACTTCAACTGCAAATAGTCGAGCAAAAGTAAGTTGGGGCACAGTGTGCCTCCCTAAAGCTCTTGGGGGGGGGGGGGATTCGTCAACTTACAAACATGAATGATGCCCTACTACTTAAACTCGAGTGGCGTTTTCTTACGCAACCAAACTCCCTTTGGGCCCAAGTTATGAGAGAAAAGTACTTCTCGAGTACGCATATCTTTCTAGCTCCAGCTAAATTGCAACACAGTTAGGGATGGAAATCCATTCGATCTGTAATCAAATTCCTTTCATCTGCTATACAATGGCACATCACAAAATGACACATGCTAAAATTTTGGCACACAAAGTGGCTAGGAAACTTCACCATTGCTGAATATACGTCATATATCCTTCAGCACTTGCTAATCTCACTATAGTCGAAGTCATCAATCATTCCACCGGCACATGGAACCTACACCAAGTTCCAGCTTCTTTCACGCCTAACATCATCCAAGCCATTTTTGGTACCCCTTATCGGTGAACAATGCCACAGATGATTTCTTCTTAGGGGCATGGGCCCCAAACGGTCGTTTCTCAGTCTCCATGCCTATCGAGCCCATTCACCCTCACTGCCTTGGTCCACTATAACTCAACTGAAAATTAACCCAATGGTTAAATCTTTCTTCTGGATCTTGAGCCATGACAAATTACCAACTAAGAAATGTCTCTTCCAGCAACAGATAATGCCAAATCCTGATTGCCCTCTATGTCAACAGGCGCCAGAAACTATCCATCATCTTTTAGGCGAATGTCCTGTGACAAAATCCATAATCCAACAATTACTCCCAACTATGCCACCCCTACATACCACCCATCCACTGATACATATCACCTCACTCAAGTTCAAAATCCGAGAAAGTTGGTCGACCCTAGCATGGACTATCTGGAACGCTCGCAACTCGCTAATGTTCAATAATCAAGCTTTCTTGAGCTTGAAAATTCGCTCGTCCTTTTACTACCACCTTCAATCTAGATGCAAGAAAATCGAGTCAAGTAACCATCATCATAACCCCTCATATTCCACCTTGTTTCTCAAATGGACTCCCCCACCTCTAGGTTTCAGTTTAATCAACATAGACGGTTCATCTTATGATAACCCAGGTCAAACAGGGATAGGGTGCATCATTCAGGACTCTAATGGGACATTTGTGGTGGCGTTCTGTGCTTTAGTAGGGCACACTACCAACAATCATGCGGAATTTTGGGCACCTAGAGACGAACTCATTTAGCTCAGTCATTGCAGCTCACTCACATCATCATAGCGTCAAACTTTATGTTTCTGATTGATTGTCTCTCCAGGACACTATCCCCCACCGGCTCATCTTAGCGGTATGCTTTAGGAGATTCGGACTAGACTGGCCACTTTTCAGGCAATGATTGGCACTTTCACATATAGGGAGATGAACCAGACAGCTCACTATCTTGCCAAAATAGGAGCAGACTCCACCGGCACCGACATCTGGGACCCACCATCATATCATGTTTGGGTTACATGTCCCACTTGGTTGCAGCCTTTATTACTTTTTGATTATTCTACTGTTGTATCTCGCATTTTCCATTCTATTTTCCCTTGTATTAAGACTATCTATTTGCATTAATGTATTTGACATCGGTCTGTTCAAAATAAATAGATAAATAATCACTCACTTGTCAAATCATATTAATTCAAAATGATTGATTTGATACTTCGACTAATATGGTACTATTGTCAATCTTTTCTTGAAATATTTTTCATTACAAAAAGAAAAAAAAAACCATTATAGCATCTTAGAAATTTAATAGTCCAAATTGATGTCAAGCATAAGAAATATATTATTAAGATTGCAAGAAGATATCATTAATTTAACTTTAAGATTTTATAGTTTAACCATCAAAATACATCATAAACATTATATGACATTCAACAAGAAAAACAATCATCAATCTTCACAACCAAAATATAAATTCAACATTCATCCATAAAAAATAACAGTAAGTAAAATTGTACGAAAAACAACAACCATATAAAAGTATCATAATATCATCCATCATGTAATATAACAACAATAAGTCTCTTAGACTCAGGAGTCAACTTTTCACTTTCTCCTCCTCAAGTCTCAAGTCCAAATGACTATACTTAATGAAGTAATTACTTAATTTAAATCACTATGACCTATGATTTTGCTCTACATGTTATAGGGGAAAAAAATAAATCCACAAACTTAATGTCCCGGACTATAAACAATATATATATATATATATATATATATATATATATTAAATAGTTAGATAATTCATTATGATTGGATTATCAACATATAGAATCAGATATCATATCAAACTCTAATTTGGTATTTGATAGCAGATCATGTGTCAAGTCATTTAAATGATTCGGTAGGGATTCGTATTGATCAATATGATTAACAATAATTTCATTGATCTGAATTGTTTTACACTTTGCCAACTTCTAACTTCTCGAGGTAAGGGGTTTATTTGTGAGTTAAAGAAAGAAAATTTCAATGTGGGAAGAAATGATGTTATCGTCCATCGCAATTCTAACACAACCAATATCAATATCAATTTGATATTTAATATTATAAATTACAAGACGGTTCAAGTCGGGGCAAATTTCATCTAGCTCCATTGAGGTATTGTCTCCATCCATCCACCTCCTCAGTTTTATTTTTCTCATTCACCTCCCCTCATTGACTTTGAGTGTTAGTCAACAATAGATTTTGAGAGTAATTCTGTGACGCCTCGACTTTTTAAAACACAACAAGGTTTAACTAGGAATCCATAAAGGTAAAATAATCGTAAATGCCTAAAGTTCGGCAACAAAATGACAATATCCAAAGGCAAAAATGGGAACCTAACAATACTAAAAGAAAACTAAGTCTAACATTACAGTCTTGAAACAAGAAGAAGAACTCTAAAACGAAACCATAAAATAGTGCAGCTGAGCTCTAAGCTTCCTTAGTCTCCTCTCTCCACTGATCCCAAGATTTCCTACATCAAGCTAGAAGGAAGGGCATGCCAGTGAGATTAAAATCTCAGTGGTGTTACGAGTGTGTACAAGGGAATAAGACAATTAAAATGCAACATATTAGGCAGTCAAACACATACTCACGTTCAGGCATATTAGAGGGCGTTAACCGTTTACTAAGTCGTTGGCTCATCCCTACCTTATAACACCCACGTTCGTTACCTTGTCACTTCGTTCAAGGTGCGACCTTGAAAATGTTCACGCATGTCTAGGTACATGCTAGTTGATCCCCTCAAAAGCAACAAACTCCTTATGTTTTTTGAGGAAAAAGGGCAAGGTGTCACAAGGTCCCACTAGCTATCCCTCTGCCGCCCAGTAGTACCCCATGCTGACTAAGTTGTGGATCCATTCCAAAACCAAAAAACGTTCGATACTCAAAAGTCATGACAGACACACAAGTAGCAAGTTGTACAAATACACCAACATACAATCATAACGTTCGAGAGAGTACAGTTATTTTATAAGTATAACCACATGTAATGCTATCATTAAACAGTTAGCAGTTACCTTCCAGCTTTTCGAAAATAAGTTTAGTACGTATATATATATATATATATATATATATATATATATATATATATATATATAACGTTCGAGAGAGTACAGTTACTCTCTCAAACGTTATATATACTATATATATTCGCACTTGAAACCTTATTAATCAACTATTGATTCTTGTTAGAGTAATTACATACAATCTATTGATTCTTGTTAGAGTGTATAAACCTCTATCCTAATTTTTTTTGGTGACTACCTCTATCCTAATTGACATCCATGATAAGATATCTTTCAAAACCTACTATTGAAGTTTTTACATGTATATAATCTAGCGCTTTCATGAATTTAAATATGCATGAGCTAGATTTTTATTCATGTATTGACGTGACCCTATTCAATTGAAAAGAAGACAACCTCTGCAAAATAAAGTCTTGATGCCCAAATCTGATTCTTTTATATTTGTTATTAGTTCTCATCAACCAAAGTCAACTATAATAATATTCACAATTAGATTGTAGTTGAATTGCACAAGTCGATCATTTATTAATTAAGAAATCAACAGATCGCGGACCCTACACTTAATGTTTTACCCATATATAAGATCAAATTAATTGGACACATGAATGATTACTTATGTAATTAACGGAAACAATGAGGAAAGAACGCAATACCTTGGGGAAAAGGAAAGCGGCGCTGAAGCGTACATAGAAAATATGAAGGAAAAACCCTTCACTTACTTATATAATTATTATTTTTTGGAAGACCCATATATATATATATATATATAAGTTCTGAATAAAAAAAAGAAAAAAAAAGATTTCTGATATGAACCAGTGTTTTCAGACCCGGCCCGGTCACAGAACCGGTGAGGCTACTGGTTAGTAGATCAACAGGTCAGACCGGTCGGACCACTGGTTGAACCGGTATACCCATATTTAAAGAATATATTTATTTGAGATAAGTAAAATAAAATATTGGACAATTATATACTAAATTATGTTATTACTAAATTTAAATAGGCTCAAATTCGTAAATAAAAGTCTCTCATAGCTTTTTTCCATATCTTATATATATAATGTATCTATCTATATATATATATATATATATATATTTTTTTTTTGATAACTTTATCTATATATATATATATATATATGTGAATAAGTACATTAAGTTTAGTTATAAAAAAAAAACATTAAGTTTTGGTGGGCTTGTAATGACCACTCTCTCTCTTTTTATAATTAAAGCCCATAGCATGTATTTACATGTAGTTTCATGCCCAATCCATAATATAAAAGCCCATATTATTTAATTCATTCATAGTATATAAATAAGGATATAATTTTGTTGAAACCTAATTCCTTCTCTGCGCAGTTATTCTCTCATCTCAGATCTCCTTTTCATCCTTTCTCTTTCTTGTGCATTTTTGTTCTTCTTTCTTTTAAAATTTTAGCTTCTCTTTTATCATTTTGGAATCTTGTAACATAGATGCATTTTCTTTCTTCTTTTTCCATTTTCTCTACAAAACTAAAATTTAGTATTTCCCTTAGTGTTGGTTATTCATGGACGCTATGAAGGGTTTTTTAAAAAAAAAAAACTTTTTTAACGTTAAACACAGCAGCAAGGCCTTATTTAATTAAAAAAAACTAAAAAATTGGCAAACCGGTTCGTAGGCCGAACCGGTTCACCGGGTCGACCGGCCCGACCGGACAATTCTCCGGTTGGCTCGCTGGGAGCTTGCAGCCCGCTTTAGGAGGAGAACCGGACCGGACAAGGCGCCGGTTCTCGGTCAAACTGGTCGGACCGGCCGGTCCGGTCCGGTTTTGAAAACAGTGATATGAACCAATATCTCCTGAGTTAAATAAACGATCTATATATATATTAATAAGTAAACATAACAGATTGTATGGGCCTCATAGATATGATGATTATTTAAGCTAAGGTTTTTGGCAAACAGCACCCATGTGTTCTGGGAAACAGGCAAGAAACCTCCATGTGTTTTGAAAAGAGGCAAAAACAACCCCTGTGCTTTCAAAACTATAGCAAATTACCCCCTCCTCTAAGAAAGTGTTATGCACATGCCAAGGAATGAGAGTGGGGATCCTTTTTGAACGTGAATCATTCCAAAGCCATTTAATACTTTTGTCTTTAACTTTAGTAAAATTACATTTCTGACCCAACAAGTTTTCTTTTGTTCAATCCTTTTCGAATCTTGAAAAATGGTATCAGAGCATGGTTTATTTATTTTATGTGGTTATTTATTTATTTACGATAACTCTTAATTACCTCTTGAGAGGAGTATTTTACAAAACATGAGTAATCCAGTTTTGGATGACATCTGGGATTCCCCGATCCAGATCCCCATGAGGGGAAATGCATGCACAAGTATTAAAAGGAGAATTATCGCTTTAACAAGATACCGTAATTTCCAAAAAACGGAAATTAAATACCACGATGTTCTTTGTTGCGACTTAGAACAAATTGGATATGTGTGTTCTATCAAGGAAGAAATGATAGAAAGTGTCAAGCGGTTAAATATTAGCCTAAAAAAGGCCAATAAACAAAGTTCAATACTAAGCATGTAAGATGTCTGGTATTACACTAGAACAAGAGCTCCAACTCTTGATGAACAAGTTAGTAGATCTAGCTAGTTTTAGACCAAACACTCTCCCCGGCATTAGAGCTAAATTCGTAGCAATTAATGGCCTCACGACTGAGATCACAAGGATTAATAGGTTAATCACTGAACGAAATAACCGTTCTTCATGAGTAATCTAGTTTTGCCAGATTTCCACGAGCTCGTTCCAGATAGCTCCAAGCTATCCCAGGACCTCAGGGAAGTCCAGAAAACAGTCCAAGCATATGGCAATCATCAATACCATGTGCCCGAGCATCTACAGGAAATCAGAGATAAGCTTGAAGCCATGTCTCGACGACAGAAGGAGATCTTGGGGAATTTACAGGATATCCAGCAAAGAGTCAAGAGCTTGGAATCTATGCCAAGGTCATCTGAAAGAAGGAGAGTTGGATGGTTGCCACCATCTTTCGGGAAGGAGCCCTTATTACATCAAAAGGGCAAAGCAGTCGAGGTCAAAATAGAACTGACCACGAGCGAGAAGCTGGAAGCACGGATACGTGGAGAACCCAGCACATATTGAGATCATGTCCAGATTCAAGATTGACGATTTCAACTTCGAGATCGGGCGAGACCTTTCTGATCTTGCTGAATCACTTTCAAGACTTAACTTGGAAAATGTCCAAACATATGAAAGTGCACTTGTGCCAAGTCAGAACCCTCCCCAGGGACAATCTACGGTTACAGAGGGCGTTGGATCTTCCATCCCAAATTCGGAAGCAATTCGAGAAGAGCCAATCCGTGAAGAATCCATGTCGCATCAGCATGACTTCGTGGCTGGATCTATGTACAACCGGATTCCAACCAGAGCAAGGGCAAGAAGGCCAGATGTTCATGGAACACCATACGGGAAATCGCAACTCGATCCAATCCACCCGTATGGGCTTATGCTCAATCTGGATACTCTGGATTTCAAGAATCGCGAAGCCCTGATCGATGAATGGGCATCGGCAATGAGAATTGCAGCAGCAACGCTGGAACTCGACAAAGAGGGATTCATCATGATGTTACAAATGAGTCTCGAAGGATCAGTCAAGATCGGATGGGAACATGGTACTCCAAAAATTAGGAGTGGGGTTCTATCCGGTGATTCTCTCAAAGACATTGTTGACAGAATGGCGAGGCTTTTCAAGATCTACTTCATCGGAGAAGGATACTTTGTTGATCCCCAGACCGGAGGAGGTGACCAGGAGAAGGTCAGGAGATACGAACAAGCACTGTATAGCTTGGAGCTACATGATATATATAGCGTTGACCTATACATTAAATTGTTCACCGAGTATAGATGGAAAAGCCGGATGAATGAAGACACGGTGATTCCCTTATTTTTCGCCAAAATACCAAGTCCATGGCGGGAAATGTTACTGCGAGAATATACTCCTATTGGGGTTGACACGGTGGCCCAAAGGATGTCTTTTCTCAAAGTCAAGTTGAGCGAATGGTGCCAGAAGGCAGCAATTCAAAAGAATTTCAAGAGGCTGAAACGAATCAATAAATCAGCCCGTCTTTGCTGCGACGATAATGACATCCCAACGGTCATTGGAGCACTGGAGAGACATCAAAAGAAGAAGCATAGGGATCACCCCTATGAGCGAAGAAGCAAGTTCACCAGAAGATCTTCGTGGAGGCCAAGAAGATTCTGGTCAAAACAAAAGGCCCGAAGTTACAAATCAGGGCAAAGACCAGGACCCAGCCGTGGGAGGACATCTTCCAGCCAAGGAAGCACCAGCAGACCAACAGCAAGGCGAACTTTCAGGAGAGCACACACACGTGCTAATGAAAGCTTCAAAGACTGCAATTGTTGGACGTGCGGGGCCAAGGGACACATCTCAACAGATTGCCCGGAAAACTAAAAAAGAGGAGTCAGGCAGTTCGAAGCTGCGTCGGAGTTCGAGGAAGTTGTCTACTTTCAAGACCTTGTTCAGGTATACCAGTTTGAGGATATTCCCTCAGATGAAAGTATATATGAGGAAGACGAAGGACCAGATGAGTCTTCGGAATCAGAATCAGAATCAGACTGAAGACGAGGAAATCTTCCATCAGGAAGTTCAAGAAGACATGACGGGATTCTTCTCACAAACCAGCATTTCTCATAAAGCCTTGATGAGAATTATGCGAGAAGACCCAAAATTGCGAGTCTACGATGGATTCACCATCGGGAAAATAGAGAGAACCTTAGCCCAGCTAAGTTTCAGGAAAAGAAAACATCACATCATCTACAAGGTTACAGTGGGAGAAATTGAAATCCCCATGGAGCTAACCAGTAATGTGATGGAAATGCAACTAGTTCCCATGAACGAGATCAAAGAGGAACTAAGGATACTCAAGCCAGAAGTTGCTCAGAAAATGTCATGGATCCATATCGGAGCCATAAGAATTCTGATCAAAGCGACATTCAAAGAAGGAATCAATTCCCCAATTGACATTGCCATCTTTGATCGAAGAATCCAGAACCTACGAGATGCCTGTCTCAGAGGGATTTCAGGAAATCTATTCGCAGGAAAAGTGGCAACATTTATTTATCCAAAAGTTGCCTATAACCTTGCCGATAAAGATTTCAGCAGAGTCCTAACTCTACATCAAGACTTCAAAAACAAGGAGTTAATGAAGGAAGGAAACCGACCTTACTCCATTACATACAGTATCTCATACGCACTCTCAAATACTCATCATTCAGATCTCTTCCAGAGAAATGAGTTCGTCGAGATACCAGAAATCTTTGAGAAGGTTGCCCATGCAGTCAGGCCAGAGATTTCCAGCTTACCTCATATTCATGAAATGGATATGATCATCAGATACCAACCGGTTTTTGGCAAAGATACGAGTCAGAGGTTCGAGCCAAGAAGAGTTTCCTTCCAAGAAAAAAGGTTGCAAAGTCTCACCTGGGGAAAGAAACCGATCGTCGAGGTTGTTATCGAACCAAAGAAATTCACAACCAAGGGTGAACTTCAATGTCCAAGAGGATGGGGAGAAGTCGAAGTCATCTTCGACACCACCCAGAAGGATAATACACTACCATGCGACGCATTGTATTATCTAAAACAGCCATTTGTTGGACGGTATCAAGGAAACCTAAAGCTAGGTGGATTTGATTTCATAATCAACAGACGTGCAGGAAAGATCCCAGAATAACTTGTTCTTGGAATCGAATTTCTCGAGGATCACAAACCTTGGGAAAGATTGCCAGAAGGAATGGAGTTTATGGTGGAGGGAAAGCGATACCGGCTCAAATGACCACCAGTCCATTCTCGATTTACATCTCGGTAGGAATGTTATACGAGAAATATCGAGTCAAATACTTTGCAGCGTATATCGACTCAAGAGCAGGAATTTGCACAGCAAAGCCAGGAGTCTTCCCCAGAGAAATCGGAGAAGATTTACCAGCAATTGCAGGAAGGGATTTCTCGAAGAAAATCATCGTCTTCAAACGAGGAATAAAACAGGAAGAAATCTTATTGGCGGTGCTGGAGGTACCCCATGGTACAAGGTCAAGACGCCACCAATTTATTTCCACGATACAGGGGCCGATGTTTTACTTGGCAACAACTTCCTGCAAACGTTCAAACGCTTTACGCAGGATAATGAAACAAGACGGCTTATTCTCACAACCATTTGTGATCATAAGATTTTGGTGCAGAGATTGACGCAGGCGTTTTATCGAAAAATGCCAATCCAATTTCGCAGTAAGCGTGGTGATGAAGGAAAGCTTCTACACCCAAAAATGAAGGACCAGGGAAGATACGGTAATGCAATCCTACAGCTTAGGATTGAAAGCCTGGGCGGTTGGCAAATCGAAAGGATCAAAAATGAGACAATTGAGATCCTAAAAGCCAGCCTAGAACCGAGTCTTCATATTGACATCACAAACGAAGAACAGACCTCAATTGAAGATGTCAAAGTCAAGATCCAGAGAAATTATGAAGAGGACCCTCTGGCATGGTGGAACAAGAATGAACTCAAGGCGACCTTAAGAGTTCAAAAGGGAAAGGAGAACGAGTTGGTCAGATACAGGCCTATCCTTATGAACCAAGAGGATCGAAAGGATATGCAAAAGATTCTTAAGGAACATTTGGACCTTAAGCTTATCTCACCAGGAGTTTCTCCCTACAGCAGTCCTGGGTTCTTAGTCAGGAACCATGGAGAAATCAAGAGAGGAAAACCAAGGCTTGTGATCAACTACCAAGGGATCAACAAGATCTTGGAATTCGATGGATATTATATCCCGAACCGAGAACACTTGATCAACTGCGTCCAGAACGCAAGAGTCTTCTCTAAGTTTGACTGCAAATCAGGGTTCTATCAAATCAAGATGGAAGAAGAAAGTAAGAAGTTTACAGCTTTTTCAACACCACAAGGACACTATATTTGGATTGTCATGCCAATGGGATTGGCTAATGCGCCTCAGATATATCAAAGAAAGATGGATAATCTCTTTAAGGATTATTTCAAATTCATGTTCGTCTATGTCGATGATATTCTCATCGCTTCAAAGAACGTCAAAGAGCACATCAAACATTTGGAGATCTTCTCAGATGTCTGCCACAAAGAAGGATTAGTGCTATCAGAAAAGAAGGCGGTAATTCTTACAAGGAAGATCGAATTCCTTGGAGTCGAGATTGACGAATCAGGTATTATCCTCCAAAATCATTTGGTGGAAAAGGTACGTGATTTTCCCAAAGTTTTATGGGGTTAGTTAATTTTGTTGGAATGTTTATTAACAATCTGGCAAGTTACAAGAAAATATTCAGTCCATTACTTAAAAAGGACGCGGAGTTCAGATGGATGGATGAACACAAGGAAACAGTACAGAAGCTCAAAGCTATTTGTCAAAACCTCCCCAAACTTGCAATCCCTAATGATGAAGATGATCTTGTACTCTATACGGATGCAAGCGATCACTGGTGGGCGGCGGTTCTAACCAAAGTAGGACCAAAAGAAGAAGTGCCATGCAGATACTGTAGCGGTCTCTTCTCAAAAGATGAAGCAACAAGATGGCACGTCAACGAGAAAGAGTTTTTTGCAGTTCGAAAGGCCTTCAAGAAATGGCCGTTATTCTTACTTGCTAAAAAGTTCACACTTAAGATTGATAATACAAGTGTCAAGGCTTTCTTAAAAAATAAAATAGAAAGCAAACCCGAGAAAGCTAGATTATTAAGATGGCAAGCTGAATGTCAATATTACGATTTTGATGTTCTTGTTATTAAATCTCACGAAAACGTTCTTGCAGATTTTCTGACAAGGGATGGAGGCACATGAGACCAACACCATTCTCACAAGAAGGAGACTCCACAGGGATAACCTGGATGAGCTCCGCAAGGCGATCGACGGTCTGGCAATTAATGCTCAGGTTTCCGGTCATGTGCAAGAAAGGGACCTTACCAAGGTCCAGAACTCGATGAAGGCAACTTTATGGGGTAGTACAAGTTTGTGGGATAGCCTTACGGTATCCCTATTTCGAGATGCTTCCACATCAAAACTAGAAGTGGAAATACAAGCAAATACGTACGACGTTGACCCGAGTAAAATCGATCCAATCAGTGATCCTTTCGAGAAAGACACTGATAAACAGGTTGATTCAAGGGTGGAAACACCTGGAGGATCAGAAGAACAAGTTGATTCAAGAGGAAAAACCCCAATTGAATCCCAGGATACTTCTTCTAAGAAAGAAGACAAGATTGATTCAAGAGGGTATACCCCGATTTAATCCCAGGATACTTCTTCCAAGAAAGAAGACAAGATTAGTCTTAGACCCCATGCGGGATCATCTAAGATGAAAAACGAGCCAAGAATACCCTTGATGGAATATCAAAGGGCTTGGGAAAAACTTCACACAAGAATGGGATTAATCCCTGGAAAATCTGTGGCCGACTGGTCCAGAAAGTATTCGAGAATCTGGGCACTGCCAGGATCAAAACTGGATAGCATACGAGAGTGGTTTGACTTTGGCTGTCTGGCCTCAGTATTCACCACATCACCAAGTTTCCTGGAAATTTCAAAGTTACCAGGATGGATCTACGAGAAGGTGTACGAAACATGGAAGATGAATCCTACACTAGAAAGATGAGACACTTTGGAGCTAAAATTTGTTTCAGCGGCTCCAGAGATCGCAGGAAAGGGATTCCATCAAAGCTTTCACTTCATAAAGATACAAAGACCAAATACGAAAGCTATGGAATTCATCTAGACACCACCCGAGGAACTTTGTCTGGTTTCCCCAATCACCGAAGATGAAATCTCAACTAGGAGGGCATGAGGATTGTGGGTCTGTCTCACCGAGATGGACAAAGTCAAATATTCGTTCAAGATATTTCACAATACTGAGAACGGATCATTCATGCTCAACAGCATGACTAGCAATACCACAGGATTTGCAGAAACCGCATTCGAAAAGAAACGGCAAATATTGTGGAAAAACGAGATGCCAGCAACAGTAGAGACGAGCCGGAAGTTCTGTAATATGATACATGCCGGACGATGGAAGGAACGGATTTGCACCAAGTGTCCAGAGCAGAAAGAACCCCTCTTCGGCAAAGGATTCCCAATGAAACGGGATAAATGGGAAAGCAACAAGGAGGGAGCCTCAAAAAAGGGAAAGATGCCGCGGGCAGGCAAAAGGACGACGTTTGCTGACAAAGGAAAAGGAACCATGTGAGCAGCCAGGTCCACCCACGTGAACGATCGAGACGGGTGAACAACCAAGACAAAACCTCCACTATCAGACTTATAATGGAGGGACCACGAGACCAAGTGGTTACAAAAGTAACCATATGATTAAAAGACCACCTTATCAGCAGAATAATGGCGGACCCCAGGGATGAGTGGAACACACAAGCCATGACGATTCCACTTCTAAAATGTAGTGAAGTCCACATTTGAAATCCGGAGACTTCATCTATATAAACGAGCTGAAGAAAACAGAGGGAATCAAGTTTTCTCGACTGCTTTCTTACATAAACAAAATAAGATTGTAATAAGTTTGAGAGTTTTAATTTTTGAGTGTTTAAATTCTGAGTGTTTAAAATTTCAGTTTAATTGTAATAGTGTGAGTGTATGTACGAGAGAGACGTAGCTACTATGAGTAGCTAAACAAGTAACTCCTCTCTAAAGGGGTTATGAGTGTGTTGTAATAAATAAGTCTCCACATAAATAAATATTGATTTGCTTTCGCCTGAGTATGTTGATGTTAAAAGCTTTGAAACATTCCATTTAAGTTACTTCTTACACCCGGAGTAGGAAACGAACCAGGGTTGTGCTGAGTACCGTTGAAGGAGTCGTTGCAGAACCATCGATTGCGATCGAGTGGTTGAAGGCGAGGAGTCTTTGTAAAACCTAGCGGAATACCCGACGGTAGTACGGTCAAAACGAGGTACCTTTAATGGTTATGTTTTATAAGTTCTGTACGGAAGCATGTTGGGCATGATATGGTCGTAATGGACTACTTCCATAGTTTGGGTTTCGAAAAAGAATGACACTAAAACTTTGGGGGTTAATTTCTAATTTTGTAAAAGTTAAATTCTGTAGAAGGGGGCAGTGTGCTATGATTTAGGAAACACAAGGGGGTTTTCTGCCCCTTTTATTTTCACAAGGAGGTTTTTTGCTACTTTCATAGAACACAAGGGGGTTTTTTGCTATCTGCTCTTTAAGTTATAAAGCAAAGCCTATATCTTTAGGGCACATTTGGTTACCCTTTTCAAATAATCTCACCATTAGTAATGATGTGATTTGAATGGGGCTCTCAATTTCCAAACTCATGTTTGGTTGTCAAACTTTAATAGGTCATTGTCAATTTTATATATACTAAATTCGTATTGGGATTGTAGTTTTAAGCGATAGATCACTACAAGATTTGGGGGGTTTTCGCAACCTCCCCCCCCCCCCCCCCCGGCCCATCGTTTTGGTGACCGCCCGGAGCAACGGGGACCGCTGGGCGGTCCCCGTCCCTAAAAGGAGACCGTTGGGCGGTTCCCAACCCCGCCGGGCAGTCCCTAAAAGTAGTTATTATTAGGGACCGTCGAGCAGTCCCTAAAAGTAGTTTTAGGAATCGTCCGGCAGTCCCTAATAAGATTAATACCTATTTTTTTTATTTTGTGGAACAATTGAGGTGTCGTGTTGTTTGTTTAGTTGATAAATATCTTAATAATAGTTTAGAGAACAAAATTACGAGGTTTCATGCAAATTGAAACAACATATGATGATTAAGTATACGTATAACGTATAAAATGTTCAACGTTAAAAACTCTCTCAATCTCATTCAATCTACTATTAAATAACTAAATTAGAAGTTTTGTGATCATTTGTTCCTTCAATTGACATGTTATAATGAATTTTGTTACTAAAAATCAAAAACACATGGAGATCGTTCAATAAAATCAAAAAAAAATAGTATGAATATTATTAGGGACCGCTGGGCAGTCCCTAATACCTATTTTTTTTATTTTGTGAAACAATTAAGGTGTCGCATTGTTTGCTTAGTTGATGAATATCCTACTAATAGTTAAGAAAATAAAATTACGAGGTTTCATGCAAATTGAAACAACATATGATGATTACGTGTACGTATAACGTATAAAATGTTCAACGTTAAAAACTCTATCAATCTCATTCAATCTACTATTAAATAACTAAATTAGTAGTTTTATGATCATTTGTTACTTCAATTGACATGTTATAATGAATTTTGTTGCTAAAAAACAAAAACACATGGAGATCGTTCCATAAAATCAAAAATCAAAAAAAGAGTATGAATATTATTAGGGACCGCTAGTGGAACAATTAAGGTTTGTTTGTTTAGTTGATAAATATTCTAATAATAGTTAAGAGAACAAAATTACAAGGTTTCATGCAAATTGAAATAACATATGATGATTAAGTGAACGTATAACGTATAAAAGGTTCAACGTTAAAAACTCTATCAATCTCATTCAATCTACTATTAAATAACTAAATTAGTAGTTTTATGATCATTTGTTACTTCAATTGACATGTTATAATGAATTTTGTTGTTAAAAATTAAAAACACATAGAGATCGTTCCATAAAATAAAATAAAAAAGGAGTATGAATATTATTAGGGACCGCCGGGCAGTCCCTAAAAGTAGTTTTAGGGACCGCCAATAATATTCATACCTATGTTTTTTGATTTTGTGGAACAATAATAGGTCATTGTCAATTTTATATATACTAAATTCGTATTGGCATTGTAGTTTTAAGCGATAGACGATTGCATTATAATTCTGAAATTACCCTTACTTTGTTAATTCATTACAAAAAAACAAATTTGATATTTTTATTGTAGAAAACATATGTATGCATTAATTCACATAAATTTCTTATACTATTAAATAAAGTCATTCTCGTTGTTTAAATTTGATGTTTGTGGAAAATTGTACATCGATATTTTCTATTTTGCGTATTTTCTCTTATTACAAAATGCATAAAAATATACATGACCCTAGTGAAACGTGCTATTAATTTTCAATAGTGCAATAAGCATTGAAATTTTTTCAATAAGTTATATCGCATAAAACATTATAATCTGATCATAATATTATAACAAATTATATGGTTTATAATACATGAAAAGGGTTAACTACAAATTTATAGAATTTACATTTAATAAAAAGATCGAAGTGTATGTAAACAATAAATATCGTAAACATGTAATGAGATTTTCAGCAAAATAAATCCTCATAAAAATAAATAATTTTAATTGTTTATTTTGACAAACATAATAGAAATTGTTAATTGACAAAATATCCTTAGAATTAATTGTTAATTAATATAGTCAAAGCCAATGAACATATGTAAATGAGATAACTAAAATTATAATATGTGAATAGAGAGATGCAATACCAATAATTAATTTTAATTGTTTTATTTTGACAAACATAATATAAATTGTTAATTGACAAAATATCCTTAGAATTAATTGTTAATTAATATAGTCAAAGCCAATGAACATATGTAAATGAGATAACTAAAATTATAATATGTGAATAGAGAGATGCAATACCATAGAAGAGTATATGAAATTTGTCATCGTGCATAATACCCATCAATCATCATATATTATGAGGTATATATATAAATTTATTTCAGAGAATACAATGATTATATATGTATGTTAAGCCCGGTTGTAACTATAATAGGAAAAACTTGTAAATGAACTGCTCACAGCTCACCTTCTCATTTCATTACATAAAGTATTTCTATGTCACGGTTAAAATACTTTTATCGTAATAGCGTAATCACGTCACAAAAGTTTTCTAGACAAAAATTAAAATTATTTTTTAAAAAATAAAAATATTGTAATTAGTTCCACACACGCCCAGTGGGACTCGAGAACCCACAATCGCCTGATTAGAAGTCAGACGCCTTATCCATTAGGCCATGGGCGCTTACTCGTACCTTTCAGGTATTGACTTAATTATTCTCTAAAGCGTTCTTTGCACGTGACAGAAATTTTTCAGAGTTTGCCAGACGTTTCAAAAAACAGAGTAAGTGAGTAACTGCTACGGGCCTTCCCTATTCTCGGCCCAAGAAGATTAAAGCCAAGCCCATATGGTCCACTAATTTTCAGATGTAAATTTCTATTTATGTAATTATGTTGTAATTAAGTACTTTTTTTATTTTTGTATTTTAGTAGTGGGTAGTTAATTTATGCAGTTATGTAGTAGTTTATTTAAGCAAATGTAAGCAGAACGGGAAGATTATGCAAATATATTATCATATTTCTCTTTTTCTCTCTTAAATTCTAGGAGAAATTCACGTCTCTAATTTGGACAAAACTTTGATTCACTTTATTAATTTAAGGTGCATCAATTGGTGCTTTCATTGTCTATGGCTCGAAAAGATCAGTCACAATCTTCCGCTAATGAGGCTTCGTTAGCATATTTCTTACTACATGTTCAACAGGAATTGGCAGAGATTCACGCAAACAATGATCAACAACGTGCAGAATCTAATGAACAGTTTGCTAGGCTACGTGAACAAATGGATGAATTACGTGTGTATATGGCTACTTTGTTAAAAAAACCGCAAGGGGCTGAAACTCACATCAGAGGGCATTCAAACACATTTAATCCATTACTCACTGGTAGTAGCAGTTCGTCTACAGTACCTAAGCCACCATAGGTAACACTTACTAATTTCGATGGGTCAAATGCTTTAGATTGGGTCGCTCACGCCGAGCGTTATTTTCAATTATATAATATTCCAAGGGAAGATCGTGATGGTTTGGTTTCATTTTACATGCAAGACAGAGCTTCAACTTGGTTTACATGGATCTCTAATAATGACAAAGTTTATGATTGGGAGCCATTTTCTCGTGATTTGATTCGGCGATTTGGGCCTTCTTCTTATGAAAATCATCAGGCTGCCTTGTTCAAATTGCGTCAAGTTGGTACCGTTGATGATTTTTATGAGGAATTTGAAAGAATTGCTAATTTTGTCAAAGGTTTGTCGGAAGAAGCCATTATGAATTGCTTTATCTCAGGTTTAAAGCATGGCATTCGAGCCGAATTAGGAATACTTAAACATGTTGAAGTTCATCATGCCATTGATTTGGCGAAATTGGTGGAAGCCAAAATCAAGGAGGCACTTTATCGACCCGCGTTTGATCGCCCAATTTACACATTTAAATTTGAGCCGATTTTGCCTACTCCAAACCGACTACTTCTGTGGTTCGTCCACAACAACCTCTTTCGATTCGTCGTTTGAATCAACAAGAGATGCAAGAAAGGAGAGCAAAAGGACTTTGTTAAAATTGTGACAAAAAGTACATTTTCGGTCACAAGTGTAAAACACCACAATTTTTGACCTTGATATCAGATGATGATGATGATGCTGAGAATGTAGAACAATTTGAAGAGGCTGCATCCCCGGAAGAGGGCAGTCCTCCTCGTGATGAGCCTCCAACAGGATTATTAAGCCCAATTGATACATCTAAAAATGGCGGTTTCCATTTATCAATGGCAGCATATATGGGAATCTTCATGCCATAAACATTGAGGGTCGCCGATTTGATAAACGGGAAACCAGTTACAATGTTGGTAGATTCGGGCAGCACGCACAACATTATTCAGTCTCGTGTGGCTGACGAATTGCATCTACCTATTTTGGCACAAGATGTTGTGCACGTTATGGTGGGAAATGGAGCCTATCTTCAATGCAGTGGGCTATGTCAATCTACAGTTTCTATACAAGGTACATAATTTCCACTTTCTATGCTTGTACTGCCTATTCAAGGAGCAAATGTGGTCTTTGGAGTTCAATGGCTATGTATGTTCAGGGATTTTTCAGCAAATTATAATGTTCCTCGTATCACGTTTATTGTGGGTGATAAAGAGGTGACTTTGATTGGAGAAACTGGTGTTGGACATGCTACTACGACCTAACTGAAGTGTATGGTACAGAACGGTTCAGTCAGGTCTATGCATTCCGTTTCTATCTCATATTTCCCCAGTTTATTCTCTTTGACCCCTGACCAATTTCAACATCCCAATTCCCAAATACAGACACTTATATAAACATATAAATCTATCTTTGTTGAACCCAAACAATAAACCAATAAACATTAAACCATACAGATATCCGCACTATCAAAAACCAATCATGACCAAGATGATCAATGACATGTTGCTGACTGGACAGATCTGTACCAGTACTAGTCCCTTTTTGTCCCCAATTTTATTGGTTAAAAAGGACGGGACTTGGCATTTTTGTGCTGACTACAGAGCATTAAATGCAATTACTATGAAGGATAAGTTTCCAATCCCTATGGTGCACGAATTGTTAGATGAATTACACGGTGCATGTATTTTTACAAAGATGGACTTGAGATCCAGATATCATCAGATCTGTGTTGATGCCAAAGATATTCACAAGACTACATTTCGTACTTGTGATGGTCATTATGAGTTTGTCACCATGCCTTTCTTCTGACAAATGCACCATCTACGTTCCAAGCAGCTATGAATGATCTGCTTAGATCACATTTGCGTGATTTTGTTTTGGTGTTCTTTGAAGATATTTTGATCTACAATCGTTCTGAGGATGATCATTTTATACATTTGAAGACTGTATCATTTGAAGATTGTATGATCTACAATCGTTCTGAGGATAATCAGTATTTTGCGAAGATGTCGAAGTGTTGTTTTACTGTTAGTTCGGTGAATTATTTGGGGCATGTGATTAGTGTAGTTGGTGTGAGTGTGGATTCAGATAAAATCGCAACCATTCTAGAATGGCCAGTACCTACCTCTCAGACAGCCCTAAGGGGTTTTTTTGGGTTATCAGGATACTATAGGCAATTTGTTCGCCACTATGCTACGGTCAATGCTCCCCTCACATCTTTATTAAAGGATGGCACTTTTACATGGGATACATTGGCTTAGCAGGCCTTTAACGAATTAAAAAAGTAAATGAGTAAACTTCCTACTCTAATTCTGCCTAACTTTAATGAACCTTCGAGTTGACTACGGATGCATATTCAGTTGCCATCGGTGCGGTGTTGTCCCAAAATCAGCATCGATTGCTTTTTTCAGTCGTAGAATATCTTCTCGAATGTGCCAGTAATCTGCATATAACATGGTATTGTTTGGGTTAACGGAAGCTGTTAAAAAGTGCAGCATTATTTATTGGGGCGTAAATTTACTATCTATACGGATCGACAAAGTTTATGTCATTTGCTTACTCAGTCCATTAACACTCCCGAACAACATAAATGGCTAATCAAATTATTTGGTTATGATTTCGATGTGAAGTACAAACCTGGTAAGGAAAATGTTGTTGCGGATGCCTTATCCAGAATTGAGCACCCCCGTTGCTTCATCTTGACCGCGGCCTTGTTAGCTTTGTTGGCTCGAATTCAACAGGTTTTTGGTACCTCGCAATCAGCGAAAGATTTAATGGACAAATGTGAAAATGGTGACATGCATTCTAACTACCATGTTAAGAATGGGTTGTTGTATTTCAAAAACAGGATATATGTGTGCCAGAGGATCAAGAATTCAACAACAAATTTTACATGAGTTTCATGCAACTACGGTTCAACAAGAGTTCAACATGAGTTTACATGAGTTTCATGCAACTACAACATTCTAACTACCTTATCTCGCATTGCAAGCATTTTTTATTGGCCTAATCTCAAAAGAGCAGTTCAACAATTTATTCAAGGTTGTCATGTTTGTCAATAGCAATAGTATCTTACCACGAGGCCATATGGCTTGCTCCAACTGCTGTCGATTCCCACACAGGTCTGGATCGATATCACCATGGACTTCATCACTCACCTGACATCATCACAAGGGAAAACTGTTATTTGGGTACTTGTTGATCGACTTAGCAAACTTGTTCACTTTGTTGCATTACCTACTAAGTTTACAGCAGCATATCTTGCTAACATATTCTTGACATAAATTTATAGTATCTACGGACTCCCTAAGTCTATTGTGTCGGACAGAGATACTATCTTTTTGAGTTCCTTTTGGCAAGAATTATTTGCAAAAATTGGCACATCTTTGCACTTTAGCACAGCCTATCACCCGCAATCCGATGGGCAAACGGAAGTGGTGAATCGCTGCCTCGAGTGTTACCTATGGTGTTTCACTATGGATCAACCAAATCAGTGGGTACGATTTCTCCCTATGTCTCGGTTTTGGTATAATTCTAGTCATCACAGTACAATTAATACCACACCACTTCATGTTTTATTTGGTCGACCACCGACCTCTATGCCTACTTATCTACCGGGTTCCTCAAATAATGCATGTATCAACTCGACTTTAGCAACACGTGAACAAATTATGGTGAATATTAAAGCTAACATGCTCAAGGCTCAAACTCGAATGGTACAGTAAGCAAATAAGCATCGATTGGACAAAGAATTTACCGTGGGAGATTGGGTATACGTGAAGCTTCGCGTGTATCGCCAAATCAGCGTGCGTCAAGCGGCGATGACCAAGCTTAGCCGTCGGTTTTATCGCCCCTTTCAGATTCGTCATTGTGTCGGCGTCGTGGCTTACGCCCTCGATCTACCACCGTCGGCAAAGATCCATGATTTTTTTCACGTCTCGCAACTCCGAGCAGCTGTTGGTTCTCCTCTGCTGGTCTCATCTCCTCTTCCGATAACTATTAAGGATGGCCATGTTGAGGTACGACCCGATCGGATTCTGGATCGCAGAGAGGTGTGGCGCAATGGGGTGAGGGTGGCGCAGAGTTTGGTGTGTTGGGTAGGGTTTGGAGCTGAGGAAGGTGAATGGGTGGATGATGAGGTTTTATATGGTCAAGACCCTAAGCTGAACGGCTCAGATCAGCTCTCAGAATTAAGGGCTGCAGATCAAGCTTCCTCAAGTGCAGGGCCGCCACCTTTGGACCTTGAGGACATGGTCCAGTCTTTAGGGAGAGGTATTAATACGGGCCTTCCCTATTCCACATGGTCCACTGATTTTTAGATGTGGATTTCTATTTATATAATTATGTTGTAATTAAGTAATTAAGTAATTTTCTTTAGTTCTGTATTTTAGTAGTGGGTAGTTAGTTTATGCAGTTATGTAGTAGTTTATTTAAGCAAATGTAAGCAGAACGGGAAGATTATGCAAATATATTATTAGGTTTCTCTTTTTCTCTCTTAAATTCTATAAGAAAGTCCTATCTCGAATTTGGACAAAACTTTGATTCACTTTATTAATTTAAGGTGCATCAGTAACACAGGTAATTACGATGAACAAACAATTGCATCTTTTATTCATGGCAATATGTATAACATTGCACTATAGTTTCCGAGGAAATTTTTGATATAGGAGAATAGGGGCAAACCTCTTTAACCTTGAAATATGGACTGTTTTCTCGTAGAAGTTAAATTATAATTATTTTTTATTTTATGTCATCCAATGGAATGTAGGTGAAAGTGTGTAGCAGATACGATGTTATGGAACCTAATGCTCTCCAATAGTTGACTGAATAAATTGAGAAATTTTCAGTTACATATCCAAACTTTGGCCGCTTTGAGAGTTATCAATCCAAACTTTCATTTTTTACACTTTACGGTCCAAACTTTCAATTTCGTTACACTTTACGGTCCAAACTTTTAATTTCGTTGCACTTTACGGTCCAAACTTTCATTCCGACCTATCTCAGCCAAAAAACGTCATTTTTCAGCCTTATGACATCACGCTGACATCATTAGAAGGGGCAATTTAGTCATTTTAAATATTAGGGGGTGTAGTGCAATATGTATAATTAATTTATACACCTAAATTTTATTTTATTATATATTTTATATTTTCCAATTTTTATTTTTTTGTTACTTCAAAAATATTCAAAAAATAAAAAACTAATAAACTTTAACTCGTCTAAAACAAAGAAATTCTTTTTGTTTACAAGTTTAATAGTAAATATTATCAATTTTTTTTAAGAAAATATGTCTTCAAATGAAATTATATTTGTAAAAATTAAAACTTTTCAACAAACTTAATTAGTAATTTTTTAAGCATGATTTTTTTCAGTTTAATTTATTAATTAGTTGATAATTTAAAACTGAAAAAAAAAATACTTCATCTTCTCCAACACCCTCTCCCCCCCTCCCCACCCACCAAATCTACCACCAACAAACCCCAAATCCACCTTAAATTGACCTAACTCCATCACCCTCGCACTTTCATGAACTCGATTTTCGATTTTATGGGCTTTCTGGCGATTTTCGAACAAGGGTTTGGTTGTGGTGGATTTTAGATCTCCAAAACCGAAAATCGAGTTCATGAAAGTGCGAGAGGTCGATTTGAGGTGGATTTGGGGTTTGGTGGTAGTGGATTTGGTGGGTGTGGAGTGGGGGGTGGGTGTGTTGGAGAAGATGAAGTGTTTTTTTTTTCAGTTTTAAATTATCAAT
This sequence comes from Linaria vulgaris, assembly GCA_948329865.1. Lineage (NCBI taxonomy): Eukaryota > Viridiplantae > Streptophyta > Magnoliopsida > Lamiales > Plantaginaceae > Linaria > Linaria vulgaris. The sequence goes on from OX415252.1 coordinate 17,504,454, forward strand.
TAATTAATAAATTAAACTGAAAAAAATCATGCTTAAAAAATTACTAATTAAGTTTGTTGAAAAGTTTTAATTTTTAAAAATATAATTTTATTTGAAGACAAAATTTCTACAAAAAAAATTGATAATATTTACTATTAAACTTGTAAACAAAAAAAAATTACTTTATATTTAGATAAGTTGAAGTTTATTAGTTTTTAATTTTTTGAATATTTTTGAAGTAACAAAAAAATAAATCTGAAAAATAAAATAAAATTTAGGGTGTATAAATTAATTATACATATTGCACTACACCCCATAATATGTAAATGACTAAATTGCCCCTTCTAATGATGTTAGCGTGATGTCATAAAGCTAAAAATTGACGTTTTTTTGGCTGAGATAGGTCGGAATAAAAGTTTAGACAGTAAAGTGTGACGAAATTGAAATTTTGGACCGTAAAGTGTCAAAAATGAAAAAAATTGAATAGGTAAGTGCAAAAGCGGACAAAGTTAGGATAGGTAACTGAAATTTTCCCAAATAAATTACACTGAAGCGTCCTTCAATGTAATGTATCATAAAATTTTGTGACGAACGTAACTCGCTCTATTGTTCACACACGTCAGAATTTCAGTAGGATTCCAGACGAGCATTTTCCACTATGAAGCAAAGACAAAGGGTGGAACTTCCAGAAAGGCCAGTATTGTGACACAAAGCAAAAGATTCATGCATTTCACCTTCGGCTAAATCAAGTTGCTTTTCTGCTTCTCTTTTCCATTTCTAAAAAGAAAAGGTGTATTCTTTACAATAGGAGACAATAAATAGCTATCTTAAACATTTTATAGACTACTTTCTTTTATTCTCTCTTCAGTGGATTCTATCGTCTTGACCCTTTTTGGTTCATTTTCTTTATTCAGAAAATACCAGAGAGATTCTGAAAATCTACGTTTTATACGGAGCACTGCTAATGATACTTTGATGCAGCAAGTAAAAATTTAAATGTATGCTTAAAATGATACGAAAAAGGAAGAAATAAAACAAAGAAGCCTTATCTTTGCAATAATGAAAGCATACAAGTAAAATTTTCATTTATATTATCGCATCTTACACAAACATAATTTTTCAGAATATATAACAATTGTTGTCAACATCCGTTCACAATATTAAGATACCCAATTCAAAATGTACTGCAAATTTTATATATGACATCCTTTTTTTCCCATTTTTCTTGAAGCAAGTAAATAGAGAGTCTTATGGTTCAACCGAAGCATTCCCCACTTCATCTCTGAAAATTACATTATTGTGTATCTTCTCCACTTGCGCTAAATCCACAATTGGCAACAGAAAACTTGGAAAATTATAATAAGTTTGCACAAAGCCATTCCAATGAGGAATAATATAGCATAAATATCTCCAAAAGTTAATAAACTATGGGATAAGTGTCCAAAATTCACCATTTCAATGCACGGCCAGGGCAAGTTTATAATGTCACACTTCCGAAATATTGTCAAAAATTTCTATTGATCTGGGGCATTTAATCTTCAAGCTCAATAATCTTTACCACAGACGCATCACCAACTTTCTGGCAGACAACAACTCTATCGTGCGATTTTATGACACCGGAGGCTTTTCCGTGGTCAAGTGCAACCTTCAGGATTGATTCATTTGTTGCATTTGTTGACTCCGCCTGTCAAACAAGGTATATGAGTTGGCTATCAACAAACTACCTAAAATGTTCAGTTTTGAGGCTGAATGGACAATTCATAAGAAACTACAAGAAGCGTGTCATATAGTCGTGTTTAAAACCAAATATCTGACACCATGAAGAAATAAAAATGAAAAAAAAACTCACATTATGATAATTCAGTAATTAAAATGAGAATATTGCTTCATCGATTTTAAATGTGAAAATTAAGGGTTAACATACATTTCTGACCATAAATTTTAGCTGAAATGCGATTCCACAAGTGTAAATCTAATAAATTGGGAATTTAGTTGCTATAATATAGCCACACTCGAAGTTATAATTGCAATTCACCCAAAAACCAATTACAGCGTGTGACAGGACCAAATGAATAGATCTTAACGGCATGTAGAAACAATATTAGTACACCTACAGAAGGCAACAGGAACAAAAGAGCTGAATAGGGGCTACATTAACATAAAAGCAAGTAAAGTAATCATTGATTAACCTCTAACTTCTCATCTAGGATAGAGCCAGAACTGACGTGCATTAAAATTCATAAATTGTCTAGAAATTTAACTTGATATAAAACTGTAAAACTTTACAATAATAACTTACTGGATGTCTAGGATCAGCAAGCAATGGGAAGAGCCCTCGTACTATAAGTGACTGCCTTGCCTGAACATTCAGAATAAAATCCATCAGTATCAGGGGGAAAACATAATTCAATTGATTTGCCACTCGCGAGACCCGAGAAGAAAACATAAGACATAGAATTACAAATCCTATCAACAAGAGGTACAAACTTGTTTATCATACCAGATGAATCTAACAGCAAGCATGGAAAACAATTCTAGTAGCGCCCTTATAATCAGGCTGTATCTATTTATTTACAGGATATTGGACAAGTAACTAATTTTATCAGTTTGAACATCATATTGCATTAGTATCAAACCTCAAAAGCACCACTGAAGCTCCACTTTAACTGATTTGTCTTCAGGCGAGGGATGACAACAGATAGAACAGGCATTGTTGGTCTGTACTTCGCTATCAATCTGCGTTTTTTACAGGAAACATATTGAGATTAAGCTAGAACCAGTAAATTGTAAAATATAATCATTTTCGTAAAATACAGACACAATTTCAAACAGTAGAAGTATACCTAGCAGCCCTTCCAGATGAGGTAAAACATATGATAACAGATGCCTTCACTTTAATGGCAGCACGGACCTAAAAACGAAATAGAGAAGAATAATGTCATTTCAACACATTCTTGGAAAAAAAATCAACTATAATTTTTCCATGCATCAAACCAATATTCTTGTCTTGCATTTCAATCCTTTGGATTATTTTCTCCAAAGCCACGTACCGCAGAGGAAGCAATAGATTCCAAGTGTGTCATGGGCTCCCCAACAAATTTCACTGTCCTCTTGAAATACTGGTCTTGATTGAAAACTTTCTCTGCCTGCAGAATGTGATTAAGTAATGCCAGAGAACTAAATCCCAATAATGTAACTAAGAAAAGATGCAAATGAGTCAACAGCCCAACTACCATGAACACAATATAACACGTGTGGAAGAAACACCAGTAAATCACAAGTACTAGAAACCAATAAAACAAACTTCAGTTAAAAATGAATTTCCTAATAATAGCATCCTTGTTGATTCTAGAAACATGAAGCTTTGTTTTACCTCGGCACAAATTTTTCCAACAGTAGAAATAGTTTCAACAGGATATAATCCACGTAAGGTCTCAGCTCCAAGAAGAATAGCATCGCATCCTGAAACACAAGAAACACTCTTGTTCAGTCGACTAATTGCTTCAAACAACATATAAAGCAAAGACTAAAAGACTTTGATGCATGAATTTAAAAAGAAAAAGAAAAAGGTGCGAGCCATATACAGCACAAGTGATAGAAATGAAACTGAAACAGATTGGTATTCCTTAAGCAGATTATGAAACATTTTTTTTCTTAGAATTCAGGACACTGACTGACCATCCAAAACAGCATTAGCGACGTCAGTTGCCTCTGCACGAGTGGGCCTAAGATTGTCAGTCATGCTATCAACGACACGAGTCACCACTGCTGGCTTTCCTGCCATGTTACATTTGTAAACAGCAGACTTCTGAAACAAGAACACCTGCAATTACAGAAGAAAACTTATAGGTGTTACTCCAAACGGGCAGGTTTAGTGTCAGGATGGTTACTATAGGCAACACAAAGGATGTACAAGCAATTCTCATAAAATTAAGTAAGTCGAAAAAGCTAAAGAGAAACCACTAAATTTGACAGAAATCAGTAAGAATTAAGTAACAAAATATTGTAAGCAAAGACTGACATGAAACCACACTTGGCAAGGTATTTTGCATATAGAAGCAGAGGAATACAGTCAGCTTCAATTATGGCACTAAAACTACTACCAGTGCAAGAGAAAACTAGTGAAGTTCTGCCAATTATCTTTAACAAACTCCAGAAAGCATCATAACAACCAACCTTCTCAGGTGGCAGGTCAATTCCAAGGTTTCCACGAGAAAGGATGATGCCGTCTGCCTCCTGTAGAATCTCATCAAAGTGTGTTAACCCCTGCAACAATGGATGGAAAACGAAGTAAGATACTGTAATATGCGGGTTGCTCATGCAATAAACTGGAGAAAAATATAAATGAAATCTTCCACTCAAACTGAAAGAAGTCTCTAAAATTCACCTCCACGTTTTCAATTTTGGCAAATATTTGTGTCTGACTCAGATCACCATGCTTCGAGAGAAACTCACGAGCCTGTGTTAGGATAAGTCATCAGTAACACGTATAAAATGATTGGATAAAGCAATAAAGGTGCACATTCACAATATCAAGATTTCTTCATTATCTCACCTCGCGAACATCCTCGGCATGACGCGTATAAGACAGTGACAAAAAATCAATTTTGTTCTTAACACCCCATGAGCTAATAACCTGAGGCAGACAAATAAATAAACCAGTTTAGTCAAATAAAGAGAATAGGAAGATGTTGGAGATAAAGGTCAAAAACAAGATGGAATGTTGAATCACGCTTTAGACCAGCCAGATAAAATCTTCCCGCAGTTAAGTAGCGGAGTCAAATTTTAAATAGTGCAACAATAGTGATCGGCAGTTGACGTAGGAGAACTACCTGATGCTAAATACACACAAAGATATAACAGGTAATCTACTTTAAGCCGAAAATAGTTAATTATCACACTTTTTAGTGCCGGACAGTTTTTTCACCCTCTTTCTTACATAACTTTATTTTCAAATAACATGTACCCAATTATCACAGTAGACAAACCAAGAATTATAGTATGGTGCTAAACCCACCAATAAGCCCCTCAAAAATCTCCCTCATAGAAAAAGTTCAAACAATTATGATCTGACATTACTCACCTGCTTGTCCTTATCGGATAAAGTAGGTAGATCAATGTGGATTTGAGAAGCATGCAACGTAAATAATGATCCTGTCAAGGTTGCAGAATTCTTGATGACACAAACCACATCATCATTTTTGACTTCATCTACCTGTCATCCAAAATAACAAATCAAGAAACCAACCAACCAGAAATAAACTTCGACGATTGTCTCATTTGCAGATAATCATTCAATCTAATCAAGAAAAACTCTGGAGACCACAAAAAAGGTCAACAAGCAAAATTGCATTTCAAGTAGTAAACCAGAATATCTGGTCTGTTCACAAGTTAATGCAATGCTTAGAAATTATTCTGCAGAAATTCCAATAACTTCTAGTATTTGATCAAGGGAACAGTAATACATAAAAATAAAGATAGAACGTAAGAAAGAGAAGCAATATACACAAAAACAAATGAACTCGGGCAAGAGAATAATGTGAAACCAAGAATTAACAAACTTAAAATGATTTATAATAACATACAGAACAAATCTATTAATTGAAAATCTGCGTTATACCTCCAACCAAACAGAAGTGGTTTCACTTCCTGTAAAGAGGTACTGCCCAACAAAAATGGTGTCCCCTTTCTTCACAGCCTGCAAATATTTAACCCCAATCAGACAATACGTTATAGAAAAGCGGCTGCAAAGAACTCAGCATATGAAAAGACAAATCAAGTTCTATCTCTTATTATGGAATGATCTCCACACTACAACTTATAAAAGAGAGGAACTGCATTATCCATTCATATCGCCACAAACTATCAACTTCCAATTTCAGAAGGCGCACGTAGTATCCGTGAAAAGGAAGAAAATCACTAGAGGGAGTTTTGTAATACATATCGGACGCCTTACACAGTAAGTACACGTGACATTCCGTTAACCACAAAGATCAAAACTTCAGTAACGTAAGAACCAAAAATTAATTACTTTGTTTGCTAACACACAAATCTCCAGCAGGCACAAATCACACACTTATTGCAAGGACAAATCAAAGTATATGAGAGGGGAAACCTTGGCCAGTCCAGCAAAGTTGATCGGCAAAACTTCATTCGACGATTCTTGACCTTGATCAGGTGTGAGAATAACCTTTTCGTCTTCCTTCAGCGTTATAACCTTCTCACTTTTGTTAACAACTTGTAACTCAGCTCCCACGGTATCTAGCATAACCTGAATATACGTTTAAAGATATCACAAACCAAATTAAAATTACGACGTAAAGCGAATAATAATAATAACATATATACATACAGAACATAGTTTCTTGGTGCTCTTAATAGCAGTCTTGACATTCTCAAGAGTCTCCTGGTGATACTCCGCATCGCCCCACGAGAAATCGAATCTCGCAACTGCAACCTCATGTGTTTTTTGTTTTCAATTCACAATCATCAATAACAACACTACCTAACTAACAAACAAATTAACAACAAAAATTTGACATTTTACCAGACATTCCAGCTTTAAGACAAGCGGAAATAACTTCAACCGATCGAGAGCGTGGGCCCAGCGTCCCCACGATCTTCGCCATAGCAGGGAAGAATCCCTACACACGCACACACCAGATTAATTAATACAAATACAAACACACAGATCTGTAAATTCCATATGTGCTCACCGCTTTGGATGGCTCCAGAATGGAAGCCATCCGGATTGGCTCTTCGAGTAGCAAGTGATTTGAATGCATCTTTTCTTTTTCGATTGTAATTTTTAAAAAATAAATAATTAAACCTAGAAATTGGAATTTTGGTGTTTGTGTGTGTACTTTGAAGAGAGGAAAGAGAAGCAGAGATTTTAATTTAATGAATGATATATATAATAAATATATAGTGGGAAGATTTGTGCTCTGTGATTTAGGTTTGATGAAGGGGACAGGAGAAGGTGCGCTTTTGGGGGGTGCTAACTTAATTACAGAAGAAATCAAGGACTGAAATGAAAATTATTGATGACGTTGTAGAATACAGAGCCCACTGTTTTTTTTTTATCGCAACCCATAGACTAACTAGTATTGGTTTTATTTATTATTTACTAGCAAATGGAGCACGCGGTTCCCGCGAGCATAATTTTTTTTTAATGTCATTATTTGTGGGTTAATGATAAAGATTTATCTAGATAACATGTGCTATAAATTTGTAGTAGAAGAATGGAAGAGAAGCAAATTATGGGGAAAGTAAATCATTAATTACAATTAATAGTGTAATTAATTAGTCTAACTTAATTTGTAAGGCTATTTTGAGAATTTAATAATATAATTTTTACAATGTAGCTAAAACTCAAAAGTTAAAGTTGGAAATCAAAAGATTGGTGTCACAATGGTTTCTTTATATAATAGTATATAGATTACTCAATGCCAAAACTAAAAAAGCTTAAGTTTAAAAAAGTGTACTTAGGAATTGAGTATTATTACCCAAGAAATAGAAAATCATGTTTTTTTAAATTATACTTTTGATGGATCATCAAAAAAAAGACACAGCGTAATATGTATGTACAATATTTATGATTGTTTAAAAGAATACTAGAAATATTGACGCGAAATTCCTCGCCACTGATAATTTGTTTAAATTTAATAGAATATTTTTTTAAGATGAAGAGAATAATTTAAATATTTAAATGATCTAATACGTTAGGACAGGAATTTATATATTTTAACCTCATTTTTAATGTAACGAACAATCATCTACTTTTTGTTATTGAAAGATTGTTGTTGTCATTTGTCAATAGAATAGTTAATTTTAATAATGCGTTGTAGGAGCAATTATGAAAAGCAAAAATATGGTGCCAGAATATTACATTTTAATAGTAGCATAGATATAGATAGATATAAATAAAGTTTGTTTTTTCATCATAAAAAGAAAAATCTGTTCAAAAAAAAAATCATAAAAAGAAAAATAAGTTACCACGGTTAAGAAATAAAAAATAAAAAAAAAAAAAAAAAAAGTAAGCAGGTGTGATGTGTTAAGGAGTGAAGCACGTGTCTTAGACTTGTGGCTCGGGTTTCAAAGACCGCATGTTCTGTGGCAACGTGGTACAAAGTTACGAACTAAAGAAACCTTCTTTGTTCCCCAAGCCAAGGCACACCATTCTTCCCAAATTACCCTTCAATTGTTTTCTGCATGTCACTAACATTTATTGTACGACACCCTCCCATATTCTTTCGTTGTTCTTACGGAATTTTTGTTTGTTTGTTATCAATTAATCAAAGGGTTTTTGGCACAAATACCCTGAACTACCTCCATGTAAAAAAAGAAACAAGTATATTACCTTCCTGTAATATAAAAAATAGACGTATTACTCTCCCTTGGAAAAAATAAATAAACAAATTACCTCTATGTAATATGTAAAATAAAATTATTATCCCCTTATAATTTTAAAAAATTGCACACCATCCCCTTAATACATGTGTATAAGAAAGGTGAATTTTGCACCGTATAAAAGTATACAAGGAGTTAATGTGCTTATTTAAAATAACATAAGGCAGTAATTTACCTATTTTATTATTACATGCATAATATGTCTTTTTCGTATACCATAACGGGATAATATGTCTTTTTTTTTACAATAGGGTAATATGCCTATCTCTTATATTAAGGGGTGTTATGCCAAAAACTCTTAATTAAATTCTTCTTCAATGAATAAAAATATTCGAGATATGTCCCCAATTCTATTTTTGGGCCTTTATACTTGCGTAATCATCACGACAATTTGTATTGAAAGTTTATTTGAAGTCACAATCTTATTAATTTATCAAAAGAAAGAGTCAGAATCTTTTTTTTTAAGGTCATAATTATTTTGAATGATGCAATAAAATGATAATCTGTGATCTTTGAAACACGTGAGCAACCGGAAGAATGAATAAGGAATAAACCCTTGATGCCTTCTACCCACTTTTACAAATTGCAACTGACTTCAATAATACTCCATATTTCATTTGGGGCACCACCTTTTCATAGAAATGCCACAAATATAACAAGAGATAAGGAACTCCAAAAATTCGTTCGGAGCATTATTAAAGGCTGTTACTATAATATCTTTCAAGTTTCGATTGTATAATATATTTCTAAGTAATATCTTAGAATAATGAATTGCATAATTTCATATTAGAAAGGTGCAAGTGCACTTTTGAAAGTATAACTCGCTTGTTTAAATGCTATTCTTAATTCATATTAGAAAGGTGCAAGTGCACTTTTGAAACAAACCCGCTACGCCACAAATTTGGATCGACCAGTATGTTGTGACTTATGAATCATACAATTAGCCATTCTTTTGGTCGCTTTCACATTTTCTTAATAGGAAATATATATGGTGAAGAGGGAGCATCTATTATTATCATCAAAAAGGGAAAAAACATGAGCACCCTTTGACCATTTGAGCTACCAAGGGCCGTTCAATATTTTTTGTTGGGTTGTGGGCTATCATTTTTACTTTTTTTGGTTGGTAATTGTGGGCTATCTTATCATTAAGCAATGAGTAGGAAGCATGTGCAAAGTGGCATATTAATAATATCTGAGCCGATTAGATCGCGACTCACGTCTTGTGTTGTGTATGTATGTATAATGTAAATTGTAAAGGATAGTTTTTCCTTTAATGAAAAAAAAAAAAAAAAAAACACAGACAAGAAAATGACAGAATAAAAAATGGAAAGAATTAGTGACTAGTAGGAAATTATGGCAGGATCATAAGGATTATCAGAAAAAAACAAAACATATTAAATCAAATATAACCTTGAGTCTGTATGTATATATAAAGGTAAAACACATTAAATCTTCGAAACGTTGTGGTGTCAAAGGTATTGACTTTTAACCTATTACTTTTTACAACTTGCTACTTAACCTACAGAGAAAGAGGTGACTTGCCCCCAAAGTTAAATCTAACATATAACAGCACAAACACGAGTTAAAAATGTGTTTAAAATGAACAAATGATCAAGAATTTGAGAACAAGTCACACCTCTCTTAGTAGATTGGATTGGAGGGTAAGTTGTAAAAATATTAAAATTCAGAAACACTCCCATAGGTTGGGAATTTAATGTTTTTGACCATATATTAAATTATAGATTGAATGCAGAACCACCCCTATGTTATTTCTAGTTGAGATTTTTTTTATTGGCAAAAAAATTCGTATGTTTTATACAGTTTTTTGTCAATTTTAAAAAACACAAAGGTATTTTTGCCCACAGGAAATAATGAATGGTAGATTTTTGCATTAAAAGGTAAACTCACAAAGGTATTTTTGCCCACAGGAAATAATGTATGGTAGATTTTTGCATTAAAAGGTAAACTAAACTCTTTACTTCCTCCTATCAACAATCATAATGTTGACGGGACAGTGTACTAACTATTTAAATAGATTGGGAGATTTTTGTTGATTAAAAAAACATAAGGAGTGCGTTTGCTTGCTTAGAAAATAGCAGATAAATTACAAAACATGGACTAATCTTGAGTTTGGATCGCATCACTCCAAACCTTCCAGCTCCATATTATCTCCCCACCCCCGCGATTCCAAAACTGTTGTTAACAACACAAAGTGAATTACCAATATACCCTTAAATCAGCTAATTGTTTCAGACTAAAACACAAATTAAAGGAGGAATTCATTGTGCCTTCTTCATTACTTGATGTGTAACCCAACTACTACTATATGGGAGGAGAAAACAAGGTATCTTACAATTTAAAGTTGAAAAGCAATTACATGTCCGAATCGTCGGATTCCAGCGTCAGGGAAGAAGATGAGTGGTCCAGCGGTGGTTTTGTGGCGGATCACAGGGTTATAGTGGCCCAAAATTGTGCAAACGTTGTGCCTCCTAATTCTGGATCACAGGGTTATAGTGGCCCAAAATTGTGCAAACGTTGTGCCTCCTAATTCTAGCCGCCAATGTCTCCCCGCCCATTTCCCCGCTCGTAGAGTTTCTAGTACGACCGCCACTAGATTCGCCAGTTTCGCCTCCAATTCTCCCGCCAAATTTGCACCAACCACATACAACAAATTCCCCGCAATTACGCCGCATGTACCCTCATCATCGTGAACCACCTTTGAAGAGGTTTCTACATTTTCAGCCTTAGATCCGGAGAGAACGAGTACATTATCATTGTGCGAGTGAGAATCGTTCATGGATCTTCGAGAAATATTGGGGAATTGAATTGAGAGTAAATAAAGGTAATGAAATGATGAGTGAAAAAAGGATTGAGGAGGAATTTGTGTTGTTTACATCAAGGGCATAAGTGTCAAACACCTAATTTGAGGCTCATTATCTAACTAAACACGTGAACTAATACTTTGTATCAAGTTTTGTGCAAATTTTATTTAAAAACCAAACATAAAATTGATTAATTAACCTAAGATTCGTTTATGGCTTTTACATATGTGGTAACTTTAGAAAAGAGCAAGCAAACACGCTCAAGGTTTTCAGAAAATTAATTTTAAAAATATGTGCATCCTGGCCCATCGCCGCGGATGCAATCACGTCACAAGTCACAACTCACTAGAGATCAGGACGGCTAAAAGGAGTTGAAAAAATCATATTTCCAATTTGTTCAATAAAAAAAACAAAAAAAAAACAGACATGTCAACTATCAGTCTATCGCCTTCTTTTTTTTTATATAACGTCTTCTATCACCTTCTTTTTATTCTATGTATTTAGAGTCTAAAATCACCCCTTCGTTCTGACTTTTCTTATTTGTTTCAGAATTCTATTACAATGCTGATGCCGCCCTGAAAGGTACAACCGTCCACTGTGCTCATATTTGTGACCCCAGAAATTGAGCTGAGATTTGAGAAAGATATTTACTATGTAGTTTATTTATAACATCCTTGGTGAAGCAATAATGAATCAAAAATAATAAAGAAATTATTACGTTATGTGATTTGGTGCAAACAACAACAATAAAATAAAAAATTAAAAATTGAGACAAAATGTTACAGAAAGCATTTCATACTTTCACACGATTTCAATATTTGATTAAGCTTTACCTAAAACCATAAAATTAACAGCATAGATCGAAAATTGTTTATTTTATAACCAGCACAAGTGCACAACACCCAAATCAAAGGTAAACTGTCGCAATTCAGTTAGTGTCCTCCATAGTTGATTCTAATCCTATCTCAGGGTATAATCTCAACTGAGATAGCAGATGCACACAGGAAAATGAAAGGACAAGTCGCGCAAAATACCTTTTGATATGCTATCGTTGAAATGCCACAGGACGTTCCTCATTTTTTTAGACGTCGGGTGTTTGTCCCTGTATTCAAATAACGAAATGCGACTCACAACATTAACTGGAGTGATCATCATGCATATTGAGACCACATAAGTATTAAAACTCACTCAGCATGAAATACCTCAAAATACTGTTTGAGATGCCCGTCGCATACGCATAATAAGAGAACTGTGGTTTGACATCTTACGTTGACTACAACACTATCATCGAATAAAGAGTCATTGATATCACTTTCCATTCTGATAAGGATTTCATCTGAAACAAGGACTAAAAACTGCTCGTAAGGGTTTATCGGAAACAAGAAGAGAGAGTACAAGGTTCTAAGGTATTATCTTTAGCTAATAATAAATTCTGCTGAAATTAGGAGCTTATGAAATAGATCTGAGGTGTGTATGATGCTCTGGTTTACTTTCACAAGATGTATCTATGACAGGACAGGTAAGATTATGAATAAGAACTAAAGAGTGTCCGAAAGAACTATTTATATTTTAAAATTCTTTGCTTGTATTGCTCGTGCACATATGAACAAGAGTAACAGGGTGGGGGAAACATCACAGACAACAAGTGATCATTCTATATGGTACCTGTTTCCCTTTACGTTAGGTTGACATGGCATAGTTCAAACTTCACAGCTTGTCCTTTATAATCTTATTCCCTGACTCACAAAATTCATAAGGTGCTAATTTCTTGAATATGTGGAATTCCAGGTCCCTCCAAAATTTTCCAACAATTCCACCAGACAGAGCATGATATGCTTGTTTGGCAGCTGCACGACGTGCCTCCAAAACTTTTACATTATCAAAGAGCTCATTAACAGCTTCTGCAAGCTTTTCACCAGAAATCTGCAACAGTAAAGTTGTCTTATAAAGAGTCAACTCGGAAAGAACATTGTAGAGAAGAAATTTTACTTTGTAGTCTGGGTTATATGAACAGACTCCAAAGCGAATGACATTTTCAGATCTCATTTATTGATCTTGCCATTACTAGTATTTAGTTACTTCCACAGACCACTGTCTTGTGTTCAATAAAGATATTTGACCCATAAGCATCAGACGCACGTGAAAATATATCAGGTGAGGTTCTTTGCACCTGCAGAACTGATAGCGGATTGACCTTTTGCATCTCTAAAACCATGGATGAGAAGTGGCCAATGTGATGACCTGGTGATAAAATAACCAGATGATAGATTGGAAAAAAAAAATTACTCATGAGGAAAAATTAGCCAAAGTGATTAAAAATAAAATAAAAGGTACCAGTCAAAACAGCACAGCCAGCTGCAGAAGCTTCTGATATATTATGCCCTGCTGATCCCGACAAGAACGAACCTCCTATGACAGCTACGGGTGTTAATTTGTAGAAGTTTTTAAGTTCACCTGTGAGCAACATGAAAAGAGTGAAACAAAATCTCATGTATGCAAGAAATCTGTTTTTTGAGTATTTATTTACCCAATGCTGAAAGGGAAGACAAAATCAATATGTGACAAGGTACTTGAGAAACTAAAATAAGTTAGGACATGATTTCTACATGAAGAACTAGATTTAATGGGGAAAAAATATGTGATGCTGATTTATAAAAAAGGCGTTCAGAAATATTCAGGATGCAGATTTTCAGATTGAAACAGATGAACAACAGATAAATCTTTGGGAGGATGCAAGACTGAGAGCATCATTCAAAATTAACATATGTGTCAGAATCGATATAGCCTTTGAATATCATTAATTGATAGATAATCAATTAGTACTTATTTGATCACCTAAGCGAATATCCGGAAAAACAAAATTGCAGAGAGCTCATAATGCATACATGAAGCAGCTACATGATTTTTGCTAGGTTCTTAGACTGAATTATGACTGTACAAGATTGCAGAAATGCCCAGCTCAACTTTATTGCGGTGACTTGAACTAAATGTCAACAGAGATGAGTAAATGTTCCTTGATTTTAGCAGTATGTCCTAATTGTCCTCCTGTCCTTAAGGCAATCACTTTGGCACCAAACTTTGTGAAGATCTGTAATTGGACACCTCAGGGAAATGTTTAATTTTCGTCATTAAGTTGAATTGAGATTTAATGGCCCCACAACAAAGTAAATAACTGTGTAGGATATATGACGTTATTATGAGATAGGCATAAAAGGACAAAGGAGAACAGACTGAGGACAGAGGGAGTGAGACAAGATACTGATACACTGTTTAGTTGCTTATCCTAATTCAGTAGAGCAGATGAACAGTTGACAGGCCAACACACAAGGATTATGACGTAAAAAGGTTGAAACTGAGTGAATCATTTTCTGGCTGTTCTTCCTTTCTTCTATCCTACTTAGACCTTAACTCTCAGGTAATGCACCCTCCACCAAACTCTACTCTTTCACTGTGCTCAAGCACAATACTGATTTCAAGCTAACTGAAATGAACCAATCTCCTGGATTTCAAGATAGAAGTTCATGGAAGTTCAGCTTAACCATAATCCTTTAAAAACACGTGCACACACGTATCTCATTCATATCCTTTATCTTACTTTATTCTTTAATGTTATGGGTAGCAGTTATATGCGTAGTTAGATTTCATCATTTCAATAAGCAAAATAATCCAGAGTTGATAAAAACATACAAAAAGAGATAGCAGAAGAAAGATTAAAGAAATAAATTAAGAGATGCCATCTGGAGTTATTATCATTAGATCGTAACATTGTGGCAATTTAATAAAGACATCTGGAGAAGGATACATACCTAATGAGTCAACAATAAATATATCCGTTATGGGGCTGAGTTTATCCCCATGAGATCGCAAAGCTACACTGACTCCTTCGTCTTGCAATTTCTACATTAATAGAACAAAATCAAATGATGAGTTAACTGCAAGAATAATAATTAGACTACTATCAACAAATTCTCTTTAAAATTTTCCGCACTAACGAACTTTCACACTGTAGCATTTGTCATGTTGTTTTATATTATTCAAAAAAATAAAAAACCTTGAATTTCCAAAAATGGGGAAAAATGAATCAGTACCAGCTGGACATTCGAGTCTAGAAGAGGATGAACAGAAATCATTAAGAAAGAAAAGCAAATATGTGATAGCCATACAAATTATTCTTAAGATCTAAGGTCAGAAAACTAATTAGGCCTCTTTGCATAAGTATATAATTTCAATTATTCAAATTCATTTGACAGAATCAACAGTTTTTCCCCAGCACTTCATAGAAAATTGTGATATACAAACTAGAAGTTTTATGCACCTAATTACTATTATTGCTGATATTGTGGTTGTTATAATTTCTTTTTTATCTTTTCAGTGACTTCACGATTCTCTGGAGCCCCTTAATCCTATGGATGGGAGTAGGACAAATGCTATGGGAGCAGTTAATAATCTTATAGCAGCTCTGCAGTTCACCTGTTTGCTAGGCGTTATGTTAAATAGCAATTATTCCCATAACAGGGAGATTCAGGCTGAATTGTTGAAGTACATAATAAAAAAGGCTTATTGATGAGTATCAGAACTAAGCCGCTGTACAATATATTTGGAAAAGAAACCTGAATTAAGGTTAGATTTTCACATATTAACAAGGTAACCTGTCTAAAACATGTCTATGAGAATAAATAAGCATTTAAACAATAGATCCCAGTGGTTAACTAATGCGCAAACCTACAAGTAGGAAACATAGATTGTAATTGCAAAATCTCATTCTCTGAAGCAAACAAATACATCATATATAAAGCTGTCTACTTAAAGGCAAAGGAAAAACTCGGTTGTGCAACAAAATCATACCAGAGCAATATCTTTTCCATGCTGTGGTTGTCGAGGCACAATAATAGTGAGAATATCAGGATGTCTTTCTTTTATCATTTTATGAGCTCCTATAAACACTGTAGACAGTTTCACCAGTATTTAGTTAGCATGATAGGCCATTTCTGTTATTATTGCTTAAATCTGGAGAAACTTGAGAGGAACATCAGGCCATAACGGAGGCATCATATCACAGGTACTCTAAATGTAGTTAGAAGCCAATATATCAACACAAATACCTTTCTCTTCACCTTTGTGTATTGAAGAAGCCATCCACACTTTTCTCCGGGAAAGCTGTGCCTGAAACACTTCCAGACTTTTCTTCTCACTTTCAGAAATGTCAAGATCCTCTATTGCTGAAAACAACCCAACAAGAATTTATGAACTGGTTTTAAATAATTTCTCACCATATAAAAAATGCACGACAGATAGTCAAAGGCTTATATAATTCCTTTAAACGAACTAGTCAACACTAGTCACAGCGTGGTAGATGAAGGTAAGACAGAACCATCCAACAATTCGAGTTGTCTAAGATTAGACTGTTAAAATGATGTATGCCAAATGTAAAAGATGGAATACCAAATTTGAGGTCTCCACAAAACTGTATGATAAAGGGTGGTGCTTGCAACAGCTGAAAGCGAATTCCTTGGATTCTGCTCTTCGGATTTTATAGAAAAGAGAAGCCGTTCAGAGATGAACAAATATTTAAAACTTTCAAGACTAAAAGTAAATACATACCAATGGCAGAATCAAGGAAAATTTTGATAGCATCAATTTGATCAATGGAAGAATTACTGGTCGAGACCAATTTTGAAAAGATTCTGTAGAAATTCTACCGTTTAGCAACACCAGTGCAATCTACACAAAGAATAGATGGGTGTAAATGTAACTAAATTATGAGAAATATAGACATACATAAAATGGTAGCAAATAACGAAATTTGCCAGCAACATCGTGTAACAAGGAAGTACTGGAGTGAGTTTTCATAAGGTTTTTTTTTTAGCCAATGGAGAATAAAACCCTGATAGGGATAAAATAGCTTTATTCCGGTGTCTACTACAGATACAAGTGAGATTGAAACGCTGAGAAGGTATAGCTTACTTACACTATCTCTTGCAGCACCCATGATGAGATTTGGCCATAGCTCACTTTCCACAAGCATCACCACGTCAGGCCTCCAATAATGAAGGAAAGCATCCATAGCAGTGGGTATATCAAGTGGAGCAAACTGGTCCATAACATATTAAATGTCAGAGGAACCACTTATCATATGAGATGCTTCACGAAAAATCCAGCAATAACCAAATTAATGGATTTGAATTGCTGAGGTACAGCAACTAATATTTATATTCCCTCTCGATTTCAACACTCATGCCTAAGGTAAATACATTTTACATATGATTTATGCAGATTCATTAAGTGCACAGTGCATAGGAAATAGTTTAAGAACATCAATCACCAGTCCAAAATACATGCGAATATTTTTCCTGAAAATTTTTTAAGTGACAGTCATACAATCTATCTTAGACAACTTAAGCGCACAAAAAAAGATCATAAAAATTCTAACTTGTCAACAGCATCTAGGTTATAACAGGTGTGCTAATCATTTTGCAGAGTAATTAGGAAACGTGTCCAAAATCTTCAAATATATAATCAAAAAGTCATCAACTTGTCTACAACTTGATGCAAGTACCAATCTTGTAGATGAGAACAAGGACAAGATCAGGGACTTGTGCAGCTCCAAAGCCCAGGATGGAAGGAGTGCGAATAGACATGAGATGGATAGATTAACTAATAACATTAGATGAGAGAATCAGTGAATAGGAACAGAGATGAGGCAAATCAAGGGTAAGTACCCATTGAACAACATATGATTTTACGATTATATGTCCTTGGACATATTGATGAAAAAACAGCGGTTAAGTAACAATTAGCAAATGCTAAAAATATTGCTGAAGTTACAAACTTAAGTACCTGATATATGACATTACTAGGAAGTCTGTTTTTTATTACTTCGCTGCAAAAGAAAGGGAACAAGCTCATAAGATGCTGAAAGCATGCTTTAAAACTTTAAAGAACAAAATGCAGAGGAAAGTATGGAACAGCGACAAACGGTTTTTTTTTTAACAGAACAACAAAATACTCCGAACCAAATGAAAGGGAGACAATTTTGTGTCAAAACTATCAAAACACTCTGAAACAGAGTTTAGCTTTTAACCGTTCAATTGTTCAAATTATTCACTCTGAAATGATGGGCTTTTATGACTTAAATTTCACCAAGCTCACCCTAAACCACAATGACATAATACAAGAGATCGTACCCGTTCTAAAACAACAACTTTTATTATTTAACGGAAGTTGAATAAAAAGTTCAGAGTAAGTTGAATCAAACAATTGCAAATCACACGAAAGGGAGGGGAAAAAAAACAAGATGCCAACCATTAATTCCAATCAGTTGGGGGCAGGGTATACCGACCAAAAGAAGACTCACATCCCAAGTATATTCTAATTATCACTCAAACAACAAAATTAAAATACTCAGACGCTAAACTTTTAATGATTGATAAGCATGCCATTACCAGAAATAAATTAAAAATTTTAAATAAATAAAACAACAGCAAAAGAAAAACACAATGACGAGCAATAGAAGTACTACCTACCATATTTAACTTCAAATAAGTTAGGGAAAAAAGAAGTAAAAGGACCGTAGGGAATAATTTGCATACAATGCTGAGGTAGTTGTAGTCGTCATCAGGACAGTTACGTCCGGCCTCCTCTCCAAACAGCACTTAATCAATGGAATTGCTGCCAATCCCTCGCCTGTTAGTTAGCAGCAGAGGAATATTCCTAAGTGAATTAGTGTTAAAATTTGAAGAAGAAAGTGAAAAGAAAAACGATTAAAAAATAACCTAAGGAGACGGCGTGAAGCCAAATGAGGTGACCGTTAGGGCGGTGCGCGGAGGGGCGGCCGAGGCGTTCGCGCCACCTCACAGCGTGCTCGAGGCCGCGGTACTTTCGCCACCGTAGATGGAGGCGTATCAGCGGCGATAAACCGCACGTTAGGGCTCTGTATACTTTGTAAGCTATTGCGCCGCTTTTACTCGCCGCCATTAATCTTCCAAGCTTCACTTTCAGTGAAGTGAGCTCAGTCTAGTTTGGGGATTTAAACAGTCAAGTGAGGTGAAGTGGGAGTGAGCATAAAGAATTGAAAAGTGGATTAAGTATAGGGTTTTTTTTTTTTTTTTGTGGAAGGTTTACGAAATAGTAAATCTAAAATAAATTACTCTTATATTATAATTAAAAAATAATAATAGTGTGTCGAGAGCCAAATAAAAAATTAGTATTAACATGACTTTCTTTGTATAATAATATAGATATAGATATTTAAAAACTGCGGCACGGCACGCAGTAGTTGCGCAATTTTCTTTCATACTACTAAATGTGTATGAAAGATTGTAAAAAGAAAATTGCAAGGTAACATCCAAAGTTTGACCATTTTTACACTTACATAATTCAATTTTAAAATTTTGTACTCGACGTTCCACGCTTTGATTTTCGAACACTTTAATATCCCAACTTTTAATTACGCATCCCGGCTAAAATACGTCACTCTGCGTCGGACTTCATGTGAGAAGGGCAAAATCGTCCATTCACCTATTATTTACTAAAAACAATCACAAATATAAACAAAAAAGTATGACCCCCCCCCCCCCCCCCCACACCCCACCCCCAACCCCGCCATTTACCCCATTCTCAAACACTTATTCGCCATTTCTCGAACCTTAATTCCAAAATCAAGCTCGAAAATACAAAATTGAACCTAAATCTCTTGCATACGCAACTCGATCGGTGTTGTCTGACAATGGGTTGGAAAGTTAAAGTACCAAGTGACATTATTCTGGACGGTTCACTCACGCCCGATTATGGTAAGAAACTCTACTTCTTTAGTTTACTTTATTTATTTGTTTAAAGCGAATCATGTATTTGTGGTCCACTGTTTTTACTATACTTGAGGAATTTGTTCAATGCATGTGCAAAAGTATTACTTTTTTTTTCTTTTTAGCTCACACTTTGTCTCCAACTGAGTGTAGTGTGTGTTTTGGTCCTACATTTCAACTTTGGCACGTGATAATTGAATTTTGTACGTATATATTGCCTAACATGGTAATAATATAATAATTCTCCATTCCCTTTTGTTCAGAAGGTGACGATAATGACCCTTTCACCATCATATTGCACCACGCTAGGAAGTTAATGAATTTGGGCATAGTGGTTTATTCGGAGGGTCAGGTTAGCTATATAGATTGGTGTACTGAGGATAAAATGTCGAGGATAGAACTATTGCACATGGTAGAAGAAGTTGGTGTTATTATAGAGGGTGGTGTGGTCAGGATCTTTTACATTTTTAAATTTGTTGGGCCTAATTATATTGCCATCAATAATGATAAAGAAGCATTGGATATGGCATTGGTAGGTTCCACAAGGAAAACACTTGATGAGTTTATACTTAAAGATGATGTGCTAGTGAATGAGAGTCAATCACAAAATGACCTGCCAAATCTTCCTTCAATCAGTGAAGGATTGGACTACATTGATGATAACAAGGGAGTTTGTGATAATGTTGAGGAAGCAAAACCGGAGGAAGATGTTGTTGAAAGTGAGAATGAAGATGCTGATGAAGATCTTGTGTCTTTACTACAAGAGTTAAGGGAGCCAAAACATAAATCAAATGATCTACCTAGTTGTTTAAGGCCAACTGATCAAACACATGAAGCAACAACAACTGAACCAGGTGTTTTGTCCAATGCAACCTCTGTGAATGATTTAGCCCAAGGGAGGAACCAATCTGCTCTACCCCAATTCTTAAGTGACAATCCCAGTCCTATGTTGTAGTTTGTACTGGATATACAAGACAATGATGATAGTGAGGGACAAGTCTCAGTTGGAGATGATTCTAAATTGTTAGACTATTTGGTGGATAGTCACAATAATGCAGCTGAAGATGATTTCTTTTTTAGTGCTAATGTTGAGGCTGGCTTAGAGTGGGAAACTGTTGTAACTAATTCACAATCAGTTGCTGGAGATGGGGTTGGTACCTCTAAGAAAAATGATGCAACAAATCCACAAAAAGTTGCTGATAAGGGCTAGAGTTCTATGACTCAAAAAGTTGTTGATAAAGGACAAAGTTCTAAGACAAAGGCTGCAACTAAGAATGAACCCAACTGGTTGGGACATAGAGGGCATTTTGTTTTCAATCCAAAGTTAGACATGATGAATGTTCAGTTTGAACTTGAAATGCAGTTTGAGAACACATAAATCTTGGGAAAAAACTTATGTGGACCTCGTCCATATTTAAGTATGCACCGTGTGGTTGAAAATCAAGCACTCTATTTTTAAATAAAAAAAAAAGTAAAAATGAGCTTTAAAATGCTAAACTCATCTCACTTAAACCTTTTTTATATATATAGAAAGGAAAATTACAAAGACTTATTCTAATAATGAAAACACACTTGGCGGTGGCGTATCAAAAAATACTTCCCGCTCATTCTCTCCAATCTTCAGCTTAGCTATGGAATCCGCTAATTTGTTTGCCTCTCGTGGTATCCAATTCATCTCGACTCTCCAAGGCTTGCACAACAAGCTCCTAAATTGCTCGATCAGCTCCATGTGTGTGCTATTCGTTCTCAACCCGGTCACTAGTTTGTGGCAATCTTGTGAGTCTGTTTCGATGATTATATGCGACAATCTTTTTTCCCACGCAATTTGGAGACCCTTTTTAAGTGTTGCGAGTTCAACCTCTAGGATAGTTGGTGACATGATTTTTTTCCTTGAATCCCCAAATCCATTCGTCGATGTCCGAGTGTAGTACCCCGCCTGCGGCTCCCTGATTTGTCCTGCTATTACAGTTGTCGTCGACATTCAATTTATTCCATCCCTATCTCGGTCGTGACCACATCTTTCTCCTTCGGTCTTGCTTTCGTCCCTCGCTAAAGCCGACTGAAAATCGATGCTTAGGCATTTAATTTGCTGCACAATACCTGCTGCTCCTACGGCCTTACCTTTAAATACCACTAAGTTACGTGCCTTCCAGAGGCTCCAGATCGTCGCCGTGAAGATGAGAACCCACGAAACGGCCGGAATTACCTCGCACTTAAAGCTTTCCTGTTTCAGATTGGATTTGAGCCACCTATCATCTGTTATCTCTTTAAACCTTGACCAACTGTCTCACCTCAATAACAATCGCCAAACCTCTCGAGCTTTGTCACAATACCGAAGTAGATGCAACATTGTTTTGTTCGGATGATTACAAACTGGACACATCGCCGTAAGCGACATTTTCTGAATTTTCATGAGGTGGTTTGTGCTTAATCTGCTCCGTATAGCTAACCATATAAAGTGGAGAACCTTGTCCATGTTTGTGAAAGGCGCGATAAGACGATTGACACGAAAATACTTTGTTGCCCGCCTCATTCCATATCACCTCGTCACAATTATTATTGAGCAGGATATACTGATTTTTAATGTCGCATACTACCCCATTCGAAATCACGGTTAGTAAGTCATCCACTTTCCATTCTCCAGCATCCGAGAGTACTTCGTATAACTTTAAACAGGCTTCTTGCGGCTCTATATGTGAGATTACGTCGCATAGCCTCTTTTCCCCCATCCACCTATCATAACAGAATGATATTGATCGGCCATCCCCAATACTCCACCTAAAAAACGGTATCATCAGCCTTAGACACCGCGTTATCCCTTTCCAAGTCGGGCTTGCCCCGGCTTTCGGATCATGATCGAGGAATGAATAGTTTCGGAGATATTGTGCATGTATAAGTTTGCTCCATACAATGTCTTCATTTTTCAGTACTTTCCATGCAAGTTTAGCCAATAGACTTTCATTGCACGTGCGGCTAGTCCGAATTCCGAGCCCTTCTTCGGATTTTGGTTGTGTGACTTGGTCCCAACCAACCAAATGTATCTTCTTTTGTGCGACATTAGGTGACCATATGACGTCCCTATTAAGCTTGTCTAGTTGGTCGTACACGTACTCCGGCAACCACGACTCTTGCATATGGTAAGTGGGCATTGCGGACGACATATATTGTATTAGAGTTGCTCTTCCGCCTAAGGGCAATAGGCTGCTCTTCCAGCCACTAAACCGCTTTAAGACCTTGTCCATGACGTCGGAAAAATCTTCTCTTTTCACTATGTCGTGTATTAGCTTCACCCCTAAGTATTTCCCCAAGTTATGTGTTTGATCGAATCCTAAAAGACTGTTGATCGTTCTTTTTAAACTCGTTCCGGCTCGCTTTGAGAAAAATACTCTCGACTTATGGTGGCTGATTTTTAGGCCCGACGTCTCGCAGAAATTCTTCAAGACTCTATTTATCACACGTGATGTCTCTTTCGTCACCTTCCCCATCAAGATAAGGTCATTGACGAAAAAAATATGTGAGATTTTGCCCCCCCCCCAATAATCGCTTTCCACTTGTTCTTGCCGACTTCCTTGTAAATTAAGTACGATAACTTTTCCACACAAAGTACGAATAAATAAGATGAGAGTGGATTACCTCGTTGCAGCCTGCACATGTGTTGGAACGGTTCAAGAGGTACTCCATTCCATAGGATCCTTATTGCGGCGTGCCTCACACAGAATATGATCAACTCCACCAAATCTTTTGAAAACTCAAACGCTCTTAAGGTATCCTCGAGAAAATCCCAATTCGCCTTGTCATACGCCTTTTTGAGGTCCAATTTCATAATTATATACCATACTTTATTATTTTTCTTGGACCAAAGGGAATATAATATTTCTTGAAGAAGAGAAATATTGTCTTGGGTACTTCTTCCCTTAATAAAGCTCGATTGAGTCGGCGCAATAAGTTGTGGCATAATATCTCTAAGTCTCATCGTTATGCTCTTCGTGATGATTTTATACAATACGTTACATAACGATATAGGCCGAAATTGAGATATTACCTTCGGGTTTGGTGTCTTTGGGATCAAGCATAAGTGTGCTTCGCATAGACTTTTTTCAAAGCTCCTATTTTCTAATGCTTTGACCACGAACTCGAGTAAGGACTCCTGGATCCACACCCAATTTTTTTGGTAGAAAATCCCGTGTAATCCGTTGGGTCCAGGGGCTTTTAAGGGGTGTATCGCCCAAACCACATGTTTTAGCTCCTCAATTCCAATCATTCGGCCCAGCTCTCCCTTCTCCTTATCCGTTAGCTTTATTTGATAAGCTAAATTCGTTGTCCATCGGTTTCCTCCCTCCTCGCTAGATGTGAACAATTTTCTAAAATACAAACGCACGTGTTCTTCAAGAAAATTATTATCCTTCACCCACGTATCCTCGACCTTGAGGGCTATGATTTAAATTCTCCTCGTCGTCGTCGTGGTGGCCTGATGAAAGAATTTTGTGTTTCTTTCCCCTTCCTTTATCCAATTAATCCTCGACCTTTGACGCCAAAAAACCTCATCATATTCAAGTATTTCATTGTACTCCAAAATAAGGCTCTTCTCCAATTCCTCAAGATAAGAATTATGCCTCAACGTGCTTACTTTTTGGAGACCACCAATTCTCTCTAACACTCTCCTCTTGCGTTTGCATATATTACCAAAGGTATTATTTTTCCATTCCCCTAGTTCTTTCGGTACCTTCTTGATGGCGTCAAGAATATTCGGGTTACATCTCCAGATTTCTTTTAATATAACCTCGCAATAAGTATGTCTCAACCAAGCCGCTTCAAAGCGGAACAAACGAACCCCCATGTTCGCCCTCAATCCGTGGCAAAACATGAGTATCGAATTGTGATCCGATTTGGTTCTCGGTAGGTGTAGCACCATATTTTTCGAAAAGCGTGATGCCCACTCTCTATTTGCCATGGCACGATCGATCCACTCTTTGATCAAGACTCCATTATCCCTTTTGTTCGTCCAGGTAAAAGAAGGCCCTCGAAATCCTAAATATATCAAACCACATATGTTCATATAGTTATTAAAAAATCGTAACCGACTCACCGAAGCAGTGTGTCCCCCTTCCTTTTCATGGGTGAGTCCTATTTCATTGAAATTCCCCATAACAAGCCACGTCATATTATCCTCCTTGGCCTCTCTAATTAACCCCTCGAAAGCTCGAATTTTATCAGCCCTTCGCGGTCGTGCATACACCCCACATAATTTCGACCTATCTAAAAAGTTCGGTCGGATCACAACGCGAATCGTTTGGTCTGCCACCCGTTTGATTTTCACGTCCGTTTCTTCCTCGTTCCAAAGCATCCATATGCATCCTTCCATACCGTTCGTTGGCACCATAACGTATCTCGAGAAACCAAGCCCATGCAAATTTCACAAGCATGTTCAACGCTAACTCGAGTTTCTAAAATAAATAAGACCATCGGTTTATGATCCCGAACAAGTTCCCATAAATTCCTTCGAAATTCTCCATCGCCCGCACCTTGGCAATTCCATGAAATTATCTTCATATGCGACATAAATATGTGGTGCGGTAGCATCGGGTTATCAATATGAAACCCCATCCATAGCGCTACTATTTGTGTTATCGTCTCTACCGTCATGGACATTTGTCTCCTTAGTTCCCAAACACTCAAGGCCGTTCTCTGCCACCAAACTCTCGAAACATTCGGTCGATGTGAACGGTGTATCTTGATTTCTATCTCCCAAATCATCGGGGGGATGCGCATGATGTTGACCAAATTTTCCTCCAGGATAATTCGTAATATCCTGGAGAGGTTTTGAAAGAGATGTGTTCGTATCTCTATTTCTACCCACTTGGCAATTAGCCCCTCTTGCCTGAATAGTATTTCCACGAACCTCATGGTTGAGACTTTTTGTTGTTGGTGCACTGTTTTGCTTTGGCCTAACAGTTATCTCGCTCCCTCTAACCCCCAAGAAATTCGCTAGAATTTTCGACGTTATTTGCTATTTGCGCGGGTTTTTGAATTTTTCCTTTCACCTGCTGCGTTTTCCTTAGTAACTAAGGTAGCAAAGGGATTTTTATTGGCGTTGGTTTGCTGTGTTTTCTTATTCCCATAAGGTAATATTTTCTTCTTGCCTTTTGTATCAGCTTTCTTTATGTTCATGTAACTAGGCAGAATTCTTTTCCCCATTCAATCCTTCTTGGTCTCATCCTCCTGGCCCATATTAAATATCGTGCGTGACTGGAACTCCCGATGGGTTGAATTTCCTAGCGCTACTCGTCTTCGAGTTTGTCACACCTTGTTTAAACCAGTGCTCTTTTCCGTTCCCCAAATTTCTAGTGAATTTCCTTGGTTTAACCACCATCTATTCACCAAATTCCTCTTTCTTGGCCTTTTTGACGATCCATGCATTCGGATTTTCTTCGAAACCTCTCGAACCTTCCCCGAGTTCCATCTCGTTTCCACTTACCTTTCTCGTTTTTGTCGCCTGCAACGCCTCGCATTCAGTCATGGTGTGGTTCGCATGGCCGCACTTATGGCAGAGACTCGGTAGATTTTCGTACATCAATTGGTATACTCTCCCTTTGATGCGTATACCTTGTGATGATCGGTTTGTTGGAGGGGTAGCTGAATGCAAATTCGGGAGTATTTCCCTCGTTGCGCCGAGAATGTATTCCCGTCTATCTTGATTGGATCCCCAATCTCACATGCAATCGATTTCGCCATAGCCTCGTGGAATAATTCTAACTGGGGGTGTAGGACGTGCACCCAAGAAATTATGCAATCCAATTTGTCGCAATCTGCTTGGAAATTAGGAAACTATTTCTAGATTGATAGGAAATTTTTGGCGATTTGCCAAGGTCCTTGTGTTAGGATGTGTTCTCGTTGCGATTGCGATGCCCCCTTCAAACAATAGGTATTGAAACCTAGATCGATCAGTTCACAACTTCCGGATAGCCTCCACATAGTGTTGAATTTTTTGACTAACGCGTGGTAGTTCCACGATCTTCCCATGATCTTGATGAGAATTGCGTCGCGCCATTGTTCGCACATCATGTTGTCAATTTCCTCGTCAAGTTCCAGACTTGTAAGCGGCTCTTCCTCTGTTGGTTTTAGAACCCTAATTTGTTTGTGGATCTCGACGTTTTTTCCTTCAATAATATGAACGTCTTTAAGTTTAACTTTGCTCGCATAGCACTGCAGTTGATCGAGATTGATTACATGGATTTGATTACCCAGCGTATCGTTCGATCGGTCCGTGATCGCAGTTGATTCTTGTCGCGGTCTCTTTTGTGGTCCGCTCTCCTCTTGCCATATGGGCGTAATACCCATCTCGACCAATTCAGTCACCTTTCCTGTGTTGTTGAATCTCTGAAACAGACGAGCTTGATCATTCGTCGGTGTTCATTTGGATTGGTTATCGTAGGTCGCCATTATTTCGCTCTCAATAGTGGTAATTTTTTTTTTGTTTGTTTTTTTTATCTCACTTAAACCTTGGTTAAGTTAGATCTTTCAAAACAAATATGAAAAACTCAGATTCTCCATTCGTGCTAATACTGTTCATGGCCAGAGAAAAAATACATTTCCTACCAAGGGAGAAATTGAACCAAAACGAACTCATCAATAACAAATAACTAAAGAATTTATTTCTCCTCTACGACTGTCCAGAATTCTGCAGGGTTCGTTTTCATTCCACGACTGAATGTAGGTAAATTTTTTTGTCCCCGTTTTCCTGAGCATCTTGATTTCTCGTTTTTGCATTTCTTACTCTTCTTCATTTCAATTATTGCTCTCTCTGATCTCTAATCGTAGTGGTTAGCTAGTCTGTATGTATGTATTTTACCAAGTTTACTATTATAATATAGTTTGCCAACCAACTGTTTGATGAAATGCTGCAGTGAGATTTTCCTTGATAACTTGTAATAGCTGCTTAATTTAACCAAGATTTCATGTTTTTTAATTTGACAGTAGCTTAGCGTGTTGTTCATTCTAGTGAAATCTTAGTAAGGGGTTACTGAAACCATTACCTTCCATGTATTAATGTTTTGTATTAGTTTTTAAAATTGATTGCATTTGTTTAAAGTTTTGAAATCCCAATAGCCTCACTCTGGTGTTGTTTGTTGTTTTTTGGTTCATACGTATGTCTAAATTTCACGAACATGTATATGTTTCTCAACATCCTTTTGTATATGTTGTGTAATGTTTTTCTTTAGATGTGAAGTTAATGAGTTTACTGTATGTAAATATTAAGAATGATTTGTTTCACTTGGTATTGACTATTGCAGGCTTTAACTAGAAATTTAACTGTAATTTCTGAATTATGGTCACAAGTAACAAGTAACTATCACATTTGAAATAGCTTAGATTACAAGATATTGATAATGCAAAGGTCTTGTTGTCCTGGTAATTATTAAAATGAGTGTGATTTTTGTCCACTACATGGCAAATGGGCCTTTTTGATAACTAATATTGAAATAGTTGTAGATAAGATAAGATTAAATATGAATAAGAACACGTAGAGGATTATATTTGTGACGAACAATCACAATTTACAGTGGGTTGTAGACACTTAAGTCGGTGAACCTTGCTACTTTAGTTTATTTGCATTTTCGTATGCTTTTGTGGGAGTATTGCATAAATTTCTAACCTTTTGTTGTATCTCATTTGTTTCAGTGAATAATATACCCTCTTTGAGGGATTTTTTTCGAGCAAGTTGTGTTTTATAACCAACCCGATACGACGCCATGGAAGGAACCATACTAGAAAAAAAAGGATTCATAAAGTAAGGGTTGCTCATTTATTCAAGAAGACTCTTTACTCACATTGTTGAATATCAAAGCAAAGGTTCTTCAACATACAATTGAGAGTCGTGTGGCGGAACTAGGATATGGCATTGAAGCTTGAGTTTATTTCTGCTTCGAAGCGGCAAAGGGGCTAAACTACTTTCATTTGATTTTACTTTTTAGGATATCTTCTTTATTTTAGTGCAAGGCCTTGTTCTGGATCTTCGTTAACCAGTACAATTCTTTTTTTTCGCTGTCCTGTTTGAGCAAATTCAGTGTTAGTATGTTAGCTTATTGTCATCGAGATTTGGAATTGTATGGGATTTTCTCGTTGTTGAATATATAACAGAATTCGTTCTTTTGTTAATATCACATTAATGTACTTGTATATAACACTTAACAAATAGTGCAATTATTTCTCTTTAGTTGAACACTCGAACTGCTAAGATCAATCATATGACATGAAAATTATCATCGAGAAATTATTTACAAACTAGGCTTTCCTTTTACCTTAATTTGGTTGTTTCTCGAAAATTAGTTTCATTATCATCTTCCTGATTGCGATGTACTTTTATTTTGTGCAGCTTCGTATACTAGTATTATCGACACTTCTCGTCGGTTAGAGACGTGTTCTCTTAATGCCTCATTACTAAATAATTAACCGATGAATTCCATTTTTTTAAATCAATAGATTAAAACGACCATACTAGTGGTCAGCCTCACAAATATCCCAATTATAAACCAACAGCAACAAGCTACACTAACATAAACCATCTGAAAAACCAGAAGACTAAAAACCAGAAGACATCAAATTGCCAACCGAATGCCCTCCCTAGCAAGGAACATCTATCGGTGAGCCCTTCCTTTCTCCTTCTATATAAATGAAAAGAAAAGGCAATACAACTCACAATGATATCAAAATCGAAAAATATATTCAGTTCAAAAAGAAAAATATATTTAGTTCAAAAAGACCATTACACAGAGAGTCATATATTCCCATCTCTTATACAAGAATGCATATCAAACTTCTTATAACACTTCTAGAATTTGAATCATAAACAAAAGTCATCGAGCAACTACTCAAAAGATGGAAATAGTAATGCATCTAGCCAAGTTGTTGATGAGATTGTTGGGTCTTCTGATGTCACAACCTTCTTTCTCTTTCCTCTCACTGTCTAAAATTCAAAAGATGATTGTATTAGAAATAAGATGCACAAAAATATTCAGCCAAGTTCACTAAGAGTATTTACATGAGGTTGAATCTGATTTTGTCTTGCTTTGCCTTTTCTTCTCCAAGTAAGACTTTTTAATTTGATTTTTTCCACCCTTTTGACGTACACATTGAGGATCTAGTACAATATTGTTATCAACATGAGGTAGGCATCTATTGCCATTTGGTGGAAACTCATCAACAACTCTGTTTCGAACCAATTCATTTATTTTCTCATTTGCATTATGAAGCAATCCCAAAGGACAGATTTTGCTTCTTTGCAACACTGACTTTTCAAAATCATGTCATAAGCAAATCTAGTTGCGCGATTGCGATAAATGCAATCCGGCTCATCAACTTCTTTCCCCAAGTTGCTGCATGGCTCAATATTTCTAATATCAGTTGAATTCGTTACATCTTTTTGCCATCTCTTCTAGATGTATTATTCTGGAATTCTACAAACGTTTTTCATATCTAAAGCTTTCAAAGAATGTCTACATAGGATTCATGTCGACTCAAACTTCTTGCACTGACATTTTACTTCCAAGTAGCCATGTCTATAGATACAATTTAAACTATTTCTAGATTACGTTTTTTGTAAACTTCAAAAGTGAATCGGGAAGCACCAAGAGGAATTTCCATGCTGCTATAACTCAAACTACTGCTAGAAGAAGCAAACTCTCCACTTTTTTGGTACTGACTCTGCTCTTTCCCGTTGAGCTCCTCTTCTAGGGTTTCTCTGGTGTCTCATGTACACCACCACAACCTTTTGATCTCCCGATCTCTCTTCTTCTCTTTGTTATTGCCGCTATCTATCCTCTCTTCGTCTTCGCCTACACTCTCATCACCATGGATAACATAAACCAACCCTCCCAAATAGCAGATCTACTAAACAATACCACCCTTCACTGCCCATCCGATTCTAACAGCAAGGACAACTCAAACAAAAAAACAGGATACACCCTCTTGGTGAACATATTCACTGAGAAACCCCAACCACTAAAATCTTCAAAAGCATAATATCAAAAGCCTGGAATACCCAAAGGAAAATCTACTTCAATCACCTCAAACACAATATGTTCTCCTATGTTTTCGAGCTAGAAGAAGATCTGGAACAAGTAATTAACCTATCCTGGACTTTCAAGGATCAACAAGTAATCACGAATCGATGGCCACCAAACAAAGCTCTCTACCAAGTCGACACTTCTCGAGCAATCTTCTGGGTACAAATCTCACACCTCCCCATCTCACTCATGAACAGAGAAAATGCCATCCTTATAGGAAATGAAATGGGGAAATACCTGGATCTGGAGGAAAACGACTTCGTGGGGGATCTGGAAAGGTGTTTTTAAAATCAAAGTCGAGATCCAAATCACAAAACCTCTACTGGACAGAGTCACCTTCACCACCAAGGAAGGAGAGACGATCACAGTCGAAGTTCGATTTGATCGTATTGGGGACTACTGCTACGCATGTGGACGCTTGGGCCACAAAATATCACTGTGCAAAGAGACGGCCGGCAGAACATCGACGACAAACCGGCGAACAGGCCCGTGGCTGCGCTCCGACAACCGTTTCATCAAAAACCCTTTCTTTGCTCTTGGGCCTCTCAGTCCAAACCCTAACCAAAGCCCATCAAAATTGAGCCCACCCATAACTCTAGAACCCATACCCACTGAAAACCAACGAGCCACACCACAAAGCCCGCATTCCCAAAACAACCCACCAAACTCTCAGCCCAACATACCCAGACACCCCAACCTCACCCCACCCCTACCAAACACCGACGGCATTAGCACCCAAAACCTCCACAATTCTCAGCAAATCTCAAACCCTTACGACACCCAAGCCATACCCGCCACCCAACCCTTACATTTACCGGAATCCCAAAACTCCATAAACACCTCCTCACCCTCCAGTAACACAAGCCAGAAGAATAAACGCTATAGACCACAAAACCCCTCCTCTGAAACACCCGCTAAAAAACTGAGAGCCCCCATGACTGGGAAGAAACCGACCTGCTGCCCCCTTATCAATCCACTGTAGACATCAACATTGAGCTACTTGATAAAGAAATCAACTCTGGAGACCCCTCGATTTTAGAGGGGTCGAATGCATAAAATCCCATGAGGATCATTGACTGGAATTGCCAAGGGCTTGGAAAGCCCAGGGCAATTCAGGCGTTGCAGTTGTTGCTACGCAGTAATCACCCTGATATTCTATTTATCTCTGAAATTAAGACTGGAAATCTCCCCCCCCCCCCCCTCTGCTCTCTCTGCTTATGATCTAGTTCAAAATTTTCTTGTTAAACCCACTGGAATAGCCGGGGGAATCTGTCTTGCTTGGAAAAACAACATGAACCTCACCATTACTCAATTTAATACATTCCTTATCAAATGCCAAATCACTTCCCCAGATCTCCCAAATTGGAACCTCACTGGTGTTTATTGTCCCCCTTACTACTCTTCTAAACAAAGGTTTTGGAATATCTTAAAAAATATCTTTGATTGCATGACTGAAGCCTGGGCCCTAATAGGAGACTTCAATGATATTTGTAATCAAAATGAAAAGCTGGGGGAAAGACCTTTGCATCCACTTCTGAGCACACATTTCACAATAATCTCCTATCTCTCTCACTGTTTGACATTGGTTTCTCAGAGGATAGCTATACTTGGAATAATGGTAGGGATGGCATTCACAACATCCAAGAAAGGTTGGACAGATGTGTTTCAAATGCTGAGTGGTGCACTCAATTCCAACAAGCCCACCTCTCCCATTTCACTGCAATTGCATCAGATCACCGCCTAATCTCTCTTGACACTGTGAATTGTGGCTTCAAGGGCACAAAGCCCTTCAGGTTTGAAAAGATGTGGCTTACTGATTTCTCTTTATCAAATGTTATGCTAAATGCCTGGAACACTTATGTTTATGGTCTGCCTATGTTTAAGCTCTATTCTAAATGTGAACATGCTAAATTTGCTCTTAAGAAATGGAATAAAACTCACTTTAGTCATATTCAAGTTATCATTCAATCCATCTCTAAAGAGATCTCTGAAGTTCAAAGTGTTTCCCAAACTGCCTCAAATATTGCTAGAAATAAAGTCCTTCAGATAGATCTTGATCTTTGGCTTGGTAGACTAAACTGTTATTGGCAACAACGCTCTAGAGATAAATGGTTAAATTAAGGGGATGCTAATACTAAATATTTTCATCTTAAAGCTACCCTTCATAAGAGAAATAATCATATTAATTGTATCTATAACTGGTAAAACATTGACCATGCTTTCTGTGATTACTATAAAAATATTTTCAAAAGTGAGCAAAACTCTGAACCTAAACCTTACCCTCAAAATCTGGATAACCTATTTTTCCCCATCATTTCTGAAGAAGATAACACATACATGTGTGCTATACCCACCCCAAAAGACATTAAGAATGCTCTTAACTCTCTGGGCTCTGATAAAAGCCCTGGCCCTGATGGGCTCCCTGCTATCTTTTTTCAAAATTTTTGGAACATTACAAAATTTTCTATCATCTCTGTTGTCCAAAGTTTTTTTAGAACATACACTATGCTTCAATCTCTTAATCATATCCTCATCACCCTGATTCCAAAAAAGGATAATGCAAACTCAGTTGGGGACTTCAGACCTATTAGTCTTTGCAACATCACCTATAAATTTTTCTCAAAGATTATTTCAAACAGGTTGAAAGTTTTTCTTGATAAAATCATATCTCCTACCCAATCTGCTTTTGTTAAAGGGAGAAACATAAATGATAACACCATCCTTACCCATGAAATCATGCACTTTATTCATAAAAGGAAAGGTAAAAATGGTCTTTTTGCTTTCAAAATTGACCTTTGCAAGGCTTTTGACAAAGTTGAATGGGACTTCCTTTGTTGCATTCTGTCTAATCTAGGGTTTTGTCAGAACTTTGTTAATTTGATTTATCAATGTATTGCCACCTCTTCCTTCTCTATGATTATAAATGAGCCAATTTTTGTTTTTTTTACTCCTAGCAAAGGCATTAGGCAAGGAGACCCCCTCTCCCCCTCCCTCTTTGTTATTTACATAGAAGCTCTTTCCAGGCTTATTGCTAAACATGAATCTCTAGGAAATTACAAAGCTATTAAAGTTGCCAGAACTGCCCCCTCTATCTCTCACCTTATGTTTGTTGATGACTTAATCATTTTTGGCCAAAACTATGCTAATAATGCTTTAACTGTTACATCCATCCTGGATAACTTTAACACCTGGTCTAGTCAATCTATGAATTCCTCAAAATCCTTTATCCATTTCAGCAAGAACAATGCTGACATTGATAAAACTTTCTTTCTAAATCCTTTTCAAGTCAATGAATGCAACCACAGTCTTACTCATCTTGGTCTCCCTTTATGGTCATGTGAATTCTAGAAGAAATGCTTTTATCTCCTTTAGTCAAAAACTCTCTAAACACATGTCAAATTAGAATAGTTTAAATCTCTCTCAAGCAGGCAAAACCATTCTTATTAAAGTTGTTGGCCAAATTACCCCAGTTTACACAATGTCAAATTTTCTTATATCTAAAAATCTTTGCTCCACCCTTGATTCAATTTACAGAAAATTCTGGTGGGGAGAAACTAATAGAAAGAAAGCTTTTTCTCTTATTGCCTGGGTGGATATCTGTAAGCCTAAATCCAAAGGTGGGCTTGGGTTTAGAAAATCTCATGGTTTTAATAGAGCTCTTATTGCAAATCTTACCTGGAAAGGTGCTACAAACCACAAAGCCCCCTAGGTTAAAGTCCTAATTGCCAAGTATCTCAGAACTTAAAACTTTCTTACAACATCAAAGAAACAGAACCAGGCCTCTTGGGTTTGGCAACATATCCTTCATTCCAGAGATACCATTTTTAAAGGTCTTTGTCACCCCACCTTTGCTAACTCTAATATCATTATCTGGGACCAACCTTGGGTTCCAACCATTGATAGCTTTATCCCTAAACCCAAAATCCCTTCTAACCCAAACCGCCACATAAACTTCCATGTCAAAAGCCTCAGCTGCCAAGACACTAACCAATGGGATAAAGAAAAAACCCTCTCAGTTTTTGACCACTCCTCTGCTATTGAAATTATGAAAGTTCAAATTCGCTCTGCGAGCACTGAAAACCAGAATAATATGCCTCTATGGATTCCCTCCAAGACAAGGATCTTCTCCACTAAGAGTGCATTCCTTGTTGACGCTACAAGGGTTAATACCTCTACCAGCAACAACAATTCAGATCTCCTTAAAACAATCTGGAATGCCAGGGTTCATGGGAGACATAAACTCCTTCTATGAAAGATGATCATAAATATTCTCCCTACTCGAGCTCGGCTCAACTCAGTTTTCAAAATCCAGGATACGAGTTGCCTTTTCTGTAACCATCATGATGAACCAGTGGAGCATATTTTCCTCCATTGCCCTTTTGTTGCTCAAGTCTGGCTTCTTTCTGCTTGGCACCTAAACCTCCTTGCATTTCAAAGCTGGAATATGAAAGACTGGATCTCTCTCATCTTATACAATACAAGAAGTCTCTTTAACACTCCTCTCCTTTGTGAAAAGTTCCTAATCTCTTTTGTATGCACTTGTGACTTGATCTGGGCTAACAAAAACAAACTTTTGCATAACCTTACAATTCTTAATCTACAGGAAATCGCAAATTTGGCTGATAAGAAGAGCAAGGAACACTGGACAGTGCAAAAAGCAGCAAAAATCAGAGCAAGCTCTCCATCTTACTTCCAATGGAAAAAGCCCCCTGAAGGATGGCTTAAAGCTAACTCGGATACCACTTTCAAAGATGGAGAAGCCACTTCAGCGTTCCTTATTCGTGACCACAGAGGATGCATTATCTTTGCCTCGACTGCTTTTCACCTTTGCATGGACCCGCTAACTGCAGAAGCCCTTGCCCTTCTAAAAGCATGCCAATGCCTCAACTCAGCGAACATTTCTCAAGGGATCCTTAAATCTGACTGCCTTGAACTTATTCGATGTATTCAGGATGGACCCGATGACGTTCCTTGGAACATCCAACCAATTGTTGTAGCTATTCGGAAGATCTGGCACATACGCCCCTTTTGGAAATTCACTTTTGTGAATCGAAATTGTAATCAAGATGCCCATAATCTTGCTTTTTGGGCCTCTTCAAGTGCTTGGCATTCAAACTTTACGATTCAAAACCTCCCATTATCTTGTCTTTGTGATGGAGGTTCTTTTGTACTAAGTTACATTGATTCATTTTGAGCGCAATATATTTCATTTCCTTTTAAAAAAAACTACTGCTAGTAAGTTCATTCTCAAAAAGCTTATATATAGCATGAGTGTAAACTTGTGAAGCATGCGACAACAAGGGACTACCTTTATTTGCTCTTGGAACTTGTGACTGAACACATCGAAAATCTTTATATCTATCACTCTTCCTCCATTTTCCAAGTACTTTTTCTCAAAGGTAACAATAAAGTCATATAAAGAAGTAGTAAGATCTGATATACCATTTAGCACATGATTTGTACTTTCACTTCGAGAAGTAGACTTGATTCTGGCATTAAATACATCATTGTTAAATGCAGTGCTCCATCTATATCAAAGCTCATACAATCCGTCCAACCATTTGTTACCCTCACCACAAAGACTTTTAATCTCATTCCACGAATTCTCAAATTCTGTCTCGTTGTCACACTTACAGTAACTCTTGTGTAATAAAGACCAAAACAGAGGATTCCCATTGAGAGTACCAATATGTTTTGGTGCATTCTGGTTAATGTGATAAACGGTGACATGTTTCTGGTAGCTTTTTAGTCAACGACATTAATGATTGTTTGGGCTTGGTCAGTAAAAAATAGTTAGTAGTTGTTTCCCATCCATTGACCGTAGAAAAGTAGTGAACAACCATTCAAATGATTCGGTTGTCTCCCATGATAAGAATGCACATCCAAATATCACATTGTTTCGGTGATTATTTACTCCAACAAATATTGCACATTTCAAGCCATATTTATTTGTACGGTATGTAGTATCGAAGCTAACAACGTCTCCGTAGTAGTCATAATCTAGCCTTGACTTTCCATCCCTCCAAAATAATTTGCTAATCTAACTTTTGTATCTAACTCAAAATCCCAATCAAACAATGGATCTTCATCTTTTTTATTCTTAAAATAAGATAATAATCCACCAACATCACTAGCCTCTATTTTTGTTTTTCGCAACCCTTGAATAAAATTAGAGGCATCTTTCAGTATGAAAGAAACATTTTAAGGACCACCACTTTCTTCTATTAAAAAAAAAATTTCATCCACCGGCCTTATTCCAGAATTTAAAATGTTTTCAATAAATCTCATGTAGGCTTCGTTATACGCCTTGATGGTCTCAGATAATGTCTTGCACCAGGTAAAGGCAAAACATGATTATGTTCTTTAACAAAAATTTTGACCTTCCAGAATCCATCCTTTTCCTTGTCAAAACTAGTTTTCGCCCCACATTTAGTCCTTGTATCGAGTCTTTTGTGCACAACTGTAAGACTCTCATTTTCAGTCTTAACGCCTTCACAAGAGCACAAGTACCATTTTGTTTTAAGCTCTCTAGTCCTTGTAAAATAATATTGCTTCCCCTTGCGAATACTAAATCCCATGGCGAAACCATATTGATTGTATGCCTCATAACATTCTTCCAAATCCTTGTAACTCCCATTTAATAATTTCTCCTCAACTTCTTCCACAAAATCGTCAATGGGGCATTCTACTGTTTCTTGAACATTCGTATTCTCAAGGATGTCACTTGATTCACATGCTACAACATTAGGTCTTTCTAATCCCAAAAAAGCCATTTCTTCCAACTCTGATATAGTTTTCTAACAAAGAGAAAAAAAATATTAGAATGATAAACAAATAAACAAGGACGATCATTTTAAACATCACAAATCAGTCCAAAATTATGTTTTAAAAAAACTTAAGCTTGTAACATCTTGTTTGTGTAAACACCAAAAACATAGTATTCAACAAACCACTAAATGCGAAGAGCAGCATGTTACATCTTGCCTTTTAGTAATTATTTTCATGGGAAATAATGAGACAAGAGGTCAAAAACAAGAAAAAAATGTGGAACAAATACCTGTTGATGTGGAGTTCCATCTCCTTGTTTGTCTTGCATTGTGGGAAGATTAAAAGACTGATTTTCCAGGTTAACTTGCATTATGAAAAGATTTATTGAAACAAAATTGATTCATTAATCAATTGGAGGAAAATTTTGTTTTTTGGCGATGGACAGTAGCGGGGGGAAATTTGAGTCTTCTCCTTTTGTTTGAAGGCCCTAACTTAACCAGGGTTTAAGTGAGTTGGGTTTATTATTTTAAAATTTATATTTTTATTTTTTCTATTAAAAAATGAGTGGTGAATTTTCAACCACACAGTGCATATTTAAATGTGGACCAAGTCCACGTAAGTTTTTCCCTAAATCTTGAGGAATGCAATTGTCAAGTTTGCAATAGACTGGGGGGGGGGGGTATGTGAAGTACCCTTAAACGGTAAGAAAAATGTTCAAGCAAAGTGTTACCAGGAGGGATGTCCTTGGGTGCTATATGCATCAAGGGTTGAAGGTGAGGACACAATGTAAATAAAGACTCTAAAATGACCACATGATTGTCCTAGGCATGATAGAGTAGTACAAGCAACCTCCATGTGATTAGCAAAGAAATATCATGATAAAATCAACAATGATCCTAATTGGCCTGCCAATTCTATGTTGACTCTTACGTGAAGGGATTGTGGTGTAGATTTCACCATCCACAGATGTACAAAACCAAGAGGAAGGTTTTTGTTGATGATCATGGAACTGATGCATACCAATATTCCATGCTATGGAGTTATGTAGAGAAGATAATGAGGACTAATAAAGGCACTACAGTGAAGTTGAAATGCAAAGTGGTTGGGGAAGTATGTAAGTTCAAGAGATTGTATATATGCTCGGATGCTCTAAAGAAAGAGTTTCTGAATGCGGCCCATCATATGTTTGGATGGGACCAAAAATAGAGGTATACCATTGCCAACAGTGGGTGTGGATGCCAACAACTGCACACATCAATTTGCGTATGCAGTAGTTGAGAAGTGGGAAGATTTCATGGACTGGTTTTTAGGTATTCTCATTGATGATTTGAACATCACTAACAATTATCACTGGACTGTTATGAGTGACAAGCAGAATAGGTTAGTTGATGTTGTACAAGAACTAATGCTAGATTGTGAGCACATATTATGTGTGATGCATCCGTGGTGCAATTTGAAAAACGTATAAAATGCATCAAATGGCCCATATACATTCTCTAAGACTAAACTTTTTACGAAATTTACATTTAGTGATAAACAAAAAGGGTTAATTAGATTAAGACAATTAGAAAAAAAAAGTGGGGTCTTACAAGGTTTGTGGGCAAAGAAATACATTTCATTGCAAACTTTTGCAAACACTTTCATTGCAGAAATGCATTAGAGTTTTAATGTGTAAAATAATGAGTGTTTGTAAGTGAAAGGACTTCGTAGAGTTGATGAGGTTAGTGAAAAAATGTGTAATTATAACAAATTTTATATAGGACATTTTGCTAGGTTATTCGTGAGTTTTCTTTAATTTTTTAGTTTCCAAGTTAAATTCGTATGTTGTTGCTATTGTCAATATTTATTCGTGTTGTTTCGTAGTTTTACGATAGGTAAATCTTGGATATGATACTTGGCAGTTCAAATACATAACTGTAGTATGAGTGCCCATGCCCTGCTGGAGGTGGAGCTTTTGCTGGATTGGAGCTCTAGTGTGGTTGTAGTGAAAATATGTATTGTTAAGACCATAGTGAACCTTGAAGATATGTTGGGAAAGACGAGGACGCTCTTTCTAAGGGCCTACTCTAACCAATCCTTTTCCACTAAAAACTCATTGAATCTTATCGCTAGTATGTCATGGAACGAGGTTACAAATATGTTGAAGATTGAGGTGGATTTAATTGACAAAAATATCAATGTTGGGTTGTGGCAAGTTCAAGTCAAGATAAGTTGATTTGATATGAATTACTCAATGCTTTAAAATGTGGAGTTATCGTTAAAAATAACAATGTTCTAACACGACCTAAACAATTGCTAATGCAAAAAGCAAAGTTCGTTGGGGGTGGTGTGGACAATGTGACCACGTAAAATAAATTGTCCAAGATGTGGAGTCTGTTCGGCAAGGGGCTCTCAGTTAGAAAATTGTGGCATTGACGATGAAGCTGACATTTCCTATTAGAATGACGTATTATAAGAGGCGTGCAATCCATGATTACATGAAACTCTAAAGTTGACATGAGACATAACATTAATGTTAGTGGATCCTAGTTTGCGCACAAGTATTATTTTCTCATGAACGTAATGTGTATTGACATTCATGTTGATGACTGATGACTTCCAGAGGAGTCAAAAGAAAAAGTTGCACTGTAATTATTTGCGGTGTTATGGGACGATGAAATGCATGTAATGAAATTATTCTGGGTCGTTATGCTTTATAGGGTGGAGCATGATACTTCTTTATAAAATGAAGTATGACTGCGTTGCAGTGGTAGCAAAAGTTATACAAATCTTTGTAGGCTCCCAAAAGTTATACAAATCTTTTTAGGCTGGGTGGTTGTGTGATAACCCAAAGTATAAGTGAAGATAATTTTGAATATGTGGTAGGTCAATAATCAAATGTTCAAAGTGGAAATTATTCGGTAAAAAGCTTCCAGGAAGCTTCACCTTGTCGTAACAACCACCTCATGAGAGGTTTTGATTGATGGAGGCTCGACCGGTGCCTCTACGAACCTAGTATATAACAATTTTGTGAGCAAGGAAATACATCCCATTATGTATGCTGCAAATGCATATAATATCTTTCTCTATATGAGTTATATATTAGTAGTGTTTGTAAGTGAGAAGAATTCTCTAAAAGAAAGTGAGAAGGCTTTGTAATGGTCGTTTAAGTGAGAGAAAAACTATGCAGCTATAATAATTATATAATATAGTATCTTTTACTCGAGTTTTCATGACTTTTCTTTGATTGGTAGTGCCTCGTATTTTCATGATGGACAAATTCTGGAAGATGGGGTTAGGTGGTTCGAGTGACTGACAAAATATATTTTTTTTGAATAAGTTTAACGATTTTATTCCAAGTATAATGAGGTTCTTACATCATCTCAACATCAATGACAATCTAAAAAAAAAACTCAACGACTTGGGTCCTTAACATCAAAATAACACATATACAACTGGATATCCTACCAAAGTATGACAAACAACAACAATTTTTGGTATTTTGAAGCAACGAGTAAATGTTCTGTTGGTAGCTTCATGCAGGAGCACGAAAAACTACATCACTTGTTGTTGAAAGATCCTCATATTACGTTCTCTCCACAATAAGTATATAAACTCAGTGATCATTACCTTGAAGAATCTGTGTCGTGCTGCTCATCCCTTCGAAACATGGCATATGTACTCTCGTACTTCTTCCCATGTACCAGCTGTAGTCGCCATGCCAAGCTAGTGCATCAGGGCCCTCCAAAATGGTTGAATGATAGAACAACTAAAGAACAAATGATCTATATATGCTCATTCACAGTACCACAAAACACACAAAGTGGGTTCACCTGTATATGCATCTTCGACAACCTATCATTTGTAGCAAGTCGTGCCTAATAAGCTAACCATAAAATGAACCTAGCTCTAGGGGTAGCTACATTGTTTAGAACAACCTCCCTCCAGACCACTTTATCTCCAGTTGGACGTGCAATCCATACATTTTCTTCCTATCAAATTTGTGTTGCTGCATTTGCAAGGTCCAATCACTTTGTTGTTCCACCAAAGTACGTAGCTTCAAGATTTTCCTAAACAAGTGTGAAGAATCACTCGGTAGATCCATATGCATGAAGTCCTTATCCTTAATATAATAGCTATGCATCCACCTTATCCATAATCTATCTTCCTTCCTATGCAAAGCCCATAGCAACTTGAGTATTGCCACTTTATTCCAGCTAGAGAGGTGCACAATCCCCAACCCTCCCATTGCTCTAGGTTTACACAGTGATTCTCACGCAAGTAAGGCTCTCTTAGAGCCTGAGACTTCACATGACCAAAGGAATTGCTTGCAGATGGCTTCAATTGCAGCCATTACCTTCTTGGGAAAAATGAAAATGTGACTCCAATATCCCTGTATAGCATATAGAACAATTTATATAAGTTGAACTCTCCCTCCATAGCTTAGAAACTTAGTGGACCAATGCTTTACCCTAGCTAGCATATTTTCAAGCAATTGTTGAAACTGCTGTACATACAACCTTTTAGCATTAAGAGGTATCCCTGAGTATCGGAATGGCAAGCTCCCCTCTTGTAGATGGGCATTAGCTAGAATATGTGGCTTTGTATCAACTCTCACACCCCCGAAGTACATGTAACTCTTCACGTTGTTTGTTGCCAATCCTGAAGTTTGACTGAATAGAGCATACTTATCCAATACTGCTGTAACAGAGTCCAAATTGCCTTTACAAAATAATAGCAGATCACATGCAAACAATAAGTGAGTCATTCTCTGCGCAAAACATCTTGGATGATACCTAAATTGTCTATGATTCTAGACAAATACTCCATGCTAAGCACATAGAGGGATTGGGACATGGGATCCCCTTGCCTAAACCCCTTCTTCCCACAAAATGGCTCCAACAGTTCCCCATTTAAGCAGACTTGATATGAAACTGTACTAATACAAGCCATAATCCACTTCACAAACAAGTCAGGGTAACCATAGCCTTTTAGCAGTTGCTTAATAAACCTCTAATGCACTGAGTCATATACTTTTTGCAAGTCCATCTTAATCATACATCTTGGAGAAAGCCTACTCCTCCCATACCCCTTGATCAATTCTTGAGCTAGTATAGTATTGTCATGAATGAATCTGCCTGGGACAAATGCAACCTGCTCTGCTCCAACTAAGGATCCAATACTTTTACTCATTCTCGTTGTAAGAACCTTATATATCAGCTTATATAATATTGTACAACAAGAAATATGCATGTAGTCTTTAATTGTCTTAGCAGTAGCACTATTGGGGATGAGGGTAATTAGAGTGGTATTAACACTTTTTAGTATCCTCGCAGTATGAAAGAAATCATGCACAACAGTGACCACCTCAGTACCTATCACATGCCAAGCTTCTTTAAAGAATCTTGAAGAATACCCATCCACTCCAGGAGCTTTGTCATCTCCAATAGATTGCAAAGCACCCCAAATATCAGTTGCAGTCACAGGTGCAATCAAAGCCCTTCTCTGCTCAACATTTAACACCACACCTCTCTGCACAATCTGCAAATCCACAGCTCTTCTCACTACTGTTGGGGTCCCAAGCAACTCTTTATAAAAAGAAGTTACCTCATTTTTTATGTCAATGTCAATAGTAAGTTTCCTGCCATGTTCATCAAACAAAACATATACACCATAATTCCTTTTAGTTTTCAGACTAACATGGAAATATTTGTTATTCCCATCCCCAATTTGCAAACAATGCACCTTACTTTTGTTCTATGATATTTTCATCAATCTCTAACCATTTCTGTAACTCAGCTTGCTCACTAACCAGATTTTGAAAAAGTTGCCTATTCAAAGGAGCAGACTGCAGAGCACTTTGCAGTGCATCCACCTTTGCTTGCCCGACCTCCGCCTTC
The DNA here is from genome assembly GCA_948329865.1 of Linaria vulgaris. Classification (NCBI taxonomy): domain Eukaryota; kingdom Viridiplantae; phylum Streptophyta; class Magnoliopsida; order Lamiales; family Plantaginaceae; genus Linaria; species Linaria vulgaris. Next base: position 17,548,175 of record OX415252.1, read on the forward strand.
AACTGAGCATGTGAAAACTTTCTGCTCAGCCCTTTCAATGGGTCCCTCAATGCCTTGAGCTTCATCCAAATTTTGTACATCTTAACACCTCCTATCTGCACCTGTGTCCCCAATGAGTCCTGACAGTATGCAGAAATTGAGTATGCTCAATGGTGCAGTTTAAAAACTTGAAGTTCTTGGCCTTCCTACCTACCCTAGGACCACACTTAACAACTAATGGGGGAGTGATCAGACCCTCCATGGTTCATGACTTCCACAAGTAAACCACCAAACTGTCCAGCCCACTCAATATTACTAAAATACCTATCAATCTTAACGTAAACCAAGTTATCCTCTTGCTTGTTGCACCATGTGTGTTCCCATTCAACATATCGCAATTCATGCAACTGGCAAATGTGAAAAGCATCTCAAAAATCCTCACACTCCAACTCTGTCAGTGGAAGACCTCTCAACCTATCCTCAGTTTCCAAGATATTGTTGAATCCAAAATAATCCAAGGTTGCACCATGTTACTAGCAATGGAACAAAGCTCATGCCACAAGCTTCTCATACCAATTCCATCATTCAACCCATATACAAATGTAAAAAGAAAAAAAAAACTTAAAGTCACCAGCCATATCATCCACTCTTCCCTGAACTGTTTGATCAGTTTCAGAAAGTTTATGAAATTGCACTTGAGTGTTGTCTCAAATCACCCATATTCTACCATTATAGACTTGACTGTAGTTATCAACAAAACTCCATTGAGCCCCCAATGAAGTTCTTATCAACTAGCATTATGCTGTTTCAATCTAGTTTCTATTAGTCCTCCTACTAGTACTACAACCTTTTGAGATCTAAATAACCTAAAAAAAAGTATTATTTATACTAGCCAAAAAAATGTTTTTTTTTATTAATGGCGTGTGAACCCGCGACCGCTACCTTTCGATGTGCAATATATAATTTAAAGATAGATTAATAGGTAATATGTATGTATACATATATAATATACATACTAATCAGTCCTAATAAAGGACAAAAGGACGTATTTTTCCAATTTAGGAGGAAACTCGAAAAAAATGGTGGAAGAAAGTTTTTAATAAACAACATTTTTCAAATCAAATATGAACTTTAGGAAAAAAAGAACTTTAATTCACGAGAAAAGTAAATCGAGTATTTCAATTTCGACGTAGTAGACTATTATTTATTCGAGGCAAACTGCAAAAGCACATGAAAGCAACGACTTTTCTTGTTGATCAATTAACCTCAAACAGCATCGATATATCAACGGCTGCGATTAATCCAATAATATCCCTTCAGTCATTTGTCACAAATGACGTGAACAATCACGCTTCTTAAGTTAACCCTTAATCAATTAATATTAAATACCCAAACCCTTTCTCACTTCACTGTACTAATAATATCCTCTCTAAAACCTCCGTCACTCTTCTCTCTCTCTCTCTCTAGATCCGATTTCTCTCTCTACAATGGCGACCATCAAGTCCGTCAAGGCCCGTCAGATCTTCGACAGCCGTGGTAATCCCACCGTTGAGGTGAGTCCTTCCCACGGATCTGCTTTCATTCTTTCTTTTAATTAGAGATTTGAATTTGCTTTGTTTGTTTGTTTTTTTTATTCAAGTACGGAAACAGTTGGCTATAACATAACGTTTAATTAGCTGGAGGAATGCATTAGGATCAGCTTTTAATTATGCAGCATTAATCTAATTTATTGGCCGATTGATGATATAGGTTGATATCCATCTCTCAAATGGAGTTTTTGCTAGGGCTGCCGTTCCTAGTGGCGCATCCACCGGTAAGAATTAAGATCTGTCGACATGCACTCTGTTTGCATTCTGTCCTTTACTGTATAACTGATTTGTGATATATGTGTTATATGTATTTATATAGGAGTTTATGAGGCTCTTGAACTGAGAGATGGGGGATCAGACTACCTTGGAAAGGGTGTCTCAAAGGTATGTATTTGCTCTGGATTATTTGTTACTGAGCAAGACCAATATGTTAGAAATCTCATTGCCGCCTTAATTTGTTGTAGGCTGTTGGCAACGTCAACTCTATTATTGGACCAGCCCTCATTGGAAAGGTTTGTTTTGTTAATAAGAAACTGGAGTTCTCCTTATTATGTGTGTTTGTTTCGCCGAACGTTTTATTTGACTATTTTGATTTCTCTTACAGGACCCAACAGATCAGACTGGCATTGATAACTTTATGGTTCAACAACTCGATGGAACTCAAAATGAGTGGGGTTGGTGCAAGCAAAAGGTTGGTACCTTGTCTCATTATCTTTTTTTGGGAGTTTCCATTTCTTTTGCAGTAGCATACTCACCTTATCAAATTGTGTTTTTTTAAGCTTGGTGCAAACGCCATTCTTGCCGTGTCACTTGCCTTGTGCAAAGCTGGAGCCGCTGTCCTCAACATTCCTTTGTACAAGGTATGTTGAGACGTCATTCACATGTTTAAGCACTATAATTAATTAGGAAGTATTTATTTGGTGGTAGGTTCTTTTTTGATATGTGGTTGGGATGCTGTTGAAACGTAAATTATATGGTATCACCTTTTTTTACGGTTGATAAATATTATTCAAACTTGCGTTACTCTATTTGATTGTGACAAACTGCTCCTTCTGCTTTCAGCACATTGCCAACCTAGCTGGTAACAAGAAGCTTGTGCTGCCAGTTCCTGCTTTTAATGTTATCAATGGTGGATCACATGCTGGAAACAAACTTGCTATGCAGGCATGTCCTTTGGCATATACACATTAGCATGTTATGCTGTCTTTGCTGTCTTTCTCTGCTAACGCAAACTTTATATTGCAGGAGTTCATGATTCTTCCTGTTGGAGCATCTTCATTCAAGGAAGCCATGAAAATGGGTGTTGAAGTATATCACCATTTGAAGGTAAGCCATTTATTTATATCTTTAACCCCTTGCCACAAACGTGATAATTTTCTGTATGATTGCTGATACGATACTGATGCAAAGTTTGCTCCTGCCTGCCTTTTTGGTATTAAAAACTCTAAGCTGGGGTGACCAAGTTTTTTAACTTATCAAAGACAGCAAATTAAGTTACTTGGATTGCTAGGCGTAGTGTTCTTTGCAGAAAAATTGAGTTCGTAAGAGTGGACTTCTGTCAGCTTCATACAAGCCTAGAAATTTAGAGTAAGAACTTATTTGTCTGTTACAATGTGATCCAATTTGATTTCAGGCTGTTATCAAGAAGAAATATGGCCAAGACGCCACTAATGTTGGTGATGAAGGTGGCTTTGCTCCTAACATTCAGGTACTGTACTTTGGTGCGTTGTCCTTATATTATTTTTTGCTGCAGAAATTTATGGGTTTTCTTGATGGCAACTTCAGGAGAACAAGGAAGGTCTTGAACTGCTTAAGACTGCTATTGCTAAAGCAGGTTACACAGGAAAAGTGAGTTTTTATCCAACTGTTTTCCATCGGACTTTTTTTTCATCGTCCATTAAATGAGAATTTGGGTTTGGTTGATGCTCTACGCAGGTTGTTATTGGAATGGATGTTGCAGCATCAGAGTTTTATGGATCAGATAAGACTTATGATCTGAACTTCAAAGAAGAGGTGGGTTTTCTTTTCAGTACTAATGAATAACATGTAGAATATGAATAGCAAGCTGGGTATATCGCTTCCAAAAGTCAACTCTGGTATCTAATTGCTGTATTTGTTTCTTTGCCTTCCAGAGCAATGATGGCTCACAGAAGATTTCGGGTGACCAACTCAAAGATCTCTACAAGTCATTCGTGTCCGAGTACCCAATTGTGTCTATTGAGGATCCCTTTGACCAGGATGACTGGGAGCACTACGCAAAGATGACCGCAGAAATTGGTGTTCCAGTACAGATTGTCGGAGATGATCTCCTTGTCACTAATCCCAAGGTGATTTCATGCGTTAACTTGAAATTCTCCTTGATGATACTGTGATTGATGAAATTTAGTATAGATCTCTGTATGTTACTTGCATTGTTTCCTTAATTTCTTAGTTATTCTACGTGTGCAGAGAGTTGAGAAGGCAATCAAGGAGAAGTCCTGCAATGCTCTTCTTCTCAAGGTATACTCATTTTCTTGCGTCATATGAGTTTTTTTAATGCTTTTTGACCGGTTGGGAGTGTAGTGTTAGAATTCTTCCACTTATCTGACTATACCAGGTCAACCAAATCGGATCTGTGACCGAAAGTATTGAAGCTGTAAAAATGTCCAAGCACGCTGGATGGGGTGTAATGGCCAGTCACCGCAGGTATGGGACTTATGACTTAGTGGTCAATTTGGAAGTTTTAACAATATGGAATATAGAATGCATGTTTTAATTTTATTACTGAATGCAGTGGAGAGACCGAGGACACTTTCATCGCTGATCTCTCTGTTGGTTTGGCTACGGTAATATTTGTTTTGGCTTTCTTATACCTCCTCCACACCCAAAACACACATATTGTGAGCTGATACTTATTTCTGGGCTGAATTTTATCAGGGCCAAATTAAGACTGGAGCTCCATGCAGATCTGAGCGTCTTGCAAAGTATAACCAGGTAAAGCATCTAAACATTATTTGATCCGTCATTATAATAACCCCTGGCCGTGAACTTGGGGAATGGAGCTTTACCCTATCAAAGTATGATGAGATCTTCAATTATTGATTTAATATGATGCATATTTGTATGCAGCTCTTGAGGATCGAAGAGGAGCTTGGTTCAGAAGCAGTCTATGCAGGAGCCAACTTCCGTGTACCTGTTGAGCCCTACTAAACATGCTCGAAGTTTACTAGAGAGAATCTTGTTTTTGGGGAATGTGGAGCTCTATAGCGGAATAATCTGTTATTTACAATTGGTGGTCTTAGGAGGTGCTCGAGGCCGAGTTTAATAACTTAGAAGTTTTGTTGCGACCTTTTTCAAGTGATAAACTGGCTATTTTAATGGCATGAATGTATTGCATTTTGTCACTCCCCCTTTCGGGAGTGCTGGTAATGACTAATGAACACCCGTTCCATCTTCTATCTTATTAATCTTTTCGATATTGCCTGGTGGTGTTTTAACCAGCTGTCTGCTATTGCTTCTGCATAGTTCTGATTGAGAACTTTATACAATGTTGCATGTTCTTTTATAAGCCTTTTGAGTGAAATCTTTATCTTCTTTGATGGCTTGGAGCAGATGTTCAAGAAACAGAACAGGTGATTGCCTCTGCTTCAGCATGACCTTCTACTGATAATATTAGTATTATTACTGTATTACAATTATTTCTGACGTTGGGCTTGATGATAATTTTAACTTTTTTTTCCCCTTTTCTATAGTGGGTCTAGTTATCACAAAGTCGAAATTAGGACGTTGATGACAATATTATCGTATTACTGATTTTGTATTTGAAAGTTGGCTAGATTCAATAATTTCAAGATTTAAATAAGATTCATAATCATTCAAGTTGAATTTGGTAATTCATCAAATGGAGGAAAACAATATACATGTAACTTTACAGGGATATACATTTCCAACATGTCTTTAGAGAGACAAGAGTGACGGAGGTGGTCTGAAGGAACTGATGGTCAATGGATGGCGAGTGGACAATGCTTCACGTTGTGGCTTGAACGAATTGGAGATGTATATGGCTAAAAGGTTTCCATCAGCAAACATTACAGGCAACAATCACATCAACTCAAAATTGACTGTTTGGAGGAAACTTATTCTCAACTAAAGGATATTATAGAGAAGGGTGCATGTGAGTTTAAAGACTCCGGCCTCCAACTCCAGCACCCATATGTTCAAGATGATCCAATTATCACGTCCCACGTTCTCCACCCATATGTTCAAGATGATCCAATTATCACGTCCCACGTTCTCCATGGTGCAGATGGGAAGGACTTTTGGAACGATGACAAAGTCTGTACCACCGTTAATTTAGATTCATACCACTCTCAAACAGAAACTAATGTGACGAAAAATAATGAAGACATCAAGTGTGCAACATAACTACAATCCAAATGTGAATTTAGTATTTATAATATTGACAATGACATGTGATAATTTGACAACCAAACGCGAGGGAATTGAGAGCTCCATTCAAATCACATCTTTACTAGTGCTGGACTTATTTGAAAAGGATAATCAAATGAGCCGTAAGTGTTACAGTATTTTCTTTGACCAAAACTAGGAGTCATTGAACTACTTTAATTAGGATTTTGCAAAGTGTAGTGTAACGACTGATTATCAAATTTACGATACAAATTATTTACTGAATCACTAGATTCGATAAATAATTGCATATCAAATATTGATTAATGTTTAATTCAGTTACACAAAACGAAGATTCAGTAATCGGATCACACAAAATGCGAACTTTAAGCAATCACAATTTCATATGCATAGTGAATCATGGAGCAACCTCATTGCTCCATTTTTCTAAGAGGAATTGTTTTTGGCCGTGTAGAGTTAAGATGGTAATAAAATCGTGAGCCTCAGCTAGAACAAGTTTATCTTCATCTAAGAAATTTGAATCTTGCTGAAAAATGATATTGCTACATTAAGAAATTTCATCAAATGAAAAAGCAATCATGGGTTTATTATGAAATGTGGCATTACGACCAGTGCCTTGCTTTGTCATCAAATTTTGTGTTGGAAAATTGAGTAAAATGAAGTGGGTTTGTACAACTGACTTCGGGTCAGATTTTTTGAGTGAGTCTCACTTGTTGTTTAGACGAGTTCAAGATGGGGACGTGCTCTCTTATGTAAGAGCTTCGAAACAGTATATTACACACTCAAAATGGTACACAAGTGAATGAGAAATTGATGCTCATGGGTTTCTTAAATTTAAAATACAGTTTTTATTCGTGAAGGATTGTCGGCATCCTCACCTATTATAACGAGATTTTTTTTATATTGAAGAATTTTTGTTATTCTTCAAGTATTATTTTCAAAATCAATTGTGAAAGAATTTTTGTAACTTTATCGGTTACTGATATTAAAAATTTTATTTTGAAACCTCTCAGATATGCTTGAGAACAATGAGAATGCAGATATGGTCATTATTGATACCAATCTAACAATGCCTCCAACGTCGAAATCACATGCTACTTGTTCTGTTCTGAATACTTAGCCTTTGTGTATGGCGAGTTTGGATACTCTGGCTCTTCCGACGCTATTGACTCAGTCGCACTACGCGGACAAGATTTTTGAAAAATCCAGCAAGGGTGATTATAGTGTAGCTAGAACTCCAATTGACACGAGTCAACACCTATGTTGCACGGTGGATACGAGGACATGTATCAGACAAGATACGGATACAAGATACGACCTTTTTCCAAAATCATATATTTGGATACGGCGAGGATACAACGATTATTTAATATTAAAAATATATATATGTATATATTATTTAAGTAAATGTATCAATTAATGAATATTAGAGACACTTATAAAATTAAAAAAATTTAAGCATATATACACATGCAATCATCCACCATTCCACAAACTCAAATATTAACTGTTCGACAATCAAGATGTTCAACATAAATATTACAGAGTTTCAAAACATAACAAACAAGATTAATATCCCAATAACTTATTTATTGTTAAACTACATCATCAATAAACAAAACCAACTCAAAGTCAGGTTCATCAAGAGAAAGATTTGCAGTTTCATGAGTACCGACATCATCTATTGCTTCAAAAGCATCCCCAACCACATCCCACATTATTGTCTCTCCTTGTGTGTATTGTACACTCTTCCTTGACAAAAGACGAAGATTGCTACGAACAAACACCAAATCTTTGGCACGTTGAGGGGTTATTTGGTTTCTCTTTGTTGTGTAAATAAATGCATAAGTACTCCAATTTCTCTCAGAACAAGAAGAAGACGAAACTTGGCCGAGTATTTTAACAACAATCGGCTGATGGAGAGTTAACTAAGTACTTTTTAGCCCCTAAAGTTTTAAAAGCTAAGGAAAATGAATATTTTATCGAGACACATATCAGACACGCCTCAAAATCGTATCAAATACGTATCCCATTTATTTCAACATTGATGTTTTAATAGGATACACCACATGGCGTATTCGACACTGGCCGTATCCGTTTTGTATCTGACACGTATACAAGGCCATTTTCACCGTATTCGTGCAACATAAGTCAACACTTGTCCAAGAATAAGGGAAAAAGTGTTGAACAAGTGGAATATGCTAGAGTGATAGGAAGTGTGATGTACTTAATGAGTTGTACACGACCAAACATTGCCTATACAATTAGCATGTTGAGTAGATTCATGAGTAATCAGGCAATGAGCACTGGAAATCAATTGTGAGAGTACTTAAGTACTTACGTTATACTCGTGACTACTGGTTGCATTACACTAGACATCATGTTGTGCTTGAAGGTTATATCGACAGAGGTTGGATATCTGATATATAAGACTCCAAGACAACAAATGGATATGTATTCACTGTAGGAGGTACAACCATGTCATGGAAATCTTCAAGACAAACATCATAACCAGATCCACGATGGAATCTGAGTTTGTGGCATTAGACATATACAGTGAAGAAGCCAAATGGCTTCGTAACTTCTTGAAAGATATTCTTGAGTGGCCCAAGCATGTGCCAACAATATGCATATACGGTAAGTCTAGACATATTCGCCGATGACATAACACCGTTAGACAACTGATCTCAACTGGAATTATCACCCTTGACTATGTGAAGTCAAAAGATAACATTGCGGATCCGCTAACCAAATGGTTAAATAGAGATCTAGTTGAAAAGACATAGAAATGAATGTGACTTAAGCCTATTGAAAAATAAGGTTCTTATGAAGGAAAACACTACCATGCTAACTGGAGATCCCAACATCTTGGTTCAATGGGACAACATAATTGTAACAATATTGCACGATCACTGTGGAGGTTAACCATTGTCCATTCCTATTATGAAACAGTGATACATGTAATGGAAAAGGTTAAGCATTTTGCTTTTAATGAATCTTACGCGTCAAAAATGCGAGCAGAGTAGTGCGAGTTACTCTTAGATAAAAAATAGCCACTATGGGAGAGAGGAGGGGCCGCCTCTGAGAAAAATTGTGGGGGCTTAACTTTCTGGAAAACTCTTGCAGAATCAGACGTATGTCTAGGTCCAAAATGAAAATAAACCATGAGAACAACAACTATGACAGGAATATACATGTGTTGAGATTTATGATCGTTTGCACAAATGATGGATAGTTTAAAGACATCATGTCATACTATCGGCTAACAAAGTAAATATTTCTCATAAGGGAAGATTCAAGGGAGTGTCTACCTATCCTATGCAGGCATAGACAGTAGAAGTCTACCACCACATGATATATGCATGATCATTCAATTTCATTCATGTGGATGGGATTGTTGGGGAATTGAGTAAAATAAAATGGGTTTGTACCACATGATATATGCATGATCATTCAATTTCATTCATGTGGATGGGATTGTTGGGGAATTGAGTAAAATAAAATGGGTTTGTACAACTGACTTGTGGCCAGATTTTGAGTGGATCTCACTTTTAATTTTAATGAGTTAAAGATGGGGACATGCTCTCCTATGTGAGAGCTTCAAAATGGTATATTACACGCTCAAAATTATACACGAATGAATGAGAAACTGATGCTCAAAATTGGCTACATAAAGCTGAAAAAAATGAGCTATTCCACATGGGAAAAAGAACACTTTCTCTTGAGGTTTATCTATGAGAATACATTCTTAGCATTGTAAGGATGTGTTTGCTTTCCTAGTGTCTCCTTTCTCTCTTACGCGCGCGCAAGGGTGGGGGTGCAAATCTTGGCTAAAATTTATTGGATTAATGCAATCTAATGCTTGTGCACACGACGACGTACGCGTCGAATGTCGGTCCGTTTAGCCTATTGGGCTTCTGTTGTGTGGACTTTATTTTAAAAGATTTCGTGTTCAGTTTTCAATTAAAATGTGTCTGCATTTATTTCGAGATTTTTGCAAGGTCTGTAATTATTTTAATTACGTGATTTGTAATCATCTTAACCACGTTTATTGCTGGCTAAGTCTTCCAACTTTCTCCCTGACCTAGTCTATAAAAAGGGTCGCTCCCTGTAGGTTTTTAATCATCAAAAAATTACATTGCATACACGAAACGCTTTTCTACGCAGGCAAAATATTTTTTTTCGTTGTTTGGTGGTGGAGCGAAGTTACTTTTGAGTTTTGTCGGGGCAGTGTTGCTTGTGCTAACAACTTTGTTCATGGTCATTGTATCCTGAGAAGCAGTCGTTCAACGTTTCTCAAGCACGCAGAGAAGGACATATATGTTTAAGAAAATCGCGAGATCCTTGACCTTTTTCACGTTCCGATTCAGCCGATTAAGGTTAACTATTTCCCTTTTGGTTACATTACTTTTATTTTATGTCTTTTATCGATTATTATATTATGCTGTTAGTTTGGTGCCTTGCTACTAACAATTTGAAATTGTCACGAAATGTAACATGAAGCCTGAAAACCAATTATTTTCGCACGTTGAGCATGTGTATCTTACGCGTCAACTTGAATGGGAGTGTCGAGAATTTAATTTCAGACCTCGTCAAGATTTACACAAAATTGAATATTGGGAACTTACCCTAAATTTCTTTCACCTACTTTAGATCTAGCCTTTAATTTCTATGTAGAATGTTATTCCTATAAATATGTATCATTTTATTCAGAAATATATAAGAAATAACAATGAAATATAATCCATCTCTCCAAAATAATATTTTAACAGGCACAACGGTTAGTTTTCTGATGACATTAAGAAAATGAAGAAGAAAATGAAGAAACTAAATGGAGATGAGAATAACATGAAGTTTTGGCCAGAAAAAAGAACCTATTATGAATTTGCATAACAATCTAATTGACTCTCTACAACAACGTAATTGACTCTTTACTATCGTACTTAACCAGGAACGAACAAGGGATGATATTTGTGGCTGCTGATTTGGTGTGTTGTCGTATGCTGATGAAACACTCCGCATCATGCTGATCCTAGGCTGTGATGGAACCAGCTTTGTCCTTTACACACATGTACTCCAAGCGACGTGGTGAGGGGACGGATGGATCGTTGATGATTCCGGATGGAACTCGGGTTATCCCAAGCTGCCTACGTATCCCTTTGGGGGGAATCAAGTCGGACGTAGTTCATTTGTCTATTATGCACTGCGCAACTTTACGATTTTGACCATATCTCATTGCAGGAAGGTCCAAATCTCAAACCGCTTCTTGATATGGAAAGTAGACTCCTTTAGCTTTCCAAGCATACAAGGTACATGTTGGGGAGATAGGTATATCGGTAGTGACATCCGATATAAGATCGGGTATTCTGGCACGTCAGAGATATGTCGAGGTTCCACCATATCGGCCATATCTCGAGATCGGTATATCGAAACCTCGATCTGCTTCTTCCTATGGGTAGCTGACACATCCATTATCACAGAGGATATTTTTCTCTTTGTAGGTGACCCGTTACCGCTCATGGGTAGGAGCCCGCCCGTTATCACAGGGGAACCCGTTACTGCTCATGGGTAGGAGCCTTTTCTTTGTAGATGACCCGTTACCGCTCATGGGTAGGAGCCCGCCCGTTATCACAGGAGACCCGTTACCGCTCATGGGTAGGAGCCTGCCTTTTTCTTCATAGGTGACCCATTACCGCTCATGGGTAGGAGCCCGCCCGTTATCACAAGGGACCCGTTACCGCTCATGAGTAGGAGCCTACCTTTTTTTTAAATTTTTTTTTGTGACCCGTTACCGCTCATGGGTAGGGGCCTGCTTTCTTCAGCTTTTGTCGCTGTTTGCTGGTAGTTTTCCTCCTCGTAGGGTTTGTAGAGCCTTGGATACCTGTAATCCAATGAAGACCAAAAAGAGGAATGTGCATGCATAATGATATATACAGTGGAATACACAGAGATTGCATTATGAGTTTTCCCTTATGGGGAGTTTTGATTTCGTGAGAGGTGAATGTTCATGTATGAGAGTTAGGCGTGCCTGTTGTACATGCTTTAACAGATAATAGTGAGTAATGTGGGATGTCATCCCGTGATTTCCCTGCGAGAAAATTTCAAAAAATTCATCGTGCTGTTAAAGCACGTTATACCGTCTAGGATGTGTACCTATAGGAAGCAAATATATAATCACGCAATAATTTAACTAGCTCTTTTTAGTTTCTTATGGGAAAGAAACCATAATCTCAGTGTGCCGTTAGAGCACCTTCGTCGTATCCATTAGGACACGTTCCTGCAAGATTCAAGGACATGACAATACAAATATTCTTATCTAGGGAAAATAAGGGTTAAAGATGGATAACGATATGCGTCGCAATATGTATCAATAAGAAACTTCAAAATGCATGACAAGCAAGAACCGGATAACCTCCGATCCGCCTATCCTTTAGGATAAGAGGTACATGTACACTTACGGTGTACCTGCAAACAGTCTATCAATATGAAGGAGAGATAGATATAATGTTTCATATATAAAGATTCACAATGTGCAACGGTTGGGAACTAGGTGAACCCTAGTTCGTCGATGCATCACGCGATAAGGTAATAAGACCTGCGTGGTGCTTCCTGTTTCAGTTGCAGAATATGTAGTGTAATGTAATTGACAGACTTATCTTGATGTAAGGCATATGTCCGATGGCGCTCCAATCCGCCATAGTTCTTGGTGAACTTGGTTGAATCTTACGGTTGCATGTTTGCTTCTAAGTACATTCCATTGTATTCCCACAGACGGCGCCAATGATTTGGTGTGTTGTCGTATGCTGATGAAACACTACGCATCATGCTGATCCTAGGCTGTGCTGGAACCAGCTTTGTCCTTTACACACATGTACTCCAAGCGACGTGGTGAGGGGACGGATGGATCGTTGATGATTCCGAACTGAACTCGGGTTATCCCAAGCTGCCTACGTATCCCTTTGGGGGAATCAAGTCGGACGTAGTTCATTTGTCTATTCTGTACTGCGCGACTTTACGGTTTTGACCATATCTCCTTGCAGGAAGGTCCAAATCTCAAACCGCTTCTTGATATGAAAAGTAGACTCCTTTAGCTTTCCAAGCATACAAGGTACATGCTGGGGAGATAGGTATATCGGCAGTGACATCCGATATAAGATCGGGTATTCTGGCACATCAGAGATATGTCGAGGTTCCACCATATCGGCCATATCTCGAGATCGGTATATCGAAATCTCGATCTGCTTCTTCCTATGGCTAGCTGACACATGTAGATTTACATACATATATTATACATGTCGAATGGATAAGTACATCGTTAGTTATGTTTGATATAACATCAGGTATTGCAGTATGTCAAAGGTATGTCGAAGGTATGTCGGGGATCTATGTCGAATATGGCATATCGGGGATGATATTCGACGTATATTTCGATACAGACATGACGGGGTGATCCCTAGGTGTGTTTTTTTTATTTGCTTATGGCCAAGGGGGAGGGGTATTTATAGGCGTTGGACCCATATCGAATATGATATTCGATGTATATTCGATATACTTTTCGATATAGTGCAAGTTTTGCGCAGTCCCACCATTTTGGGCATAACTTCCACTCCGGACCTCAGAATTGCAATCCGCTTGTTGTATTGCGACATAGACACCCGTGGCTTTCCAACGACATATCATAGAGGGCCTAATTTATTATATACAAATAATGGCAATCCTTCTAATTGTGGCATCTACGTGACATAACACGTATCGCTACTATATTATGTAGTATCAGTTGCATTAATAGTAAATGGACATGAAGCTAGTAATAGAGATGTCGAATATTCATTTAGGAATCTTTGACAAAACTTATTTTACATCCTTAAAAATGTTCACTTTGAATATGAAAACAAAGATGTTTGAATATCAAAGCGAGGATATTCAAAAGTATAATTTATTAAGTTAGCATAAAACTCATTGTCCTTTCTAAGTCCAACGAGAATGGAGTTAATTGAGTTTATAAACTGTGTAAAATCATGAATCATTTTGAATGTCTACCTTCGCGAGAGCAATTCAAAATAAATTAAAACTAAAAGAAATCTCACGAGAAGGCGAATAAAGAGCTCGTGGGAGTTGGAACTACAACTATCCATTTCCCTATTGGTTGAAGAAATGAATTGCGGCCTTTTAATGTACATACATTCATTTTGCTTTTAAAATCTGGACACAAATAAAATAAAATAAAAATCCAACAACAATATGGCTGAACTTTGGGATATTCGCCAGGGAGATCTATTTACTTTACGACTTTTTGTTTCTGCACTCATTATTGAAAATGACTCGGAGTTTGTTTTTAGTAGACTGACCGAGATGCGAGGCCCTACAAACTCAACAGAGACACAACCAATCCTCCATGAGATATTGAGGTTATGGAGTTGCTTCACCCATTTATTCATCTCATGCACATATAGAGAGACAAACATGATCGCGGGCGTGCTGACACATATGAGATCATGTGGGGGCTCTGGTGGACTGACCATTGCAACCACCCTTTTGCGCAGCTTGAACGAGCTGCCCGCTTGTCATAACGCATTTTGTTCTGTGTTATGACATGTACATATACGCGTTTTTTTTGCCAGCGCGCACTCCGCAACCCTTTGTACATTATGTATCTCTACCTTTGTCTATAAAAATTTCCTTTTCCTATTCCAAAGAAGAAAAAAAAATATGGACACAAATATGTACTAGTTCATCTAATACATGTTAGGCTATACTTAATTTTCTTTTGAAGTTTTTTAAGAGTACTAAGAATATATACGTGATAAACATGAAAATAATTCTCCAGTTTTTTTTTTAATAAAGATGAAACTGTATAGAAACATTGACTTGTTCTTATTTTATTAGTATGTGCTCCTTCCCTTTTACAACTATCGTGATAAGTTCTTTTGTTCTTTTCAAAAAGAATGAAAGAAAGAAACGTACCGTGATAAGTTTTTTTGTTTGATTTAATTATTTACATGTACCTTCAAATCGCAAACACCGTACATGCTATATTTTCTGTAGTCTCTCGAAAAAGAAAAATATTAAGAATAGTAGTTTCAGTTTGGTCGATTCAGTAATATACGAAACGAGTTTAGAGAAAAACACAATATGATGACTATGGATATTACTATAATCCAAAATTTTAAATTTTGAATTTTTTGTTCAAAAATAAATATGGGCATGATAAAAGATTACCTTCAGTATTAACGCCACAGATTCATCAGGTTGACCAATAAATCTTTAAACTTAGCAAAAGTATAAGGGCTTGTTTGGTAGGTAGTTGTATGCCTTTAAATGGGTTTTAAATTGGGTTCCACATGAAATTCTATAGGTTTGGTAGCTAATTTTAAAACCCGGGCTAGTTATTTTAAAAATGACTGACCCGGGTTTCAAGCATGATTTTAAAACGACCCCCCATCGTGTTGGGAAAACGGCTTCAACAATAAAAAATAGCCCAATGTGTAAATACAACAATGCCCTTACTTTTCCATGTAGAATTCCTACCGTGCCCTCGTAATTATCTGATGAGTTGAAGTTGTCCCTGTTCATCATTTTCTCACTTCCACAATTTGTTGAGCTCGAAAACCCTAGGAAGAAAGAGGCGCAATTTCAATGTTGCCCAGATCCATACCATTTTTGAGGTACCCATTACTTCTCCTTAATTAAAGTCGTTAAATGTCATTAGGTTTTGATGTACCATAGTGTTTGGGATTTGTCTGAATTAGAATAATTCATAATAATTTGAGGTACCCATTACTTAATTGTTCATATTTCTGGCAACTTTGGGTTAATTTAAAGCTTTTTGGCGTTGGACATCACGGTGTTTGGCGTTAATTTAGTATAATTCAGAATAATTTTGGCGTTAATTTAAATTAACCCAACGCAAACACCGCGATTTGTCTGAATTATTCTAAAATTATTTCTTGAACTTGGTTTTGAAGCGGTGAGTGACAGTTACTAAGGAAGCGTCCGGTTGGAAATTGAAGGCAAAGTCGACCTTCTTGTGCCGGTAAGCTGAATAAGTGATGGTTGTTATGGTGTTATTTGTTAATTTCAGTAAATAATGAAATGCCTATTTTGAGTTATGTGAATGAGTACATTTCTTAATTTTGGTCGTTGTGTGTAGGATTTTTGAGCGGATTACGGGTGCGCCGTTACTTACATATTATTTCCAGGTTAGTACCATTCATCTACCAGATAAATGTGAACTTAATTTGAACAAATATATATGTGATACTTATAACAATGGCCAGTAATGAATAACATGTTTTGATGTAAAATTGGGTAGGCCTGATTAATGTTAAAATCAATTTAGTTTCACTTAGAATGTACGATACAATTACATCCCATTAAAAAAAGGAAGTTTCTTTTTGTCCAACAACTATTTACCATTTGTGTGGTCGATGGGCAGTTACTTACCTTCATAAACAATTATCTTGTATTGACTACGTATCGTTAACTATCTTAACCATTTATTTTATTTCCAATTTCAATCATGGTTCGATGCTTGGGTATCACGGTGTTTGCGATGGACATTGCATTGAAGTATTTGATTGAATATTAATTATGGAACACCATCATTTCAAATGCAGGTATCGTATCCCTACTCAATCGTTGTTATAACAGCTTATTATTTAACATGGAATTGAAATAATTTGGATTGTTTAATGGTGTATTGTGTCTGTGTGTAAATATATTAGATATTTGTGTTAATTGATAAAAATACTTGGGGCAGACTATTTCTATTGCTGTATTGTTGTAATTGGATCACCATATTATTTGGTCTGAAATGTGATTTATAAATTTAGGCACCTTGATTCTGTGGTAAATTACCACCAGTTTGTTACAAGTTTTGGAAAATCAGTTCATCATTTTTAAAGAACCTTTGTTTATATGCAACTTGATCTTTTCAATTACAGTACTGTTTCTTTTTCTGTGGATGAGGTATATTAAAATTAGGTGGTCATTTGCTCCAAATATAACTAAATTTAGTTCCGTTATTGGTAGGATGGATTGGAGAGCAAACACTATGATTATTGCGGGGGCACAACTTATTTTACTCCGGTTAAGGCTCATTTTGTTGTTGGTAAAATACTACTTTACAATAAAAATACTATCATGTCCTAATAAAAGAAAAAGAGGTCAATCCTATAGCATGCTTGCTTGACTCCCTAGGCAGATCGCTCATATGCAAGACCTAGTCCACATCAATGACCAAGACTGTATTGATATTTTACGTATGGATAGGAACAACTTTTGCAAATTGTGTTATCTATTAGAGCACGGTGGGGGGTTAACTAGTTCGAAATACGTCAATGTTCAAGAGATGACAACATTATTCTTGCAAACCCTTGCACACCATCACAAAAATCGTGTGGTACGTTTTGATTTTAAGCGGTCGGGGAAAACTATTAGTCACTACTTCCATAAAACCTTGAACGCCTTGTTCAACATCATGGATCATTTAATGGTGACCCCAACTCCAATACCTGATGATTGTACTGATGAGCGTTGGAAATCTTTCCCGGTAAGAAAAGTGCATCCTTAATACATGTTAAAGGATTAATAAAATTTAGTTGATTTAATAGATATTGTTCAAAAGAATATAACTAACCACGTTAATTTTTTCTATTTACGTTTAGGGATGTCTTGGTGCACTAGATGGCACACACGTTAAACTCCGTGTTCCAATGAAGGATAAAGAACGTTATCGTGGCCGTAAAGGTATAGTAACAACATATGTTTTGGGCGTTTGCAACATTAACAAAAACTTTGTTTACGTATTGGCGGGTTGGGAAGGTCCAACACCTGATAGTAATGTCCTTCGGGAATGGGAAAGTGGGTTAAAGGTCCCAACATGTTAGTTACTTAAATACCGAGGTTTCTTATGAGTTGACAAATAAAATTGTGTCTTGAGCTAGCAAAAATAACAGTGCTTACTTCAAATCAGAACAATACTACCTCTATGATCTAGGCTACAAAAATAGTGACGAATTTCTAACACCATACAAGGGTAAAAGATACCACTTGCATGAATGGATCAATGGTCGTAATAGGCCTCGTGACCGGGAAGAATTTTTTAACATGAAACATAGTAGGGCTCGAAATGTAATAGAGTGTGCATTTGGGTTGTTGAAAGTGCGATGGCCAATTCTGGACCATCCAACCCACTTCTCGGTGAAAACAAAATGCGACATTGTGTTGGCATGCGCGTTGTTGCATAATTTCATCCGTTTACATATGGAAGTGGATCCATTAGAGGCAAGTGGTGTACCACTACCGTTTGACCCTCCAGATGATACGGAGTACATTGATACGGTGACCACTACACCCGATTGGCATTTGTGGCGCAACACTATGGCTGCTCGCATGTTTAACAATTGGAGTCTACAACGCTAATCTTCCTAAATTATTTTTTATGATTCATGAATGGTGGACTATCTTTTCCCAATTATGTATAATCAAACAATGAGATGCTTTTTCGAGTGGTATGACATGTAATTTTCTATACTGATTATTAATGGCTTTATTATGTTATGTCTATTTTGTAGAATTTAATTTTGTGACTTTCCACACTTGGTATTCTGTCTTCTCTATATGTGTGTGTTTAAGAGCTATTACAAGGATGCTTATTTAACTTTAATTGGTTTTTGTAAAATTGCCACATATATGCACCAGGCATGGTGACTGATATAATTGACTAGCCATGGGAATATATATGAATTAATCCATTAAATGCTCAATCTTTGTGGCTAATTTAACTAGTTTTCTCTTGGATGGTTATAGTTATTTATCATTCTCTGTATTAATCTTGTTAGGTATTAATTACGTTGTGATTTAGTGAAAAACTAAATGATGCATCATATAACTCATTATTAAAAATTGTTTAGTTATCTATGGTTTGACAAATAGATTCTTCAGCTAGTAATATACGTCCAAATTTCGACACACCTCTGGTTCCAAAAACGGTTCGTAAGTACTGGATTAGGTCTGAGGAAGAAGCATTGGTCGAAACGGTAAAAGAACTAATAATTGAGGGTTGGCAGTTGGGAAATGGTTAGCGCCCTGGATTTAATGGCCAAGTAGCTAAGTGGATTGTGGCAAAGGTTCCTGATAGCGATTGTCATGGCGATCCACACGTAATATCAAAGATGGCATCTTGGGGGTAGAGATTACCGCGCCTTAGCAAAGTTGTTTGATAGGAGTGGCAACAATGCCATAGCAATTGATCTAATTGACCATACCATCTCCATTGTCGACTCCGAAATTTGGGAGGGGGCAGTTAAGGTATTCCATTGACAATCTATGGTTAATTTTTTTCAATCACTTAAGCACTCACTTTTTACTTGTATCTTTTAAATATAAGTTTACGATTTCTTGAACGTAGGTTAATTCTGAGTTGCTTAAGATGAAAACTAGACCGTTCCCGTACTATAATGATTGGGAAGAAATGTTTGGGAATACACGATGCGTCGGCGACCATGCCATTGACTTTGGCGCGGCTCAGAAGGGAGTACGTAAATAAGGCACCACCTTCTACTCCTACTCCAACACCGGAAACACCAATTGGTGTTGAGGACCTAACCGGTGAAAACGGCGATGCCATATCCACCGATGTAGAATCTTAAGCAAACGGTGATTGGAAACCCTCGGGAGTAAAAAAAGAAAGGATCGAAACAACGATGTTGATGACCAATTTGTTGATTCTATTAGTACAGTCATTGACGAAACCAAAACTGCTATTTTTGATCTTTCGACAGCCATCCGTTCTCTAAAGGAAGTTGACCCGACCATGACAAAGGTCTTTTCGGCACTCCAAGACTTGAGGGAATTTAATATGACTACTATAGTACGTGCCGCGAAGAAGATAGCATCATCTCAAATGCTAGTTGCACTTTTCTTTAGCATGAATGAAGAGGGTAAGAAGGAATACGTCCGTAGTATCTTGGCAGAATAAATGGGTTGAAAGACCGTTGGTATTAGCACCGAGTTTGTGCTTATCTAAGTTGTGGGAAAAACACCAACACAACATAAATTTTTTTAATGGTTGTAATATTTGAGTGATTGCTACACTTTTTATGTGCTATACTGTGCACATAAATTATGAACTAGTGGGATCATCTTATTTTGTTTGATAAGGATTATGGTTGGAACTCATTGGCGAGATCGTAAAAGCTAGAAGCAAAATGATTTTTCCTAGTTCTGGACACAGTTGGAATATATCAGTATTTACACCGTTAAAGTAATTATAAAACAAGAGCAATATAGTTACATCATCAACGACTATCAAAACACCTCCTAAACGCTTTTCAACTTTTTTGAGCGACCGAATGAGAAGGAGAATGAACAAAGCCAATAACATAGTGCATTAGATTATTTTTTTACGTCACACTTTATTAAATGAGTACCTACTTATTTAATTAGAGAATTCCTCATTAACGTTTTCATGTATCGAAAGCGAGGTTTAAATCATTGATATATTATTAAGACAACAATTTAAATCCTACCTACAGGTTAACACAATTACAAGAATTGGAATACCCTCTTGAGATAAATTCCAATTTACAAAATGAGTCGTATTAGAGAAGTTTACATAGAAAATACTTCTCGACTCCTATCCAAACGACAAAAGCTAAAACATACTACAACATGCCTAATATAGATCGTCGGCACCCCACGTTATACAAAATTTAGACGTGCTCGGTCATAAAACGTGCATAGTAAAAGGAACGACACAAAATTGGCATACCGTACTAAGATGACTAGGACTTCAAAATGGACATAATATATTTAATAGGGTCTTAAGGATGTTATAACTCATCCACTAACACATCTTTTCAACAAAACGACATTGAATATCTTCTTGTACTCCTTGGTTCGAATGCGTTCAACCAAGGGTGTAGCACAAATCGGAAATGACCATGGGATGTCGAAGAATCCATCTTCCCTATTTGGCTATATGAACTGTGGATCGTGCTCCCAAAGTTCCGACCTCTCGAATATAAATGATAACTCGTACCAATTTGGTTCCCCTTCCAAAAAGTATCGCACCGACGGATTCCCCTAACACCATCAATTACCAATGTAAACGGTGATGTAAGGGTTAATGTATAAATGTGCATGTTTCATTATTTTCAAAAACAAATCGATCGCAATGCAAGAACTATCGTATTTCGACTTACATGTTTCATTCCTAACATTACCATGTTAGGAATAGACATTGAATTGGTCTCCCAATCCCACGTAACCATGGGGAAATCGAGCACGAACTTGAAAAGGTTGAAACATTTATTGAGTAAACCGTAATGCATGCGAAAGAATTCCACGGTGTACGGGCACTTGTAAGTGTATGTCATCACGATTGTAACAACGCTAAGGACGACTTCGATGGAATCGGTGTCGAGTTCGACATATCTTTGCGCTTCAACGAGTTCTTCAAGGAAGGAGGTTAGATGAGTTTTTCCCCACAATACACGACCACCCTCTAATAACAAATAAGGAGGGTCTTCCTCAACAAATTCCATTCTAATGAGATGTTGGGTGTTAAGGAATTAATATGTAATTGTTTCCCTAAGAGAACACGGTTTGTTTTTGGAGTATGAAATATACACTATGCATGTGGTAGAGCTCCCTTTTGTAGATATGGTAAAATGTGTAATAGTAAATATTCCATCATTATTTATGGTTGGACAATTAAGTTTTTATTTGCCTAATGCATGCTCCCATGGTAAACGGCGGTGGTATTAAGTGTGTGTAGGTCTATATTTGAGTGTGACATGTAAGGCAATGATAGTTAAGTTGTGTGGGTAGATAAGCAGTACTTCACATATTTTATAGTTGCTTTTATTAATTACTGGTTGGTTGATATGCAATAAGTTAAGAAAGAATTATTCATCTTTTTCTTTGTGATTAATTGTGTTAGAAATGGAGAGTTTGAATAATCTAGTTCATCATCTTATAAACACCACAACACAACAAATGTGTATTTAAAATCAACGTAGTTGAAAAGTACAAAACTTGTAATAGGGACATTGTATAATTGAAAGGATCTCCACCAAATATAAGTTCCGTAGAACCCTTCTTATTTGTTAAATAATATATCGAGTGGACTATTAATTTATTGACCGAGACGGTATATATCGTTGTATATCCCACAATAAATGTGTGCTCGACGATAATCCCCTTCATTTGGAAACTCATAAGTTGGTATAAGATTTATGTCCATAACACCATACAGAGAACTAGGATGTAATACTCGCGTATCAGTCTCAAACTCCACTGGAACTTCAAATAAGAACTTTAAATACTCCCACATAGCTTCTCCTTTGTGAAAGTACCTACTTGCTTCTGGACGCATCTAAAAACACGCTAAGTTTTAATTTTTTAAAATAAACGTTAATGCAATTAAGGTTATTACAATATTTTAAAACTTTTAAAATGTTTTAAATGCTAAAAAGTTTATAAACTGGAGTACTTACGTGACGGATTGACATTTCCGTTAGGGGCGGCATGGTAATGTGGTTAGTTGTTGTGTCGTGTTGAACATGCAGAAACCCGATAACATATCGAAATAACTCGTACCTACCTTTGTAAGCGGCAAAACGTTCTTGGAGAGCCACCAAGTTAAAAGGGATGATTTGGTATTAAGTACTGGAACAACCACTTGGTCCTTGTGTAATGGAACAAGTTTCCTACTAAATAACAGCTCTTGCATAAAAATTCGATCGTGCTCACCATCCCAATACGCATATCCCCATCCAGCAACCATTTAGATATTTTTTTTTACCAATTTTCTTATAATAGAAATTTGTGAGAACTAAAAATATGAGGTGCAACAAATCATTTATAATGACCCAATTTATAGGGTTTGTCAAAGGGTGAGTTGTTGTCATAGAAAATGACCCCATAAGCATGATTTAAAGCTATATGGTACCCCAATGTACTATTTTAAATTGGGCAACGTTCATTTTCAACTATATTTAATTTGTTTTGCTAGTAAACAAATTTTGTAAAATACCTAAAGGCATTTCATGACATTATGTGATTTTTAAATTATTTGGAGGAGGGCAACATTATAATCGGAACGGAACAACTTAATAAAACATGGAATTATAAATGAATGAGCATAAATAAACAAACGATAGGAAATAGTTAAGAAAACATATTACTTATAGTTTCATGGTCATAAATAAACATCTGAATGGAAATACTTAATAAAACTTGGTTATATAGTTCACTGACCATAAATAACCAACTGAAAGCAAATTCTTAATTAAACATGGTAATATACTTCCATGAGCATAAATAAACAACCGAAAGCAAATACGTAATTAAACATGAGAATATAGTTCCCTGACCATAAACAAACACACCAAACCGAATACATAATAAAACATGGGAATATAGTTGAGTAAACATAGTTCTCCAATTGGGGTTATTTAGAATTCTATTGAATTCGATGGAATGGAACATGAAGCCCCCGAACTTCGATCATCGTCTGCAACATGATTAGTGGGTTCATTTGCGTCTATGTTGGATTGTTGGAACAAGGCACGGGTAACGTTTGTGTTGTTACGACGCGCACTACCATTGGAGTTGTTGCAAGACCTTCTACTACGACGATTAGATCCTTGGCCTAAAATTTGTAAGAAAACAAGATTAATTTAACGACTAGAAAAATCAAATATATATATATATATATATACACACTTTTAAATATTTCATAAATGGAATTAAAAGAATTTGATTTGTTTTACCTTGGGACTGGTCAGTGTCGGATGAAATATATATTGTCCGAAAATTAACAGATGGCATCAACAAGTCGCCCTCCTCGAAAATCCTTCTTAGATATTCCCAACAAGGTTCGCCTTGAACGCGATATGCGATAACAATTTCCTTGTGCTTATCGAATACAGAAAGACACATTTATGTGACCATTATAGTAAGTATTTAATATTAAAAAAAATGAAACTAACGTTGGGGGTTACCATGCAAAATATATCCCACGTCGAGTTCGTGGCGTGTAACACATTGCGTTCTACATCATAGGTAAACTCGGGCATTGACAGTAATTCTTCGAAAGTTACGTAGCACTCTCTTAGTTGAACAAATCGTCCCATGCAAAAGGAGGGAGAGAAATTAGTACAAAACCTTGTGTTAACCTCTTTACGCGCTTGCAAAATACTATTATCGCACTTGATATTTAGCGGGTGACCTAATCGGATAACCTCTTCTTCTAGTTTTACAATGAAACACAAATCCATGTATTCGGTCCAAAGGCCCAGATAAAATATCTCACTTTGAGAAGGAACGTTGCGAGAGGCCATTATTTTGGAAGATATTTTTTTATATGGTATTATATAACTTGTATGAATCTTAATAATGAACACATTCTTTGTAATATATATGGAGGGGATGTGCTTCAAATAAAGTTTAGTAAAGCATTTTTAAGTTTCCTTTTCATATACATCCAAAAGTAGTATGTCATGTATAAAGATTGAGGTTTGAACGAGGGCATGCTTACGGGTTTGTCCAAAATTATTCCAATAACATTTATGATTGAATAAATTTTGCATAGGATCCGAATATGATAAAGTATAGCGGAATCACAACTTCTGTATGGGACAAAATAATAAGATATCACTTGATTCTCCTGCCAACTAGTGGGGATCACATAATAATGCAGTTGTTGAAATTTGAACTAAGAAATATTACAAATAATAATAATTTATATTAATTAGTTGTCCATTCATTGATTGCATGCTTTGTCCCAAACCACAAGTGTGTGTATTATTGCTTCTCCTGCCAATAAGATATGAAAAAGGTAGAGAGTCAAAATTAGAATAGTGTTAAAGCATCAAACAAAACTTACATCATCAAATAAATTCAAGGACCTAATTGATGAGACCATATCAGTTGGATATTTTTTTTTTTAATAAACGTTTTGGTGTTACAACTCATTATCACTCCCCACCATATTCTCAGCCGACACTATACAAAGCTTATTGTTGGAACTAACCAAAGTACTCCGAAAGAAATTCCACTACAACAATGTCACAAACCAACAACTCAAACGCAAATCCACATGCTACCTTTTGGCACTATGGTGAAAACATACCAGTGAAGAAATGCTTTTGTCAAGAAGATATGGTATTTAAGACACATTGGGGAGATGACGATCCCGGGCGTAGGTTTCACAAATGTCGATACTATGGGGTAAATGCTTAATTATATTACTACACTTCCTATAGCCATAGTTTATAATGTTCCTAATATTGTTTTTGTAACATGTAGAGCAAAGGGTGTGGTGCAAAAGAATGGCACGACAAGCCAATGTGTGCTCGAAGTAAGCGGATTATACCCGGTCTACTACGAAAAATAAACAAGTACGAGCAAGAGGCAAAAATGAAGCATTCATATAGCAACAACGACGACCAATCAACAAACAAAGAAATAGATGAGCTTGCAAATCATGTTAAGGAAATTGAGAACAATATAAATAAGCAATTGAAAGCGGAGCAAAAGAAAGTTAGACTGTTGTGCGTAGTAGTCATAACTAGTTGGTTTTTTTTCATTACGATAAGCCTCACTTGAAGCTACTAGTGACCTTGTATATGATCTTGAGGCTTTCTACTCCTTCGTTTCTAGAAGGTTACTATTAAATCTGTCATGCATTACATATTATTTTGCTTATAAGGAATCTAGTATGCCCTCTAGAAATAGCTTTAAATTCAGTATTGATTATGAAGATTGAAATCATAGAGTAGTATCACACTTTCACATTCAAACAAATTGGAACATGGGATTTATTTACATTGGCTCATTATCAGCCTTTATGGACCTTTCCATATAGGCAAAAGAAGTTTAAATTGTAAAGCAAAGACATCTAAAATTATTTAATTTATCCAACAAATTCTGGAACATTACAGGTTAAATCAAATGCATATAGCAAACCAAACTGATCTACATAAAATATGTATATTATCCAAAAGCCAAAAAACTGATTTAAGGTAAACACAAAAAGGTTTGAATACCTTTGCGACGGATGGCGATCCCTTCTTAAAAGCTACTTTCAACCAAATATTAGGACCCAATGTGCATAGAACGGATATGGCGTGTTTTGCATTGTAGCTATTCCAGGCACACGCTATACATTACGGAACAACATTATTAAAAAAATGTTTCCCTTATACGTAATGGAATAACAAGATTTCTAAGATGAATTGTGTTACCGTTTTGTAAGTTTACCATTGCACCTCATCAACCACAATGATTTTGTCGGAAACAACATCTAATCCATTAAATCCATGGAAATTACAGTAGCCTTGCAACTTCAAAAAGGTTCGCTTCCAGTTGCTCAATTTGCCAACAATGTGGGAACAATTTCCAAAATTGGAATTAGGAAACTCGACAATTAGTGTATTAGTTACACGTTGGTAAAAGTCCGGAAGCCATGAATTATTAACCTTCCAACCCTCATCGATCAACCCAATAAATGTTACGAGAAGGAACAATTCCTCTTCGTGCGTCCAAGTCCGCCGTGGGATTGAAGTGCATCGTTGAACTATGTTTGAAGAAATTTCTGTCAATTTAAATGTAGGTATTAATAAGGACCTACAAAACATAATCTTTTGTACTAGATATGGAAGAAAATCATGTTTCAGTGTTAATATATTCACTATCAAAAAGAAATACACAAGTCCTACTAAGCTCTAACTGTATTAAGCTTAATAATATCCACAATAGTATAATCATTTTTCGAGGATTGATACATCTATATGTGTTAGACTGATCCCATTACAATTCAAGCTCTCGACATATATATATATATATATATATAAAACATAAGATGGATTGTATACTCCCAAAGAATCTATTGCAAGAACCCAAAATCGAATTGGAAATAATATATTTGATTTTAATCGGAATCACATAAAATTGAATATATAAGCTCCCAACAATTAGGTTAACTGACTATTAGTTATCTATTGTCAATCCTCAGTAGTGTTCAATAAAATTGCGGGGTTAACTACTTCGATTAGGCTTACAATTTAAATCACATCACTTATACTTTGCATGCAGGAAATCTACAAATAACCAACCTTAATTTAACTCTGCTGCATGATCCATACTATTATATAGGATCTAATTGTTCAATATTATTGCTAGGATAGTGAAGATTGTACACAATCCCCAAATCGCATTTCACAAATCCCAAATTACGAACCCTAATTTTATTTGATACAAAATAAAAGCATGTATTGAATGCTAAAATTCATAGCCCATATAATAGAAGTTATGAAAATGGCAAAACTTGAATGCAAAAGAGGTGAAGACCAGAGTTGGATAATGCTAACGACAATGTCACCTCCCTATGGACAAATTGGTAATTGGAGCATTTAAGTGACTTTATATGATATACATAATAACCAACCAAGCTAATGGCTAACCAAACGTGCTCTAAGTATATTAATTTTAATACTCTTGAAATTGTAAAAAAATGCTGGCTATGGGGTTCGAACCCATGCGCACTTATGTGCAGAAGATCTTAAGTCTTCCCCCTTAACCTCTCGGGCAAACCAGCTCGTGTGTTCAACCAGTTTTGAAAAATGATTATAACCTATGTAAATAATGATTTTTTATTAGGCAATATAATAATAATATGATTGAACGAGGCACAAAATTAGTAATTTGAAACCCTAGGCGGCCAAAATCACTCTCTCCTTCACAGCCCTCATCTCTTCTCTCTCTCTCTCTTTGGTAGTTAGTTAGTTAGGGCTTATTGAACCACAAATCATTATCATCATCATCATCATCAATGGCGGAGCACTTGGCTTCAATATTCGGTACGGAAAAGGACAGAGTGAATTGCCCTTTCTATTTCAAGATCGGCGCTTGCAGGCACGGCGACCGTTGCTCTCGCCTCCACACGAAGCCCAGCATCAGCCCTACCTTATTGTTGTCGAACATGTACCAGCGCCCCGACATGATTACTCCTGGCGTCGATCCTCAGGGTCAACCTCTCGATCCCAATAAGATCCAATCTCACTTCGAGGTTGGTTGGTTGGTTGGTTAGGTTTCTCTCTAAATAGTGAAATTCATTGCAAATATTATTATTAATTTGTTCGCGCACTACACAGGATTTCTACGAAGATTTGTTTCAGGAGCTGAGCAAGTATGGTGACATTCAGAGCCTCAATATCTGTGACAATTTGGCTGATCACATGGTTGGTAATGTTTACATCCAGTTCCGAGAGGAAGACCAGGCTCAAGCCGCGTTACAGAATCTCATCGGTCGCTCTTACGAAGGTAGATTTTCTTTCTCTCTCGATTATTAATTATTTCTCTACTCTTTTTATTTAGACTTGAATACTTAGTTAGTGGCTGCTGTATAGTGTAGTGTAGTTATTCTCTTTATCTATACTTATTGGCATTCGACAGGCCGCCCCATCATTGCTGATTTCTCCCCTGTTACTGATTTCCGTGAGGCAACTTGCCGCCAGTATGAAGAAAACGTATGCAATCGAGGTGGATACTGTAACTTCATGCATCTCAAGAAGATTAGCAGGTTTGCTTGTTTCTTCAACATTAATAAATATGTATTATTTGTTTCTCAGATTCTTGTTAGCTTTTAACCTTGGCATTCATTTTGACCACAGGGAGCTGAGGCAACAACTATTCCGGAGGGGAAGGCGAGGTTCTGGCCGCAGTAGAAGCAGAAGTCACAGTCCTCGTCGCCGTGACTATGATGAGCGTTCTGGTTCTGGTAGAAGGGGAGGTGACCGTGACCGTGACCGCCACCATGATAGAGGTAGAAGGCCTCGGAGCAGAAGCCCTGGTCGCAGGAGTGGACGGAGCAGAAGTCCTGGTGGAAGAAGAAACAGGAGCCCAGTCCGAGAAAGCAGTGCTGAGAGAAGAGCGAAAATTGAGCAATGGAATAGGGAAAGGGAGGAAGGACCTACTAGAAACGATAATGGTAGGTCAGATGAGGTCAGGCGCAGTCGCGATCGTGATGATAACCATTCTAATGACAACAATGACCTCCCTCCACCACCACCGCCACCAGAAGGAAATGGAAACTATGACTACTGAAGTCATTCAGATATCTCATGGTTTGTCCTTTTTTTCTTCATATTGGTTTCTTTATCATGTCGTCTTTTGTTTATTATTAGAATCTTTTTTTTGCGTAATATGTTGGCTCTGTGAGAAAAGGCTTACTGCACATTTTCCACTGTGCAGGTGGGGAAGGTTCTTTCTCTTCTGATATTGTAGAAAACCATTTCCCTTCTATTTTGTTAAAGAGTAGCCTATGACTTAGGAGAGAGAGCAGCAAACTCTGCAGCCATTATTGCCTTTATAGATCTTAGAGCCCTAATGAGAAACAGTAGTGCAGTTGAACAGTAGGCAAAAGCAAGGAAATCAGAATGCCATTGGTGAATCCTTTGAAGTTCTAACAGAGTTGCGTTAGTACTGCTATGAGCATCATTCGGCAATGAGACTTCTCTTGTTGCTATACAGCACCCTAGTGATCCCCAAACACTTCCTTGTGTACGTATATTGCTAACTGAAGCCTTCCCTATGCCGTGTAGTTTGACATTTTTCCATAAGATTACTCATTCCTGTGATATCCGTAGAAACTCATAAATTTCTGCAAGTATTGAGTTGTTCCGACGCAAAGTCAAATTATTCATCTGCCATTTCATTTAGCATGTTTTCTCGCATTATAAACTCATTACTTGGCATACAAAATATAATGATAACGAGGTAAGTTCCCCTCTTCCCAGTAATGCACTGATTTGGAGATTATAGAACAGGTCTTTTTCTTCCACTAGTTTTTAATGCAAATTTCCAAGTTTTGCAGGGTCAGGTACTCCTGCCGGAGCTCAGTCTATATTCTTGCAGCTTATTTTAATATTTGAATACAGGTTTTGTGGAGTTATCTGCAGAGATGGATACAGCATATATGGTGGCCAGAAGATTGAGGATTTAATCCTTACTTTGGATGGTGTATTCCTTGCGCAAAAACTGTTTTTTCAATAGCAACCAACATTTTTATGTGTGTTCAATTTAGAATTTTGTCAGGTTTGTACTATTGTGCTATGCCCTTCGAATCAGATTCCATCATTTCTTAAACTATGTACCACCATAAATTAACTTTCCTAGTTTCCTTTATGTTATTGTAAGGTGATGCTTATTTGATTTAGTGACTGGAAATGTTGCATTGCTTTGTTTTGTTGTCATTTGTGTCGATCTGAGTGCTTTGGTTCATTCTCCGTTAATGGAATTACGTAATGTGAAGTATGATCTTAGGTTGGTGATGAGAGTCTTTAAGCTTTTAGGTGAATTTCTATTGTTTGAATGCTCTCTTATGTTTGTTCCGCATGTATGCAATTTACAGGTTTAATTCATAACAAATGCAGCAGCTTTAGAACTCACCTTAAACTCCTATGCAATGTAGATTTGATATTTGTAAACAAGGTGGGTAAAAGAGTAAAATAATCACATAAATACGGGTTTTTTTTAATTTTGGTACCCTAATTTGGCACCTTCCCAATATTGGTACCTTAAGTTGTCACATCTCCAAAATGGTACCTTAAGTTGTCTCCGATCAAAATATTTAATCCCACTGTGCCTATATTTTTGCGTTTTCACCCCAAAACTTTATACAACTACACTAACACCCTAATATTTTTTAAATAACACATATTTGATCCTCCAGCGATAATTTGGGGATATTTTCAATTTAAACTCAATTTAAATTATGTTTTAAATTTTTATTGTAATTATATAAAAACTTATATATAACTATTTGATAAAAATAATATATATATAATAATAATAAAGCTATATATATAGATAATAATAATAAACATATATATAACTATTTATAAATAATAACTATTTTAACAATATATAAAAAAAGCTATATATATAGATAATAATAATAAACATATATATAACTATTTATAAATAATAAGTATTTTAACAATATATAAAAAAAGCTATATATATAGATAATAATAATAAACATATATATAACTATTTATAAATAATAAGTATTTATAACTATTTATAACTACACTCAAAAATTTAAAAAAATTAATAAAAAATAAGAAAAAGCAAACCCCCCCCCCCCACCCACCCCCTCCTTCCCCGTCGCCCCCCCCCAACCCCCCCCCCACCTCCCCCACCCCCACCCCGATTTTGCAGCAAAACCGCTGCAAATCGCGGTGAATCACCGTGATTCGCAGCGGTGTTGCTGCAAATCGCGGTGATGACCGCGATTTGCAGCCGTGGTGGCTGCAAATCGCGGTCACCACCGCGATTTGCAGCGGTGGTGGCGCGATTTGCAGCCACCACGGCTGCAAATCGCGGTCGTCACCGCGATTTGCAGCAACACCGCTGCGAATCGCGGTGATTCACCGCGATTTGCAGCGGTTTTGCTGCAAAATCGGGGTGGGGTGGGGTGGGGTGGGGGGGGCGACGGGGAAGGAGGGGGGGTGGGTGGGGGGTTTTTGCTTTTTCTTATTTTTTATTATTTGTTCTTAATTTTTATTATTTGTTATATATTTATTATTTATAAATAGTTATATATATGTTTATTATTATTATCTATATATATAGCTTTATTATTATTATATATATATTATTTTTATCAAATAGTTATTTATAAGTTTTTATATAATTACAATAAAAATATAAAACATAATTTAAATTGAGTTTAAATTGAAAATATAATTTAAATTGAGTTTAAATTGAGGATCAAATATGTGTTATTTAAAAAATATTAGAGTGTTAGTGTAGTTGTATAAAGTTTTGGGGCGAAAACGCAAAAATATAGGCACAGTGGGATTAAATATTTTGATCGCAGACAACTTAAGGTACCATTTTGGAGAGGTGACAACTTAGGGTACCAATATTGGGAAGGTGCCAAATTAGGGTACCAAAATTAAAAAAAACCCCATAAATACAATAGAGTTTCTCATATAATTGGGTATTTACGGGAAAAATCAAAATTACACCAAAATTGTATAAATAATTGAATAAATAAATGAAATTAATGGAATGAAACTTTTTACTGGCCAAGCTGCTTGACACAATTTCGTTTCTAGAACCTTGGGAGACTGCATTCCTTAGGGAGCCCTTGAGGAAACCTATTGTAATCAGTGCAGTAGTTGTAAATCATGTAGTTTTGTTGCACCCACCGGATTCTGTTTCTACCATTAGCATCTAATCCCAAAGTTTGCCATTGCTGAGTTGCTGCGTTGTTGCAGGAATTCAAGTGCCCGCTAACAGTGCACGCATTTGCATTGTAATTTGCATAGTAAGCCGTGAATGGGGCCATAGTCCAATCTGTTTTCACTCGCCCGCCTTGTGTTGCCCAGTCATCGGCATTCCATAGGCTAGCATATACTTTCATAGGCTGACTAGTGGGAAATGCGATTCCCTTTGCCGCATTGTTATTGAAAACCCTAATCGGGATGTTATCCACCATGTAACTGTACCAAGAAAGTGGCGTTCGTGAGATTTTTGTGAAATTAGTAAAATGTATGTAACAAAGATGAATTTTGATATTTTTAATTTTTATCATAAATTCGTCATTTGTTTTCTAAAAAATGTGTTGAATAGATAATGTGTAAACGTTGCTTACATAATTCGTTGCAAGTTCCAGAGAATTGTATAAGTGTGGAACGCCGCGGTAGGATCAAACCAAAGACGAAACTGTTGTTCCCTGTTGCCGACTCCTTGTGTGAATATGTTGGTGTGCACAGTGTATGGCAACCCCGAAGAATTTCCTAAAAACTCGAAATCAATTTCATCGTGTGTTGCTCCTTGTGAAGACAACTGTAATCGTAAATGTATCATAAATTCACATTCTTATTAAAAAATATTAAAAATCCATAAAAAAAAGATAATCAAGTATCATTCGACAAAAAAACTTACGAAGAATGTAGTGACAGTTCCGGCTGAATTTCCCGGAACAAGCTTGATCTGCATGTCAATCCTCGCAAACAAATAGCCATTCCTCGACTCGAAACCGGAACCAGATGTATGATCAAGAGATAGTGATAGCATGCGGCCACCGTTCAATATCTGACTACGTCCTTCGCCCCAAGTTATTATTGTATCTTGGTAGAAATTCCCAGCTTTTGAGACAGCCATTAGAAAGGCCATCACAACAAAAAACCTTAACATTTCTTGAGCTCTTAAAAAACCCATGTCTTATCTTTTTTGGATCTCTGTTCTTTCTGGTTTAAACTTTGTGTGGCTTGACAAATGAATGAATGAATAAAACTTTGTGATATCTAAGGTTGATCCAAAGACGGGTTTATATAAGAAGAAGAACATATTGTGATGCCATAGTTGACGTTTCCATAACGTAGAAAATTACAACTGCACACAGCTAGTTTTTGATTAAATTTTTCCTAATTTCTTAGTTTGTGCAGTGCAATGTATTTGATTATAGGTAGTATCTGCGTGATACCATGTCTTTAATTTTTTATAGTCAATATCTGTAGGTGTTGCAAATGGTAAACCTTTTTTCTAACGAACAAAAAGTTGACATGATCAGCCCTTCACCGCGTTTCATTTGACCATATTAAAATTAAATTCTTTCGATATATTTTATTGAAGTTCCTTGCTACCACTTGTTTGACCCTTAAGTTAAATTATAAGACAAAAAAGTATTGTGCGTCACTACAAGCATGAAGGTCAGCTGATGCTGCGGCAGCGCAACCTGTAATGCCATTGCCGCTTTCCATAGCAACATTGGAAGCGGAGATTCGGTTGCATTGGCCGGTTTCTGCTGCTTCGGTTGCAAAGCCATATTTTGAAAGGGAACGGTGCTTTCTAAAATATAGAAAGCGCAGAAACTGAGAAAGCGATGCATCCGTTTCAATGTCCCTTAAAGTATTGAAAGCGCCATATCCGTTTCAATGTCCATTAAGATATGGAAAGCGCTTTATCCGTTTCAATGTCCATTAAGATATGGAAAGCGCTTTATCCGTTTCAATGTCAATTAGAATATAGAGAGCGCATAATTTGTTTCAATGTGAATTAGAATATGGAAAGCGCATTATTTGTTTCAATATCAATCAAATTACAGAAAGAGCAGAATCTGTTTCATTCCCAATTAAAATATCGAAAGCGCATATTTCGTTTCAATGTCTATTAAATATGGAATGCGGCGAATTAGTTTCGATATCTGATTTACTGAATGCTTATAGTTTCAATAGATATTCCGTATAATGTTTAATCACCAGCCATTTATTCAAATTAATTAAAAAATTATTAGATACCACCAGTTCGGTATCCATATACATTTTCAAAGTTCTGAAAATACCTGGCGGCGAATTTGAATTGTTTGGAATTTTTTGATATAAACAAATCTTTTCCAAATCTTAATAATCTTATCTAAATACTATAGCAGCAGAACACATGTAAATAGAGCATCCCTTTTAATTGTTAACTTGAATATATTTTATTTGGTTTAATGTATCTGAAGCGAAAGAAAAAAAAAGGGAAAGTTGTACTTGTCCAAACAATGAGAGTAATTTTTTTTAGGAGCTTTACATATACTCCTAGACTACTTTATCTTCTCCCTGTTTTTTTTTCACTCATTAAGTCAGGAAACATGGTCTGCAGAGTTGAAATTTGACAATAATTAAGATGCAACAAACTAGTTCTTGTAAAACCTTGAAGAAACACAAGACACCAAGAGAAAGTGTAAACATGGATGCCTTGTCTAGTAAAGAATAAGTATAGGAGCAACTCTTCCAATTTCTTCACGCAAAAGTTTTAGAGAGGTTAACTCCTTTTCCTGCATGTGGCAAAATATATATTGTTAGACAAATATGATGTAATGTAATAAAAGAACAAGAAAAGAGCAAGTATAAATAATGAACATTACCAAGATAAAAGGAGAAGATCGATCTGATAAATGAGAACAAGAAGAGATTTATAGAGATGTATTTATAGAGTTACTTGGAGGGAAATGAAATTGTTTGAAATTTTTGCCAAAATTTTGGTGGTAAAACCTTTCCCTTTTTTCCTTTTATTAAGGACGTGTGTGTTGGCAGATATATTAGAAAGTGAAGATTTGCTTTCCATATCCCTTTTTTCCTTTTATTACGGCCGTGTGTGTTGGCAGATATATTAGAAAGTGAAGATTTGCTTTCCATATCCCTTTTTTCCTTTTATTACGGCCGTGTGTGTTGGCAGATATATTAGAAAGTGAATATTTGCTTTCCATATTTTCTGTTTAATAATTGTCCAAGCATATATTTTTAAATAATCTAAAAGTTAAGTTAGAATAGGGAATATGATTTTTTACATGATTGAGCATCCCGTGATATCCTTTTAAATAATATTTCACTTGTGAACTGTCTATTTCAATTTATTAATAAAGTAAAAAATGTACTAAAAGTTAAGTTACAATAAATAATAGGACTTTAAAATTATTGGTACAAGCTAAGTATCCCATTCTACTCCCCTGTAACGTTATGCTATTTTTCTTCTTTTTGTTCAACTAATTTTTTCTCACAAATCTAGGTACGTTATTAAGCTAGCTAGCAACTTCTCAAAATCAAATAGCAAGCTTCAATACGAAAAGATCGGTGCTAAACAGGTATGTCTTTTATTTGTTGATATTAATTTGTTGATAACTTCTATAAATTGTTAATATACTTTAGATAGATCAATGTATTTAAGTTTCTTTAAATCAAAAACTGAAACTATATATGGAGCTATGAATTAATTATATGTTATTGGTATTTGTGATGTTAGGTCTAAAATGTATAACAACCAAGATCGTCGTTGGATGTATGATAGAATGAATAGCAGTACAGGTTATCTTAATAGTGATTTTCAACAAGGTGTGAGTAGATTTTTGGATTATGCTTTTTCAAGAACCTACTTATTAAATGATGGGAAGGCGAGGTGTCCTTGCAGGAAGTGTTGTAATAGCAAATTTTTAACGTCAGACGAGATTATGAACCATCTTTATAATAAAGGTTTTCTTGACCAGTACTATGTATGGGTAGCACACGGTGAATTTACTAGAAACTTTGTGGCGCCAAATGCAAATGAAGGGGGGTCATCCAGTCATACTACGACTGATCAATTTAGGGAAATGATTGATGGTGTTTTTGGTGGGCGTTTCGAAAATGTAAACTACAATGAGTCGGTAAATGAATTGCCAAACAAAGAGGCACAATCATTTTTTAAGTTGCTAAAAGAAGCAGAGGCGCCAATGCATGAAGGATCCAATGTGACAGTGTTGCAATGGGTAGCCGAGTTCATGACAACTAAAATAGAACACAACTTCTCAGCGGCAGGTTGTGACGAGTTCATACAACAACTTCATAATTTGTTGAGTCCCGAAGATAGTGGTAAACTT
Organism: Linaria vulgaris; assembly: GCA_948329865.1. Classification (NCBI taxonomy): domain Eukaryota; kingdom Viridiplantae; phylum Streptophyta; class Magnoliopsida; order Lamiales; family Plantaginaceae; genus Linaria; species Linaria vulgaris. The sequence continues at coordinate 17,584,571 of OX415252.1, forward strand.
CCTAATAGTGTTAAGAACATGAAGAGGCCACTGGGGACATTAGGACTTGAGCGTAAGACTTTTGATGTTTGTGTCAACAATTGTTTTCTCTATTACGGTGTTCATGAAAGTAGTATTGTGACATCATGTCCTGAGTGCTTAGAAGAAAGATATAAAGGGAAACGGAATACCGCTAAGAGGAACAAACTCATCCCCCGTAAGAAATTATGGTACTTCCCATTGGCTCCTAGATTGAAACTATTGTACATGGCCCGCAACACTGCCGAACACATGACATGGCATTTGAAATGTAAGGGAGACGGTGATACGATGATTCATCCTGCCTCTGGTGAGGCGTGGAAAAAATTCGATGACACATATCCCAATTATGCTGCAGAGGCTCGAAACGTGAGACTTGGCCTCTGTACTGATGGTTTTACACCGTGGGGGAACTCTTCTGCTCCTTACTCTTGTTGGCCGGTTTTTGTGACACCCTACAACCTCCCGCCAGATCTTTGCATGAGGCAAGAGTTTATTTTTCTTAGTTTGCTGATTTCGGGCCCACAAAGTCCAGGGAAAAATATTGATGTGATGCTACGACCGTTAATTGATGAACTTCGTTGGCTATGGGAATGTGGGGTTCAAACTTATGACAGCTTCAATAAGGAGAATTTTATCATGCGAGCTCATGTGATGTGGACGATTAGTGATTTTCCAAGATACAGCATGCTATCTCAGTGGAGCACGCATGGAAAGTTATCTTGTCCATATTGTATGGAGAATACAAAAGCTTTTCGATTGCGACACGGTCGCAAATTCTCTTTCTTCGATTGTCATCGGCGATTTTTTCCTATAGATGATCCATTGAGATGGAATACCACAGATTTCAAAAAAGATTTAACTGAGCAAGATGCACCATTGCATCGAAGATTGGGTCATGAAATGAAAGACCACGTTAAATACCTCCCACAAATTAGATTTGGTAAAAGTGGAGAGTATGTTGAGGGCTTTGGTGTGAAACACAATTGGTGTCGACGTAGTATATTTTGGGAACTTCCGTATTGGGAGTCAAATATGATCCGTCACAATCTAGACGTCATGGGAACTGAGTCATTGGATTACTGCGGTGGGAAAGCCAAAAAAGGGTAAGCTTCCTGGGTTGGGATCATATGGCGATCCAGAATTGCTAGGGGTCAAGTGCCGTAAAATAAAAAAGTACATATACAGGGGTGAATCGAGTGGGACGAGTGAGGCTAAGGACAAAGAGTACAATGAGCAGATTGCAGTGTTGACGGATAAGTTTGAAGCCTCGATTGCTGCACAACAGGCTAAGTACAGAGAGCGTGATGCGTTAATTGAGATGCTTCGTTCGCAGATTGACTTGCGTATGTCTTCAAACAACCAATCCCCTCAAAACTCGACATTTCAGCAACACTTTACTCAACATACATTTGTTCCCACTCAGCATGTGCAACATAGCAATGCGTCACAACCTAGTCAAATGCACGATGACGTGTATCGTGTGCCTCCCCCAAATTTATCTCATGGTGATCAGGTGGGTATATCTCCACCAGATGGCGTACAAGCTCCACCATCTGCTCCACCAGATGGCGTACAAGATATGAATTTGGGTGAATTTGATTATCAGCAGCAGTAGATAAGTTTACTTATATTTTGTAGTAACTGTCAAACTTGGAACATTGTTATGTTGTCTTGGCTCGTTTCGGTGTGGTTGTTTTTGTCGATGCTCAGTAGCAATCCTTGGATTGTGAAACAGGATTTTAGGATTATAGTAATTCTTGGAATGGATGATGTCTGTTTTGGTTTGGGAGACCATTAGGTGCTCTTATTTTGAGAAGAACATGCATTTTATTTTGTTTAAATGTTATGGTGTTTGTGTTATGAGATCGGTTCGTTCTTGGATGATATATAATTCAGGTGATCATGTGTTCTTATTTTAGGCAAATTGTTGCCGGTGTGAATTTTGGGATTGTTAGAATTACGTTTCTCGAGTTGTTGGAATTCTGTTAATTTCTTGTTTTAAAACTCATATGCATTGTCCAATGGTTAATGTATTTACAGAATATATATGATAAATTGATGTGCAGCGTTCCTAGCAGTTGCTTTACTCTACAACTTTCCACAAATTTTTGTAATCTACATGACAAAGCTTTACAATTCTTTGTTATTTTTCAATTCTCTGTTACTTTTAAGGTAGCTTTACAATTCTTTGTTATTTTTTATTTTTCAATTCTCTGAAGGTAGTTATTTTATTCTATGAATCGTTATTATTTTATGCTAAAAATATGTCATCGTTTTCTCTGAAAGCGGTGGAGCACTATCCTTAGCTATTGAAAGTGTTGCGTCGCTTTCACTATATCAAATTGCTTGGTCAAACTATAAATCATATTTTGATACTAAACTCACGCTTTCCATCACTTAGGTAACGATTTGCCGCTTCCAAACAAGGCAATTATGGAAAGCACCAAATCACTTGCATTACTTTGGTTTCTGCTGCCTGTTATTGTTGTAGTGCGTGGACAAGATAATTCATGTTGTATGTCTATAATCTTATTGCTTTCCAATGGCTTATATCTTAACAGCTAGCTTGTCCACATAGATAGTGCACTACAAGGATGATCTAGTATATAGTAAGAAGCAACAAGCGAAAAAAATCTGTTATGATGTCAAAAGTATATTTTCAGTTCTGTAGTATAAGAGAAATATTTGGAGTGAATAATTCTTCCATTAATCACAACTGGTACTTATAGTAACTTACAATGGTAATAACGTACATAACTAAATACTAAAATACAAGCTACTAAAATACAACATAATACTAATACAGTCTCTAATACGTCCCCTCAAAATTGACGTTCCATCAGCAATGAAGATTTTGGAACGAAGAAGCTCAAATCGAGAACGAGCAAGGAGCTTAGTGAGGACATCGGCCAATTGATCATGAGTATTAACATAAGAGACAGTGAGTAGGCCTTTAGCAACAAGATCACGAACAAAGTGGAGATCGATGGAGATGTGTTTCATTCGTGAGTGCTGCACCGGATGAAGAGAAAGACGCAAGGCTCCCGTGTTATCACACCGTACCGTAGGGACGGAGCGAAGCGTGAGACTGATTTCCATAAAGAGATGTTGAAGCCATCGAACTTCAGCAGTAGTAGAAGCAAGGGCACGATATTCAACCTCAGTCGAGGAACGAGACACCGCCTTTTGCTTCCGAGAAGACCAAGAGATTGGGTTAGAACCCAACATAATAAGGTAGGCAAAGGCAGACGTGCCATGCAACGCATCAACCCCCCCCAATCAGAGTTAGAGTATGCAGTAAGAAATAGGGACGAGTCCCGCCGAAGAGTGATGTCGTGGGTTATGGTGCCCTTCAAGTAACGAAGAACACGTTTGAGGGAGACCCAGTGAGTGGAATCCGGGGACGAGGCTATGTCGGGCCGAGTGAGTGTAAGGTACTACAAGCCACCAATGATTTGACGATAGGTCGTTGCATCAACGGGTTTAACTGAGGACGTAGCAGACTGATTCCGAGCAATATGAGTGGCTAGAGGTTTGGCACCCTTCATCTTATGACGAGCCGAAAGGTCAAGAATATACTTATGCTGAGAAAGGAATAAACCATCATGAGTACGACATACCTCAACGCCCAAGAAATAGCTAAGAACCCCCAAATCCTTAACTGCAAACTAGTGCTCAAACCATGAACAAGCAAGGAAATCGTGGACTTGCAAGATCCAGTGATCACAATATCATCAACATACACCAAGACAAAGACACAAACCGTGTCACGCATGAGGATAAAAAGAGAGGTATCCGACTTCGACTGGATGAACCTAAACTTGAGAAGAGCAGCACTGAGAGCAAGATATCAAGCACGAGGGGCTTGTTTAAGGCCATAAAGTGACTTATGAAGAAGACACACATGGTCCGGATGGGACTTGTCGACAAACCCAGGTGGCTGACTCATATAGACTGTCTCAGAAAGCGTGCCATGTAAGAATGCATTGCTAACATCAAGCTGTCGCAGAGGCCAAGAGTGCATCACGGCAACAGAAAACACGGTCTGAATGGTCATAGGTTTGACCACGAGACTAGAGGTCTCCTTGAAGTCAACACCCGGTCGTTGATGAAAACTTTTTGCAACAAGACGAGCCTTGTAGCGGTCAATAGAACCATCGGGATGTCGCTTAATGCGAAGGACCCACTTAGACCCAATAACAGAACGATGGTGAGGCAGAGAGACTAAGGACCACATGCCATGAGAAGATAGAGCCGTGAGTTCTTCGGCCATGGCAGCACGCCACAGAGGATCAGTGAGAGCTTGTTTCACCGTGGTGGGTTCAAAGGACTCAAGAACTGGATGTTTGGTGGCGGCGTACATCTTCGGACGGAAAATATTATTTTGGGACCTCGTAACCATCAGATGTGTGAGTGGCGGCCAGTTCCGGGGCTGCGGCCTCATCATGGGCCACGGACGATGGCCCAACGAATGAGGGCAAAGAAATCCTAGCCGCGGATAGAGGAGATCGGGCCGCGGGCGTTGGGGCCTGAGCCGAAAGGGGCCAAGCCTGGGCCAGGGGTGACCGCGGTGGGCTGACGACTTAAGGTGAAGGGCTAGCAGTCAGATACATGGGTCGTCGACTAGGTGCGGTAGGGTTGTCTCGTGAGGGCAGAGCCTTATTAGGCCCATAGGCGGCCGCCAGTGTGACTGCAGGAACCCTAGGCGGCCCAACAAGGATAGGGCTAGGGTTCACGTGCTGGGGCGGCGGTAATGGGTCCAATGTTGGTCGGGTCGACCCAGGAAAACAATCCTCCACAAATCAAACATGTCACGAGAGATAAAGTCGACCCGGTTCAACATCAAGGCATTTGTAGGCGGACTGCGACGTGGAATAGCCCACAAAGATACACTGCCGAGAAGAAGGAGTAAGCTTTCCCGGAAAGTAAGGAGGAAGATTAGGAAAGCATAGGCACCCAAACGTGCGAAGACCCAAATAGTTCGGAACAAGACCAAACAAAGCCACAAAAGGCGAACGAGAACCCAAGACCACTCTAGGAAGACAGTTGTAGAGATAGAAAGCCGTGCAGAATGCATAGTCCCAGAAAGTCGATGGGAGAGAGGCACGACTGAGAAGTGTGTGCCCCATCTTTACAATGAAACGATGACGATGCTCACTTGTGTCGTTTTGTTGGGGCGTGTGTGGGCGGTAGTAAACCACGAGATGCCGTGTGATAGAAGGTAGGACTTCATAGCCACGAATTCACCACCATTGTCAGAATAGAAGCTCTTAGTAGATCGACCAAATTGCTTCTCCACTAGACCTTTATACTGAATAAATGTGCGTAGTACATCAGATTTAACCACTAGAGGAAAAAGCCAACAAAACTTTGTAAAATGGTCCACTAATAACAAGTAAAAACGACAACCAGTTTTTGACACAAGGAGAGGGACCCGAAACATCGCCATAAACAAAGTGCAACACAGCGTTCGACACAAGTGACGTATCGCGAAAAACTAGATTTTAACTTTTATTGGACAAACATGAAGAACAAAAACTAGAGTCCGATGCAGCGGACAACATAATAGGTAAGCTAAACTTTCTACTAAGAAATGAGCCAACTATCTCGAGAGGATGACCGAGCCTATCGTGCCAACAGCGAACACTCGTACGTTCTCCAACCATTCCTGAGATGGATTCACGTCCAAGAGAAGGCAAAGACACACGGTACATGCCATCCACACACGCCCCACAAAATAGTTTACTCCCCGTACGACAATCCTTGACAACAAAGTGAGAAGAGAAAAACTCAATAGATACATCATTAGCCTTAGTGAAACGATGCACATATAAAAGGTTCCTCCGAGAAGACGGAACACACAAAATATTGTCAAGAGTGAACGAACGATCATGAAGAGTAACTTTAGAGGAACCCGTGTGAGTGATAGGCAAACCTGTACCACCAGCAGTGGAAACCTCATCAGGACCATCATACTCAGAGTGAAGAGCAAGATTGTTGAGATCAGAGGTGAGGTGGTGAGACGCACCAGAATCAGCAAGCCACTCAATGCGCGGTGGATCAAAAGAAGGAGGAGACGCAACAAAATTGGCGTTAGGCATGGGGAAACGGCGACACATTCGCGCTCCATGGCCGGTGATGCCACACAATTGACACACTATAGGGCTTCGGGTGTGTGGCGGCTGATACGGGCCCAGAGTCGGAGATTGGGCCGAAGGTGCGTAACCCTGAAGCGGACGAGCACGACCGCGATTCGACTGACCGTTCGAATTCTGATTGCGCCCCCTATTCCGAGGATTAGACCGTGGTTGGTAGGACTGAGTGACGATAGGATTTGCTGTGACAACAACAGATTTGTGTTCAGCATCAATGCGACGAAGGTACGATTCTTGACCTACAAGAAGATCATGTAATTCAGCAAACTGAATGGGGTGCTCACGAGCACGGATCGGACCAGCAACGTCGCGGTAGAGAGAGCCGAGAACCCGAGACCATTAAGGATATACAGAGTAAACGCGACCATCAATGGCAACAAGTTCATCGAATTTGGACTTGATGGACTGAAGGAACTCAGAGACTGAACGATCACCCAACTTCATGTTGTTCAGTTCATCCTTCAATTGCATAACACGGGAGCGAGAATGACTTGTGTAGACACGTTCCAATACGTCCCAAACCCGTGCAGATGATTCAGCGGAAGCAACTAACGTGGAGATTTCCACAGAGAAGAGCCAACCAGGGTCGTGACAAGCAAGGAGTCTTAACGAGTCCACAAGGAGTGCGGCGCACGTGACTCCGGGGTCTCACCCAACGGTGGACAAGGGTGAGAACGATCCACAAATCCAAACATCCTATAACCGTAGAGAAGATGACGGATTTGACAACGCCATGAAGGGTAGTTGGTGCCAGTAAAATGGATGGGAATTTGGTTGTAATTGATAGGGATCAACGCAACACCACCAAAAGAGGGCCCGTGAAAGGGTGGAATGGGTGGCGGCGAGGGGTCGGCCATGGCGGCGAGGCCGGAGGTAGCGTCGCGGCGCCCTCAACGGCGGAGCGGGTAGGTGAGCCCGATTGAGACCTTAGGTCAGGATCGAAGAGAATTTCGTGAGAGAATTATGTCTCTTGATACCATATAAGAGAAATATTTGGAGTGAATAATTCTTCCATTAATCACAACTAGTACTTATAGTAACTTACAAGGGTAATAATGTACATAACTAAATACTAAAATACAAGCTACTAAAATACAACATAATAATAATACAGTCATCTAATATGTAGGAGGTATTTTGATTAAAAAAAGAGGGTAAAAAGAAGCACCGGGCGAGCAATTTTTTAGTCGCGAAGTCAACCTGAGACACCGTCGAGTGTATATTCGCTAGCTTAGCCACCTCAGGAAAGACCAGCAGCTTTATTTTCTCTTGCTAGTCCACCTCCTCACTCCTCCACCCGTGACCTAACGAAGTTGTTCTCTAAATTGCAGGACTACGATAACATTCTTCTTACAACATCTAAGTGTAATGGGATTACGCAATGAAATAAAATACTTCTTAAATATGTCGTTGACCATTCAAGAATATGATTAATCGTTTCTTGGTTTGATGTTCACAAGTGGCGACTGTAACAATCAAATTTAAAAGTAAGATGATTACATAAACATAAAGGATGACTTGCACGAAGCACCTAGGGGAGGCGTTATAGTATTACACAAATTATCTCTGGTATTTAATCTTTGTTACAGACTGCACAAGTCGTGAACGTAATCACTTCCAACATCTCTGTGTAGTACTAGTTATAATGAATTGATTCATAACCAAGAGGTAAACTGGACAAGTCCTTAGAAGGTTCAATTTGTTATTACTTCAAGTATATCATCATATGGTTAATAGGACATTATCGCTTTGGTGGGTGTTTGGATCTTCTTCTAACTTTGCAAGGCGGATTTAGTTGATGATTTAGGTAGTTTCTCATACATTTTGATCAACGTAACCTTGGCCATACACCCCAATTTCACTATCACACTATTATAGCCGTAAAGACATGTCCTTTGCAGTTCGATCAGAAAGAAAAGAAAAGCGCTTCACAGTGGAGGAAATATATCAGAAAGAATTCGGTCATTATACCCAACCTATTGTACACTCATCGTTTATGTACAAACTACGAGATATATAGTTCATAACCAAAAGCTACATATTAAATATAGAACTTATACTATATATAAGGCAAAGGTGAAATAAAGGAACTAAATCAGGGACTCTATTGACTACCTTCTCTGCAAAATTACATTTGTCTGCACAATTAGAGGGATCTGATATCTCAACAGCTCTCTCAAATGAATAGGTGGTTCACAAATCATGAGTTTGCCTTTTAAAAGTTGGAACAAGGAGGATCTGATATACTTGTTTGATGCAAATGAAGCCCATGAGCATCCCTATAAGCTTCAATCCTCAAAAGTTAGCCTGAGTCCGCCCAGAGCTTTCAAAGAAAACTAGCTTAAGTTGATCGAGATCTTGATGTACTGGGATAGACTATGTACTGAGTCCACCAACGGAAGATGACATAGTTGCAGCGTAGAATCAAGCTTAAGCCAATTAAGTTTCAGGATACCATGAAAGACATAAGAAATGTTTTGTTCGATGTACCGAACCAACTGTAACACTTATCATTTATATACAAGCTACAAGATATACAATTACTTGACTAAAAGCTATACACTAGAAAAACCTAAGCTTGAGGAGTTGCATCAAAAATTGTTTACTTGTTTCATACTCCCTGAAAATAGTCTGGCCTGCACAGTAAGAGGAATCTGACATCTTAAACCACAAACGCTGCTTAAAACTTCCATTTCGAAGAATTAACCGCCAAAAAAGGTTCTCAAAAGCAGCCGCTATACCTGTTCAAACTCAGGGAATTTTGACTTTGTAGTCTCTTATAGTAACCACGTTTCAAAATTAGTCCTTTATAGTATCTCGGGCCGTTTTTGGTCCTCTAAAGTAGCGACCATTTCATTTTTGATCCTCTATAGTGTTCTGTTTGATCCTTTTTGCTGTGAAATTACGAAGTTACCCTTATTTTTTGGTATTTGACTTGCACATGATTTCTAATTTCGATTTTTTTCTTTAATTTTGGTACAAATCTTTGAGTTATTATACTTACACCCCCACAATTTTATAATAACTGTTTTTTTTTATAGTTATGTAATAATCATATTTAACATATTAAAAAGATAAGCCTAAACATTTATTATTGTGTCATTCTTTTTAGTTATACAAAATGTGTACATTAGCAACTTAATAATTTTCTATAATTTGTTTTTTCTTTATATAATTTTTATCTAAGTTTTTTAAAAACCCTATAATTAATATTAAACAAACAAATTTGAAATTATAAATATTAATATTTTTCTCAATTCAAAATATCATTCATGTTTATCTATGTAAATTGTGAAATTTTATTCGCAAGTTTGATTTAATTAAGCGTAATTCCTAAATAAATCACATTTATTTTAGTTTTTAAAGGAAAAAGAGAGTTGTTCAAACGATCATCAGCTTAACCTAGCATTTTGGGGGGAAAAATAACAACTTGAAAAATTACACTTTATTTAAAATTACAAGTATATAATAATAAAATTTACTATGTGTTTAAATTGTGAAGTATATTTGCCATTCTTTTTTAGTTTCTAGGTTATATTAATGTTAACTTTTTAACTTTAAAATTAATAAAAATGTTCTAGGATACAACTGTTAATACAAATAATAAGTAATAAAACTATAAAATTTCACAGTTGAACAAAATATATTGTTTTAATTATTTCAAGATTTTCCTTTTATTAAATTTTTGGAGGTAAAATTATTCTCATTATTAATATTATTATTAGTGTGTTGTTAATGTGCAAATTTTGTACAACTAAAAAAAAATTGAAACAATAATGAATTTTTAGGGCTTATGTTTTAAGATATTAAATATTATTATTACAAAATTATGAAAAAATGGCTATTATATTATGGGGGTGTAAATATAATAACTGAAAAAATTTAATTGTAAATTGATGGAGAAAAATTGAATTGAAGGTCATGTGCACATCACATGCTAAAATTAAGGGCAAAATAGTAATTTTACTGCAAAATAACCAAAAACGAAACAAGGTACTATAAATGACCAATTTTGAAAGTTGGTTACTATAAATGATCAACTTTGCGAAATTCCCTCAAACTCATCCTCATTAAATTAGAGTTACAAAAATGTCTGGATTCTTTATTTAGAATGGTGCATTTGGGTGTTTTGGAAAAGCATTTACTTTTAACGCTGAGAACTACTACGGTATGAAAACTCACAAACATTTTCAAACCATACCTTTTATATTATATTCAAGAATAACGACAACGAACTAAAACAAATGAATATAGCGCTCGTAACTTTACAAAAGTAACAATGAAAAGTTGCACATCGACATAAGCTTTGAAGAGCAGTTCCTTGCCTCTACTAATATACCTCGGAAGTACTATAGACATAAAAATCAAAAATCTTTTTCTTGCTCATTTGGTTTTGCTTCAAGAGTCAGACGTACGCAACTGTTACAGTTCTAATATGCAGAAATTGCAAGTATACTAACTTTAAAATGCTCATCAGCAGACGCTCATTCAAACAAGCTCTTCCCACCCATCAAAAAGTTTCCCTAAAGATCTACATAAATTTAGTAACGATAACCAAACACAACTGCCCTTGTATATCTGAGATTCTGCCATATCTTGAAAATTACGTCGTAATACCTTTTTGACAATACCCTGGATATTACCAACCCATGTTACATTATATTTAACTCAATATAACTTGGAAGGAAAAGAGAGATAGCAGAAGGAACAATAACACATGTTCTGCCAACAAAGATTAATTACTTTAAATGCAAAAATTCATACTTCCACAAAATGCCAAAACAGCCTTCATTAGCTGAATCGAAGTATCGAACTCGAACTATCCTTGCCTTTTTACAACTCAAAAGTCAAAACCCAAAACATAGTACCCACATGCAGGAAACCTCAATAAACAATTACTTTTCTCCACCATGCTTCGCTTTCGAGTGAGACTCCAGAGCTTTATCAGAGCCAAACACCCTGTCAAATTCCAAGCTCATTTGGTCAAACAACATGAAATCAGACAAACTACACATAATGGCAATAAATTTGTACCTGTTGCAGCTCTTGCAAGTATGTGCTCCTCCTGATTTGGGTGTCTGCTGATTTGGCTTGTTTGCAGGAGTTTTCCCAGCCTGCTTTGCAGGGTGGGGTGTATCTACATGACCACTAGCTTTCTTGCCATCTGGATGAACAAAAGATAGCTGTGAGAGAGAGAGAGAGAGAGAGAGAGAGAGAGAGACCATGACAGAATCTTGAACAAAAAAGATATCACTCAAAGCCAAAAAGAAGGTACCTGTTTTTTGTGGAGTTACTTTCGCTTTCTTGTCAGACACCGGTGTCTTGCTTGCAGATTCAGCAGCTCGTTTCTTGGTTGGTTCGACCTATGGATAACAATTCATGCTTTACAGCAACAATATAAAGTAATACAAGAATATTGTGATAAGAGTAAAAAGTGTTGCTTACCACCTTCTTTGGTGTTTCTTCATCACTCTCATCAGAATTGCCCTCATCCTATAATAGTTCAAAAATAACCAACTTATCAGCTAAACTGCAAGGCCTCACGTATATTCACTGATATCCAGAAAATCTTGTAATGGTGAGCATCTCCGAGAAATGAAAAAAACAAAAAGAGAAGAACTAGCCATAAAAATTCAAAATTTATGGTGCCTTGGCAAATCTTCATCACTGCCCAAAGCATGACATAGGGATCCCTATATCTATGTATCCTGGCTATCACACTGTAAACAAGTGGTTTTCCCAAAAGCCTTTCATCAATATATCTAATGTGTAAAATGAAAAACAGAAAGCCTCTTTCCCTTGCTTTTTCTTCCACATCACACAGTAGAATCATATGCATTAATTAAAGAAAATAGTTCTCAAAGATCATGGTTTCAATTCTCGCAAAGGAAACCAGACTAGATGGTTCCACAAAGTGAGAAGCACATAGGATAAGTCTTCAGTGGCAGAGCAGCCTCAAATCATAGTACTGACACACCAAGCATATTACTAAACCAAGCTGACAACAAATGCCAAATTCTGATACTATCATGCACCTAAAAAGGTACTAAATGCACCTCAGAGTCATCTTCATCGTCGTCATCCTCAGACATGTCGTCATCACTGCTTTCATCATCCTCTTCAGATTTCTCATCTTTGCTAGGCTCCACTATCTTCACCTTCTGCTTACCAGAAGTGGACGCCTTGTTTGATGCATTAGCTTTCTCAGCTTCCACAGGTTTCTCTTGCTTAGCCTCTAACTCAGGTGCCCCTGCTAGAATAAAAGCCACACAAAAATCTCATACGAGTCATATCAATTGGAGAAAAGCATCATAACTTTCCAAAGAAACTACTCGGGTACCATTATTTGCAAGTGTAAGTGGAACATCTTCCTCAGACTCAGATTCATCTGAAAAAGAAAAAAAAAACATATAATGTTAGTCTTTTGACATGTATGCATACGCAAAGGGCTTATCAACAACAACCAAAAATAAAGCTCACCAGATTCTCCCTCAGGCACGTCCGTGGTCAACAAAAGATCGCAAGAGTTAAGGACCAATCTTTCAGAAACTTATAAACCGCACATAACTCAAAATTACCAATATCTAACAAACAGTAAAACGCACGAAAAGGATATTCTTCTTCTCCTTCAAAAGGGTTAGCAGCTTTGTAACCATGGAAATAAACACTCCCACCCTTCCAACTATGAGTCAGCTCGAAATCCTTATCGAACACCAAGTCGAATTGTTGCTGGGGTATCTTATCAGGGAACAATGTACCAAGAACAAGTTTTTTCCCATCAATTTGTACAAATAAACAGACAGACTCATTTGCCTTGTCCTTTTTCACTTCGCCAACACAAGCCTGAGTAAATAACAACGCAAAATAAATACACAAAACCAACATGGAGAAAAATGGGGGAACGGACAAATTAATTATTATTGTACCTGCGAAAGATGCAGAATCATTCCATCACCAGGCGTAACCTTAAGTGGCTCTCCGCTTTTCACCTCCACACCTGCAAAATGACAACTGGTTAGCGTGTAATAACATAAATCATAAGAGTATACATACATACATACATACCCCAAAATTCCATTGTTTGAAGAAGGATGAAGCGCGAATTAGTGAGTTCTTTTCTTAGGGTTTTGGAGGAGAAAGGCACTGTTGTGTTGTTGTTGGACGGAAAGGGAACATTCTGGAATTTGGAGCCCTTTTGGCTCGTTGGGTTTGGGCTCGGGCCATGTTTTCGAAAGAGTAAATATTGCAAAAGTCATCCCTGTGTTATCTCTAATTTGCAAACTAACCCGTGTGTTATTTTTATTTATGTTCAGACTGCAATCAAAATTGTTTTTAGCTTTGACTTCATGTGAAATGTCTACAAGAAGACAAAAAGCGTTGTGAAGACAAAAACAAAATAAATGGACATTTTTTACTTGTATCTCATCTTCGTCGTCGTAGAGGAGAAGAATCCCAACTATACATGCATTAAAATCAATGGCGCCAAAAATAATACTCTGGAACCTAGACAACCCACTTCAATGTTTTGAAAGAAACTTAGATTAGAGAAAAAATTACTGTGCTGGAGGTGGCAGAGGGTGGTTGGACTGTGGGTCGACAAATGAGGAAGAGAATAGGCTACACTGTGATTGAGACTTGGGTGTTTATGTTACATAGAGAGCTTGAGAAATGGGTAACCTAGCAAAGTTCGAGGGAAGTAAAATAAGGGGAATCAAGTTAGTATCCATTATTAGGCTTTAACTACTGGCACTCTAGGTCTTTCACTTACAGTTAGATATAATTGGATTCTTATTGTAGACTCCTAGAGTTTTAAACAAATCTATGAACAAAAATATGAACCTTAAACGTAAGACACTAAGTCCCCACAACCCAAACCATCTAATATATCGTAACCGCTACACAACTCGTCATGGTACTAGTGTCACAACGAGTCCTTGCATGAAACACCTTATTTCTGCCTCCTGCTTTAAAAGAACATATGACGAAAACACAAATGCAAAGCAATGAGTACCCGATCGCGAGTAATCAAGGGCGGAGCTAGGATTATTTTGGACCTCGGGCTGCAATTAACTTAAATAAAGTATATATATATATATATATATTAAAATGTATCCAATATAATGAAAAATATATCGTTTGGTACAAAGTAATAAAAATACGTGTTAAATAGCACTAGTAAACGCATTATGAGAAATATACATGCTTCTCCTTTAATTAAAATATATTATCTATAGAACTAAAAGAAGAAAACTATAATAGACATATAAAGGAGATTTAATTATCTTACTATAAAGCCCCAACAAAAATAATAAATTTGATGTAAACGCACAAGGCCATCATCTACAAGAAAATAAAATTAAATAATAAATTTTATTATACTCCTAATATAATTGTGTACAACATGTTAAATATCTCAAGATTTGATGTTGAAGGTGTGAGAGAAAGATATTGGAGAGTATTATTTTGTTGTATCTTTCCTTAGATAGAGTTATTATGTTGTATCTTTCCTTAGCTTAGAAGATATGATTCTATCCCTTCCGTAAATATATTTTGTATGTGTAGTATAAATACTTGTGATCAGCAATAGAAGAATTTATTCACTCCCATATATTTTATAACTCTTATATGGTATCAGAGGCCAAAATTCTCTTACGAGATTCTTGATCCTATAATGACGAACCCTACCTCTTTCGAGCAGCCCACCCCGTCCGACTCTTCTCTTGGTGGCGGCGGTACCATGGATGGATCATCATCCAGCTCGTTGCTTCGTCCCGCTCGGCTTGCGGCAAGACCATCTATTGATGGTCTCTCGTTGATTACGATCTACGCTCATCAACAGCTTCCCTTACAACTTGATGGGAATAACTATGCCTCGTGGCGTTCCCAAGTTCGTCATCTCCTTTTTGGGTACGGTCTTTTTGGCTACTTGGATGGCTCGACGCCTTGCCCTCCCCTTGGGTCCACACCGGACAGCATTGCGGCGCATACGTTTTGGATGCGTCAAGATTCTCTTATCATCTCGGCCTTGTTTGGTTCGGTCCATGTGTCTCTCGCCAAACTCTTCTCCAATGCTAGAACATCGGTCGAGACGTGGGAAACACTTCAACGAACCTACGCAAATCGCTCTTGCTCGAGGGTAATGCAACTTAAGGACGACCTCAACTCTCTTTGCCTCGGTTCCAAGTCCGTCACTGAATTTCTCCAATTGGTGAAGGCGAAAACGGATGAACTTGCCATTATCGACGGCCCCCTCAAAGACGATGACATAACCTTATACGTTTTTAGTGGCCTTGGAGCCACATACAGAGACATTGTTGGCCCGATCCGTGCTCGTGAACATCCCATCCAATTTCCCGAGCTTCACGACCTTCTTGTTGGTCACGAGACATACATGCGTCGTCTTGAATCCGATGCATCGAACCTTGTGGCCATGGCTAATATGGCTGCCTCCCAGCCGCGATCGAACTATCGTGGGTCCTCTCGTGGTCGCAATGGCTCGGGTCAGAGACAACAGCAGTACCATCCAAACCGTGGATCCTCGCAAGCCCTGCGCGGCCCTACGGCCTCGCAACCTCGCTCTTCAGGTTCGCACCGCCCTAATATCACATGTCAGATGTGCGGGATTTATGGCCATGGAGCACGTACGTGTAGAAAGTTTCCGCCGAGTGCACATCTTGTTACCTCAACATCCGGTTTGGCCACCCCTAACACGCACTGGCTCGTCGACTATGGGGCGTCTCATTCCTTGACGTTGGATCTCCAAAATCTTACCATTCATTCTGAATATGAAGGTCCGGATGAGGTCTCCACGGCTGATGGCTCAGGTTTGGCTATTACTCACTCCGGTTGCTCTCGTATTGTTTATCCTGATCGCACATTTATTCTCGACAATATTCTATGTGTGCCTCATTCACGGCGAAACTTACTCTCTGTTCATCAGTTCACTAAGGCGGATAATATTTTTATTGAGTTTCACCCGTATCACTTTATTGTTAAGGATCACAGATAAGGGGCTAAACTAATTCAAGGTGCTTGCGTGGATGGCGTGTATCATCTTCGGTCGTCACGGGCTTTAGGTTTGGCTCCTACCGTGCTTGTTGGGGAGCGTGTTGCTAAGGAGTGTTGGCATGATCGGTTTGGCCACCCGTCCTTAAAAATTAGTACTTTTATTTTGAGAAAACATAATTTGCCTTGTTTACCTTCGAGTACTTTGGACTGTGCGCCTTGTCGGCCTTGTTTTTTGAATAAAAGTCAACAATTGGTTTTTCATGCTTCGTCGCTTCACTCACAGCATGCTTTACAATATATTTATGGTGATGTTTGGGGTCCTTCCCCCGTGATTTCTGTGAATGGATACCGATATTATCTTGTGCTTGTTGATCACTTTACAAAGTACTGTTGGATTTTTATGCTAATTGCCAAATCCGAGGTTTATTCAGTTTTTGTTCAATTCAAAAAGCTTGTGGAAAAACAATTTGGTGGTACAATTAAAAAATTTTATTCGGATAATGGCGAGGAATTTACTGCACTTCGTGGTTTTTTTAATTCTAATGGAATTAGTTGGCTTACTACTGCCCCGCATACGCCTCAACAAAATGGTTCTAGTGAAAGACGTCATCGTATTATTGTCACTATGGGTCGCACTTTACTTACTCATGCACGTCTTCCACCAGAATATTGGGACTATGCTTTCAAACGGCCACTTATTTGTACAATCGCTTACCTCCCCGGGTTCTTGCCCACAAGACTCCATTTGAGGCTCTTTTTGGTCGTACTCCAAACTATCTTCGCCTCTGGGTATTCGGTTGTCTATGCTTTCCTTACTTAAGGCCATATTTTTCCGGCAAGTTGACGCCTCCTTCTCGTGAATGCATTTTTCTCGGGTATTATATCTCTCAGACTGCCTATAAGTGCGTGGATATTGCTACGGGTCGGTTATTCATTTCACGCCATGTCCGATTTATGGAATCTGTCTTTTCGGGTATTCGGGTTTGTAATGCGTCCGTTCCTCTCCCTCAAACCGTGTGCACCGCTCCACTTCCTTTACCGCTGCCCACTCTGGGCCCTATTGCATTAGGCCCCTCACGGCTCGTCTTATAGCAGTCCTCGATCCAGTCGGATCCCGAGCCCATTGCATCACCTCCCGCGGCTCTTGCCCCGGATCCTCCGTTGCCTGTTGCGCATCCACCGTCTGCTGCTCCCCCTTCGGCCCCTGCTCCGGATCGTACTCACCATATGGTCACAAGATCACGCAATAACATATACAAACCCAAGGTTATCAATCTTGCAACCAAGCATCTTGTTCTTGGCCCTATTGAACCGACTTGTGCGTCCAAGGCTATGAGTGATCCGCATTGGCGCGCAGCTATGGCAGAGGAAATCACGGCCCTCACTAAACATGGAACTTGGACCTTGGTCGCTCCTCCGTCTAATCGTCAGATTATTGGTTCTAAATGGGTTTTTCGCATCAAACGACATCCTGATGGCTCTATTGACAAATACAAGGCTCGTCTTGTGATAAAAGGATTCCATCAACGTCCCGACGTTGACTATCAAGAAACCTTCAGTCATGTCGTTAAACCGGTAACCATTCGAACTATTCTTTCATTATCTGTTATGAATAATTGGATTTTGCGACAATTGGATGTTAGTAATGCCTTTCTTCACGGTGATCTCACTGAAACTGTGTACATGACTCAACCTTCGGGGTTTGTTGATAAGGCTCATCCGCACCATGTCTGCCATCTTCACAAGTCGATCTATGATCTGAAACAGGCTCCTCGGGCGTGGTACTCGGCTCTCAGTGCTGCACTACTTTCGTT
Source organism: Linaria vulgaris (assembly GCA_948329865.1). Taxonomy (NCBI): domain Eukaryota; kingdom Viridiplantae; phylum Streptophyta; class Magnoliopsida; order Lamiales; family Plantaginaceae; genus Linaria; species Linaria vulgaris. The sequence continues at coordinate 17,602,569 of OX415252.1, forward strand.
CGGTTTCCACCAGACTAAGTTGGATTCCTCACTCTTTGTCCTTACTCGAGGCTCCTTGCGACTCTTTGTTTTAGTATATGTTGATGACATAATTGTCACAGGGACTTGTGATTCTGAGATATCCTCATTGGTTGATCGTCTTTCGTCGAAGTTTGCTGTCAAAGATATGGGATCTCTCTCTTATTTTCTTGGTGTTGAAGTGGTGCGTTGCTGTGAGGGACTCTTTCTGTCTCAACAGAAATATATACATGACCTACTGTCTCGACATGCCATGGATGGCACCAAGCCCCTTGCCACCCCAATGGCTACGCACTCATCCACCTCCACGGCCACTTCACTGGTCAACGCCATTGAATTCTGTCAAATTATTGGTGGTCTTCAGTATCTTGCTCTTACGCGTCCCGATATCGCCTTCGCAGTCAATCACTGGCCCAACGCATGGCTGCCCCAAGTGAGGTGGATTGGACTGCACTTAAGCGTGTCCTTCGGTATCTTAAAGGCACGCTCACTCATGGTGTTCTTCTTCGTCGGCAATTCTCCTTGTCCTTGATGGCCTTCTCGGACTCGGATTGGGTTGGTGACTCCTTGACGGGGACCTCGACCTCGGCCTTCATTATTTTTCCTAGGTCCAATCCTATCTCTTGGTCATCTCGCAAACAAAAGGTCGTTGCTCGCTCCTCCACGGAGGCTGAATACCGTGTCCTCGCCTCAGTTTCGGCTGAAGTTCGCTGGCTTCAACACTTATTTGGTGAACTTGGTGTTTCGCTCCCTTCGACTCCTCTTATCCGCTGCGACAATATGGGAGCTCTACGCCTTTCGCTTCATCGAGTTCAGCACTCACGAATGAAGCATATTAGTGTTGATCTTCACTTTGTTAGAGATCTCATCTCTAAAGGGCTTATCCGAGTCTCGTATGTTAACACTCTTGACCAGCTAGCTGACCTTCTTACTAAACCACTTGCTCGCTCCCGTTTCTCCCTTCTTCGCTCCAAAATCTCCGTGGCTGATGGCACGTCAACTTTGCGGGGGCGTATTGGATAGTATTATTTTGTTGTATCTTCCTTAGATAGAGTTATTCTGTTGTATCTTTCCTTAGCTTAGAAGATATGATTCTATCCCTTCCGTAAATATATTTTGTATGTGTAGTATAAATACTTGTGATCAGCAATAGAAGAATTTATTCACTCCCATATATTTTATAACTCTTATATGGTATCAGAGGCCAAAATTCTCTAACGAGATTCTTGATCCTATAATGACGAACCCTACCTCTTCCGAGCAGCCCACCCCGTCCGACTCTTCTCTTGGTGGCGGCGGTACTATGGATGGATCATCATCCAGCTCGTTGCTTCGTCCCGCTCGGCTTGCGGCAGGACCATCCATTGATGGTCTCTCGTTGATTCCTATCAACGCTCATCAACAGCTTCCCTTACAACTTGATGGGAATAACTATGCCTCGTGGCGTTCCCAAGTTCGTCATCTTCTTTTTGGGTACGGTCTTTTTGGCTACTTGGATGGCTCGACGCCTTGCCCTCCCCTTGGGTCCACACCGGACAGCATTGCGGCGTATACGTTTTTGGATACTTAATCTGATGGAAGGGACTAGCGGATGCATATGCGAGTTAGGAGATCAAGAATGAGTTATGACTGTTTCATGAGATTTAAGTGTTTCGCAGTTCACAGCCATCAGGGATGTCGCCTATTCGGTGGGGGAGGATTTCACGGGCGACCACACTTTCTCATGATCCCGTGAGCAGGAATCTGCATTATCTGGCCAACAATCCGCGCCAGGCATGCAAGCAGACCAAATGACTCGTGTACGCATGCACAAGGACCACACACTTTGGTTGACCGATCCAATAACCAGATTTCTAGGGTCGCTCCAAAACAATTTCAATACTTATGCTCTATCGGGTAAATAGGTCAACTCTAGATTCTTTCTTATATATAATAATGTTAGACTTCTCAAGAACGTGGCTAGGTTTGGCCAACTCATTTTTGTAAGAAAAATATAGAACATTTCTTTAGCATTTAAGGCCGTTAGATTAGATAGATATGGGCTATTCATTGAGCCGAGATCCTTGTTTATATATTACTGGCCTTCACTTTTTTAAATATCAAGAAAAAAGCTCACTTGCATATATTTCAACAATATTTTTATCGCTTCTTTCACTAAACTTCTCTCTCTGAGATCCCATAAGTAATATATATATATATATATATATATATATATATATATATATTTGTAAATATCTATTACAGTTGGGTCAAAAATGACTCCGGGCTAGAGCCCACCCTAACCCTCATGGTGGCTCCACCCCTGCTGGTAAATGACAAGCACTGACTGCTTCATATCAATCCTGATGCTTGTGTGCCTTGGAAAACCTACATGATTTCCAGAAAATAACATAAATAAAAATTAGTGAAAAATCTAAAAACGAAGAAAGAAGAAGAACTTACCCTTGCTGCCTCCCATAGAAATCTATCACATTCTCTCAATGTGTTCAGACTGGAGTCACGGTTCCACGGATGTCAATTATCCCTCCACCATGTTGCGGTTCTACGGATGTCGATTACCCCTCCACCATGCTGCCATTTCTACTTCAGTTTCCTGAAAAGCAAAAAAGAATATTAAATATCATATTTAACCTAACAACACTTAAGGTAAAAAAAAAAAAATCTCCCAATATTTACCTGCCCAAAATAGTTCAGAAGCATCATAAACTTTGATTATGTGAGTTGATCATAGGTCGGGAGATTGATTCGAAGAGGTTCTCGAAATTCTGGCACCGGCATGGAGGGTACAAGGCGGCCAAACGTGGGCACCGGTGGAGGATTATGTGGCTTGACCATAAGCTTCTGCCGCTTCGGGCTAGAACATGAAGCATTTTCTAGTGTACGGCATTTCCTGGATTAGTTGGGATTATACACAACATTATTAAATTTATGTTATTATTATTATTATACTATAACTATGGTAATAATATTAAAATAGTATTACATTGTCGGCGACGGATATTCTCTTGGATTGGCGGGGGTGGTTTTTGTCCTTGATTCTCTCGTTGATTTTGGATTTTCTCCTTCGTCGATAACCTAAATGATGAGAAAGCAACAGTTGGGGCCAGATATGGGCCCAACGACCGCGTACATAAAGGCCCATAGAGTGCTGAATACGAGTACTGTTAATTATTATCATATATGTAGTAATAATATATATGGTACTTAATAATAATAATAATATTACACACTAGATAAGTTTAGTGAGTAGTTGGCCATATATTAGTGAGTAAGAGAAGTTATTAACACTTTGTGGGAGTTTTCCTTTTATATTTATATAGAAGAACAGTGTGTAATAGTTAGGAATGAATGCAAATCTTAATTAAAAATTCTGTTCTTTCTCTATTATCTTAGGAGATTCGCGGTTAGACATGTAATATTAAATTTATGATACTGAATTTATTTGAAGACTACGCCTTAAAAGCGAACTACTTAATTCAGCCACGACCTACCACCATCGAAGAATAATGAACTATGTTTGGCTTGATTTCATAAACGAAATACATAGGCAGCTTGGCTTAGTCCCAAGTTCAATTCTAAATAAACAAACTCTCAATCTACATCTGTCGATTGATGTCCGATTGACACATACGTCCAACCTATTAACTATTTCCTCTTTACTAAATTACACGACCTATAACTATTATCTAAAATACATATTATTTGACATATACCTTCTTTAGGCATCAAAACCTACGCCAAGTCATCCCCGGTTTAGTTCACATGCATAGTTTTTTAATCCATATTCTCTAAACTCAAAGTAATTCAAAACCAATAAGGAGCTTAGTTTAGTTTGACGTGCAATGCTTAGTCAATTGACGAAGTTATCCCGCATCAAAAATCTAAAAGACAACCCAACACAATCACATTGTGCAACAAAGTTATACTAAACCTAGCTTATGCGCCGAGACTAGATTAGTATCAAGATACCATAAAGTGAATTGCAACGCAATAATCGGATGCAACCGCGTGGACTGCATTCGATTTTTGCATTGCATAAATTGCAAAGGAAATTCAGATGCAGCCCACGTGGCAGCATCCGATTATTGCATTGCAATTGTTAAAGGCTGCAATAATGGAAAGGAAAAAATAGGGAAATGACAAAGCTTTGTAATAATTAATTATTATTGTACCTGCGAAAGATGGAGAACCATTCCATCACCAGGCATAACCTTAAGCAGCTCTCCGCTTTTCACCTCCACACCTACAAAATGAAAACCGGTTAGAGTGTTATAAAATAAATAACTAACATCATTAAAGATACATACATAAATATATAGATACATACCCCAAAATTCCATTGTATGAAGAAGTATAAAATGCGAATCAGTGAGAGTGAAGGAGAGAGTATTTTTCTTAGGGTTTTGGAGGAGAAAGGCAATGTTGTGTTGTTGGACGGAAAGGGAACATTCTGGAATTCGGAGCCCTTTTGGCTCGTTGGTTTTGGGCTCAGGCCATGTTTTTGAAAGAGTAAAATTGCAAAAGTCATCCTTGTGTTATCTCTAATTTGTAAAATTCCCTTTGTGTTATTTTTATTGGCGAAGCCCCCCTTGTGAATTTATTTATGTTCATATTTATTGTTTTTAGCTTTGACTTAATGCGTAGTGTCCACTTTGTCTTTCTATAAAAGTTTTTAGTAATATTGTAATTTGTTTAGAGGTATTTAGAGCTTAAGTATTTTCTAATTACATAGATTTAAATCGGTATATGATTTTCTTTTATGAAAACCCACATATTTATATTTTTTGTTGCTTCAAGATGATGGACGACAGAAGAAGATGAAATGCCTTGTTAAGACAGAAGTGAAATAAACAGACAATTTTTACTTGTATCTCATCTTTTTCTTCGTCGAGGAGAAGAATCCCGACTATACAACGCCAAAAACAATACTCTGGAACCTTGACAACCCACTTCAATGTTTTGAAAGAAACTTATCTCTAGAGGAAGAATTACTGTGATATAGGTGGCAAATGGGGGTTGGACTGTGGTCGACAGATGAGGAAGGGAATAGGCTATACCGTGACTGAGACTCAAGTGTTTATGTTACACAGGGAGCTTGAGAAATGGGTAACCTAGCAAAGTTCGAGTGAAGCAAAATAAAGGGAATCATATTAGTATACATTTTTAGGCTTCAGCTACTGGAACTCTTGGTCTTTCACTTGCAGTTTAGATAAAATTAGATTCTCATTGTAGACTCCTAGAGTTTAACAACAAATCTACAAACAAAAATACGAACCTTAAACGTAAAACACTAAGTCCCCACATCCCAAACCATCTAATATACTGTAACCATTACACAACTCGTCATGCCACTAGTGTCACAACGTGTCCTCGCATGAAACACCTTATTTTTGCCTCCTGCTTTAAAAGAACAAATGGCGCCGACAACACAAATGCAAAGCAATGAGTACCCGATCGCGAGTAATCCTTTACATGCAAATATAGGGTGGCCACTTATCCACTTGTTTTGGGGGATATACAATAACTTTTTGGCACTTCGAGCAATCGAATATCCATCATGATGGCACTTGTACCTTGAAAATAATGCTCGATCCCAGTTACATCTAATATAAAGTATCTTACAAAATCATAAGTTTAAGATAAAAACTGTACCATAATATAGATTGAACTCATGACATATCTTATATTGAAAATAAATAAAAAAGTTATTAAATAAAAAAAGTTATAATGATACAGTGAGGAGGAAACCTAACTTTTTGTCGACGACACAAGTGTTACGAGAAAATTCATGCGATTGCTCACATTTTTTGTGTTGACGACCTAACTTTTCTTTTGTAGGGTAAACATCGGTGATGCCAAAGCTACGATTATGTACCTTGATAAGTCTAAGGAGCAAGTCAGTAAAATTATTTTTAAGAATAAATCACTTGTGCATTTTAGGAAGAAAAAATAAAAACTCACCCCTGGACCAAGATCGATGTTCTTAATGTTCTTGGAGTTCACGAATGACATCACCAACAACGTCATCTTGGTATACCATTCTGAAAACCTGAAAGAACGAAGGAGGTATTCTTATGATTCTTGCCTGACTTAGCCCAAAAACTGGGTACACTCCCTTGGTTAACATCTTTGCACAGAAGCCCCAACCTCTTAATATCTTCAAAAACACCATCTCCAATGCTTGAAATACCCAAAGAAAGATCTACTTCAACCATCTAAACCAAAATATGCTTTCTTGTGTGTTTGAACTCGAAAAAGATCTTGAACAAGTTACGAATCTTTCATGGGCCTTCAAGGAGGAACAAGTTATCTGACCTAGTGGCCACCCAACAAAGCCCTCTTTCAAATAGATACATCACGTGCTATCTTCTGGTCCTAAACCATCCACCTCCCCATCTCATATATGACTAAAGAAAATGCTACCCTTATTAGGAATGAAATGGGAGTTTTCTTAGATTATGAAGAATGCGATTTTGTTGGGCTTTATAAAGGAGTTTTCAAGATTAAGGTGGAAATCTCCATCGCCAAACCACTCCCTGACATAGTTAAATTCACCACGAAGGAAGATGAAACTTTCACTGTTGAGATTCGATTCGACAGAATCGGAGACTACTGTTATGCTTGTGGTCATTTGGGTCACAAAATAAATAAGTGCAAGGAAACGGTTGGCTGCACAGCCACTACTCTCCGGCGAGCAGGCCCCTAGTGACGATCCAACAACGAATTCATCCAAAACCTTTTTTTGCTATTGGTCTGCTAAGTCCAAACCCTAATCCAAGCTCAATCTAAAAAAGCCCACCTAACACACCAACTAAAAACTTTCAAGCCTTTCTCACCCCACTCCCACATAATAACAGTCAACCCCTTTTTACTTTACCCATAATACTCACTGACCCCAATATCACACCACCGCTACCAAACACAAAACCCACTACTGCAAATCCTCTCCCTGTCACTCAACTAAACACAAATCCCACCGATGTACACACTCTTCCAGGTACTCTTCCCATACACTCACCAGATTCCCAACACTCCATTAACACCTTTTCATCCAATACTAAAACAAGTCCAAAAAACAAGCGTTACAGATCCTTAAACCTCACAGCTGAAAATCCCACCAAAAAACTCAGAGCCCCCTTACTAGAAGAAATTGGCATGTTGTCCCTCCTTTCATCCCACTCCGAACACCGACATAGAATTACTTTAGAAAGAAATCAATTGTTGAGACCCCTCGATTTTTGAGGGGTCTTATGTTTAATTCTATGAGGATTATTGCTTGGAATTGCTAAGGTCTTGGTAAGCCCATGGCAATCCAGGCATTGCGGTTGTTGTTGCGCAACAATCGCCCATATATCCTGTTTATTTCTAAAATTAAAACTGCTCATCTCCCTCCCCTCTTCTCTGCTCTCTATGCTTTTGATGTCACCCCTAATTTTCTTGTTAATCCCACTGGAATAGTCGGTGGTATCTGTCTTTCTTGGAAGAACAATCTCAACATAACCATCACATACCAAAAATTCCTTTCTCATCAGCTGCCAAATCACATCCCCTCACCACCCAAATTGGCACCTAACTGGAATCTACTGTTCCCCCTAACTACACTGCTTAACAAAAGTTTTGGTCTCTTTTGAAAAGTATTTATGATTCTATGAGTGAATCTTGGGCTATTATATGAGATTTTAATGATATTTGTAATCAAAGTGAACAAATTGGGGGTAGGGCCTTTGCCTCTTCCTCCGATCATACGCTTCATAATGATCTCTTATCTCTCTCACTCTTTGACATTGGTTTATCAGGAGATGATTATACCTGGAATAATGGACGTGATGGTGTACACAATATTTGGGAGAGGTTTGACAGATATGTTGCTAATGCAGAGTGGTGTACTCAATTCCAGCAAGCTCACCTCACTGCGATTGCCTCTGACCATCGTCCAATCATTCTGGAAACTCTCAATTGCGGATTCAAGGGCTCTAAGCCATTCAAGTTCGAAAAAATGTGGCTTTCTGATTCTACTTTGTCTAATGTTGTCTTAAGTTCATGGAATATATATGTGACTGGTCTACCTATGTTTAAACTTCACTCTAAATGAAAGAATGTTAAAGTAGCTCTTAAGAATTGGAATAAATTTCATTATGGTAATATCCACAATATTATACACTCCATTTCCAAAGAGATTGTTGAAATTCAAAGAGGGGCACAAACTGCTAATAACATTTCCAAAAATAAGTCCATTCAAAATGATCTTGATTTATCGCTTATAAGGCTAAATTGTTTTTGGCACCAACTTTCCTCTGATAAATGGTTGCAAGAGGGGATGGTAACACAAAATATTTTCATCTTAAAGCTACGCTCTACAAGCACCACAATCAGATCAATTGCATCACATTCTAATGGTGAAAATATTTATAATTGGGAAAGTATTGGTCATTCCTTCTGTGAGTACTATAAAACCCTTTTTAAAAGTGACCAAAATTATGAACAAAAACCTTTCCCTCATAATCTGTAAAATATGTTCCCTTCAATTATAAATGAGGATGAAAATTTGTTACTTTGTGCTATTCCCACACCAAATGATATAAAAATTGCTCTCTTTTCAGGGCACATGTCCAGATGGACTGCCATCTATCTTTTTTAAAAGTTTCTAGAGTATTAAAAAGTTTTCTGTCATAGCTGCTGTCCAATTTTTTTTTCCAAAACTGGTATTATGCTCCAATCTCTTAACCATACGCTTATTACCTTGATTCCCAGAAAGATAATGCCATTTTAGTTGGGATTTCAGGCCTATATGTTTATGTAACATCACTTGTAAAATCTTTTCAAAGATTATCTCAAATAGGCTGAAATCTTTTCTTGACCGAATCATACCCATACTCAAATTGCCTTTGTCAAAGGGAGGAACATCAATGAAAATACTATTCTTTTCCATGAAATCTTGCACTTTATTCATAACTATAAAGGAAAAAATGGTATTTCTCTTTCAAATTTGATATTTGTAAGGCTTTTGATAAAGTGGAATGGGATTTCCTATGTTGCATTCTCTCTAATTTAGGTTTTTGCAAAAAAAAATAAAAAATTGTCAACCTTATCTATCAATGCATTCTTTCTCTATGATCATCAATGGTGCTATATTTGGCTTTTTCACTCCTACGAGAGGAATTAGGCAAGGAGATCCCCTCTCCCCCTTTGATGTATCGGAAACTTATAGGAAGGATTGGAACAACACACGATATACAAAGGCTCGTTGATTCCGTAGAATACCGAGAAATTGACGAAAAACTGAGAAAACTCTCTAGTTTAGCTTTTTTATTCAATCAACAACTGACTACAATGACTCAAAGACGACTAACTTATAAAGTGAAAACCCTGACTAAGCAAAATGTCAAAATTACAAAAGACTCTTAAAATAACTAAATAAAACATAAAAATCCTGCTGGAAATAATAAACTACTAATTTGACCCTTTAAACCTTTGAATTTTCCTAAAATGACGTGGGCGTAAAGACTTTTGTCTTTACATTCTGCTGAGGAGGTTGTTTCCACTTGGAAAAATGGTATCTTTTGTAAAAAACGGGCTATGTTGACATTCTGATCAAACATTGACTTCCTTGAACATCGAGTTTTGTTATTTTCGATCAAGAGATACCCATATTTATGATCTGCATCATTCTCCCCTGGTTGAAAAAGATTCATCCTCGAATCTGAATCATGTGTAGTACATGTAAATTTATCACCACAACACAAAATAAAATCTGAAGCTTCAGGAAAAGTAAAACCCTGAAGATGAACATCTTCAATTGTGACAACAACTATATGTTTCTTCTCCTCGTCGACCATTGTCATGCCTAAACCATTTTTTTCCTTTTCAACCCCCTCCATCATATCAACTTTTGCATCAACCTCATACTTTTCCAACATATTCGTCTCTTTCATTGGATTCTCTACCGTGATCTTCTCGTCCACACCCTCCATGAAAGCTTTTAATCTAAAAATCTCGAACTCATCCCACAATATCATCACCATCGCTATCATAAACAACATCATATAAAGATTCACAATCCTCTTCATAATCACCATGTAAATTTAGAATATCACCTTGAAACCTTGATTTCCAATGTTTTTCCTCTAGATCATCTTGTCTCCGGCGAATAGGCGGATTCAATGGCTATTCTAGTGGTACAAACGGATTCTCTATGAAATCCACAAACAATGGAGCTCCAGGTGTCGGTGCGGGTTTAGGTTGTCGAGCAACCATAATCGCTATTTATTGCGTCAACAAGTGAATTTGTTGACGTAACTTTGTGTATTCATCACATCTATCTTCTTCTGCCGGAATATCATGGACTTCAGGGTTTCTCCTTGCCGCCATGGTGAAGGAACGAACCTAGCTCTGATACCAACTGATGTAGCGGAAGCTTATAAGAAGGATTAGAACAACACACGATAATCAAAGGCTTGTTGATTACGCAGAATACCGAGAAATTGACGAAAAGTTGAGAAAACTCTCAAGTTTAGTTTTTTTTATTCAACCAACAACTGACTACAATGACTCAAAGACGACTAACTTATAAAGTGAAAACTCTAACTAAGAAAAATGCCAAAGTTACAAAAGACTCTTAAAATAACTAAATAAAACATAAAAATCCCAGTGGAAATAATAAACTGCAATTTTGACCCTTTAAACCTTCGAATTTGCCTAAAATCATGTGGGCGTAAAGACTTTAGTCTTTATGTTTTGCCCATGAGGTCGTTTCCACTTGGAAAAGTGGTATATTTTGTTAAAAATTGGCTCTGTTGACTTTCTGGTCAAACATTGAGTTCTTTGAACCTCGGGTTTGTTATTTTCGATCAAGAGATACCCGTATTTATGATCTGCATCACCCTCCCTCTTTGGTATTTACATGGAAGATCTTTCTAGACTTATTGCTAAACAAGAATCCCTAGGGAATTCAAAGTTGCTATAACACCCCCGACCCCCCATCTTCCACTTGCTTTTTGAAGATGACTTAGTGATTTTTTGTCAAACTATTGCTTCAAATGCTAACGCCATTAAGAACTTTCTTGATAATTTTTGTGCTTGTCTAGTCAATCCATGAACTCTTCCAAATCTTCTATTCATTTTAGCAAGAATTGCACTGACCATGACAAAAATTTATTTCTTAATATTTTTGAAGTTAATGAATGCAATCAAAGTTTAACTCATTTGCGTCTTCTGTTTTGTCGGTTAAATCTAGAAGTGAAGCTTTCATCTCTCTTAGTCAAAAACTTTCCAAACACATGTTAAATTGGAATAGCATCAATTCTCTCAAGCGGGTAAAACTATTCTTATCCAAACGGTTGGTCAAACAACTCATGTTTACACTATGTGAAATTTCCTCATTTCTAGAAATCTTTGTTCAAACCTTGACTCTATTTTTAGAAAATTTTGGTGGGGTGAAACTGACATTAAGGAAGTTCTCCCTCTTATTGGTTGGGTTGATATATGTATGCCTAAATCTAAGGGTGGACTGGGCTTTCGAAGCACTCATGATTTTAACCGTGCCTTAATTGCAAAACATGCTTGGAAAATGGCCTCAAATCACAATGCCCATCGGGTTAAAGTTCTATTGGCTCGGTATCTTCGAACCGAATTTTTTTTGAAGCCACTAATAAACCTAACAAAACTTATTGGGTTTGGCAAGATATTTTACATACCAAGTGTTAACAGGTTTGTTATTTTAACCTAATTAACGAGTTTATAAGGGTTGGAACTCCTTGTCCGGAAGTTCAGAAGCGTGCTTATGACGAAAACATCCCTCTTTTTATTCATTGAGAATTGTATGTCTTGCTTGTGTTGAGTTGAATCGAATCTGAATTGAATTGACAGTGGTGATACCCCTTATATAGAGGTATTTGGGGACATGTGTCACTATGCATAAATTTAGTAAAGTACATGTGTCGCAATGTGCGTGAGTGGATAAGTTATACTTTATCTCGGGGTCCTTTATCTACTAGGACATGACTAGGATGAACTTCTATCCTTTCCGATAGCTTCCAGGAGGCTCTGATAAGGAGATTCTTGGATTCTTTATCCGATAGGCTAGGGCTCTCGGGAGAGCTTCATAGGTGAGGCTGAGTGCTCGTCCGATATCTTTTTGATCTCGATAGGGGTCCATTTTTGTATTTTAGTCTTCGTAGTATGTACTCCGATGGTCCGTGGCCCTATGGGTTTCTCATCGTGGGGATGTTCTCGTATTCGGGACTCGAGGTCCTTATATTTGCAGTGGTCCCTCTTGGCGTCTCGCGGACTTATCGTGATTTATTCTTTTTTCGATGCCGCGTGGGTATCTTATTTTTAGTCATCGTGACTCTTCGCGGGTGTCGCTTTTTACCACTTTGGGTTTGCGGCACTCGGTGAGCCCTCCTGATACTACGTGGCATCGGGAGTTAGGTGACGTTAGTACCATCCTTAGGCTAGTCCTTGTTTTTTAGTGTTAACGCTTTGGTCAATCCCTATATTATTTTTTAGGGTTAACACCGGGGATCTTATTTCTAAAGGTTTTTGTCTCCCAACTCATTCTATTTCTAATAGTATCATTTGTGATCAACCTTGGGTGCCTAACATTAAAGATTTCATTCCTAAACCTACTATCCTCTCTAACCCTAACCGCCACTCAAACTTTTTGGTCAAAAGTCTAATCTGTCAAGACACTAACAAATGGGATATAGACAATTTTTTTTCTATTTTTGATCTCATCTCTGCTACTGAAATTTTGAAAATTCAAATTTGCCCTGCGAGTGTTGAAATCAGAATATAACGCCTCTCTAGACACCCTCTAAGTGAGGGATCTTCTCCACGAAGAGTGCCTCCTTGTTAATACTTCTCACCGTCATGCCTCAACCAACAATAATGATTCCAACCTCTATAAAAAAATTTGGAATTCTCGCATCAATGTCAGATACAAGCTCCTTTTGTGGAAGATTATGTGCAATATCCTTCCTACTCGATCACAACTAAATATGATCTTCAAAATCCAAGACAAGAATTGTCTATTTTGCAATCAAAAAGAAGAAACGGTTGATCACATATTCCTCCACTGCCATTTTGTTACACAAGCATGGCTGCTATCCGCTTGGCATCTAAATCTACTTGCTTTTCAAAGTTGGAATATTAAGGACCGGATCTCACTCATTTTATACAACACGTGGAGTTTTTTTAGCTCTTTTCTTCTTTGTGAAGAATTTTTAATTTCATTTGCTTGTACTTGTGATTTGATCTCGTTGATAGGAAAGGAAATGAGCATTGATCGTTCAAAAGAGAGAGAAAATACGAGGCACTACAACTTCTTCCAATGAGTGGAGTAGACCTCCAGAGGGCTGGACCAAATTAAATTCTGATGCCACTTATAAAGATGGAGAGGCAACATCGGCTTTCCTCATCCGGGACCACAAAGGATGCATCATCTTTGCCTCCGCCGCTTTTAATTTGTGTATGGATCCACTCACTGCTGAAGAACTCGCTCTTCTAAAATCAAGTAAATTCTACCAACATTACAAGAGGGATTTTGGAATCTAACTGCTTAGAACTCATCCGGTGCATTCATGATGCACGTGAAGAAATACCGTGGAATCTCCATCCGACCGTGATTGCTATTCGAAAGATCTGGCATACACGTCCCCTTTGGAAATTCATTTTTGTGAATCAAAATTGTAATCAAGCTGCCCATAATCTAGCTCATTGGGCCTCTTCAAATGTTTAACATTCAAACTTTTTGATTCAAAACCTTCCATCAACTTGTCTTTGTGATGGAGGTTCTTTTGTAACAAGTTACATTGACTCATTTTGGTAGTATTATATTTTTTTATTTTTTAAAAAGCTTCGTATTTGGTGGCAATGAGAATCAATATAGTAATATAATGGTTCTTAGGAGTAGGACTATATTTGGCAATTAAGAAAGCAACAAGGTCTCATGTTTTCTAGAATGAAATACCATAACAAAGCAATACTTTTCAAATTATCTTGGAGTGTGGTAGCTAAGGAGAATAAAACTAAAGTTATGATTATTCGAATTAAATACATGAATGATACAAACTTTTTAAACATGGTCCATCCTAGAGAAAGATTACTCGAGGGGCTTACTTAAAGCATTAATGGACTCGTGTGTGGACTTTTGGAAAGACCTACGATTTCCAATAATTAGTTTTGTACACATGGCACTACATGTGGCAAAATAAAGCTATTTCGATAAATAATTTTGAGCTATGATGCACAGATACAGTCAAAAGTTGCTCATATCCGTGTCAGATACGTATTGGATAGGATACGCCTCAAATTTACATATTTGCCACGTGACTTATCATAATTAAAAATTAAATAAAAAATCTACAGACGCGTATCAAAGACATTACGAGAGCGCATCTGACACGTAGCCGTCAAATAATAAGCCGTAGTTAAAAAAATAATCGTAATGTTAATTTAGCTTATTAAATATTATTATATTATAAACTTCCTCAATATTCGTGTTGAATTACTGAATATGATTGATACGTTAGTACTTTGAGTGTTTTATTTGGTATTTTTAACTTATGTAGAGTCGTGGAAAACATATGAGATTGCTTAAAAGTATATTAGTTGGAAGTTGGAACAAACCTCCCAACAAGTGGATCAAAATCAATACAAATGCTACATTTACTCAAGATATGGCTGTTGTAGGAGTCGTGAGTCGTGGGGCGAGATGTGCATGGCTCCATAATATTTTGTGCTAAGAAGCCTACTTGCTTAAACCCGACAATAGTGGAGGCTATCGCTGGTCTAGAAGTCGCACGGATGGCTGGATTACGCAAGTTAAAAGAAGTCATTTCTGAATCTATTGTCAAGTTGCCGTTAGAATGATTCACGACATTACTTTGGATTTGCAATCGAGCGTGACTCCTTTTATTTTGTAAACCAAAACATGTTGGTATGAATGTCCAAAATTGAAACTTAAATTTATTCTTAGGCATGCAACTTTGTAGTTCACATCTCACTATGTAGGCACATGTTCATTTTTTTATTTATCAAATTATTTAGAGTAAATGGCAAATTACCCCCTTGTAACCTATGAAATAGGCGCATTACTCCCTATAATCTTAAAATAAGCGAATTACCTCAATGTAATCTTAAAATTGGTGCACACCGACTCCTTGTCGAATTATCCATGTATTTGCAGTTGTACTACGTCAAATTAGATTATTTGAACATTTGATTTTTGTTTATTTAGTAAGTTAGGAAAATTTTATATCATCTTCTTTGTAACTTAAAGTAAATAAAAAAAAGATTTCTAAGAGGAAAGGATAAAAAGAAACCAATCGCACTCTCAACTTTTGGCAAGAGAGTTACACCTCCTTCCATAAGAGGATATCTTGCACCAATTTAAGATTACAAAGGGGTAATATGTATATTTATTTTTTACAAGAGGTAATGCACCTCTTTTGCACATTACAAGAGGGTGTTGTGCCAAAAACTCAATAATTTATTAAAAACAAACATGGAGTATAAGGAATACTCCATAAATTGTACAACAAAAACAAATAAAAACAAAGCTTCCCACAGAATATAGAAACACAAGGAAGGGAGCAGAACCCAATTAAGAAAAAAAAAATAGAAAGAAAAATCCTTCTAGTAGCTTTTAATTCACCACCAGCTCCTAGCTTGTACTTCTTCAATTAGTCTATCAAATTCCAATTTTTCTATTGATAAATGATGATATTGCGCATTCTCCATGTGGATCAGAT
Organism: Linaria vulgaris; assembly: GCA_948329865.1. NCBI lineage: Eukaryota > Viridiplantae > Streptophyta > Magnoliopsida > Lamiales > Plantaginaceae > Linaria > Linaria vulgaris. The sequence continues at coordinate 17,618,339 of OX415252.1, forward strand.
AGTGAGAAACCATAAAGCATGATTGTAATGGTCTTGTGCGCTTTTTTTGATTTACCAATAACAATATTTCGTGACAGGAGTTTTTGGGTGTTGGACTCGATCTATTGCTAGATAGCCTTTCTTTTATAAAAGAAATAATATAATTATTTTCATTTCGAAAGGAAAAATAAAAGGTTCACGAATTACTTTGCCATCGAAAAATGCTAAAGCATGTCAATCTATGTTTCATGGATACAAATATGAGATATGAGATTAAGGGCACGATATGATAACGATATCGGAAACAAATATTTTTTTCTTCAAAAACCAGGCGAAACCATGCAGCGAAATACATCTACATAAATTTATATGCATATTTGTATTATGCATTATTATAAATAAAAACACATGTATTAAACATCAAAAGAAAGAAAAGTTGAAGTGAAATATGAATATGTTGATGATAATGAAGTGGTGGCGAGACGACAACGAGTGGTGGTGGGTGGCAATACTATGTTGAGCATGGCAAACAACTAAAAGAGAGAAAGAGAGAAAATAAATTCTTTTTTCAGATTTAAATTGATATATTATACGTATTCTGTTAGATGATACGTTGTCTTTTTCATGAGATTTATGTTTCTAAGACACTCAATAGTAAAAGTTCAAAAGTAAAAAAAATCCATGTCCATGGTGCGTAGGATACCCCTTAATCTGCATCCGATACGTTTCACAGTTTTCATTTTTATTTTTAAATAATTGATACACCGATATGCATGTTACGCATATTGAGGCGTATCGTTATTTGATACGCATCTAAAACAACACTTTTTTTTCAAAGCATCCGTACAACATAGCACATAGCTGCTCAACCGCATCTTACAACTATTACAATCACCATCACCAGATACCATGAAAAGAAATACATCATTACAGAACCCGAAGAAGATACTAGTGTGTGTATATTCCATATTCCACTGGGAATATCACATCAAATCAAAGAATGAAAACTATGACAGGATCATATTTTTTAATGAATTGCAACAAAAACAAAAAAACAAAAAACAAAAACAAATGCAAACAACAAACAACAATCGAATAGGGACCCCTATCAATAAAGGTAAGAATCACATTAAATTCAACAAACTAAAATCTCTCTTCCCACTCTTTTTCTTAAATAGAACATGTAATATTTGTTGTTTGATGATTGTATTGTTCTTTATGGGGCAAACAAGAGTTTCACATCAGAAATATAAGGGAGTTGAAGTGGGTTTATATGATCGGAGACATCTCAATTGGTATGAGGCCTTTTGGAGAGTTGGACCCCAAAAACCAAACTATGAGGGCTTGGGCCCAAAGTGAACAATATCATACCAATGTGGAGATTCCAATGCCTAACAACCCCTTGCACTTCGATCGTCCTTGTACTCTGAACATCGGCCCAAGTAGAGAGATGCAAGGTGTTGTACTAGTATATCCGTAGGTCTAAAGCTCACATGGTCGTAAGCGATTGTTGTGCATGTGCTTTTCAAATGAAACGCTTACTTGTCATAAATGCCGTTGTTCTCTGATATCTTCATGTAGAATTTGCTCAAAACCTGCAAACTCATAACTTAGAAAGATTTTGGTTAGCAGGGGAAACTTCTGCAAGTAAACCTCATCACTGAATTTCCACACTATGACACTACAGGAAAATAACAAATCAGTTCAACAAATAAAAAGAAAACTTAGAACGAGATATAAAAAAGCAAGAAATTAGAAATATAATCTCATCATAAACTGAAATATATGTAATGAATAGTTCAGTATCATATATGCAATCAATAAATCACGCTCGTTTCCAAAGTGCATCGAGAAGAGCACTATGGATCCATTTCATTGGGACTATTATCTCTATTCTGCCCATCTTGGTTCTCTAACTCGTAAGAATGGAGGTCTGCCTCTGGCCACAACATCTCATTGCCGGAAATTCCCGGCTGCAGCAAATCTATGTCCCAAATATCCGATAATCCACTGCTAACACCTAATTCTGGCACATCATAACCACTAATATTACCCATCAACTCCATGGAAGAGCTGCACATACCGTCACTTGCTTCAAATCCCATGCTCCAAACATTTTCTGTAGCCATACCACCAGTTGATAGCATCGAAAATTCAGGACTATGCTTCTCAACAGTGCCCAGGTCCTCAGGAAATGAGACAAAAAATTCGGGACTCATTACAACCTTCCCCTTAAGACGGGGATCCATGGTCGTTGGAACTTCTTCAGCTGGCTCTGGTGTATCGAGGAGTTCATGCACCATTGCAAACTGATCTTCAGTATCTTCAACCTGAAATGGCATGCTTTCTGAATCAAAAACTGGGTTTTTCCCTCTATCTTGAAACAGCCAATCAGGTTGTTGTTCATTTGCGCCTGGATCAGGGAGCAGTGGTCCACAGAATGGACTAAAATCTCCAGGCTCCGGTTGATATTCCAGAAGTCCCCCTTCCAGTGACGAAGTGGATGTACCTGGCATGTGGGGTTGATGTTTTATAAACTTTCGTGTTGTCCTAGGTGAAGTGATGCTTCTCCGTTCCCTCGTTTGTCTAAGACGTGCTATAAAACCGGGATTCTGGAACATTTTAGCCAAGAAAGAAACCATTTGCTTCTGTCTTTTCTCGGCTGACTCGAGCTTTTCATTAACAACATTCATATGCTTAGCTGTACCACGTTGCTGATGCTGCAGTTCTGTTACTTCCCTCATCATCAAACTTCTCTCTTTCCTCAAACATTCAATTTCATCTTTTAGTTCAGGTTTTTCTGCAATGTTAGTTGATCCCGAGGAGCTCCCAATCTGCTGCGACTGAGGTGATCTGCGCCTTTGGATGTTTTTGAGTAGATGTTTCTGCCCTCTTATAAATCCTTCATTCGCGAACTCCCACTTGTCTGTATCAATTTTGCGAAATCCCTGTATAATTCAAGCCGAAGTAGATTAAATAATCAGTATCAAACTACTGGTGAATAACAATACCGAAAACTTGAGCATGAAACAATCATTTTCACAAATGAATATAAGAGCAACTAAAATTGAAGTAACTATACACAGAGAAATTCATTCTGAAGGAGTAAGATAAGCTGCATCGACTGCACTATGAATGATAAGATCAGTAACGGTATAAGTTTATGAAAGCATTTTACTAAATACATGAAACTTATAAAATATTCCATCAAGGGCTTAAAACTCTACCTGTGCAAGAATGGGCGTTCTGATTTCACCGGTGGATCAGAGGTGGACTGGATTAGTACCTCAGCAATATTCTAACACCGATAAATAAATTCCGGTGCATCACTGATTTTCAAAAAAATTTATACAAATCCCGATGCACAATCTCAAGGGAAATCCAAACTAAGAGTTATAACAAAGTTACACAAAACCACCTCATCATCTTTCAACAAAATTCTGACTTTACATGACAAAAATTACAGCAAGTGTCCTCCATAATTGATACAATTGCAAAAAGAACATAATAATAAACATGTACAAGATAAGAAAATTACATAAAGAAACCCAAAAATTACATAAAAAAAACTCTCAAAACACCAAAGCAAACATAATAATATCCTAGTGTCAAAATTGAAATGAATGTATACCCACATAAGTATTGAGCTGGCGAACAAAGCTCGAGAAATTGTTGTGCTTGAAATTACGAGGCAAGATGGACCTCGCGAATTCAACGGGATCCCACACCACAAAGCTGTGACCTTTAGCACCCCAACCAATTATATCATCCAATAAAGGATCATCCACCAAGTCAAAGGTCTTGGACAGAAATGGAGGCACTGGAGTTCCATACAATGACTCAATAGGCTGAGGCACACCGAATAAATCCTCACCGCCCACCGCGGAACTACTACCCAAGAGTGAAGAAGGGCTTAACGACGGCCCCGTATTAGGCGGCGAAGGGAAAGGGGGGTTTCGATTCTCATCGGAGTCCATTACAAGTGAATAAAAATGGTGTCTTTGGTACAATTTGGGGGTGAAAAACTGAGATTTGTTGAAATTCGAGGTGGGTTTTTTTTTTTTTTTTTTGTGGAGGTAGTTGAACATGGTCGATGAAATTAAGGTGGGCTGAAGTTGGGTATTTATAGGTATTGGGCGCCGCCTGAAAGAGAAAAAATATCAAGAAACAATAAGGCGGTGGAGAATTGGCGATGATGGATCCTTGCATTTTCCGTTGCTTACCGGTACTACAAACAGTTAACTCTTTTTTTTTTTTTTTTTTTTTCTGGTACATAGTTTTTGGAAATGGACAAGTAAGCATTTTAGTGCAAACACACGCTCTTTATAATTTAATATTAATATATCTATTTGTGATGGTGGAGGTGAAGAGTGGAGACACGTGGGGTCCAGCTGGTATGAGATATTTTTTCTCCTGTTGGGATTTTGACTAATAATTTTGAGGAGACAGCACCTGAGATTTTATGGTTATATTCAGACCAATAAAATGAGCTTGTTGGATTTTGTAGCTTTAATTTTTTCTAGAAATAGCGGGGCCCGTGTCGGCTGGCGCTTAGCATTAGCAGACTTCTTAATTAAGTAATATTGAAAACTACTGTTATTTGCTATTTTAGAAACTGTCTTAAAACAATGATGAGGTGGCTAACGGGTTTGGCTTATGTCATAAAATTTGTTTAAGAAAGGAGATCGATTCTTCTACAAGTACTATTATGAGAATGATGTAATAATTCAATACATTCAAATCGAGCTCTAACTTGAAGAACAACTTGTCAAAATTAGTTAGTAGCATAAATTAGCATCATATAAGTTAGTTACAAAAAACTGCCCATTTAGCTAGTAGCATCCGAGAGCGGTATGTGAATAAATACAAAAAGGCATACTTCTACAAAAGAATAGAGGAAATGGGCATCAGATATTCATCCTCGCTGCTACTTACTAGCCCCCATTGCGACTATATATTGGCTCGATACATCATGTTCGTTCATCTCCCATACATAGTTGTCTGTGTTCATCTCCTTTGGAAGTTCATATACTTGATTCCAAGAGCAAAGACGAGGGCGAAACCGACAACAAAAACTAAATGCATGATGGTAACAACTGGAAGGAAGTCGTGATCATAACCCAAGCCTTGTTTGAGGTAAGCCTTAACTGTCACTACTCCGGCTCCCGGCACAACAACTTCCGATGTTAGATCACCCAATTGCGAGGTAATGAGTCCGTATATTGACCAGGCAACGGGGGATCCCCAGTAGTACCACCTCCACCATATCGGCATTTGCGTTCTTGGGATGAGGAATCCCGAGAACAAGTTCCAGAAGCTGAGGAAGAAGGAAGCGGTTACAGCAGCAAACTGAACGCCTGGAGTCAGCGCCACGAACATCATCCCGTACAGCGTGAAGTATACGAAGCAGGTGCATATGAAGTAATAGAACCAAAAGAACTTGACAATGTCCCATTGGAACCCAATCATGGAGTACAGTATCAGCGTGTACGCTGCTGTTTGAGCTGAAACATATATGATCTCTACCGCCACCTGCGCGAACGCGTAGGGCAGTGCCGAGTACATTCCAGCTGCCTTCTCGCGATAGAACACGGTTCTCTCAGTGGCAACAAGACCTTGAACAGAGGTACCGTTTGTGGCTCCCAGGAAAAGGACAGCGGCGTAGATAGCTCCCAAAAGGTTTGAAAGATCTTGTTGTCTGTGAATGCTCTGTCCTTTCTTCCAATAAATGACACCAAATATGAGACCAACGACAATGGTCGTGAAGAACCGAATGGCGTTGTACTGCGGGTTTCTCCAGTAAGACCAGTACTGCTTCCAGAAACAAGCTCTGCACTGTGCAAGGAATGGCAGAGAGTATTTTGTGGAGAAGTGGAGGTCCTTTGAACCTGGAGCTGGATTACTCAGTTCTGCAATTAGTTCTTGATTCCTCCTGCATATATATGATCAAAATTAAATCAGACTATTCACAACCATATTCTAAGTAAGAGCTTACATTTGATGTATTCAACTTTTACTTACTGATAAAGGGAAGATTTGGCATAAATATCACCAAAATCGACTCCAAGGTTACTCTCGACAGCTGGAGTACTAACATCCAGCATCCATGTTGCTGGATTGTATCCGTCTACGATCTTAGGAACTCCTTTAACAGCCTGTAGCAACGTAACATGTTTAATCTTACAATTTTTTGAAGCAAATTACTCTATTTGACAGGGAACTTTTTTATGCGCTATAATATCATAGTGAGTGATTGTTCTTTGCAAATTAATCTTTATAGATTTTCTAGTAGGTTCCTCAAAAAGAATATCATATCTGGAAGAAAATAAATGATTTTCCTTATGCTTTTATGTTATGTACTCACTTCAAAGTATTCAACCAATTTCTGAGAATTTTTGCCAAGTTCTCCGGCATAAATGACTCGTCCTCCTCTCTTCATCAATAATAACTGCAGAAAAAAAAACCCAATTATTTAGTATCAGGCGTAAATGTGTGTGTGTTTATGGTTTAGATACTACAAGCAAAAAAGGAAACAGGTATTGTGATACATACTTCATCAAAAGCCTCGAATATATCTATGCTGGGCTGGTGAATTGTACACACGACGGTTCTGCCCGTGTCAACTGTGTTTCTTACAGTACGCATGACAATAGCGGCAGCTCTTGCATCGAGACCGGACGTTGGCTCGTCCATGAAAATGATAGAAGGGTTGGCCACCAGCTCCACTGCAATGGTTAGTCTCTTTCTTTGTTCAGTTGAGAGACCATCGACACCAGGGCGTCCAACTAAGGAGTTTCTAATGGGATTAAGCTCAACCAAATCCATTACTTCCTCAACAAACCTCTGCAGTTTAATTAGGATAAAATCGTATTATTGATTGAAGAGCAAGTATAGAGCTGGAAGTACTGAAGTGCGGACATCCATATATACCATTCTTGTTTCTTGATTCACTTCAGATGGAAGACGGAGCCAAGCCGAGTAGAGCACAGATTCATAAACCGTAACATAGGGCGAATGGATATCAGTCTGCTCGCAGTATCCACTCACTCGTGCAAATGTTTCTTGTTTCTTGGGGTAACCTGAAATGTTAATAATTCCCTCAATATATCCTCCCGTCTTTCTTCCGGCCAAAACATCCATTAATGTTGTTTTTCCCGCTCCACTAACCCCGACAAGTGCCGTTAGGACTCCTGGGCGGAATGCGCCACTCACATCACGTAGTAGTTGGAGACGGTCCCCTTCAGCACCTTGAGCTTTCATTTCCTGCATTGTAGTATTTTGAGAATTTTCATTGGTAACCAAAAAAGTTACATGTAAACGCTATATACGTAAATATATACACTTACAGCAGGCATGTCTACGAAGTAGTCCATATGGCTGAAGACAATTGATAGAGGTTCAAAGGGCAGAAGCATTCCTTTTTTAGATGCAGTGTTGACGGGTGAGCCTGAAACAAAGTATTGATCAAACTATTAGGTGGTTTTCATCGGGGTTTTCAACTAAAGATTTCGAGAAAAGCACAAGCTTTTCTTGAAGTAGCTCAGTAAAGTTCCCCATTTGTAAATATAATGATATTATTTACCTTGTCGTGATGTCTCTGATGTATCTTTTCCAGAAGTTTTCTTATTCTTTTTGCTGGTTTTCTCTTCCAAGACTACGTTTTTCGAATCACCAAAAGCTGAAACAGACCATCCAATATTCTCATCATGAACTTTGACAAATAACAAACAAATGAAACTGACGGAACATAATGATCCTAGCTAGCTTACGATTGAGGTAAGCCAACGCCAAACCAAAGAGAATGTTGAAAATAATTGAGAAGGCGAGGAGCGCAAATATGCAAATCCAAAACCAGTATTCTTCTGTGTAGAAGCCCTTTGTCCTGAGAAGAGCTTTTCCAACAGTCGGTTCATTGATTCGAGGATCCGTATTAGGCTGCCGCACAGAGTGTTAAGTTTTTATTTTTAGAGGAAAACAGCCAAATTAATCCACATTGGTTGCTAATCCGATTGAAACTCACCCCACTCCATCGTTCGTCAAGAAATTCATTCATGACGATGGCGTTCTGACCGTAACTCATGGGAGAACAGTAGTATGCCCATTCCATCCATGGTCCCAAGTCATCTGTTTGTCAAGAAAAGGACATCATTGTCTGAATGATCTTTATAAATTTTATTTCATATTTTTCATAAAACTAATCATACACGTACCAACTAAAATTTTGATAGACATGTTAAGTTTAAGGTGTTCACAGCTAAAAAGCAAGATATGAAAGTGGAAAAAGAAAATAAGTGTAGATCTCACCTTTGGCAACAACGAAACCCCCAAGAATGAAAATCACTAGCAGAACGAAGGTTCCTAACGTGTTAGCAACGACCTGAGTTCTTCCAACTGCGGCAAGGAATCTAAATAGACCAAGGGCCATCTGATGTATGCTGAAGAATGTTAAGAACTGCTTGAAGAACCTAGTACATATAGAAAATACCGTAAGAAAAAATTTATGTCTAAATGAAGAGGATTAGAGAAAGTAAGGATATCATCGAGGTGCTTTTTACCTTGCTGGAGCAGGAGCAAACCCGATGGTATAGTAAGTAAGTATGATCCATATCGCAGATTCCGCCAACGAAAAAGGAATTCTCAGGATCCAAATTGGCAGAGCAAAAGCCCACGACGGATAAAATAAGAAATCCCTTTGTTTATAGAAGACTGGAAGCCTGAAGACTGTCATTGCAAGCTCAGCCATCCCATTAAACATCACATTTATAAGACTAAAGAAAAGTGCTCCAAAAAACTTTGTCCCATGAGACAATTGCCCAAAAGGCATCTCTGTCCTGAAAAACATTGTGAAGGCCACAACCGCCATAATCGTTATCTGAGTAGTCTTGAATATGTATATGAAATTGTTGCGTTTCATCAAAAGCCATTCCCTGGAAAAACATGCCCGGAAAATTTCCTTGTTAGACATGCCGTACTTGTCTTTAACCAAAGCAGCAGGGTGAGCTTTGGTTTTATCATAAGGAATGCTGAGTTCTTTGGCAAGTTTTTGGCCGATGTGAAAAGAGTTGAACCCTTCCTTGAACTCTTGAACTGAGATATATTTGTATGGCTCTTGTTTAAACCAGTAATTTCCTTGGTCTTTCTTGGATGTGACTTCTTGAAGAAAATCGGCTACTCCCTTTCTATCAGGGCATTTGAATCCCATGTATTCAAAGAATTCCAAGACGCTTTCTCGTGGACCCTGATACACAATCTCACCATCTGATACTAATATAATGTCGTCAAATAAATCGTATGTCTCTGGGGCTGGTTGCAGCAGAGCAATGACCATGGTAACGTCGAATATGTGCACCATTTGTCTCATGTAATTCACAATCTGAAAAGTGGTCGAACTGTCCAGTCCAGTCGAGATTTCATCCATGAGAAGAACTTTTGCAGGACCAGTCAGCATTTCCCCTGTAATTTCGATAAGAAACACAATGCAGCTTAAAACTATGAAAAAAAAAATTGATAGTTATTTTCAGATGAGTAAATATTCTTCTCCTATCACAAACATACCGGTAGTTACACGTTTCTTTTGTCCGCCTGAAATGCCTCTAACCATATCATTTCCAACCATAGTAGATGAACATATATCCAATCCAAGAATCTGTTCATTAAGATTTCACTCAAAACGTCAATCTCTTATTAAAATCTAGGAAGTAGCCTTTATGACGATGAAGATGTTACTGATAAAAGCTTGTACCTTGAGAACATAGTCTGTAACCAAACTTGTTTTTTGACCAGACAACGATACGCCTTTCATAAAAGCATCAAGCTCGGGATCAGGCTTGATTCCAGCCTCTTTCTCACGCCTAAATAATTCGGCCAACAGTTCATATCTCGACCCCACACCCAAACAACGCCCTGAGAAATCTAGCGTCTCCTTCACCGTCATCTCACCATGATGAAGATCGTACTGACCGATATAAGCACTTGTTCTTTGAGGAATGAATTCATTAAATTCGTGACCGCAGTAAGTAACTTTTCCAGATTTCTGGACAGAATTCCTCCTCGTTATAAGTAGCATATATGGAAAAGGAATAAGAAAAAATAAAAGATGAAAGAAACATACCCTTAGATCATGGTCGAGTTTCGCAGCAAGTGCATGCAAGAACGTTGTTTTCCCTGCACTTGGAGGACCCAAGAGCAAGGCCATCCTAAAAACCAATACCATTCATTAGAAAACATGTAATTATAAAGAAAAACAAAAGGTAACATTGGTTAATAAATGGATTAAAGTACCTTGATGGTTTGATAATGCCACTGATATCTTTAAGTATCTCTATTTTTCTCTTCTTTGAGGGCAGAAGCCGGCACATTCCCAGTACACTCTATCATCCATTAAAAGCAAAACAAACAAAATCAGTAATTTCGTAGCATGCTACAAATTATAAAGTTCATACTGGTAAAAAAAGAAACTTGAACCAATCTCAAATTACCTCTATTGTATTTAAGGTGGAATTAAGTAAAGTAGGAAGTGCTCTGCTTCCGCTATAAACATCTCCATCTACTGATAAATGCTCGAATCTTATTTCGATTTTCGGCCTCTCAATTCCCACCCTGCAAAGAAAATCATTCATAAATTTAATAATTAATAGGAAATAAAAACCATAGTTCATAACAAACCATGAAAGAAAGATATATCCAGACCTGTCCATACGATCCTTAAGCTTTCGTAAGAATTTCTCGTTATCCTCATCGACAAGCTTGCTAATCTTACCAACCAACTCATTCCTCTCGTGGATTTTGAGTTTCTTCAAATCGATTTCTGTGGAGGTTTTAGTCCCATTGTCGAGAACTTGCGTGAGGACGCTCTTCCTCATGCGGTTGTACGTGGGGAGGCGCTCGATGGCGGCCCATCGCAGCTCCTCCTCGTCCTCCTCTCTCCCGCCTCCGGTGCTGAAAACATCCGGGGGAGGTTGCCAAATTTCTTGAAAAGTGCTGCTGGACGACGACAAGCGTCGTCCGCTACTGGCGGATCTCGCCAGATCATCACCGGCCAACGCCGCGGCCATTGCTCGCTTTTAATCTATATGACGACGTTGATAACGGTACCAATGGTGGTGGTGGTGATGAGGTGTGTGTTGAAGGTTATAAGAGAGTATATATTGATTAGGATGGAACATTTATAGGTATTGCCGGTATATGAGGATTTTGCGGTTACAAGAAAAAATTGTGGAGAATGTTTTCTCGGCTTCTAGAAGGATTTTGTTACTAATGCGATTCAATCGCTGCATGGAGGGTCTTAGATTTTCTTCTAGTACAAATATTTATTTGTACGTATAGGTAGCATGCATGGAAGCTTCTATACTATAACTATAACCATATATGACCAATTTGTCCCTTTTCTTTAAATTGTGGTCAATAATCCAAACGAGATGGAATTTCATGCTTTACGGCGAAAACGATATTTTCAACGAAAAATTGACCAAAAAGAAAAAACATATTATACTGGTTGTTCGAAAAAAATAAAAAATTATCCTGGGGTTGTAGTTTCTCTTTAGTCGCAAACACTTAGTAAAAGAAGGTATAAGTTGGAGGTTTAACTACAACTATAGTCTTTTTAGCTATTGTTTGGGAAAAGAGCTATAGTTCTAGGAGTTAATAATCTATTGTCTTATTATTGAAAAGTCGTAAGTTTAGGTTGAAGCATGTCAGACGAAAAACTAAGCTTCATGCACTACAGTATACAGTCACAATGACCCTTAACGATTAGTCAGGTTGCTGTGTGACATTAGTCATAATTTTAAAGCATTCAAGAATTAATATCATTTGGAAAAACCAGACATGATGTTAATATTGATGATGCAATAAGTCGAGAAATGCGTAAAAACTTAACTTTTGTTTGTAAAATTCTCAAATATAATTAAATAAACTACAAGCCTTCGATTTATATAATTTTACAAATTCAGGACTCAGGAGCTAATGGTCAGTGCTACTACTGTCATTAAATTTTGGACTTTGATAGGGGTATTTTATGACTGGCCCAGCATTAGGGATTGGGCCGGCCCATAACCATATCGAATTGGCCCAATTCGATACCTTCAGCGCATCGAATAACCCTCATTCGATGCGCGCATCGAATCGATATGATTCGATGCGCTTTATACAGCTGTTTGTGGGCTCCTCGTAGCGAGGCTATTATATATAACCCGGTTTTGAGCATTCAGGGAGAGATCGAACCCGAGCCTCAACCTTACCACATCGAATAACCCTATTCGATACGCACCCCTGTTCGACACGTGATTAGATTCGACACCAACAGTGTTTCGTCAGAGTCACATCGAATCACTCTGGTATCGAATCAGTACCATTCGAAGTGCACATCGAACAGTCGCAATTCGATGCGTTGAATAATTTATGTTATTTACTTATTTAAATCAGTGTAAGATCTGTAATAGATAGTAGGTGTTTCGGACAAAGTTAGTCCGGTTTACATTATTGGATTAACGTTATTTTGGTTATTTATATTCAGATTGTATTGTTTACTGTGTTCTATTACCGTGACGAAATAAGACCAAAATATTGGCGCCGTCTGTGGGAACACCGTTAATACTGTTTTAAATAGGGCAGCTAAGATTACAAGTAAACAGCGCATGAATGCGGTTGAAGAACGGCAAACGGAGAAAAAGATCAAAACAAAGACAGAAGTGAGTCAAGAGCGAATTGAGCCTCAAGAACAGGGGCAAGATAAAATAGAAGGCCAGTTGTTGAAACAATGGCAAGAATGTAAGATGGAGCCTTTAGGGGAGTTCAAAGTCGTTCAGCTTTTCAAAGAAATTTCTGAGAAAGTAATCAAGATTGGAGCAGAAATGGATTAGATTACAGAGGATGCGTTGGTAGATTGTCTCCGACGAAATTCAGATATATTTGCATGGTCCGATTCTGACCTTCTCGGGATAGATTCTAGGATTATAGTGCATCGTTTGAATGTAGATAAGAGTGCAAAACCAATACGACAGAAGAAGCGGAATTTTAGCAAGGAAAAGAATTAAGCAGCTGAAAAAGAGGTACAAGAACTTTTGGCAGCTCGGCATATTTATGCTATAAGATTCTCAGAGTGGTTGAGCAATATTGTGTTGGTCTTAAAAAAAGAAGCTACATGGAGAATGTGTGTAGATTATACTGACTTAAACAAGCACTGCCCGAGAGATCCTTTTCCGTTGCCTCGAATAGATCTACTTGTGGATTCTACAGCGGGATGTGCATTGCTGAGTATGATGGATGCAAAGAGTGGTTTCCATCAAATCTTCATGGCAGTGCAAGATCAGAGCAAGATAACATTTGTGACAGATACCGGAGTGTATTGTTACAGGGTAATGCCGTTCAGATTGAAGAATGCGGGAGCAACTTTTCAGAGGCTGGTGGCTAAAATGTTTTACCATCAAATTGGAAAATCGATGGAAGTATATATTGACGATATGCTTGAAAAAAACCTGAAAGCTGATGAGCATGTGCGACATTTGGATGAAGCCTTCACTATAATGAGGACATACAGAATGAAACTAAACCCTAAAAAATGCACTTTCGGAGTAACGGCTGGGAAGTTTCTAGGATATGTGGTAAATGAAAGAGGGATTGAAGCCAATCCTGATAAAATAAAAGCAGTACTGGATCTACCATCACCAAGAACAGTGAGGGATGTTCAATGTCTGGTGGGCCGTCTTACGGCCTTGGGAAGATTTATATCAACATCTGCGGAAAAGAATCTTCCTTTCTTTAAAGTGATGAAGCGGAACAAAGATTTTATTTGGACGCCGAAATGTGAAGAGGCTTTCAGACAAATGAAGAATTATTTGGTAAGCCTGTCGTTGTTAGCAAAACCGGAGGAAAATGAAATGTTGTATCTCTATTTGGCAGTATCCGCAAATGCAATCAGTACGGTATTACTCAAGCAAAAAAGAGCTCAGCAATTACCCATACATTATGTGAGCAGAGTACTACAAGGGGCAGAGAGAAACTACTTGGAGATAGAGTTGTTTGCATTAGCGATTGTTGTTACAGCTCGGAAGTTGAAACTGTATTTTCAGTCTCATCCAATTATCGTAGTAACAGACAAGCCATTGAAGCAAGTGTTGGCAAAGCCATAAACCTCAAGTAGATTGGTGAAATGGGCAATAGAACTCAGTGAGTTCGGGTTGGAGTTTAAACCACGAGTTGCGATCAAAGCGCAAGCTCTAGCAGATTTCATGGCCGAGACCCTGGGAAACAGTGTAGTTGAGACCGCATGCTGTATCTTTTCTATATCAAATCAAGTTGGAACCAGCAGGGCAACATCGACGCGGATACTACACACTGATGGATCTGCCACAACTCACGGAGGGGGAATTGGAATACATTTTCTGTCCCCAGAGCGAAGGGAATTTGAATTTGCTATTAGCCTGAATTACATGGTAACAAATAACGAAGTCGAATACGAAGCAATAATTGCCGGGGTCAAAATGGCACGCGGACTCAACATTGAACATCTGGATGTATTCACCGATTCACTCTTGGTGGCAAATCACTTTTCGGGGAGATATGAGACGCGTGAGGAAACTATGAAGCTGTACGCCGCTAAGGTTAAAGAATTAGCAAAGAACTTCAAATTCTTTGATATAACTCAGAAGGGATGACAATGCAAAAGCAGACGCACTTTCCAAATTTGCAAGTTCTTCAGAAATCCTGGCAGAAAAGCGAATCACACTTATGGTCGCAGATAAACCTTCGATTGGGATATCAAAATATATTACCATGGAAGCCCGAGTGAAGTTTATAATGGCAATACGAGAAGGACCATCCTGGAAGGACGAAATCATGATTTATCTTCAGCAAGGTATTCTACCGGCAGATCCGAATGCACAACGCAGAATGCGTTATAAGGCTTACAGATTTACTATCAGCAATGGAGAGTTATATAAAAGATCTTTCGAAGGACCATTGTTAAGATGTTTGACCCCTACTCAAGCTGATTATGTCATGGAAGAAATCCATGCAGGTTGTTGTGGAAATCATTCAGGGGGACGAGCTTTAGCTCAACGAATATTGCGTCAGGGATATTATTGGCCGACTCTACTTAAAGACACAACAGCTTACTCGAGGAAGTGTGACAGTTGCCAATATCATGCACGTCTCATTCATAGACCATCGCGTCAGCTACAACCCATTGATGTGGCATGTCCGTTTGACCAGTGGGGAATTGATATTGTGGGTTCGTTTCCACCCACCAAAGGGCAAAAACGATACTTAATAGTAGCAGTTGAGTATTATACTAAGTGGGTCGAGGCAGAAGCTATAACGTCGATCACAAAGAAGAATATGATCGAGTTTATATGGAAATACATCATATGCCGCTTCGGCATTCCGAGGTCAATTGTATGTGATAACGGTACGCAATTTACTGGAAAGGAGATCAAATCATGGTTCGGAGAATTGAAGATATCGCATAATCTGACCTCAGTGTATCATCCATAATCCAATGGTCAAACGGAATCCACTAACAAAACATTGAAGGATTATCTCGAACGGAGGATAAGGAGTACAGGAAAAACATGGCCGGAAGAGCTTCAAGGAATATTATGGGCATATAGAACAACTCCAAGAACATCCACATGGGATACCCCATTCGTTCTTGTTTATGGTACTGAACCTGTTTTGCCGGCAGAGATAGGTATGCCAACGCGCAGAATTACTGATTATGATCCTGAGCAATCGGCCCGGCTGCGACAAATGGATCTGGATATGATAGGATCGACAAGGGAAGATGCTTATCAGCGAACTGTCGCTTTCAAAGCAGCAATGGCCAAAAGTTATGACAAAAGAGTTCAATTCAGAAATTTTGAAGTAGGAGATTTGGTCCTGAGAAGTATTGCAGCTAAACAGCATATCGGAAAGTTGGAACCAAAATGGGAAGGGCCTTTTAGAGTTACGCGAGCAAGTTCATGAGGATATTACTATTTGGAATCCTTAAGAGGAATTCAGCAGAAACGCCCATGGAATGTGCAACATCTCAGACATTACTATGCATAAAATGGAATAAGTTTCATCAAATATTATGTGACATACACTTCAATTGATATTAATCCTTTACGAGTTATTAACTGCAAAATTTTTATTCGCCCAATGACGCAGGTAGAACATGACGGAGGGGTAAGAAGGCCCAAAGTGGTCCACCCCCGCATGCCAGAAGGTAGAACATGACGGAGGGATAAGAAGGCCCAAAGTGGTCCACCCCCGCATGCCAGAAGAAAGAACATGACGGAGGGGTAAGAAGGGCCAAAGTGGTCCACCCCCGCATACCAGAAGGTAGAACATGACGGAGGGGTAAGAAAGCCCAAAGTGGTCCACCCCCGCATGCCAGAAGGAAGAACATGACGGAGGGGTAAGAAGGCCCAAAGAGGTCCACCCCCGCATGCCAAAAGGAAGAACATGACGGAGAGGTAAGAAGGCCTAAAGTGGTCCACCCCCGCATGCCAGAAGGAAGAACATGACGGAGGGGTAAGAAGGCCGAAAGTGGTCCACCCCCGCATGCCAGAAGGAAGAACATGACGGAGGGGTAAGAAGGTCCAAAGTGGTCCACCCCCGCATGCCAGAAGGAAGAACATGACGGAGGGGTAAGAAGGCCCAAAGTGGTCCACCCCCGCATGCCAGAAGAAAGAACATGACGGAGGGGTAAGAAGGCCCAAAGTGGTCCACCCCCGCATTCCAGAACGGCGAGATAAAGGTCAAATGATCCGACCTCTCAGGTAAAACGTGAATGCCCTAATGATAATAATAACAGCTCAAAATGCTCATATTTTTCATGGCAAGCACAATCATAATATTAGATATGCACCATGACATCAAACACCATTATTGAACATCAGAAAAATATTAACTCAATAGCAAACAAATGAGTGAAATAATGCTTTTGGGAATAAATTGGAAAGAAACAATACGGGAGTAAACGTAAAATTAAAGCTATACTGTCTAACGGTTAAGTCATTCTCGTTAAAGAACAACCAATTAAAGTTACAAGGCTCTATACAGAACAAAAGGCCTAATATCCACAATATAGTTTAACAAAATATCGCTACTCATTCGATGAATGGGGGGACTCCGAACGAAGAACCACACCCACTGAACGCGCAAAGTTAGCACAATTGCTGTGAATTTGATCCTCTGTAAGAATCAATTCGTCAGTTTGGGCCCAATCATCGGGCAAGTCAATTCCAACTCTTTCAGTAGGATCATGGAGTTGATATCTACTTGGAGAAACCATATTATGTGCACTAAATGATGGATCACGTACATTACATTCTAGCACAGAAACCCTGTCATCTTGGGTAGAATACGTTCGCCTGGTAAAACTGCTGTAAGACCAAAAGTCTTAGATGCGCTTGCCGCCCTATTCCTTTTTTCCGAGACTGCAGGGAGAGTATTTTCAAAATTTGTTGTTTTTGGAGGACTTTGGAGAAAAATTGTAGACATAGAACTGAGCGGTAATTTTGAATCATCGTCGCTCGAACCAAAAGCATCATGAAGAGCTTTTTTGATATTCACGGAATCGCCCAGAGAAGCGCTGGGAGTGTTTTTCTCTCTTCCTTTATGGGACAGAGGTGAGCTTAATTTTAAGGAGCTGGAGCCGGTCACATTTGGTTTTTTACGGTCGCGCCACACGGCATAAAATGAATCACCAGGCCTAGGAGTATGTAGACCGTCATTATCATCATCACTGCTAGCCTCTAGGGTCTCCATTCTTGAGTTACGACTTGCATCAAGCATATCCTTGCGAAAACCCTCTCCGAGGTACCCAAGATATCCCGCTTGATCAACACCGACTTCCATTCCATATTTCATATCAGCAGCACCGCGAATTAATTCCAAAAATTTATATACATTACTTTGCGTAAAATCTCAGACTATCGCACATTTATAGTCTTCAGATTCATAATACTGAATTCGACGGCGCAAGTTGGAAATAGCATTTTCTGCGTCCACATTTGAGGCCTGAAGAGAGGAATTTTCACGTTTCAAGGATTCGTTATTCTTTTTAAGTGCAATAATTTCGGCACGCAAAGCTTCAGCATCCTCTTCTGTTTTCTTGGCTTTAACTGCGGGGTCGTGTTTGTCGCAGATGGCTTTTGACGCTCTTTTTTCCGCCTCCCTAGAGCGTTTCAGCGTATTTCGGCGACTATAATCCCCGTTGTGAAAAGTAGCGCGTAGATTGTCAACAACAGCATTATGCTGGCTCTGCACTTCAACTAAACCGATGTAATCTCTGCATAGCCGATAAACTGCTAAGATAACAGCAGCGAAGAATAGGCGCCCAAAGCGAGCTAGATCCTGGTATCCCAACTGATTTATTACATTTTGCCGATTCAACTGAGGCCACAGACTCCGCATTATCTCTCCAGCTTGTTCCTCTCTTAGCCTATATGAGCTCAATGTGGCGCTCAGTGATTCTGAATTATCATCATTAAGAAAGTCATAATTGACTAGGCTTCCGGGAGGGGCAGGTCTTGGATTTCCCGAAGGTCGAGCTCGTCTCGAGGGAGGCGGCGGAATGTCCTGAGCATCGCGAGCGGATTCTTCCTCCGCTAATTTTCTTTTAGCGGAAGTATACCAACCCTCATCAACTGAGCGGGAGGAGCTCGTTTCATCTGCATTTCGCTTATACCTGAATGTAGGGTTTGCTGCATTAAACCTGGTCAAGTTGGCGGCAATTCTTTCGTCTTCAGTATCAATATCTTCCATTATTCGGATTTGACGATTATTCCCGACCTTTATGCGTCCACCAGTAACGGTAGGCGTTACCACCACTCTCCGTGCATCAACATTCTCGTTGCGTTCAAAATCGCTCACTATGGGCACCCGAGTGCCAGCACTAACACCACCGAGTCTCATGGTAGAATGATTTGGGGGAGATAAATTAGAGCGGCCCGCACCCCAATTGTCGGAAATATTTTCAGGGGTCGTGCTTGCAGTTTCTCTTCTTGCAGTTTTCCCCGGATTTTCTTCCGGGGTCGCATTAGCGGAAGATGGGCCCACACCTGAGGGCTCATTTTGCTCGCTCCTTCCCTGAGCATCATAAATGTTCTCGGGTGACAACACAATTTTGTTGCGATTTCGAGATTTTGTACGGGCCATGTCAGCCTAACAACGAATTTTAATAATTTTTGTATATTAATAAAAATTTAGCAGCGTGTCGAATTCCAACGATTCGATACGGGCCGTGTCGAACAGACTCCGTTCGATGTGGTTCAGAAACAACCAAAAATTCCTTCTGCGAATGACAACAAAAATGTCAGACACGTGGACCCTTATATATAGGCCCATGGGCCACTTTCCTGAACGCATCGAATTTAAATGATTCGATGCGCGCATCGAATTCATCAAATTTGATGCCTGCAAACATGACGCATCGAATTACTACAATTCGATGCCCATAATTTTCTATGGCGAATATAATTTGGAGTTTGGAAACCGTCATCATTCTGTCAACGTCTCCCAAACTGGGGGGGACTATGTGATAGGGGTATTTTATGACTGGCCCAACACTAGGGATTGAGCCGGCCCATAACCATATCGAATTGGCCCAATTCGATACCTTCAGCGCATCGAATAACCCTCATTCGATGCGCTTTATACATCTATTTGTGGGCTCCGCGTAGCGAGGCTATTATATATAACCCGGTTTTGAGCATTCAGGGAGAGATCGAACCCGAGCCTCAACCTTACCACATCGAATAACCCTATTCGATACGCACCCTTGTTCGACACGTGATTAGATTCGACACCAACAGTGTTTCGTCAAAGTCACATCGAATCACTCCGGCATCAAATCAGTACCATTCGAAGTGCACATCAAACAGTCGCAATTCGATGCGTTGAATAATTTATGTTACTTACTTATTTAAATCAGTGTAAGATCTGTAATAGATAGTAGATATTTCGGACAAAGTTAGTCCGATTTACATTATTGGATTAACGTTATTTTGGTTATTTATATTCAGAATTTTGTTTACTGTGTTATATTACCGTGACGAAATAAGACCAAAATAGACTTATTCATACATGAAAGCGATATCATGATTATCATCTCAATTAACACTTTAATATTACATGTTTTTTTTTTTCTTTTTGACGCAATTACAAATTTTGATATCGTGGGTAGCATGGACAAGAGTCGTGCTGCAAGTTAAATTGAATGCTATATCGCTAATAACATGATACAGTGATTGAACACCGCCAACATGAAACGACGAGATCTGCTTTATGATACATGCAAAAAAAATTGACGCTCTCCATAACCAAGAGAGAATTCTTCACCGATTAAAAGATTATTTTTTATAGTTTATTCACATTCTACGTAGCACTGGAAATAAATAAAGGAGTAATGATTAAAAATTCAACAAACAAGCACCTTCAGAAAAGATTTACACAAACAACAAAACCAATCTTGCCCATAAGTTATGCATTGAAACCAAGTTATAAAGTTGAACTTAGCATAACACGGTTCACCATACTATTCTAAATACAAGAAACCATTTCCTGACCTTTCAAAGAAGCTATGAAGTCTCTTATCATCAGTGTCTTAAGGTACAAACAGTTTCAATTATCTGGTTGAAGTACAGAATAAGCTCAATCTCCACTTGCACAGCCACCACAGCCGCAATGCACGCATTCTATAACCTTCTCCTCTCGTAAATGCTTAGGCACACGACAAACACATGTAGTTTGAAAATTATGGTCCCGAGGCTGCATGCACCTTAAGCAGCAAAGTCTTTCATAACCAGGCTGCAAAATGTGGACATGAATTATGACTTATGAGAAATCATACATAGGACAATAATTTGTAGCACGCGTAAGAATTTAGGATGTTAATGATGCAAAATAGATATGTTGTATGATGTCTACGTCTTTAAATGAAGTTTCAAATATATAACAGACTGTTTAAGCAAAAGAGTATTTTGACCATCTCCCTTACACACATATGCGCAATATTCACACAACACACAAGGCAAAGTAAGAGACGTAAACGCAAATATGTCAAGAGACAGAAAACCCAGCACAACTTGTGTTAGAAGTATAATGGTAAACTTGAACATTAAAAACCTACCTTTTTCCACTTTGCAATTAAATTTCGGTCAGCATATCCCTGATCTAAGCAGAACTCATATAATTCCTTGGAAATTTCCTTCCTCCTGAAATAAAGGTCGAAAATGTACCGACTCTTCTGATGGGCTATTTTAAAAATAGGCCACATGCCTTCACATTTTCTTTTACCATCATGTGAATCGTTTTCAGCTGCAATCAGAAAACCAAGCCTTTAATTTGTTTGTATGTTATAGGCAGATCCAAAACAGATGAAATGGGAAAGAAAAAGAAAACGTGAATAATAACAGTAACACATGATCTTAGAGATAGTTTGGCATGAAATGAGTAAAAACCTTCTCTCATCTTTGCCTGTAGTTCACGTAGCGTTGGTTCAATCAACTCCCATCCCTCTGGGTACTTTACCCTGTTTGTCTTCACCTTAGGCATGATTTGTACTCTGCAAGCCACATAAATTACGTAAGTACTGAATTTTAAAAAAATGCATCAAAATATCTGCAATATAAGTTTTTAGAATTGACTAAAAATAACAGCCTGAAAATGATTCTAGCCAGTGATCTTTTCTCCATATTTACACAACTGGGCTTGTATGAAATTACTTATGTAGGAAGGATTAATCTTTGTAACTAGTTGAGTTAAATAATGAACTTCTACTGACCAAAAAAAAAAAAAAAGAACTTTCAAGCTAGATAGTAGATATTGAAAAAAAAAAGCCATACTCTTGCCACCAATATAATGGAAAATCCACAACTGCAAGAAATTGTAAGTTGAAATAGTCTAAACCCAAACATCAAACTAATTACCCGATCGAGGCGATGGTCCAAATGTTGAAGCCATCATCTCGCTCGGCTAATAACCATAAAGCAAGCAAGAGTTTTTTAAAGGGGCTTGTATGTAAAAGCTTGTTCATGGTATATACCGAAAAGAAAAACATAAACATAAAAAATTCCCTTGATCAGTTGTTATCAGAGACACGAAAACCGTGCAAATGTTCACGCTTGCATCTCTGCCTCAATGTGTATTAGTGTTACTTACTGCTCATACTCTTTGATGAAATTGATATATGCTACACAGTTCAAATAATATAACTTAACGCAAAACTAGATATAGATGGCAATCATTTAAATTCAATCTGATTCCATTCCACAACAAATTAGCAAACCCTAGCTAAAGGAATTACCTGAAATTAAGCATTGATTATTTGTTATTTCGAAAGAGCTGAAATTAAGGACTAACTAACTTTATTTTATTTTGAAACATATAATAGATTAACGAAGCACCTAATAAAACTGAATAGCCAGCCATCAAGTAAAACTCTAATGTAAAGGGGCTCAAATTTAAATTCGAGTTGATTTGAATGAAAAAATAGTAGAGGTCGGTCGGAAAAGTATAGACTCACCCAACGATTAAATTCTCCGGTACGGCGGGGGGGTCGACGTTTCACGGTTGCGGGCAGGAGGCTCTTCCAAAATCTATTTCTGGTTTCCACAAAGCGCCACCGCTTTTTTAAGGTGCTCTTCAATTATTTATTTATCTTTTTCTTTTCTGTGGGAAAGTTACGCTTAAATATCTCTTTTATATTTCCTTCTTTAAATAGAAGAATGGGTAGTAATTAATTATAATTTAAATTAAATTCAGTAAATATCTATTAATAATATAAGCAAAGGCATCACATGGTAGTTTGTGACACCAAGTCCAAAACTTTCCACTCCCTCAAATCTCTCAACTTCTCGGTAGAAAAAAGAAAAAAAAACAAATTTAAATAATGGGATAACCAACATATATTTTTTCTTAATAATTCACAAAAAAAAAAAAAACCACGGTCACCAAATTTATTTTTTCAATAGCAGTTAAAAATTTCTAATTTCAAATTTAACCGAATCAAATTAAATAATCCCTAAAACTCCTCAATTGCACGATCTCCATTAAGCAGTTAGTTATTATCTAAGTCACCTAATCCTCCACGCCTAGAAAGTTGCAGGCGCACCGGTCTCGCCCTGGCGATTTCAGTGCTCGTGCTTCGCACTAAGACGCTTTACAAATTCTTAGTTCTCGCACTAAGATTTCTTAATTCTTATGTTAAAATCTTATGAATAATCATAGTTGGTAGAAGACAAACGAAGAGTGATATTGAAGAAGGAGCAAGAGGAGAACAAAACTAACTCAAAAATTATATAATTACAAAAATTTTGAAGTGATTTAAGGCTTATACATTTGTCTTCCCATCATAATAATTTAGAAAATATTATACAAAATTGATAACCATGAGAATTTATGTACTTTTCTTTCATTATAATCCATTTATTTCTGTGAAAATTTTATATATACTTATATTTTATGTGTTTATAACATACTAATTTAGGTAATAATTCTTTTATTTTAATATATAAATTATTTTTCTTTTTCTTAGAAGCGCATTATAGTGGCGCACTAAGACTGCAACTTTTTGAAATTGCCGCACTGGCGCATCCGCACCGGCACTCGCACCCGCACCCGCATCCGCCTCAGGTGACTTAGGTTATTATCTCTCCAATTTCATAAATTTCATATATATATATATATATATATATATATATATCTCTTAGTTAATTGAGAAAATTGAAAAACTGATCTACTCACATCTCCTCCATGTCACGTCAATGATTTAAGGTAGCTATTTTTCAATGCAATTTAAGTTTATTTCTCATTCATGTATAGGTCGAGTTGCACGATTACATCACGGATGAAGAATCGAAAGTATGGGAAATTTAACCAATTAGTCCCATAACTTGGCAATGTTTTACTTTTGGTACATTAACTTGTCAAGCCTTTATTTTGGTCCTACAAGTTGGCACCTTAACTGAATTTTGGTCCCATCACCCTTGCTCCGCCCAAATCCACCGGAAAAAGTCTATGTGGCACCCGTTGACTGCGTAGTCATCAATTTTGACCCAATTTTGGGACCCAATTTGAACATGTGGCAGCCACGTGTATAATTAAAAATAAAATAAAAATAGAAGACTAAAAAATTGTATATATATATATATAGTTCTTAAAAATGTATTCAAAAATAATATTTGAGTTTCTCTAATATATTTTAATACTAAATTATAATTATTGAAAATATATTATTTTTTATTATTAAAAAATGAAAAAAAGGAAAAAAAACCATCTATCCCCACGCCCCCACCGCCCCCCCCCCCCCCCCCCCCCCCCCCCGCCCCCTCGCCACCACCACTGCGATTTGCAGTTGTGGCGGCGTCACTACCACCACTGCGATTTGCAGTGGTGGCGGCGTCACTACCACCGCTGCAAATCGCAGTGGTGGCGGAGCCCCCTCGCCACCACCACTGCGATTTGCAGTGGTGGTAGCGTCACTACCACCGCTGCAAATCGCAGTGGTGGCGGCGCTTAGACGCCACTACCACTGCGATTTGCAGTGGTGGTGGCGTCACCACCACTGCAAAAATCGCAGTGTGGTGGCGCCCCCTCGCCACCACCACTGCGATTTGCAGTGGTGGTAGCGTCACTACCACCGCTGCAAATCGCAGTGGGTGGCGGCGCTTAGACGCCACCACCACTGCAAAAAATCGCAGTGTGGTGGCGTCCCCCTCGCTACCCACCACTGCGATTTGCAGTGGTGGTAGTGACGCCACCACCACTGCGATTTGGCAGTGGTGTCCCGGGGGGGTGGGGGGCGGGGGGGGGGGGGGGGGGGGGGGGGGGGGGGGGCTGGGGGGGCGGCGGGGGTGGGGGGGGGGGGGTTGTTTTTGTTTTTATTTTTTTTCAGTAATTAAAAAATGTTATATCTTTATTTTTTTTAGATTTCAATAATACAAATTATATTTATGAAATAATGATTTTTTTCTTTTTATTATATATTTATATATGTTAAGGAATTAAATATCTTATTATTTTTACTAAATAATGATATACTCTTTTTATATATTTATATATATTAACGAATTAAATATCTTATTATTTTTACTAAATAATGATATACTCTTTTTATATATTTATATATATTAACGAATTAAATATCTTATTTTTTATTTATTAAAGATATACTTTTTTTATATATTTATATATATTAACGAATTAAATATCTTATTTTTTAAAATAAATAAATATATTTTTTTTTATATATTTATATACATTATGGAATTATATAGTTATATTCTTTTGATTTTTTTTTATTATTTTCACATGTGGAATACACAGTTGGCAGACTGGGGCCCAAAAGAGGGGTCAACGGTGGTCAACGACTGCCACTTAGGACAGCCGCGGCGGAGATGGGTGGCGATGGCTGGATGGGACCAAAATTCCGAGAAAATGCCAACTTGAAGGACCAAAATAAAGGCTTGACAAGTTAATGTATCAAAAGTAAAACATTGCCAAGTTATGGGACTAATTGGTTAAATTTCCCTCGAAAGTATCCTACGGCACAGGTTATGTATTTTATTTCATTTTGCCTTCTTAATTTTGTTGCTTTGTATATTTATTCATTTTTTTAGTATGTATATTATTCGTTTCTAATATAAACACGTTTCAGACTTGTTTCACGCCTTCATCTTTTTTGTTTTGCAGTTTATTATATCTTTACAGTCTCCGCTCAAACCAGTTGGATGAAGTAAGATCAGATCTTGATGCTTCTTTACTTCTTTAAGTTTTTTGATTTAGTGATTTAGATAAAGTCTTAATGCTTCTTTTTCTCAAGTTTGATGCAGTTTAAACTCCTACCACGTCTAAAATTTTGAAATACAGAATATGCAACTCCCCAGTTACTCTCTCGCTCCACATTTTAAGGCCACTTATATGTCCAAGATACGTACTAATTTTTTCATAATGAACTAATCTATTTTTTTTTTCATTTTCACTTCTCTTCTGTTTCTATCTTAATCATGTTATTAATTGATAAGCTGAAAACAGATTTTAGAACTATGGTTGTGAATTTTCTATTTTAGAGTTACTAAGGCTTATTATTTGAATTATCTTTTTTTGGATGAAGATTAACTAAAAGGTATGTTATTTTTAGATAAACATTGCATTTGCGTTTATATTTTTTTATTACTTACTAACCCTCATACTGTGAATAACTGCATTGTAGTTTTTTTTTTCTTTGATAGAAAATTAACTATAAAAGATATGTTATTTGTAGATATACATCGCCTGTATTAATGGTTGTGATTTTTATATTTTAAAATTACTAACACTTATTATTTGAGTTACGTTGTCTTTTTTTTTTTTCTTTTTTTTTATGAAGATTATAAGCAAAAGGTACGTTATTTTTAGATAAGAATTACATTTGTGTTTTTATAGTAGATTTATATAACTGCCTTTTGATCTTATAGTTCAAAACCTCAAATAGAGATACGTTAATATGGATAATCCTAGGAGATATTCAACTATAGATTTTAATCCTTTTAGTTTGTTTCGATTTCAGTTCATAATTCCCAATCCCAGTCCCTATTTGCTCATTGGGTATCGATTATCTCTAATTTTTATCACATATATAATTAACCAATCAAAAACTACTACTTTGCAGATTATTCTATATCCATCAAATATGGAGAAAAATAGAGTTGAGATGCAAGAATTTCATATTTCACAAACTTATGGCAAGCTAAGCACGATTTTTGATTTGTTTCCATTTATAAAAAGATTGTATAACCATAATAAGGATATAGACAAGTTTTTATAGTAACTAAATAAGTACACATGACATATCTATCCTCAGGAAGAATATAATTCTTACTTTGCAGAAAATTAATCTTTCTTAGCATTTTTTTTATTCATAACCATTACTCATTTGGTATTTTGCAGAGTTTGCATGGAATGACAATATTCATATCACCTGCTTCTGAATCTTAAGTATCGTTATATAGAGGCATTGGGTATATATTAGAAAAGTTCATCCGCATTGTAGTATTTATTTTTAAGAAACTTTTTGAATTATTAATTTTATTTCATAATGCAAATTGAGATGTTTTGTACAACTGAAATTCACCACGGGAGTAGATTTTGTTAATTGGTTATGATGTTTAATTGTTTGAGAATCAATATTCAAATGGTATTTCATTCTATATATACTTATGGTTCTCATATTTGATTATCAAATTCTGAATTAGTTACGTTGATGATGAATTTTAACTAAAGCATTTATGATATGCATGACAACACGAGTAGCCTATCCTACTTTTCTTATTTATCTACGACGCACTAAAAACGTAATATATTTACAACCTTTAAGAAGAGCAACAAAATGTTGTTTGTTCTTATTTACTTATACGAAACTTAACAATTTATTGTCTTTTACTTTATACATACTTAATTGATTAAAAACTTTAATCATTTAATATTTTTATCTAAATTTTAAATATTAGTTTACATGTTTATTATAGTTGAGGATTTGTAACTATAGAAGTGCATTAAAACTAGAGTATTGTTTATGCTTAAGAAAACCTTGCACGCGGTCTCCGCGTGCGCCAGGTAGCTAGTTTAAAATATATAAACCGTAAATTAGGATTTAGGACAAAAACTATTAACCGATGTCGTCATTTTGACGCTTTTTAAAAGACGAATTGCTTTTCTCCATTTTTTTATTACTAGTTCTTGATTTCCACTTGCGGATCATTTATTTATATATATATATATATATATATATATATATATATTTGGAGTCGTTTGGTGCAAATTTTTAATTTTGGGTTTTCTTACTTAAACTAGTTGCCCCGGATATGAAACGACAAAATAGTAAAAGGCCATATTAGCACATTTAAAACCACTTGAGTTGAAACTGCATGGAACAGTACTTGGACCATCTTTGGTAGCCCATGATAAAAAATCGGGTAATATGAATGACTCGAGCTTCTTTAGCGTTTTCAATCCGGGGTGACGAGCCGTTTCCCGAGATATGCCTTCAATAGTAATTTAAACTTTACACCTGAAATTACTAAAATATCCCTGTTATTAACGTATCTCTATAGGATGAAGAGGAGTATTAGGATTCATGCTGATAACCAGGCTATTCTCAACCTCATTTCTCTCCTTGTTGTAAGTGTGTTTTTTTCTTTTAAATATTTTGAATTCTGCTTTTACGTCACCGCATTTGATGCTCAGTCACTTCTTCTCTACTTTAGGGCAACGTTGAACTCATCTTCTCCAGGTGTGGCTCCTGCATCGTCGTCTCGTGATTCTGGTTCCCATCGTCGGGGAAAGTCAAAGAGACCTGAGGGGGTTGCTCCATCCAATAGGGAAAGTTATAACTTGTTGCATGATCCTACTTTCAATCGGCTAATCATAAGGATGGATGGTGAGATCGTTCGTGAACAGGATGCCATCCAAAGTATGAGCAACCTTTATGTGAATCTCGACCCTGATGCGCTAATTCAGAGTTTGGGAGCCGTATTAGCACCGCAGATGTGCGTAATGCTCTTTTATGTGGTAAGGTCTTCTATTTCAAAGCCTTTTTGTTTATTTGTCGATTGTTTGATTGTTTGTAATATCTGACGTATCGTCGCTGCTATCAGTTTGGGCATATGTTTCATGCTCTCTACAACGATTATATGTTGCTCGCGGAGGTCCGATCTGGTCATGATGCGAGAGTTGATGAATTGCGAGCAATGATCTCTCGAAGTAATGCCTCTCGAGACAGAGCTAATGTGCGAGCGCGTGCAAACAAAATGCTTTTGGAGCGAGAGCATGACTCTTATAGGGATTCCGTAGTGTCGCTTGAGATTCAAAATGCCAAGCTGAAGGAAATGATGGGTGATAGTGGTGTAGGAGTGACCTTTTCTGGTCCGGTTGGAAGCCACCTTCCCGTGGGGGAAGAAGATATCGAGACAGCCCCTTCTGCCCACGTGGAACGAAACTAATCACCTGAATATGTGGTTCAATGCTTCTCCTGGAAATCAGATGATACTCTTGATCATACTATGGATGTAGACGTACCTATAAATGGAGGTGACGGCATCCCTGCAGCTCGCCTGCCTACTGTGTGGGCTGCGGCGGGCGCATACCCCTGATTGCGTTATAAGGTGCCTCGTGCTTTACGGTACGTGCCTCCTGACAGAGATCCTGAAAGTGACAGTCCAAAATGGTATATGTAACCAGACGTTTTGTCGCCTTGGGCAATGGCTGAGCTTGCCACCGATATTGATGATGAACCTTGAAAGTTTCCCGTGATTATGTCAGAAATGGACTTGGTCCCTCTTGGTCCCGTTAGTAATGACGAATTTCGTAGTGAGCTCTTCACCAATTTTGATGATGATAACTTCTTTCATAATTCGTAGATTGTACTTTTGGGTCTCCAGTTTTGGTTAAGGTGATGCTAAAGATGATCTTTTTGATTCGCGTAGATTGCGCTTAGTGGAGTTTCTTTTAGTATAGGTCCGCTCCTTGTTGAATATATTTGAACATCGGGTTTTTGTCATTTACTTTTTGTCATGGTCATCTTTTTTTTGATGTGTATGTCATATTATTGTTGTGGGTCTTCAACATCTTATGTGGTTTGTATAGTCGAGGACCTGTGTAGTTTCTTCTCCTTGCTTGTTCTGGAGGGATATGGACAGTCACCTTTTCAAGCGATATGTCCTGAGGGCGATACCTCTAAGGGCGATACCTCTGTGCTATTGTGTCAGCATCTTTTTGCCGTGTAGGCATGTAGACAGTCGCCTTTTCAAGCGATATGTCCTGAGGGCGATACCTATCTGCTTTTTTCAGCATATTTTTGCCATGTAGGCATGTGGACAGTCGCCTTTTCAAGCGATATGTCCTGAGGGCGATACCTGATACCTCTGTGTTGTTTTTCAGCATCCTCCGCTGTTTGGGCCTCTTGGAAGTGATCATGATCCTGCAATTACCCAAAATAGTATTAATACAATATCGGTGCTGGGCCAGCCATGAAGGTGCCTGCTGCCTACGTATCCCATATAGGGAATCAAGCTTTGCGTAGTTCTAATTACAAGATGTGATAATTTCAACAGTAAAAATGGCGCAAATGTTGCACGTTCCATGGTAGGGGTAGTGTGTCTCCATGCATATCCTCTAGGTAATAATACCTCTTAGAGATCGCATAGGTAACCTTGTAAAGTTTTCCTACGTGTTTGCTAGCCCTTATGCTTTTTAATACCAGGTCTCCTACTTGGAAATTGTGAAGATGTACTCGTTTATCAAAAGTGCGTGCCATAGCTGCCTTGAAAGCCACAGTGCGCTGGTAAGCGTGTTCTATGGTAGATCCAATCATATCCAGGTCCATCTAGCGCAGGCGCGCTGAGTGTTCAGGGTCGTACTCTGTAATGCGATAGGTTGGCATACCTATTTCCACTGGTACTACTGCCTCGGAACCGTATACTAAAGTATATGGTGCTTCCCCGGTGGCAGTCCCTGGTGTATCACGATAAGCCCAAAGATTGGCTGAAAGTTCCTCTGTCCAACCTGTCCCAATAGCATGTAGTCGGCGTTCTAGATATTCTTTTAATGTCTTGTTGGTGGACTCAACCTGCCCGTTAGCTTGTGGGTGAGCCACTGCCGCGAAATGCTGAGAAATTTTCAATTTCTTGCACAATGAAACCAATTCCTTCCCACAAAATTGAGTACCATTATTTGAGATGAGAACCGGGGTAGGCCGAAACGACATATAATGTTCTTCCATACGAAGTCTATCATGTTATTTTTAGTTATGTGGTCCAATGCTTTTGCCTACACCCATTTGGTGAAATATTCAACCGCAACTAAGAGGAACTTCTTCTGCCCTTTTGCAACTGGGCGAGGGCCCACTTCTTCTGCATCAGAACTGCTAGCCTGTGAATAAGCCTCACATGGTATTGGCAATTTTCACAAGTTCGGCAGTACTGGTATTGGCAATTTTCTCAATGTTGGCCATAAATATCCTTGCCATAGGATCTTCTGCCAGAATGGTTACCGCAACTTCCTGCATGTATTTCTCTCATAATGTATTGTGCGTCCACTGGAGATATACATCTCAATAAGGGACCCTCGAAAGATCGCTTGTAAAGTTCGCCCTGATAGATGGTGAATCTGTAGGCATTGTATTTGAGGCGTCACCGTGCATTTGCATCCTCCAGAAGTGTCCCGTTTAAGAGATATTGGAATATCTCGTCCTCCAGCAAGGGGTGTCTGCAATAGGAAAAATAAATTCTACGTCAGCCCATACCTTACTAGCCTTAGTAATACCAATTGCAAGCCTTGTGGTGGCCAATAGTGTGACCCGCTTCTCAACATAGTTATCTGATGAGCTTGCAAATTTTGATAATGCGTCTTCCTTGGTGTTCTCAGATCTAGGGATCTAGGTCAAATTAAATGTGGAGAATTCAGCATTCAGCTTCGCCAAATACAAGACCATTGTCTCCTACTTTGCCTAAAAAAATCCCGAGAAATGATTTGCCATTAGCTGGGAATATGTGAAAAGACTCTAAGTGGTCCGAACATAGGGTTTTTACCATCCTTACACCATCGAGAATAGCCTCGTACTCCGCTTCATTGTTTGATATCGAAAAATTCAAGCTTATAGCAAAATCAAACTCTCTTCGATCTGGTGAAATCAGGTGGATTCCCGCACTGCCACCATTAGCGGTTGAGGATCCATCCCGGTGGAGCAGCCATGCTGAATGCTGGGTACTAGGCCCCAAATCCTGTGTTATGGTAAAAACGCGGTTGCATGAGTAGTCTAAGCTGTTTCCTAATTTTTCTGCCATATAATCTGCGAGGACATGTGCTTTAATGGAGTTACGGGGGCGGTATTCTATCCCCAACCCACTTAATTCAATCGCCTATTTCACAAATCTTCTTAAAGTTTCTGGACTCGCCATAATCTGGCAAAGTGGCTTATTCAGTGATAACTGTTATAGGATGCGATTGAAAGTACAACTTCAACTTTCGTGCTGTCATTACAATCGCTAGGGTGAATAGCTCAATCTGTAAGTAATTCCACTATGCATCGTGAAGTACACGACTAACATAATGTATTGGCGACTGCTTGTCGGCCACGTCCTTGACCAAAACTGTGCTTATAGCATTGGTTGAGACCGCGAGGTATAGGTAAAGTATTTCCCCCGGTTCAGGCTTTGCCTACCATGGTGGGGTCATCAGATACTTCTTTAGTTGTTGGAATGCGACCTCACAATCGTCTATCCACTGAAAATCCGTTGCCTTTTTCAATACCTTGAAGAAGGGAAGACTCTTTTCTTCTGACGTCGCAATAAATCGCCCAAATTCCGTTATGTGTCCTACTAGACATTGTACGTCTTGCACCGACCGTGGGGAGGGCAAACTCAGCACTACTTGAATCTTATCGGAATTAGCCTCAATTCCCCTCTCATTAACCATATATCCCAGAAATTTCCCTGCGGGGACACCCAACGTGCACTTATTTGGGTTGAGTTTCATCTCATAATTTCTCATTATGCCGAAAGATCTCTCCAAGTGCTCCACATGATCTTGAGCCTTCAGGCTCTTGATCAGCATATCATCTACGTAAACCGCCATGGATTTCTCGATTAATTCATAGAACATTTTGGCGACTAACCTCTGGAATGTAGCGCCCGCGTTTCTCAATCCGAATGGCATCACGCGGTAGCAGTACACACCAGTGTCTGTAACAAAGGCCGTTTAGGCTGATTTTCTGTTGCCATAAAAATTCGATGGAACCTGCTCTTAGCATCCACGAAACTGAACAAGGCACACCTCGCCGTCGAGTCCACCATGAGGTCTATTCTTGGTAACCGAAAAGGATCTTGTGGACAGTGCTTTTTCAGGTCGGTGTAATCCACACACATTCTCCATTCTGCCTCTTTCTTCAGTACTAACACTATGTTACTAAGTCGTTCCGAGTAGCGTATTTCTTAAATGTGACCTGCCTTGAGTTTCTCGACCACTTCTTTCTCTGCTGCTTCATTCTTCTCCTTACTGAAACTTCTCTTCTTTTGCCTCACTGGTTTGGCTCGAGGGTCGACATTCAACTTGTGTACGATGATTTTCGGGTCGATTCCTTTTAGATCAGTATCAGACCACGCGAATATATCGGCGTTCCTCCTCAAACAT
This sequence comes from Linaria vulgaris, assembly GCA_948329865.1. Taxonomy (NCBI): domain Eukaryota; kingdom Viridiplantae; phylum Streptophyta; class Magnoliopsida; order Lamiales; family Plantaginaceae; genus Linaria; species Linaria vulgaris. Next base: position 17,651,471 of record OX415252.1, read on the forward strand.
TGTACCAGTGTTGTCCTTATGCGGGGTGACATCGTTGCCCTGATTTGTAAGGTATGCTCTGGCCGCATCGGGTCGATACTGACAATAATGAAGTCCCCCACCGGTTCCATTTTTGGCTCATTCTGGAAAGGTATGTCTGCCTTCTCTCTTTTAGAAATTTTGTCGGTCGGTTGGATCTCTAACCTCTTCTTGCTTATGCCCATCTTTATTTTCTTCTTTTGGTCTAGTTCCTTCGCATTCTGCGGTCTCTTCATCCTTAGGTTATCCCGTGACCCTCCGATCTCGAGAACTAGTGTTCCCACAGACGGCGCCACTAATTTGACAATATATCGTATATATAGGATAAGGTTGGTTACAAGTGTGGTACAACGACAACGAATCTATCTCAAACTATGTCTCATATCACTAGTTATATGACGACTTTAGTCCACAACATCAGAAACTCGAGGTTGAGGTTCGACTGGATAGCCTTGCTGATATCGGGGATGACGTCGAGAGTACGTCGAGGATCGGATCTGGATTACATCGGGATGATATCGGGAACGATATCAAAGAAGTATCGGGTCAGACGTATGATGCAATGTCGAATTTCGTCCCAGATGATATTTCAAAATCTATATCGAAAGTGATATCGAATATGAGTATTCGATATCGGCGAATGGATCTAGGTATTAATTGTGTGTCTTCTTAGTATACGGGACTCGGTATTTATAGACTCCGCACTGTACTCTATCGAAGGTAAACTTCGATATATATATATATATATATATATATATATATATATATATATATATATCGCGAATAACTAATCATGGGCCTGGCCTATAGGCCAGCCCAATACAGGAAATATCCTTATCAATGTGTCTCATAGAAGCCATATGTCGAATTTGATATAGATCAAATTTGAGCCATAGACTGTGTGTGGACCTAAGTTTTTCGTCTTCTCTACCCGCCTGGTCTTTAACAAGTATGAGGTACCATCTAGTTTAACTCATTTGGCATTCCTAATTGTTTTGTTCATTACATATTTTGTAATTAAATAATGAGCTACTATATAAAGTAATTTATTATTACTAAAATATTATTTAAGAATTATTCCAAAACATGAATTATATTTTCAAAAGTATAACCTAAAAAAACTAAAACCAAACACTATGGACCGCCAACAACGACTTGCCACCCACAGTGGTGACCTAGGGAACGGATCTTGCTCAACAAAATCCATTATTTTGGCTAAAAAGGGCGGCAAGCTCGACTTGCCGCACATACTGGTCAGTCGGGAACGGGCATGGGGCAACAAAATACACGACTTTGGCAAACCATGACCGCACATACTGGTCAGTCGGGAACGGGCATGGGGCAACAAAATACACGACTTTGGTAAACCACGGCCGCAAAGTTGTTGCCCATTGATAGATTACTATTACCTTACTTAATTTACAATAATTGATAGATTACTATTACCTTAAAATTATAATTCCGAGGTGCAATATGCCAGAAATCCTTATTTCCAAAGTGCAGAGTGCGCCTCTCCCTCAAATTTCCACTTTTTTCGCGGCTGACTGACGGCCGTGTACATTGTACAAGACAATTTCCAAAAGAAAAACCAAAAGCGGTTTACCCCTATTCAAAGGCAAAATACCTGAACCTCATGTAAAGAACGCTATACTCCGTATTAAATTTCACTAACATGTTAAAACTATCCAGTGCAACAACTCAAGATTTGCAGCTTAGTAACATTCTTTTAGCTATTTAACATCTCGATATATTTTACAAGATGCTTTTACCTAAGGCCCTTGTTACTCAAACAAACATGTTCCTGTTAGAACAACTCAAATTCCAGCTGCTCCCCATTACAACCAAATTCCATAAACTTCGTCCCCTTCTCCTCAGAACCCACCTGGAAAACCCCAACATCACAAACCTCCGGAATTTGTGGCGGGACCGCACAGCGTATCAATGCCCAATTCACACCATCAAAGAACGGGTGTCTTTTAATCTCAGCGGCTCCAGTTTCCGTACCCAACCTGTTCTCCGGTTCCTTCACCAACAGCCTTCTAATCAGATCTCTCGCCTGAAAGCTAACAATGGGACGATGAGGAAATCGCAGATTCTGCAAAACTACATTTTTCAATGTCTCTTCATTCCCACCACCTTTAAACGGAGTCTTCCCATGAAGAAGCTCGAATAGAAACACACCAAGTGTCCACCAATCGACGGCGCTCCCATGCCCTTCCCCTTTAATAATTTCTGGAGCCAAGTACTCATGTGTGCCGACAAAGGAGTTGGACCTAGCCTCGGTTGGCTCAGCCACGAGCTGAGGTAACAAAGATCGTGCCTTGTTGGCAGCGGCGGCTTCTTTCATCTTTCTGGCTCTTGCTGTGGAGGGTAACATTCGAGGGGTGAAGCATGATATCTTGCATGAGGGTCCGCTGCAGAAGGGGTCGATGCAGTTGGATCCTGCACAGGGACCAGAGGCTCTCGGTGGTTCGATTGGTAGTGAAGAAGATTTGACTAGAATGGGGCTGGTGGAGCATCTAAGTGAGAGGTCAAAATCAGTCAACATGATGTGGCCATCTGCCCGTACCAGAATGTTTTCTGGTTTGAGATCCCGGTACACGATACCAAGCATGTGGAGATATTCAAGCGCAAGGAGGACCTCGGCAACATAGAATCTGCAAGAAACAAATGTTAGAAGAACATGATGAAACGAGTAACATAAGAATGATCAATTAGGCCTTTGGTTTTCTTTTTTCGCTAAACTTTTATGCTCGCGAAAAAAAAAAAGTTTTGAGAAAATTAAATGATACAAGTCATCAACCCTTCACACAGAGAACAAGAAAGTCATAAAAAGGCATTGATACTGCTAAAAAGAAAATCTCGAAAAGTGTGGTTTGAACATGTATTCAGAAGGTCCTTATGTGTAGTGTTCAGCGGTGGGATCTAAAGAGAACTACATGATTCCTTCGTGCTCAGTCATCTCTTGTACTTGGTTAATAGGAGAAATAATAAGGACATAGTGACCAGTACAACTATAGAACCTTTTCAGTCAAACTATTCTAAAAATATCAGAACTTATGCAATTCAGTTATCTCATTGTATAAAAGTAAAAGTGAAACTGAATCAGGTAAGCTCCTGCTAACAAATAAACAATGATAAACTTAACACAGAAAAAGCAAGATAAAACTGAAAAGGCATAAGAAAACTAAGCAATTGAGGCCCTAAGAATAAATGTGAGTGATGACTTTAAATATTATATTTACTGATTAGACATGGCCAGACACTTTCAGATTTTAATAGGTGAAAAACAGTTACTTCATCTGTTATTTGGTCGGTACATATTCTGGTCAAACTTTGTTGAGTATCACAAGCAATCAACAAACTTCATACAGACAAATAAAAGCAATTAGGCAGAGCACTTGACTATCTTTCAATTGATTTACTGAAAAATGAAATTTGCTATTCCAAAGTGTATTTCAGAAAGGACATTCTTTTATGTGGATCCTGATCTTGGATAGTCAAACTTTGAAGGATTTTGTTAACATGGATCGCATACATTATCAAATAATGTTCATATCAACAGTAGAAGTGTAAAATTACAAAGACATAACTAGTCGCGATAGGTATATCAGTGTTTTCCAGTTATACAACACTCTACCAGCCGATACACTCCTAATTTGCTGATGTACCAAATAAGGCGAAACTCATAAATCAAAGGCTTTAAGCTTGAAAAATGTATTCAGCAACTGTGCCAGTCCCCCACACCATTAAATCATTAAATCAACAAGATCGGGGGTTATCTAACGCCTACAAAATCTCTGCTAAGAACACTTTCTGAACTTTAAAAAAAAAAAAAAACATCAAATCCCCAACCCCTGGAAAATGGCAGATAACTTAAACTTGTACATGCAGCAAATAGTTAAATAAACAGAGTTTCCATGTCCATTACAAAATGAAAAGCTTAGAAAGACTCAGTTATATTATATACCTTGCCGCCTCTTCAGGAAAATATCTTCCAGGCTGCTTTTGTCGAAGGACATGAAGATCTCCACCAGGACAGTAATCCATGACTAAACACGATAAATTATCTGATGTAAACTGCGAATAAAGTGTCGGAAGAAACGGATGGTCCAGCATTCTGAGAATTTCACTTTCAGCTCGGGCTCTTGGCATCTTCTTCCTTACTGCCAAGAACTCGTTATCCATCACCTTTATTGCAAATGTGCAGTTAGTTCCAATAAGCTCAGCAAGATAAACTGTGCCAATGTCTCCAGAACCAAGTTTTTTCAGTAAATTAAAGTGACTGAGCCCCAGGAAACCATATTGTTTTCTTACATGCTCGAGTGCTCCCCACCTCATGTCTTTTGACATATGCGGTTTATAGCCAAAAGTCAACCCACTAAGACTACTCTCATCACTAAGGCTAGTGGTGCTACTACTAAACTCACAATTGCTGCTCTTTGAGCTTTGTGAGATATCCCCTTTCTCCTGAGATTTGGACATCGCATTACATTTACCAACAGGAATAACTATATCATCCATGACATTTGGAGCTGAATCTGATTTACTAGCATCATAATTCCTACCATTTGTTAGAACACCAGAACTGGTCACCGCAGGGTGATCCTCACCAGAATTTTTAATTGTGTCACTCAAAGAACACTGACACCTCTGGCAGATCAATTGCTCAGAACTGTGGTCTGGACTAGAATTTATATCATGAGATGGTTTTACATTTTCACCGGTTGAAACAGTGACCTTTAATTTCTTCATGACAAGATTCTTGTTTCTGACAAAGGGTTTAACACTCCTGGAGGTGCTTCTTGCTGATTTCAAATTTTTACTACTCTTTACTGGAGATGAAGTCATAGTTTGTAGTCTTGATTTCCTTCTCAGTTTCAGTCCTGCTTTGACTTCTGAAGAACTAGCAGAATCCACACTTAGACCAGTCTCTACATTGTTTGAGCTAGAAGCTTGCTTGTCCGGATCGGGCACATCACCAAAACCATCATTACGTACTGTGGGGGAAACTGAATTGTGTTTTTGTTCCTGTGAACATCCCGTTTCGACTAAACAAGTGTCAACTTCTGACACGCGAGCTGAATCTGCATGCACAAGAGAGGAATCTGCATCCTCAAAGACTAGAGAAACAAAAGACTGAAGAGAAGAATCACCACTTTGTCCACTACATTCACCTAGGTGACAATCAGATTCATTAGAGAACTGTTGTACACTATTTATGATTGGTTTATCAGTAAAACTAGGAGAAGAACAAGAAGTTTGGGTATTTGACTTCATCAAAGAATCTTCACGGCACTGTGGCAAAGTTCCAGAAGAACACGAGGTACTTTCTTCGGGCACCAGAGAAAATTCAATTCTGCATTCTCCACCTGCAGCCACGGGACCACCAGATCCACTGGCATCTACTACAATCGACCTATACAAATCTGAAATCTTTCCCACTTCTGAGATCCTAGGAGATGCAGGTGGCATTGATAACCGTTTCACGATAGCCATCTCTGCTGCCTGAGAAATGCATTGTCCCCTTAGTGCCTGCTTGAGAGAAACAGGTGCAGAAAAACCAATTCCAGGTGAATGAGAACCAGTGGCCCTCATTGGCTTCTTAGAAGCATTTCTCCTTGAGTCCGAAAGATCCAGACTCTTGGATGCTCGAAGACTGACAGCTTCAAAAAGCTTGTTGATATCATTTTCCAAAGACTTGTTAAACCCTTTCTTTATTAAGGGAGGTCTATGATCTCTCTCTCTTTCACATCGTGTTTGGCTCGGCTCATCCTTTACCTCGACTATCTCACAATTTCCACGAGAAACCATTATTTTGAAGTCTTATTTTCTCTGTGATTATGCACGCTAAATCTAGAGATCACACAGCACCATTGCTCGATATGGCACGTAAATAGAAAATCCAGTAACACAGGATGCACGTAACAGAAATCTTTTCGAAAAGGATAAGTATGGATCACCCTTTTAGTTGAGCAAAACATTTACTTTCACCCTCTGCCTACAAGAGATACAGACAAACAAACAAACATAAAATCAGACACTAAATTGAGTTCAATCCCCAAAAATAAAAATCCAAGCTGATTTTCAAATTAATACATCACTAGCGATACTTGAAATGAAATTAATTATCAACAAGTACAATAACTAAGTAATAACACTAGCAACAGAATCATCATTTTAAGTAAAATGAGCTGAACAAAAAGAATGTTGGTGGTACCTACAGTACCTGAAGCATTGAAAGATCTAATAAATCAGACAACTTTTTTTTCTCTTCCAAATAAGATTCAATTCAACCTGGTGCTTTATTGTACAAATACCTTTATTGCGGGGAAATGGAAAAACCCTAATGCGAGCTCATATCAGTAGGGGGTGGCCAAGTATCTATCTGTCTCTTTCACTTTCTCTCTCTCTCTCTCTTTTCTTTTGCACTATTTTATCGCCTTCTTTGTTGCACTTGTGTCCCCATACATGTCCTTTTTCATGAGATCTGAGTATGGCTTTTTAGTTTTTTTATTCTTTTTTTGTTATTCATATTCATCCAAATATATACTTATATCAAAATTATATAATATGTTTACCATCTTTTTTTATCTAATTACTTCTTGGTCATCATTACTTACACATTTTAATCTTGAAATGTGTACATCATGGAGTCTCTTGTTTGTGGTTTACGATGTAATATTACCTTTTTCGTCGTGTCAAGTGTTATCTTATATTACAAGATAATTACTTTAGTATATAGTAATTGTAAATATGAAATACGATTTTTAACAAATGTGCAATCAAATAACAGTAAAATAAAAATGCGTTCAAGTTGAGCAAGTACCCTAATGTATCATATCCATAAAGTCCGCGGTTGGTCACCATTGAACCTGGCTATCGTCTTAGCGAGCATGTTGGACTGTTAGTTTCTCGACAACAAAAAATTCTTGTGGCATTAGTGAAACTAGTAATGTTAGTTTGTATCTCCTACAGACGACCTCAGTAGTTCGGCCTATTGCCATCTCTATATGAATTGTGAATTTCATTAGGATGTGTTGACTGTTAGCCTACGTTGCATGGGTTTGGGTACGGTACGGTACAGATACGTTGATACGATATTTTTTAAAAACATCTGATGCAGGTACGGCAAGGATACGTCTATATATAAATAATTATTAATATTTATTATATGTATTTTTTATTTTTAACAAGCATTAAAAATTAAAACTTAAACAAAAAAAATAGAAATACACAAAAATATGTTTAACATTAAAAAATCATGCATCAAATATGAATAAAAACATAAAAACGTGAATTATTTATGAATAATAAGTTAAACAACAACATAACCAGCTTGAAGATGGTGCATGGTGGTGGTGGTGATTATGAATAGAGAAAAGAAAAGTATAATTGTGGTGGCGCATGGTGGTGGAGTGAAGATGACGCATGGTGGTGGTGGTGATTATGAATAAAAAAAAGTATAATTGTAAAAATAATAACACCTGAATCGTGCCCTTGATAAAGGAATTTTTATTTCATTTTATATTTGGTGGAATTTATATTTAAATATTTAACCCATCAAATATTAAAAGTTTATAAAAAAAAAAGACCTATAATAGTTCCGATACGCCTAAAAAACGTATCGAATACGTATCGAAATTATTTAAATTTCAAAATTAAAGGATACGCCACGTGGCGTATCAAATACATCAGAACTGGTATCGGTATCTGAATCGGTATCGATATGTATCGGGTACTGCATAGCCGTCTTGGTATCGGTATCGGTGCATCACAACTGTTAGGTATTTGAGTCGACAAATACGCGCCTCTAGGATTTGCCCATCGTGAATATACGAAGCAAATACGAATAAAATATGACGATAGTAACAACACAAGGATTTTACGTGGAAACTCCAAAACCGGAGAAAAACCACGAGGCCCGAACGAAAATACACTATGTAGAAAATTCGTACAACTACATAATTTCTCGCTCAACCCAACCGATCCCCACATAGCCTTTTACCGCAACACTCCCCGAATACACCTCACACAAATATATATATATATATATATATATATATATATATATAATATTATAAGAGGAATGAAGAGAATTATATGCTACAACACTCTAAATTTTGGGATGAATTTCCTTCACAATCCCCACCTCTATTTATAGGGAGGATTTGAAGCAAAGGAAAGTGTCGTGCACTTTCCTTCCAAAGGTCAACCCTTCCAAAAGGCCAACCTTTGCAAAGGCAACTCTTCCAAAGGCCAACCCTTCCAAATGCCAACATTTCCAAAGGCCAACTCTTCCAAAGGCCAACCCTTCCAAAGGCCAACTCTTCCAAAGGTCAACCCTTCTAAATGCCAACTACTATCCCCCAATATTATATTGGGAGTTAGTCTGCCAACAATTTTCACCTTGAAGATGTGATTACTAGTGACTAATCACGTCTTCAAAACCATCTTCATTTCGGCCTTGGGCAATCGCATACCCACTATGCCTCTGAAGATCTCCATATCTCCCGCTATCACTGCAACCGCAGTCGTACTTTTAGAAGTACCATGCTCCAACATAAAGCATAACCACTCAGAATAAACCAATTCCGAGAATTTCCCTTTTCGGCCCATATCGAACATTAACCTGCTGATAGAATGGTGCAACTTCCCCTTTTGGCTCCTCCGGAAGTCATCAGCCCGCCGACATGAATATACCACACACCTTGCATTAATGCCAAAAGCAATGCCCGTGTGCAAACTGTACTCACTAACATTAACGTCCTGTCTCATAGCAATTTTTTGGGTCCCCTGCCATCAAGACGAGCATGTCTCTTACAGTATGACAGGAGAGTCACTGCCATAAACAATGTTAGTTTCACTTCCAGTGTTTCTGTTTCCTCCCTCGGAGCCATTTGTCGAACCAGCTCCCCTTGTCGGACAATTTCTTTCAAAGTGGCCAGCTTGTCCGCACCGCCAACACACTTTCCTCCCAGAGTTCGTCTTCTTGCCACCGTAAGTCACCATTATAGTATTTTCATGCGAATCATTACCCCTGGTAAGCCTCATCTCTTCAGACAAAAGCTTGCCCGTAACTTCAGAGAGATTGATTTTTCTCTTTCTCATGAATCAATATCAGTTTCATGTGCTCATACGACCGTGGAAGAGACCAGATGAGTCTCAAGGCCTGATCCTCCTCATCAATTGCAACTCCAATGGATTCAAGCTCAGCAACGATCCCGTTCAGAACACTCAGATGATCTGAGATACTCGCACCCTCCGCCATTCGCAGTGTGTGAAACTGCTCCTTTAGGTACACGCGATTCGATACGCCTTTCGCCTGGTACAACTCCTCTAATTTTTCCCAGAGTCCCTTAGCCGAAGAAATCCCATTCACGTTCGCAAGAACGTTTTTGGCCAGGCACAGACGAATTGCGCTTGCAGCTCGCAAATCTAGATCCTCCCAGTCATCATCGTCCACCACAGCTTTTATACCGGCTGGTTCGGAACTCGTGCTAGTAGTGCCACTACCTTTAGCGACCCTTCCTTTTAAAGCCTTGTGTAACCCTGACTAAATCAACACATCCCTGACTTGAACTTGCCACAAGCCAAAGTTGATTTTTTCATCAAATTTTTCAACCTCAAATCTCACTGCACTCGTAGCCTTGCTCCCTGACATTGCACCGGCGAGTCTTGGTGGATTTCAAGTAGATCGGAATAGCACAAAGTAACCCCCGGAAAGAGATAGCTCGTCTTTCCAGACTTTGTTTCAAGGTTCCCAGGTAATTGGTGGGGTCACAGCGGTCCCGCTTAATAACCCAATTACCTTTGACAGAACTGCCTTTATCAGCGCGTTTTCACACTACTATCACACCAGAACTCCACCCCAACAAAAGCTCCACCTCGAGCAGTACCCGGTCTCTAATACCACTTGTTAGGTATTTGAGTCGAAAATACGCGCCTCCAGGATTTGCCCATCGTGGATATACGAAGCAAGTACGAATAAAATATGACGATAGTAACAACACAAGGATTTTACGTGGAAACTCCAAAATCGGAGAAAAACCACGGGGCCCGAACGAAAATACACTATGTAGAAAATTCGTACAACTACACAATTTCTCGCTCAACCCAATCGATCCCCACAGAGTCTTTTACCGCAACACTCCCCGAATACACCTCACACAAATATATATAATATTACAAAAGGAAGGAAGATAATTATATGCTACAACACTCTAAATTTTGGGATGAATTTCCTTCACAATCCCCACCCCTATTTATAGGGAGGAATTGAAGCAAAATAAAGTGCCGTGCACTTTCCTTTCCAAAGGCCAACTCTTCCAAAGACCAACCTTTCCAAAGGCCAACCCTTTCAAATTCCAACTCTTCCAATGACCAATCTTTCCGAAGGCCAACTACTATCCTCCAATATTATATTGGGGGTTAGTCTGCCAACATTGACATCTCTACATAAATAATGAACACACAATAATGATTAAGTAAGAAATTTGATGTCTATAAAAAGAGAAGTGAGAAATCTGATGGACTATGTGACCTAAGTATATTTCATCGCGAAGCATCCTACGTTTTGCCTAGTTATTGGTGGTGTGATCCAACCTGCAAATAAAACGATCTAAGAAATTTCAGCTGATTACTATCTAGACCTGTTGGTTCTAGATTTCCTAAGTTCAAGTTATCAACATTGAGTCAATGATAAATTCATATGATATATGATATAGTATTGTTTAATAAGAAATTGGACCATGATTCGTATCTAATGAATGGTTATTTTACAATTTTTGTTATTTATATTCTGAGAGTTTATTATTGCAATGCGATGCTGATTCTAATTCAGTTAATGCATGACTTCAAGGAATGGAGTGCGTAAACAAAAGGAATATTATTATTGTGTCGGTTAAATAAATTATGATTAAGTACGTCGTTAGCGCTGTCCTAACCACCCAAATGTCTTTTCATACGGAAAAATATTAAGATCTTCGATCACTGTCTCTTCGAATTAATATGTCAAGAATTAAGACTTAAGAGTCACTTACATGTAATTATTATGCAATATGCTTATAGTGATTTCTAAAATTTATTATCTATTATTCCATATTTGCTCTTCTTCTTTTCTCAACCCCACTGAATTTGGTTCAGAACAGATCAGTCAATTTGTCAAGAATACGAATTTTAAAACTAATATCATAGAGGATAAAAATGTATCCTAGAGACTGCCAATGAAAAATATAAATGACATATCAACCTAAATAAAAATAGTAATATTGTGTGAACTTTGTTTCAAAAACCCCTGTGAATTTCTTCTGCTGGGGTAAATCAGAGTCGGTCGTGGTCCCATTTCCGCACCTACTTTCTCCATGGACCACATGTACGACAAATCTGATCTATTACTAATAAAATAGACATCAATAAAATAGCATGGCCTATACCTTCTTTAAAAGAATCGGGGTTTAAATACAATTATATATAACTACTGTTAATTTTTTATGAACCAGTTCATGGATTAAAGCTCCAATTTTGGATTTTGGAGTAGGTTTAGGTTCGCCAAAAAATAAAAATGTTTTATAATATTTTGAGAATTTTTCGACATGTTTCGAGGAATTCGGGGAAAATGTTATTACAATGAACTTAAAAAATACATGTATATTTTATTCGGTAGAGTCGAAAACGAAAATGTTTCGGTATTTATCGAGAAAACGCATGGATCCATGATTGAGGTTAATTTCTGATTTACAATAATAATTAATATACATATACATATGCAATATTTAGTAAATATGAGGTGCATAGGAGAATTTCAATAAATGATGCACTTCTTAAATCATTTGGACCTATGTACGGTGCATTAGTTGGGACTATTATTACCCATTGCACCGAGTACAGTACAGTGTTTAATTTTAGAATACCAATAATATAAGATATATTCCAAATAATGTAATTCAGACTTAATAATTGAAAGAGGACAAATATGAAATATTGCATTATGGCACTTGCACCTCACTTCATCGGATTCTTCTAACTTGGTTTTCTTTATTTCATTTTTAAAAGCTCCTTATTCCTAGTAAGCTGATTCATATGTGAATTTCCATATTTATTTCACGTGTGCTAACATGGGAATGTTTTAATTATGAACATGATTTATATTTGGAAATAGTTGTGATTTTATTTTGTCCAACTTAAATATACAAATCTTGCAGTCATAGCTAATCGTTATTTAAAAATGAAAAATGTTATTCAATAAGATATAATTATATCACAAGTTCTACTAAAAAATGCCTAATTAAGTACAGACGGATTAGTCTTACGAAAATAGCTTTTGGAGTAGTTTTTTCACTCCCTTTAATAATATTTCGTCTCTTCCGCTGATAAAAAAAAGTCTTACGAAAATAGATAAATATTGATTTAGTTATCATAGTTCATTCTATATCATAATATAACCTATAGTAACGTGAAGTTATCATTAAAAATAAAATAAAAAACTATTGTAACGTGGCTTCGACTCTTCCTCTGATTTGGAAACATGAAATTCTTTATAATGGTGTGGCCAAAGTTGATGCAAAATCGGGCAAAAGCACATTTTTCTGTTAACAAATAGTTACATTTATTCTGTAGTATGGGCCAAAATACTTTTGTGCTACAAAGTTGTACCATGATATTCGATGGCCCCCCGCTCGCCACTCGAAATGGTCTAGACATGTAAGAATTTATTTATTTTCTTCTTTCTAAGATCGGTTCCTTGTAACAATTCATGTATACGATTTTAAAATCCTTTAGGATGGTAAAGACAAACTTTAAAGTTCAACCCTTAATACTATATTTAAGTCCAATTATCATCCACCGTAACAAGAATTCTATTTTTTGCAAAAACTTAAGCTATTACAAAATATTTACAAGGATATAATTATGCACAAGAAAGGCAAGACTTTAGGCTTCATGTCCAATCTTTCTATAAAATATATTTTTGACTTAATTATTTACTTTCTTTTCTTCCTTAATACCCTTATTATTGCAACAATTACATCTATAATGGTACTATTTTCAGCCCCCTTCAAACAAGGCTGCACATACAATGTGAGACCTAGATTGGTAAAAGGACTCTGATGTAATGCGCGACTTAAAGCTTTGGTAAATATATCATCCAACTGAGAAGATGATGAGACGTACTTTGTAACAAATTTCCCGATGCGACTTTATCTTGAACGGAATGATAGTCAATTCTAATGTGCTTTTGTCATTCCATGAAAAACTTGATTTATCGTCATGTGCAAGCACTTATATTATCACAAAAATAGTTTTGGAGGCTTGGAGAGTGGAATTCCAACATCACGCAATAAGAAAGACAACCAAGTAAGTTCCACTATTGTTGATGCCATTGATTGATACTTAGCTTCAGTACTAGAACGCGAGACAATTGGCTGCTTCTTTGAACTTTAAGACTAACAATTACTTCTCAAAAAGGTGTAAAATCCAGTTGTTGAGCGACGAGTTATACGGCATCCAGCCCAATCAACGCCAGAAAAGGCGTAAAGTTCTAGAGAACTTTGAGAATGCATAGTCATGCCATAGTCAAGAATTCTAGCTACATATGGAAGGATGCTCTTAACTTCTTGATAGCTCCTTTTTGTTAGATTCTGCATGAATTAACAAACAAAATTCAAAACATATGATAAATCTGGTCTACTAAATGTGAGGTATTGGAGAGACCCAACGATGTTAATTTCTGTAATGTGTAGCATCTGGATATTGTTCATCATTCTGAGTACTTCTCTTTGGCTTTATCGACAAAAGTGTTCATATAGGCTTACAACCAATCATCTCTGCTCTTTTTAGAATGTCCCTAATATTATATTTAGATTGACAGAGAAATAAACTACCTGACATGCATTTTACCTTAACTCCAAGAAAGTACTGTAAAGGGCCAAGATCTTTTATGGGAAATTCTTTACTAAGATTAGTAATGAAGTGATCAATAAAATCCTTGTTGTCTCCTGTCAATATCCATCTACATAGATTAGAAGAAGAAACATACCACGTGAAGAACGTGATATGAAAAGCGATGGATCTACAATGCTACAAAAGAAATCATTAGCAAGCAAGAATGAAATTAATCTATGAAACCAAGCATGTTGTGCTTGTTGAAGACCATAATTGATTTCTTGAGGCAGCAAACATGTGAAGGAAATTCTAGATCAAGAAAACATGGGGATTGTTCCATTAAAACTGATTATGTGATATTCCCATGGAGAAAAGCATTTTTTATGTCCAGTTGATGAAGATGCCATAGTTTGACCTTTAGCAATGGCAAGGACTGTACGGATGCTTCTTGGCTTAATAACTGGTGAGAATGTCTCAAAAACGACTATCCCTGCGTCTTGATGAAATCATTTTGCAACAAGTCGTGCATTTAGGTGGTCGAGAGTTCCATCAGATTTTAGTTTTGTTTTGAAAGCCTATAAAGTTTGAGCTAGCAGGGCGTGGAACTAACTCCCATGTTTCATTCTTATAAAGAACATCTAGTTCTTCAAGCATTGCATTCTTCTAGCCTTTATTCTTTAGTGCTGATTTGGCGAACTTTGGTTCGAGTGGAATCAAATTATATGAAGAGTGAAGACGGAGATTACCATACCGAGGATTACGCTTGAAGCTGAATATTCCATGTTTTGAGCGAGTGACAATTTGACTGAATTCTGATGTTGAACCTTGATCCTCACCGTGATTTACCGCCAGACCAGGTTGTGATATCTCACCTATAGGAACTGCTTCCAAGTTTGGAGAGGAATTAGAGTCCTCGTCCTAATCTTGTGAAACTCTTGTTGCGCTGGGAAAAATTATGCATTGGTGTTTTCACCTGGACTTTCTATAGCTCAGAAAAGAGATGTACTAGAACTAGTATTAGTAGTACACTCAATATTTGTATTTCAGATAATGTAGAATATAAACTAGATGAAGTACCACCAGAAGTAGGATATAAAGTAGGTAAATTAACACCAGGATTCTTAGCATCATTAGAATTAATCCAGTCACTGTAAGTTGAGTTCACCTTCAATATTTTGTTCCCCATATAATGAGTTGGACAGAGAATGGAAAATAAGACTCGTTAGATACAACATGTCTAGCGATATAAATTTGACATGTACATGATAAAGACACTTGTATCCTTTATGTTTTATGCTATATATCGAAAAGACGAAAACACATGGCAGTGGTTTTTGATCTAATTTATCGTTTCGGTAATTACTCAAGTATGGAAAACACTTGCTGCCTAATACTATCAAGGATGTATAGTTTGGATACTTTTCATAAACTCGAAAAAATGGCGACTTCATATTCAATTGCCTTGTGGTAAGAAGTTGATTAAGAAAACAACAGTAGCAAAGCAATCAACCCAGTACCTTGATGGAATTTTAGCATGAAACATCATTTTTCATCCGAGCTTTGTAATATTTTGGTGTTACATTCGGCTAATAAGCCCTTTTGGTGCTTTGGACATGCTGATTGACGATGAATTCCATTTTGATCAAGATATGAGATGAAATCTTTACTTGCAAAATCAATCCCTGTTAGATTTAGTTTCCAAATAATAAATCTTGTGAGAGGTATCCTACATTGGTTATGTGTTGATATGATGTGAATGCAAAGTACAAATAAAAGCCTTTTTTGAGTTTGTCCCACATGGGTAAAGTATGTTGGGCTCTAACTCATGGTAATATAAGGACTTTTATGGGCTTTAAGAGCTTTAGCTCTTATAGGCAAATTTTACTAAAGTGGCTTAAGTTGTGATGCACCGATACCGATACCAAGACGGCTATGTGGTACCCGATACATATCAATACCGATTCAGATACCGATACCAGTTCTAACGTATCCGATACGCCACGTGGCGTATCCTTTAATTTGAAATTAAAAAATCTCGATACGTATCCGATACGTTTTTTTAGGCGTATCGGAACTATTATAGGTATTTTTTATAAATTTTTAATATTTGATGGGTTAAATATTTAAATATAAATTCCACCAAATATAAAATAAAATAAAATAATGAAAATCTCTTTATCAAGGGCACGATTCAGGTCTCAGTATTTTTACAATTATACTTTCCTTTTCTTATTCATAATCAACCCCACCACCATGCGCCATCTTCACTCCACCACCATGCCCACCACAATTATATTTTTCTTTTTCTATTCATAATCACCACTACCATGCGACATTTTCAAGCTTGTTATGTTGTTGTTTAACTTATTAATCATAAATAATTCACGTTTATATGTCTTTGATGCATGACTTTTTTTAATGTTAAACATTTTTTTTGTGTATTTCTAATTTTTCTTGTTTAAGTTTTCAATTTTATTGCTTGTTAAAAATAAAAAATACATATAATAAATGTTAATAATTATTTATATATAGACGTATCCTTACCGTACCGGTATCGGCTATTCTTAAAAAATGTCGTATCGGCGTATCACTACCGTACCGTACCCGTACCGTCGTACCCAAACCCGTGCAACGTAGGGCTTAAGTGTCTCACATAGGAAAAGTAAAAACTTATTTGTGGATTTATATATATTTGCACTATATTACTTGGGTAATAAAAAGTGCAAGACATAGGTGGTGCTCATGCACACACGCGCACCGAGCCCGTACCCAGGACCCGCGCGTGCGCGTGGCGCTTTTATTTGGCGCACTTAAAAAGCACTTAAGACATTTGCACGCTTGCATCGCTCATCGATCTAGGCCGTAGATTTTATTTAATTAATTAATTAAGATGAACGGATGTGATTTAATTTAAATATTAAATTAATATAGATTAAATTGGATGGTGTGGATTTAATCTTACTTAAGTTTTAAATTCGACGGCTCAGATTAATCCGAGAAGAAATATGGAGGAAATATTTAAAACTCAGATTTTAAATATCAACAGTCACATATTTTTTAGCAGGAAAGTTGTGTCATTTCTGTGAAAGAATTACCAGGAAAGTTGTGTCCTTCTGTGAAAGAACCTAGGAAAAGTTATAACTTTTCCTTGCAGCTTTTCTCCTTCTTTAATACGCAGGATTATCAGAACTAACACACATCAAAAATTCGTATCTCTCAAATAATATACAGTTTTAATTGCTTATTCACTCAAAAAGATTATCAGCAAGATTAGTTGCAAAAGGCTTCACCCAAAAAGAAGGACTTGATTATTTCGACACTTATGCTCCAGTGGCTAAAATTGCTACAATTAGGATTTTAATATCCTTGGCCTCCATATATAAATTCGAAATTCAACAAATGAATGTTAAAACTGCATTATTGAATGGTGAATTAAATGAAGAAATTTATATGCAACAACCTGAAGGTTTTGTTGTGAAAGGACAAGAGCATAAAGTGTGTAAACTTGTTAAGTCTTTGTACGGACTTAAACACGAAACAATGGCATGAAAGGTTTGACCAGGCTGTTTTGTCAAACGGATTCAAAATCCATGAATCTGATAAGTGTGTTTATAGTAAATTTAAAAATAATAAAGGTGTTATTATTTGTTTATATGTTGATGACATGCTTATCTTTGGTTCTGGTCTAGATCGAATCAATAATACTAAGAAATTTTTATGTGAAACATTTGATATGAAAGATCTAGGTCAAGCTGATGTTATTTTAGGGATTAAAATAATTAGAAGTAATGAAGGTATCATGTTATCACAGTCTCATTACGTTGAAAAAGTATTGAGAAAATTTAATCATTTTGATTGTACACCTGTTAGTACTCCGTTCGACCCTAGTACTAAATTAATGCCAAATGATGGGAGAGCATTTTCCCAAAATCAGTATGCTGGTGCAATAAGAAGCTTAATGTATTGCATGACTTGTACTAGGCCTGATATTGCGTTTGCAGTTGGTAAACTGAGTGGTATACAAGTAATCCTAGTAGAGAACATTGGAAAGCAATATTTAGAGTCTTCAAGTATCTTAAAAGACTATAGATTATGGCTTATGCTATAGTGGCTATCCAAATGTTTTGGAAGGTTATACTGATGCTAGTTGGATTACTGAGAATGATGACCACGCATCAACTAGTGGTTGGATATTCACTCTTGGTGGAGCTACAATATCATGGGGTTCTAAGAAACAAACATGCTTGACTGATTCAACCATGGTATTTGAGTTTATATCATTGAACTCTGCAAGCAAAGAAGCAGAATGGTTGAGAAACTTGTTATTGGAAATACCAATATGGCATAAACCAATGCCTCCCATGTTAATACACTGTAACAGTCAATTGACTTTGTCTAGAGCTTATAGTCATGTCTATAACGAAAAATCTAGACATATTGGTTTGAGACATAGCTATATGAGACAGTTAATCAGTGATGGTATTATCACAATTAACTATGTGAAGTCAGCAAGTAACTTGGCTAATCCTCTGACTAAAGGTCTTGCCAGAGATATGGTGCATAAGACTTCTAGAGCGATGGGACTGAAAGCCCATACATAGTGATCACACATGATGGAAACTCAACTCAACACTTGAAATATCAAACTTGGGTTCAATGAGTAAAGTACTTCATTTTTGTGATTGTCAAGCACTTAGTATTTTAAATTAATAATTCAGTTATTAATTGGTTCCATCTAAGTATAGTGCTTGGTACCTGTAATGTCAAAGGTAGAGGTTGAGTTTAATACTCTTAATAGACTTGTAACAGTAAATGTTGGGATGTCATATATAATTACAGAGACATCTTTGACAAGTCTACCTAAGTGAGTAGTAGAAGTGAGGCCGCTTCATTAGAGTTTAGGGCTTAACTCTAAAAACTACTCATGATACTAGTATATAGACACAGGGCCGTTAACGTGTCGGCTTGTTAGAATACAGAACAAGTAAAGGAACTGTGTGTGGTACTTATCTGGTTGGTCGATATAGAATTGCTAGTTCAAAGACTAGTCTACTATGCTTTTCTGATTAACGTTGATAGGTATCCACTAAGTGAAGGTTCAAGTCGAAAGACACCTTTATTTATTCATAGAACTTCTTGAGGTGCAAACTAAGATTTATCATTCGCAAATGGTGGCGATTGTTAGATTTAGTATCCAAATAATAAATCTTGTGAGAGGTATCCCGAATAGGTTATGTGTTGATATGATGTGAATGCAAAGTACAATAAAAGCCTTTTTTGAGTTTGTCCCACATTGGTAAAGTATGTTGGGCTCTAACTCATGGTAACTGAAAGTGCAAGTATTTTGTCAATGTTAGATCAACAATGTTAGGATAACATTGAACACAGAAAAACTGCACATTCGGGATTTATTGCTATAATTGTGTTTTGCCTTTATTCACTTACTAACTTAGTTCCACGAGTTGTAGTTGATATTTGTATGTGCTCCAGGTCAAGAGACTTCAAGGAAGGATATATTTCCTTAAAGAGAAGTTCCCATTCAAAGAGAAGTTTCCAAAGAAGAACTTTCCATAATTAAATAAGGAAAGATGTGTGCGGTGCAATGGAAAGATCAAGATGTGTGAATTGCAAGATGGAAAGAAGATTACTTGCAGTAGTATTCTTTCCATAGAAGACTACAAGATGGTGAAGGATACTTTCCTTAGAAGACTTCAAGTTAAAGAAGGAAATCTTTCCATTGAAGACTTCTAGTCAAAGAAGGAAACCTTTCCATTGAAGACTTCAAGTTGGACAAGGAAACCTTTCCCTATTGAAGGAGACTTGCCATGAACGAAATTAGAGTCATACAAGGAGATCTAATAGCAATCAAAAACGTGCACAACATGTCTTGGCCATCAAGGAAGACTACACTATAAATAGGCATGTTGGGCATCAAGAAAAAGACACGAAGACAAGAGCGAAAATCTCCCGTGAGGAAATCTTTATAGTCGAGTGTCTTTGTCTTGCTTTAGCAAAGTTTGTGAGTTGTTAGAATAGATCTAAGAGTGAGGAGCTTTTAGAGATAGTCGAAGCAATTCTTGTGTGCTTTGCTTAGTTCGATTAATTTGAGAGTGAGGAGCTTGAAAATTGAGAGAACGACTTTTGTTAAACCCTTGTGGTATTTTGCCTACGGCTCGGAAGATCATATTAATATATTATCTTCTTAAAATTACATCTACTTGTGTTTTTTATTTATCCGCTGCGTAATATTCTCTGTCAAGTAGATTTGTGCTAACGTTAACTGCTGTCAGCTGTTAAACGGATGTTAAGGTAACATCGAGAGTCCAACATCAGCTTAACATTGGAATAGCTGATCAGTGTTAGACTAACATCAAAGGGTTAACACTGTGCGACAAGTATCAAGTCCCGATCCAACAATTTCAATTGGTATCAGAGCCAAGCACCGACTTCACTGGTGTTTGGATTTGATATTAAAGGATGGACAACCGAAATCCGAACAACAACAAATTGCTTGTCTTGGATGGATCCAACTATTCTTATTGGAAGGTTAGAATTCGTGCACTCATTAAATCATTCGGTTGGCGAGCTTGGAAGACGGTGATCAAAGGGTATGCAGTCCCTATGTATGCTCCAGATGAAGATCTTTCATTATTAGCCTCAAATTCTCAAAATAACGATGGTGAGGATTTCAATTATGGATCACGTACTGTGGCCGAAGGACAATCAGATGAGATTCATACAGTTGCGCTACTCGCTCATACTTACTGGACAAAAGAAGACTCCCAGAACTGCCACGGATCTCAATGTTACTCTGACATCGAGGATCCAACACCAGAACAGGAGTTTTTCTTTAGAATTTGGAATAAATATAATTCTTGTATTAATTCTGATTCCTTGTCTGTTATTGATGAATCTAACTTTGATTACTTTCTTGGCATTGTAGATCCAGATGAAGATCATGACGCTGCTCCTAAGCCAAAATCAGAGTGGACTCAAACTGAGCTAAGTAACGCTTTCTTCAATGAAAAAGCCCTAAATACCATATTTAGTTTGGTTGATTGTCACATGTTTAAGTTAATTAAAAATTGTTCAACTGCAAAGCATGCTTGGGATATTTTAGAAAATCATTGTGAAGGTGATGTGTACACTAAAAAGACTAAGTTACGCATGTTTTTGAACAAATTTGATAATTTAACAATGGGGGAAGAAGAAAGTATTACTGCTTATTTTGAGAAACTGATGGATCTTGCTAATGAAATTCAAAACTTAGGTGATTCCCTGTCTAATAAGCAATTGGCGTATAAAGCTCTGAGAACTCTTTCTAAGAAATTTGAGGTGATTACTATGCAAGAAGCTAGGAATATGGACACCTTAGACTTTCATACTCTATTTTGCACTCTGAAAGAATTTGAGAGGAATCTTGAAAAAATAGATGATGAAGAAGAAATTCAAGCTTATAATGAAACTGTGATTGAAAAGTTGAATAAGCTTAGTCTATGTGATAAAAATATTCTTGCTGATTTAACGAAAGATTTCTCTAAAGAGATGACCAAATATTCTTGTAAACCTACTCCTCATAATGATACACATCTCAAAAAGATTCAATGTTATAAATGTAAAGGTTGGGGCCATTTTTCGTATGAATGTGGTAACAACCTTAGAACAAAAGGGAAATCTGACTTGGTTTGTGTAGATGATAATGATGAGACAGGTTTTGAAGAATATGGTGATGGACAGGTGCCAACGATTGAAGAAACTCAAACAACAGTGTGTGCAAAGGTGGACATACCTGCTGGTGTCAAGGCTTGGTGTTCTGCCAACATCCAGACAGCTCGATGTTATGTTAACATCCAGATGACAACACCAGTCCAGGAGATTCTTGTTGACAATTGGGATGAAACCATTTGTTTACACAACACTGAATGTTTGATTTCTATTAATGATGAGTTTGATGATGATTCTGACTTTGAGTATTTGCATGATTCTATAGGTTTGGAAGATGATAGTGTCCTTGAAGGTAAATTGATTCAAGAAGAGTTTCTTGATGAACTGAAGATCATCTACCAAGACCTGCTCAAGGAGAAGGACAAGTTGAGTAGAATTGAGAAGGCTATGGAAGATAATGAAAGCTTGAAGGCTACAATCGCTCAACTTGAGGTTAGTTTGGACAGAAAAGATGATGAAATAGAAAAGGTAACTTCTAAGCTAGAAATTGTTGAACATACCATTGCCAAGAGGAAAACATGTACTTATAAACTTGATGAAGTTTTATGTTTAGGCAATGATGGTAATTCTGGTTTAGGATATCAAAGTCAAGTTACTCACTCAACTACTTCTGTTAAATCATCTATTCATGGTTTTGAAAAGGCAAAGGTACTTTCTAGAGAATCTAAGAAAATAGCTTATATTTGTCAATACTGTTTTCAACATGGACACCTTGAAGCATATTGTTATAAATACAAAAAGTCTCTTAAATGGAAAATAGTTGAACATAATAGGGATTCATGCAATGTTGATGCTGGTGTTAAGCCAACACTGGAATCTGAACATTCCAATGTTGATATTAGTTATTCCAGTGTTACCTTAACATTCGGTTACAACATTGCTGAACAGAATAGTGGGATGAGAAACACTAGACTTTGGGTGCCTAAAACTTATATTATGTGCAATATTATCTTTCCTACTATGCATACTAACCTTGCAGGTAAGTGGTACTCTGATAGTGGATGTTTGAGGCATATGGCTGGATACAAATCTGATTTGATACGGTTATACACGATGTTAAGACAACACTGGATAGCCAATGTTACCTTAACATTGAGAACAGATTGTATTGCTTTAACACTGCTTAAGACACATGATTGGAAAGAAAGCAAATCCAATTTGAAGAAGTGTGCACCACTAACCACGGGAACTTTCACCTATGAAGATGGAAGTAAAGGAAGAATCATTGGCAAAGAAGTGTTGAATGTTGATGGATCCCCACCCTTGAAGGATGAGATGTTGTTGGATGGATTCTATGAAAACCATATAAGCATCAGTCAACTGTGTGATGATGACTTATTGGTAAGGTATGTTAAAGATTCTTGTGATGTATCTGATTGTGCAAATGTGTGTGTTTTGACAGGTAAGAGGTTTGAAGACAACTACTTGGTGCGGGATCAAGTGACTTGCTTTCAAACAAAGGTGGACTATTCGGTTGCCAAGAACAAGAGACTTGGACACATGCACAACAAGAATCTGGGCAAAGTGTTGAAACTTGAAACCGTGAGAAGCATTCCCAATCTCATGAGTTCTGGTAAGATGGTATGTTATGATTGCTTGAAAGGTAAGGTGACCAAAGCTTCTCATAATCCAATCCAAGTGGATGAACAGGTTACTAGTACCTCTAATTGTTTTCATCTACTTCATATGGATCTCTTAGGTCTTATTGAAATAAATAGAGTTGGGGGTAAGCAATATGATTGTGTGATTATGAATGATTTTTCTGGATATACTTTGATTAAATCTTTCAAAGAAAAATCAGAAGCTCTTAATACCTTTAGAACATTGCATGCTAGTATTGATAACTTACATGATGCTTCTTTTGGTAATATTTGGTCAAATCATGATAGAGAATGTGAAAATAGGTCAGTCTCTGACTTATGTGTGTTTAATAAAAATATTCATAAATTCTCTATTCCCATGACTCCTTATAAGATGATGAAAAAGAAGAAACATGATCTTGCTCATTTTCATGAATTTGGATATGTTTGCTATACTTTAAATGACAAAGATTTTGTGAGCAAATATGATCCAAAAAGTGAAGAACATATCTTTGATGGCTATTCTTGGAACAATACTAGAATGTTTGATCCAAGATTAATTATTGTTCAAGAATCGGTTAATGTGGTTATTGATGATTTGCTGAGTGTTGCAGGTGAGTTAGAGGTTGGTGTGCCAACTCTACTGGATTCTGATGTTACTCTAACATTGACTCCAGACAATGTTATTCCAACGTCACCTGCAGATCCAGAACCTGAACTGGAACATGAACTAGAAGCTGATGTTTGCCAACATCGACCAGTCCTGATGTTGACACAACATTCGAGCAGTCAAACTTACATGAAAAGGTCCAAGTTCAAGATGTTTGGAGGGATACAACTGATAGGATTCAGAGATATCATCCTTCATCTCAGGTTATGGTTCAAATCATTAATGGCATCAAAACACACAACAAGAAAAGGGTAAATTATAGAGATATAATAATGTTGAGTGCTTGTATGTCTGCCACATATTCTGATAATTGCTTAGATCAAAGATTTGCTGATGACAGTGTCTTTGTTTATACTAACAAGTCTACTCTAGACAAGTTTGTTGAGGCTTTGACAGGTACATTAGTAATGAGCGTGATTGGTGAACTGGATTTCTTCTTGGGTTTGAAAGTGAAGCAAAAGGAGGATGGGATGAGCATGATTGGGTTGGAGGAGTCAAAAGTGAGCAAGACTCCAATGTCTTCTACTTTGGTAATTCAAAAAGGAGACACAAGCTTGCTATATCTATCCGTCACTAGCCCATTTATTATGAAATCGGTTTGTGTCTGTGTTTGTGCCAGGTATTACGCTGAGCCTAAAGCTTTTCACTTAATTGTTGTGAAGCGAACACTGAATTATATATCTGGTACTGTAGACTTAGGCGTTTGGTATACACATGATGCAAATACAAACCTTGCCGGTTTTGATTCTGACTGGGCTGGAGATTTAGGAGATAGAATATCTACATGTGGGGGTTGTTTTTCTTTGGGAAATGATCTTTCTTCATGTTATAGCAAGAAACATAACCGTGTGTCATTGTCAACTGTTGAATTTGCAGTTTGCAGCTGTGTTACCCGATTTATATGGCTTAAACACATGTTGCATGATTATGGGATAAAGAGTGACACATTGTTAATGTTTTGGGATAATCTTAGTGCTATTAGCATATCAAGAAATCTGGTGCATCATTCTAGAGCAAAGCATACATTTTCTATGCATTATTTCTTGAGAAAACTCGTAGATGACAAGGTTATAAACATTGATCACTTAGAGACCAACAATCATTTAGTTGATTTGTTTAAAATATCATTAGATAGCGAGAGGTTCTTCAATTTGAGGAAGACTCTTGGCTTGAATGCTCTGTGATTTAGTGTTGCATTCCGGTGTTGCCATAACACCACTGGCTAACACCGTAGTATGTTTGTGGTGTATAGGATTGCATTAGATTTTTTCTATTTGATTTCTGTGTTTGTTCTTGTTTGTCTTCATGAATGGTTGTTATTATTGGTTTGTGTGGTTGACCAGGATTGTTAGCTAAGTATTCTGGTGGACATGTTCATATCAAAAGTTTTGTAAAGTAAGAACTCTGTTGTTAGTCTGTGAATGTTAACCTAACATCTGGGAGAAGCTGGGGTACACAGAGCTCACTACTCTGATGTTATTTAGTTGTGACTTATCCATGTTAGGTTAGACAAAGCATGAAGAGAAGCTGGGGTACATGATGTTGAGAGCTTCATTGTCATTCAGTTGTGCTTATTTTTGTGTTTTTGTCTATGGCCAAGGTTATGCATGATAGTGATCCTTACTACTGGGGTGCTTTGAAGTTTCGACTGCTTGCATTCAGTAGCATTGTTCACTTGGTATTTCTCTTGTAAACAGGTTGGTAAACAAGTATGCATGAGGAGTTGGGGTGAAGAAGTATATGATAAATGTACTGTCTTCATTCAGTTCCTTTGTACTTGCCTAATCCGTAGCTGATGGTTAAGTTGCTGGGGTGTGTGGGGTCTTGTGCTGCCCACATTCAGTGATGAAACTATCCTTTAACATTCACTAGTTTTTGTTCAAAAGAGTTCATGATAATTGATAAAGATTTGAATTGATATGATCTGTTCCTAGTCTATAAAGCTGATACTCCATGGTTACCATCTACTAATGTTAACTTAACATTCTGTATTCTGCATTTCACTTAGGCTTGCATTCATTCATTCATTCTTTCCTTGATGTGTCTGTGTCGGTTTGAGCTTAAGGGGGAGAAATAGTTATGAAGGCATATATTTTGGGTGATTCAGCTGCGGTGACACACTACGTTGTCTCTTGTTATGACTTGGAAGTAGATTAACTCCTTTAATTAACTTCATACCCAAAATGTTGGATTTTCTGTTAACTAACTCTCCTTTCCATGTACAGGTCTGAGATATATCTGTGGTACTAATTTGCTAATATGTCTTAAGTTTCAGATATGTGTTTTCAGATCTAGCTCATGCTTTTAATTGAAAATATCTTGAGGGTAAGCTCAATACCTCCACATTCACAAGAACCAATGTTGATTCAGAACATGTGTCAATGTTGTGCCAACATCAGTCTGTAAGCATGTTGTCTCAACATCCAGGTTTAACATTATGACTTATAAGTTTTTTATGAACTGCTCTGGTCATGTGTGAAGTAACTCAGTGTCACTTGTTGTCTCAACAGGCGGTAATTATGCATGATTTATTTTAAGAAACCGCTCATTACTTCTTTTCACTTGTGATTCTGAATCTCTAATCTCTTTGTGCATAATTCTCTGAAATACTATGAATTTTCACTTGCAATTGTTTTTGAAATCCTTGGCATGCATCTTTGATCTTGATTGTGGCCCGTGGTATGGTGAATCAAGGATATAACCCCACCCCTACTCCTGTAGTTCTTTTTCGTAGGTACAACACTCGTTCCGGACATTGTTGCTGAGACAAAACAAGTTAAAACTGAGGAACAAGGTGTTGTTTTTATTGGTACTTCAAGCACAGTTGAGGAGACAGTGATTGAGGAACATTTTGCAGAGAAAGCTGATTTGATTGAGGGGGAGAACATGTTAGTTGCTGAGAAACTAATGTGGGTGATAATGGTGGTTTTATTGCTGGTTTTTGTAAACTCTTGTGCAGGTACATTCAGGTTCAATGTTAAGACAACAGCGATAAACGTCAATGTTAGAACAACATTCTGGATTCAATGTTAAGTTAACATTGATACAATCTGATGTTATGACAACATTGATAGATGTCAATGTTATGCCAACAATGAGTTTGATAGCTTGCATTAAGGGGGAGCAGTGTTATACCGCTGGTACTTGTAAAGAAAAAGAGATGTTGATGCTGCTAGGTGATTGCAAGGTGATAAGGAGAATGAGAAAGAGAAGGAGGATAGAGAGGTAGAGAATGAAGATGAAGTGGTGAAGAAGAAAAAGATGGTTCTGAGGAAAAGGATTTGGAAACTGAGAATGGTGACGATGAAATCGTTGAGATCAAGAGGATAAGGAAGAAGGTTCTGAGAAGTCCGATGATGCTGAGTCTGAGCTAGTTGTTACAACAACATCGCTGGAGAACAATGTTGACTCAACATCAGAGGTAACACTTGAGGTAATATCTACAATTGAAGCTAACTTTAATTTCCTGTTGGGAGATAAGACTGTGTCTATGGAGGATTTTAAGAAACAGTGAATGATAAAGTTCTCATAGAGAGAAATGGAAATAGCTGCTAAAGAAAGAGCTATAGAACTTTATCTTATGAAGTGATTCGTCAAGATTTTGCTTTCCTCACAAAAAGGGGGAGAAGTAAGCCATTTGATCTTCATGTTTATTCTACTAGTTCTGCAATTCTTATATAGCTAATGCCGTCTTAGTTATGCTTATAATTGTGATGTTTAACTCGTTGTATTCTTATTAGTATCTTAAAGCTACTTGGTTAATAGTGTCATACTAAGGGGGAGTAGCTTAAGATATTAATGATGTTGTGTTGCTGGAGCACTGTGCATAATATGAATTGTGAACATGTTTGGTTTTGTGAAGAAAGGCAAAAAGGGGGAGATTGAAAGTGCAAGTATTTTGTCAATGTTAGATCAACAATGTTAGGATAACATTGAACACAGAAAAACTGCACATTCGGGATTTATTGCTATAATTGTGTTTTGCCTTTATTCACTTACTAACTTAGTTCCACGAGTTGTAGTTGGTATTTGTATGTGCTCCAGGTCAAGAGACTTCAAGGAAGGATATATTTCCTTAAAGAGAAGTTCCCATTCAAAGAGAAGTTTCCAAAGAAGAACTTTCCAGAATTAAATAAGGAAAGATGTGTGCGGTGCAATGGAAAGATCAAGATGTGTGAATTGCAAGATGGAAAGAAGATTACTTGCAGTAGGATTCTTTCCATAGAAGACTACAAGATGGTGAAGGATACTTTCCTTAGAAGACTTCAAGTTAAAGAAGGAAATCTTTCCATTGAAGACTTCTAGTCAAAGAAGGAAACCTTTCCATTGAAGACTTCAAGTTGGACAAGGAAACCTTTCCCTATTGAAGGAGACTTGCCATGAACGAAATTAGAGTCATACAAGGAGATCTAATAGCAATCAAAAACGTGCACAACATGTCTTGGCCATCAAGGAAGACTACACTATAAATAGGCATGTTGGGCATCAAGAAAAAGACACGAAGACAAGAGCGAAAATCTCCCGTGAGGAAATCTTTATAGTCGAGTGTCTTTGTCTTGCTTTAGCAAAGTTTGTGAGTTGTTAGAATAGATCTAAGAGTGAGGAGCTTTTAGAGATAGTCGAAGCAATTCTTGTGTGCTTTGCTTAGTTCGATTAATTTGAGAGTGAGGAGCTTGAAAATTGAGAGAACGACTTTTGTTAAACCCTTGTGGTATTTCGCCTACGGCTCGGAAGATCATATTAATATATTATCTTCTTAAAATTACATCTACTTGTGTTTTTTATTTATCCGCTGCGTAATATTCTCTGTCAAGTAGATTTGTGCTAACGTTAACTGCTGTCAGCTGTTAAACGGATGTTAAGGTAACATCGAGAGTCCAACATCAGCTTAACATTGGAATAGCTGATCAGTGTTAGACTAACATCGAAGGGTTAACACTGTGCGACAAGTATCAAGTCCCGATCCAACAATTTCAGTAACTATAAGGACTTTTATGGGCTTTAAGAGCTTTAGCTCTTATATGCCAATTTTACTAAAGTGGCTTAAGTGTCCCACATAGGAAAGTAAAAAATTATTTGTGGATTTATATATGTTTGCACTATATTACTTGGGTGATAAAAAGTGCAAGACATAGGTGGTGCTCATGCACACACGCGAGCCGAGCCCATGTCCGGGCTCGCGCGTGCGCGTGCGCGTTTGGCCCACTTAAAAAGCACTTAAGCCATTTGCACGCTTACATCGCTAATCGATCTAGGCCGTAGATTTTATTTAATTAATTAATTAAGATGAACGAATGTGATTTAATATGAATATTAAATTAATATAGATTAAATTGGATGGTGTGGATTTAATCTTACTTAAGATTTAAATCCGACGGCTCAGATTAATCTGGGAAAAAATATGGAGGGAATATTTAAAACTCATATTTTAAATATCAACAGTCACATATTTTTTAGCAGGAAAGTTGTGTCTTTTCTGTGAAAGAATTACCAGGAAAGTTGTGTCTTTATGTGAAAGAATACCTAGGAAAAATTATGACTTTTCCTTGCAGCTTTTCTCCTTCTTTAAATACGCAGGATTATCAGAACTAACACACATCAAAAAATCGTATCTCTCAAATAATATACAGTTTTAATTGCTGTAGAAATTAAGTCTGTATTTTCTGCACTCTTGTTTCTTTTTCTGTTAGTAGATTTCGTTAGTCCAATACGCAGTCTACCATTTTATTTTCTGGGCTTAAATTATATCCTGGAAAGCGATTCGATGTTACCCAATTAGCACACACGAGGTGGGGGCGAATTACGCTTTAAGGAAAGCGTCTTTAGTTCGCGACTTTAAAGTTCCAGATTGTGGCATTTTCGATAAACTCACCAACATTGAGTCAGTAGGTGGCGTAAGCTTTGTTGATCGGTGTAGACAATGAATTTTCTGCCAAGTAAGTAGCGCCACCATTTTTGAACGGCTTCGGCTGACGCATATAATTCCTTGTTGTAGGAGGATTCCAACTGCATTCGTGGTGACATCTTTCGGCTTTTGAGACAGAACAGCTCCAGCAGCAATGGATGATGCATCGGTCGTAAGTTCAAAGGACTCGTCAAAATTAGGTAAAACTAGTATAGGAACCTCCGTCATTGTTTTCTTTAATTGATCAAAAGCATGTTGAGCACTTGCATCCCATGTAAAATAGTTCTGTTTGAGCAAACTGGTGAGGGGGCGGCAATAGTGGCGTAGTGCGCGCGAAGCGTCGGTAGTATCCGGTGAGCCTCAAAAATCCCCTTAGAGCATTGAGAGTTTTAGGTGCAGACCATTCGGTCACGACTTTGATTTTATCAGGATCAATCGATACTCCTTCAGCACTAATAATGTGTCCAAGATAAAAAAAAAAACGCAGGTAACTGCAAAAACGCACTTCGAAAACTTGGCAATAAATTGATTAGTTTGCAACAAGGAGAACACAATTCGTAGATTAGCTAGATGATCAGTGTAAGTAGTGCTATATATAAGAATATCGTCAAAAAACACGAGTACACGAGTACACAAGTTTTGATGGTTTAGGAAATTGAAGAAGTGGATTAGTTGTGGTGTTGGCTTGATTTAGGTTGGTGGGGCGATCAACATGATAATGTGGTTGAGAAGATTGAGCATGGTGAGAAGCACTAGAAACATGTGGGCCTTCATTTTCTTGCATTTTTTGAAGAAACGAATGAATTTCAGCCAAAGCCAAATTCACATTTTC
Organism: Linaria vulgaris; assembly: GCA_948329865.1. Lineage (NCBI taxonomy): Eukaryota > Viridiplantae > Streptophyta > Magnoliopsida > Lamiales > Plantaginaceae > Linaria > Linaria vulgaris. The sequence goes on from OX415252.1 coordinate 17,682,082, forward strand.
TGATTGCTGCTGATTTTCACGACGAATGGCAGTCATTTGTTCATTTTGTTCCCTATTTTCAAGTCGTACTTCAGCTAGTTCACCTTGGTGTGAACGTATTGACTCCACCATTTGCACTGATTCTTCGATATTTTGTAGTTTTAGAGGCATAGTTGCTCTCAATGAAAGCACCAATGATAAGAACTGAAATAATCCTTATTCGAGAAAGGATTGAAAACTCCCAGAATTAAGAAATAAAACTGAATTAATTGATTGATAAAATCTGCATTACAAATGAGGATATAAATAAGGAGAAAATTAATCGTGACTAACCCACTAACTAAGGCCATGAATATAGGCCACTAAACACGACTCATGACTTAGTAAAAGGGAAATAGTTAAACCGAATTACAATAAATATTAAATAATTAGAAATTAACAAATGGATCAACTTAAATAATGAAATCCTTGAACTTGCTTGGAGTCCTCTTCTCACGGATGGGCCTTCGTAATGCTGGGCCCATATCAGAAATCCAATCCATTGGGTTGTTGCCATCGAAAAAATTCAATTAAACGGCGTGTGATTTTAGACAGGAATTGCAGGTTGGGGTGAGTAGAGTGGATTGTAGTTTTGGGATTGCTATGTGTTGCTGATGGAGTGAGTCGTGATGGGTGGTGATGGTGGTGGTGTCGGTTGTGATCTGTTCAGAAATGCAGTAGTTCTTTCCATCATTAATTTTGGGAAAAAAATCACTCTACTCCCTGAACTCTAGTCCATTTTTCACTTACCCCCCTAAACTTCTAATTTTATCACTTATCTCGCCCCAACTATCTTAATCAAATTATTTTGTCCCATTCGACGTAATTAAGCCCCTTAATGGTCGTTAAATAGACTGAGAGAGGGTAAGTGATAATCGTGCTATAGTTTAGGGGGCAAAGTGATACATTTTCAAAAAAGCAAAAAAACAATAAATAAATAAATTAATTCTTAAAATATTTATGTCTATATAATAAAGTTTATTCTTTTAAAATGATACATATCCCTAAAACTACATCAATCAATTCTTAGATTTTCGATAATTACATCCCTAAATTATAAGATATTATAAAATAATAAAATCATTAATTTTAATTTGTAATTCTTTTAAAAAGCTCCTCCATAAACATTATCATAAAACTTATAGACGTAATAATATTGATGCAATTAGAATTTTACAAATTCGAGTTACTGTACAAGCCTTGACCTCCCACTTGGCCAAAATATGGTGACTTAAATATAAAATATAATGGATAGACGAAAATAATAAATAGAAGCTAAGTTGAGCAAAAATAAGTTTTTCATTATATTTTATAATTTTCATCTATGTACTGGTGAAAGTTTGCGTTAACTGTGCAAGTGGTCATGTACATCTCAAACTAGTTAATCTTTTGAATCGAAACATTTCACATTTTTTACCAACTTGGTTTATAAGTCTATGTGCTACCGTTTATTTCATCATTATGTTTGTGGAAAGAGTATTTTAAAAGAATTACAAATTGAAATTCAGGATTTTACTATTATTTTGTAATACCTTATAATTTAGGGATTTAATCATCAACATTTAAGAATTGATTGATGTAGTTTTAGGTATATGTACCATTTTTAAAGAATAAATATCAATATATAGATATAAATATTTTAAGAATTAATTGATTTCTTTTTTTTGCTTTTTTGAAAAAGTATCACTTTGCCCCCTAAACTATGGCACGATTACCACTTACCCCTCCCTCTAAGACTATTTAACGACCATTAAGGAGCTTAATTACGTCGGAGGGGCAAAGTGATTTGATTAAGATAGTTGGGGAGTTAAGTGATAAAATTAGAAGTTTAAGGGGGTAAGTGAAAAATAGGTTATAGTTCAGGGGGTAAAGTGTTTTTTTCCCATTAATTTCATATCACTGAAGATTGTCACAAGATTGTCATATTGTAGCTTCCGAACTTGATTCGCGGCTTTGACTTCTGCCAACTCGTTTTGCAGTTGCAATTGTCGAGCTTGATCAGCAACTTTGACCTCTGCCAACTTGTTTTGCACGAGACGGAGGGATTCAGCTACGCTGGCTTCATTAGAGGGCGTTTGAGATGTGGATGTATTCTTTCGAGGGGGCATTCTTTTTTTCCTCTCAATGAAAGTACCAAAATTGATAAGCTTTGTTTTGCAAAGTCTCAAAAGTCCAAATTCGAATTAGGACGTACTCCTTAGAAAATAGATTGAGAAGAGAGAATAATTAAAAAAACAACTTTATTAAACTTATATTAGAATTACATGAAGTCTGGATTTAAATAGAGAAGATATGAACTAAACTTATCAGCTAACGTTCACTGACTAACGGACTAATTATCTGACTTATTCTTAATCTTATCAAAATAAAAGACTTTATTAAACAATAAACAATTTTAAGTAAAATAATTTTGATTCCAGTATGTGACGTCTGGCATGGTAAAGGAAGTTGGGCCAGTAGTAATTGGGACCATATCACTAACCTGCTTTAATTATAGAGGAATTGCATTCCCTTCCTATTTTTTTTTTTTTCTTAGACATGTATTTTTGTAGCTTTCGGATACTATTCAGATCTGGATTGGAACGATGACAAAACTACTCGTCCAACTTTTACATGGTGACGTGGTACGTGAAATCAGTGTTATCAAGATCGGACCGAAGACTGGATGAATAGTCTCATTAATAACTAGTTTACTTGGTTGAATCGACTTAACCACTAGTTTGAAGTGTTACGTAAATCTTATGTTCATAAAAATAACAAAGGCTATGTTAAAACATATCTAAACAAAAACAAAATGTAAAAGAAAAACCTCAAAATCGATTCATTAACTAAACGTTTAACATCAGAACAGAGCGTTCCTTTTTGCGCAGTTGGACAGAAGGAATGCCGTAATTGGAGTTTGGAATAAGACATTTTTTTTCTTTTTTCTTTTTTTTTTCATTTTGAAAAAAAATAAGAATGAGAGGCATATAGTCTTTTATCATCCTCACGTCAAGCTATTTTTCGGTAGGATTTCTCCTACACTATCGTCACTGCAGTGGAGTTTAACGACCAAATTCGAGATAGATCGACACCCAGGCGTTGTGCGGTTTGACATAATTTTGACCTGCTCGAACTGGTTTCAAGAGAAACTGCTTTGCAAGGATTTTTCGAGCTAAACAAATGCTCGGTCAAAACTTAAACTAGTCGAACCCGAATTAGTTCTAACAACTTTATATGAAGCTAACAATAAAATATGCAGTAACTTTTAAATCCAAGTTAATTTTGTTTAAATGTAAGATATAATATCTTACTCATCACCAGTTCACATCGAAAATCACGATATTAGTCTTGTTCTATGTTGTACAGACTCGGACAGGGTCATGAGGACACGCGTTTTCAAAAATTTTGAAGCAATGGACACGGATATATTTTTATATTAAAATATATTCAATATTATTATAACTTCCAAAATTTATATCTTTGAGCACAATTAATAACTTATAACATCAAAGTAATTACCACTTGCTACTCACTAGTTATCAACAAAACAAAATTTAAATAAAATGTTCACTTAAATTCAAGTACCAGTGTCAAAAGCAAAAACAAACAATGAATACCAATCTAGAGTTATATAGTACTTAACATGAATATTGCTCAATTCTAAATGATGCAGTAATTAAAAAATAAAAGTTCAAACTACCCAACTTAATTGTTTAAGTTTTAGAAATTTGTTTTTTTTAACTATTTTATCTTTTAATTGTTAATCTATATTTTGTTTTCTTTTAAATAAATTTTATAACACAAATTATTAATATATATACTATTTTTTTCTTTGACCATGTCAAAAACATATTAGACACACGCTTCTCAAACACACCACTCTCAAGTGGGAGTTGGACGTGTCAGAATTAATTTTTATTTACTTTAATAGGGATACGCCACGTGGCATATCCAATAAGTATCGAATATGTGTCGACACAAACACGTCTAGTTTTGAAGTGCGATGCATCATCAGCTTTAAAAATTAGTCACTAGATGGCCTAGTAATTCTAGCATTTATTTTTGTAGATACTAGGGGCAAATGCAGACATCGAGACTAATGATCATTAGAAAAATTGCTGAGGACAATACCAATACCAGCATCACCTTTATGTGATTATTCAGAAAAATTGCTGAGGACAATACCAATACCAGCATCACCTTTATGTGATTATTCTTCAAATTAAGAGAACTTACCTTCTTCAGAAACAATTACACCCCTAACTAAAAACGACTACAAGAGAACTCTATGGTGGAATCCTAAAACAGATGTGCAGAAGACAGTGCTGCAAAGGATTAACTCCAAGAGTGCAGCAAAGTTTTATGAATTACGACACGAAGTGTCCATCAATGGTGTACGGGCGCTGGCCCCAGAATGGGTTGTGCTGCAGAGTACCATGTGGAACCCATGGAAGTCACTGATCTCTCCATAATTCCAGGTTTTCTCACTCATCTATCTGTCCATAGAAGTACGCCTTTTGTTGCTGTTTTAATTTACTTTATTCTGCTGCTCTCTTAAAAACTAAGTAGCTAGTTAAGAAAGATATACATTACTTGTTCTCAGGAACTGAAAGAAAACTAAAGAAAAAAAAAAGAATCATCATTTATAAGAAAACCAACCTTTTTCTGTTCTTTTACTTTTTCCTCACTAAAACCAAAAATTTAAAGTTACTTCAAATAATAACCCATAGGCTAAAGGACATAATTTAGTATACATATAGCCCTGGTATAACTAATCATAAACAGACAAATCTACCTCCTGACAACGTACCAAGCCAGCAGCCCCTCCATAGCAGAGCCATCGCTCACTGCCTTTATTCAAATTCCATCTCACCCTATGCATTGCCACAATCTTAGGAGGAAAAACCTCAATCCTCTCGCTTCCTCCTTCAACTCCTACCCCATCAAAATTCAGTGAACCCTCACCTCTGCCCGAAGTAGTTTCTTGATCATCATTCATCTTACCCTTACTGCCACCTTGTTGCACTGCAAAAGGCAGGAATTTAAGAGAGAGGGGTGGGGGCGGGGGGTGGGGTATTAACCTATACCATGGGGCATTACCTATAGACATTTTGTTTTGTGTTTGGCCACTGACAGCGAGCTCCTTCGGTCGTTTCTCTTGATCCTTTGTAGATGCAGAACCGCGTTTCATGATTGGGTTTCTTTTAAAGAAAGGATGTTGAGTTGATGGAGTGGCAACAATGAGGGAGTCTTCCTCTTGCAGCAAAGATCCACAATGATAATGTGGAAGACGGTTGCGGGTATCTGCCACTGACCTAGTTGTAAGCTGATTCAAAGAATCAGGGGTTAAAACTTTGCAAAAATGACATAAAAAATTGTATGAAAATAAAAAGACATGCTCATATATAGAACTCGTAAGATGATTTTCTTCCATTCAACTGGTTCATAACATCTAACAGAGAAAATGATGTACTTTGATTAACTATGCAGATCCATTCAAAGACTGATTACAATAGAAGAGATTTGTGAATCTCACTGCAAGAAATCCAACTCAGGGCCATAAATGACACCACTTCTTCAAAAGGTATTTATGAAAGACTGATATTCAAATACTGAATGCAAAGAATATTCAAGACAAATCAGATGTTTCTCCGAACATGAGTTATCAGTTAAGTGGAATTCTAAAATATAGACCAAATTTTGGACATAAAAAGAAGCTGAGATTCAAGAGATTTTATTTTATTTTAAGGAAAAGAAACATGGTACCCCCACCACAATGATAAAATGTATAAACAAAACAAATATTCACCTGGAAGCAATGGATTTTTCCTTCCTCGTCACAATATGCAACCATGCCTACAGTGAAGACAAAAGAGTTAAGGGTCATATATTTATTAATGACGATTTTGCTACAACATGAACTCACAAACCCTGGAGCTTTTTCATGGAAACATATATCTAAGGCAGGAAATGATAGAAAGTTACAAATGCAAATCAATCTGTGATTCTATCGTGTGATCAAAATCAAGATGGCAGTAAAATGGATCAAGCTTTAACACGGATAATACATGGTCCTTCCAGCACATAAATCCAGCTCCAACTTCACCACAACCAAAAAAGAGAAAAGAAAATAAACCAGGAAACAGAGAGAACAACTAGAAATAGAAGCCTAGAGTTATAGTATACATAAAACATAAAATAAAATTCTTTTTAAGAAAAAAGCACATCTCCTGATCTTATCCTGGTCTATGAGGGATTCACAAGATATAAATTATGAGGCAAAAGACAAAAAAGCAATAGGTTGCTTTCATCGGAATACACAATCTGCGTGATTTATTTCTGGCTTCTTGTTTATCAATCATTTAAATGCTTTGAAGTATAATACAGGCACTGACAAGTCAACTAAGGGTTGTGCAATATGTTTCTCAATCAATTACCCTTCCAGAAAGCATCTTGAGGCACACATTCCAAAACAACATGAATTATGTGAAGAAAATGTGACATAGAGAAAGTGCATTGTAGAGCATAAAATTCGGAAAAAGTTGTAAAGCTACAGCCAACTACAGTCTCTAAACTATAAAGTTCTCCATCAAAGCAGTAATACCTAATTCACCTCTGCCTCTAATCTGTGGAAAAATAACTTCATTTTTGCTTTATTGGCCACCAACTCCAAGTTCACGTTCCTATTAACTATCTTCCTTCTCAATAGACATCTTTCTGGAGAAAGAGCACTAAAGTTCCAATTGCCCATTTTAGGTCACATGGTCGAACTGTTACATTGGTGTTACGTGGGTCTATAAATGGGGTTGATTGGGATTGATAAAAGGAATGCAGTATATTATAAGCAAAAGTTCGACATGCAGCGTGTTGAAAGAAGAGCATACTAATTTAACAAGGAACCTGTTAGTCGAGAGGCCTGAACACTCCATATCGAGAATGAGGAACAGTCATAATTGTGGATCCCTTGTTTCACTGTCATGGACTTTCCAGCAACTGGGATATCATTTGCTGCCTTCACCAAGCTGACTAACCACAGAGTTCCATCATCAACGGATCCAACCAAGCATCTACAAACATAAAAGTAACCGATAGTTACAGATGAAACGAGCAAGGTTACATGATATCTATTTCACTAAAAAATTATCACCTATACCTTGGATCTGGCAGCCAATCAATACTATAATTTACCCCCTGGATGGCATGTTCCCACAAGGGACGGAATGGATCACTGAAGCAAATACACAAAGGGAAACATCCTGAGCCAACAGCAAACACAATAATGGAATAAACTACAGCTATAATATTGAACTTAATCTCCGTATAAGCAAATGTATGGCTTCAGCTTAATGGATGTCATTATTAATCCAAGGTATGCTTAGTACATTCTTAATGTTGAATTTAGCTCATCTTTTTCCTTGTAGGATACGCAAATTAGTTCTCTATATCAGCACAAAATCTATCAACAAATTCACAAGTCTTTACACAACGTAGTTGACTCACAGCTAATATGTTTCTTGGATTCAAACCAACAAGATAATAGTATGACATTACAAACTTGTCTTATCAGAGAAAAGATGTTGACTGTTTTGAGATCTTTCAGTCTCTTTGGAACCTCAATAACATACTATCGATTAACTTGAGGCTTTCAAAGCTTAAACATCGACTTCGCATTATTTATCTGATTGAATCTCTCTAGAGATCCTCACTGTTAATAACTCATGGGTTCCACGTTATTCCAGAAAAACGTCAAACATCATAACTGGACAATATTTTCCTCCAACAAGATAAAAATTTCGAAGGTTGAACTGAAGCATATGATATGAAAGTCAAAATTGTGCATACCGTATGTCCCAGAATTTGAAGCCTTTATGTCCTGCAGTAACAATAAGATTTCCACCTTCAAGATCACTGCCAATTTTTTTAGGTTCTTCCAGTTAGCACCTTAAGCAAATAATGAAACGTGCATGAACCAAATATCAGAGAGTGTGGGATCAACAGTAGCATCATTATTATCATGTTGGCGTTATATGTGGAAAAAATTACATATAGGGCACAAATATTATGATTCCTATTGATTCACGAAACAGAAAAAGATTAAAACAAAGCTTTCTGACATGCTACCAAAATGTTGTTCCTGGACCTTTTTAAGCTCACGCAACTTATAGTACCCTGGTGAGGCTACAGGTGCAAGGTTCCCAGGTTACAGGGAAAGGGCAAAAAATAGCAATCCCCCACACCTAGATGTTCGGCTGAAATCACTGCGGATCTTCTAAACATGTCGCTATGATGGTTGAGAGCATATTGAACTTAATGATTTACACATTGAGGGATCCTTTATAGTGTTTTTTTTCAATGAAAGAGTTACATAGTTGTTGGGCTCTCTTTTGATATTCTTCAACAAAAAATTAATTTTGTAGTTTGCTGGTACAATTCTGTATACCAAGACGTTACGTGTTCACTACTATAATTTAGTCCAAAAGAGGAAAATGTTTAGTTTAAAACAAATCGTATCAGGAAGGAAACAAGTAGTCAGACTATGCATAAATTTTTGGGTTAAAAAATAAAATATTATTTGCGTGCTTTAGAAATAAACTTGAGAGCAATCTAATACAAACAACCTTTCGGATGGTGCCCAAGCAAGTGCTCTGATAGGACCTGTATCTGCACAGAAAGAAAGCAAAGGCCTTGTCTCTGCAGGAATAAAAACAAGTGTATAAGCACCCATCGCCTTCTGGAGAGGTTAAATATGCATTCTTTGTTAAAATTACCTGCTGATGAGCCAGTAAGTGAAAATTTCCATAGAGCAACCTGAATATAGAGATAAAAATGGGTTAATCCTAAAAAGAAATGAATGTATGTCAAATCTGATCTAGTAATAGTTGAGCAGCAAAGATTTTAACTTTTTGGAAGTCTAATATTCTTTCATCATGGTGAATGAAATAAGTTAAGAAGCCTGCTCTTTTCAATTAAGTATAAACGAGAATTACAAGGTAATGAGATAAGAAAATAAGCTACACTTTACCACTCCATCATGACATCCAGCCAAAATCATATCATGTGATGCGGACCACTCCACTGTTAAAGGAATGCTGCCATAAGAATAGCGGTAAGAAACAAGTTAGACAAAAAAACGTAATCATGTAGTAGTTGGATCAGACTAACTCTGGCTTCTGGAAGCATATGCTTCCTCATGCCATGCAGATAGTTTGCATTGTTGACAGGTCTGTAGCAGAAATATTGAACATGCAAAAAGTAAAGTTTACAGAATAGCAGGAACATCTCTTCTTGGAAAACTCATCTTGACAATTATTATTATTTGGACCAATTATCAACTCAACAATGTCACAAATTGTAGATCGAAACGGAACTTCGATACATTAAGCTCTTAGTAAGTATGATTCTTCAAACTACATCATTCATAATGATATGATCACTTGGTAATTTTTGTGTAATACATTGCCTTCCATGCAAATAACAGGAATTAAAATCAGGACTTAAGAGTCAAGAAGAGCTGCAAGAATTTACATGTTGCGATTCTCCACAATCGAACACCAAAGGATTAAAGCAAATGAAGAAAGTGAAGTAAAAGAAAAAGAAAAAGAAAATAACTGTTTACAGGACTAAACGTAGAGGAAAAAGCAGGGAAGTGTTTAATGTGAGGGCAGATTACAAGAAAAAAGATTCCTTTGCTTGTATCAGAATCCTGATCAATCAAAGCATGCATCAAAAACATAATGTCCTTCGAATAGCAAACGATTATGATAAGAGAATCTACGAATAGAATACCTTTGTCTATCACCACATTTCAACATCGAGCACCTAAATACTGGTTGCAATTTGATGAAGCGAGGATCGATGCGCTCATGACAACCAGGAAACACAAGTTTCATTGCATGAGGAAGAGGGACCTCCCACCTGCACATCATATTTATTTCCATTAGAGATGCAATAAAGAGAAATGCCCGAATAGAACATCACTTAATATTGGGAATAACGCTGACAGAAGAGACTGTTACAATTGGTGCTATATAGGAGCTACTATCTGGTTGAGCATATCTCATATCCTTAGCACTGACAGCCCCTGGATAAAGGAGGAAGGTTGTGTTAGTAGGTTGAAGGTGTGCAGAAAACTTTCTAACTTTTTATGGATATATAAAAGGTCTTGAGAGAATGGAATTGGGCTTTATTTTCAGCCGAACGTTATAACTATCTTGAGAATTTCAAAAATACACTATGCATTGCTTCCACCTAAATCGGTATCATATTAGTATGTGGCTTAGGTGCAGTCCCCTTAAATTAAAATGACAGAATAAATGGTGAAAGGAGAACCTATAGGTCGTTATTGCTTAAAGTAAAGCCTTGATAAAATGGGGTGGAAGAAAAAATCTGATAAAAACCAGATAAGTATGCTATGCAATTTGATTTCTAGTGATGTGACAAGTCCTATCACAAAACCCTTTAAACATACATCCAATCTAGCGCATAGCTTTCAAAAATAAGTAACAAGGAACTATGGTGTATTTAACTGAAGCAGAAGAGCTGTTATTCTAAAGACAACTGAAAAGAACATATCATGCGCATAAATGTGTGTATGTGTCTGTGAGTATAGCTCATTTCTTAGTGAAGACTAATCAACAGCACAACTGGCGGTTTGGCACATTACTTCAGTCCAGAGACATCATGTGCCAAGTCAAATGACCTTCTCTTCAATACACATGTATATACTACTATCACCATTTAAAGCCCATAATTGTCCAATAAAAAGAAACAAAATGATGTTAAAAATTAAATCCAAAACCATGAGAAACATGGTCAACAATGAAAATATATTACAATAAAGAGGATCTTACACTTGTAAAGCACCATTTCCAAGCAACACGGCTAGATAACCCATTCTATACATGGATCCAGGATCAGAAGCATTGAAAGGCCGCCACTTAACATCCCATGCTACCTTTCCATTGTGAGCTAAACATAACATCATTTTAGGCAATGCAACCTCTTCAGGGACAACATTATCAGAAGTTTTAGTATCACAGGATGTAGAACAAGTTATATTCTGCTCGGGCATCATGGAATCCACATTGCAGCTTGCTGATGCTACTGAATTCATATTGGAGGATTCTCCCTCACTTTGAAACAGCTTTTTTTTATGTTCCTTAGTTTTGTTTTTACTTCCTCCTGGAGCAGTCAACAGTAAGATACTTGGAATCTCTTCTTGGATAGAATCTTCAGGCACTTCTCTAGAGTCTTCAATAACATGTCCATCGACATCAGAAATCCTGTCTGAAGAATGCAAGGAAGATGAGCCCTCACGGTAGTCAATAAGGAGAGGTTGGATGAGTTGGCTATCAGTATCGCATATATCATCAGAGTAATTAACAGGGTTTTTCCTCGGTCTCCCTCTAGGCCTCCGCGATTCAGCGGGCTTGCCAGGGTTAACTGACTCTTTCGTCTGATAATTCATCACAGCAGAGTCATTAATAGGCTTTTTTCTCGGTCTCCCTATAGGCTTCTGTGGTTCAGTAGGCTTGCTAGGCTTGACTGGCTCTTTTTTCTGACCTGAAGAATGCAAGGAAGATGAGCCCTCATGGTAGTCAATAAGGAGAGGTTGCTCGAGTTGGCAATCAGTATCAAATATATCATCAAAGTAATTAACAGGGTTTTTTCTCGGTCTCCCTCTAGGCCTCCGCGGTTCAGCGGGCTTGCTAGGACTAACTGAGTCATTAATAGGCTTTTTTCTCGGTCTCCCTCTAGGCTTCTGAGGTTCAGTAGGCTTGCTAGGCTTGACTGACTCTTTTTTTTTAGAATTTCTCGTTGCCTTTTTATCCTCCTGAGGCAAATCTTCTTTCATGCATCTCACAGTTGACAAACACCATATTTGGATGACACCTCTTCCAGTTAAAGGGGAACCAATCTTGTGATATGAAGATTCTGGAGGATGAGCGGCAACAGCTACAAACTAGCATGTCAAACTTTATCAGTATAAACAACGGCACTATCATATCATTTAAAAAATAAGATAAGATAAGACGAGACATTAGAACAAAAGTTTATGTCGAGGATGACATCAAATGAAGGGTAATTACGATTTTTATTAGAGATGCAAGATGTGATGCTATGATTTGATAAAAGGTTCCAAAGGCACTTGTCTTTAAATTTTGTCGCACTTGTCGTTTATCATTGTGTTGAGTGGGTGATATGGTTCAGAATAAGTACTATTTTATCAGGAAAAATATAACAGATTCCATGCCAAGCGAAAAAGTGAAATAACCAGAAGGAATGAAATTAAAAAAGAAAAGATAGTTTCTACTTTGAACTATTTGGAGAAGCAAGAAAAATCTACAGGAGCATGACATAACCTCTACCTTATCAAAAGCAATCAAGATGGATCCCAACATTAGGATCAATCAACACGAAGTTTAGGACTTAAAGAGAGCTCGTGGCAATTTGCACCCTTACAACTGTCTCATTTTGGCACTTTGCACCCTTAGATTACAAATATAAGCAGTTTGCAAGCTAGGAAATCTGTGGCACTTGGCAGCCGAAGTATGTTTCAAGGTGTAATCAACAAGTTCTCAGAGGGGTAAATACATCATTTCTTACTTGGAATTTCTTTTCTTTTCTTATTTCTTTTGCTTTTGCACCGTCTAAAAAAACATTTGCAACAAAAGATTATATATAAAATAAAAAAAAACAAAGATTTCTTAGAAAGGAAAAAAATTGACAAAACATAATTAAACCCGTTTATTTTTCGGGTGAAGAAACCCCATAACAAAGAACAGCAGGTGAAGAAAGAAAAGCAAAAAAAAATTACAGAGGAAACTCTATCGGCACCATGCACCAAACCAAAAATGAATATTGAAAGTTTTTTCAAGAATTAAACTATTTTGTTATCAAATTAAGAAACTTTCAGCAATACTGGCTATTATATGAAAGGTTGGCTGAATGATATACCTCAAAGTTAACGCGCTTCTCAGAACTGCGATCATCAGCAGGACACCAGTCTAAAGCCCAGACAGCACCCCCGACATTCATTACAAAGTCTTGGCTGAAACGAGATAATGATATTGTAAATAAAACAGTTACATGATGTGGACTTTGATGAGAACCGACTGATCAAATTATCAAAAACGCACATGCCAAAATTATCCAATTTACCAACCTACCTAGATGTAGTAGCAGGAGTGGTGCTGCAATTTTGCTTCTCACTCTGCGACAACAAAAGGACAATTAGAAAGAGCAAAAAGATAAACACATTACGCGAACTTTACGTGATTTGGAAAGAATACTACCTTTGGAACAGAGACAGAGGAAAACTGAGGTAACAGAACCACACCAACTACATCTCTCTCCTCGGGATTAAGCTGACAAGCAAATTTGACGACTCGTGGCTCGTATTTAAAATCTCTCCATTCTCTGCAACAACAATAATGTACCGCAAATCCTTTTTTCACAAAATCAAAGTAACACATATTGAAGCAAGCAAGTTGTAGCACCTCAGGAAAGTGATAGAATCGGAGAACCGTTGTATTTCAGCGTTATCGGGGTCGAGTGTTTCGGGATGGCCGGAGAGTCTGGCAATGGTATCGACAGCTTTGAAGTGATTTTGTATAGAGTAATCGAATTCAGAAACTTTGATTTCTAACGATTTACCGAAACCGATGGGTTCGTCGACACTAGGCGATTCTGACCCCACGTTGGCAGCAGGGGGTGGGGGTGGTGGGGGTTGTAGTTTCCTCTTCTTGTTGTTGTTCTTTCTCTTCAACTTGTTCAGTGCGTGAGAGAGAGTCATATTTACATCTATGTCCTCCAATTCCTCCATTGTTGCAGCATCACCTTCCATTGGAATAGATAATTGAGCTCGGTTTCGATTGAATTGGGTTGGGGGGGAGGGGGGTTAGGGGATTTGGGGTTTTCTCTTATTGAATTTTGTTAAAAGGAAAGTGCTATTTAAATAGGCGGGTTTTCTTTATATATAGTGGCGCACGCAGATTTTGCTTTGCACAACACAAAAAGATGTGGGCACTATTAATTAGGCGCTATAAAAATAAAATTCGCCTAAACCCTTTTCAGCTCACCTTTTCATCGCAACAAAAAATGGCCCAAAGACATCTTGAGTCATATCAGATAATTACATCCACATCAACACCTTATTCAAACAAAATTGGGCCAAAGATATCTTGAGTCATATGATCTAATGGTATACTGTCACGGCACATGTCGGGACAACAGTGGTTGGGCGGAGCTGGACCACTTGAGCGCATGGAGACCAAGTTGCAAACGTAAGGGAGAGACCAATGTGCAAGGCGGTGCGCGAGACGTTGTGCGGGCGACTGGCATGCGTCACAGGCCTCGACGTGTAGAGCGTTGATGCCTTCCCTTCCAGGTCGCGGGGCGAGCACCGACATACTGGACATCGAGCAAAGTTTTTAGACACTTAGAGATGTTTGGGCGTGGGACAAGCAACGACCTTAAAGAGGTCAAGAGATCTCTAGAAGCTTCGGGATGCGACTAGACGGAGCGCAGGCGCCACCTTATAGGATGGACTGATAGTGTTCTAGAACCTTTGAGAAGGCCAAAGACGGTCAAAAGCAGTGGGACGCGCCGACATACATAAACTATCGGGACACTGCTTGAAGGATCAAGAGCTCACGTGATCGAGACCCTGAGCAAGCCGACTGTTCTATAATGACCTAGGTGTCAAGCAATTGTCAAATGCGGTTCTAGGGAGGCTCCAGAACCGTCTTTGTTAGACGGTTAGGCAATATTGTACACCCTATAAATAAGGCATAGGTTGTAAATTTACCGACCAACTTGGAAAACTTAGAGAATTGAAGCTTTGTCAAGTCTAAGTGTTCGAGAATACATTTGATCTTCCTTTCACAGTTGTTTTCTAAGTTATATCCTTCTCTTCCAAGCTTAGTAATTTTTGTGGGTTAACTTGTAAGGCGACGGGGTTGTGCTTGTAAGGTCGCAGACACACTTTCAACGGGGAAAGTCTATATCCATGACAATACGCACGATAGCAAAAAAAAAAAAAAAAAAAAAAAAACTTCCTTCGAAGCCAAGGCTATATGACATGATGCCAATTCAATTTTCATACTTTTGCGAAGATTTATACAAAGCATTCTTGAGCTATGGGGTAATTACACTGACTACCCCTCTTGTTTAGAAAATTACAAAAACAAGTTGTTACCCACTTTCTCTCATGTTTAAAAATTGCAAAAACAGACTAATTTTCGCTCCGAGAGGGTTCTACTGATGTAGGCCATAAATATGGGTATCTCTTGATCGAAAATAACAAACCCGAGGTTCAAGAAAGTCGAGGTTTGACCAGAAAGTCAACGGAGCCCGTTTTTGACAAAAAATACCACTTTTCCAAGTGGAGACGACCTCCTGAGCAAAACGTAAAGACTAAAGTCTTTACGCCCAAGTGATTTTATGCAAATTCCACGGTTTAGAGGGTCAAATTTGCAGTTTATTATTTCCAGCGGGATTTTTTTGTTTTATTTAGTTATTTTAAGAGTCTTTCGTAATTTTGGCATTTTTCTTAGTTAGGGTTTTCACTTTATAAATTAGTCGTCTTTGAGTCATTGTAGTCAGTTGTTTATTGAATAAAAAAAACATAACTTGAGAGTTTTCTCAGTTTTTCTCAATTTCTCGGTATTCTGCGGAATCAACGAGCTTTTGATTCTTGTGTTATTTCATCTTCCCTTATGGCTTCACCTCGCTACATCAGTTGGCATCAGAGACAGGTTCGTTCCTTCACCATGGCGGCAAGGAGAAACTCCGAAGTCCATCATGTTCCGGTAGAAGAAGATAGATGTGATGAATGCACAATGTACGTTGACAAATTAACTTGTTGACGCAACAAATATCGGTGATGATTGCTCGACAGCCTGAACTCGCACCGACACCTGAAGCCCCATTATTTGCGGATTTCGGGGAGAATCCGTTTGTACCACTAGAACAACCATTGAATCCGTCTATCCACCGGAGATAAGATGATCTAGAGGAAAAATATTGGAAATCAGAGTTTCAATGTGATATTCTAAATTTACATGGTGATTATGATGAGAATTGTGAATCTTCATATGATGTTGTTTATGATAGCGATGGTGATGATATTGTGGATGAGTTCGAGATTTCTAGATTGAAAACTTTCATGTAGGGTGTGGACGAGAAGATCATGGTAGAGAATCCAATGAAAGAGACGAATATGTTGGAAAAGTATATGCAAAAGTTGATATGATTGAGGGAGTTGAAAAGGAAAAAAATGGTTTAGGCGTGACAATGGTCGACGAGGAGAAGAAACATATAATTACTATCACAATTGAAGATGTTCATCTTCAGGGTTTTGCTTTTCCTGAAGTTTCAGATTTTATTTTGTATTATGTTGATAAATTTACAGGTACTACACATAATTCAGATTCGAGGACGAATCTTTTTCAACAAGGGGAGAATGATGCAGATCATAAATATGGGTATCTCTTGATCGAAAATAACAAACCCGAGGTTCAAGGAAGTCGATGTTTGACCAAAAAGTCAACGGAGCCCGTTTTTGATAAAAAAAAAATACCACTTTTTCAAGTGGAGACGACCTCCTGAGCAAAACGTAAAGACTAAAGTCTTTACGCCCAAGTGATTTTAGGCAAATTCCAAGGTTTAGAGGGTCAAATTTGCAGTTTATTATTTCCAGCGAATTTTTTTTGTTTTATTTAGTTATTTTAAGAGTCTTTTGTAATTTTGGCATTTCTCTTAGTTAGGGGTTTCACTTTATAAGTTAGTCGTCTTTGAGTCATTGTAGTCAGTTGTTGATTGAATAAAAAAAAACATAACTTGAGAGTTTTCTCAGTTTTTGTCAATTTCTCGGTATTCTGCAGAATCAACGAGCTTTTGATTCTTGTGTTATTTCATCTTGCCTTATGGCTTCACCTCCCTACATCATCTATCAAGGCGAATTTTCTCACCATTTTATCTTTCAATTTTTGCAACTCCATAATAATTAAAAATTACTAAAGGACCGTTTAAATATTTATATCAGATATTGTGAAAACTAAAAATAAAAATTATTGATATCGATGGGAATATCTTTTAATCACTCGTTTCAGAAACACCATATATATTTTTTTTTTTTACATCTCTACTTTTATCAGTGTAACTGAAATACTAAAATATCCAAATTTAAGAGTGTTAGATCAAACACGTTGAGAATACGCATATAAAACTGCCTTTACGATCTCCAAAACTTGCAAGGGTGTAGTCCTTGAATGTACACAAAATTTTGAAAAACTGTATATTTGTAAACTGATATGCAACTCGAAAGAAAAAGAAAAAAAAAACTGTGATTAATAGCCTGGATGTGAAAGTTGCTTCTTTACATTTGTGGTGCTTGGGCTCATCCAACCTTTAATTCTTCATTCGATTTAGACCATCAGGCAATAGCACATTGATTGAACTAAACCATACAAAACATGCTCAGTTTTTTAGCAATATCACATGGAGCTAAACCATACAAAAAATGTTAATCGCCCAGAGCATCATTCTTTTTACATCCTTCAACCTTCCTTCTAGTCTTTGCTTCCTGACTCTACACGAAATACAAAAGCATAGCACGAGGTTGGTCAAGCGAGGTTTTGGTGCACCAGCTGTTTCCAAAATTGACCTGCAGCAGAACAGGTCAGGTAAATACAATAGGAACAACAATGTGTAGCCAATCTTTTCAACAAAATACACAAATTGCAAAGCAAACTGAGTACAGAAGCATCATAATCTCACACTAAAGGGTCGCTCCTCTATCTCTCTGGAAAATCAAATAAAAAAACTATCCAAAAGATGTGAACTTCTGAAGGAGACGACTCGTTCATGCAAAGGTATCATCAAACATGTACTCTTGTTACTGTCAAGGAGAATGATATATGACATAATCGGGAGTAAAGGCTTAGTTACTTTTCCGCAGGACATCTGTCTTGTCAACAAATTACAGTAACCAATATCCCCTCAGTCACAATCATTATTCTCCATTACAATGTACACATATGTTGTTATAAACTCCCTTCATTCTGCTTTTACTATTCTGTAATGCATTAATAAAGAAGGTAGAAATACCGAGAAACAAAGAATAGGAGAGCTCCAGCTTCATTAGTGAGCTTATGCAACTTCACGAAGTTTGGGATTTGGGGGAGAGCCAATGGTGGCAGGTCCCTTCGCCAGATGACCTTTAGCATTCCCACCTGATGGTCCTCCTGCACTCTTAGTTGTCGTGTCAGTTGCCACAGCTGACTTCTTTATCTGCAAAGAGAGAGAGACAAACTTAAGAGAAAGCATCATGAAAGACGTTAATTCTAAGGTTCTTAAAAATACACAGATGAAGTATCAAATATTAAAATCCTCCCTTGATCTAATTACATTCAGCATAATATGGTGCTTTCAGGCAAAAGTAGGGAAAAAGAGCAACAGTGCAACTGTACTTACAGCAGCAATCCGCTCGCGGTGAACATCAGTAACAACCTAGAAACCATAAGAAACATGTGACAAAGATGAAAAGATTTAAAGACCTCCACAAGAGATGATCAAAAGAACTGCCAAATTGTTGGGCAAGAGTGGTGACAAGAACAAATTCTTACAGGCTTCTTGTAAGTCTTGATCTCATCTCCGCCAAACCCAGGAAGAGTCATGTTCCAGTTTCTTTCTGGGTTCAAAGGTAAAATATGCGCTTAAGCATTATATACTCGTCTCTGTTAATAACAAAAATCTATAACTAACCAAGATGTAGAAGTATGTCTTTTGCTTCTAGAGTGGAAGATTTGCGGTGCTTGGCTAGTGAGCAGCCAAACGTCGTAATCTGGGTGAAGAAAAATATATCACAAAAAGAATATAATCACTAACGCACTGACAAACTAACTATGGAAAAGATAGGTAAAAGTATGTGCTAGAATGCTAAGAAATTAAGCAATCAAAAAGCGTTTTGTGTGAAACTGTGAAGTACACTTACAACTGGTTTCTTTTGTAATGTATAAGATACGATGTTTCATGTTTGGTAAGCATTTAAAAACAAGAGCTCTTCAGAATGTGACAAATATTTAACCATGAAAAGGAGGCAACAATAATCCTTCTCCTTCTCATTCTCATTCTCAATCACAGCAGCCTAATGTTCGAAAAAATCAAGGGAAAGAAGTAATAAGAAATGAAAAGGACAGAAACACTACCCAACCAATAAAGGTCAATCCTAAACAGTAAAGGGGTATCTACCAGTCTATATTGCAATGTAATAACAGCACACACAAGTTTAGGTATGGGAAAGCTACAATTGGTTTATCATAGTTCAAAAAGATAATTTAGAATGTAAATTAAAATTTTGAAATCCATTTAGGTACACCAAGCACTAGAGCAGGATGGAGACAATTGTACAGAATATGTAACTTCCAGCTTACTGATTCCACAAAATCCTCAGCAATGTCTACAAGAATGTCTTCGACCTCTGGATCGAGCTTCTCTGATGGATCAATCTGTCAAAATGGAGTGGCGAACATATCAATCTTCTAATAGATAAGCATAAGTACTAACGATCGAGGTCAAACAAAGAAAGATTAAGCAATGTCCATCTCATCCTACAAGGTACCAGGAAGTTGTCTGTGAAATATGACAGTACAACAGTTACATGTGAGATAGGTATAGAATTGCTCACACCTTACTCTTCTTAAACTAGCCAAAAGAGTATAGAAATGAAAGGTCTGATAATTAAGGTTTAAGAAACATCAAACTAGAGAGGAAAAGTCATTCAAACATGAAGGAAAGAAGCCTAGTTATCAAAGTAACTAGCTGAAGAGACCATCTTACCAGGGAGGAACATGTAGTATATACTCATTCCTCAACAGTTTTTCAAAATTTCAAGTGCTTAGTTCACCTATTTGGTTTTAAAACGGCCAACTGAGGTCATGAATAAAACTAGTCCGTAAGTAAGAATCTGTCTCATCTCGTAAGCTTGAAACAGAAGCATAAAGCAAAAGCTGCCAGCCACAAATAAAGCAACTTTCTATATAATTTATATCAACAAGCACAGACTTTACTAGTGCAATGAAAGCTTGGATAGTATACAGAAAGAGACAAAGCAGATAAAAAACAAAGCACATCCATAAAAATCTACACATGTAAAACTGGAGCACAAAATCACCTGGTTTAGAAGATCCTGAATGCTTCGCTTGGTCACGATCCTACTCGAAGATTCTTCATTCTCTGCATTGGCTGTTCTATTGGGCCCTCCAGGTTGCAATGCACCGGACTGAGTCACACCAAGAGGCGGCCTTTGGCTTCCCATTCCTGGTCCTCTTGTGATCTGTTGTTGATGAGATAAGGGCTGTTGAGTCCTGGAAGGTGGAAATTGTTGCCCATGATGCTCTTGTGACTGGTTTGGGGCTGAGGGTTGTGGCGACTGTTGGCTGGAACTGACTGGCTGTTGCTGTAAGGTGGGAGACATGTTATGATGTTGTTGCTGAGGAATATGTGATCTTTGCTGAAACGATTGGGGGCTTGTTTGTGGTCGGAGTGTGGTTGGCAGAGGAGGTCTCCCTTGGGTTCCAGAAGACAGCCATGGCTGGTTCTGAGAGTTACTGGGTAATGGCGACCCAGGAGATCCAAGTGTTGAGACTCTAAGCATGCTATGTCCTTGAAAATTCTGGTCAAGAAGGACCAATAGACATGCATAAGCAAACTTTATTTTCCAATCAGATAGCTTAATTAACACGCATAAGGCAGATTACTGCCAGTTACAGGCTTGAGGCCAACCGCTGCAACTTTCAACGTGATAAGCATTGCACAAACGATGCAGTTCACAGTCCATATGATAAATAAACGTATGGTTTAGTAAACAATGAAGTTCAAAAATTCACAAACCAGGCATCTAAACTAGTTGGAAAAGTAAAAGGAAGAGACTCTGATGGTTGATTACTGCAACTCCGAAACTTCAAATGCTCTTTAAAACATGTATATTGAAATAACATCAACAAGAGACAGCCTAAAGTACGGGGCATGACAAGATTCAAATATTCTCATCAAATAATTTCAATTCACTAGTTTAAAAACATACAGCATGAGTTTCAAATTTCATATTCTCTTTCTATTACAAAAACTCTGAGAAGTCAGAACCTGTGAGGCAGGAGACTGGCTACTTGGACTACTCTGTGGTCTAAGAGATGACTGGGGAGGCCTCGACTGATGCACAGAAACCCCTCCTGGTCGCATCGACGACCCCGCACCAAGCGCACCCGTCATTCCCATTCCTTGCACAGGCGGCCTTATCTATGGATCCGGAAACACCATGTCAACAAACAAGCAATTAAAAACATATTAAAACTTACGAAAGAGCCCACAATCAGAATTGACAGACTCTATTGACAACGACGTGACAGTAACACGAGTTTAATCTTACAATTATGTCAATGTGAGTTGAAATCATTACATCTAGAGTTAAGCTTTAGCTACACTTGTTCTTATTATGCTCCGCAGCGAGCTGTGGTATGCCAAACACAATGTAGTGTCTCCACATCATTTTTCTTCTTTCCGATTATCAATTCAACAAATAAATGAGTTCACAACCCTAACCACCAATCTCAGTTCAATCTACACAAAACTACTTCAGGCAAGCAAGCACGTATAAAATTATCCACCTGTTGAGAGGCATAAGAAGGACCGAGCGAGGCGAACGAGGGAGGCGTCTGCGTCGGAGTCGAGGCGGGAACTCCGATGGCCATTCCGCCACGAGGCGAGATCGAAGCGGGCGAGGAGGTCGAAGCAGAAGGCGACGGCGAAGAAGAAGAAGAAGGAGGAAGGGGAGAGGAAGGAAGAGAGAAGTGAGAGTACTGTGGCGTTGGTTGTTGCCATGGGCGAGTGTTGAACGGAGGTCTTGTTTGGGACTGTGGAGTGATTGGGGGTTTAGCGGTGAGTGTAGCGGTAGGGTTTGAATTTGGGGTGGTTAACGGCGGAGGTGCGGTGGTTGACGGCAGCGATTGAGGGTTTTGCGGTGGCTGTTGGTGGTCGGGGGGTGGTGGAGTGGTGGAGGGGGTTTGGTTTTGTTCCATTGGATTGGGATTTTGGATCGGACGGAAAATAAAATAAATTGACAATGGAGGGAAATTGTGAATATTAGAGGGGGTATATGTAGTAGGAGGAAGCAAAATAAAAAAATAAAAAACATGATATGAGCAAAATATTGCTACATTTTACATGATTATTAAAAAAGGGAAAAAAGATAAATTTTATGATCTTTTAATTTCTTTTTTTATTAGATTACTGAAACAGCTTCTAATGCTAATATTGAAAATATTTGCCATGTGAGTTAAGTGAATATAAATATTATGCACGTGATATGCATGCAATAATGAGACCGCAAGATTCAGATTATTGATGTAAGTACTAGATCTTGCTGCGCTGAACGTGGAAAATTGTGTCGGCATGCCATAATCTGGGGTTGACATGTGTCCGCTCAACGCCTTGTTGCGTTGAACGTGAAAAAATGTGTCGATGTGCTATAATTTGGGGTTGTCACGTGTCCGCTCAACGAGTTGTATACAAACCACATAATCACACGCACAATGCCAGTGCCAAAAAGGTATTACACATCAGAATTTCTCGACATTGAATTTGACCAATACATTAAATACTCACACATTGAATTGCCCTTGTTGTACCAATTCGACGTATGGGTGATAATTTCGAAGTACGAATTACAACTTATGAGACTTTGTGCCTACAAAAGGTAATCTAATGCACTCTAATAACTATTCAAATAAATTATAAGTATTTGATTAATTCTAAGTATGAGGTTCACTAATTTCACTAATCTCAAGCATACATCTTGATTTAGTTTCAACCTAGGGGTGATTCAGTCTAAGCAGCTTATTCAAATCTAAATGTTAAATTTGACTTACAAGACGAACTCAATTATTTCGACGTATAGCTTTTTTGACCTATAATTTATTTCGATGACCAAGAAGATCATAGGCTTAACCCATCAACGATCTGTACCAGTTTAAGCATTAGAGTGCATACATCGAGCGAGTCTCAACCTAAATCACGTGCGATATTTTAGTGTAGGATTGTCGAAGTCAAGGCTAGCTCAGTATCATTCAAGAAGTTTGAGCTAGTCTAATGTGGAGTGTTAGTTAGCCGACAAATGATACCCCCGCATCACAGTTTAAAGCTTAAGTATACGATAAATTTTAAAGAGAAAACAATGCTTGAAAAGAGAGGTATAATTAAGAATAACTTCATTTTGCTCATTCTAGAATGGGAAAAGTTTCATGGTTTATAACTTTTTAAAACTTGACAATAAACAAATCGACATTAACAAAGGAAATGGTTAGTCTGAGAAGTCACGCTACTGGAAGATTTGACAAAAAAAAACAAATGTCTTCTTTAAAGTATATATTGATAATTGAAAATTGTCCTAAGATAAAACTTAAATACGTTAACGTCTTTTACCATTATCACAATTGTTGTAAAGTTGAAAGTCATTCACTCGTCGATATATTATTCTTCAAAGTAGGTGGGAGATGTCGTGCTAACTCAAAGTTGGTCTCGATGGTACACTTAAGGTCATGCTTAGAACTTTCTCCTCCAAGGTACTAGATGAGTACCTAAACACACATTTTTACCTTGTGATTTTATTTGCTTTTTTGTGAGTTTTTGACTCTTTACTTTTATGTTGTAGTTTTATGTTTTGTAGGTTTTGAGTAAAATTCGACAAAGAAAAAGAAGGTCAAAATTGAGATGGGGACTTAAAATTTTGTACGTCTCTGCCTTGACGCTCGGGACTTGCTCGGTGGTCAGTGGCCAAGAAGATGCACCATGTGGTGAAACACACGACTTCAAGTATCAAATATTGTAAGAGTTTAATGTATGTGTCACTACAACAAATCAAAGCAATAGCATGGAAAGTCTTGCATCCAAATTTTTATTTTCGGATGCCAGATATGTAGAATCGGAAAATTGCGATGCAATTATATTGCATCGCAAAATTCGGATGCAGCAGCGGGCTTTGCATCCGAAAAATCGGATGCAAAGATAGCCTCGGATAAATCCGATGCAGCCTGAAAAGGCTGCATCGGAAATTTCCTATGCAGCCTTTGCATCCGATGATTCGGATGCAGCCACGTAGGCTGCATCCGAAAATTCGGATGCAAAGGATACTGCATCGGATAAAATCCGATGCAAAAATAAAAAAAAATAAAAAAAATCTTGCATGGGATTTATCCGATGCATAGATACAAAATATCTCTGCATGGGATTTATCCGATGCAGAAATAAAAAAAAAAAAAATCTTGCATCGAATTTATCCGATGCAGAGATATAAAAAACAAAAGCCCCCGTCGTTCTTGCTATATATTGTAATTTTTATATGTTTGTTATAAAAAATTTATATGCTTGTTATTGTAATTTTTATAAAAAACAAAGATATATGTTTGTTATTGTAATTTTTATTCCAAGTATGTTGTAATTTGAAATTTTGGGACTATTGTTATTTTTTGTGGTGTCCTTATTTTTATTTTTCGTAATTTTTATTTTTAAGTTGTTATTAAATCAAAAAATAAAACAAATCATAAAATTAAGACATAGTCGAACAATACAATGAAACCATACATGAGAAGTTCAATATTGAAATACAAGTACATATTAGAACTAAACATAATCTGGGTAGCTACTGTCATTATCTTCGACCACCTCCTCTTCTCCCTCCTCATCATCCCCCTCCTCGTCATCATCCTCGTCAACCTCATCGTCATCATCATCCTCGCCACTGCTCACTACCACGGGTTCCTCCTCAATTGTCACTGGTATATATTGGCCATCCACTGCTAACTCTGTCAAGTTAAATGATGTAAAGTCAACGAACAAGCCGGACACAGGAACATTTTCTTCTTGGAATACCGTTTCAAGTACACCTTGAACTCCTGGAGCTTCTGTCGCTTTACTAGTCATAGAACTCATGTCAACCACGTGTCTCGCTGGAGTGTGAATCACTACCCACCATCCCCTTCTTTGTCTGTTCTTTTGACATGCATATGGCGTATAGTACACTTGTTGCGCTTGGCTAGCTAGAATGAATGGTTCGGTCTCCCCAGAAGGGAGACGACGAGTTGGATCAAGCTCGATCAAACGGTATGACGGGTGGACTCGCAAACCACTAGAGCTGGTATCATACCATATGCATTTGAAAAGGAAGATAGATTCCCTTTCTTGGTATTCTAGCTCTAGGACTTCGGTCAAAGTCCCGTAAAAATACGTGTCTTCCTGCTCGTCACTGCACCACTTCACGCATACCCCACTGTTCATCGTCTTTTTCACAACGGCGTATTCATCTGTGTGAAAACGAAGACCGTTTACCACATAGCCATTTTCCCAACTAATCACCTGATTCTTTGGTCCAAGTGCTAGGTTTAGCAAACGCGGATCATAATCGCGGCGATTGGTGAATACCATGTCCTTGAACCATTGTACAAATTGATCGTTCCGTCTTTGATGGATTGCATCATCGACTAACCCAACGCACATCTCCTCATCAAAAACACTGATATAACACAATTTGGAAAATAATTAATGTATTTATTTTAGTACGAGAACTTAATAAACATTTAGATATTATTTATCACTAACCGTATCCAGGGTTCAACCTCCGGGCAATTTAAAAAGATATACAACTCG
The DNA here is from genome assembly GCA_948329865.1 of Linaria vulgaris. NCBI lineage: Eukaryota > Viridiplantae > Streptophyta > Magnoliopsida > Lamiales > Plantaginaceae > Linaria > Linaria vulgaris. Next base: position 17,707,783 of record OX415252.1, read on the forward strand.
GCGGCCTTGAGCTCCACGGCGCTTAACCGCCGTATGCAAGACGCTTGTCCTACTGACGAACCGACCTTTCGAAAGACGGATAGTCGTTGAGAATCATTAGGATCAACTCTTGTCTCGTTTCTACCCAGGCGGACCAGACGTGTATCGAAATCATGCTCAAAATAATGATCGCAGAAATTGGTCATCTCGAACGTCAGGTACGCTTCAGCAATAGATCCCTCGATCTTCGCGTTGTTACTGACACTACCCTTCAAATCGAACATACGCCTGAAAATATAAACAAAAAATTAGATATGAACGATATGAGCATCAATGTAAATAAATGTAAATTCAGTTGGTGAATACCTCTCGAAGGGATACATCCATCGATACTGCACCAGTCCTCCCATTTTTGCCTCCCATGGAAGATGAATAGCTAGATGCTCCATGGAGTCAAAAAGCGCTGGTGGAAATATCAGCTCCAGTTTACACATTGTTTCAACAATTGCAACCTCTAGGCGAGCCATATCAGATTTTCGAATGGTAGTTGCGCACAATGCCCTAAAAAAGTTGTTGACCTCTACTAGCGCACCCCATACATCATCTGGTAAGAAGTCTCTGAAAGCAATAGGAATTAGTCTTTGCATAAACACATGACAGTCGTGACTTTTTATTCCTGTTACTTTTAGATTATGCATCTGAACACATCGGCCAATATCAGAAGCATAACCGTCGGGAAACTTCAAACTGCACAACCATTCGCACACTTGCTTCTTTTGATCCTTTGTTAGACAATATATTGCATGAGGTTTATGAGTACGTCCATCCGATCCATTCACTAAAAACAATTCACTTCGGTTGGTATACTCTTGCAAATCCAGACGCGCATTCATGTTGTCTTTTGTCTTTTCTGGGTCATCCATGACCGTATTCTTTATGTTGTCGAAGAAGTTCTTCTCGCAATGCATCACGTCAAGGTTATGACGTATCAAGTTTGTTGACCAGTAAGGGAGCTCCCAAAATATACTCCTACGACACCAGTTGTGCTTCGTTCCAGCCCATTGGATGGTCCCCCTTCCTTCTCTGAAACCGACATTAGGGAGGCGATCAACATGACGTTTCATTTCCGCCCCTGTCCTCCTACGCAAAGGTGGGTCAGTCTCTATGTGGTCCTTGTAGAAATCAGTATCATTCTGCCTCAATTCTTGATCTAACGGAAGGAATCTGCGATGACAATCGAAGAAGCTTGTCTTCCTACCCTTCTTAAGATGGAATGCTTTCGTGTACTCCATACAATAAGGACACGACAACTTTCTGTGCGTACTCCATCCAGACAACATCCCATACGCTGGGAAATCACTAATAGTCCACATAACAGCATCGCGTAACTGGAAATTTTGTTGTCTAGAGCTATCCCACGTCTGTACGCCGACTTGCCACAAAGAGACTAGCTCATCAATCAAGGGGCGCAGGAAAACATCTAGGTTCTTGCCAGGGCTATTAGGGCCAGGAATGATAAGGCTTAAAAATATGTACTCTTGTCTCATGCACATATCTGGTGGGAGATTGTACGGTGTTACAAAGACAGGCCAACAAGAATAAGGACCCGAAGAGCTGTCGAAAGGGGCGAATCCATCGGTGCACAATCCTAGCCTTACATTTCTATCCTCAGCGGCAAAATCAGGATGATGATTATCAAAGTATTTCCAAGCATGGCCGGATGCCGGATGTATCATGTGATCCCTATTCTCACGATAATTGGTATGCCACGTCATGTGCTTAGCAATTGACCGAGACATGTACAACCGTTGGAGTCTGGGAGTTAGCGGAAAGTACCACAACTTCTTACGAGCGATTGGTTTGTATCTATTTCTCCTAAATTTAATAAGTATTGGTTTTTTTATAAATAGTAATAATTTACGCATATATGTATGTTAAAAAGAATCTAGCGACTACATACAGTAACGGTGCGATTACACACAGTAACGATGCGACTTGGAATCGATGCACACGCGGCGCGTCGGCCGGCCGTCGAAGAAGGCGGCGACGACGATCGCGACTCCGGCGAGACCAAAAGCAACAATTAATGCAGAGGCAGAGACATGGGACAGAATGGGAAAAGGAGAACAAACACGAAGAGAGAGAATCGAATCACCAAAACAAAGCCGATCGCCACCACCAGATAACATCGTAACGGTGGAGGTCATTCCGCAGAACACGGCGGCGGAAAAGGAGGGGGAAAGAGAACAGGGGAGGAAGGAGACAATATCAAAACCCTGGGTGGACATCATCACATGTAATCGAAACCCTAATCATGGACATACAGTGAGTTTTTTCCCCCCAAACATGAATGAGGGTGAATTTGAAGTAGAAATTGACGGTGAGGATGTGGAAACAGAACTTGAATTCTGGAGAGATGCATTGGTGATGTATGTGCTGAATTATGACTTGTCAATGAATGTTGTTAGAAGATTTATTGAGAAGGTACTAATAAAGAGGCAGAACCAGCAAAGATAAACATAGAGTCAGAGGACAAGGAGGAAGACTTGAATCAAACAGAAGAAGAAGAGGAATGGACTAAGGTCAGTAATGGAAAGAAAACAAATAGCAGGAGTAAAAGAACAGAAAATAGACCTACTGCAAAGAACAACCAGGAGAATGGGTTCTCTCCACTACAGCTAGGAATGAGGCTAAGTGGAGATGAAGAGGGTGTCCCATGATACTCACTTGGAATGTTAGGGGCATAAATAAGAGTAGGGGCATAAATAAGAAAGCTAAGCACAGGGAGGTTAGCTCCTACCTCTCACTACACAAGAGTGCTATAGCTGTTCTGGTGGAAACCAGAGTAAAAGAACATAAAGCAGAAAAAATAAGGGATAAACTAGGAAGAAGATGGGACTATTATGATAACTATGACTATCATATAAATGGAAGAATATGGATTCTATGTGACATAAGCAGAGCTAGTGGCAGAGTAGCAGCAATGTCTGAACAATATATCCATATGAGCATCCAGGATCAGAGGGGAAAACACATGTACTGGTTCACAGCAGTATATGCATATAACCACATTGAACAAAGAACGAAGTTATGGAAGGATATTGAAGCACTTGCAACCAGCACAAAGGGACCATGGATTGTGATGGGGGACTTTAACAATGTCCTGAAGGAAGATGATAGAGAATGAGGTAATAAAGTACAACCAATTGAGTACTGTGATCTAGAAAATATGATGAATTGTACTGGAATGTGTGAAGTGCCAACTGAGGGACCTTACTACACATGGTCAAACCACCAAGAGGCAAACAAAGGTCTAATATACTCAAGGATAGACAGAGCCATTGCAAATACAGAATGGTTCACAGAATACAACAACACAAAGCTGGAGATTATGCAAGCAACCATATCAGATCACAGTGCCCTAATAATGCACCAGTTAAACAAAGCACATGTACCAAGGCAAACTTTTAAGTTCCTGAACTGTGTAAGCAAGGATCAGGCATTCATGGAGACAATGAGTAAACATTGGAATCAAAGAATTGAAGGAACACCCATGTTCTGCTTATGGGAAAAAATGAAAAGATTACAGAAGCCTATGAAGGAGATGGCAAAAAAGTACAGTAGGATCTCACAGAAAGTCAAAGAGAGCAGGGAAAATCTTGAAAAATGCCAAGAAGCTCTAAACAAATATAGATACAACAGTCATCTAACAACAGAGGTGAGGAAGGCAAGTGATGAGTTAATACAAGTGCACACTATGGAAGAGGAAATACTCAGTCAGAAAGCAAAGATGGATTGGCTGAAGTTAGGTGATGGTAACAATGCCTACTTCCATGCATCAGTGAGAAGGAAAAATCAGCATAAGGGATTATATGAACTCATGAGAGAGGATGGTACAGTGCTGGGAACTCAACCAGAGATTGAAGGAGAAGTACTGAAGTTTTATGAAAACTTGGTGGGGAAAAGTAACACTACTCTGCAGGGTATTGATATACCAGCTATTAGAGAAGGGAAAACACTAAGGAGAGAATGTGGAATCACATTAATAAGGCCAGTAACAGACAAGGAGATATAGGAAGCAGTGAAGGGGATTGGGGACAACACAGCCCCTGACATTGATGGATTTAATGCTCACTTCTACAAGAAAACTTGGAGCATTATAAAGGAGGATGTGAATGCAGCAGTGAGGGAATTCTTCCAGGAAGACAAAATATACAGGGCAATAAACTGCACTTTGGTTACACTCATACCAAAGACACAAACTGCACAAACTATGAGGGACATGAGACCTATCTCATGCTGTAGTACCATACTAAAGATTATATCTAAGATACTAACAAGGAAATTGGGAGCAGTGATCAACACAGTAGTAGATGACAGCCAGTCAGCCTTCCTTCCTGGCAAAGTCATCCATGACAATATCCTGCTTGCTCAGGAGTTAGTAAGGGGTTATGGCAGGAAAAACAGCACCCCAAGATGCATGATCCAAATGGATATTCAAAAGGCATATGATACAGTGGAATGGAGAGCTTTGGAAAACATCTTGAAGGAATTGGGATTCCCAGAAAAATTTGTGAGGTGGACCATGCTGATTGTCAACACTGTGTCCTATAGATATTCCATCAATGGGAGCCCCTAAAAAATGCTCCAAGCAAAAAGAGGACTGAGACAAGGAGATCCCATCTCTCCATTATTATTTGTACTCATAATGGAATACTTGCATAGGGTTCTCCAGAAACTTAAAAAGCAGTCTGACTTCAATTTTCACCCAAAATGTGAAGCCTTGGGGATAACAAACTTATGTTTTGCTGATGACTTGATGATGATGTGTAGAGGGGATGCTGGATCAGTGAGGTTGATGATGGAACAGTTTCAGGATTTCTCAAGGGCAACTGGACTGAAGGCCAGCATTACAAAGTGCAAAATATACTGGGGGTGGTGTAAGTGATAGAGACAAGGAGCTCATCAAAGGAGTAACATGATTTCAAGAAGGAAAGCTACCAGTAAAGTATCTAGGAATACCTCTGGATAACAAAAAACTGACAGTGGCAAATTGCAGTGCATTAATAGAAAAGATCCTGGAAAGGATAAGACACTGGAGCTCAAAACTGCTTAGTTATGCAGGAAGAGTGCAGTTGATAAAGAGTGTCATCTTTGCAATGACAAATTACTGGCTACAGATCATCCCCCTGCCAAAAAAGGTATTAAGACATGTGGAAGGCATATGTAGAAGATTTCTATGGACAGGGAAAGACAGTGAGAGCAGGAAGGCACCAGTAGCATGGGAGGTCCTATGTGATTCTAAAAAAGAGGGGGCCTGAATATAATCTCACTAGTGGACTGGAATAAAGCAACTATTGCAAAGTTTCTATGGAACATCACTAGGAAAGCTGACAAACTGTGGGTTAGATGGATCCACACATACTACATCAAGGGGCAGAGTGTGGAACAGTTCAAGCCCACACAAACATGCTCATGGTTAATTAAAACCATCTTCAAGAGACAAAACAGGGATAAGGAAAATAAAGGATGGGAGGAAGCCTGCAAAAGTGGAAAGTACAATACCAAAAAGATGTACAGAGGCATGAGAGGGGATAAACAAGCAAAAACATGGAACAAACTATTCTATGGCAACATAGCTAGACCAAGAGCTCAATTCACACTCTGGATGGCACTCATGATGAGATTGGCAACAAAAGACATGATAGGGAAATATGGAATTCAAACTGATGGCAAGTGTTGCTTCTGTGATGAACAAGAAAGTGTAGAACATCTATTCTACAAGTGTCAGGAAACTGGGAAAGTATGGAGGAAAGTACTGGATTGGCTCAAACTAAACCACACTCCAAAGGGATGGAAAGAAGAGACAGAATGGATGAATCAAATGTGCAAAAAGAAGAACACAAAAGCCAAAGTACTGAAGATAGCAGCAGCTGAGACTGTTTATGAGATCTGGTGCAACATGAATGCAGCTGTTTTTGAGCAAAAACAAATGGAGAGGGAGTTAGCAGAGAAAATAATTCAAGGTATAAAGAGTAGAGCTCAAATTAAAGAATATATTAATATATTCTGCCAAAGATTGTAAAGTTATGGTTTGCTAGGATGAATGGTATGTCTGGATCTTATGATCGACCCTTGTACTGATTGCGTTTGGTTATGGAATAAAATTGTTCTTGTCCAAAAAAAAAATAAAAAATTTACGCATATAAATTTTTCTATGCAAATTGTACCTGTTTCAATGTACATAGGAAATTTGCCATGCAATTTGTAATTGCATGGGAAAATTCCCATGCAATGGATGTTGCATTGGAATATTCCCATGCAGTACATGTTGCATGGGAATTTTCCCATGCAGTACATGTTGCATGGGAATTTTCCCATGCAAAAGAAATCAAGCATGGCAATATTGCAATGCAGTTGCTATTGCATCCGAATTTTCCGATGCGAAATCTGCATCATTCCCCTATAAATACCCCCCACCCCATTCAGTTATCATTCATCCATTTCGATCTCTTCTTCCTCTCTACTCCTCTTCTCTCTAAATTTACAATAGAAATATATATATATATATATATATATATGAAAAATATAAATATATATACACGAAAAATATAAATATAAACATATATATACGAAAAATATAAATATAAATATATTTATGAAAAATATAAATATAAATATAAGTCTTCATCAAATTGTTTTTAATATAACTATACGAAAAATTTAAATAACTATGTATAGAAAATAATTATACTTGAAATTTAATATTTATCTTGAAAAATAATCAATATGTATTATAAAAGTATTTTATAATTTAGTATAAAATATGTGTTTCTTTAATAAAAATAATACTTTAAAATTTAGAAGAATGTACTTTTAAAAATTAATTATATTAATAAAAACAAAAATATTTAAAAAGTGGCGGAGAAATCCCGCCACTTTTTTTTTTAAAAGTTTTTGCATTTTTTGCATCGAAAATTTTCGATGCAAAGAATTAACCAATTGTTGCATCGGAAATTTTCGATGCAAAGAATTAACCAATTGTTGCATCGGAAATTTTCGATGCAAAGAATTAAGAATTGTTTGCATCGTAAATTTCCGATGCAAAGAATTAAGAATTGTTTGCATCCGAAATTTCGGATGCAAAGAATCATTTACTGAACCAAAGAATCATTTACCGAACCTCCCTAACGCTGCCACGTTGCGCGTTCACTCTTGGCTATGCATGGGAAATTTCCGATGCAGGACTTTTCTGCATCGGATTTTTTCGATGCAAGGTCCTTCTGCATTGGATGTTTTCGATGCAGCTTTTTATTTCCATGCAACTTTGCATCCGAAAATTTCAATGCAGAAGCCTATTGCATAAGAATTTTTCGATGCAATTCTCTTGCATGGACACCAATAGCATGGAAATTTTGCATATGATTTTTTCCATGCAATTGATCAATTGCATGGAAAATGTATCCAATTGCATGGAATTTTTTCCATGCAATTGATGGGTTTTGTTGTAGTGTGTGACGTGAGTGTCTAAATAGACCCACAACGTCTCATCTATAGTGTTAAGATGAAGAGTTGTAACAACAAAATTGATTTCTAATATAATTTGTCATACAAGAGAGTTACAAATTTTATTGTTTTTATTTTTATATTTTTTATTTTTTTATCATAGTTTCGAAACTCTAACTCCAATCGTGATGGGCCGAGTTGAGAGTGAATTACCAAATAATTATGACACTACGTAATGAATTTTCTCGTTAATATCTTTGAAACTATAAATTTTCAAAGAAGCACTTTCAACATGATACTTTTGAACCCCTACCAATAACTTTTACTCAAATTATTTATTGAAGTCTTATAATTGATATAATAATACTTTGGAATATTAGGGACACCCACATAATGTATTGTGGTATTGATAATTTGATACAACTACACCACAACAAGACCTAATGGGTTGTATCGTTCGTGAAAGTAATTATATAAATTGCACAAAAAATCACGCAATGAATGCATCCAATACTACTCAATATAATAATCCATATATAAGAATTAAAGTATGGATCATGTATAAAGCATCATCATTATTGAACTCCAAATGCAATGTAATTATTAAGACTAGTTCCTCACGAACAAGAGAAAGCATTGATTCATGCCTTGTGACAAGCTGAAACAGATGCAAGGCTTTGCAAAGCAACTTTATCTGATGCAACAGCAACTTTGTCATCGTTCCTATGCCATGTCCACAAAGCATCACTTGCATTTACGACCGTAAATTGCCCATGCCCAAAGCTTGGCTCCCTATAAGCAGATACTCTTGGTCGTGGATCCAAAAACCTGTCAAACCAAAATGAAAACTATAGGCTAATGATAACGAAAAAGAAAGAAGGAAACTGTATTTTGCTAAAACTAAACTAAAGAACTTCCAAACCAGATAAATACAATGTGGAACGGCATTACCCTTCAATAAAATAAATTTATTTGAGATAATTAATAATCCAAGAAAGAAAAAAGTTGAAAGTACATCTTTTTAACTAGAAAAATAAAATTACCTCAAAGCAAGCCCTTCGCGATTGCCTCCAACTCCAATAGTGATGTACACTGGTCCACATTCATTCGCCTTATCCTTGTATACCCGATCCTGAGGATTTTGTTGAGAAGAAGTTTAGACACATAATAATGATGCAGAAAATAAAGAAAACGACCAACATCCAAAACTTTTGATCAAAATACAAAATCATCCAAAGCTGAACATAAAAACGTAACATCTTACGAAGCGTTCGTAGGCATGGACATGACCAGCAAAAACGACATCAACACGAGCTCCATAGATAACATCCTCCATCTCCTTCTTCATGCCAATAGACTCAAACTCGATCTGATGAGCATCGTTAGAATTGTACCACGGTGCATGCACAACCACAACAAGCCACGGTGTTTTCTTCCGATCCACCTTCTTCAAATCAGCCAATAACCAGCCGTACTGGTCCGAATCAGTCGAAAAGTCAGCATAAGATCCCAACATGATGACATGAACACCCAATACTTCCAAAGAGTAAAACAAGTTGGATGGGGAACCACTCTCCTCGTAAGGCATAACCCATCTTGCGTTGTAAGCTGTAAATTTTTTGTGGTGGATTATTGGGATCTTTTCGACCTCGTGGTTACCTTGTGTGACCATCCAAGGTCGTTTGCTAGCCAGGGGCTGAACCATGCGACCGAATGTGTCCCACAGTGGCTGCTGCATGTCAGCATATGCTAAGTCCCCTGGCAATAACAACACGTCGTAGTTTGATTCACCAATGTGCTTAAGGGTTGAGTATGTCCACTCTGTTTGTCCAAGATCACCTAATGAGTTGACAACATTGCACGACACGTAACCGAATTATTATACGAAAAAACTTATGATAGAAATTATACAATAAAATGGTGGAATACCTATATTAGATGATCATATATAGTTTATGATGGGAGTACCTGCAACTGCAAATTGTATAGGATATTGAGCTGGTGGAGTTTTAAAGCTAAACTCGGGGGAGGACGAGTTAGTTCCACAACGATAGTAATACACAGTGTTTGGATTCAAAGGGCCAATGACTACATTATATATTTCCCCTGACATATATTCCAAATAGTAATACATGTTGGTACTTCCATTTGCAGAAGAGATATAATGTCCAGGAGAGGTGCCATAGTACACAATTGCTGGAACATGAAAGAAGCTTATCCATGATATTCTCATGGATTTTGTACCACTCAGAGATATGTGCACCTGCATCAGCATCATCAGATTTCAGAATTGTTGATTATGTAAATCATAATGTGAACTTCAAACTCAAATTAACATTAAGCTAGAGCTCATATGATTATCATTCCCTCTACAACTCACAGTACTCCAATACAAGTACTTCAACTACCAAATGCGCACCAGAAGAGTAGGACCTACTGGTCCTCACGTCATAAAAAAAATTAAAATATGATATATTTTTTTAATTATAAATACTTATTTAAAAAAAATATTGTTCAAATTTACAATATAAGAATATATCAAGGAAATATTGATAATTAATGGGAAGATTAGTTTATCGGTTCAATTTATTTTTCTTTTTAGAAAATCTTAATAATTAGTAATTTTAAAAAAATGATTTGGTTATCATTTCAATTTACATTTCTTCAGTAAGTTTTAAATTTAGAATAATAATAATAATTAGAAAAAGAAAAAAAGATAGTTAATCATTACAATGCATTTGTTTTTTAATTTCAAACTTTAAAAATTACAATTGAGAACAATTAAATTTTAAAAAAAGATTAATTATCATTTCAATTTACTATTGTTTATAAATTTCATGCTAAAAATTGATAATAGGTAAGATTAGGTAATCATTTCAAATTACTTTTCTTTTTGTAAATTTGAATCTTAAAAACAAATTATTTTACCTTAAATCTTATATTACTATTAATTATCAAAATTTCCTTGATAGTTTTTAGTTTATAAATTTCTGAAATTGAAAATTTTGTTAATATTTTAAATTTATTTAAATAAAACGATTTGATTCAATGCCTTCTAGCTCAAGGTCTGTGCGTGTCACACATGGTCAGCCTAGTTTAGTTTGCCTGGTTAGCGAGGCTATTGCATCAACTCGCGGATTTATCAAGTGCACACACAAAGGGAAACGGCTACAGGTTCCCACGCGATAAAAAAATTTATAGATTATTTTAATAATTTTAATATATGACATTTTTTTAATTATAAATACTTAATTTAAAATTATTTAATAAATTTACAAAATAATAATTTATCAAGGAAGTATTGATAATTAATAGGAAGATTAGTTTATCGGTTCAATTTATTTTTCTTTTTAGAAAATCATAATAATTAATATTTTTTACAAAAAATTGTTTGTTTATCATTTGAATTTACGTTTTTTATAAGTTTTAAACTTAGAATAATAATAATAATTACAATTTGTTTTTTGAAAAAGAGATAGTTAATCATTACAATGCATTTTTTTAATTTTAAACTTTAAAAAAAAGAACAATTGAGAACAACTACATTAAAAAAATATTAATTATCATTTCAATTGACTATTGTTTATAAATTTCATGCTAAAAAGTGATAATAGGTAAGATTAGTTAATCATTTCAAAATTACTTTTTTTTTGTAATTTTGAAACTTAAAACAAACTATTTAACACCTTTTGTTTAAATTTTATATTACTATTAATTATCAAAATTTCTTTGATGGTTTTTAGTTTATAAATTCCTGAAATTGTAAATTTTGTTAACATCTTTTATTTATCTAAATAAAGTGACTTGATTCCATGCCTTTTAGGTATGTGCTTGTCACACATGGTTAGCCTAGTGTAGTTTGTCTGGTTATTGAGGTTTGTAGCTATTGTGTCAACCCGCAGATTTACTAAGTGCGCACCCGAAAGGTAGCGGCTACGGGTTGTCACATCATAAAAAAATTATAGATTATTTTAATAATTTTAAAATATGATATTTTTTAATTTAAATACTTATTTTTACAAATATTGAAAATATTTACAATATAAGAATTTATCAAGGAAATTTTGATAATTAATAGGAAAATTAGTTTGCCGGTTTGATTTATTTTTCTTTTTAGAAAATATTAATAATTAATATTTTTAAAAAAATTTATTTGTTTATCGTTTCAATTTACAATTTTCCTGTTAGTTATAAATTTAGAATAATAATAATAATAATTAAAAAAGAAAGCAAAAAAGAAAATTAATCATTACAATGCATTTTTTTATTTCAAACTTAAAAAAAAAGTGAGAACAAGTAAATAAAAAAGAGATTAATTATCATTTCAATTTACAATTGTTTATAAATTTAATGCTAAAAAGTGATAATAGGTAACATTAGTTAATCATTTCAAATTACTTTTTTTTAGTAAATTTGAAACTTATAAGCAAATTATTTAACATCTTTTGTTTAAATTATATATTACTATTAATTATCAAAATTTCCTTGATAGTTTTTAGTTTGTAGGTTTATGAAATTGGAAATTTTGTTAACATCTTTTATTTATTTAGATAATTATTTTATACAATAATTAGAAAAGTAGTGATATTTTCAATTATGAAAAATAAATGTCGCGCCGTCTTAGCTCAGCTGGTAGAGCGCGTGGCTTTTAACCACGTGGTCGTGGGTTCGATTCCCACAGACGGCGGTTGCACATCATTTTTGATTTAAAATTAAATTACAAAATAAGGTAAAATCACACAAAAATCATAGGTTGGAGGGTAGTGTTACTATTCAAAGTTGGTAACGTACAAATATACACTCGGGTGCGGCATATGAGTAGCACGTGGAGAGAATTTTTCGACCATTGTTCGCCAAAAAAGCGACTGGGGCAAATTAAATAAACTCACAAAGATTTTTGAGGCAAATTTCTTATAAACAAATTTATGGGTGTATGTTGCAAAACAAGCTATACATTGAAATGTTTGATGTATTTATTCCTTTTTTATTTTATCAAACATGTATTTTCTAAAATTATTTATTAAATTATAAACTATCTCATATTTTTTTTAGGATTCATTTGAAACAATATAAATGCACTATAAATTTAATCGACACTATACTTGTGTTCTTAGGCATCTGATAAATAGGATTTTCTTTAAAATGATAACAAACCCCGCATATTAATCAACTTAATTTGGACAACACTAATTTTGTATTGTCAAAATAATGGGTTGGAGGGTAGTGTTACTATTCAAAGTTGTTAACGGACAAATATACACTCGGGTGCGGCATATGAGTAGCATGTGGACAGATTTTTTTGACCATTTTTGGCCAAAAAAGTGACTGGGCCAAATTAAACTCATAAAGATTTTTAAGGCAAATTTCTCATAAACAAATTTATGGGTGTATGTCGCAAAACAAGCTATACATTGAGATGTTTGATGTATTTATTCCTTTATTTATTTATTTATTTTATCAAACATGTATTTTCTCAAATTAGTTATTAATTATAAACTATGTCATATTGTTTTTAGGATTCATTTGAAACAATATAAATGCACAATAAATTTAATCGGCACCATACTTGTGTTCTTAGGCATCTGATAAATAGAGTTCTCTTTAAAATGATGACAAAACCAGCATATAACTCAACTTTGAACAACATTAATTTTGTATTGTCAAATAAATACGCTAAGAATGTACTCGCGGTTTCTAATTCCTATGGATTTTCTTGTTAATATTTTAACATCATCAGTACATCACATCAGTGTTTTAGTTAATTAAATTAACACGTAGAATTATTTTTTAATCAGACTTAACCCAAGGGAAGTGTTTGCAATGTACTCATTTAGCCTCTTCTTTGCCTTATGAAGTTTATTTTATAACAACATTTTATTCAAATAATTTATATATATATATATATATAATTGTTAGGTATTACAACCAAATATATATTGCTAAAAGTATTGGGTGTAGGCAGGGCATTTTACGGGTCTAAAGGTGAGGCGTAAACCCTGTGAGGCTTGTGTCCCACGAATTGTGGTATTTATTTCTAGAAAAACAAAGATTTATATTAAACTTATAAAACAAACATATAAAGGACAACAATATGAGTGAAAATGTACTTGAACTGTGTTGGAAATAAATAATTATGATATGAAGTAATAAAAAAATAAGAAAGATATTGTTGCAATATATTTCAGTACACATATATTTCTTATATCAATTTTATATATAAGGTAAACAGATGAAAATAGTTATATGAGTAAATAAAATATTTGTTAACATACTTGTATATTGGGGCGTGGCTTCAATATTTTGAATGTAAAAGGAGTATTTTTTGATCTTTTGTGTGTAAGTTTTAAGGAGATGTTTTAGGACCTTTTGAAGTCAAATAAGCTCGGAGTGCACCCCAGGCGAATCTTGAAGACTTGAGAAGTTAGCTTTTAACAATATATTGATTACAATTTACAACAACATGATCAAGTTTGACATTATTTGGGCCCACAAATTTGTAGGAATCAATAATATGTTTTAATCGATGTAACCAAAAACTACAAATTTACTTGCAATTTCCTCATTTCCTATCATACAAATTTTTAAGTGAATCTGAATACTTAAATAGTCCAGGAATGAAATAAAGTAAATTTAATTAATATTATATCCTATATATCTGTTCAAAACACCCATGCCATCAGAGCTTATTCACATAATTTAAAACTTATTCATATAATTTAAAACTTTCAATCTAAATCTCAAACCTTGTAGAGCTAACTAATGTCCAAGATTATTTGAATAGATCCAAAAACTTTAATGAACTATTTGCATTTTTATTTTCTAAATCGAAACTGTATTAACTAATAATTACTAAACTTATCAAAAAAAAAAAACTTATAATTACTAAATATAGAAGTCAAACTAAAATCCCACGAACAAAAATATAATTAGATACCTGTTGTGGCGAAGTCTCATCAGATAGTGGCCTAGGATGGCCGAACATGTGACCAGAAACTACTCCAATCGAAATTAACATCATTGCAAGGATTGCACTGCCACATAAAATGTGAAGCATCTTATCCATGGCTCAAAATAGAAATTAGAAGTGTGGTGAAATATTTATGTTTCGAGGAGTGTAAATATGTACCTATGATTGTTTGTTATAAACTTCATTCTTATGGTTAGCCATATTTTTTTTTCCCGCATGCCGACCTCTCTTTATATATATGTATGTTATAATATTAAATTTGCACTTATCTGTTTAAAGTGTAAAACACACTTTATATCAACATGTTGTATTTGAAAATCGGGACATCTAAGAATTTATATTGGATTTTGGTTTTTAAAAAGAGAAATGTATCATAACCTCACTTGACCTTTATTCGAACATAGAAAGAAGAAAAGGATATATCAGAATTCGGGGTCTTTCAGAACTTTACAATAGAGCTTGCGATATTAACTTTTGGGATAATTCTATCAAACCCCCCAAACTATGGTACCTTTTACCGTACGAGGTCAAAACTTTCATTTTAGCACTAGTGCCCCCTAAACTTTAGTCGTTTGTGCGAGTTGGTTTAGTGCGTGTTCCGGTCACATTTTTACCGGAATATTCTTCGAATATTCCCTCACGTGCATGACTCACGTGACCTGTAAGGGGTAAAATAGACCCGTCACTTAAAATAATTTTAAACTAATAAAAAAACCTAAAAACTATTAAACCCATCACTGTTTAGTGCTTTCTTCTTCCCCTTGCAGCCACGAGAGAGAAATGAAAAGATGCAGCTAGCCACGAGAGAGAAAAGAAAAGATGCAGCTGATCTTCGTGAAAACCCTAACGGGTAAGACGGTCACCCTTGAGGTTGAATCCTCCGACACGATCGACAATGTGAAGGCGAAGATTCAGGACAAGCAAGGTATCCCCCCGACCAGCAGCGTTTGATTTTCGCCGGAAAACAGCTCGAGGATGGCCGCACCTTAGCCGATTACATCATTCAGAAGGAATCGACTCTCCACTTGGTAAATTGTGGTAAGTGTGGGCTCACCTATGTCTACAACAAGGCCGGTGGTGATTAGAGAAAGAAAATGAGAGATTATGTTTTTTTTTTGTTATTTACTTATCAAGGATTTTGTTATCTTAGATTATTATGTTTTGTTATGCGAATTATATTTTGGCTTTCTTCTTCCCCTTTGTTGTATTAAACTTTTTCACTATAGAAATACTTTACATTGACTAGCAATCCTTACCTGTAATTAGAAAATTAAGGGTTATTCTTTAAACCCAATTTACATTTGCAGCTATTTTTTCTTTGCTTTTGCAAAACCCCATTAAAATAAAAGCTTCAAAATCTTCAAAAATGGCGGATTAAATACCCAAGGAAAATGCCCCTTTACTTTTACTGCGACGTCGTATTGGAAATACCGAGCGTTATACTCTGCATTCGGACAGTGAATCTTTCAATACGGTTGCTAAATTGAATTTCCCATTTAAGTGTACCGATTCTTATTTCAGAATAATTGGTAGCCGCAATGGGTTGTTGTGCCTTTTTGATGGTCTTTGCCACTGGCGGACCTAGGCTTGGGCTTAGCTAGTCTCAAGCCCATGTGAGTATTTTTGCAATTTAGTATACATAATACTAGTATTTATAGTTTACGCCACTAAAAAAATATTTTATGTTTTTTTATCTATTATATCTTCGTTATAAATCTAAATTACTATAATTTTCAGCCCAAAAAAATAAAGTTCTTAGTAATATTCTTGTTTGATTTATATCTTATTGATGAACTAAAAAAATATGTAAGATTTTAAAATAAATTAGGAGGATCAAAAACTAATGGAGACGACTCTAACAATTCTTTACCCGCCTCTCGTTGTAGCCCAGGTTAAAATAATTTTCTGGGTCCGCCCCTGGTCTTTGCGATCATACATACACGATTATTACTCGTGTTGTTTATTGAGTAAGGTTGGTTGATGGAAATCTAGTTCGTGTTTCGTGGCGTTTTGTTAGATTTTCAAGATTGATGCCTTTATTGACCTTTTTTGTTACGAAGATTTGTTTTATTTTTTGACTGGCTTCCAGCTGATGCAAGGGCTTTGGTTCAGCAAGCCAGGAATGAAGCTGTTGAGTTTCGTCACAGATATGGTTACGAGATGCCTGTCGACTCATTGGCCCGATGAAGTGGTTGTGACCACTAGTTTGTGTGGGATAACCACCATGTTATGCCCTTTCTTATTTTGTTACGAAGAATTGAGATTTATGTAGTTTTAAAATGTTGTGTAACTTTGTTAAGGCCTTCAGATACAATGTGTAGGTATTTTGTTAAGCCTATGGAACATATTATGGTCTGGTTGTTTATTATGGTGATGATGGGGTTGTAAATGATCATTATGAATATTTTTTTGGTGTTTTGATGTTAATTTTTGGGTGTTTTGATGCTTACCTTTTTGCTCCAGTTAATACCATTTCAATTCAGCAAAATGCATCTCAAGGACCATATTATAGTTCAGGCGTGCAATCCTAAAAATTCAGGGGCCAGTCCAGAAACTCAAAAAATAGTTCAAGGGGCAGTCCTCCAAATCATACCATAGTTCAGGGGGCAAATTGCACACTTGATAGTTCAGGGGGGAAAGTCAAAAAAGAGTATAGTTTGGGGGGTTTGAAAGTTTGGCGAATATTTTTTGGACAAAATTGCCCTTAAACTTTAACATGTGTTGTGCACGTGCCTTACTGTTCCGACAAAAATATGGCCGGAACACGCACAAAAGTAAATCGCACAAACGACTAAAGGTTAGGGGGCACTGGAGCTAAAATGAAAGTTCTGACCTCGTTCGGTAAAAGGTACCATAGTTTGGGGGGTTTGATGGAATTATCCCTTAACTTTTTTTCCTTTCTTTTTCTTTACGAGTACCTTTGTCCGAAACAAAACTTATGATAATCCCATGGATTATAAATAAATGAAAAGTTTTTTACAATTAAGTTAGATAAAGTAGCTAGAAATATCAACTTTGATACGTTGGGTACCTGATCCGCCAAACTCTATTCCCCTAGGATTTGTCTATTATGAAAATACAAAGCAACACACAGGAAACGTTCAAAATCAGAGAAAAGTCACGGAAAACTAAACAAGATTCTCCAAGAAGAAAATAACTACAACTACATAATTTTCATTCACTCCATCGATCCTCACAAAGCCTTCTCAGTAGCAACATTGGCTAACTCACACCTTACACAAGAAGAAACAAGAAAAAACAAGAAAAAGATTATAAAAGAGTACATGCTTTAATTTGAAATGTCTTTGCATTGCAAATGGTTTTCTATTTGGAAGTATAAGTGTTGTGACAGTGTTATCGTAACACTGAACTAGTGAAGTGTTATCGCAAAACTAAACACAAACATTTTAACATTGACTAATAAGAAAATATTTTATATATCTTTTTGTGTTGCTTTTATTCATATATTAACTTGGTTCCACAATTTTAGTTGTTTGTGAATGTTCCAGGTCAACGAGACCATGAGAAGGACCGAGTTCAACAAGAAAGTTTCTATTATCACACTTTCCTAAATAGCCGAACTCGGATAGATTGAAGAATAGATTGGGCGTGAAGAATGCTACAAGGAAAGTAGATTCAACAAGGATACTTTTCGAGTTTGAAGTCGACAGTGAAAAAGAAATTTCTCTTAAATAACTCCCATGTTAATTACGGAAACTTCTCTTTAAAGAAGATCAAAGATCGAAAATGGAAACATTGAAATACAAGAAAGATGAAAAGGTGTTTAAACCGTGTACAACATGCCTTGAAGATCAAGACTCACACATCTATATAAAGACATGGAGTGCATCAAGAGAAGATAACGAGACAAGACTTAGAACTAAGAAATTCCAGAGATTATATCTAAGTTTGAGAGTTTTGTCTTGCTTTATCAAGTTTAAAGTTTAGCTAGTTGAGTCTAATTCATTAAAATTACGCAGAGAGTTGTGAGAACAATCTTTTTGTAAAATCATTATTTCTATAGTGGTTAAAATTACACATACTCGTGTTCTTTACTTTTTGTTGTGCAATATCTTAAGTCAAGTAGGTGTTAAGTCTTACTGGTGTTATTGCAACACTCGAGGGAAAATTATCTCGTCTCGATCCAAACGATTCCACTATTTATAGGAGAAGTTTTGAGACAAACTTCTCCCAAAACCATGTTCCAGCCAAATAATTCATGCAACCGATTATTTTTCTGCCTATCCATCTTATTTACATAAGGGAGCTGCCAACATGATCTAAAAAGAAAAAAGAAACAAAAACTATACACATAATTTTCAATCATCAACACCCTGTTAGGTTTGTGCAGCCTAAATAATGAAGACGAAGGGCCTGAATGGTGAAGACAACGGCTCGATAACAACTTAGAGGAAGGATGTAACACAAGTCATACCACGTTGAAGTGATGCCCCATTGCTTAGGCAGAGAGCAGCAGCTAGAGGGCATCGTGAAATGTGAGAGCAAGTGTCAGCGAATCGCGCAGGTGCCGCGTTATCCGCATATTGTGCAGCCTGACGGGCTAAATTTAAGCCTAATTTCATCTATTTCCCTAATTCGTGTGTCAACTGCTATTTATGTGATGTTTATGGCGTGTAATCTAGTGTGACCAACGTGATTAAACAACCTACATGAAGAGAGTGAGTGAAAGGTTAAAATAAGAGAGAAAATACTTGTGAGATATGAGAGACATTGTGAGAGATTGTTTTAGATCTGTGAGAGACACTGTTGTATCTTATTTGTAATCTCCCATCATCATCATAGTAAAAATTCTGGCTTGGATCGCCCCAAGAGGTAGTCGTAGATGAATTGGGTAAATAAATTGTGTCTTGTGTTCTTTTCCTATTTATGATTTTCGCTTGTTGTTGATGTTATCAAAATCAAATAATTCGTTGTGCAACACTCTCGACAACCATTGATTTTTTTTTTTCACGTTGTTTGATGAAAAGCAACCAATCATAAGGTTTAACCATGGGTGATGGTGATGGACAAGATATGAGAAAATTATATCTTCACCCTTCATACACCTTGCTAATGAGTTCTCCATTATCATCCAAAACATAGAGAAAATGTAGAGTGTGAAACATAGTGTTTTAGGGTTCTTATTTTGAAATAGTTAAGTGTGAGAGTAGCCTTTTCGTTTGTAATTGCTTATTTGAGGTAAATAAAGAGCTTTCTGACCAAATGAAGTGGTATACAAGCTTTGAGTTATGTTTTACATTCCAGAGTTAGGAAGCTCATGTTTCAAGTATCACAACATCATATATTAATTCATAAATTCTTGATCATTGAAAAACACCAACTCACACCGACTCAATTGATGTCGAAGCAACTTAGTGTTAACGCTATACGGGTGAAGAAGAAAACACTCGATAAAACTAGATCAAATGTAACCATGGCATAAACGGCTACTCTACTATCTGATTCAGTTAGTTCTCATATCATGCAGAACAAGACTTGATGATGTTCATTACTTCAACCGACACAAGTGGGGAAGAAAGAACACAATAGGAACGCAGTATTCTCTATAACGAAACAAAATAATTTCTCTCTCTTTATCCTATAGCGCAAAACAAATAAAAAATCCCAAAAAGGTGTGGATGGCATGAGAATTGATGCAACTGAATCAACATCAATGTTGTAGCTAGAACTTCTAAGGAGGCTCCATTTGAAGTGCCCCGTCACATCAAACGAACAAGAAAATATGCAAGTGGATGGGTTGCCTTAGTAAAGTTAAGAAAGAGTCATCAGGTTGATGAAGGAGAATGGTGACAGGAACTTTCTAGTTACTATGGATATGAAGAAAGTGACAAAAACTTTCTAGTTACTATGGAATATGCAAGTGGATGGGTTGTCTAAGCAACGGTAAGTAAACGAGCCATCAAGTTGATGAAGGAGAATAGTGACATGAACTTTCATAATCACAACATGATGTGTAGAAGAATAAAAAATCAAAAAATCTAACACACACACACACACACATATATATATATATATATATATATATATATATATATATATGTGTGTGTGGGGGTGGGGGGAGGGGGTAGGGGGTGGGTGTGTGTGTGAAAGTATGTATAATCTAATATGTTGACACTTGGTAGATACTAAAGGATTCAACACTTAAATTGAAGAGCCCTACCACTGGTAGGGGTTACAACAAAGAGCCTAACAAGTCAAGGAGTACAATGATCCAAAATCTATAGGATGAGAACGAGGGCCAATGTCTAATGTCTATTTTTAGTGGCCACATTTCTTTGGAATTGATATTTATCTTGGACATGTGTTGTTGGTTCATTTTGATATTTTTAATCTAAGCATTAATCAGAAGTGGTATTTGGGCAATATTGTGCTTGATCAGTGGTGGTATTTGAACAATGTTCTATAATGAACTCAAGGAACGTGTATGCTTCTCCTTTATTTATTACTTTTGTGTGTGGTATATTAATGTCGTGCTTTGATTTTATCAAAAAAAAATTGATTTATATGTAGTACTTGTATTTCATACAAATTAGTAAACATCGTTAAAACAACGAGTTGGTCTTCAAGTCCCATTTTGAGTCACGTGATCTTCGTTTCTTATTAAAAACTGTAACAATAGCGTTAAACAAGAAATAAAAGTTAAGTGGTGGCAATCTCCGTTACATAAATTTGCAGTGACATTTGTAGACTAATGTCATTAAATACGGTGTCCTAATGCCACTAATGAATGAGCTATAGTGGCAAACTTTGAAATGTCATTCAATTGATATATATATATATATATATATATACAATGTCACTCGAAAGAAAATGTCACTAGCGTAGTGCCATTGTAGGTCATTTTTGTTGTAGTGACAATATCAATATGCTAATAGGGGCACACACACAGTTCGAAAAAGGTTAGGGAGGGGGAGTTAAAACCTACAATGTGATAGGGATGAAATAAAGAAAAGACAATACATTAAAGTAGCATCCGAACAAAACTCAATACCTTAAGGGACCAGTATATGCACGAGGTTCAATATGTTAGGAGGCAACATAACAAAATTAAGAAAACGCTAGGGTGGGGGTGGGTCACCGCCAATAGGTCCAAATGATAGATGGTCGATTTTCTCGTCCGATGATCATGTGAATTGCACATGAAGAAATCAACAATGAAATATACAGTCAATTTTTGAATGTTGACGAAAAAGGCTTTTGCACAAAGTAGAATTGATGTTGGGGGACCTTGCTCTTCCCATACCTTTGGGGCACAGTGTGAAACGTACCATAGATTAGGGGGCTTAACAAGACTTATCCATAATAAATCAAGGGCGAATTATTATTTCTGTCCAATAACTTTACCAAAAAGTACTTTTTGCCCTTTTTTTCCAACCCTACTTTTTCTGCCTTGCTAGTTTTCATTTTTCTATCAAAAATGCCCAATTTCATCCATATCACCTAAATTGTTGATGTGGCAGTCCAGTCAAGAAAGTGCTACGCCTAATCAATAAGTTGTCACGCCACATCATATTTTTCAGCCCAAAAACGTTTGTTGGACTAATCCTTGTAATATTAAAAATTGCACTTGCACCCCAAAATAAATTGCACTTTGTCCCCCAATATATATATATATATATATATATATATAACTATTTGGTAAAAATAATATATATATATAAATAATAATAATAATAAAGCTATATATATATAGATAATAATAATAAACATATATTAAAAACACTAACAAATTTAATTTCTTAACATATATAAATATATAAAAAAGTATATCTTTATATATTAAAAACAATTTAAAAAGTATATCTTTATATATTAAAAATTAAGATATATCATTTTTTATTATTGAAAAAAAAAATCCACCCCCCCCACCATCCCCCGACCCCTCTGACCCCGCCCCCACGCTGCCGCGTACAGAATCGCGGCGGCTTCACCACCACTGCAGTGGTGGCCGCATCGATTCGACGCCACCACTACTGCATTGGTGGCGGCGTCGATTCGATGCCACCACCACTGCAAATCGCGGTGGTGGTGGCGTCACCGATCTGGGGGGGGGGGGGGGGTGGGTGGGGGGGTGGCGCGACTGGTAAAAAAATGAATATATATATATATATATATATATATATATATTAGGGGTGCAAAGTACAATTTATTATGGGGTTCAAGTACAATTTTTAATATTACAAAGATTAGTCCAAAAAACGTTATTTAGGCTGAAAAATATGACTTGGCGCGACAACTTATTGACTAGACGTAGCACTTTCTTGACTGGGTAGCCACATCAACAATTTAGCTGATGTGGCTGAAAGTGGGCATTTTTTATAGAAAAATGATAACTAGCAGGGCAGAAAAAGTGGGGGCGAAAAAAAAGGGCAAAAAGTAATTTTTGGTAAAGTTATTGGACAAAAATAATAATTCGCCCATAAATCAACTAAAGTACTCCTAGGGTGGAGCTACCTTCAAGGCTCAAAGGCACGGGCCCACGGGCCCAAAGTTAATTTTTTAGCCTATATATAATATATAAATGTGAGCCCACCTTATAAAAATAAAAGACTCAAGCCCACCACAAATATGATAAAAAGCACAACAAAGAGAATACAATGCTACAAATTATACATTCTTAGTCCCAACTAAAATTTGATATATTATCATATTATAAGATAAGTTATGTAACCCTATAAATTATAAGTTCTTAGTTTAGGAGTAGGGGTGGGAACGGGAAGGGAAAATTCCCGTTCCCGTCCCATCCCGTGGAAAATTTTCTTCGCGGGAAATTTCTTATCCCGTTCCCGTCCCGTCACGGCCAACGAGATGAGATTTTCGCCAGCCGGGAATTATTTTTGGGTTCCCCCGGAGGCGAGAATCCCGCCAAATTCTAGTGCCTATGCAATTTAGTGGGGGTTTGGGGGTTAGTTGCTAAAATAAATTAAAAAAGGGGAGTATATGGAGATAAATAAAACATTAGAGTATAATCGTTAGACAATTTTTGCCTTTTGAGTCGCGAATTTTATTTTATTTTTGTGATTTGTGATAGCGAACAGTGATTGTGAATGTGATTAATGTTAACAAGTTGTTACTTGTTAATGTCAAAAAGAAGACATTTTTTAATACGAAGTATTCGAAAATGCCGATTGTCGAAGGAAAAAAAGTAGAGAAACATTTTTCCCCACCTTTTTCCCCATTTGTGTTTGAAAAAGTGCGGTATTCCCGCGAAAATCCCGCCAAGGATGGGATTCCCGCGTAGATGGGATCCCATCCTGTTAATCCCGCCAACGAAGGCGGGATCCCGTCCACACCGAGACGGGAACGGGAGTGGATTTGTCATTCCCGTACACACATGATCTCGTAGAATATGATCCCGTGGGACGGGACCCCGTCCCGTTTGCACCCCTATTTAGGAGTAGGTGCTTTGGATTTTAACTGGTGGTTTTGATTTTCTCTTAAATCAAACCATTAACCAAATTTAGTATAAAGCCCCTCATTTATCCATCAAAAAACTAATCTTTGATTTTTTAAAAAAATGGTAGACAGCATATAAAAAGGCTAATAACATTTATAATTAATTCAATCACTTAGTAATTATAGATCGTTCACCAACCATAAAATATCATTAATCACCAACAATTCAAAGATCATAAAGATCGTTGCAATAAGAATCGTCTTTCAATATCTTCTCTCTAAAACATTACAAAATATATACTAACGTATCCTGAAAAACTACACATTTATACTTTTGAAGCAACACAAACGTCATTGTAATACTTTTTTCATATAATTTACAAGTTACACCAACTTTTTTACTTAATCTGGATTTTCAATTATCTTTTTATGTTAATATATATATATATATATATATATAATAACAGTTTAACTATTAGAGTACATATTATACTATTTAGTAATTAGGTGAAAAAAAAATAATGCGATTTCAATTTGGTATCGTAAACTGGGAGTATAAACTAAAGCCAAGCCATATATGATTTGTCTTTGACTACCAAACCATCTACCGAGCCGATCATCTAGTTCGATTCAAAAACCAGACCATCGATTTGATTATCAACCGGTTCGACCTATTTTGGTTTTAATGCTCACTCATATTCTTAGGCCCTACAACAACATACATTTCGTTCAAGCTATATGTACAAGAAATTGTAGCAATCCTTATTTACAGTTAAGCCCTATAAAATTCAATTTAAACAATTTCTCAGAGTTTTCTGTACAAGATTTGTAGAAACCCTTATTTACAGTTAAGCCCTATAAAAATTCAACATGAGCATTTTCATAGAGTAAGTTTACCTACTATCGTCTGATAAAAGAATTAGTTATTGTTGTTGTATTACTAAAGTTTTTATAATATGATTGACTTAATTTGTATTTTAAGAAATATTCATAAGGGACTCTGGAAAGCTATTGAATTAATATTTAATTTTAAGCCAATATGTAACTAATGACTTTAGATTTCTAAGTCAAATGTTTGTCTTATAGAGTATAAATCATAATGGAGGTAAAAGAATCAATAACGGAAAATGTAAAACTTTGCATTCATTTTTCGAGTTTAAAATATACATTAATAAACTTAGAGCAACCGTCATATAATATTATTCAATGTCACTCGGATTCCAACATTTGCGTTGGTGTTAGCTCTATGGAATAATCCTTAGCAGATAAAATAGTTATTCACATTGTAAGAGAGTTAACATGAGACTAATATCTTGTCATATCTTTACATGAGAGAATATCATCATATCTTTACATATCTATTCTAACACACCCTCACAGTCGAAGCGGGAGGCTCCCCAACGTTCAGACTAGACCGAAGATAAGTTGAGTGAGAGAAGAAGGATAAAGATGAAGTCTGAGGTGGAGCGTGCCTTGAAAATAATGCACGATCCGTTTTAGGGCTTACATGTAGGCCATGCGCGGATCATGCATTTGAAGACAAATTTGCTGAACCGCATAGTGGATATCGGCCCATGTGAAGGTGGGGTGTTGGAGAGCACCGGCGAGACGACGAAAGTGGGTAGGGTCGTCGTAAGGCTTTTTGTCCATCGACGTTCCAAGTTTGGGCTTGGTGTCGACGGGTGTGGGGTTAGGTTTGCAAGAACTCATACTCGCACGTTCCACAATTTCCTCGCCATACTTGTGCCGAGAGAGGAAGTGACCATGAGCATCACGAGTCACCGCAATCCCGAGAAAGTAACTCAAAGTACCCAAGTTCGTCACAGCAAACTCGACCGAGAGACGGCGCATAAGAGAGAGGCGTAGGGTGGAAGAGGAGTCCATGTGCAAGATGTCATCCACATAAAGCAAAAGATAAGCCTTGTCCTTGTGATGATAGATAAATAGAGAGGGGAGAAAAGAAAAAATATGGCTCTGTACCATGTAAGATAATATTCCTCAATCGGTATCTCATTAATCAATCAAGAGTATATATACTATACAAAAGTTCTATCACTAAGGACACTATGAGTCTTATCACTAAGGAAACTATCTAATCAAAGGCAAATATCTTGCCATATCTTTACATGAGAGAATATCATCATATTTTTTACATATCTTTTCTAACAGTGTGGAAGTGATCCAATTAATGACTTTATTCTTTGTAGACCAAAGAATTCAGCTCCAGTAACATTTTCATCTAATTAGTTAATGATACATAATTTAATATTCTTTGTCGAACAATGATATATTTTAGCACAAATATCATTTTCCACCCATTGCTATACCCAAACAAATTCCCCTTTAAATAGTTGAGCCATCAAAAAGTCCTTTATCTTTCAAAACTTCAACCAAATATGGTCGTCGGGCTCTTGAATGGATTTTGGACGACTTACTGTATGTTTGTCCACCTGCAAAAATCAAGTGATGTGGAATACTTTTCTTTTTAAAAAATTTATAAATCAATTTTAGTTAAAAAAAAGTAAATATTTTTATAAAACGAAAATGATAAAAAAAAATGCATCTATATATTTCTTTTGCGAATGATTCTAAACGCTCATTATTCCAAAAAAGTAAATTATAAAAAAAGAAGTTAATAACTAGTTAAGGAAATTTGTCTTTGTCTTTCCTAGCCCCACTCATCCAGTCTCGTCCTCTCCTCCCTTCGCCTCCATCCCAAGTAGTCCCTCTCTCTTTATTTTCAAGGTGGGAGAATTAAAAGGTGTTGGTTTGCAGTTGGGGCATTGGTCTCGGTACAACTGTTTGCTAAGATGGTATTGCCGCCTACAATGCATGTTGTTGCTACGTTGGTGGCGACTCCTCCATCGTTGTTGCTGTTCATGGAGTGGTTCTGGTGACATTATATTCCGTACAAAGAAGAATGTGAAGATTTTCTGTGGAGTAACTCTACAAAAAAGACATTACCAACGACCCTGGAAGTCGCTAATGACCCATTTGTTGTTGATAACGACACACTACCGACCGTCGAGCTGTAGGTAATGAGTGGTCGGTAGTACCAACGATCGAGCCGTATGTACCGATCCTCAGTATCTATGGCTGGGCCGTCACTACTTTTTAGTGACGGTCAGGATGTCGCTACCCCTTATCGTCGGCCTAGCCGTGAGTATTAAGAGGATGCTCATTACCTACGGTTCAATTGTAGGCACTAATGTTTAACAGAATAAAAAATCAATAATATTTTGATTATTTGCGAGATTACCATAATTTTATTGTCATATTTTAACAATACGAATCGTGATGTGTTTTGTGTTGAGAAGAAGAATATTTGAATAGGAGAAAAGAAAGATATGTTTGAAAATGTGAAGTTTTTGGAAGAAATTAGGAAAAGTTTTGAAGAAATGAAGAAAAGTTTTAAGAAAATGTAGAAAAGTTTCGAAGAAATGTAGAATTGTTTTGAAGTAATGAAGAAACTTTGAAGAAATGAAGAAAAACTTCGATAAAATGAAAAAAACTTTGAAGAAATGAAGAAAAAAGTTTGAAAAATGAGGAATAGTCTGGAGAAATGAAAAAAAAAACTTTGAAGAAATGAAGAAACTGTTGGGTAATTTTTGTGGATATTGAAAATGAAGGTTTGATGAGTATTTATAATGTTGGGTGAAAATTTTAAATTTTCATGAAATTTTGTAATTCCCGCTTGTGGCCGCCATTTTCAGGGATCAATACCAACGGGCGGGCCATGGATATTATTAATTGTTTTTGAAAAAAATCAGAATTTCGCCAAATCCTGGGAGGAGTAGTGACATCGCTACTAAGTCTCACCCAGTTTCTGCGACGGCTTGGCCATCACTACTGTTGTTTGAAGATTAGTAACGACGGTCCGACAGTGGGTAATACCATTTGAAGATTAGTACCATGGCTGGCCTGTTGGTACTAAGCCCTGGATTTTGTCTTTTCTTGATTTGCCTTATATGAATTTGATGTGTGTATGATTTCTGTTAAGATACTCTTAATATATGTGAAATCAAGAACTATATAAATAAGCATGCTAGGATTTGGGTTATCGAAATACAAACCTATTGCTAATTAACTAAGTTATATACGATTGAAATAACGATGTAATCACACATCAGTGTATGGTATGCTATTGATCTTACAAAGTTGTTATCATGCCTCATATGTGATTGATGTTTGTTAGAATGTGCAAGTATGGATGTTAGATAGATTTAAGGGATAAATGCATCAAACCTCCTGAACTATGCACGTTTTTGCGAAATCGTCCTTAAACAAAATAAATAAGCAGTTTGCCCCTTAAACTATACCATTCTGTTCGATTTGGTCCCTGGCCGGGTTTTCGGCTATTTTTGGCCATTCTTGGCCGGAATTTTTCCCCTTACCCGACACATATGTGTTGTACTAGATGTATTTTAGTAGTTGATGACAAAAAGTAGGCGAAACAACACCTCGAACGGGACAAATTCTGGCTAAAATACACTAAAGAGGAAATCACATTTTAGCCAGAATATGTCCCGTTCGAGGTGTTTTTTCGCATATTTTTTGTCATCAACTACTAAAATACATCTAGTACAACACATATGTGTCAGGTAAGGGGAAAAATTCCGGCCAAGAATGACCAAAAATAGCCGAAAACCCGGCCAGGGACCAAATCGAATAGAATGGTATAGTTTAAGGGGCAAATCGCTTATTTATTTTGTTTAAGAACGATTTCGCAAAAACGTGCATAGTTTAGGGGGTTTGATGCATTTATCCCTAGATTTAATTAGTATCAAATATAAGTCATTATGTACATTGGGTAGCAGTGTCAATAGGAACTAGCCTTATAAATGATACTTGATTGTGCAATGAAAGCTAAAATTTGTGTTTATTCAACTTTTTTTACTTATTATTGTCGTAATCGATATTTAAACCACAAGTATATGTTAAATAATCATATTAAAAGTGTATTTCATGAATTTGAATATTTATATCTACGTCCCGACCGTCACTAGTGACCGCCATATGCGACGACCCGACCCTGGTAGTATTAGGGTAAATGTGCCACCGTGGGGCTGTCACCAATGAGGGTCAATTGCAACGGCCTGACCGTTAGCACTATTAGGGTTTAGGTTATATGATTTGGGGTTTAGTCTAAAAAGTTACCGTTACAATGTAACGGTCGAGCCGTAGATACTAATAGTTACCGTTGACATTACTAACGGCATGGTCATAGGTAATGCAAAGATTTTCCCTATAAAACCCCACCTCTTTCATTTTGAAAATTTATTCCAATCACATACATTAATTAAGGTATTTCATTTTTTTTGAAAACATTGCGTTTAATTTCCTTTGCACCACGAGAAGTGATATTTCCAATTTATTACTACCACAATTACAACCAGATGTTGGTGGTGTCGTATCATCACCGATGTCTCGTTGTAATACTGGTAGTAATAAATTGGAATACCACTTTCGGTGGTTCAACGACCACAACGAAGGGAGGATGAGTTATAAGGACTGTGGTTGTGGGAGAGTAATAGCAATAGCCGTGGTTGGGTAAGGTTTCCACTCTAAATGCAAAACGAACTAGTATGACCGGTAACCAAAATAGGAAAGAAGAAATTGGAATTTTTCATTTTGCAGCTTAATCTTCTCCTTTTGATAACTTTGTAACTACGTAAGTGATACGTACGTATTGTGTCTACTCTTATAATGCTTTTCAACTTACAGTTAAAGTTGATACATACGTAGGTTTTCCAGGAAACCTCAAAAGTCGCAGTTTTTCTTAAATTCTTTGTAAGAGTTAAATAATGTCCGAATTTCCAACTACACATAATCAAGAGTTATTAATTAATAAGGCAGTTGGGGAGTTCTACTTTTAGAATATTTTTTATGGTACTGCAATTTCTAATACACAATATTTATTTTAATGTTTTACAAGAATAGCTTTAATATAGGTTGATTGCACCAATCTAATGATTCTTTTTTTTTTTTGGTACTCGCACGAAGATACTAGCAATATTGTTTGTCTTAAAAAGTTGACACTAATCTATATAGTTTTTTTTATGCAAATGTTTGATAACAATATATTTAAGATTTAGAGATCTTATATATTTAATATCAAAAGCTCAACATTTAGGGCGTACAACACAAATGCGTTTGACCTGAGTAAAATGTAGGCACCTAGCATGTGTAGTTTTCTTAGTAAATGTTTTAAATACGTGTAAAGTACATAGAGAGAACTTAACTACATGACTGCAATTTTTATGAAACTAATTACGTAAAAAGTACATATGGAGCATTTAATTACATAAAAAAAAATTAACATAAAGAATAGTTACTTACATAAATAAAAGTTTTACCATAGCTAAAAGTAACATAAAGACACTAAACCACGTGAAAGATCCACATCCTCGTCACTCGAGGACCCCTCATCATCGGCTTCATCTCACCTCTCAGCTTCAGGTCTCTCATCATCTAACCCCTCATTCTTTGAATCATTGGAATTGTAGAGAAGATCATTTAAACCCTTAATACCAACGACCGAGTCGTAAGTATTGACCATTAGCACCTACGGCTCGACCGTTTGTACTAGGGCAAGCTGGGCCCAAGAAAAAAAGGGCGACAAGGCCATTGCCCTAATATTAGTACTAATGGCTGAGCCGTGGGTACTTAGCAATACCTATGGCACGACCGTTGCTACTCCGAACGTAGGTACTTGGCTGTAGGTACTAATCATTTATCTGGTAGTGTATTTAGGATTTAAAATACAACGAGTTGTTGTATTATCACCGCTTTTGTATTTGAGATACAAGAAATTCATGAGAATTGCTTTTAGATCCATGAGGTATAGAGGATTTACCATTGTTAAAAGTTGTCATTTCATGTAAAAGCTTAAGCCTTTAGACATAATAGGCATTTATTTATTTGAATAGAATTTCAAAAATGCCTATTTAGGTGCATGTTGTAAATTTTTTGTTACGCCTGTCACGTGACACTTTTTGATAATTAGGTGGTGATAAGATTTGAACTCATGACCTCTGGTCTGGGCTACGATACCATATTGAATTATTGATTTTGCCATTTCATCTAAGACCTTAAGTTGTTAGAAATGATTAGAAATTATATATTTGTATATAATCTTCCATAACCATCATTTGAGAATCTGTTGCGCATGAGAAAATACAAGAGTTTGACAAACCGCAACAATCACCAACCATAAAAGGAGTAATTCAAAACATGCAAAAAAACGATAAAACAATGAAATAACACAAGATAATTTTTTTTTTACCCTGTTCGTCAACAGACTACCTCTAGGGGGATCTCCGATATGATGATGATGAGTGATTACAGATATGAAACAACATATGTCTCTCACATATATAGAACAATTCCTTACAATGTCTCTCAGATCTGACAAGTCTTTACTCTCTTATTTTAATCTCTTCCTCACACTCTCTATGGAGGCCGCAAGGCCACGTCTCGCCTCACATCATCACGCCTTGGAGACTAGAGTTCACACAGGAAAACGTCCCTAAGTCTCACTTAAATAACGACTGGAATGTTAACTAGGGCAACATATGAAAGTTAGGCCTAAACGGGTCTTCCCGAAACCTGTGCGAGTCGTGCGCCACCCACTCGACAACGCTTAGGCAGCGCGACTCGTGCTCTCTCTTGTACAAAAGTGCGACGTGCACCTGGTCATGCACGACCTTCACCGCTCTCTGACTGTGCTAGAGACCACATTGCTCGTGCTGCCCCTTCTGCGTTCTCCTCTCGTCACCACGCTCAATTCTCTTCGTCTTCACCGTTCAATCTCCATAATCCTAACAAAATCCACATACAAAATAATTAGTACAATTTTTTTGCTTTTTTCTATATAGTGAGGATCTAAGTCTTTTTTTTTTGGATACGTATGATCTAAAGTCATTTGAGACACAAGTAGTCAGTGTAGATTTCTTGCATTAAAGAATTGTAGAAATTGATGCAATCCTTTTTTCTTTTGTTATTTTAAAAAGGAGAGAATTACACAAACTACTCTTGAAGTGTGAGTAATTGCACATACCGCTATTCATGTTTGAGATATAAATATAAGGACGAATTATCAAAAATGCCCGCTAACTTTTGCCTTTAATCCTAAATACCCGTTATTTCCAAACCTGCTGAAAATGCCCGTTAAGTTTTAAATTTTCTAACAAAAATGCCCGATTTTAAAAATTCGAACTTTTTATCCGACGTGGCATCCGAATCAAAGAGACGCACTGCTAAATCAAAATGTCGCGTTTTAAAATTCGGGCATTTTTGGTAGAATTTTAAAAGATACATGGCATTTTTAGCATTTTCTTTCAGACAAAATAAGTTTTTTTGTGCTTATTTTTCATTTCGGGCATTTTTAGTAGAAATTTTAAAAGATACAGGGCATTTTTAGCATGTTGGGAAACAACGGACATTTAAGATTAAATGCAAAAGTTAGCGGGCATTTTTGATAATTCGTCCTAAATATAATACATACACTCCTTATGACCGATTTTTGTACAAAAAATAATTAACTTTTGTTAAATCTAAATTCATGTTCCTCATTAATTTTACACAAAAAAATAAAGAAAATCAAAAATGCTATGAAATAGAAATTAGGCCTCATTTATTTCGTTTAAAAAAACCAGAAAAATAAAAAATAAAGAAGATATTAAAAGTTAAAATAAATTATATACTTGTTTTAGTTTTTGCTATGATTTAAAGGTGTAAGGTCATCTTAGTCATTTTATATTTTTTTACATAAGGGGTGTCTATGTGAGTTACCAAATATGAGGGGTGATTTGCACAATTAACTCATACTTTAGAGGTAATTTGTGTAATTCTCCCTTTAAAAAAATTGTTTATCACTTTCTTTTGGTATTATCACTTTTTCTTTAATTTAAACATGTTTCCTTTTTCTTGTATTATAACCGAAAGTGATTTAAAGAAAATCAAAAAATTTTATGTTCCATCACTTTAATTTTGCAAGTGTACAACCTTGGTAGATGTGACGTAGAACAACACACAAATCGCTGAAACCCTATTTGGTGGTCCGCGAGCATATTTTATTGAATTTTTCTGAAAGACAATAGAACTTTCTATAGCCAAACGGCCAAACCTTTTAACCGGCATAAAACAGAACTTTTCGTATCTTTTAGTCAACTTTACACATTTAATCAGTTTTAAGTATTTATTTTCTATTAACTAATAAGTTTTCAAGATAAAAAGAAATCCCGAGCCCCTTGATTTGAATACCAAATAGAACAATTTATAATTTAACGTGACATATCTAAGTAGCAAAATCTTGACATAGTCGATATTATATTTTGAGAGAATTACACAAACTATCCCAACAGTACATGGTATGCCCCTTTTGGCCGTTTTTCCGATAAAAAATATTACATTATATTGAATGTAAATTCATGTTTCTCATTTACTATGCACAAGAACAAAAAAAAATGTAAAAATGTTAAACTTGCCCTCTAACTTTTGCCTATTCTAGTTTTGGCGCCGTAAATTTTTGAGTTGTCAAAAAGTCCATTAATTTTGCAAAAACTCAACCTGATTTGGTGATAAATCGTTTTATATATATACGCGAGTCTCGGCTACAAGTGAGTGGTCCAACAATATAACGAGCCTATCTCAAATCAGACCTACACTGCGAGTCTCGTGTAGGCTTGGTCCGGAAATGGGCCTGGTTTGGCCCTGGCCCAAGATGCGGGAAATGTCCATATCATGTAGTCCCTCAATTTGGGGATCCTTATCTTAAAGATAAGGATTCGCAAATTTAATTTAAAATTTTTGGGTTACCTGTACCCTTCGTCCCGCCACTTCAAATGACGGAGATCAAACTTGTGGGGAGTGCACTCGTGATGACCGCCGAGTTTGAGGTCCTCGTTTGAATTCTAATTCCCTTGGTATTTGGGTTCCTTGAAAATTGTGATGGGGTTGCCGGGGCTGTTCTTATATTCTCGCGGCTCTTCGCGTAGTAGGGTAAGAGGTCGGTTTTTACCTTCGACATGGTGTCGGAATTCATACTCGATATGATGTCAGCCCCCATGTCCTTTATCTGTACATCGAATATTAGTACCGATGTGATATCGAAACTGTGTTTCGATCTAGTATCTCCGATATCTATAAATAGGTTGTCGGAAAGTGAAAACCCACTTTGGCTTTTAGCAAAATTTCGTTGTCCCTTCGAAAGACACGTCGAATTTGACTTCCGATATAGATTTCGACCTCGCTTTCGATATCTACCTTTGATTTGAATTTTCGATATCGAATTCGATACCCTTTCCGATATCACTTTCGATCTTGCCTTTCATCCTTTTAGAGCGTTAATATGTCGTTTGTCGGGGATAATGTTGGCGCAGATTTGCCTGAGATGGGTTTTGGAGAGGGTGGAGCCGTATTCTCCGAAAATGAGATGTTTGGACCTGAACAACTGACTGGTGAACAGGGCAGTGCCGAATTTTCTGCTCCGCCCGAAGCTGCCAGCCCTGATGTGGATGAATGGGGCTTTGAGGCCAGCCCCCCGAAATATAAGACCTCTGAAAAGTACGAGGATATGAAGTCTCGTGTTCCTCATCATGCCGATTATTATTCTGACAAGTATGACATTCCCGAGGGGTATAAGGTCATATTCCCCAGTGCGGATCAACAAATGCATACTCCACCAAAAGGTTACATTACTGTCAGTGCTAAGCACTTCAAGAACGGGCTGCGCTTCCCGATTAATCCTGCGGTTAGTGCTATTATAGCAAGTATTGGGGTCTGCTTGGGACAACTATCCCCCAATTCTCTGGGCTACATTGTAGCTTTCGTTTGTGTTATGAGGGCGTTGGGTGCCCCTTGTGGAGCTAACGAGTTCTGGGAGCTCTTTAGTGTTATGGTAAATAGAAAGGGTGGCGATAGAGGGTTTTTCTGTGTGCGATCCCAGACGGGGCTTAGGTTCGTGCACTATACTCAATCTAGCTACGGACATGGAAATAAGTGCGAGTATATGTACATCCAGGAGAGGACGGCTGGTGAGTTTGCTGCGCTTCCTAGCGTGTGGTGTGAAGACACCAAATATGAAAGACGAACCGCTGTTGGACGTACTGCACACAACCTCGATTTTCTGAGGAATTTGATCAACCATCCATAAGCCGGTACCTTGCTTTGTAGTGACGTAGTTTTGCGAGCAAGTGGGATATCTCCCGTGCGGTATAACGGTCCCTCTACACTCGGTAAGTGTTATATCTTTGTAAATTGATATTCTCCCCTAGACTTATTTCTTGATCCTCTATTTTGTGTGTTTCACAGCCGAGCTGGTGGAGTATTGTAGTCTTGATGCGATAGCGGAACGCAGACAGCCGGGGGCCGAAATCGCTACAAATGACGCCCCTCCACTTGTCAAGAAGAGGGGTCGTGAGGACGTGCGCAAGAATGCGAAGAAATCTGTGCCTTCCTCGAGTGAAAATACTGCCGGGGTGGGTAATACTTCGCAATCTCAATCTGATGTTGGTGTTGGGACGTCCATGGGACGAAAGAGAAGTGAAGAAGAGGGTAGTTCAAGTGGCGATCACAGTGGTCTCTTTCTCTCTGTAAGTAGTCTTTATGCCATTCACTGTGTATTTGTTTTGGATTTTCATTTGATTGAGCGATCAAGTCCTTATTGTGGACATGCAGGTGGCTGGCTTTCTGAAAGGTTTCTTGATGATGGCCATTAAAGGTCAAGCGGACCACGCCGAGTCGCTCCGAGTTACCAATGGTTTGCTCGAGAAACTGGGCGAATACGATCTTGTTGCCGCTGTACAGCTCCAACATGAGAGAGATGAAGCCATGGATATTTGAAAGCCAGCGAGAATAATGTGAGCGCTCTGTTAGATGACAATAAGAGGTTGATCAGAGAGCTTAATGAGTCTCGACTTATCGCTGGTCAAGAAGCATCTAGTCGGGAGGCCCTTGAAGCTGAGGTCGCAATTCTAAAGGACCAATTAGCCCAGGCTGAAAGGCACATGCGGTGCATGACGCTGAGCAAAAGCCAACTGACCAGTGCGACCAAACAGTTCCTTCTGAGTCGGTCATATAAGATGATATGTGCTGAGCGGGGCTTGCTGGAACGGGAGGAAGCCAAGGCCTCTGTCATAGGTCAAATCCAGTTGGACGGTGGTTTCAAGGATGGTTACGACCCTTCGACCATAAACCCATTGAAGGGGCCGGACGGGGAATTTGTTGAGGATTCCGATGATGATGACGAAGATCTAGAACCGGAGGCGGAGAGTACCACGAAATCGGTCGAACAGAAGAGTCTGGCGTTAATACACATCAAAGGGGGCCCCTCGTTATCCTGGTTGAGATTTTAGGAGTTTGTATTTTTTCTTTCGGCGCAGTTGCCTCCTGTAATATGATTCCTGGTTTTACCTGTTAATTCAATCGATCTTTTCTGCGTGCCCTGATATATATTTGTTCATACATAATCCATGGTTGGATTGCTCGTGTTACTGTTGGTTCTCCTTGTTATGTCCCTGTCGGTCATACCGGATTATGTCGAGTAATCATGGTTATCGCGTGAAGGTGCCTCTGTTTCTGTTTTTTAACGTACAACCCGCTGTCACAGGGGAACCGCTGTTGTTGCACTGTTTGTTATCGACCCTGTTATTACAGGAAATTTTTGCTTGAACCGACCCCGTTATCACAGGGAATTTTTTCTTGAATCGACCCCGTTATCACAAGGAATTTTTTCTTGAATCGACCCCGTTATCACAGGGAATGTCTTCTTGATTGACCCCGTTATCACAGGGAATTTTTCTTGGTCGACCCCGTTATCACAGGGGATTTCTTCTTGATCGACCCCGTTATCACAGGGGATTTCTTCTTGTATTGGCCCCGTTATCACAGGAAATTTCTTGAATCGACCCCGTTATCACATGGGATATTTTTGTGGGTAGGGATGCGTCCCGTTATCACAGGGATCCCTGCTACCGTCGAAATGTTTTTGATCGACCCCGTTATCACAAGGGATATTTTTGTGGGTAGGGATGCGTCCCGTTATGATAGGGATCCCGCTACCGTTGAAATGCTTTTGATCAACCCCGTTATCACAGGGGATATTTTTGTGGGTAGGGATGCGTCCCGTTATCACAGGGATCCCGCTACCGTCGAAATGTGTTCAATCGACCCGTTATCACAGGGGATATTTTTGTGGGTAGGGATGCGGCCCGTTATCACAGGGATCCCGCTACCGTCGAAATGTTTTTGATCGACCCCGTTATCACAGGGGATATTTTTGTGGGTAGGGATGCGTCCCGTTATCACAAGGATCCCGCTACCGTCGAAATGTTTTTGATCGACCCCGTTATCACAGGGGATATTTCTCGTGTTGTAGGCGAGGCTTTTCGTTGTCTTTTTGACTATATCTCTTGGTGACTCTGTTGTCATTGAGTATGTAGGTCATTGAGCCCTGTAAAACAGCATAGACAAGAAAACATTTCGATGTAAACGCTAATATGGAAGCACAAAATGATGTGCCTGTGTTATCTGCGGGATGTTCCCACAATATGAAAATATCAGTTCATACGAGAGACGGTGTTTTCACTGTGCTCTATCGCGCCTGTTGTATCTGTTTGTACCTGTCGTACCTGTTTGAATAGAAAATATAGAATAATCTGGGGCAATGCCCCCTGAATCGTCCTTTTAATATACTCTATGTCCTTTTCGGATATAGTAATGGGCGATCCTTTGAGCCATGTACCTGTAAGAGGGAGATGTGCTAAACATATATCTAGGGGAACATTCCCCACTCGTTTGTGCGATTCTCTGCACTTCTGTAATGTCCGCTTAGGACATATCCCTGCATCGAATATGAGATTGTACCAAGCAACAAAAAATAAAAAGGTAATAACGGATAACGGTCGAGGGCTAGGTACCCCAGCCGCGTACGTATCCCGTTGCATGGGGAATCAGACCGGCGTAGTTCCCACTGTTTTAAGTTACATGCCGACCCCCGAAGGGGTTAAATAAGAGATAACGGTCGAGGGCTAGGTAGAACTAGCCCGCCTACGTATCCCTTTGAGTGGGGAATCAGACCGGCGTAGTTCCCCCTGTTTTAAGTTTACAGACCAACCCACGATGGGGTAATGTTTTCGTCGTTCGAACGTAATTTAAAAGGTGCAGAAATTTAAAGTATTGTTCTGTTTGCTCCTTATGGTTATCACTCCCTAGCTGGCCGATCCTGATTTGGTCCCGCTGCTTCTTCCTCTGCTTCTCTAATTCTCGGCAACGCAAGAGAAGTGATGTAACAGAGCCAAGCTTCCTCCTGGTTAGCAACCACTTCTCCGACCCCTCCTCCTGCTGGGAATTTCATCTTCTGATGGAATGTGGATACCACTGCTCTTATTGCATTCAGGGTCGGTCTGCCGATTATAACGTTGTATGCAAATGGCTGATCCACAATTGTGTATTGAACATTAATAGTTCGCATGTGCGGTTTTTGTCCAAATGATGTGGGAATGTTCACTTGCCCTAGGGGAATTGTCTCTGCTCCACCGAATCCTACCAGTGGCGTACGGACCTGTTCGACTACGTGGTGGCCGAGTGCCATCTTCTCCAAAGCATGTGCAAACATAATGTTGGTGGAGCTGCCGTTGTCTATGAGTACCTTGTGTACAACGTAGTTAGCGATATCGAGCTGAACAACCAGGGGGCAGTTGAGACCGCCTGCCTGGATGGCCTCGGGGTTGAGATCCAAAAGGTCCCTGCCGGAAAACGTGATAACCTCGTCTGGGAGATCCTCAATCAACATTGTAAATCCAATGAACCGGTCCTCGTTCAATCCGCGAGTTATCTTCTTTCTCTGATTGGTGGAATCCGCTTCCGCGGTCCCACCGCTTATCATATTGATGACCCCCCTCGAAGGCGCATTATGTATCGCATCGCGTCCTTGTCCACTCTCAATTGCCTTCAGGCCCTCCCTTCGTGGGGATTGGGACCGTTCTCTCGATTCGGCATACTGCCCGCTTGCCTTAACGAATTCTATCAATCTTCCGTCCTTAATCAGTCTCTCGATCTCGTCCTTCGGGTCATAGCAGTCCTTCGTGTCATGGCCTTTTTGGCAGTGATACTCGCAGTAACCTCTAGACTTCTTGGTGAAATCCGTTTCCTTGATCTTTCGAGGTGCATTTAACCAATTTCTGCTTTGCGCGACGACAAAGATAGTGCAAATGTCCCGATTGAGGGGGTATATCTCTTTGGGGACCTGTCTCTTCCTCCCCTGCTCTTGTTCCATAGCTCTCTACCCCTTTCCCGGCCATATTCCTGGGGTCTAAACTTAGCTTCCATCATCGCGTCTTCGTAGATCACAGTATGCGCCAACTCATTTATCCGATTGATGGTAGGTTCTGCGAGCTTTATCAACTCTTTAGCAAATCTATTGTGCGTCGTTGCCCTGAATAGGGTCTGCAGCACCTGTCCCCCGTAGGGGTTGTCTACCTTCAGTAGCTCCTCATTGGCTCTGCTCATGAATTCGCCGAGAGTTTCTCTCTCTTTCTGTTTCATTTCTTCCAGATGGTACATGCTTGTCTTCATTCATTTCTGGCTGGAAAAATGGTTTTCCAACCTCTCCTTCATCTGTTCGAAGCTCGAAATAGATCCTACTTCGATTCTGTTAAACCAGTCTAATGCTGCTCCGATCAATGTTGTTGCCAATATTTTTGCCTTAATACCCTCA
The DNA here is from genome assembly GCA_948329865.1 of Linaria vulgaris. NCBI lineage: Eukaryota > Viridiplantae > Streptophyta > Magnoliopsida > Lamiales > Plantaginaceae > Linaria > Linaria vulgaris. Next base: position 17,747,370 of record OX415252.1, read on the forward strand.
GAAATATCTTGTAGGTTCAAGAGACTCTTCACGGCGTGTATGTGATCCCTCGGGTCACTCTTCCCATTATATGGTTTTATGGTTGGAATCTTGTCTCCTCTGTGCAATACCTCTGCCTCTATCTCATCCGAAAACGGGGTCCTACTACGACCCTTCCCATGACTCTGAGTCACCTTCCTCGTTAACTCCGCCCTCTCGCGGTCTAGCTGTTCCTTCCTCCTTGAAATCATTTCTTGAACCATTAATCTCGGCCCGGTCACGACCGCGTTCCATTCTCCGAATTACTTCCGCCCTCTCGCGGTCGAGTCGTTCCATCTTTCTTGCTACCTCTCGATCCAGGGTTTCGGGGCCCCGTCTTTCCCCCCTGTCGTAAGCTGCGGGCGATATCTCTCTGAAAGAGTCCCCTGTATCCTCCTGTTCATTATATCCTTGCCTTGCATATCTCTCGCCCGCTCTGGATCCGTAGGGCCTCGCCTGAGCGTCCCCCGTCCTCTGTTCCGCGAGTCGTGGAAGCAAAGCCTCCAACGTAGCGTCAAGTGCTGCCTTCACAGAGGCGTTGATCTGCGCTAGCATCTCCGGGGTTACGGCGGCGGGAATGACGGTGCTTTGTCCCGCGGGCATTGTCTCCTTCTGGCCGGGAGAATCCGCATTTGGCGCTTCGGTCATTGGAATATCAGCTGCGTGGTTCTCGATGGGCGGACCCTCAGTCTCTGGTTCTGCCGCACTTGGTGCAACAAGGGTCGGACTTGCATTTGCAGCTCGCGGCGGCCTCTCGGGCCCGCGCCTTCGTTGCACTTGTGGTTGAGGCAGCTCCATCTCGGCTCGAGCCGCTGTCTGTTCTCGGTCGGTTGGGTGTTGTGGAGGCGGTGTGTCCTCGATCCTGGCGCCCCTAGACACAACTCCGCTAACTTCGGATCGGGTTCTCCTTCCTTGCATCTTGGCGTTCTTGTCCTGGAAACGGTGTTCCCACAGACGGCGCCACTGATTTGGTGATAGATCGTTTTATATATATACGCGAGTCTCGGTTACAAGTGAGTGGTCCAACAATATAACGAGCCTATCTCAAATCAGACCTACACTACGAGTCTCGTGTAGGCTTGGTCCGGAACACCTCGGATCTTCGCCTCGATGCTTGGATGGGGGCAGAATATCGGTAAATAGATCGAATGGACGTCGGTGATCGCCTTCGATGTGACGTCGAGGATGACCCCTGATGTGAGATCGGTGATGAAGTGGTGTGACGTGTCACAGGCGTGTGTTGTATTCAAGATGTCGAAGTAGATATCGAAAGAGACATCGGTGATGTATTTCGATATGGCGAGTGGTAGCTGAGGGATAATAAATTACTTCTTTTGGGATTCGGGCACCGCGTATTTATAGACCTCGGGATCTGGGGACCACAGTAACATATCGGTGATGATTACCGATATGACATCGAAAGTGATCCCCGATATGCTCCAAAATGGGCCTGGTTTGGCCCTGGCCCAAGATGCGGGAAATGCCCATATCACAACCTTTTATGCGCACCTCATTTTTTTTTTATTTGACTTGTGTCAAGTCTTATGTGGTTTTTTGTTTTTTTTAGAAAAAATCTTATGTGGTTATTTACTAAGATGTCACCTCGAATTTTCATCTACAGAGCATATTTTGTAGCTCTATTTAAAATAATTAAAAAATTTCAAAGTAAAATAACAAAACTATTTATTCACTTCCAACATATAAATAATTTCATTCTTTACTATTTTGAATATGTTAAAAAGTTAAATAACAATTTCTTATACTTAGTTATTTTGAAACTTATAAATTAGTTTTATATTAGATGCAGTATTAGAATAATAATTAAATTATATTTCTTGTACGAAATAGGTACCAACATATTACCAAATTATCTTCACTTGCATTACATAATTATATATATATATATATATATATATATATATATATATAGAGAGAGAGAGAGAGAGAGAGAGAGAGAGAGAGAGAGAGAGAGAGAGAGAGAGAGAGAGAGACCTTAAATTAAGCAAACCTTGCCTTGAATTTTAGTTATAAATTTATAATTTTATTTAAATAACTAAAAAAATCAACAGAACATATATACAAGGGAGAATTACACAAAGTACCCCTCAACTATGTGTAAATTACACAAAGTACCCCTCTTTTTTGGGAAATTACACAAACTACCCTTATAGGCGAAAAAATTAAAATAATTAAGACAACCTTTCAAATTCAAATCATAGCAGAGACTAAAATTTGCAGATAATTTATTTTTTCTTTGAAGAAATTATTTGTTTTCAATATATTTTGTCTTTTTAAACGAGATAAATGGGGTTTAATGCTACAATTTGACTTATTTTTTATTTTTTGTGCAAAATAAATGAAGAGCATGAATTTACATTCAAAAATCTTATTTAAAAAAATTATAAAAAATCGATCATAAGGGTAGTTTGCGTAATTTTCCAAAGATGAGGGGTACTTTGTGTAATTTACCCATAATTGATGGGTACTTTGTGTAATTCTTTGTTCTTGTCGATAATCAGTGTCGATAATCAGTTTTTTAGGTTTACATTTTTTTCGTGTAAAATATATTTGAGAAAGAAAAAGACCAACCATTAACCCACCCCCACCATCCGTGGCGACTTCTCTAGCCCTACATAACGAATGCGCCACCACTTCAGATATTGTAGTCGGAGGTAGATACAGGGCAAAAGTGTTGGGCGATTTATTTTACTTGATTGTTTGAATTATAACTTCATTGTCGGTGGTTTCACATCACTTCTTCAAAGATTATGACCTTCTTGGCAAACTCTACAAGCGGAGAGGTGAGAATTCGACGCCTTTCAACGATGACCATGGTTGAGGAATGGGATACAATATTGGGGATTGGAGAGAGATGAGTGTTCTATTTTTCCCCCATCTTTTTCTTTAGTTAAATGTAGTTTTCCTTTTTATCACATTTTTGCAATTTTATTTAATATATATATATATATATATACATATAGAGGAAATATTGTCTGAATATATATATATATATATATATATTTTTTGTACTACATTTGGTGTTTACTTAACACAAGAAAAAAAGTACGATATGAATATCTTGCTAAATAGTGAATCTAGGGATTTGTTTTGAAGAATATTAGAATGAGAAGTAAATTTAGAAGAGCTTATTAAATAACTTAAATTCTTTTTAACATTTTTATTTTTCAAAATTTATAAATGATTGTTGGATATTATATAAAATAATTTACATATTTATTTATTATATTTTATATTATATCTAAAACTAATATATAAGTTTCAAAAGAAAACTAAATATTTTTAATAATTAAGTATACGAAATCTTAATTTACAAGTATTTGAATGCAAATATTTAATTAATTTTAAACATATTAAAAAAATTAACGGAATTAGTTGGATGTGAATAAATAGTTTGTTATTTTAATTTAAGTATTTTTATAAATAGTTTGTTATTTTAATTTGAGTATTTTTATTTTTTCAAAATAGAGTTGCAAAATAACCCTGTAACTTTCATATAGATGAAAAGTCGAGATGACATAAAGACTAGCGAGTCAGCCAATCTATTCACTTTCTCCAACTCAGAAGCTAGATGAATCTTAGTAAACAACCGTATAGGACTTGACACAAGTCAAATAACAAAAACTCGTTCGAGCCCGAGGTGGGCATAGAAATCGAATTTGCAAAGTTAAAGGATTTTTGACCGGCTCGAAAAATTACGGGGCAAAAATTTAAATAGACAAAAGTTAGAAGACAAATTTAACTAAAAGCCTCTATTATTTCGTTTAAGAAGAAAAAAAAAATATACTTATAGTCCATATAAATTGTTAGCGGATTTTACTTTCTTCTATGATTTGCTATGATTTGAAGTTGAAAAGCTATTTTTTTAGATAAAAAGTGTTTATTCTTAAGCATGAAAAGTAATTTGTGTAATTATACGGTACTTTACGAATAGTTTGTTTAATTTCCACCTCCACGGGCTACACTGATCACTCAAATTTGTATTTTACTGAAGCGTTACGTTATATTTTTTGCTAGTAATTTTGACACACGTGAAAACTGCGCACAAATTATTTAAATTTTTAAAGAATAAAAAAAAAGATAAACGAGTATAAAGTAAATTGCTATTTTGTAAGAATTACAGTTAAATAAAATAAATAAAATAATTTTATAACTCTTACTTTTTTTAAAAAAATTAATTATAAAATAAGTAAGCAGACACAAATTTAGTATAACAACGACTTGCGCTTTCCTTTTACATCCTTTGCTTTCCTTTTACATCCTTTACCTCCCGTTGTAATCAAAGTATCAAACTATATGAATCTGTTCTATTACGTGAATCCAAATATCCAATTATAAAATTTGACACAAGTAACAAGTCCTATCCCAGCCGTGCTGACCCCACGCCAAAAATCAATTGCCAAGGCGACGCGTGTCTACCTATGGAAAAGCGGCCGATATTTGTGAAACTCTTGTTGCGACACATGTCACATACGTGTTCATCACCCATGCAAATATTCTGCTCCTCCTAAATAGAAACAGATAACACTTTTTTTTTTTAATTAATTCCTTTGTTCGTTCTTTCACTATGGGCCGCAGTTAAAAAGGTTTCTTCTAAAATTTTGGGCCGTTATTACTTTTATTCAACTCTCACGGGCCCACACCAAACAATGTCTCTTATATGTTTCTTTTCTTCTCTTCTCTTCCCTTTCAACAAAAACCACTCACCATCAACTCTCTTACAAGAATATAATATATATTGCTATATGCGTATATGCATGCATCATTGCATATAGAGATACAGTCAGCTTGTTGTAGTAGACTTTCATTTGCGCCGGTGGTTTTCTGGTAATTATACCGAAGGTAAGTAATCTTTGATGCAATTTGTCAGTGTGGTAGTTAAGTCTCCTTTTTCTTTAACGTTTGAGACCTGGATTAGGGATGTTAGCTTGATGGTTTTTGTGTTATGCAGCATGAAGGAATCGGGTTTATTGTTCGGAAATAAATCATTCAAAAAAGAAGTAATTCGCGAGTAGGCTCCTTTATATATATATATATATATATATATATATATATATATATATATTCTCTAATGAGTTTATTTATTTCGTTGATTGAAATTTCTTTTACTTGTTCAACCAATAAGTTAAATAATAACTAAAAGAAGATGTAATAATTCCATATAAATAAATTTTAAGGTTGGGACTTGAACATTTCTCGGACAACGTCGTACGATCTTAAATAAGCTATACGAGTTGGGAAGGGAAGCACTAGGCGTTATTATTTGTTACAGTCGTGTGTTATTTGTGCTAAGAGGACTTATATGTCGTTATACAGTAATTAATATCTATGCTAACTTATTATTCTTTTACACCTAACTAATATTAAACCCAAAAACAAAGAAAAGAATATTCAAATGATGTGTAATAATAATTTTCTGCGGAATGTTGCCTCCTCACTTTAGTCATTATATTTTGGTTGGTCCATATATATAATGCCTCGTTAACTAATACAACAGAAAACTTATTAGATCCGCCGAGTTCATCTATATGTTGCACTAGTTGCTAACTTCCACCAATAGAGTTTATCATTTTTAATGAATATATTATATATATAACTTGCAGGTTTCCTCAGAAGTACTCTATTGATCAACTGAGGTAATTAGATTATCCTTAAAAAACTATCCGATATGGCTACAACAGATTCTGGGATGGTATCTCCGGGGGAGGTAGAATCGCCGTTGCAGACGAGTAACCAACAGAAACTCGAGAACCAAACATTACAATCACTAGGCCGACAGTTGTCAATATACTCACTCACCCTCGATGAGTTTCAACACACTCTTTGCGATGGCGGCAAGAATTTTGGGTCGATGAACATGGACGAGTTCCTCAACAGCATATGGAGTGCCGAGGAAAATCAAGCTCAATCGCATACCAGAGCTCCAAATGCGACTACTGCTGGTGGTGGAAACAATGACAGCCTTTCGCAGTCGAATAACGCTTCTAGAGATAAAGGCATTGAGAGGCAGCATAGTTTAACGAGACAGGGCTCGCTAACTATCCCGGCGCCATTGTGTAGGAAAACTGTTGAAGAAGTTTGGTCTCAGATTAACAATGGTGGTAACAACCCTATGGCGAATGCTAATACCGCTCAGCGACAGGGGACATTTGGGGAAATGACGCTAGAAGATTTCTTGGTCCGGGCGGGGGTCGTAAGGGAACAACAGAATAACGCCGCTGCACCACCTCAGCAGCTGGCTTTTGGACTTCAACAAACTAGTGTCCATCCCCCAATGGGGCCTAATTTTGGCATTCGACCACCAATGACAGTGGGCAGCGGTGGTGGTGGTGGCGGCGGAGGAACAACGTTTCCAGCAGCTTCTCAGGGCAGCTTAGGGGAAGTGACCGGTGGAATGAAAATGGTTGGTGAGTACTTGCAACAACCGCCGGTGGTTGGTTATGGAGGAAAAATCGGGAATGGTAATAGTGGAGGATTTGGACAAGTGCTCGGGTCGCCTGTAAGCCCCGGTTCCTCGGATGGACTTTGCATGAATCCTACTGACGGTGGGAATCAATACGGACTGGATATGGGTGGGACCAGAGGTGGACGCAAGCGAAACAGTGATGGTCCAGTGGAGAAAGTGGTCGAAAGGCGTCAGCGAAGGATGATCAAGAATAGAGAGTCTGCTGCACGATCTAGAGCTAGGAAACAGGTGGTGTTTATTGCTCGTGAACTCACTTTAATTTATTTAGTAGTTGGTATATAAAACCTTTCTCCGTTTGACAGGCTTATACAGTTGAGCTTGAAGCTGAACTAAACCAGTTGAAAGAAGAGAATGCTCACTTGCACCAAGTTCTGGTAACCATCTCAGAGCTAGTTAATTTCAAATTTGTGTTTCTCATTAGTACACGTGACCTTGTAATGTGACTGATTATTATATCCAAACACAGGCTGAGCTAGAGAGGCAAAGGAAAAATAAGGTAATATTCTGCCTAACACAACCCCGTCCCCGTCTTATGTGTTGCATTTGATTAGAATGTGTAGAAGACAGTGTCGTTTTAAGCCATCCGTACACGTATGGTTGGTGCAATATACGTACATATCGAAAATGACAATGATGGTGGATTTCGTTTTTTGCAAATGCACAGTGCTGCGAGGAAACGAGAGCCAGAGTAGATATGCAGTCAAAGGCACAGAGGGCGAACGGGAAATTAAGAACCATGAGGAGGACTTTGAGTTGCAGCTATTGAACTTATCGCTTCAATGGTGGAGAGAAATGGAAGGCAGACCGCGAAATTAGATTGTTTGTAGGTGACATCTCTTTGATGTTCTGGTAGGCTGGAGGTTGGTTTTAAGTCGAAATAAGTAAGCATTTGGAAAGTTGGGGTAATATTATACGCTCTTAAGTCTCGTGTTGTTTGGTGTCTTACCAAAACTAGGCCTGAAATTATGTTTTGTTCTCTGTCTAGATATTTGCATGTTTTCTCTTGCAGAAAATTAATACGCCGTGAACAATTTGTAAGGGAGTTTTTTGATAGAAAAGCAGTTGACGTTTATGCGAGTGAAGCTAACAGGCATTGCATGCGTTTGTTTATTTATTTATTCATGTAGATTGTGCACACGACTACACATTGTGATTGTATATATATATGTGTGTAGGGGAAATTTTAAGATAGTCCTACAATATAATGACGTTGTTTTTTTGATTATATGTTTCATAGTGATTCGTTTTTTAATATTGGTCTCCTATATAGATCAAGTTTATCCATTTTTGTATTCTGGACTGGAATCTTTCCATTTGTCTTCTCGGTTTTGTCGTGTGGTTTTTGTTTGAGGGTTTTAGATCGTATTTTTCTTTCTCCCAGACGTCCGATTTGGAAAGTGATCTGAGTATGTGTTCAAGACCGCTCCTTATTTAAGAACTGAACGAATTTGCTTAGCCTTAATCGAAAAAATCAAGACCGTACGTGCAGGGGGGGGCGGAGCCAGGATTTTTTCTTCACCTGGGCTAATTGATACTCGAGGAAGATATTAAAAAATATATATCTAAAAACTAAAGTACGAAGATATTAAATAAAATGAGAAATGGTCATTATTCGATACAAAATTGTAATGCAAAAACTTCATACTACCAAACACTAAAAATAACAATGCTATTGGAGATGAGCTTTGCGATCCTTCTTGGAATAAAATTCATCAATTACGGAATCTACATCTATACTTTTTGATAGTTCTCTTTCAATATAATGTAGATAACCAAATTATTTGCCAAATACCCTTCTTCCATTTTATTGCGCAGAACTGTTTTCACAATCTTCATTGCTGAAAATGCTCGCTCTGTTGTTGCCGTAGAAACAGGAAGAGTCAGAACAAGACGAATTAACCTATCAATCAAATGATAGGTTTCTCTCTTATTTGTTTCAGATAATCGTTCACATAACTCGGAAACTGATGATATTTTCTGAAACTTCTCATGCCGAATAATATCCAATTTATAATGGTCTAACTGAATCCTCAAATAACGTAAATCTTGTTCACAAAAATCATCAGGATAAAACCTCTCAGCAAGTGTGCAAATATGATCCATATCAAACAACTTAAAACCATCTCGAGGATCCAATGAAGTACTTAGTTTGAGAAGTTCCACAGCCTCATCATTAAATCTATTATTGATCTCCTCCACTTGAAAATCTATAACAACATTAAATATATCGAAACGATAATGATGATAAGCAGTAACGGAATCATACCGTCGAGAAGAGCTTCTTGTGGAAGACTTGTAACAAGAATCCATATCAGGTACTAAGTCACCTGAGGCGGATGCGGGTGCGAGTGCGAGTGCCGGTGCGGGTGCGCCAGTGCGGCAATTTTAAAAAATTACAGTCTTAGTGCGCCACTATAATGCGCTTCTAAAAAAAAAAGAAAAATAACTTATATATAAAAACAAACAGTTATTACCTAAACTAGTATATTATAAACACATAAAATAAAATTATGTATAAAATTCTCACACAAAGAAATGGATTATAATAAAAGAAAAGTACATAGCTTCTAATGGTTATTCATTTTATATAATATTTTCTAAATTATTATGGTGGAAAGACAAATGTATCATCATTATATCACTTCCATTTTTTTGTAATTATTTAATTTTTGACTTAGTTTTGTTCTCCACTTTCTCCAACTCTTCTTCAATGTCACTCTTTTATTTGTTTTCTACCAATTTTCTATGATTATTAATTAGATTTATACATAAGAACTAGGAAATCTTAGTGCGAGAACTAAGAATTTGTAAAGCGTCTTAGTGCGAAGCACGGGCACTGAAGTCGTCAGTGCGAGACCGGTGCGCCTGCAACTTTCTAAACATGGAGGATTAGGTGACTTAGATCAGGTATATCAATGTCATACTCAGTGCAAACTTTCACAACTTCGTTATAATGATAATCCCAACCTTCTTCTCTCAGAGTGTTAAGCAATTCCCTAGTAGATGAGACTAAGTCCATTGCACTTAAAATATCCAAAGATTTTTTTGTAAGGACTCACAAAGCAAATTCGAAATTGCCATAATTCTCTGCATTAACCGCAAGGTAAATATAAAATCAAATGTCCTCATTATTTCCAAAATAGTCGCAGCTTCACCCCTTGTCTTGTTATCAGAGTCTCGCTCAATTATGTTCTCAAGAACCGTCATCACAGCCACATACATGTCTACTACACTACAAATTGACTCAAAGTGTGAACTCCAACGAGTCTTTCCAGCCCTTTGTAATGTACCAATCTGATTTGCACCTTTGCCCCTTTCACGATTACCGCTAGCTATCATTTTTTGAATTTCAACAATTTGTGCATCACGTAACTGTGCTTGACGTTTAGAAGATGCACCAAACATGTTTATAATAAGAGTCAACTTCGAAAAAAATGAACAAACAGATACCTCACTTTCAGCAGCCCCAACCAATGCTAGTTGTAGTCGATGGGCAAAACAATGAACATAGTAAGCGTATGGACAATCTCTCAAAAAAAGAGCTTGCAACCCATTCCACGAACCACGCATATTACTGGCCCCATCGTATCCCTGGCCCCTGATGTTGGTGACGAGTAGATCATATCGAAAAAGAACCGTGCATATCGCCTTCTTAAGTGTTGCAGCACTGGTGTCTTTGACATGCACAATATCAAAAAATCGCTCTATTATAAATCCACGTGCATCAACGTATCTCCAAACAATAGCCATTTGCTCCTTACTAGATGTATCTTTAGCTTCATCGACCAAAATACAATATTTTGCATCCCCAATTTCCTCTCGGATCTTCGTTCTCACTTTGTCTGCAATAATATGCAAAATCTCTTTCTGAATCATCAGTGAAGTATATTTTGCATTTAGTGGACCTTTCTTAAAGAGAACACCCAAATCCTCGTTTATTCTTCCCAAAAGGTCATGCATCTCCAAGAAATTACCTCTATTATCCGATGTAGCTGATTCGTCGTGCTCTCTAAATGCACATGCTTGCAAGCTAAGCCACCGAACAATCTCAATTGATGCCATGAGTCGGAACCTATTCTCTTGGATTTTGTCTGGGCTTTGTGCATTCATCACTTTATCAATGTGACGAGTTACATTACTTAGAGCATCAACGAATTCCACCGCATATTTATGTGGTGAATTAGGACCTCCAACATGTGTTAGAAATGTACACTTTTCCCCACCAACTCTCTTCCAATTTTTAAATCCATCAATGGTGAATGCACGATGATTGGCATCACTACTTTTCCCGCAAACAAAACAATGAAAGCAAAATACAACATCTTTATGCACATAGTATTCTATCCATGGAAATTGTGCAATCCATGACCTTTGGAATCGTCGATATTGTGTTCCATCTTTCGAAAATGGGTAATCAATATCAGGCTGATGTGGCCCCAGTTTGATATAAGCTCGCCTAACCTCATCTCTTTGGTTGACCGGATATTGAGATATCTGCATACGTAACCCAGGATCTCGTTATACAGAGCCAATATTTTCTTCAACAGTTTGAGATACTAAATGATGTTGATCATCATGAGTTGTTGTAGCATCAGTCGTTGGAATATGCTCTATACTTGGAATATGCTCTATACTTGTTGAAGTATGCTCTTTTGGCTTATAGAAAGAAAACATAGTTTTCTTCTTCTTCTTGTTTCCTTGAGAACTCATTATCACCTAAATACATTTAACACCAATAACGGAATTTTAAAAATTATACACTAACATGAGAATTGCCTAATAAGAAAATAATTTAATGGAGGCGCACATTGCCCTAAACACTAAACAAGATAACATACATAATCAGTACCAAATATAGTGCAATTACACATTTACACTACTTCAATTATCTGTTCAATAAAAGTCTAAAGAATGGAATTATACCGATTAAAAAAATGTATAATCTACGAAACTGAACCTAATATAGTGCAATTACACATATTACACCACTAATCTACAAAACTGAACCTAATAAAGAATGCAATTACCGATTCAATTATCTGTGCAATATAGTGCAATTACAATTTACACATATTATCATAATTACACCACTAATTAAGGATTTATACCATTTAGCTGAAAAATTACATCAAATTCAAAAATTGAACCTAATAGGCTAATACCCTAAAATTAAAACTATCAAATAACAAATAATCTACAATAGAAGTAAATTATAGAATAAAATAATAAGAAATAATTACCTTTGGGTGTCTTGTGTAATTATCGATTATTTGGGATGAAAAACAAAGATGAAAAGCTTCCTTTGGCACGGCACGGGTGAAGCAGGGGCGGAGTAAATTTTGTCTTCTGTTTACTCTGCAGGTTAGTTTCCACCAATTGTATATTATTATATTATTTTTTTGGTAAAGTTCTTACTTCTTATATCAGCCGTGAGCCGCCTAAACCCAATAGAAATGTTTGATAGTTTGATACATTACATTTTGGGCTTGAATATAAAGTTGCTGGGCTTTTGTTTTTTACAAGATAAAAGAGTAATCCTACTAAAAAAGTTTTGGCAAAAATCTCACCTGGGCTGAAGCCCAGGTGAGCCCAAGAGCTAATCCGCCCCTACGTACGTGCACTTGAGGAATCCCACCTAAATTCTATACTTGAACTCTGAGATCGCATACCCCAAAATCGTTTTCTTTATGGAAAAATTGAGATTTTATTTGCGTATTCTTTCTTTTATATAATATGGGTAGAGTGGTTCTAGGTTTTGTAATCTCAACCGAAATGGAGGTTTCTTCATTTTTACTGGAGTTTAACTAGATCTCCCTGCTCGATGACACGGAGATTTAACTACTCAATCTAAGGGACAAATGAGTTAGGTTTATGGTTGACCTAAATGGGGAATAAAACGATTAATCCCGACTTTCATCAAACGATTCGATTTAAAACTTGCTCAAATATTTGATACGAGTTGATTTTTGGTGTTAAGAATTATTGCCAGGGTAATGTCGCTTTGCTTTCTCTGTAGCCACAATTTTATCAATTCTTCTATAGTAGGTGACTAGGTCAATGGTCATAATTATGCTTCTAAGCAGTAAAAATGGTGCTTACGAACAAAAACAAAGTATGATTCGTCGATGGATCCTTTTATGCCTCTTAGGCGGATCATGTTCTACGCATGTGCTGAAGCAGCACAAATGATCCCCCTATTTCATGGATTCTAGACTTACTCAAGAAGTTCATAACCATTTTCTTATATTACAAAGTAGTACTTAATTTTTGGTTAGGAGTAAAAATCGGACAATTGCAGTGGCAGACGAGAGATTTTCAACTCCAAAGTCTATTCAGGTAATCATTTTATTACACTTTTAAGTCATTTTTTACGATCTCGGATGCATTCGTGAGTTCGCGCATGTGATAAAATGTTCCTATGGTTTGTGTATTTGTGATGTTAACAAAGCTATGCTATCATGGATTGACCTTCTTATTTGGCGTAATGATTCATACTTTTAACATTCGAAGTCATATACTTATTTATTCTATATTCTTTCTCTTTTCATAATTTACTCTAATTCTCATGCAAGAAGAAAGTTGACACACACTCTTAAGCTACTAACATCACATAGAGCATGCTTCTATCTTTATTGGACAAACCACCTCAAGAAGGCACCAGTAAACCTTGTTTTTTTTTTGTTTTTTTTTTGCACGAAAGGTAAATAGAATAGAACTGAAAGAGAGTCATTATAGAATACGAGGGCATACCCCAAGACGAAGCTACGTTTAGCTAAGCTAAACAATTCTAACGAAAATCAGTACCCTATCAAGCTTAGGAATACCTCGAACTCTAGCCTAGGACTATGATTTGGGTACAGCCTAACCAGTACTACAACTCGATTGGAAGATCCCCTCTCCATTTCGACTCCGAGAAGAACTCGTGATCGTACTCTTCAGGCATCTTCAAGTAGTTCTTGGTTGCTTAAGTGAATAGGTGCTCCTGTACTGATCCTGCTCTCTTTCAGGGAGAAGAGGAAAAGGTCAAAGATTATACCTTTCTAATTTTGCCCAGCTTCCTTGTGGATATCCAGTTTCTATATGTGACACAAAAAAACACAAACTCTTTCCCAGCCAAATACTAAGATCATGGTAAGACCAGAGGGAATAATAATGAATTCAAATCCTAGCTAGATTCTCTAAGATGCTTTTAGTAATTATGTTTTCCTTTTTTTCTACTCTAGATTTTATCCTTATTTGCAAATCACTAGTTAAATCTTTGCAAATGTTCTGGACTAGAATCATTCTACCTTCAAACACTCTTGTGTTTCTCCATTTCCAAACACCAGCTAGGACACTCCCAAATGCAACTGCTCTCAACTGATATACTATCCCCTTCTTATGGTTTGAAGTGTTGAACCTGTTCACCCATTCCTGCAATTTCAGCTCATGGAAACAAATTCCCATGGCCCTCATTATAACATCAAGCACAGGTTTAACCAAAGGGCATTCAAAGAATAAATGGTCAAGAGTTTCAGCCTCTGAGTTACACATAACACAATTATTATCAGCTATCATTTTGAATCTCAATAATCTATCCTTAGTAGCCAGTTTCTTGTGCATGATCAACCAGTTTATGAAGGATACCCTAGGAGTAGAGAATGGGTTCCAGACCTGGGCACTCCAGTCTATGGGAGCAGTTTCCTTATGAAATGCTTGGTAGCATGAATTTATCATTTCCTTCTGTGTAGTTTTCCTCCAATCTATTTCCTGCACTGTTGGTATTAATGTCTTTATTTTATCTCTGATTCTTAGTAAGTCTTTCCACCAGGGTGAGTCTCCATTCTTCATCTCCACATCCCAGATTCTCTTCCATTTCAGCTTATATTCTTGTATCCACTTGGTCCAAATAGTTGGTTTTTCCTCTGATTGTCAATTCCAGCCAGTTGAGAGCAAAGTAGTGCTTTGTTCCAACTCAAGATTTCCTTTATTTGGAGTCCCCCATGATCATATTCCTGGCAGACCATTGCCCATGCCACTAAGCTCTTTCTGCCTACTTCCTTGCCAGACCACAAGTAGCTTCTACACATGGCTTCAATTTTCTTTGCTACCCCTGCATGAATAGGAAAGACAAAACACCAAAACCTCTGAATTGACATTAACACAACCCTTACCAATTGCAACCTTCCTGCATAGCTAAGTTGCTTGGCCATCCAGCTTTGTATTCTAGCACTTATTCTTTTGATAAATGGTTCATATTCTTCAATTATGAGTTTCTTGGGATTCAAGGGTATTCCAAGGTATCTCACAGGAAACCTTCCTTCTGGGAATTGCCATATCTTCATCAAATTCTCATTCTCCTCTTCCTTAACTCCAGCTATGAATATAGTGCTCTTTGAGTTATTGATTTGCAATCCAGATGTTTCTGAGAATTCCTCCAAGGTACATTTCAGTGTCTGCAAGGAGTCTAGATCTCCTCTACAAAATAGTAGAAGGTCATCTGCAAAAATCATATGAGTTAAGTTCAATTTAGCAGTTTTAGGGTGGTGTTTGAAAATGCTATTATTCACCATAACCTTGATTAATCTAGACAAGTATTCCATACATAAGACAAACATATAGGGGGACATTGGGTCTCCTTGTCTCAATCCATGTTTACCTGGCATATGACCTTCTAGGCTCCCATTTACACAAAAGGAGAAGCTGGCAGTTGACACACATGTCATAATGAGCTTTACAAAGCTAGTGTTAAAGCCTAGTCCAATTAATACTTCCTCAAGAAATTTCCAGTTGATTGTGTCATATGCTTTTATAAGATCAATGTTAATCATGCTCCTAGGTGATATATGTTTCCTATTATAACCTCTAATGAGCTCCTGAGCCAGGAATACATTTTGGAATAGATCCCTCCCTGCAACAAAAGCATTCTGACAGACATTTATCAATTCAGGTAACAAGTGCTTAATCCTATTAGCCAAGACTTTTGTAATAATTTTGTACACAATGTTACAACATGAAATAGGCCTATAGTCCCCTATAGATAAAGCATTAACAGTTTTTGGTATAAGACAAACCGATGTGGAGTTAATCTGTTTGAGAATATTACCAGTTTGTTGGAATTCCCTAACTGCTTCATAAACAAGGTTACCTGTGATGTTCCAACTGTTCTTGTAAAAGCAAGCATTCATTCCATCTGGCCCTGGACTCTTTGTGTCACTCATGCTAAATATGGCATTTCTCACCTCCTCTTTCAAGATGGGTGTCAGGAGCCCGCTATTCATATCTTCAGTGATTCTTGGTCCTGCCAAAAACACTTCAGGGTTAGTTCTTTTCACCTGCCTGTCCACACCAAACAATTCATAGTAAAAGCTAAGAATATGATTAGTAATGTCATTTCTTGTATTTAAAACTGTCCCATCATTTGAGATGAGAAGGTGGATACTATTTGTCTTTCTCCTGGCCTTGATGTGTTGAAAGAAGAGCTTAGAGCATTTATCCCCTTCTTCCACCCATTCTGTTTTTGATTTCTGCTGGAGTTGTTGATTAAGTAGTTGTTGGAGTTGTATATACTCCTCTTTTCTCTGCTTAATGTCTAGGTTGTGTTGACTATTTCCTGGGTGATAGAGTTGCTCCTCTTGAATCTCTTGCAGTTTGTCATAGCTATCTTGAACCCTTCTCTCTAAATTCTGGAACTTGTGAGCATTTAGCTACTTTAGCTTTTCCTTAAGTGCTTTCAACTTTGCCATTAGTTGGTACATTTTACAGCCTTTTATCTGTATATTCCAAGCTTCCTCTACCAGCTCCTTAAATTTGTCATCCTTTGCCCATATATTCTTGAACTTAAATGGAATTCTTGCCTTGTGATCTGTTGCAAATATCCTGATTATACTTGGTGAGTGATCTGAAATCCCAGGAGGTATGAAGTGTACAAGTGATTCTCTCTGGCCCAGAATCCAGTCTTGGTTCACAAGTACCCTATCCAACTTACAAAAAGTATGAGAATTATTCCAAGTGAATACATGCCCACTATATTGATGGTCCTGTAGCCCAGTGTTGTCCAACATGTCTTGCAATTCAGTCCCAACACTTATTGTGGCTAGAGCTTCACTCCACTTTTCCTCTTTATTTAACACCACATTAAAATCTCCAGCTAGCATCCAGGGACCCTGCATGTTCTGAGCAATATCCTCTAGCTTCTTCCATAGCCCCTTTCTCTTATCAGCTTGATTATGAGCATATATGAAGGTTATGTGGCCTTTCCATCCTTGATCTTTGGTGCCAATGGTGCAGTGTATGTACTGATCCCCCATATCTTCAATACCCAAGTTAACTAATTCCCTCTTCCAAACCAAAATGATCCTACAATTCTTACTGAGGTTCACATTGCTTTCAACTTTCTAGTTATTCTGCAAATTATTTCTTATTTTCTGAAAATTCTTATTCCTCAATCTAGTCTCTACCAAGGCCCCTATGCTAAACTTATTAGTACCTAAAAAGTTTCTCATAGCTGCCTACTTAAGGGGATCATTCAGACCTCTTAAGTTCCAAACCCCTACATTGATTTCTTTATCCATTGGGTCTGTTGGTATTCCCCTTCTTCCCCTGTCCTGTTTGTCTCTTAGATTTTCTCTTGCTTTCCACCTTTTGCCATTTTTCTTTTTCTTGAGTTTCCTTCTCTGTCAGCTCTGTACTAAGTTCAATCCTATTGTTCCCCTGATTTTGTGAGTTGCCTCTCTTTGGCGTTGCAGCTGCAATTGTAGTTGCAGTTGTCAATGACACAGTTTGCTCTGTTTGGGTCTTTTCGTTTCTTACACTTTCTGTTGTAGTCTGTCCTTTCCTTTTGTCACTCTCATTTTGAGGTATTTGTAGTACCACCTCCAGGTTACCAATCTTAAAATTGCTATCCTCTTCTTCTACATTATTCCCTTGTCAGCAGCGTGTACCTCTTCTAAGCCCTTCTCACTGACTACCTCATTAATTTCCATCTTCTCCCCCTGTTCTGCTACTCTCTCTTCTACCTCTTTCTTTTGAGCAACCCAAGCTGTTTTTACCCCTGGACATACTCTAGCATTGTGCCCAAATTTATGGCACTTAAAGCACTGGTGGGCCTTTTTTCATATACTATTTTCTATTCATAATGTCTCCCATCAGGACCCTTCAATACCACCTTATCTATTAGTTTCTGTCCAGATTGAAGCTCAACAAAAACTCTAGCAAATGCCAGCCTATTTTTTGTAGCAGTCATTTTATCCACATACACAGGTTTCCCTACCATGCTAGATATCTTTCCTATCATTGTTGTTGTCCAAAATTGCAAGTCTAGTGATGGTAACTGTATCCACACAGGGTAGTTTTGCAATTTCTCAGGGTCTAGCCTCATACCTGGAGCCCACCGTTGTAGTACCAGTGGGTATGACCCTTTCACCATCCACAGTCCGCTACCATAGATTTCCATCATCGCTGCCTCGGATTCGAATCGAAAGAAAAATACTCCGTGTTGAACCACATGTATGTATGGTTGTATGCTCCATCTGCTGTTGATATACCTTTGTATCGCCTCATATGGTAGCTTGAGCCCAACAACCGCCCCTATCAGTGCATACTTCCAGTAGTCAACAGATTCATGTATATCTTCATTGGTGAATTCCAAAACCTCACGGTTTGCAGGCGGGAAATAGGTCACCGCTTCCCCATTCTCGAATCGTCGGTTGCCCGCAAATAGTTCACTGTACCTCTTTGTATTTCGTTTTTGCGTTATTCTGATATCTTTGATGCTAGGAGGCGATCGAGATTGTGCTTCATCGTTCTCCAATTCCTCCTCTAAATCTTCGCTAGCTTCAATTTCACCTTCCTCGTCGTCCGATTCTTGCTCGTCTTCGTCCTCCGACTGATTCAATGTCATCAATTCATCACTGCCGTGTTTCTCTGCTGGAACTCTCTTCTTCGCCATTGAAAATGGCGAAGGAATGGAAACCCTAATGCCCAAATCAGAATCGAACACAGTAGAGGTGTTTTCGCACACAGTAGAGACTCAACAACTTTTTTTTTTATTTGTTTGGGTGACAGTCACAGTAAACCTTATTCTTACTCTACCATTGATTTTCTCCCTTTTAACCTCTTCAAATCTGTGGCCAAAAGAAAATGAAATGCATTATTGCGGGGTATATCGGACATAGTGTGAACCGTTGTTTTCAGATCAACATCTAACCCTTTGTCTGGGATGATCCTACTGGCAGAAGACATGCTTGCTCCAATATTGGTCCTTCAACAAAGTTACCTACTCCATTTAATAAGGCTCGCATATCTCAGGTGGTTCATGTTGCTCATGTGGATTTGTCCAGATGCTCCATTTGAAATATTTATTGCATTCACAAAGAACCATGGTGCTTTAATGCCAAATCCATCATCCCCTCATCACTGTGCCACTATGCATCCTCTATTGGTATGTTTTTTTATAACTTGTCTCTCTTCATTTAAGAGTATTTCCATACCTAGTACTAGGCGTTGAACTTTTGATACTTGGCAACAAATGTGAACCTCAACTTTTCACGAATTCTATTTTTGTTCATTCTCCTTGTGGGAGTTAGTGACTTAGGCTCAGTGGTATTTCTACAATTCTACCATCTTGGACGTAGTCGCAACTGTGGAAGCCTGTGTCGCAGTAAAAGCTTGTATAGCTGTTGCAACTAGGCGATTGTTGCAACTGGGTGGCGAGAGTCATATTAGGTCAAGGAGTTAAGCTAATGGGCCATGGGCCTTATGAGCGATTTTAACATACTGCCTATATATACTCTGTTACGCAACTGATTTCATAACGGTTTTTCGTTACCCATTGTACTCTATATCTCCTCAATAAAATTGGATCTCGATTTCTCCCTTGGATTAGGGTTCTTCATCACATTGATGCTAGAACGCTGAACCAAGTAAATTGCGTGTTGTTCTTCGTGATTGTTTACTTTTCTTGTTCCATTGTTATTCAAAATTGATCGTTAACTCTTTGCGATTTGTGCGATTCAATTGGAGATTTGAATTCGATAAATTTTGCGTTACGATTTGACCCGATTCACTACAAATTGGTGCGGTGAACGTGGATTTGGTCATGGCGACGACAAAATCTGATGTGGATAAGGTTACAGGGCTAAACGGTTTTGGAGGTGTTTGGTTGAAGCTTGACAACTTGTATATGACCAAATCATTTGTAAATCGTTTGTATCTCAAGCAAGCTCTGTATTCTTTTCGTATGCATGATGAAAAATCGATAGAGGAACAGATGGATATGTTTAACAAGTTGATTCTGGATCTTGAGAACATTGATGTTGCAATTGATGATGAAGATCAGGCGTTGCTGTTGTTAAGTTCATTACCTAGATCTCATGCTAACTAAGAAACTCTTATATATGGAAGGGGTTCTTTAACACTTGATGAGGTGCAATCGGCTCTATATTCAAAGAACAATTAGGTGATGTTCTAACAGTAAGTGGACAGAATCAGGAAAGTAGGAAGGAGAAGAAGTCCAAAAAACAGAGTAGGAATGGGAAGAAATTGTTCGTTTGTTATAGTTGCAACTTGGAGGGCCACACCAGAAGGTTTTGTCCTAAAAGGCAGGTTAGTGGTGGTGATAGAACATAAGAGTCTGTCAATGTTGCAACTGTGCAAGAGGGGTATGAGTCTGCTAATGCTCTAGTGGTTTCTGTGAGAGATTCAGAGAATGTGTGGGTGTTAGATTCGGGTTGTTCTTTTCACATGACTCCACATCAGTCTATATTTGAAGAATATAGTGAGATTGATGGTGGATATGTGTTCTTGGGAGACAACGGACCTTGTAAGGTTCAATGTATAGGATCTGTGAGGTTCACCTTTCACAATGGATCTCAGATGCTGTTGAGACTGGTGAGATATGTCCCTGGCCTAAAGAGAAACCTGATATCTCTTGGTTTATTAGAGAAGACGGGTTACAAGTTCTTGGGAGAGAATAGTATGGTAAAGGTACTCAAGGGATCACTGGAGGTGATGAGAGGAACTTGGAAGAATGGCCTTTACATACTAGAAGGAAATTATGTCATGGGTATAGTTGCAACAACAGCTGTCCAGAGGGTTGTTTCAAAGTCTGAGTTGCAACACAGGAGATTAGCACATGTGAGTGAAAGAGTTTTGTTAGAGTTGGGGAAGCATTGTCTATTGGGAGTTGAAAAGCTGAAGGAGATTGGTTGTTGCGAACATTGTGATTATGTTCATACTAATCTGTTGGGACCCTCAAGAACTGCTTCATACTCTGTTGCAAGGCACTCCTTATCACTGGTGGATGGTTATTCCAAGAAGATGTGGCCATTTGTATTGAAGACCAAGGACCAGATAGTTGGAATATTCAAGAGCTGGAGGACCATGATAGAGAAGACTAGATTGCAACTGAAAAGACTGAGAACAAACAATAATCTGGAGTCTTGTTCAGCTGACTTCAGTGAGTGTTGCAAGGTAAATGATGACACTATGGCTGTTAAATGAAATGGTGATTTACTTGGGCAAGCTGTTGAGATTAACAATTGTGTTAACTCAGAAAATGAGGAAGATGGTGGTTACCAACTTGAGGTGGAGCTTATGGCTGTCATGGAACCAGATCATCCTGGCAATTGGTTACTTGAAGAAGAACCAGTTGCAACTGAGCCCGTGAATCAGGCTGAATCAAACTACTTGCTGACCAGAGGAAGAGACAGAGCTGAAGGGTTGTTGTACTTGTCTCAGGTGGAGTAACTTGAGAAGATACTGGAAAATTTTGGAATGTCTCGAGAACTGGGAGTTGCACCTCCATTGTCTCAAGAATTCAAATTTGGATGTTTGGGCACCAGGGGATCAGTTACTGGGTTTATCTGTACAATATTTAGAACTGATGTTAGCTGGAAAGCTATGTTGTAGAGAGTAGTTGCAACATCAACTACTGAAGCAGAGATTATTGCACTGGTAGTTGCAATAGTGGAAAATCCGGCAGATTTGATCAATATGGTTTTGCCCAGAAAGGTTGATCTTTGTCTGGGTTTGTTACAATTGAAGAGTTGTTAGTCTTCGAGACTAGTTGGAGGAGTTGAGTTGCTGATTTTGTGGTTGAGGTAGAGTTACAGAAATAAGGTGGAGAATTGTGGGAGTTAGTGACTTAGGTTCAGTGGTATTTCTATAATTCTACTAGCTTGGACGTAGTCGCAACTGTGGAAGCCTGTGTCGCAGTAAAAGCTTGTATAGCTGTTGCAACTAGGCGATTGTTGCAACTGGGCGGCGAGAGTCAGATTAGGTCAAGGAGTTAAGCTAATGGTCCATGGACCTTATGAGCGGTTTTAACATACTGCCTATATATACTCTGTTACGCAGCTGATTTCATAACGGTTTTTTGTTACCCATTGTACTCTATATCTCCTCAATAAAATTGGATCTCGATTTCTCCCTTGGATTAGGGTTCTTCATCACATTGATGCTAGAACGCCGAACCAAGTAAATTGCGTGTTGTTCTTCGTGATTGTTTACTTTTCTTGTTGCATTGTTATTCAAATTTGTTCGTTAACTCTTTGCGATTTGTGCGATTCAATTGGAGATTTGAATTCGATAAATTTTACGTTATGATTTGACCCGATTCACTACACTCCTATTCATCTTCCTAATGACAATGTTGTTGTTGCTACATCATTAGCAGACATCAAAGTTAATGAACATACAATCTCAAAGGAAGACTTTTTGGAACCCGACTTTACTTCCAATTTGTTCTTTGTTTCAAAATTAACCAATTTTTCAACAATTTTCTACATTTCCCCCCTTTTATGTATGTACTACATGACACATATACCATGAAGATATCAATTCTGCTTAGTTCAGCTGTAAAACGCTCACTTCTTGTGATACTTGCCCTTTTAGCAAAATAGAGAAATATCTTTCCCCAACAAGCAATTCCATATTTTTTTGGTTGCTCATTTAGTACATTGTGAATTGTGATGTGTGGGATCTTTACTTATGCTTGATGATATTTTTTTTTTTTACAATTGTTACTAGATGCACATGTGTAATCTTTTCCCCCCTTTTTTCTTCCTATGAAACATAATTAGAGATTAATGATCACTTATTAAAGTTGTATGTACTCATTGAAACTCAATTTCCCCTTGAAATGAAAGTGATTCAAATAGATAATGGCACTTGTTAGAGTATGACTTTGTTGAATCTACTACTAACTACTCTTTACTTACATATACTACTACAAATTCAAAATTATTGATGATATAGTTGTAACCGGGTCAAGTAGATTGACCAATGACTTATTCATTAAATTTGTTCTTAGAACTTTTACGACAAGAGATATTGGAGAACTGAACTTATTTTTATTTAGATGTTCACGTACAAGAAACTTGGACGAGCTTCATCTTTGCCAAACACATTATATTTTAGATTTATTGGGCAATACTAAAATGGCTGGTGCGAAACCACTCAATTGTCCACCTACATTTAGAAACTATCTGCCGTGAGAGAGTTTTATTATCAAATCCTATAGAATACCGTAGACTGATTGGTACTCTTTAATACTACTTTTTTCCAATAAGATATTTCCTATGTTGTATTGTATATTAGTTATGCCAATTTATGCAAACTCAAATTGGTCGGCTATCAAGCACGTCCTCTGTTATCTTAAACGTACCATTAGGCCTTTCATTCACTATGGGATCCAAATCTCCAAGCCATTTGTGACTTTGATTGGGCTGGTACCCCAATGATCAATGTCGTACCATGAGATATCACATTTTTTTTAGCAAAAACTCGATCTCATGGCCTGCAACGAAGGAACTTGTTGTCTCCAAAAGTAGTAGCGAAGCTGAATATTTAAGCATGGCGATCGTCATCGGTGAAATCTATTAAATGAGATTGCTTTTGAAGAGACTTAGAATTTCCTACCCAATATTGAAAAATTGTGGTGTGGTAAAATGTTTGCCTCCAACCCCGTGTTTGATGAGCGAATAAAGCATATGCTAAACAGCTAAAGTCGTTTACCACTTCATTAAAGAATGTCTTTAACTAATATATTCAAATCAATATATTTTCACGCACGATCAAATTTGTGATATCTTTCTAAAGGGACTAACAACCAGAAGATTTGCCGCTCTTAAGTCCAAATTGATGGCATTCTTGCTCCACATCACTTTGTTGTAGTTTTATTTAAACCAAATCGGCCCGACAAGTCGAATCGGTTCAACCGACGACCAATGCTTGGCCGGTCCAATTAAATTATGCTATTAGTCAGTTTATGAACCAGTTAAGCCTATTAAGAGTCGGCCAAAAAATTGTTACATGTGAACCGTGTCAGGGGTAGTTGAACCGATTTGAGTATTTTGTGGGAGCTAGAAGATTGAACCTAAGACCTTCAAGCAAATTACAATGCCCCAACCAGTTGAACAACAAAATGCTTGGTACTCTTTATACATATTAATATATACAATAGATAACTAAAATATACTTTTCTTATATAAAACAAGTATATTACACTATAATTTCTACAACTTATTAGTATTATATTTTATAATTGTGTTTTTTTATTTTATTTTATGCTATTTACATTAGTATTTCATTTATTTTAACACTTCATAAATTTTGATATGTAATTCAATTTTTTCTTGATTTGTACATGCACATATGTAAAAATCATTTAAATTTAAATCCTTTATTTAAAAATAATAATGATAATGTATAAATAGTCAAGGTACTGAAAAGAACTAAAAGTTCTTGTACTAACGAGAATCCTAAAAAGGGGCGCCTCAGAAAGACACAACGCCTCCTAAAGAGTTCTCAATAACCTTCTTGCCAAAGTCATAGGACCGCCTCGTAGAAAATAAAGCATGCCTCGTATGGAAAAAGTATAATTGAAATGACATAGATATGAAGCAATACAAATTCACTTGGAGGAATCACGCGTATTACTATCTAACAACTACAGTTGGCCTGATCGCATTTACACAACATGCGATATATAATAAAGTATTGTCATCAGATCCATTCCACTCGAGGCAACATTAAAGAGCATCCATTCCGCCTCATTGATGAAGACCAAGTATCGTCATTAACTACCCAAGATTCCTATATATACCTCAAGAATCTTCATTTATAACACAACACATTCCTACACTACACTGCACTTGTACTCGAGCATTATAATAACAATTTCAGTCATTTTATATTTACATCATATTTCACACCAAAAGGCGCTTGTTAATTATAAGTTCCTCGTAAAAACACCTAAATCTCTAAAGAACTTTTCTCTTAATTACATAAACAATGTTCCGAACCACATAATTATCGATAGTATAAGCTTTACCCCCTTGTGCTAATTCTGTATTTCAAATAAATTAACTAAATGAAATAAAGTATAAAATTTAATGATTAGAACTTAGAAGTATATTAATTAGGAATGAAGCAACTGACTCATAATTTTTTTTATTTCTTAAAACTAAAACGAACATAGTTAAAGGACAAAATATATTATATATAGTATTTATAATATATTTGTTATACCGTTGGCCTAGTGATTCAACCTGATCAAACCAGTAATGACTAAGACTATCGGTTAAATCTCTAGTCTAATTTGAGGCTGGGTGTTACAAGATTGCCAAATGAATTTATGGCTACGGTTTGTTAGTCTTGCTATCATGATTTGTTTAGTCTTGCTATCACGATTTTTTCCACTGACTAGTAATTACACTCCAATGTCATATCGCAAATTGGTATGCCATTCTTTTCTATCATGTATAAGTTTCTTATATAAATTGTTGTTTGGACAGTGACATGTAAGTTGGTCTTCTATAACTCTATGTATTCTTGTTTTTACAACGAGTGTCAAGCAAATGAGCGCATGCTCCGTGATTAATTCTTTCACCTTTTCAGTATTTTTTAAGAGTGAGACGAGGTTAAAATCTTAAATCCAATATGCCTAACGAGTTAATCAAAAGAACAAGCAATGTGTTGGTGCCTATGTGGTACATACACAAATACATGGATACATATCGGACAAGATACGGATACGGAGGTACAAGTTTTTGAAAAATCACATATCAGGATACGTGGATGATACAGTTTTATTGTTATTACCCAACTGCATCTTATTGTTTGATGGATATGTATCAGATACACCATCATAATGTGTCCGTAGTTTTTTTACTTAATTTTTAATTAGAATATGCCACGTAGTATATATGATATGGTGTATTTGTATTTGATACGTATTGAACACGGATACGAGCATTTTGTTGATAGTATCCGTGCAACATAGGTAGGTGCCAAAACTTTTAAGGGTTCAATGACAAAAGAGACTAATTTTAGGGTAGAAATTGGAATTTCGAAGAATTATGGAACTTACTTCCTTCTTTTATGGTATTTATTATTTAGCTGGAAAAACCCCTTGCGGGAGAATTAAGGTTACCAACAATAATCAATCAATTACTTGTTTGAAATTGAATTCATATTTCGTTTCCTTTACCTTTTCTTTTTCTAATTATTATTAATTAACCACTTTGAGATTCATTCATTGTTGAATCGAAAAATAAGAAGAATGCGGGAATGGGAGTCGGACCCACTGTTCGCCGCTGCCGAAGTGGTTCAAGATTCTGCCGATCGGTC
This sequence comes from Linaria vulgaris, assembly GCA_948329865.1. NCBI lineage: Eukaryota > Viridiplantae > Streptophyta > Magnoliopsida > Lamiales > Plantaginaceae > Linaria > Linaria vulgaris. The sequence continues at coordinate 17,773,483 of OX415252.1, forward strand.
TCTCTCTCTCTCTCTCTCTCTCTCTCTCTCTCTCTCTCTCTATCTATTATTTGATTGTTGAATTTAATGTTGAATTCTGTATTATTGTGGTCTTGTGCAAATATTTATTTATTTGTTGTTCTGCCCCAATTACTTTTTAACTAGTAGGTTTTATTTCAAAGTATGGAACTACTATTAGCTGCATTTAATGTTTATTGCATATTTGGCAATTCAAGGTTTTACATTGGGGGGTGATATTCAACTGTGTGTGTATTTTAACTTCATGGATTATTAATCTTTTGTTTATCCTGTGGACGTCGTCGTCAATGATGAATCTGGACATGGATTGTTTTACTTTATTTTGTCAAATTGGTAATCATTTGTTGCCTGCCTAGTTCATCTGGCAATGTTGTCGTTATGTTTGTTGAACAAGGACGTTTTTGTGCCACGAAACGGTGCAACTTATCTATTCTTGGTTGTTTATTATTATTCAGGATGGAATCGTTATTTCGCCATCTATTGCATGAGGAAAATGTTCAAAAAGATCATCCTGGGACCACGAAACTCACGACTTCTATTGAATATCTTAGGCGTGACCTTGCCACCACCCTGGAAACTGCAAAGTGGCAGGTATTGTTAGTGACAAATACAAGTATTTAGTTTGGTTTTCTATTGTCTTATGTCTCTTACTTTCTGCTCAAGCTTGAAGACTTTGAAAGAGAGGTACATTTCTCTGCCATGAGTAACAACTTCCCAATGAAGCAAAACATGATCAAACGACACAAGCAATTTATTGCTGCTATTCGAGGACAAATTAACCACGTGGAGCAGAGCATGAACGCCGCAGCTGGGGGGAACTCGTTGAGGAATATGAAGTTTAATGATCGAGACAGGGATGGATTAGAGTTGTTTCTTTCTGGGGGAAAGCATTTTAAAGACACTGAGGAATCGGAGGATAATGATCTATTGCAAAGGTTTCTTGATTCCGGTGTATCTACTTCTCAAGAAGATAGTGATAAAAAGAAAGCTTCTGAAACTGTAAGTTTGAATGTGAATGAGATTGCATATTCAGGCCATCATTTGGAGATAAGGGAGGAATCTCCGATGACACAAATGGTTTTGGAGCATTCATCTTGTGTTCAAGAGGCTAAGTTTGATAGACACGGTGAAGAAGAGAATTGGGATTTGGAAGCTAATGAGCCAAAAGTTAAAGGCTTTACACAGAAAAATAATCTGGGGAGTTTCTCTCGGAGAATGAGTATTTTTGGGCCTTTGTCCATTTATGGTTATTGGGCTGGCAGAAGCTTCGCAAAGAGGTTAAAAGATGGGGAGGAACAGATGCAGTCTCCATCACATGGTTATGTATCTCCTATCATGCAGGTAACTTCCATCAGTAACTTTCTTGCGTTAATGATTTACAAGGCTTTCACTATTTTTTCTTTCTCGTCATGTGTTCCTGTGATATGTGTTGAGATAGTTATGTTTAGTGCTGAATAAACTGGAAACAATAATACTTGTTTCTTAAAAGTTTATCTTTCCTTCTCCTTCCTTTATAATGCCTTTGGTGGTTCGCTTCTATGTATTTTGATTACTATTCTCCAGCGGTTCCACCTATAAATGGTGATGCCTAGTATGGATCAGTTTAAGAGTAAATAACTTGTTATAGTAACGAACCATATTTCCACAAGTAAATATGTACAGCTGGGTTGGGGAGCTTTTTAGAAAAAGTTCTTCTGTTACTGAGTCTTCTATACTCAATTGATATATTTGCTCAGATTCTACGAAGGAGCTTTGAATTTTGAAGTTTGTGTTACTAGTCTCTTATCCTGGCATGAATATCTTGTTATTCATTTATTACAATGAAAATGGTGGATTTCAATATTTTTTTTGATGTTAGGCTTCCATTGCATTCTCATTTGTGTAAGACAGAATAAATGGCACATGGAAATTATTAAACCGGTCAAGGACAAAACATTTTTTATGTGCATAGTACAATTCAAGATTCACATTTTTATTATTCTGTTTTTCGTAAAATACAAGCTTGCATTAGACAAGATTTACAAAACTTAAGTAGATTTGTTATTTTGTTTTCAACATGAATTGTTTTTCGTATTTTTTCACGTGAATCCTGTGTCTTTACTTTTACAGAGATGTTTTGGACAACTGAGGTCAGCTTGTGGTTGTAATTTTTATTCTAGATGTACACAGTTATCTGCACATATAATCCAGTCCTCTGCCTGGATTGGGGATTATAGAGAAAAACTCCGGAGATATTTATATCGTATCCAAGTCAGGGATCACCCGCTGCTACTTATATTGGTACTGCTTTTGACATTATTTCTTTTAGGTAAACAACTTTGCACTTTTAAATTGGTTCACACCTCTTAACATCTGTTTCTCTCTGGTGGTATGCTCATATACGATTAAATGACAGTCTGTGGAGGCAAAGTTACGGAACTGAAAAACAATGCAATCATGTCACTAGAAATATTTTGGTGTCTTTGAGCTTGGTTTTTGTTATATTAAGGCTGCTATTTTGTACCTTTTGCCTAAAGAGCCTCCAACTATTAGCAAGCACTTTTGGCATTCTTGGGAGACTCTGGCAAAGGCAGGCGGTGTAGTTCCAATATATCAGATACTTGTCGTGTCACGTTCTAAAAATACACGAAGCTTTCTAAGATTTTCTTGCCATAACTGAATAAGCATTTTTCACATGGAAGGAGTGGCATAAGTCCTGCGAACAGATCCCAATCACTAGACTATTAGATTTTCTTTTCCTTTTTTTTGTATTTATGTGAGTAATTATAACTACATAACATTTCTCATTTTACCTTTACATTGTTTTTATGGCTCACATTGATGAAACATTTGTCTCAATAGGTATTTGGGTACAGGAAGTTAATTTTTGGTCTTTGGGTGCAAGATAAATATATTTCATCTCGATCTAAACACTGGGATAGTTTATAAGCTTGTTCAACATGAGTCGAAATATTGTGGTTGAGACACACAGCTATCATTTTTTCTTATTGAGGTGGGATAGTATAAAAGTGTCATAGCAGAAGTGGCCTCTCGGTTTCCCCTACACCTTGCATGTTTTATATAAATTTACCATATGGATAAATTTTCCGAATCATGTTTCTTGCTATGGAAGGATAAGAGATGAGTTTTGCGTTGATCAGTCCTAGGACTATCATAACAAATTATACGAATCTCTCTGTGTTTTCCCTACTCTATTTTCCTTGTCAAGTCTGGCTTCCTTTTCCCATGTTAATTGTCTCTAGTCTTTTTCAAGAAAAGAAATGCAACATTTCTCAACCATAAATTTTCACTGCTACATACAGTGACATGCTTTCTTTGATGAAATTCTTAAATTATTGGGAAATTGTCTTTTGTGTATTAAAATCTCACCAATCTATTTTTCTCTCTTTGCAGGTCTTTCGTTTGTCTAAAAGTACTTGAGCATTAGTTTAGGGGCATTTTGTATGGTGTAATGGATAAAAATACATTGTTTTCAACTCGAAATTTTCTACAGTATGTCGATCTTTTAGCATTCGACGCAATCTTTGTGATTAAAGCAAATGTGTTAAGTTAATCACTTCTCATTTAGGTTGTGCTGTAAAGTCCAAATTTAGTTTACTTGTCCGATCGTCAACTTATAATCGGAGTTCTTCTAGTATCGGATGACAGGGATTACTCAGATCGTTAACTTACAATCTGAGTAATCCCCGTCATCCGAAATAAAAGTTGCACTTTATATTTTTCTATATCCGGCAGCATTTTAAATTTCATTTTATTGTGCCTCGCAGTAAGTAAGTATAACCCAATGTTTAGTCGCGAGATTGCAAGTTCACGTATGAGATGTGCTTACCAGAACTAATTTAATAATTATCGAAGTAACAGTAAGAAATACAATTGCTGTAACACATAATTTTTTTTAAACGCAAATGGATTAAAAGTTCAAGATTCCATTGTTGGTTTTTATCAACTTGATGTTTAACCGACAATTACATCTGAATGGTTTTGGATTATTCTTAATAAAAGGAATTTCTATCCCCACATAACAAGGCCTTCTTTCACAATCACTCAAACAATTGTGAAATAAGAAGTTATTTTCATCGTCGTTCTGTCATATTAGGACTTGGGAGGAGCTGCTCAAGTAAAAATAACTTAAAATTTGAAACAAAAATGTACAAATAATATCACTCAATGGATACTTTGTCATCCCAAAATTGAAAAGTATGCACATACATACCAAAATTGAAAAGTATGCACATACATACATACATACATACATACATATAATTATTTCATTTTCTTTGAGATATATGGCTCATATACACATGTCAAAACGCAAGAGAACTAACAAATTCATGATTCACATTCATGAATTTCAAGATCGAATCGATGAAGAACAGTGCGTGATCGAAGACCAATTGAGAGAGAAATAAAGAAAATGGCTATTGATTTGAAAGATTGGAAAATAAGTTACAGTGTGATGCTCAATCAAGTGAGTTCAGGAGCGTCTGTGCGAGTATTTATAGTACGTGTTAGGGAGGATTAACGAGTTCTCTAATTTATTTAATTATATGAAACAGTCAAAATTAACTAAAGGGAGAAAGTAGTTTAATACCTAATTAACTAATTTATGGGAAGTTACTAAATCTGGAAATGTTACAAACTATGATTTAAACCCCCCCCCTCAAGATCGGACATGTATGTCGATAATGCTTGGTGTGCCATAATTACGATATTTCCAAAAATACACGATCATCTTGGGAATAACTCGAAGTATAGGGGCCGTAAGACAATTTCCTCCCACTCCGATTAGAACACTCGAGATGCCAAACCAACACGACCCTCATGACAATACCGTTGACCTCAAGAAAATGGTCTGCCATGGAAAAAATGCGGGATGCGAGGTCCCAACCGCAAGCCACGACGGACAGGTCCACGAATATACCGGCCAACAAAGGTCCAGTCCATGTCGGATTAGACCACTTCGCGGACCAAACCAACATCGGTCCGGGTTGGTCAATATCGAGGCACACCGAACCGAACTGATATGACACATGGCACGTCGGTCTTCCGGACCACACCGAGGCCCGATCCGGTGTGGTACGGGTGCACCAACCTATGGTGCACCCCTTCTCTTCTTCACCTTTAGTGTATTCGGGCATCCTCTCTCATGCCTTACCCTTCCCCATCTTCTATAAATACGCCCTCACTTCTTAATTTGAGTGGTTAGACACTTGATAGGTAGCTCACTTTGGAGGTGAAGCTTGGATGCTCTGACCTCTCTCTAGAATTGAAGTGAGAGAAAGCACGTCAAGCATTCCACGTTAACAGTTTTGGCACGTAGAAATATTGGCACGTCAAGCATTCTATGTCAACACATTTGGCTCGCCGACCCGAGGCACGCCAAAACTTTTAGCACGTCAATCGATTCCACGTCAACCGCTTCCACGTCAACACTTTGGCACGTTGACAATTCTACGTCAACAAGAAGTATGTCAATAAAAGCACTTAGAGTATTTTTCTCCTCTACTTTTTAATAAACATTTAAATGTCAACAATTGGACTTAAGTATGGGAAATCTTTAACCCGGGATTTGACCACTTCATTGTGTAAATTCCCATAGGTCTCGATCCCGAGCCTCCAGAGCTCGATGAACGCAACGCCGTTAGGCTGTCCAAATGATCTCCGATCTTGATGACACTCGACAAGGGTCAATACTTCGGCCACCTAGGCCTCGACTACAAGACATACATCCTTAGGGATAGTTCAAGTCGAGCCTACAGGCCAATACGATGCATACAACCTCCGAGCTTGCATTAAATCAAATAAGACCCTCCAGCGGGCACAATTGAATAATGAACTATGCCCGACTTGATTCTTTCTTCTCAGAGGGATACGTAGGCAACTCAACCCTGCGTTGAGCCCTATCTCAAGAATACAACACCTATATCCTCCTTTAGAATAAGTTACTTTCTTATATAAATTGTTTACATTTAACCATTATGTATTTAATGCAAGTTTCTATTGAACTAAAAGCGCTTCTTGTGTTGCCTATAAGGAACAAGAGAGTCTAGTGGGAAGGTAATCTCAAGATTAGTGAAAACACCTCGTGCTAGATGCGCCATCTTTGGGAAACCGCTAGATGCACTATCTGAATGACATCATGGTTGCAACCTATAGACAACCTACTACTTCTCAGAACGAATCTCCGACTCACTCCAACACAGCCTGTCAAAGGGGCAACTCATCATCAACACCCATAGGCAATTGATCAACAAGCTCCTCCACTGCAGCTACTAACGCTCAAATCGAAAACAACGCTTCAACTAGTGCGCCACCAATTCCTCTTGAGAAATTCGATCAACTGATGAATATGGTTGGGAAACACTTGAAAACCAATACCACATTTCAACTCCTAGGGGACACACGTGTGAAAGGGGAACTACCACTACTGTAAGACCTTCATAGGATCGCAGACATCCACGTGGCAGGAGTGCTTAGACCTCGCCGCCTCCATTATATTTTGCTGCATCTACTGCGCACACTAGATCATGCAACAACTACAATAACGAGAGATAAGGTCAACAATGCATCAGAATGCTGAAACCTTTTCTCCAATAAAGAAGAGAAGGAGATCCCGCCAGAATTACTCCTCTCGACCTCATTAGAAGGACTCTTCGGATAGTGGATGAATTCGTTGATGAGGCTTCTCCATTCTCACCGGACATGCAATGAATAGTGCTAGGCCGTGGCTGTGAAATACCAAAGATGCCAACCTACGACGCCAAAAGGGACCCTAGTGCTCACTTGCATCTCCTAGACGGAATGCTCAACTTGGGAGGCTACTTAAAAGGCATACAAACACGTTTTTTTGCTATCACTCTCGCCGATGTAGCTCAAGACTGGTTTTCAAGAAGTCCACCGCTTTTGATACACACGTATGATCAGCTTAGAACAATGTTCAAGTCACAGTTTGCTAAGCAGAAACGAACACAGTTGACGCAAGAGTACTATAAGACTACCATACAAGGTAATGATGAATCAACCAGAGGCCACATCAGGCGGTTGAACACCGAGATGTTGCGAGTGGAAATGCCCTTGGCCCAGAGCATTGCAAATATCTAATTCAACACCTTGAGAAATGAATTTCTAGCCAACGATCTTTTGAAGTAGAAACCTAAGACCATCAAACAAATCAACATGATCGCCCAAAGCTATGGAGATTGAGGAGCATGACAAGATGAGAAATGTCTGAAGCGACAACACTCAATCTAAGCCAAAAGATTCATGTTGCAATGACAAAATGACAAGAGTGGTACAAAGCGCGTAATATCTCCACTGAGAGAAAAACTCCCGATTACCACCATTATGAGCAATATCTACAATGTCGCCAAAAAGAAAAATCTCCTCAATACTCCAAGAAAGATCCGAGAAAGGGAGGAAACACGCAAATCAAAGTTCTACTGCAAGTATCATGAGCAATACAACCACAACACGTCGAAATGCCGTGCACTATATGCTGAGATAGAAGGCTTAATAAAGGAGGGTTACCTGGAAGAATACACCAAAGGTTACAAACAGTCCGACAATCGGAACAAGCAAACAAACTCCAATTTCGACACACCCTCTCTAATGGAAAGAGGACAACCAATCTCCATCCCTGTCATAAGGGATGATACCGACAATATTCTCGTTAAAGGAGTTATTAATATGATTGCAGGTATCACCATCAAAGAATGGGGAAGACATAATCAACACAAACACATGGCTACATTATAGCCGAATGCTACTACAGCACGAGCCTGACTCTACAAGTTCTGTGTAATGCAACATTGGAAGTCCTAGTCTTCGAATGCTACAAAGAAGAGGGTCAAAGTCACCCCGCAGGCTCACTTTGAAAGTGAGACTACGCATCAACAAACTCATACAAGAAGAGTACAAATTCTACAGTTCAATATTCTTCACAAAGAAAAAAGTCGCTGATCATGCCGTATAAGATGCTGTATGGTTCCTTAAGCAGGAAGGCCACATGAGTGCCAGAATGCCCATCCCAAATGGAAGCGCTATGATCTATGGAGGCCCAATGGGCAGAGAGCCGAACAAAGCACACAAAAGGATCACACATGACCTGGAACAAGACAACTTTCAACGTGTATCTCATAGGATAACCACGATAGAAACAACTGAGCATGCATGGACATTTGACAAAGATAATGAAGATAAGCTCGATCCACAAGCTATAGAAGTTGCAATTCTGAATTGTCCGCTAGTCGTAAGCCTAAACATTGCAAACTACAACATCAAGAAAATCTTGATTGACAACGGAAGCTCGGTCAACATCATCTCGTTAGATGCACTTGAGAAAATGGAACTAGGAGACACACACATGAAAACAGTGATAACTACGCTATACGACTTTGGAGGATCAAGAGTTGCAGCAGTTGGAACGGTCGTGCTCCCTACCTCCTTTGGGACTGCTCTGAAAAGACGGACTCGAAGCTTAGAGTACCTTGTTGTCGACATGCCATTTGCTTACAACATAATCATCGGCCGCTCATGTCTCAACAATTTCAAGGCAGTGGTATCGACCTATCATCAGAAGATGAGATTTCCCACCAAATATGGTGCGGGTGAAGTCCCCGGGGACTATAAAGAAGCTTGAACATGTTATATGGCATCACTTCAACCAGATTCGACCCTAGAATTCAACATGATCAATACTCTCGATGATAAGGGAAAAATGCTAGCACCACAAGAGCCCTCAAATCACCAGAGTTGAAGGACAAGAGACTCCACAGAATCAGACAACATAAGGCTAGCACAACTATAGTTGAACCTCTAGGTGAATCAAAAGAGATATGCCTGTCTCCAACCGATTCAACAAAAATAACACGCATCGGCACCAATCTGTCGGAGGATGTGGAATGCAAGCTTATCCAATATCTCTGCGCCAAAATGGATATGTTTGCATGGACCGATAGTGACCTAAAAGGTATTGATCTCCATATTATTGTCCACATGTTAAATGTCGATCAAGAGGCAAAACTCGTTAGATAAAAGAAATGGAACTTCAGTAAGAAAAGAACGTTGCAGCCAACAGGGAAGTAACCGTAAAATTGGCCACTCGCCACATTTACGAAGTATGCCTCTCGGAATGGCTCATCAACATAGTTCTCGTACCAAAGCCAAACCAAGATTGGCCCATGTTCGTAGACTACACAGACCTCAACAAGCATCATCCTAGGGATCCTTTCCCTCTACCACATATTGATTTTCTAGTCGACTCAGCAACATGATGCGAACTCTTAAGCATGATGGTTGCTCAACGTGGATTTTATTAAATACTAATGGCCGTCTATGACACAAACAAAGCTGCGTTTGTCACAGACATCGAAGTATGCTGCTACAGAGTCATCCCTTTTGGTCTCAAAAATGTTGGTGCCACATTTCAACGGTTGATGGCCAAGATGTTCTACGACCACATCGGCAAAACCATGAATGCCTACATAGATGACATGCTTGTCAAAAGCGTAAAAGCTGAAGATCATGTTGATCACCTCACAACTCCTTCTCGATCATGAGACAATACGACATGAAGTTGAATTCGAAGAAATGCACATTTGAAGTCAACACATCAAAATTCCTTGGCCACATGGTCAACCAACGAGGGATCGAAGCAAATGCCGACAAGATAAAAGCTATAACAGAGCTACCTTAACCGAAAAGCGTATAGGATGTACAATGCCTCGTGGGTCGAATAATAGCTTTAGGAAGGTTCATCTCAATGTCAGCGGAGGTTGAAGCTTGGATCCTCCGACTTCTCTCTAGAATCCTAGTGAGAGAAAGCACGTCAAACATTCCATGTCAACACATTTGGCACGTAATGCATTCCATGTCAACACGTTTGGCTTGCCGACCCAAGGCACATCAACAAGTTTAACACGTCAACTGCTTCAACATCAATTGTTTCCACTTCAATGGTTTCCACATCAACATTTTTGGCACATCAACAATTCCACATCAATCAAAAGTACGTTAACAAAAACACTTAGATTATTTTCTCCTCTACTTTTCCATAGACATTCAAATGTCAACAATTGGACTTAAGTATGAGAAAGCTTTGACCTAGGAGTCGACCACTTCGTGGTGAAAATCGCCCGAGGTCCCGATTCGGAGCCTCCAGGGCTCGATGAATTGCAATGCCATTAGACTATTTAAATGATCTCCGATCTTGATGACACCCGACAAGGGTCTCAACCGCAAGACATACATCCTCATGGATAGTCCAAATCGAGCATATGATCCAATACAATGCATACAGGTTCTGAGCTTGCATTACATCAAATAAGACCCTCCAACTGGCATAATTGAATAATGAACTACGTCCGGATTGATGCTTTATTCTTAGAGAGATACGTAGGCAGGTAGACCTCGCGTTGAGCCCAGTCGCAAGAATATAACACCCGTATCCTCCTCTAGAATAGGTTACTTTCTTATATAAAATTTTTACTTCTAACCATTATGTCTTTAGTACATGTTTTCATCAAACCAAAAGCTCTTCGTGTGTTTCCTATAAGTGGCAAGAGAGTCTGGTGGGGAGGTAATCTCGAGACTAGCACAAACAACCCGTGTCAAAGCCCATCTTGGGTCATATTTGAGTGAACAACCCAAGGGACTTTGTAAGTATATCAACAACTTGATGATTATTGGATATATGAGAGATATTTAAAAATCATTGGTGCACATTTTCTCTAATAAAATGATAATCGATTTGAATGTGCTTGATGAGCTTATGGTGCACTGGATTATTTGCAACGCAGTATGCTCATTTGTTATCAGTGAAGAGAAGAGGGATTTTAGTTTGTTGAACATGGAGATTACAATAGAGTTGATGTAACCAGAGGAGTTCACAGGTAGAAGTGGCCACTATTCTGTATTCTGAATTTTTTGAGGACCTGCTGTAGGCTGTTTCTTTGCTTTCTAGGAAATGATGGAATCATCAAGACAAACTGCATTGTTTTAGGATCAAAGGCCTAATAAATGGCACATATAGCTTTCAGGTGCCATTCAGATAATGAAGGATGAAAGATACCCTTATTAGGAGAAGATTTGATGAATCTAAGAACTTTGTGTGCAGCTGCTCGGTGTGACATGTTTAGTGCTAACATGAACTTAGTGAGACGTGAATGCTATAGTTTAGATCAAGTCTTATGATAGTCAAATATAAAAAACCTTCCAACCGATCTTCTGTATATAGTAGATCAGATAGTAGTGTTGAGTCTTTGACCTTAAGTCTGGTTGAGGGGTCCATGGGCACTGAGCTTGGTTTGAATCCTATATAGCCCGAGTCTATAAGAATGTCCAAATCATATTTCCTCTAACATAGAGTAATGCCTGCTTTACGCCTGGAAAACTCAATGCCCACAATATACTTCAAGTTACCCATGTCTTTGAATGTAATCTTGTAATGAAGATGCAACTTAATAAACTCAAACTTGTATGTCATTACATGCTCATGTGACATCATCTACATATGCACACATAGGTGTGACTTTCTCATTAGTTCTTTTAACAAAGAGAGATGAATCATATATAGTTTGAGTAGAACCATATGATTAAAGACAAGTAGCGAGTTTCTAAAATTATTGACTTAAAGCTACTTTAGGCCACATAAACTTTTCTTTAGAAGATAGACTCTAGTATCATTGAGATACATATATTCAAGAGGTGGTTTCATGTAAGTTTCTTCATTTAAATCTCCATGAAAAAGGAATTATTGACATTTAACTGATGAATTATCAATTCCGTGAAGCTAATAAAGCTAAAATAGTTCTGATTGCTGTAAGCTTAGCTACATGAGAAAATGTATCAAATTAATCTAGACCTCCATTGGCTACTAGCATAGATTTATACATTCTCCACTTATACATCTAACATATAATTGACCTTATAAACCTATTTACAACCAATGAGGTTATAATTGTGAGGTAGGTTAGTGACTTGCCATATTTTGGTATTTTCAAGGGCCTCAGGTTCTTTCTGCATAGCTAACCTCCATTCAGGGTGTTTATTGGCTCGAGTGAAGGTTTTAGGTTCAGTTATTTGTGAGATAGAAGTTGTGAAGGCTTTGTGAGTAAGGTGTAATTGATCATTAGAGAGATGCTTTAATATAGGGTACTGCTTTCACTTTGCAACAATAATGAGGTTGGCTTTATGTAAGGACTTGGGCAAAAAATAGCATACGCAACAAGATAAAGTGGTGGAGCAGTATTTCTACTAGATTTTCTAGGAGAAGGCTTAAAAATACATGTGTCATTACCTGCAAGACCAAGAAGATCAAGTTGAACAGAGGTGTTTGATAAATAGACAACTTCTATGTTTGGTATGAAATGTTTATTTGCTGGAGTCACTGGTACCGTAGGTATAAAGTCTTTTTGATCTCTCAAAGAGTGTGCGGATGAATTCATGTCCACCGGATCTGCAAAATGTTCATCAACAACTTTATCCGCGTGGTGATTCTGAGGAATCACCTCTAAAGGAAGGTTGTTAGTAGAACTAATGAAATCGTCTTTGCAAATATTAGATGTAAGAGAATCTTTGAAAGGGTAGATATCTTCATATAAAACAACATTTCTTGAAGTAAAATGTTTTTTGGTATTGATGTCCAGAAGCGGGTACGCTGTTGTACCTTTGGGATAACCCATGAAGATACATTTAGTTACTCTAACATCAATTTTTTCTTTTGTGCAAAGAAATGTAGAGGCATAACAATGCATAATTGGGTGATTTGCCAAGAAGTGTCTCCTAAGGACACTTATTGTGCAAGACCTTTGAAGGCCACTTATTTATGAGGAAAAGTGCAGTAGAGACATAATTACTCTAGAATATAAATGGAGCATTAGCCTGAAATCTTAGAGCTCTAGCAACCTTCAAGAGATGCTTGTGTTTTCACTCAACAACACTATTTGTTGAGGTGTATCAACACAACTAGTTTGATGTTTTATACCAGCATAGAAGTCTTTGAGAAGGTATTCAATGTCATGGTCATACCATATACATATTATTTTGGCAAAAAATTAATTCTTGGCCAAGTTAAAAAAGTGACACAAGAATTGAAACACGTGACTCGTGTTTAAGCAAGAAAACCTAGGTACATCTACTATAACCATCCACAGTTAAGAAACTAAAACCCATCATAAGAGGTTACACCAAATGGGCCCCAAACATCACAATGTATTATTTCAAAAATACAAGATGGTCTAGTGGTGCTTACAGAAAATGACAACCTCTTTTTGTTAGCAAGATGACAAACATCACATGGACTCGGTTTATTACAACCAAATATAGAAGTAATTAATATGATATGGAGTTTATGGGAAGATATATGGCCTAATTTTGAATGCCAGATAGATGATTTAATAGATGAAGTGTTTGAACAACAAAGAGTAGAGTTGCAGTAAGAGTTGATATGAATAGAAGTGAAGCACATGTAAGTTGTTAAGCAGCTTAGCATAACTAATCATCTTATTCATGCCATTTGATGAGAGCATGCGTAGGTGTAAATATAGTAGAATATATTTCAGCACATAATTATTACACCTAAATCCCACTATGTCGCAAGTGCACGAATCAAGTAATAATAAAATGGTAAGTATAGTTACGAACTAAGTATTGTTTCCCAAGGGAGTGATGGTTGTATGTATGAATCACTTAAACACACTACTTACTGCACTTTCTTTTCTCTCGTGTTTGCCAAATATGATAAATGCTTATGAATGATTTCTAAACTAAGAATGATATGGATGCTTTTTATGCTAAGGATGCTTAATCTAGAATGCAAGAATGATCAATTATCTTTTTTGGATTTTTTTTTTGGTTTTTGAATGCAAGAAAATAATTAAACTACCTAATCTAATGCAAACTATTAAACTAAGGATGTTCAGAAGATGAGGGATTAATTGGATGCTTTTAGGTTGTGAACAATGGTTGAAAAGATTGTTTAGAGGTCGGGTTTCACAATGACTTAACTTAGTAGTTTATAGACAAACCACTTATATTTACTTACAATACTTGATAGTTATTTGATGTTTGCATATCTAATGAATCTGTGACATGAAGGAAGATGTATCCAAACTACATCTCTATGAGTCTCTAATAACCTACTGTGTTAAAAGAATTAGCCCGATTTTCAATTTTGTTAGAAGGGATGTCAAACATGAAATCCAATATTCAAGGATTAAAATAAATATATATTCATCAATTTTCAATAATCTTCAAGGTGTTATTCTTAAAGAGATCCTTTCAATCTGCCATCAAGCCTCAGTTTCATCTATTAACCATTTTTGAAGATCGTGTCTCAACCAAGAAGATCAAATCTTCAACATATCTGAAAAATCCAAATCAATCCATCTTGAAGTCAGAAACTCCGTTTGATTCAAGACCAAGTCCTACGACCCTTGAAAAACCGTTTTTGAAGATTAAAATCCATTCAAGAAAGATCAAAATCCAACATATTCAAAGAACTAAGGACGAAGATCATATCATCCTTCATCAATCCTCAAATCAAATCATCGTTTAATTCGAGATCAAGTCCAAGTACCATCTCATTAACATTTCTCCAAATCTAAATCATTTTGGTGAAGATCAAATTAAAGATTTTCACCACAAGTCTTTAATCATTCAAGATCATTGTTCTTGTGGAAAAGAATCATAGGGATAATAGAGATTGTAACTCATATTTGTTTAAATTTATATAAGTAGGGTGAAATGGCTTGGTTACCATGTGACCAACGTTTCAACCTAGGCAAATGAATTCACGGTGGATCAATTCATTAATGGTCTAGCCTTTGGTTACCATCGACGAAACTTTCTTATGCCGTCTCAACTTTCTGCCTTTTTGCACCCTCATTTTTTTTTCTTTTTAATAATATCACTTGTAGAGAAAAGTACAAAAATCAATTTCAAAAGAAAGTCTTCTTCCCGCACAAAATATCCGGTACAAATCTTGTGGGAAAATATCATATACCGAATTTCCTTGTGTGCAAATTTCATG
Source organism: Linaria vulgaris (assembly GCA_948329865.1). Taxonomy (NCBI): domain Eukaryota; kingdom Viridiplantae; phylum Streptophyta; class Magnoliopsida; order Lamiales; family Plantaginaceae; genus Linaria; species Linaria vulgaris. The sequence goes on from OX415252.1 coordinate 17,788,529, forward strand.
TACCAAATTCTCTTGTGTGCAAATTTCATGTAGCAAATTTTCTTGTGTGCAAATGCCTACAGTATACCAAGTTCTTCCCATGAGTAATAAAACACAACATGAACAGAAAGCGGACTTCGAATTCCGTATTGCTGGATTTGTGTTGTGGGTTAGATTGAGGAGAGGAATTATCAGAATTCATAGAGAATAGGACCTTGTTAGCTACGATACATATAACAAGAAAAATGATTATTTACCACCACCCTGAAACGTTTATGTCAAAATTACATTACATCAACAATTGTCACATAACTACATATTAGTTATCTTATTGATATTGATACTTCAGCTAATTCACAGTGTGCGGCAAATTTGATTCCTTAATAGCATTTCTTCACTTTCTCACAAAGAAGGAGGGATGTTATCTACAAAATTATAAAATCCTAAAAAAAAAGTAACTTAAACTATTTCCAGAATAATCGAATCTTTTTGCATGTTATTTTAAAGAAGTTTCTCAAATTTGTTTACTAACTACTACGTTTCTTTATGCAAAGTTACCTCCTTATATACTGGAATTTTTAATAACTTCAAATAATAATTAAAGATGCAACTGGGAGTAATATTTAAATTATTAGAGAAGTGAACGATTTCTTTCTAGGTTGAATCGTTGGTAACAGGGTAACCGGGCCATATCACCCTGCAATCCAACTTGGCTCTTGGCCAATAATTCATGTACTCGCCATAAAATAGAGTGTCTAGTCCTTTGTCTCCATTCCACTTGAGCCACCCCTTGGGATTAATGGCACCGCTAATATACGATTGCATGATCAACACAGTACGCGAGTTGGTTATCAAGGCCGACCGAGGTATGTTTGGGTCAGTTCAGGACATCATGATCAACAAATATGTTGCAGTACTGGATGGGAAACCCACTACATGTATGGGGAGAATCAATTCGTGCTTGGGCCATGATAGTTGGCCTAAAATACCGTGTCGGGCAATATTTGGCATTTTTGAAGCACCGATGTATGTACCAAATCCAAATACAAAGTATACCATGCTGTCTGTAGAATTAGAAATTCTTATGTGCATATAGTGTGTCTTGGAAATCTCTGATAGCGCAACAATACAATACAGACAGACTGGAATCTGAACAATATGCAACGTCTTGTTGCTTCTAAAGCTCTGAGTATTGTCAAAAGATATATCTCGTGCTAGAAATCCCGATGCGCTAACCCCTGCACAATGATAAGATTTATAAAGATCGTCAGTGTTATGATCGAATAAAAGTCATAAATGTAAGCAAATTAAATAAACAAGCAACATATTCTCATGCACACTAGACATGTTGATAGGTTGTATTCGGATTGCGTGTAGAATGCCTTTTATACAAAAGATTTTTTTGACCAATAAATTTAAAGATACGGAAGATAATGATAGAACAATATCACAAAACGATATATGTACAATGTGTAACACCCCACGCAAAATAATAACAATTATTATTTGAATGCTTCATATAATAGCTTTGGAGTAAATTTAAAGTTGCTAAGAGTTTAAGGGCCTAAAACTTATATATGAGAATTGTGAGTTACAGGTTGCTATTATGTCCGAGCCAGGGCCCAACAAATTACGACCAACTAGCTAGGTTGGCCTCAAGATGCACTCGTGAAACTAACTCATGTATGACATTGGCATGATTTCCACAAGAAGTCTCACACGTAAATCATGAAATTGATTAATATGTTCTAGATCACGATGGAACATGCACTTTACAATTTAGAACGTAAATTCAGTTTCAATTGAAAATATATATAATTTGCGCCTCACCTTAGTAAAATCGACATCGAGCCGCGTCTAAGTTTTTGTTGCCTCGTCGTCTATTAAGTTATCCGGTTCACCTACAATAGGCGAGTCTCTGTATTAATAATGAGTTCACACTTTTAGTTGAATGATATCCTATCTCTTGTTTGATAAATTGCCTAATTGCCTGGTTGTAATTTCCAATAGTAGTTGCTCCTAATCTTACATAGTTTTCTTTATCGGGGTTAACAGGGGAATACATATTTTACAAAAGAAAAATCTGGTTAACTAATTGTTAAAGAGCATATACTAATTATTGTAAAACAAAAATTCTAGTCACAAACGCTTAAACTCCTATAGAATAGGATGGTATCATAATTTCTCTTTCCTAATTCCTTTCCTACTTGCAAATCAAAATTTATTTATACATATACACACTGCTCCTATTACATGCTATATGTACATATAAAAAATTAAATATAAAATGACCAACTCAAGCTCGACTATTGGATTTTGAAATCATATATGGAGTGCTTCATCCAGAATTGACTTCATACCAACAATTAATATACCCCTCTTATGAATCACATACCTTTCTACTGAAGTTTAACACTAAGATACACCTTTAATAATACTTAGAATCAAAAGGAGGAAAGGATTAAGACACCAACCTTTTTTTTATTCAATGAGCCGTGCTGTAGAAAAAGAAGAAGAAGAGGAATTGTGTTTGTTTTCTTTCCTCCAAACTCACACTAGTATTTATATTTTTTCTTACAATTATATTTTTACTTGCTACTGGAGAAATGGTAATAATTACCCACACAAAGTCTAATATATATAAAACACGTATGATATACTTGGGCTTTTAAATGTCCATGTGTATATATTTACCCTATGACTTGCTACCACCCACCTGGTGGATTAATCGGCCACTATCCAGATCACATAGTGCAAGAAGTTATTGATAATAGAGCTGATATACTAAATGAGAGGGACGAAGAACGTTGTTTAAGTCGCCAAAGGGAAATCGCACTACTTAACCAAGAGCAGACTGTGAGGGTGTTAGAAAATTGTGTTGCAACTCAAAAACGTCAACTAGAAGTTGCAGAAATGACATGTCAAGACTTTAAACGTCGGATCCTTAAAATTTTTAAATTCTACGACGAACAGCTGGGACAAGTTACTAGAGATATCTCAGGTGCATCTGCTCTTATAAGAGAATTACGAGAGGCAGGAAGTAATATATCTGTAATATCCCTCTTACTAGAAAACTAAAATTCAAATCTTAAACTAAACAGAATGGAAGCTATTTATTTTACACGACATGAAACCATAAGATTATATGTTCGCATACACACTCTTACAATCCTGTCTGTAAGACATAATTTTACAAGTATTTACAATCTTACAGACTCATCAACCACACACTACACATTACAAAAACACTAACTACATTGACTAGGTCCGGTTAACTGATGTGTTTCACTCCTTAGCAGACGCGTCACTTGCGGATTAGACTGAAAACATGTAGAGATAGGCGTGAGTCAAAGGGACTCAGTGCGGTTATAATAAGGCATTTTAGTTTATCGCAAAAGTGATATTGTAATCAACATGCAGTAGGTTCAAAATCCTTAATCAAATGCAAGTTTCTGAATTATAGTTTGCAAAACAATTTATAAATGATGACATGCCAATTCATAACATGTATTAGATCATTCATGCCACATATAAGATTTCCTTATGACTCCCATTCGGCTTATGCCTCCAACAATAACCGGGCGTGACCCAGAAACGACGTGCCTAGGAACACGACCAAACTCCAATTCAACACTAGAACACTCCGTCCAGATGTAGAATAGAGTTTTCATGCGGCGCTGTACGCTGGAGTCTGCAACTGATAGCCCTATGCTACCCAGGAGAACACCACGCGTCCGAGCCAGGGCCCAACAAATTACGACCAACTAGCTAGGTTGGCCTCAAGATGCACTCGTGAAACTAACTCATGTATGACATTGGCATGATTTCCACAAGAAGTCTCATACGTAAATCATGAAATTGATTAATATGTTCTAGATCACGATGGAACATGAAGTTTACAATTGAAAATATATATAATTTGCGCTTCACCTTAGTAAAATCGATATCGAGCTGCGTCTAAGTTTCCGTTGCCTCCTCGTCTACTAAGTTATCTGGTTCACCTACAATAAGCGAGTCTCTGTATTAATAATGAGATCACACTTTTAGTTGAATGATTTCCTATCTCTTGTTTGGTAAATTGCCTAATTGCCTGGTTGTAATTTCCAATAGTAGCTGCTCCTAATCTTACATACTTTTCTTTATCGAGGTTAACAGGGGAATACATATTTTACAAAAGAAAAATCTGGTTAACTAATTGTTAAAGAGCATAGACTAATTATTGTAAAACAAAAATTCTAGTCACAAACGCTTAAACTCCTATAGAATATGATGGTATCATAATTTCTCTTTCCTAATTCCTTTCCTACTTGCAAATCAAAATTTATTTATACATATACACACTGCTCCTATTACATGTTATATGTACATATAAAAAATTAAATATAAAATGACCAACTCAAGCTCGACTATTGGATTTTGAAATCATATATGGAGTGCTTCATCCAGAATTGACTTCATACCAACAATTAATATACCCCTCTTATGAATCACATACCTTTCTATTGAAGTTTAACACTAAGATACACCTTTAATAATACTTAGAATCAAAAGGAGGAAAGGATTAAGACACCAACCTTTTTTTTATTCAATGAGCCGTGCTGTAGAAAAAGAAGAAGAAGAGGAATTGTGTTTGTTTTCTTTCCTCCAAACTCACACTAGTATTTATATTTTTTCTTACAATTATATTTTTACTTGCTACTGGAGAAATGGTGATAATTAACCACACGAAGTCTAATATATATAAAACACGTATGATATACTTGGGCTTTTAAGTGTCCATGTGTATATATTTACCCTATGACTTGCTACCACCCACCTGGTGGATTAATCGGCCACTATCCAGATCACATAGTGCAAGAAGTTATTGATAATCGAGCTGATATACTAAATGAGAGGGACGAAGAACATTGTTTAAGTCGCCAAAGGGAAATCGCACTACTTAACCAAGAGCAGACTGTGAGGGTGTTAGAAAATTGTGTTGCAACTCAAAAACGTCAACTAGAAGTTGCAGAAATGACATGTCAAGACTTTAAACGTCGGATCCTTAAAATTTTTAAATTCTACGACGAACAGCTAGGACAAGTTACAAGAGATATCTCAGGTGCATCTGCTCTTATAAGAGAATTACGAGAGGCAGGAAGTAATATATCTGTAATACCCCTCTTACTAGAAAACTAAAATTCCAATCTTAAACTAAACAGAGCGGAAGCTATTTATTTTACACGACATGAAACCATAAGATTATATGTTCGCATACACACTATTACAATCCTGTCCGTAAGATATAATTTTACAAGTAATTACAATCTTACAGACTCATCAACCACACACTACACATTACAAAAACACTAACTACATTGACTAGGTCCGGTTAACTGATGTGTTTCACTCCTTAGCAGACGCGTCACTTGCGGATTAGACTGAAAACATGTAGAGATAGGCGTGAGTCAAAGGGACTCAATGAGGGTATAATAAGGCATTTTAGTTTAACGCAAAAGTGATATTGTAATCAACATGCAGTAGGTTCAAAATCCTTAATGAAATGCAAGTTTCTGAATTATAGTTTGCAAAACAATTTATAAATGATGACATGCCAATTCATAACATGTATTAGATCATTCATGCCACATATAAGATTTCCTTATGACTCCCATTCGGCTTATGCCTCCAACAATAACCGGGCTTGACCCGGAAACGACGTGCCTAGGAACTCGTCCAAACTCCAATTCAACACTAGAACACTCCGTCCAGATGTAGAATAGAGTTTTCAAGCGGCGCTGTACGCTGGAGTCTGCAACTGATAGCCCTATGCTACCCAGGAGAACACCACGCGTCCGAGCCAGGGCCCAACAAATTACGACCAACTAGCTAGGTTGGCCTCAAGATGCACTCGTGAAACTAACTCATGTATGACATTGGCATGATTTCCACAAGAAGTCTCATACGTAAATCATGAAATTGATTAATATGTTCTAGATCACGATGGAACATGCACTTTACAATTTAGAACGTAAATTCAGTTTCAATTGAAAATATATATAATTTGCGCCTCACCTTAGTAAAATCAATATCGAGCCGCGTCTAAGTTTCTGTTGCCTCGTCGTCTACTAAGTTATCTGGTTCACCTACCATAGGTGAGTCTCTGTATTAATAATGAGTTCACACTTTTAGTTGAAGGATTTCCTATCTCTTGTTTGGTAAATTGCCTAATTGCCTGGTTGTAATTTCCAATAGTAGCTGCTCCTAATCTTACATACTTTTCTTTATCGAGGGTAACAGGGGAATACATATTTTACAAAAGAAAAATCTGGTTAACTAATTGTTAAAGAGCATATACTAATTATTGTAAAACAAAAATTCTAGTCACAAACGCTTAAACTCATATAGAATATGATGGTATCATAATTTCTCTTTCCTAATTCCTTTCCTACTTGCAAATCAAAATTTATTTATACATATGCACACTGCTCCTATTACATGTTATATGTACATATAAAAAATTAAATATAAAATGACCAACTCAAGCTCGACTATTGGATTTTGAAATCATATATGGAGTGCTTCATCCAGAATTGACTTCATACCAACAATTAATATACCCCTCTTATGAATCACATACCTTTCTATTGAAGTTTAACACTAAGACACACCTTTAATAATACTTAGAATCAAAAGGAGGAAAGGATTAAGACACCAACCTTTTTTTTATTCAATGAGCCGTGCTGTAGAAAAAGAAGAAGAAGAGGAATTGTGTTTGTTTTCTTTCCTCCAAACTCACACTAGTATTTATATTTTTTCTTACAATTATATTTTTACTTGCTACTGGAGAAATGGTCATAATTACCCACACGAAGTCTAATATATATAAAACACGTATGATATACTTGGGCTTTTAAGTGTCCATGTGTATATATTTACCCTATGACTTGCTATGTAGGTAAAACTTGATAAGTGTAAATATATTGACTAATAGCTATCTCGGTCATAATAGCAACCTGTAACTCACAATTTTCATATATAAGTTTTAGGCCCTTAAACTCTTAGCAACTTTAAATTTACTCCAAAGCTATTATATGAAGCATTCAAATAATAATTGTTAGTATTTCGCGTGGGGTGTTACACAATGGGACGAGCATTTTTTTTCTTATCTTACTGTACTAAATAAAAAGTTAAAGATATACAAAATAATAAAGTGAATATTCAAGTTATAAAATGAAACTATATCATGGGGATTCGAGGTGTATATACCAGTAAATATCATGAAGCTTATAAACAAGTTAAATGTTAGCCATGCAAAGTTGAGAAAATTAAATTAAAAAAGATCATTCTTTGACATTTATATTTTTGATAATCACTTGAAAGCCGATTTATGAAAATCCTTAGTGAACGTCGTGTTTTCGAGTGTTTTGAAGCTATCATTGTGGTTCCGATCACCATGATAATATGCAATAGTGCTGGAACTAATGGAGATCTTCAAGTCAAGCAATTTGTCCGATTCTTAGAAGACTTTGAAGTCGATTTGTATATAAATCTTGAACCCAACTACATCGATTGTTGGAGAGATTTACAAAATGAGTTCTTCAATCGCTTTTATAGCACTAGACGTACTGTGAGCATGATTGAACTTCCAAATTCCCATCAACAAGAAGAAGCCGAGCTAGTGATTGAGTACATTAATAGATGGAGACAATTGTCCTTAAGGTGCAAAGAACAACTGTCTGAGACTTCACCCATTGAGATATGCACTCAAGGAATGCACTTGAGCCTTTCTTACATACTCCAAGGAATCAAGCCAAAAACCTTTGAAGAATTAGCAACTCGAGCACATGCTAAGGAAATGAGTGTAAACTCAAAGGAAGAAGAATACTCATCCCATGCTCGTGATATTGAAGAAGATGTAGAAGATGAATACAAATATGAATTGGATAAAAGTGAAGAGTCATATTGAAGTGCTTCTAGACAAGAGCCCAAACTATCTATAAAATCTTCAAAATCAAATCAAGACTCCTTGACAAGAGGCAAAGCTATCTGCAAATGTTCAAATCAAAAACTCCTTAATACGAGTATAAACTATTTGAATATTTGAACTCAAAGAAAATTCTTCAAGTCTTCAAAGTAACCATCCAAATTCTCAAGTCTTCTAGACAAGTGCCAAAAGGTCTACAAATCCTTCAAATCTTCAAATCTCCTAGACACGAGTCAAAGGTCTACAAATCCTTCAGATTTTCAAATCTCCTAGACAAGAGCAAAAAGGCCTACAAATTCTGTAGGTCAAAGGCTTCTCGATATGAGATAAAACTGTCTACCAATATTCAAATCAAATTCTCCAATGCGCACGAGCTTAAACTGCACGTTACTCCTGACCCGCATGAGTATAAACTGTGCAAGTCACCCCCTTGAAATCAATCTTGATTTATTTTGAACTATGTCATGAATTGATTCCTTCATTGGATATTTAGGCAGCTAGAAGTTCATTCTTAACCAGTCATATTCGGAAAAAAAATGCCCATGCAACATTCAAGTTGATGAATAATGTTGAAGCTCACAAAAGACCCAAAATCATGAAGTGGATTTGTGGTGGTTGAATTGAAGCACCAAAACAACGAGAAAGAGAAAGATATCGAGACTTATCCACTCACTAGTGCGTTTAACCACAAGTCGTGATCAAGTCTTGATGGGGCAATTTATGCACACATTAATTTTGTTTCTAATTAAATTAAATGATTGTAATATTTAAGATGCAAGAAATATAATATATGTATTATTTTATCCCAATACTCAAGGATTAATATATATATATATATATATATATATATATATATATATATATATATATTCATCAATTTTCAAGAAAGAAAGATACTTCAACATTAAGTCTCTAGACAAGAAAATAATTTTCCACCAAGTCTCAATATTCAAGAGATGGAAAGAATATCCCAACCCCAAAGTCCTCTTCCTCCTCGAAAACCTTATCGTCCAACCCCAAACTACTCGGAATGGTCGAATCAGCATCATCACCACCATCCTCCTCCTCCTCCTCATCATCAACACTGTTAACGTACTCATCCTTATCATCATCGTACTCGGGCACATACATAGGAGCAGTCGAACAACTAGGAGCAAATGGATCTCCTCTAGCACAGGGCGGCGACGACGATATCGTTATAGTACTACTATAGGATCTACGGACTAACGCCATGAATCCCTAATGAAGCAAAGGAGGGTGAGTACCTGCCACCTTTTTGATGTGCTCGGACAAGTTCTCGATATGTACATACTCTTTCTCCAACTTTTCATTCATCTAGATCTATTGACGACCTGCGTACTTGGGATCATCTCCCCCAGCATAGTAATTCTTCTTCGAGTTGTTAATCGACTCCTTAAACCTCTTTTTATCCTTGGTTTCATATGCTTTATGTGCCTTACACCAATCGACTTGATGGATCATATATATAGACTTCAAATAATTAAGGTCCAAATTTTTTAGATTGTTTTATAGTATATAATACACTTCATTAGATAAAATACTTATATAATAATCTCACCTTAAATTTCTTCCACGTCTCTAATCGTCTGAGAGGGCTTCCCATAAGTGGGAACATATATCGTTAGAAACTGTCTGATGAGGTCTGTGATAGTTGTCGAAATCTTGGGCCCCTCCTAAAAAACTCTCCAACTAGGCAATGTAATACGATGATGGGCTGTCAGATCCTGGGGTACCGGAACTCGTTTGGAGGGTCCCCTAGGAGGTCACTACTACGTGCCACTAGATGGTCCTACTTCAGCACACTTGGTCGGCTTACTACTCGGTCCAACTCTGATGAACTCAGTAGATGGTGGTATATGTACACTAGGCCTAGACCCGATGATGTATGTATGTGTCGTATGGCGCATCGAACTTATATGTTGATCATCTAGTCCATGGGAAACGAGTCGCTTTGGCAGAGTAAACGATATAGATCCATCATACGACCCACGAGGCTGGGTCTGGACGGGTGGCTCGAATGGATCAAAACGGAAGGGGGCTTGACATTAACATGAGCTGGATGTGGAGTAGCCGAATGTACTATGTGTACGCAAACAAGGTCTGGCGCTACCACCACGACCCCTCTTCGGAGGGAGGCCACTACTAGTCTAACGCGATGAGCATGTAGGATCGTCTGCCATATAAACAACTATGTACTAAGTACTAATTAAAAATATCTAAGTTAGATCATTTCTATGTTATAGAGATTCTCTAAAATATAATCATTACTAAGTTATACATATATTCCTTAAGGCATAGTCGATGTTTAAAAGCCAACAGTCATACGAGTTATAGAGATTCCTAAAACTACCAAAATGAATAATAAATTGTTTAAAAGCTAACAATTCTATGACATATAACAATACATAAATGCATAAGCGATTATATGCTAAACTAGTAATTTTACATTTATAAATATTATTAAAATATTAAATATAATACATAAATTGAAGAAAAGCGAGAAAAACTTACAATGTTTGGGGTTGCGTTGGCCGGGCAGTTGCAAAAGAGAAGCAGGCGGTCGCATATTTGGTTGGGGGAGAGAGACAGGGGGGTGTGCGAGAAATGATGAGGAGAATGGGGGTATTTATAGAAAATTCTCTTATCATTAACGACTGCTGGGTAGTTGCTATTGCGACCTATCAAATTAGGGTTGCACTTGGGCAACGCTACCCTCGGCGGTCACTATAAGCGCCTTTGGCTAGAAATTCACCTGCCAAAGGATAGCGACTGCCTGGCAGTCGCTACAGCTTGCAACCACCCAGCGGTTGCAACTGGACAGTTGCAAATGAGGCCCAATTCTTGTAGTTGTAACACATAGTCTCTCGCATAATTTCCATTTACATTGAACTTTTAGAGATTCATCATGCTAAGAATGATGTAGTACAAGAGACCCCCTATTTTGCAGAAATTCGTAATACATCAAGGCCCGAACGAAAACCACTATATCTTATGACTCAGTGCTCCATTTTTGGCTCATGAGATATCAAATCGAACGTCCTTATATTTTCTACAGTTCAGTTTCAAAGAGTAAATTACTCTTAGTGGGTCGAGTCAAGAAAACGTGTTTTAGTGTGTCTGCGCAAGAAATTTGTCTTAATGCGCAAGTTATTAGTTTCCTTTTTAATTAGGAGTCTGTTCCTTTTGTTTTTAGACTTTGTTTCCTAGTTTGAGTCTAATATCTTTTGTTTAGGTTCGTTGAGCTATATATAGCTCCTTTTCATTATTTTGTCTGACATACTTTTATTCACCTTTTGATTTATTCAATAAAATCGGAATTTTATTCCAAATCTTGGTGGATTCCAGAAACTCTTGTGGATTTCAGAATCTTTCTTCGTTAATACCTTGGTATTTTTGAATTATAATGCTTCCGTCATGCGTCACGTGGTATCAGTGAAAGGATTTCGCCTTGTTCAATGGCTTGGAGATGCACTAAAGAAGAAAAACTTGATGGTGCTGGTTAGAGGGATGCGAGCGTGTTGGCAATTGCAAAAATTAATGATTCGGTGGTACGACTGGAGACAATGTTTCTACAGTTTCTTACCACTAAAACAAATCAAAATTTCAGGAGTGACATACCGGAAGGAGAAGCAACTGGGGTTAGGGATTCTATGCTTCGTAGCAATATGGAAAATAACCAATCACCAAGTTATTTCCATAGTCAGGGCGAGACTCCATTGTTCTATGGAAATCTAGACATCAAAGATTTTTTGGATTGGATTTCTGATGTTGAGTGGTACTTTGAATTCGCTGAAGTTGTTGAATATCGCCAAGTGAATTTGGTTGCACATAAACTAAGGAGCGTTGCTGCTGTTTGGTGGAAAAAGTTGCAAACTCATCGAAGACATCAAGGAAAAGCACCAATCCAATCTTGGAGAAGGATGAAAAGGATGATGATGGACCAATTTTTACCGCCTGACCACGATCAATTTATTTTTCAAAGTTACCAAAATAATTCTTTAGGCGATCGATTGGTGATAAAGAATCCGGAGGAGATGGATGCACAACAAGCTTTGAAGAAGTACTCATGTATACCGCCTTTGAACTCGGTAAGTTATCTGACGATTATTTTGAACAATATAATTACGTTGATGATTTAGATTTATTTTGAGGTGTAAAAGTTGTCAAAGAGAAAGGCGAATTCGAAGGTGTAGATGTTGTGGAAGAAGGAGGAGAATTTATTAAAAGTGTAGGAGTTGAAGATGGAGAAGGATTAAAAAGTGCAGAAGTAGTTGATGAGGAAGAAGAGAGAGTCAACACGAACGAAAACATCTTTATGATTTTGAGTTCTACAACATAAGACCTCGTAAAAGAAGTTCATGATGTGGAGATTGAATTCAATGTAGATCTCGAGATAGAGGATGAAGACTACAAGATACCCGATGATATGAAAAATTATCAAGAATTATTCATTATAGGAGAAGCATTGATGTCTCGGTATCCTGTCATGATGTTCAACACTCTGAACTCGAAAAACTATGTTTCTTGCGAGATGTTAAAGAAGGTTAGAGACAACGTTGATGTTGTTCTTTTTGGGAAGGTGACAAGTTTGAAGACTTTCGAAGTGGTGGATCTATACGAGCTTTATGGGGATGTAATTTTTTATCTACATGATAACTCGAGGTCGAGTTTTTTCGAAGTGGGAGGGACTGATGTAGGACAAAGGACCCCATATTTTGCAGAAATTTGTAATTAATCAAGGCCCGAACAAAAACCGCTATATTTTATGACTCAGTGCTCCGTTTTTGGCTCATGAGATATCAAATCGAACGTCTTTCTGTTTTCTGCAGTTCAGTTTCAAAGAGTAGTTTACTCTTATTTGGTCGAGTCGAGAAAATGTGTTTTAGTGTGTCTGCGCAAGCAATTTGTCTTGTTGCGCAAGTAATTAGTTTCTTTTTTAATTAGGAGTTTGTTTCCTTTTGTTTTAGACTTTGTTTCCTAGTTTGAGTCTAATATCTTTTTGTTTAGGTTTGTTGAGCTATATATAGCTCATTTTCATTATTTTGTATGACACACTTTTATTCACATTTTGATTTATTTAATAAAATCAGAATTTTATTCCAAATTCTGGTGGATTCGTGAAACTCTGGTGGATTCCAGAATCTTTCTTCGTCAATATGCTGGTATTTTTGAATTACCACGCTTCTGTCCTGCGTCAAAAAAGCTTCATACGGCGAGGTTCTTGCTAGAGGAAATTGAAGTCAAACATGAAAAACTTGATCTATTTAAAACACTTGATAAACGTTGCAGTTCACTAGTTTATTCATAGGGCTTCATTACATGATAGCGCACACACACACACATCATATTCAACCTAATGTAAGCAACATGGGAGTACTATTTGACTAAGAACATGCATGTAACAATAGATATAACATCAAATAAGTCATCGAGTTTCATATCTTTTTATTACATAATTATTATTGCATATGCAACTTGTAACAGAAATAGCATTTCAGATTTACGACTTTGATCAAATCATGAAACATAGTAATTGACCTTTCATGTCCTCAAATTTTATAATAATCAAGACCACGATAATCGTCGCGTCCTGTAGTGCGGTATTTCCTTACATATTCACGTATAACTGCCTCCTTGTACTTGGGAGGATTTTCTTTTGATACCAGTTCTTCAATAGGGCCGTATAACATAGTTCCATTCAAGGGTCCAGAGAAAAAACATCCTACAGAAATTCTTGGACCAGTGATGTTGGAAACTGCTCTATGTTGAACGCTTCTGAACTTTCCATTTGATACAAACTACGTGCCAAATCACAACTAGAAGTTAGTATTATTAGAAAATGACTTTTATTTTTATTTTTTGGACAACAGAATTTTGGAAAACACTCCCTAAGTTATGTGAAATAAGCACAAACTAAAGATAACCAAACTACATATATATATATATATGTACCAAATATATTCTTTTTATATTTCTTATATATATTACACGAGAGTAATACACCCTGTATCGGGGAAGGAAATACCTCTAGTAGATCTCCGACGTTTATGACTAAACCTCCTGGAATAGGTTGAATATCAACCCACTGGCCTTGATGCAAAACTTGGAGCCCACTCACAACTTGGTTTTGCAAAAGAATTGTGAGGAAATCAACATCAGAATGTTTGACGGTTCCGATAGTTAGTTGTGGTTCCGGGCATACTGGATAATAGTGACAATGGAGTACGTGCTCATGTAAGCATTCCATATTTTTCAGACGATCAGATTCGAGTCCTAGAGCCTCCGATAGTAACTAAAATCACTACAAGAAAATGGGTCATTCGCGACCGCCCGACGGTCACGGATGACCTCCACGACCGAGGTCATCCGCGACCGGTCATCCGCGACGGCCAGGCGGTCACGGGCAACACCGCGACCGCCTGGCGGTCACGGATGACCCCGAGGTCATCCGCGACGGCTCGACGGTGTTTCCCGCGACCGCCTGGCGGTCACGGATGACCCCGGGGTCATCCGCGACGGCTCGGCGGTCACGGATGACCCCGGGGTTATCCGCGACGACTCGCCGGTCGCGGTGTTTTTCGCGACCGCCTGGCGGTCACGGATGACCCCGGGGTCATTCGCGACGGCTCAGCGGTCACGGATAACGCCGACGGTCATCCGTGACCGCTTGGCGGTCACGGATAATATTTAAACCATCCGTGACCGCCGGGCGGTCACGGATAATATTCAAGTCACCCTTTATTCCCTCGGGTCACTCACTGCCTTAGCTTCCGGTAAAAATACCGGAATAAATATTTGTTTTTTGCGAATATAATGTATGGTTGGACGGTTTTTTTATATAGACATCATTTAAGATAATGATTTATGTTATAAGTAAAGAAAAGAAGAAAATAAAAGAGTTGGTGTTTTGTTTTTTGGAGATATAAAGAAAGAGGAGAGGAAAATTGTTAGTGTTTTGTTTTTTGAAGATATAAGAAAAGAGGAGAAAAAAAATTGTTGGTGTTTATGTTTTGGATTGGAAAATGAGGAAAGGAGGAGAAAGTGTTGGGTTTTAGAGAAGATAATGTGAGTGTAATGAAAATTAATGGGTGAAATGGTGGGTATATATATAGAATTTTGGTGAAAATTTTGAAATTTCAAAAAATTTGAATTTCCCCCCAATTCCACGGTCTTTCGCGACCGCCAATTCCACGGTCTTTCGCGACCACCTGGCGGTCACGAAAGACCTTGGAATTGGGGGGAAATTCAAAATTTTTGAAATTTCAAAATTTTCAACATGAATGTTAATCGTGACCGCCGGGCGGTCACGAATGACCCCTCTTTCGCGACCGCCCAGCGGTCACGAAAGACCCTTATTCGAAAATCAAATTTTCTTTTATAAATATTATTCGTGACCGCTGGGCGGTCACGAAAGACCCTTATTTGAAAATCAAATTTTCTTTTATGAATATTATTCGTGACCGCTGGGCGGTCACGAATGAGTGTCTTTCGAAAGTTTTGATTTTCGTTTGTTTAATTAAGGTGCGATGTTTGTTAAATTGATAAAATACTTACTACTAAGTAAATTAAAAGAGAGTTTATCACAAAATTACATATTACATCTAAAACAACTTAGTGTATATGATTATTAGTTGTAGAACATAAAATAGGTTATTCGTTCATAACTCGCCTAATCACATCTAATTCGCTATTTTATTATGTTAATTACTAATGTTGTACTAATTTATTACTTCAATTCACATGTAGTAATGAGACTTATTGTTAAAAATCATAAACACATCAAGATGAATCCATAAAATCAAATTTTCTTTTATGAATGTTATTCGTGACCGCTGGGCGGTCACGAATGAGGGTCTTTCGTGACCGCCCAGCGGTCACGAAACCTACTTTTGGTCACGAAACCTACTTCGTGACCGCCCAGCGGTCACGAACGTACTTCGTGACTGCCCAACGGTCACGAAAGACCCTTATTCGTGACCGCTGGGCGGTCACGAATAAGTCTCATTCGAAAGTTTTGATTTTCGTTTGTTTAATTAAGGTGCGATGTTTGTTAAATTGATAAAATACTTACTACTAAGTAAATTAAAAGAGAGTTTATCACAAAATTACACATTACATCTAAAACAACTTAGTGTATATGATTATTAGTTGTAAAACATAAAATAGGTTATTCGTTCATAACTCGCCTAATCACATCTAAGTCTCTATTTTAATATGTTAATTACAAACGTTGTACTAATTTATTACTTCAATTCACATGTAGTAATGAGACTTATTGTTAAAAATCATAAACACATCAAGATGAATCCATGAATTCAAATTTTCTTTTATGAATATTATTCGTGACCGTTGGGCGGTCACGAATGTGGGCGGTCACGAAACCTACTTTTGGTCACGAAACCTACTTCGTGACCGCCCAGCGGTCACGAACGTACTTCGTGACTGCCCAGCGGTCACGAAAGACCCTTATTCGTGACCGCTGGGCGGTTACGAATAAGTCTCATTCGAAAGTTTTGATTTTCGTTTGTTTAATTAAGGTGCGATGTTTGTTAAATTGATAAAATACTTACTACTAAGTAAATTAAAAGAGAGTTTATCACAAAATTACACATTACATCTAAAACAACTTAGTGTATATGATTATTAGTTGTAAAACATAAAATAGGTTATTCGTTCATAACTCGCCTAATCACATCTAATTCTCTATTTTAATATGTTAATTACTAATGTTGTACTAATTTATTACTTCAATTCACATGTAGTAATGAGACTTATTGTTAAAAATCATAAACACAATAAGATGAATCCATAAAATCAAATTTTCTTTTATGAATATTATTCGTGACCGCTGGGCGGTCACGAATAATTCTCATTCGAAAGTTTTGATTTTCGTTTGTTTAATTAATGTGCGATGTTTGTTAAATTGATAAAATACTTACTACTAAGTAAATTAAAAGGGAGTTTATCACAAAATTACACATTACATCTAAAACAACTTAGTGTATATGATGATTAGTTGTAGGACATAAAATAGGTTATTCGTAATAACTCGCCTAATCACATCTAATTCGCTATTTTAATATGTTAATTACTAATGTTGTACTAATTTATTACTTCAATTCACATGTAGTAATGAGACTTATTGTTAAAAATCATAAACACATCAAGATGAATCCATAAAATCAAATTTTCTTTATTGAATGTTATTCGTGACCGTCGGGCGGTCACGAATGACCTTCTTTCGTGGCCGCCCAGCGGTCACGAATGCCAACTGCTAGTTTCATTCGTGACCGCCCGACGGTCACGAATGCCAACGGCTATTTGGGTTTCGCGACCACCCGGCGGTCACGAATGACAACGGCAAGTTGGCATTCGCGACCGCTAGGCGGTCACGAACTGCCAGATTTTCATTTATAAATATCCTTTCCCTTACATTCCTAATTCACAACAATCTTCACCATTTCTCTTAAGGTAAGATTGTTTTTTTACGCTTCAAGAAGTAAGTTGATCAATTTATCACTCTACAACCTTATCGTGCATGATAATTGTTACATTTTAAATTGTTAATTATTAATTGTTTGTAGTATTAATTGTAATTAATTATTTCCTTTAAAATTTACATCTTAGATAAATAATGGACTATTAAGTAGATAGGAATTGGGGTTCGCACATTCATAGAATTTGCTTCGCGACAAGATGGCTATTTAGATATAGGGGGCGTATTAGGTGCCCGTGCAAAAAATGTAACAATTCAAAGTTTTTTGATCGATACCAAGTCCGTGATCATCTTCATAAGTTGTGTTGTAAATGACATTACAATAATGAAAATTTAACAGTCCAACATTACCATAATGAAAATTTAACAATCCAACATTACAATAATGAAAATGTAACAATCCAACATTACAATAATGAAAATTTAACAGTCCAACATTACAATAATGAAAATTTAACAGTCCAACATTACAATAATGAAAATATAATATTCCAACATTACAATAATGAAAATACAACTAATCATCCGAACTATCATCCAACCCACATCCATTCCCGTCATCATACTCACCATCATCCTCCCCATCATCCTCACCACTCCCAACACCATCCTCAACACCCAGTTCCACATAATCGTCAGTCTGCAACGACGCCATAATATTATCGACATCGTCGTCACCATCGTCATCAGAGTACTCCTCGATATACGCAGGCCTATCGGAAGAACTAGGAGCAAATGGATCTGGCCTACGACGCGGCATACGAACCGGTGGAATCACAGCTCCGGTCCTACGTGCATGCCCCATGAATATAGAATCTGATATCGGTGGAAGGTCCACGTCCACCTTCTCATTAAGCAAGCATCTCCATAGCTCCATAGTGGCTTTCATATCAGTCATCCTTTGATCACTGCGATAGATAGTGCGGTCATTCTGTGTTTGTAATTCGTCGATGCAGGCCTGTGAATAATCTTTTTGTTTCCTGTATTTAATGTTGAACGCCTCTGGGCGTGCATCCCTCGGCAAGCCTTTCGCCTTCCCCTTCTTCACAGGACCAAATGCCTCGGTCCAACAGTCGGGATCGAGCACCGGGAGCTTAGCTGGGCGGGGATATCTTGCCCTCAATAGTTCCATGTACTTTTTCTGCATTAACATTTGAAAGAATCAGTACTTATATTGGAATAAATAATTTAAAGCTAGTTGAGGAAGATAAAAAGGAGTATGCGGTTGAAATAACTTACATATTAAGCTTTCGCCGCAGCATCTACCCAAGTCCGCCGAGCTGGAACTCCTGTGTTACCGCCCGTCCCCTTCACCCGCTGCGTGTGACCACGTCTGTAGGCCTTATCATATCGAATAGGGTCTTTTCGTGTCCGGTCCTCCTCAGCCTACACATTTCAAGAAAGAGTACGTTAAAATTGGCTTACGCATATATTAAGATTACTTAATTACACCCATATTGTTAATTTTCATAATTCATACCAGCCGATGTCTGAGCTCCTCTAGGTCGCGGGATCCACCAAAAAACGTGGGAGGCGCTTGACCCCCTCCATTGGCTCCTTGCCTCCTCTCCTGTTTTTCTTAGACTTATGCGACACCTCTTGATGATCCTCAGTGGCCCAATGCTTAATCGCCGCCGCCTCTAACCCGTCGTGCATCCAAGTTTTGTCTTTTCCGGCCCATTTCGGATCCACAACCCTCTCAAAGTATTGTCTCTTCGTGTTGTAAATCAAATTCTTATAACACGACTTCGCCTTCGTTTCGTAGGCCCGTTGTACTGCGTGTTTTTCTCTCTCACGAATACCATATATTTTCTGCCAATTAATAAAATTCGATTTATGAATATATTAAATTAAATAATATGATATAGTAGTGAAATAATTCCTCACCGTAAATTTAACAAACATTTTGCCTCGCACAGTTTCGGGCATCGTCAAGTAGGTAGGCCAGAACTCCTTCATGAACTGTCTGATCAACTCCGTGATCGTAGTCGCAACCTCGTTGCTAGCGGGGTTCATAAACAGGCCACGAGGACACAATTTGATGATCTGCATTTGAGTCTCGTCATTGGGTTGTTGTGCACCTTTGGAGGTGCCTCGAGGTGGGCGCTGTTGCTTGACATTGAATACTCTCGATGCTAGAGTATCACTCGGCCTCTCGCTCGGGCCAGCTCCGGTGGAACCAGCGGAAGATGGTGCTCTAGCCCTAGATCCAGATGTAGTCGGTGCGGCATCGGGCACGGCAGCGACATCAAAAGAAAGTCGGCGCTGTAGTAAAGGCGTCAACGATGTAGACGCGTTGGGGGTTGCGGCATCGTGACTACGACCGCCACGTGTGATAACTATACGAGGTCCAAGACTACCTCGCCCACTAGCAGTAGGGGGAACATCGGGAACATCAGGAACATCAGGAACATCAGGAACATCCGCATCATCAGGAACATCAGAAACATTTGAACATTGTTGACCACTGCCACCCCGACGACGACGACTGCCTGCCATATCGAATATATGCTAGAAAACTACGAGAAATTATCTAAGTTAGATGATTCTAAGAGATTCTCTAAAATTCAGTCGTTACTAAGTTATAAAGATTCCTTAAAGATTATTTGTTCTAATATATAAAGATCTTCTAAAGGCATCATTTCTAATTTATAAAGTTCCATAAAGATCATTTGTCCTAAAAAACATTAACCAGTAATTTGACATGCATTTAAACTAATAGTTTAACATTAAATTACCGCGATGGATAATAATACATTAAATTACCTAAACTAACAATTTAATATTAAATAAAGATTCTCTAAAGGCATCATTTCTAAGTTATAAAGTTCCCTAAAGATCATTTGTACTAAGTTATAAAGAACCCGTAAAGATTATTTGTTCTAATATATACAGATTTTGTAAAGGCATTATTTCTAAGTTATAAAGTTCCCTAAAGGCGTTATTTCTACAAAAAAAAACATTAACCAATAATTTGACATGCATTTTAACTAATAGTTTAACATTAAATTACCGCGACGGATAATAATACATTAAATTACCTAAACTAACAATTTAATATTAAATAAAGATTCTCTAAAGGCATCATTTCTAAGTTATAAAGTTCCCTAAAAATCATTTGTACTAAGTTATAAAGAACCCCTAAAGATTATTTGTTCTAATATATAAAGATTCTCTAAAGACATCATTTCTAAGTTATAAAGTTCCATAAAGATCATTTGTCCTAAAAAACATTAACCAATAATTTGACATACATTTAAACTAATAGTTTAACATTAAATTACCGCGAAGGATAATAATACATTAAATTACCTAAACTAACAATTTAATATTAAATAAAGATTCTCTAAAGGCATCATTTCTAAGTTATAAAATTCCATAAAGATCATTTGTCCTAAAAAACATTAACCAATAATTTGACATACATTTAAACTAATAGTTTAACATTAAATTATCGCGACGGATAGTAATACATTAAATTACCTAAACTAACAATTTAATATTAAATAAAGATTCTCTAAATGCATCATTTCTAAGTTATAAAGTTCCCTAAATTAAGATCATTTGTACTAAGTTATAAAGAACCCGTAAAGATTATTTGTTTTAATATATAAAGATCCTCTAAAGGCATCATTTCTAAGTTATAAAGTTCCCTAAAGATAATTTGTACTAAGTTATAAAGAACCCCTAAAGATTATTTGTTCTAATATATAAAGATTCTCTAAAGGCATCATTTCTAAGTTATAAAGTTCCCTAAAGATCATTGTACTAAGTTATAAAGAACACCTAAAGGCACTATTCCTAAATTATAAAGATTTCCTAAAGGCATTATTTCTAAGTTTGACATTAATAAAAATAAACTTATAATTAAACAATTAAAACTATTACTAAAACATTAAATATAAAACATAATTAAAAAACTAGAAAGACAAATATTTAAGAGAGAGAGAGAGGAGAGGACTTACAAAGGTAAGGAATGAGAGAGGAGGAGGTAAGGAATGAGAGAGGAGGAGGGGGGTTTATATAGAAAACCCCCCTCCCATTCGCGACCGCCGGGCGGTCGCGGACGCCACTAGGCGGGCCATAGGCGGGAAGTTTCCCGCCTATGGATTCCCGTGACCGCTGGGCGGTCACGAGAATTATGGTCGTGACCGCTGGGCGGTCACGGCGTTGTTTACCGCGACCGCCGGGCGGTCACGGATGCTTGTGACCGCCCGGCGGTCACGAACCGGCGGTCATGAATGACCCCGGATTCTTGTAGTGAATAGAGTAGTTCCCAAATCTTTGACTTGTTTCGAGTATTCGACAATCGAGTCCCTGTATAATTAATGAGTGCACAAAGTAGTGAGACCCAGTCAGAAAGTACCGATATCGATGTAAGCCTTTGTGAATTAAGTGCAGAAAGTACCGATATCGATGTTTAATTAGGATAAGCAAGATTAAAAGTAAGTAAGACTGCATACCATCATCAGAAAGATATACGGTTCAGCGATCGACTCATTTTTCATAAAAATTAAAAAGCATCAAATTCTTTATAGTACACATTGTTTTCCTAACTGTTCCCTATCATTTGAATAATTTGAATAACAGAAAGTGGCCCCTCACCTAGTCAATAAAGTCAGGTTTACTCAATAAAGTCTTGTTTGATGGTAATTTAGGCGAAATAATCAGTTGGAGGTTTACCATATATAGTTGATCATAAGTAAGTCGCACATTTTGTTTTAGGTTGGGGGCAAGTTCCCCCTATTTGTATCCTTTTTCAAATCATACGTATAAACCGGACGTGATGCTTGATTAATTACATGGACACCATACATGACAAATTCGTTGCCGTTTTTTAGTATGAAAAGAAGGTCAAAATAGTAATTAAATGAATGATTAAACCAAAATTTAGCAAAGTAGTTAGTGTATATTTTTTTTCTTTTTTTGAATAAAAAGTAGTTAGTGTATCTATACCTGCAATAATGTGGGAGTTCTTCAACTTGATCATGAGGTTGATCGGGAGGGAAGGAAATAGTTAAGGTATCCTTCCATCTAGCAGTTTTTGATGTGAAACTCTTCTGTTGAGATCACTGGTATAATACTTCTTTTTCTCCTCAACATCATCCTGCTCATGAAATTTCCTGCCCCCTTCATTCATTCCATCAACAACAGTTAATGGAATCCCATGATTCACCACCTGAAAGAACCCCCATTTTTCCGCTGCATTTCCCACTTGTTCAACTATCTCTTTTCGCCGGATTCTATTATTTTCGACGCCATTCAAGTCGATAACGGGAATCTCGAGTTGATGGTGATGATCAGCAACAGGAAGGTCTTGATCCAGCTCTTCAGATGGCCGGACAAAAATCTCGGGGATTTTAGATACACCAGAATCTGCAAGACAGTTAACATCAGCTAGTGTTTCATCAAAAGCCTTAAGCAGTTCCAATCTCTCATCATTATGTTTTTGTTCAACTGAAACTGATCCCCGACCTGCCATTTCTTCTATCTAATGGTAATGTACTGATTATCAATCAATCAATATTGTGGTTTTAAACTTTCTTCTACTTGTTATCAATCAATATTGTGGAAATATATAGTTAATGTGCGTTTTTAGTCTTGCATGTGTCTGGCTCATTTAAATTATTGATGGCCGGAAAATCATATTGTATGGTCTAGAAATATTTCCGTATCATGAGTACATTATAGAGACGGCAACCCCATTCATTATCATAATTGTATGGGAATGGGATTTCCGCCACTGGACGCGTAATGTCGTCCGTTTCATTTCCTTTCGACATGCATATGCTTAGTTTGTTGGTTATGACGAGTGGGTTTTCCTTTTCTGCAAAAGTTCGCGGGTGAGGTCTATGCCCCTGCCGCACCTTATATTCTGTAGTTAAAACTTAGTTTTGACCCCACCATTTTCTTTTCTTTCCGTACCCCTCTTCAATTCACAGCCACCGTTCAACCAATTGCTTAAAAATAAGTTACCCAATAATTTACGAGATTGAGTCTGAATCACACCAAACTATATTAATCTATTGAATGCTAGACTAACCTTGTTCGGAATACACCTAAAGTGCGGTAGAATCACAATGATGAATGAATGCACCGCTAACTTGAAAACAGCTAGGTCTCGAAATTGGGCTCTCTCAAAACGAGGTATGAGTCGAAATACTGGACTCTCGATATGGTTACTCAAAAGTCAGGGTGTCTCGAAAGTACGCGCCAAAAGGTTATTTCAAAACGACTCTCTCGACACAAGAGCTGGGGGTTGCTACAGTAATAACGACTTGCATTCATTATAGGATCATAGATATATATATAGTCCTCTGGATGCAGGATCACTTTTTAGAATTTCAGGAATGTATCGAGATAATGGTGTCTCGAAATGTACCATCGAGCCATTTACACCCTTGTCTAGAAATTTACTTTCGAGACATTTCTCTTTGGATGATGCGTATTTATTGTACTACGATGCAATAGTAATACATACTACTGCACACGTTCGCAAGTGTACGATCAAGTAATAATAAAATGGTAAGTAAGGTTACATACCAAGTATCGTATTTCACGAGAGTATGTATCTTGTTCTTGCAATTCAACGTTGAGAACTACTGAAACTATTACTTTGAGCAATTGAAATAGAAAGAAAAATGTGATTCAACTTAAGAATGCAAATACAAAGTAAAGATAAATACATAATTGAATCGATTCATTGACTTGGTTGTAAATCAGATTAAGGAAAACGTGTCTAGAAATCTGAATTTGTTATACTCGAATAAGTGTATTTCATAGACAAAATACCAATGACCTTATGTAACGCCTCTTTTTATTGAATATTGCTTTCTTCTAAAGTTGACGCAATAAATTTTGTGCACTCTCGCATCACCTAAAGAACCCCCTAACTCCTTAATGATGTCAAACCGTAAGGCGCTTTCCCCGCTCCAGAAGTTCACCTAGTCAAGGATCCATACAAAGTTTTAGAAAAGAATTAGAGTTGACAACTTAATCTAGATTCCTCGTTAGACGCTAGTGACGAAGGTCTAGAGATTTGTTTGCGTGATCTACTATGCAAGTGTTGTGTTAACAATATCCTACGCATAATTCAACATAATACAAGGTAATTCAACATTTCTACTATGCTTCTCAGAAACATGTACTAGCAAAATATACCAAGTAGCATAAGCCACAAATCAAATCCAACAAAACAAAGTCTCCAATATAAATAATCAAAATATAGGTTCAAGGTGCATTCATTGAGATAACTACATTCTATCCCATATACTAGGGAATTTATCTGCTCATGAACGATGTTACACAAGAATAATTCATCATAAAGTATTGTAAGAACGAAAAAAAGATTAAACTCTTGACTTCGGTGAGATGTCAGTGTGTCTTCCATTTGATTCTTCTTTGCTCAACTCCAAATAATTATGTGCTTTGACTGATCACCTTTCTATTCTAACTTTAGTCCCAGTACACGGACGATGGAGTTTGATGTGGAATATTAATGGAGGATGGGTGAAAAGTGCTTGTGAGCTGATATTCGCGATACCCTAGCTGCTGAAATCTCTCTTCCTTTTATTAATTTAAGCCCAAAACAAGGAGTCCTAGTGTTTCCTGCAAACTACCGCAAATTTTAAGGTCGCGCAAGTTTTCAGATGGGTTGCGACACCTTCTGTCAAGTCTACATGCATTGTGTCACCCCTGATAATGCGAGCCGAGTCGTGCTGCATTCAAAATATGTCGTGCGGGTCTTGCGGCTTCCCTACAACGTTGTCTTTTGTCTCTGCTGCGTGGGTTGCATTGTCAGCATCGCTGTTGTTATCACCAAATTACTCATTTTCCCCTTTTGTGCTATTATGCTCATTTTCTCTCGAATATGCCTTATTTCGCTCCCACTCGACTCAAAACTATAAAATGATAAAACAATACCAAAACCAATAAGAATGCTAGAAGGAGTAATCAAAATTATAATAAAACATGCACTCAAATCACGAAAAATAAGCGCTCATCACTGAATATTTATGAATTATGTATGTCACCTTAAAAAATAAGCTCAAATCATATAGTTCCTCTATCTGGGAGTCGTTGTTTGTAAAGAGCGGGTGCCAAATTAAAATTCTTAGCTTTAAAATATTTATGAATTATGTATGTCACCTTAAAAAATTAGAGTTATCTAAAAAATATGTTTTTGAAAAATAGGAAACTCGTATCTAAAGGAATTCTTCAGAAAAAAATGAACATGAGGGTGTTTTGGGAATGTTTCGAATTTTGAGACATGAAAGTATTTACTATTTGTCAAAACCACAGTTTCGATACATTGTTATGTGATATCTGTAATAAATGCAAGTAATGGTTGGGTTTGTGCCTATAGATAGAAGGAAGGTGGGCTTTCTTATTCATTGTGCATCCTTAGAATTTTTGCAACCTCTGCTCTTGTATCAAACGTTCCGTGTCTCGAAAACACAGTGACTCAAAATCTAGGTAAGTCAAAATGAACTTCCAATATTCATAACTTTCGACATAGAAGATTTCCGAGACACTTACCTTAAAACAAATTCTATTACCTAGTTAGCTTGATGTGCAAGGTTCAATTTCATTTCAAAGTCTTTCCTTTGCAGCTTAAGCGTAGATTACTATTTGTACACACTTTTTTTTAATTATCATGTAAGTAGCTGATAAGCGTATAAATAACGTGATTTAAGTATCTACTTACATATACTTTTGAATACTTATGATGGTGATTTTAATTATTTAGCATTATTTTATGTTTTCTTAGGTATTTATGGAGTCAAGACAAATGAGGCTAAATAAGGCAAAAAATGGATGTTTGGGCGAAAATTAGTCAAGACACTATTTTGGGATGTTTAGGCGCTACACGAGCGCTACGACACTACAATAAGGCGAAATACCAAACATAGCACGATTGAAGAGGAGGACACCAGGAGACCATAAGAAGGAAATTAGAACGTCGTTCAACCTGCATCGCATCGCACGGGTGGCGCGCAATTACGACACAATGTGGGCCAAAGTCAGAAACCCTAAAACGCAGCCCAGAGCAGAGAAAAACTATAAATGGATGGCTATGTTCAACAGTTAGGGTACAGTCTTCATAGCCTTCACAATCACTTACAACCACTTTCCGAGAGAGAAATCATGAGAGTTTGTCACCAGAAAGAAAACACCATCAAAGTCCTGTTCTAGTTTAGTAAAGTCATTGTTCGAGAGAAAATAGTTTGTGAAGAAGAAGAAGATAGCAAAAAAGAGTACGAGGAGGGTCAAGCAACAACGTTCCACCGGATCCGAGAAGCTTTTGTTTATCTCTTTACTTTGTCTATGACATTTATTTCTTTATTGATTGTTGAACTCATGATTATGAGGAGCTGACCTACTCGTTGTTAGTAGGGGAGTAACTCTGATTATGAATATGTTTATTTCCTTTACTTGATGTGTGTTTGATGATTTTGAATGTATAGATTGAATAGTTACTTATGCTATGCGATTGACCTTACTCTCGCTGGGATAACATAGAAGCACCCGCGCGGGGCTGCCTCGAGTGTAGATTGCTAAGGATAGTAATAGTTATATGCGATTTGTGACTTTAATTTGCGAAAGAAACTGATGTAAAACCTTTAGATAACACTAGATCAATCTTGACTAAGTACGTTTTGTTAACACGATTCAGATGAGTTAATTGGATTGTAGATTTGATATCTCTTCTAAAACAATTGACAACATAGCTGATCCGTTAACACCATAGGTTATTAGAGACTCATAGGTGTATGGTTGGGATAACTCCTGTCATATGTCACGGATCCATTAGAGATGCAAAAATTAAATAACTATCAAGTACTGTAAGTAGATATATGTAGTTTGTCTATGAACTATTATGGTTAAATAATTGGGAAACCCGACCTCTAAACAATATTTTCAATTATTGTTTACAACCAAACTCAATCAATCAATCATTAAATTTTGTTCTTTAGTTTAGTTTAGTTAAAGTAGTTAATCAACTTTCTTCAAATATTCTTAGTTTAATTGCTTACTTGCTCACATTAGTTCAATAAGTTTAATTAGTAATTGATTTGATTATTTTCTTTTATTCAAAATTAAAAACTCAAAAAGATATTTAATTTATGTTTCTGCATTCTTAGATTAATTTCCATTGCATTCTAGTTTAAGCATTCAAAGCATCTAGTTTAAGCATTCAAAGCATCTTTAGTTTATAAGACATTCACATAATTCATAAGCATTCATTACATTCTGCAAACACAAGGAAAGAGACAATGACAATTATTAGCGTTTTGCATTTCAGTGATTCATACATACATCCACCATTCTCTTGGGATACGATACTTGATTTGTAACTATACTTACCATTTTATTATTACTTGATTTGTGCACTTGCGACAAACTCGAATTTAGGTGTAACATTCTCGTTTTGACTTATGTTCTATTTTATTACACCCTACATGCCCATCAAGTTTTTGGCGCCGTTGTCGGGGAGTAACCGTATTATTATTGTTGTGTGTAAATCAATGAGCTTAATTGTTGAGACACTAATAGTTTTTGTTGATTGCAGTTGAGGAGCACGCATGGAGTCATTTGATGATCTTTCACCTACACTTCTTAGTGATGAAAAGGAGGGACGTTTGGATACTCCTTTTGCTGAAAATTCACCAATTAAAGGATTTGAAGAATGGTCTATACCCAAAATTTGCGATGTAAAGAACGACGTGGGCAAGAATCTGCCAAAAATCATGCAAGGAAGATACAATCTGGATCTTTTCAAACTAATTGAGGAGAAACAATTCAGCGGAGACTTGGAAGAAGACCTTGAGCTTCTCCATGTTGCTCTATAAGCGGGGCTTAGGTTAGAGGTAGCGATGGTACTCGTGCCTTGGCCCCAGACATGGGTACAGCTCCTGCCAACTGATTCATCTCCGCATTTGAGCTCTAACCTGTTGTACTCTAGGATCGAGTTACTCTGAACATCCTTGCCTACGCGTTTGTGCCATCGCATTGCAAAAAATATGGGTGGAGTGATGTCGACAATACAACACGTTGGCTCCCTGTCACACTTAATGGAGCAACGAGAAACTGGTATGGAATATATATGCTCCAAGGGGTCTTGCCATGGCGGTGATATGGAATGATTTCACGGCTATACCCTCCTACCACTTTTACAACCCATCACCATATGACCACATACTATTATAACATGATTCCAATTAGTAGGAACATCTTGGACACAATGTCGAAAGGGGGTGATTTCTTGAGTATGTCGTGTGCCAAGAGTTAAATTTTTCTATACACCTTGGCAATATTTGAGGAAACTCTTTTCCAACCAAATGTCAAACCGCCTAATAGAGGGAGGGTGAAGAAGGGAGCAGAGGAGCAAAACGACCACAGTGCAACTGGTGCACCAAATAACCTATGATTCTTCACCAAAAGTGTCGAGCTAACCGACTATAAACTCAGCGTTGTGTGGGAGAAAACCCACAATAGTAAGTTTTTGATTATCGTTATAGTTCCTGAGGGGCTGGAGAACCAATCCCGAGCTACACTTGTCAATGTGGTAGCAAAGATGCATACTTGTACATTGTTGGTAAATCCATAGAGGGATAAAATCCCATCTATATAGAACATATGCACTAAGGGGTCTTGCCCTGATCCAATACTTCTTCCTCAATTTTAGTACTGAATGGCGTGCTTTTGTGTGGTTTCACCACCATTGTCATTCAGCGCTGCACATCTTACCTCTCTTTGTTCAACCTTTCCAACCTTCTGGTTATCTCTGCATGGTCAGTTCTGGACCATTCACCTTGGTCTACACGACTACCCTCCATCCTGGGAACGCGCACGATCTCTTCGGGACTCAACTTCAATGAATTGTGACCGTGCCCTAACAGGTTCAGAAGAACGCATGTCCCTCTCTTCAGTGTGGTGGTTTCTTGCAACGAAGGTTTGAACAAATGGATTCTTTCACGATTCACATGCGGTGCCGCTGTAGTCTGGTTAAGTGAAAGAGCACCTGCCACAGTTGTCTGAACCACTGCCATAATCTCGCTCATCATATCCGGTGGGAGAGTCATGCCCTGAGCCAATGCTATATTCGAGTTGGGCTGCGACTGATTCTCAATCATCGATTGAGCTTCTCCATGTTGCTCTATAAGCGGGGCTTAGGTTAGAGGTAGCAAAGGTACACGTGCCCTGGCCTCGGGCATGGGTGCGGCTCCTGCCAACTGATGCATCTCCGCATTTGATCTATCACCTGTTGTACTCTGGGATCGAGTTACTCTGACCATCCTTGCCTACGTGTCTGTGCTTGTAGTGTTTCGACAGGCAGTGGCAATAATTTTTTCTGGGGTACACGAAATATAATAAAAGTGCAAAGTGGTCATGAAATACACCAATCTATGCTAATCTATTTCAACAATTGACTAGCTTAATCTGGAACACCTGAGAAGCACGTAAGAGTAGCTTAAGCACACTCGAATCACCAAAAGCCTCGAAAGCGTGTCTCTCTTGAAATATCCAGCTGCCTGAAATACCAAATTGTCAAATCACTGGTGAGTCGAATCCCTTAGCTCTTGAATGAACCTGGTCTCAATGTTGAATGTTGGAGCAATAATCCCTCGAATTGCCCATATATATCGAATAATAATTAATGACATATGTATTTCTCGAGATCTGGGGCTTTATAGCCTTCGTATCGCATGCCTCATATCTCGAATTTTTGGGGTAAGGTCGAATTCACCGAATATCGAATACATGATTCGATATTGGCTTAACAGAGTATCGAATTGGCTATCTGATACTGGCACAACAGAGTATCGAATTGCCAGTTTGATACACTTTTTACAGCGCCATATCCATTTGGGTCGGCCCAATCCTCTGTGTTGGGCTAGCCTGATTACCCCCCACCATCGGTGATCACCCACTCCTACTTATGTTGATACTACATTTGACATTATTACTTGGTAGAATAATCAAAAATGCCTTGTAACTTATGCTCTTTTTACTTTTTGCCTTGTACAGCTTTGGATCATCTTTTTGCCATGTAACGTAAAAAGCACTCAACTAAAAATCCCTTCCTCGGGCTTTTTGCACCCGTGGCATCCACATCATCGAAACGCTGCCACGTGGGATGTTAAAATGCCTTGTAACTTTGTTATATTATTATTTTAATTTTAAATTTTACAATTTAATTTTATTCCTCTTTGTTTATGGTTTAAATATTTTAAATAATCAATATATAGTTCATAAATAAAAACCAAAAACAAAATAAAATTGGCTTCTTCCCTACCAACACCCATCCCCCTCCCATCCCATCACCCACCCACCCCCTAAAAAAAACCACCATCACTGCTAATGTATCTCAAAACCCACCACCATCTCACTCTTCATCAATCCTAATCCTCAATCCACCACCACCACCACCCCTCTCTGGCTCTCCCCATCAAATCCTAGGGGTGTTTGCAGACAAGTTTTGGTGGGTGCGCACAAAAAAAATCACTATACTCAAGTTTAACAGTTTACCAATTTTTCAAACCGTGCAGGTGCAATTATTTTGCAATCAATTCGGGTGCTTATAGGGCAGGTGGCGGTCGGGTAGCGGGCTTTAAGGCTTAAATTAAAATACTAAAACGTATGAAAAAAAAGTTCATACGATTACTATTTATGAAAAACAATCATGTAAAGCAAAAAATAAATACGCACAAAAAGAAAATTATAGTATTTGTAACTTTTATATTTATAATATGACACAATTATTTACTAATATCTAAATATATATATATGTATGTATACATATATATATATATATATATATATATATTGCTATATAATTAGATATGAATGAAAATCTACCTATCGACTCTTATCATTCAAGTATATTCAACTCATAATTTTGAAGACATCCATTAGCAATTGAAATATAAAAGATTTAATATGATATATCAGGCATATAACTATAAAACCAAATACTCTCTTTAGCAAAATTAATTAAACATATTTATTGAAATGTTCCCACCCGACCGACGATGAGCGAGTTGCGACAAAACCAACCCGCATACATCTGTAAAAAAATATAATCATGGTGAGGGCGGGTGAGAACGGGCGGTTTGGGCGGGTGAGCGGATTTTTGAACACCCCTACAAATCCACCACCACCATACACTCAACAAACCCACCACCACTAATTTGATTTTCAGGTCTCGAATGCGAAAGAGGTGAAGGTTGGGTCGGGCTCTCCTCGTCGTGGCAGAAAGATTGTGCGTGAGAGTTTTAAAAGGAGGTGGCACGGCGACGACCAGAGAAGATGATGTGTAAGGGCGGTGACCCGGTCTGGTCGAATTTGTTGAAAATGGAGCAGTCGTATGGGGTGGTGCCGTGGTGGTAGATATGGTGGTGGTGAGATGTATTAGATTAATGGATGGTGGTTTTGATGATGGTGGTAGGTAGGGGTGTTCCTAGGCGGGTTTTTGCAGATTGTCATCGAAAAAGACACCATACCCAACACTTGCAGGTTACGAGTTAATACCAACTGTGAGGGCGTATGTATTTATAAGACTATGCAGATTGTGTCTTAGGCGGGTGCTGGCGGATTGGTGGACTTATTAGCTGGTTATGTTGCATATCAAAACACAAACTAAAAGTTCTTCTTTCGTGTTTTAATACACACAAGTTATATAGTACAATACTCATATATTCTCTTATTAAAGAAATATCCTCCATTTTATTTCTTGTTTTCTTTCGTATGCTTATACTAATTTCAAGTTAATTAATGCATTACCAAATATTGAGTTACATCTATACGTATGTAAAGTCTTACTAATTATTAACGTGTTAAGTTATAATCGAACTAAAATATTGTGTTGCTATCTCTATTACTTGACTACTACACAGCTACTTTTATTTCCTTATTCATATTCCTTATAATGTTTAATGAAATGAATTAAGATTTTTTTTTTGCTTTCATTTGCAGGTAGGCAGATGCGCGGACAAGTGAACGGCTCAACCAACAACCCATCCGTTCAAGGTCGAGTTTTTATTCTTTTCAATCGCAATACAAATTAAAAAAATTGAGTTGAATTACACCATTTTTTTTAGAATTTATATAAATAAATCTTTAAGAAAATAAGATAAATAATTTTCTTTTAATTTTTGAATTGATAAAATTATATATTATATCAATATTTAAATATAGGTGTTTCAAAGATTCTAAGATAAATCTGTAAAAAACATTGTAAAAAGAGAAAACAAAATAGAAATATATAATAAATTAGTTGTATTTTTGAATTGATGAAATTTTATTATATTAATTACTTGAATATATTCTTTTACATAGTAAGTGATATTAAGTTTTATGTTTCAGTTTATTAAAAAATTTAGGAAGAACATATAAAAATGAAAACAAATTGATATATACATATATGTGTGTATATATATATATATATATATATATAACAAAGTTAGTTGTATATTTGAATTGAAGAATTTAAACTGTATTAATTCAATTTAGTTGTATTGTGTTTTTTTCATATGTTAAAGGTGATATTAAGTATTTTTGTTGTTTAAAGTAATACTACTCTTAAATTTTAGTATTTTATTGTTCAAATTAATATTATATCACTCTTAGTTTAAGTTTGTTAAATATTTTAAAGATTTTTGGTTATAATTTTTAAGTTGTTAAAGATTTAATATAAAAATTATAAATAAAATTGTAAAATATATCATATAACAAAAAGTTACAGGGCATTTTTAACATCCCACGTGGTGGCATTTTGATGATGTGGATGCCACAGGTGCAAAAAGTCCGATGAAGACATTTTTAGTCGATTTTTTTTAAGTTAACAGGGCAAAAAGACGGTCCGAAGAATTACACGGCAAAAGTACGAAGAGCTTAAGTTACAAGATATTTTTAATAACTCTCCTTATTACTTTTACGTAAACATCTTTTCACTTTTAAATTGGATCACAACTCTTCACATTTGTTTCTATTCTTGTGTTATTATATGAGTAAACGACAGTATCTGAAGGCAAAGTTGTTGAACTGAAAAAAAAACAATGCAATCATGTCACTAGAAATGATTTCAGTGCGTTTGAACTTGGTTTTGTTATATGGCTGCTATTTTGTATCTTTTGCCTAAAAAGCCTCCAACTATTAGCAAGCACTTTTGGCGTACTTGGGAGACCCTAACAATGTATGGTGGTGTACTTCTTATATATCAGATATTTGTCACGCCACGTTCTAAAACTACACGAAGCTTTCTAATATATTTTTTCCGTAGTTGAATAAGTGTTTTTTGCTGGTAATGTGGTTGCACATGAACATGTATAAACACAAACAATTTCCAGAAATCAAGTATGCCACACGTAGTTGACAGAAATCTAAATAAGCTTTCAAGGGATTACTTTTACTCAGAAATCGGAATTGAACACGAACAAATAGACGAGTTAGAAGTTTCGCTCCTTCCCCTAAAACTCAATTCACCCGGATAATTGTTCCTAGTTCATTGGACGGTGAGTTCCAAGGTATAACGTCAATACTCTCAAGACTTGAGGGAAGCATTACTATAATTGACTATCAGACCATAAAGAAAATGGTAGAAAATTTTATGTAGAGAGCAGTTAATGAGTGCTTGAATGCTAAAAACATTTTGTGTTTTTTTGCTTGATGCTTGGATAAAAATAATGGACTCTGTGACGTCCTATTTATAGAGTAAGGGGAGCCACTGGTCAAACTTTATCCACTCAAGAGTGAAATCAAATTTGAAGACTAGATACAAATTTCCTCGTATCCGAGTTTGACTGGGTAAAGATCAAAATCGTATAATGGTGGAGTGCGATTGACTTAGTAGTATTTAAATTAAAATTTAAATATTCTTCCACAAATTATTTATTAAATAAATAAATTTGTAACAAGTCTCATTTTGCTTTTTAATAAAGAAATTATCCATCAATATCTTTGTCCTTTGTTAAGGAAGCTTTTAAAAAAAAAACGCTCTCGTGCGACTTGAAATAACCGTTTTTTAAACTGCAAATAACCGCCAAAACTATCATGGAAAACGAAGTATCTGACATGGAGGAGAACAATGCCCCTCCGCCACCGCCACCATCGAACTTACGAGACACGACAACCTATGTTTTCAAATCAACAAACAATGGAAATGCTGATTATAGAAATTAGAAACGCTCCCGACAATCCAGGGATAGCGCTAGCTTGGAACAGGTGGTTCAATCTGATGATCTTAACAACAACAATCATATTTTCTTGAAACCATCCTACGCTAACATGGTCAAGCAATGTTCTAAACGCAATGATGTAAGAATTGGTGATGAAAAAAATGACGAGGAACACAAATTGATAGAGGTTAAGGAAGGAAATGTTGATATCTCTTTCAAACAAGTCCATATCATCCAGGAACTTAGGGAACACATGCATCGTCAATGGGAGGATTTCAATCATCATTCGCATTACTGAAAACCATGGTATTACACGGCTCTCCACACAAGACTTGATCTTATGTGGAAACTTCAAAATGAGTTCGAACTCATTGATCTGAGACGTGGATGCTATGTGATGAAAAGATATCTCCTTGAAAAAGGGAAATGATCTTGTCTCAAGGACCCTGACAACTAGCAGGTGGTTTCCTTTCAATCAGAAAGTGGTGCCCAAACTTTAAGGCATACACTGATGAAATTCAATGTTCGATTACTTGGGTTCGCATCTTGAATTTGCCCGTGGAATATCTCCGGGAGGCCATGGTTCAGTCTTTGGCATCTTTCATTGGTAAACCAATCAAGATTGATGGTAGCACTTACAATGCAACAGGAGAAAACTTTGCCCGCTTTTTCTTTCAGGGTTGTACTGATAAGCCACTGGAATTAGGCCTCTTGATTGACAACAAAGTCTATCAAGTAGTGTATGAGAATGTCTCTTCATTATGCCATGCATGTGGGAGGCTTGGTCATTCTAAGAACTCATGTGTCAAGATGGCTTAAACACCAAAAAAAAGGGAAACTGATGGAAGGGTTCCTAATCCAATCAAGAGTACCACATTAGAAATTAATGAAACATGGCTTACTAAAAAGGCCAAAAGTAAAGAATATGGAAGTTGGATGCTAGTAAGTAGGAAAAATAAAAGTTCTAATTTGGCTAAAGAAACACCTGAAAAGTTTCTTAACAGCAGTACCAACAGCAAAGAAGTTAGTAGCAGGAACAAGGGAAAAGGTATGAGTTCCAGTCCTGTGATGCCAAACTCTCATGTGATGCCAAACTCTTACTACAATAAGGGAAGTCAAACTAAGAGAATTTTACCAGCCTCACTTAATCCTAAGTTGAGGACAAGGGTAGTTAATGATGTTAGTCGTGCAGCGGTTATTAGAATTAAAAGAAAACCAAGAGTCACTCCAGTGACTAACGAGAAAGGAATCTTCATTACAGGAAATTACAACCCCTTTGAAATCTTGGCATCAGACAATTCACTTAATCCATCTGAAAGAGTGATCAACACAACACCTCACAAGACACATTCAATTAACGATGGAGAACATGTTGGTGGAGGAAGACTGGATCCATCCATGGGAGCTTCACACATTCTTCAATCAATTCCAGGCACCAACAGTTATTAACAACATAGGAGCATGGGACATAGTAGTTCATGTGACAACTATTCCACCAACTCACTGGGAGACCAAATTACAAGTTCACAGGATAGATCATTGGGATCTCAATCATTTATGGTGGGAGAGAATAGATTTAACAGCTTGGGAGATGAACATGCAGAGAACTCTTATGTTAGAGAGCATGAGACAGGTTCTGGGATATAGAACGGGATTCCATTTGAGAATCCAGTTCATCCAACCCAATTGTACAATTCTAGAATGAAAGTTGTCTCCTGAAATTGCCAAGGGGCTGGAAATGAAGATTTTCGAAGAAACTTTAGGGATTTGGTACGTATTCATCAACCTACAGTTATTTTTGTTTTTGAAACAAGAGTAAGTGAAGATCATGCTTGGAACATTGTTCCGTTCCTTGGATATAATAGTTATCAGATTGCACCAACCAATGGAATGGTTAATGGCTTATGGATGTTACGGAATGATTTTGAGGTAGATGTGGAAATTACTGATACTGATTTTCACGCTATCAATGCCATTATCCACCCTAACATGGTCGATAGCTGGAGACTTACTAGTATTTATGCATAACCTAGGAAGGCAACAAAGATAAGAGTATTTGATGACTTATCTAGTGTTACTCATGATCATCCTACTCCTTGGTTGGTAACAAGACATTTCAATGAAGTCTCATTTGCTAATGAAAATAGGGGATGTGGAACTCAATCTATTAACATATTACAGTTCTTTAGAGGTTTCATGGAGAGATGCAGCCTTCAAGATCTTGGCTTTATTGGTCCAAAGTTTACTTGGACTAACAAGAGAGACAATGGGGGCATTGATTCAGGCAAGACTAGACAGAGCCATGGCAAATCAGGAATGGATTATCATGTTCCCTGATTGTGTGGTTGAGAACCTTCCCAGAACATACCCTGATCATCATCCAATTGGTATATGGTGTCTTGGTAAAGATAAGGTTCAGGGTTGAGACCTTTTAGATTCCAAGAAATGTGGTTCACTAACTCTGAATGCCAACAAATCCTTAAAAAAATCTGAGAGGAGAAAGGATCTCTTCTGGAGGCTATTGAGGAGGTGTCAAAGGTGCTTCTGCCTTAGAATGAACAACACTTTGGTAATATCTTTAGAAGGAAAAAGATATTGAAAGCATGACTAGGGGGCTTACAAAGGGCTCTAAGTTTTAGACCACGGACTTCTTTATGCATGCTAGAAGAAGAACTTATGAAAGAGTATAGTGTGGTACTTAAGAGGAGATCTTTTGGCTACAAAAGTCCAGAATCAAATGGATCAAAGACGGGAAAAGAAACACAAATTGCCTTCACCATTCTACATTTATCAGAGAAAGTGCAATAAGATCTTGAGACTCAAGATTGAATGTCAATGGGAAAAAGAGGAATCTATTCTGAAAACTCACACAAGAGCTTACTATATGCAGTTGTTCTCTGGGAGATGTTCTTCCTCCATCAGTCCTCAAGAAGGGATTCTTCCAATTTCTCAAATTAAAATGAAATTGAACTCTGAAGATCACACCTATCTGAGAGCTCAAATTGATAGTGAGGAAACAAAGGTTGCATTATTCTCTATGCACCCTTTGAAGGCACCAGGGCCTGATGGTCTGAATGCAAGCTTTTAGCAAAAAACTTAGAGCTGGTTAGAAGGTTATCTGGTGAGTTTTTGAAGAGGCCTTTGAGAAGAAAACCTTTGACAAGAGAATTTGGGAGGCTTTCTTGTGCCTTATTCCAACAACTAGAATCCAGAAAGTGTCACTCAGTTTAGACCAATTGCCTTATGTAATGTGGTGTACAGGCTCATAACTAAGTGCATTACAATGAGACTACGCAACATCATGCCTAGGATTGTTGCTCCAACACAATCCAACTTCATAAGAGGGCGCAATGCTTAGGACAACATAGTAATGTTGCAGAAACTGCTACATTCACCGAGGAAGAGAAAAAAGAACAAAGTAGGGTGCATGATTATGAAATTGGACCTTTAGAAAGCATATGACAAGGTCAATTTGTCTTTTCTTGAAAACACTCTACTAGCTTTTGAATTCCCTACTCCTTTAGTTGAACTAATAATGTTTTATGTAAAGAGTGCATCCACAAGGATTCTATGGAATGGTGCTCCTCTTGAACCATTCCAACATAAATATGGTCTTAGACAAGGTGATCCCCGTTCACCTTGTCTATTTGTTTTGTGTGTTGAAAGATTAGCTTACCTCATCAATGAAAAAGTGAAGAAAGGTAAGTGGAACCCTATGGGAGAGGGCCTAAATTATCCCACATGTTCTTTGTTGATGACCTCGTACCCATGGGGAAGGCAACATCTGGTAATGCATATTCTATCAAGAAGGTCCTTAATAGATTCCGTGAAGCCTCTGGTCTTAAATTAAGTCATCAAAAATCCAAGGGTTTCTTCTCTAAGACTCAAGGAGCTAATATTAAAAGGCATATCACTGATGTTCTAGGCTTTGGCCAGACCAGAAACTTCGGTAAATACCTAGGATTTAAATTAATCCATGGCAGAATTACTAGGGAGGATTTTGATGATACCTTTGACAGAGTCATGAACAAATTTGATACATGGAAATGCAAACTCCTGCCGTTAGCAGGAAGAGAGACTCTGGTCACTTCAGTATCATCAGCAATGGCTACATCTACTATGCAATCAACTTGTCCCCCACAACATGTGT
This sequence comes from Linaria vulgaris, assembly GCA_948329865.1. Classification (NCBI taxonomy): domain Eukaryota; kingdom Viridiplantae; phylum Streptophyta; class Magnoliopsida; order Lamiales; family Plantaginaceae; genus Linaria; species Linaria vulgaris. The sequence continues at coordinate 17,827,321 of OX415252.1, forward strand.
GATAAGTTAGATAAGCTAAATAGAATTTTCTCTGATCAAATGATGTGAATCAAAACAGAATACATCTGGTTAACTTGAGGAAAGTGACAAAGTAAAAAAAAAAAAGGTGTTCTTGGTCTTAGGATCACAAGAACTTATAATGAATCTCTCATGGAAAAACTAGCATAGAAAGTATTGAATAAAGAAAATTCCATTTGGTACAACCTGATTCAGGCAAAATACCTGAGGAGTCAGATCTTTTCTCAATATTCAGGACATGGTTCAGACGGCCCTACCTGGAAAGGTGTTGTGAAATGCTTGGAGTTAATGAAACCTCATATATGACGGAAGATTGGGAAGGGAGACAAGATATCTTTATGGTTTCATAACTGGAGGGGTGTAGGATGTTTAAGTGATGAAAACATAAATGTGCATCTTTCTGAGCAGGATCTGAGATTGAATGCGGTCCTGACTTCTGATGGGGAGTGGAATTTGGAAGGACTCATTACTCAAATTCCACAAGAGCTACTTGAGAAAATTGAGAGGAGTTCAATTATTCTCACTGATCAGGAACATAAAGTTCTATGGAATGGCACATCGAATGGCAAATTTACTTGTCAATCAGCTTACAGAATGTTTCAAGAAAGACATGAGAGAGCATAGAGAAATCCAGATCATAACAATTGGGTCCGGAAGGTTGATATAAGCAAAAAACTACAACAATTTATGTGGTTATTGACACAAGAGAGGTTAGCTTCCAAGGCTATGAGTTTTAAAAGTCATACAACTCTTACTGCAATGTGCTCTATGTGTAGCCACAATGAGGAATCAGGTATCCATTTGCTCAGACATTGCAAGGAAGCCAGGAAGATTTGGCTACAGATTATTCATCCTGATGATCTGGTCTTATTCGATGGACTACAAGATGATCAATGGTTGAGAACCAATATGGAGTCATTGGAGATCAGAAATGTCCACAGTCCAAATGCTCAATGGAAGTGGATATTTATTGCTACTCTCTGGATTTGTTGGAGGCAAAGAAATGCAAAAGTTTTTCACAAACAAGAAGCTACAGTCCAATGAAGACTCTTTCAAATCAAACACTTAAGTCTTGATCTATTTATTGGCAAGAGAAAGAATGTCCAGACTAATAAGGATGTGACGTGGATAAAACTAAAGAACGGCTGGTACAAGTTGAATACAGTTGGAAGTGTGCAACCTCAACTCAATACTGGAGCTGCACCTGGACTTCTGAGAAGTGATGAGGGCAGTTGGTGTTGGGGATACTCATTTCCTGTTGCATCCCTTACTACTGAGGGAACATAACTGCTGGCACTGAGTAAAAGGCTGGATATTGCCCCGGAGAATGAACAACATTGAAGCGGAAACATACTCCTTGGTAGTCTTCTGGCTTATATCAGGGGATGTGGAACCGATTGAAGAGCTAAAGAGCTTAGTGGATGAATGTAAAAGGAGACTTCACAAGCCATGGAACTTCACATTTAAATGGATTCCAAGAAGTGCTAACATGGTGGCTGATGCATTAGCAAAGTTGCATGGGATTAGTTACGATGTAGAACACTTTTGGGAGTTCCCTCCATCTTATTGTATTTCTAGCTTATTAGCTAAAGACCTTATGTAATTTCTTGTTTCTTTATTTTATATATATATATATAAAAAAAAAGCAATTATCATTCGCACCTAATCACTTAATAATATTGGACTCCCATACTATTAGTATTTGGTCATAACCACCAAATAAAATTCCAACATTTTTCACATGTAAAGGCTTGCAAACAGGTCCTGAAAATAGACTATTAGATTATCTTTTTTTTTTTTTGGTATTTCTGTAAGTAAGTATGACTACATAACATTTCTCATTTTAACTTTACATCGTATTTATGGCTCCCATTCATGACAGTTTTGGTCTTTTTAGGTCTTTGGGTGCAGGAATTAATAATGATGAGGGTCACCAAATTATGTAGCTCTCTGAGCAGACGAATTACTACTAGAAAGACTAAAACCTCTTGAGATCTAGAACCGAAGACATGCAAGATAAATATATTTCATTTCGAACTAAACATTGGGATGGTTTATAATTAAGCTTGTTCAACATGAGTCAAAATATTGTGGTTGGGACACAGTGACAGAGCTATCATTTTTTTTCTTCTTAAGGTGGGATAGTATAGTGTGATAGCAGAAGTGGGCACTCGGTTTCCCTTACACCTTCCACGTTTTATATAAATTTACCATATGGATAAAATTTCCGAATCATGTTATTCGCTATGGCAGGATAAGAGATTGGTGTTGGATGGATCAGTGCTAGGATTATAGTATCGTAGCAAATTATATGATCTCTCTGTCTTTTACTTACTCCCTATTCCCTTGCCAAGTCTAGCTTCTTCGTCCCATGTTAATTGTCTCTATCTATATCTTTTTCAAGAAAAGGAATGTAACATATTTTTTTTTTATTACACATGAAATGCAGCCTTTCCTGATGACAGAATTCTGTTAGGTTCAATAATAAATTTTCGGTGCTGCATATGAATTAATATAATATTTGCTTTCTTTGATGAAATTATATTCTTAAGTTTGTCATTTGGGTATTAGAATCTCATCAATCTCTTTTTCTTTCTTTGCAGGTCTTTGGATGTCTAAAAGTACTTGAGCATTAATTTAGTTTAGGGGCATTCTGTATAGTGTAATGGATAAATACATTGCTTTCAACTTGAGATTTTTTGCAGTTTGTCGATTTTTGAGCATCCGACTCAATCTTTGTGATTAAAGTAAATGTCTTAAGTCAATCATTTCTCATTCTGGCCGTGCTGTAAAATCCAATTTAGTTTACTTATCCGATCGTTAACATACAATCTTAGTTGTTCTAGTATCGGAATTGCATTGAGTGGGTTCGACATTTTTTTATGGATATCCCTGTGATCAGAAATAGTACTATTACAGAAAGCTGCGGTTAGCTTAAAACTCCAATTTATTTATATGCGGCAGCACTTAAAAAATTCAACTTATTGATCTTTCGTAGTATTAAGCCCAATGTTGATTCGCGAGATGTGAAACTGTGCAAGTTCACATACGATGTGCTTACCAGAACTACTTTAATAATTATCGAAGTAATAGTAAGAGATACAGTTGCTGAACGCATAAGTGGAACTGCTTACTTGGCCAGCATTCTCAAGTAAATGGGTTAAAATTTCAAGATTCAATTGTTGGTTTTATTCAACTTCATGGCGATGTTTAACTGACAATACATCTGCATATTAATATCTCTCTTTTTTTTATGAATATTTGCATATTGTTCACGTTAAACAGAACGTAGTACTATGAGGTTTATGACCAAAAGAATATCCAATCCAAGAAAAAAAAATGCAGAAATTTAAGATTTTAACATCACATTGACCCAACGGCTCGTAAATGTTAATTTTAGATTCGAACGGAAGGAAGAGGAGAAATTTATTGACATGTATAAAGAACAAATGTATTTTGATCTGGGGATTAAATTATCCCCCAACTTCAACCATTACAATTCATAAACGCGACTATCATCCGTAGTGAAATGAATCAAATTTCACACTTCTAAATAATTCAATGAATCCCAAATTCCCACCTAAGGAGTACTACCATTCATCACGATCCCATCTTCACAATTCGCAGATCACACTCCGAAATCGAAAATATTCACTACAATTCACTCTGAATTCCATATTCCAAGGTCTCCTCCCTTACCTTCGTTTCAACCTACAATAATATGAATAAAAATAGATTAAAAACAGAACTTAACAACATATTTAAACTAAACGACATAAACCTAAAGAAAAATGTTGCACACCCGCATTCCAACATTCCAAGATAAGGAAGTAGAAATCATCGGATGACATCCTTGTTCAATTCAATAAGTTTGGAAGTCCTAATCAATTAAAAACAGTAAAAGTATAAGCAAGTGAAATCTATAATTACATAATAAAACATAAACGTGAAATCTATGATTACATAATAAAAATAAGAAATTGAAGTTAAGTAATACCCTCTCCATCCTCTCGAGCTATGCAACATTCTCCTCTGTCAATTTTCTGAGTCCCCACCAACGCAAACTTGACAACAAATCAATGTTTAAAACGTCTTGGGAGTCAACAAAAGACATAAAGTCTAGTATACCTCGACCTCAGTGCTACAATCTGATTTTGAGTCTGGTACATACACGCATAACAAATACACATCATGCCAAGATCAGTAAAACTTGTAACATATAATATTGGTATTTCCACCACTCTAAAAATGAAAAAAAAAAAAACAAAACAAAAAAAAAACAAATTCCACGTTCAGTAACCTCTCTCCAAGAATCTTCGCAAAATTGATTTCATCACTTGCTCCCTTAAATTCCATTTCTCATCCTCCTCTCTTTCATGAAACAAAGATTCTATTACTCTGTAACTAACTTGCGACACCGAAGTGATTTGTGGTGTGTTATCAACCCCACTCCTAGACACAGTTGTCTTAAGTAGACATTGCTTACTCTTATATTAACTAAACAAATCAACGTCTTCCTTAGTCGTCAATCTTGAAAAGTTAACTCCAGAAGCATTTCATATATTTTCTTCAAAACTAGTACATCCTTAACTCATCCTATAAAACTCTCTTTCAATATTTATCTTTCATTTTAAAAGCCATAACTGGCAAACCCTTATCATTACCAGCAATTCACCTCTTCATCAACCGCTCTATAGCACATTAGAATCAAGAAACACGTTAGAGGTGATATATTGTGTTCCTGAAATACTGTTATTAACTCGACGAAATAGTGAATACTTCTAACAATTTGGCTGCAACATAACAAACTTTTCATATGCTCATCACCTCAAAGAAAAACTAGGATCATCAAGTGCATAACCATCAAAGACATTCTTGTAAATAAACAACCTCCAGCATTGTATATACTGGATTCCATCCCATAGGAAATTTAAGCACAGAAACCTCTCACTATTCATCTTCTTTAACAACAAATTCATTTGACTTTTTCAAACGAGCTGATGAATGCCTCATACATACACATAATTATATCATTTTCACTTGAGATATGTAGCTCATATATACACGTTAAAAAGATAGAATATTAAAAACTTTAAATTTGCCGCACGGACGCACCTGCTCTTGCTTGCACAGTTGCTTTATGTGACTTAGCTCAGAACTCGAGTGAACTAGGCATCCACTGGCAATGAGAAGTAGTGCACTTAATCGTGAAAACCTTTAGATCTAGAAAGATCATTCATCAGCATATTGTAAGTAGCAATATCCGGTATAAACTCTCTATCCAACATCTCATTCACCAGAGCTTCCCCCTCCTTCCTTCTACCTTCTTTAGCGTACCCTGAAATCAAAATCCTGAACATCATTCCATCAGAATCCAAACCTTTGCTGGAAGCCAACAATCTCAACTTATTTGCTTCAACTGTTCTGCCCACACAACACATATCACGGAGTAGACAACTAAACGTTACACTATCTGGTACAATCCCGCCTCTTAGCATTTTTCTCATCAAGTCAACCGACTTCTCAGTCCATCCAACCAAACGCAAACCTTCAACCAAAGTCGTACAAGCAATCACGCTGGGCGCATAGCCTCTACTCCACATCTCCTCCACAAATTCAATCGCCAATTCGATATTTTCTGCCTTGCAAAGCATCTCAATCAACAAAAAATAATCAAACCCGTGCGGCAAAACATGTTTACGAAGAAACTCAATCATCAGACCCGTTGCCTCGATTACCTTCCCTCTATTACAAAGCTCATCGACAAGAATCTCACAAGTCACACACGAAAACTTGCAACCCAATTCCGTCATCTCACGAGCCATTCCCACCGCCTCGTCAACCTTCCCATCTCTGAAAAACCCCTTGATCAATGTATTAAAACTAACCACATTCGGAGCACACCCTTTTTCTTGCATCTCCTTAAACACCTCCAGAGCCAAATCAAATCTGTTACCTCTGCAATACCCACTAATGAACGTATTAAACGTGACAACATCTGGCTCAACCCTATCCCTAACCATCTTCCCATAAAACTCCAACCCTCTATCCAATTTCCCTAACTTAACGAAACCCCGGATCACAATATTATACAACGCAACACACGGCTTACCGTCAATCAACCTCGACATTATATCGAACATCTTAACGGCATCATCAAACTTACCCGTTCGACAAAACGAATCAATGGAAACTCGGAAAATGGGTTCGGTCCTGGGGCAAGAGAATATACCATCGGAGCAAGGGCAAGGATTGGCGGCGATGAAGTGGAGGACGGAGGGGAGGGAATCGATGCGGTGTGAGGAGATGAGAGAGTGAACAATGTACTCGAAAGTGGAGTGATCGTGGCGAAAGGAATCGAGGGTGGCGGCGTAACGGAAGAGGTGGAGGTCGAGGTGGCGGAGGGTGGGGTGGTGGTGGAGGCGGGATTTGAAGAAATGGAGAAGGTCTTTCGGAGTGAGTGAGGTGGGGCTCCTTTTGAGGTGAGTGGCGAGGAGAGAAGCGAGGTGAGTTAACTGGGTTGGTGTGGCGGTGGTTTTGGTAAGAGCAGACGGAGATGCTGGCGGCGGAGGGTGGTGGCGGGGCTTTGGGAGCTTCTTTATTAAAGGTACGGCTTTAGACATGATAATATTATTTATTAATAATCTTGCTTCAAAACGTTTGAATGAGCCATCAACATTAAATCCTTCACCATATGTTTTCCACTAGTTCTATGTAAATCCTTCAACATTGAATTGATGATGTGTTCAAGTTTCTTTTTGATTTTTTACATAATTATGGAGTATCAAGACTTAATTTAATTTATCTCGTGAATGATATATAAAATAATCCCTACCATCGGGGTGATGCAATTTCTGCCAAATCGATCTTTCGACATTAACACAATCATCAAATCTAGCAACACATCTCAAACGAGTGCAATGTTGGAAGACCCGAGGGCTAAAAAACGCCTCTGCCCAACGTACAAATCTGGATCCACCAATTCGAATGGACTGCATGCAGATTCAAAGAACAACAAATTGAAAATGAACAAGCAATCATATGCTAGCAAAGTTAGACCACAAGACGTGAGAATCGATGAATCGAAGGAAGGGGATGAATGCGACAAAATTAGGGTTCTTCCACCTTCAACAACAAAACAGTTCAAGACGCTTGAAATTGCGGAGGAATGGAAAGAAGCATTGGTAGGGCATGAAAGGACACTATTCTCGTCAAAGTTATGGGGAAACCGTGGCACTACCCCCATTTGGTTAATAAATTAAGTAGCATGTGGAATTTAACTGTAGGGAGTGAACTGGTCGACCTTGGAAGGGGGAGCTATTATTTGAAAGGTATTTCGCAATCCCAACGAGAACGGATCCTTACTCAAGGTCTGTGGTAGATCGTCAGTAATTTTTTGGTCGTTCGGAAATGGAAACCTAATTTTCAAGCAAGTAGCGATATGATGAATTGTGTTATTACATGGGTTAGGGTCATGAAACTCCTCCTTGAGATGTACCATGAATCGGTGTCTATCGCCAAGTGCATCGGCGATCCTATCAAAATTGATGGGAACGCTTTTACTGAATCGCGAGGTAAATTGGCTAGATTCTGCGTACAAGTCCGTACAATTAGGGATTATATGAGTTAAACAAAAGATTAACCCTTAAATTAGGGATTAATCCCAAGGGCGATACTATCGTCACGAACACTCTCGTATGTCACATACCCTACTATGGTATGACGTGGTACCCGAAGAGATAATAGTCCCTCGGATCTTACATACCCGATTGTGGTACGACGTGACATCCGAGTGAACACCAAAGCGTCCCTTGGAAAGACAAGATGAATGAAAATAAGATATCAACGTGGCATCGGAAAAAGAGTAAACCCCGATGGATCCACGCAACTCTGATATCCATCACTGCGCCAAGAGGGACCACTATACGAGAATACTTCCTTGCTGAACACTCCCCAAAGCCCTCGGAATCATCACTCCGAAGGCTAAAATTCACAAAACAACGTCCTACTTAAAACACCAATCACCAGAGTCACTTACCCCGAAGACCCAAGCCAAGAAGGTTACTCAGCTAAGACAAGGAAGCCCTCGGAGAATGATTCCCGAAGGAGCCACTACTCTCACGACGACAAGAAACACTCGGAACCCATACTACGGAGACCCATATACAAGAATACAACCTTACATGCATATTGATGCTCTCGGAGCTCACCTCACAAGCCTGGAGAAACAAATCTGCCTCTCGGAGAACCTTACCAAAGAAACCGATGGGGAAATAGCTGTCCCCGGAACAGAAACCCCCTCGGACACCCACTTCACTTCAACTAGTGAACCTCTTCATAAAATCCAGTCCCTCGGAGAAAGGAAAACAGAAGATTCGAGAAGAAAACAGAAGAAGCAACCCCTCAGAACTCCTTGAAGCCCTCGGACAAGATAAAAATCAGCCTAGTCAGCGCCTTATCAACAAGATATACCTTATCTTATGAAAGGACACTTGTAACACATGCAACATTACACTTGTAACACATGCATAGTGACACCAACACTCTCCCATACCTATATAAGGGGAAAAAAGGAAAAAAGGAAAGGGACCAAGCAGAAAAAAAAAAAAAAGCATAAAGTCATATATGGATCCTCAGGAGTAAGGATTTCAATGAATAAAGGAAGGATATTCTCATAATTCTCCGTAACCGTCATTTACTTTCTTTGAACCACGGATAACGGCGTTCCAACCCAAATAAATATTTTCTGTTAAATAGGGAATAATTCCAAACCCGTTAACAAAATGGCGCCGTCTGTGGGAAGGCCATAGAAGTTGTCCTCGAGCGTGTTCAAGAAAGTAAACCAACTATGGATAGTTTGTTCCACAGTGAAATCCGCTCGCCCCATCTAGGCAATTCGGAGGAAACCGTAGCAAATCGCCGTTCCGACGAAAGGGATTTCATCAATGTTCCCCGATCCGTTTTTGAAAGACTAGTGGAAGCCACCACTCGAGTTAATCACCGAGAATTCGAGAGTCCCCTGGAAGCAGTCCCATGATCTACGCACCAAGAAGATTACCCCTCGGAAGAAGGCGAAGTTTATGCAAGAGGGGCACAATGCCCTACCCCAATCTCGTGGTACCAGGAAACTCCTCGGAGGACGCCAAGGCGTTATGATCATCTGGAGACTCCGAGGATAATCCGAAGGGAAGAAAGGGCTCTCCCCGTATGTCGGCCCCCCCCCATTATCACTCCCAACGGAGAACCAACCTTATGGGGAATCCTTGAAGATCTACGAAAGGAAGTAGGAGATCTCAAGAGGACTGTAGGACCCAAGGAGGATCCGACGTTTAAGACGTCTCCTTTTATTCCCGAAATAGCTTCTACCTCGATTCCTTCAGGAATGCGACCTATTAATGTACCATTATATACAGGAGAAGCCGATGGGAGAGATCCGCAAGATCATATACACCAATATTTGGCAGGAATTGACCTATCGTCTGCCCCGGACTATGTTCTATGTCGAGTGTTCCCCGTTACCCTCGGAGGACGAGCCCAATCCTGATTTACCCACCTCCCTCCCAATTCAGTGGTCAACTTTGACCGATTGGCTCACCTATTTATACGCCACTTCGCCTGTAATCGTAGATATCCCAAATCGAAACTCATATATACGCCACTTCGCCAGTTACGGACATGAATGAACTCATGCAACAAGCTGAAACTCATATTCTGATGGAAGAGGCCGACCATACAAAGAGAGGGCTGGAGAAGGATGACGGTGAGCGTCACGAGCAGACGGAAAAGGAAACTAAGACCAAAGAAAAGGGTAAAGAGGGAAAACCACCCCCTCGGAAAGACGGTGGGGAGACAGTCAAGAAATTCCTTAAACCTGTGCCCCTTCCTCCGATGACCCTAGCTCCCGTGGAAGTACTCAACGTGATGCGAGGCAATGAAGAACTACGTTGGCCCCGGCCCGCCAAATTTCCCAATAAAGATAAGGACACGGGTAAGTACTGTAAATTCCATAAAGCTTATGGACATACTACCGAGGAGTGTACTACCCTGCGAAAAGAAATACTTCGCCTCTTGGAGGCAGGATATCTGCATAATTACCTAAAAAGGAATAACCCTGAAGAATTCAGAGCGCATGTATGGAAGAGGCCCCGAGAAGAACCTGACGAGGAAAAAGATACTCCCCTCCGGCAATCACGAGAACAAACCTTGGAACATCGGCGGAGGTCCCAAGAAAAGATCAGAAAGCATCAAAGATTTCCCCGAGAAAGAACTACCACGCCTCCACGACAGTCACAGGAGAAGACCACAGGGTATCGGAACTTACCTCCTCCTCCCGACACGTACGAAGTCAACCCCTCCTCGGGACGGACGATTAACATGATAGAGGGAGGAGATATTTCCAGAATACCCCAAGGTAAGAAGACAAAATATCTCAAAGAAACCAGACGAGCGGGACAAGGGCTCCCGATATGCTTCGCCCAAGGGGCCAGATTACCAAATATCACTTTCGGATCCGAAGATCTGAAAGGTATAATCTACCCCCATGAAGATCCTTTGGTAATTGAAGCTACTATCTATGGGTTCGAGATCCAGCGTATCCTCATAGATACGGGCAGCTCTGTGGATGTCCTGTTCTTTCCCACTTATTTAGCCATGGGATTGAAGAAGGAGCAACTGGAGGTAGCTGAAGTTCCTCTAGTAGGCTTCTCCGGCGAAGCCTATAATACCCTCGGAACCGTGACCCTGCCGATGTCGTGGGGAGAAGGAGCCCTTCGAAGAACGGAACCCATCAAATTCTGGGTGGTGGAAGCTTCGTCAAGGACGTACAACGCTATATGCGGAAGGCCCTCCATTCGGTCATTCGAAGCGATCCCTTCTATCCTCCACCTTAAGGTAAAATTTCCTACATTAGCAGGCATCGGAGAAGTCCGAGGAAATCAAGCTAGAGCCAGAGAATGTCGAATGAATGCTCTACTCCCCGAAGAAGGCGAAAACCCTTCGGATAGCAGCAAAAAACGGAAAGTAGAAGAAACCCGAGTCCAACCCATCGAAGAGCTCAAGATGATAGAACTCGTAGAAGGAAACCCCGCTAGGGCAATCAAGATGGGCACTAATATGGAATCTGAATTGGAGACCCAGCTGACATCTGTTCTAAAAGAATTTTGTCACCTTTTCGCATGGGAAGGGGGCCCCCCCGGGCGGATTAGCAACAAGATATGCCAACACTTCCTTAATGTGAAACCGGGATCCAAACCCATTCAACAAAAGAAAAGAAAAATGGGGCCCGAACGCAACAAGATTATCCGATCAGAAATTCAACGGCTTCTCAGCTTACGACAAATCCGAGAGGTCGTGTATCCCGAATGGCTGGCCAACGTGGTCTTGGTCCCTAAGTCGGGAGGAAGATGGAGGATGTGCGTGGACTTTACAAATCTCAATGATGCCTGCCCGAAGGATTGTTATCCCTTACCAAGCATAGACCAAATGGTTGATTCCACGGCTGGCTGTGCACTCCTATCGACTCAGGATGGGGACCAAGGATACAATCAAATCCCGATGGCATTCCCGGACCAGGACAAGACCAGCTTCATTACGGATGCAGGTACCTTTTGTTATTTAGTCATGCCCTTTGGACTTAAGAACGCGGGAGCTACCCACCAACGATTAGTGAACCTCATGTTTGCGGGGCTAATCGGAAAAACGGTGGAGGTATATGTTGACGACATGGTCGTCAAAAGTCGCTCCGAGAGAGACCATCCCGAGGATCTACGAAAGGCACTGGCTATCATGGATCGCTTTGGGATGAAGGTAAACCCTAGGAAATGCTCCTTCGGTATCCGAGGAGGCAAATTCTTGGGATTCATGGTTACCGAAAAGGGAATAGAAGTTAACCCCGAGAAAGCTGAAGCGATTATTGGGTTACCAACTCCAAAATCCATAAAGGATGTGCAAAAACTGACCGGTCGAATGGCTTCCCTCAGCCGATTTGTCTCCAAGTCAGCAGAGAAGGGACTCCCGTTCTTTAAAATCCTTCGGAATATCAAAGAATTCCAGTGGACCTCACGATGTGAAGAAGCTCTCCAGGAATTAAAGAGCTATATGGTAAGACCACCCTTGCTGGTCAAACCTTCGCCCCAGGAAGAACTTTTCGTGTACCTATCCGTAGGAGAGAAGGCTATCGGAGCGGTACTGGTCAAAGAGCACGATGGGGAGCATCATCCGGTCTACTACGTTAGTAAAACTCTCCTCGGAGCGGAAACCAGATATACTCTAATAGAAAAACTTGTACTTACTTTGATCACCACGGCGCGGAGACTACGCCCGTATTTTCTCTCTCACCCGATCACCGTCCTAACTAAACATCCTCTACGAGCAATTCTCAACAAACCCAAAACCTCGGGGAGACTGATAAAATGGGCTGTCGAGCTAATGGAGTATGATATCTCCTACGCCCCGAGACCTTCCATCAAGGCCCAAGTGCTAGCGGATTTTGTAGTAGAACTTACGGGAATCGGAATTGAAAGAAAAGAACCTTTGTGGCATGTCTACGTGGACGGTTCCTCCGTAAGTACACATGGCGGAGCCGGAGTAGTCTTGATTAACACGGAAGCCGAGAAGGAGGCGCTACATTTTGCGGTTAGAATTGATTACCCCGTATCCAACAACGAAGCCGAATATGAAGCCCTCTTCGTCGGAATGAGACTCGCCCGAGAAGGTGGAATACGAAAAGTCCGCCTGCATAGCGACTCTCAGTTAATTGTCCAGCAAGTTCAAGGCACATACGAAGCCAAAGAAGAATGAATGCAGAGTTACCTTCGGGCGGTTCATCGGGCCAAGGCGTGGTTTGACGAGTATCAATTAGTGCAGATTCCCCGAGGGGGGAACCAAGAGGCTGATGCCCTGTCCAAGATGGCTACACAAATGGCCACCATTCGTACTCGGAAAATCACTCTGTTACATACGAGCGAATCAGAGAGGGCTGAACCTGAAGAGGTAAGCGTCACCACGACAAATCCTCTGATAAGCTGGATAATGCCCATTAAAGCATACTTACAAGATCCTGAAGGATACTCCGAGGACAAATCTGTCCGACGGGTGATGTCTAAGAAGACCATCCGATATTTCCTCAAAGACGGAATACTATTCCGAAGGACGTACTCTTATCCTCATGCCCGATGCTTAAATGAAGAGGAGGCTCAACTTGTCCTTGCGGAAACTCACGAAGGGGTGTGTGGTAGCCATACCAGTGGCGGAAGCATGGCTGGACGGATAATCCGGCAAGGTTATTATTGACCCACGATGGACAAGGATTGCAAAAACCACGCGAGAAAGTGCAAGCCATGTCAAGCTTACGCCCCTCGGGTTTACCAACCAGCGGCTCCGTGGGAACCCCACCTGACCGCATGTCCGTTCGCCAAATGGGGAATAGATATAGTGGGTCCCCTTATTCCCGATGCTGGTCAAAAGAAGTTCTTACTCGTGGCAGTAGACTACTTCACCAAATGGGTAGAGGCGGAGCCCTTAGCACGAATAACTGCAGGTGCGGTCATTAACTTCTTGTGGAGAAACATTCTGTGCCGTTTTGGGGTCCCTCGGAGCCTAGTAAGTGATAATGGCCTGCAATTTACTGACCAAGGGTTAGAAAAGTGGTGTGATCATTGGGAGATCAAGCACCGTTTCGCTTTGGTGGGATACCCTCAAGCCAACGGGCAAGTTGAGAGAACTAACCGCACTCTCTTAAAAAACATGAAGGCCCGACTCGACTGGCACAAGGCCAAATGGGCTGAAGAAATACCCGGCATACTATGGGCCTATCGGACCACACAAAATACTGCCACAGGCGAAACCCCTTTCAGCCTATCTTATGGTTGCGAAGCGGTGGTCCCCTCCGAAGTTTCGATTGAGAGTTGGCGAGTCAAAGAATACGAGGACGTGGCCAACAGTGCTAACTTAGCTCTGGCCCTCGATCTCCTGGAAGAGAGAAGAACCCGAGCCGCCATTCGGGCTGAGGAATACAAAATTCGGATGGCACGACACTATAACGCCAAGGTAAAGCTTAGAACTTTTCAAGTGGGTGATTTAGTGCTAAAACGGGTCAGAGCCTCCAAAAACGTAGGCAAGCTTGAGCCCCGATGGGAGGGACCCTACAAGATAGCGGGAATTGTCGGACCCACAACTTATCTACTTGCCAATTCCAACGGTGCCACTCTTCGTAATACGTGGAATTCCTTCAATCTTAGAAGATACTATGCTTAATGTAACATCATCATTGTTACATAAATAAGACTGTTTGTTTATAAATAGATGGTTACGATACATTCGAATCCGATAGGGTACACAGGTTTGCAAAACAAAAATGGTAGCCTTACACAGGAAATCATTACAAGCAACCTAACCCCGAGGAACCATCTACTATAACTAAACAGTCATCGGACCCCGAAGGACCACCTACTACAAGTTAAATACTACCTACTACAAATTACTCCTCTCGCAAAGGACGCTTCCCTTCTCGGATAAGGCGACGACACTGTTCCTCGAATAAGGTTATTGGATCCGCCAATAACACGCCCTCGGACGTCACGGGACTATCTTCAGGAAAGATGGGATGAAGATTAAGCTCGGGAATAACCAGGTCCCCGGGGCACTCTGGTAATGTTTGAACCGCATCCGTACCAAGTCGATACCCGATGCGGACCAGATCACGCATCTCCTTTTGTAAAGACTCCCTCAAAGATGAAGGACCTGCAATATCCAAAACAGTCCGGATCCGAGCCATCACCAAAGCAACGTCATGGGCACGAGTCATTTCCAGCACCCGATGAGTTGCCGCATCCCGTTCCCGAATCGTCTGTAGTAATTGGTCATCGGAGTAGCGAAGCTGACCATTCAACTCCTCCAAACTCGCCTGAAAACTAGTCACCCGGGTCCTCTCTAGCATCAACTGGCGCTCCACCTCCCAAGACTTATCCCTCTCAATCTGAAGGACCATCTCGTGAATCGCTTTAGCAGCTTCATGCTCTTCCTGCAAACGGGAAATCTCCGTCTGAGCCTCCAACAAACCATGTTCTAACTCGTCCCGACGGCGATTCACTAGGCCAGGATCTGAAGAGGAACACCCCCGAGCTCCGATGGCGTCTAACACCATATAAATCTGAATGGAGACGAATACATCACTACCGAAGAAATAAAAGGTAAGTAGCCAAATTTTGCAAATAAAATGAGCATTTACCTCACACAGGTTTTTGCAAACCAAGTCCTGAAGACGAGCAGAAGGAAGGGTCCTCATGAGCTCACAATCCGTAACATTCAGTAAACCGCTAAGAAAATTTCGGCAAAACCCCGATACCTCTCCGAGGGGAGAAAACCCTGGGTCAGCACCCGGAAGAGAGAAGCCCACGGGAGAAGGATTCCCTCCAGACAGCGACACGGGTATGCGCTCGGGACCTCCTTCCACAACATTCGTGATATCGGAAATCCGAGGAAATGGTTGCGACACCAAGGGAGGCACTGGGTAGTCTATCGGAGAAAGAGCCGTAACCGAAGTTTCTACCCCAAGAGGAATCACCGAGCTCACTGGGGGGGCTGCCAAGGGCGAACCCTCCGATTCCTGCCTCTCCGAGGAAGAGTCAGCCCTCGTAACCGCCACGAAGGTATCGGAAGCGCCCTCCGACGCCCGCCGCATACCGTGCAGAGCTCGTCCCAGGAAAATACCATTAAATGGATCTATAGAAAAAGCCGCCATCTCAGCACCTATAGACAAGTATAGAATATATGATGGTCCCGAGGGCACACAGGGTGATAAAAGAGGAGTCGACAAGTCTACAGACTTACGGAAATAGAAGTTGCCATGAAGAGGGCGAATTGGCAAGTTCTCTCTCCTTATTCCCTCTTGAAGACCTGCCAGAATAAGAGCTTCAGGACACGCAAGCAGGCCGGTAATATCGTACGAGCCCGAAAATAACCCAGAATGACTCAGTTCCTCCCATTCCCGCCCCAACGTCTCGGATAAGGGCGAAACGTACCCCAAGCCCCATCGGATGGGCACTCCCCATGATCGTGCCGAACGACCTTTCGATCGGACGAAGAAAAACCTCCGCCTCCAATCCCCTCTACGAGTACGAGGACTGGATGTACCAGTGAAGGCTTTCTCGACGTCCCGATAGGCCATGCTGAAAAGGGGGACTCCCTCCGAACAAGGCCGAAGGATGAAAATTGCCCCCACCCGATACGGAGACAGGGGAAGGTTAAGGAGCTCGCAGCATAAAACGTATCCCACTAAAAGGCGATACGAGTTGGGTGTTAACTGGCTCGGACAGATTTGGCAGTACCGGAAGAGTGATCGAAGAAAAGGGTGAAAAAACACCCGTAATCCACAATGCATTTGGTCACAATAGACAGTTAAGAATCCAGGACGAGGATCATATGCTCTCTGATCCGGAGAGGGCACAATCACATCAAAATCATCGAAATTCAGATTAAATTCCGTAAAAAGGGTTACTAGAGACTCTCCATACACAGTACTAACGGCGGAACCGACCCGTCCCCGACCTATCAGCCTTGAGGGGCTCAAAGGTATTAAGTTAAATACAGAACGCTCATCGGCAAGAGAATACGGTTCTCTACCTAAGAAAACATCCCTTATATGATCCATCCTTCGAGAATCCGTGTACGACGACCTATTCCCTACCCTTGAAGACGAGCTTGTCCCAATGGTCACTTGATTCTCAGCTAGCCTATTCCGTTGCCCCGGGAAAGAACTTTCCGAGGACGCACTATAAACCTGGGATCCAGGAACAACTCGGGCACGACTCCGAGAAGAACTATCTGATGATGTGGACCCCCCATGCCTGTGATGTGGCGGCATCATCTTTAATAGTAAGTTTTCCGTTTACTCTTATACGAAAGTCGAAGAAAAAGTATTGAGTACAACTACGAAAGCAAACACTAAGTCCTGCGAGAATAGATTTCTAAAGAAAAAAAAATTAAAATGATTTATCTGCTAAAACAAGATAGATTTTAATGATGGGTATAAATACCACTGTTAGCATAATATATGTGATAAGCTAATCCCGTGGAAAGAAGCTGGAGCTGTCCCACCCGCTCCTAGGGGCATGACACGTGCTAATGAGTGTCCTTAATTAGGATAAATAACTCGTAAGCATGCATATAATTTGACACGTCCTGCTAAGCTGTATACTTAGTCAGCAAATAAAGGATTTTGTCTTTAGCTTACCTTTTTGAAGAAGATTAAAGGGAATAAATTTTGTATATGTAAGCATGCTAATAGTTTATTACTATTTCAAGCTAGAAGGCAAATAAGATAAAATAGAAGGAAAAGAATAGGACAAATTGTTCATTCATAAGTCCGAGAAGCTCTCGGAAAAGTTTACAAAAGCATAAAAAAAAAAAAAAAAGAAAGGAGAAAGAAAGAATCCTATTCTAAATCCCTGTGCTCGGAGGGGGCGGGGGCGGATTAATAGCAGATCCCCCGGGGAGACTAACAGAGGAGCTCGGAGGCAAAACTCCGTTCGAGCCAGTAGCACCAAGGTTGGACGCAGTTGGAAGAGGAGCAGGGGAGCCCCTAGGCGTCATTACCGCATCATACATTTCAAGAAGACTCTGAACCTGCTCGGGAGACGGCTTGGCAAGCTTCTTGACATCAAAAATGCCGCCAAAATTCACCCCCGAGGGCACCACTCCACGGGCTACGGTGGCACATTCTAGCCATCCCCATAGCATATGCCCAAGGGACTCCCGGGCGGACAAGGAAGTACATTGGCGCTCCGCCTCTGCTGCTGCGTACCGAACGGCTTCATCAATCTGGGCTTGCACCTCCTCCTGTGGCACTACCTTGGCTATCTTCAAATCCACCAACTCCTTGACTCGAGATTGAAGCTCTTGTTCTCGCTCCAACCACTCCGATTTCTCCTTCTCCAGAACTTCCACCCGGGTACGAAGAATCCCCTCGGACTCCACCTTCTCCTTTTCCAGAAGAGCCAGCTGTTCCTGGACAGTCCTCTCGGACGCCTCCATCTTGTCGTAAGCCGACTGCATCCTCTGCAAAGTGAGCCGCATCACCTCCTTGGCTCTCTGATCTTCCCTCCAAGTGAAGTCACTGGCTTCCAACTTCGTTCGGAAAACATCCCTCATTCATTCGGCTTCATAGAGTTGGGCCCGTAGAGAAGTCACCTGCCATCGGAGAGATCCTATTTCAGCCACCTCCCTCGAATGGCGCTGCTCTACTGCAGTAATAACCTCCCGAGTCTTCCTGGACTGCATGACAAGACAAGAAATATAAGGAAGAATGCGGGAAAAATTACCTAAAAATAAAACAACCGCAGGACAAGCACTTATGATGGTTTCCATCCAGACCATGCTGGCCCGCAAAAACTGATACCCCTCAGCGGGCGCAGTGAGAGAAGATTCGAAGAAGTGGAGAATCTCGTGGTAGGCCTCCCCTACAGTTGAAGGCTCCTTCTCGAGTACTTGAGATGAAAAATCTCCCTCGGAAGCTGACCTCCACAGAGGAACCCTCTTCGGGAGATCTCCTATCGGAGAAGGAATAGCAGTAGTAGGAGTCGCGGTCACCGCCTCCGTCACAACCGCTTCAAGAACTTTTATAGTGGTCGAGGGACCCTCTCCCTGGAGCAAAGTTTCCCACACTTCCCTCTTCACCCCCAAATCCTTCGATAAATCCACGGGACCTTGACCGATTCCCTCGGATGGCTCCTCCGAGTCCTGATGAAGTAATTGAGCGAATAAATCCGCGCCCGGAAACATAGGGGCTTTTCCCTTATCCACATCTACGAGAGCAAAATACGCATCCAGGTAAAGATAACGAAACTCAAATGATGAGTTAACATAAATAGAGTATTAAAGTCAAGAAAACAAAGAAGAATAAGAAACTTACGAGGGCGAGTGGGAGAAGGAACCGGAATATCGGGCGAAGGATCCCAAGAAGAAATCAAAACGACATTTGACCCCAGAGATGAAGCCTCTTCTTCCCCGACCCTCGGAGATTCCACCCCCTGCGAGCCCCTCGGAGGACTACCAGTGTTGGACTCGGAGGCAGACCTCCAAGTCAGAACGGACGAGGGAGCCACCTGCCGCAATGGAATAGCCTCCAGGGGCACTTCCCCAACATCCTCGGAGGGACGCAGAACACTCTCGTGTACACCCTCAGTCTCCGTATTCATCCCTGCCTCATCGGACTGCGCTTCCACTCCCTCGTGATCTCCCCTCTCGGAAGCTTCGCTATGACCACTTGGAGCTACCTCTTCGGAACCAGGTACTAAATAGTACCTCGCCATAACCTCCTCTACACCACACCAAAATGTCTTAGTACGAGTAACGGAAGAATACGAAAAACTACTCGAAGAAAATAGGTATGGAATAAAGAAGCATACGAGCAACAGAAGGAAAAATTACTGAAAGCTGGCATGAACATGCTCGAAACAAAAAGCGGTTTCTTCACGTTGCCGTTAGCACCTACTACGAAGTGAAGTCCGGCCCTATCAAATAACCACGAGAAATCTTCTGACTCCATTAGCGCATGCTGGGCAATCACGGGAGAAAGCACCATATCTTCAGCCAGGGTGTGAATTGGAGTCACACCCTCCCCCCACTTGAAAGGCATATCCCACTTCCCTCGGACGGGCTTCACATAAAAGAATTTGTCCTTCCAAACGCCGTGCAAACTTATCGTCGCACCCAGAATCCTCTTCGTGGAGTTAGCCGAGTGATCCCGGTGGTGGACGTGGTAAAAGGGATATCCCCCGGGTGACACTCCCACATCGAAGATAGACAGGAAATGATCCACATTGCACTCGTACCCCTTGACCATACACCAAAACACGTAAATTCAGAGGGCAGCATAGCCATTGGGAACCAACTGACTCGGGCAGATCCTACAAGTCTTGAAGACTTCGCAGAAAAAGGAGGGCATAAACGAACGCCACCCGTAATTCACTTGCGCGAAATACACAGTGACCATACCCGCGGGAGGATAGCACGCCCTTTGATCTTCTGAAGGAATGTGAACAATCACATTCATCATTGTCGTTCCCGTGGCCTCAAACAAATCCATGACCTGCTCATAAGTAACCACGGATTGAACATTCTCAATTTTAGAGAAGTCACGGAGAGGGGGTTTCTTTGACTTTGAAACCCTAGCTTTTTTCGCGGCGGCGGCGCCACTCCCTTCGGCGACGGTAACTCTTCTCTTGCGAGTGGCGGCAGCAGGTCCCACGAGGGGATCCGTAGTCGCGGCAGAAACGGGAACATCAACCGGAGCCGTGGCGGCAGAAGACGTATTGGCAGAGGAAGCCATCTTCTTTTTAGGCAAAAGGAAAAATTTTACGAGTTTGGTGAAAGGTAGGAGAAGCGGGAATAAAAAGCTATAAGAGGAGCAAAAATCGCTATTTTTTACTTAAGAAAATTGGAAGATTAGAGAGAATGGGAAGCTCGAAATTTTTTTAGAGAATGAGGGAGAAAGAGTACGGACGGGGGTATTTATAAGCGGACCGCCATTAAAGACGTGCCCCGTCCCCCACGCCCCACGTCTCCACTCAGGAAGCGACGTGTCGCTCCACGCGCTAGCCGTTACTGCAGATTAACGGACGGATGAATGAATGTCATTTAAGACATCCAACGGCTAGAAAGAGCCGTTATAAAAGTAACTCTTCATCTGAACCGCTGCTTCCCAAGAACATAACGGTAATTTTACTTCGCGGTATTTTAAGTATATATTTATATACATATAATACCCCCGTAAATCATAAAAAAAGAATGGAGAAACCCCAACCCCCTCGGAGAAATCACCAAAAAATAAAGAAAAAGCCCATTTTGCCCTGTTAAGGCCACGAAATAAAATTTCACTCGTCTCTACGAGAACGATCGAAATTTGGGGGGGCTAGTGTTAACCCCAAAAAAATAAATAAGGGATTATATGAGTTAAATAAAAGATTAACCCTTAAATTAGGGATTAATCCCAAGGGCGATACTATCGTCACGAACACTCTCGTATGTCACATACCCTACTATGGTATGACGTGGCACCCGAAGAGATAATAGTCCATCGGATCTTACATACCCGATTGTGGTACGACGTGACATCCGAGTGAACACCAAAGCGTCCCTTGGAAAGACAAGATGAATGAAAATAAGATATCAACGTGGCATCGGAAAAAGAGTAAACCCCGATGGATCCACGCAACTCTGATATCCATCACTGCGCCAAGAGGGACCACTATACGAGAATACTTCCTTGCTGAACACTCCCCAAAGCCCTCGGAATTATCACTCCGAAGGCTAAAATTCACAAAACAACGTCCTACTTAAAACACCAATCACCAGAGTCACTTACCCCGAAGACCCAAGCCAAGAAGGTTACTCAGCTAAGATAAGGAAGCCCTCGGAGAATGATTCCCGAAGGAGCCACTACTCTCACGACGACAAGAAACACTCGGAACCCATACTACGGAGACCCATATACAAGAATACAACCTTACATGCATATTGATGCTCTCGGAGCTCACCTCACAAGCCTGGAGAAACAAATCTGCCTCTCGGAGAACCTTACCAAAGAAACCGATGGGGAAATAGCTGTCCCCGGAACAGAAACCCCTTCGGACACCCACTTCACTTCAACTAGTGAACCTCTTCATAAAATCCAGTCCCTCGGAGAAAGGAAAACAGAAGATTCGAGAAGAAAACAGAAGAAGCAACCCCTCGGAACTCCTTGAAGCCCTCGGACAAGATAAAAATCAGCCTAGTCAGCGCCTTATCAACAAGATATACCTTATCTTATGAAAGGACACTTGTAACACATGCAACATTACACTTGTAACACATGCATAGTGACACCAACACTCTCCCATACCTATATAAGGGGAAAAAGGAAAAAAGGAAAGGGACCAAGCAGAAAAAAAAAAAGCATAAAGTCATATATGGATCCTCAGGAGTAAGGATTTCAGTGAATAAAGGAAGGATATTCTCATAATTCTCCGTAACCGTCATTTACTTTCTTTGAACCACGGATAACGGCGTTCCAACCCAAATAAATATTTTCTGTTAAATAGGGAATAATTCCAAACCCGTTAACACTATGAATCCTCAAAGGTAAGGAGGAGAATAATTTTGGGGTGATATGCCATATAAAAGAGCTGAGTATCGCGATATGATAAAGGTGAACGATAATATTGTTGGGATAAGAAGGTGAAACGGCAAAAGCCGTGAGCAGGATGGAAGAAAGTGAACGTGGAGGGGAGTGTCCAATGTAGTTCAAACTCGGGTTCCATTGGTGGCGTTCTTAGAGATGATTAAAGAGATTGGGTATGGGTTTTAAAGATGTTTATACATGTCTGAATGTACTTGAAATGGAGATTGAAGTGATACAAAGGGGACTTCTTTTGGAATGGGAGAAAATAGTTCAAAAGTTGAGCATAGAGACTGACTCCAATAAGGCCTATGATCTAATTTCGAGTCCGACGCGACAAGAGGCACATCTCCATGATAAAATAGATGAATTACATTAGAAGCTATGGACTTATGAGCTGAAATGCATAGCTCAATCAAGAAATTCACTTGTGGACGAAATAGAAAGGTACAAAGGTGATACATGTGGAGGCTCATGTTTTATGCATACCCATCCCCCTCAGTTAGATTCTTTTCTTTTCTGTCGAGTGATGTATCCTAAGGACAATTTTCCCCCGTCTTTCTACCCAAAATAAATAATAATAATTCATGGTATCAGAAATAAAGTTCACCGTATTACCATTAGTGGCAAAGACAAAATTTTGTAAGGATGGGCTAAGAGTAAAACAAAGAAAAATTAGAAGCAAATATTATATGATCTATAACATTGGGCATGTGTTACTCAAAATATGTACATAAGTTTTTAAAAACACTCCTATTATCAATTGCTATATCACATGTAAAAGTTTTCCTTCTAAAATTCTCCACAATACCATGATTCCACCCGGCTAGATATTTGGTAATTCCAAAACATCGTCCTTTGATATGGAGATTCTTATTGCAAATAATCCACTTAAGAGAAAATTTGTTTGGGGAGCCTTTTTTTATCTCATGATGAAAATAAATAAGAAAAATTATCATATTGAATATGTTGCTTAACATAAGGAGCTGGTTTCTTTGGTTCAGATACATCTTTACTAAGGTTAAAACATTTTGTGTAAGAACCAAATTTTTCGATTTAACTATTCTTGATTTAATTATGATACTATTGATTATTTTTTGAGATAATATTTACACATCTTTTTATGTTATTCATGATCATGTCGTATTAGGCTATTTAAGAAAATATGGTTGGTGAGATTCTGTAAGTGAATCTTCATTTTTTCGTATTTAACAGGATCCTGACGCAACAAATAAATAAGGAATTAAGATTCAGCTGATTCTAGGATCATGTTATTTGTCTTTATATGACTCGATTTGTTCCAATGAATCTAACCGTGACAATATGGATATACATTGGAGTATTTTGTTTACTTGTATGTAGGATCAAATCGAATGAATTAAGGAAGCTTTGCAAGCTGTCTCAAATGATCAAGGATCTTGTGCAATAGTTCCTTCCGTGTAGAGGTTTCTGCACTCTATAAAGGTAGACGACTCGAAGACATTTGAAGACAAGAGATTATAGCATAAGTCTATTATCATTTTATTTGTTTGAAAGTCAAAACATTTTCATATTATTTTTTTTAAAGAAATATCAAGGCGAAGGAACTTCGTGTGTACTTGTGTATTTCAAGATTTAAGTATAGGTCTATAGTACAATGTCACGCCAGGTTTTAACAAAGTTATTTGAGAAAGTCTAGATTACGAGTATCAAGTAAAGTCCTTAGCGAGTCAAAGGCATGAACTATTCAAAAGAGACTTGAGTTGTTAAAACATGCGAAAGCTGAGTGGAGTAGGTCTGTTGAGATCGAACCACTATAAAAGTCATGTGTCTCTACTTTACTTATTCGCATGTTACAACATGTATTTGTTCTTACGCAGACTAATCTAATAAGTAAAACACTTAAGATCTTACAGTTGGCATCAAAGATGGTCAATAAAGTTCATTTTTAGTGAGATTCTAGTATTAATTATCTTATTTTCAGGGATGAAAGAAATGAAGGGAGGTTTGTCTACAAACAAATCACCAAGCCTTACGAGTAGCAACTATTCATACTAGAAGAACCGTGTTTAAGAGGAAAAGTAATTTAAGAGGTTGGTCACCCCCTGTTGATGTAGATGGTAAGGGCAAAAATGAACTAACTTGGTCAAATGTGGAAGAACTTCTTGCCGAACAATATGATACATTACTAGTTGAGAATCTCCTAAAGAATCATGGGATATTATATGTGTTGCTCATGAAGGTACATCACGTGTGTGCATGTCAAAATTACAATTGTTAACCAATCAATTTGAGAATATGCAAATGCAGGATAATGAGACCTTTTTATGAATACAATGCAAAACTTCAATGTATTGCAACCGAAGCCGCTCTACTTGGTAAAGAATATGGTGAATCAAAGTTGGTCCATAAAACACTTCAATTTCTTTCAGTGAAGTTTGCAATGAAAGTTGAAATAATTGAAGAGGCCAAGGACACTAACAACATGCCCTTGAAAATCTTTATGGGATCTCTAGCAACATATGAAATGAAGTTGAAGCAAGAAGGACAATGTTGCCAAAAGCCCTACACTAAAGTCCATGGCCCAATCCCTCCCTCAGAATGATAAGGGAAATGAACTTCTCCAGTCAATGGCGCTTCTGACAAAGAACTTCAAGAAGATGAATAAATCCAAATTAGGTAAGTTTTCATCACCTAATTCATTTATCTATAATCTTAAATCTACCGCTGCTAATGATCTTGAAGTCAAAGAAAGGAAAAATGTATCCAATGCTATGAATGTGAAGGATTTAGACATATTCGGGCAGACTGTGGAAACCTACTTGAAAAGAAGGATTATGCACTCATCTTATTAGTATAAGTCAACTGTGCAAATATGAGTTGTTCGTAAGCTTCAACACTGATGGATGCAAAGTGATTGATGAAAAAGATAGATGTATTCTCTATGAGGAAAAGAATGATGATTGTTATACACTATCCAGACATGAAAAGAAAAGCTCTATAGAAGAATCAAGTGATTTGATAACTACAAAGCCGTCACAACAGGTGACCAACACTGGACATGATTTAGAAATATCTAACCAATCAGGATATGATCACTTGTCTCAACTCTCTCAAAGCATGTTGTTAATACAAAGAACAATCATGATTCTACTATACTTGCTAATCCCATCTCTAAGTCTACGTGTGAAATGGAACTCAAATTCTCAACCTTAAATAGAATCTTGAAACACTCTGAAACAAAGCTAAAAAGAAACACTGCCTATCCCAAAAAATGCCGTAGCATAGGAAAGCTTCTCAAATGTTTTGCTATCATGAAAGAATCATATCTCATTCGCTTTAACTCATGATCAATTATGTTTGGATTACTGATTAACTGTTTGAACTCACATCACTACATAGATTCGAGTTCCTGGACTGGGTTTTCTCATAATCGAAGTTACTCTTCTAATGAATGTATTAAACATCTCAGTACCCTGGAAAAATCATGTACTCACTTTCTCAGCTCATGGTACATCTAGTGATGCAACAGGTCAACATTTGCTCAACTCTCATGAATCAAATCTCAGGTTCATATTCTTGATCCTACTCATATCATTATGACCCTCTTTGACAATCACACTGTCGTTTGTCCTATACAATTTTATCAAGTCTAATATATCGAACACTGGTACATCATCACTATTAGTCTTGTGGAGGTTATGGCGCCTGAGTTAGAACGTGTGGGTAGTACTCGTCAACTGTCTGACTTATTTACTAAAGCGATACATGTTGTTTTCCTAAAGATACTTAGAAAGTCTTTTGGCATATGCCACCTAGAAATCTCAACACTAGCTGTCGTGACAATGGATAAACATACATAAATCTATTTTTTCTAGATGGTCTATCCATTATGATTTTGAGTTTGTAACACATGTATATTTTGTGGTAAAATGCTCTTGCTATGCGTTTTAGAGAAATAAAATGGAAGAGAATATCTTGTATGAAAAAGCTACATGACCTAAAAGATGTGATTGTGAAAGCTATCATTTTTTATCCCACGCGTCACGACATTGAAAAGAGCTACCTCACCCAAGAATAAGTCATAGCGAAAGCCTACATTTTTCACAACACGTGCATGTGGTCACCCTATTTATTACTATTTGACCAAGTCATCTCAAAACTTTTACATCATAAAGATTTCCTCATCAACTGAAATTTGATTTTATGTGTGCGAAGTCACTGAGCCAAAGCTACGCCTTGAGATAACTAGGTTCCTGCTCCAATGGATTGATGTGTATTTAAAGGAATGCAGTATTGTCGTGTCAAATGTAATACGGAAAGTCAGTTGCCAATAATGGCCACTCGTTTTTATCTTGGGATTTGCTAAAACTCTGCGTTTTATTTTGGGCAGGATTTTTTTAATTTTGGCAGGAGAAGTTACTTCCCACTAACTCAAACCACGTCCCAAATTTAGTTGCCTTACATGTTACCCAATTCACCTATTTAATCAACACTTAGGCAATTTTTCCAAATTCATCTGCCTCTTTTTTTCTTTCTAATTTCATCTGAAAATATCACCTAATTTTTAATGACGACCTCTGGAAAAGTCAATATTGTTGAATGTGTTAACTCTGACGAAGATGATCAGGTGACCACTCCACCGCATGTCATACAAGAAGCCCCTCTTACCGCAGTTCCTATCTCCTCGCAACCACCCTCCCCGTCCCATTTTGTCGAAGTTCCCCAAAAACACCGATAAGGGAAAATCAAAGGTGGTTGATGACAGTGAATCCTTTTACGACACTCCTCCTGTTGAGAACTCTAACTCTGACTCTAAGTCGTTTGGCCATCAACCACCACCACCTCCGCCGCTTCGTGTTACCATGCACCCTCGTTCAAATTGCAAAGCCTCATCTACAGGCAAAAAGAAGAAACGTGTTGCTACTCCTCACGACGATGAAGAAATAGTTGAGATTGAGGATCACTCTCCTCCTTCATAAGCAAAGAAAAGCACGAAGATCGCTCCAACTTCCTATGCTCCTCCTCATGTTTCCACTTCTGTCAAGACAGGTGGTGATGTGTTGAGTATATATGTTCCACCACCTGTGGTCAAACGTGACTTATCCCCTATTAATCTCACCAAAGTCTTCTCGTGCAATTTTGTGATTAAGTATGCAGACATGACTAGTTAGAAGAGGCCCATTGTTACCGAGAAACCTCTAATTCTCAGAACATGCGGCTCACATATGTCCTTGATCTAATTCGGGATCGAGGCTTCTACGCAGCCACCTCAAAGGTTGCTCCTTTTGTCCCTAAGATCATCTATGAGTTCTATGCCAACCTGTTGCAGCATCTCTTTGTCGATCACTCTGCACTACATTACCAGGTTTACTTGCGGAACCATATTTATGATTTTTCTCCTGAACTGCTCAATATACATATGGAGACCTTCAACAAGCCTTTGGGTAAGCGGGAGTTACGATTGGAGAAGAACATGGATGTTGTTGCAATAGAACTGTTGGAGTTGGAATCAACTTGGCCCCTTGATTGAGTGTTTCCCACCAGCAACCTCTCATTGAAATACAACCTTCTTTTCAAAATCATGTCTTCACATTGGTTGCCTACGATCCATCTCTCTTATGTCAATGTCGTTGCTGCATCTATTATCTATCGAATTGGAAAACGTATTCCCATCAACTTGGGGAAGCTGGTTTTTTATCGAATTTGTCTAGAGGCCATCTCGCGTAAGGTAAAACCCTCTCTTGGCTATCCTTCCCTCATCTATCGCGTTCTGTCAGAATAATTTGGTCTTGTTGATGACGGAGAGGCAAAGCATGATATCAAAGTCTTGAAGGCCTCATCGAGGGCGACCCAACACGCTCAAGAGCCCACGCCTGCAAAGATCAAAGAAGGTCCCTCAGCTCGACAAAATGTCAAACCTGATAGCCCAACAACTTCTGATGTTGGACTTATTGGGTTCCACTTGGAGCTAGCGCGACACTCGGCAAACCAGAAAAAGATGCAGACTGATGTGGAGGCCATTTCCATGGCTCTAGCCAGCTTGGATACACGCATCTCTGCCATGGAATCCTCCCTTAAACACATTAAGGATCTCATTCCTACCCCTTGATCTTGTTGTGACAACAAGGTGGAGAGAGAATAGAGTTAGGGGGAGTGGAGAAAGGGGGCGTGCTACTGGGAGAAGTTGTTGTTGCTTCTACTGCTGGCTCCCATTTTTAAGTTTTTGATTTTTAAAGAACCGCGAACAATTCAAATTTCTGCACTTTTAATTCTGTTGGGTAAATTTTTATTTGGTCATATAATGATGTTGCACTGCTGATGCAACTGGTGCTTTATTTTTTTTTTTTTTACTATGGCTGCACTTTACGTTTAACAATGAATCTCTTGAACTAACTCTGCCTTGCCGGAAATACTATTGCTGTCAAAAAAAATCAAAGGAGGAGAATGTTAGCACCGAATTTATCGGTCTAAATGCTTAGTAATTAAACAACTTATTATTTAGATAATTAAGTGTTTAATTATGTGTAAATTTGATTATGGTTTGAATATTTCCTTTAAGTATTTAATTATGTTTTTACTTAAATATGGTTTACTTATTTCAGAAAGTGTTTAGGATAGAGAATCCTTTCTTATGTGTTAAAATAGATATCGTGATATGTTAAGAAGGAAAGATGGTTGGTGATATTCTGAAAGTTAATCTTATAGTTTCCTTATAGAAATAGATATTGCCGCGTCAGGTTATTTATGGAAATAAGTTCAGTTTTGTATTTGTCTTTGTATGATCCAATTTTATTCCAAGTGTACCTAGACTGAATTATATATATATATATATATATACATTGGAAAATTTTGTTTGCATATTTAGCAGAATAAAATCGGATGAACTAAGGAAGGTTTGCAAGCTTTCTTGAAGAATCGAAGTTCTGGTGCAACAACTATCCTTCTATGGGGAGATTCTGCACTCTATAAAAGAAGAAGACTCGAAAACAATTGAAGACAAGTTTTGAAGTTTAGATTTTAAGATTTGCATTTTATTTGTTTAAAGGGTCAAAATCAGTTGATTATATTCTTGTACGAAATACAAGGTGAATGGACTTCGTGTGAACTTGATGATTTCTAGATTCTAGTAGAGTTCTTTAGTAAGGCGTCACGTCAGGTGTTAGAAAGATAACTAGAGGAAGTCTGGATTATGAGTACATGTAATAGTATGAATAAGTCAAAGTCATGCACTAAAGGAAAGAGACTAGAGTTGTTAGAATAGGCGAAAGCCGAGTGGAGTAGGTCAGTTGTGACCAAACTACTATAAATCCCTGTAGTGTTGTTTTAGTTTTACCTGTCATAACAATTCATAATCATTATGATCAGAAAACAAGTAATAAGTAAACAATTAAGGTCTTACAAGATCAATTACAATCACAAAGGAAACAAAGGACTAAACAACATAAGAGAGAGAAAGCTTACTCAGGAAAGTGTCTCGTGGATCAAGGGCGAAGGATTGCAGTGTTAGGTTGCCTAATTTACACTCCTTATACACGGATAAGAATATATTCTCTTTTATCAGCAAAGAGCAGTCGAACCCCTGATTGAAAAAGCCTTCGTCCATCACCTTGTTCACCTCCGCCTCTACATCGTTGGTGTTGGGGATGAACAGCTCCTCGTTCCATTTAAAGGCACATCACACTTAACCTTTGGATCCGTAAGGCAAGCAAATAAAAACTTGTCTTTTCAGTTGTTGTGTAACCCAGCAAGCTTGTACAGTATGCTATCTGTTCTCTTCCACATTGTAAAGGTGTGGAAATCGAGCTTCTCGACGCCTTGGATAAGTCAAAGGTCAAAAAAAACCAAGAGATAGTACACGGGTGAACATACGCCAGACAGATGAATATGAAGGCAGCCATCGTGGTGTACCCGTAGGAGTTAGTTGACTCGGCCACACGCTATCAAAACTTGACTGAAAAATGGGGGCAACAACGACCACAACCCTATATTCAGTTGCGAATAGTACACGATGAGGTACCTCTTACTAGGAGAGGTAGCCCTCTAGTCCTCCCTTGGAGTTCGAATGTCCATGTGGGAAGATCGATCCCATAACGGGTGAACTCAGTGTTAACCTCCCCGTGGAATGCACAGTACTCGGCGCCTCCTCTAATGGAAAGTGTCGGGTCACGCCCATCGTGCTTTCTTTGACCTCCTCCCAACAAGTGTGGCCATCAGAGTTCATCTCGTGCCAACGCTCTTTGACTCCACCCAAACGGGAGATATACACAAGCACGCCACTATGACCTGGTGGACCTAGCCCCTTTTTGCCTTCCGCAAATATCCCTTGTCATACCCTCCCCTCTGTAGGAGCATGCCCCAGCAGAACCAGGCACACGTGAATTACCCTAGCGGTCCCCTCCCTCCCTTTAAAACACTTGTTCTCCGAGTTACGCTTAGAATACTATTGCCTCACATTCATGAGATCACTATAACTAATGAGCCTCTTCTGGTCATACCCATCGAGCTCAATAGCGTCTTTTTGTCCACTCCGATAGACCTCTTAGTAGAAGCTCACTACGAGTATGCCCACACTTAAAATATATTTCACTAACATTCTATCTTTTCTTTTGGCAGGAACAAAGGGAGCCTCGGTGCCCAATTGAAGCAAAAACCAAGGAGAACTACGAGAGGTTAAAAAGAGGGACTCAACGCGAATTTATTTCCTAACCCCCAACTACCTACCATAAAAAAGGAGAAGTACGAGCATGATTGGTCACCCCCTGTGAAACTTTGATGATTGGCCAGAAGACCACGATACTCATTGGCTCGTGGAAGTCAATTTTCCCTATTGGTGGTAGAAGATCTGGTACAAATATGACACCTTATGAGATCTTGAAGGGTGTGAAACCAAATATTTCCTATTTTCATGAATTTGGATGTGAATGATACTTGTTGAATGACAGGGATGATCTGAGCAAATTTGATCCAAAGAGTTAAAAATGCATCTTTGTTGGCTACTATGTAAATAGTACTTCTTTTAGGATATATAATCCAAGATTGAAGACTATACAAGAATCAGTTAATGTGGTGTTTAATGATTTCACTGTTGATGTAGGTACTGATGAATCCATGTTTCTGATGTTGGTTCAACATTAGAAACTGAGGATGTTATTCCAACATTGGACACCGAAGCTGACAAACTGAATTGGAGGTAGAAGCTGATGTTGAACTAAAACCAGCCATAATGGATGTTATACTAACATCAGGTGAATTTGACTTAGATAATGAAACGTCTACTAAACCTAGGAGAGATCCCCCAGCTAGGATTCATAAGGACCATACAACTACTCAAGTGATAGGTGAAATCATAGAACACATGAAGACTTGCAACAAGGAAAGGTTAAACTATATAGACATGGTTAGGTTGTGTGTCTGCATGATTTCCACATGTACTATTGATAATGTTTCATGTTGTGTGTCTCCTATTGAACCTAAAAATGTGAATGAAGCTCTGCAAGATAGCTACTGGATCAATGCCATGCAAGATGAACTATTACAATTCACCAAAAACAATGTTTGAAATATGGTACCTACACCCTCTAATGTGAATGTCACAGGGACAAAATGGATTTTCAAGAACAAAAGTAATGAATATTGTGTAATGGTAAGAAACAAAGTTAGATTAGTTGCTGAGGGATACACACAGGTAGAAGGCATTGGTTTTGATGAGACATTTGCACCTGTAGCTAGAATAGAATCTATTAGATTACTGCTGCCTATTGCATATTGTCTTAAAATTAAACTTTACCAAATGGATGTGAAAGGCTCTTTCCTTAATGGTCTAATAGATAATGAGGTATTTGTTGAATAGTCTAAAGGATTTGCTGACCCTAAATATCATAATCATGTGTATAAGCTTGAGAAAGCTTTGTATGGTCTAAAGCAGGTACATAGGGCATGGTATGAGAGACTTACAGAATCCATGTTGAGTCTTGGATTCAGTAGAGGTGATGGAGATAAAACACTCTTTGTCCTAAGAAAGAATTCTAATATTTGTATTACTCAGATTTATGTTGATGACATTGTTTTTGGATCTACTAACAAGTCTTTTCTAGACAAGTTTGTTGAATCTATGACAAGAACCTTTGAGATAAGCATGATAGGTGAATTGAACTTCTTTCTTGGACTTCAAGTGAAACAAACAGAGAATGGCATCTTCTTGAATCAGGAGAAGTATGCAAAGAATTTGATGAAAAGTTTTGAGCTAGCTGAGTCAAAGCCTTGCAAGACTCCCATGTCTTCCTGAGTAAAGATTACAAGGATGGAACTGGAGACAATGTTGATCCAATATTGTGCAGATCAATGATTGGCAGTTTACTTTATCTGTCTGCATCTAGACCTGATATTATGTTTTTTGTTTGTGTGTGTGCCAGGTACCAGGCAAGTCCAAAGCAATCTCATCTGATTGCTGTGAATAGAATTCTTAGATTATCTGGAACCTTGTCTTTAAGCATTTGGTACTCATATGACACAAATACTAATCTTGTTGGTTTCAGTGATTCTGATTGGGCAGGCAATGTAGATGACATGAAATCCACAAGTGGGGTCTATTTCTATTTGGAAAACAATCTGGTTTCATGGTATAGTAGGAAGCAAAATTGTGTGTCACTATCCACAACTGAATCAAAATATATAACAGCTGGTAGTTGTGCTACCCAGCTTGTATGGCTCAAACACATGCTGCTAGACTATGGGCTAGATAGGGTTACTCTCCTCATGTTTTGTGATAATATAAGTGCTATCACTACCTCTAAGAATCCTGTTCAGCATTCTAGGACCAAGCATATTGATACCAGCCATCATTATTTGAGAGACATAGTAAAGGACAAATTAGTTGACATTTAACACGTTGCGACAAACAATAAGCTTGCTGCTATGTTTACTAAGCCTTTGGATAGTGAGAGATTCTTCAGTTTGAGGAAATCTCTCGGCATGTGCACTATGTGAGAATGTTAGTTCACCAGTATTGATATAACACCACTGTCTAGCACTGGTTATTGGTTATCATGTGTCTGTAATTCTTTTTGTTTTCTCCTTTTGAGTCTCATTCATCTTGGTTTTGTCATTTGTTTGTGTGGATAACCTTTGTGATTAACTAAATTTTCTGGTTAACAGGTTCCTATCTCTATTTTTGAAAAAGATAATGTTAGTCTGAGATTGTTAACCTAACATCAGGAGCAGTTGGGATGCATAAAGTTCGCTACTCTAGTGTTATTCAGTTGTGACTTAGGTTAAACGGGACATGAAGAGAAGGTAGGGTTCATTATATTGATAGCTTCAGTGATATTCAGTTGTGCTTATTTTCATGCTTCTGTTGTTTTGGCCAAGGTACACATGATAGTGATTCTTTCTACAGGGATGTTTGGGGTTTCGATTACCTTACATTTAGTAGCACTGATCACTTGGTGTTATCTCTTGAATACAGGTTGGTCAACAAGTATACATGAGGAATTGGGGTGATAAAGTTTATGATAAATGTATTGCCATCATTCAAGTCCTTTGTACTTTTCTAATCTACTGCTGATAATGTTGTTACTATAGTGTGTGGAGTCTTATGCTGCCCTCATTTAGTAATGTCATTATCCATTTTTTACAACCTTTAGTTTTTGTTCATAAGAGTTTGTGATAATAATGAATATTTGATGTGATTTGGTATGTTTCTGGTCTGTGAAGTTGTTACAACATGTTACCATCATCCAATGTTGACTTAACATAGTTGCATGCATTCTAGTTCTACATTTTTTGTTGTTGTATCAGTTTGGGCTTAGGGGGAGTAGTCCTAATTCATGTGTTGAGGCATACTCTTTGGGTGACATATTGCAGGTAAACATACTGGTTTTGTGACCTTCTTTGCCGTGGAAATGGATTATTCCTTAATTCATAACTGTTTAACTCTGTGTGTTTTTCAGTTACCTATATCACTTACTTACGATTTTGATCTAAAACAATGTATGTGGTACTTATTTGCTCATTCATCTAGTTTCAGATAATTATTTTGGAAATATCTCACGCTCTCGCATGAATTTGTTTGGATGAAGCCCTGCACCTCTAATTTTTGTACCTGTCGTTAACCTTCCAGTGTTAGTCTAACATTGCAATACTGTGACTTACAAGTTTTCAAATTTGGAACTGCTCTGTTCTTGTGTTAACCTAACACTGACACATGGTGAGGTTGTACGCGCAGGAACATGTGTTAATGGACAGATTATTTTGGTAACATGTTACAATACCACTCACACCACTCTTCACATTCTGAATCTATATATGTTTGCCCTAATCTCTTCTTGGTCTTCAAGTTTTTGAAAATCTTTGCAAACAATACTCTATGTTTACTTCTATTTCTCTCATCTCTCACCTAATGTTACTCTAACAAATGCTTACAAGTCCTCCATTGATGCTCTTGTAGATGCAGCTGAGCAGACCGAGCAACCATGAAGGTACAATACCAGGCATGCACCAACTAAAACTGCCGCCACTACTGCTCCAAAAGAAAGGCGACCTATCAACGGCACAAGGGAAAGAAAACGACGATGACGAGTAATGTTGGAGCAACATCAGAAGTCGAGAAAACCTCCACACCCACCACCACTGAAACTGAAGTAATGAAGGCTAAACCTACTCCAACTATTACTGCTAATGTTGGTATTGAGGAGGAGATTAAGGCCTCAATGCCTGGTTTGGGTGAGTCTGAGGTGGTTTTCAATGTCAATCTTGAGGATGTTGGTACTAAGAATTGGGTCTGTTTCTGTTGAGGTTGTTACTACTGTTGCGAGTTATGTTGCTGAGGATAATCCTGATGAGGATAAGACTGTTGAGTTGGGTACTACTAAGGGTACCAATGTTGTTGCAATGAGGGTAATGAGGATGAAGAAATAGAGGAAGAGGAGACCCTGACTCTCTCTGCTCTGGCCAGTGCTGCCAGAAAGAGGAAGGGTAAACAGGTGATGGTTGAGTCTAAGTCTGAGTTTGAGAAAGAGGCTGAAGAAGAAGAAGAAGAGGAGGAGAACGAGGAAGAGGATGAGGAGCTTGAGGAGGATGAACTGGCTATAGAGGATCCTGCTGAAGCTGATGTTACTCTAACATCAGAACCAGATGAGTACTTTGATGAATGGGATGGTGGGTACCCCAAGGATCCACATTTATAAATTTATGTGTATGTGGAAGATAAGGAGCAATGGGAAGCCTACCAAGCCAGAATGATCCATAAGGAAAGGGCAATGGAGGTGGATAAGTTTAAGGAAAACAGAGTATATGAGTTGCTGGAAGCAAGGGGTGTGTTGGGCTCCATGATGAATCATGTATCTTTTGTGCCTGATGTCATTAGAGAGTTCTACATGAAACTCTTACAATGGGTGTGTCTCCAGAGGTCACCCAAGTATGGGAAAGCCTGGATCAGTATGAGTGCCTTTTACATAAGCCCATCCACCATCAATAAAGCATGGGGACTTTCTGATCCTGAAGAAGCTGATGAGCCAGGCATGGATGAGATCATCTCTGACCTCACTGGACTTCTGACAAGAAAGTGGCATGAAATCTTTCCCACAACAAAGCTGACTTCCGTGAGTGTTGTGTTGCATAAGATTTCAACCAACAATTGGATCCCTTTTTCCAACACCACGGTTATGACAAAGGAATATGCTAAGCTGGTGTATAAGTTGAAAATGGTCTGAATGTCAACATAAGGGAGAAAGTGTTAAGGGCAATGTATGAGGTCACTACAAGGTCAAAATGGATTCTTCCATTCCCATCTTCGATCTCCAAGATCTTGGTCAAGCAATGGTTCAAGACCTTGAAGACAGTGGGGTGGATCAAAAACAAGGCTAAGATGTATGTCACCACCAGCTACTTCACACAAGTGAGGATCCATGATCTTCCATGTAACCCCAACAATTGAGCTAAGCACAGTAGGAAGAAGAAGACCCACAAGTTTGCTGCTTCTTCTGCTCCAATCTCCAGTGGAGATGACTGCATGGTGATCACCACTTCATTTGTGGAGCAGGCCCTTATCTACCTTGAAAGGGAGTACATGGACACCCAAAGGGAGATTGCCGACAAGCAAGTTAGGCTTCATGAGATTGACATCCTCAGAAAACATCTTAAGGATCTGTCTTCCTCACAAAAAGGGGGAGAGTAGATAAAATTTTAATTTTGTGGGCTTTAAGTTTATGTATTTTTATATTTCTTTAAACAATTATGTTTTTTTTTACTCTGTTTTGCTTATTTTACTTTTATTCTGATCAAGGAGTATGTTCCTTGTTACTATTATGGATCTGTAATTTAGTTTACTGCATTTTGGGTCTTGATGTTTCTGCTTATGAAAGCTTAATTATTTGGTACATGTACTAACTCTTCTGCAGGAACAACGTATTACTGATGTTAATACACAACATTAATGAAATCAATGTTAGAACATCTTTGGACTCAATGTTAGTCTAACATTGAGAAAGTTACATGTTATGACAACATTGAAATGGTCAATGTTATGCCAACATTGAGCTGGATTGTTCTAAATTAAGGGAGAGTTACTTTGTTTAGACTATTAATTTTCTTAAGTTTGTTTCTGGATATTTGATCTGATTGAACATGTTATTAGGTTTTGTGAAGTAAGAGAAAAAGAAGGAGATTGAAAGTGCAAGTATTTTGCCGATGTTAGAATAACATTGTGATCTCAATAGAGTAACATCAAAAATAGAATCTTTTCTTCAATTCAGTTTTAAAGTTCTTAATTATGGTTTTGCCTTTATTCACCAACTAACTTGGTTCCACATTTGTAATTATTTTCGATTATTATCCAGGAAACAAACTTAACATAGGTTGATCGTTCAAGTTTCCAATATGGGAAGTTTCCTTAATTAAGTCAACCACACAACTTAAAGAAGGAAATAAGTGGAGTTCAAGTGCAACTAGGAAACATCCAAGATGAGTCCTGAATTGAAGAAGGAGTATTTCCTTAGTTTGTTTGCTAACAAAGGAGCTGTTATTCAAGAACGAGCACGAGACCTTAAAGGATGAGTTCGAACAGAAAACTTGAAGAGTTATCAACCGTGTACAACACACCTTGAAGACCAAGTCAAGAACATATATATAGTTGTGAAGTACATCAAGACAACACCAAGACAAGAGCTAATAAATCCAAAAGATTAGATCTTTAGTTGTTGAGTGTTGTCTTGCTTTTGCAAAGTTTGTGAGTTGTTTAATTAATTCTAGGTTTAGAGTTAAGAAGACAAGTCTTGTCTGTTTTATTGAGTTCGAGCAATTTGAGAGTTAGGGTCTTGAGAATTGTGAGAAATATCTTTGTTAAACCCTTGTGGTATTTCGCATACGACTCAGAAAATAATATAAATATATAATCTTCTTAAACTTGGTGTTCTTTATTTCTACTGCAATTTATATTTTGAGATCGTTGTTAAAGTAATATTGAGTTATCCACTGTTAGTTTAACATCAAGCTTACAACGTATCAATCCCGATTCACAATATCAAGTAGGACTCAGAGTTATTAGCTTTGCAACTACTAATTTCAAGAGTAGTTCTTGATTATCGTATCCATAAATCAGAAGGTCAATAAGATTGAAAATCAGAATTGTCTCCATATATAAAAAAAAAAAATTGTCGAATTTGCCTTATTTCTGAGTCGAAATATCCTCTATAGCCTTGAAGGTCTAAATGGCTTGAGGTCAAATTCGATCATCTAGCTGTTTTTACAGATTTGTCTGAGATGCTCCATGGGGCACAACCCTTTGCACTCACAGTAGTGCGGATCCCATGCAGGGCCCATGTGTGTGAGATCCATACTTCTGTGAGTGAAACGGGGTTGTGTCCCACGGAGCATACAATAAGTCCCCTGTTTTAACCTTCACTTTAATTTGTTTATGTGAAAAATCTCCTCATTTGACTTGGCTGAGTTTTCGAGAGAACACGTCTCCTGGTCAGAAAATGACATCATATATTTTATCTTGGTTGGACCATCATTGATGATGAGAAATGTTTTGTCTAGGAAGTTTTGTCATCATTACCTCATGATGAGCTTAATGAGGTATATACAAGGTTACTACTTACAATTTAAGGATTTATTCTAATTGTTTTTTCCTACGTGGTTAAACCGGAATTTGTAAATTATTAACGCATCTCAGAATCCATTTTGGTGGGGAAGATTAGAGTTAACCCACTGTCTAAATTACAATGGGAAGGGGAACCTGAACATATTTGTTGCGACAGAGAGTCAAACTTCATTGTGTTCTCGATTATTTCCACGATTTTCCACAAGGACTGAAATCCACAGATTTAATGCATCAGTACAAAAGATAATGTTTAATCAGGTTCGTGATTTTGAACAAGTATCTTAATCCTTTGAATACTGTGTATGGTACAAAAAGATAGTGACAACTAACGTGTATTCAATAAATGTGGAAGCGATCCATGTGCCACGGCGTGGACTGTTCTTTGTTCACTGCCAAACAAGTTGGCGAGTCGAGTAGTGAGTCATCTCTTGATTAGTTGTGTTAGGACTTACCATGTGTCTTTCTAATTAATTATCCTAAGTTAAATCATACGAACCGATTTTAAAATAGCAGGTCCAGGTACTATATGAGATCTGTTATAATAATACATACATGTGGCCTTTTTTTTTTTAAATTATTGTATCTATATCTAGACTTACTATTTAACATAGTAATAATAGTTATTATAGATACTATTGTAATAGTGTTTGATACTAATGATGTTGAAAAATAACTCTATATAAGGAGCCATCCGAATGAAGAAATGGACACAAATTCAATTGCAATATTACTCCTTATTTGCACTTCTTTCCCTAAGTTTTTTAAATATAATGTTATAAATTCCAATAGTTTTAGTTTTTCTATAATACGTTATCAGCGCGAAGGTGCTCGCTCCGATATAATTCCTTAATCTTTTTTTTTCCCTATGTACAATATATCATTACTCTCCAAAAAAAAAATAGTATAAACCCAAAACATTCATACTATTCAATGAATTCTTCGCCAAAAATTTAGTATAAACCCAAAACGAGGATTTAGCGTTTCAAAATTCAGTTCCAGTTTTTAAAGACAACGTTCAACTTTAAAATGTACGAAAATTTATATTTACTTGTTTATCTAACTCCATTATTATAGACAAGACGGACTACCGCCTATCTATAATTTTATGATTAGATGAAAATCCTCTTTATAATTTTACTGTCATCTAACTCTAACACTAATGTTAATTTTAACTTTCGTTGATACTTGAGTTAACCCCAAGCTAAAAAGAAAACTGACAATTTATTATTATGGAAGGTTTTACCTCCTATTACATTGCTTACATTATTCCACAAGTCCATGGAAGTTTTTACATAGTAATGTGGCGAAAATTATTTGCGCACTTAATCCATTGCAATTATTTTACTTGCTTACATTATTCCACAAGCCTATGAAAGTTTTTACATAGTAATGTGGCGAAAAATATATATGTATTTACTTATCATAATATTATTCCATATGCCCGTTAAAATATCACTAATACGGCGAAAAGTATTTTACATGTTATTACAATTAATTTTTGTTGTTAAATTGTTAGAGACATTACCATTCATAAAACATGCCAAAACAATGATTGTCTTTCTAACGGCTATAAACGGCTACTTACGTATATTGTTTCTCTATAATACACAAATTTCATAACACAAACTCCACACAAATCATCACCTTATTTCTCTCATCTTGCAAAATGATCTCTACGACAACAACGATCTTGATCCTCATTTACCTTTTTCTTTATGCTAGTAGATGAGGACATTCCTATGTTTCTCTCCGTGTGATATTACTCCATTTTATTATAATAATGGTCGAGTTCAAGATTTAGCTAGAGATGAGATAATTGCATTGTATTATTATAATAATTGTGCTTCTATGATTATGTGTTAAATAAAATAACTCAATCCTAATTATGTTTTTCTTGGTTATGTATTTAGCTAGCAAAATGTCTAACCTCACGAGTACAGTTAGTTGTACAATATCACTAGCAAGAATTATGGAGAATGGAGATCTGATACAAAATTGTACCTCAGGGCAAAGGGCATCATTGAAACTCTTGCTGCAGTAAATACAAATACAGATCAAGAAAAATGTGAGGCTGTGATCTATATGAAAAAATATTTAGATGAAACCGTAAAGTTGAAATATCTCGATGTTACAAATCATCATGAATTATGGACAAACGTACTAGAAAGATATGACCATCAAAAGGAAACCATGTTGCCAAAAGCCACCAATGATTGGAACAATTTAAGGTTTCAAGCTTTTGAAACTATAAGCTCATACAACTCCGTGCTTATGGAGATTCGTTCAAATTTAGTTTATTGTGGAAGAAAGCTTACTGATAGAGAAATGATAGAGAAAACACTTTTTACTTTCCATGTGTCCATGATAAATGTTCAACAACAATACATATTGCTGAGTATTTCAAATATCATAACTTGCAACAAAGGTTGTTAATGGTGGAAAGTTACAATAACTTATTGATGAAAAGTCTTCAATCTCGTCCTCCTGGAGCACATGCATTACCTGAGGCAAATGTCATTAACTTTCCAAACTCATATGGACGCGGTAACAATGATAATGCCAATCGAGGTCGTGGTCGTGGTCAAGGTTGAAGTGGTCATAGAAGAGGATATGGCTATAGAGGTGGTTATGGTCGTGGTTGTGGTCGAGATAATTTCAAAACCCCTCGCATAGCAACACAGTTTTTAAGAATAACCATCAGAACAAAGAAAAACATAAAAAATCTCAAGGTTATTGTTTTAAATGTTGAATGAAAGGGCATTAGGCCAACAAATATCGTACAACTGAACATCTTTGTAAAATGTACCAAGAAAGTTCAAAGGGTAACGAAAAGGATGTTAACCTTATCGAACAAAATCCAAATGATGATTCCACCTTTATGGAGGCGGTAGACTTTACTCATGACTACGATGTTAGTTTGGCTTAATATGTGTTATGTGATCTTCTAGCTGAATATGCTTAGTGTTTCCGTTTTAAGTTGTATTATCTCCTTCCTGTATTTCTGTTGTGTGCTTTCAAGCTCAAAATAAAATAAAATAATCTCTTTTCAAATATATACCATGTTTATTGCAAATTTTTTTTCTGATTTTGTTTATTTGAACTGAAGCATGATATGGAGCATACGGGTAATTTCTGCCTACTTCACTGTTGTACGACTCATATAATTCTCACAAGTAAGAAATATTTTACATATTTAGAACCATTAATATTTCAAGTCGGTACAATAACAAGTCCTAATAAATTGATTGAAGGATCTGGTAGAGTTACTTTTACTTTACCAAATGGAACAAAGTTTATCATTAATGATGCCTTATTTGCCCCAAAATCCAGAAGGAATATATTGAGTTTTAAAGATATAGATATGATACTGAGTCAATGACTGAGAATAACAGTATATATATATATATATATATATATTATTAAGAATATACGAGGAAAGAGACATTTGCTTGAAAAACTACCATATCTTTCATCTGGATTGCATTATACATATATTAATGAAATCGAATCAAATATGGTAGTCAATGAAAATTCAGAATTATTGACTCTATGACATGATCGACTATGTCATCATGGTTCAACAATGATGCGAAGGATAATTGAAACTACACATGGACATTCATTAAAAGGATCCAACTCAATCTGAGCAATAATAGTCCATGTGAAGCATGTTCTCTTGGAAAACTAATTATAAAACATTCACAAGTTAAAATTGATACAGAATTACTCACATTTCTTGAAAAAATTCAAGGTGATATATGTGGACCTACATCCATCATGTGGACCATTTTAATATTTTATGTTATTAATAGATGTCTCAAGTCGATGGTCACATGTCTGTCTATTATCTACTCGCAATATAGCATTTGCGAGATTTCTGGCTCAAATAATTATAATAAGAGCTCAATTTCCTAACTATATGATCAAGAAAGTCATACTTGACAATGTTGGTGAATTCACATCTCAAGCTTCCAATGATTATTGTATGTCAACTGGAATTACGGTTGAACATTACGTTGCACATGTACATACTCAAAATGGTTTAACTGAATCATTATTTAAATGTCTTTAATTAATTGCTAGACCATTGTTGATGAAAGCTAAATTGCAAACTTCTCTATAGGGTCATGCAATTTTCTATGATGCATCACTAATTCGCATTACACCAATCTCGTATCATGAGTACTCCCCATTACAACTTCATTTTGGTCATAAACCAAATATTTCTCATGTAAAGATTTTTGATTGTGTGGTTTATATTCCAATTGCACCACCAAAACGAACAAAATCGGACCACAAAGAATGTTGGGAATATATGTTGGATTTGACTCACCATCAATAATCAGATATCTTGAGCCTCTAACAGGTGATGTCTTTACGACACGTTTTGTCGATTGCCATTTTAATCAGGCAAATTCTCCAACCTTAGGGAGAGCAAAGAAGCAGTTGAAAAAAGATATATGTATAATCCATCTTTGACAACCTTTGATATGCTAACAAAACAATGTGATTTGGAAGTAAAGAAGATTTTGCATTTACAAGCTATTGCAAATCAATTACCCGATGCATTTATTGACATAAACAGGGTAACAAAATCACATATACCAGCTGCAAATGCTCCTGCTCATATTATAATTCCAAAAGAAACATCAAATGATGATATATTTGATATATCAGCGTGGACGTCCTGCTGTCTCAAAGGACAAAAATCCTCGAAAAAGAAAAGGAGCATCAAAATCTTATGATCCTATTATTGAGGTATCAATGCCAGATCACAAAATGTGACATATGAGATACCTCAAAACGTTATCCAATCAGATCCTATAAATAAAGAGAACGTTGAAATCTCTATAAATTATATCAATACAGGAATGGTATGGGATCTAAATGAGATGGAAAATATGGGTGAAATATTTTCATATTTAGTCGCTTATGACATTGTGAATGAAAATGATGACCCTAAATCCAAATCTGTAAGAATGCCTAAATAGGAATGATTGGACTAACTGAAAGATGCTATGCAAGCTGAATTGGATTCACTTAATAAGCGGAAGGTATTTGGACCCATTGTTCTCACACCGAAAAAGTGTGAAACCTGTAGGGTTCAAATGGGTCTTAGTTAGAAAATAAAATGAAAAAAATGAAATTGTAAGGTACAAAGCTCGCCTTGTCGCACAAGGTTTTTCTCAAAGACCTGGAATCAATTATTAAGAAACATATTCTCCTGTAATGGATACAATTACATTTCAATTCTTGATCAGTCTAGCGGTCTATGAAAATCTAAACATGCATCTCATGGATGTTGTCACTGCTTAGCTTTATGGATCACTTGATAATGATATTTACATGAAGGTCCCTGATGGACTTAAATTACTTGCAGCATCAAGTTCTAAACCTAGAGAAATGTACTCACTTAAATTGCAAAGATCAAAATGGAATACTTGTGCATCAATCTAATTATACTGAAAATATATTAAAACGTTTTAACATGGATAAAGCAACACATTTGAACCATCATATGAGTGCAAGATCATTAACCATAGATAAAGATCCATTTCGTCCTTGTGAAGAAAATGAAGAAATGCTTGGTTCTGAAGTTCCGTATTTAAGTGTCATTGGAGCTTTAATGTATCTAGCTAATTGTATTAGACCTGGTATATCATTTACTGTAAATTTATTAGCCAAGTTAGCTCA
Source organism: Linaria vulgaris (assembly GCA_948329865.1). Taxonomy (NCBI): domain Eukaryota; kingdom Viridiplantae; phylum Streptophyta; class Magnoliopsida; order Lamiales; family Plantaginaceae; genus Linaria; species Linaria vulgaris. Next base: position 17,871,267 of record OX415252.1, read on the forward strand.
TCACCCACAAAAAGGCACTAGAAAGGAATTAAACATTTATCCGTTATTTGCAAGGAACTATAGATTTTCGTCTATTTTATCCTAACAATGTAGAACAAGAATTGATTGGTTATGCAGATGCATGTTTTCTATCAGACCCACATCAATCCAGATCTCAAACTAGATATGTATTCATGTATGGAGGCACTGCTATTTCATGGCGTTCTCAGAAACAGACACTTGTTGCAACATCATCGAATCATGGTGAGATTATTGCACCCCATGAAGCAAGCAAAGAATGTACGGCTACGAGTAATGACACATCATATAAGAAGTACATCTGGCTTACCAATTATAGAGGGTCCTACAACATTATACGAAGACAATTCTGCATATATTACACATATGAAAGAAAGCTATGTCAAGAGTGATCGAACCAAACACATACACCCGAAATATTTTGCCTACACTCAGGAACTCGAGAACAACAAAAAAATTAATATCCAATATGTTCAATCATATGACAATATGAAAGATCTCTTTACAAAGGCACTCCCTACTGTAGCTTTTAAAAAATGTGTTCGAAGTATTAGGATGCGTCACCTACAAGACTTATGAAGAATTGGAGATTCCAACTTGAAGGGGACTTCACAAGGCTGTACTACTTTTCACTTACTAAGGTTTTTATCACAATTGATTTTTCCTTATAAGATTTTTAACGAGGCAGCATAAGACGTGTGCAGAAAATGGATCATGTACATGACAAAATTTTCAAACGGCCAAGGGGGAGTGTTATAATAGTACATACATGTGACATTTTTGTGGAAAGTTTTGTACCTATATCTAAACTTACTATTTAGCATAGTAATAATAGTTATTATAGACACTATTGTAATAGTGTTTGGTATTAATGATCTTGGAAAATAACTCTACATAAGGAACCATCCGGATGAAGAAATGGACACCAATTCAAAAGCAATATTATTCTTTATTTGCACTTCTTTCCCTAAGTCCTTTTAATATATTGTTATAAATTCCAATAGTTTAATTTTTTTATAATAAGATATTCCTATTCTTCTCCTTTTTTTTATAATAAAGAGTGGAAAGTGAGTTGACCAGCACACTAATTTTATTGTACAATCTCTTTATATAAACCACTTGATAGTTGAAACGCAGTAAAATATTGATTGATCCGAAAATTGATACGGGAAGAAGCGAGTGTAACACGCTACTTGTCTACTTAGTGTATAACCATTGGAATAAAGTCTCGACTGAGGTTAAACAAAAGTAACCGCAAATAAGATTCGGTATTTTGGTTAATGACCTTTGTAAGGAAAATACATATTCATTTGGCTTCTTATATATAAGTAACTGAATAAGGATAAATCACGTTTTAGCTCCCTATCGTATGCCGGATTTTTTACTCTGTCCTCTAAGATTTTAAAGATAGTGAAAGTGCAGGTGTTACATTGAAATTTTAATCCAACAGAAAGGTATACAATGTTAACTTAACACTGAGCTTGACACTAAACACTGCACAGTCTATTTCATATTATTATATTTATTTTGCCTTTATTTACATACTAATCTAGTTACATTATTGTAGTTTACTTAAGTGTATTTCAGGATATTGAAGAGTCAAGTTCTCGGGTAGATTACTCATTAAGAGAATAAGATCTAGAAGATTGGGTCGATATGAGTACAAGATAAAGATGGGAGATTTTTTGGAAATAAGGCATGCTAATACTTCACTTAAAAGAAGATTAATACAAGTGAAGACGGATAGGAAAGTTTTAGCCTAAGGATAAATTCGAAGAAGATTTTCAAGACTATCCAAGAAGATCCAAGAACAATCCACCCATGTCTATCATGTCTTCGGCTATGGCATAAAAGATCTATAAAGAGGCATGATGAACATCAAGCAACAACACGAGACGAGAGCATATAATTCGAGTGATTTAATTTCGAGAGTTGAGTGTTATTGTCTTGTTGTACTAAGTCTTTGTCTAACTAAGTTATAACTATAATCTCTATATGTCTAAGTAGTTAGATTGAATGGAGTGGAGTCCTTTGAACGATCTCAGTTGTTTTTGTACAATCATTACTCAGTTAGTGATTAGTTCATCATGTGACTCGACATATTATATTCATATTGGTGATGCAATATCGTCTGAGGCCCGTAGAGTCGGGAAATTTGGGGATATTATCACTGGTTATTGTTCGGAATGCCTATCCTGAGTTTGATAAAAGAGAAGCAATATTATTTTATTAAGGGTTTTGAGTAAATTACAGGGGGGAGGGTCGGGTAAGAGAGCTACTTCTGCTAGAGAGTGTTTTTTTTTTTTGCTATTTTGCTAAGTACCATAGAGTATTTGTATAGCGAATTTGGCGAAAAAGTGCACTTGTGCATTTTGCTGCTGAATAAGGGGCTATTTATAGTGTTGATCTTGAGGTCTTTGTCCAATAGGAGTCGGCCTTCCTTCTTAACTCTGGGTGGTGGCAATGGCCAATGTTGTGAGGGTCTTCTACGCCAATGGGATCGTCTGGTACGAGGCGATCAATAACGTGAGTTGACTGAGTTTCCTCTGGCCCAATAATGATGATGCCTGCTCCAATCGTCTTGTGGAATGTTCTAAACCAATGAGGGGGAGTCGGTCATGTACCAATCGTTGGTGTAAACTTGTAAAATTTGTTGCTTTCTACTTCAATAGCAGTCGTCGACCAGTGAGGTACGGTCTTCCATCATAATGATGGATGGTTGGGAGCTGCCTTTAACATGGGTAGTTAGCACTTCCTTTTGAGCCAGGTCGTCGTGGTGTTCATTTCTACCTAGAGGGTCTGGTTACCCTCTGATCGTGCTTATCCCCGTGTATTCTAAGGAGGGTTTTTGAGTCGTGCTTTGTCAGGGTAGCTGCGAGATTGTTTATCTTCAACCCGTTACGTTGAGACCATGGATGAGAGGTCTTCTTCCTTTGATCCTTCTTTGTATTCACTCGTTCCCTTATTATTTTGTATTGCCTTCCTTACGCAAAGATATTTTGGCTAAGTGTTGAATACTACCACCCGGTGGTCCCTTATCGCTGGTCCCGTAAGATTTGGGTGGCGTTAGCCAGCTTGATGGGTCATCGTATCGACCTGGAGGGGGGAGCTCTTGTGACTTTCCTTGTGGGTAACCCAGATCGTGGGTGACCCCGAGTCGTATACCCTTATTAGGGCGTTAGCTGGTCGTGACCCGGTGGTACCTTTTCTTGATGTTCAGACCGTATACCCTAAATGGGGTGTTAGTTGATCGTGAACCAGGGGTAGCCTGGTACCGTTTCCCTAGCCCTCGGTCGTTTTTGTGAGGTAGCCATTTTACCTTTTTTCGAGGGGGTGGCAAATTAAGCATCATCACATATAATCTGCTTAAAATTCATCTAGAGCACGACGTTTTTGCTTTATTATAAGGGCACAATTTATCTTGTAATAATGTATTTATATAACGTTTGGTTTCTTAAAGTTTTGGTCCTTAAGCTTCTTACAAAGTATTAGTATTAGATTTGGTTACTTAATTAATAGTTTTTTTTTTGATAAATTATACTTAATTAATAGTTGACTTTCTATCATATTGATTAATAGTTGACTTTCTATAATATTGTCTTTTTTGCCCTTAATCTTACCATATCAAATTCCAGCCACTACCTTATTCCTTTCTCTTATTAAAAAAAAAAAATACTCGTTCACACCACTCTTCCGAAAACCCTAATCTCCAATCTTAGTCGATACTCTAAGCTTCATCCACAACAACATATTGATTACTCAAACGTACCTTGCAAAGAATCGAAATTCAAAGAAAGCACTTCGGGCGGAGTTATTATTTATGACAAAACTGTAGAAACTGGTGTAGGATCGACCATGGCTAAGATTATCCTTGGTTTAGTAATTAATCTTGAATTATAAGGGCAATCAAATGTGCTCCTACTGTGTCTTTAAATATCATTTGTGCAAAGTTTACTCATCTAGTTTGTCTTTAATATCATTTGTGCAAAGTTTACTCTCACTAGATGTTAAGACAACATTGAGTTATTCCGTGTTAGTCAACATTTAAGTCAAACACTATTTGTATACGTTTATGGTATTCTAAATGGAGGACTCATCAAACAACATGTTATTGCCACTAGGGCTGTGCAAAAAGAATCGGATCGATCGAATCGGGTGAAAATCGATCGAATGATTCGATCCGAGGATCGGATCGAATATTTGATCCGACTTTTGATTTTTGCCTTAGGATCGAACCCCCATTTGATTCGATCCTCGATTTTAGAGGCTGAGAATCGGATCGGATCGAATACTCATCTTATTTTTTAAAAATAAATAAATATATAATAGCATATATAATATTATATTTTTATCTATAAAGCTAAGCATATTAATGCTACTAAGATATTTCTATATATAATGCTAATATTATATATTTATATATACGCCTACCTAACATCTTTTTCTTGGTCCATTTGATAGCCACGTTTCTGTCTTTGAGAAACATATACAATTGTAAATTTGTAACACCTTTCTCTCACCATATGAAAGTGAATTTTTGTAATTTAGTAACTCTATTTGAATGTTGTGATTGGTCTCACTGATATTAAATTAAATAAGAAAAAAAAGAAAAAAAGGATCGAAATCGAATCGGATCGGATCGAAATCGAATGATTTTGGATCGAATCGCATCGTTTTAAATTGATTCGATTTCGATCCTCATTTCTGCAGGATCGAAATCGACTTCCAGCCTCGATTCGATCCAATTCGATCCGATCCGATCCAAATGCACACCCCTAATTGCCACTTTTGAAACCTTAAAAACAAAACGAGAAATATGATATACGAACCGAGAATCCAAGAAAAACTCATTAATTTTTAAAGTACCTTACAATGAGAATCCAAGAAATTCCTCTCGTATAAAATAACCAAGAAGCAGAAATTTACAAATCCAACCCTCACAAGATGCATATTTACACTACAAAACCCACAGTACTGAAACTCAAACCAAACAATAGTAAAAAGAAAAAGAAAAACGTTCAAAAAAGGAAGACCAAACCAACAACCAGTCAACATGCCGACCAATCTCACCTAGTTATCACGCGCCACCTCCAAAACTCACGCGCCGATCAACCTCCCCGAGATTAAACTCCTCCGCCGTCCACGCCCCCGACCGCCGCCCCGATGCGAAGCACTTCATATCCCCCAAACCGGGCGGCTCGGCGGTCCTCACACTCATCCGCGGCGGCTCGACAAACGCCGCCTCCTCCGCAACTTTCCGGCTCCTCGACCGGTCCAGCTTCTTCGGGCCCTTACTGAACCGGAACAAACCCACGATCCTATCATAAAACCCGGCGGTTTTCTTCTTCTCTTCAATCACCTCCGGCTTTTCTGTTCTCTCGGGCCGTCGACAACCGCGCTTGGACCGGACTCTCCCCATACAAGAAACCTTAGGAGAACCCGGTTCGGCCACGGGCACCGCAGCCGGTTTTCCGGTCCGTTTGGGGAAGAGCCGGATCGTGGCCGGTTTGCAATTCCGCCGGTCCGCGGTGGTTTTAGGAGTCTTGAACAATCCGATAATAAGAGACTTACTATTATTTTTATTGGATTTAGACTTCAAAATATTAGGAGTGGGGTTCGGGTTCGACCGTTGCTGGTTGGATTCGTCTGGCCGGTTGGTAAATGTGCTGTGGTCGAACCAGTCGTACTCGGCATCTTTCGATAGCCAAAAAGACCCGGCGGGGGGGATGACGTCATTTTCCCCCGTGGCTGGAGCTTCAAGATCTGGTTGAGGCATTTGATGTCTGATGAGAGAGAGAGAGAAAGAGAGAGGAGGCAAATGCAATGTGAAGATGAGACAAATGTTATAGGTCCTGAAAGCGAGAAGAAATTGGGTTTTTTAATTAATTTGTTGGTTTTTAGCGGGGTATTGTTTCAATTTTCAGCTATTTAATTATGGATAGCTGATATTATTTATTATTTCTTTTCCTTTTGTTGAGAGTAAACTGTACAAATTGGTAATTACATTTTTCTTTTGGGTAATTAATGAGTAAAAATATTCTTGTTAAACTTTGTTAATGGCAAAGTAATTCTTCTGTACTACGCTCTTCATTTAAGCGATCAACCAAATATTAGGGGATATGCACAATAGTTTTAGATACAATTTACATATTTTGGAAAAATTGCAAAACTGGTTGTTGTGATAATAGATACGGTGACTATTCATGTTTTTTTAAGAAACATTACCAAATTTTAAACCACGTTTTAGATGATATTAAGGAATACAATAATTTTGGACTAGTTTGTTTCTCCAAAAAATAGATGTAAATTATAAAAAAAAATGATGTTTGACAATTTGAGATTTTCTTGAAAAAGAAAGAAGATCTTTGAAAAATCTAGAAAATTTTTGGAAAAGAGAAGAAAATCCTTTATACATAATAATAGTTTTTCCCAGAAAATTCGTATGAGTTAAACGTCTGGAAAATAAAGGAAAAAATTATTTTGCTCAAGAAATTTCTTGAAAAAACTTGTTTTTCCTCATTTTCTCTTTTTTATTTTTCTTTTTCCCCGTTTTCCGAGAAACAAATTTGTGTGTGAAGAAAAAATATAATTCTTAATGACTTGACAAGATAAGTAATAGTCACCAAAGTACATAAGATTGACGATAAGTATGGATCAAAGTTTTATTTTGATAGTACGCTTCAATCTTCTAAATATATAAGAAACTTTCTAAAGGTTCGAAATGTTTTGACATGTTTCAAAAACTTCATAATTATTAGAATAACATGACACTAGCCCAATTTTCTTTTTTTATGTGAAGCGAGGTATCTTCTTCTATTGATCAAGCAATATATGTCACGTGACTCATGTGAGTCTAACTCAAATTTTTGATAAATGCGAGCTAACTTTCATGAGTTTGAAAATTCTACACTAAAATACAATACGCGAACTAGGATGAGATTCATGTGGCGCATGCACTACAATGTCTAAGTCAATAAATACAAGTGATAGGTCAAGCCTATACACAATCTATATGCCATGATTAATAGTACATCGAAACGTAAAGTACTTGAAAAATACAGATAAATTGAAATACACCGCATGGTCGGGCTGAACCAATAGATGTAAAGACACACTTGATTGAATGTGAGAAATTCTTTGAAATATTCAATTGGTAGAAATGTCTTGTAGGTTGGAATTCGATCTACCAAGTTGACGCATTCTTGAGCTACATGTTAATAAATACCTATCTCGTAATAACGACAAGTAATATATTTATACTTTTTTATTTTTAATTGTTGGAGTGCTTTGGACCGGCAACTAGTGACCTAAGCTTAATAGATTGGAGCGTTCATCTAAATATGAAAGACATGTCCAACTTAGGGTTTCATGAAATCGGACGTGTGTGACAATGTATATCCCCATGTATGTTTCGATGTGAAATTGCGCTTTGTAAAAATTTATGCAGTCGTTGTATTGTTGATATGGTGCAATCGATGCTCCAGATTCAAAGTTATTTTAATTTATCCGAAATTTTTAAATTAAGTTGCTTTAGGTTTTCCTAAATTTAAAAATTAGCCGTACTCTTTAGTTTCATCTCTACCGTGTATGGATAGTTCTTAGATCACGTCTATAATACAACAGTTGCGCGAAATAATTTCTCGTGCTTTGCACTTATGGATGAAAGTTTCGGTTTTGAAGTAGGTTTTGGCCAGCTAAAAATTAGGAAACGTTTCGTAATATTTCGAAAAAATTTCGGCATATTTCGAAAAATTCGTAAAAATTGTGGTTATAGCTAACATAGAAACTACAAGTATTTTTCGTTTCGATAAAGTCAAAAATAGAAACATTTCGATAGTTTTTGAGAAAATGCACAAAAATTTTGATCCATGTTTCACTGTTGTCCTTGTTGCTCGGTTTCTTCACTCTGTGCCACCTGGAGCGTCCGCCGTGGTCACACATATTTGGCACACCAGTATGTAGCTTAGTTACACAAGTTTTTAAACATATGAAATAATAGTATCATCCAGTTATTTAAATTGTGAAAACTTAACTGCACGCTTTCCTTGGTGCATATATCAAATAATTCTCGGTAACCCTTTAAGTTTTTCGTTTTTGTACATGCCCTGGATCTTTGTCTGGAAAAAGAAATTAAAGAAGGAAATAGGGTTCAAATTTTCATGTCAAAAGCGTTGTCAAACCAAAAAGTTATTGAAAAGATACAATAATTTTTACTTTATGAGACTGCCTATGAGTAATAATTGTTTTGAGTTTTCATGATTTCATATGGTTGGTAACTGGAAAATTGAATTAGCTATCGAAACAATAAATATCAATTTGAATTCTGAAAACAATGATCATATGCCACTTGTTCCATATGAAATTTCATGTAGATGGATGGGGTTTAATTAACTGAAGTACGTACGTACATACATTGGATAAACATAGGCAACAACTTTAGTCTAATGTAATTATTGTTATATCCGAATTTCCAATAATAATAGTGGCACCCAAGTAATTAAAAATTAAAAGACTAAGAGATAGTGGCAGCCCACTTTTGTCAAATACCGTTATAAGTTCCATTAATTAGTAAAAAGGAAAAATGTCATTTGGACTTTCTTATAAACTTAAATAGCAATACCGTTTAGTCTTTCCTCGATCCTTAATATCTTCTAAAATAAAAGATAATAATTTATTTCAATAAAATATTCCATTTAATAATAGATGAATCCTGTTATTACAGAAATTGAAAAGAAAAACGAGCCCAATTTTTACCCATATATGGTAATAAATTGGGGAGATAGAGGTGGAAATGTTTTTGGCACATTTTTCTGAAACAGAAACATAAAACATGTTATTAAAATCTTCATTAGTTTAATAGTTTATCAAATATCTGAGTCGATTATATATGTAAAGATATTTATGCAAGAAGTTTCTTAATATTAATAAAAAAGAAATTAAGTAAAGATTTTGAGTTTAAAACTAAAAACTAATTATGTTAAAAATAATAACTAACTGCTTGTCGCTAATATTTGTTATATATATAACCTCGTCGAATGCGTTGGCGATATTATTCCAAATTTCCAACTACTAGGTGGTGGAGGTACTTAAATAAAATTGTCGTATAACTTTTCGATAAATTATCAAAAGAAAAATATAAACTTTCAATTAAATAACGTAAATCAATTTTATGAAAAGGCGAATTCCTTCATGTGGTGAATGCCTATGAATATGTATGTAACAACTAAGTAATAATTTCTTTAAATAATTTTAAGGGGGAATTGTTAAAAATGCCCAATAAATTTGAAAAATATTGGTTTTTGCCTTGGTGAAAGGTTTGACATGAGAGTCCTCAGCTACTGCTATCGAATTCCCTTTTTTCGCAAGTGAATCAGAGCTGGAAAGGGCTAGCCGATGTGGGACTGATGACTTTCCTGAACTCGTAGGGGACTTACTTTAGACTGAAGAAGCCGACTAACTTCGTTCAATTGAAGAAACTGCTTTTGGAAATTGGCATCCTTCTGAAGACGGCTCTGGAGTGAATACCCTGCATTTCGGTTCATCCGACTATTATTTACGCGATTTCCCGATCGAGCCAACCTTTTTCCTACTCTTTCTTCCTCTAGCTCTAGCTATAAATTATTTTTTTGTCCGATAGATTTGGATTTTTCTGTTAAAAATGTCCAATGGGCTTTTTGCCTACGTGGCAGCCAACTGTACGCTTAGGTGGCAAAATCTATTTTTTTTCTTTCGATTTTTATCCAAATCTTTGGAGTTATTATTATTGTTATACCCCCATAATTTTATAATTATCATTTCTTTTAATTATAAGAAGATCACATTTAACATCTTAAGATAAACTCATAAACTTAACCTTTTCAATTTATGAAAACCTCAAATTTTTACTAATTAACAAAAAACCCAATTATATAATACATTAGTTTACATATAAAAACTTACGTAGTATGATTTCAATTAAGCTAAACTTACAATCTTTCAATCATAAAAAAATTCTTTTGTTTTTAATTACTAAAAAATTAACAAAAAAGGGAAAAAATATTTTAATTATTTTCTGTTTTAATTATTCATCTTCTTCCCCTCTCTCCAACCACACCAACATCATCGCACCATCCACGCCCGCCGGCACCACCAAAGAACACGCCGATTTTGAAACTTAGACCTCGCCATTTCGTCCTCCTTTAGCCACCTCACTATCTTCTGCGAAATTTCCACTAGTCACCGTCGATTTCGAATCCTCCGATTCGAACACAATAAAACTGTAACATCGCTAAATTCTTTTAGTAGATATATATATATATATATATATATATATAAGAATATAAGGATCAAATAGATACTTCTTAAAGAAAAAAAATATTATTTAGTTAATTGTCTTTTAGCCCTTCATCTTTTAAAAATCATTATTTGGCCCCAAATCTTAAAATATTAATTTAATCCTTTTAATTTAAATTTAGATAAAATAATAAAAATAAATAACTAGTGAAATCAGATTTTTCTTCAGTAGGACCCCAAGAAATAATGGTGGAGACATGAAGGAGCATAATAGGCCAAAACATTAAAAGAATGGCGAAAAAGGTCTTCATAATAATAATTTCATATAATTTATAATAAGATATATTTGAAAAAAACTGCTACATCAAACTTGACTGAAAATTCTTGAAAAAACACAGTAGATTACTTGACTATAATAATCTAAATAGTATTTAAATAGTTGATGGGTTAATTATTTCAATCATGTAAGTTTCCCTATAAATACAAGTCATTTTTTTGTAAAAATTTCACACCAAATTCCTGTGAGTTTGCATATGATCCCTTCACCAGAATTCTCCTAATTTTCGTCCCCTACTCATATAAATGTTTTTCAGAAGTTCCTAAACTGAAAAATTGTGAGAAAAAGCTCAAATTCTAATTCTTCCCAAAATTTCCAGTTTTACCCCTGAACTTGAAAGTTATAAAAACAATATCAAGGCTTAATATTTTTTTTAAACTGCTCTATACACATCATCCTAAGTGTGTTTAGAACAAAATACCAAAAAACATTTGGAATTGCAATTGATTAGAAGGGTCGATTAAAGGTAATTTTAAGCTCACTGCAATTTTCAGCTCTAAATAGCATATATCTTTTGATTCTTCAAATTAATCTATGCATAATGATACTAATCTTAAAACTGATCATATGTAGTAGTTAATAAATTCACGAGGATATGTTAAAACTCATTTATTATAAGTTTTAGTTAAGTATATGTAGTAATTATGATTTTTCTTTTAATTAAATGTTGTAGGAAATATATTCATACTTAATTTCTCCTTAATTCCAAATCAAGGTGTGGAATTGTGTTATGATCTAATTTATAACGTGATAATGTAACCTTGTTTTAAACTAATAATTAAGCTTCATCTTAAATTAGTTCTACGAAATTATATCTTTGTGATTCCTTATATATGTAACAATATGTATTGTTAATAGGTAGTAAGCCTAAGAAATTCTATAAATTATTAGATATGAGTCTCATGTTAAAATCAAAGTTATTTGTGTTATAACTAATAGGTAGCCGTAAAATAAAATAAATTAGCCTAAATAGTTCATACATGGATTTTAATAAGAAACTAATAATCTTCCGGTGAAATAACGAGAACCAAGTTAAAATGTGATTTTTGTCCTATTTCTATTTCTTGATTCGGTTGTAATCAAAGATAAGAAGGAAATACGAGAAAACATAACAAACAATAAAAGTTAATTATGCGGTTTAAACTTATTAACACATTTAAATTTATTTAGGAGACGGCGCAGCATTTCCCGAACACGAAGTTACTGTTGCATGTGAGATTATAACACTTTTAAGCCATGTTTGGCACCCGGCTTGAGGAACTTGGACTGAGTACTTGTGATTCTTGGTTCTAAATGGAGAACAACTTATTCTTTCAACAAAATTGTTTTCTTTTATGATCTCATTTCGTAACATAATTCTTTCGCTTACTGTTGAAATATTTTTGAACCATGAATTCTTGATCCTTTTTCATAATTATAATAATTTCTCCAATATGATAATCCACATGTTGGTTCTTGAACTGTTCAACGAGTAACGGACTACGTTTCGGACATGTAGCTCAAAAGCAACGGACATTGTCATGGTTACTAGCTTATTGTTTATCTGTTATACCCATTGGAACACCTTTGGGAAGTTGGGCCCAGGGATTGAGACGGTTTACTGCTGGGCAGTCAGAAGTTGGTTGTAACCACGTGCTAGGTTGACATGTACTCGAGCATGTCTTTAAATCTATTTGCAAGGTCGCTCCTCGTTGGGAGGTAAAAGGTAGTATATTGGATGAAATAAGGTTGAATCTGTTATATGAAATGCACGAGTTCATTATCTTATTGTTCATTTGCTATTCTTTACCTCTCAGTTCTGATGTTTTCTTTTCATACCATATCAAATTTTATATATTTGTTACATATATTATTGTTACTAAAAATCTCACTAAGTCACCAAATACTTACATCTCCTGTCATTTTCTCTGTCCATTCCTCAGAATAAGCAATGCTTAGCAAGGCGGCGGGATTAAACTACTGTGGACGTATGAGATTTTAAATAAATCAAAAGTGTGTGACGATAAAAATAAATCCCCAGTAATTGTGTGTTTCATTACGTATTCGTCGATTTTAGTTTCGTGTGGATTGTAATAATAAACTCTATAAATCTTGAAAGCTTCCGCTGTAATAAATAAGTTTGTATTTGGCTTTATTATGGTTTCATTTTAGTGAGCCTCTATGAGGTAACGTTAAGGTTCGAATTGGAAATCTGCAAATCCTATTCGGGGACCTAAACGAGACTTTATAGTTTGGGACCTCACAATAGCGGTATCAGAGCCGGAACATGTTTCTGGAAACAAGAAAAAAAGTAATAAAAAAAATTAATGTGCTCTAAAAAATAATAATAATAATAATAAAAAAATGATGTGTTAAAAATATTGATATATCATTGTTAATTAAATCTTAGGTATTTTGGCGAAGATGGACGCACATAATAACTTTTACGTAGATGGTCTACCATTGACAAATGGTCATCATGAACCGTTATATTTTCATAGAGATGACCTAGCGCACACATCATTTTACTGGTGCAGGGCTCATTGGACACTATCCTGACCGGGTAGTTAAGATCTAGAGAATGATCGAGACCGTATCTTACAGGAAAGGGACGAGGCAAGATTTTCGGCATGTGAACTAAATCATCACCTGATTGAGATGTCCGTTGAAAACCAGGCACTACGTAGAGAGAATCACATTCTACACAGAGAATTAATGATGTATAGAGAATATCGCAACTAGTATATCACACACCTAGAAGTTGAAAACAATAGAATGATAATCCATCAACAAATGATGCGCGAATATGGTATGAGTCATTTAGACCAACTTGGACAAAACCTAGCTGGCATATTTTGTGCTTTGAGCCCATTACCACTAGATCCAAATATTAAGGACTAGTTGATCCAAGAAATTAATATTATTGATGATATACTCTCACATGGATATGGGGCAGTTATAGAAAGAGTAGAGCCATTCTCCATGAATGTTTTTCCTGCTAATTCTGTAAATGGAGTACCTATGGAAGTTATGGATGGTAGCGGTATACCGCACGTTGATGGCTCGATAGGGATACCCGTAAATCTTGAAGAAGAACCAGAAGAGGAACCCGAGGAAGAGCCAGAAGAGGAACCAGAAAAGGAACCCGAGGAAGATCCCATCACCTAGCTCTTAGAGAAACCTAATGAAAATATGAACGCGTGAATGGCTTCATGGTCCTTAGATACCTGAGAAGTGTGCTAGTACACGTAGTACTTATAAGTTGTGTGCAATATTATATTTGTCTTACTGTATGATGCCTAATAAATTGAACTCCCTTTGTAATATGTGACTTATGTGCAAGTGTGAAAATATGTAAAATAAAGTGTGGTATTATTGTGAAATAATTACCTTATTATTTATGCAAGAATATTTTGTGATCAGAACTATATAAAATAAACGAATCTCATGTATAAATCTAATGTAGAATGATGTCACGAGCCTACAAGAAATCAGTGAGAACAAATTAGCATCTGAAGAAGAAATTGAGGAAGAAAAGATTAAGGTTAAAAATCCCACCTTGAAATTGGAAGAAATGAAATCTGAAGAAGAATTGAGAATTAGATTCGAATTGGAAGGGAACGGCGTCGTTTCAAGGAGTGGCTAAAGTCTAATCTAGACCGTTGGAAGAGTACTCATCATCAACCGTCCAATATCTGCTTTTCTATTAGCAATTTACATTATTTAATTCAGTTAGCAGCACTTTTCAATTAGTTGGCAATTGATCATGTTATTTTGTCTTATTACCATTGTAAGGGAACAGTATATGAGGCATGACACTCATTTGTGGAAATTAGGCAGAAATTAATTATCAGTATCTCTCTTTTATCTCTCTCTCCCTATCTCCTTCTTCCCTAACTCTTCCTTACTCTTTATCTTTACCAAAAATCATAAAAATATTGCTGATTTGCAACATTTGGTATCTAGAGCCAAATGTTTTTTCCTCGGATAAAAAATGGTGGATACTAGGCTCAAAGACTTACAAGAAAATCAACAAAAAATGGAACACACTATTTTGGAGGAATCCCTACGCAGGGAATCTGCCTCCACAGCACTCCAAGAGCAGATCGATACACTCAGCACTAAGTTTGATAGTCATATTACACAACTGGAAGCTAAACACACTGCTACAACACTATCACTATCAAATCTGGAATCTCAATTGGCTTTTGTGGTTGAAAACCTCAAAAGCGCAGCAAGGGGCACCCCACCGTTGAATGAAATACCCAGGCCCCATGAACGCCACGCACCACCCTCGGTCACAATTCCAGACCGTTCAGCAGTCCGCTTCCAAGGGGATTTCAGCTCACCACCAACACAGAACTACACTCAGCCCTTTTCACCCCATCACAACTTTCCCAAATTTGACTTCCCCAGGTTCACTGGCACAGACCCTCGGGATTGGATATTGCGCTGCAATGACTACTTCCAATTGATGCCCCCAATGAGTGAGCAACAGAAAATAACCACTGCTACTCTCCACATGGATACAAAACCTGCACTATGGTATAGAAACTATAGTCAGAATGTGCCTCACACCACCTGGGAACAATTTGTTAGAGTTATTTCAGTTAAGTTTGAAGACTTGAAGGAAGCTAAGGTTATTGGTGACTTTCATAAACTAAGACAGGAGGGTTCACTGGAATCATACATAGACAGGTTTGAAGAACTAAAGGCACACCTGGGTATTGTGCATAGCAGGGATTTCACTGAGAGTTACTATGTAGCTAGCTTCCTCAGTGGACTGAATGAGGAGCTCCAATCTCTCTGTGCACCTTTCCAACCTGTCACATTACAATCAGCTATTGAGATGGCAAAGATTCAGGATAAAATTGTAGACACTCTTACTAAGAGAACCAAACCCAAGGCACCCTTCACCTTCTCCCCTATCAAGAAGCATGAATACCCATCCAACAACCCCTTAATCAAAAATACCAGTATACCAACAACACACATAAACAGGAAACCATTATCAGCTGCAGAAATGAAAGCTCGCAGAGAGAAGAATTTATGCTTTAACTGTGATGAGACATATACTTTTGGTCACAAATGCAAAAATAAACAGTTCTTCATGTTGTTATCTGAGGAGGAAGAGGATGCATATCTTCACTCCATGATAGAAATGCAACCTGACTATTTGTATAACCCCCCTGGTGAGGAGGTTAGAGTATCCCTTCATGCCTTAGCTGGGAACTCTGGAGATGGAACCATTAAGCTAAAGGGAATGTTTGGGAGACAGCCCCTACACATCCTGATAGACACAGGTAGCACTCACAGCTTCCTTGATGAAGCTACTGCTGTTAAATGGGGTTGTAAACTAGAGAAGGCACCTCCTATGCTTATCAAAATTGCTGATGGACATAAGATGGTCAGCACTGGTAGGGTACCTGATTTTTCTTGGGTTATGCAAGAGCATGTTTTCTCTTATCCACTCAGGTTACTTAAGATGGGTGGCTGTCATATGGTGTTGGGGGTTGACTGGTTAAGACAACATGAACCAGTTGAGTTTTATTTTTCCAGAGGAACTGTGGGGTTGTATGTTAATGGACAGAAAGTGGTTTTCCAATCTATACAGGAGGTGGGGGAGTGCAAATTAATTGATAGTACTTCTATGGTGAAGGAAATATGGTCTGAAAATGCTATTGAGGAGGGAAGGCTGTTTGCCATTAGAGTGATTCAGGAAGGTTCTGAGGAGAATCCTGACTTCACTCTTCCCCTGTGTCAGGAACAGGGTAAGCAAATTCACATTGGTGTGGTACAGGAAGGTTCTATGGAGAATCCTGTTTCATCACACTCAATGAGCCTTGAAGGGGATTCTACTATACCCCTAAGTGTACCTCAGGAAGGTTCTGAGGAGAATCCTGATATGCTACACTTATTGGAGTCATTTGCTGATATATTTGCTGAACCTACTGGCTTGCCACCTGTAAGGGATATTGAGCATCAGATATGCCTCAAACCTGGTAGTTTACCAAAACACCAACATCCTTACAGATATTCCCATGCCTATAAAGATGAAATTGAGGCTATTGTACAAGGGTTGCTGAAGGAAGGATCTATTCAATACAGCAGAAGCCCCTTTGCTTCTCCAGTATTGTTAGTTAGGAAGAAAGATGCCTCTTGGAGGCTTTGTGTTGACTATAGATACCTAAATTCACTTACAGTCAAGCATGACTACCCCATTCCAGTCATTGATGAGCTCCTAGATGAGCTACATGGAGCTGCTATTTTTTCAAAAATTGATTTAAGATCAGGGTACTTTCAGATCAGAATGAGAGCTGAAGATAGGCACCTCACTGCCTTTCAAACTCATCATGGCCACTTTGAATTCAAAGTTATGCCATTTGGGCTTTGTAATGCCCCTGCCACCTTCCAATCTTTAATGAATCAGATATTTGCAGCATACTTAAGGAGGTTTGTATTGGTTTTCTTTGATGATATTCTCATTTACAGTCAGACTTGGGACCAACATCTACAACACTTGAAGATAGTACTGTCCTTATTGAGACAACACACACTGTTTGCAAAAAAGTCAAAGTGTGCCTTTGGACAGAAGGAGGTGGAGTATTTAGGACACATTATCAGTTCAAAAGGGGTAGCTACTGATCCACAGAAAGTAGCTTGTATGAAAGAATGGCCCAGACCTACTACAGTTAAGGGGCTTAGAGGATTCTTGGGCCTCACTGGTTACTACAGAAAATTCATAAAGGGTTATGGTATTATCAGTAAACCCCTTACTGACATGCTGAGAAAGGATGGTTTTAAGTGGTCAACAGCAGCTGAAGCTGCATTCTCACAACTTAAGCTTATTATGAGTCAAGCACCTGTGTTGGCACTCCCTGACTTCACAAAATCTTTCATTGTTGAGACTGATGCCAGTGGTAGGGGTATTGGTGCTGTACTTATGCAAGAAGGAAGACCAATTGCATTCCTCAGCAAAGTACTTTGCCCCAAGAACCAAGCCCTCTCAATTTATGAGAGAGAGTTCCTAGCTATTTTACTGGCAATTCAGAAGTGGAAACACTACCTCCAGGGCAGCCACTTCATTAAAAAAACTGACCAGCAAAGTTTAAAGTTCTTGCTGGAACAAAAAATAACTTCTCCTCTTCAACAAAAGTGGATTTCTAAGTTGCTTGGTCTCAACTATGAGATACATTATAAAAAGGGGGTTGAAAATAAAGTAGCTGATGCACTTTCTAGAAAGGACTATGAGGAGGTTTCCTGTTCAGCTATCTCTGTGGTGCAACCTACTTGGCTTAATCAGGTTATAGCTAGCTATGAGAATGATGACTTCTTTCTGAATATTCTGGCAATTAAGGCCCTGGATCACTCTACATTCTCTGATTTCTGTGTTTCTAATGGGATTCTAAGGTTCAAAGGCAGGCTATGCATTGGAGCTACAACTACCCTCAGACACACTCTCATCCAAAATATGCATTCTACTGCCCTAGGGGGACACTCAGGGAATTTGGGCACATATACCAGACTCAAAGCTATGTTCTTCTGGCCTAAGATGAAGGAGGAGGTCATTAAGTTTGTGCAACACTGTGACATTTGTAAAATGATCAAACCAGACAATGCCCCCTACCCTGGTTTGCTCCAACCCCTCTCTATACCCTCACAAGCATGGTCTCATGTGTCTATGGATTTCATTGAGGGACTCCCTAAATCTGAAGGGAAAACAGTTATCCTAGTGGTGATAGATAGATTTACTAAGTTTGGTCATTTTATTGGGCTCTCTCACCCCTACACTGCAGCTGATATTGCTAGGGTATTCCTGGACAACATTTATAAACTGCATGGTCCCCCTGTGAGCTTGGTCACAGATAGGGACAAGATCTTCACCAGTCACTTCTGGAGAGATCTCTTTAAACTGTTGGGTACAAGTTTAGACATGGGATCTGCTTATCATCCTCAGTCTGATGGTCAGACTGAGAGACTTAATCAGTGCCTGGAAAACTTCCTAAGAGGCATGGTTTTTGATTCACCCAAACAGTGGCATAAGTGGTTGGCTCTTGCTGAATACTGGTAAAACACTGCTCACCACTCTAGCCTACAAATGTCCCCCTTTAAAGCCCTCTATGGTTACTCCCCAGATCATTTTGCTATTGGCCCTTTCTTGGAATCAACCCACCCAGGGGTTAAGGAATTTTTAACTGAACGAATGAAGCTCACTCAGTTAATCAAAGACAATCTCATCAAAGCCCAGAATCGAATGAAAACCTATGCAGATCTTCATCGTTCTGAGAGAACATTCGAAGTAGGTGATGAAGTTTTTCTTAAACTTCAACCTTTTCGCCAGAACTCGGTCTGTTTGCGAAAAGAGTTAAAATTGAGCTGCAAATACTACGGCCCCTATCCTATATTGGAACGTATTGGAACTGTTGCTTACCGTTTAGGACTTCCACCGGGCTCGTTGGTTCACCCCGTCTTCCATGTCTCTTTGCTTAAGAAACGACTCAGCCAGGAATACTGTCCCAGCCCTAATTTGCCGCTCGTTGACTCTTCAGGATCCTTCAAAATTTACCATCTGCTGGTCCTCGATCGTCGTATCATCAAGCGGCGCAACGTCGCCGTGCCTCAGCTTCTTATCCAGTGGCTGAACTCCTCCGCCGATGCAGCAACTTGGGAAGATCACGCATTTATCAAAAGACAATTCCCCACATTTGATCCTTGCGGTCAAGGATCTTCAACACCGGCGGGTAATGTCACGAGCCTACAAGAAATCAGTGAGAACAAATTAGCATCTGAAGAAGAAATTGAGGAAGAAAAGATTAAGGTTAAAAATCCCACCTTGAAATTGGAAGAAATGAAATCTGAAGAAGAATTGAGAATTAGATTCGAATTGGAAGGGAACGGCGTCGTTTCAAGGAGTGGCTAAAGTCTAATCTAGACCGTTGGAAGAGTACTCATCATCAACCGTCCAATATCTGCTTTTCTATTAGCAATTTACATTATTTAATTCAGTTAGCAGCACTTTTCAATTAGTTGGCAATTGATCATGTTATTTTGTCTTATTACCATTGTAAGGGAACAGTATATGAGGCATGACACTCATTTGTGGAAATTAGGCAGAAATTAATTATCAGTATCTCTCTTTTATCTCTCTCTCCCTATCTCCTTCTTCCCTAACTCTTCCTTACTCTTTATCTTTACCAAAAATCATAAAAATATTGCTGATTTGCAACAAATGACTAGCCCCGGTTGAAGGAACAACATGGGAGGAATAGGACATTTGATGCCACAAAATAGCAACGACGAGTCCTCTGACCCCGAAAACACCCAATGGTCAAACAATTGAAATGCAAATGCATCCACAACATGGTCAAACTGTTCCACCAATGTATGCAATGATGCAAAACCAACTTATGCAAATTACTCAAGCAAATGCAAATAGGACAAAATCGAACTCAGAAGATCAATAGTTTAAAAGGTTCCTTCGCCTTCAACCACCTAAGTTTTTAGGGGAGCCTGATGACCGCATAGCTGAGTCTTGGATCGAAGAGATGGAAAGGATCTTTAGTGTTACCAATTATACTGAAGAGAAGAAAGTCAGTTTTGTCGCTTTTCGCCTGAAAGATGTTGCACGTTACTGGTGGCGCATATTAGATCAACGATGGAAGAATGATGGAACTCTACGCACTTGGAATAACTTTGTCAAAGAGTTCTACAACAAGTATATTCCTCAAGTGGTGCGAACTAGTTGAGAGAATGAATTCTTGGATTTAATCCAAGGATTGATGACTGCTTCTCAATATGAGGCTAAATTTACTCGGTTAATTCAATACGCGCCACACTATCTGGGAGACGAAGAGCGAAGGGTAAGAAAGTTTATTCAAGGGCTGAAATTAGAAATCCGCTGGCAGTGATTTCAGTCTATTTAACTACCTATGATGTGGAGGTAGAAAAAGCACTTCGTGTGGAAGTCGAGATAGAAGAACTTGTGAGGATTGAAGAGAGGGTAAAAAGAAACCGATCAAATGATGGAAAACCTCAAGGTGAAGGAAAATTTAGCCATGGTAATAAGCATCCCCGCAACAACCAAACCAAACCAATCAACTCCGCGCAACAAGCTCCATTATCTCAGGCAAATGCATCTCCAAAAGGGCCTTGTGTGTTCTGTGGAAATCCGAACCATAACGAGGTAGCATGCTGGAAGAAGCATGGAAGATGCATTGCATGTGGTAGTGATCAACACCTTATTAAGGATTGCCTTAAAAGAACGAATTCGACTCCAATTGCTCCATCGCAATCTCGGAAGCCAAAAATTCAAGCCCGTGCATACGCTCTAGAAGCAACTGAAGAGGAGGTTGACCCAAATGCAGTAGTTGAAGGTAACATTCTAATACTCGACCAAGTCGGGAAAGTTTTATATGTACCTAGAGCTACCCATTCTTTTATTGCGTTATCTTTTACTAAACGCTTATCTCTTCAAAGTGAGTGTTTACCATACCTAATTGAGATAAGCACACCAGTGGGTGCTAGTTTGGTAACTGGTATCATGTATAAAGAATGTCCGATCCTGATAGATAGGATTGAGTATCCCGGTAATTTAATACAGTTTCCAATCTCCAAGTACGACGTAATCTTAGGAATGGATTGGTTGCACAAATACCGAGCTGAGATAAATTGTTATACTAAAGAGATAAAGCTGGGTAAAACTGTTGCCTTGGATCATTCTCCAGAGCCCACTTCAATTTGTAGTATCTCGTTTGTTGAAGCTAAAAGATTCATTAGTGCTGGGGCTTTTGGATTTGTAGCTTATCTAATAAATAAACCCAAATATACAGATAAGCTAGAGAATGTACCGGTGGTTAAGGAATATCCAGAGGTATTCCCTGAAGAATTAGATTCCCTCCCTCCTGATCGAGAGATAGAGTTCGTTATTGAGTTACTTCCGAATACCACACCTATTTCAAAAACTCCATACCGTATGGCTCCGACAGAATTAAAGAAGTTAAAAATCCAGTTGCAAGATCTTCTGAAACAATGATTTATACGGCAGACTACATCATTCTGGGGTGCACCAGTCTTGTTTGTTAAAAAGAAAGATGAGACCCTAAGATTGTGTATTGACTATTACAGTCTGAATAGTGTTACCATAAAAAATAAGTATCCTCTACCTCATATCGACGAGTTATTCGATCTATTACAAGGATCACAAGTTTATTCCAAATTGGATTTGAGGCAAGGTTACTACCAATTAAAGATTCGGGAGGAGGATATCCCCAAGAATGTGTTCAATTCTAGATATGGTCACTTTAAGTTTGTCGTAATGCCGTTTGGGCTTACGAATGCTCCTGCAGCCTTCATAGATATGATGCATAGGATTTTTCGACCATATTTGGATAAATTTGTGGTTATCTTTATCGATGATATTTTGGTATTCTAGAAGACCAAGTATGACCATGCACACCATCTAAGAATTGTGCTGCAAGTTCTGAAAGACAACAAGCTTTATGCTAAATTTAGTAAATGTGAGTTTTGGTTAGAACGAGTAGCCTTCTTGGGGCTTGTGATCTCTGAAAGAGGAGTAGAAGTTGATCCTTCTATGATTAAATCAATATTAAACTGAAAACAACCCAAAAATGTTACAGAAAGTCGTAGCTTTTTAGGTTTGGCGGGATACTATCGAAGATTTGTTAAGGATTTTTCAGAGATAGCTGCACCACTCACCCGATTAACTCAAAAGAACCAACCTTTTCATTGGGATGACAAGTGCGAGGCAAGTTTTTAAGAGTTAAAAGTGAGATTGACTTCAGCACCAGTTTTAGCCCTCTCTGAAGGCTCCAAAGGGTTTGTAATTTACAAAGACGCGTCTAAAGAGGGTATTCTGCAATTTATAGCGGCCCCCGACGCTAATAACTATTAAACAAATTTATATTTTGTGGGTCCCAATCGGTTAATACGTGCGGGCCTATAAAGTGTTTATTACTGTAAAACAAAATAGAATATAGTAATTAATTGAACTTACAAGGGCAAAATCGGAACAACGAAAGACTAATGCCCAAAATTTTTTCCATTCTTATTATATAGTATATATATATATATATATGAAATTTAAAATTACAATAAAATGGTGATTTCTTGTGAATGTGAGAGTACAAATAATTGTATGAAGATGCTTTACAAATTTAAGGTCTCTATTTATATGGGGAAATGTCTAGTTATTTATAGTGTGCAACTTTCTCTACATAAATGGGACAAATGATCTGCACTTAATGCATGTCAAAGGTCGATAGATCTACTGACGCCATTAAACTAGGATCATTTTATGGTATAAATACGCCTCTACTTGCCAATAATGGCCTAGTGGGCTTCTTATGAGGCTTTAACTGTGCATGATCTTGTTAGATATAAGGATATAATATTTTCTTCTTGACAAAGTTGTTGTGTCATGTTCTTTACTCGAGATTGTAACTTTTAGTCTAAAGGATGGTGATGGTGATGGTGAAGCTTACGACTTCAGTCTGTCTCTATGATCAGGAGGTGTTCTGTAATCTTTCTTTACAAGGCTTTGTGCCTCGTAGTCTTCTTCTTTATTTTTGCTTATATCTTTTTAGGAGATTCCTCATTCGATGGGTTGTAGATCTTTTCTTTTACCATTGATATTTATATGTTACCAAATGCCTTCCAAGTCCTAAGTGTTATCATAGATAAGGTTGGGACTTGTAGGAAGCTTCTTGTTCAGTTTTGGTATCTTTAGGTGATTGTGTGGTTTGATGGTTGACTAATGTGCCATAATTGTTGTAGCCATTAGGCATGCTGCTTATACCTAGTGACATGGGTGCTTGTCACGCCTCGTCCACAGTAAGTGCTATGTTTTCTAAGTGCGCGGGTGAGTTAACTATAATGATTGACTTTTGCTCACCTACTTTACACTAACTACACATATCTTTGTCTAATTGATTTGCGTAGGCCGAAAGTTGAAGTGGTTCGATCGTGGCATAACTTCTCTCCATCACTTGAACGCTATAAATTCTTCTTCTCGTGAAGATTTTCTCATTACATTTATATCCTCTAAGTAGCAAGCATATCATTTTTATTAAGCTTAACTTCTTCAAAGTTCAGCTGCAATCATATCTTCCAACATCCAAGGTTCGCCAAGTGATTCATTTGGAATGGGTTCTCCATCAGTACGTGTGGCGGCACCGACGACACCTTTGTTGAGGAAAGAGAGTTCAACGCCTACTTGACCTTCTGCTCTCATTCCTATTGTGGTGCAGCAAGACGCGGCTATTTCTACTAGCATGCTGCAATGGGACCAGTCATCTCTCCCCAGATGAAGGATTCAGAAGGCGACCGTAAATATGCCTCATCTAAAATAGATGAGAAAGAGACACAACACGTGAACGACGAGGCCATCAAGATGAGCCTTTAGGCCATCGATAGTTTGCTGTGCAAGCATCACCTAGTGTATGAGCCCGTCTTTCTTTCAATAGGACCAACAACTCTCCCCATGTTTTCTTTACAGTGTAGAAGACCCAAATGGCTTTGGGGCTTTGTCATTTCTTTAATTCTTTCTTCAAGGAAGTTTTGAACTACGTTGAGATGTATCCCAACTAATTGAACCAGAACTCATATCAGATCCTCACTATGTTTCAGTTGTGCTACCAACTTCGGGACTTGGTGTGCAATGCAAATATTTTCATGGCTTTTCCATAGGGTGACGAAGAGTGTGAGTGTGAAGCCCATGTACCATTTCACTCTTCGTGGCACGCGTCGATTCCTCCGGGGTGTCTTTACTCTTTGTGTGATTGAAAGAGGAATTTTTTTATATCTAGCCCAAAAACGTTAAGGTGGGGGACGTCTGGGGGTGAGCACCGAATGGTCATCATATCAAGCTGATCTGGATGAAAAAACTCAAAAATTTGTTCTTTCATTTCTCTGAAGGTCCCCTATACAAGGCAGCCTGCGACATAAGGATATTTCGAGCATCCTATTTGTCTTGGGCTGTTATCAACACCCCGTGGATCAATTTTGTCCCCCCTTCCGACCTTCGTTTTTTAGACTCATTTTTTCGTAAGTCCTCTTGTACTTTGTGAATACTTATATTTCATTTTATTTTATCGAGGCCTCATTTTGTTCCTATTGTAGCTTCAAAGATGAAGAAGCTAACGGTGGCAGAATACTATGAGTTGCCCAAGGTTCTAGAATACTTTGCTAGAAATTCACGAGGTAAGGACTTCGCCCCACAACCCAAGGGCATATCCTCGTTTTTGGGTCATTTGTTGGTGCTACATCTGAAGACTATCACAGTGGGTCTAATGAGGGACCTAAAGAGAGGCACGGGCAAGAAGAAGAAGATCTACTTTCCTTATGAGGAGAATGGTCCCTTCCAAAGTAATTTGATGGGTCACCATCTTTGGGTGATGATTCGGCTTGCAAAGGTGATCAGAAGGAGGATGTAGAGGTTGTCGGGTATATTTCACTTTCTCCAAGGGATGAGAGCTCTCCTGACTCTCATAAGGTGGGTTGTGGGGCCAGTGTGAAGTTGAGGGGTTCGAAGAGACCAACTCACCAAGTGTCGAGGTCCATGAGAGAATGACCTTTATCTTATAGGTCCTAACCTTATGCTCATGTCCCCCCGCTATTGGATGAAGATTTTTCTACTATAGTCTACATGCTTGCTGATGAGGAAGAATTGGTTTTCGAGTAAATAATTGTTTCGTTCGTATGTTTTCTTGCTAATTTTGGTTATCCGTTGTATCTTTTCTCTCTATAAGT
Source organism: Linaria vulgaris (assembly GCA_948329865.1). Classification (NCBI taxonomy): domain Eukaryota; kingdom Viridiplantae; phylum Streptophyta; class Magnoliopsida; order Lamiales; family Plantaginaceae; genus Linaria; species Linaria vulgaris. The sequence continues at coordinate 17,896,639 of OX415252.1, forward strand.
TGTTCGAGCTGTGGTTTCAGATGAACGACCACATAAGAACAAAATTGAGAGGCCTTGTGGTGGTAAGGATAAAACCAAAGATGTTCAAAGAGATCTGCTCGCATGGGTGAGGTTGAGAGTGGATAGAGAACAAGATGGAGTTATGGTTGGCGAAGGCCACTCCAAAGAGATTCTCCACAAGGGAAGGGTTGGTCTGTCTACAAAACAAGGCATTGGGGCTGCTGCACCACAAGGATCCTCATGGTATTCTAGTCTACTTCAATTTTCTCGGGTACGTCTTTCTAATCAGCTAGTTCCCTTTTCTTTGGACGCCTCGAGGATCCACCGTATTTCGCATTGACCAGGAGTATTTCAGTAGGCTCCATGTGTCTCAAACTTTCACTACAACTATTTAGTAGGCTGTTTGATGAGCGTTTATTTAACGTTATTCTAGTACTCATTTTCTTATCTTTTATATAAGTATTGGTTCGTGTTTTTATAGGATTTTGGTGAAATAATGCAAAACAAAGCAAAAAGAGCCTAAAATTGATGTTTTGAGGAACATGGCTTCAAAACACAACGTTGCAATGAGGAGAATTTAAATGAAGTCATTGATTCAAATACAAGAATATAAAGTTACAAGACTAATCAGAGGTTGTGCTACATACTACTGGAAAGCCACAAAAGTCAGTGTTCCAATGCAAACAAATGGATCTTATTTCCGACATTCATAGATGAAGTTATAGCCAAAATTGTGACATCGCGCAGAGAAGAAAAGAGCAGGCGTGGTCGTAGCGCTGTAGATTCAGGCGCGACCTGACTAAATCGCGCATGTTTCTATTTTGAACAAAGAGACAGAGAGTAATGCGACCCAAGCGTGAACTTAGTGTGATCACACCATTCAGGCGCGATCAAATCGAAATCGCACGACGAGGTCTATAAATGTTTAATAACCCTAATTTTGGCTAAACTGCCTTTTTCTATATAAAGACACTAGGGTTGCGGATTTTTATACACCACCAATGCACACAAGTTCAAAAATATTCACAAGAGCAAACACAAGCACAGAAAAACAATCAGGAAATATCTGATCGTAAGCAAGGATTCAAGTCAGAGATCGAGTAGAAAGTAGCAAGGCGACAACAATTGGGAGTTTATCTTTCTTTTACTAATTCCTTACTATGTTCTTTTCTATTTGTGATATTGAACTTGTAATCATGAGTAGCTAATTTGTTATGTTTAGAGTTATGGCGTAGTTGGTTTGATGAGCCTATGTGATTCTTATGTTTTGATTAAGACATTTTCCTTTATGTGTTTATTCATCTATCTTGATCTCAATGCTTTTATGTATCTTGCCAATATATGACTGATTAGAAGTTATGGGAGGTAGCTAACCCTGCCACATAACACGTCCTACGGGATAGTTGAACATCTTGAGTGTGTGGGCCCACTAACATCATCCCATGTTTGGTTGTGGCATCAAAAGAAGCCATGAACACGTAGATCAGAACTATTAATTAAAAGCATGAGAATGAACATAAGGGAGATCCAATGAAAACTGACACTCTAAACATTCATCCATCATCTGAGTAGATTTAAGTAGTAATCAGATTTAGTATTATTATAAATAGACCAATCATCCAATTCAATTTAGTCTATTAGTCTAGTTTAGTTTAGTTAGTTTAGATAATTCAACCTACGACATCAAAATCTTATCATGTGACAAATTGACAATAAATAGAAAAAGCAGGATTGATACAATATAGTCCTTGTGGGATTTGATACTTTGGACGTAATTTACTTTCTATTTTATATTACTTGACTCGTATACTTGCGAATTTGTGTATTATTCTAATAATAACACGTGAAAATACGCATCACCGCTCAAGTGAAGCACATGGAATATTAAGTATTCGCACAGAAGACGCCAAAATGATCAAGCGAAATTAGCACTAGACACTAATTAAGAATCTAGAGGGGGTCGTAACACTCTTCCTATAGTTTTAGAGAGACATTGTTATACGGGGAATAGAACTGGATTATTTTATATGTATATGAGATGTTAAATTACAGTAGTGGTATTCTTTTCCAATGAGAATACAAGTGATTTGTGTGAAAATGCTTTATAAATGATTTAATGATCTCTATTTTTAAGGTTATGAATTGCCTTTCTATTAATGACGTGTAACTTGCTTCTTATAAATGGGACATTTGATTGGCGCTTAATGCCTGCAAAATATGCCAAATGTGGATAGATGCGCTGAGAGTCTGACACCCTTAAAGCATGGTCACCAGAGGGGGAGTTTCTGGTGTGCTCTTCGGAGCACAACTCTTCCCACTCACATAGAGGTACAAATACGCTTCCATGCCAATAATGGCCTAGTTGGCTTTTTCTAAAGGAGACTTTAACTGCGTTTGCGGCAGATCTCGTCAGGCATAAGGATGTGATATTTGTCTTCTTTACGAGGCCGCTATGGCATGTTCTTTGTTGATGCCGTAACTTTTAGTCTAAGTGATGGAAATGGTGAAAGTTACAAGGACTTCACTCTATCTTCTATAGTAAGAAGGTGTTACCTTATCTTTATTTCAACGAGGCTTTGAGCTTTGTATGCTTCTTCTTTCTTCGCATATATCTTCGATATGAAATTTGTGATTACAAGGATTGCAGATCTTTTCTTTTATCCTTGACATTTTTACATGTATGTATATATATATATATATATATATATATATATATATATTTATTTATTTATATTATGGATTAACATATATATACTTTAGTCTAGAATAATTCAAATCCGGCCAATCAAAACTTAATTCTTTCTGCATCGGTAAAATTAAAACATGAAATTCCTCGGAGTTCTTAAGGTATTCGTGGTTTAGCTATGGTAATAATTTCTAATTATAGTAATGGTTTAATCAGTATAATCTCCTGTACTTTCTCCAAGAAACTTTAATTCATTTTGTATTGGTCAATAATTCAGCAAAATATATATGTAATCAACATGTTATTATTATTATCACACCGTACCGTTTGATTAATCGTAGCATGTGATTTCAACGTCGTTTTCCAAGATCTGTTCCAACCTGAACAACATATAAATAAGTCATATGTAACTGGGCTATATATTTCTGAAAAATAATTGAGCGATCTCAATGCCATTACTTTAATGATTTCCCATAATTTGAATTATTGTAACTTCATGTGTAGCAAGGTGGAGCGCGAGAAATGCTAATTATCTTTTTCACTTAAGTACATGGCTGACTTTATTTTCTTATTTTTTTGTATTATATTTCTAAAATAAACCTTGCCTAAACTAGTCTCTCATTATCTATGAGGCAGTTAATTATGATTGCTGGTGTGAAAATGCTAATCTTCTTTTCCCCTTCAGTGGACATGGCTTACATGGTTTCCTTATTTTTTGTATTACATTTTTAAATAATTATGGCTAAAATAATATCTCGTTATCTATGAGGCAGTTTAGTTGTGATTGCTTGTGTGAAGATAATTTTACACAGGGGCGTCTCTAGGAAAATACACTAACATAACAAATTATTGGAAAAAAGAAGGAGCAAAATTTGAGAATCAGCCCTGACATTCCAGCATTAAGTAATGTGGTTCTTCGAAAATGTCTGGCAGAGTAGGTGTGGACCGTATGGCGTGTCATGTGCTAGTGTAAGACAGCACCGACATATTAACTGGTTGATCAAAGATTTAATTGAGTCTTTAGAGTTAACCTATATAAAAATATATATAAAAAAAAAGAACTACCATTGGTGAAGGTATACCCACAATTTTTCCTACTTCCTCGGCCAAATGCTAAGTACACAAGTTCGTGTATTGTCAATAAAGAGGGCACGAGCACCCTTCCCTACAGGATCGCTTACACAAATATGAAATTCTCTAAGCATTATCCAACAAGAACAAATGTACGAGAACCACAAGATTTCGACCAAATTTCAATGACGTTGCTGACAAAGAAAGCCTCAAATAACTTAATCCAACACCTGAGATAAGGACAAAATGACATGAGACGGATCAACCACCTTGCAAAAGAGACATGCACATCCTGACACCATCACACTTGTCTTCGTCTCAAGGAGCCACGACGAGCGTACATGCACCAAATAAGCAAACGAACCCACACCCACAACTACCTGGCACATCCTCATTGAACAAAGCCCACGAGAACGAACAGCTTCGCTCCACCTATAAAAGGAATACTTTGTACTACGAAAAAGAGGATCTGAACTTTCAGGATCCTGAGAATATCATTTTTGTACGACCTCCTTGTAACTCCTCGTAATAGAAAGAAACATGCGACCACTTTTGTTTGTAGCCAATTTTTCCTCTCCTTTTTTCTTTCTGCTCGGACCCTTCCCCTCTAAATACCAAACACACAGGACATGTATTACAAGCTTAACTGGAAATTAGCCTCAAATTTATATTTGACATTTTCCCCTCTCTCTACTTTTCTCTTAAGGTCAACATTTATTGTAATTCCAATAATGCATACCAGGTTCTTCTCCTTAAGACCCTATTTGATTTCTAGAAAAAACGAGAGAAGAAGAAAAATAAAATAAGTTTTTTCATGAAATTTGTATGGGAATAAGATTCTTTTCCTTTCGTTTTTTATGTGTTTGACTGATTTTTCTAGCAAAATCATTACATTCTTTTTTTAATATTAATAGAACTTAGGTAAAAAGCCTCATATCCCCTAGCCTATTATCTATCTTGCAGCAAACTCCCCCAAGAAATTATATAAGCGTTTTATCCCTTAACCTTTGTCGACTTGTGTTATTTACCCCCATCAGTGTATTTTCGGCCAGAATATTTCTAGTTTGGGAGTGTTCTTTTGCCTTTTTTCCCACTAACTTCTTAAGTAGATCTAGTACAATGCGTATCAGGCAGCGGGAAGGGAGAGGAGGAGAGAGATATTCCAGCAATTTTAGCCAGAAATACACTAGTACACTGAATCGCATGAGTTGGCAGAGATTAGGGGTAAAGTGCTTATATAATTTTGTAGAAGAATAATTCCTTGATGATTTCTCACTAGAAAAATTACAATATATAGGAGTACGAGAACTCCTAATGAATGTAAACCACCTAAAGATATTGCCTAGAATATTTACATACCAAGACAAGATATATGTTAATCTAATATATCTAACACATCCCTGCAGTCAAAGCAGAAGGCTCATGTATGCTAAGACTAGAACGAAAATCATCAAATAAAACTCGGGGAAACCCCTTAGTGAAAATGTCTGACAACTGATGTCGAAAATGAACATGAATGATTTAATCTTGGTCGCAAGAAAAAATTTCACGAACGAAATGAATATCGAGCTTGATTTGCTTTGTACGCTGATGTTGGACTGGGTTGTTTGAGAGATAAATAGCACTCATGTTGTCACACTGAACCAAGATGGCTTTGAGGATCAGGATATGCAGCTCGAGTAATAGATTCCGCAGTCAACGGGACTCGGACACAACATTTTCAACACCACGATATTCAACCTTGCCGCTGGAATGCGACAGCGTGGGTTATCTTTTAAAAGACCAAGAAATCAAATTGTCACCCATAAAAATAAAATAATCGAAGGTGGAACACCGAAATCAGGGCAACATGCCCAGACGGTGTTAATGTACGAGACATGGCAATCAAAAGTAGACTAAGAGAGGTGAATATGATAGTGCTCTGAAACTAACGGATGGTCCATTTAAGAGTTGTCATGAGATCAAGCTTCAGATCGTGCATGTGTAAGACGATTTGGTGCACCTCATATGAGACATCAGGTCTTGTAAAGATGAGGTATTGTAACGCCCCAGTTAACATGTTGTAAAGAGTATGATCCTTATTAGGAGAACTAGAGGAAGCGCTAAGCTTCGACTTCGTGTCGACTAGAGTAGCGGCAGGCTTCGAAGAAGACATGTCGGTGTTCTATTCAGCAGCATATTTGATTTCTCTAAAGAAAAGACCATCGTTGTGACGAGTAACAACGACTTTGTGTCGACTAGAGTAGCGACATGTTTTGAAGAAGACATGCTGGTGTTCTATAATTTCAGCAGCATATTTACTTTGTCTAAAGAAAAGACCATCGTTGTGACGAGTAGCAACGATACCCAGTAAATAACTCAATAGGCCAAGGTCTTTCATAGCAAATTCTAAAGCAAATTGGAAATTATGTAGCGGCGTAAAGTATCCGTGGAGCTTGTGAGAATTATGTCGTCCACATATAAGAGAAGATAAGCCGTGTCCAAACCCCGACGAAGAATAAAAAGAGAATGATCAGAATAGTTGTGAGAAAACCCAATAAATGACGCATAATCTGCGAAGCGTTGATACCAGGCCTGAGGCGTCTATTTTAAACAATTGAGAGAAAAATTAATGAATTTTCTTGAATGAAACCGTGCATCAACCTTTATTTAAAATATTGAGAAGACATGTACATGGTTTCATTCAAATTACCATACAAAAAAGCGTTCTAAACATCATATTAATGAATAGACCACGACTTGGAGAGAAAAATGCCTAGAATGGTCTGAATTGTGACTAGCTTGACCACCGGACTGAAAGTATCATGACAATCAATTCCAACTTGTTGCGACTTGCCATCACCAACAAGGCGAGCCTTGTAACGCTAAAAGAACCGTCAGAATTAAAACTGATGACGAAAAATCCATATGCATCGGATAACATTCACATTAAGGGGGACTGTACTAACTCTCATGTCTTATTTCTAATATGAGCATTGACTTTATCCTACGTGGCTTACTTCTAATTCGGATCAAACAAGGCAAGGCGCAAATTTTCGGGAAGAGGAGACGAGGTGGTGGAAGTCGACAGATTGAATTATCACTTTGGAGTAAAAACATTACGCATGCTACGTGTGGTGATCGGACAAATATACGGCGGAGTGGTGGGGGTAGGAGGAAGGGTGGAGAGCTGAGCCGAGGAGGAGGAAAGTACCGAGTTGGCTTTTGGTTATGGGAAAGGAGAAATATCCTTGGTAGGAGTAGGAGGTGGATCGGAATATTGGATTTTCATAACGAGGAGCAGATGCATGCTGTCATCCAAAAAGGAGTAAGGATGAGGAGGAGAATTTCGGAACGAGGCAAAAGGAAAGACATGCTCATTAAAATTACATGGCGCGAGATAATGAATTTTTTTTTTGGCCAAGTCGTAACACCGATAACCCTTATGATCCAAGGGGTACCCCAAAAAAATGCTAGGAGTGGAACAAGCCTAGAGTTTGTTGATGGTAGAGGCGGGGAAAAATAGGAAAACAAAGATACTCGAAAACCCCGAGATGTGTATAGGCGGAAGTACGGTTATATAGTAGTTGAGTAGGAGATTTATGGTGGAGTATATTAGAGGGAAGAATATTGAGAAGATAGGTTGATGTTTGGAGTGCATGGTGCCAAAATGTATGCGGGATACATGCATGTGCAAGTCGCGGGTGCGTAAGATTATTTATTGTACGGGTTTTTTGTTTAGCCTTTCCGTTTGAAGAAGTATGTGAACAAGAAAAACGAAAAGACATACCATATGTAGTATACAAAGAGTGAGATTTTGTATTGTCAAAATATCGTCTGTTATCACATTGTAAATTCTTAATGGATGAATTAAATTGAGTGCGGATAAAAGAATGAAAGGTAGCAAACATCAGATTTCTTGCCAAGTGGAAAAGTCCACAAGAAATTGGTATAGTCATCTAAGAGAAGTAAATAATACTTATGACCCGAAAAACTTAACACGATTGACGTCCATAAATCACTATATAAAATATCAAAAGGATGTGAAATAGAATTCGTCGATAAAGAGAATGGTAATTGAACATGTTTCCCAAAAATACATGAGTTGCCAAAAAGAAAAAGATGATAAACAATTACAATTAATTAACTTGTCTTTGCTACCAAATTGTAAAATAGAATTGATCTGGTGCCCTAAATGTTTGTGCTTTAAATCGGGGGGGGGGGGGGGGGGGGGAATGCTAGAGAAATAGGAGAAGTACGGCGGGAGGAAAGCAATGTGGGAAGAGATGATGCGGTGAGTGGATAGAGTTTTTCAGTGCTATTACATCTCATGAGAACCATCCCCGTCGCAAGGTCCTTCACAAAAAAAAAAAAAAACAAAGGGATCAAATTCAATTGAAACAAGATTGTCAGAGGAAAAATGATGCATGAATTTTTTTTTTTTTTTATGAGAAGAGGGGCATAGAGAACATTATGAAGTTGTAAAAGAGGAAGAAGAAAGGGAAACGTTACCGTGAATCTGAATACTGTTACCATTACCAACAAGAATTGAACAATTAATGCTCAAATTTGAGTAAGACCAGATAGTGCCTGGAGAGGATGTCATATGAGACCTTGCACCGGTGTCCATGTACCATTGCACATCTGGTGGATTCAGTGGCATAGTGTGCATAGTGGCCTCAATATCAGTAGGAGAGTAAGTGGAGGCGGTTAATCCTTGCGTCGAGTATGCCTACTACGAACGACTTCCAAGAAGTCGGTCTGAGGAGAAGCTGGAAGTCGAGCCCATGATGAATTGGGGTAAAGTCAAGTCGGATACAACGATAGGTAGGAACCCCATGGTGGAGGAAGAGCCCATGTAGGAACGAAAGAGTGCGGTCGTAGACAAGAAGAGTGAGGAGAAGTGGCAATTTATGAGAATTGCCACGATCGTGACCGAGCACGCCTTTTCGACTACAAAAAATTACCTTGACCACGATGTTGTTGTGATGAACCAGGAGTTGTCGACATGCCTCGAGCAGTATACCACAAATCATGAGGAGGTAAATCACTAATAAAGCTATGCCAGCAACGGACGCAGAGGTTTCTGTTTGTTTAGTCTTTCGAGTTTATTCCAAAATCCGTCGAGAGCGAGCTTCGATAAAGGGAGGCAAAGGATCGCTCTGTCGAATATAGGTCATTGATGAGCGTTTATTAGCTTCATTTTAGTACCCATTCACTTGTGCTTTTGTATAATTCTTGGTGCATATTTATTGATTTTAGTCTTATTTCTTCTTTTCTTAGGATTTTATCGAGTCAAGACAAAATGAGCTAAAAGAGCATAAAATGGAAATTTTTGGAAACATAGCGTTATGATGCAACTTCAAGGGTCATGGCACTACACAAAGGACGCAAATGCTAATTACAACAAGTAAAAAAGTCCAAAAGTTAATCCCAAGCCGATGATGGAGCGGCGCGACATGAGAGGAGTTGCACGACAGCGCCACAAAAGTTGAATGCAGCGCAAGCAACAGAAAGAAGTAGAACGTCGCAGAGGTTAAATAAAGAGTGGCGCGGCAGAGGAGAAAAGTTGCACGAGAAACACAGGTAGTCGCGCGACATGCCTAGTCGCGCGTCTCTAGGGCAACACCACCTCATTCTATAGTTTAAGTTGCGACTACTCACGAAAGTAGGGCAATAAGACTTTCATATATGTAGGGGCGAACGGCTAGCACCCAAGAGATACGCTCACGGCACTGCTTACAAATATATACAACTGCTCTCAACTGTTTTTAGAGAGACACACCATCAAAGTTATGTTATAATTTAGTTTTTGTCATTGTTTTAGAGTTAATAGTTTGTTGAGAAGAAGATAGCACGTAGGAATTGGAAGATAGCAAAAGCATCAACGTTCGAACCTCTCTCTCTTACTTTATTTATGTTATTGAGCTTTTTTATTGTTAAAACCATGACTATGAGGAGCTAACCTACTTGTTGCTTAAGAGGCGGGAGTAACTCTGATTTATAAATATGTTTATTTACTTTTTTTGATGTTTGTTTAATGAATTTGTATGTCTAGATTGAATAGATCTTTATGTTTTGTGACTAGTCTTACTCTCGCTGGAAGGACGAAAACAATACACTAGGACCGCCAAAGTATTGATGTTATGCTAGTTATATATATATATATATATATATAATATTAAATATTATATTATATATAATATAATATATATGTTGTGTGTGTGTGTGATGTGTGACTTTGTTATGTTGACGTAACTGATGTGCAACTCTAGATTACACTAGATCAATATTAATTATGTACTTTTATCTTAACACGATTTGGATGAGTTTATTGGATTGTAGATTTGATATCTCTACTAAAATAATTGACATTGAGTTGAATCCGCTAACACGGTAGGTTATTAGAGACTCGTTGATTCTATAATTAGGATAGGTCCAACTATAGGTCACGAATCCATTAGACATACAAACTTCAAACTATCATCAAGCATCTCAAGTAAACATAGGTAGTTTGTCAATGAACTACTATGGTTAAATCAGTGGCGAAACCCAGCCTCTATACAATCTTTTAATATGTTATTTTACAACCTAAGCATTCAACCAACATCTTCAATTTTGTTTTATTTATTTTCTTGCATTAGCTAGATTAGTTCTTTAGCATTCAACTCAATTCTCATTCAAGTCTTTCTTGCATTTAAATAGTTTCTTTTGCATTAAAACCATCTTCTTTGCATTCAAACTATCCTTGCATTCTCATTGTTTTTATTGTATTACAGTTTTGTCATTCATAACATTCTAGTTTAGTGATCTTTTTCATTTAGAGTTGTTTTCATAAAATATGCGTTCATAAGTTTTCTGCATTCATTTAGCATTCATCCTGTAAACACAGAGATAACAACCTTGACAACCATTAGTGTTTTGCATTTAAGTAACTTAAGCATACATCAACCACTCCCTTGGGATACAATACTTGGTTTGTAACTATACTTACCAGTTTATTATTACTTGATTTGTGCACTTGCGATAAGCTGGACTTATGTGTAACAATTGATTTGTTGACTTTCTTTATACGCTACACAAAAGTTCCCTTTAGTTACCACACTGTCATAAACTTCATTGACACAAACAATTAATTGAAAAACCAACCTTGGATTCAAAACTGGAGCCCCAACGTTGGAAAGTTGATCTGCTAACATCTTAAGCTCTTCACATTAAGCCAAAACATTGGGAAACTCGTCCATGTGGACATTAGTGAACTGGTTTTCCAGATAAACAACCCTCAAATCTTTGTTATCTTCATAAATACTTTGCAGACATTTCCACACTTGTTGAGCTGTTGAGTCAGTCTCGAGGATGGTTTGAAGAAATCGTTTGAGATCGTGCCATAAATACATTGTAAAACAATGGCATTGAGGCGAGACCAAAGGACAACGTTGGGGACGGCTGTTGCAAGAGCAGGAGTGGTGACGACATCCTTCGCAGTTTTTGTTGCATGAGGGGTCACAGAAGAGATTGCGATGGACCAAAAACTAGGAGAGTAGAAGGAGAGAAAGACACGATAATATGGTCAATGACTTGGTAGGCACGACAGTGGATTCTGAAAAGCTTCACCCATGATGACTATTGTTCATTTTCTGTCTCAAGGGCGATAGGAATAAAATTGCAAACATTGGATACGGCCAATGCGGGATGAAATTCTTGATCGGGCATTGAAGACATGAGATGGGGGCAACGTGAGGTTAAGGGAGAGAGGAGGTGCGTGTAGATAGAGTTTGAATCGTGATACCACGTAGGAGAATGATTCCTTGATGATCTCTCATTAGACAATAATTACAATATTTATGAGTACAATAACAATCTTAATGAAAGTAAACTACCTAAAGATATTGCCTAGAATATTTACATACCTAAACAAGATATATGATAGTCTAATATATCTAACAAATTTATCATGGAGGGGTCGTTAATAGGTTGGAGTGTTTGATGCTTTTTACTCATTGAACTTTTTGAGATCATGATTGTTCTTTCAATCATTAGCTTATTTTGGCTACTATACCTATCATATTTAAGTATTGATCGATGGAGATATTATTCATTAGTTTAGTTAATGTAGATGGTGTCATTTGGTCGGTGTAATTATAGTATTGATTTTTGTAGGTTTTAATAGGTATAACTAAGTTTCTGATTAGAAATTTTAAATAATGATGTAGAAAATTTATAATATTAACATATTGTCACAATAATGAGTGATTATTTCGTAACTATAGTTTGAGGCGAGTTGCATTTACCCACAAAATAAATTTTTGAAGCAAAAATGATACATTGGTGCAATATTTCCTGACAACTCACAGTAGTATTGTTATTGTTCAAATGTGACTTTAGCCAAAGCAAAGGAGGAATGATCTACGGGATGAACCACCAAGTAACCGGCAGCGTAAGGAACATGCATGTGTGGCGACGAAACCAAAGCTTTAATCTATCTTGATAGGTTAGACTTTGGTGATGAAGTGGGTTTCATAACAATACGCTGACGATTGAATAGTTTGTCACAACAACACATTAGTGCGATAATGATAACAAGACATTTCATCAAGTTTTGTTTAACATAATTTTGTATTCTATTGATGAAAGTTTGTGTAACAGAAGCAAATTTTCTTGTAGTTACATATATAAATGGGAAAAAAGTTCATTTCGTCCATTAAGTTGGCTACCTAGCCAAAATGGTCCTTTAATTAGGCAGCCCATCAAATTGGTCCATCAAGTTGGTTTTTAACATCAATTTAGACCCTCACCCCAACTGCGGCTGATTTTGACCAATTTTGCTGAGGTGGCAGTTGTTGACCGCGTGACCTCAATTTTGACCAGATTTTTTACAAAAGGGTTTGTACACATGTACATGCCACGTAATTATCACAATTAAAAAAAATCAAAAAAACAAAATAAATAACAATAAACCTCTCATAATGCGAATTCACTCTCGAATCGACGCGAAGCTCAAGTGGCACCAAAATCAGCTTCTCTACTCCCGAATCGACACCTCCTCTCTCGAATCGACACCTGAAGGTATGTTGACCGTGCCAATTTTGTCTACATTAGTTGAATTGCATCATTTTCTTAACTAACATTTCTATATAATGTAAACCCTACCCCCATTCGGTTTTCACTCTTCACACAATTCTCTATCTTAAAAGTGAGGCAAGGTATAAAAAGGGTTTTTGATGAAGGGTTTTAGTTTTAATCATATTTCGCTTTAATGAATTTATTAGATTTTAGGTTCAAATTTAGGGTCAATTTTGTGATGCTTTATGATGTCCGAATCTAAGATAGTTGTTAGGTCAGATTTTTGTTTTGCTTTGATAATTGAAGTCTGGATATACTGTTCTTTGATTTATGTTGGTGAGTTTATGCTTTGATTCGAATGATATATACGTTTATGTTCGATTTTGGTGTAGATGGTGTATCAATTTCCATGTGCTTGTAGTCGGGGTATAATGACATACGGGAGGGCTGGGTTAACTGCATCCCGTTGTGGTGAATGGTACTACATATGTCCTGAGAGAGTGCGTCACCAAAAGTTCTTTGTTTGGGTTGATGAACTCCATCTGGAAAAAATGCCCATCTTCATCCTTATATGGCGTCAAGAACCATGAACTCCACTCCATCACTTAAAAAAAGAACTCAGGCCTAGATGAAGTCTCGGGAAATTATGATCAAGAAAAGAATGAGTCTATAAGCCGAGTTTTGACCACCTCTAATGGAGTTCCTGCCTCAATTGAAGTGAACCTAGGATATAGTCCTAACGACCTCATGCAGAATACAAATGTTACGAAAGCGGCACTTATTTTCTATTGTGTCGCGTGGTCGATTGTCTTTAGCATGTTTGGCATGTTCTGTGTGTTTGTGTTCATTTTCTATTCTAGGAATTAGTTGATAAGATGGTTATTGATAAGTACTTTTAAGACAATCTCACTTTTTGAATGGATATTTATGTTTATTATTTGAATGGATGTTGATGTTTGTTATTTGAATGGTGTTTGAGTGTTGTTTGATCATTATTTTATTTTTGTTGCATGTTATTCGAGAGAATAGAAAGGAAAACATGATAGATGAGAGGCTTAAGCGTCTCTTTAAGGACCCTTGCACGAATGAGGAAGTTGAACGCTAGCTACTTGAATCTTTGTGTGATTATGGTGTGAGGAATCGTATTAGAGACCGTAACGTTTTGAGTAGAGGTTTGAGGTACATTTAGTTTGAGATGGAGAAGGTTACTTCCGACCCCTTTCCAATTACCAGGCTTCATAAGATGTTGAAGATCTGCTGGAACAAGAACATGTTTGACAATTTCCAACGTTTTATGAGAAGGCCACGTGTTCACTTTGTTGGAGGCATGTACTAAGGGCAAGTTGATAAGGATTATGACATGAGCGGGGTATAATCTTTACATCTCTTAACCATTGTTCACTTTAATTCTCCTACTTAATTGTTATGTGTCTAATGTAAATATTTTCTTTCTAGGAGACATTGTATGACCGATATGTTCGCCTCTATGGCGTTGATAATGCAGACCTGCTATTCACTTTGTACCGTGATCTGGAATGTACGGTCTTACCTGATGAAGTCTCTAAAGTCCATGTTGATGCTGAAGTTCCTGAACCTAAAGTAGTTATGCTGGAGTGACGTTATTGCAATATGGATGGATCTCTTTTCTACCGTGTCTATGTGTAGTCTTCTGGGTTTTTAAGTTTTTAAAATTATGTTGGTATTAATCCTAAGTTGATCAAAATCTATTGAATTGTTGTTGAATGATTTAACTATTTTTGAAGTAATTACTTTATCTATCTCTTATAATTGCTCTATTGAACTGCCTATCATGCTAACACCTCATATCATAATATAATAGCCAGTCAATAGATCATTGTGAGATCATGATGAGATATATGAACAAGATCTTAAAACAAACATACTGCCCACGGATGTATCTTATCTCACAAGAGCCCAAAACGAACATTACCAAAAAGGAGTACTAACTCATGATCAACTAATAAACATACAACTACTTAATAGAAACTTAGCAACCAGTATCCAACATGAACATTTACAAAATGGAGTTCTAATTCATGTCTAAGTTGCTACAAAATAAATTGCATTGCACATGCAAATCACTTCCATGCTGGTTTTGATGCGTTGCCATTATCTTTCTTTTTTTGGCCAACCATAAACACAATTGGTCTACCATCCCTACCAAGTATCTTCTTCACTTGACTATCTCATTGTCTACCACTTCCTTGCATCTGTTCTGAGATAGAAGGGCACCCACTGACCCCACCCCATGTGTTATACTGAAGATCATCAATGTAATCTGCCACATTCTTTCTCCTCGGTCTAACTACATCTTGATATCCTGATATATAGGCCACTTTCTTCCCCTTACATGCAATCAACATCAAAAAGACCTTGAGTCAGTGGTATAGTAGCTGAATTTTGACCAACCTCACTCCCAGTTGACCACTCATGTCCAGAAAAATTAATAGTGTGTGAAATAATTCAATAATTTAAATGATGTGAGAAGTACATTTATAGTAATTACTTACTGTTTCTTCATTTGGCATGGCTTCATATGGACCAACCTCGATCAATCCACCCCCACACTTATATACCTTTCATGACTTTCTAGGCCTATTCCAAGATTCTCTTCTCTGTATCAAATGTATTAATATTTAGTAATTGAAGTCTACTACATGCCGCTACAAAACAACAATTTAGTAATTGAAGTCTACTTTTGCTTACCTTCTTCCTCATATTAGTCAATGGAGCTACATCATCTGACAATTCCACAATTGAATTTAAATTTTGATGGATATCAGTGTGTGAAATACTCCCAGTGACTTGTGCAATAAATGACAAATTGTTAAGGATTTTAAAACTAAAGATATTGTTGTTACTAGAATGTTATCATATTAAATTTCAGGTTCTTGAGTTGTAAGATGTTCTTGAGTTCCCTCTGGTTGTGATCCAGTAAATGGTATTCTCAGAAGAGTTCATATTATTGACAACCTGATTAACATCATTATCCCTGACTGAGGTATCCTTAACCAAAACACCAATCTCTTCATCATGAAGTTGTTCCACAATCAAGTCTTGTAGGATTTTTTTCATCTTCAGGATTGATCCCTTCACCTTCAACATTAACTTCATGCATATTAGCTAGATCACATATCAACTCATTTTCTACTCTTATCTCACAACTTCTGATGTTATGACTAAGAGCATGGCAATAACTACACTTCACTATTTTATGTGGCCTCTTAAGTCTTGTTGGGTCAGTCTTTGAGACATCCACTGGTTTCCCTCTACAATTCCTCTTTTTTTTTGTGGTTTCTCTCCTGGTTCACCCCTCCTTACAGTTTATGGTCTACCAGCAGTTCTACCTTCATTTGGGGGCTCAATTGGCATCAAATCAGTTGATTTCCATTCCTTTCTACCATTCATTGGTATCACATACCTATCATAAGCCTCAAGATAATGCCCCACTGAGTAACATGGGTCAATGAAATGGTAAGCATTCAATCCTTGGGCACTGACGGCCCTAACAACATAGATACAGGGAATGCCACTTATATCCCATTTTCCACAGCCACAAGTTCTACCATCAAGATCAAGTGCCCATTCATTTGCTATTTTCCATTCTTTCACCAGATAATGTGTGTCATCAGACTTCCTTGGTGTGTAAACCCTTGCATGATTCTCTAGAAATACAGTGATTATTTTTTAAATTTTAGGGCACCACTCACCTTGCCATTTCTGACTGGCCAGGTCCCTATTCTTCTGGTGCCTGCTCATGACATACTGCATTATCCACTCAGCCATTGACAAAATAGGCATGTCTCTTGCATCAATGATGCAAGAGTTAAAAGCCTCACAACTATTATTCAATAATATGTCACATTTCAGTTTTGTACTAAAATGTGATCTGCTCCAATGCTGAGGTGGCTTGTCTTGCAGCCACTTCCATGCTCTTGGATTTAATTTTTTTAACTCTTTCATTTTCTCCTCCCATTCATTTACTATTTTGGCTCTAGCAGCTTTCCACAGTGCATCTTTCAAAGCATCCCCAATGAAACTAGCTTTCTTGTAGTTTCCATGCAAGTGTCTACCACAAAACCTATATTCTGACCCTGGTACCATTTGAAAGGCATTCAACAACCCCTTATGTTTGTCTGACATGCATGTCAACTGATCATTTTGTTTAATGCCAAGGTCAAGTTTCAGAACAGCCCATGCAAATGGGTAGATATTGTTGTTAGCATCAATCTCAACTTTTGTTAACAATATCCCCTTATGAGGCCCCTTCAAATGGGCACCATCAACACCTATTATCTTTCTGCAACCACTCAAAAAACCTTGCTTCAGTGCCCATAGGCACATGTAGAATCTGTCAAATGTGTTATGCCCATTCTGAATGTTGGTGCTTAATAGAACCAAAGAGCCATGATTGGTTCTTTCTACCTCTGCTTTAAACTCCCACAGTTTGGCATATTGTTCCTTTGTACTACCATTCAGTGCTCTTAAAATTTTCACTTCGGCCTTGTATGCAATATTTATTGAATATTCAAATCCAAGTACTTGACCAATTTCCTTACAGAATGCCTTCACATTTCTTTTGGGGTCAGAAACAAACAAATGTTGGAATCTTTTGGCAACCCACGAAGACCTCAATGTCTTGACATTTGTTTGGGATGGACACTTGTGCTTGAATTTGTACCTGTTTATCATGAATGTACCTTATTCACCCTTCACCTTAAGTCCATGCACCATCCAGTCACAGTTTAGTCCAAGACATTTGGCATACAATCTTTCTTTGTTATTTATGTTGAACTTTATATTTCTCTGAAGATGAATGGCATCAGAAGTAATGGCCTCCTTTAATATTCTCTTGGATGTAAATTTCATTAACAACTTTAGAGTTGGATTCAATATGTTTTTCTCATCAAAAAGTTCTCCAATTTTCCCATCAGCTTCCTCTTCATCTGATCCTTTTACACGTTCAATCTCATCTTCTGTTAGCAAAATGTTCTCCTCATCCCCACATATGTATAAATGTCATCAACAGGCACATGTCATTGTTTTCCTTTCTTTTGCCCTTTCATTTTTTTCTGTAGTAGGCTCTGTTTGTTCTATCACATCAGGGCCTCCAAATGTTTGGGCTCCAAAGTCTCACTCCCTTTCTTTTCATTCCCTTTCTTCTGAACTTTCTTCCCTTTATTATGTTTAACCTTCCTTCTCTTCCCCTTCCCTTCAGCATTTGGACTGGCCCCAGCTTCTTGACCAACTGTATTTGATTGTTCAGTGACATGGTCACTACCAACATTCACTTCATACATGTCGTCAACAGCAGCTTGATTAAACCACCACCCATTTCATGCCATATGATATGTCTGAGAAGTAATCCAATTCCACATTATCTTTTTCATCTTCAGCTTCATCTACATCTTCTTCATTATTGGCATCTTCTACATTTATCTCACTCAATCCCTCAATAGTTACTTCAGGCTCTTTCTCAACCCTCCCCTCACAATTTATAAAGCCCTCAATTAATCTAGTATTCTGACAGCCAAAGTAATGGGCTTGCAGTTCACTGTCTTGCTCAATGCTAACAAAGGCACTATTTTGCTTTATGTACAATCCTTGTACAAAGATTAACCCCAACTGGTCACACAGCACATGTAACCCTTCCATACTAATAACTGAGTACCCCACATAATCAATAACACACTTATGCCCTCTCTCATACTCAACCAAATTCTCATACTTCATATCACCTCCACAGTAAAAATGTAAAGTAACATATAGATCACCAGGGGCTGTAGAGATAAAAAGACTAGTTAGATACTCTTAGAATGACAGTAAACAACAAGATTTAAGAATTTCATGGTATGGGAAAACAACAAGAGACAATTTAGGGTTAGCACAAATCGACTGGGGCAAATCGATTTGGGTTGAAAGCAAATCGATTTGGCAAAATTAGGGTTGAAGTTGATTTGGGAAAATTAGGGTTAAAAGCAAATTGATTTGGGGAGATTGGGGTTTAAGTTGATTTGGGGAAATTAGGGTTGAAGTCTTTTGGGAGATTCGGGTTCAAAGCAAATCAATTTGGGGAAATTCGGGTTAATAACAATTAGGAAAAATTAGGGTTCGTCGCGATTTGGGGAAATTAAAGTAAAGTAAAGAGTCTTTAGCTAGGCAAACAAGCATACAACATGAAATTTAAACTCAGATCGACTAAATAACACAAATGCATGCAGATTATTACCGTAACTAGGAATTGGGTCTTCGAGTTTAGATGCATGTCGAATTTTGGGCTTTGGTTTCGCCTTTCTCACACGCCTCGCCATTATTACGCTTCAACTTAGCAGGAAGAGATATCGATGGAAACAATGGAGAGGAAACAAAGGCGGAGAAGAAGACATAGCGGGAAAATAGAAGGAAAATAGAAAGGAGACAGGCGGGAGGAGTATATCACACGTTTTTCTTATTGTGATAATTGCGTGGCATGTACATGTGTACAAACAAAATTAAAATTTTGGTCAAAATTGAGGTCAGGCGGTCAATGCTGCCACCTCAGCAAAATTGGTCGGAATCAGCCGCAGTTGGGGGTGAGGGACTAAATTGATGTAAAAAACCAACTTGATGGACCAATTTGACGGGCTACCTAACTAAAGGACCATTTTGGCTAGGTAGCCAACTTAATGGAACAAACAAATTTTTATCCCTATATAAATTGCTTTTTTTATAATAAAAGAGTAAGAAAACGAAGCACAAGGAGTATTTCAACCCCTTATCGTGTTAATTTATTCTGCGATTCCCCACATGAAAAAATGTTGAATACACCATTCATAACAAAAATAAAATAAAATCTTCAACTTTTTCTCTAATCTACTATCAAGTTGTAAGCTTGCTTATCTCCACCGTCGTCGTGATGTCAAGTTGCAGATTATGAAACATCACCTTATTTCTCATTATCCATGTACCCCATATTGTAACATACCCAAAATCATTTCCAATATTTTTTACTCTTAGCCCCACTCCCTAAAGATGTATGAAGCTAAGAATGCACAACGAATTCCATTGGTAACACGGTGCTTATACCCCCACCAATCATATATATGCATCCACACTCTATACGCAAAATTGCACCCAACAAAAAGATATTTTAAGCTCTGCACTACAACACCACAAGAGAAACAGCCCCCACAAACAATAGATTCACGAACTCCTCTTTTTTCTAAGTTCCACTTAGTGCACTCTATCAAGTATAACTTTTCAAGCAAAATAAATTTTTTGAGGCACAAACAGATTTCAAAACAAGTTAAAGAAAGTG
Organism: Linaria vulgaris; assembly: GCA_948329865.1. Taxonomy (NCBI): domain Eukaryota; kingdom Viridiplantae; phylum Streptophyta; class Magnoliopsida; order Lamiales; family Plantaginaceae; genus Linaria; species Linaria vulgaris. The sequence goes on from OX415252.1 coordinate 17,916,756, forward strand.
TTGAAGGAAATATCACTCTTCCGACTTAAGCTATAGCTCCACAAACTGTAGACTCAATAAAAGTAAATTGTTTGATTTTTCTCGGTGATCGAGTATTGTAGATAACATCATTATAATTGAATTTATTTGAGCAAAATTAATCTTCTAGCAAAATTGTGAAACTAATAATAGAATCATAGTTTTACAGTTATGGAAAAATGATTAGTAGCTTAAATGTTGTAGTTGGAGATAGAGTCCTATCGAGTGAGTTAATTCTATGTTTTCAGAAACGGATAAATGCAGCATACCCCTTATTTTACTCTATGCGGTGATTTGTCAAATATTTCCAGAATTATGTTTTTAGTTGAAATGCCCCCTCAACTATCAAAATTTTGTGGAATGAACCGCGTTAACTTTGGCAGGGGAATTTTTATCCAAAGTTTGGAAAACTTTCTGAACTTTTTTTATTGTTGGGCACAATATTTCCTTCGTCGAGACCTTTCCGACGGTGATTAGAATATCGCAAAATTCAAAATCGGGTACATATGAAGAACAATTTGAAGATATGATGACTTTTCAAAGTATTTTTCAAAAATTTCTTGAACTTAAATTAAATTTTTCGTGTAACACCTTCGAAATTTTTGATACTGTCACCTCCATCGGAGCTACATCGACGAGGAGAGGATAGTATCTTGAAAAAGCAAATTTCATCAAAAAACAAAAACAAAAAATATCCGGCCAACCCGCCTTCCTACCACCACCCGCCACCGCTGGAGAATTTCGTTATAATCTGTGTTTTCGGACACTATTTTTCCTCACCGAGACGGTTCCGATGGTGGTGAAGGTACCAAAATTCAAAACCATTACATGAAAATTTAATTTAAATTTTAAGAATTCTAGAAAATAAGCAGGACACTTTAAAGAGTTCATCAGTGGTTGCAGAATGTGCGCTACCTTTTTGATGTACCTCCATATGGAAGCTTTGAGGCTTGAAAGGCAGCAACTTCGAAGAGGAATCCAATTGAACATTCAACTCTTTTTGCTTCTCTACTTGGCACACAATATTGTAGATACGTTGGAGGTAGGAAAAAGGCTTCATCAAAGTAATTTGACACCGGACTGTATAGAAATTATCATGAAGTCCTTGAAGGAAATACATGGCATGACTTGATTTTGTTGCTCAATCAAAAGATTTTCCTTTTCAACAAATACACAAAATTACTAAAATGGTACTTTTTAATTCATCCCAATGAGATTTAAGTGGGATAAGATATAAGGAAACAATCATGTCTTCATGTTTGAGGGGAAAATTTGAGTGCTTCAACTGGTAAATCTAGGCGTATTTGATTGAAAAAATTGCTATGTGATATTTCCAAGTCCTAGCAGCAGTATTGACATAAAGGATATGTGGCCTCATTTTAGAAGATACAAAAATCGGTATACGAGATCATTACAGCGTTCTTAGTTGGCTATGTTGCTTTCTTGCTTTAGCATCGGTAATGAACCATGGACGAAATCGTACTTATTTTTGTCTTGTGGTGCCATTGTTATGGCACAACTCCAAAACCCATAATTATCACCCGTGAGAAGAGGCATAACGAGGACAGTGGAAAGATGTCTGAGTGATAGATAGCATATGGATCAGATTTTACTAAAGTAGGATTATGAGTATTTTCGCCAAGCATGAGTTGAAACGAAATTGAAAAGATTAATATATGAGTCACTGCTCCAATACCATTTGAAAATAAAGAAGGGCCTAGCCATTTCAATGCAAAGTTAATCAATGATTTTATTAAAGGATAAAAACACCAAACCCCCTAACATATGGAGTGCTTTAGACATTGCCACTTGGAGAATTTTTTTCACCACTATACCCCCTAACCTTTGCCAGCTTGTGCCATTTGCCCCTCATTTGTATGTTTTTTGACCAAAATATTTGCTCTGATGCAACTCATATGTGTTGTACTAGATGGATTTTGCCAGTTGATTGAGAAAGAATTGTAACACCTCAAATCGAAATTATTCCTGCCAGAAATACACTTGTGGGGTGATTGGTACAAGCTAGCAAGGGTTAAGGGGCATAGTGGTGAAACAAGTTCTCCAGGGGCAAGTAGCAAAACGGCCAATAGATTAGGGAGTTTAATGTTTTTATCCCTTGTATTAATCAACTGGAGGATTTTTTTTTATAGCTATAACTAAAATATACCCGCTATACAAGATATGTTCAAACAAAAAATTTTGATTTTTAACACTTATACAAAGATAAACTCTCATCAAGTAAAGATAAGATATACTAGCAGCTGAATTATATTCTAACCAACTAAAAGATGTGATACATACTATTGGGGCCGATTTCTTAATGGGCCCAACTAGGTTAAAATTGTTGTTGTTTTGTAAATCATATTTGTTAAGTTAATCTTATATATATGGTAGTAATCATATTTGGTGATGCAATATCATCCGAGGTCCAAAAAATGAGGGAAATCGGGGATATAATCACGGGTATTATTGGGAATGCCGATCTCGGGCTTGAGAAAGAAAGCAGTGTAATTTTATTAAGGGAATAGAGTGAATTAGAACAGGTTGTCGTGTGTGAGGGGGATCAATTCTTCTATTGTGGGGAGTGCTTTTAATATTTTCTCTAAGTACAAGAAATGAATTGCTTATAGTGATATTAGCAGATGTTCATTTGGTCCTTTTTGGTGTTGAGTGCGGTACTATTTATAGTATTGATTTTTGGGTCTACTGTCCAATGAGGGTCGGTCTTCTTTCATAACTCCTGAGAAGGGGGGGGTAACCAATACTATGCGGGGTCTTCTGCACCAATGAGGGTGGGCCGGTGAGAGTTGCCTAGTGATGTGGATTTAACGGGGTCTCTCTAACAGGGATAATAATTATATCTACTCCAATCATATTGAGGGGTTTTCTGAGCCAATGAGGCCAGGCTGCCTCTGCTCCAATAGGCAATAGTCATTCTGTGTGAAATGGGGCGGTGAGATTTGCCGCCTGCTGCCCCAATCGAAGTCTTGAGCCAATGAGGTGAGGTCGTCCTTCTTAATAACGGGCGGTTGAGAGTTATCTTTAATGTTGGTGGTTGGCACTCTCCTTAAGTAGGGTCATGCCCGAGTCGTGCTATCTCCGAGCTACAGGCGATGAAACCCTCCAGGTTGCGTTGCCTCCGGGCGGTTGAGAAAGATCTTTCGAGTCACGTTACTTCCGAGTGGCTGAGAGATCTTCCAAGCCGTATTGTCTCCGAGTCGTTATTTTTTGGTTGTTGTACCCGGGTCGTTTATCCAGACCGTATACCCTCCGTGTGGTGTTGGTTGGTCGTGACCCAAGAAAACCGCTTTTTCGGTCCTTTGTCGTTTTTGTAAGGTACCCATTTTGCCTATACGCGGGGACGGGTAGGATATGCATCATCAATATTTTTTAATATGATTAAACTTGCCTTATCTTTAAAAGATATTATCTTATCTTATTTGATTAACTTCCTTGATGATTAAGACATTAATCATGTCCATTTATTATGTATCTAGACATATTTAATAGGCATGTACATTGGATATATTCAAAGTTATCTTGCAGAATATACTAGATAAGGCAAGAAGATCTGCGTGAATTGCAACAGGAGATTCGTCGAGCTTATCAGATAAGGGAAGAGGATCTGCGAGGATTGCAACTGAAGATCTGTGGAGATTCTGCCTATGTCTATATAAGGAGAAGACTCGACACTTTAGAGGACAACCCTTTGAGCGATAATTTGTTGTCATTCATCCTGTATCGAGTCAAAGAGAGTTCAGTAAGAGAACTTCTTGTCAAAGAAACTTTGAGACATCTTAAAGTTCTTCGACTCAAAGAAGTATATTGAATATAGTTAATGCTTAGGTGTTGCAACAGTAAATAGAGGGAGTCTAGTTTTATGTTGAAGTAATTAATAAGGTTGCAATCCTTAAATAGGTATATCATTTGAGTCACATTTTGGGTGAAAACCCCGTGGACTATGACCAATTGGACAGAACCACGTTAAAAACCTTGTGTTTGTTACTGTTTTCATTTGACTGTTCCAACGTCCTCAATTGTAACAGTAAAACTGGATTCAAAGTTTAAAGAACTAAAATCGGTATTCCTTTCGTTTACAGTTGTAACTACTGCCACGTACAACTGTACTCGTTTTCAAGTAATATAGATCCAAGATTTTTCACGTACAAAGTATATAAAAAATAGCTATCTTTCAATATAGTCTTTTGATAAATCCTGAAATGTTCACAAGTGGTTATGTTTGCCAAGCATCAGGTGCTATATATACTTGTAACATCTTTCAACATTAATCTTTAATCGTACTCCCACATATAAAATTAAAAACATGTAGCAGAAAACACAAAAGCTTTCTTGCTTAATTCCACATGAATTGAAAATAATGATCATTTCTCTCTGAGCTTCTTTGTAATGGCAAAGACCGCACCAGCAACAGCCACAACAACTCCTGAAACAATTATGGCAGTTTTAAAATTCTGCAAGGCATCGGCCTTCTTTTCATCATCTTTAACCTTTTTCGCAGCCTCATATACTTCCTGCACCAACATATAAACGTTACGCTTGGGGGGGGGGGGGGGGGGGAGAATTAACTGCTGTACATCATTTTGTAATCAGCAATATTACAAATCTACCTTTTCCTTTAATGTTTCCAAATTGGAAGAGATGGGATCAACCTGAAAATCCTTGTTCATGCCTGGGTTCAACTCTTTCACTGCATCCACAGCTGGGAATCCTTCTGATTGTGACATTTTTTTTTTGTCAAAGGCGGATAATATTTTTTAGTATAATTAGTATCTTATTTTGTTTTGTTTGTGCTATTTTGCAAGAACAAATGAACCTCACATGAGTCATGAGCGGAGTAGACATTCCTAAGTAGTAGGGACTTATGGAATGCCTCAAATAGACACTTGTTGGAATATCCTTGAAATGTTTCCACTAATGAGGATCTCAACTGATTTGTATTATATGAATTTCATAAAAAATAATATTGACGGACTTTGTTTTATATAAATATTATGTAATACATTTCTGCTGCACTAATTGTATAATGAAGTGCTTTTCTTTCTTCACATACCATTGCTTTCTTACATGGAAATATGGCATGAGGAAATTGTGTACCATTGTACGTTATGCATAATAATTGAGTAGAGAGGTGCTCTTATAATACTTGTTGGATGAGAATTTGTAATCTCTGTTGATATGAAGAACCTTAGAGTTCAACTAATATGAAACTGCCGAACACAAAAGAAAAAACTACGGAACTGAAAACATGGCGAAATTAACTTTCGGAGGCATATTACAGCATCCTTATAAATTGACTGCACAGTTAAAACATTAACTTACTTGCCATTTTAGAAATAACATATACACATAACAGAAGTTGTTAATCAAAAAATAAAAATCACCTCATTACCTGCAAAACAACAAGGTACAACCAGTAGTACTAGTAACATGAGAATTTCCTCACTATAGTTATAGTGTAGTGTTACTTTTGCAACAAAACAACCATATACAGTGATGTATTTGAGGGAAAAACCTATTGACAACTAAACATTTTCTATAAACCAACTACATACACATAAATCTGAATCAAAACGATAACTTATGTTGCTGTTATTCCACCGTACACGAGATGTCAAGCTCTTCGTCTTAGACACTGTTGATTTAGCCATTCTGTCGTTCAGTGTGGAAAAATAGTTTACATTGAATTTCATGGTTCAAATTAGCCTCTAATTGGATTAAATGACTGTAAGAGAATAGCCTCAGAAATCTTGATAGCACTACAAGCCGCTGATCATTTTAACTGCATCTGTTCCAGAAACACATTCATCCCCTAAAAGAGGAACTGTCTTCCGCACTGTCAACTTTAGCGGAACAGTTGATTTGCCTGCCAAAAATCAAATTTGTTAATCACGTCTTGTGATTTTCTTTAATCACTTCAAGTTTAAGTTGTACCGTCGCTAGTGCAAAGCTTCTGTGTGCAAATAGCTGCATAGTGAGAACCAGCCAACTCTAAGAGCACAAACTGCCAGTTGCTTGTAAGGTCGGTCACATCACCAACGGAATCCACAACAATTTCAGAACCCTTGGGCAAAACATTTCAACATTAGTGAATCAATCAAAAATATCTTGAGAAGGAAATATATCCAACAATTAATAATCAAGGGTCTTATACAGTCTTCATAAGGTCAGAAGATGTGCATATATTATAACTGTCAGAGGAGAAGCATGCCTTAGACGAGAAGGTCTTGCACAAACTTTCAAGAGTCCAGACACGTATAGATGAAGTTCAACCTTTGTCTGTAATTAATAGCAAGATTCATTTACTCCTATATTTTCCAGTTTTCATACTTAACATTTTTTTGCCTTAAGAGGGACAGAAGAAAAGCAAACAGAACTTTCACGAGAAATAGGATAATTTCTTCATAAACCAAAAATCTGTAACAACAAACTAAGATATCTTAAACTTGCCCAGTCATGCACACTGACTATTAATTCATTCACTAAAAAGCTAGTAAGCATTAACCCCATTGGGCATATTAGAGTTAGAAAAGTTTTCATTGTGCTGGAAAATTCTTATATTGGATAGGTCAAGCTTTAGGATCAGAGCATTCATGTCATAAACATATAAAAACTACGATGGCAAATCAAGACAAGAATTAAACAAGGTACATATTAAGAAATGCAAATCAGATGCCTCATGATTCATAACAAATGCGGAATACATATTCATTGCTAAAACAAAGGTCCATCTATTTAAAATTTCAAATAAAAGCCCAAAGAATATAAATTTTTGATATCAGATTGTCTGTAGAGGATGCTCCCCAAAATTGCCACTCCATGCATTAACAAAAGTAGTCTGCTAGATGATAACCATGACATTATCAGAGCTGACATAAATTTATACATTTTCTATTCTACTTTACTATGAGAAGTTCATGAATTACCACAGAATTGACATATTCCATGCGATTATTTCTTCCTCTTGTACCCTTCAGATGAATGGTAAATGTCTTAAAAGGTGCACCAGAAAATCCTTTTCCCAATGCTTTGACATATGCCTCCTGAAAACAGCATGTTTTAGGAAAATTCCAAATCGAAAGTTTATAAAATAAACCCCTTTTCAACCAATACAGTACACAAGTATCACCTTCAGTGTCCATAATCTTAGAAATTCCTGGTGCTGCACTTGTGGGTCTGAAATAGCAGCCAAGAATTCAACTTCGTGTTTCGAGAAATAACGCCGAGCAAAAGACATAATGTTGTGTTTGATAGATCGGTGTTTTTCTTCAACATCAATGCCAATCTATACTTTAAAAATCAAACCAGATAGGTGTTTCAACTATACAAAATAACAGCTGATTTGCAAAACAAGAACACTTCCCAAGCAAGCAGTTACTTTAATGGCATGTATATCTCGCTAAAAAAGTAATGAGACCGACGTTACTAACTTGAGAAGAAACAGTCACGCCGCAGGCTACCAAAGAAGACGTGTGTGAAATATTAAAATGCAGCTGAGGTGGATGCCAATCACCACTAACTGGCCACTCTACCTGCCAAACCGTCACACAAATGTTTGAAAAAAGAAAGGCTCAAAATGATCGAAATATCGATAAACATTTAATAATCTAACCTCAGGCTTCCCGTGTATGTTTTTCCGGAACTTCAATGATCTGGGGCTAACTTCTGTGGTGTCTGTCCACGAAAAAGCAACTTATGTAATGAGTTCCACTTCCATCTCAAGTACAGTGAGTTGTTTCACGTAATTATTTCCCTTTTACCAAACCAAACATAGTAACAACTCGAACATATTACACATAAGAAGATTCACAACATTTTCATTAGTTTTCGGTTATCTATCAACAAGACAAATATATAGATACTTGTGAGATGACATGGGATACTTAGGGCCAGTTTCACCATGGTACTATTACTGCATGGATATATGCCTGCCTGTTTAAGATTCTAATATGAAAATATATATAATCCAAGACCTCATGCATTATGTTTCACTCGATTAGGAATATCATCCCTAGACTTAGGGAAATCAGTTATAAGCTGCTCTGAAGCTTTCTCTTCGCTTGGTTCACTCCTCACAGAAACTGATCAAAGTAACAAGGAAAAATACATACATCTGGCGATTGTAGTGCGAACCAAGGCGCGGGCCAGTAAGGCGGTCTTCCTGGGCTCCTCTCCGCGAATTTGCAGCACATTGTCCTTCTCACACGGAGACAGAATATCATCGAAATAATGCTTTAACAAGGATTCGCTCTTCACTTCACTGGGCTTTACGTACCACAGATGAGTCTCCCTACAACAATTTATTTATTTATATAATATTTTTTATTTGGAAAACTAACTAACAGGTACAGGTACAGGTACAGGAAGGAAAAGTGAAGTGAATTTGCAGCTTACATTGGAGCAGGAAGTTGAAGTGGAGTGAAGGAAGGTGAAGAAGATTGAAGAAATAACTTCATCGTATTCGTCGAATTCCCTTTGCGCATCACGAACGAACGAACTGCAAACAAATCATAAATTCGCGCCTTGTTTTGTATCGAAGAATTAATTACTTAGAGCACCATTACTTTACGTACCTTAAATCTACAATCCCTCAATAGCTTTCATCCTAAACCCTAATCTCCAACAAAAGAGATGAGCAGCAATAAAGGAGTGAATTAATCGCCGACAAAATTTCAATTTCAGTTCTTTCACGGTATCAATTGCAATTTCCTCAATTTTTTTTATTTTTTTATTTTTTTTTATTTTTTAAAATAAAACCTTCGTTAAGGAAACAAACCACAAGTCATAAAACATAACGTGTAATACATCATAAAACATGTTACAACTTACAACCAATACAAACATAACACTAGGAATATAGAAAGCAACATAAATTAATCAAAATTAACCACGGAGGTAATCAAATATAATCTGCTTTAGCTGAGCGTGCGAGAATATGAGCATCACCATTTCCTTCCCTACGCACCCAACTGAAGAAAAACGCTGCATGATCATTCCTCCAATTTCTAATTTCCTGGATCAAGTTTCCTCCTTCAGCTCCTAGGAAATTCCCACGCGAAATCAAGTTGATTACCTCGAGATTATCCCCTTCAAAAATCACATTCTTCCAACCCCGCGACATGGCTAATTGAACCGCATTATACGCATCTATAATTTCCGAGTTAAGGAGACCTAAATTTCTAGAAATTGTTTCTGAATACTTGCAAGACATTTTCCTTCAGAATCACGGAATAAGATACCAGTACGCGAACCATTCTCTTCTTCAAAAACAGCATCATCAAAGTTGCACTTGATCCACGGCTTGCTCGGTGGATTCCACACAATCTGCTCCTCCACTTGATCTTTCGAAGGACAGGCATTAGAGATGTTCCACATATTCTGATAATTCGCTCAAAATGTAGCAATATCCAGTGGAGTTGAACACTTTTCCTCTGCCATGAATTTTTTCCTGTTTAACCAAATAGCCCAACACAAAATGACTGTTTTTACCACCAAATCCTTCTCCTTTAGCGTTGAAATTCTGAAAAACCAATTCACTACCCCCTCCTCATCCTTAGGGAAAAAATCGCTTGGCATATGGGATAACGCACAAACTTTTGCACATCTTCATTCTGATCCCCACAAACCCCGCATTCTGATTCTCTTCCCACATGACGATGAATTAACAAACTACGAGTTGGTAGAATATTAGAACACGCACGCCAGAGGAAATGCTTTATTTTATTTGGACATGGTAAATTCCAGATTTTATGCCAGTCTAACACCGAACTACTTGAAGTCACCACGACATCTGACAATAGCCCTTGCTATATAATAAGGTAATATGCACTTTCAACAGAGAAATATTCGGATTTAGTGTAGTGCCAAATCTGATTGTCCGGCTCCTCCAAAGATCCCAACGGAGTTGAAAATATTAACACAGCATCGACCTCCAAGAATAACTCTCGAACCCGCAAATGATTCCACCACCCTGTCTCCTCATCGATAATATCCCTCACTCTTAATTTTGAATATTCGCCAGGCACATGTGTGATCGGTTTAAAAGACACTGGACACGGCAGCCATGTGTCGCGCCAAGCCCCAGTCGAGTTACCATCCCCAACCTACCACTGTAACCCTCGTTCAAGTATGTGAACAGACTCCATAATACTACGCCAAGAAAAAGAATGTCCACTCCCCCTCTTTGCTTAAAAAATGCCCCTTTTTGCCTAAAAATGGAGCAATTGGGAAAATATTTGGCCTTGAAGATTTGTCTCACTAGACTATCTAGATACTTCCATATCCTCCATACATGTTTAGCAAGTAACGCCAAATTAAATGCACGAAGGTCACGGAAACCCATACCTCCTTTTTCCTTTGCTGCCACACATCTTATTCCAAGCAATCCAGTGTACTTTCCTTTTTGCGCCACTACTCCACCAATAATTACTTGTCATATCTTCAAGTTCTTTAACCAAAGAATCCGGTAAACGAAAGCAACTCATGACAAAAGAAGGCATAGCTTAGGCCACAAATTTGATGAGGACCTCCTTGCCCGCCCCCGAAAGTGTGAGTTCCTTCCAACCCTAAAACCGGTTCCATGATCTATCTCTAAGATAATTAAAGAGTTCTTTTTTTATCTTCCCACTACAGCAAGCATCCCAAGATATATATCAAGTTTTTCAGCTAAACGAACCCCAAGAATTTGTTCTACTTCCCCTTGGCATTCACCCGTAGTATTCTTACTAAATACCACCACTGATTTCTCTAAATTAATTGCTTGCCCCGAAGTACGTGCATATCGACTCATAATATAAGTAATTTCACGAGCCGCATCCGCCTCCGCCTCCGCCTCACAAAAAACCAAGGTATCATCAGTAAAAAGTAAATGTGACACCCTTGGTGCGTGTCTGCTCACGGCAACACCTTTCAGCGCATGTCTCCTCTCCGCATCACGGATTAAACTTGAGAACACTTCAGTAACAAACAAAAAATTATATGGCCACAAAGGATCGCTCTGACGTAATCCTCTCTCTAGCTTAATATGATCAATCTCACAACCATTAATTAAAAGAGAATAAGAAACTGATTTAACACACATCATTATAAGGGCGACAAAATAACTCTCAAAACCTAATCTAATAAGTACCTTTTCAAGAAAGGACCACTCGATCCGGTCGTAAGTTTTGCTCATATCTAGCTTGAGTGACATATGTCCCACCTTACCTGTTCTTCTATTCTTCAAAAAATGGTTAATCTCAAAAGCCACGAGGATATTATTCGTAATAAGCCGCCCCAAAACAAAAGCGGATTGCGCATATGATATGATATCATGGAGGACCGGCTTAATCCTATTTGTTACTGCTTTAGATGCTATCTTATAACACACATTGCGCAGAGAGATAGGCCGAAATTGAGACATAAGTTCCTGATCTGTACATTTAGGGATAAGGACAATATGAGTAAAATTCATAGTAGAAGGGAAGACACGATTATTCAGAAAATTAAGGACAAAACATATAACATCATATTTGAGAATATCCCAAAAATTTTGATAAAAAATAGGAGAAAAGCCATTTGGACTTGAAGATTTGAGAGGGTACATATCAAATAGAGCTTTTGTTACCTCCTCAGGTGTAAAAGGTTGACTCAACTCCTGATTCACATTCGGACTCACATTTTCCTGAATTACTTGTAAAACATCGTCAATCTCATCGCTTGTAGGGTTATTGGAACTGAATATAGATCGAAAGTAGTCAACTGCGACCTCTTCGACTCCCTTTCTCGAATCTCTCTAGTTACCTCTGAGTCTAGGATTCCCCTGATATTATTATGTCTTCTTCTATCACTTGCCCTTCTGTGGAGATATCTTGTATTCCTATCTCCCTCTTTTAACTATTGAACTTTTCTTATCTTCTTCCAGAAAAGTTCCTCCTTGTCAAGCATAACTTCTAAATCCCGAGTGAGTTCCGCCTCAGTCTGTTTCAACTCGGTTGTGATGACTCATTCTCTAAATATCCTCTTAGTGAGCTCCTCAATACATTTCTTAATTTTAGATCCTGAATAGTCCTTCCACTTCACCAATCCCACAAGGCGGCGCCCAAGCTTTTCTGAAAGATCGTGTGCTTGTTCCCACTCCTACTCGATTTCCAAAATTGTTCAACTAAGCCTTTACACTCAGTCGCCTCAAACCTAAACGACTTCTCTCTCTTCCTCTCATTTTTGAAAGATACATTCAGTTCAAGAGAGATAAGCAGAGACGAGTGATCCGAATGTCTCATGGATAAGTTCTCAACTTTATCCCCAAGAAACAACTCACACCAAGAATCTAAAGCACACGCTCTGTCAAGTCTCTCCCATATAGTATCCTCATCCTCCCGCCGGTTACACCAAGTGAAACATCTACCCTCATACCCCAAGTCTGTCAGACCAGCATCAAGAAGAGCCTCTCTAAAAATCCTCATGCACCAAGCGGCCTTTGGGATACCCTCTTTCTTCTCATCTTGACTCATAATCTCATTAAAGTCACCCTCACAAATCCACGGCTTCATAAAAGAATGCTTCAAATGATTCAACAACGACCAAGATATGTGCCTCAAGCTCAAGTCCGGTCCCCCGTAGAAACCAGTAAACCTCCAATCTAACTTGATGTCATCATGCTCAATCATGATATCAATATGATACCGTGATAAACTCAAAAGTCTCGCATTAATATTTCCTCCACAACAGAGCGAGTCCCCCCGACTTGCCCTGAACATCAACTGCGACACCAAAGTAATTAATCTGTTGTTTTAGTTTCTCAATCCTTCTCGTGTAGCTTTTCGTATCCATGAGAAAGATAAGAGAGGGATTATATCGGACAATAACAAACCAAAGCTCTCGAACTGTCCAAGGGGTCCCCAAATCCTACAGTTCCAACTTATGATACTCATAGTGATCGACGAGACTGCTCTGCAGTCTTCGTCGAATAGTTGATAATTCGGGTATCCTCGTTCCCCAAATAGTAGCCTTTTCCAATGGAGGACCCGAATTTTTGTTAGCATCCTTCACTCGTTTATCTCCCCTCACCTGGACCGAAGCCCCTAACTTCTCCACTCTCCCTCGTTCCCTGCCCCTACCTCGCCATCTCCCACCCTTCCCAATACCTCTTACAATAATTGGCACATTAAACAAAGTAGAATCAGACCCCCCAGCCTTCCCCGAACTTGTGAGATCTTGGAAAACACAGTCAGATTTAACAGTACCACCGCTCCATCTTTTCTCGCAACAACTCTTGTTGACGAAGCCATAAGAACACTCTTACTTTTATTCAAATTCCCACCCAGGTTCTGTTCAAACTCTGTCACACACCCCTAGCTAACCTGTTCCAAATCAGCATGCATATCATTAATTAAATCATCATTTTCAAATTCAACATTCCAATGAGATGTAAAAATATGCTCCAGATTTTAATTTTCAAATTCAGCATTCTAATGGGATTGAAAAATCTGCACATGATTTTCATTTTCATATTCAGCAACTGATGATATTCAAACATCTGCTTCTGATTTTCAATTTTAGATTCAGCATTCTTATCAAATTTAAAATTCTGCTTCTGATTTTCAGTTGCCTCCCCATATAGTGAATTGCTACAATTCTTCAAATCCATCACCTGCTTATCTTTTTGGGACGAGAACGTGGAGGTGTCATCCATACTATTCTTTTTCTTCATAAAGACTGAGCGAGTAAGATGTCCATCAGCTCCTTGCAAATCTCTACTCGCCCGATAACCCCCCATACTATCCAGAGAATCACGAAGCCACGCACCATATGGAAATATCGTATACTTCTTGATTTCTCCAACCTCAAACTGAATGTCGCAATCAGCAACGATATGCCCAACTATGTCGCACAAATAACAAAAATTTGGTAAACGCTCATACGTAAAACTCTTAGAATATGATTTCCAACACTTCCCATTTATGAAGATATCAGAAAGTTTCTTTTATTGAATCTTGAAGGAAACTGATAGCTGAAAGATTGAGGGAGAATTCATCTCTCTTGATTACAAATCTGGAAAAAGTAAAGTCAATTGTGTTGTGTGTGTTGTGTGTCTTTTATACTAATCTAGTTCTAACTCTAACTGCATTAGGAATGCACTCAATCTCACAAGAGAGATCAAGACCCTAACTGCTGCTGCTAACTAACTCTAACTAACTCGGCTTACTATAAATAGTAAGTTTGTTATAACTAACTTAACCGAATTACAAAATCTTTCCATAAATGGAAAGTGTTGGAAATCATATTCTAAGACCCCCTCTCAAGATGAGAGCGGATATTGATCAATCCCATCTTGGAACTCATGGTTGTGATAGGCTGGAGTGACAATGGCTTTGTCAATATATCTGCTACTTGATGTTCATTGATGATATGAACAATTTTAATCAATCCAAGATGCACCTTCTCTCTTACAAAATGGCAATCTATCTGGATGTGTTTTGTCTTCTCGTGATGCACTGCATTGTTAGCAATGCAGTATGCACTTCTATTGTCAGTGAAAATCAGTGGAGTTCTTGTTTGTTGGATGTTTAGATCTTTTAGAAGTTGTATCCACCACATTATCTCACAAGTGACTGTGGCTACTGCTCTGTATTCTGCCTCGGTTGAAGACCTGCTAATTGTAGCTTGTTTCTTTGCTTTCCAGGAGACTAATGATTCCCCTAAGTATATTGCATACCCTGTCACACTTCTTCTTGTATCTGGATAGGAAGCTCAATCACTGTCACAAAATCCTTTGAGTTGCATCTCTGAAGTTGCTGGATATAGGATTCTTTTCCCTGGTGTTGCTTTGATGTACCTTAACACTATGTGGGCTGCAGCTAGATGTGGTGTAGTAGGATTGGACATGTGCAGAGTGAGAGCTTGTATGCTATAGGTGAGATCTGGTCTTGTAATTGTGAGATATAGCAACCTTCCCACCAATCTTCTGTATTCAGTAGGATCATTTAATGGAGATGCATCTTGTGCTTTTAATCTTGTAGATCTGTCCATTGGTGTTGAGCTTGGTTTGCAAGCAAGATATACAGTCTCAGTCAATATGTCCAATGCATATTTTCTCTGACATAGTGATATTCCTTTATTACTTCTTGCAATTTCAATTCCAAGGATATACTTCAGCTTCCCCAAGTCCTTGATAGTGAACTGTTGGTCCAAATGTTCTTTGAGTTGTTGTATTTCTTTGATGTCATTTCCTGTCAATATCACATCATCCACATATACACACAGTACTGTAAAAGAATTGTTAGTTCTTTTGATAAACAATGAACTATCAGTAATAGTTTGAGTGTATCCAAACTTCAGTAAACAATCTGTCAGCTTTGTATGCCACTGTCTTGAAGCTTGCTTCAAACCATACAAACTTTTCTTTAGGAGGCAGGCTCTATTGTCTTTAGGTTGACAATATCCAGAAGGGGGCTTCATATAGATTTCTTCATCCAAGTCTCCATGGAGGAATGCATTATTGACATCCAGTTGATGGAGATGCCAATTCTTTGAAGCTGCAATAGCTAATAAAGTTCTAACAGTAGTTAGCTTTGCAACAGGACTAAAAGTATCAAAGTAATCTAGTCCTTCTTCTTGTGTGTAGCCTTTTGCTACCAATCTTGCTTTATATCTCTCTATAGAACCATCTGCCTTTAGTTTTACTTTGTATACCCATTTACATCCTATGCAATGCTGATTAGGTGGTAACTCAGTGAGTATCCAAGGATTTGTAAGCTCTAAAGCATCAATTTCCTTCTTCATGGCTTCCTGCCACTCAAGAGATTTGTTTGCTTGACTGTATGTCTTTGGTTCCTGTATTTGACTTACAGCAGTAGTGAAAGCTTTATGTGTTGCACCTAGCTTATCAGTACTGGTATATGTTTCAATAGGATATTTTATAGAAGAATTAGCTTGGTGCTTAGTGATAGGAAGACTATGTTCATAGGCTTTTAAGTATGCAGGAGTGCTCACTGGTCTAGTAGATTTCCTTCTAGGTTCCTGTTCATTAGAACTCAGTGTATTGACATGTATAACTTCAGAATGTGTGTTAACAGTATTTGGTACTATATCAGAGTGAATAGAATGATCAATAGTTTGAGGTATAGAGTTACTTGACATAGGTTGATGGATGGATACACTTGTAGATTCTGATAAGAAATCCATGTTGTTCTGAATCTCTGGTGTGTTGACTTGAGAGTATGCATCTTCATGTTCTGTCGAAGGTGCAGGTATATTCACTTGTGGCTCATGAACCTGTGTAACTGGATCCTGATATGACACAAAAGTATATGTACAAACAGTAGGTAACCTCATTTCATCTTGAGGATAGTTGTTAGACAGAGACTGTTTGAAAGGAAATATGTCTTCATAAAAAACAACATTTCTGGATTTTAACAACTTCATTGAATCTAAGTTCAACAATAAGTAACCTTTTGTTCCTCTTGGATATCCCAAAAATATGCACCTTTGTGCCCTGGCATCAAATTTTTGTCTATGATTAACTAATGTTGAAGCATAACAAAGACAGTCAAATACTTTGAGGATAGTGTAATCAGGAGGTATATGAAATAATCTCTCAAAAGGAGTGCTATTGTTAATCACAGTAGAAGGTAGCCTATTTATTAGGAAAGCAGCTGTAGCCACACATTGAGGCCAGTATTCAAGAGGTACATTTGATTGAAATCTGAGAGATCTTGCCACCTGTAAGAGGTGTTGATGTTTTCTCTCAACTAAACCATTCTGCTGGGGTGTCCTACACAACTGGTTTGATGTTCAATCCCATAAGAAGTGTAGAAGGATTTCATAAGAATCTATGTTCCATTATCACTTCTTAGGACTTTTATTTTACTGGAAAACTGAGTGTCTATCAGTGTACAGAAGTTTGTCAAGTGAGTTTGAACTTCTGACTTATGCTTCATAAAGTAAATCCAAGTACATCTGGAATAATCATCTACAATAGTTAAAAAGAATCTAAAGCCATCAGTGGAAGGAGTAGAAAATGGACCCCAAGCATCACAATGTATAAGATCAAAGGCTTTCAAAGATACAGAACTACTCAAAGGAAATTTCAATTTCTTCTGTTTTGCCATATGGCAAGTTTCACAGTTATTACAAGTAGTATGATCAGTAGAGAGTTTAAGCTGAGGGATACAAGTAATCTTTTTGCTAGATGGATGTCCTAGTCTTAAATGCCACATCTCATTCTGTCTCTTTGAGCTTAAAGCAGTAGTATTATTAGCAGAAACAAAAGTACAACTATCAGAAATGCTATTTTCTGTGAAATTGAACAAATATAGTCCATGCCTTTCTTTAGCAGAACACAAGTAGAGGTGAAAAAGTGTACAACTATAGATGAAAATTTTGTTAGTTTAGAGACAGATATCAAGTTATATATATGTAAACTCTGGGACATATAACACATCATGAAGTGTCAAGGATTAAATGGACTGATCCTTTCTTTGTTGCAAAAGTTATCCTGTTATTTGGTAAATGAATAGGAATGTTGATATCATTACTAATACCAAAAAAATAAGGATTTGTCACAGATCATATGATTTGTGGCGCATGTATCAATCACCCAAGTATTGTTTATAGGATATTTTGCAACATTAGATGATAGTACACAGTGGTGGAATGCCTCACCAGTGATTGTTGCAGCAAAGTGTTTACCAGAGTCAGATTGTCCTTCATTATGTTGTTAAAGTCTGGCAAAAGCTAAGAATTGCTGAAATAAAGCTTGATTAGCATCAGCTGGTGCTGCAGATTCTTCCTTTACTTGTGGTACTTCATTTGAGTTGACCATATTGGCATTGTGTGAATTGGTGGATCCTCTCTTGTTTGTTGGTCCTTCCCAACCAGGAGGATGTCCAATCAGTTGAAAACACCTATCACATGTATGTCCATTGTACCCACAATGAGTACATTTGACTTTCTTCTTGTCTTTTGCATTCTGACCCTTGTTGTAAGAGAATTTATTATGTGTTTATGAAGCAGAAGGGGTGTAGCTCTTCTGGTTGTTCTCTTGAGGGTATCTTGCTCTTGTGAACATGGCTAAGGGATCCATGTTAGAGCTGGATGCCTGAAGTGATCTCTGGTTTTCTTCTTGAAGAACCATAGAATAGATTTGTGAAAGGGAGGGTAATGGTGTGTTCAACAAAATCTGACTCCTTACTGCAGTGTAAGATTCATTGAGCCCTACTAGAAAGGATATAGCACAATCTAATTGTTGCAGTTGCATCATGTTCCTATTAATGTTGCAAGTGCACAATCCACAAGTACAAGTGACAATTGGTCTCTGACTCACATATTCACCCCACAGTGACGTGAATGAATTGTAATATGCAGTGATTGAATTAGAACCTTGGGAGATGGTTGCTAGAGACTTTTGGAGATGAAACACTCTTGAACCATCAGTTCTGGCATACCTGGTCTTCAATCCATTCCACGCTGCTTGTGCAGAAGTAAAGAACCATAAACTTTGCTTGATTTCTTTTGAAACAGAATTCACAAGCCATGATTGAACCAAAGTGTTGGCTCTCATCCAACAATTCTCTCAATGGGATCATTATCAGTAGGCATTGGCAAGCTGCCATCAACAAACCTAATCTTGTTCTTGATGTTGAGTGCCATCTCAACACTCTTACTCCAAGACAGATAATTTTCACCATTCAAGTGTTCACTCACAATGCCAGAACCAGTATAGTCATGTGATCCCAAAAAATACACAGAAGTGGAATCATCACATGGATTCTTTGTGGGTGCAGTGGAAGTAGAACTATTATGTGTAGCTGGTGTTTCAGACATTGTATTTGATAATGAAGTAAACAAGATGCTCAATCAATTCACAGAAGAGCGCACAAACGATCGCAACACAGGCAATCGCAGAAGAATCAACAAAGTAATAACCAGATAATCGATCGCAACATAGGCAATCGCAGAAGAAACAGAACAGTAATAACCAGATGATTTTTAATGGAGTTTGAAGTTCTCAAACCTCGAATTCGATTGAAAATGGCGACTGTGAGTGTATAGCATGAAGGAGAAGAGATTGCACAGCGGAATCGGATCGGAAAAATAACCTTGCGAGTGATACCATATGAAGATATCAGAAAGTTTCTTTTATTGAATCTTGAAGGAAACTGATAGCTGAAAGATTGAGAGAGAATTCATCTCTCTTGATTACAAATCTGGAAAAAGTAAAGTCAATTGTGTTGTGTGTGTTGTGTGTCTTTTATACTAATCTAGTTCTAACTCTAACTGCATTAGGAATGCACTCAATCTCACAAGAGAGATCAAGAACCTAACTGCTGCTGCTAACTAACTCTAACTAACTCGGCTTACTATAAATAGTAAGTTTGTTATAACTAACTTAACCGAATTACAAAATCTTTCCATAAATGGAAAGTGTTGGAAATCATATTCTAAGAAAAACCAACCATTAATTCCTCCCCCCTCAAACCTCTTGTAACGCCCCAAAAATTAGGAAGAAAATAAAATTATACTTTAGTCCTTAAACTTTTGAAAATTCTATTTTTGACACTAAATGTTTAGAAAATTTTGCATTTGAGCCCCCTGAACTTAAAAGTTAGTCTTTTATTATATTTACAGGCCTCTAATCCTAAAACATATATTTCAAGTTTAAATATTAACCAAGTTGATTGAATTACCTAGAAAAAGTACATAAGTAAATATGTATGTAACAAAGAAATTTAATTATACCTATTTGAATTTTAATTATAAATAATTGAGGGACTTGATATGCAATTAACCAATTGATGAAGTAAGACATGACATATTTTTGATGAAGTAAGTCATGACATCCTTAAGAGCATGATTAAATTCAAATTTTTTGTGATTTATTATAAAATAATCAAGGTGGGACATAAATAGTTATGATTAAATTACTATTTTCGCCTATAAATATCACCATTGTTCAACATTTTATACAGACCAAAATAATCCGATTCTGCAAAAGTAACTAGAAATAAAAGTTGTTCATTTTTGTGTTTTCGTTCGGAAAATAGTTTTTCTAGATTTTTATCTTGCCATGTTCTACCCAAAAAGATGCCAAAACGTTTACTGCGGAAATGCTAATTCTGCCCTTACACCTTAGAAAAATCGTATCAAATGGTATAAGCATTATTTTACTACCTATTTTCGAATACATACCCTCCTTGGTGTCTTTTATCGTTTTTTGAAGACATCTTTCCCAAATAATATGATCAAGAAGGCCGTAATACATAAACATTGACCTGCTGCCAAAAAATCTCATAGCAACTCTTATGTTGCAAGAATTATTTAGCATAGCAAACCTTAGTGTTTTCACAAAATCTTGGATTCCCACATCTCTCATGATAATATAAACCATAAACCATAAAAAATGATTAAAAACTAAGTTCATTTGGATGTCTGATCAAAGGTAAAACCAAAACTGCAGTGATTTTTCAGTGTATTTGCACAACCTTTGTTTTCTTAATTTATAAGTTTAATCACCATTATAATTCAAGTAATTATCACACACAGAAATTTAACATGATATAGTATTAGTTATAATTATATTATTATGATTTATAATCATGAATTGACATTATTGTGATTTTATTTATAGCATTTAAATGGTAGATTTATCATGTTTAACATACTACTTTCATAAGTCTTACAAGATTATTTTTGTCACTTCATGACTTAAACATCAAATAAGATTATTTATAATAATAAACATTCTTTATCGCATGTTTTGATAAATTTTCCATGTTATATCTTTATATTTAAGTTATAACATAATTATGTGCATTTTAAACTAACTATGTAAAATAAAGTAATAATTGACTAAGTTATACCTTTTAAGGTGTTACTTCATATGATACTTATTTGATGTTTGGTTATTAAAAGTTTTGAATTGATTAAAGGTTAAAAAGATGAGTTTTCCTAGAGTTAGTTAAGTAATATGGTTTTAAGGATTGATTATGCATCAAATTGGATAGTTAATCAAATATTACTTTTTACCGTGACTTGTCGTCAGAATGACTTTACCACAAATACTCATAGTCATAAGTTTGAACGCATGGTTGTTTAATATAATTTTGAGTTATAAAGTTAAAACAATAGATATTCAATATTCAATTGAAGCATATGTTTTTCTTTAATTCATTATCTAGGATTTTCATGTTTTGTGTAATAACATAAATTAAACTTATGTGTTATTTACTAAGATTTACATTGTAACTAGCATTCTTAACAAGAACGCTCTCAATATCACCAACATGAGAATTGAAGAAAAAATACTAATATTTGTTGTAGTCAATTATAAATTCAGTTGATTAATATTATTTAAATTTGTTAAAGGTTTGACGAACTAATCAACGCCATCAAGGTTCCCCCTACGAGTTAAGGTGAGGTTTCATTTCTGATTTGCTCTAGCCCCGTTTGGCATCCGGCCCTGAGGAACTTCGACAGAAAAGCCACTACCCCGTTACCAAACCTCGAACAATCTATATTTTATCATAATTTCGTTTTGCATCTCATCTCATAACATGATTTTATTACCCATCGTTAAATCGTATCCAATCATTTATTATTTATCATATTAATTCATAATCATGGTAATTCTCCGATATTTTAATCTCATCTTCTGGTTCTTGAACTGTGCAAAGAGCAACGAACTATGTTCGGGACATGTAGCTCAAGGAGCAACGGATCTTATCCGATTTATTAGCTTATTTGTTTATCTGTTATACCCATTAGGATGCCTTTGGGAAGTTGGGGCCAAGGATTGAGTCCAGTTATTGATGGGCAGTAAGGACTGTCGGTTTAAGTATTCACATGATACTCATCTATCTAGGCGCCTCTTGCAGTCAGGAGTTGGCTGTAACTGCGTGCTGGATCGACATGTACTCGAGTATGTCTCTTGATTGTTTGCGAGGTCGCTCCTCGTCGAAAGGTATAAGGTAGAATATTAGAAGTCATAAGGTTGGATTCGTTTATTGTTAAGCACAAGTTCATTAACTATTCTATGAAAATTCCAGTACCATTGCTATATCAAATTATCTAGTTGAACTGTTTCTACCGGTAAGATCACTTCTCGAAATGTATCCATTAAATCACAGTTAATTCTTGCATTGCCAGTTCTCTGTCCATCCACAAACTCTCTCAATATGTTCCCTATCAAACGCGCCATCTCTTTAGTCTGTTTTAAGAGAGAGGGCTCGTGGATATGTATATGAAAAGCACATAAATCCAGATTAACTTGATTTGGATTTTCCTCCAAACTGATTTCGTTCAAGATAAGCACATGCTTATCAAAAGACCATGGGCATCCATTAAGGGCTCGCCTTTTATCAACGATGTGATTGAACTGGAAAAGGATACAATCTCCCTTGATCTTTTGAATCTCCACTCCCCTTCTCGGCTTAAGAAGCGATTTCATCACTGAAACAAATGCTCCAATGTTGTAAGGTCTCGAAGTAATTAGTCTCCCAACTAAAATAACTCTGGTACCCCCGTCTTGATTCAACCAGATCGAGTCAGGAACTAAAAGACCCTCACTTTCATCTTCAGAGATTATAAACCGTTGTCCTAACCTTGCTAATTCAGATTTCATATTCCCACAAATGATGAAACAACCAATACTGAACCAAGACAACTCTAGCAAGTAGTCTAAACGTGAATCAAAAGTCGAAAACCTGAAAGCGCCAAGAGAAGAAAACACAGGAAAACAAAATACGAACAGAGAAATCTAAAGCAATAACACTAAGAGATAAAGGACGATAAAAGAAAAGCCTAACAGAAATCTAGAAGTTGCGTGACCATACAGAAAGATTAACCAATATGGAAGAGAAGAAACAAGAGTAGTAGGATATACATCACCTTCACCGGACAAGGCAGAGACGATGGGTTCGAGAAGGCCTTACAAGAGAAGGTACACACACCTCACGAAGGAGAAGATGCAGCCCTTACACATGAAAGAGACAGACATTAACCATTTTTAGTGCAATCCAACGGTTACATATTTTCAAAACGGCAGCATTTATCAAATCTTGTGCGCAATTTCCTCAATTTGAAGATAATTGAACGGGCTAAACTTGGAATAGCACACAATAAAAGACTAATTTTACAACTTTTACTACAAATTCCCACGTGTACCTTTTCAACTTGGCAGAAATTTTAATCAAAGCACTAAATTGAATTTTTGTCTACCATATTAGACTAAAATTGAAAATGCACACAATAAAGGATGAATAGCGAAAGCCTCGCATTTGTGGACTAATTCTAAAAGACTTATTCATTGATCGTGTATTGTGACGAGGATACAAACTCTAGTTGATGAACACCTGATTGAATCAGAGATTTTTCTTTGTACATGTGATGAGATGAATTGATTTTTATAACACGCTTGAGAAACTTCAACAATTTTTAACCCAATTCGAGGAACAAAATGGTAATATTGAAGTCTCAGTAACGTGGACACTCATAATTGGAGTGGAGGAGCCTTCTTAATAGTTAGAAGTGTCTTGTTAGCTGCAACTATTAACATAATTCGGCTAAGTATATGAGTGTCTTCCATACACTATAATGACGTGGTTCAGCAAAATGTCGAAACGGTTTTGGATTTTAAATCACAAAATGATTTTTTAGTACTTGATTGCTCTTTTATATTAGAGTTAATAACTGAACTGCTTCCACCACTTTATCGTAGTACTACCGCTGCACGTAGGAGTTGAGATTGTAGAAACTTGTCATTCTAATGGTGCCAACAAACTCTCAAATCTCTCATGGTGATAGCCAGATGGCTAATTAAATACTACAATAATATGTTCGATTTTGGTGTCTCCACATACTGAATTTTGAACAAAACCATTTTAGTTGGTACAATTAGGATTAATTCTAGTTAGGTCAGTGTTTGACTTTCTAATATCTATTTTTAAATATATTTTCTTGATAAAAAAAATCATACTACTTAAGGACAAAAACACGAACTTACAACTAAAAATACCTCATATAAGTCACGTAGCGAATAATTCTACAATCAAATTTTTATTTATAAGAATAACACATTTCAACTTCATAAGTCACCATCCACATTTAATAAAGCGCAATATAGCATTTATTTTGTAATTCGAAATATTTGCCAACAACATCATCTTAATTCCCCAATTAAACAAGAATACCTATATAATATATTGATATTAATCATAGCCTACATAAACCATAAACTCCTGGTGCCTACTCCTCTTCTTTTTTCGCAGATTCTGATTAGTAGCAAATGACCTACCTAAGATCAGTCTTTACCAAAGAGATGTCTCTGCCATTGTCGACCTTTGCTCTTTGATATTTAATAGACAAGGTAGTAGTAGATCCAACCATAGCTATAAAATCAGATATCAACTGTACTTTTTTGGAATGGGTGAAAGATTTGAATGAAGGACTTCCCTCTTAGGTCTCTGTTCCTCCAACACGTGTCTTTGAATAGATAAATGATGTTAAATAATAGACTTCCTTTTTTGCGTGAATATATTATGTTCGATCATCAACGTACATTTAGGTACATTTAAGACATGAACTTATAGCCTGCTTTCCATTTCTCAAATATTATTATTTAGTCATTTAAGACAAGAACTTATAACTTGCATTTCAGTTCTCAAATATTGATCAACAAGAATCATCATAAATATGAAATATCACATTGCACATTCACAGATCACAAGTACATTCACCATAAATGATATATATATATATATACTTTCTCTCATACGACCAAATTTTATCTAATTCCAACTCAGTATACATACTATTATGTAAAGAAACCATGTTGACACTTATCTTTTAATTTTCTTATTCACCCCTCACATCTTGTTATCAGTTGGGATGTAAGTATAATTTTATTTTAACTTTATTATTCTTTAAATCTTCTCATTAAAGGAAAAAAATTAACTAAAATTCTTGTTCACAAAAGATAGTTATAAGGTATATAATTTTTTTATCCATATATGATATTTATCATGCAAATTAATTGTATTATAAAAACTTTACTTCACACTATATCTCCTGAACTCAGACGAGTAAAAAGTAAGAAACAGTTAATTGCAGGGATATTCATGCCAGCATGCGAAAGATTTTGTCTATTTGCCAAAGAAACCCTTAATTGTAGAATATTGCATAAACACCACTGAAATTTAAAATTTTACTACGTGACTCATTCAAAATTTAGATAATCTGGGCCCGAACTTTGAGTACAATACAAATAGATCAATTATTTCTCTGTTTTTTAAACTTCATGGAGTCGGTGCTGTTCATAAGTTTTGTACAATAGAGTAAATAAGTAAATAACAGTTCATCATATCCACACCCGCCCCCCCACCCACAAGACAAAAATACGAAGATTTGGGAAATACCAATTCAAACATAGCTCGCTCTAAGGATAATATTAAGTTCCGCTCATATCCTAAACAATTCTACTTATTAACTATTAAATGTCAAAGGCTAAACAAATCAAAGAAGCTAATTCTTTAAACTATAAATAGCATTTAACCCCCCAAATTATACCACTTTTTACACACCATCACCCACTAGCAACGTTCACCCCACCTATTAAAACTCCTCCAAGTTATTGATCAGTCAGTTCGATTTTAAAACATTTTTACATTTAAACATTTAGGTTCGTAAGATCTAGACTAGCAGGAAAATGCTCCAAAATCCATAAGATCGGTGCTCAATTGCAACACCTTTCAGCTGGCAAGACAGTTTGTAAAAAGGGTAATAGTTTGGGGGTTGATGCTTTTGAACCTTCTTGAAAATGTATTCATTACATCAAGGAACTGGAAGGGAGTGACACAGAAATATAAAAGAAGCTAAAGGTTGAGCAGAAAATCAGGTAGAGAGAGAGAGGCTCCAATTGCATATCAATTAAGGAAACAAATAAAGTACTCGAGTTTCTAGAAGGGAACTGGAGAATTACTTCAAACCACCAGCATCGTTAATTTGCTGCACAAGACAAATGCGTTGTCAAGGATTTGATTAAAGAATGGAAGCCTAAAAGAGAAGATGAAAGTTAAAAATATGAGATTTTTTAAGAGCAAATACGAAAAGGTGTATCCAAATGTAAAATTAAAGCCAACTGTTTGCCTAATACGTCATCCGACCTTGCCCGTGATCCATAGGCTGTCTGCGCTAACATTATCTTATGCCTTACTAGTGCAATAACATGAATTACCGGAGTTAAACAAACTAGTATGAAATCATATGAGAGGGAATAAGCCCCCACAAAATGGCCATACAACATACCACAGTTTCCAATATTTTTGATTTGTGAGCAAGCTTATCAAGTTAAGAGGCGACAATGATGACACTAATCATAGTCATAAAAAGCTAAGATTACTCCAACTTGAGCCTGTAATAGAATCTTCACAAGCCAAAAAGAGAAAAGTTCTGATTCGAAAATGATCTTGTAGAATCATTGTTGTGGCCTGGCAACTGGCTCAAGTGCTTCAACGGTAACCACACTGTTTCCCCTGATGACCTGCAATAATAGCAAACTCAATAGAAATGCCAGTTTGATCTTCACAATTACAGGAAGAACAAATCAAAGTAAGTGGGATTAAAAAGACTTACCACCATGCCAATATCGGTTTTCTCATTGCCATTCACTTCGACAGTGTTGTCTATCACCAGGTTCATAAACTGATCAAAACCACGAAGGGTTCCAACCACCATGCGATTGGCATTCAGCTTAACTGTATTATTACAATTTAAATTTATTAAATATAAATAGATGTAGATGGCTGGAAATAAATACAACAGTTGAAACAAAATGAAGCACTCTTAACATATTTTAGACACCATTGCTTTCTAAAAACTTGACACAAAAGACGGAAAAGGGACATGCGACGTATACCAGGAATTGCCATTTCAGACAAAACTTTTGGATTGTAAATAGAGTGCCCACAAGATATCTTTTAATAGATACTGCATATCCTATCACTCACATAAGACGAAAGAGCTTTTCAATTCATTATTGAACAATCTCAAAGAAATTATTTTGAAGATTTCTCGAAACGGGAACATATTTGTAGACCCAGTAGCTCCATGAAAAAGCAAGCTCAGTCAGTAGCTTGCCCATGGCTAAATAGCTACATCAACGTTCACCAATATAATAGCAACACGACGACACTCAATGTTGGCTGCATGTGAAGAATGCTCAAAAGGCCTAACCAAACGCTCGTGACAAGAAGATCAAGCGTATCATTTTCAACTAGGAACCACATTTAGTGATAATATTCAACATTGAGCAAGAGAAAATGCAACATCAATGATCCAAAGCTAAAGCAAGGAAAAGTAAAAGAAACGACGATGTAGATTTTGAAGACGAACCAAAAGCTGAACAAGTTAACTTTTCCACTAGTTCCTAAAATAAAATCAGATTTAGTGGAATATTTATAATCTGTTATTGTCAATTAACAGCAGCAAAAAAAACACCATATCCAAAATTGATGCATTATTATTAACCAGTAATTAAAGAATACACAGTATAAATAAACAAATAACTTGCAGCATAAATTCAATGGAGAATTAAACTTACTTTGTAGCTTCTTGTCCATGTACCTGTCAATGGACAACAAATAAAAACAAATTAAGAAGAGCGCGTATAATAAAATAAATAAATAAATAACGTTACAAAAAAAGAAAAGGTGACGGAGACTTACTTTTTAAGGTCCGGAGGTTGGCCCGATCTGCTCATGGCGACAAATCACAAAAGAGAGCAAAAAGGGGGTTAGGGTTTATCGAGTGAATTTTTTTGAGAAGAAAAAGTGAGTGTACAGCGAATTGGGAAATTTTCCCTATTATATATAATTTATATATTGTAATATCAAATTTACAAATTTAATAACTTTGAGCTGATGGGCTGGACCACTTGGGGCTTATAGATTGCTGCCTTTTATGGAATAGTCCAGTGGGCTAATGAAAAATGGTTTATTAAAATGGGTAAAGATAATTAAAAAAAAATCCTTCGAGTGTGAAAGCATTTTATTAAAATGGGTAAAGATAAAAAAATGGCTTATACATTTTAAACTTGCATGAAAGCATTGCAAATAGTGACTTTGTTTATTTTATAAATTTGCCAAATAAGGACCTTGAGCAATAAACGGGAAGCCATAATTACATTTATGTGAAGGATAAACTTGAGGTTTGTGTGATGTTTGGATTTTAATCAATTTCTAAAAGATAGGCGAGTATACACATAACAATATTAAAATTTAAGGAAAATGCATAAAACCCCTCATGTGGTTTTAAAAACCTTTACAAAATCTCCTCATGTTTTTAAACTGCACAAAACCTCCTTGTGGTTTCAAAATTACTATTCTATCAAACTAACTAAATTGTCCTCTTAATTTTTTTAAAGTATATACTGTATATTTATAAATATATTTATAATAGGAAAAAGAAGTAAAACATAAGGTTTTATTATGTAAAATATTTAGAAAAATGATATATTATTTTATAAAAAATAAATTAAAAGTGGGGATTTCGTGCAAGGTTTTAAAACCATACGGGGGGGTATCTATACATATTTTGAAACCATAAGGGGGAATGCTAAACATTTTAAAAGGTATAATAAACTTTTAATATATAAAAAGTACACAAAAATCAAGCATAGTCACGCATAGAGCGAGTGCACACCACTCTCTAATGGAGTTGGGCGGAAAATGGACTTTGTGCAGGGTTTCTAAAACTAGGGGTGTACGCGGGTGATATTTGACGGGTGTCAAAGAAATATTTCACCCGCCCATGACATAATGGGTGGCCAATTATGTCAACCATACATGTGTATTTTTTTAGTAAACCGTGCGGCTACGGTTGCACGGGTGCGTACGGGTTGTCGGGTGATTTGCGGGTTGGCAAATCATATGTTTAAACTCTTTTCTCTTTTGAAAGACTCGCTATTTTTCTAACTGCATATTCAGCAAAAATTACATTTTTCTTCATCCAATATAGTTCATAAATTCATTTTTCAACATAAATAAGGCCCATCACCTGTATTGCACCAATTTGCAGCAATACTCTGCCCATAAACAACATTTTACAACCTCAAAACAACATTTTTTTTCAAATTAAAACAGCAATACTAACATTACATATGAAAAAGCAACTAATTACAAAAATTTACGATTTATCAACAAAACAAAAAATTGAGGGTTGAAGGTAGAATTGAGGGCTAAGTTAAGTACCTCAAAGTCTTGTGACCGCTGCAGCTGAGAAGGTGTGATAATTGAGAACTCAGAAGTGAAGAAATGAAGGAAAAGAAAAAGAGAGAAGATGGTGACGGTGTGAGAAAAGGAGAGAAGTGAAGAGGTGAAAAAAAAAATGAGAGAAGAAAAAAGAAAAAGTGAGGGTTGACTTTTGATGAGAAGGCTCTCTCTTCTTATTTTTTTAACTATATTTTTATACATTATATATTTTTATATTGTATATATATATATATATTGCGGGCGGGCGGGTGTAAGGATACACCCGTCACCCACTCATAGACTTACGGGTTACATAAAAAGAACCCGCAACACATATTTAAAATGAAAACCCCCACGGGTACGGGCGAGTGCAGGCGGGTCGGCGGGTTGCGTGTTTTTTGTACACCCCTATCTAAAACACATGGAGGTTTGTGCAGGATTTTGTTCAGTTTTAAAACCACGAGAAAGTTTCATATACAAGTTTTCGAGACTACATGGGAGTTTTAAGCATTTTTCCCTCTTAAAATTCTCTTCTATTTATGTTAATACTGAACATGAGAACATATTTTAAAACCAAAATAAAATTAATTGAGAGACTTGTAACTAAGATATCAAATCTAAGAACAGCTCGTAAAACAACAAGAACAAGGTATATAATTTAGTTAAATTAGCACAACAATCTTTATATATCATAAGGTCCATAACAACAAACATATTCTCAAGCAGGCGTACACCATAATTTGACAAATATATATATTAATCGAAAGAAAAAAAAAAACCACGTTCTCAAACAAGGCTTATCACGCAGTCTCATCACATATATAATCAAATCTTAATCACCCCATCGATCAAAACCATCTTCATGCGATCAACCAGTTCACTAATCTGATCCCTCGAATGCAATGGCGACGGATAAACACACGCGCAGTCCAAAGCACCGTCGCGAATGGTGTCGAACAAGGCGAGGGAAGGGCCCACGCCGTGGACGGAAGCGCACCCCATGAAGTCCTCCACGCCGATTTTCTGTTGAATTTTGTCGGAGTTATCGAACACGGGATCCTCAAACACCGAGAGGAGTGATGATCGAAGCGAGGACTGTGCGGTGAGGCTTGGGTTTTCGATGGCTTTGCGCATGAGAAAGTTGAGATCGGCCATGTCGGACAAGTGCCTGTTGCATTGCTTGTAACGGGCGAAATCCGTGTACACACGCTCGGCTAAGTTCCAAAAGGTTTCGTTGCCTTTTACACAGTGGATGTTGAGGATTGCAGAGTGGTAGGATCCTGAAATCAAAAATATTACGAAATATTACAAAATATTCTAATATTTTTTAGTAGATAAAAAACATACATATATTGACTTATTTTGATTTGACTTAAAGCTTCAAATTGTAGATTTATTATATCCTATAGTTTACTTTCTAATTAATTAAAATGATACTTTTTCGCTGACTAATTATTATACTTTATATTATGAAGTATGAAGTATTTAGATATAGGATTAAAAATTTAAAATCATTTTTTTAGGCAACAGTACACTGACCTCAAATATTGTAGAGATTATACTAACTATATGCCGCGACCAGTTTTCTAGTACAAAAAACACTGTTGTTATATGATATTTCATTCTAATCACTTCTTAATTGTTACCATAGTGATGAGTGGAAAGGGCAGGTTCAAGAAGAGATCGGCAATCAGTGAGAGTAACCACTCCATATTTCTTCTTGTGAACGATTTGATCAGAGTTGAGTTTCGTCGAATGTGCCGCAATTAATCCAGCAGCTGCCAGGGCCCCACAAAGTTTAATTCCTCTGGATTTGCACTCCTGTATTACCAAATAGTAAGTTCATTTTTGTCTCAACAGTGGGAAAAGGCACTAAACTACAGTTTTCCAAACAAATATTAAGGGGACAACCTTTGATCAAACGGAAAGCAATAATCCCTTTTCCTTCCAAATTTAATTCCAGTACCAGAAAAAGATCCGACATTTTTGAGTTGGAACTTCTAAGAATATATTATTGACTCAGTGTTATCATATATTCATTGCACCAATTTATTGATGAATAAGACAACACTTAAAACACTGGACATGCATTATTATGACATAGTGAGGGAATTAAAAATTGACATCAAGAAAGCACTAATCTCTTCTCTCTCTCTCTCTCTCTCTCTCTCTCTCTCTCTCTCTCTCTCTCTCTCTCTCTCTCTCTCTCTCTTTTTTGTTACTAGTTAGGGAGAAAATAGAAAAAAGGTGTTAAACTTATTAAACTTGTACAACGTATATAATATTAGAAAAGAGGGCCCACAGATTCATGAAAATCACATAATAGTACAAATTACGGCATTTGTAATTAATAAGTTAACACATATTTAAAAGTTCGCACAACTCTCATTCATCATGCATTCTGATAACGAAGAAAACCTTTCGGTCAGAGTGCAAATTGATACAGACCTATAATACTGTATACATAATTCTTTGTCATTCAAAAACTGTATTAATAATGCTGTCTAATTCTGATTGTCATTCAAAAAGTGTAAGCATCATATAGGGGCACGTTTTCTTTTCCCAAAGAGCCAACATAAAATTAATAATCTTGGCTAATCTCGCGTTTGGATGACCCTCCAAAAAATGGCGAGCACCCGTGATAAGTGGGGTATTTAACATTATTTGCAAGATAAGAAATCTCACCCAAACCCCTAGGATTATTTATCTTACATTTTATTTGCTTCTTCAAATGACATATTTGTCCCCAAATTCATCTCCCGCCTAAACTCAATGTTTAAATTGGGGGTAAATGTGTAATTCAATTTCATGTAAGCTAAGATATCTTGCAAGCCAAACAAGGAATAAGAAATGGTATGAAAGTTATAGGTTACTTACGGCACATTTGGTTGCCCCATGAGCTGAAAACCCATATAGTTTAGTGTCCAGATTATACTAAATAAAACAATTAATCTTATATTTGGTTGCCAAAAAAGATCCCACTTTGTAGCCTTTAATTTTACTAAAACTCATGTTTGGTTGCACATACACATCCACATAATGTCGTGAATTACCAAAACTACCCTTAAGTTGCTTCGTAATTCGTGATTCTACTTTATGTCATTCAATTGTGATGTAGACACCTTTTTAGGGTAGGAAAATGTAATTTCTTTTAAAAAAGTGGGGCAGAACGGTTGCTATATGGAATACCTAGCATATATTTTTTTTGAAAAAGTGATCCTAGCATATATTGCACTACTTCTTAAATATTATGTATATAAAACCACATACATAATTTGTATCTCTTTATTTAACTTTTCGTAACTAAATTTAATCCAAGACATCTCAAATCTTCATACCCAGATTTGTGTATAACATAAAATAGAAAGTCTCATAATTTTAATTATTTAACGGAGACACAAATTTGATGACGGGCGCCTAATTACCTAAAAAAGATACACTTGGGCCAGAACAATCCGTGCTCAACTTATTTTTATTTTGAGCACGGATTTTGTCGATAAAAAAAAAAGATTTGTACCGATCGGACATTAATTAAAGAATTTAGTAGTAGAAGAGACGATGATATCGACACTTACAGAGAGGACACGGGCGGTTTGCTGCGCGTTCATTTGCAACCGGACAACCTCGGACGACCTCGTCCACTTAGTATTCTCAAACCTCAAATTGGTAAGCCTTAAGGAATTGACAGAGTACCCCAACATGTCCCTCCCATGTGCCCAAATAGTCTTCTTCACCATCCCACTCGGCACAAGGCTCTCCATTCCCATTTCACCTTCCCCAATCCTCCCATCATTATTATTATTGTTATTATTCTTCACTCCACCACCATCCGCTATCTCCATCAACTCCCTTAGCATTGTGATCGCCGTCGTTCGGTCACACACCGCCGTGTGAAACCGCATTGCCGCCACGGATTTATTCCCTTCTGACAACGAATAAACGCTCGTAAATAGCACATCAACTCCGCCGCATGAGAAGGAGTTGGGATCGGACCAGCTGTTGCAGTTCATCTCGTGTTCTATTATTGCATGAAATGGTGACATCTTATTATCTTTGGTGTTTTTTAAGAGGTTTGAAGTCGATTCGAGGTCGTGGATTTTGATTTGGAATTGTGGTGCGGTGATTGTGGAGTAGGTGAGGAATGAGAATTCTTTTGTGGTGGTGTTGTAGTGGAGCTTTGAGCGGAGGAGGGGGTGTGTTTTTTGGAGTTGTTGGATGATTTTGTGTAAGAGTGTGGAGGTTTGTTGAGGCGTTTTGGTGAGTTGAAGGGCGAGTAC
Source organism: Linaria vulgaris (assembly GCA_948329865.1). NCBI lineage: Eukaryota > Viridiplantae > Streptophyta > Magnoliopsida > Lamiales > Plantaginaceae > Linaria > Linaria vulgaris. The sequence goes on from OX415252.1 coordinate 17,950,291, forward strand.
GGTCACGCCGGTGCCCGAACACACGGCCCGGCACCAGTTTTGCTCGGTGTTGCCTAATACTCGAGCTTTACTAGACATCTCAATGCGGTATATGTATATATGATAATTAATTATTGTTGTTATGGAAGGAAAAAAAAGATGTAGTGTTGGACTGATGGCAATGCATGCCTTGGGAGGCTTGGTTGATGCATATATAGGATGTTGATTAGGCCCCTCAAGGTGGTGGAGTAATTGATACATCGATGTGGATGGATTCAGGTAAATCAATAAATATCTCATTGGATCATTTAATAGTTAATAGTTTAATACGCGTTCCTGGAATACTTTTTCCTCTTGAAGTTATTGCATGTATAGTAGAATTTCTTTTAATATTGATATAGTAATATTCTCAAAATTGTGATTCTTAGACTCTAAATTGTTTAATCATGCATGTAGCTCAACAGTGCATGTTAGTTAAGACGGGGGTTGTCTAACATAGTCCCTCAGATGTCTAAGTCAATAGGGACGAAATAAGATAAGAATCAATCATATTGAGACATGATTAAATGAATTGCCTCAGTTATAAAAGTTAAGGATAGTCGATATACAAGGTCGAATTGATAGTATCAAATCAAGATTCTAGAAATCGAAAAGTGAATATGTTTTTTTCGATCTAGTGTGGACACTTATGAATAACTAGCTCAGGGACTTGGACTTACTAATTTACATCAAATCCTAAGTAAATTTTAAGTTTTTCTTTGAGCCGCTAGACATGTGTCGAGTCCGCCATGATTAGATACTCTTTGAAGACATTAAATTAGTTGCTAGCTACCCTCCAATCCATGGTCGTATCATCTATTTGCAGTCATTAACGTTGATTCAAATTATGGTTCCAATATGCGAGTAAGCTCTTTTCTTCAATTATGGCCCACTTCAGCATCAATGAATTTCATGATCAAAATATGGCACATTGTTTGTAGTCCAATTCGTTGTACGTAAATTTGTCGAAGATAAAATATATTGCTAATAATGAAAGAGGTATTAATTATCAGTGTTGGCATGATTAAGTTAAAGTCTCCAAGGTTTAACATAAATTTGATATTCTTATTCAGTGCAATATTATTTCACCATAATTTTTTTTACCAGTTTTAGCATTTTATAAACTCCACAACTCTCAATTTGAATTGCTCCGATATGGTTACAGAAACCATACTTGCATAACTATAGGAAAGCAAGCAATATAAGATTTGATACTAAAATTATGGTGTGACTGTCTTTTAATTAGGTGAACGTCCACACCGTTTTTAATGAAATTTACGCTGTTTCCTCTTTTTATTATGAAATACCGCCTAACCATATGCCAAGTTATTCCATCCTTTCTCCTCCCACAGCCGACTTTGCTTTGATATGTACATATTTTTACCAGTACCACTAAGTGGTGTTTCATACTATGTGCGTAATTATTTAATGCTATTTATTTATTACGCGTGATATATGGGTGTTAGTATATGTGCGATATGGCCATAAAAAGGTCAAGGAGAAACGAACTCTTACCTTAGAATGTTTACAGATAGCAACACAGAGAATATATTGTAAAATGAAAAAAGTATAGGACATTTTTTCTGTTATAAGATATAAACGTAAATTAATTAGCAAATATTAGGACAAAATAGATAGCCATACGTTTTCAACACCAAGAATACATTATAACTTTAATTTGTTAATCAACTCTTATTCCACGTTTGATTCCTGATATTACTCAAAAAAGTAAATGAAGGAGGCTAAGTGAGCTCAAGATAATTAATCTTAGAGGGAAGGACTAGAATTCGTTATCAGTGGAAAAGTACAAAATGACCCACTTATAACAGGTTCCCAATATTGACGGTATACCAATCCAAACGTGTGATAAGCAATGATAAAATTATTTATCGTGACTATTGGAGGCCTCCAAACGGGCTCTTATAAGATAATTGTTATTTGTAAAGTTTTTGAGAGTAGTTTCTTTAAAATTTATATACGGTCAGAGAAGCGCTTTTACTTTGAGAAGCATCACATTCGGATTGCACTTTTTAACTTTTAATTTCAGATAATCAATAACCCATAAGTCAGTGATGTAATCACTTTTAAAAGATTTTAAATGAGCCCAATTAATAGTCAAAGTGATTCATTTTCATAAACATCTGCAAGCATGACTTTGAATCAAACCATCTTGACAAACAGTACTTTCAACGAAAACACCACTCATTTGAAATAAATTATGAGCAAATTGCAAATTAGCCCATAACATATGAAATAGGCGCATTATTTCCTGTTATTTTAAAATAGATGAATTATCCCATGTAATCTTAAAATTGGTGTACACCGCCTCCCTGTCGAATTTTTCATATATTTGTACATATACTTTGTCAAATTCTATTATTCAAATATCTATTTTCTTTATTTATATAGTACATTAGTGAACTATTATATCATCTTTTTTGTAATTTAAAGTGAAAATAATTTAATAAATTTAGATTTTTAAAGAGGAAATAATAAGGAGGAATTAATCTCACACTCTCACCTTTTGGCAAGTGAGTTACACCACCTTCTATAATGAGGTATATTGCATCATTTTAAGATCACATGTGGGTAATATGCTTAATTATATTTTACAGGGGGTAATGCACATCTTTTGCACATTACAGGAGTGTTGCGCCAAAAACCCATAAATTATATATATATATATATATATATATATATATATATATATATATATATATAAATAGAAGGATATGAATTTGTTCATTCTTTTTCTTTTTTTACTTGAACTCGTGTATTTTCGTCAAAACACATAAGCCTCGGGGGATTTTGCATTATTTTTGTAGTATTTGAAATCAACTATATATCATCGATTCAATATCTTTAGAATTTTAATTATCGATCTATTCGAGAACTAATTAATGATGTTCAGTCAAAATTATAAAATAATGGTATTTCTTTTTGAGTCAATCCTCCTCCTATAGTAATCGTAAGAATAACTTTTTTGTCTTGACCAGGTAATTAGCTCATTTAGTTCATGAATAATTTTGTGGGATAAGACTTGTGCCTTATCTTACATTTAACGCCTTTCAAATAATGTCTATGAGTTATAAAACTTGTACATACATGTCTGTTGCGTTCATGTACCATAACAATTCTTTGCTTAATGATAATAAGTTCAACGTACAAAAGGAGAAGGTTTGTGATGATGACCTTCGGATATGGGCATTTGAACATTGAATTGAATTCATGCTCTTCGCCTCTTAATTTAGCTTGCCTCTGCAAAATTCTTTTCTTGGAGCATGGGCAGCAATGCTCTTTACAATGGAGTGGTTAGCACTATCAAGTATGGGAAAATATTGAAGACTATAACATCCTATTTATTGCATCTAATGCATGCTCCTCCAAGACCGCTGGAGGTTGGAATAGTAATTATACCATACATTTAGATATTACCAAAGTGATTGAACATGTATGCACCTGATCAATTTGGTTCTACGCGAATGTCCGTTATAATAAAATTTGCCTTTCAAAAGACTAACTCTAGTTCTTTGCGCGTGGGGCATAAGCTCAAGTTCTGTTTGCGGATTACCAACTTTTTACTTTGTTTGCCTAATTAAAAAGTCTTAACAGTTGTTTGCTTCTTTGTCGACATAGGGAATGTGTTTTGGTAGTAATATGACATGATATAGTAACGACACGTGTCATGTCACGTGGATGCCACAATGGCATTAATCGAGCAATAAATGCCTAAAAGCATAAAAAATGCTAGAAAGATCAAAACTAAGTGGACCGTATAAGGATCACCAATATTTGTTCATAACGAATTAGACACCTTATAATATGTCATTGTAAAGCACAAATGTCTAGATCGTAATGCAACAAGCGGATCGCAATTTGGAGGTTCTTAGAGAAAGTCATGAGAGCTCTCTACAACCCCTATGTCGAATATTTATGTTCGACATGCCCCTACATGTCGAACATAAATCCCCGATATGTCACTTTCGACATGTCACATTCGACATGCAAAACTTATCTTATTTGGAATTGAAGATTTTCGAGATGTGGTCTCATAGGAAGAAGCGGGTTTCGACAGCCGTACTTCGAGATACGGCTCATATCGTAAAGCCGCGCAGGAATGCTCGACATGCAGAGTACCCAACATTGAATTCAACATAGAGGACATTCGACATGCCCTTTCTACATGTGCTTTATGTCGAATGAAATATATTTGAGATGTGGTCCTATAAGAAGAAGCATATCAATGTTTTGACATACGTACATCAAGATACGGCCCATATTGTAAAGCCGCGCAGAAATACCCGACATGCAGGATACACGACATAAATATTCAACATGTCTCCCCAACATGTGTCTTATATTCTTGGAAAACTAATTGAGTCTACTTTCCGTGTCAATAAGCGGATTTAGGTTTTGACCTACCTATAAGGAGATATGGTCAAAACTGTGAGACCGCGCAATGCAGAAACAAGTGAATCACACAACCGATTAGATCTTGGCCCTCAAAATAGACAAATGAACTATGTTCGACTTGATTCCCTCAACGGGATACGTAGGCATCTTGGGATAACTCGAGTCCATACCGAAATCATTAAGGATCCAACCCTCCCCTCACTACGCTGTTTGGAGTACATGTGTGCAAAGGACAAAGCTAGTTCAAGCGCAGCTCCTAACTAGCATGAAGTGGAGTGTTTCGTCAACTCGCCATGTTAACAGACGAACATGCCCCAAATCAGGTAGGTGATGTAATCGATCACAATCTCAACATAACATAAGTCAAAGCAAGAGTTGAATCTTTTGTTATTAAACGATATTCTATCGCTAAGTATATATAATTTTATGGCGATGTTTTTAATGCAATAGTAATATAAAGCACAACAAATATTGAAAACACCAAATTGTTTTTATATCTCCGTGAATAAAACATAAGAAGGTAACCATGGAATGAGCAATTTGAGATGAAAAATGGAGAACGTGTTCATAATAAAACAAAAGGCTCGGTTTTTGGCGATTGAGCGAATAAGTAGACTCGCTTTGTCATACCAATTCGTTGACATGTTCCTTTCTGGTTCTCACAATAAGTTTTTTGATTATATAAGTGCTTAGTGGTTGTTCACTGTGAATTAAGATGTTAAAATAAATATAGCTATTTTACGACCAAATTATGAATGAATTAAAGATGTATTCATGTAGTACATTGCGATATATCTAGTTGTTATATCTATTTTTATATATAACAAAAAGTCATGTATAATTAAAAAAAATGTTTCCTAATATTTGGTCGGTTGAGAATAAGATTCTTTTATACTTCGGGTGTCACTGTCAAATCTTGGGGCGTAAGCCTTGTAGAGCTGTCCTAAGGCGTTTTTAAGTCAAAATTTGCTATAAGCAAGCACGAGTCACGGGATAAATTTTGAACAACACTGATCCTTGTGCCTTGAGAGCTTCTTCTCTTTGTTATGAATATCTTGAGGAAGAGATTTGTCATTTGTGGGCTTCTTTTTATTTTGACGCTTTATGGGTAATCAAAAGTCTAAGCCAATCTTCTTCTTCACCCGTTTTACATAAAGTAAAGAACCCCGATTCCATCATGTGAACGTTCTATACATGTTTGTCTTATAGACTTTTGTAACGTAACTCCACCTATAATGATGAAACATAGTCGATTTTAGATTTTGTGTCCTTAGTGTCTGAAATATAGTTAGCATCCTTGTATAATTCTGATATAATTGAGCATGTACTATAACTTGATCCATAATCCTAGGTGAACTTTAAGTTCCTATCTATAATCAATGCCTTGTAACTTTCATTTGAACCAATAATTATGCCTAGTTTATTAATCAAGGTAAAAGATATCCAGAAAAGTGTAACTCGTGTAGTAATATCAATTATCTTGGCATATGCTAGTCGAAAGACATATACATCATGAATCTAGCTTAGGCGTATAATCAAGTCCACATGCTTCTTAGTTGGAGGTACTTAAAAAATGTTGCACTTTGAAGTACGCCTTTATGTAATGAGTGTGTGGTAACATCATTATATTTGATGTCATAATGAATAATAATCTCTAGTATGACATCATTGATCCCTAAGTCTTTCAGGTAGAAATGTTTTGGTTAACATTATTTTTGTAATCATGAGTGCATCATCATTGCCCCCCATAAGTAGTATGATGAAATATACACAAATGATCATGTCATATGTGAAACTTTCGCGTACTTATAATTATCACATTAGTTAATTTTGAAACCATTTGATATCATAGTTTTGTTAACATTTTTGTGATACCGTTTACTTTAGCACATTCAATGGTTGAATGACTAAACTTTCTTTTGTGTTCGGGAGAAAAAAATGATAACATAAAACTCTTCGGGTTGGATAATTCCTTAATTATCGTGAGATATGTGGCAAGGTACATGATTTTCGTGATTCTTAGAGAGATAGTAATTGAGAATAAGTATTTATACAAGGGGTTCCAAGTTACAAAATCCCTCTTAATATATAGAATTATAAGAATGCTAAGAGACAAATATTGATTTTAATTGAAATTAGAATACAAGTAAGTTATATGAATTTGACTTGGTTACAATCCTATTCTATTTATAGGATTTCGAATGTAGTCGCAAGTGTGGAAACTTGGCCTCCATCAATGCTGAAAATGGGTGCCCATTAATACTGCCTCGTGGGAGATGGATTTATTGACGGTGTTTTAATGCGGTCGCTCATGGTTTAAAGGTGGTTTGTGTTAAAAATGACTGACATTCTTTTATGTCACGCGGGATTCATCCAAGTGGGTTATTAAGGCGCCTCACTGTGTAAAAGAGGTCCTTCGTACATCATGGGTGATCTTACAATCCCTTCTTAATCCTTTGAACGGTGGGATGTTTATGAGCTCAGTATACAAGAGGCGTATTCCGAGATGCCTTATTTGAGTATTATGATCATTTTCTTGTCCGGTGTATTTAAGCATTATCAGATGTCCCCCAAGTCTGCTGGTTCATGGTAATCGAGGCATGAGACTTGGCGATTTTTTTGGGATCCAAGTTTTCTTCGGGGGGTTTTCAGATGGGGGTATAAATTCGTTATTTTTTGTCATTTTTCCTGTTAGGAAAAAATTATTGCGCCAGTGGACTGTCCAAGAGACTTACTGCCTTTCAACTTGTGGTGTGTGTAGGTCACGCGTGACAGGTGTTTCAATTTGAAGGATTGATTCAAAAAACTTGGAGGTTGTGTGCCCTAGTTTTTAGCCACTGATTTAGTATAAATTAACGACTCGATTTGATCCATCGTCTCTACATTATCAATCACCTTCAAAGATCTCTCTTAGATTTCCCAATTTTCCTTCAACGCCTTTCTGCTTTTCTCTCTTCCTTTTTTGCCTTTCTCGACTTCTAATGACTTCTTGCAATCGTCCTTCTATGCTTGAAGTTGATTCTGTAGAGGCGGAGGTTATCACTGGTGTCGCGGTTAGGGCTTTTCTGATGTGATTGAGATTGGTACCATTCCGGTGAGAATCACTTCTCATTGTGTCCCCATGCGCCTTACCAGTGGTGTTAGGATGAAGCAAAAGGCCCATCACGAATTTTTGAAGTAGAAGGGTGGCGCTCCGTCAAAGGAATCGGATGATGATAACGATGATAGGGAGGAGGAGGTCCCTGATAGACAACCTCATCATATTTCAAATATGGTTAGTACTATCTCCTTGGATGAGGTGGAGAGTTTCTTGCTCCATCATCATATCGACATCGGGGCCTTTGATGTGAAGATCCTTATTGCAGAGGAACATGTTGATGCCCCTCCTACTGACTATATAATCGTCTATGAAGAGAAGATTCACCCTACCTTTCGTTATTTCTTTCCCCTAATGGTATGTGCAGGTGTTGGTCATATTGGGGTTTACCCGAGCCAATTGGATGGGAACTCTTACGGAGTGCTAGTCGAATTTTGGTTGTGTTGTAAGTTGCCTGGGGTTCTTGGCTCAGCCCATTCATTCATCGTGGTCTACCATGTGGGCACGAGTACAAAGGTCATCCCCATCTACCACTTCTTTCCTCGTGAGAACTGCAAGTTCCTTGTCGTGAACCCTACCTCTGCGGGTGCCTGGAAGAACTACTTTTTCTTTGTGAAACCCAAGGGAGGAGATGCGTCTGAAGAATAGGATGTGTGAACCCAGTTGAAGGTGGAAGAAAAAGGGTCACGTGATCCTAATATTGAGGGATCTAAGTCCCATTTTAAGGATCTTCATGCAAGACTTCTGTATTAGGGTCTTTTTGATCTGTCCAAGATGAAGGAAGATCTCGTTTTGTTTATGCTGGGTGGATTGTAGCGGTCCTCTGCCTTTCATGTTCCATTGCCCTAGGATCTTTCCGTGATGCATACTTTCGTAAGTTTTCTCGCGTTTATTTTCTCGTTGTGATCTTTTGCGTTCATACTCATGTGCTTTGTTTTCTTTGTGTAGAGGAACGATTATGGCTTTTTGACGTTTCCAAGGAACACTTCTACGAGCTCCCCACTTCTCCCAAATGAGTGGAATTTGATTCTAGGGAACTTCTTCATCTGGTCCATCAAGAGGGTCTGGAAGCGCATTCTGCCGAGCTGGCCTTGGTTGTTTTGGATGCGACAAAGAACTTTTCTGCTACGAAGAATATAAGGGGGACTCTCAAATCTCCTCATCTTGCATTAATGTGGGACGTGGTTTGTGCTGTTGTAGAGGCTCGCTCAAAGAAGAAGAAGAATTTTGGGCCTCGTGTTCAAATTCGGGAGCTGGTAGCCCAGGTTGTGGCTACGAATGTGTCTTCCTCGAAGAATAGGCCTCCTACCTTAGTTGGTCCATCAGGTGACTAATTTCTTGTCGTGGCATTTCACCATTCGTAGCTAATGGTTTAGTTTTGTAGTGACTTGTAATTGATCATTTTCATGTAAGAAGTCTTACATTGATATTGGGGGGACCATTAAGGTCTCTCTGAGTGTTGATGCTGAGGAAAGTTTCCTTCCAACACATGGAGGTCAACCCAAAGAACCCTCACAAAGTATTGGGGTTGATGCTTCTCTCATTGTTGTTGGGTCATCAATGGATTTGCCTTTGGATTTTTCTGCGACCGGGACCATCCAACACTCTCCTTCGTGATGGTGCCTCAGAGGTTCCCTTTCTTGTTGATCGAGACTTTGTTTTTTTTAAGGAGGCGAACAAAGAGGGGCGAAGAAAAGAGATCATTCGTAAGGGGATGATATTCGAGGCAGACTCCCGTCACTTCCATGGGTTTCTACCTAAGCAACATCACAATTTTTCTCATGGCCTAGCTACAAAGGTAAGCCCTTTTTCGCATGTTCTTCTTTTCTTCATAATTCATTTTTTCTTCATTTGGTTTGGTATCCATTACAGCTACGCATGATCCTGGATGGTCAGGTGAAATAACAAAGGGTTGGTCGAGCGCCTATCTAGATCTAAGAAAGAACTAAAGAAGGCCTTGGCTCAGATCGGCAAATTAGAATCGTGACCTTATGTTTTGGATCCTTCGGCTACGGAGAATCTGCGTAAAAAGCTCAAAGATGAACGTGCGTTGTAGGTAGGCCATCAAGATGAGTTGTGGCGGGCTCAGGAAGCGTCACGATATAGCTCGGAGGAGATTAGCCATCTCGTTAATGAGGCGTAGACTGCCGTTGCAGTGGCGGAATAACTATTTGCTTCGAAGACCCATCTTTGAGAGCAGATGGGTAAGTTATAGGACAAACAAGATGAGTTGGTGCTTAATTTCGAAGCGACCTTGAGTTCTGAGAGGGCGAAAGATGGTGAACTAAGTTACAAGAGGAGTATCGAGACATGGACATTTGCTGGAAGAACTTATCTTAGTCTAATAAACAGGCCGTTCTCGAAGTGTTGGCTCGAGCTTTGAAGGAGTACAAGAGCTCGGAACAACATCGTATGCATTTCGCCTAGGATTTTGCTTCTCACCTGCGATAAGGTTTTGATCGAAGCACCTACTAGTGGGAGGAGTTAGGTTTTCTTGTGGAGGGTTACAGTACTGATTTCCTTGACCATTTTTGGCCTAATTCTGATCACAACGGGGAAAACTCGGACGAGGGGCCAGGTTCATAGGCATCTCAAGGGACGTAGTCGTGGCACTTTTTTTTTTTTTTAAAAAAAACTGCATTGTAACTGTGCTTCTTTTGTGTAAATAAAAAGGGGTTATTCTTCGTCTTGATGCGTGTTGCCTACTCCTTCGTATTATAACTGTATCATTTGTTTCTGTTAACATCAATGCTCCTTCGTTAGGCCTAGTTCACCCTCGCGTGCCTAATCAATTGGAACTTAGTTTGCCAACACTCTCTTGATTGGTCTATTGGTGCCAATATTTTTCAATTGGTCTTAGCTTGCGAATGCACGTTCGATGGGTCTCAGGTGCCAATATCTTTCAATTGGACTTAGTTTGTCAATGTGTGTTCGACTCGTCTTAATTTGCCAAGGCGCGTTCGACTCGTCTTTTGCCAATACTCTTTCGATTGGTCTTTTGCCAAAAAAAAACAATTGGACTTCTTTTGACAATATGAGTTTGACTGATCTTCTGCTAATATTTTCAATTAGACTTTATTCTCCAATATGCTTTGGATTGATCTTTTGCCAATATCTTATGATTGGGCTTACCAACACGCGCTCAATCGATCTTCCGCTCGCCTGACATTGTCTTGAGCTTTTGAGTGTTTAGCTTCATTTTTGACTTAAAGGCCAAGACTTAAGAGGGAGAAGTTGTAGGTCACTACTTCATAAGGTTTTAGGATTGACATGCCCATTGCCTGGTATCGCCTCTAGAGTCAGTCAGTTAACTAACTTAGCTTTTGACTTAAAGGTCAAGACTTACGGCCGTTCGTGATGGTGGCACTCTAGCATTTATTTTTTCCCATGTTTTTTAAGGTAGAAAAAATGAGGTTTGTCTTTTATTAGTTGGGAAGGGGTACGTAACACCATTTGCTCACAAGGTTTGCTCCTTCTATTTTTTCTTTCAGCCTTTGAATAAGGTTTTATTCACTGAGTTGTACATTTTCCTCCCTTTCGCCTCCTTCATAAGATGGGGAGAATTCTTCTTCCATTCATGTCTATGCTCGGGGTTGTTTATTCCTCTGTTGGTCTTCCTCCTCTTCTCCTAGGGGTGGTGTCTGCTCTGAACGTCTGACTAGCCTTGGTACTTGACCTGGTTGGAAGAGCCTTTTCATTTTTGTCCCGAGGTGTTGACACTCGTTAGTTTAGTACCCTCAGTTCTCGTGATACTTGCAGTATCTCTCACTATTCTTTCTATCCTTCTTCTTTTCGGTCTTGTGAGGTCGTGGGCACCGTAGTGCATTCTCTCTGAATAACTCAGAGCATTTAGAGTGAAGAATAACATGTCATGGAGCGTGATAGTGGGGAGCACTGGGTCATAAAATGGGACAAACTTGACTTTGTCCGGTGTTATGCGGCTTTTCTTTGGATGCCCTAAATTTCTACAGTTCTGCCTCAGGTGGGGAATTTGAAATTAAGGTGTGTCGTGGATATGATACCCTCGAATGCTTGGATGACCGCTTGTCTGCATATGATGTTATATAACACAATTTGTGAGAAAAATTATACAAAATTCTATACAAGTTGCGACCCCCCCCCCCTTAATATTTCTTTAATTGAATTTCGTTTGATTAAACGGAAGTTCCTTAAAAACTTCCGCTTTCGTTAAAAGATTATGAACAGTTCATGTGGGTTGAGCACATTTTTCAAGAAAATATAGAATAGCAGGAACATTTAAATAAGTTTGATTCTTCATTGGATCATAAAACCCCACCTTTCGAAGAACTTTTCCCTCTCTTCGGGATCGAACATCAATTGCAACGATTCGATAGACGGCTCATTGGGATAGATGTAAATAAACAACACCCCCTAGAACCGTATAGGAAGTTTTCTCCTCGTACGGCTCGAGAAAAATGATTTGATTTGAAGTTTTGTCTCTGTATGCAATTCTAATATTCTAAGAAATTAAATGACAAAAGACCCTAGAAAAATCAATTAGACTATGATGATTTCATTTATTTTTCTTCTTCTTTCTTAAAAACGAAAAAGAAACCATTCGTACTCATAACTCAAGTTGAATAACTCTCAAATAGCTCAAAGCTAAATCTTTATTGAATTTCATTTATTGAGTGGTCTTTACCCTTCTATGACGTGAAAAATGATGGTCTATGTTCTCTGATGTGGTTCTATCCCCCACGTATTGGAAGAGAGGTTACCCCCTGGGTGACGAGGGGTGCTCCGAAAAAACCTCTAGACGGGATTTGCCTGGGTTCTATTTAGGATGTTTCAAGCCCTAGCTACTAAAAGGTTGACATGTACATGATGTTGACCGTGCTTTCCGTGTCTATGAGTATGTCGGGAATGCTGCTCCCCCAAACCCATACATGAACGACGATCCGTGTGGGGATATATTACTCTTTATGTCTTCTGGACCGAAGTTGATGATCTGTCTTCTTAGCTCTGCTTGGTTTGTTGTTGGAGTGTGGGGTATGTGATGTGGATCGACATTGTTGAGTTGTTTATTCTAGATGCATTCTTTCTTATTCATGCTCAATGAACATTTCTAATGGCGTTCCCACAGACCACGCCAAGATGATAACACATAATTCTCCGAGTTGATAATTCCTTAATTATAGTGAGAGATGTGGGTCAAAACACGACTCCCATGATTCGTAGAGGTAAAGTATTTGAGTACAAGTGTTTATACGAGGTGAAAGACCTTAGTTATTTACTTATTACCTGTTTTCATTTTGTAATGGTTATTACTTGTTATGACAAGTAATAGTAAAGCAATAACACAATGATTTATAGTGGTTCGATCACAACAGACCTAGTCCACTCGGCTTTCGCTAGTTCTAACAACTCTAGTGTCTTTCTTTTAGGACATGACTTTTGACTCACTCAGGTTATTACATGTACTAGTAATCTAGACTCCCTCTAATTACTTTTCTAACACCTGACACGACACCTTACTAAAGAACTCTACTAAAATCTAGAAATGATCAAGTTCACACGAAGTTCCCCTGCCTCTATACTTCGTACAAGAATATAACAAACTGTTTTTGACTCTCAAACAAATAAAATACATATCTTAAATCTAAACTTCAAAACTTGTGTTCAAATGTCTTCGAGTCTTCTGCTTTTATAGAGTGCAGAATGTCCACATGGAAGGACTACTGTTGCACCAGACCTTCGAATCTTCAAGACAGCTTGCTAACCTTCCTTAGTTTATCCAATTTTATTCTGCTAAATATGTTAACAAAATATTCCAACGTATGCAAATACATAATCCAGTCCAGATACACTTGGAATAAAACGGATCATACAATAACAAATATAAAGCTGAATATTGTTTCCATAAATAATCTGACGCGACAACATCTATTTCTATAAGAAAACTATAAGACTCACTTTCAGAATCTCACCAACCATCTTTCTTTATTTCACATGTCACGATAGTTGTTCTAACTATACGAAAATATTCTATAATCAAAATACTTATGAAAATATACTAAACAGAATCAATGATCATATAATTAAAACACTTAATTATCTAAATAATAAGCAATTTAATTAATAATAGTTAGACCGATAATTTCGGTCCTAACATTCTCCCTCTTTGATTCTGAATTGACAACAGTAATATTTCCTGCAGGACAAAGTTAGTTCAAGAGATTCATAGCAAACATAAAGGGTTGCCATGACCAAAACATATCGAGTTTAAGTTACATCAGCAGTGCAACATTACAAAACCAAATAAAAATATTCAAACAAAATTAAAATGCATAAATTAAAAATTGTTCGCAGTTCATAAAAATTAAGGCATCAGCAATAACTCCCCCTAACTATGTGATTCTCCCTCTTGTTGTCTTAACATAATCAAGGGAGCAGTTTTCCAAGCCTACCAACGTGAACAAGAAAATGAGAGAACTCTTTATGAAGTTCCTTGAGGTGATCCGCAGAAGTAGGTAGGTGATCAAGTGTTGGAGTTGTTGTAGATGGAGCGGACTCTGCCGTAGTTAATCGAACAACCTTCGGGAGTGCTTTGAGGCCAGGGTGTGTGAACATGGGTTCTATTGTACCCGTGGGAACATGTTGTGCGCATATCACTCGATAGATGAGTGAAGGAAACCCCATGGAGAGACTGATATTAGATGAGAAGGCAGTGACATAGATACATTCGACTGCCAATTGACCAAGATTGACCGAATGTCGTGTCACAATGCGAAACAGGACAGACGCAACAATGGTATTAACAGCAAAGTGATCTGAACTGAGAAGCCAGTGTGAGATTAGGATGCGAAAAACGAGTTTGTATATGGGGTGAGTAGAGCATAGATAATCAATGTTCCAACAGGTCTAGTCGACCAAGTGGTCAGAGTGGTTGTGAGGGCCAGAGCTACGACATTCATGTTTGTTTCTTCCTGAATTTCGGAAGTGCGGTTGGTTACCATGGATTGAAAATGCATGTGAAAGTTGAGAAGGGTGGGATTAAAATCATAGACATGGCAGCACACAAAAACCTTGTGATGATGTAAAGCACCCGGGATAGCTAGCTTTTTAGTCAGGTTAGCATAAAATTCATAGACAACAGAAGGAATGAAAGCCTAAGCTTGCATAGTGGAGGGTAGTAAGTTTTGTTCTTCAAGAAATTCAATGATACCAGATTTACCATAGGAACCAATAATGAGAGATCATTCTGAGACAAATTATTGTGAAAGAAGAAGATCAAACTTCGCACTAGCAAGTGATGTAAAGAACTGAGGGTTGAAACACTGACTTATAGTGAAAGGCAGAGGTTTTGGTTTATCCTGTGTAGTAGGGCCCTTTTTGGGACGATGATGAAAGGCTGCAATCTTCTTGACCACAATAAGATGATGACAGCAGTGAGGGGGCATATGTCGTGGAGGGAGAATTGGCGGACGATATGGCTGGGAGTTCGATTCGACCAGTTCTGGAGAGATATCTCCAGGAATTGGTCCCCCAATGAAAAGGACATCATCATCTGAGTCGGATCCTCAGTCAGTGAGAAGATGAACAACTTTCCCTGAAGACGACATCTCAAAAAAAAATAGTAGTGTAGTGTAAAGAAATATGTGCAAGACACGAAGTAAAGTGCAGAGTATTAATAAATAAGATAGCAAAGAGATATGGAAAATAATAGATAACTAAACTAGGTAAAAAATTCCATGAACAATAGGAAGCCATATGCCATCAAATCTGTTCGATCCACTTTCCAATCATATGGAGGTAAGGTATGGTAACGTGATATACAAAAATATGGCAAGAAAATAAGCCACGCATTGGAGATAGAGAAACCATCTTATTTCCATAAATAATCAGGCACGATTGACAGAGACATGTTGAGACAAGAGGAACCATAATGCGACAGTCAACAGATAATGCAGTTGCAACATACACACAGAGCAGAGAAAATATTCACAAATAATATGAAAAATTTGGAGTAATGACAAGCTCTTACTCATGAAATGCAGAGATGTAAATGAGCATTTCATTCCGTGTGCACATGTTGCAGCTCCCGCAGATCTTGGCTTAGACTGACTTCCTTGACTGATAGCTTGAAGCCTAAGACAGATATCTTCAATAGTTTCATTTCCGTATGATAGTCTTTCACTCTGACTCATTTGTGGGTGAGGTAGCTTTTTCCAGTTTTTTTTTTTCATGAAGTACAACTATGCGGGAACACTTCAGAAGAAGTTGTAATACTCAAATTAATTACATTAGTGAGGATGCGACTTGAGATTTAAACATTATAAATGGTTCTCTCTAGATGCGACAATACCAAGTTGTGACTCATATGTGGCAAATGCCCAAGGATTTCCTAAGTGTCTCAAACCGTGTTGTGTCTAATACCTTAGTAAATATGTCACAAAAGTTGATATTTTGTACCCCACATGTTGCAACTCAATTGCCTTTTCTTCCACCAGATCGCAAATAAAATGATACCTTATCGCAATATGTTTGGTTCGTGAGTGTTGGACAAGATTTTTGACAATATTGATGGCACTTGTGTTATCGCTTTATATAGTTAGCATGTTCCGAGTAATGCCATAATGATTTACCATTTCTTTCATCCAAATGAGTTGTGTACAGCAGCTTCCAGCAGCAACATATTCGGTCTCATCGGTGGACAATGTGACAGAACATTGTTGTTTGCTAAACCAGAAGACAAGATTTGTGCCAAAGTGGAAGCATCCACCTATTGTGCTTTTCGATCATCGGCACAACCACCCTAGTCAACATAATTGTACCCTGCGAGATGAGAGTTAATACCATGCGAGATGAGAGTTAGTATCAAAATTGTAGTGTAACTCAAACTTAGCAGTTCCAGAGATGTAACGGATGATGCGCTTGACTACTTTGAGATGTGATTCCTTCGGATTGACCTGACATCTCGCACAAACACCAATATTGAAACATATATTGGGTCTACTTTTTGTTAGGTATAGTAAACTTTTGATCATGATTCGGTACATGCTAGGATCAACATCCTTACTGGTCTCATCTGTTGTGAGGCGTTTATTTGTACCCATATGAGTACGTATATATGTTGCTCCATCCATCGTAGCATGCGCATCTCTGTAACTTTCCTCTTCTGTGCATGACTTCGCTTAATAGCCCATCACTTGGAGCCATAAAATAAAGCAGGTCTAATAGCCATGCGATAGAACTTTCCTTTAAGCTTCAAAAGAAAGGTACGATCGCACATAATCTATGTTGTACTCTTCCACTTTGTCCATCCATCTTGAATGCGATGGTTGACATCTCCATCTAACTCCCCATTCGTCTGTAGTATGGAGCCTAAATACCGGAAATACGAGCCTCTCGGTATCTCTTGGCCATCCAACTGAAGCGTACCATTGTTGTTTCTTCGTTGTTTGCTAAACTTGCATTCGAGGTACTCTATTTTTGTTTGACTTAGTCAAAACCCTCGTGCTTATAACGTTTGTCTCCATCGTTCTAATTTAGAGTTAACTCACATGCTCGTCTCTTCGATGAGGACAATATCATCTGCAAACAACATACACCAGGGGACTTGCTCTTGGATGACTATTGTGATTTCATCAATTACAATGGAAAACAAAAATAGGCTCAGAGCTGACCTAAGATGTAAGCCAATTGTAACCGGGTCTGCTAAACCGCCACAAGTTCGAACACTTGTCACCACATTCTCATATATATCCTTTATGATGCTGATATATTTAATGGGTACCCCCTTCTTTACCAAGGTCCACCCTAGTACCTCCCGAGGTACTTTGTTATATGCATTTTCTAAGTCGATAACGACCATATGAGAATCTCTACTCTTTTCTTGAAAGCGTTCAATGAGCTGATGAATCAAATGGATGGCCTCTATGGTCGACCTTATGGGCATAAATCCAAATTGGTTCTCAGATATGGGAACAATTTGTCTCAATGGTGTTAGATCACCCTCTCCCAATAGTTTCATGGTATGAGATATAAGTTTTATCCCACGGTAGTTATAACAGTTTTGAGCATTGCCCTTGTTCTTATATAGAGGTATTAGCATACTATTCCTCCATTCTTCTGGTATTTTATTTGATCGCCATATTTTGTTGAAGAGGTATGTCAACCAGGTCACACCTATCTCTCATATACTTCTCCAAGCCTCGATAGGGATGCTATCTGGGCCAACAACTTTTCTTCATCCTCCGACCTTCTAATGCGGCGCATATAATTAAAGTCAAATCCTGAGGGGACTACGAGATGTCACCCACTTCTTGGGTGGGCCCTCCATTAAACAGGCCCTCGAAGTACTCCCTCCATCGTGCTTTGATATGATCCTCACACAATAGGACAGACCGACCTTCACCTTTGATGCATTTTATTGCACCTAGGTCTCTAGTCTTCCTCTCTCTAATGCAAGCAATTTTGTATATATCCTTCTCAGCCTCCTTGCCATCTTTTCATAAATCTCCTTATACACAACATCTCGTGTTAGTCGAACAACTTTCTTTGCTTCTTTCCTGGCTAGCTTATACTTTTCAAAGCTTGTTAAGTTCTTCAAATCCTTGTAGCAATCCCGTTTGATCCTGATTGTAGCCTTCACTTCTTCATTCCACCATGACGTGTCTTTACCTGATAGGCTACTACCTCGTGATTCACCTAGGAGGTCTTTAGATACCTTCTTGATACAGGCCATTTTGGTCCACGTTGCATCTGCATTGTCTTCGGTCTTCCAATTACTTCTTGAACCATATCTTATATCAACTTCTTATGCAGTTAAAAAGAATTTAAATGAGAAATATTAGTAATAACCCCTATGCGATATGCAAAAGTGGGCAAAATATCATACATGTTATATAAGTAAACAACACTGCAATCATTTAAAAATAGTGCAAATTAAACGTACATATCATACATGTAAACAAAAACAATATCTATATTTTGCACCCCCATAACACAAAATCCTAGCTTCGCCCTTGCTATCACTTGCCACTTATCAATTGAAATGAAGTCCAGATAAAACGCTCATCTAAATTCAAGTACTAGTGTAAAACACAAATGCAAACCAAAATGAATAAAGATGGAGACTTTGTTGTAGCGAACAAAGAATACAAAGTTAACAAATCAATTGTTACACCTAGATTCATATTCTCGTAAGTGCACGAATCAAGTATTAATAAAATGGTAAGTATAGTTACGAACCAATTATTGTATCCTAAGGGAGTGGTGGATGAATGAGTAAATCACTTAAATGCAAAATACTAACGATTGTCACGATTGCTGTCTCTTGTGTTTGCAAGGTGAATGGAAAAGTATGCATAATGCTTTTAATCCAGAAAACCATGATTGCAGATTTTATGAAAACAATTTTAAATGCAGAAGACTTCTAAACTAATATGCAATGAAAACAATGAGAATTATGAAAGAGAATGATTTGAATATAAAGAAATAATTTGTTATTAACTAAGGATGAATGCTAAGAATTAAGCTAACTAATGCAAGAAAGTAATAAACATAATTTAAGAAGATTGATTGGTTGAATGTTAAGGTTGTAATCAATAGAATAAAAGTTTGTTTGGAGATTGGGTTTCACAATTGATTTAACCATAGTAGTTCATAGACAAACTACATATTTTTACTTGAGATGCTTAATGATGGTTTGAAGCTTGCATGTCTAATGGATCAGCGACCTATAGTTGGACCTATCCTAACTATATAATCTATAAATCTCTAATAGCCTACAACATTAGCGGGTTCAACCCAATTGTTGGTTGTTTTAGTAGAGATATCAAATCTGCAATCCAATTAACTCATTCGTATTGTGTTAACATAAAAGTCCATAATCAAGATTGATTTTGTGTGGTCTAGGGGTTGTGCATCAGTTGCCTTAACATACCAAAGTTACAAATCACATGTATATATACCTAGCTTAACATCTACTCTCTGACGGTCCCATGGTAGTGCATCCGTTATTCCAGCGAGCGTAAGACTAGTCATACAACATAAATAACCATTCAATTTAGACATATAAGTTCATCAAACACATATCGAAGAAAATAAATCAACATATATTTGTAATTCAGAGTTACTCCCCTACTCTAAACAATGAGTAGGTTAGATCATCATAGTCATGAGTTCAATAATTACCAAAGAATATAATAGCATAAACAAAATAAAGAGATAGAGGAAAGCTTCACAAATCAAGAGGAACATTGACTCTTCGTCTATCTTCTTGACTCCTACATGCTATCTTCTTCTCTACGAACTATTGACTCTAAACAATAATAAAACTAAACTAGAACATAACTTCAATGGTGTTTCTCTCTGAAAACAATTGTAAGCAGGTATGAGTTGTTGTGAGCGTGTAAAAATTGGTGTCCTCTAAGTGCTGATCGTTCTCTCTTGTATATAAGAAAGTCTTGATGCCTTAATTTCATGCACATCCGCAACTTGATCAGCAGGAAAAGACATTAATGTCTATGAGTGGCGCGACCAACATTGTCGCGCTGCCATTTCGTGCTGCTTTTCTGCCATGACACGCCACTCTCTGTTTCTCCTCTGCCACGTTCTGCTTCCTTCCGTTTTCACGCTACATTCAGCTTCAGTGGCGTTGTCGTGCAACTCTCCCTATATCGAGCCACTCTTTCCTCGACGTGGGGCGACTTTTGGACTTCTTCGCATGTGGCGATTAGCATTTGCCTCCTTTGCGTAACGTCATAGCCCTTGAAGTAGCGTCATGACTCCTTACCAAAAATCTCATTTTTCTGCCCTTTTAGCTATATTTCTCCGTGACTCGATAAAATTCTAAGAAAATAATAAACAATATAAAAATCAATAAATATGCACTAAGAATTATACAAAAATATAAGTAAATTAGAACTAAAATGACGCTAAATAAACACTCATCAAATAAATATCAAAAGAGTCATATTTTACTGAAAGACATAAATTCTACTCGATCCAAATCATGATCTATTGAAAATGATTCACGTTTAAGCGTTTTTATTTGGTCGTTTATGTATAAAATATTGATTTTTTAACCCTATTATTTTATCTTTTATTGACGATTTATAAAAACTTTTTCTTTTAAATAAGTTATACAAGACAAACTGTTAAAATGTATAACTATGTCTAAAACATGTCGGGTACACCATTCTCAAGTGTCCAACACGGTGCCCGAATGAATTTATATTTTTTTTAATTAAAAACATGCCACGTGGTGTGTCACACACATGACAAAAGAGTGTTGTATGAGTCTCGATGTCGAATACGTGTCGAACATGGATGCCTCTGATGTTTGGAGTGTTGGTGCATCATAGTGTATAACTTATTCCCATGCCAATTCAAATGAAGAACTTCTTGTATGCACGATAATTCAAGCTCCCTCCACCCTAACATAATTCCATATTTGTGTAGCGATTCCAAATTTGATCCCCTAATGAAACTTTTTCAATTTCTAGTCCCACACCATGCATAGTTCTTGATTTTGGGCCTTCAATGCCGAAAACTTACTAATTTGCCCAAAATCCGGCACATGACCCCTTAAATACAAATTATTCAGTTAATCACATATATTTATTTATTGATTTTTAAAAAGTATCACGTGACCATAGGCACATGGCACGAGCGTTGCAACTTGAATAGAATTCGCACGTGACACGAGCGCTGCAACTTTGAATGTATTTTTGTTTCTTGAGAAAAGCTAAATTTCATTTTCAAATAATATAAAACACAAAAGAAGTAAACACCCGTTAAAGTAAAGAAATTGAAGAAAAAAAACATAACACTCTATTCACTCACCTCCTTCACTCCATCGGGCAGATCCAAAGGAGAAAACAATTTCTCAAACGCACTTTATCAATCAAGAACCCTTAGCTACTCATGAATTCCTTTGTTGCCGTCATGTGCTTATCTCCGATCTCTGCCCCCTCTGCTATTCGACAACGGAGACAATGACACATCTCTTTATTGAATGTCCCTTTTTCTTGGAAGCCTTCCCCAACCTTCTCCCCCAAGGAAATAAACATCATCCCTCACCTCAATCATCCAACCACTACCCTTATTGGCTGTTGGGCGCTCTAGTGGGCCAGGATTGAGATGGTCTTCCGGCAACGACCGATTTTATATCCGTATATCATCTCCCTCATCTCTGAGACGCTACAAGAGCTTCTTCTTGCCCCGCCTCAAACCTCCCAAATTCTACAAGCTCCCATGCAATGGACCCCCCCACCACGGGGAGTTATCAAACTTAACTGTGATGGCTCGACCTTGGGACCTACATGTATCTGAGGCATTCTCTATAATTTTGTAGGTATGATAGTTGGTGCATTTCTCTGAGGCGCCTGGATGTAGCACCAACAACGTTGCTGAACTCCAGACTGTCCGCCGGGGAGTTTTACTTACCTTACAACTTTAGGTGTCTGCTCTCATTATTAAAACTGACTCGAAGCTTGTTTTTGGCAATCTGACCCAAACGCAGGGCCCTATGGCTTCGACATGGACGCATGCCATCCTCCATGAGATATGGAGGTTATGAGGATGTTTCACCCACCGACCCATCTCATACACATATCGAGAGACGAACAGGTTCGTGGACGTGCAGACACATATGAGATTCAATCGGGCCCAAGTGGACTGCCTACTACAACCACTATTTTGCGCTGGTTGGACAAGTTGCTCGCCGATTTGGCACTTTTGCCTTACGTGATCTATATGTAAATATATACGCAGTTGTCTCTCCTGTCTCGACCCCACACTCTTATGTACATTACTTGGTCGTGGCCTTAGCTATATATACTAGTTCCTGTTCCAAAATAAATAAATAAATCAAGAACACTTAATAATAATAGTATTCTTCCTCATTTTCTCAACCCCTCTTCAATTGGGCCTCATTTTCAACATTCCTTAACAAGGAGCCCCCGACCCATAGAAGCTTTATTCCTTGGAAGGAAGTCAAGCCAGCCCCGTAAAAGAATTATAAAATTAAAATGAATTATTTTTTGCAATGGATTTTATTAACAGAGCCAAGTGGCCTAAAAAAAGAAGAAGAAAAAAATCCATAAAGGCCCAACGTATTTCTATTTGTGGTTCACATAAAGTATTATTAACTAACAAAATATGAACCGTCAGATCCAAAATTCAAACAAGGGAGAGAGAAAAAAAGACACGCACGCTCCACTCCTTAAAAATTCAAAAAATAATTGTTACCCGCTCTTCCTCTTCCCCCTTTTTCATTTCATAATATTATATTAAAATTAATAATATTCTGAGTTTCAGACACACACACAGTCACACACATCACTATAAAGAAAAATACAGATCTGATAAGCAAAGTAAAAAAAAAAAACTCAGAAATAGATGATATGTCAACAGGTAAAGAGAAAGGGGTTAACGTTCAAGTTCTACTTCGCTGCAGGTAATAATAATAATAATAATAATAATAATAATAATAATAATAATATTCACAAACATTATTGTTGTTAATTATTATTACTTCACAAATTCCATGGTTAATGTTGGTTGGTTTGTTAAATCATAAATGGCAGGCCATTTAGCGATGACGAGTTACGTAACAACGCGCCTCAGGTGTTGACCTGCAGCGAGTACCAGAGAGAGGTCTCTGTTTCTCAGAATATCGCCGGCAAGCATATTGATAGGGTCTTTACTTTCGACAAGGTACTCTTTTTTTATGTTGTTTATTGCATTTTACATGACAATTTTGTTGAAGAGTTGGCTGAGGTTCGAGGGTATATTTTAGAGAGTCCATGTAAAATTCGTATTGGGAGTCTCTGACTAATATAATAATTAGCCATCTCATGTTAATTCTAACCTTACGGTAAAAACATTTAATGAAAAATCGTGACTTGGTAACGCCCTACTCGGTAAACAAATTCATTTGTTTTGTGCTTTTTGTTGTTTATGATTTCCTAGTTTTCCGTATTGCTACGTGGCATATTTGATGTTAGGGATTTGTATAAGAATGATTTTCGTGACTATCTTTAGAGTATTTTAGAGTTTTGTAATGCTGACTAGTTTGGAATCGGTGCGAGCTTGATTTGATATGATTCTATGGTCATGCTACTACTGTCTTCAGGTGTTTGGGCCAAATGCTCGTCAAAAGGATCTTTATGAGCAAGCGGTTGTTCCAATTGTTAACGAGGTTTTGGAAGGTTTTAATTGCACTATCTTTGCATATGGTCAAACCGGAACAGGAAAAACTTATACCATGGAGGGTGAAAGTAAGAGAGCCAAGGTGTGTTTTGCATAAATGTGGTTTGATTTCTTGTAAGTCAAACTGTAGCGTACGCATCTACTGATCATTTTGTTTATCTGGAAGGCTGGCCAACATGGAGAATTGCCGGCAGAAGCAGGAGTTATACCGAGAGCAGTGAAGCAAATCTTTGATACATTAGAGGGTCAAAACGCAGAATACAGTGTGAAAGTTACTTTCTTGGAGCTATATAATGAAGAAATCACTGACTTACTAGCCCCTGAAGAATTATCTAGAGTAGCATCGGAGGATAAGCAGAAAAAACAACTGCCACTCATGGAAGATGGGAAAGGTGGCGTTCTTGTCCGGGGACTAGAAGAGGAAATCGTGACAAGTGCGAGCGAGATTTTCACTTTACTTGAAAGGGGATCTGCTAAACGTAGAACTGCAGAGACCTTACTAAACAAACAGTCAAGGTGCTGGTTTTATAAACTCAGTTCAATCGTATTGTATTACACATCTTCTTTAACCTTTTTGAATATAGTTTGTCGTGCTTTTTCCTTTTTGATTACCAGTCGATCGCACTCTCTCTTTTCCATAACTATACATATAAAGGAAGCAACACCTGAAGGTGAAGAACTAATAAAATGTGGCAAGCTGAATTTGGTGGATTTGGCTGGATCGGAGAATATTTCTCGCTCTGGTGCGAGAGAGGTTTGTTTTTTCTTATGTTATGAAATAGTTAACACTGATAGGAAACTCTAGAACGTTGTTAAGGCTTTTTCTTGGCTGTTTTTTCTGTTAATGGTGTTGGATTTGCAATGTTTCCAGGGGAGGGCAAGAGAAGCTGGTGAAATCAATAAAAGTCTGCTTACTTTAGGACGAGTGATTAATGCTCTTGTAGAGCATCTTGGACATATTCCTTATAGGTTCACAGTGATTTTCAAAGTATTTCCTTTTCTTGGAATTGACCTCAATAAATGTTGCTGAGCCGTATTGCTAATTTTATTAACAGGGATAGTAAGCTCACACGGTTGCTTCGTGATTCACTGGGAGGGAGAACAAAGACCTGTATAATAGCTACAGTATCTCCGGCTGTTCACTGTCTTGAAGAGACTCTAAGCACATTGGATTATGCTTGCAGGGCTAAAAATATAAAAAACAAGCCTGAGGTGTGTTGAAGCTTTATATTTTCTGCTAGAGCAACATTTATCTTTTTCTTTGCTCATCCTCTTTTTCCTCCTAAGTGGCTGTTAGGTTTCTTGCTCTAGTTACTTTTTTTCTTCTTCTTTGGTAATGATTAGAGTTTTGCCATGATAATTAGATCATTTATCCTTTTTGTTTTGTTTTCATGCAGATTGAAATATGAGTAAGTGAGTAACCATAATCATCATGCTCTTTTTATGCCTTTCTGATTTTTGTGTTTTAATACTTTCTTTGGCTTTCATTTTTTTTCTTCCTTTTTAAATTTAGAAAAGACATCTTGCGGCAAAACTAAAAAATGATTGAGCAAAAGTTGTAATCTACAAATGCAAAATCAACACTCATTACTACTCTTCCCCCATCCTTTTTAGTAAGATATAATAAGTAAACAGCTAATTGAATAGAGTAATTGCCATTTTCCTCGTTTGAAAGTAGTTCAGATGGTTCTGACTATGCATTGATGCTTAAAGAATATGGAACCCATGTTGTTTTTTTCTGTTCGTAGGTCAATCAGAAGATGATGAAATCAACTCTGATTAAGGACCTCTATGGTGAGATGGAACGGCTAAAAGCAGGTAAATTCCCTATCTTTCTAGAATGTTTTCGAAGCCATACAGATTACGCATATGAATGCTTCTACTCGATTTACATAATCCGTTTTCTATAGAGGTTTATGCTGCTCGTGAAAAGAACGGAGTCTACATTCCTAAAGAGCGATTCTATCAGGAGGAAAGTGAGAAGAAGGTGCTACATTTTGGATTCACCAATCATTGTCTTAATAACATATATCATTCAACTCATCTGAATTCTATTTCTGTTACCAATATAAAATGATTTTTAATCCCCTTTGTGTCCTGTTAATATCTTATCAGCTAGACCTCTAGCTCAAAGCTATTTGTTTTTCTGCTATAAGATTTCTGTGACAAACTTTGTTTTCTGGTTTTGTCTTCAAAATTATTATTTCTGATACAGGCAATGGGTGACCAGATTGAGCAAATGGGAGTGACTTTGGAAAATCATCAGAAGGTTAGTTTATTGAACTTAAGATTTTGATATGAATATCTCAGAAATCTAAATTGCTCCAGTTTATGTCCATAGCAAATAGAAGAATTACAAGCAAAATATGATGCTCAAGTTCAACAATGCTCTGACTTGAGTAATCAACTTGATGCAACCCAAGTAAGTTATCTTCACTACACGAATATGATTTGAGTTCCACTGTGATTCTTACGCATAATAGTTTGCAGAAAGACTTGAACCAAACAAGCAAGATCTTGGCCAGCACTGAGGATGAATTAAGGAGATGCCAGTATTCTCTCAAGGAGCGGGATTTTGTCATATCTGAACAGAAAAAAGCAGGTATGTTTTTGGACGGACTTACATTAAAAAATAGGATTCTCCTCCATCGGTGTCTAAATCATTTATCTGTGTTAAATTGTCAGAAAACGCATTGGCACATCAAGCATGTGTTCTACGGGCTGATTTGGCAAACTCCCAGAAGGATAATGCCTCCCTTTTTCTTAAAATCGGTAATAGTTTTGCTGTTAAATTTATTCGTGATTTTTCCGACTTATATGCACAATTTAATGTTATGAAATCAATATTCTGCAGCCCGAGAAGACAAATTGAATGCTGATAACAAGTCAACAGTGAACAGCTTTCAAGCTGATCTTTGCCATCAGCTTGATGCGATTCGTGATTTGCTCTCTGCTTCTATGTCCCGACAAAGTGAACACATCCATCATGTTGAAAATTACTGTAATTCTTTTCTTGAAATACATGATAAGGTGTTTCTCCTACTGTTACATTTACCATTTCCTAGTATTCTTTTACCTCTATCATATAGTTTGGTCTTTTTT
The DNA here is from genome assembly GCA_948329865.1 of Linaria vulgaris. NCBI lineage: Eukaryota > Viridiplantae > Streptophyta > Magnoliopsida > Lamiales > Plantaginaceae > Linaria > Linaria vulgaris. The sequence continues at coordinate 17,977,103 of OX415252.1, forward strand.
AATTCCATAACTTCTGTTTTTTCTTTCTTTGGAGTTTGAGTTCGAATATATCACTAGTAGATCTCTTTCAGTGTGAAGCTCATCTTGTCTAGTTGTACAATGCTATCTTATATAGAAAATTCTTACTTGTAGGCTGCCTTAGAATTAAAGAAGAAAGTATATACTTCAAGGGCGGTGTATGTCTCTCACTTTGAGGCAGTGCAAAATGTGGTGCGCCTGCATAAAGCAGGTGGCAATGCTGCGTTGGAGGAACTATCATCTTTGGCTTCGTCTAATTCAATCTCTGTGGAAAAAGTAAGAAATATTTGCACTCAATCTTGCTTAATTTGTTGGTGAGCATGCTTTTGCTGCAGCTTCTAACCTATTTTAAAAACTATGATGTAGTTTTTAGCTGCAGAAGCTGTTGAAGCAAGTTCGCTTTTTGATGAACTTCAGAAAACTCTATTAAGTAACCAGGGGGAAATGACACACTTAGCGAGAGAGCTCCGACAGGTTTGATTATCCCATATGGATATTCCTTATAAGATTCTTCTGAAGCTTTCTGTTTTTTCCTTTAAAAAAATCTTCTTTGTTGTTCCTCGTGGATGTTATATCAACTTGGGTTTTTGCAGAGATTCAATGCCAGCAAAGAGCATTTGATGAACACCTCAGATTCCCTTCATGCTTTACTTGATAAATTTTTGGAAGAAACAAAAACACTTGAAAGTCATGCTACACGTGTTGATGATGCTCAAACAACTTGCATTGCTGAATTTACTAAGGCTTACGAGGTTTACTATATTCAAAGTTAATTGTTGGTATGGAAGTTTAAATTTATCAGGTTAGCTGAGATTTGAGTTTGTGGAGTGCAGGAAAAGTCCAGGTCTGAGGCAGAGAAGCTTATTGCTGATATGACAACTATGATTTCTGATTGCATGCGCCGTCAGAATGAGATGGTTAGAATCTTTTGGCTCTTCATCATTATTTTATACTATGTTCGTCAATTTTAAATTTTGGATGTTTAATCTCTACTGTTCATAGGTGGATGCAAGGCTTGGTGATTTCAAGGATAGTGTAATAGGAAACAAAATGTTTTTGGATGGACACATATTAACAATGGACGGCATTACGTCAGATTTGAAAAGGAAATGGGAGGATTGCTTTACACAAGCAGATAAGAGCTATAAGGATAATGCAGATTTTTCTGCAGCAAAGCATTGCCGCATGGAGTTACTGTTGCAGAAATGGTTAGAACATGCTATTACTGCATTATTCATCTTGTATCTGTTATTGGTATGATGATCATTAATGTTTATTTAAATATATTCTTAGAGGTCATTCCCGCTCTTTCTTTTGTTAATTCATGTTATGGTTGTTGATATTTGCTGAAATAGTTGTCTTTGCATCCTCTACTTAGCCTTTCCCTGCTTAGGCCTTCTTTAATCTTTTTCGTTGTTGCATTTCAGTGTCAATACTGCTGACACAGCCTGGACGCACTGGCAGAAAACAAAAGACTCATTGAATGACATAGGAAACAAACATGAAGTGACAATTGCTTCGCATGTTAGGTTTGTTGCTTTATCAAGAAGTTCTCTACGCGTTGCATTCATTTTTGGTTGAACATATAAACATGTGGCTGTTCTATGTGGGTATGCGTCTTGTATATTTTTCGATCTACAGAACTGAGTCAATGGTTTGGAAAGTATGCGCTACTGATGCTTAATCTCTTTCGATATTTACAAACTAAGTTGCTGTTGCTCTGAGTGAGATGTTTTGCAACATGATAAGCGTTAACCTCTCTAATTCATCTGCTTCAGGACTATGTGTGATAGTAATGAACAACATGATATTGAGATTGAATCTGCCAGAGTCACTGCTGAGGACGATATCAGGAAGTGCAGCGAAGATATGGTTCAGTACTTTGATGGTCAGTTTACTTCGACTTCTTTTTTGGGTCTTTGATGTATTTGCGGTTTCAATTCCATTTTTTCATACCTCAAGATAATTTTTATATTCTTGCGTATCCAAAATTACAACTTCTATATGTCATGTAAGTTCCATACTGCTGAGGTAGTTTGCTGTACATTAATAAGACACATTTATTTTATGATTGTTGGGTTGCAAACTAAGGTGTAAAATGTATCCCCATATCATAGGCGATGTGTTGCCTTTAGACATCAAGTACACTTTGTTTTCAGAATGCAGTATGGGCTTGACTAACAGCTGCTGAAACTAAAACTTAGTTATTTGTCATATTCAGTCACTAATTCTAGTGTTGCTTGGTAGTTTGTAGATGTAAGTGATATTTTGTAGCATGGTATTTCAACTGTATACGTACTGATTTTATTTGAAGATAGGTAGGGTGCATTTCCTGATTGAGCGACTTGCTTATCATTTTCAGGTTTGTCTGAGCGAGAGAGATCATCTGTTTCTGAAATTTTGTCAACATCTAGAGCTCATACAGAAACACTCGATAAGCTTCGGAGCGATCATTCTCTGCAGTCAGCCTGTATTGAACAGAAAGCTCTTGATACTTTCGGAAAAAAATACATGGTACATTTACTTTTTATATGTAACAGAAGAAAATTTGAACTTGACAAACTATTGTCTTTGACTGCTGAATACTCCTAGTTTGTTACCTTCGCAACAATTCTTTGTTTTAGTCTATTTTCTGGAACTCCTATTTGCTGCTAGCTGCTCTGATATCTTTTCTATGATCTCTGTATGTTTTGATTTAATTATGAGAATTATCGGAGCTCCATTAGCTACAAAAGAGTTTCTCGAAATAATAGTTTCCGTAGAACCTGTCTAGCCTTAGGATTTTTTGAAAATTACAATTTGCAGTAGTGCAGATTCTGTCTTTGCTAGCAAAAATATTTCACCATCCTTTTTTTCTTTAAATTTTTATGATTTAGAGTTCCCTTCCGAGCTAATCATTATTTAAGTACAGAATGTGTTCCAAAGTCTCTATGCTATCGTGTTTGTTACTGTTCTATTGGATCTACTAACCCTTTGATATCATGCTGAATTTGTTTTCTCTCTCAGGATTACGAGCCAACAGGCACGACTCCAAGTAGACGTGAGCCAGATATTCCAAGCAAAGGCACTATTGAGTTGTTGCGCGCAATGCCTATAGAGGCACTTCAAGAAGAATTCCGGGAGAACCAATCATCTGAAAATTCTCAAGGGAAGGAACTAAAGCCAACCCTTATCCCTCGTGCTCCACTTTCACATATCAACTAGTAGGCATTGCTTTTTGTTGTGCATGATAGTTGTCTAAATATGTTGTATCTGTACTTTTCATGTTATATATTGGAAAAGAGCAAGATATGCTAAATATTGATTAGGTCCTTGTTTCATAGTTTTCGGTACAGATATTTAGGCCCATGAATCTGAAATAATCCCTTCTCGGGATTTACTGATTGTTGTAAGCTTTCCTGACTTGTTTATTAAGAGATTGGCAGAAATTTGTTCATGTTATGTAAAATATTATCCATTTTATTATCGAGTACTTTGTCATATCTCGTTATTATATCAATTCCTTAAAAAACTGATGTGGTAAGAGGAATAACATGATAGGCAACATTACATTCTCATCACACAAAAACTCGGATAGTTCATTTTAAAGATGTATTCTCCAATAAGGTCAATGCATAACGAACGAAGAAATTATCTTTAGTAAGCCATATATTGTACAGATTACATCTGTGATTACGCAAGGATGGATATAGTATAAAGAGAATAACAGTAAGATTTGTCCAATTCTCGCTTATAATTCTTCTTATCTGGAGAGTTATGCTGGACGAGCTGTTACGTGCAGTCCTTAGGGGTGATGCATATTGAAGCTAAGTATTAGGCACGGTCATATGGTCCCCTCACATTCACAAACACAAACACAAACAAAGTACTATCAAAATATTACATTTTTCTGAATTGATCAAATTCTATACAACAGTTGTGTAAATACAAAAATTACATAAAAGAAATGAAAGTAAATTAAACTACTATTCATCTCTTTTAGCGTACATTGAAGTTACTCCCATCTCTTAGTGATTCATCTGAGCAGGCTTGTTCATGCTCCAGGCATTCAAGCTCTCAACTTTGACATTTTGAGTGCCATTGTTAAATACGTACAAATGTGCATTCGAATATATTGCAAGAGTTGGATAAACTCTGGATGTAATACAAGTCTTCCCTCCAGCAGCGAAGGTCTCCACAACGGAATTATCAATCTGCGTAAGATAACAATAGGTTCGTTAAACTCCATATCAAGAAAAACCGCAGTATGTAAGCAAAGTTATATGAAACATATGCATACCAAACTCCTGAGAGAAAGTTTCTTTCCGGATAAGTCTACATTTACAAATCCTCCAAATGAGGGGCGCCACGCATCCTTTGGTTCTCTCACAGGCAAATGTGCCTTAGTTTCAGCTAAACTTGACCTGCAATTGATGATTTCAGTGAGAAAAATGTTAGCAATACATTAGGATCTGTTGAAAAAAGTTGCTGATAAGGTTTATAAAAGAACACAAACCTTCTCGCATCGGAGCACAAAAGTACAACATGCTTGTCTTGTGCCTTGAAAACTCTGAAGAAAACAGGGGTGTATTCTTGCAGGTTTTCAGAAGCGAATGTCACAAGCCCGAATGGTCCTAATCCACCTTGCACATCTGAACCCTTTTGGCCGCAAAGCTTTTCTGCATTGTATATATCCCAGCTTGGATCAAATGGCTCAGCCTTGTCCAGGCTATCGAACGAGAAGGTCACATCAACATCGGCCTGTAATAACATTACAACAGTGTTAACGCGATCTATACATATGAATAACAGTTCTGTAGGTTCTAATCAATGGTACATATATAATACCTGAGCTGCGGTTATTCCTTTGATTTCGACCTTTTCTCCCTTCGCAAGAACCTTGTTTTTCAATTCGACTTTCTGTCCTCTTAGAGTTTCAATTTCCTCAACAGGCCATTGCAGCAATTGCTTGCCACTGGGGTCGAGAGTAACCGTACGTGGGATAAGCTAAACAAAAAAAACAGATCACAAGTTAGCAAATATGAAACAAAATAAAATGATTTTAGTAAATATGAAACAAAATAAAATGATCAATCAACTTTACTTCTTTTTCTCTATAATCACATAATAATACCTGAATTCCAGCCCAACCCTTCTTAACATCGTTATCGGTACTATCAGACTCATTAGCCCATCCCCAAACAACCCTTCTGTTCTTGCTTGGATCAAAGAAGGATTTGGATGCGTAAAAGTTACCGTAATCCAACCTCAAACCATTCCATCCGTCAACCATATCCTTATCTGGAACGTACCTATCCTTTTGGGTATCATATGTTCCAATGGTGTAGTACTCGTATCTAGTAACATCAAGACTAACCTTCAACACATGCCTAGTGTTTGGACCAATGGCAGAAGCGTCCAAGCCGTTCTTACCATTAACCGCCACTGAAAAGAAATCAGGACATTCCCAGTTCCCGGTTCCAGCGCTGGTATGCAATGGGTGCTTAGCCTTAACCCAGTGCATGAAATCCTTACTCCTGTATAAATACGAAACACCTCTGTTCTTTCGTCTGCTGCCTATTGTGAGCCTCCAATGACCATCACGTCCCAACCATGCGGTTGTTGGATCACGGAACGAGGTTTTGTTAACGGATACATCAGCAACAAACAAGGGGTTGTTGTCAGGTTTGATCCATTCGGTGAGGTAAGGATCGGACAGGTTTTTAGGCACGGCGTAGTTTTGGACTTGTGTGTTGTTTTGGTCGATGATGCCGGTGTATAGTATTATTGGTTTGTTACCCGGGAGGATTGTGGCTGAACCGGACCAGCATCCGAACTGATCAAAGGGCTTTGAGGGGTAGATTGCATGTGGCAGTTTTTTCCAGTTGATCAAGTCTTTTGAGACTGAATGTGCCCATACTATGTTGCCCCATACAGCACCTTTGGGGTTGTATTGGTAAAAAAGATGGTAGTAGCCATTGAAATACATTGGTCCTGTTTGATCAATCAAGGAATTCAGTACTGTCTTAGAGATTTTAAAGTGTTACATCAAACATATTATTATGAATTATGTGGAAAATTACATTTACAGCGCCTAATGTAATTGGTAAGAAATTCTCTGTGAAATTTTTGACCCTTTAATATATATTGTGATACCCCCTGATTAAAAGTTGTGAAACATCTAAATGTACATGTTTAAAAAGTTTCAGAAGTTGTTACCGCAATTTATAAACGGTCATGAAAGTTTTTCGAGTTACACAAAACCCCATTATAAAATAACCAAGGCAAGGAAACTACTCACCATTTGGATCTGATGTTGGTTATGTCCATCCAATTGGGTACATGAAAATGAAACATAAGAAATCGTCAACGACAGGTATTGAAAGTGATATATAAAAGCCTATTTGTATACAAATTAAGTCTCAATGATGCTCAACAAACTTTAGTAATGCGTAATATTGATTTAGAGATATTTCTAGCTTTTGAGATAGTTCTAACCATTTTCTTAGTTTAAGACGGAGCCAAGATTTTTCGGGACCCTGAGCTGCTATTAACTTAAATATCTCTATATATTGTGTAAAATATAATGACAAATATATAATGTTAAGTACAATACGATAAAAAGTATACGTAAGTAAAGATGTTAAGCTCTATATTTTTGTGAAGAGTAAAACGACCAACAACGCTTGTACACGAGCTCTTAGAATTATTCATGGTTCTCCTTTAATTAGTATATCCGTAACAAAAGAGAACTTTAATAGACGTATACAAAAACCTTAATAGTCTTACTTTAAAGTCCCAACGAATAATAAATTTAGTTTGAATACACAAAACTATACTTGAAAATGAATATAAACATCAAATTTTAAATAATTTTTGTAAATTATAATATAATTTAGTACACCTTTACTAAAAATCTCAAGATTTGGTATCGGTTTGAGAGTAAGAAGAATAGTTTTTAATAAGTGTAATAAAGATTTAAAGCTGGACTTTCTTTCTTATATTTATTGATTTTGTTAGTTCTTTGAGATTTTTAAGAAAAGATTTAAGAAAAAAAATGCTAGGGAGAATTACACAATGTACCCCTCAACTATAGGCAAATTACACAAAGTACCCATCTTCTTTGGGAAATTACACAAACTACCCTTATGACCGATTTTTCGTAATTTTTTTATTTCAAACTATTGAATGTAAATTCATGCTCTTTAATTATTTTGCACAAAAAATAAAAAATAATTTAAAGTTATTGCATTAAACCTCATTTATCTCGTTTAAAAAGACAAAAAATATTGATAACAAATAATTTCTTCTAAGAAAAAATAAATTATCTGCGAATTTTAGTCTCTGCTATGATTTGAATTTGAAAGGTTGTCTTAATTATTTTAATTTTTTTGACAATAAGGGTAGTTTGTGTAATTTCCCAAAGAGGAGGGGTACTTTGTGTAATTTACCCATAGTTGAAGGGTACTTTGTGTAATTCTCCCAAAATGCTATTAGTGATAAATTGAGATTTCATTTAGGGGATATTGATTTTGATAGTCATTTGGATTTTTCAAGAAAAAAATGTAAAAAAACAACAATTAATGAATTGAGATTTCATTTTGGTGATATTGATTTTAAAGAAAATCATTTTGGTGATATTGCTTTTGAGGAAAAGTTCAGCAAAAACTCAAATTGTTACAGGCCAGATTTGAACTCAAGACTTATATCATGCAAACTAAAGCATGACCACTGCAACAACTCACTTTCACGTGAATAGGTTGTACACATTTTATTTTTGCTATTAGAAAGCAATATATATATATATATATATATATATATATATATATATTTTAAAGATACCTATTATAGTCGAGGTCGAAAATCGACCCCGGACCGGAGCCTACCCAAACCCTCTTGGTGGCTCCGCCTTAGACAAGTCTTTGACAACACTTTATAGAAAGACAAGTTTCAAAGCAGGAGACATAACAAACAGAAGTTACGCACACGAATCGATCAATAGATAGATCATTACCGTTAATCCAATGTTTTGATGGTTGGAAATGGTATCCAGTTCTGTGAACTTGTTTAACATTAGTGGCAGGTATGGATTGTAAATGCATGTATACATTATGGGAGGCTTCGACGCCATTACTATTCAAAAATAATAATGCTAAAGAATATAAAAGAAATACCGGCAAAGCCCAGAGGACACTCTTCGAATTAATTAACTCCATTTGGGCTTTGACAGTATAAAAGAGGGAAAGATAAAAAATAATAGTAAATAATGAATTTGATTTGATGAAGAAGGGAGAGGGTATATATAGGAGATAAATTAGTGGAAACTAAAAAGAGGGTCGAGATGGATTATAGACGTTTTAATGGATTTAAATCCTCGTACTTTTTTTCATTGATCAAATAGAGATAGGACTAATTTTGTGGTAGTTTTGATAATTAACTTAAAAAAGACATTTTCCTATTTTTTCTCGTCAAAGTTTGTGCTCATACAGAAAACTCGGGACTTATACATTGTATTAATTGAGAACACAATGCTCTTCATACTCTCAGAATAAAATAAATGTAACGCGTTCATCTTTCGAATAAAATTCAAAGGCCACAAACTATTATTGTTGAATAGTACTAATAGAATGTTACACTTAGAATCTAAGTTTTAAGAACATTTGCTCTTCATGACTGCTGGCATATTTTATCTAGGAAAATACATTAACCCCACTTTAATTTTGAAAACATGCAAGAAACCTCTTCAAAACTCCCTTGTGGTTTTATAAACCTTCCACAAAATACTTTCTTCATTCAACTCCATTGCATAGTTATCTACACTACGAATGATTGAGCTTGATATTTCTGCTCTTTTTTGTTGTTGTTTCAAAAGTCTATTATTATCTTCAGATTTTATCACAAAACACACTCTTGGTTTGAAAACATGCACAAAACTCCTTATTGATTTGAAAAATCGTGCACGAAGATCCAATTTCTAGATAATAAAATAATATAAATCTATTAATTGTTCCATATAAATAAGAAATCTTATGTTCAGAAAATTGTAAAAATATAAAATATATAATTATATGAAATAAGTAAGGCAATTTAGCAATTGAGTAATAAAATTTTAACAAAATTACCTGAGATTTAACGTAGGAGAGATTTGAAACGATTCGATCGGTCCAAATCCAATCAGTTTTACTTTTACATATCTATCTATTACAAAATATTAAGTCAACTTAATAATGCGTCGAGTTAGTTTCACAAAGAGCACGAATTGACGATTTGAAACTTCAATATTAATCAAAATGAAAAATTTATAACACATCGATAAACTAATTACGAAGGTTTCACTCTCTCTCTCTCTAGAGTTTTCCTCTTTGTGGGATTTTTCGGTTTGATCCTAAGATTGTTTTTAACTCTGTTGTTACTTTGCTTTAACTTGATTTGTCTTTTCCCTTTTCTTCTTGCATTCTGTTTCCTTTTCCAGTGGTGCCCCCCTCTTCATTTTCTTGTTTTTTTTTTCCTGCTCCACTTTGGAGTCTTGTGAGTGGCATGCAATGAATGATCCTATTAACCAACTTACCAAACTAACATCTAACCTTGAGCGCTCTTTTGACCCCAAATCCAAAGATTTATTTAAAACTTATTCCCGCATAGCCCATTACATTCTCTGACAGTACTATTAACACCAACACCCTTAAAATTCACTTTTCAGAATCTGCAAGAAAGGAGGTTCAAGCGAATATTCTTCAGCAGAGCTCGATAGCTTTTGTGTTCCAAGACAACTCTGATTTTCTAAAGGTGCTAAACCAAGGCCCCTGGATTTTCAAAACAAAAACTTAGTCAATATCAGATTGTGGACGGAAACTCTCGATTGGCAGGAAGTAAATCTTCATCTAATCAAAATTGGCATAAAAGTTTCTAACCTCCCCACGTGTTTTAAGAATCAAGAAAACCGCAGAAGATATTGGCAACGAAGTCAAGCTTGTGAGGAGTCCCAGGCAGCAGAGAGCTTGTGGCTGATATCAGATTTCAAAAAATCAACGAGTTTTGTTACTTTTGTGGCAGACTCGGACATAAGATTAAGATCCCGCATTGCCCCCAATTCTCCTCCTAATCTAGTCCCTCCCTCCTTTGGATCAGCTACCGTTTGAAACTTGGATCAAAGCCGAACAAACTCTTCTTAACAACTAGGGAAAAATGCAGTTTACTATCCAATCTTTGGCCCGTTTTGCACTTACCTATCCAACCTTTTTTTTTTTACACTTTACTGTCCAACTTTGCAATTTTTGACACCCGACTGTCCGATCTTTGTTTTCCGGCAAGTCTCCACCAAAAAACGTCACTATGCGACCAATGACGTCACTTAGTAAGGGTATTTTCGGTACTTCCAATTAAATCTTAAAAAAAATTACACTTTACGGTCTGATCTTTGAAATAAATTACATCCGAATGCCTTTCATTTAACAATTGCGTCATTAAGCAGCAACGTTTCAAATTAAATGTGTCCCTTCAACTACCCTTCTCTATTATCTTTTACCCTAAATTGAAATCTGCAGAAATGGCCGCCCCATTGGAGTTGATGGAAAAGAACACGAAGTTGGAGTTGGATGTTAGTAAGCTCAAGAAGAGGAACAAGAAACTCGAGAAGCATGTAGCCATGGTTGAATCAAAAAACAGAAAATTGAGCTTTTGTCTCTGTTTCTTCATTTGTTGTGTTGTTTACAAACTTTTGTTTGTGTAGGGTGGAAAATGTTTGTGTATGGTGTGAAGTGTTTGTGTAGCCTTGAAAATGCTGGTTGTGATGAATAATAGAAATGCAGAAATAGAAACCAAACCATTCAAAACAGATTAATATTACAAACCTTAATAAAAATAGTTCAGCAGCAGAAATGAAAATTGTTCAAAAGCAGAGTAGATAATTACACAGCCCAAAATAGAAACTACAACCGATTTAGAGGTGGTTCCCGTAATAGAAATCATAACGGGTGAACACTCTAATCGGTGGGATTGGCAGGCCCTTCACGACAAGGCAATATAGGGATCGGTTGTAGTTTGGCATTCCACTACGTGCGAAAGCTCGCTCCATGTCAGTTGGCTATATGTAGTAGAATTAGAAATAGTTAAAATTTGGTTCATAAAAGTGCATGCAAGCGGAAAAGGTCGAGACGCGCTCGCATTATGCGAAGCCTGTCAAGGATGTCCACAGGGGTAACATCATGACCCATGCGAGCGGTCATCAACACTGCCAATCTTCTGTAAATGGGCTGCATCATTTATTCAGTGTACCAGGTGGATTCTTTGACCAAGAATCGAAGGCTTTTGAGAAGGAACTTCTCATCTTGTCTGCTGAAGTTGTGGAAATCATAGAAAATTAGACTAACATCTTCTAGTTCTTCATTGTAGGTGTTTCTAAGTGTAGATTGGATGTTGGGAAGGGGAAGGGGTGGGGCGGCCATTTCTGCAGATTTCAATTTAGGGTAAAAGATAATAGAGAAGGGTAGTTGAAGGGACACATTTAATTTGAAACGTTGCTGCTTAATGACGCAATTGTTAAATGAAAGGCATTCGGATGTAATTTATTTCAAAGATCAGACCGTAAAGTGTAATTTTTTTTAAGATTTAATTGGAAGTACCGAAAATACCCTTACTAAGTGACGTCATTGGTCGCATAGTGACGTTTTTTGGTGGAGACTTGCCGGAAAACAAAGATCGGACAGTCGGGTGTCAAAAATTGCAAAGTTGGACAGTAAAGTGTAAAAAAAAAAGGTTGGATAGGTAAGTGCAAAACGGGCCAAAGATTGGATAGTAAACTGCATTTTTCCCTAACAACTAAACCAAAGCGGCGATTTCTGTCCCAGGAATCAGAACGAGTCAAGGAAACTGAAATATCAAAAGAATTCCTGGAGCAAATCGCTAAGCCAAAAACTGGGCCTTACTACTAGAAATAAAAGATCATTTTATGATCCAAATACACAACAAAAGCTCAGATTTCCATCTCCAAAATTTGAAATTATTATTAGAAAAAAATCCAAACTTTCTCATAACTCTCTCCCACTCAACCGATTCCATTGTGAACCAGACAGAAGCTTTCTGCTTCACCCAAATAGCTGAAATCCTAGAGCCAGAAAGTAGTGCAATTGAAATAAACAGAGTCATAAAGCATTATTGAAGGAAATCATTATCCGAATCACAAGCAAGCTCGGGGACTGTCTACTCAACAATGAAAATGATTGCATGGAATTGCCAAGGGTTAGGAAAACCCAAGGCAAAAAAGAGCTTTAAAAGCTATGCTGAGGAATGTTGTGCCTGATATTCTCTTTCTCTCCGAAGTTAAGACCTCCAGAATTGATTCCGCCATTCGTATTCTCATTAACTCTAATCTCGACTTCCATCTTTTCATGCTACCAATTGGGATTTGTGGAGGTATTCTCTTTGCCGTTCTTCGTCTCTCCGTGTTATTGTTAATATCATTTTTCTCTTATAATTGGATCATTAGTGTTTCATTTACTTTTGTTGACACCTCTGTTGTGTGGTATTTTTTGGGTATCTATTGTCCCCTACTCTTCTCCTAATCAGTGTTTTGGGACCAAATGAGAATTCAAAAGGATCTATGTAAGGGGTCGTGGATAGTTATGGGTGATTTTAACGATATTGATCACTCCCCCATCGTTCTATATATTGACTCATTCTCTTTGAGTGGTAAAAATCCTTCCGTTTTGAACTTATGTGGCTAAATGAGCTTTCTTGTAAAGATATTATTGTTTCCAATTGGAATTACTCTCTAAAGGGCTGCTCAATTCCAAATCTGCTCTAAACTCATTAGATTGAAAGAGCATCTTCGAAAGTGAAATTCTGAAGTTTTTGGGCACTACCAAACCAAGGTTAAAAGCTTACGTGACAAGATGAATTCAATCCAATCCTTTGCTCAAACAACGGATAATCTTCTAAAGGAAAAAAGTCTCCTTAACCGACTTGATCAAACTCTTTCTAATGTGGAAACACTTTGGAGACAAAAATCTAAAGTGATTTGGCTACGTGATGGGGATGCCAATACTATTTTTTTTAATTTGACAACTATCTTTAAATCCAACAGAAATTGAATTCACTTTTTTAAAAAAAAAATGATGACACTTTTGTTTTGAACTGAGAGGAAATAGGAATTTGCCTTCAATCTCATTTTAAGATGCTCCTAACCTCTGATTTTGAGAATGCAGATAATCATCCTTTCCCGCAGGATTTGTACAACTTGTTCCCGCAAGTCATCACAGATGAGGATAATGCAAAAATGGGCAGAATTCCTTCTCCCCCCCCCAAAAAAGTGATGTTCGATATGAGTTCGGATAAAAGCCCTGGCCCTGATGGATACCCTCCTGGATTCTTTCAAGAAATGTGGTATTGTGTGGGTAAGGATGTGATTAGAGCTGTCCAATTTTTTTTCAAATCAGGTCAGATTTTCAAATCCCTCGACCATTGCTTTATTACTTTGATCCCTAAGTCTTATTGCTTGTCTAATGTAGAAGACTACAGACCGATTAGCTTATACAATGTAGTGTATGAAACCATCTCTAAACTGATTTCTAATAGACTTAAACCTTTTCTTGACAAATGTATATATCCTAATCAATCATCCTTTATTCTAGGAAGGGACATTTGTGATAAGTTTATTGTTTCCTAAGAGATTATGCACTATATAAAAGGGAAAAATGGAGTTATGGCTCTAAAGATGGATCTTGCAAAGGCTTATGATAGGGTCGAATAGAATCTCATAATTCAAAATCTCACTAATCTTAACTCTAGTTATGTTGCGATTGATTGGATCTTTCAGTGCATTTCTTCTGTCACTTATTCTCTTCTTATCACTTATTCTCTTCTTATCCATGGCACAATGTTTGGTTTCTTCAAACCATCCCGTGGAATTAGGCAGGGTGATCCTTTGTCTTCGTTTCTATTTTCGTTATGTGCTGAGCTTCTTTCTAGAATGTTATTGGATGAGGAGATTAAGGGTAAGTTCAAAGGTAATAAAATATGTCGAGAAGTACCCTCTATTTCTCACTTTTTTTTTTTTTTTTTGCAGATGATCTCACCATTTTTTGTAGAGTTGACATTAATGATGCATTTTGTATTGATGAATGTCTAGCCAAATTTGGGTCCTGGTCATCACAAGAAATCAATTGGAACAAATCTTTTGTCCATTTTAGTAGCAACATTGACCCCACCCTTAAACAGTCAATTTTACTTGTTCTTAATCTCAAAGAGTGTAACCACAAGACTAAACACCTTGGACTTTATTTCTGCAAACCTAAGTCTAGAATTAAAGCATGCGTAGATATAGTTTCTAAAATGGCTGTCCGATTTTTAGGATGGAAGGAGCAAAATCTATCACAGGCGAGCCGAGGGATCCTTATCTCATCAGTTATCCAATCAACGCCAATACAGATCATGCAAACATGTATCCTTCCGCAGTCCATTTGCAACAACATTGACGGATTATTCATGAGGTTTTGGTGGGGTTCAAATAGCAACAATAATGTGTTATCTCTTAAAGCTTGGGATTCGCTCTGTACTCCAAAAGCTTTTGGCGGTTTGGGTTTTAAGAAAGCATGGGATTTCAATAGGGCACTACTTGCCAAAAAACCATGGGATATTGTGTTTGCAAAGTACAAAAAATTGGGTGAAATTCCTCTCCTTGAAATACCTCAAAAAGTGTGACTTGTTGAATATTGAGAAATGCCCACAAAATAGTTCTTGGTTCTTTAAAGATATTTTCAACCGTAGAAACTTTATTGTTGTTGGTGTATGTAGGTTAGTCACCAAAAATTCTCAAGTTCCTATTTGGACACAACCATGGATTCCTTCAATTGCTGGTCATTTTCCTAAATCTTTGTCTATCTTGACTGTCTCTTATTTTTTTCCTCAAGTTGTTGTTGGTGACTTGGTTTTTTCTTCAGGTGATGGATGGGATTATGAACTGATATCTCAAATCTTTGAGCAAGACTCAGTTTAAGCAATCCTTAAAATAGATTTCTGCGAATCACATGAAGATGGAAATCTTTTCTGGCCTTCCTCCTCGTCAGGGAGATTCACAACCAAATCCGCATTTCACATTATCTCTTGTGATCATCAAACTCTGGATCCTGATCTAATTTGGAGTATAATCTGGAAGGCTAATCTGCACGCGCGACATAAACTTTTTCTATGGAAGATTATTCAGAATCTAATCCCAACAGCAGTACGCATCAACTCGATTCTTTCGGTTCATGACCTAATGTGCAAATTCTGTCACAACACACCAAAACCAATTATTCACATGTTTCTGGAATGCAATCTGGTCCGTGCCACCATGTTTGCATCAAAATGGAACCTGAAAATTGAAGCATTATCGGGATGGAGCTTGAAAGAACTAGTTTCGTCAGTCCTTTTCAATAAGCCTCATTCAGTGTTTGAGAACGCTAACAAGGAAGAACTTCTGGTCTTCTTTATTTGTTGCTTTGAATCATTGTGGTTTTATAGGAATATAATCCTTTTTGATAGTCAGTTTGTGGATGCTGAAACGATAGCTAAAGAGATTTCAGCAAAAGAGGCTCAACATTTCTTTGCTCAACTGGATAGGAAAAATCTGAACGCAACCTACTTTTCTCAAATGTCTGGCAGCCCCCTCGGCACGGGAAGTTCAAATTCAACACTGATGCGGCCTTCAAAGATGCAAGTTCAACATCAGTAGGAATTCTAAGAAATCACAACGGTACAATCATCTTTGCCTTCACTCATAATCGACTATCACATGATGTGTTGGCAGCAGAAGCATTCGCTATCAAATAAGCATGTTTCTGGCTGAATAACCTTGGAATTGAAGAAGCAACCTTTGAGAGTGATAGTAGTAATGCCATCTTGTTCATATGTAATCCTTAGATTGAACCATTCTGAGAAACTAAACCTCTCATCAAGGAGATCCATAAATTTGGGAACAAATGGCCGAAGAGGAGATTCAAATTCGTCAATCGAAACTCGATCAATTCAGCGCATAACCTCACTGAATGGGAAACACACACTGATTATTTTGGCCCCATTAATCTGTGTTCTTTGCCAATTAATGTATTTTGTGATGGGAGACTCCCTATTTTCTTGTGATTGAACTCCTTTTCGGGTGTTGCTATTTTCACACCTTCATATTTATCTATATAAAAAAATCAAAATGTTTTGATCTCTGACTAAATAAATATTTACTACTTACGCATTCCAGCTAGCTGTTCATTCTAAAATCAATTCTTCCATTACACAAGTTTAATTATTCATGTCTAGACCATGTTTTGATGTACCCTAGACAACCAAACATTGAATAAATTTAGAATTATAAGTATCATTGAATAAATTTAGAATTATAAGTAATAAGTACATAAAAGGGAAACACAACAATGAGTTTAGTGAAATTTGTAGATAAACTAATTTTGAGTAACAATGTCCAACACAATGATCACCATAAGATCGAGAACAAACCAAAAAGGAGAAACGAATACAAGTCATATCGTGACATACATTAATATATATGAACTTTGTAATTTCTATGTAATTAATTAATGATAAGTGGAAAGCATATATATGCCCCCATTATTAAATATGAATTGAACCACACACACTTACTTCTTTTTTTGATCGGTAAAGGAGAAATATTATTAATGGAGTATAAGTGAAAGTGAAAGTGCAAAGTGTTCTGGATGCAATGTTGGATGGATGTTGAGCCAACATTGGCATGACAACACTGAAACCAGAAACATTGTTCCTAATTCAAGAACAAGTGCAAAGTGTTCTGGATGCAATGTTGGATGGATGTTGAGCCAACATCCGCATGACAACATTGATACCAGAAACTTTTCTGGCAATCTGTTTTAACTGCTTTATTTTGGTTTTGCATTTATTCACTTACTAACTTAATTCTACGAGTTGTAGTTGGTTTTTTATGTGCTCCAGGTCTATAGACTTCAAGGATGGACTTATTTCCTTAAATAAAAGTTGTCATTCAAAGAAAAGTTTTCAAAAAAGAACTTTCCTTAATTGAAGGCGCGTGTAGGCTGAAAAGAAAGGAAAGAACAAGAGCAAATTAGGAATGAAGATTTCCAGAGGAGAATCCTTTCAATTGAAGACTTATATAAAGAGAAGGAAACTTCCCTTAGAAGAATAAAGTTAAAGAAATAAACATTTCCTAATTCAAGAAGGAAAGCTGCATGCGCTGCAATGGAAATAACAAAGCACGTGAATTGCAAGAAGGAAAGAAGATTACTTGTAGTAGAGTTCCTTCTATAGAAGCCTACAAGGTGCAATAACATTCTTTCCATAGAATACTACAAGATGGAGAAGGATACTTTCCTTAGAAGAGTTCAAGTTAAAGAATAAAACCTTTCCAATGAAGACTTCTAGTTAAAGAAGAAAACCTTTTCATTGGCTTCTAGTTGGACAAGGAAACCTTTCAGTGTTGAAGAAGACTTGCCATGAACGAAATTAGAGTCATAAAAGGAGATCTAATAGCAACCAAAAACGTGCACAACATGTCTTGAACATCAAGAAAGACTACATTATAAATAGATTTGTTGGGTATCAAGAAAACGACACGAAGACAAGAGCAAAAATATCCCGTGAGGAAATTATTAGTCGAGTGTCTTTGTCTTGCTTTGCACAGTTTGTGAGTTTTTGAGTTAAGTCCATGATTAGATTTAAGGAGAAAATTCTTGTCTGTTTTGTTGAGTCTGATCTACAAAAGAGCGAGGGTGATTTTGTGGTGAGGAACGTCTTTGTTTAAACCTTCGTGGTTATTTTACCTACGGCTCGAAAGATGATATTAATATATAATCTTCTTAAAATTACATCTACTTGTGTTCTTTACATTTTCGCTGTGTTATACTCTATAACAAGTAGATTTGTGCTAACATTAACTGCTGTTAAAAGGATGCTAAGATAGCATTGTGGTAAAAGTAGTATCAAGTCCCGATCCAACAATTTCAATAAGTAATACTCCAAAAAACTCAGTCAAAAGTACACGAGAGAGGATTAGTACACCATTGAAAAAAAGGAAAAATTTATGGTGCCTAACTTTAAACCAACTCCAAGTTTTTCCTTTAATCGTCTCCGTGATGTAGTGAATGGATGGACATTTGCCATTAAAGAAGATGTTATTCCTAATTGACCAGATTTCCCAAAATACAAAACTCCAAATGCTTCTCCAGACCAGTAAATTAAAAGCTGAGCGAGAAGAGCTTTCGGGTTACTGCGAGAGCTGACTCGTAACCAACCCAATTGAGGATGTTGGACCAGATGAAAGAGAATAAAGTACATTTACAGAAGAGGTGGTGAGAATCTTCCATCTCTTTGCTGCAAATGATACAAGAGAGATCACTTCCAGTAGGCAGAACATTTCGTTGAATTAAGTTGCGTCTCGTTGGGATTTTATCACAGACCACTCTCCAAACAAGCACTTTCATTTTCGTAGGGGCATCACATTTCCATAGAGATTCAAATAAGAACTCAACATGAGTAGCGTCAATCGAAGTAAGAAAACTGTATGCCGACTTGACCGAGAAATCTCCTGAGCCTTTCCATTTCCAAGTCCAGCAGTAAGGGGTCTCTAGTTGGAGAGTGAATGCACCTATTAGCTCGCATAACTCGTTCAGTACAAGGACTTCCCAATCGAACAAGTTGCGCCTCCAATGCCAATTCCACTTCTATGCGGCCATTGTCCATTCTCCTTTTTTTTTTTTTTTTTGCAATAGTAACATTCCTATCTTATCATTTGCATCTAAAAATAGTCGGGTGAACCTAATGAACAAGGGTTCATTCCCCAACCAAGTATCCTTCCAAAAAAGAGTGTCATTCCCGTTCCCCACACGTTTAACGGTGCTACTAGAAAACCACGCCTGATTTGACAATAGATCGTATTATATATATATGCGGGTCGGTTACAAGTAAGTGATCTAATAGTACAACGGATCTATCTCAAATCAGGCCTACACTATGTATCTCGCGTAGACTTGGTCCGGAACACCTCTAACTAATGCCTTGATGCTTGGACGGTAGGGGTATATCGGTAACTAGGTCAGATGTATATCGTTGATCGTCTTCGACGTGATATCGAAGACGCCCCTCGATGTGATATCGGTAGTGTGGTGGTATGACGTATCAGTAGAGCACAAGGTTATCTCGATATCGAGTATAATATCGAGAGTGAGATTGGGGATTTATTTCGATGTGATGCGTGGTAGCTGAGGGATAATAATTGCTTGCTTTGGGATCCGGGTACCGCGTATTTATAGACCTCGGGATCAGGGGACCACAATACCATATCAGTGATTATTACCAATATGATATTGAGAGTGGTCCCCGATATAATTAAATATGTGCCTGGTTTGGGCCAGGCCCAATATGCGAGAAATGCCCATATCATGCAGTCCCCCAATTTGGGGATTCTTATCTTAGAGATAAGAATTCGCAAATTTAATTTTAAATTCCTGGGTTACCTGTACCCTTCGTCCCGCCAGTTCAAATGGCGGAGATCAAATGTGCGGGGAATGCAATTTGTGATGAATCTTGCTGGACTCTCTAGTGCAGTGGATGTATAATTTTGAGGTCCTCATTTGAACTATTCGTTCGTCGAACGAGATTTTGAATTCTTCGCATATATCGGGACTGCTCTCTTTGATAAACTCTGGTGAACCCCCCAGTGCGTCTGTCTTTGCCTCTACCCTTTTACTATATCGAATGTTAGCACCGATGTGATATCGAAAGTTTGTTTCGATCTAGCATCTCCAATGTCTATAAATAGGGCTTCCAGAGAAGTGAAACTCACTTTGGCTTTTAGCAAAAAATCGTTGTTCCTCCCAAAAGTACGTCGAATTCTACTTTCGATATCTTTTTCGATATATCTTTAGATATTGTTTTCGATATCTCTTTCGATATTGTTTTCGATATCTCTTTCGATATGTTTTCCGAGTTATTTCTTGATTTGGTTCTGAAGTTATGTCCAAATGTATATATATGTATACTAACCTTGCGATGTTTATTCATTTCAGGCTTTGAAGCTCAATCTGATTTTTCTCACTTAGCGCCTCAGTATGTCGTTCGCTGGGAACAGTGTTAGCTCATGTTTGCTCGAGATGGATTTCGAAGAGATCGAAATGGGATATTCTGAAAACGAGATGTTTGGGTCTGACCAGTTGATTGACGACCAGTCTGGTGCTGAATTCTCTGCTCTGCCAGAAGCTGACGGCCCCAATGTAGATGAATGGGGCTTGGGGATCAGCCCCCCGAAATACAAGACCTCGGAGAAGTACGAGGATATGACGTCTCATGTTCCTCATCATGCTGGTTATTACTCCGAGGAGTATGACATCCCCTAGGGGTATAAGGTCATATTCCCTAGTGCGGATTAACGAATGCATATCCCACCAAAAGGCTGCATTACTGTTAATGCCAAGCATTTTAAGAACGGACTGCGCTTCCTAATTGATCCTGCGGTTAGTGCTATCATAGCGAGCATCGGGGTCTGCTTGGGGCAGCCATCCCCCAATTCTCTGGGGTACATCGTGGCTTTTATTTGTGTCATGAGAGCGTTGGGTGTCCCTTGCGGAGTTAATGAGTTCTGGCAACTCTTTAGTGTCATGGTCAACAGGAAGGGCGGTGACAAAGGGTTCTTTTGTGTGCGAGCCCAGACGGGTCTTAGGTTCGTGTAATATACTCAATCCAGTTATGGATTTAGAAATAAGTGTGAGTATATGTACATCCAGGAGAGGACGGCTGGCGAATTTGATGTGCTTCCTAGTGTGTGGTGCGAAGACGCCAAATATGAGAGACGAGCCGCTGTCGGGACAACTGCACATAGCCTCGAATTTATGAGGATTTTGATTAACCATCCATACGACGGTACCCTGCTTTGCAGTGATATAGTTTTTCGAGCAAGTGGGATATCTTCCGTACGTTATAACGGTCCCTCTACACTCGGTAAGTGTTATATCTTTATAAATCGATATCTTCCTCCCGATTTATCTCTTAATCTTATGTTTCATGTGTCTTGTAGCCAATTTGGTAGAGTACTGTAGTCTGATAGCGGAACGTAGATAGCGGGGGTCGGTGCCGCTACAGATGATGCACCTCCACTCGTCAAAAAGATGGGTCGTGAGGGCGTACACAAGAACGCGAAGAAAACTGCTTCCTCATCTAGTGGGTGGCGCCTCGCAATCTCAACATGATGATGTCGGGACGTCCACGGGGCCAAAAAAAAGAGGGAGGAGGGTATTTCAAGTGGGGATCACAGCGGTCTCTTCCGATCTGTAAGTAATCTTTGTGTCTATTGGATGTGCATTTCTTTTGGGTTTTTATTCAATTGAGCAGCCAATCCCTTATAGTGAATGTGCAGGTGGTGAGCTTTTTGAAAGGTTTCTTGGAGATGCCTGTTAAGGGCCAATCGGATCACGCCAAGTCGCTCCGGGTTACCAACGGTTTGCTCGAGAAACTGGGTGAATACGATCCCATTGCTGCCGTGCAGCTCCAGCACGAGAGAGACGAGGCCCTGGATATTTTGAGGACCAGCGAGAGTAATGTGAGAGGCCTGTATAACGATAACCAAAGGTTAATTGCAGAGCTCGATGAGGTTCGACTTATTGCTGGTCGTGAGGTGTCTCTTAGGGAGGCAGTTGAAGCCGAGGCCGCAATTCTGAAGGACCGATTAGCCCAGGCTGAAAGGCACATGCGGTGCATGACGCTGAGCAAGAGCCAATTGACCAGTGCGACCAAACAATTCATTCTGAGTCGGTCCTATAAGATAATGTATGCTGAGCAGGGCTTGCTCGAGCGGGAGGAGGCCAATGCCTCCGTTATAGGTCAAATTCAGCCGGAAGGTGGTTTTAAGGACGATTATGATCCTTCAGCCTTAATCCATTGAAGGGGCCGGACAGGAAATTTCCTTAAGATTCTGACGGTGCGACGAAGATCTGGAGCCGGAAGTGGAGTATCGCGAGATTATCGACCAGAAGAGTCTAGCGTTAATCCATATTAAAGGGGCTCCTCGTTATCCCGGTTGAGAATTTAGGGATTTGTAATTTTTCTTTTGGCCTAATTGCCTCTCTATATATAACTTTATGGTTTTACCCGTTAATTCAATAAATCCTTTCTATGTGTCCTACTTTATATTCGTTCGTACGTGTTCTGTTAACAGGATGAAAAATTCACCTGCTTAAAATAGACAATAAATCAATTACTGGAATTACCAGATATATTATTATATGATTATGCGACCTGCATCCACGATACATGTATCACACCCCAAGTATCCCTCGGAAGACCCCCGATGATCGACAAACGAGAACAACACTCAAATATCTCCTAGCCACATCAAGCGCCCCCGGAGCACATCTTCAAAAATCAAATACTGAAGCAAAGTCGTGCCTAATGGCCCAACAGGCGGAATCCGTAACCAAGCCCGACGCCTATCGGAATACACGTCAGAAGAGAGAATTCCACAGATTAGCCGCTATCGGAACTACCGCAGCATCGGACAAGCACTCCGCCCCACTCATTCTGCTTCTCCGAGAAGTATGAACCCTCAGAAAGGATGAGTTAAAAGAACCAATCTATCAAAGCTCACTGGAGCTATCGGAAACCAACAGAGTCCCAGAACCTTGACAAAAACACTTCCTTGCTATGCACTCCCAGTACAAATGCTCTCGGAACACTACCCCAGTCGACCAACCCAAAGGACGAAACTTCGCAATAACGTAAGAACTACATAACAACACTTTCCGGGAACTCGGAGAAAGAAAACACCTACCCATGAAGGCTAAAAAACCCCTCGGAGATCAACTCATGAATAAACACCCTCTCGGAGAATATCCTGAACCACTCACTCCAGAATACACACCTATCGGAGAAGCACTGTCACTAAGAGAACACCCAAACTTGGCCCTCGAGTCACCGTTAGAAGCAATGAGCCATCAGAAGCAAAGAAGGCAGTCTACCCCTTATCATAAAGGAGATCAAAGCCCTCGAAATAAGAAAAAATGATACAGTCAGCACTTAAGATAGACGTTATCTTATTGGTTAAATAAACATTGTAACGCGTGTAAAACACCACCACATGCATAAAGACACCTGTAAACCCATGCATAGCGACACCTGTCCCTAAAAACTCTATATAAACAGAGGAAGAAGGGAAAGAAGAGAGAGGTCGGACAATTGCGGAAAGCACATATAGACTCAGAAATACGCATATCGACTCGAAAAAAGAGTGGATCATAGTGAATAAAAGGAAGGAATATTTTTGTCATTTTCTCTCTCTTTAAATAGCGCTTAGTTTTTGAACCACGAGCAAAGGCGTTCCAACCCAAATAAATAATTCAGTTAATTAGGTCGTAATTCAAAACCTGTTAACAAAATGGCGCCGTCTTTGGGAACGGAACCCACGACCTGTTAACAAAATGGCGCCGTCTGTGGAAACGCCATAAGATTCGCCTTCAAGAGCGTTCAAAAGAGATGCCAATTAGGGAGAATTTATTCTCGCGGTCATTAAACCCTTAAGCAGGTTCGTGGAATCATTGCCACAACCAAAAGGGAAAGCAGGTGCTACAGCAATGGAACGATAGCGCCAAAGATAAGTTTCCTTCCTTCACTATTTGTAGTTCGATTCCGATTTTGGATATCTTCGCGAAAAATCATAAGATTCTCTAAATTACTATGTGAATACTTACGCGGAGTCGATACAAAACTTGTGGGAAGAGGGGAAGACATGGTCCAGTGACCTCGGAGAATATCTCCGAGAGCAGTTACTCTGGGAAACTTCATTCGTACTCTCTCATCAAAAGGCTTTTCGAAAGTCTACATAATTAAAAGTGACGAGGATATAAACAATTCTATTGGAATGATTCTTTTAAAGGACGTGAAAATATTCACTAAACTCTAAGCACCTATATATACTTAGGACCCTTTCCTCGAATAACCAAATTAAGTTGAGCTGCCCAAAGCATACTATAAAAAGCCATGAGGGCGTGTCAGGGGATACTCCTATTTAGGAAAATATATTTCCCCAAACTTGCACTGCAAATGGACACGCTATGCTAAGTAAGTTGTTTGGCCAGTAAGAGTGAGATGCTATCTCATTTCTTTAAACTCAATCTTAAAATTCTACAATTAAAGGAAAGGGACCAAGTATTCATAATACGCTGAAAAGTTATGTGACTATTAACACGGAAAAGAAGTTTCATTTCAAACAAGAAATAAAAGTACCACTACACATAAAAATAATAACAAGTACAATGGTGCTTAAAAAAAGCGCATTAAAAACCCCTAAGACTGGGGGGTAGAATACTCGAGGAGACGGGGACTGGCTCAGTTGTGGAGGGAAAAACCGGAGCACTCGTAGGAAGAGGAACGCCAGAGGAAACAGCCTGGACCCCCACTCGGGGAGGGGCGTGAACTGAAGGCTGCGGAAGTACCGCTGTCAAGGGCACACGAGTCGGGGAAGAGGAGGAGGGAGGAAGTTGAGAGCTACTCTTTTTGAAGAGGTCGTAGGCCTGATCCAGAGTAGGCCTCTGCATCTCCACAATATTGACTACCCGCGAATCTAAATTGGGAGCCACCTTACTGCGCACCTGCCCGAAGCATTGAAGGAACCCCCACATAGCATATCCTGCTAAGTATCCCTGTGTAAGTATAGTTCCTTCACTTGAGCAGTGGCGTCCTCTCGAGCTTGCTTAAAAGCAGCATCCACCCTTTGCTGCACCTCCTCGGAGGTGATGCCCCCAGGAACCATGGCATGTGACAACCTCTCGTTAAGAGTATCCACCTGGCCCAGTGCTTGGGACAGATCCCGCTCCAACTCCTTTTGCCTTGCCTCCCGAGCAGCTTTTTCCTCCTCGAGGGATGTCACCCTTTCTTTCAGTACAAGCCTTGAGGCCTCCATCTCCTTTACTGAAGATTGGAGCTGCTTAATTTCCCCCCCCCCCAAGTCTTGGTCTTACTGTGTGATCTTGGCCCAAGCCTCCTCATACTTCCCCATTTTCTCTTGTAGCTTCTTGTTCTCTACCTCTAGCTCCCGAGATCGCCCTTCAGCTGTGCTTGCCAGTTTTTGCAACTTCTCGATCTCGAGTAACAGAAGAGGAAGCATTTTAGGTGCCTAAGAAAGCAAAACAAAGGAATAAAGATCCCGACAATGGATCTTAAGCGAATTAGATAAATAAAAACTTACCAGCATAGCCACGTTGTTGGTACAAGCTCGGACGAATTGCCACCCGTCCGCTGGCAGGGAATTGACAGCCGTTAGATATCGAGTGACAGTCTCGAGAGCCACCTGGGCATCTTCGGAACTAGGCTCTCGTCCTGAGGCTGGAGCATTAGAAGACGAAGGCCTCCCTGGAGGTACAGTGGTACCTGAGTGACTACGGGACTATCTGACTGGATGGCCGCGAGCGGTCCCGGAGCGGGAGTACTCGTAAGCGGGGGACCCGCAGCTAGAAGCTCGTCCAGTAGACTCATTGTATCCTCAGAAGCGGGAGGAGGGGCGGGGTCCGAGGGAAGCGACCCACCTTCTAGTCCAAAAAGGTCTTCACCTCCAGCGAATCAGAAATTTTTCTAAGAAAAGCTATCCCTTCGTCTATCAAAAGTAGATTCCCGTATAAATAGAAGGAGTGTATAATGTTTCAGTACCGTCTAAGGCTAGGGAGAAACACATACCTTTGGGAGGAGTCGATAGTAACGCATACGCAGAATCCCCCGATGCCTCCGAGGGGGAGGGTATGTTGATAACACCTGGGGGTGGTAAAGGCATCCCCTCTATCCCAACCTCATCATCCCCACCCCCTATGACAAATACCCCCGCAAGGCCTGCATCTGCGGAAGTCACGCCTAACCCCGCTTCCTCAGGGGTATCGGAAGTTCCGCTAGACGACCGGGACGTGACTGAAGCAACCCTTAAACGAGTCCCCCCTTGCTCGTTCTCACCCTCCACAGTACCGAGGGCTTCACCCTCTCCTAGTGTAGACTTCCCCTTCTGGGTTACCACGTCCTCGTTCTCCACCATGAACGGTCGTAGAACATTCACTGCAAAGACGGTTACAAGTTAGATAAGATAGAAAAAACACCTGTAAGACAAGGGATGTAAGTGTGAGAACTCACCAAAGGTATCGAAGAGCTTCTCGGGGATAGCCAGAGGAGTCTCGATTCTGTCTACCAGAGCAATGTGCCTCAATCCCGTGGTCCGATAGAGGCGAATAAAATCCTTCGACTCCACCAGAGGCTTCGCAGAGAACACCGGTGAGAACACCAGTGTATCGTCCATCACTCTCTCTCGAGAAAAGTGGCCTCCCTCCAAGTCAGGGGTATGTCCCACTCTCCCTCAGCAGGACATATGAAGAAAAACTTGTTTTTCCATGAACTGTGGGAGGTGACGTTGCCCTCGGAGATCCGATCATTCTTATCCCGATGGGTGAAGCAATAGAAAGGACCCCCCGGAGACGGCTTCAACTCAAAGATAGCGAAAAACCTATCTCTCGTGCATTCGATTCCTCTCACCAGACACCAAAAAACGAAAAGAGCCAACGCCGTGAAAGAATTAGGGGTGAGTTGGCTAGGGCATAGATTGCAGTACTTGAAAACTTCGCAGTAGAAAGGCGGGAAGAAAGAACGCAGTCCCGCCTTTATTTGAGGATAATACACCGTTAGGTGTCCTGGCGGAGGAGAATCACCCCGGTGATAGGCTTCCGGAACCATCACCTCCACGTTACGGCCAGAAGCGCCGTACTCAACGAACAAATTTCGAACTTTTTTCTCCGAAGTGGTGCTAACCGTATCACCCACTTTCTGGGTAGCCCGCGAAACGCCACCCTTTTCGGCTTTCTTCTTCAACTTTTTTGCCTTTCCGGCACCACCACTGCCACTCGCCACCGCCACCGCTGCGCTCCTCTTTCAAGAAGTCAGAAACGTCGCCCCCGCTGCTCTTCCGGTGCCGGAAGCGACCGACACCAGGTTGGTAGTAGATTGAGATGCCATTAAAGAAATTTGTTGGAAGATCAAAGAACTTTTTTGCAGAAAGAGAAGTTTTTGCTTAAAATTGCAAGTGAGAATATGATTAGGAAAGAAGAAGGTTTATAAACCCTACGCCCAATAAATGCCTTAAATGACCACTAAACCCACTCACATCCCACGATTAAAAGTCGTGCCTAGTGCTATTAATTGTCACGTCTCCTCGATTACATAAACACAACGGTCAGAACGCTTCGATCTCTGCACCATACATAAACGTGGCATTAAATTATCATTGATTGCATTTAAAACCACCATTAAATGGCACAACATTAATTAATGCCCTGATATTGATCTAATGAGGGCACATTTCAGAATACATTCGGAATCACTCGCCTCGGAGAGAGTAACCACGATACTTCTTTCACCTTTTTAAAGGTAATGCCAAGAACGAGGGAAACGTCGAACAAGACATAAATGTCACTGACGAATGTCTACGACATCCCCAGAGAGTTCTACGAGGCCTTATGAAACATTCCCGGTATAATACCTGACAAAATCTACGATACCCGAGCCCTTGTACCCTTCGATCTACTAAGTTTCTAGTGCAGTCGTAGTAACCAACTGCACTAAAAACTGGGGGGGTTTGTTAACAGGATGAAAATTCACCTGCTTAAAATAGACAATAAATCAATTACTGGAATTACCAGATATATTATTATATGATTATGCGACCTGCATCCATGATACAGGTATCACACCCCAAGTATCCCTCGGAAGACCCCCGAGGATCGACAAACGAGAACAACACTCAAATATCTCCTAGCCACATCAAGCGCCCTTGGAGCACATCTTCAAAAATCAAATACTAAAGCAAAGTCGTGCCTAATGGCCCAACAGGCGAAATCCGTAACCAAGGCCGATGCCTATCGGAATACACGTCAGAAGAGAGAATTCCACAAATTAGCCGCTATCGGAACTACCGCAGCATCGGACAAGCACTCCGCCCCACTCATTCTGCTTCTTCGAGAAGTATGAACCCTCGGAAAGGATGAGTTAAAAGAACCAACCTATCAAAGCCCACTGGAGCTATCGGAAATCAACAGAGTCCCAGAACCTTGACAAAAACACTTCCTCGCTATGCACTCCCAGTACAAATGCTCTCGGAACACTACCCCAGTCGACCAACCTAAAGGACGGAACTTCGCAATAACGTAAGAACTACAGAACATCACTTTTCGGGCACTCGGAGAAAGAAAACACCTACCCACGAAGGCTAAAAAACCCCTCGGAGATCAACTCATGAATAAACACCCCCTCGGAGAATATCCTGAACCACTCACTCTAGAATACACACCTATCGGAGAAGCACTGTCACTAAGAGAACACCCAAACTTGGCTCTTGAGTCACCGTTAGAAGCAATGAGCCCTCGGAAGCAAAGAAGGCAGTCTACCCCTTATCATAAAGGAGACCAAAGCCCTCGGAAGAAAAAAAAAAGATACAGTCAGCACTTAAGATAGACGTTATCTTATTGGTTAAATAAACATTGTAACGCGTGTAAAGCACCACCACATGCATAACGACACATGTAAACCCATGCATTGCGACACTTGTCCCTAAAAACTCTATATAAACAGAGGAATAAGGGAAAGAAGAGAGAGGTCGGACAATTGGGGAAAGCACATATAGACTCGGAAATACGCATATCGACTCGGAAAAAGAGTGGATCATAGTGAATAAAAGGAAGGAATGTTCTTGTCATTTTCTCTCTCTTTAAATAGCGCTTAGTTTTTGAACCACGGACAAAGGCGTTCCAAACCAAATAAATAATTCAGTTAATTAGGTCGTAATTCAAAACCTGTTAACATGTTCAATGTGTGTTTGTTTTTCTTATCATTACGCCTCGATGCTGTGTCGCATATCAGTTTGTACCGGATTATATTGGCTAATCCTCGTCATCGGAAGGAGGTGCTTCTGTTTCTGTTTTTTAGAGGCCGACCCTGTTATCACATGGGCTATTCTTCTTTTGGGTAGGGGCCCATCCCGTTATCACAGGGAATCCGCTACCGTTGAAATGTTTAGGATCGACCCCGTTATCACAGGGGATATTCTTCTTGTGGGTATGGGCCCATCCCGTTATCACAGGGAAACCTGCTACCATTCAAATGTTTAGGATCGACCTCGTTATCACATGGGATATTCTTCTTGTGGGTAGGGGCCCATCCCGTTATCACAGGGAAACCCGCTACCGTTCAAATGTTTAGGATCGACCCCGTTATCACAGGGGATATTCTTCTTGTGGGTAGGGGCCCATCCCGTTATCACAGGGAAACCCACTACTATTAAAATGTTTAGGATCGACCGCGTTATCAAATGGGATATTCCTCGTGTGGGTAGGGGCCCATCCCGTTATCACAGGGAAGCCCGCTACCGTTCAAATATTTAGGGTCGACCCCGTTATCACATGAGATATTCTTCTTGTGGGTAGGGGCCCATCCCGTTATCACAGGGAAACCCGCTACCGCTCAAATATTTAGGATCGACCCCGTTATCACAGGGGATCTTCTTCTCTCTGTAGGTGACCTATTACCGCTCATGGGTAGGAGCTTTTTCTTTGTAGATGACCCGTTACCGCTCATGGGTAGGAGCCCGCCCGTTCTCACAGAGGAACCCGTTACCGCTCATGGGTAAGAGCCTTTTCTTTGTAGATGACCCGTTACCGCTCATGGGTAGGAGCCCGACCGTTATCACAGGGGAACCCGTTACCGCTCATGGGTAGGAGCCTTTTCTTTCGTCTTGTTGTCTATGTCCCTTTGTGACTCTGTCATCATGGAGTCTGTGGGTCGTTAGGCTCTGTAAAACATCACAGATAAGAAAGGTTTTTCGATGTAAAACTTATGTGAAAGCACGAAATGATGCGCACGTGTTATCTGCGGAATGTTCCCTCAATCTAGGAATTGCAGTTTTATGAAAGAAAAGGTGGTTCCATTGTGTTCTAACGTGCCTGTTGTACATGTTTGTACCTGTTGCACCTGTTTAGATGGATAATATTGAATAATCTGGGGCGATGCCCCCTGAATCCCTTCTTTTCAAAAAGTGAGGGTTTAATATTCCCTATGTCCTTTTTGGACATCGTGATGTGTGATCCTTTGGGTTATGTACCTGTAAGAGGGCGATGTGTTAAACATATATCTATGGGTATATTCCCCAATTCTTCGTGCAATTCTCTGCACTTCTGTAATATCCGATTATGACATATCCCTGCATGAAATATGAGATTCCATAAAGCAAAAATAAAAAGGTAGCGACGGATAACGATCGAAGGCTAGGTAAACCTAACCCGCCTACGTATCCTGTTGAGTGGGGAATCAGACCGGCGTAGTTCCCCCTGTTTTAGGTTTACAAACTAACCCACGATGGGGGCAACGTTTCAATTGGTCAATCATGATTTTAAAAAACTAAGGGAACTTAAACGATTGTACTGGTTGTTTCTTCTGGTAATTACTCCGTAGCTTGTCGATCATGATTCGGCCCGATTGCTTCTTCCTCTGCTTCTCTAATTCTTGGCAACGTAATAGA
Source organism: Linaria vulgaris (assembly GCA_948329865.1). Classification (NCBI taxonomy): domain Eukaryota; kingdom Viridiplantae; phylum Streptophyta; class Magnoliopsida; order Lamiales; family Plantaginaceae; genus Linaria; species Linaria vulgaris. Next base: position 18,007,659 of record OX415252.1, read on the forward strand.
AGTGATGTAGCAGAACCAAGCCTCTTCCTGATTAGCGACCACTTCTCCGACCCCTCCTCCTGATGGGAATTTGACCTTCTGATGGAATGTGGATACCACCGCTCTTATCGCGTTCAGGGCCGGCCTGCCGATTATGACATTGTATGCGAATGGTTGGTCCACGATCGTATACAGAACATTGATAGTTTGCCTGTGCGGTTCTTGTCCAAATGATGCGGGAAGGTTCACTTGTCCTAGGGGAATTGTTTCTGCTACACCGAATCACACCAGTGGCGTACGGACTTGTTCAATTACATGGTGTCCGAGTGCCATCTTCTCCAGAGCATGTGCAAATATGACATTGGTGGAACTACCATTGTCTATAAGTACCTTGTGTACAACGTAGTTAGCGATATCAAGCTTAACAACCAAGGGGCAGTCGAGCTTGCCTGCCTGGATGGCTTCGGGGTTGAGATCCAAGAGGTCCCTACCAGAAAAAGTAATAACCTCATCTAGAAGCTCCTCAATTAGCGTTGTGAATCTGACGAAACGGTCCTCGTTCAGTCTGCGAGTTATCTTCTTCCTCTGGTTGGTGGAATCTGCTCCCGTAGTCCCGCCGCGTATCACATTAATCACCCCCTCGAAGGTACATCATTTATTGTATTGCGTCCTTGTCCACTCTCAATTGCCTTAAAGCCCTCCCTTCTCGGGGATTGGGACCGCTCTCTCGATTCAGAATACTGCCCGCCCGCCTTAACGAACTCTATTAACCTCCCGTCCTTGATCAACCTCTCGATCTCATCCTTCAAGTCATAGCAATCCTTCGTGGCATGGCCTTTCTGGCGGTGGTACTCACAGTAGCGTGTAGATCTTTTGGTGAGATCCATCTCCTTGATTTTCCGAGGCACATTTAACCAATTCTTGCTTTGTGCGACGGCCAAGATAGTGTGGATGTCTTGGTTGAGGGGAGTATACCTCTTCGGCGACCGGTCTCTACCTCTCATGCTCCTGTTCCATGCCTCTATATCCCTTTCCTTGCCGGATTCCTGGGGTCTAAGCTTAGCTGCCATCATTGCGTCTTCATAAATCACGGTATGTGCCAACTCGTTTATCCGATTTATTGTAGGCTCTGTGAGCTTGATCAGTTCTTTGGCAATTCTGTTGTGTGTCGTTGCCCTGAATAAGGTCTATAACACTTGTCCTCCATAGGGGTTGTCCACTTTCAACAGCTCCTCATTGAATCTGCTCATGAATTCCCCCAGAGTTTCCCTCTCTCTCTGTTTTAACGCTTCCAGATGGTACATGCTTGTCTTCATTCGCTTCTGACTGGAAAAGTGGTTCTCCAATCTCTCCTTCATCTGCTCGAAGCTAGAGATAGATCCCGCTTCGATTCTGTCAAACCAGTCTAATGCCGCTCCTATTAGTATTGTTGCCATTATTTTTGCCTTAATGCCTTCGAAAAAGTCTTGTAAGTTCAGGAGACTCTCCACGGCGTGGATGTGATCCCTTGGGTCACTCTTCCCATCATACAGTTTTATAGTCGGAATCTTGTCTCCTCTCCACAACACTTCTTTCTCGATTTCACCAAAGAAGGGAGTCAATGGCCGTCGGTATCCAACTGTTGTCGTTCCACGGTTCACGTTCCTTCTCTCGACTTCTATGTCCTTAGTCCTTTTAGCTGTCTCCCTTATCATGTTACGTCTGTCCTCCTCAAACGTCCTGACTCTCTGGTCGTTCTCGGTATCATCACTTACTTCTAGCCTCTCTTCACTTCTGGCCCTTGTCGACCGCTCTCCTCCAGTGTTGTCCCTTCGACCTCCTTCCAGGATCTCTTCTTCATCCCGCTCATGCCTTGTCCTTTGTTCCACTATGCGCGACAACAAATTCTCCAGCGTAGAGTCAAGCGCCGCTTTTACAGAAGCGTTGAACTAGGCTAGCATCTCCGGGTTTATGGAAGCAGGGGAATGGCGCTCTGTCCTACAACCCTCGTCTCCTCTGAGCCGGGAAGATCCGCGTTTGGCACCTCAGTTATTGGGACATCTGCCGCTGGGTCTTCAGTGGTCAGGCCCTCAGTAGCAGGTTCTACCGTATTCGGTGCAGCAGTGGTTGGCTCTGTATCCGCGGCCCTCGATGGCCTCCTGGCTCCGCGTCTACGTCGCGGTTCATTTTGTGCTGGAGGAAGCTCCATCTCTGCTTGGGTCCTTGTCTGTTCTTGGCCAGTCGGTTGTTGATGGAGTGATGTATCCTCAATCCTCGTGTTTCTAGTCACAATTCTGTTAAATTCGGACCGGGTCCTCCTTCCTAGCATCTTAGCGTCCTCGTTCGGGAATTGGTGGTTTCCACAGACGGCGCCACTAATTTGACAATAGATCATATTATATATATGCGGGTCGGTTACAAGTAAATGATCTAATAGTATAACGAATCTATCTCAAATCAGGCCTACACTATGTATCTCACGTAGATTTGGTCCGGAACACCTCGAACTAATGCCTTGATGCTTGGACGGTAGGGGTATATCGGTAACTAGGTCAGATGTATATCGGTGATCGTCTTCGAAGTGATATCGAAGACGCCCCTCGATGTGATATCGGTAGTGTGGTGTTATGACGTATCAGTAGAGCATAAGGATATCTCGATATCGTACTCGATATCGAGAGTGAGATCGGGGATTTATTTCGGTGTGATGCGTGGTAGCTGAGGGATAATAATTGCTTGCTTTGGGATCCAGGTACTGCGTATTTATATACCTCGGGATCCGGGGACCACAGTACCATATCAGTGATTATTACCGATATGATATCGAGAGTGGTCCCCGATATGATTAAATATGGGCCTGCTTTGGGCCAGGCCCGATATGCGGGAAATGCCCATATCAACGCCTCATCACTGCAGTCCTTGTCAAGATTCCCGTTAGAAGCCGTCTTCTATCCGTTCCGAAGTCTGAAGGTTTGCGAATTGGACCATATTTTGAGTTAATGATTTTCAGCCATATCACATTACCTCCCTGAAGTATACGCCATTTCCACTTGTAGAGAAGAGCCATATTAAATCGCTGCATATCTTTGATACCGAGACCTTCCATATCTTTATGCATACAACCTTGATCCCACTTAAGCCACAAAATTTTATTTATATCCATGTTTCCGCCCCAAAGAAACTTTCTTTGAATTCGAGTAATTTCCTTAATGATCAATTTAGGTGCTCTGTAAAAGGAAAGAAAGTACAGAGGTAATTTAGAAATAACAGTATTCAAAAGGATATTTTTTCCTCCAAAAGAACTACGATTATTCGTCCGATGAAGTTTTTTAAGAATTGTATCAGTTGTCCTCCTCCACATATCAACACGCCTTGGATTAGCTCCAATGGGAATCCCCAAGTACTTAAGAGGAAAACCTTCGACCTTATAGTTTAGCATATTTGCATACTGGTTCATCACGTCATGCTCAACATTAATTCCTACAAGACTGCTTTTCAAGAAATTGACTCTAAGCCTGGAGGTAAGTTCAATTATGCGAAGGATGACTTTTATAGCAACAACATTTGAAGAAGAATTCTTGCAGAAAAGCAAAGTGTCATCAACAAATTGGCGGTGTGTAATTTCCAAATTATTTTATCCAACAATGATGCCCTTGAAAAGATTTTCTCTATTGGCTGCTTTAATTAATCTACTAAGCCCTTCAACCGCAAGGACACAGAGAAGTGGTGAAAGATGATCTCCCTGTCTCAAACTCCGCGACGGGGAAAATTGATTCGTTGGACTCCCGTTAACGAGAACACAAATTAAAGAAGACCGAACACATTCTTTAATCCAATTACGCCATTTGGGACAGAAATTCATTAACCCTATTATTTTATCAAGATAGTCCCAATTAACACAGTCGTATGCTTTCTCGAAGTCGACTTTAAAGATCAATTCTAATATTTTATCAAGATAGTCCCAATTAACAATGTGACAGAGGCCGCGACCATGGCCGCAACTCCAACAACCGCAGTGCGGCGCTGCCCCTTGCCCCAACGACCGCTTGGCAGTTACCATACGTGCCTTACCCGGGCTATGCTCCATTGTGGGCCACTCCTCCATCGCCTACCCTACGACAACATGGCCCCTCACTCGATTCCTTCATCTCCTCGCGGCCCGGGTTGACTTGGACCATGCCTGACACACGTTTACCATGTCGATCCTTCTCCATCGCATGCTTCATATGCACCCACCGACATTGCTTCTGCCAGGAATACTCTGTCACTCAATCCGCGGATGATTCTTGGTACATAGACATCTGTGCCACAACTCATATGTTCGCCTCAAACGGTACTCTCTCACCCTATTTGAATTCACGCACCAAACATGACATTATTGTCAGGAATGGCTAATCCATACCAATTAGTGGTTATGGTAACGCGGCTCTTTCCCCTCCTTTCCCCCCATTTCCTTCCATAATGTTCTCCATGCCCCCAATCTTATAAAAAATTTAGTGTATGTGCGTAAGTTTACCGTTGATATTATGTCTGTCGAACTTGATCATTTTGGTTTCTTATGAAGGATCTGCAGACGGGCGCCCGACTTATGAGATACAATAGCATTGGTGATCTCCACTCCATCTCGAAGAAAATTTTGGCCGCCCCTATCCTCACAACGCAGCTCTCTCCGCCATCGCCTTTCCTTTATGGCATGCTCGTCTTGGCCATCCGGGTCCTACAATCGTTACTTCCCTTCAACAAAATAATTTTACTTCTTAAACTACTCAATACAAGCAATTGGTTTGTCCGTTGTGTCCTCTCGACAAACATGTAAAATTGCCCATTTCTAACTCTTACTCTTTTACTATTTTTCCTTTTGATATTATTCACAGTGACTTGTGGACTTCTTCGGTTTTGAGTTTGCCAGGTCATAGATATTATGTGTTTTTCTTGCATAACTCTTCTGATTTCTTATGGACTTTTCCTATAGGGCATAAATCACAAGTTTTCTCTACAATCTTTCAATAATTTTGCTAAAACTCAAATTTGAACGTGAAATTAAAAACTTACAATGTGACAATGGTACTGAGTTTAACAACAGTTCTTTTAAACGACTTTGTGATCAACATGGCACGTAATTTCGTTTTTCTTGTCCATATACATCTCCTCAAAATGGAAATTTCGAAAGAAAAATCCGAACCATAAATAATATTATCCAAACCCTCCTAGCCCACGCGTCTCTTCCCCCCTCATTTTGGCCTCAGGCCTTACAAATGGCCACCTATCTTCTAAAAATTCTCCATAATAAACGCTTGGGGTCATAAAACTCCTATGCAAGTCTTATACAAAAATAATTCCCACTTATGAGCATCTTTGAGTCTTTGGTTGCTTGTGTTACCCTTTCACCCCCTCCACACAAATCCATAAACTCCAACCTCGCTCTTCCCCATGTGTCTTTCTTGGTTTTCCTTCTCATCATCGAGGTTACAAGTGCTATGATCTCATAAGTCAGAAAATAACTGTGTGCCACCACGTCCTATTTGATGAAAGTAAATTTCCTTTCTCCACTATGAATTCCCCTTTCCCGAGTCTTATTGGTGATGGCAGGTCTCAACAGGTGGGAGTAGATTGCACTAAGACATTTAGCCCCGTGGTAAAACTAGATATCATTCACACCATTCTCGCCATTGTCGTGTCAAAATATTGGGATATTTATCAACTGGATGTCACTAATGCATTTCTTCACGGTATTTTGCATGAAACAATGTATATCCTCAAACCTATTGGGTTTCGGGATCCTACACATCCTCATCACATGTGCTCTTATGCAACTCCCTCTATGGACTCAAGAAAGCACCTTGCGCTTGGTATCAGCGATTCACGGACTCTTTAAGTACCTTGGGCTTTTTTCATTGTAAATCAGATCATTCTTTCTTCATTTATCGACAAATATTCTTTTGTATGTGGATGATATTATTCTAACCGCCTCCACGTCCTCACTTCGTTGTTCTATTATGGAGTCTCTTGGATTTGAATTTTCTATGAAAGATGTGGGACCGTTAAGTCTTTGTTGGGAATTGCTGTTACTCGTCACAGTGGTGGCTTATTTCTTTCCTAGAGAAAGTATGCATAGGATATTATTGGTCGGGCCGACATGTCCACTTGCAAAACATGCCTCACTTCGGTCGACACCAACTCCAAGTTTGGTGCCGCACATGAAAACCCTTGTTGCCCCGATCTCACATTCTTTTGTAGTCTAGCCGGTGCACTACAATATCTGACATACTCGCTTGGATATATCTTATGCCGTGCAAAAAATATGTCTCCACATGTATAACCTGCAGAAAGTTCACATGGCTGCCATGAAACGTGTGTTACGTTACCTTCACGACACAATGACTTAAAGTCTCACCAGTCATCCATCTTCGGTCTCGGTTCTTCATGCCTTTTCTGATGCTGATTAGGGGGGATGCACGGATACCAGATGCTCGATCTCTGGGTAATGTGTTTTTCTCGATGACAACCTCATTTCCTGGTCTGCAAAATGTCAACCGACTCTATCTCGGTCTAGTGCTAAAGCCGAGTATAGAGGGGTTGCCAACGCTATGTCCGAATCATGATGGCTTCAAAATCTTTTATTGGAGCTTCATTGTCCAATCTACGCCACTACTCTTGTCTACTGTGACAATGTCAGTGCAATTTATCTCTTGGGAAATCCAGTTCAACATCAACGAACCCATCACATTGAGATGGATATTCATTTTGTTCTTGAAAAGGATAGAATCAAGTTGTTTCCGTTAGAGTCAAAATGTAGGAAAATAAAATGATCATCAATATTGAAAGTATAGTACCTGATAAAGTATTGAGACCATTTAGGCATGTTCGGAAAAATGTTGTGCCTTTGTTGCTTTGTGGTTGAGGATGGTTTTGGCACTCCATTTTCTCAACAAGGTAATTGTCCATATTTTGGTTAATGAGTGCAGTTCCTGGATTTTCGGCACATATAAAGAGAGAAAAAAGTTCAATTATTTAAGAAGTTACTCGTCATCTACTTTTTTCTCATACTTTCTATTTTCTTATTATATGCTTGGTTTACAAAATAAGATTGTGCGCATGAGTAGATTACCAATTATCAATATACATAAGGACAACATGCACTGACCCCATTACGGTGCATCAGTAATTGGGGGGATATCACTGAGTTTTGTCCAATTGTTTCATTAGAGTATTAAAAATAGTGCACAATTTAATTTGTACGTACAGTGATCTTAAGATGGAACTTTGTAATCAAAATATAAAATTCTATGAGAAAGTTTTATTGTTTTAAATCAAGTTTGCGTAGGGATGACATACTTATCCTTAATTGTTTATGCATACATGCGTTGAGGATTAGCTTCACTAAGCAATAACTAATTTTCAGATGTTATGGCAAAGAATCAGGAACGAATTAACATTGAAAAGTCCCATTCATGGAATATTTAGGAATGGTCCAATACTACGGGCCGACCCAAGGAGAAATACCCACTTAAATAGTACATCGAACTGGAGAAATTCGATATAAAACAGCATCGAACCGATTCGATCAAAGGAGTGTATCAAATCATCCCAGTTCGATACACTTTCCCCAGAGTGGGGCCCGCGGAACGGGGGTTATAAATACCCCCTTGACATTCTCAGGAGGCATTCAAGACTATCTCCAACTTACTCAACATCGAATCCGAAGCATTCGATACATCACTCGATCGAAGCCTCTGCATTCGATACTCAACCTAACATCGAAGTAGGCCAATTCGATACACAGTAACCACACACATACTTATAGATCGAAGGAACCCAATTCGATACACTTATAGATCGAAAGACCCAGATTCGATACTGGACCATTCAGTATTCGCTGTATCGAACATACCTGATTCGATACATCATAGATCGAATTCCCTCAATTCGATACTCATCAGATTCGATATAGGCCAATTCAAGATACCCTATATCGAATCCCCTCGATTCGATCGTCATCAGATTCGACTTATCATGGATCGAACAACACATATCCGACCGATCTTGGACCCTTAGAGTTATATGAACTACGTTCGGCTTGATTCCCTAAATGGGATACGTAGGCAGCTTGGCACGATCCCAAGTTCAGTTCGAAATCATAAGTGTCTAACGCCCACAATTCGACAATCAAATAACATCGAACTTGTCCCGTTCGACTGTTCCATCAACTTGGCCATTTAGGGATTTTCATCATCTTATATCTCCTCATGTGTAATAGGTGTTCCGGACCAATCTAATCCGCTCATTGTAATAGGATAGCATTATTTTGGTTATGTCTGGCCCTATTGTATCATTTTCTCGGTGTGTTGTAACCTAGACGAACTAAGACCCAAATATTAGCGCCGTCTGTGGGAACACCATTTCCTTTACACTTAAGTGTCTATTTACGTAAAATGACCAAGAAAGGGAATGGACCAACGAGAATAGAACCGCGAAGAGTCCCAGTAGCTATATCGAGATCGGGAAACAACTACGGAGTTGACAATATGGAATTCGGTCCCAAGCAAACAAGCAGTGGTGCTAAGAGCAATAATCAAATCCACGATTCAGCCAAGGAAACTAACATCATTGGAAGAAAGATTAGGGATTTTTCAATCCCAATCCTATACATTAATCATTTACATTTATGTTTAAATACTGACAGATTTCTAAGAAAGCGTGTGCCTTATCTTATTACATGTTACCTCTCGCTATCAAATAGCCGATATCTTCACTAAGGATTTCCTCACGTGTTTTTTCATGATTTTTGAGACAATCTCAATGTTAGTCTTTCTCCTGTTTCAACTGCGGGGGGGGGGGGGGGGGGGGTGTAATAACATATATTATTATTGTAGAATATCTTTTGTACTCATCTAATGTAGGTAGTTTCCTTAGAGACCAAGTTCCCTTTCCTTGGAGACCAAGTTTCCTACATGTATATATATATATATATATATATATATATATATATAATACTGTATTACGTTTAATGAAAGTAAGGGAAATTATAATCTTACAATTAACATAAAACTTTAAATTATTTGGATTTTTCATTAATCATACAAAAATAGTGCATAAAAATTCTTATTGGAATTCTACATATAGTCTTAGAATCTAACTCTCTAAAACTCTATTTGGAGACTTATAATTTAGTACTAGGTAACACCATTGAAGCAGGGTGTATTTTCTAGTCTCGAGATTACTCCCTCACCAGACTCTCTCGCACCTTATAGGCTACAAGAAGAGCTTTTGGTTCGATAGAAACCTGCACTTCAAGGAACAAGGTTAGATAATAAAAATTTAATAAGTAAATAAACTAAGGAAAGGATACGGGGTGTTGCGACTGAACTTGACACGAGGGCAAGCTGCCTTCGTATCTTTCTAAGTAGATAGAATCAGCCGGACGTAGTTCATTATCTATAGGCACCCGCACGAGGTTGTCTCTGATATACTGCCTGCCAAGTAGCATTTGAGTGTGTACTGATCATGTAGGCTTGTTAGACGACCATCAAAGGTTTTCATCACGTGGGCGAGGCTTGATTGGCTTGATAGTCGACCCGTAGGACTGAATGCCTCATTTAGAGATCATTGATGTAGCACAAGCGTGCCTTTAGTCGTCGAGCTCCTCAAAGGCTTGGGATTCAGGCGTTGAGCTATTTGTACCATGCGATAGTTAAATCACAAGCCAAAGTTCATATTGTTGATCACTACAAGACTGGGCGGTCTTTAGGGACGGCCCATTAGCGACCTAAATTAGGTCCCTGAAGGTCCATGGGGACAACAACGACTTAATTTAAGTCGCTGAAAGTCTGTGAAGCTTTCAGCGACCTAATTTAGGTCGCTGAAAGTCCTCAGTAATATTGAGCCACACATTTTGGCCCGAATTGGGCCAAAACGTGGGCCAAAATTAGGGCATTTAGCCCTAATGTTTTGCGGACAAAATCAGCGACCTAAGTTAGGTCGCTGATTTCGATGTATATATAAAAAAACATTTTTTTATTATCTTATTTCTCTCCACAACCCACCATCTCCGCCCGTTTTCGATCCAAAAGACCCGACCCGTCAATTTCAGCGACCCATAGTACGAATAACGACCTAAGTTGAGTCACCCATTCCATTTCTTCATCAATTCTCACTCATGTCCGCCCGATTTCCTCCAATTTCCGTGCTTTTTGCCAATTTTCCATCTCGTCCGCGCGTCTCCGCCTCTCCGCCGTCGGTTTTTGCTCCGTCGCCGCCGCCGACACTTAGGCAGCTTCAGATTTTGTAAATTTTTGTTTATTTGTATTAATTTTTTAATTTTATTAGATTAGTTAGATTTTTAATTTGTTAATTTGTGTTAATTTTGTTAGATTAGTTAGATTGTTAATATGTTAATTTGTGTTAATTTTTTAATATTGTTAGATTGTTAGATTCGTGAAGAATGTTAGATTGTTAATTTTTATTAATTTGTTAATTTGTGTTAATTTTTTGTTAATTTGTTGGATTGTTATATTAGTGAATATTGTTAGATAGTTAATTAGTGAAGAATGTTAGATTCTTAGATTAGATTAGTGTATGAAAAAAATAGATTTGTTAAGATTTTGAGATTGTTAAATTAGATTAGTAAATGATTAAAGAAAAAAGATTATTGTTAGATTAGATTAGTGAATGATTAAAAGAAAGATTAGATTAGTAAAGATTGTTAGATTGTTGGATTAGATTAGATTAAATTAATTAGTGTATAATTAGTAGGTTAAATATTAATTTGTAATATTATTAGTTTGTAAGATTGTTAAATTAGATTAGATTAGTTTATAATTAGATTGTGAAAATTAGATTGTTAAATTAGATTAGATTAGTTTATAATTAAAATTGCGAAAATTGGATTATTAAATTAGATTAGATTAGTTTATAATTAGATTGTAAAAATTAGACTGTTAAATTAGATTAGATTAGTTTATAATTAAATTGTGAAAATTAGATTATTAAATTTTAATTAGTACGATTATTAGATTATATGGATATTGAATGTTAGAATAAATATAATATTGTTATTTAAATGTTAAATTGATATTTAATTGTTATATGTTTTTTTTACAGTACATATATATATTCGGCATGTCGTCACGTAAGACCATAGCGGTACTGGAGGTTGAGGTCGTGGTGGGGTATCGAGTACTAGTAGTGTTGGGCGAGTTAGTGGTAGTGATAGTGTTGCCGGTGGAGATGTTGGTGGTATTGGAGGTGTTGGTGGAGGTGTTGGGCTTGGTGGTGGTACTGGTAGCATTAGTCGTGGTGGTGTTAGTGGTAGTGGAGGTGTTGGTGGAGATGTTGGGCGTGGTGGTGTAGTGGTAGCGGGGGTCGAGATAGTTGCCGACCTATACAGATTGTCCAATCGAGTCGTGGTGCAGAGCCTAGCGATCCAGCCAAGCCATCCGTCCCGCGACTCAGGTTATGTGACAGATCTACATCGAGAACACTTGCATTCCAGCGGCAGTTATTTGTAGACGATGAGGCGGCCGTCCCCGGAGTGGGTGTTAGACCCCGATCAGCAGAGTTCACCGCATCCCAGCTGCCATGACCACATACTTCAGATTCAGTTGGGACTCACGTGCCCCCATCAGTCGAGTCTAGCAGACTTCAGACTCCACCACCTATAGACGAGCCAGACTCGACCGAGTAGGAGACCAAATGTTGGGGTTACGACGGTTAGGCCTAGGAAAACAAGACACTTATTCACTTGAAGCGAGGTTGTTTTTCTAAACCCTTCAGTCGTGAGATTGCAAAGTCGATCACTTCACTCATTCGATAGTTTATGAGTGAGTTTTGGCCCTCCTACTGAAAGGTTCCTGAGAAAGTACGAGGAGAGATGTACGCGAGATTTACGGTGAGTTTTTAATGAATTATTATTTATTAATTTAGTGTATTAAATATAGTGTTTTTCAAATATTGTTTAATTTAGTTTATTAATTTAGTGTATTAATTTAATATTTATCCTTTTTGTAGAATACCTATGGGATCCGGCGGTCAGAGAGGGAACAAGTACATAGGGCATACCAGCTGAAGGCGAGGGGGCTTTACAAGCGTATGATGTACAAGGCGAAGGATCAGTATATGAGGAACAAGGACAAGGAGAAGTATCGGGGCAGGAGAAAGACGCCGTGGATGAGCGAGAGTTTGGAGGAGCAGGCGGCAGCACACTGGGACACCGAAGAGCATAAGAAGAAGTCCGTGAAGGGAAAGAAAGCTAGGCGAGGCGGTAAGGAGGACGGCGAGGCGCCCGCCACCTTTTACGGTGGTTCCATTGACTACGAGGTGATTCGGTGGCAACTGGTATGTTTTCTAAAAATTAAATATTTTATTTGTAGTTAAAATGTTAATTTTTAAGATTATTGTTTATTTGTTTTTTAAAAATTGATTGATTAGTTTAAAAAAATGAATTTTAACATTTAAAATAAAAAAGGAATTTTAATCAACTATTACTTTAAATTTGAAGGAGAGGAATCAACCCAACATCACCCACCCTATCAGGCACGACGAGATTTACAAGGCAGGACATACGAGGAGGGTGCCGAACACTGACAGAGGTACATGCGTACCCTTGAGGCGAGAGTGGAAGTCTGAGGTGACCAGACTTATTTACGTAGGTATTTTAAATTTTGTACTCGTTTACCACTTATGAATTCATTACACTTTCTTATTATAAGCTAATTATTGATTCTAATTTAATTTTTTAATTATCTTTGAATAAATTTCTCTTTTTAATTATCTTTGAAAATTCACAGAAGACTTACAGGAGGGAAATGAGGAAGAAAAATCCGGACACAGTAGAAGATAAGGACTTGCCGTAATGGGACGCCGATTCGTGGAAGAAGGCCATATGGAGGATCAAGAAGGGGAAGGCGCAGGGTTTACTGAACTATGCTGGTCCATGGGACTTCGACGTGGAGTGCAGGAGGGAGCGAGACTACATGCGGGAGTTGCTCAGGCAGGTCCAGGAGGAGAACAGAGAGTTGAGGACGACACATAACCCGAGAGTCAACTCCATGTTGTCCTGGATCCAGGGTTTTAGAGAGGACATGCAGACGGAGACATGCCGGCTAGTGCGAGAGCTTCCGACAGACTTGTTCATGGGGAACGCTAATAGGAACGAAGGCGCATTTAGGGTTCCGAGGATGATACGTGCGAGACAAGATCCTTTTGCTCCAGGTACTTCCACCGCCACCGAGTATGTCGATGATTTTGATACAAATGAGTTGGGGAGTGGTGATGATCTCGATATGATGGGTGATGAGGCTCATGACCTTGGTGTAGATGTTGAGGGTGATGTTGGTGTTGATGATGATCCACTGATGACCCTGGATGAGATGTATGATTTGGATAAGAGTTCTGGTGATGAGGGGGTCGTGTATCCGCCTAGTGATGATTGGGGGGGGGTGGGGGGTGGGGGAGGGATGATCATGTGGCGGGTACTTTTTTAGTAATGTGGAACTATTAAATGTTATGGTTTTAATTTTGGACTATTAAATGTTATGGTTGTAATTTCTTAGTAATGTGGAACTAGTTTATTAATGTTTTTTCTTTTAACTATTAATTTGAGTAATTATTTTTTCCAACTATTAGGTTTTTTTGGTTTTTGTCGGTTTTTAGTATACTAACATACAAAATATTTTACAAATACCAAAAAATAGAGAAAAAAAAAGAAAAGAAAAGAAAAGAAATATTTTACTAACAATATGCAATTCAACCACACCCGCAATTTTTTATAGCACAATATGAATTCGGGCGGTGGTGCAACGACGACGTTGAATCTTCAACGTCATCGTTGCACCACCGCCGGAAGTCATACTTTCGATGCATACCTTAAGGATTACTGAAGGTTGGAATGAATATTAGAGGAGTAGGGAGTGACCTTTTTATAGGCCAATGACAGTCAATAGGAACCACACTTAGGTCCCTATTGGCACTAGCCGTTGTCAATAGGGACCTAAGTGCGGTCCCTATTGCCCATATTTGTGACATAATTGCGGTCCCTACTAATATTCATACTTAAAAATTAGGTTTTCCCCATGATTTGAGGTGCCGCGTTGTTTGTATAATTCATAATTATCCTATTCATTGTTAAACCAACCATATTTACACATCTTTATTTGCAAATCCAAAAATTATATAGGAGACGACCCGTTTAAAAAATTCTTAATTTATACAACGACAACGATCACATTCAATATCTAATAACTCACTCCATCACATTCAATACCTAATATTCAATAACTAAATCACTTGTTCTGTAACCATTAATTACTTCTTTCACATTTAGTATTGAGTTTGTTGCTAAAAACCACTAACATAGCAAAACTAATTCATAAAATAATGATTTTAAAGTATGAATATTAGTAGGGACCGCAATTAGGTCACTGTTGAGTCAATAGGGACCAGTAGGCGGTCCCTATTGACCCAATATGGACCTAATTGCGGCCCCTATTGAATCAACAGTGACCGAATTGAGGTCCCTACTAATATTCATACTTTAAAATTATTATTTTATGATGATTTAAGGTGCCGCGTTGTTTGTTTAGTTCATAATTGCCACCGTAATAGTTATAATAATTATAATTACAATGATGCATTGTAGATCCAAACATTACGTAGAGGGAACGACCCGTTTTGAAGATTCGTTTACTATTTTGTACGACGAATACCATAATGCTTACAAACTAATTGTATATACATATATAAGCATAATGATTAGTTGATCTAATGATTGAACCTCATAATCATATCTATGCTAACATTAGTGAAGTACAACATAAAAACATATAACAACTACAACTAATTAGTGATGATTAGTTGTATAACATTAAATATATGTTGAACGTTAATAACTCGCTCAATCTCATTCATTCTATTATTTCACAACTGAATAACTATGAAGTTGGTTTTGCAATCATTTATTATTTCAATTCACATGTTACAATGAGTTTGGTTGCTAAGAATCACAAACTTGCCAACATCAATAAAAAAAATCAAATTTAAAGGATGAATATTAGTAGGGACCGCACTTAGGTCCCTAATAACGCAACAGGGACCGCAATGCGGTCACTACTCAATATTAGTGACCTAAGTGCGGTGACTGAAATCCAAAAAAATTGAAAATTTGGCGAAAATTTTAGGCGGGATTGAGAGAGAAATTTGAATTTGGCAAAAATTTGAAAATTTCACCCTCTGCTCTATATATACTCACCACTCTTACATATATAATTTCATTAATCTCCAAAAAACACCAAACACAGAAACACTATCTTCTTTTCCAACACAAAAACACTTGACCCTATTGCTATTAAAGAGTCAGGGACTTCAATGCGGTCCCTGATTATCCAGTCCCTATTGACCCTCATCAGCGACCTCATTGCGGTCCCTGATGGCAAGCGACCGAGGTCAATAGGGACCGGCCAATAGTGATGTAAATGCGGTCCCTATTGAACTTCAGGGAGCGGATGGGGGGTCAATAGGGACCTAATTACGGTCCCTATTGACCCAGTTTACTTGTAGTGGATGTACTTGTCATATTGGTTGACGTGCCTTTGGTTTGACGTGCCTTTGGTTTGACGTGGCTTTGGTTGACGTGCTTTGTTTGACGTGCTTTTGTTTGACATGCTCTTCTTGGGCGGACCTAGAAATATAGTTTAAGGGGGGGCGAAATAACGTTATTTTTTCTAAAGAAAAATATGAACATTCTACTATTCTTAGTTTATTATCAAACAACAACTCATCACGAAAATAATATTCCATTATGACAATAATAATTCAACCTTGAATGAAGCTTAAAACTTTCAGAAACGTATATACAAAAATAAAGGACATAAAATAAATCTTAATATACATACCTAAAAACGAAAAGTAGCTGCATAAAAATTTCTATGATTCTAATATTTGTTTTGATGTCAACATCTTTGATTATGTCCGTTGATATTCATCTTCTAGTTTATGTTACATGAGCATATTAAAAGAAAAATCACAACTAAATTCGTATCAAAATTAAGTTAATCAAGTCAAAAGGTATAAACCAAAATTTTCTGGTGTAAAATTAAAATCTGATAAGGTTAAGTTAAGCAGTGCTTGTGTAATATTATATATTTACATTGTATAAGCATGCATATCATATATATAACATATGCATATATATATTTAATGAATTCATGAAACATATTTCTTATAGTGCTACAAACGTATTACGACACTAAATAGCCCCGGAGTATAATTAATAATTACGTTAATTATTTATATTTCCCAAACGATTAGAACATGGTGCACGGATTTCGATACGGCGGTATGGGTACGGTATGGTACGGATATGCAGATATGATATTTTCTGAAAACAGCCGATACCAATACGGCAATGATACGTCTATATATAATAAATTATTAATATTTATTATTTGTATTTTTTATTTTTAACAAACAATGAAATTTAAAACTTAAACAAGAAAAAATGAAAATACACAAAAACTAAGTTTAATATTAAAAAAAAATCATGCATCAAAGTTAAAAGAAAACATAGAAATGTGAATTATGACTAACAAGTTAAACAAAAAGTTAACAAGCTTGTTGTAATATTACAAAATCAAGATGTTCAATACTCAACGATTAATGACTACATAAAGTTTGTAAGAAAGACCCACAATAGTCCCGATATGTCTAAAAAACGTATCGGATACGTATCGAGATTTTTATTTTATTTTCAAAATTAAAGGATACACCAAGTGGCGTATCGAATACGTTAGTACGAGTATCGGTATCTGAATCGGTATCAATATGTATCAAATACTGCATAGCCGACTTAGTATCGGTATCGGTGCTTCACAGGATCTAAGTGTTAATTTGGATAACTGCAAATTAAAAGCCATCATCATCGATATCTCCCTCTTTCTCTCTCATCTACCTACCTGTGTCAACTTTTTTCTTTCAAGAATTGAAATTCCTCACGCTTCCCTGCGTTTATTCTTCTTTAGAAATTTACTCACCACGCACAAAACACGGGAAAAAATCGAAACTTGTCATTCATTGTGTCCTAGTTATAGTTTTCGTCCTTTATTGTGTTCTTGTTTTTTTTTGGTACTTTATTGTGTATTTCGTTACGATTTTGGTCCTCTGAAAAAAATCTGAGTCGAAAATGTCACATGGGAGCACTAATCGGCCAAAATTCAAATTTATTTTAATTGCCACATGAAAAATTCATGTGAAAAACGCTGGTTTCAATTTTTAGATTTTTTGTTATTTTAAATTCTGACCCATCCGAACCGATTTGACCGGGTTGTCCAGATCGGACAGGTCATAATTTAAAATTAAAAAAAAATTAAAATTGCCGTTCCAACGTGTGAATTTGCTTGTGAGAAATTCCAAAAAAACTGAATTTAGGGCGGCATGTGCTCCGACATGATATTTTTGGCTCAGATTTCTTCAAGAGGACCAAAATTGTAATAAAATACACAATAAAGTACCCAAAAAACACAAGGACATAATAAAGGACGAAAACTGTAACTAACACACAATAAATAACCAATTTCGATTTTTTCCCCACAAAACACACACATATATGTCATGACTTGCAACAAAACAATGAAGACAAATTAGTATTCGCAAGGCAATTTCTGAAAGAAATGAAGTAACGAGAAAAGAAGAAGAAAGGACAAGATTTAAACCTGAAAAGAGAAATGGAAAAGGAAACCAGGGTTCTACCTAAACCCAACAATTGAACTCTAAATGACAACGTTTTGGTGGAATAGATCCGGGCCTTACACATGGCGTGGAAGATGGGCGTAAGCGTGGCATTGACCGGTTTCCTCCACTAAACCAAACGACAACGTTTTTGCTCATAGTCCAACGGCTACGATTTTAACTAACAGATCCGATCCAAGCCATCCTTTTTATTTCCGTTTATAGCTGTTGCTGAATTCTATGTTACCGTTAGCTTTTTATCATTTTCAGCTAAGCTTGTGGGTATAAATACTGTACTTTTGTACCTGAAGAAAAACAACGAAAATTTTCTCCAAATTAGTTTCTTATTTTACTTTATGTCATTACACACTTTTACAAAAAATTTTAGCTTCCTTAGTATTTCATAATTACTCCCAAATATCCAAAACATAACATTTGGTATCTGAGACCCAGATTTTCCTTTCACAAAAAATGGCAAATTGGCCTACCCTAAACGAGTTTTATGAAAATCAATAAAAAAAAACATAAACACAAATTTTGAAAGAAAATGTGAGGAGAGAAGCTTCTGAAGCTAACCTCTAATATCAAATCCTTACCATCATAGCAAAGTTTGAGGAACAAGCTTCTACTCATGAGCATAACCATACAAAGATCAACTCTATGTTAGCTTTCCAACAACAACTTGCGGACAACCTCAACAATCAAGGTCCAAGACCACCACCAACTGATAACCACAGATTCACTGAGCAACCACCAGTGGCCATCACTCCAAATAAGATTTGGAGAAATAAGATTTGGAGAAGCTAGTGTTCAACCAGGTAGCCCAAAAGCTCTACCCCCTGCCAATAGATTTTCCCAGGTTTGATGGAACCAGCCCCAGAGACTGGATTCTTAAATGCAATTGTTACTTCTCATTGAACCCCAACATACCAGAACCTCAAAAGGTAACCCTAGTTGATATCCATTTTTTATGGAAAACCAGCCATTTAGTATAGAAATTACTATACCAAAATGTTGGGTATCCATTGGGACCCGTTCATAAGAATGGTTGGTGCAAGGTTTGAGGAGCTAAGAGCAGAAAAGGTGGTCAGTGATCTCAATAAGCTCAAACAGACTAGAAGTTTGGAGGACTACATTGAGAAGTTTGAAGAACTCACTTCACACCTCTTTCTATTTAATAGCAGGGGGTTTTCCAACCCTTACCTCATTGGTAGCTTTATTAGTGGGCTACATGATGATTTGCAATCTTTTATTGATATGTTCAACACCCATACTCTTCAACATGCTACATAATTAGCCAGAAAGCAAGATAGAACTATTAAAGCTTTGGTTAAGAAATCTAGAGCTAAATGGAATAACAACCCCTTCCTAAATCAAAGAAAGTGGAATACAATTCACCACATGCACAACAGTTCAAAATAAATGTTCCCCAACTCCCTACTCCCCCTAACCTACAAAGAAAAACATTATCTATTTTTGAAATAAAGACTAGATGGGAAAAAAGATTATGCTATAACTGTGATGAACCCTATACTTTTAATCATAAATGTGATGCTAGATTATTCATGGTTGAGTTAACTCCTTAAGAGGAAGACAAGTACTTAATGTATTTAGAGCAGGCTGACTCCAACCTAGAGGTTACTGAAGAAATGGCAAAAGTATCAGTTAGTGCCTTAGGGAAGGCATATCAGTAGCACCTTGAAGCTACTAGGCACTCACAATCAAAAGAAGCTGCATATCCTTTGTAACACAGAGGCATCCCACAGTTTTATTGATGAAGACCCAACACTCATGTTTGCTACCCTAACTGTTAGTCTTTATATTAATGGTGTTAAGAATCTCTTTCAAGGGTCCCCTGAATCAACAACATGTACACTAGTCTCTATTGATGAAATGCAGAGACTAGTAAGCAAGAAACCTGAAAAGATATTTTTACTAACCATCAGTACTGACAAAGGTGAACTCAAACCTGAGTTACACAACTTGCTACACGATTTTGAATCTGTTTTCAGGAACCTTCTGGGCTCCCACATAATAGGCCTATTGAACACCAAATCTTACTAAAACAAGACAGTATACTCAAACATCAACATCTCATGCATACAAAGGAGAGATTGAAGACATTGTTAAGGGATTGCTCAAGGATCAAATGAGAGATTGAAGACATTGTTAAGGGATTGCTCAAGGATGGAGTCATCCAACATAGCAAGAGCCCTTTTGCCTCTCCAGTGCTCTCTAGTGCTACTGGTTAGAAAGAAAGATTCAACTTGGAGGTTATGTGTAGATTATAGATATCTAAACTCCCTAACCATTAAGCATGATTACCCTATTCATGTTATTGATGAAATACTAAATGAACTACATAGAGATAAATACTTCTCAAAAATGGACCTCAGATCAGTTATTTTCAAATAAAAATGTGAGAAGATGAGAGATACCCAAGTGCTTTTCAAATCCACAATGGTCATTATGAATTTTTCGTTATATCCCTTGGGCTTTGCAACGCTCCCACTACATTTCAATCTCTTATGAGTCAAATGTTTGAACCTTTTTTGAGAAATCTTGTTTTGATTTTCTTTGATGACATCTTGATTTATAGCAATAGTTGGGAACAATACTTGAAACACCTCAATACTCGGAGTTTCGAAAAATCGCCACCGTACAACAAATCATTCGAAAACCGCCACCAAAAAACCCATAAAAACGAAAATCAAGGCCGTGTAAGTGCGAGGGTGATGGAGTTAGCTCGATTTGAAGTGGATTTGGGGTTTTATGCAGGTGAATTTGGTGGGTGTGGAGGGGGTGGGGCGTGTGGGGCGGGGGTAAGTGGAGTGTGTTGGAGAAGATGAAGTTTTTTTTCTTCTTTAAATTTACCAACTAATAGAAAAACCAACTTAATAAAACCAAGCTTAAAATTACTAATTAATTTTGTTGGAAATTTTAGTTTCTAAATATATATGCCATCTCAAGACACAATTTTCTAAAAAACAATTGATAATATTTAGTATTAAATTTGTAAAACAAAAAGAATTTACCTTATATTTATATGAGTTAGAGTTTATTAGTTTCTAATGTTTTGAATATTTTTGAAGTAAAAAAAAGTTGAAATTATATATCTTTTATCATTTCTGTTTTCTGATGACTTTTTTATTTTTATGGATATATTATGTTATATGTGAATTTAAACATATTAAAATAATAAGTTTTTTATGATTTAGATAATTTAAAATAAAATTAACATATGTTTAGGGTATTTACGAAATATGAGAAGTTATTTTGGTGTTTAGAGGTATTTTTTAGGGTATTTTCGAATTTATTATATAAAATTGATTTTAAACAGTTTCTAGGGTGCAACATATTTTACACGTCAAAAGTGGGGTGCAACATTCAAAAAAAAAATGGATATAACATCGCAAAAACGTGAATAGATTGGGTCTAACATGCCGTTTTTCTATTCTTTTTACTACAAAGCTTTTACCGCCTTTTTACTACATGTCCTTGAATTGTTAAAACATTTTGTATGAGAATTGCTGTTAAAAAGATGAACATTCCGAAAATGGTGGAGGAGGAGAAACCTAAACATGAATCGTAAAAGTCAAGATTCTTAAGCTCTTGATACCATGCATTATACGTTCTTATTGATGTAGAGTTAGTTATGATTCTTAAAATGATGCATCAAGAAAGTTGTGTGCCTGGTCAAAAATTCAATTCACTTAATTGATAAAACATCTGTACAGAAAATTGAGTGAACACAAAAATTACATATATATAAAGAAAAAGAAATGAAAGTAATCAAACTATTCTTCATCTCTTTTGGCACACACTGAAGTTAACTCCAACTCTTAGCTAGTGATTCATCTGAGCAGGCTTATTCATGCTCCAGGCATTCAAGCTCTCAACTTTGACATTTTGAGTGCCATTGTTAAATACATACAAATGTGCATTCTCATATATTGCAAGAGTTGGATAAACTCTGGATGTAATGCAAGTCTTCCCTCCCGCGGCGAAGCTCTCCACAACCGAATTATCAATCTGCGTAAGGTAACAAAACTTTCATTAAACTCCATATCAAGGAAAAAGCACAGTATACAACCAATTTTGAGTGTAATGTATGCTTACCAAACTCCTAAGAGAGAGTTTCTTTCCAGATAAATCTACATTTACAAATCCTCCAAACGATGGGCGCCATGCGTCCTTTGGTTCCCTCACTTGCAAGTGTGCCTTAGTTTCTGCTAAACTTGACCTGCATCAAAATATTAGAGTATGAAAAATGGTCGCAAGAAATTAGAATCTGTCGAATAAATTGCAAACAGTTCTATTAAAAAGCTAACCTTCTTGCATCAGAGCACAAAAGTACGACATGCTTGTCTTGTGCCTTGAAAACTCTAAAGAAAACAGGGGTGTATTCTTGCAAGTTTTCGGAAGCAAATGTCACAAGCCCGAATGGTCCTAATCCACCTTGCACATCTGAACCCTTTTGGCCGCAAAGCTTTTCTGCATTGTATATATCCCAGCTTGGATCAAATGGCTCAGCCTTGTCCAGGCTATCGAACGAGAAGGTCACATCAACATCGGTCTGTAATAACATTACAACAGTGTTAACGCGATCTATATAATGAATAACAGTTCTGTAGGTTCTAATCAATGGTACATATATAATACCTGAGCTGCGGTTATTCCTTTGATTTCGACCTTTTCTCCCTTCGCAAGAACCTTGTTTTTCAATTCGACTTTCTGTCCTCTTAGAGTTTCAATTTCCTCAACAGGCCATTGCAGCAATTGCTTGCCACTGGGGTCGAGAGTAACCGTACGTGGGATAAGCTAAACATAAAACCGATCACAAGTTAGTAAATATGAAACAAAATAAAATGATCAATCAACTTTACTTCTTTTTCTCTATAATCACATAATAATACCTGAATTCCAGCCCAACCCTTCTTAACATCGTTATCGGTACTATCAGACTCATTAGCCCATCCCCAAACAACCCTTCTGTTCTTGCTTGGATCAAAGAAGGATTTGGATGCGTAAAAGTTACCGTAATCCAACCTCAAACCATTCCATCCGTCAACCATATCCTTATCTGGAACGTACCTATCCTTTTGGGTATCATATGTTCCAATGGTGTAGTACTCGTATCTAGTAACATCAAGACTAACCTTCAACACATGCCTAGTGTTTGGACCAATGGCAGAAGCGTCCAAGCCGTTCTTACCATTAACCGCCACTGAAAAGAAATCAGGACATTCCCAGTTCCCGGTTCCAGCGCTGGTATGCAATGGGTGCTTAGCCTTAACCCAGTGCATGAAATCCTTACTCCTGTATAAATACGAAACACCTCTGTTCTTTCGTCTGCTGCCTATTGTGAGCCTCCAATGACCATCACGTCCCAACCATGCGGTTGTTGGATCACGGAACGAGGTTTTGTTAACGGATACATCAGCAACAAACAAGGGGTTGTTGTCAGGTTTGATCCATTCGGTGAGGTAAGGATCGGACAGGTTTTTAGGCACGGCGTAGTTTTGGACTTGTGTGTTGTTTTGGTCGATGATGCCGGTGTATAGTATTATTGGTTTGTTACCCGGGAGGATTGTGGCTGAACCGGACCAGCATCCGAACTGATCAAAGGGCTTTGAGGGGTAGATTGCATGTGGCAGTTTTTTCCAGTTGATCAAGTCTTTTGAGACTGAATGTGCCCATACTATGTTGCCCCATACAGCACCTTTGGGGTTGTATTGGTAAAAAAGATGGTAGTAGCCATTGAAATACATTGGTCCTGTTTGATCAATCAAGGAATTCAGTACTGTCTTAGAGATTTTAAAGTGTTACATCAAACATATTATTATGAATTATGTGGAAAATTACATTTACAGCGCCTAATGTAATTGGTAAGAAATTCTCTGTGAAATTTTTGACCCTTTAATATATATTGTGATACCCCCTGATTAAAAGTTGTGAAACATCTAAATGTACATGTTTAAAAAGTTTCAGAAGTTGTTACCGCAATTTATAAACGGTCATGAAAGTTTTTCGAGTTACACAAAACCCCATTATAAAATAACCAAGGCAACGAAACTACTCACCATTTGGATCTGATGTTGGTTATGTCCATCCAATTGGGTACATGAAAATGAAACATAAGAAATCGTCAACGACAGGTATTGAAAGTGACATATAAAAGCCTATTTGTATACAAATTAAGTCTCAATGATGCTCAACAAACTTTAGTAATGCGTAATATTGATTTAGAGATATTTCTAGCTTTTGAGATAGTTCTAACCATTTTCTTAGTTTAAGACAAGTCTTTCACAACACTTTATGGAAAGGCAAGTTTCAAAACAGGATATATATATATATATGTGTGTGTGTGTGTGTGTGTATGTGTGTGTGTGTGTTCAATAGTCCTATAGTAAGAGCATAAATAAAATATATATAGTAAGAGCATATATGTTCAAGTCAAACTTTGACAAAAAAAAAATATATGTTCAAGTCAATTTATTTACAAACTAGATTAGATAACTCCGTCCTTTATGCTCCCCCCGGCTAGGTTAATTTGAAACAATTATTGCGCATGTATGACACTAAATTGTGTTACCGCTTTCTTCTTCAAACATTTGTTACATTTTTTTTTTCTCCTTCCCTTTTGTTGATCTTAATAAGATATTATAGATACAATACAGATTTTATTAGTGCATAAAAACATGACGCTATATAAATTATATGTAAACTTGATCGAATTACGATCTCATACGAATAATTCTATTATCATTTGAATAAGAAAAAAGGGAAAAAAGAACCTATATTAATCCCTGATAGAAAACGGTCCTATTTATTTATCATATTTTACACAACAAATTTGATGTAACCTATATATTCTTCCATTAGCGTTAAATCATAACAAACAGAAGTTACGTACACGAATCGATCAATAGATAGATCATTACCGTTAATCCAATGTTTTGATGGTTGAAAATGGTATCCAGTTCTGTGAACTTGTTTAACGTTAGTGGCAGGTACAGATTGTAAATGCATGTATACATTATGGGAGGCTTCGACGCCATTACTGTTCAAAAATAATAATACTGAAGAATATAAAAGAAATACCGGCAAAGCCCAGAGGACACTCTTCGAATTAATTAATTCCATTTGGGCTTTGACAGTATAAAAGAGGGAAAGACAAAAAAAAAGTAAATAATGAATTTGATTTGATGAGGAAGGGAGAGGGTATATATAGGATAAATTAGTGGAAACTAAAAAGAGGGTCGAGATGGATTATAGACGTTTTAATGGATTTAAATCCTCGTACTTTTTTTGTATATCCATGCATGGATCAAGAGATGTCAACAGATTATTGGATAGAGATAGGATTAATTTTGTGGTGGTTTTGATAATTAACTTAAAAAAAGACATTTTCCTATTTTTTCTCGACAGAGTTTGTGCTCATACGGAAAACTCGGGACCTATAGCAAGAACATTGTATTAATTGAGAACACAATGCTGTTGATACTCTCAGAATAAAATAATTGTAACGCGTTCATCTTTGGAATAAAACTCAAACGCCACAAACCATTATTGTTGAATAGTACTAATAGTGTTACACTTAGAATCTAAGTTTTAAGAACATTTGCTCCTCATGACTGCTGGCACATTTTTACCGAGGGAATTACATCAAACCCCGTTTTAATTTTGAAAACATGTAAACCTCTTTAAAATCTGATAATTGTAGATTTTTATGGTTTCAAAAACATCTAGAACTGCTTTTGTGGTTTTATAAACCTCCCACAAAATCTTTTCTTCATTCAACTCCGTTACATAGTTGTCTATACTATATATGAGCGATTGAGCTGGATTTTTATGCTCTCTTTCTTGTTCTTGTTTGAAAAGTCTGTTATTATCTTTAGATTTTTTATTGCAAAACACTCTCGTGGTTTGAAAACGCTCAACAAACTCCTTTTTGATTTGAAAAACCCTGCAGGAAGTTCCATTTTTTAGATTATAAAACAATATATATAAATTTATTAATTGTT
The DNA here is from genome assembly GCA_948329865.1 of Linaria vulgaris. Lineage (NCBI taxonomy): Eukaryota > Viridiplantae > Streptophyta > Magnoliopsida > Lamiales > Plantaginaceae > Linaria > Linaria vulgaris. Next base: position 18,033,362 of record OX415252.1, read on the forward strand.
TCATATAAATAAGAAAATAGAAAAAGCGCAAAGTTAGACCCCATCTATTGGCTCGTTTTCAATGTTATACACAATCTTTAATTTTTTATAATGTTGTACCCAACATTTCCTTTAACAAAAACGATTGGGTCAAAACTTGCAAAACAAATGCCATATTGTGAGAGGATGACGTATGCAAATGCTTTATAAATTAAAAAACACCACCAAAAGTTCAAAAAATGCACGTAAACACTAAAACAACTTCTCATAATTCGTAAACATCCCCAAATATATCCAATTCTTTTTATAATACCACCAAACAATACAACAACTTCTCCTAATTTGTAAACACACCTAAACACCTTCAAATTCTCAAAATACACCCCTAAATAATCTTAAAATTTAATAAATACCCACAAACACCCTCAATTTTTTGAGAACCATCCCAAACATCTTCTAAGTTTTAAAAAACACCTTAAATAATACAATTTCCAATATGCTTGCTCTAATATTTTGTACACTTATTAAGTCCAAATGCATGTAACATACATGCAAACCTATAGAACTTTTGCATTTTGGCACGTATAATTAGTTTTATGGACTATTCTAATTAAAAACCCACGTTGATTCGTCTTTAATTTTGTGAGTTTCTTTAATTAGTCTAGAGAACACTGAAAGCTCTCTACAATTTTTTTTGCCAAATTGCTATGAGAAGTAAAATTAAAATTGTAAACCAACACCGATTATCGACTGAAATTGTAGGGTCGGGATTGATGAGCACTAAGTTAAAATAGTGTTGCGTTAACTTGATCACAGTTAATCTTCTTGACAGAGTAAATATTACAGCGAAAATAAGCACACAAGAAGATAATTTTCAGAAGTTTTTAATAGATTAAAAACTTCCTAGCCTTAGGCAAAATAACCAATAAAGGTTTTATCAAGACGTTCCTCACAACAAATTCACTCACGCTCTTTTGTTGATCGGATTCAGCAAAGCAGTCAAGGATATTCTCCTTGAACCTATGAACTAAGCTTAATCGACTATCCAAAAACTTTAAGCATGCCAAAACAATAAAACTCGAATGATTTAATCTCTAAGATTATTTAGCACTATTGTCTAATTGTCTTGATGAACTTCACACCTATATATAGGCTTCTTGAAACTTGAGCTCCAAGGTGTGTTGTTCACAGTTTTGCTAACTTTTGTTGTTTCCTTGATGAATTCTTCTTCCTTGTAAACTCGATCTTCTTCTTGAATAATTGTTTTCTTTATTAGGGTTCTAATAAGGAAAGACATCTTCTTCAATTCAGAGTTAATTCCTGAAAGATTCATAGTTGCAGGAGATCTCCAATCTGTTTCCTTTCTTGAAACCGTGTGGTGTTGACTTTTCTTCTCCAGCTGAATTATAGAAACTTCAAGTAAGGAATCTTCCAGTGCTCTTCCGTATGATTGAGAGTAGTGTTTTGAAAAGCGAAAGCGTAGGCGAATCATTTTGCATCCATAAGGGCAAGGCGTAAGCCTTCAGGCACGAGGCGTAAGCCTCGCGAGTTACAAAATTAAATACTTAAATATATATATATATATATATATATATATATATATGTGTGTGTGTATATATTATATACGTTCTGCAACTAAAATATTTGTTACTTTTAAATATTGGACGAATTATCAAAAATGCCCGCTAACTTTTGTCTTTAATCTTAAATGCCCGTTATTTCCCAACATGCTAAAAATGCCTTGTATCTTTTAAAATTTCTACTAAAAATGCCCGAAATGAAAAATAAGCACAAAAAAACTTATTTTGTCTGAAAAATAATGCTAAAAATGCCCTGTATCTTTTAAAATTCTACCAAAAATGGCCGAATTTTAAAACGCGACTTTTTAATTCAGCAGTGCGACTCTTTGATTCGGATGCCACATCGGATAAAAAGTCCGAAATTTTAAAATCGGGCATTTTTGTTAGAAAATTTAAAACTTAACAGGCATTTTTAGCAGGTTTGGAAATAACGGGCATTTAAGATTAAAGGCAAAAGTTAGCGGACATTTTTGATAATTCGTAATATCTCATGCATTTTTAAATGAATAGCCAATATTCAAATGCGATTCAAACAATTAAAGTTTATATTCCTCCAAAGCTCAACCAAAATAAAGCATAGAAAAGACCACAAATCATAGTTTTTGAAAAAAATACCTTTGTAATTACTAGTTAACTAGTTATGTTGCTGCTTTGCTAAAGTTTCATCCCAACAAAAGAAACACCATGCACAAGTTGATATTCATGAAACATTACCAATTTTTGAAAAGATGAAGAGGAATAAAGCTTACCTTTTTGGAAGGAAGGTGAATGGCCAAAAAGCACTTTCTGGAAAAGTGAAAGTGAAGAGTCAATTAGGAACAAGGGTTATTTACCTTAAAAATATTTGTGTAATTCTTTTTTACCCCCTGGAAAGTGTAATTTTTTGTTTTTTTCTCAAACTCGTATAAGGCGTAACTTTTCGTCCAACACACATAAAAAGCATTGCAAAGCGTACGCTTTTCATGACTTACACTTTACACCTAAGCCTTGAAGCATTTTTCTTGCGCTTTGCCTCAGGGCTAGCTTCAAAGCGAGCTCCAAAAATACTTTTTAAAACACTGACTGAGATACGTTCATGTACATAATTATAAACAACTAAAATCGTGGAACTTGATTAATAAGTGAATAAAGACAAAACTAAAATAAGACAATTTAAAAACAGATTGCTGTAGATATTCTGTTTTCAATCTAGTAATATCTCCACAAGTAAAATTCAACAAGAAACAAATCAAAACTACTAAAATGCTCTCCCTTAATGCAAACTATCAAAGTTCAAAGTTGGCATAACAAAGACATTTGTTAAAGTCATCATCACGTCAATCTTTCTTCAATCTTATCATAACATCAAGTCCAATGAGTTGTTCAGACTTTAACATTCATCAATGTTGTCTTAACATTGAAACCAGAAAGTACCTCCAGAAAAGTTAAATAGAAAACAACAGTTCTAACATGTCTTCATATGTAGAAACATTAAGAGCAGTTCAAAAATAGTAATACTTAGTATTATAGACCAAAGAGCAAATAACAAGGAACACACTCCTTGATCAAATCAAAGCAACAAGAGAATGTACCAACAACTTTAAAAAAACAGCAGTTTAAGAAGCAAAACTCATAACCAAAAAACAAAAATAAAAAAATGGAACTACTCTCCCCCTTTTTTGTGAAGAAGGGAGTTTCTCCAAGTCTTTAATCAAACTTTCCAGCTCCTTTAGATGCTCATTTTTGTCCTCAATCACCCTATGAGTTTCACCTATGTTCCTTCTAAACCAATTCATTAGCTGCTCCACAAATGAGGAGGTTATGACCATGCAATATTTATCCTTGGACCTAAGCACTGAAGTTCCCACAAACTCCTGACCCTTCGTCTTTTGTTTGCTTGGTTTCACCACTCCTATAGGATTCCAAGGCAGATCTCGCACCCTTGTGCCAGCCAAGTAGCATGGAAGGATGGTAAGTTCAACATCATTCTTTGTCCATCACACCACCTGACTTGTCTTCAACCCTTGTTTGAGCAAGATTGTTGAGATGAGTAAAGTGAATGGCAAAATCCCTTGTTCTTTCCCAGCAGCTTCAGACATTGACTTCAAGATTCTCTCCCCCATATTCACAGCTAGCCCCTTCTTAAGTTTGTAGATTAAGGTAGCAGATTCCTTAGTCAACATACTAGAGTTATTACTAGGCATCCAAATTGAAAATTCCAATCTTGTATAAGATAGCACAAAGGGAAGTAAGTCTGGTTGTTGGCAGAGCATCTTGCCAAACGTTAACCAACCCACCAGTCCAATCTTCTATCATGTCATCTTGGTCAGGATTCTCAGATTCTTCAACATGTGGAAATCCCCAAACTTTGTTGATTGTAGAGGGCCTAATATCAAACACTTTCTCTCTCACCCAAGCTTTGATATATTCTGGAGACATCACATCCCTAACCCATTTGGAGAGACTAAGGTAGAATTCAATGATAATCTCAGGAGCTAAATCACTCAACTCCATCACAAATTGATGATTCCTCTTGCCTCAAGCAAGTCAAGCACCTTGTTTTCTTTAAAGCTGGCCATCTCAATAGCCCTGTCAAGATGGATCTCTCAACTCTTAAAGGCACCCCAATTCTCCTAAATTACATTAGACAAGTAAAATTTGGAGTAGAAGTCCTCATCATCTTCAAGAAAAGCCACACAAAGTCCATTTGAGTATTCCTCGTTCTCTATTGTTAGCCTAACATCACCAGCAACATCATATTCTTCTTCCCCAACCTTATTCTCTTTGTCCTCTTCTTCCTCAACATCAACCACCTCAATATTCTCTTCCATAATATGTTTCCCCTTTCTCTTTCTCTCAGCAACAGTAGTAGGAGATTTCACCTCCTCTTGAGCTTTCTTTTCAGCATCAACAATTTTCTTCTTAACAAACCTCTCTACTTGCTTTTTCTAGCCTCATCAGCCATCCTAGCCCTCTCAGACATTGGTCTACTACCAACTCCACCCTTGCTCTTTTGAGCCTTAATCCACTTCCTCACCAATTTATCCACATAATCTGAGCCCTCCCCCTCAATAGATACATCATCATTATTATCAGGGTTAGAGTCAGCCAAATAAGCCTCAATTTTAAAATTATTGATGATAGGAGTAGTGGTCCCAGGTGTTGGTGCAACATTCGAGGTTGATTCTCCCTTCTTTGATTTCTTTGCGCAACGCACATAGGGAATTGCCTTCCTTTTTGCAGCAATTGGAGCATCATCAGATTTTGCAGCATCTCCACGATTGTGAGAATGGGTTCGTGCTGCTTTGGGCTCACTGTTCAGAGCAACATCTGCAAGAGTTTCCATAAGAGACTTGCTCAGAGAGATTTGCAAAGAAAGATTGAGAGAATTTTGGAAACAGAGAGTATAAGTAGCAGAAACTTTTGCACAAAAAGAAAATTAGGGCTAATAATTCCTATTATGATCATGAATAAAGAAGAGAGCATGAATTTTAGTGGGAGTTAATGGAAGTTACCAATTAAAATCAACCCCACTATGCTTTCCCGCATACATAAATCCAGTGTGTCAATGTTTAATTAACAAGTAACCAGAGCGGTTTTCAATAATTTGAAAACTTATAAGCCACTGTTTTCAATGTTGGAGTAGGACTCTGAAATATTGGGATAACATTCAATTACATTTAAAATATAAAGTGAGGTACAAGGCTTCACCAAGGAAAATTCATGTAAGAGCTAGAGATACTTCCAAAATTACATCTGAAACATAACCAATATCGCAAGTGAGTACCACAAACATAATGTTTAAATCAAAATCATGAATACGCAACATAGATAACAAGAAACACACATAGATAAGCAGTTATAAATTAAGAAAATAATTTACTTCCACAACATAAAAAGTCACAAAGGTGTGTCACCTGCAGTATGTGACCCAAAGTGTATGCCTCAACACATCAATTATACTCCCCCAAGCCCAAACCGACACAACTAGCCAACAAGAAGGAAAAACAATGCAAATCTAACATGAATGCAACAATGTCATGTCAAATTAGAAGATGGTAAACACTTACAACAAACTTCTCAAACCAGCAACAATTCGTATCACATTGAATCTTTATTAATTTCGTAACTCATCTGAATAAAAACTGATGGTTTCTTAAAAAAGGATAATGACACTACTGTATATAATGAAACACAAGTCAGTTTCTTGCTATACCATGACACCAATTTATTTTCCAAAATAGAAATAGCCCCCACTTGTGGATTTCATGTCATCTACAACACCTGCCAATCAGAAGCACTAAAACCAACAAGATTAGTATGTGTATCATATGAGTACCAAATGCCCAAAGGTGAAGTTCCAGATATGTATCTTAAAATTCTCTTCCCATCAATTAAGTGAGATTGTTTTGGATCAGCTTGATAACTAGCACAAACAAACATAAAAAAACATGATATCAGGTCTAGATGCAGAAAGATACAACAAACTACCAATCATAGATCTGTACAATGTTGGGTCAATATTGCTGCCAGTGCCATCTTTTGTAATATTCACTGAAGAAGACATGAGACTTTTGCAAGGCTTTGACTCATGTAGCTCAAACCTCTTCACCAAATTCCTTGCATAGTTCTCTTGGTTCAGGAAGATGCCATTCTCCATTTGCTTCACTTGTAGCCCAAGAAAGAAGTTCAGTTCACCTATCATGCTCATTTCAAGGTTCCTGTCATGGACTCAACAAACATTCCTAGAGAAGACTTGTTAGTAGACCCAAAAACAACGCCATGAACATAAATATGAGCAATGCAAATATCAGTATTCTTTCTTAAGACAAACAAGGTTCTATTCCCATCACCTTTAGTGAATCCAAGACTTAACAAAAATTTCTGTTAATGTTTCATACAAAGCTCGTGGTGCTTGTTTCAGACCATACAATGCTTTCTCAAGTTTATACACATGATTATGATATTTAGGATCAGCAAACCCCTTAGGTTGTTCAACAAACACTTCTTTATCTATTAAACCATTAAGGAAAGCCCCTTTACATCCATTTGGTAGAGTTTAATTTTAAGACAACATGCAATAGCAAGAAGTAATCTAATAGACCATATTCGAGCTACAAGAGAAAATGTGTCATCCAAGTCTATTCTTTCTACCTGTGTATATCCTTGTGCAACCAACCTAGCTTTAATTCTCACAATCAAACCATTCTGATTAGTTTTTTTTCTTGAAAATCCATTTTGTTCCTATAACATTCACATTTGAAGGCCTACATACAAGATTCCAAACATTATTTTGGTGAATTGTAACAGTTCATCTCGCATAGCGTTGATCCAGTAACTATCCTTAAGAGCTTCATTCAAATTATTAGGTTCAATGGAAGATACAAGACATGAAGCATTTCATTAGTACATGTGGTAGTCGTACAAACACAACCTTACAATATCACTGTAATAGAACATTTCTTTATTGCGTGTTCTCATCCTTTCGGTAATTTAACCAATCACTTAAGAAGCTGGATGGTCCTTTTGAATCCTAGTAGGGGGATTTCTTCTGGATTCAAGAATAGTTTCTTCTTCAGAATCAGACTATGTAGTTAGCCTAACATTAGATCTCCCTGGAGTTAAGTCAACATTTTTTCCAGTCTCCAATTCAGCTTCTCTAGCTTTTGCGTTCTATGTTGGTTCTAATTTTGGAGTAACATAAAAAACACAGACTTCCTCAGTTGATTTGATTCTTGAACAATTTACAATCTTGGATTGTAAATCCTAAAAGCAACACTGTTTGGAGAATAACCAACAAATATACACTTTTCACTATTTGGATCAAACTTTCTTAAGTAATCTCTATCTTCAACAAATAGCAGTCACATCCAAACTCATGAAAATGTGCAACATTTGGTTTCAACCCTAAAAGATTTCATATGGTGTCATAGTAGTACCAGGTCTAAGAAAAACTCTATTAGTAATATTACATGCAATGTTCAAAGTTTCAACCCATAGTCTCTTAGAAAAATTTCTAGCATTTAACATCACTCTAGCCATTTATTGAAGTGTTCTATTCTTCCTCTCATCAACCCCATTCTGCTGAGTTGTCTTAGGTGCAGAAAACTCATGGAAAATACCTTTAACTTCACAAAACTCAACAACATTTGCATTCTCAAATTCTTTTCCATGATCAGACTCAATTCTTCCTACAGAAGTGCCATAAAGATTTCTAATGCTAGCATGTAAAATCTTGAATATGTTGAATGCTTTTGACTTTTCTTTAAAATATTTAACCCATGAATATCTTGAATAATCATCAACAATGACAAAAGCATATTTCTTACCATTCAGGCTACTAACCTCAATAGGACCCATGAGATCCATATGTAGCAGCTCAAAACACTTGTTAGTTCTAGGAGTAGTACTTTGTACCTGAAGTGGTTATGAACAACTTTGGTTTGTTTACCTTTTAGGTAGTCTCCTCAAATAATTTTACTTGGGCTAGTCAACTTTGGTAGTCCTCTTACAACATCTAACTTCTGTAGTTTCTCCAGGACTCTATAGTGCACATGCCCTAACTTGTTGTGCCATATGGCATATTCATCCACTTTGGCATGAAAGCATTCTGCTTCATCTTGAACAAGATAGCAATTGTCCTTTGATCTTTTACCTGTCATAACACATACATTTTCATTATTAAACACATCACATGAACTTTTATCAAAAGCAATTAGAAATCTATCATCACAAAGTAGACTAATGCTAATTAAGTTTGCTTTCAATCCATCAACCAACAACACATCATTGAGAGGTCAAAATACTTCAACATTTAAAGCTCATTTTCTAATGATTTTCCCTTGGTGCCTCCTCCGTAGGTGACAGTTCCAACAGTCAAGAGAATCACATCTTTCAAATTGTCCTTGTTTTTAGTCATGTGTCTTGAGCACCCACTACCAAAATACCACTTACTAGCAAGGTTAGAGTAAACAACAGAAGAAAAAACATTGCAAACAATTTTAATCTTGGGAGTCTTCAACTTTTCAATCCAAGTTCAGCTTTTTTGTCTTGTAGCTTTGTCACCTAATGCTGGGATAACATTGGAATCAGAAGCTGTCCTAACATTGGTACTGCTATCATTAACTGTTTGTTTGTCAATCACACTTTTTCTTGCAATAAGGCTTGATGTGACCAGGTTGAAAACAATATTAACAGATATAAGTAGGTTTTCTTTCCATGTTGGTAGGAATTACACACCTCAAGCTTTTACTTTCCTTGACAAAACCTGCTTTCAAATAGACAGAATTAACAACTTTAGAGAAAGGCTTCTCAACATAGCCCAAAACACTTGTACCTTGATGCCATATACTCAGAACCTCACCAGGTTTAGAAGTACCTGAGTTCCATTTGGCAATGGTTTGTTCAACTATTTCAAAATTTACTTTCACCTCCTTCTGTTCAGCTTCAGTCTTGTCAACATCTTTTTCATACAGTTTCAACATCTCCTTCATGCATCCAATCTATTCATTCAGACTTTTATTGCTCTTAATGAGTTTGCGATTCTCAATCAGCAGTTCGTGATAGGTGGACTTTAGGTCTTCATTGATTTCCTCATGGGACATTTCACCTTCAAAGAAATATTCTTCATCAAGATCAACAGAGCCATGAAGTCCATGCGATTAGTCTTGGTACCTGTCATATATCTAGAACAACCACTGTTAAAATACCAATCACCAATAAGAGTATGAGTAGCTGAGAAGACTTCATTACAGATAATCTTAATTTTAGGTGACTACATTCTGTTCTTTTCGAAACAGCTTTTCTGTTCACTGGTGTTGTTTCGGAATGTTGTGCCAACATCCGATTCAACATTACTGCTATCATACTTGTATCTTTTACATAATTTTATGTACTTGAAGCAGTAAGGTTTCAAATGGTCAGGCTGAAAACAATATTGGCATATATAGGTTATTTTCTTAGATTTAATAGGGTTGCCATTAGTCTTACAAAAACCAGCCTTTACAAAGCCAGTTGTAACAGTTTCATATTTATTTGACATTTCTTGGTATCCCAAACCTGTAGTTCCTTCATTACTAACACTCAATGCTTCATCAAGCTTACTTGTTCCTGAGTTCCACTTTGCAATGGTTCTCTCTGCTTCTTCCAAATTTATCTCCATCTTCTCCATTTGACACTCCTTTCTGGTGAGATTTTTTTCTAGTTTTGTTATGGTTTCAATTAAGAAGATGTTCTCCTTGATGAGCTTTTTTGTTTCCTTTTTATAATTTTATTTACTTCATCAAGAAGTTCCCTGTAAACAACCTTCAGTTCATCATTTACCTCGCCTTGATCCATTTCCCTTTCAAAGAAGTACTCTTCATCGAAATCTACAGAGCCACCAAAACAAAAAAAGTTAGAATGTTCCTTCGAAACATTTATATTGGTAATAAAACATTGAGGGTTATATATATATTGATCATCCTCCCAGTTGTCGAAGTAGTTATTCTGTTCTTCTAGATCAGTCTGGGTGTTGAGTCACCATCTATCAGTCTCAATGTTGTCTTGGCACTCGGTCCAATTTACTTGAGCAGACAAGGCTGCTGTGTGAACTTCTTCAAACACCTGTTCATCTGGAGACTCCTCCAAACCTGTCTCATTATCAATATCATCTATGCATAGCCAGTTAGAGTTTCCTTTGACTATCAAAGTATTAGCACACTCATAGGACAAGTGACCATAGCCTCTACACTAAAAGCATTGAATTTCTTTCATTTTCTTAGTGTCACTTTCAGTGGGCTTTTTGAAAGAATTCTTTACCATTTTACCAAGAAAACTCCTTTTCACATTAGGAGGGACATTATATTCTTTTCTGACTCTCTCATTTAAGGCAATCTTATTGACCCTTTTAACCACTGAACCTAGATAAGCACTTGTTTCAGTTTCATCATCTACATCTTCTTCAGTAGCTTTTAAAGAAAGAACTCTCTGTTTATTAGTAGGCTATGAGTTCATTTCAAATTCTTGTAAAACATTCAGAAGGGTATGGAAGTTAAGTAATGACATTTTTCTGGTTTCTTGTATATCAATCTTCTTAACCTCAAACCTAGCAGACAAAGTTCTCATAGCTTTGTAAACTAATTGTTTATCAGTTAGAGGGTCACCTAAACTTTAACATTCATTTGATATGTCCAAGCCTCATCATCACCCATCCTCATACTTTAAAATTTTTGTAAAGTAATATAAAATCTAGATTCTTTGACACTTGCATCTCCCTCACAGTGAGTTGGAAGGAGAATCCAAGCTTCTTTGGTAGTGTACATAATTCTACTAACCTGAACATATATGGATCAATCCAACTAAAGATGGCATTCATTGCTTCCACATTGTAGGTTGCTTCATTGACTTCTGCTAGAGTCCAGCTTCAGGCTTCAGGTGTACGTCATTGTCCTTATCTCTAGCTGTCATTGGTGGAGTGTACTCATCAATGATTGATTTCCAAGCCCGTATGTCTAAGAATTTGATGTATTGCCTGGATCTAATTTTCCAGTAAGCAAAATTGTCCCATCCAGCACTGGTAGCCCATTGTTTGTATTGGGGTTTGCATTATCCATGATATGGTACCAAATGCAAACACCAATGAATTAAGTGTCTGGCTCTGATGCCAATTGTAAATGTATGAACGAGATTGGTACCCTTTTTGATTCATATACTGTGTTGACATTGAGTGTTGCGCCAACACCGATTGTATTCGATGTTTTCCCAACGCTCATTGTAGAGTAATTTTGCAGTGGAATAACCAACACAGTGAATGAATTTTAAGCAGGTTATATGATAACCTGCAGAGCCTTACGACCAAATAATAACTAAATATAAATCTAATGATCTTAATAAACTCAACTGAGTAAGGAACTCAAAACTAACACTAACTAATGTCTAAGATATTGAGTTTATAGCTTAGCTAGATAAAACTCAGTAAAAACAAGACTAACACTATTACAATAATTCTTCTAATTTCTCAGAACTAATTCTAGTCTCATTAATAGTCTTAATGCCGAACACGCCTTCTTATAGGATTTGATCGTCCTTCTTTATTGGCGTGATAGACACGAGTTTGTGATTGCTCTCTTCTTCTTTGGATAATTTTGAAATCTCCTTTGACGTTATCTTCAAGAGATCTTCTAATATTATCTTCAAATCACTACTTTGGCTTATCTTCTTTCCTTAAGCATACGTATGCATGATCATTAGAGTCCTTGGTGTCCTGAAATATATCACAGATAACTACAACTTGTGGAACCAAGTGAGTTTAAGAATAAAGGTAAAATAAAATATTTCACTTAAATAATTCAGATAGTGCAGTGTTTAGTTTAGTGTTGTGCCAACTCTAGTTACCAGAATGTTGGACCAACACTTCACGACAACATTTACAGTTTCAGCAGATTAGCAAGGTTTCTAGATTCTCCCATGGCAATTTTCTTCAGAGCAAATTTGGAGGACAGTGTTCTCATTGCTTTATAAACCATCTCTTGATTAGTTATGGCAAAGCCTAGATTTTCACATTGATTAGGAATATTAAGAATTTTCTCAAAATAGCTGTCAACACTTTCATCCTCACCCATCTCAAGTTTTTCAAATTGTTGAAGTAGTTGTCTATGTTTTGAATCTTTTACAACAACATCTTCTTCACAGTGTAATTCAAGAATATCCCAAGCATGTTTAGATTTAGTACAATTATGAGTTAGCTTGAGCATAGGATTATTTACCCGGCTGAAAATAGCATTAAGAGCTCTTTCATTGGATTTGTAGAGACTTACCTCTATTGCTGTCCAATCTGCTTCATGTTTTGGCACTAGACCACATTCACCATCTCTTGGAAATGTAGGAAGAGAGTATCAATGGATCACATATTGCCAGGCTCTAATATCCATAGATTTGATGTGTGATCTTATTCTGATAATCCAATATGCATAGTTGGAGCCATCAAAAATATTATCCTATTGGCATTGGGATTGACGTTGTCCATCATGTTTCATCAACTCCAAACACCAATGTAATCGATGTTTGGCTCGGACGCCAATTGATATTATAGGATGGGGATTGATACAATGTAAGCACTAAATTAAGATGGTGTTGCCTTAACTTGATCACCATTAATCATCTTGACAAAGTAAATATTGCAATCGAAATATGCACACAAGAAGATAATTTTCAGAAGTGTTTAATAGATTAAAAACTTTCTTGCCTTAGGAAAAATAACCAATGAAGTTTTATCAAAAAGATCCTCACAACAAATTCAGTCACGCTCTTTTGTTGATCGGACTCAGCAAGGCAGACAAGGATATTCTCCTTAAACTTATCAACTAAGTTTAAATCGACTATCTAAAAATCTTGCAAAGCAAGACAAAATAATACAACTCGAATGATTTAATCTATAAGATTATTTAGCACTATTGTCTTGTATTCGTCTTGATGAACTTCACACCTATATATAGGTTTCTTGAAACTTGAGCTCCAAGTTGTGTTGTTCACAGTTTTGGTAACTCTTGTCGTTTTCTTCCTTGTAAACTCGGTCTCCTTCTTGAATAATTGTTTCATTTATTAGAGTTCTAATAAGGAAAGACACCTTCTTCAGTTCAGAGTTAATCCTAGAAAGATTCCTAGTTACAGTAGATCTCCAATTTGTTTTCTTCCTTGAAACCGTGTGGTGTTGACTTTTCTTTCACTTGAATTATAGAAACTTCAAGTAAAGAATCTTCCAATTCTCTTCCTTATGATTAAGATACGTTGCTGGACATAATCATAAACAAATAAAATCGTGAAACTTGGTTAGTAAGTGAATAGAGGCAAAACTAAAATAAGACAATTTAAAAACAGACCGCTGCAGATATTCTGTTTTCAATGTTATCCGATGTTAATACAACATCCGTGAACATTGAATCCATAATACTTTGCACTTTCAACGACCAAAATTAATTATTTTTTCAAAGACTCCACTCTTATAATTCTAATGTATAGTCTGGAGGTAAACAAAATTAACAAAATCCCAACTTGAGATTACCCAAAAAATAAAATAAAAATCACCACCACAGCCTGCCTAGTCAGAAACCACCATTTTTTTCTGGAGAAAAAAAAATAAAACCCAACAATCTCATTGTATACACACACACAAAACCCACCGTATACACACACACAAACAACAAGAATGTACATAAATAAATAAATATAAATAATACATATATATATATATATATATACGCCGCGTGTTGTAAACAAGAAGAAACGCATAAATGGGGTCAGATGTGAAGTTAAATAAATACAAAACGCAACATATAATAAAATAAAAGCATAAATATAAAACGCAGACAAGATATATGCATACATGAATCGTATTTATGTACGTGCCCAGAGAACAAGAGACGGAGTAGAATAAGACCTGGTTTTATACATACATGAATCGAAGGTAACAATTTGTTGTCTTATTTTTCAATTTATATTTATTATAGACGGGGTTTTATTAAAAGAAAACCAACGTCGTGAGGGAAAGAAAAGTACACGCGTCAAGAACGGTCGTGGTGTCAGGCTCTCAGTCTTTATATATAATTTATTTTTGGAAGGGAGAAGTTAATATTTCTGCTTATTATCTTTTTTTCCAAAATTTAAATGCCCTTTTTTTAAAACATAGTAAAAATGTCATGTATCTTTTCAAATTTCTACTAAAAATGTCCGAAGTGAAATTTTCGGACAAAAAAGCCTACGTGGCTGCCTAGTCAAATAATCGCTTTGCCTAATCAAAAAGTCGCGCCCGACACCTAGGATTTCACTTCGGGCATTTTTAGTAGAAATGTTAAAAGATACATGACATTTTTAGAATGTTTTGAAAAAATGGCATTTAAGTTTTGGAGAAAAAGATAATGGGCATAAATAAGAATTCGTCCTTTTCAAAACAAATAGTAGGTGTCGGGCGCGACTTTTTGATTAGGCAACGCAACGTAGTCTTTTTTGTCCGAAAATTTCACTTCGGGTATTTTTAGTAGAAATATTAAAACATACAGAGCATTTTTAGCATATTTTGAAAAACGGACATTTAAGTTTTGGAAAAATAGATAATGGGCAAAAATAATAATTCGTCCTTTTGGAACACATGATATTAAACTACATTGTTGTTACTTAATATATTTACAAGTTTCTCAAAGAATTAAAACTTATTATCAATGAGAAATTAATAACATACGAGATAATATTATAAAGAGCCGTAATTATGTGATAAGCATATAGAGAATTTTGCACCGAAAGTCCTTTATGTTAATCACTTTTCAAAAAAGGTCCTCTATGTTGACATTTAGCAGAAAACGTCCTATATGTTGACATCATTTGCAATTTTCGTCCTATATGTTGACATTAACAGAAAGCGTCCTATATGTTGACATCATTTGCAATTTTCATCCTATATGTTTACATCATTTGAAATTTTCATCATTTTCAAAAATCTGGCAAGAAAATATTTGCATTTTCATCCCTAAATAATTTATATAATTGCACTCACACTTAAAAATTTATATTATCAAGTTCGAAAATTGCTACCCCATATTTTCTTAAATATGAGTGCAATTATATAAATTATTTAGGGATGAAAATGCAAATATTTTCTTGCGAGATTTTTGAAAAGGACGAAAATTTCAAATGATGTCAACATATTGATTTGACAATATATCGTATTATATATATATGAGTGTCAGTTACAAGTGAACGGTCTAGCAATACAACGAGTCTATCTCAAATCAGGCCTACACTATGTATCTCGCGTAGACTTGGTCCGGAACACCTCGAACCAACGCCTCGATGCTGGATAGCAGTGGGATATCGGTGACTAGATCGGACGTACGTCGATGATTGTCTTCGATATGATATCGGTGATGCCCCCGACGTGATATCGGTGATGTGGTGGTGTGACGTGTCAAAAGTGTAGGAGATAATCCCGATGTCGAATGCGATATCGAGAGTCAGATCGGTGATGTATTTCGATGTGATGCGTGGTAGCTGAGGGATAATAATTGCCTCTTTTGGGATCCGGGCGCCGCGTATTTATAGACCTTGGGATCCGGGGACCACAGTAACATATCGGTGATTATTACCGATATTATATCGAAAGTGGTCCCCGATATGGCCTAATATGGGCCTGTTTTGGGTCAGGCCCAATATGCGGGAAATGCCCATATCATGTAGTCCCCCAATTTGAGGATTCTTACCTTAGAGATAAGAACCAAAAATTTAATTTTAAATTTCTGGGTTACCAGTTCAAATGACGGAGATCAAATTTGCGGGGAATGCACTTGTGATGAACTTCCGTGGGCTCTCTAGTAAAGTGGATGTATAATTTGAGGTCCGTTTTTGAATTTTTAATCCGCCACACGGGATTTTTAAATTGCCCGCACATCTCGGGATTGCGCTCTGTGATGCACTTTGGTGATCCCCCTGTGCGTCTGTCCTTGCCCATTTTCTTTTTTCTATATTGAATATCAGTACCGATGTGAGATCGAAACTATGTTTCGATCTACCATCTCCGATATCTATAAATAGGTCTGTCAGGAAAGTGAAAACCCACTTTGGCTTTTAGCGAACTTTCGTTGTTCCTTCGAAAAGCACATCGAATTTGACTTCCGATATAGCATTCGATCTCGGTTTCGATATCTTCCTTTGATTTTAATTTTCGATATCGTATTCGATACCTTTTTGATATCTCGTCCGATTTGACTTTCATCCTTTAGCGCGTTAATATGTCGCTTGCCGGGATGGATTTCGAAGAGGGCGGAATGGAATACTCCGAAAACGAGATGTTTGGGCCTGATTAGTTGACTGGAAAATAGGGCGGTGCTGAATTTCCTGCTCCGCCCGAAGCTGCCGGCCCGGATGTGGACGAATGGGCCTTTGAGGTCAGCCCCCCCGAAATATAAGACTTTGGAGAAGTACGAGGACATGAGGTCTCATGTTCCTCATCATCCTGGTTATTACTCCGACGAGTATGACATCCCCGAGGGGTATAAGGTCATATTTCCCAGTGCGGATCAGCGAATGCATACTCCACCAAAAGGGTGTATTCCTGTTAATGCCAAGCATTTCAAGAACGGACTGCGGTTCCCGATTGATCCTGTGGTTAGTGCTATCGTAGCGAGCATTGGGGTCTGCTTGGGACAGCTATCCCCCAATTCTCTGGGGTACATTGTAGCTTTTTTTTTGTGTTATGAGGGCGTTGGGTGCCCCTTGCGGAGCTAACGACTTATGGGAACTCTTTATTGTCATGGTCAATAGGAAGGGTGGTGATAGAGGGTTCTTCTGTGTGCGAGCCCAGGAGGGACTTAGGTTCGTGCAATATACTCAATATAGCTATGGATTTGGAAACAAGTGCTAGTATATGTACATCCAGGAGAGGACGGCTGGCGAGTTTGATGCGCTTCCTAGCGTGTGGTGTGAAGACACCAAATATGAGAGACGAGCCGCTGTCGGGCCTACTGCACACAGCCTCGAGTTTTTGAGGAAATTGATTAACCATCCGTACGACGGTACCCTACTTTGTAGTGACATAGTTTTGGAAGGAAGTGGGATATCTCCCCTACGGTATAACGTTCCCTTTACACTCGGTAAGTGTTATATCTTTGTAAATTGATATCTTCCTCCCGATTTATTTCTTGATCCTCTATTTTATGTGTTTCACAGCCGAGCTGGTGGAGTATTGTAGTCTGGATGCGATAGCGGAACGTAGACGGCCGGGGGCCGAAGCCGCTACAGATGACGCACCTCCACTCGTCAAGAAGAGGGGTCGTGAGGGCGTGCGCAAGAATGCGAAGAAATCTGCTCCCTCAGCGAGTGGAAATACTGTCGGGGTAGGTAGTGCTTCGCAGTCTCAACCTGACGTTGATTTTGGGATGTCCATGGGGCGAAATAGAAGGAAGGAAGAGGGTAGTTCAAGTGGGGATCACAGTGGTCTCTTCCGCTCTGTAAGTAGTCTTTGTGCCATTGGATGTGTATTTCCTTTGGGTTTTCATTTGACTGAGCAATCGACTCCTTGTTGTGGACGTGCATGTGGCGGGTTTTTTTAAAAGGTTTCTGGGCGATGGCTATTAAGGGCCAATCGGATCACGCTAAGTCGCTTCAAGTTACCAACGGTTTGCTCGAGAAACTGGGCGAATACGATCCTATTGCTGCCGTACAACTTCAGTATGAGAGAGACGAGGACATGGATATTTTGAAGGCCAGCGAGAATAATGTGGGAGGCCTGTTAAATGATAATAAAAGGTTGATCGCAGAGCTCAATGAGTCTCGACTTATCGCTGGGAAAGTGGCATCTCGTCGGGAGGCACTTGAAGTTGAGGCCGCGATTCTGAAGGACCAACTAGCCCAGGCTCAAAGGCACATGCGGTGCATGATGCTGAGCAAAAGTCAATTGACCAGTGCGGCCAAGCAGTTCCTTCTGAGTCGGTCGTATAAGATGATGTGTGCTGAGCGGGGATTGCTCCAGCGGGAGGAAGCCAAGGCCTCTGTCATAGGTCAAATTCAGCTGGAAGGTGGTTTCAAGGACGGTTACGATCCTTCAGCCATAAATCCGTTGAAGGGGCCGGACGAGAAATTTCCTGAAGACTCCGACGATGACGACAAAGATTTGGAGCCAAAAGCGGAATACTGTGAGATTATCGAGCAGAAGAGTCTGGCGTTTGATATGGACATTTCCCGCATACTGGGCCTCACCCAAACCAGGCCCATATTGGACCATATCGGCGGCCACCTTCGATGTCATATCGGTAATAATCACCGATATATTACAGTGGTCCCCGGATCCCGAGGTCTATAAATAAGCGGTGCCAGGATCCCAAAGTAAGCGATAATTATCCCTCAGCTACTACGCATCACATCGAAATACATTACCGATGTCACTCTCGATATCACATTCGATATTGGGACTACCTTATGTTCTACGGACACGTCATACCACCACATTACCGATCTCACATCGAGGGTAATCCTCGATATCATATCGAAGAAGATCAACGACGTACAACTGATCTAGTCACCGATATACTATTGCCATCCAAGCATCGAGGCGTTAGTTCGGGGTGTTCCGGACCAAGTCTACACGAGATACATAGTGTAGGCCTGATTTGAGATAGACTCGTTGTGTTATTAGATTATACTCTTGTAATCGACACTCACATATATATAATACGATCTGTTGCCAAATCAGTGGCGGTGTCTGTGGGAACACCAGTTCACTGACGAGGACGCCAAGATGCAAGGAAAGAGGACCCGATTCGAGTTTAACGGAGTTGCGACTAGAAACACGAGGATTGAGGACACACCACCCCTTCTACAGCCGACTGACCAAGAACAGAGAATGACTCAAGCTGAGATGGAGCTTCCTCCATCACAGAATGAACCACGACGTAGGCACGGGCCTGGGAGGCCACTGCGAGCCACGAATTTTGGTCCAACCACTGTCATACTAAATGTGGCGGGACCCACTACGGAGGGCCCGACCACTGAAATCCCGGCAGCTGATGTCCCGATGACCGAGGCGTCAAACTCAGATTTTCCGGGCTCAGAGGACACGATGGCTGCAGGTTAGAGCACCGTTCCCCCTGCCGCTATAACCCCAGAAATGCTAGCGCAGATCAACGCTTTAGCAAAAGCGGCGCTTGACACTACATTGGAGACTTTGCTTCCACGACTGGTGGAACAAAGGTCAAAGGATATTCGGGCAAGGCCCGAAAGGATATTCGGGTGAGAGAAGGGCAAGGCAAGGATATGATGAACAGGAGGATACGAGGGACTCATTCGAAGAGATATCGCCCGCTGCTTATGACAGGTCGGAGAGACGGGACCCTAGGACCCTGGACCAAGAGATAGCAAGAAGGATGAAATGACATGACCGCGAGAGGGCGGAAATAATCAGGAGAATAGAACGCGGTCGCGACCGCGCTGAGATTGCACATTCAAAAAATGAGGATGTGAAAGTACTGCAGGTAATATCGAGGAGAATGGAACAACTAGACCGCGAGAAGGCGGAGTTGCCGAGGAAGGTGACTCGGAGTCATTGGAAGGGTCACAGCAGGACCTCGTTTTCAGGTGAGATATTGCAAAGAGGGGACAAGATCCCAGTGATCAAGCCATACGACAGAAGAAGTGATCCTACAGATCATCTCCATCAAGTCGATAGCATTTTGAATCTGCAAAACTACTAAAGAAACATAAAGGCGAAGATCCAATCCACCACTTTAACGGGCGCTGCACTGGATTGGTTCGCTAGGCTGGAGGCCAGATCCATAACGGACTACGAGCAACTAAGGGAAAAGTTTGAGAACCCGTTCTCTAGCCAGAAGAGAAAAAAGACCAACCTGTTACACTTCGGCGTGGTGCAGCAGAGGGAAAGGGAGAACCTCCGGGAATATATGAAGAGGTTCAATGATGAATTGTTGAAGTTGGACGAACCGCATGGCGGGCAGGTTAAGATGATGCTGTTTAAGGGTACGACCCATCAGGTTCGCCGGCGAGCTAATCAAATTGACTGAGCTCACCTTAGCACAGATTAACATGCTCGCGAACCAAATTGTTTACGAGGACGAGATGATGGCAACGCGTCAAGGTTCATTTTCCAGCAGGAACGCGGACAAAGATCGCAATAGAGAAAGACCCCCAAGGACGTACACCCGGTTGAATAGAGGCATTGTGGAGGTGATGGCCGTGGTGAAGAGAAAAAGATGGTTGACGGAACCCATGCCGTTGAATGAGACTCTCGGGATGAAGTCGTCGGGCAAATACTGTGCGTACCACCGTCAACCTGGACACAGGACGGAGGATGGTATGCACCTAAGGAATGAAATTGAAAGATTGATTAAAGAAGGAAAATTGGTCGAGTTTGTCAGAAGCGCCAAGGACGATGCTAGGAGGGGCAGAACATTCTTTATCCCCTAGAAGAAATTACTCACCCAAGAGAGGAAAGCAGAAGATTATTGAGGCACCCGAGGAGCGCGGTAGGACCATAGTGAATGCCCCGAGAAGAGGCTTCATAAACATGATCAATGGAGGTGCCTTGGGAGCCGACACTGCTCGCGGCCGAGAAACTATAACACAAAGAGTACAGGGCGGGGCCTACATTGGGTACACAAATGCAATCAGACCAGAAGCGTACTTGGAGCAGAAGACCTTTTTCACCAGGAGAGACTTGGAGAAACTTAGTCCGTTGGCCCTGACCGCAGCAGAAGCTTCGAAAACCTGATATTCTCAAAAGCCTACGAGCACTTGATGATAGCCCGGGGAATGCTAGAGCCGATATCCACCCCATTGACCGGATCCGGCGGAGCAGAGGTAGTTCCACTCAGACAAGTTATATTGCCCACAGTTTTTGGGAGAAACCCACGCACTAGGCTGACGCCAATAAAATACAAAATAGTCGACATCCCATTCCCCTACCACGCCGTCATTGGCTGCCCGGCACTCAATCAGATCAGGGCAGTGGCCTCTACTTATTACCAGAAGATCAAATTCTCGACACCTCAAGGAGTCGGCAAAATTCTAGGTGACCAGGTACAAAGATGGATGTGCTATGTGGACTCGCCGAAGCACCCTAAATTCAGAAGAAGACATGAAATACAAGTCCCACACCAAGAATACATTCCGGGCACGGAGTGATCCCCACTTGAACTACCCCCTCCCATTTTTTCTTTTACGCCCAGGGGACATCCCAACATCAACGTCATGCTGAGACTACGAGGCACTACCCACCCCGGCAGTATTACCACTCGATAAGGGAACTGATTTCTTCGCATTCTTGTGTACGCTCTCACGACCCCTCTTCTTGACAAGTGGAGGTGCGTCATCTGTAGCGGCTTTGGCCCCCAGCTGTCTACGTTCCACTATCTTGTCCAGACTGCAGTCCTTACCAAATCGGCTGCAAGATACATGAAACATAAGATCAAGAGATAAATTGAGAGGAAGCTATCGATTTGTAAAGATATAACACTTACCGAGAGTAGAGGGACCGTTATAACGTACGGGAGATATCCCACCTGCTCGCAAAACTACGTCACTACAACGCAGGGTAGCGTCGTACGGATGGTTAATCAGATTCCTCAGAAATTCGAGACTATGTGCAGTTCTCCCGACAGCGGCTCGTCTCTCATATTTGGTGACTTCGCACCACACGCTAGGAAGCACATCAAATTCACCAGCCGTCCTCTCCTGGATATACATATACTCACACTTATTTCCAAATCCATAACTGGATTGAGTATGTTGCACGAACCTAAGACCCGCCTGGGCCCGCACGCAAAAGAACCCCTCGTCACCACCTTTCCTGTTGACCATGACACTAAAAGAGTTGCCATAACTCATTAACTCCGCAAGGGGCGCCCAACACTCTCATGACACAAGTGAAAGCCACGATGTACCCAAGAGAATTGGGGGATAGCTGCCCCAAGCAGACCCCAATGCTCGCAATGATAAAACTAACCACATGATCAATTAGGAAGCGCATTCCGTTCTTAAAATGATTGGCATTAACAGTAATGCAGCCTTTCGGTGGAGTATGCATTCGTTGATCCGCATTAGGGATTATGACCTTATACCCCTCAGAGATGTCATACTCGTCGGAGTAATAACCAGCATGATGAGGAACATGAGACGTCATATCCTCATACTTCTCCGAGGCCTTATATGTCGGGGGGCTGATCCCCAAGCCCCATTCACCTACATTAGGGCCGTCAGCCTCCGACGGAGAAGAGAATTCAGCATCAGACTAGTCGCCAATCAACGGGTGAGACCCGAACATCTCGTTTTCAGAAATCCCACTCCGATCTCCTCGAAATCCATCTCGAGCAAACCTAAGCCAACACTGTTCTCGGCGAAGGACATACTAAGGCGCTAAGCAAGAAACAATCCACTGTGATAACGAGGTCGATCCAAGAAAAAATTCCCTGTGATAACGGGGCCAACACAAGAAAAAATCCCCTGTGATAACGGGGTCGATCCAAGAAAAAATTCCCTGTGATAACGGGGCCAACACAAGAAACAATCCCATGTGATAACGGGGTCGATCCAAGAAAAAATTCCCTGTGATAACGGGGCCAACATAAGAAAAAATCCCCTGTGATAACGAGGTCGATCCAAGAAAAAATTCCCTGTGATAACGGGGCCAACACAAGAAAAAATCCCCTGTGATAACGGGGTCGATCCAAGAAACAATTCTCTGTGATAACCGGGCCAACACAAGAAAAAATCTCCTGTGATAACGGGGTCGATCCAAGAAAAAATTCCCTGTAATAACGGGGCCAACACAAGAAAGAATCCCCTGCGATAACGGGGTCGATCCAAGAAAAAATTCCCTGTGATAAAGGGGCCAACACAAGAAAAAATCCCCTGTGATAACGGGGTCGATCCAAGAAAGAATCCACTGTGATAACGGGGTCGATCCAGGAAAAAATTCCATGTCATAACATGGCCAATCCAAGAAAAAATCCCTTGTGATAACGGGGTCGATCCAAGAAAAAACAGGGGGAACTACGCTGGTCTGATTCCCCAGGCAACGGGATACGTAGGCGGGTTGGGTTTACCTAGCCTTTGACCGTTATCCGTTATTACCTTTTTATTTGTGGCTTGCAATCTAATATTTCATGCAAGGATATGTCCTAAGCGACATTATAGAAATGCCGAAAATGGCACAAAGAGTTGGGGAATGTTCCCATAGATATATGTTTAACACATCACCGTCTTACATGTACATGGCTCAAAGGGTCGCACATTACTATATTCGAAAAGGACATAGAGAATATTAAAAGGGGGATTGAGGGGGCATTGCCCCAGATTATTCAATATTATCTATTCAGACAGGTACAACAGGTACAGACAGGTACAACAGGCACGATAGAGCACAATGGAAACACTATTTCTCATATAAAAATGATATTCCCAAATTGAGGGAACATCCCGTAGATAACACACGCTCATCATTTCGTGCTTTCGTATCAGCTTTCACGTCGAAAATTTTTCTTGTCTGTGCTGTTTTACATGGCTTAATGACATACAGATTCAATGACGATAGAGTCACCAAGAGACATAGTCAAAAAGACAACGAAAAGGCTCATCTACAACACAAAAAATATCCCCTGTGATAACGGGGTCGATCAAAAAGAATTCAACGGTAGTGAGTTCCCTGTGAGAACGAGATGCGCCCCTACCCACAAAAAATATCCCCTGTGATAACGGGGTTGATAAAAAACAATTCAACGGTAGCGGGTTCCCTGTGATAACGGGATGCGCCCTACCCACAAAAAACATCCCCTGTGATAACGGGGTCGATCAAAAACAATTCAACGGTAGTGGGTTCCCTGTGATAACGGGATGCACCCCTACCCACAAAAAATATCCCCTGTGATAACGGGGTCGATCATAAACATTTTAACGGTAGCGAATTTCCTGTGATAACGGGATGCGCCCCTACCCACAAGAAAAATATCCCCTGTGATAACGGGGTCGACGCTAAACATTTGAACTCTAGCGGGTTCCCTGTGATAACGGGATGGGCCCCTACCCACGCGAACTCTCAAGCTAGGTGAAGAGCCTATTGGGTGAAAATCCCATAAATCAAGCTAGGTGAAGAGCCTATTGGGTGGAAATCCCATAAAATTACGCTATGTGAAGAGCCTATTGGGTGAAAATCCCATAGATCAAGCTAGGTGAAGAGCCTATTGGGTGGAAATCCGATAAAATTACGTTAGGTGAAGAGCCTATTGGGTGAAAATCCCATAAATCAAGCTAGGTGAAGAGCCTATTGGGTGGAAATCCCATAAAATTACGTTAGGTGAAGAGCCTATTGGGTGAAAACCCCATAAATCAAGCTAGATGAAGAGCATATTGGATGAAAATCCCATAAATCAACCTAGATGAAGAGCCTATTTGGTGAAAATTCCATAAAACAAACTAGGTGAAGAGGCAGGCTCTATGGGCCCATAACCACAAGAAGAATATCCCCCGTAATAATGGGGTCTATCCTAAACACAAAAGCAGTGGAAGATTACCCACGGTTCTACCAACCCCAAGGAAATCCTAATCATTCCTTGATTGACGACATACAGATTAAATGAATCTCATCAAATACGAGAACGAAATGACTACGCTTCAGATATGGAAATACTGCATATGCTATCGTCATGACAATAAAAATTCAACAAGTTATCAGACAACAGGGCCACGAAGAGTCACATATTATGAAGACCACAGAGAAATAAATATTAAGTTACAGAACCACGAATGGGAAATAATCCGGAAGGGGATAAATTCAAGTTACAATAAGGGCAGCAGACAGCTACTCCCACATGGACCCTTCAATCTTTTTCTCAACGACCGCGGAAAAACACCTAGGGATCACCCCGTCATGTCTATATCGAAATGTACATCGAATATCATCCCCGATATGCCATATTCGACATAGATCCCCGACATACCTTCGACATACTGCAATACCCGATCTTATATCGGATGTCACTACCGATATACTTATCTCCCCAGCATGTACCTTATATGCTTGGAAAGCTAAAGGAGTCTACTTTCCATATCAAGAAGCGGTTTGAGATTTGGACATTCCTGCAAGGAGATATGGTCCAAACCGTAAAGCTGCACAGTGCAAAATAGACAAATGAACTACGTCCGACTTGATTCCCCCAAAGGGATACGTAGGCAGCTTGGGATAACCCGAGTTTAGTCCGGAATTATCAACGATCCATCCGTCCCCTCACCACGTCGCTTGGAGTACATGTGGGTAAAGGACAAAGCTGGCTCCAGCACAGTCTTTCATCAGCATACGACAACACACCGAATAATCGAAATATACTTTCGACATCATATCGAATATAAGTTTCGACGTAATATCCCCCGACATCTTATCCTATTACGCAAAAAAGCCTCGAAGTGTGACTCCCATATTTATCAGAAAGTCAACTCCAAGGAACATATAATTCAAACGAGGACCTCAAAATATGCGCCCACTACATCAGGGGGACCATCGAAGTTCATCACAAAGCGCATTCCCCGCATATTTGATCTCCGTCATTTGAACTGGCGGGACGAAGGGTACATGTAACCCAGAAATTTAAAATTAAATTTGCGAATTCTTATCTCTAAGACAAGAATCCCCAAATTGGGGGACTACATGATATGGGCATTTTCCGCATACTGGGCCTGGCCCAAACCAGGCCCATCGTGGACCATATCGGGGGCCACTTTCGATGTCATATCGGTAATAATCACCGATATGTTGCTGTGGTCCCCGGATCCCGAGGTCTATTAATACGCGGTGCCAGGATCCCAAAGTAAGCGATAATTATCCCCCAGCTACTACGCATCACATCGAAATACATTACCGATGTCACTCTCGATATCGCACTCGATATCGGGACTACCTTATGTTCTACTGACACGTCATACCACCACATTATTGATCTCACATCGAGGGTAATTCTCGATATCATATCGAAGAAGATCACCGACGTACAACCGATCTAGTCACCGATATACTATTGCCATCCAAGCATCGAGGCGTTAGTTCGGGGTGTTATGGACCAAGTCTACACGAGATACATAGTGTAGGCCTGATTTGAGATAAACTCGTTGTATTATTAGACTATACTCTTGTAACTGACACTCACATATATATAATACGATCTATTGCCAAATGAGCGTTAATCCACATTAAAGGGGCCCCTCGTTATCCCGGTTGAGAGTTTAGGATTCTGTATCTTTTCTTTCGCCTCAGTTGCCTCTGTAATATGACTCATTGTTTTGCCCGTTAATTCAATCGATCTTTTCTGCGTGTCCTGATATATATTTGTTCATATGTATTACATGGTATGATTGCTTGTGTTATCGTTACTCCTCCTTGCTGTGTCACCTATCGGTTATACCGGATTATGTCGACTAATCAAGCTAATCGAATGAAGGTGCTTCTGTTTACGTGCTTTAGAGTGCGACCCCGTTATCACAGGGAATTTTTTCTTGGATCGATCCCTTTATCACAGGGGACTTTTTCTTGAATCGACCCCGTTATCACATGGGATTTTTTCTTGGATTGGCCCCGTTATCACAGGGAATTTTTTCTAGATCGACCCCGTTATCACAGTGGATTTTTTCTTGGATTAGCCCCGTTATCACATGGAATTTTTCTTGATCGACCCCGTTATCACAGGGGATTTTTTCTTGAATTGACCCCGTTATCACAAGGAATTTTTTCTTGATCGACCCCGTTATCACAGGGGATTTTTTCTTAGATTGGCCCCGTTATCACAGGAAATTTTTCTTGATCGACCCTGTTATTACAGGGGATTTTTTCTTGGATTGGCCCCGTTATCACAGGGAATTTTTTCTTGATCGACCCCATTATCACAAGGGATTTTTTCTTGGATTGGCCCCGTTATCACAGGGAATTTTTTCTTGATCGACCCCGTTATCACAGGGGATTTGTTCTTGGATTGGCCCCGTTATTGCAAGGAAATTTTTCTTGATCGGCCCTGTTATCAAAGGAAATTTTTTCTTGATCGACCCCGTTATCACAGGGGATTTTTTTTTGGGGGTAGGGGCGCATCCCGTTATCACAGAGAACCCGCTACCGTTGAAATGTTTATGATCGACCCCGTTATCACAAGGGATTTTTTTCTTGGGGGTAGGGGCGCATCCCGTTATCACAGAGAACCCGCTACCATTGAAATGTGTATGATCGACCCCGTTATCACAGTGGATATTTTTCTTGTTGTAGGTAAGCCTTTTCTTTATCTTTTTGATTATGTCTCTTGGTGACCCTATCGTCGTGGAATTTGTAGGTCATTAAGCCCTGTAAAACAACACAGAAAAGAAATATTTTCGATGTAAAAGCTAATATGAAAGCACGAAATGATGTGCATGTGTTATCTGCGGAATGTTCCCTCAATCCGGGAATATCAGTTTTATACGAGAAAAGGTGTTTCCACTGTGCTCTATCGTGCCTGTTGTACCTGTTTGTACCTGTTGTACCTGTTTAAATGGATAATATTAAATAATCTGGGGCAATGCCCCGTGAATTCCCTGAATTCTGTACGTCCTTTTCGGATATAGTAATGTGTGATCCTTCAAGCCATGTACCTGTACGAGGGCGATGTGTTAAACATATATCTTGGGGAATACTCCCCAATTCTTAGTGCCATCCTCTGCACTTCTGTAATATCCGCTTAGGACATATCCCTGCACGAAATATTAGATTCCGCCAAGCAACAAATAAAAAGGTAACGACGGTTAATGGTCGAAGGCTATGTAAACCCAACCCGCCTATGTCTCTCGTTGAATGGGGAATCAGACCGGCGTAGTTCCCCATGTTTTAAGTTACATGCCGACCCACGCAGGGGCAAAATAAGAGATAACGATCGAGGGCTAGGTAAACCTAACCCGCCTACGTATCCCGTTGAATGGGGAATCAGACCGGCGTAGTTCTCCCTGTTTTAATTTTACAACTTAAACAGCGATGGAGCAATGTTTCAAATGTTCAAGCTTAATTTAAAAATTAATGAAATCTAAAATATTGTCCTGTTGTTCATCATGGTGATCACTCCATAGCTTGCCGATCCTAATTTGGTCCGATTGCTTCTTCGTTCGCTTCTCTAATTCTTGGCAACGTAAGAGAAGTGATGTAGCAGAACCAAGCTTCCTCCTGGTTAGCGACCACTTCTCTGACCCCTCCTCCTGCTGGGAATTTCATCTTCTGATGGAATGTGGATACCACCGCTCTTATCGCGTTCAGGGCCGGCCTACCAATTATGACATTGTATGCGAATGGTTGGTCCACGATTGTGTATTGAACATGAATAGTCTGCCTGTGCGGTTCTTGTCCAAATGATGTTGGAAGGTTCACTTGCCCTAAGGGAATTGTCTCTGCTCCACCAAATCCTACTAGTGGCGTACAGATCTGTTCAAGTACGTGGTGGCCGAGTGCCATCTTCTCCAAAGCATGCGCAAACATAACGTTGGTGGAGCCACCGTTGTCTATAAGTACCTTGTGTATAGCGTAGTTAGCGATATCAAGCTGAACAACCAGGGGACAGTCGAGCTCGCCTGCCTGGATGGCTTCGGTGCTGAGATCTAAGAGGTCCCTGCCAGAAAACGTGATAACCACGTCTGGAAGCTCCTCACTCAACGTTGTGAATCCGACGAATCGGTCCTCGTTCAATCCACGAGTTATCTTCTTCCTCTGGTTGGTGGAATCCTCTCCTGCGGTCCCACAGCTTATCATATTAATCACCTCCTCGAAGGCGAATTATTTATCGTATCACGTCCTTGTCCACTCTCAATTTCCTTAAGGCCCTCCCTCTTTGGGGATTGGGACTGCTCTCTTGATTCAGCATACTGCCCGCTCGCCTTAACGAACTCTATTAATCTCCCGTCCTTAATCAATCTCTCGATCTCATCCTTCAGGTTATAGCAGTCCTTCTTGTCATGGCCTTTTTGGCGGTGATACTCGCAGTAGCGTCTAGATTTCTTGGTGAAATCTGTCTCCTTGATTTTCCGAGGCGCGTTTAGCCAATTCCTGCTTTGCGCGACGGCCAATATAGTGCGAATGTCCTGATTGAGGGGGGTATATCTTTTTAGGGACCTGTCTCTTCCTCCCCTACTTTTGTTCCATAGCTCTCTACCCCTTTCCCGGGCGGATTCCTGGGGTCTAAACTTAGCTGCCAACATCGCGTCTTCGTAAATCACAGTATGTGCCAACTCGTTTATCCGATTGATGGTAGGTTCCGCGAGCTTGATCAGCTCTTTGGCAAATCTATTGTGTGTCGTTGCCCTGAATAGGGTCTACAACACTTGTCCCCCGTAGGGGTTGTCCACCTTCAGTAGCTCCTCATTGAATCTGTTCATGAACTCGCCGATAGTTTCTCTCTCTTTCTGTTTGACCGCTTCCAGATGGTACATGCTTGTCTTAATTCACTTCTGACTGGAAAAATGGTTCTCCAACCTCTCTTTCATCTGCTCGAAGCTCGAAATAGACCCTGCTTCGATTCTGTTAAACCAGTCTAATGCTGCTCCTATCAGTGTTGCCGCCATTATTTTTTCCTTAATGCCCTCAGAAAAATCTTGCAGGTTCAAGAGACTCTCCACGGCGTGGATGTGATCCCTCGGGTCACTCTTCCCATCATATGGTTTTATGGTTGGAATCTTGTCTCCTCTGTACAATACCTCCTTCTCGATTTCAAAACAGAAGGGAGTCAACGGCCGTTGGTATCCTACTGCTGTAGCTCCAACGGCCGTCAACACCCTTCGTCACTTTAACTGTTTCCCATAGCGTGTTATGTCTGTCCTCCTCGAATGCCCTGGTCCTCCGGTCATTCTCAGTATCGTCACTTACTTCTACCCTTTCTTCACTTCCGACCCCTGTCCAACAGCTTCTTCCCGCATTGTCCCTTCGACCCCCTTCCGGGATCTCCTATTCGTCCCACTCTTGCCTTGTCCTTCGTCCCACCATGTGTGGCAACAAAGTCTCTAGTGTAGCGTCTAGCGCCGCTTTTATAGTAGCGTTGATCTGCGCTAACATCTCCGGGCTTAAGGTGGCGGGGGGAATGGCGCTCCGTCCTGTGGCCCTCACCCCCCTGAGCCGAGAGGATTCGTGTTTTGCACCTCGGTCAATGGAACATCTGCCGCGGGGTTCTCAGTGGTCGGGCCCTCAGCCATGGGTTCCGTCGTATTTGGTGCGGCGAAGGTTGGACCTGCATTCGTGGCTCACAGCGGCCTCCAGGGCCTACGCCTTCGTCGAGGCTCGTTCTGTGCTGGAGGAAGCTCCATCTCGGCTTGGGACACTGTCTGTTCTCAGTCAGTCGGGTGTTGAGGGAGTTGCGTGTCCTCCGTCCTGGCGTTCCTAGTCACAACTCCGTTAAATTCGAATCGGGTCCTCCTTCCTTGCATCTTGGCGTCCTTGTCCGTGAACTGGTATTCCCACAGACGGCGCCACTGATTTGACAATAGATCGTATTATATATATGAGTCTCGGTTACAAGTGAACGGTCTAGCAATACAAAGAGTCTATCTCAAATCAGGCCTACACTATGTATCTCGCGTAGACTTGGTCCGGAACACCTCGAACCAATGCCTCGATGCTTGGATAGCAGTGGGATATCGGTGACTAGATCGGACGTACGTCGGTGATTGTCTTCGATATGATATGATTGATGCCCCCCGACGTGATATCGGTGATGTGGTGGTATGACGTGTAAAAAATGTAGGAGATAATCCCGATGCCGAATGCGATATCGAGAGTCAGATCGGTGATGTATTTCGATGCAATGCGTGGTAGCTGAGGGATAATAATTGCCTCTTTTGGGATCCGGGCGCCACGTATTTATAGACCTCGAGATCCGGGGACCACAGTAACATATCGGTGATTATTACCGATATGATATCGAAAGTGGTCCCTGATATGGCCTAATATGGGCTTGGTTTGGGTTAGGCCCAATATGCGGGAAATGCCCATATCACATATAGGACGAAAATTGCAAATAATGTCAACGCATAGGACGCTTTCTGTTAATGTCAACATATAGGACGAAAATTGCAAATGATGTCAACATATAGGACGTTTTCTGCTAAGTGTCAACATAGATGACCTTGTTTTGAAAAGTGGTTAACATAAAGGACTTCTAGTGCAAAATTCCCTTTAATAATTGTATAAAATATTAGAGCAAGCATATTGACAATTGTATTATTTAAGAAACTTTTTAAAACTTCAAAGTTTTCCAAAAGACTGAGAGTGTTGTGAGTATTTTATTAAATCTTAAGATTTTTTGGGGGTATTTTATTAGAATATGAAGGTGTTTCGGTGTGTTACAAATTAGGAGAAGCTATCTTGTTGTTTGGTGGTTTTTATTTTAAAAATGGATATATTTGGGGATGTTCATGAATATGAGAAGTTATTTTGGTGTTTAAGGGTATTTTGTGGACTTTGGGGGTATGTTCGAATTTATATAATATTTGGATACGTAATCCTCCCACAGTATGACGGCTTTTTGGACGGAGGTGTAATTTTTAGTAATTTGGACCCAATGGTCTTTTTAAAAGGAAGGGTTGGGTGCAACATTACAAAAATTTAAAGACAGGGGACAACATTGAAAACGAGCCAATAGATGGGGTCTAACTCTTTGTTTTCCCCTAAGAAAATCTCAAGTTGAGAAAAATGTAGAAATATAAAATATATAATTATATAAAATGAGTAAGGCAATTTAGCCATTTTGTAATAGAAATTGACAAAGTCATATGAACGTATTGGAACAAAAGATTGATTTTAGTCAAACTTTAAATAATTTTTTCGCTGATTTTTGGTGGAAAAATTGCAAAAAACTGGAAAATGGAGAAATTCGCACAAACGACCAAAGTTTAGGGGGCACTGCCGCTAAAACTAAAGTTCTGACCCTGTGCGGTAAATGACCCCATAGTTTGGGGGGTTTGATAGAATTATCCCTTAAAAGATTGTGCAATGTTCATGTACAAAGTGAGAGAAAAGTGGCGATGAAACCCTAGTTTCTCATGATGAAATTACAAATGAATGAATTAATTATAAATTAATGGGAAAAAGGCTATATATGTATACATGGGCTCGATACTAATAATAATCTAGAATAAATTAATTTAACTAAAATAATATAATCCAAGACCCCCTCAATAGGGGCGTGGTGTGAAGAACGCCTATCTTGGACATCATTTGTGGAAACGGGCCGAGAGATAGTGGTTTGGTAACTATGTCGACGATTTGGTAATCGTTAGAGATATGGACAATTTTGATGAGGTCGAGGTGGACTTTCTCACTAACAAAGTGGCAATTGATTTGGATGTACTTTGTTTGCTCGTGGTGCACCAGATTGATGGTAATGCAATTGGCCTGGCGGTTGTCGATGAATAACAGTGGAGTTCTTATCGAAGTGATGTGTAAGTATACGAGGAGTTGTGTGAGCCACATAATTTCATAAGTCGTTTATGAGATATAGTAATGAAGCATGTGATTATGACTCTTGAACAAATTTCTTGACTATTGCTTGAGATAATGGTAAATGTAAACGTGTTCAGTAAATGAAATAGGCCATCGTTTTAGAAATTTGAGTTTTAGCCAAGCAAGCCAAGAACCCTTTATGAACATAAGATTATCCACAAAATCCCGCTATGGCCTTTTGTATGAGCCTTTGTTCATGAAACCTACTTTCCTACCATGAGGCGAAAAAGAAAAAATTATTTTCTACACATTTCTAGAGATGGATGTAGTAGATCAAAATATGAATAAGGTAGGAGCTCAAAACAAAAGAATGAGCTAAAATGAATTTTTTTTAAAAAAGTGGATGAACATAATAGAGAACACAAATAACCCATGCACAAACTTTATGTTTGGGGGTGTTTCTCAAAAAATCATGAAGTATATGATGGTTCGATACTTGCAAAAATGAAAATGCAAATAAAAAGATGTCAACAGAACCTACAATATATGGCCAAATGAAGAACGCACAAATAAGGGAGGAAAGAGTAATACATGAGTGGTTTACAACATACATCTCTATAACTCATATATGATATTTTCCATTATAGCCCACACTCGAGCCTATATTACAAGCTTACAAAGTCTTAAATGATCCTCAACATATGAAATCTACTTGAGTCAATGGCAATAGAAGAGTGAAGAGTGAAAAATGAAGTGGTTATATGTTAAGAGCTATTGTTTTATAAGTTTACAACATGAAGATACCTCGTATACATCAGCAATAGTATCACACACAATTAGAGCTCATGACATGGATGTGAAGATGATTATATTAAACTTGATGTGCTCGTGTTCATTTATTTTCTCTCATCTCTAGTTCTGACCATAGGTTGCATTTTGAGAATTCCCTCTTATACGGGTTGACATGTTAATGACTACATTCTATTTTCGATCAACTCAGTTAAGTAAGTTTGCTTGAGGACAAGAAAATGTTTAAATTTGGCGATATTTGATAAGCTTCTCATTAGCGTGATTGTTAAGTATTTGTTTACTTATGCTTTTGAATACTTATGGTAGCGTATTTACTTGTTGATATGGGTGATTCCCGTAATGGGCTAGCCCACCCAATTATATGGGCCAGGCCCAGCAAACAGCTGGCCCAATACTCCTACATCGAGGACTGGCACGCGATATACATCACTATATCCAATATGGAATTCTATAGAGTATAATGCATGCTATGGAATTACCAGTGCGGTCCCTGCATCCCGATGTCCATATATCCATGTTCCGCTAATCAAGGCAAGTATCATTAATTACCTTACACTGTTCACCAACATATGGAATACACATTTTCGATATCGAGTACACTTTTGATATACAACACTCAATATACATATATCCGATATGGAAATCACCTTCGATATCATCTGAACTGATATACGCATCCCTGCCATACGTCTCGGATATACGCCTCCCCCACATACGTCTGCGATATACATAACCCCGACTTACATCTCTGATATACATAACCCCGACATGAATACATTCTTGATATTTGTCGGATCCCCGATAGAGAAGATATTTGATATCTCTGGGATTCGATATAGCTTTTTGTAAATGTATAGACCGGGATTGGTACCCTTTTGTTTGATTCACACACTGTGTATACACTGAATGTTGTGCCAATACCGATCGTATTCGGTGTTGTCCCAACAATCGTTGTAGAGTAATAATGCAACGGAATAAAGAACACAGTCAGGTGAATTTTAAGCAGGTTATATGAATATAATTTGCCGAGCCTTACGGCCAAATAATCACTAAATGTTACTTTAATGATCTTACCAAATACAACTGAGCAAGGAACCCAATCCTAACACTAACTAATCTATGAGCTATAGTTTAACTAGATGAAACTCAGTAAAATAGGACCGATACAATACAAGAATTTCTTCTAATGACACATAACTTGATTCTAGTCTTGTTATTGTTCTTGATGTCGAGCACGACTTCTTATAGGACTTGATCGTTCTTGTTCTGTGGCGTGATAGACACGAGTTGGTGATCGTTCTCTTCTTCATTGGATTACTCCAAAATCTCCTTTGGTGTTATCTTCATAACATCTTCAAATATTATCTTCAAGTAACTTTGAATATCTTTGGCTTATCCGTTCGTTGCAAGCAAAGATCTGCACGATCCTTGATATCCTGAAATAATCACAGATAACTACAACTTGTGGAACTAGGTGAGTTTAAGAATAAAGGCAAAAATAAAATATTCAACTTAAATAAATCGAACAAAGCAGTGTTGAGTTTAGTGTTGTGCTAACATCTCTTTGCAGAATGTTGGACCGACACTTCGTGACAACACGTGTACATTTAATCTCCTCCTTTTTGCCTTTCTTCACAAAACTCCACATGCTACCCATTTTGCTTAAGTACATGTGTTTCAGAATATAAGAACACCTACTTGTTCTAATTTGCTCCCCCTTAATCTAAGAATGAAGAATTGTAGTGTTGAGCCAACACAATTAACCTTTGTGTTGTCCCAACATTTCCATCTGTCATTTCAACACCAAGAGTTATTTCAACAGTACAAACCAAAGAATACTAGAATAATTAACAGTTGAACAATATTCATATTACATCCCATAAGAAACAAAATAGAGAACATGTTCCCTGTGCCAAAATTGTTCAAAATAACTTAAAAGTACAAGAAACAAAAAATTGGAGGTGGCCCTCAATTTCCCCCTTTTTGCGAGGAAAGCACCACCAACAAGTGCCTCTTGATGGTGTCCAGCTCCTTAATCTCTTCCTCACTGTCTACAATCTCCATTCTCCTATCAGCAACCATCCTATCACACCACTCGACCTTTTCCTGAATAAAGGCAGAGCTGATAGCCACAGATGCTGTAGAACCATCCTCAGTAACTAGGGCAGTAATGAAGTTGTGTGGCTTCTTCTTCCCTTGCTGTGCACCATTACTTGCTGGAGCATGTGGATCCTTCCATGGGAGATCATTGATTCTTTCTCCTCCAAAGTATTTCTTGCTGATGGGAAGTTGTCATGTCTTCTCCACAAAGGTCTAATCTCCACCTTTGTGAATCCTTGATCAGTGAGAATTTTGTAGATCAAGGAAGGGAAGGGCAAGATTGCATCTTTCTTGTATGCAACCTCAGTAATCATTCTGAAAATTCTTTCCCCCATGTTCACTGGGTGCCCTTTATGCAGTTTGTATATCAACAAAACCATCTCATGAGTGAGGACTGTAGAGTTGGTTGAGGGTATCCAGTTGAATGAGGCAGCTTTGCACAGAACAACAGTAAGGGATGTGAGTCTAATCACTTTCTGCTTGTTCTTCCACTTCTTCTCTAGTCCACCTGTCAGTTCCTTCATCATGTTGTCATCATCAATTTTCTCCCCTGTCTCTTGTCCTCTAGGAAACCTCCAAGTTTTATTGATGATAGAGAGATTGAACTTGTAGAACTTGTCCCTCACATATACTCTCCCATACTTGGGGGACCATTTTGCATGCACAAACTTGAAAAAGTTATAGTAAAATTCCCTAACTACCTTACGAACATAGGGGACAACATCAATCAGAGAGTATAACGGGCTCATAGACTCAAGAAACTCAAACACCTTGTAATTTTTAAAGTCATCAACAACAATAGTACTCTTAGACCAAATTTCCATAACAGTCATAATGTCATAGTTATCACTCGCAATTTTGGTGAAGAAATACCTATTATAATCTTTAGCGGGAGAATCGGCCTCAAATATTTCTGGTGGTTCACGCTTAGACTCCTACTCAGACTCCAGTGTTGTGTCCACACCCTCATCGCCTGGTGTTGGGTCAACATTCTGATCAGTGGGTGTTGGTCCAACATTGTGCCCAACCGATGTTGGCATAACATCAAGCTGGTTCTGGCCCTCAGCTTCTTTCTTAGTTTCTTCATGATCCTCATCCTCTTCTTCATTCAAACCCTATTCCTGATCCTCATCCTCATCAGCAGAGTCATCTTCTTCAGAAGATGAGGATTCTTCTTCTCAAGCCGCAACTTCATTTTCAGTTGCTTCTTCCTCAGCAACTTCTTCCTCAGTAGCTTCCTCTTGATGTTTTATATGTTTTTCTTCCTTCTCCCCCTCAATTTCAGAAGGAGGAGTAGGGTGTTGATTCTCCTAAGGCACCACTACCTCTAGATTCGCCTGTTCATCTATCGGGGGGACATCCTCAGCGATGACAGGTGGGTTCAGAGTAGCCTCTGTGTCTGCAGGTTTTTGTGAGGTGCTATAACCAAATCAGTGGGTTCGTGTGCTAGTGTAAACATCTTCTGGAACTGGTGTTGGCTCAGCACTGGTAGTAGCGCCCTTCTTAGACTTCATGTTTCTCCTGGCATAGACAGAAGCCACCTTTCTTTTGGGTGGTTCAGGTGCCACCACAGTGTTGCGGGTGCGGGTGCTTCTATGGGGTTCAACTTCCCTTGCATTTGACGACATAGTAGTCGCAACGTTATCAATATCCACAATTGTGGATTTCTTTCCCATTGTAGAACACGTGAGTAAATTAGGAAGGAAGTAAGAATCTAGGGTTTCAGTTGATTTAACAAAAATTAAGCTCAAATATAAATAAGATGAGTAAGGAAAGTGAGAATGATTAAAGGAGTAATGGGTGGGTAAAGATTGAGAACGTGTGCCATTTCCACCATGTTGAGTCAACACGTGCTGAACGTGTTGGCATGACACGTGACCCGAGTAGTTAATGTGTATAACCTATGAGTCACAGTGTTGTGGTGAGTGTTGGCACAACATTCGAACTCAACATTCTGTATTGAGCCAAGTGTCTGTGTGGACAAGATCTTACTAGGTTTTCTTCACATAATAGCATAAGCAGAATCTAAGCAAGATACCTGGAATTTCAAGAGTTAGAATGAACTATTCAAATAAGTAGCTTGCCTTAGATCTGAAACAGGAGTGGAACTTAGATAACAGAAAAAACACACAAGTAAACAGTAAAGGGGTTAACATCACATAGATACTTAAGCTCCTATAGTTCAATGAGAAACACACTTGTGTGTTACTGGCAGCTAATAGCCTAGGAGATAAGCCTTGCATATGACATTTATAAATTGGACCTTAAGATCATGACAACACAATAGGATAAGTAAGCAGATTAGTAACAATCGAAGATGAATGGATGTCCAACATTTATGAGCCCAGTGTTGTCCCAACACACCATACCAGCAATCACATATAGAAACTCTTTTCTTATTTTATTTTTAGACCTGATAAACATAAATAACTTTCAAGCATAACACTTTGAAGCAGGAAGCATAATGTCTTCAATGAATGCAGGCAATAACAGGAGCCCTAACACCCCAGTGTCAACACATTCAATGCAGATGCAAATGCAAGTACATAGGGCTGGATGCAGGCAGCTCAGGACCCTAACACCCAAGTGACCTAGCACATACTTGTTTACAAGCACCAATAAGACTTTTTTAGCACAAGTGAGCAAATATACTGCATGAAAGGCAACACAGGACCCCAGACACCCCAGTATAAAAGTTCACCATTATATGCCCCTTCTACAAGCAAAACAACATAAATAAGTCACAACTGCATACAACATAGTTTTCAACTATGTGCACTCCAGCTTCTTTATATTGTTTTGTGTGTCTTTCACTTGAATAAGATACAACTGAATACAACATAGCAGTCAGCTCTGTGTACCCTAGCTTTTCCAAGTGAAAACACTACCTCAAAGTCAAGAAAGCTTAAAAAAAAAATCAAAAAAGCATTTTTAAAGAGTAAGCTATCTAATCACGCTGACAAGTTAGTGAGACTTCACATGGTTCAAGAATGGAGACAGAGAAGCATGAGATAAGCAAGGAAATCACAATAACTAACCAAATAAACAAGAGAACAATCTAGGTACATCAAAATTAGTCACTAGTGTTAGCTTGTGATGTTAAGGCAACACATGTATGTTCAATTTGTTCACAACACACTCATGCCGAGAGCCTTCATCAAACGGAAGAACCTCTTAGTGCCTAATGGTTTTGTGAACATGTCATCCAGTTGGTTGTTGGTTTCAATATGTTCAATTGTGATTGTTTTATCTTCAACTAAATCTCTTAAAAAATGATGTCTACTGTGAATGTGTTTGGTTCTAGAATGCTACACAGGATTGTTAGATATACTAATGGCACACAAGTTGTCACAGAACACGAGAAGAGTATTACCAATTAACTCATACTCACAAAGCATATGTTTCAACCATATCAGTTGGGTTACACAGCTGCCAGCTGCAATATACTTTGATTCTGAAGTAGACAAAGACACACAATTTTGTTTCTTACTATACCAGAAAACCAAATTATTAAAAACACCCCGCACTATTGGGTTTTCTATCATCTAAATCCCCTGCCCAGTCACTATCACTCAAGCCAACAAAGTTTGAATTTGTATCATGAGAGTACCAGATTCCTAACTCAGCAGGTCCAGAGATATATCTTAAGATTCTTTTTACACCAGTTAAGTGAGATACCTTTGGTGCTGCCTGATACCTGGCACAACACACACTGTGTATATTATGTCAGGTCTGGTGGCTCATAAGTTCATGAGACTCCCAATCGTTGATTTGTAGAGTGTTGAGTCAACATCTTCACCAACTACATCCCTTCCAATCTTCATTATAGTGGACATTGGTGTCTTGCATGGTTCAGATTCCAGCAACCCAAATCTCTTCACCAAATTTTTGGTATACTTTTCCTGAGATAGAACCATTCATGTTTCCTTTTGCTTCACTTGCAGTCCTACGAAGAAGGTGAGCTCCCCTATCATACTCATTTAAAATATACTTGTCATAGTACTAACAAACTTGTCCAAGGTGGACTGATTAGAAGAGCCAAATACTATATCTTCAACTTAGATTTCAGCTATACAGACTTCTTTGTTATTTCTCATGATAAACAATCTCCTATCACCTTCACCCTTTAAAAACCAAAACATAGTAAGAATTAAGATAACCTCTCATACCAAGCTCTCAGAGCTTGTTTTAAACCATATAAGGCCTTTTCAAGTTTGTAGACATAATGAGGGTGATGGGGGTCTATAAATCCTTTAGGTTGCTCAACAAAAGCCTCTTTGTCTATATGACCACTCAAAAATGCCCCCTTAACATCTATTTGGTATATTTGATTTTTAAGAAACATGCAATTGCAAGAAGATGCCTAATGGATTATATTCTGGCCACAATGGCAAATATTTCATCAAAATCAATCCCTTATACTTGAGTGTACCCTGGGGCTACTAATCTGGTCTTATTCCTCTCTATTACTCCATTCTCATCACTTTTATTTTTAAAGATCCACTTAGTTCCAGTTACATTAGCATAAATAGAGCTAGAAAATAGTTTCCACACTTTATTCTTAGAAAATTGTATGAGTTCTTTCTGCATAATATTTATCCAATGAGAATCTTTAAGAGCCTCATATAACATTCTTGGGTTCTACAACAGAAACAAAACAAGTAACACTATTACCCACATATGACATTCAAATACTAAGTTTAGCCATATTTTTGTAATATACTCTTTCTTTGTTTCTGGTTCTTACTCCTTCAGTAAGATTTCATATAACCTGAGAAGTAGGATGATCTCTCTGTATTATATAGCAGGAGTGTCCCTCCTAACATTTTCTCCAGCAAATTCTTTAGTGTCAGAATCTGTGTATTCTAGTTTTGGTCCAACATCAGCATCTGCCGGTGTCAGCTTAACATCATCAATCCCTGTGTCTTCTGTGTCAATCCCTAGTGTTGAGTCCCCATGGTCTCCTACCGGTGTTGGCACCACATCGCCAGTATGGGGAAGTCTCAATTGACTATCAGTGATACCTAGACTGGAAAGTTTATGTATGCACCTCACAGCTTCTAGCTTGATGATCTTCTCCAAATTCCTATAGTGGACATGTCCCAGCCTTCTGTGCCACACTACTGATTCATCAACCTTCACTTGAAGGCATTGCGCATCGTCATCCCCCAAGTAGCAGTTGTCTTTTGACCTTTTTCCTAACATAACGCAGTTGTTAGATTCATCAAACACATCACAGGAATACATGTCAAATTTAACAATCAAATTATCATCACAAACGGAACCTCAATTAGATTAGGGAAACCATCCACATTGAGAACCCTTTTTCCTATGATATTTCATTTGCTTCATCCACCATATGTAACAGTACCAGTGAATACATGCATAAGGTCCATTAGATTAGTCTTTGTACCTGTCATATGTCTAGAACAACCACTGTCAAAATACCAGTCACCAGTAAGAGCATGAGTAGCTGAGAACACAACATTACAGATAATTTTAATTTTAGGAGACCAAAGTCTGTTCTTTTGAAAACTGTTGTTTTGTTCACTGGTATTGCTTCGAAATGTTGAACCAACATTTGAGCGACCCAATGTTGTCCCAACACCCGATGCACCATTACTGCTATAATTATATTTCTCACAGAACTTTTTGTACTTATGGCAGTATGGTTTTAAATGTCCCGGCTAAAAACAATATTGGCACATATAGGTTACCTTCTTAGGTTGCTTAGAGTGGCCATTATTTTTGCAAATACCAGCCTTTACAAAATCACGTATAACATTATCATGTCTTCTTGACCTTTCTTGGTATCCTAAACCAATAGTTCCTTCATTGCCAACACTCAGTGCTTCATCTAGCCTTTTGTGCTAGAGTTCCACTTGGCAATGGTTCTCTATGCTTCTTCCAGCTTCATCTCCATCTTTTCTATTTGGCACTCCTTTCTGGTGAGGTTCTTCTCCAGTTCAGTTATAATTTCAATTAAGAAAATGCTCCCCCTGTTGAGCTCCTTTTCCCTTTTTTATGATTTTCTTTACCTCATCAAGAAACTCTCTGTAAACAACTTTCAACTCATCAAGCACCTTGTCTTGATCCATTTCCCTTTCAAGGAAGTACTCTTCATTCAAATATACATATCCACCAAAGCAAACAAAGTTATAATGTTCCTCAGATGCATTTATATCAGAAATAAGACACTGAGGATTAGAAATATAACCACCATCCTCCTAGCTGTCAAAGTAGTCTTTCTGGTCCTCTGGATCTGTCTGAGTGTTGAGTCAACATCCATTCGTCCGGATGTTGTCCTGACACTCTGTCCAGTTGACTTGGGCAGTCAGAGCTGCTGTGTGGACTTCTTTAGACACCTGTTCTTCTGGTAACTTATCCAAACTTGTCTCATCATCAATATTACCTATGCATACCCAGTTAGAACTACCTTTGGTTCTTAAAGTATTAGCACACTCATATGACATGTGTCCAAAGCCTTTACACTCAAAGCATTGGAGTTCTTTCATTTTCTTAGTATCACTCTCATTGGGCTTTTTGAAAGAATACTTAACCATTTTACCCGGAAAACTCCTTCTTAGATTAGGAGGAACATTCTTCTCTTTTCAGATTCTATCACATAAAGCAACTTTATTGAAATTTTTCACTACAGAACCTAGATAGGCACTTATTTCAGTTTCATCATCTACTTCTTCTTCAGCAGCTTTTAATGCATAGTCTCTGTGTTTGGTAGTGGTCCGGCTACGAAATGTGTCTGGCTTCTTGCATATCAATCTTCTTGACCTCGAACCTAGGAGACAGAGTTCTCATAGCTTTGTAAACAAGTTGTTTATTGGTTAGAGGATCACCTAGACTTTGACATTCATTAGATAAATCCATTAATTTTGCAAAGTATGAAGTAACAAACTCTTCATCACCCATCCTAATGCACTCAAATTTCAGTAGGGCAATTTGAAGTCTAGCTTCTTTGACACTGGCATCTCCTTCACAATGAGTTTGTAGGAGCAACCAGACTTGTTTAGCAGTTGCACATAATTGTACTAACCTAAAAATATGTGGATCAATCCAACTGAAGATGACATTCAATGCTTTCTCATTGTTGGCTGCTTCAATGACTTCAACTTGAGTTCAGTTAACTCCAGGCTTCAGGTGTACATCATTGTCATCGTCTCTGGCCGTCATTGGTGGAGTGTACCCATCAATGATTGATTTCCACGCCCTTAGGTCTAAAATTTTGATGTATTATGTGAGCCTGATCTTCAAATAAGCATTGTTTGTCCCATCCAACATTGGTAACCTGTTGTTAGTATTAGGGTTCACATTATCCATGGTATGGTACTAAATACAAACACCAATGAATTAGGTGCTTGGCTCTGATGCCAATTGTAAATGTATGGACCAGAACTGATACCCGTTTGTTTGATTCACACATTGTGTGTACACTGAATGTTGTGCCAACATCGATCGTATTCGGTGTTGGCCCAATAATCGTTGTTGAGTAATAATGCAACGGAATAAAAAACATAGTGAGATGAATTTTAAGCAGGTTATATGAATATAACCTGCCGAGCCTTAC
Organism: Linaria vulgaris; assembly: GCA_948329865.1. Lineage (NCBI taxonomy): Eukaryota > Viridiplantae > Streptophyta > Magnoliopsida > Lamiales > Plantaginaceae > Linaria > Linaria vulgaris. The sequence goes on from OX415252.1 coordinate 18,076,344, forward strand.
GGTCAAATAATCACTAAATGTTACTTTAATGATCTTACCAAATACAACTGAGCAAGGAACCCAATCCTAACATTAACTAATCTATGAGCTATAGTTTAGCTAGAAAAAACTCAGCAAAACAAGACCAATATAATACAAGAATTTCTTCTAATCACTTAGAACTTAATTCTAGTCTTGTTATTGTTCTTGATGTCAAGCACACCTTATTATAGTATTTGATCGTCCTGGTTTTGTGGCGTGATAGGCACGAGATGGTGACCGTTCTCTTATTCATAGGATAACTCCAAAATCTCATTTAGTGTTATCTTCATAAGCTCTTCAAATATTATCTTCAAGTAACTTTGAATATCTTCGGCTTATCCCTTCAGTGCAAGCATAGATCTGCACGGTCCTTAATATCCTGAAATAATCATAGATTACTACAACTCGTGGAACTAGGTGAGTTTAAGAATAAAGAAAAAAATAAAATATTCGACTTAAATAAATCGAATAGAGTAGCGTTGAGTTTAATGTTGTGCCAACAACTCTTTCCAGAATGTTGGACCGACACTTCCTGACAACACCTGCACTTTAACTTCCCCTTCGATATCCTACAAGGCATCCGAGCATCAGTGTAAGGTGTTCCAGACTAAAGTCAACATAGACCTAATATTAGTGATAATTTGGCATAGTTTGTACTTAGTTCAAGGTTATTCCTGTAATTTACCGCATTCTTCTGTAAGCTACGACTTTGTACTAAACTATTGGTGCCGTCTGTGGAATACCACATTCTTAGACGAAGACGCTAAGATGCAACACAAGGGTACTTGAGCACAGTCTATAAGGCCTAGTATGGATAATTAAGCTGCAGAGAACACTCTACCGAGAGTTTCGGCATCTGAGCCTAGTGTTGAACAACAACATGCTCCACCTCCTCCTCCAGCGGCTGTTCTAGCGCCTGCACCCATGAGTCCCGCTATCCTTCCACTAGAGATCATTGCTTAGATCAACGTTGTTGTGCTGATAACTTTAAATGCCTCTTTAGCTGCATTACCCCGCCAAGCTAACCAGAAGACCGGCAACCCACCTCCTCAAACTCATGAGTCTAGGAAGCGAGGTACCGCAGAAGGATCTAGGGCTTAGAAGCATGAGAAAGTGGCAGATTCCATGAGGGGGAGCCTAGCTTCTATAGCTCACGGTGGAAGAGCTCCTGATCCCCGGGCTGAGTTGAAGGACATAACTAGGAAATGGAACAATTAAATAAGGAAAGTAATGATGTCCACCGTAGGTTGACACTAGTGAACATACACCGAAGATTGACCGCATTCAGTGAAGAGATTGAGGCTGAAGTATTAGATTAAAGAGATAAGATCCCGCCACTTAAGACGTTTGATGAAAAGAGTGATCCTAGTGAATACCTATTCTATGTGGATGGAATACTGAACTTGCACCATTTCACTGATAACGTGCAGAAAACAATATTTGCTACAACCATAACTAGGGCCACACTTGACTCTATTGACAACTATGAATAGTTGAGGCATAAGTTTGAAAAAGCAAGTTTTCCAGCAAAAGAAAGCATACCAACATGAACCACTTGAACTTGGTCAAACATAAGGACAAAGAAAGTCTGGAGGATTTCATGAAAAGGTTTAATGAAGAACTTCTCAAGGTGCATTAGCCAAAAGGCGCGCATGTGGCCCTCTTCCTCTTCAATGCAACTTTCCAGAAGAGGTTTGCGGCTGTTCTACTCAAGATGAAATCCCTTACTGTTGATCTGATTAATGCTCTAAAATATAAGATAATCTATCAGGAAAACACAATGGTAATTAAATAGACGCTCTACTAGGCACATAATCGACCAAAATGAAAGGAATGATGGAGTAGAGATAAGACCGCGGTGTAGACGAATACCCCAGAAGATAGACTCCTTTGAATAGGGACATCATGACTATATTTTCCGTGCCCCAATCAAAGAAGTGGCTTAACAAGCCAAGAAAGCTGAGGGAGAGTCGATGAACGAAATACTCAAAGAAAGTACTATGAATATCATTGCCAAGCATGGATTACTACCGAAGATTGGATAGACCTTAAGGATAAGATTGAAAGGCTTATCCGTTAAGGTAAATTGGTTGAATATGTCCGAAGCTCTAAGAAAACGGGAGACGATGAGGATTGATCCCGCTCACCTTGAAAGCATCAATCCCGTTCACCTAGAAGGGACAAGTACAAGGCCATTGAGGCTTGTAGCGATCACAGAAGGGAAATTATCAATGCCCCTTCAAGAGCGAATGATTATTATGATCAATAGAGGTCCGTTTGGGTGCATATTCAACTGAGGGACAAAAGAATGACATATATGTGCATTTCACAACCATCGCAGACGAGGAGAACTTCGAAAGTAAAATAGACCTCATGCAGCTCACCCTGCAAGACATTCAAGCAGGTAAACTTGATTGTCCTCTTGTTGTTAAACTTGATATTGCTAAAAATGGACTACGGAAAGTTCTTATCGATAATGGCAGTTTTTCCAATGTCATATTTTCATATGCCCTGCAGAAAATGGTCGTGGAACAAGACATGGTCGAAGCAATCTCCACCCCTCTACTAGGCTTTGGAGGAGCAGAAGTGGTTCCCTTTGGACAAGTCACGCTGCCGACCTCATTTGGCGAGGATCACTACAGAAGGAGTATTAATGTCAAATACACAATTATCAACCAACTATTCTCCTACAATGTCATCATCCGTCGTCCCGCCCTCAATGCAATTTGGGCAGTGGTATCTAGGGGTGGGTTCGGGTAGCTTTGGACCCGTATTTTTGGGTAGTGTACCCTAATATACGGGTAGGGCAAAAACCCTACCCGATACACTATCAATGTTTGGGGTACCCGATTTGATTCGGGTACCCTAACATTAGGGTACCCCAAACTTCGAGTTTGGGGTACCCGAAGTTCATCAAGTAGCCAAGAAATAGCCACCAGATGGTGGGTATCACCACCACTAAACCCTCGAAAACCTCTTCCCCCTTTCTAGAAAATCATATAAGTGCTAAACATAATGCCAGTTGAGAATAGCTTAATGAGTGACCGCTGCTTCAAATGGAACCATTACAAACAAAGCACACAAATCAACAACACTATGGAAAATTATGTTACTAAAGCCTAGACTAATTAGCCAATTTCCAACACCAGTTGACCGATAAACCGTAATCCTCCAAGCATCAGTGGCCATCGCATCTCAAACAATACTATTGAAACTAAACGTAGAAATCGTCAACGAAACACCATTAACACAATCACAAAATCATCACGAAACACAGTAACACACATTTCTCAAATCACATCCGAGCTAAAACAACACATTAAAAACTCCATAAATCAAAAACTCGATCCAAAATCCAAAATCATACCCATAGTAGCGATCCTGCACTGAAACCGCTCAAGCACCGGAGAAGCGGTCCTGATCTGAGCTCTACGACTGATCGGCGATCGCCAACCACCTCCGTAACTCCACCTCGGAGGCGCCGCACCACTCTGGTAACTAAAACTCAACTGATCCGAAAGCTTAACACCGATTTCCAACGGCGATAATATTTTGCTCTCACTAGAAGAAGAAGAAGAAGAAGCGAGAGAAGAAGCGAAATGAACTCTACAAGCTCTGAGAATTGAAGCTGACAGTGTGTGTGTGTGTGTTTGAGTGCGTGTTTTTGAAAGAAAAAAAGAAAGAGATGAGAGACAGTGAGCTGTGAGCGTGTGTTTAAAAGAGAAGGAAAAAAAGACTAAATAGAAAAGGAAAAAAAAGGAAAAGAAGGAAAAACAAAATAATAAAAAAAGTATAATATTTAATTCGGGTATCGGGTACCCGAATTGCTTAAAAACCCTACTTGAAATCCTACCCGAATTACCCTAATCGGATAGGGAACCCGAATTTTCAGGTACGGTTCGGGTTTTACTACCCAAAATTCGGGTAATACCCGATCGGGTAGGGTAGGGTACCCAAATTTCGGGTTTGATTACCCACCCCTAGTGGTATCAACTACCATCAGAAGATGAAATTTCCCACCTAGGGTAGGATAGGTGAAATCATGGGTAATCAAAGAGAGGGTTGGCTATGCTACATTGCATCACTAAATCTCTCTAGGGTTAGAGAAGAAGGGGAAATACGGACCACCACTACAGAATACCAACCATCTACGCAGTGATTGCCCTTTAGTCATTTGAACTTATTTAATTATGTTTGAACAATTTATCTTTACCTAAATTGCCCCTCCGTGGGTTGCCTGTACTTACAACAGGGGGAACTACGCAGCTTGATTCCCATACCACGGGATACGTATGCGAATGGGATGATGCCCGATTCTTGGCCGTTATCTATCTAAATTTTTTATCTTGGCATATTCTTGCATGTATTGTTATCCATTTAATTGGCAGGAACATAGATATCCTCCATCCACAAAGATAAGGAGGAGATTATCCCCTTCCACAGTGATACGAAGGAGAAAGAGGAGGAAGAGAGCAGCCTCTGATACAACTACCGGGAAAATATCCCTTATCCACAGAGATAAGGAGGAGAAAAAGAGACGAAAAGAAAAATATCCCCTATCCACATAGATAAGGAAGAGAAAAAGAAAAAAAAAGAAAAATATCCCCTATCCACATTGATAAAGAGGAGAAAAATAAAAGAAATAAAAATGTCCCCTATCCACAAAGATAAGGAGAAGAAAATGAAAAGAAAACAAAAATATCCCCTATCCTACCATATACGGAGGAGAGTACCCGAAAAGGTCGAATATATACTATCCTATAGGATACTGACTCCTCTATCATACAAGATACGGAGGGGAGTACGTGAAGAGGTCGAATATCTACTATCCTATGGGATACCAACTCCCATATCCTATAAGATACAGAGGAGAGTACCTAAAAAGGTCGAATATCTACAATCCTATGGGATACTGACTCCCTTATCTTACAAGATACGGAGAAGAGTACCTAAAAAGGTCGAATATCTACTATCCTATGGGATACTGACTCCACTATCCTACAAGATACGGAGAAGAATACCTACAAAGATTGAACGTGTGTTATCCTACAAGGCACAGAAGAAACACCCTAATCGTTGCCTGACTCCCATATAATAAGAAATACGGTGGAGAGTACATAAGAAAGGTCAGATATCCCCTATCCTACGAGATATGGTGGAGAGTACATAAGAAGGGTCAAATTTCCCCTATCCTACAAGCTATGGCTTGCGAACACATTGGATGGAGGTGTCACCCCTAACCGCAAGACGCCACTTCCTAAGGCGCATATATACACGCCTGGGATGTGATTGAAACATACATCTCATCCCAAAAGTAATATGAAGAACATGCATTGTGTGATTTGCTAAATAAATGCAAGAACACAACAACTTACGACGATAGTTCGAGAAATAAAACGACGATACAACACCAACACTAATTTGCATAATCAAGTGCGCCTTTCAGGCCAATCATAGAAAGACTTCTCTTCCTCTTGAGCTCGACTCACGCATTTGGTTTTCCCCCACTCTCATACGGAGGTCCACAGTCCTCAAGGGGCTTGCCATCAGGGACACACATAAAGTCCAATTGTTGGGTATTAAACCCATCCTTGAACCCAACCTTCATTGTAGTTTTCCCTATAATGGCTTTTTGGTGTCCTTCCTCTCAAGAACGGTGCGCTCCGCAGTAATATTCTTATACGTATCACTCAATAGAAATCGTTCTACCACGCGCACCATAATATCAGTAAACGTGACCTAAGTTTACACGAAATGGCATATAGATTATACTATAGAAAAACACAATATCATAACAAGAGGAAAAATCGCTTACCACAATCTTCAAATCATGCCAAGCTTGCGTAAGCTGTACCCACATACGCTCATTCTCTACCTTTGCCTTCTCAAGCTCACAATCAACAACACTTTTCTTGCTCTTCTCCTTGCCAGCATTCCATTTCAAACTGCCAAGCTTGTTGAAAAGTTTCTCATTCTCAGCGCAACATGAATTCAATTCATCATTGGCAACTCGTAATAGATGCAGAGCCTCATCATTTTTGGCGATGATATTCTCATCAGCCATAGGATTAAACTCACACATATTTTCGATGTGAGTCTCCATTTGGGCTATTGTCGCATTGCTGTCCACATCGGCATTGTTGGCTATCGTCATGCTCGTGGTCAAGAACTTGGTAAACTGGGTACATTCCAATCAAACGCTTCATGACGATAATCAATACATGTGATCTACGAAAAAATGGAGATTACTTTAAACCACTTACACTTCGAAAAGCATGAAATGCCACGATGCAGGTTTCGAGCACGATCCTGCTCCCCTTGCGCGGGTACCCTACCCACAGTAGGAAACACCTGCCACATTATACGAATTACTTTTCTCTTACTGAATTCTTGGTTCTTGAAACTGATAGTGGGACATGGAACAACATGTTCCTGCTTACGCGGCACCTTATGGGTCGCAAAACCTTCATCTTGTCCCCTTTTATGCCCAACCAACCCAGACGTCTCCATAAGAGGCACATATGAGTTTTGTGTCCGGCTGACGCCAACCCTTTTGTATCCTAATGGCGCCGAAGGGACATGATGGGAACTCATATCACCCACCTGAGTTGGAAGAATGGGAGCAGACTGTTCCTAATCCAGAGCTGTAGGGCGTAACCATAACATCCTTCCTCAACTGACGGAGTCTAAGGGACATCAATAGCCCCTCCACCATTAACTGCTTCATCCATAGAGATATCCGTAACTTCTCCATCAATAAATGCTCAATCCAGAGAAGCATCTGAGACCATTATATAGTCTGATAGGAGCGTCAAAACACCCGCGTCAGGCATTTTATCGCAAACATGTGAAGATGATGGAATCAAACCACCTTTTTGAGAACCCCGTTTCACTTTCCTTAACCACCTCAGTTGTTGCGGCCTGCATCACCGCCTCCTCAGCTGACATAGCCTGTGCCGTTGGAACCTCCTCAGCTGTCCATCGTGCATCAGAAAGTTGCAACATACGTGCATGAAGACCCATTATGATATTGAATGAAGATAATGACACTTCTGTAACACACGACCTGGAAAAAGAGGAAAGGTCAATTAGAATGACCATACAACAAAAACCTTACGAATAACTAGATACAATATTTTCAATGAAAGCATCCCAATATCAAACTTCTATACATCGAGGATAAAGTTTTGATTATATCGAACTTTGCTATAATATTAGGAGAACCAATACCAAAACTGACAAGTTTTTGATATCGAAGAGCAAAGTTTGATAATGCTTTGCCTCAAACAATTCGCTTCAGCTATAACCAAAATGATTTATCTCTTCCTAATGTCGCTCTCTCTCTCTCTCTCTCTCTCTCTCTCTCTATATATATATATATATATATATATATATATAAATAGGGATTAGCGCGTGGGCTACCCCCACAACATCGAGGACCAAAATTCGACATAGAAGACATTCTTTAGATGACATCTACATAGATAACATCGTGCAAATCTATTCACATAGAAGACATTCTTCAGATAAGAGAATCCATCTACATTTAGGGCGCCTCTTCCGATAATTTTCCCTTTGTTTCCATCACCAAAAACCACATTGCCTTCTGTATCTTCCGTGAATTTGTGGAGAATGTCCTTTCTTCCTTTCATATGGTTGGAGCAGCCGCTGTCAAGAAACCAAGTGTTAGTAGACTAAAATGAAGAGGAATGATTACTAACAAAACAATTAACGTTCGACCGTTAAACCCAAATTTGTTTGGGTTTTTGTTTTGGAGCATGCATTGCTGAAGTAGTGGTGTTTGAGATAATTAATTTTGCAGGACGAGAGATACCATTTCCTTTCGGGGACCCTAATTTTGCAAAAGTTGTAAATAGTGAGGTCAAATGTGTCCTTTGATTCTACAGTAATGACAAACTGGCATAAATTTTTGAAAGTTAGTGGAAGCTGAATTATTCAAGAAATTTTTGTTTGTACCTGCATGGCTTCTAGAGATAGGTAGATGGTGTCCTTCTGTTTGTTAAGTTATAGGGTAGAATCATATATTTTTTTTGTGATGGAAATACTTCTTGTGATCTAAGTCTTCCTCGTTTGGATGTCCTTTGAGATAACTGATCTAATGTTTTACTGCTCCCCGCTTGATTTGTCACAACAAGGGATTTTGATCCAACATGACCATTAATGGTGCGTTGTAAGTCCAAGATTTCATTGAGTTTTATCGTTTAAGAATTTAGTCGATTGACATTTCTTTCAACCATCTACAAGTCATCCAGTGCTTTAAACTATGTTGTGTTTCTATGGCGGATGATCGTGTTTGATATAGGTTTAAAAACATTGAGCTGTTTTTCATTTTGAGAGTTTCAATCTCGTTTTCTAGTTTTATGACATGAGTATCAGTTACGAGAGAATTTTGTGTGAGAGAGATGAGTTGCGCCTCCAGATCGGTATTTGTTCTAGCGACACCTTCGCATTTGACAGTGATTTCATTCATTTCGTCAAAATTCATTTAAGCAACCAAATTATTGTATGGTTATACGCCTCAGAGGCGACCAAGTCTTGTGTTGTTGGAGTGTTCCAATCCAAGAAGCCACAGCCATGTACGACATGTCACCAATAAGAAACATTGCGAGGTTGTTACTTTTTTATTGTTCTTTGTGCAATGCGTATAGTGGTTTTCCACAACGGCGCCTCTGAGATGAACTTTTGATTCGATGGAAACTTGAACTTCATGACCAAGGTGAGGAAACACCAGTCAAATATATAAGTACTGAGAGGAGGATACGGGGCATTGGGACTGAACTTGACACGGGGTCAAGCTGCCTATGTATCTATCTAAGAAGAGAGAATCAAGCTAGATGTAGTTCATCCTCCATGGTGCCCATGCAATGTTATCTCTGATATCTGGCTGCCAAGTAGTGTGTTAGCATATATAGACCTTGTAACCTATTGAACGTTCCTCAGACACTGCTAATGATGTCGCACTAGCTTAGAAGCTGTCTGCATTGTATTAGATCTTATGCTTGAATCAGACGATCTCTTGGGATGTACGTTGCACAGTCGAGGCTTGGTTGGCCAAAGTATCGACCCATGTTGGGTGTTAGTCTCTTTCATAGAACATTTGGACAACCTTACAACGTTGTAAGTCATCAATCCCCAGAGGCTCATGACCGGGACCTCGAGCGATTAGCATCACAAAGTGGTCAAATCACGGGTCAAAGCTATTCATACTTAAGACCAGTTGTGGACATTTGAATGCCTATGGAGTACTAGAGGAGAAACTATTGTAAGTGTTTTAGTTGAAGTGCTGACGCGGAATTGTTGACATGCCAAACATTTTGATGTGGAAATGGTTAACGTGGAAACAGTTGACATGGAAACGAGTAACGTGCCATGGGTTAACGTGCCGACCGTGTTAACGTGTCTAAGGTCGTTGAGCCAAATGTGTTGACGGGCCAAAACTGTTGATGTGCCACAAATTGTCGTGAATGGTTGCCATGTCAAACATGTTGATGTGTTAAAAAGTGTTGAAGCGGAATGCTTGACATGCTTTCTCCCACTAGAATTCTAGAGAGAAGTCAGAGCATATAAGCTTCAACCTCCAAAGTGAACTACCCCTTAAGTGTCCAACCCCTCAAATGAACAAAAGATGGGGTGTTTATAGAAGATGGTGAATGCATGGTTGTGCCCTACACACTAGAGATGTGAAAGAAAAAGTGGTGCACCATAGGTTTTGTGCATCCCCACCATAACGGATCTGACCCAGGTATGGTTCCATGATCTGCGTTCCACGTGGTACGTCAAACTTGATCGACGTGGTTTTTCTGACGTGGTTTTACCCAACGTGGTTTTATTCGACGTTGTTTTGCCCATCGTGGTTTTATTCGACGTGGTTTTATCCGACATTGATTTGTCCGACTTGGTTTTATCCAGCTTGGTTTTATCCAACGTGGTTTTGGATAAACGTCAAAGTATTTTGTATTTTTAAGGTAGCGATATTATGGCACACCACCGGTTAATCAATCTTACAATAGGGAATTATTGAAGATATCATCACAAAGAAGCAAATTGACGGATACGCAAAAGCAAAAGTTTTACTACACCAAATAGGCAGATGGTTCTAGAGGAGTTTGTAAAGAATGCAATGGAAGAGCAGACAAAGAAAATCAAGGACCTCATCAGCTCAAAGATCACACTGCTTCGTTACGATCTTTATGCTCAATGGGATTCAGATATGGACGAGTTGAACAACAAGAACGCGGAAGTATTCGACACAACACCAACTGACACTCAAGGAGAATAAAATTGTCGTGCGTGTACTCTATTTCTTGTTTTTAGAGTCTGCTTTTAGTTTTTCTTTTTTGGTGTCTGTCTTTTAGAGTCAAATTTGAAGTAATAAAAACATGCAAAAGTTAGGATCTATGATGGTATATGCCTATAGGAGGACTTGGAAAGAAATGGATTATGCTTGGATGAGAGGAACACACATTGAAATATGAATCTCAAGTAATTTACTCTAGTACTGTTTGAAATAAATGTGAATTTGAAATGCTGAGGAAGTGAAATAGACCATATTTTCTATATTTGAGTTGGGGGTGCATCTAAAAAATCTATGACATATAGGGTGGTTTGATTCGTACGCAAATAAAAACGCAAATAAAAAGGTGCCAAAAAAGCCTAAAATGTGTGACTAATGAATAAGGCACATGGAGAAAAATGAAACATTAATGAGTAGATTCACTATGTTCATCTCTAAAACTCATAAATATATTTTCTAGTTATAGCCCATACCCATGCCTATCATAAGCTAATAAATTCCTAATGATCCTCAACATGAGAAATTTGCATGCATGGACAACAATGAGAAAAGTAGAGAGCAAGAGCGAAGTGACTATATGTGAAACTTCGTGATCTTGTGAACTTTATATGGAAGTATTTTATTCTATACTTGTGATTAGGGGTGGCAACATTGACCCACTAACCCAGTAACCTATCGAACTCATTAAGATTAAATGGGTAATGAGTGACCCATTTAATATATAGGTTATAAATGGGTGACCCATTAGTGACCCATTTATCAAACAGGTAACCCATGGATAACCCATGAACCCATATATGACCCACTAAGTTATTATTTTTGAAAAAATTAAAATTAACATATAAATTATTATTATTTTGATAACAACATATAAAATATAAGAAATACAAAAAAATAAAATAAAAAAAATACAAATAAAAGTATGTATGGTTAAAAATATGAAAAACATTCCTCTGTTTCTCTCTCCTCTCTCTCCTCTCTATTTGATTCTCTTTCTTTTTCCCCCATTCAAACCCTAAATAAAAAATCAACCAATTCTCTTTCTCTCTTCGATTCCTCCGTAGATTCGCTGAAAAGGAAGAACTAATCGAAGTGGGCTTCGTCGAAAGACCATTAATTTTGCAGGTAAGAGGAGTTTGCATTGATTTTGACTATTTTTGAGAATTATCTGTTTATGGTTCGATACTTTAATTGAACGGAACCAAAGCAATATTAGTGAATGTACGAATGCACATTTTTTACGAATTATTCGGAGCGTGACAGAGAGATCTTGAAACATTGTTACAAGTTTATGATATTTAACAGAACAAAACTAACACCGGATTTGTAACTAAAGCACTTTAAAAAGAATTTGTTAGTGGATTCTCTTGTCGTTGCCTCATTGATATCGTTTTTGCCTTACATTCGAAATGCCAGTACTAATAATGTTAAATATGTCAGACCAGATCACCAATCCTGTTCGTTTGTTACATTTATATGTTTATGGTTCAGTTTATATTAGTTTTTCATTAACAGGTAAGAGGAGCTTTGGTTCAGTTTTTCTTTAATACGAGATATCAGTTTTTGACTATTTTTGAGCATTTTCTATAATATACATTATCTGTTTGAATATACTTTAGTTTGTCACTTTGTTGGACAAATATCTCTCTCATGTTTGCTCATGAATAAATGGAATTTTATAATTTGTTCATTCTCTAATAACTCATACTTTAGTCTGTTTATCTTGTTTATTTGTTATTATATGTTTATGCTTATCAGTTGCTCATATGTAAATCTGTTTATGCTTATCAGTCTGTTTATGCTTATACGTAAATCTGATAATGTTAAATTTTTCTTTTTAAGATGGAAGATCGTAGTTCCTCAAGTAGTTCGCCTCAGCCTATGCAAGAAACAGAGACGCCGACTAAGCGTTCTAGGAAACTAACTTCAGAAGTGTGGGAAAACTTTGAACGGTTAAAAGGTGAAGGAGAAGTGATAAGGTTCAAATGCAACTGGTGTCCTCAAAAATATGTAGATTTATGCCATGGAACAACTAATTTGAAACGTCATGCACTTGTTTGGGCAGGGCTTTAAGCCCTAAAGTATATTCCTAAGGAACCTTTCCAAGAATCTAAGTTTCGTGAGAAGTTGGCAATGGCTTTGATTAAACACAATCTACCGTTTTCTTTTGTCGAGTACAGTGGTATTAGGGATTTGTTTCAATATTTGTATTCTGATGTGACCACAATTTCTAGAAACTCCATAAAGGCTGATGTTTTGAAAGTATATATGAGAGAAAATAATGTGCTGAAAGAAGCTTTAAAGTGTGTGTCAAGTAATATATGCTTAACTGCGGATTTGTGGAGTTCGATAACTTCAGATGGTTATTTAGCCTTAACGGCACACTACGTCGATGAGAATTGGAGATAACAGAAAATAATTTTACAGTTTTGTCAAGTTCATCCACCGCATTGTGGGCCTGTGTTAGCTCGGTATTTGATAGATATATTAAAGGATTGGGGAATAGATAAAAAAGTATTTACTTTGACATTAGATAATGCTTCTTATAATGATGGGTTGGTTGATATGTTGAAGAGGCATGCTCTATTGAATGGTAGTTCAATATGTAATGGAGAGATTTTCCATGTACGATGTGGAGCACACGTGTTGAACTTGATCGTTCAAACGGGTCTGAAAATAATAGAGGGACCCGTGAGCAAAATAAAAGAGTGTGTTAAATATGTTAGAGCAAGTGAAGCTAGGAAGTTGAGCTTTCCCAGGTGTTAAAATGCGGGAGAAGTTTGATAAATATTGGGAATGTTATAGCTTTATATTGAGCTTTGCTCTTATATTAGACCCTCGTTTTAAATTGGAATATGTGGAGCATTGCTTTCAAAAATTATATCCCAGAGCCACGGTTGATGATCGGGTGAAGGAGATTCGTGAAAATTTGTAGATTTATTCGATGACTATTTACGTCGTTCTTCATTTGCTGCATCTTCGACACCCCGTATCGGAATGTTTGGAAACAATGATGATATGGATGAGGAGATTGATGATATTACTGAATTTGAGAATGCGCATAGAACTGTTAGGACAAACCAGTCAGAATTGGATAAGTATCTTCGCAAAACTAGAAACTCTGCGAAGCATGAGTTGGATCTTTTACAATATTGGAGAGATAAACGTGATCGGTATCCTATCCTTGCTTTGATGGCAAAAGATATCTTAAGCATTCCTATTACCACAGTTGCCTCATAATCCACTTTTTGCATTGGGGGACGTGTCTTTGGTAAATATCGTAGCTCTATGTTGCCTGATACTACTGAAGCTTTGGTGTGCACCAGAGATTGGTTGTGTGTGAGTGAAGGTATGTATTATATATATATATAATACATATTGTATGTAATAGTTTAATTATGTTACTTACACATTATTATATGCAACAACTCTTGGCTCAGATGAGGAAGAATCATTACTTCTAGATTTTGCTCCCCTAGTAGCTTAACTAGATACTACTTCTGGAGATCGAGGTATGATGTTTTAAATAAATATATATATATATATATATATATATATATATATATAATGTGATGTTTATTGCAATGAAAGTGTAATTGTGTGTAGCAACGACTTATGGCATTTTTGTTTTTGATTATACAGGTATAGATTGATTGACTCGTTCATTATGTGGTCGCGGTTGAAGACTTTGATAAGTTGTAATTTGGAAACTTGAATTTTTAAGGATTAGTTTCATTCGATGATTGTAAGAATTATTTGTCGTGGTTGCTATGAATTATTTTTGTCCATATTTATTGGTGATTTTTCTGCAAGTGCTGTTTATTTTTCGTCAATATTGGATGTGCAATGTTTGAATTTGTTTGTCATACAATTTGTGCAATGTTTGAATTTCTGGTACATATGATTCATTTTGAAATTTAGCTGTTCTCGTAGTTTCTGTTTCATATATATATCTACATGGGCATATGAGGAATATTTTTTTTTTTTTTTGATTATTGTGATGATTCTGTTTCTTGGTTAGTCACTTAATTGTTGCTGAAAGCTGCTGTTTAATATAATGCTTAAAATTAATTAGGGCATCAATGGCTACTGGATTATGTCCAAACTTATGTTTGTCATTTGCCAGTCGGAGCAGAACGATGCTTATTTGGAGGATTTTAGCACTATTGATTGATACGAGGCAATAGAGCTACAATGCTACTAGTCGCGCCCATATCACATGGAAAATAGAATGCAGTGTGATTAAGAGTAGGACTTGAGATAACGCTAGAGAGACAGAAGTTGGCGCGATGAACGGAGGTCGCATCTATGAGGCACAATGGTCAGGCGATTCAGAAAGATAGCGCATGTCAAGCGTGGTTGGGGCTGAAAAGTCCTTTTGCACAAATTAGATTACAGTTATTCAAGAAATTAGGGCACCAAGACTCTCTTAATAATAGAGGAGGATGACCAAAGCGTTAAACACAACTTACAAGAGCCTACAAACGCTTAAAAATGTCAACCAAAGCATTCTAGAGTTGACAAGCAGAAATTCTACCGTTCGAGCCACTACAATAATTGTTGAGAAAGAGAGGTGAACAAGAGGAGCCAGCAACCAAATTAGAGAAAAGCATCGAAGAGTCAAAGAGGAAGGCACGTCAAAACCTCACCGAGTCTAAGAGTTTAATCTTTATTTTTTGGCATAAATTTATGATGAATTGTTGTGATATTTATGTGACTATAAGTAGCTAATCCTCTCAGTGTCTAAGAGAGGATGTGGTTAATCTCATATGGATGCACCTTGAACGTGTCTTTTGATTAAGTTTATTGATGAATTGTTTTTGTTGGATATTATTTTTTTCTTATTCTTCTTGGTACGGTTGGCACATGCGTTTCTATGAATCACAGTTGTGATGTTGAACAACCTTATATTACGTTGAATTATGCAAGGAGATTATTAAAGCAACGCTAGTGATGCATATTTTCACGTGCTCAATATTCCTCTAATACTCACATTTGCAAGTATACGAGTCAAGTAATAATAAAATAAAAATTATAGTTACTGACCAAGTATCAATCCCACATAAAGTGCGTATAGTATTCCCTTAATAGACAATGGTAAAACAAGTGAGAAAATATATTTGAAAAGATGATTTAATTACGAAAGTTCTAGTTATAACTAATAAAGCAATTTAATAACAAGAAATGAAATGTAGAGTTTTTGATTACAACTACTAAAACAAACAAATAACAATATTTAATCAGATTGATGAAGTCGTATTTGAAGTTGGGTTCATAATTATTTATTATACAAATAGACAAATTAATATGTCTGCCCTGTAAGTTTGCCTATTTAATGAATCTGCCCAATAAGTACCGAATTTTTTAAACTAACCCAGGAATTCGTCTTTTTTCAATTTTTATGCCTACCCACAGCCACATTGAAAATAGCCACACGCTACATTTATATATTTAAAACAAAAATATACATTTTGTCTATGTGGCTGCCACATGTAATATATTTAAAATATAAATATATTTATATTCATAATATATAAAAATATATATAAAAAATATCTTTATGTATTAAAATATATCAAATATATATAAATATTAAAAAAAGAAAAAAATCATAAATCTCATTTATATCCATAATATATACATATAAATATATATAAAAAATATATCTTTATGTATTAAAATATATCAAATATATATAAATATATATAAATATATATAAAAAAGAAAAAAAATCATAAATATCATTTATATCCTTTATATATATAAAATATGTGTTTATGTATTAAAATATATCAATTACATTATATATATAAAAAGTCATACATAAAAAATACTTAAAAACATTATATATATACTAAGACATATAAATAAATAAATAAAATTTATTATAAAATTCTTTTAACAAAAAAAGAGAATATACCCCCCACCCTGCAAATCCCACCCACCCCCTCCACACACCCGCTGCAACTCGCCAATTGCAGTGGTGGCGGCGTCGATCAACGCTGCCACCACTGCAACCGCGAGTTGCAGTGGTGGCGGGTTGCAGTGGCGGCGTCGATCGACGCCGCCACCGCTGCAACCGGCGAGTTGCAGGGGGTGTGTGCGGAGGGGGGGGGGGGTGGGGTTTGCGGTGTGGGGGGTCTTTTTTTTGTTTTTTTTAAATTTCAGTAATAAAAATATTTTTTTTGATATTTATATGTTTAAGTATATATATAATGTTTTTGAGTCTTTTTTATATGTAATGTAATTTCAGTAATAAAAATTATATTTATGATTTTTTCCTTTTTTTATTAATTTATATATTTGATATATTTTAATACATAAAGATATATTTTTTATATATATTTATATATATTATGTATATAAATGATATTTATGATTTGTTTTCTTTTTTTATATATATTTTTTATATATTTATATATATTATGGATATAAATATATTACATGTGGCAGCCATGGCGTGTGTCATTCCTTCCAACTCGGCTGCCACTTCGTGGGTTAGTTTTAAAAATTCGGTACTTATTGGGTAGATTCATTAAATGGGCAAACTTACAGGGCATAAATATTAATTTGTCCTATATAATTCATAGACAAACCACAAATTCCCCCATAGATAGATTCATCATGTTAAGTTCATGTGTTGAATGAATTACCAGAACTGTAGATGCAACGCTAATTACAACTACAATCCCCCTGCCTTCCCTACAGATCCAGCTATCCAAGTGCGATCAATCTAAAAGAATTAAAGTTTCATATCCAATCCAACCTTCTCAAATCAAAGACATGGATCCATGTGATCTACTTATGCACGATTTACATGAGTCATACTGCTAGCACATAAACCAAACATGCAATTTAACCACGAGGCACATTAATGCTGACTTTTGTGGATTTTTAATGGTATCTAGAATACCCTCTATTTCTTCTCCTAAATTTGTCTCCTTGTCTTTGAATCAATGGACTCCTTTGGATTCTCCCTGATTGCAACATTGTGTTATGTAGCCATGTTCCCAAAAAATCCAAGTTAGGCACTTTTAGCATTGTTTTGCATTATCTCACCAAAATCATATAAAAACCCAAAATCATACTAAAACCAATCAATATGCACCAATACTTATACAAAAGCATAAGAAATGTGTACCCAAATAACGTTAAATAAACGGTCATCAGCCAGCATAGTTGATCAGGTAGATAAATCTCTAGAGTTTCGACATTAACGTGTATCGTGAAAGCTAGATTGTAGTTGATAACCCTAATTCACTTATAAAACACTGTATAGATCCAATGACATGGTGAAAGGGAAGTGCTTAACTAGGGATTAGGGGGTTCTTTTTTACATATGAAATGTGGCTAATTATCAAGTCAAAGAATAAACAAAACAATCATCAACAAAAAGAGTCTTGCATAGGGGTCATTGGTATTTTATCCATGTAACACACGTATCCGATATTAATGAAATACATCTCTTAGATACATTTTACTAATTTGTTTTACTACCTTAGATAGCAACCAATCAATCAATGAAAAATCTTAGTTAGTTTGGTTTTAGTTAATTAGTCTTTTCATCTACTACCCCTAGGTAATCAGTAGTTATATTAATTCCTCTCCTAGTTTAGATCATTAGAGTCATAAGTAGTTAGGCAGTTTTTCTATTTTTGGTTTTAATCAAGCAAAGAAAAAATCATTCCGTGTTCAACAATATAATTGCTAAAGTTCAAATAGGTACTCTAAGGGGACTCGATACTTGTTCTGTTAAACTTACTTACCACTTTATCATTAGTTGACTCGTATACTGATGATTTGTCTGCATTAATCCAATTGATAACACATAAGAGTAGATTATGCACACATCAAACTTCTAATTTGCTAAAGTCAGTAATGTTAAAAAGACTAATAATTTCACAAGATCTAACTATTTCTAAGGGCATTAACGGTTTTTAACAAAATTCTATCAGATCAAACAGTTCCTAAAGGCATATTCGACGTTTAAAAGTTATAAATTATATACGAGATCTAAAAAAGCCCAAAGGCTTAACAACGTTTCCTTTCAACTAATTAAACAAACATATACAAAAAATATTAAATCTAATAATTCTAAAAGATTTAACAATTATAAAATTATATTAATTGTACACATAAAATTACTATAAAAACAATAAATTAAAGAAATAATTAAAAGAAAACATAAAAACTTTACAAAAGTCGGGTGTGCGACTATCGGGTGGTTGTAAAAAATTGAAGAGAGGAGGGGGGTATTTATAGATTTTACCCTTATCAGCGGCAGTCGCTACCTCGGCCCAGCTGAGACGTTGTCTCTCTAATCTTTGTAGCGATTGCCAGGCTGTCGCTACTGAGATAATTTAGCAGAAAAAATCCCAGGAAACCTAAGTGTATATAGATTTCCAAACATTTTAAAGTTTTGCATTGTCAAATGTTGTTTTTAGTTTCTTATTGTACATATGTTTTATAAATCATTGATTTTTTATATAGATCTTTAATTAGATTCTCATTATTAAGTTGTTCTCTTGAGTGACTTACTATTGTTTTTAGAGAAGTAAATGGAGTGACTTACTATCTTCTACGAAAAGAAATATTGTTACATTTTATAGACTAGAAAGATAAATATATTAATTAATTACGTGGCGCATGTTATCGACTAAAGTTAGCAAAGTGAAGTCCGTTTTAAATACTTTGTAAATGCGGTTGTTTATAAGCTCATTTATGCTCTCTTGTTCATTAGAGTTGTATCGATCACATCTCCCTCTCTTGGTGTACTATCATATATCAACAAGGGACAAACGACAAGTTAGACTCCATCTATTGGCGCATTTCTAATATTTTACCCATCCTTTGAATTTTTTGAATTCATCCTTTGACTTTTAAAAATTGTTGCACCTAAACAACATTTCCGGCTAAAAAACAGGATAAAGCTGGAGAATGATGTATGTTAATATTTTTAAAATTCGAATACACCCCAAAAGTTCGAAAAATACCTCCAAACACCAAGATTACTTCTCATAGTTCGTAAATACCCCCAAATATATCCCATTGTTTTTTTTATAATTACCACCAAACAGCGTCATAGCTTCTCCTAATTTGTCAACACACACAAACACCTCTAAATTCTCAAAAGATACCCCCAAAATGTTACGTGATAATTTCAATTATTGTAAGAACATTTATTGTACGCACAGGAATACGACGTGGATGTAGTAGTTGAGCTTGTTTAGTACGAGGTTCTCATTGTTGAGGTTGATGTTGTCGTAGAAATCTCAGATTGATTGACTGATTTTCGAAGTACTAGTCGCAGTCATGGATAGATATTAGTTTGGTTGATCGTGCTATCACTTTTTCTATAGCACTACAAGAATTTGCGGCCATCCGTGACCGCTCGGCGGTTGCGGATGGTACGGCGGTCATGGATGCCTCCGTGACCGCTGCCAACAATGCCGTGACCGCCCAGCGGTCACGCGATACCCTAGTGGCATTCGTGATCGCTGGGCGGTCACGAAAGAGGGGTCATTCGTGACCGCCGAGCGGTCACGAATAATATTCATAAAAAAAGCTTGATTTTATGGATTCATCATGATATGTTTATGAGTTTTAACAATAAGTCTCATTACTACATGTGAATTGGAGTAATAAATTAGTACAACATTATTAATTAACATATTAAAACAGCGAATTAGATGTGATTAGGCGAGTTATGAACGAATAACCTATTTTATGTTCTACAACTAATCATCATATACACCATGTTGTTTTAGATGTAATGTGTCATTTTGTGATAAAATCTCTTTTAATTTATTTTGTAGTAACTATTTTATCAATTTAACAAACATCGCACCTTAATTAAACAAACGAGAATCAAAAATTTCGAATGAGACTAGTTCGTGACCGCTGGGCGGTCACGAAGAATATGGGGCGACCGCCAGGCGGTCACGAAAGACCCCTCGTGACCGCCGAGTGGTCGCGAAAGACCTTGGAATTGGGGGAAATTCAAATTTTTAGAAAATTCAAAATTTTCACTCAAATTCTATATATACCCACCATTCTGCCCATTAATTTTCACTACACTCAAATTATCTTATCTAAAAAACCCAACACTTTCTCCTCCTTTCCTCATTTCCCAATCCAAAACATAAACACCAACAATTTTTCTTCTCCTCTTTCCTTATATCTCCAAAAAACAAAACACCAATAATTTTTCTTCTCCTCAATCCTTATATCTCCAAAAAACAAAACATCAACTCTCTTATTTTCTTCCTTTCATTACTTATAACCCAAATCATTCTCTTAAATGATGTTTTATATAAACAAATCGCCCAACCATACATTATATTCGCAAAAAAACAAATATATATTCCGGTATTTTGCCGGAATATATTTTTTTATTTCGTTTAATATCCGGCCGTCACGGATGGCTTGAATATTATCCGTGACCGCCCGGCGGTCACAGATAGTTTAAATATTATCCGTGACCGCCAAGCGGTCACGGATGACTGCCGGGGTCATCCGTGACCGCTCAACGGTCGCAAAAATCCCCGTGATCGCTGAGCGGTCGCAGATGACCCCGGGGTCATCCGTGATCGCTCGGCGGTCGCGGATGACTGCCGTGACCGCTGGATGACCCCCACGACCGAGGTCTTCCGCCGCCGGTCGCGGATGACCATCCGCGACCGGAAAGGGTCATTCGCGACCGCCCGGGCGGTCGCGAATGACCCTTTTTTCTTGTAGTGTAGAACAAATTAAATGTGGAGGGATTTTTTTGTTGCTTGTAGAATGGAATGTGGAGGTTATTTTATTTATGGGTGAAATGAGTATTTTGAAGGTGAAATTTAATTATGGGAGTAGTTATATATTGCACCCGGATATATTTGGTTCAAGTTCAAAAGAATCTCCTATTGTTTGAATAATTATAATAAAATCAAGTTTAAAAAAAAATTAAAAACATTGAAATAAACCCTTAGCTTTTAGAGTCCCGGTAACATTTCTTACAATTATTGAAATTATCACGTAACATTTTGGGTGTAATTTTTTGAGAATTTGGAGGTGTTTGGGTGTGTTTACAAATTAGGAGAAGCTATTGTGTTATTTTGTGGTATTTATAAAAAAAATGAATATATTAGGGGTGTTTATGAATTATGGAAAGTTATTTTGATGTTTGGGGGTACATTTTGGGGTGTTTGCATACATCATCCTCATGCTTGGCCCGGAAATATAGATTATGTGCTACATTTTTTTAAAAGTCAAAGGTCGGGTATACCATTAAAAAATATTTAAAATATGGGTTTACCATTGAAAGTGTGCCAATAGATGGGGTCTAACTTGCTTTTTTTCTATCAATAAAATTCAGAGTTCTCCCTTGGATGTAGGTTCACAAATAACCTTGTTTTGTTAATTCGAACATTGTTGTGCCTTTGTGTTGTTGAACTATATTTTGTTTTCTTTATAGATTTTGTTTGACATTTTGCGTGGGATCTGATTTGTGAAGTGAATGTGTGGAATTGCATTCAAATTCCAGTTATCAATCTTAATAATGGAAATCAATGCTCTAGCTTTTATTTTCTAGAATCTATCCAACGCTCTCTCAATAATCTGAAACGGTCTTTGGAACTTCGATGGTTCTTTGATAATCTTGTGTCTTTGGCCGGATCAACCTTTTTAATGGAATCTAGTTTCACACCTCTTGAATTCGGGATACAAGAGGGTTCATTTCCTCCTAAGTCTATGAATGGTGAAAATGCACAAATTATTGGTAATAAAGTGGGAAGTTTCATTTGGGTTGATATTCAGTTCACGAACAAGCAATGGATGAAAGCGCTAACGACCTGTGTCTCTATCTTCGTCCATAAACTGTTACGTAACAAGTTACTATCCTACTTTCTTCCACTACCTCCTTCAACACCTTGATTACCTATGAACGCCTTAGCAACTCTTGTTCCAAATGTAGTATCCTAAACCATAAAATCGATAGCTGCCCTAAAAATAGTGAGCTCGAGTTCAATAATCCCCCGAATCTTCGATTTGGCCCATGGCTACTAGTCGAACCTCCGGGAAAACCACCTTCACACCTACCATCCAAACACCAGCTATGCTATAATAATGCTCTGCTTGATCAACAAATAACACCCAAGATGTGGTAATTTCCAACAATACTCTACCTCAAGCTGCCACCACTACCAATCCTTAAAAACAAGTTAAACTATATCAGATTATCCAGCAACAGAAACGACAAAGTTCAAATTTCTACTTTCGAATAATAAGGTAAGCTTTATAGCCTCAACCAGGGTCCTTAGACCACAACTTACTAAGCACTGACACTATCCCGCCGGCCAAGTGTGATTCTTGACAGATACTCTGATGAAATGTCAGCACATATGTTGTACAAGCCAGCCTACTCTCCCGATTCTACTCACTCTAAGCATAAAGCTAGTTTGACTAAAGAACAAAGCGGGTCCTTGCTAGTTAAAGGCATTATTAACTCTTCTATGACAACTTTCAACAAAAGGTTGGCTTTCCCTCTTCGACGGAAGCGTCTAAGATACTTCTAGTGTAGTGTCCCCCTGCATAGGGTCAATCACTTCTGTGTTCAACATGCAATTGTGCTACCAAACACACTCCAACCCTAGTCTATCCTGCCAAGACTGAAGGTATAATTGTTGTGCTAGTATTATCATAGCACTGAACTTGTGAAGTGTTATCACAACACTGAACACAAACATTTTAACACTGAACAATCTGGAAATATTTGGAATATCATTTTGTTTTGCCTTTATTCACATATTAACTTAGTTCAATAATTTTAATTATTTGTGTATGTTCTAGGCCAACAAGATCATGAAAGGGATCTAGTTCAATACGAGAGTTACCATAATTTACTCTTTCCTAATATAACCGAACTCGGATGAATTGAAGATGGAAAAATTAACCGAGAAGAATGCAACAAAGGTAGAAGATTCACAAAGATACTTTTCGAGTTTGAAGTCGACATTGAAGAAGAAGTTTTTGGGAAAACTTACCTTTAATGAAGACCAAGACCAAAGATCGAAACATTAGAATACAAAGAAGATTGAAAGCTTTATAAACCGTGTATATCGTGCCTCGCAGATCAAGAGTCACACATCTATATAAACACATGGAGTGCGTAAAGAGAAGTGAACGAGACAGGAGTTGGAGCAAAGGAATCAATGATATTAGATCTAAGTTGTGAGTCTTGTCTTACTTTTCCTAGTTTTGATTTAACAAATTAAGTCTAAGTTTTTTTTTTTTTTTTTTTTTTTGGAATTAATGAGTTAAACATGTAAGAAGTAATACATAGTAGCTTAATTGTTTTTATTTGAAAAAATCTTGAGTGAGAAGTTTGAGAGTTTTGAGAATAATCTTTTGTAATATATTATTTTATAATGGTTATTTGCTACCAGGCTAGGAAGAATAAATTCATACATTCTTTTTAGGATTACATCTACTTGTCTTCTTTACTTTGCGTTATGCAATATCTTATATCAAGTATGTGTTAAGATAACACTTGTGGTGTACAACATCACTCGAAGACAAAGTATTAAGTCCCAATCCAAACAAATTCAATTGGCATCAGAGCCAAACACCCACCAGTGTTTGGATTTGATACTTACGAAATGGATATTGTGAATCCGAAAAACAACATACTCTGGATTGTAGATGGATCAAACTATGCATTCTAGAAGATCAAAATAACGAGAAACATCAAGTCAATCGACGTGCGAGCATGAAAAGTTATGATCGATGGATACTCCTTGCCTACATTGCCACTTGATGCTGACAATCATATTATGCTCAAATCAGAATTAACTTGGTCTACTGCTGGTGTGCCATAATTACATTCCCTCAAAAATGTAAAATTATATTCGTTATTACATGGAACTAAGGAGACGACAAGACAATTCTCACCAAAATCCGACTAGCCCAAAGACATGCTGAGACGATGTCCTGACGACATGATCCTCAAAATGGCATAAAGACGAAGTCAAATAGCCCAACCTTAGACATCATGTTGGCCAAGCAAACATGGCCAATTCTGGAGCCCACATCGAATGGACTGATGTTAACCTAATAAAGGGTACATCGACCCAAAATGGCGTTCCACGTTGGTTTGGTCCGACATGCCATATCGGGCCACGTGCGCCCCCAAATTGGGGGCATATCGGTTTTGCAACTGATGTTCCACGTCGAAAAATGTCTGACACATCACATCAAACATAACGTATCCCTATAATGGGGCATGTCGGACTAAAACCCGATGTGCCACGCCGTACCCCGTTCATCGTAGCACGTCAGTTTTTCAATCGACGTGCCACGTAGGGAAACCGATGTGGCATGTCGTGTGATGACGCCCGTAGCGTTCAAGCCACGTTGGTCATTGACCGACGTGGCATATCAGAATATGGTCAACAGTGACCAACCATGGCAGTTAACGCGCGAGCCACGTCTGGTAGCACGCCAAACAGATGACATGCTCCTTTACCTCTAGCCTTATTGGTGGTGGTCCCTACACCCAGAGGCCTTTTCTACCTCTATATATACCCCCTCATTCCTTCATTTGAAGGGTTAAGACTTTTGGGAGCTGAAGAGTGTTTGCTTTCCCTCTCTAGAAAAGCACCTCAAACATCCACGTCAACTCATATGTTCGCACATCAAAATAATAAAGTTTGACGCGCTTGCCTTTCGTGGCCTGTCAACTTGTGGTACGTCAAACAAGAGCACGTCAAAGGAGAGCCTGTCAAATACGAGCACATTAAACATAAGTACGTCAATCAATGTATTTCAACCATTTTACCTATATATGACGAATTATTATTTCTCCCCATTATCTTTTTTTTCAAAACTTAAATGCCCGTTTTTTCAAAACATGCTAAAAATGCCCTGTATCTTTTAAAATTTCTACTAAAAATGCCCGAAGTGAAATTTTGGGACAAAAAAGACTACGTGGCTGCCCAGTCAAATAATCTCGTTGCCTAATCAAAATGTCGCGCCCGACACCTACTATTTGTTTTGAAAATGACGAATTATTATTTCTGCCCATTATCTTTTTTTCCAAAACTTAAATGCCCGTTTTTTCAAAACATGCTAAAAATGCCCTGTATCTTTTAACATTTCTACAAAAATAGTGAAATCCTAGGTGTCGGGCGCGACTTTTTGAGTAGACAACGCGATTCTTTGACTAGACAGCCACGTAGGCTTTTTTGTCCGAAAATTTCACTTCGGGCAATTTTAGTAGAAATTTTAAAAGATACATGGCATTTTTAGCATGTTTTGAAAAAAATGGGCATTTTAGTTTTTTTAAAAAAAGATAATGGGCAGAAATAATAATTCTTCTACTTATTAGTAGACATGACATGATTATGTCTATAATGAGACTAATTAAGTATGAGATTAACTCGACTACCAAGTTGACAATACAAACTTTAACTTCTATGGTCTTAAATTATTTATATCGCAACCTTCTTCTGGTTTGGAAACATGCACCAAAGTCAAATCTCCTTTTTTGATTTGAAAAATCCTTAACTGAATTCCAGTTTTAAATTTATTTATTATAAAAATATATAATTTATTAATTGTTCCCCATAAATAAGAAAATCTCATGTCTAGAAAATTGTAAAATAAAAAAATATACAGTTATATAAAATGAAGTAAGGCAGTTTAGCCATTCGGTACAAAAATAAAATTAACAAATTTATTTAAAATTTAATGTAGGAGAAATTTAAAAACGATGCGATCGTTCCAATCAATTTTTGGTCACATCTATTACAAATTATAATTTTTAAGTCAACTTAATGCAGCCAGCTGGTTTCATATTCTTCTAGACGGTATACATCGAGGACGAGTTGAAAATTTTAAACTTCAATATTACAACTCAATTTGAAT
This sequence comes from Linaria vulgaris, assembly GCA_948329865.1. Classification (NCBI taxonomy): domain Eukaryota; kingdom Viridiplantae; phylum Streptophyta; class Magnoliopsida; order Lamiales; family Plantaginaceae; genus Linaria; species Linaria vulgaris. Next base: position 18,102,583 of record OX415252.1, read on the forward strand.
AAGAAGCACGCCTCCGGTATTTACTATTGCCCGAAGTAATCAAATGTGAATCAAACCACATACACAGATACACTCGCTAATAATAAGTTCTCTTTTATATGTTATATATACATGTATGCAAATGCAGCATTACATATCTTTAAGATTACAACTCAATTTGAATATGAAGCACGCCTTCGGTGCCTTAATATTTAATTGGATTGCAATCCTATTACTTTATCATATAGTTCCGTAATTGATTCACAGTCACATGCATGCATATATAATCACATGTTATAATTAAATATTTCAATATATCCTCCTCTACTCGGATTCCTATATAAAGGCAGCGAGTTATTGCTCTAAAAACACACACTATTGTCAAGCACTCGTCATAGCTAATACGTACAATTTTTGAAATGAAAGGTTCCTCAGCTGCTATCATAGGTTTTGCCGTCATGGGCTCATGGCGATACTTTTCGTCTACTCGGCTGTTGCACAGCAAAACTGCGCCCAGAATTAATTCACGAGCTTTAACCAAGCCCAATTATCTTGTGTCGTTCCGGTTGGCACGACCTCACCGACTACTGACCAGTGCTGCCCTAAAGTTAAAGCCCTCAACTTTAGCTTCTTGTGCTTTTGGCCTTCACCGGTTACTCTTTATTTTAGTCTTATTTCGTCCGGCGTAACAAAACACCGTAAGACATTACAAATGGATTATCAATGGCCAAAATAATGCTAATCAAATAAAAATCGGACTAACTGTATCGAATCTTGTACGTTCGATACAGAGTAAGCTTGATGATCCGTCGATTTGGGGCCCTTCGATCTATGAGTGTATCGAATTGAGGCCCTTCGATCTATGAGTGTATCGAATTGAGGCCCTTCGATCTATGAGTGTATCGAATTAGGGTCCTTCGATGTAAAACTAAGTTGGGTTGCTGAGTATCAACTCGGTCCGTTTCGATCGAACGTTGAGTATCGAATGCGGGAACTTCGATCGAACGCTGAGGGTTCAATCTTGAGTGAGTTGATGATAGTTGGAATGCATGCTAAAAACGTCAGGGGGCGGGTTATTTATAACCCCCGTCCCGCAGGCCGCAGTGGTGGTTGGGGAAAGTGTATCGAACTGAGATGATTCGATCGATTCCGTTCGATGCTCAGATTGAATCGAATTTCTCCTGTTTGATATATTTCAGCGAACCTTTCTTCTTGGGCCGACCAATATTAATATTGGACCATTCCTAAAATACCCACATTACTATTGTTACTCTCAGAGTCTTGGCACAACGCTGCAACGTAACCCTCCCCCAGACCGACTTTTGTATAGGACTATAGGTAATGTATACACTTTGCTCGATCGAGCTAACCATCATTTTTCATTAATTAAACTAATAACGTAGTTGTTTTTCATACTAATATATATGCGCAGTAATTAAGTGAACTAGAGATAGCCAAAATAGTGAATCACGGCGTTTGAATAATATTGTTTCTCATTTCACTTACAACGTTACTGGCGATCGAGCTAACCATCATTTTTCATTAATTAAAATAATAACATAGTAGTATTTCATACTAATATATATGCGCAGTAATTAAGTGAACTAGAGATAGAATCACGGCGTGTGAATTGAAAGTGCAGGTTTTCTGGAATCAATGTTAGACGATACAATGTTAGACGATGTTGGGTTAACATTGGATAACATTGAAAGCCGACAGCTTTTGCGAAAACTGTTCTTTAGTTGCCAAAATTAAGTTTTGCCTTTATTCACTTATTAATCAAGTTCCACGGTTTTGGTTGTTTATGTTTATGTCCAGGAAAGTATCTTACACATAAGGAAAAGCTTTGGAAGATTCCTTACTTGAAGTTTCCATAATTCAAGCTAAGTTGAATAGTCAACTCACACGGTTTCAAAAGAAGGAAACAATATTGGATTCTCTGCAACTGTGATTCTTTCCAAGATTCTGCGAATTGAAGAAGATGTGTTGCCTTGTTAAATCAGTAACAGTGGAAACACGTTCTCAGGAAAGATTTGAAGTTCACAAAGAAGGGAATATTCAACAAGGAAACAACAGGAGTTACCAAAACTGTGAACAACACATCTTGGCGTTCAAGACTCAAGAAATCTATAAAGATGTGAAGTTCATCAAGATGAAGATAAGACAATCGTGCCAATAATCCAAGGGATTAATTCTTCTTTGTATTGTCTTCATTTAGTTTTGCGAAGTTTTTGTATCAACTGCTTAAGTCTAGTCCATAGAAGTTAAGTAGTTCTTACTTGTCTGCTTCGTTGAGTCCGATCAATAAAGAGCGTGAGTGAATTGTTGTGAGGAACGTTTTTGATAAAACCTTTATGGTTATTTCGCCAAAGGCTCGTAATTTTTAATAATATTGAAAACTTCTTAAAATTATATCTTCTTGTGTTCTTACTTCCGCTGCACATTATTATTATCAAGAAGATCAAAATAGAAGTTAAGGCAATTCCAACTTAACTCTCAAAAAGTGGTGTGTCAATCCACGCTCCTACAATTTCAATTGGCGTCAGAGCCAAACACCGACTACACTGGTGGTTTGGAGGTGATACAACACCATGGACAATGTCAATTCTAATACCAACATGATTCCAGTTTTGGATGGCTCCAATTATGCATATTGGAAGATAAGGATGAGGTCTGACATCAAAGCTATTGATATTCGAGCCTGGCAATCCATGATCAATGGATACTCTCTTCCAACATTACCAAGAGATAATGAAGGTGATCTAGTACCAAAACCAGAAGCAGATTGGACAGCAGCAGAGGTAAGTCTCTATAACTCTAATGAAAAAGCTCTTAATGCTATCTTTAGTTGGGTTAATCATCACATGTTCAAGTTAATCCAGAATTGTACAAAAGCCAAACATGCTTGGGATATACTTGAATTACATTGTGAAGGAGATTCTGCTGTTAAAGATTCTAAATATAGACAACTGCTTTTGCAATTTGAAAAACAGAGAAGATGAAAGTGTTGACAGTTATTTTCAGAAAATTCTTGATATTGCTAACCAATGTGAAAATCTAGGTTTTGCTATGACTAATCAAGAAATGGTTTATAAAGCTATGAGAACACTGTCATCTAAATTTGCTCTCAAGAAAATTGCAATGAGTGAATCTAGAAACCTTGCTAATCTACAGTTTCAAGTCTTGATGAATACTCTTAGAGAATTTGAGATGGAGCTTGCCTCACAACCTAGCAAACATAGGGATGTTGCTTTAAGAGGTTCTAATTTTGACAATGAAAGTGATGATGATTTTGAAATAATTTCTTCAAACTATGGGAAAATTACTAAGAAGTTCAATATGTTGAATCTTAAAGGAAAAGGTAAAGAGAAGAACCTTAGTAATAGTTCCACAGGTTACAAGAGATTACCTCCTAAGTTTGTGAAATACATGGCATCAAAACCTACTCCTTTAGAAGCTGATAAGTTAAAAGATATTCAATGTTTTGAATGTAAAGGATATGGTCATATGGCTAATGAATGTGCTAACACTCTAAGAAAAAGAGGAAATTCTCATTGGGTTTGTGAAGATGATTTCAATGAAGATGACTTTAGTTCTGGAGAAGCTGAAGAACAATCAGAAGAGGTTCAAACTGCTGCGCTACTCACTCAGATTGACTGGACACCAGAAGACTCCCTGAACTGCTTCGGATCTCAATGTTACACCAACATTCAGGATCCAACATCAGAACATGAGACCTTCTTTGCAGATTGGGATGAATTCGATAATGATTCTGAACCTTATCTTGCGTCCTACTTTGATGAAGCTAACTTTGATTGTTTTCATGGTACAGTGGATCTAGATGAAGAATACTTCTTTGAAGGTAAAATGTCCCAGGAGGAAATCATTGAAGACCTAAAGTCTATCTACCACAAACTGCTGCTTTAGAATCACAAACTCATCAAGAGCAACAAAAGCTTGAAGGAAGAGATTGAATGCATGAAGGAGATGCTGAAACTGTATGAGAAAGACCTTGACAAAACTGAGGCTGAGCTGAAAGAGGTAAAGGTAAAATTTGAAAAAGCTGAACAAACCATTAACAAATGGAACTCTTCCACATCTCTGCTTGATGAAGTGCTGAGTATGGGAAATCAAAGTAAAAATGGTTTGGGCTATGTTGAGAAACCTCCCTCTGAAGATGTTAATTCTGCCTACTTGAAAGATGGTTTTATCAAGGATAGCAATAACTTGAGTGGTGAAATCTCTTCCAAAAGGCCTACTTTTATCTGTCAATATTGTTTTCAACCTGGTCACATTAAGCCTTATTGTAAAAAATATAAAATTGTGATTGAGAAGAAAATAGTAATTAATAGCTGTACCAATGTTAGGAAAACCTCTGATCTGAATGTTATCCCAACATTAGGTAACAAATCTGAAGGACATAAAAGTAGAACCTGGACTGAGAAGATAAAAACTCTTAAGGTTAAAATTGTTTGCAATGTTGTCTTTTCTGTTGTTTACTCTAACCTTGCAGGTAAGTGGTATTTTGACAGTGGATGCTCAAGGCACATGACTGGAAACATTGACAACCTGAAAAATGTAATCCCTTTGACTGTTGGAACAGTTACCTATGGAGGAGGCACTAAAGGGAAAATCATTGGAAAATGAGTACTGGATGTTGAAGGACTTCCACCACTCAAGGATGTGTTGTTGGTTGAAGGATTGAAAGCAAATTTAATTAGCATAAGTCAACTTTGTGATGACAATCTGCTAGTTACTTTTGATAAAAGTTCATGTGATGTGTTTAATAGTGACAATGCCCGTGTCATGACAGGTACAAGATCAAAGGATAACTGCTATCATGCTCAAGATGAAGCAGAATGCTACCATGCCAAGGTAGATGAATCTGTCATGTGGCACAAGAAGTTAGGACATGTGCACTATAGGAATCTGGAGAAACTACATAAGTTAGAGGCTGTAAGAGGACTGCCTAAGTTGACTAGCCCAGGTAAAATTGTTTGTGAAGATTGCCTGAAAGGTAAACAAACAAAAGCTGTTCATCCATCACTGCAGGTACAAAGTACTAACCCTAGAACTAATAAGTGCTTTGAATTGCTACATATGGATCTCATGGGTCCTATTGAGGTTAGTAGCCTGAATGGTAAGAAGTATGCTTTTGTTATTGTTGATGATTTTTCAAGATATACATGGATTAAATTTTTGAAAGAAAAATCAGAGGCATTCAACACATTCAAAATTTTGCATGCTAGTATAAAGAATCTTTATGGCACTTATGTAGGAAGAATTAGGTCTGACCATGGAAAAGAGTTTGAAAATGTAAGCTTTGCTAATTTCTGTGAATCTAAAGGCATTTTCCATGAGTTCTCTGCACCTAAGACACCTCAGCAAAATGGTATTGCTGAGAGGAAGAATAGAACACTTCAAGAGATGGCTAGAGTTATGTTGAATTCTAAAAACCTATCTAAGAAACTCTGGGCTGAAGCTTTGAATACTGCATGTCATATTAGTAATAGAGTTTATCTTAGACCTAGTACTACTATGACACATTATGAAATCTTGAAAGGTTCAAAACCAACAGTAGCACACTTTCATGAATTTGGTATTAACTGCTATTTGCTAAAAGATAGAGACTATTTGAGCAAATTTGATCCCAAAAGTGAAAAGTGTATATTTGTTGGATATTCTCCTAATAGTGCTGCTTTCAGGGTCTACAATCCAAGATTACATACTGTTCAAGAATCTGTGAATGTCATATTTGATGATTTAACTGTTTCAACAGGTACTGAAGAAGTCACTGGTTCAGATGTTACTCCAACATTGGACTCAACATTGAACACAGACGCTGGAGATGCTGAACTGGAAACTGGAACAAATGTTGACTTAACACCAGAAACCCCCAATGTTAGGCCAACATCTGTGCTGTCAGATTATAAAGATGAAGTGGTTCCTGTATCCAGAAGAGATCCCCCTCTTAGAATACAAAGAGATCATCCAGTCTCTCAAGTAATTGGTCAAATTACTGAAAGAGTTAGAACACGCAACAAAGAAAGGGTAAATTACAAGGATATGGCTAAGTTGTGTGTTTGTGTGTCTTCTTCATGTACTGTTGAAAATGCTTCTTGTTTTGTGTCCTCCATTGAACCTAAGAATGTAACTGAAGCTCTTAAGGATATTTACTGGATTAATGCCAGGCAAGAGGAACTCTTACAATTCACCAAAAACAGAGTTTGGAATCTAGTACCTAGGCCATCACATGTGAATGTAATAGGTACAAAATGGATTTTCAAAAATAAAACTGATGAGAATGGTGTAATTATGAGGAACGAAGCTAGGTTGGTTGCACAACGTTATACTCAGGTAGAAGGTATAGATTTTGATGAGACTTTTGCTCCAGTAGCTAGGATAGAATCAATTAGATTACTTCTTGCTATTGCTTGCTGTCTTAGAATTAAAATTTACCAAATGGATGTTAAAGTTGCCTTTCTGAATGGTTTAATTGACAAAGAGGTTTATGTAGAACAACCTAAAGGCTTTGCTGACCCTAAACATCCTGACCATGTGTACAAACTTGAAAAGGCTTTGTATGGTTTAAAACAGGCCCCTAGAGCTTGGTATGAGAGGCTAACTGATTTTCTGTTAGGCATAGGTTTCAATAGAGGAGATGGAGATAGAACATTGTTTGTCATTAGAAAAAGCTCTGATATATGCATTGCTCAAATATATGTGGATGCTATAGTATTTGGCTCTACTAACAAGTCTACTTTAGACAAATTTGTTGAGTCTATGACAGGAACATTTGAGATGAGCATGATTGGTGAGCTTAACTACTTTCTGGAACTACAAGTCAAGCAGCTGGAGAATGGTATCTTCCTGAACCAGGAGAAGTATGCAAGGAATCTGGTGAAGAGATTTGAGCTACAAGAATCAAAACCTTGCAAAACTCTTATGTCCTCTTCAGTGAAGATAACAAAAGATGGCACTGGTAGTAATGTTGACCCAACATTGTACAGATCCATGATTGATAGTTTGCTGTATCTCTTTGCCTCTAGACCTGACATCATGTTTTCAGTATGTGTTTGTGCTAGGTACCAAGCTGATTCAAAGCAGTCTCACTTGATTGCTGTGAAGAGGATTCTTAGATATGTCTCTGGAACTTCACCTTTAGGCATTTGGTACTCTTATGACACTGACACGAACTTGGTTGGTTTCAGTGACTCTGACTGGGGAGGTGATGTGTATGACAGGAAATCCACAAGTGGGGGCTGTTTTTATTTGGGGAATAATTTGGTCTCCTGGTATAGCAAGAAGCAGAACTGTGTTTTATTATCAACTGCTGAATCAGAATATGTAGCAGCTGGCAGCTGTGTTACCCAACTTGTGTGGCTTAAACACATGCTTTCAGATTATGTGCTAGATAGTGATACACTTCTCATGTTCTGTGACAATCTAAGTGTCATAAGTATCTCTAGGAATCCTGTCCAACATTCTAGAACTAAGCATATAGACATAAGGCATCATTTCCTAAGAGATATGGTAAAGAACAAAGTAATCAACATTGAACATATTGAGACAACAAATCAGCTAGCTGATATGCTTACAAAACCTTTAGATAGTGAGAGATTCTTCAGCCTGAGGAAATCTCTTGGCATGTGTCATATGTGAAAATGTTGAAGAAACCAGTGTTGTCATAACACCACTGACTAGCACTGGTATATTGGTTGTGGTGTAGTAGGTATTATGTTGTTATTCCTTTGTTGAGTTGCATTTCTTTTTGAGTCTCATTTTATCATTGTTTTGTCATATTTGGTTTGTGTGGTTGAACTCTTTGATTAACAACTCTCTCTAGTTATCAGTTTCACATCTTTGGTTTTGAAAAGGCTAATAAAACTCTTCTGGTTGTCTGAGGTTGTGATTGCCTAACATATGGAGAAGCTGGGGTACACAAAGTTCACTACTTTGATGTCTATTCAGTTGTGTCTTATTCATATGGAAGGTGTACAGGACATAGGGAGAAGCTGGGGTGCATGATGTTGACAACTTCACTGTTACTGAGTTGTGCTTATTTACATGTTTCTGTTTGTTTGGCCAAGGAACACATGAGGATGATCCTTTCTACTAGGGCGTTTGAGGTTTCGATTTCTTACATTTAGTAGCACTGATCACTTGGTGATTCTCTTGAATGCAGGTTGGTAAACAAGTATGCATAAGGAATTGGGGTGTTGGGGTGCATGATAAATGAATTGCCAACATTCAAGGCCTTTGTACTTGCCGAACTTGCTGCTGTTAATGTTGTTACTGCGGTGTGTGGAGTTCAGGCTGCCCTCATTCAGTTGTGACATTAACTTTGTGTTTAGCAACCTTCAGTTTTTGTTCAGATGAGTTATGAAAATAATAAAGATTTTAAAGAGATGTGACTGTGCTGGTTTGAGGAGCTTTTCATTTGTGTTTACCATCTGCCTATTTGACATTACATTGTTGCATTCATATAGAACTGCATTGTTTTCCTTCTTGTGTGTGAGTTATGTCGGTTTAAGCTTAGGGGGAGTATAATTCATGTGTTGAGGCATACAATTGGGTGACATACTGCAGGTGACACAATGTTCTGTGACTTACTATGTTGTGGAAGTGAATTGTTCCTTGAATTCATAACTGCTTATGTCTGTGTGTTTCTTGTTTTCTATGTTGCTTACTCATGATGTTAATCTGAAAAATATGTATGAGGTACTCACTTGCTATATTGGTTAAGTTTCAGATGTATGTTTGGATGTATCTCAAGCTCTCACATGAATTTTCCTTGGTGAAGCCTGTACCTCCACCTTCGGTTTTGAATGTTATCAAATGTTATCCCAACATTGTGCACAGTCACAGGTCAACATTGAAAACAGGAACTTATAAGTTTTCAGTTTTTTCTGAAAACCGCTCTGGTTAACTGTTAATTAAATATCAAAGCTTGTGCGCGGGAAAACATAGTGGGAAAGTTTTTCATGGTTCAAATTTGGTAACTGCCCACTAACATTCATTCTCTTTCCTTAATTCACGATTAATTCAAAAATCAAAACCCTATTCTCCTTATTTGTGGTTGCAAGGTTATTATTTGTACTTAACTGCAAAATTACTCTCTGCTCTCAAATTCTCTCGTTTTCTCTCTGCAAATTCTCTCAAACCTTCTCTATTAACAATGGCAAGCAAGTCTCCCATGCAAACTCTTGCAGATGTTGCCCTAGGAAGCGAACCCACTGCTGCACGCACTCGCTCACACACTAGAAGTGCTGCTGCAAAAACAGTTGAGGCCCAGGTTGTTGCCAAGAGGAAGGCGATTCCCTATGTGCGACGAGGAAAGAAGACCAAACAGGGAGAATCGACCTCCAATGTTGAGCCAACAGTGGAACCAACCAGTCCTATCACCAATGAGCCTGAAACTGAGGTAAACACTGCTGAACCCATCCCTGAATTTGATGCTGATATACCTGTTGAGGGGGAGGGTATTGGCTCTGTTGAAAAATATGTGGAGATATCCGCGGATGTGTCTGTTGACAAGATGGTGAGGAAGTGGATTAGGGCTCAAAAGAAAAAGAGAAAGGGCAATGGGGAGAAATTGAAAAATATGTCTGAGTCTGCTAAGGCTAGGGCTGAGGCCAGGAAAAGACAGGCTGAGAGATCAGCTAGGAAGAGGGCTGCTGAGGATGAGAAGAAAGCTGAGGAAGAGAAGAAGGCTATTGCTGCTGCTGAGAGAAATAGGAAAGGAAAGCAAGTGATGGAAGAGGAAGTAGGTGTTGGATGATGAGGATGAGGAAGAAGAAGAGGAGAAGGAAGAGGAAATTAAGGAGGAGCAGGATGTTGCTGCTGATGTTGGGGCAACATCAGGAACAGAGGAGTACACTGATGGGCTATATGTGGTCTACCCTGAGGAGGAGGAGAACTGCTATTCTCCCTACTATCTCTCTCAAGAGTTGGAGAAGAAGTGGGATGCCTTCAAAAGAAGGGACATCCTCACTGAAAGAGCTATAGAGATGGCCAGTTTCAAAGAGAACAAGGTGATGGACTTGCTTGAGGCAAGAGGGCTGCAACAGTCAGTGATGGAGCTGAATGACTATGCTCCTGAGATTGTCATGGAGTTCTACCTTAATCTCTCCAAATGGATCAAGGAGTACAGAACACCAAAATTTGGAAAGGCTTGGGTGAGGGGGAGAATCTTCAACATTGACCCCTACACCATCAACAAGATCTGTGGCTTCCCTACTACTGATGAATCTGAGGACCTCTATTATGATAATGTGATGGAAGACTTGACTGGAGGGTTGGTCAAAATCTGGAGAGATGCTCTGCCAACCACAAAACTCACCTCCCTCAGTGCTGTCTTACACAAGATAGCTTGTTTCAACTGGCTGCCAAGCAAGAATGTGACAGTACTTACCAAGGAATCAGCAATCTTGGTGTACAAAATCAAGAATGGGCTAGCTGTAAATATGGGGGAGAGGATTTTGAAGTCTATGTCTGAAGTTGCTGGAAGGAAGAATGGGATGCTACCCTGTCCCTCACTCATCTGCAAAATCCTTGGCAGTCAAGGATTGAAGACAAGTGTAACTGTGGGCTGGAGAAAGAATGATATTGAACTAACAATTCTCCCAAGCTACTTGTCTGGATCAAGGGTGAGAGACCTTCCATGGAATCCACAAGGAATGGTGAGACCAAGAACTGAGCAGAAAAGGGCTAAGGAGTTTCCTGGAACTTCAGTGCCAATGTCCAAAGAAGAGGATTGCTTGGTTATCACTTCTGCTTTTGTGGATCATTTGCTGAATTGGTATAGGGGGCAGATTGCTGACACTCAGAGGGAGATCAAGGAGAGGAAGGAACACCTCAAAGAACTGGAGGACATTGTGAAAAAATTGGAGGAACTCCCTTCTTCACAAAAAGGGGGAGAGTAGTTCCAATTTTATTTTAGTCTTCTATTTTATGGTCTGTTTCTTATGAACTGCTAATATCTTTGAACTGCTGGTACATTAATCTCTATTTGGTTTTATTTGATCAAGGGGCTTGTCCTTGATATCTAGCTTTGGCCTATAACTCTAAGTACTACTGTTGAAGTGCTCTAATTGTTCTTAACTGCTATTCCTTGTGGATGAACTTTTTGAACTGTTTTTCTTGTTAACCTTTATGCAGGAAACTTATTGGTTTCAATGTTGAGGTCTGAACATATGTACATATGTGATTGTAGTGATGACCTTTATTCATGTCTTTGTTAATTTAACTTTAATTATGATATCTTGTATTAAGGGGGAGCAGTTTGGTAGTTTAATTTGTTTCTTGTTGATTATAACTTTCTGGATATAAGACTTGATTGGAACATGTATTGGTTTTGTGAAGAAAGGCAAAAAGGGGGAGATTGAAAGTGCAGGTTTTCTGGAATCAATGTTAGATGGTACAATGTTAGACGATGTTGGGTTAACATTGGATAACATTGAAAGCCGAGAGCTTTTGCGAAAACTGTTCTCTAGTTGCCAAAATTAAGTTTTGCCTTTATTCACTTATTAATCAAGTTCCACGGTTTTGGTTGTTTATGTTTATGTCCAGGAAAGTATCCTAAACATAAGGAAGAGCTTTGGAAGATTCCTTACTTGAAGTTTCTTTAATTCAAGCTAAGTTGAATAGTCAACTCACACGGTTTCAAAAGAAGGAAACAATATTGGATTCTCTGCAACTGTGATTCTTTCCAAGATTCTGCGAATTGAAGAAGATGTGTTGCCTTGTTAAATCAGTAACAATGGAAACACGTTCTCAGGAAAGATTTGAAGTTCACAAAGAAGGCAATATTCAACAAGGAAACAACAATAGTTACCAAAACTGTGAACAACACATCTTGGCATTCAAGACTCAAGAAAACTATAAAGATGTGAAGTTCATCAAGATGAAGATAAGACAATCGTGCCAATAATCCAAGGTACTAATTCTTCTTTGTATTGTCTTCATTTTGTTTTGCGAAGTTTTTGTATCAACTGCTTAAGTCTAGTCCATAGAAGTTAAGTAGTTCTTACTTGTCTGCTTCGTTGAGTCCGATCAACAAAGAGCGTGAGTGAATTGTTGTGAAGAACGTTTTGATAAAACCTTTATGGTTATTTCGCCTAGGCTCGGAAGTTTTTAATAATATTGAAAACTTCTTAAAATTATATGTTCTTGTGTTCTTACTTCCGCTGCACATTATTATTATCAAGAAGATCAAAATAGAGTTAAGGCAATTCCAGCTTAACTCTCAAAAAGTGTTGTGTCAATCCACGGTCCTACAATTTCATGAATAATATTGTTTCTCATTTCACTTACAACGTTACTGCATCGTAAGAATAATAAGACATTAAGATATAGTCATTTACAGCTAATGGTAGAAATAAAGGTTAATTGACCACCAAATGTTGTTTTTGTTTACAGGTTCTGTTGCATCATTTCCATGATGGAGATATCAGTCAAAACAAGGCTCGGATTCTGTCTCATATCATTTATCAATTACTTGCTGAATAATGTCGTTTTAAATGAGCAATAAAATAAATTACTCATTGTATGTGTTTAATTTATATGAATCTTCACGAGCGCACACCGCTGGTGCAATGTCTTGGCCTTGATAATAATAATTTTCATTTCCCGTTATTATTTGTAATATTTTGCTATACGTGATTGGTGAAGTACTAAAAATGCATGTTTTTATTCCCAATTCCGATTCCCTTCTCTATTTCCTCAATCATATACTAACATGTAGAACGTATAGGCCCACATAAATTAAGCCCCCACGTTAATCAATCAAAATGATTAATTAAATCTATACAATGAAATTAAATGTTTTCTTTCTTCAAATAAAATCATAATAAGGACTCACTGGATATGGCATTGGAGGAAGAATGCATGCGCAGTAGATGTTTATGTTCTTATAGATGAGGTACCGTTAAATGCTACTCAATCACAGAGTGAATTGCCTAATCTTCATCCAATGAGTGAAGGGTTGGATTATATTGGTGAAAACAATGGAGGTAGTGCCAATGTTAGTGAAGATGAGAGATTTGTAGAAGGCCCTGTAGAGAGTGATGATGATGATGAATTGCCTGATATAGAAGGTGTAGCAATTATGTTAAGAGATATGACCACCAGAAAAGCAAGAGAATGTGATATACCTAGCTCTTCAAGGGTTAACGATGATATCCATAGAGCCCCCCCAACTGAATCTAGAAGCCAGAAATATGTACCTCAATGCTTAAGAGACAATACTAATCCACTCTTGGAATATATAGTTGATATAGTGGACAATGATGATAGTGATGGTGACCCAAATTTTTATCAGTTTAGGAGAGGTGGGTAACTGCTGGAAACCTACACTTGCAAGAAAATTCCTCCATAACAGTAGTCTCTGACATCAGTCAATTATAATTGCGACGTTAGTTTGATGAATTTGTTGTTAATTTTCGAAATTGGGTTTTTAGGGTTCGTGGAATAATTCAATTCGTGGCTGACTTTAGGTTTATATTGGGTTTGAAAAGAGTTTGAATGAGTTATTGAAGTGCAAGGTATTCTGAAATCAATGTTATGGGATGTTGGGACAACATTGAGGATAACATTGAAACCAGAGAGCCTGTGCGAAAACTGTCTTTAACTGCAAAATTTAAGTTTTGCCTTTATTTACTTATTAATCAAATTCTGCAGTTTTAGTTGTTTATGTTTATGTCCAAGAAGGTGTCTTAATCCTAAGGAAGAGCTATGAAAGATTCCTTACTTGAAGTTTCCATAATTCAAGTTAAGTTGAATAGTCAACTCAACACGGTTTGCAAATAAGGAAGCAAATTGGAGTTCCACTGCAACTTGGATTCTTTCCAGGATTACTCCGAATTGAAGAAGGCGTGTTACCTCATTATATTTGTAATAAAGGAAACACTTATTCAAGAAAGATACCGAGTTCACAAGGAAGTCCAATCCAACAAGGAAACAACAAGAGTTACCTAAACTTTGAACAACACACCTTGGTGTGCAAGTTTCAAGAAATCTATAAAAGGTGTGAAGTTCATCAAGATGACAACAAGACAATAGTGCTAAATAATCCAAGAGATTAATTCTTCGTTGTATTGTCTTCGTCTTGCTTTTGCGAAGTTTTTGTATCAACTATTTAAGTCTAGTTAGTAGAAGTTAAGTAGTTCGTACTTGTCTACTTCGTTTAGTCCGATCAACAAAGAGCGTGAGTGAATTGTTGTGAGGAGCATTTTGCAAAAACCTTATTTGGTTATTTCGCCTAAGGCTCGAAAGTTTTTAATAATATTAAAAACTTCTTAAAATTTATATCTTCTTGTTTTTAATTCTGCTACATATTATTTTAATCGAGAAGATCACAATATGCATAAAGAATTGGGGTGTTGAGGTGCATGATAAATGAATTGCCAACATTCAAGGCCTTTGTACTTGCCTAACTTGCTGCTGTTAATGTTGTTACTGGGGTGTGTGGAGTTTAGGCAGCCCTCATTTAGTAGTGACATTAGCTTTGTGTTTAGCAACCTTTAGTTTTTGGTTTAGTTGAGTTATAAAAATAATAAAGATTTTTAAAGAGATGTGAACTGTGCTGGTTTCACGAGTTTTTCATAAGTGTTTACCATATGCTATTTGACATTACATTATTGCATTCATGTAGAACTGCATGGTTTTCTTTCTTGTTGTTGAGTTGTGTCGGTTTAGGCTTAGGGGGAGTATAGTTCATGTGTTGAGGCATACACTTTGGGTGACATACTGCATGTGACACACTTTTTTGCGACTTTCTACGATGTGGAAGTGAATTTTTCCTTGTATTCATAACTGTTTATCTCTGTGTGTTTCTTGTTATCTATGTTGCTTACTCATGATTTTCATCTGAACATTATGTCTGAGGTACTCACTGGCTATATTGGTTAAGTTTTAGCTGTATTTGTGGATGTATCTCAAGCTCTCACATGAATTTGCCTTGGTGAAGCCTGTACCTCCACCTTCTAGTTTGAATGTTATCGAATGTTATCCCAACATTGAGCATTGTCGCAGAACAGCATTGAAAAACAGGAACTTATAAGTTTTTAGATTTTTTGAAAATCGCTCTAGTTACCTGTTAATTAAACATTGACACATGTGTGCGGGAAAACATAGCGGGATGATTTTATTTGGTTAAGAATTAGTAACTACCCACTAACATTCACTCTCTGTCCACTACTCATGATTGTATTAGGAATCAAAACCCTAATTTCCTTAATTGTGCTTATAACTTCCTATTTGTGCTTTCAATTTCTCCAATTTTACTCTCTATTCTGAAAACTCTCTCAATTTTTTCTCTGCAACAATGGCGAGCAAGTCTCACATACTCTTGTAGATGTTGTTCTAAGCAGTGAACCTACAGCTGCGTGCACTCGTTCTCACGCTCGAGGTGATGCTGCAAAATCTGAGGATGCTCAAGTTGCTGCTAAAAGAAAGGCGATCCCTACGTACCACGAGGAAAGAAATCCAAGCAGGGAGAATAGACTTTTAATGTTGAGCGAACTGCTGAGTCAATCACTCCAATCATCAATGAGCCTGAAATTAAGGTAAATATGGTTGAACCTAACCCTGATATTAATGTTGATGTATCTGGTGAGGGGGAGGTTGGTGAATCTGTGGATAAATTGGTGAGGAAATGGATTGGGGCTCAAAAGAAAAAGAGTAAGGGTACTGGTGAGAAGTTGATTGGTGGTCGAAAGATGTCTGAAGCTGCCAAGAATCGTGTTGAGGCTAGAAAAAAGCAAGTTGAGAGGTTAGCTAAGAAGAGGGCTGGTGAAGTTGAGAAAAAGGCTGAAGAATATCGAAAATCTGATGTTGTTGCTGAGAGAGAGAGGAAGTGGAAGAAAGTTATGGAAGAAAAAATTGAGGCTATGGATGTTGAGGACAAAGTGGAAGAGGAGGAGAAAGAAGATGAGAAGACAGATGAAGAATTGCAGGATGTTGCTGCTGATGTTAAGGCAACATCAGGGATAGAGGAATACTCTGATGGACTGTATGTGATCTACCCTGAAGATGAGGAGGACTACTTTTCCCTCTATTATCTTACCAAATATTTGGAGAAGAAGTGGGATTCTTTTAAGAGAAGGGAAATTCACCTTGAAAGAGCTGTAGAGATGGCCAGCTTCAAAGAACACAAAGTGATGGACTTGCTTGAAGCAAGAGGGATTCATCAATTTGTGATAGAGTTGAATGATTATGCTCCTAAGATTGTTATGGAATTCTACCCGAATCTCTCCTAGTGGATAACGGAGTATAGATCTCCAAAATATGGAAAAGCTTGGGTGAAGGGGAGAGTCTTCAATATTGAACCCTACACCATCAACAAGATCTGTGGATTCCCACCTGCTGGAGAATCTGAGGACCCCTACTGTGATGATGTAATTGAAGATTTGACAAGAGGGTTGGTCAAAGTCTGGAAAGATGCTCTCCCAACTACAAAGCTCACTTCCCTTAGTGTTGCCTTGCATAAGATTGCATGCTTCAACTAGCTGCTAAGTCAGGATGTTACTGTACTGACTAAGGAATCATCAATCTTAGCGTACAAGATCAAGAATGGGCTAGCTGTGAATATGGGGGAGAGGATTTTGAAGTAAATGTCTGAAGTTGCTGGAAGGAAGAATGGGATGCTGCCTTTTCCCTCACTCATCTGCAAAATCCTTGTCAAGCAAGGATTAAAGACAAGTGCCATTGTGGGCTGGAGGAAGAAAGATGTTGAACTTACAATTCTCCCAAGCTACTTGTCTGGTTCAAGAGTAAGAGATATTCCATGGAACCCAAAAGGAGTGGTAATACCAAGAAAATATAAGAAGAAGGCTAAGGAGTTTGTTGAAACTTCAGTGCCTATGTCCAAAGAGGAAGATTGCATGGTCATAACCTCAACTTTTGTGGATCATCTACTGAATTGGTTCAGGGGGCACATTGCTACCACTCAGAGGGAGACTGAGGATAAGAATGAGCATCTCAAAGATATAAAAGGCTTGGTGAAAAATTTGTAGAAACTCCCTTCTTCACAGAAAGGGGGAGAGTAGTTCCAATTTTTAAATCTGGTTTTCTAGTTTCTGTTTTGTTTCTTAAAAACTGCTGTTATGTTTGTGTTCCTGGTACATTATCTCTATTTGGTTTGATTTGATCAAGGGACATGTCCTTCTTATCTAGCTATGTTTGTAACTCTTAGTATTACTATTGTTTGAACTGCTCTAGCTGCTCTTATGAAAGCAAATTTTGAGTTGTTTTTCTATTTAACCTCTTATGCATGAAACTCACTGGTTTTAATGTTGAGGCAACATTGATGAATGTTGGAGTCTGAACATCTTTTGATGTAGTGAGGACCTTAATACTTGTCATTGTTATTTGAACTTTGAATATGTTAGTTTGCATTGAGTGGGAACGGTTTAGTAGTTTTAATGTGTTTCTTGTTGATTCAAACCTTCTAGATATAAGACTTGATTGGAACATGTATTGGTTTTGTGAAGAAAGACAAAAGGGGGAGATTGAGAGTGCAACATATTCTGGAATCAATGTTATGAGATGTTGGGACAACATTGAGGATAACATTGAAATCATAGAGCATGTGCGAAAACTTTCTTTAACTGCTAAATTTAAGTTTTGCCTTTATTCACTTATTAATCAAGTTCCACGGTTTTAGTTGTTTATGTTTATGTTCAGGAAGGTATCTTAATCATAAGGAAGAGCTATGGAAGATTCCTTACTTGAAGTTTCCATAATTCAAGTTAAGTTGAATAGTCAACTCAACACGGTATGCAAAGAAGGAAACAAATTGGAGTTCCACTGCAACTTGGATTCTTTCCCGAATTACTCAGAATTAAAGAAGGTGTGTTACCTTATTAGATCTGTAATAAAGGAGACACTTATTCAAGAAAGATACAGAAGTCACAATGAAGTCCAATCCAACAAGGAAACAACAAGAGTTACCAAAACTGTGAACAACACACCTTGGCGTGTAAGTTTCAAGAAATCTATAAAAGGTGTGAAGTTAATCAAGATGACGACAAGACAATAGTGCTAAATAATCCAAGATTCTTAAACACATCTTCGTCTTGCTTTTGCGAAGTTTTTGTATCAACTATTTAAGTCTAGTTCATTGAAAACTTCTTAAAATTTATATCTTCTTGTTTTTAATTCCGCTGCATATTACTTTAATCGAGAAGATTACAATAGAGTTAAGGCAACGCCAGTTTAACTCTCAAAGTTGTTGTGTCAATCCACGATCTGACAATTTCAAGTTAGCCATTAAAAACAAATAAAGTACCAAAAATATCCCTTTGGGTGACGTCATCGATGCGTCATTTAGTCGTGTAGTGATGTTTTTCTGCCGAGATTGGTGGAAAATATAGTTTAGACCGTCGATTGTAAAGAAATTGAAAGTCTGTACCGTAAAATGAAACGAATGTAAGTTTGGATAGGTAAGTGCAAAAGTGGACAAAGTTTGGATAGGTAACTGAAATTTTTCCATACGAGAATTAAATACTTCATTACAATCGTATATTTCACAATCTCTGTCAATTACTACGTACTTATTCGTTTCTCTCATTCCCAAAAGGTGTGGAGAAAATACTCCCTTGTTGCGCACACTAAGTGTTCTATATTCAACATTGTTTTTTTTAATCAAGAATAATTTCCATTACCAAATGCAGTGACAGTACAAACGCCGATCATTAACGATCCAGGAAATGTCAACAAGGACTATTAACCCCTATACACATACTCATAAGCTTACATAACAATTCTACAGTTTTGAACAATATAAACTTATTACATCATGGTGTTGGACCCTAACTCTAATGATTTGTATCACTTGCTCAACCAATCTTATGTTCAGCTGCTTCTGTGCAAATACTGCTTCATTTCTGGTACGCCACACTGCATACATAGTTTCCGCTACTGCAATCTTCGAGACTCTTTCTCTTAGGCTTTTGCCATTACAAGCTTGTATGATCCACTTTATCTCTGCAGCTCATCTCCCCGGTGTGTGATTGATTTGGAGTCATCTTAGCACATCACACCAGATCTTTCTTGTCTCAATGCACCCATAGAACAAATGATCTATACTTTTAGGATTCCACAAAAGCAGCATTTTCCATCAGTTATGATGCCAAATTTAGATAACATATCTTTAGTGGCCATTCATTGTAAACAACCCATCCCTAAGGTAAAGAGAGCTCTTAGACTAGCAAGTGTTCCATAAAACAGCTTTCTCCAAGTTACAGTTTGTTTTGTGGCTCTCAATCCCATGTATACTCTTTTTGTGCAATATTTACCAGTTTGGCTTACATCATTCCGGCTCTGATTGTTCTCCAGATGTCTTCTACTCTTGAAAACTGCTTTGATCAGCCAAGAGCAGGACTGCATAGATTAACTGATCCACATGTTGCTCTTTCAGGTAGTATGTGTGTATCCAGCGCACCTATAGTTTGTCAGTCCTAAGAGTTATGTTCCATAGCAGCTTAGTAATAGTGGCTTTGGTTCCATTCAACTAGCGATATAAGGTTCAACCCCCAGAGGAAGGTTCTACATAGTGACTCTACATGCTTCAAGACTTGTTTTGACAGAGCAGCACCTGTAACCAATAGTTTTCCGTAGCAAAAATAACACTCCCTATTTGTTGCACCCGGTGTATATAACTAAACATTGTTTTTATATGTAGCTATGTACAACATAATATGGAGACTGTGATTATATTGATAAAACAATGTAATATATTTTGATCCATATAGATTGCACCTATTAGAATATGAATAATTTTATCGACTATACATACCGCATTTTTTAATAATTGTACTTGGTTTTAAGTTTAACAATAATTCGGCAAATACTTGTTATTACGGATATTTCACATGTAACAAAAGGCATTAATGATATAGATAATGTTATTTCTCACTTAACATAATATTCAATTTTTTTTTTGTATTTTTTATTGCAAGAGATTTTGATTTTTTTCACCTAGTAGATTATTCACGTGGGCCTCTGACCTACATGATTTTATTTGAGGAAATAAATTATTTAATTTCATTGAATAGATAAGATTAGTCAATTTCATGGATTAATGTGGGGGCTTAATTTATGTGGGCTTATACATGCCACATGTTACTATATGATTGAGGGAATAGGATTGAAATAAAAAGAAAAATGCGTGCGAAAGATCGACACGTGATGTCGTATATATTTAATATTTGAATTGTTAAGTCAACTTTTAAGATAGATGATATATATATATATGTATATAACAAATTCTCACTACAATAAATCCAACCAAATGCATCACAAAAATATGGTTAGTTGCATCCGAATTTTCGATTGCAATTGACCTTAGATCAATTGCATCGAAAAATTTCGAATGCAGCTTAAATGGCTGCATCTTAATCTTCCGATGCAATTGATCTTACGGCCAATTGCAACCAAAAATATTATGGTCAATTGCATCGGATTTTTGTAATGCAAAAAGATTCTACCTCCAGTCTCCCTCCTCAACTCGTTTCACACACAACACATACACAAAAACATTCGAGACCACCGTTGACCGCCACCACCGCATGTACATCCACCGAAAGTCACCCAAAAACACCGGTATTTAATTTTACTCTACTCAAGGATCAATTTATGTAACTTTAATAAATTTTAGTCCGTTATTTACGTTATTGGTGCAATTTTTAAATCGTTCATAATTTCAATTATTGACATTGATATTGTGATTATTGTTGTTATATGTTCATGTGAATATGATTATTGTGTTGTTTTGTTGATTACTTAGAATAAATGTGAGCTAATTTTGAAAAGTTGTGATTTTGGGGATTAATTTTTAGTTTAACAAAAGATTTGGGATATAATGTGTAGTTGATAAAATTTGAAGGTATATAAAGTAGCTTTTAAAAAGTTATGTACTCAAATTTAAGTTTAAAGTTTCTATGGTGTTGAATGTATTACTATAGACTTTATTGTAGGAATGAGACAATTAGAAGATTTGAGCTTGATTGCAAATATCTAGAGAGTTAAGAAAACTGTAGGGTAGAAAATATAATTAGAAGATCTTATTAGTTAGTATTTTGTTTCTAATTTTGAACTTTAGGGGTTACTTTGTAGTTTAAAAAATGTGTTAGAAAGTGTAGTTGAAACAAAATTAGGATTCAATTATGCCATTTAAAGTATTGGTAGGGGGAAATTATAATTTCTTGGGATATGATAAATATAAAACTTGAGTGTGAATGAAAATATTTAATGATTTAGGAAAACTATAAAGTAGGAAGTGTAATTAGATGAATTTAGTTATTATTTGATTGTTACTATTATATTATAGTTTAAAAGATGTAATTTATATTAACTTTATTGTAGGAACAAGATTATTAATTATAAGTTTTGGGGTTATTTTTGAATATGTATTAAGTCAACAGAAAATATATAGATCGGGTAGAAATTCCAATTAATTACACTTCTTATTAGGATTGAGTTGTGAAGATTAACTTTTTCTGTAATGACGAAATATACATTAGTGAAATTTAGGGACGGTTATATTGATGGTAGGTAGAGATCAGGGACCGTCTATGGGTATAGGAGGTATGGGTAGGCGTCCAGGGAACGAACCTGCATCTAGTAGTCAGTCGTCACGTAGAGCTTCGGTTTTTCAGTATAACCCACTACTTGATGATACGGATGATATTCCGGGTCACACTATGACCTTTGGCCCGTATGGGTATCTTGGTGACCTGGAAATAGAGACTTCTCCACCGACCAACACCGCGAAGACTGAGTCACCGCATGGCTCGGCGCATGCTGTACGTTCAGATATATCTGGAGTTTCACCCTCACAGTAGCTACTTCCATCAGGCCACATTGTCTCGAGACGCAGTCCAGGCAGGACCATCACAGCCCCCCCGTAGGCGATGAGAAGAGAAATATTCGAGGGCAAGGCAAAGGGGCACCTATACGGATCACCTTGATGAGAGGCAATGGATCACATTTTGTCCATATAACAGATCGATGAAGAACCAATCGTCCATTAGTGCGTCGACTTAAGTTACTTTGAATAAGTTGTGTAATGGCAAGTGGTTTCGATTAAAGGATTTTTGAGATGGTTATCAAAAAAGCGCATGGACATAATTTTGTTTAAGCTTTTTAATAAAATTATTATTAGATATTACACACATTTAATATCCACAAACCATTAGATATTAAAATCATTAAATTATAAAGTTTTTCTTTCGTGAGCTGTCATATGTCCACAAACTATTACTCCACAAACCTTTTAACTCGTCAATCACCGGTCACAGCAAAACATCCAAATTGTATCCGGGACACTCTGGCCCTAATATAATAAGGCTCATAAAAATGAACTCCACTCGCATGCATAAATCAGGAGGGAAGTTATAAGGGGTCACAAACACGGGCCAACAAGAGTACTTCTTCCCAGATTGCCCGAACGGTGTGAAACCATCCTTGCATAGACCGAGTCATACATTTCTAGGCTCTGCTATAAAGTCCGAATACATACGATCAAAATGTCTCCATGCTTGGCCTGCAGCCGTGTGAATCATTAGATTAGTTGACTATCGATACTTCAAATGCCAGATCATATGCTTTGAAGTGCCTATAGTATAGAACAACCTCTATAATCGAGGGCCTAGAAGGAAATACAGTCTCGTACCTATCTTCCTTGCATATCGGACACGATGTGAGATCCTTGTTGGTATTCTCGCCGTAATACAAGAAACAATTTTTGTGTACCCTAACCCCAAACCTGCGAGCATCCTATTCATGTCGGGAACCGTATTAGGTAGCATATTCTTAATCTCTAGATCCATACCATCTTTAGACAACCTTAAGTACTTTTCGCCAGCAACATTACTAACTATGTGCATTGTCTTGTTCGACAAACCACTACAACATAGTTTTCAGCTTCTTATTGTGCATTTGTATGCCTCCCAAATGCATCAAATTGATGAACTCCTTCGCGTCGGGACTTGGATCTTCGTTGCACACCTCTCCCTCAACAAATTGACCACCATATGCATCCACAACCACTTCTCTAAACGAAGTATCAACATTAACCGGACTATCCACGGGAATATTAGTGGGCGGTGAACGATGCAAATACGATGTGGATGCTTCGCTCGCCTCCTCTCAATGCAACACCCATACCCAATACTGATACATAAATCACGACTTATGAAGATTATCCCGAACTATGTTTCGATCAAAAAACTTAAAATTGTTGCATTTATGGGACTGGCACCTAAAACGGTTGCTTAGATCTAAGTATTTGTTTGTTGTTGTGGAGGCATATTGTATGAATGAACGAACCCCAGCCACATAATGTTCTTTCAAATAACAAGCATTAATATCTATCCTATCGTACATCCAAGATCTATCGGCAAGATAATTCATTTTTAATCTAAAAAAATTAAAAAGAAATTGTTACAATTAATTCTACCAAACAATATATATCATTTATCTTAAATATCACAAACATGTTATAACGCAATAATGAGTACATTGAAGCAAAGTCAATACTTACTTGTTGTAGCGCATAAAATACTTAGATCAAGTATTGTGTGTGCACGTCCCTCGTTGCATTTACCACAATATCTAATAATAAACAAACAAACATATGAACAAATAATTAGTGATCATTATAATAAGAAACTACTAAGAAAACTAGCATAAAATAGTTGTAACAAGGAAAAATCTTGGATACCTTAGCAAATGAGGTAGATTGGAATGAATTCTCAAATTGAATGGGGTTGGGTATTTATATGGCCAGCTGACTCATTTGCGACCGAATTCCGGTCGCTAATAGCAACGGCTATAACCAACAGCGACCGAAATCCAGTCGTAAATAGAACTAGCTGTTACTATTAGTGACCGGAGTCTGGTCGCTGGCAGTAATAGCCATTGTTATTAGTGACGGGAATCTGGTCGCTAATAGTTCTAGCCGTTGTTATTAGCGACCGAATTTCGGTTGCTAATGATAGGGTATAGGGTTTAGTGTTCTAAGACTATTAGCCACCGATATTCGGTCGCTATCGTGAGTATCTGCGACCGGAATTTGGTTGTAAATAATATTTCAATTTTTAGTTTACACATTTCTCATGCTAATTTTAGACATATCATTGGTTCAATGATCAAATACAATAATATTAGTTATATATAAGTTAAAAAATTAAATAGTTTTGTTGCACGTTAAAGAGTCATTTGAAGCGTCGGTTCATAATGTCACTTGTAACTACATTAGTATATGTTAATTTTGTGTAACATATATATATATATTTATATATATATATATATTAGTTTGACAATAGATCGTTTATATAAGTCTGGGTCGGTTACAATGGAGTACAAGAAAAATACAACGAATCTATCCTAACAAACTAGGCCTAATCTAGGTGTCTCGATTAGGCTTGGTCCGGAACACCTCGAACTAACGCCTCGATGCTTGGACGGCAAGCGTATATCGGTAATCACGTCTGTGGTATATCGGTGACCATCTTCGATGTGATGTCGGTAGTGCGAAGGTATGAAGTGCTAGTTGAGCACGTTTGATTATCTAGATATCGAACACAATATCGAGAGTTAAATCGGTGATCCCTTTTGATGTGATGCGTGGTAGTCGAGGGATAATAATTGCTTGCTTTCGGATCCGGGTATCGCGTTATTTATAGACCTCGGGATCCGGGGACCACAATACCATATCGGTGATTATCACCGATATGATGTCGAAAATGAGCCTCGATATGGTCAAATATGGGTCTTGTTTGGGCCAGGCCCAGTACACGGGAAATGTCCATATCATGTAGTCTCCCAATTTGGGGATTTTTATCTTGGAGATAAGAATTCGCAAATTTAATTTTGAATTTCTGGGTTACCTGTACCCTTCGTCCCGCCAGTTCAATTGACGGAGATCAAATCTTCGGGGAACGCACTTGTGATAAAATTTGCTAGAATCCCCATTGCAGTGGATGTCTAATTTGAGGTCCTCATTTGAATTCTTCGTTCCCCGTATGACATTTTGAATAATTCGCACATATCGGTATTGACCTCTTTGTCCGTTTATCGATATCGAATATTAGTACCGATGTGAGATAGAAAGATAGTTTCGATCTAGCAACTCCGAGGTCTATAAATACGACTCCCAGGGAAAGGGAAAAAATCGAAATTGGTCTTTTATTGTGTCCTAGTTACAATTTTAGTCGTTTATTGTGTCCTTGTTTTATTTTGGTCATTTATTGTGTGTTTTAGTACGATTTTGGTCCTTAGGATAGAATCTGAGCCGAAAATGTCATGTACGAGCACGTGCTGCCCTAAATTCAATTTATTTGAATTTTCCACAAGCATATTCGCATGTTGGAACAATAATTTTAATTTTTTTATTTAAAATTTCGACCCGTTCGATTCATATAATTCGGTCAAATCGGGTTGACCGGGTCAGAATTTTAAATAAATAAAAAGTAAAAAAAATTGAAACCAGAGTTTCCACATGTGAATTTGCATGTGGGAATTAAAAAAGTTTTTATTTTGGCCGCCAAGTGTTCCCACGTGATATTCTCGACTCTGACTTCTTCCTAAGGACCAAAATTGTAATGATATACACAATAAAGGACCAAAATAAAACTAGGACACAATAAAGGACGAAAACTGTAACTAGGACACAATAAAGGACTAGTTTCGATTTTTTCCCCCAGGGAAGTGAAACTCACTTTTGGCTTTTAGCGAAAATTCATTGTCCCTCTGAAAAGTACGTCGAATTTCACCTTCGATCTCGTTTTTGATATCACTTTCGATATCACGTTCGATTCGATTTTCCTCCGGGAAAAAATCGAAATTGGTCCTTTATTGTGTCTTAGTTACAGTTTTCGTCCTTTATTGTGTCCTTGTTTTATTTTAGTCCTTTATTGTGTGTTTCAGTACGATTTTGGTCCTTCAGATGGAATCTCAGCCAAAAATGTCATGTACGAGCACGTGTTGCCTCAATTCAATTTTTTTGAATTTTCCACAAACATATTCGCATGTTGGAACAACAATTTTAATTTTTTTATTTAAAATTTTGACCCGTCCGATCCGGATAACCCGGTCAAATCGGGTTGGGCGGGTCAGAATTTTAAATAAAAAAAATAAAAAAAAAATGAAACCAGCGTTTCCACATGTAAATTTGCATGTGAGAATTAAAAAAGTTTTTATTTTGGCCGGCAAGTGCTCCCACGTGATATTTTCGACTCTGACTTCTTCCTGAGGACCAAAATTGTAGTGAAATACACAATAAAGGACCAAAATAAAACAAGGACACAATAAAGGACGAAAACTGTAACTAGGACACAATAAAGGACTAGTTTCGATTTTTTCCCATTTTCCTCCTTTAGCGCGTTAGTATGTTGTTTGCCGGTAACAATGTTGGCTCGGGTTTGCCCGAGATGGATTTTAAGGGGATCAAAGCGGAATTTACAGAAAATAAAATGTTTGCGTCTGACCAATTGATTGGCGACCACTCTGGTGTTCAATTCTCTACTCCGCCGGAGGCTGACGGCCCAAATGTAGATGAGTGGGGCTTGGGGATCAGCCCCTCGAAATATAAGACCACGAAGAAGTATGAGGATATGATGTCTCACGTTCCTCATCACGCTGGTCATTACTCTGACGAGTATGACATCCCCGAGGGGTACAAGGTCATATTCCCTACTGCGGATCAACGAATGCATACTCCACCGAAGGGCTGTATTACTGTTAATGCCAAGCACTTTAAGAACGGACTCCGCTTCCCAATTGATCCTGCGATTAGTGCTATCATAGCGAGCATATGGGTCTACTTAGGGCAGCTATCCCCCCATTCTCTGGGGTATATCGTGGCTTTCATCTGTGTTATGAGAGCCTTGGGTGCCCCTTGTGGGGTTAATGAGTTATGGCAACTCTTTAGTGTCATGGTCAACAGGAAGGGTGGTGATAAGGGGTTCTTTTGTGTGCGGGCCCAGGGGGGTCTTATGTTCGTGCAATATACTCAGTCTAGTTATGGATTTGGTAATAAGTGTGAGTATATGTACGTCCAGGAGAGGACAGCTGGTGAATTTGATGTGCTTCCAAGTGTGTGGTGCGAAGACACCAAATATGAGAGACGAGTCGTTGTTGGGACAACCGCACATACCCTCAAATTTCTGAGGAAGCTGATTAACCATCCGTATGACGGTACCCTATTTTGCAGTGACATAGTTTTACGAGCAAGTGGGATATCTCTCGTTCCTTATGACTGTCCCTCTACTCTCGGTAAGTGCTATATCTTCACAAACGGATATCTTTCTCCTGACTTATCTCTTGACCTTATATTTCCTTGTATCTTGCACCCGATTTGGTAGAGTACTGTAGTCTGGATGCGATAGCGGAACGTAAACAGCTGGGGGCCGACGCCGTTGCGGAGGATGCACCTCCGCTCGTCAAGAAGAGGGGCCGTGAGGGCGTTCGCAAGAACGCAAAGAATACTGCTCCCTCGTCGGGTGGAAATCCTGCAGGCGTGCGTGGTGCCTCGCAATCTCAAAATGATGTAGATGCCGGGACGTCCACGGGCCCGAAAAGAAGGAGGTAGGAGGGTAGTTCAAACGGGGATCATAGCGGTCTATTCCGATCTGTAAGTAATCTCTGTGTCTTTTGGATGCATATTTCTTTTGGGTTTTTTATTCAATTGAGTATCTAATTGATTATTGTGAATGTGCAGGTGGCGAGCTTTTTGAAAGGTTTCTTGAAGATGGCGGTTAAGGGCCAATCGGATCACGTGAAATCTGCTCGAAAAGCTGGGTGAATACGATCCCGTTGCTGCCGTGTAGTTACAGCACGAGAGGGACGAGGCCTTGGATATTTTGAAGACCGGTGAGGGTAATGTGAGAGGCCTGTATGATGATAATAAAAGGTTAATCACAGAGCTCGATGAGGCTAGACTTTTTGCTGGTAGTGAGGCGTCCCAACGGGAGGCAATTAAGGCCAAGGCCGCAGTTATGAGGGATAGATTAGCCCAAGCTGAAATGCACATGCGGTGCATGACGCTGAGCAAGGGCCAATTGACCAGTGTGGCCAAACAATTCCTTCTGAGTCGATCTTACAAAATGATATGTGCTGAGCGCGGCTTGCTCCAGCGGGAGGAGGCCAAAGCCTCCGTTATAGGTCAAATTCAACTGGAAGGTGGTTTTAAGGACGGTTATGATCCGTCAGCCATAAATCTGTTGAAGGGGCCGGACTGACAATTTCCTAAAGATTCCGACGATGATGACGAAGACCTGGAGCCGGAAGTGGAGTATCAGGAGATTATCGACCAGAAGAGTTTGTCGTTAATCCATATTTAAGGAGCTCCTCGTTATCCTAGTAGAGAATTTAGGGATTTGTAACTTTCCTCTTGTGATAATAAAAAAAATTGTCTATAACTTGATGTTCTATCCGTTAATTCAATCAATCCTTATTGCGTGTCCTGATTTATATTCGTTCATACGTATTCAATGGTGTGATTGCTTGTCTTATTATTACGCCTCCTTGCTGTGTCGCCTGTCGGTTATACTGGATTATATTGACTAATCCCCCTCATCGCAAGAGGTTCTTCTGTTTATGTTCTTTAAAGTCCGACCCCGTTATCACAGGGAAACCGTTATTGCTCACATGTTTAGGATCAACCCCGTTATCATAGGGGATTTTTTCTTGTGGGTAGGGGCCCATCCCGTTATGATAGGGAAACCCGCTACCGTTCCAATTTTAAGGATAGACCCCGTTATCACAGGAGATTTTTTCTTGTGCGTCGGGGCCCATCCCGTTATCACAGGGGATTTTTTCTTGTGGGTAGGGCCCCATCCCGTTATCACAGGGAAACCGGCCACATTTCTAATATTGAGGATCGACGCCGTTATCACAAGGGATTTTTTTCTTGTGGGTAGGGCCCCATCCCGTTATCACAAGGAAACCCGCTATCGTTCAAATTTTAGGATCGACCCCGTTATCACAGGGGATTTTTTCTCGTGGGTAGGGGCCCATCCCGTTATCACAGGAAAACCCGCTACCGTTCAAATTTTAAGGATCGACCCCGTTATCACAGGGGATTTTTTCTTGTGGGTAGGGGCCCATCCCGTTATCACAGGGAAACCCGCTACCGTTCAAATTTTTAGGATCGACCTCGTTATCACAGAGGATTTTTTCTTATGGGTAGGGACCCATCCCGTTATCCCAGAGGAACCTGCTACCGTTCAAATTTTTAAGATCGACCCCGTTATCACAGGTGATTTTCTCTTGTGGGTAGGGGCCCATCCCATTATCACAGAAAAACCCGCTACCGTTCAAATTTGTAGAATCGACCCCGTTATCACGGGGGATTTTTCCTTGTGTGTAGGGGCCTATCCCGTTATCACAGGGAAACCCGCTACCGTTGTAACTTTTAGGATCGACCCTGTTATCTCATGGGATTTTTTCTTGTGGGTGACCCGTTACCACTCATGGGTAGGAGCCCGCCCGTTATCATAGGGGGACCCGTTACCGCACATGGGTAGGAGCCTTTTCTTTGTAGGCGACCCGTTACCATGCATGGGTAGGAGCCCACCGGTTATCACAAGAGGACCCGTTATCGCTCATGGGTAGGAGGCTTTTCTTTGTAGGTGACCCGTTATCACTCATGGGTAGGAGCCCGCATGTTATCACAGGGGGACCCGTTACCGCTCATGGGTAGGAGCCTACCTTTTACCCTTTTGGCTATGTCGCTTGGTGACTCTGTCGTCGTGGAGTCTATGGGTCGTTAGGCCCTGTTTGTACCTGTCGCACCTGTTTAGATGGATAATATTAAATATACTGGGAGGATGTACCCTGAATCCCCTCTCTTGAAAAGAGAGGGTTTAATATTTCCTATGTCATTTTTGAACATAGTAATGTGTGATCTGTCGGGTTATGTACCTGTAAGAGGGCAACGTGTTAAACATATATCTATGGGAATACTCCCCAACCTCTTCGTGCAATTCTCTGCACTTCCATAATATCCGATTAATACATATCTCTACATGAAATATGAGATTCCATAGAGCAATTATATTATAGGGAGAATAAAAAGGTAGTGACGGAAACCGGTCGAAGGTTAGGTGAACCTAACCCGCCTACGTATCCCGTTGAATGGGGAATCAGACCGGCGTAGTTCCCCATGTGTTAGTTACATGCCGACCTACAAATGGGCAAAATAAAAGACAACAGTCGAAGGCTAGGAAATCCTAACCCGCCTACGTATCCCGTTGAATGGGGAATTAGACCGGCGTAGTTCCCTCTGTTTTAGGTTTACAAACTAACCCACGATGGGGCAATGTTTGAATTGTTCAAGCATGATTTTAAAAACTAAGGAAACTTAAAAACCAAAGAAACTTAAAAGATTGTACTGGTTGTGTCTCATGGTAATTAATCCATGGCTTGTTGATCCTAATTTGGCCCGATTGCTTCTTCTTTCGCTTCTCTAATTCTTGGCAGCGTTAGCGAAGTGATGTAGTAGAACCAAGCCTCTTCCTGGTCAGCGACCACTTCTCCGACCCCTCCTCCTGCTAGGAATTTCACCTTATGATGGAACGTGGACACCACCGCTCTTACCGCGTTCAGGATTGGCCTGCCAATTATGACATTGTATGCGAATGGTTGGTCCACGATCTTATATTGAACATTGATAGTTTACCTGTGCGGTTCTTGCCCAAATGATGTGGGAAGGTTCACTTGCCCTAGGGGGATTGTTTCTGCTCCACCAAATCCCACCAGTGGCGTATGGACCTGTTCAATTACATGGTGCCCGAGTGCTATCTTCTCCAAAGAATGTGCAAATATAATGTTGGTGGAACTACCATTGTCTATAAGTACTTTGTGTACAACATAGTTAGCGATATCAAGTTTAACAACCAAGCGGCAGTCGAGCTCGCCGGCCTGGATGGCTTCGGGGTTGAGATCCAAGAGGTCCCTACTGGAAAACGTAATAAACTCATCTGGAAGCTCCTCGATTAACGTTGTGAATCCGACGAAACTGTCCTCGTTCAGTCCACGAATTATCTTCTTCCTTTGGTTGGTGGAATCTGCTCCCGCAGTTCCGCCGCTTATCACATTAATCACCCCTAGAAGGTGCGTTATTTATTCTATTGTGTCCCTATCCATTCTCAATTGGCTTAAGGCCCTCCCTTCTTGGGGATCGGGACCGCTCTCTCGACTCAGCATACTGCGCGTCTGCCTTGGCGAACTCTATCAACCTCCCGTCTATAATCAACCTCTCGATCTCCTCCTTCAGGTCATAGCAATCCTTCGTGTCATGACCTTTCTAGCTGTGGTACTCACAGTAGCGCCCAGATTTCTTGGTCAAATCCGTCTCCTTGATTTTTCGAGGTGCATTTAACCAATGTTTGCTTTGAGCGATGGCCAAGATAGCGCGGATGTCCTGGTTGGGGGGAGTATATCTCTTTGGTGATTTGTCTTTTCCCCCCTACTCCTGTGCCATGCCTCTCTACTCCTTTCCGTGCCGGATTCCTGGGGTCTAAGCTTAGCTACCATTATCGCGTCATCATAAATTATCGTATGTGCCAACTCGTTTATCCGATTTATGGTAGGCTCTGTGAGCTTGATCAGTTCTTTGGCAAATATGTTGTGTGTTGTTGTCCTGAATAAGGTCTGTAACACTTGTCCTCCGTAGGGGTTGTCCACCTTCAGTAGCTCCTCATTGAATCTGTTCATGAATTCCCCGAGGGTTTCTCTCTCTCTCTGTTTTAACGCTTCCAGATGGTACATGCTTCTCTTCATTCGCTTCTGACTGGAGGAGTGGTTCCAACCTCTCCTTCATCTGCTTGAAGCTATAGATAGATCTCGGTTCGATTCTGTTAAACCAGTCTAACTTCGCTGCTCCTATTAGTGTTGTTGCCATTATTTTTGCCTTAATGCCTTCGGAACAGTCTTGCAAGTTCAAGAGACTCTCCACGGCATGGATGTGATCCCTTGGGTCACTATTCCCATCATATGGTTTTATAGTCGAAATCTTGTCTCCCCTGCACAACACTTCTTTCTCGATATTAGAACAGAAGGGAGTCAACGACCGTCGGTATCCAACTGCTATTGCTCCCCGGTTTATGTTCCTTCTCCTGGCTTCCATGTCCTTGGTCATTTTAACTATCCCCCATATCATGTTATGTCTGTCCTCCTCAAATGCCCTGGCTCTCTGGTCATTCTTTGTATCATCACTTAGTTCTACCCTTTCTTCTCTCCTGGCCCTTGTCGAACGCCCT
Source organism: Linaria vulgaris (assembly GCA_948329865.1). Lineage (NCBI taxonomy): Eukaryota > Viridiplantae > Streptophyta > Magnoliopsida > Lamiales > Plantaginaceae > Linaria > Linaria vulgaris. The sequence goes on from OX415252.1 coordinate 18,134,829, forward strand.
CAGTGTTGTCCCTTCGACATCCTTTCGGGATCCCCTCTTCGTCCCACTCTTGTCTTGTCCTCCGCTCATCTAACCTGGATTCATGGGGCCTTGCTTGAGCATCCCTCGTTCCTCGTTCAACTATGCGTGGTAGCAAAGTCTCCAGTGTAGCGTTAAGCGCGGCTTTTATAGAAGCGTTGATCTGCGCCAGCATCTCCGGGGTTATGGCGGTAGGGGGAACGACGCTCTATCGTGCAGCCATTGTCTCCTCCGAGCCACGAAGATCCTCGTCTGGCACCTCAATCATTGGAACACCCGCCGTTGGGTTTTCAGTAGCTGGTTCTGCCGTATTTGGTGCGGCAGCGGGTGGGCCTGTATTCGTGGCTCGTGATGGCCTCCCGGGCCCGCGCCAGCATCACAGTTCATTCTGTGCTAGAGGAAGCTTCATCTCGGTTGGGTCATCATCTATTCTTGGTCAGTCGGCTGCTGGGGGAGTGATGTGCCCCCAGTCCTCGTGTTTCTAGTCACAACACTGTTAAATTTGGATCGGGTCCTCCTTCCTTGCATCTCGACATCCTCGTCCGTGAATTGGTATTCCCATAGACGGCCACTAGTTTGAAAATAGATCATTTATATAAGTGTGGTTTGGTTACAATGGAGTACAAGGGAAATACAACGAATCTAACCTAACAAACTAGGCCTAATCTAGGTGTCTCGATTAGGCTTGGTCCGGAACACCTCGAACTAACGCCTCGATGCTTGGGCGGCAGGGGTATATAGGTAATCACGTCTGAGGTATATCGGTGACCATCTTCGATGTGATGTCGGTAGTGCGAAGGTATGACGTGCTAGTGGAGCACGTTTGATTATCTCAATATCGAACACAATATCAAGAGTTAGATCGGTGATCTCTTTCGATGTGATGCGTGGTAGTCGAGGGACAATAATTGCTTGCTTTGGGATCCGGGCATCGCGTTATTTATAGACCTCAGGAGCTGGGGACCACAGTACCATATCGGTGATTATCACCGATATGATGTCGAAAATGATCCTCGAAATGGTCAAATATGGGCCTGGTTTGGACCAGGCCCAGTACGCAGAAAATGCCCATATCATATATATATATATCACAATAGCCTCCTCTATACTAACATTTGAAACGAATGCTTATCGCAAATGACTGAGTATTCAAGTACGTCTGATTAGATAAAGAACTTAAAAGAGTTTAATATATATATATATATAGGTTAATCAACTACAACTTACTAATTTCATAATTTAAAGAACATTAAACTAACAAAATGTTAATTCAATTCAAAGCATTTAGTGAAATTCTTTACTTAAAATCACAAGCATATCAAGATTTATCAAAAGATAGTAAAAATCTCAAAGATTTTCCCAGAATTGCGACCGGAATCCGGTCGCAAATAATATTCGTGAGAGTTATTATGGGAAAAAATATTTTGCGATTGGACTACGGTTGGAAATAACAAAAAATTTGTCGCAATTTTAAAATTTTAAAATTTCATACAATTCGCGACCTCTTTCCGTTCGCTATAACTGTAAAAATTATGCGAGGTTGAGGGGAAATTCAAAATTTTCAAATATACAAAAAAATCCCTCAAATTCTCTATGTACTTCATCTTTTCACACCATAAAAAAATCTAAACTACAAAAAACATATATTTATCTAAATTTCCATAAACATATATTTCATCAAAATGTTCCAACACATACTATATTTTCTTCAATCTTTTATAAATCTTCAAACAATTTACTTTAATTACGCAATTTTCTAACTATTTCCTTTTTTTTTTCTTCAAATAAACACTTTTTCTAACATTTATTAAAATATATTTTGACTAACAAACATTTTTTGTGTTTTAGATTGTGGCAAGAATTTGAAATATTTCAAAAATATAAAGTAATAATATTCGGTAATTATTACCAGAATATTATTAAATTTTTAATCTGTAAAACGTTATTAGCCACAGTAGTCCGGTGGAAAATACGTTCGAGTTTATTTGCGACCGAGTTCCTGTGGCAAATACATTGAAGATTATTCGCGACCGGACTCTGGTTGCTAAAACTCCCAAAACCTTTTACGATCGGATTCCGTTGGCTAAAAAATGTAAAAAGTATTAGCCACCGGAATCTTGTCGCAAATACTTTGAAAATATTTGTGACCGGGCCCCGATCTCAAACGTTACTGGCGACCGAACTCCGGTGGCAAAATTTTCTACCGGACTACGGTCACAAATAATAATAATGGCCACACTCAGGTTGCAAAATTTGCCACTGGAGTCCGATCAGAAATGGTCTGTTGTGACCACTTTTTGGTCGCTAAAACTTTAGCGACAAAAGCATTTGCGATCGAGTTTTAGCGACCGAAATCTGGTCGCAAAAATGCCTTTAGCGACCAGATTTCGATCGTTAAACGCTTTTTATCTTTTAGCAAGCCGTCAACGTGCATCTCTCAACCATGTGGAACACATTCCAGTTGCGCCATTTTACAAGTTTGATTATGGCAGTTGCGCTACACACCATGCGATTTGCACCCTCATGATTGTCGCAGTTCGTCTCTAGGGCCACTATGAACCACAAGCCCTAGTACCTTGAGCGCAAGTCACATTATATCTTTGACATGCGGTTCACAATATTGCCGCACAAGGCTCTCTCCTCGTCTAGAAACTACTTCTCGTTTTAATTTCTTCATATTTCGCAGCTTATTAAGTTATTTTTCACTTGCTTTGCCCGAAGTCGACTCTAAACATACAAAATACAAAAATATACATATAAACAAGAGAAATGGAAAACAAATAACGTACGTGTGCCATAATTATGGCACCTAAAAAACTTAAATTCATCTTCACAATAACACGAAACTTAAAGGGTTGAAAAGACAATTCTCACCCAACCCGACAATGTCAATACTATGTTGTGACTTATCTAAGCGACTTGACTCACGAAACAGTAACGGAACCACGTTGGAAGAGCCCGACCTGCTGGAATTTGGGACCACATCGGCATGGGTGACGTGGCTCCCCAGGCGGGTCCACGTCCGATGGTCCGATATGGCGACCCCCATTACACGATGGTTCAGACGACGTACCACATCCGTCAATCTTTGCCCCCGCAGAACGAAGCTAATGTTTCTTAAGATTTACAACCGATGATGAGTGTATATTTATAAACATTTACATACTCGTTTTTTCTTATGCTTTTGGATAATTATTATAGCATAATCATTAGTTTTATTATTATATCGTGTTTCTTAAGATTTTATCGAGTAAAGGCAGAACGAAGCTAAAAGAGGCTAAAATGGATGTTTTTTTTGAGACACAGAGTCGAGGCACTACTTCGGAAGCCCTAGCGCTACGAGAGGCGCTACAACACTACAAATACCGAAGGTAGCACGACCGAAGGAGAAGCATCTGGAGACCGCAAAAAAGAACATAAGGTAATGCAACAAAAGGCATGATGGCAACACTCACTACAAAGAAAAGGAGGCTTTAGATAATTGTAAGTTTTTTCGTTTTTTCTCGATTTATGTCTTATATTTAGTGTTTTAATATTATTTTTATATGTTATATTGTTAGTTTTTTCTTATTTAATATAAAAGTGTTGGTTAAAAATTTACATGTGTTACATGTAGTTTTTTAATGTTAAATTCTTAGTTTAATTAGTTTATTTGATTTATAATTGTTAGTTTAGTTTTTACATGTCTTATGTTTAATCTTTACATAACTTATAACAAATGATCCTTTGGAATCTCTAAAAATTAGAAATGACCGTGCTTTTAGAGAATTTCTATAACTTTGAAATGATGCTATTTTTATGAATCTCTACAATCGTATAATTGTTGGTTGTTAAACCTTGACTTTTCCTTTAGGGAATCTCTATGACTTAGTAACAATTTTAGGGAATCTCTATAAGCTATCAATAATCTAACTTGTATATTTTTACTTAGTTCATAGTGTACGTATAGTCAACATGTCAGACGATCCTACACGTTAGCCACGTTCAATTGGCAGTGACCCCCCCCCCCCCTTCGAAAGGGGGTCGTGGTCCTGGTGGTACAAGTAATCTTAGACATCATATACGTTTTACTAATGTGGGTACTTTAGTCGGTGCAGTCACGAGTGAGCCCGCCACCGATGCTCAGAGTCGCGCTGCAGCCGAGCCACCCGTCAAAGCCCGAGCTCGTGGGCTGCATGATGGATCTATATAGTCTACTCCTCTATAGACGACACCTTTCTTTCATAGCCGATGATAAGCTTGTTGTAGCATCGTCGAGCCAGGCACCCTGTACATCATGTGGATCTAGGCCTGGTATCTAGCGATCACCATCAACAGAGTCCACTGGAGCTGGATCGAGTGTTAGGCTGACCGAGAGTCCAGTAGCAAGAGCATCCGGGTAGGGGACCCTCTATAGGTGCTACGGTACCCATGATCAGTTAAGGTAAGAGATTACATTGACCGCTCGAAAGCTCTTCCAGAAAAGCTCCTCGGTTTCGACGATGATCACAATCACATCAGACCGTTTGTGAACCAGTTTTTCTCTACTACTTGAAGATGCACCCATAAATTAAAGACGATATGTGAAAGAAATTTACGGTGAGGAGTTATTACATAAGTATTTTATTTAATTTAGTGTATTATATATCATAAAATAAAATAAACTGAATAATCTTAAAAACTTAATTATTTTGTAGCATAGATATGGGATCCATGTGAGAAATTGGGGTAAGGTACATAAGGCATACGATGTGAAGCCCATGAAGATGTATAAGGAGTTGATGCACACCACGAAGAAGAATTTCTATGAGAAGAAGGATGGTCTGAAGTGTGCGGGTCGTATGAAGACATGTACGAACGATGTGGTGGAGAACGAAGCGATAGAGCATTGGGAGTTCGCATCTCATGAGACAATTTTGCGGAGGATGCATATCAGCAGGAGAGGAGGGCATACCCCAAACCGATGCGAAAGGCACCTCCCACTTTTGCCAGTGGATCCATCAACTACAAGGAGACTAAACGTCGAATGGTATGCTATATAAAAACTAACAGTATACTCAAAATTAAAGATTGTCTTATATGTGTAATTAAGTTTAATGTACTCTTTATTGAAATAAGTAGGCGAGGGCAAAGCCCAATCGGACCACCCATATTCGACACAATGAAGCGTGCCATTTATGCCATACGAAAAAACCCAAGAATTAGAGGCAAACTTTCGGACAGCCAGTGAGGCGCGTTTGACTGGATGACTCTTACAAACTTATTTATGTAAGTTCTTTCAATTACATCATCGTTAATTATTCCACAAATTCAACTAATTTCCTTGTTATTATACAAATACTAATTCTTACAAATATTAACTAAAGAAGTACATAGGGATGCTGAGGAAGCAGCCATACTTCAAGCAGGCCTACATCAAGGAGTTGGAGACGCAAAATAAAGAGTTGAGGACGGCCACTGATACGAGAGTTGACGTTCTACGCACATATATCCAGACCTTGAACCAACATATTACTCATTCGACAGGTTCTGCACCTCCAAAGGTTCCTAGTGAGGCGTTCATGGGAATGACGCGTAGGACCTTAGCTGCTTATACGGTTTCAAGGCCGCCACGACTGCCTCGTCATAGGCGAGATCCATCTGCTCCCAGCTCTTCTACAACGCCATCGTATGCACCGGAGTACCCCTCCTACAATGAGGATAATTGTATGGATGGCGATGGATTGGAGGAAAATGCTCAATTTGACGGCCTTGATGATGTCGTAGATCTGGGAGGTGATGGTGACATTGTTGGTGGGACCGCAGATGCCGGTGGTGAGGATACTTACCGGATGAGTGACGATGAGAGTGGCTAGTAGTACTTTTATTGAAATTTGTACTCATTTGGGACAATTAGTGTAATGTATTTCATGTTGGACTTTTATTGTAATTTTCATTACCTTGTGTAATTTTTAGGTTTAACTTTTATTAGTGTAACTGGAACTAAATTGTGTAATTATGATTTTATTTTTATGTTGAACTGTTAGTGTAATTACTAAATTTTCATCATGTTGACTATGTCTGTTTCATTAAATTATGTTACCTTTTACATATATTGCGTACTTTAAAATTTACGGTGAGGAGTTATTACATAAGTATTTTATTTAATTTAGTGTATTATATATCATAAAATAAAATAAACTGAATAATCTTAAAAACTTAATTATTTTGTAGCATAGATATGGGATCCATGTGAGAAATTGGGGTAAGGTACATCAGGCATACGATGTGAAGCCCATGAAGATGTATAAGGAGTTGATGCACACCACGAAGAAGAATTTCTATGAGAGGAAGGATGGTCTGAAATGTGCGGGTCGTATGAAGACATGTATGAACGATGTGGTGGAGAACGAAGCGATAGAGCATTGGGAGTTCGCATCTCATGAGACAATTTTACGGAGGATGCATATCAGCAGGAGAGGAGGGCATACCCCAAACCGATGTGAAAGGCACCTCCCACTTTTGCCGGTGGATCCATCAACTACAAGGAGACTAAACGTCGAATGGTATGCTATATAAAAACTAACAGTATACTCAAAATTAAAGATTGTCTTATATGTGTAATTAAGTTTAATGTACTCTTTATTGAAATAAGTAGGCGAGGGCAAAGCCCAATCGGACCACCCATATTCGACACAATGAAGCGTGCCATTTATGCCATACGAAAAAACCCAAGAATTAGAGGCAAACTTTCGGACAGCCAGTGAGGCGCGTTTGACTGGATGACTCTTACAAACTTATTTATGTAAGTTCTTTCAATTACATCATCGTTAATTATTCCACAAATTCAACTAATTTCCTTGTTATTATACAAATACTAATTCTTACAAATATTAACTAAAGAAGTACATAGGGATGCTGAGGAAGCAGCCATACTTCAAGCAGGCCTACATCAAGGAGTTGGAGACGCAAAATAAAGAGTTGAGGACGGCCACTGATACGAGAGTTGACGTTCTACGCACATATATCCAGACCTTGAACCAACATATTACTCATTCGACAGGTTCTGCACCTCCAAAGGTTCCTAGTGAGGCGTTCATGGGAATGACGCGTAGGACCTTAGCTGCTTATACGGTTTCAAGGCCGCCACGACTGCCTCGTCATAGGCGAGATCCATCTGCTCCCAGCTCTTCTACAACGCCATCGTATGCACCGGAGTACCCCTCCTACAATGAGGATAATTGTATGGATGGCGATGGATTGGAGGAAAATGCTCAATTTGACGGCCTTGATGATGTCGTAGATCTGGGAGGTGATGGTGACATTGTTGGTGGGACCGCAGATGCCGGTGGTGAGGATACTTACCGGATGAGTGACGATGATAGTGGCTAGTAGTACTTTTATTGAAATTTGTACTCATTTGGGACAATTAGTGTAATGTATTTCATGTTGGACTTTTATTGTAATTTTCATTACCTTGTGTAATTTTTAGGTTTAACTTTTATTAGTGTAACTGGAACTAAATTGTGTAATTATGATTTTATTTTTATGTTGAACTGTTAGTGTAATTACTAAATTTTCATCATGTTGACTATGTATGTTTCATTAAATTATGTTACCTTTTACATATATTGCGTACTTTAAAAAAAACTTATTTTGATTGCATTATACAATGTTGAATGAATGAAATAAGTATGCCACAAAGAATAATTTTAGATTGTTACAAATCTAACAACCTTACTATTATACACTATATTCTCTTGCTAATCATACACAGTATCATCTGAATCTAACTCCAATGCGCCACTCTCTCCGTCTTCGAGTTCAGCTCCATCTTCCTCGTCCGTGACAAGACATTGACCACCTCAAATACACCAGCCCCCAATTGCATATCCATATTAAACGAGCGTTGATGAATGGCAACGGTGAGTAGCATTCGCGACCAGCTGGCGGTCACTAATGACGCTAACTTTTGGCTAGTGGCGACCGCCGGGTGGTCGCCATAGAGGTTTTGCAACCGCTTGACGGTTCCAATTGATGGTCGAGCGATTTATAATAATAATCATGTTTGAAATTTCTGCATTTCAGATGATTATTAAATGAGTGTTGTTTGGTTAATTGTTAATAACAACAATAATAGATACTAATAAGTTAAAATGACCGAAATCAAAAGGTTTAATTGCAAAATCAAGCATCGTTTATAGGGTACAGTCCATAATAAAGCTTCGAACTAATTTAAATGACATCAAACGTAATGCCTTCATACGTATATATACATAATTCTTTAGATGATCTACTTATTGAAAATCATAATGATATCTATACTTACATTTGTAATGTAAAGCACAATCACAAAGGCCAATTAGAACTACAAGTATGATGATTAGTTCTATAACATAAAATAGTTCAATCGTTAGTAACTCGCTTAATCACATACAGTCTACTATTTTGATAAGTCAATTACTAGTGTTCTAATTAGTTATTACTTCAATTCACATTTAATAATGACATTTGTTGTTAAAAATCACAAACACATCGAGATCGTTCTAATAAATCACAAACGAAGAAACTTTAATATTATTAGCAACCGCCCGACGGTAATAAAATACCATCTTTGCTACCGCCCCATTGTCGCAAGTTTTGGATATAGGGTCTTTCACTACCGCCCAGAGGTAGCAAAAGACCTTACACTTCGCAAAAAATTCATTTTTGTTTTTAATTTGAATCTTTGCCTACCGCCGGGCGGTAGCAAAAGGCCCAGATTTTGTAGGAAAATCAATTTTCCTGAAAATTTGAAATTTTCAGTCAAAATTTTATATATACCCACCATTATTTCACTCAGATTTTCAATACACTAAAATTATACTCTCCAAAAAAATCCCAACACCTTTGCTTTCTCTTCTCTTATTTTCCTAAACATACAAGCTGTTTACCTTCATTTCATTTCTTTTTTCTTCATCTCTTTTTCTATACACTTGTTCATTCATTTCATTTGTTTACTTTTTTCATTCATTTTCTCATTTCATTCATTCATTTCTTCATCTATTTTTATTTCATTCTTTTTTCTTCATTCTTTTCTTTATCTCTTTCTCTTTACTTTTTATTTTTGTTATTTTCCTCCAAATTTCATTTGTTTTACAACTCTTTTCTTTTTTCCACTTCTATTTCTTTGTTTGCTCAAATATTCATACGGAATTTCTACAAGAAAAAAACAATAATATTTTGGTAATTGATTTACCTGAATATTATTGGTTTTTCTTCCTGATAAATATTATTTGCTACCGCCGGGCGGAAGCAAATACGATGAACATTATTCGCTATCACTGAGGTCATTTGCTACTACCCAAAGGTGTAGGTCATTCGTGATCGGCTATCGCAAAATACCATATTGGCGACTGTTGGAACGCCAAACGGACGCAAATTGGCCTTGACGGTCCGCATCTACGACCTACCGTTAGCGGCCGCTAGGTGGTCGCAAAAAGGGGTTTTGCGACTGCCCAAGGATCATTCGTGACCGCTCGGGCAGTTGCGAATGACCAATTTTTCTTGTAGTGACATATCACGATGACAGATATCGCGCTCGACGAGGACTGGACGGACTTTTACGTCGCTTAGGTTATAGCTATTCATGAAAAACAAGGCATCAAGAATCTTCTATAAATAGAGAATGACAACCACACCAGCTTACACTAATTTACCAAAGCTTACTTACTAAAATCCTGTTAGATTGTTTCTGGAGAGAAACACCATTGAAGTCTGGTTCTAGTTTAGTTGAGTTATTATGTGAGAGAATATAGTTCATGCGGACGAAAATAGCCCAAATGAGTCAAGATTAATTCGAGCAATGAAGTTCCACCAAATCCGAGAAGCTTTTCTTATTCTCTTTACACTGTCTATGTTATTTAAATATCTATAGAGTTAAAAAAACTATAGGGTAAAAAATACAATTAAAAGATCTTATTAGTTAGTATTTGGTTTCTGATATTCAACTTTTGGGGTTACTTTGTAGTTTAGAAAATGTGTTAGAAAGTACAGTTATAGAACTAAATTGTGTCGTTTTAATTATTTGTAGGGCAAAAATATAATTTATTGGGACTATCTTGTAGGAATATGATAAATAAAAAACTTGAGTTTGAATGAAAATATTTAATGAGTTAGGAAAACTATAGAGTATAAATAGTAATTAGATTATTTTAGTTATTATTTGATTGTTAATATTATATTGTAGTTTAGAAGATGTAACATATACTAACTTTATTGTAGGAACAAGATTATTAATTAGAAGTTTTGGGGCTATTTTCGAATATGTAGTGAGTTAACAGAAAACATATAGATCGGGTAGAAATTTCAATTAATTATATTTCTTATTACGATTGAGTTGTGAAGATTAACGTTTTTGTAATGTTGAAATATAATTTAGTGAAATTTAGGGATAATTATATTAATAATTTTGTCGGTTAATTTAAATGGTAGGTTAAGATCAGGGACCATCTTGAGGGTGGAGGAGGTATGAGGAGGCCTCTTGGGAAGGAACCTGCATCTAGTAGTCAGCCATCACGTAAAGCTTCGGTTGTTTAGTATGACCCACTACTTGAAGATACTTATGATATGCCAGTTCACACTACGACCTTTGACCAGTATTGGTTTCTTGGTGACTTGGAGATAAAGCCACTTCCACCGACCAACACCGCAAAGATTGAGTCGCCGCATGCCTTAGTTTTAGATATGTCTAGAGTTTCCCCCTCATAGTCTGCTACTTCCATCAGGCCGACATCAACTCGAGATGCAGGCGAAGCATGATCATCACAGCCCCTATAGGCGATGAGGAGAGAAATCTTCGGAGGCAAGGCAAAGGGGCACCTATACCAGATAACCTAGATGAGAGGCAATGGATCACAGTTTGTCCATATAGCAGATCGATGAGGAACCAATCGTCCATTAGTGCGTTGATTTCAGCTACTTTGAATAAGTTGTGTGAGAGACCGTGGTTTCGATTCAAGGACTTTCGTGATGTTTATCAGAAAAGCGCATGGAAAGAATTTTGCAAAAGTTTTATAATAAAATTATTATTAGATATTAAACACATTTAATATCCACAAACCGTTAGATATTAAACACATTTAATTATAGAGTTTTCCTTTCGTGAGCTGTCATATGTCCACAAACCATTACTCCACAAACCTTTTAACTCGTCAATCACCGTTCTAAGCAAAACATTCAGGTTCTATCCCGAACTCTATGGCCTTGATAGAATAAGGCTCAGAAAAATGATCTCCGGTCGAATGCATAAATCAGGAGGGGGGTTATAGGGGGTCACAAACACGGACCAACAAGAGTAATTCTTCATAGATTGCTCAAATGGTGTAAAACCATATGTGCATGGACTGTGTCGTACATTTTTAGGCTCTGCTGTGAAGTCCAAATACGAAAAATCAAAATGTCATATTGACTCGCTTGCAGCCGGGTGAAACATTCGCTCATTTGGTTGTCGACACTTCTAATCCCAACCCATATGATTTGAAGTGCCTATAGTATAGAACAACCTCAGTAATTGAGGGCCTACAGGAAAGTACCAACCTCATACCTATTTCCCTTGCATATCGGACATGATGTGAGATTCTGGTTGGCATTCTCGCCATAGTATAAAAAACAAAAATTCTTATAGACATCGATCTTTGTGTAACATAACCCCAAATACGCGAGCATCCTATTCATGCCGAGAACCATGTTAGGTAGCATATTCTTAATCTCTGGGTCCTTACAATCTTTAGACAACCTTACATGCATTTCGCAAGCGACATTACTAAGTATGTACATTGTCTTGCACGTCAAGAACTCGACAAACCACTGCAACCCAGTTTGCACAAACCACTGCAACACAGTTTGCAGCTTCTTACTGTGCATTTGTATGCCTCCCAAATACATCAATTGTAGAACTCCTTCGTGTCGAGACTTGGATCTTTGTTATGCATCTCTCCCTCAACAAATTGACCCCCATATGCATCCACAACCACTTTTTTAAACGAAGTATCAACATGAACATGACCCTCATGCTCAAGATGAAGGAAAATTTGAAAACAGATAAAGGCAGCAGTAGCAACATGACTCCCCCTAACTCCTCTAACCTCTCCCCTTATTATCATAACAGAATCATGAGGTAGGAAGAGGCTCATCAATGCGGCGTATAGAGTCCGCCATGTAAGAGATGTGGTTGTCGTGACCGGCCAGAGTCATGGGCATAGCTTCCAGAAACAACTTACATCCTCTCCAGGTTTGTCATGTGTCATGCTAGCTCAAGATGGATCCCATCAAGTCCAACAACAGAGGCCATTGGGCTATCTGGTTGTGTAGGTTTACAAGTAGAGGGACGAGCTTTAATCTTGGCGGGAGTGAGCTCTTGTGAGAATCGAAACACTCTAGAGAAGGCCTTCATATCTCTCGATTCATGCTTATGTTCCCCATCACCGTCCAAAACTAGTTGTTCCAGTAGGACACGACACATGGGAGAAGAGAAGGGAAACCAAGAGAGGGTTTTTGTGACGATCGCGCCCTAGGAGCCATGCTCTGATCGGAGTTAGTTTGGTGGTGATCAGTCACTTTACCCATCTCAGACTAAAGCTTAACTCATAGGAAGGGATCTCACTTATTCAGGATCAAAACCATACACGTTTTATAAAATATAGTTTGACATATACAAAGGAAGTCTTGTATTACAAATAATGTGACTCTTTAATGATTATGCACAAGTAAGAATAGTCCAAAATGCACGCTTGAGTAATTATTCACTTGATCCATGTTGCCATGTTGATTTTTATCATGAGGAATGGACAGAAGAAACGAGGAATAAGTCTTCAATGATTTAGTTAGATTCATATAAACGAACTAGTAATGCAAAAATTAACTGTGACCTACTGGATACATTTCAAGGAGTGATCTTACCGGTAGAAATAGTTCAACTAAATAATTTGATGTAACAATGGTACTGGAATTTTCATAGAATAGTTAATGAACTTGTGCTTAACAATAAACGAATCCAGCCAAATAACTTTTCCTATTCTACCATATACCTCCCAACGAGGAGTGACCTCACAAACAATCAAGAGACATGCTCGAGTACATGTCGATCCAGCATGCGGGTTACAGCCAACTCCTGACTGCAAGCGGCACCTAGATAGAAGGGTATAAGGCAAAATTACTTAAACTGACAGTCCTTACTACCCGGCAGTAACTCGACTCAATCCGTGGACCCAACTTCCCAAAGGCGTCCCAATGGGTATAACAAATAAACAAGCAAGCTAGTAAACCAGATAATATACGTTCCTCCTTGAGCTACATGTCCCGGACATAGTTCGTTGCTCTTTGCACAATCCAAGAATCAGGAGATGAGATTATAATATTGGACAATTATCATGATTATGAATAGATATGATAAATAATAAATGATTGGATATAATTTAACGATGAGTAAGAAAGTTATGTTATGAGATGAGATGCCAAACAGGATTATGATGAAATATAGATTGTTCAAGGTTTGGTAACGGAGTAGTGGCTTTTCTGTCCAAGTTACTCAGGGACGGATGCCAAACGAGGCTACAACAAATCAGAAATGGAACCTCACTTTTATTTGTTTGGAGAGTCTTGCTCATTGTTGATTAATTTGACAAACCTTCAATAACATTAAGATAATATCAGTTAACTGAATAATAATAACTCACTACTATAAACATATATGCTATTCATTTTTCGTTTTGATGAAATTTGATGAAGTTCTTTAAGTCTCTAGTACATCCAAAAAATCCAGGAATCACGACATCAAACAATTACCTTATGAAGAAATCCATTAAATTGTATAACTTAGTTAATTTTGTTCCAAAATTATCTATTACATAACACTTTTATTATGAATCTACTAGGAAAACATATTACTGTTCAAAAGAGTATAGACGCTGAGTATGATATACCTAATCATTTAGAATTACATAATAAATGGACTATTCCGAAGATAGAGCCTAAAATACTTTATAAGTTAGGGACTTTTGAAAGACTTGGGCTAAAACAAGTTGTTAAAACAACTCAGGAATCTATTTCTTTAAATAATGAAAAAATTATAATTAAACTACTAAGTGAGAAAGATATTTATTTATATAGAAATACCCATAAATTTATTCATATAGGTTTAATTCAAATTGCTTTTAAACCTTTAACTCTTGAAGGATTACCAGAAAGCTTTATAGAAGCTTTAAGAGATGGTAGAAATTTAGACTGGAAAAAATCACTTATGGGAATGATACAATCTAGTTTAGCCCATGGTCCAGTTTATTTTGATGTTTACCCAAATTTACAACTGCCTTTATCTGATATAAATAGTCTTGATGCCTTAACATTAAATGTTAAAACTCATGGTTATAAATATTTACCAGGTACATAAGTTATATGTATCTGTTACAGAATATATTATAAGCCATTATAAACTTTAAATCCTCAATGTCGAAGGGTTGATAAGCCTTTAAATGAAACTATACTAATAGAATCTAATTTTAGAAAATCTAAAATAATTACTAGAAGAACAATAAAATGCAATGAAATTGAATTTCCTGAAAATTGGATAATAGACAAGGTTGTTCCTACACAGCAACCTTCAATTCAGAATGATTTATTTAATCTTATACAGACATCTAAAGGAACTGTTCAAATACAGTTTGAAAAAGGAGAAAGACGATTATCAAACACATGATCTTTGAGATCTCATTATTATATCTCTCCTTTAGATTATATTGTTAAAACTCCTTATAGAGTTTCTACATCTCAAGTCAGAGAACAAGTTCAAACACCTGATACAAACACAGAAAAGGTACAAAATCTATTTATAAATAAAGATAATATTGTACATGGTATTTATGAAAATATTCACCATAAGAAAGATACAGAGATAACTGCTTCCGAAATGAACTTTTCTATTTAATGGATATTAAAGATAAAATTGATTTTAGCCCTGGATCTCCAGCCAGACATGAAATAAGTGGAGAATTCAAAAACCCTAGATGGACAGACTTCAGAAAATGGGTTTTTGATACTTTTACATCAGAGGAAAAAAGAATAATACAAGATAATTTTTACAAATTTTGTGAAGAACAAAATACAAAGTATGCCTTTGTTCCATGGTTTATCCATATATATTTTGAAATTTATATTTGCGGTGCTAGAAAGCACTTATCACCTTTCAGATGGGAACATTGTTCAGAGTGTATATCCACCTTAACAAGCTTTTCATATGGGACACATTAATTTCCTTGCTTTTGCTAAGTTACTGGAAACTGATACTTTACCAGTAACATTACAACATATTAATGACTTGATAAGACAACAAAATTATACCAATTTGTGTCCTATTATCATAGGAGAACATATTAAGTCTCTTCATAATAGATTGGAGATAGTCCTTAAAACTACCAATGATATTAATATTCCTAAAGCAGAAAAATTTATTTCTAATCCTTAAGTTATTAAAATGGCTTATGCTAATATTCAGCCATCTCTAGAAATTTCGGAGTCCACTTCTCTCTCTTCTTCCTCTCCTTGTAAACATCTTGTAATCGTCAATAATAAGTTTGAAACAAAATTTTTGGTTTGAAGCTCATACGGGCTTGGAGTCCAAGTAAGTTTTGTTTACTATTCTTACTATTTTCCTTTCTCCCATAGCCTAATGGCAGGCTAAGTTATTGCTATGTAATAGATTAAGACATTTGTATGTATACTCTGGAGATTGGCAAAAAAACACCCTTTTATTTAAGGACTAAAGTAATCTATTTGATATGGGCATTTCCCGCATATTGGGCCAGGCCCAAACCAGGCCCATATTGGACTATATCGGGGATCATATTCGATGTCATATCGGTAATGATCACCATATGTTACTGTGGTCCCCGGACCCCGAGGTCTATAAATACGCGGTGCCCGGATCCCAAAGTAAGCTATTATTATCCCTCAGCTACCACGCGTCATATCGAAATACATCACCGATATCACTTTCGATATCTTATTCGATATCGGGACTACCACGTGCACCTGTGACACGTCATACCACCTCATCACCGATATCACATCGGGGGTCATCCTCGACATCACATCGAAGGCAATCACCAACGTCCGTTCGATCTATTTACCGATATTCCACTCCCATCCAAGCATCGAAGCATAGGTCCGAGGTGTTCCGGACCAAGCCTACACGAGACACGTAGTGTAGGTCTGATTTGAGATAGGCTCGTTGTATTGCCAGACTACTCACGTGTAACCGACACTCGCATATATATAAAACGATCTATTGTCAAATCACTATCCTTGCTTATATCAATAATTTAGTTACAATTCTCATAACATGGTTCGAATATTAATCTGGGAAGTTTAAACAACTTACATGTTTTGCAAGACCGTTTCCCCATTTATGCCGTTTGAAATGGCGCTGAGAGTTTGGTTGTTGCCTTTTGTCTAGTTTAACCTTTGACTGATTCTTATTCTATAATATCCTCCATGTCACTATTGTAACTTAAGAAAATGATATAATTAAGGGTGCCACTGAGGTCCTTGGTCAGATGTCAAGAATGGTATCACTGAGGTCCTTGGTCAAGAATGGTATCAGAGCCATGAACCAGGATAAACATACTTTGGGAATAATCTATTACATAAATCTACTAGGAAAACATAATACTGTTCAAAACAGTATAAACGCTGAGTATGATATACCTACTGATTTAGAATTACTTAATAAATGGACTATTCCGAAGATAGAGCCTAAAATACTTTATAAGTTAGGGACTTTTGAAAGACTTGGGCTAAAACAAGTTGTTAAAACAACTCAGGAATCTATTTCTTTAAATAATGAAGAAATTATAATTAAACTACTAAATGAGAAAGATATTTTTTTATATAAAAATACCCATAAATTTATTCATATAGGTTTAATTCAAATTGCTTTTAAACCTTTAACTCTTGAAGGATTACCAGAAAGCTTTATAGCAGCTTTAAGAGATGGTAGAAATTTAGACTGGAAAAAATCACTTATATGGATGATAAAATCTAGTTTAGCCCATGGTCCAGTTTATTTCGATGTTTACCCAAATTTACAACTATCTTTATCTGATATAAATAGTCTTGATGCCTTAACATTAAATGTTAAAACTCATGGTTATAAATATTTACCAGGTACATAAGTTATATGTATCTGTTATAGAATATATTATACGCCATTATATACTTTAAATCCTCAATGTCGAAGGGTTGATAAGCCTTTAAATGAAACTATACTCATAGAATGTAATTTTGGAAAATCTAAAATAATTACTAGAAGAACAATAAAATGGAATGAAATTGAATTTCCTGAAAATTGGATAATAGACAAGGCTGTTCCTATACACCAACCTTCAATTCAGAATGATTTATTTAATGCTATACAGACATCTGAATGAACTGTTTAAATACAGTTTGAAAAAGGAGAAAGGCGATTATCAAACACAAGATATTTGAGATCTCATTATTATATCTCTCCTTTGGATTATATTGTTGAAACTCCTTCTAGAGCTTCTACATCTCAAGTCAGAGAACAAGTTCAAACACCTGATACAAACACTGAAAAGGTACAAAATCTATTTATAAATAAAGATAATATTGTACATGGTATTTATGAAAAATATTCATCATAAGAAAGATGCAGACATAACTGCTTCCGAAATGAACTTTTCTATTTAATGGATTTTAAAGATAAAATTGATTTTAGCCCTGGATCTCCAGCCAGGCAGGAAATAAGTGGAGAATTCAAAAATCCTAGATGGATAAACTTCAGAAAATGGTTTTTTTATAATTTTACATCAGAGGAAAAAAGAATAATACAAGATAATTTTTACAAATTTTGTGAAGAACAAAATACAAAGTATGCCTTTGTTCTATGGTTTATTCATACATATATTGAAAATTATATTTTGGTGCTAGAAAGGAATTATCGCCTTTCAGATGGGAACATTGTTCAGAGTGTATATCCACCTTAACAAGCTTTTCATATGGGACACATTAATTTCCTTGCTTTTGCTAAGTTACTGAAAATTGATACTTTACCAGTAACATTACAACATATTAATGACTTGATAAGACAACAAAAGTATACCAATTTGTGTCTTATTATTACAGGAGAACATATTAAGTCTCTTCATAATAGATTGGAGATAGTCCTTAAAACTATCAATGATATTAATATTCCTAAAGGAGAAAACTCTACTTCTAATCCTCAAGTTATTAAAATGGCTTCTCCTAATATTCAGCCACCTCCAGAAATTACGGATTTTAAATTAAAATCTTTGGGAGAATTAGAAAAACTTTTAGATGAAAAGTTTAAAAACTTGAAATTAAGTACTTTGCGTTTAGAAATAGAGAAAACCCCAGATTATAAACAGTGATAAATGAACAAATTGAAAAACTTAAATGGGCTGATAGGCCAACACAAAGGTTATATTATTGTAGACGATCTTCTCCAATGGACACCCTTCATGAAGAAAACGAGTTTGTTGATAATAATTCTTATAACGGTAAGAGTATCTATGAATGGAATATTGATGGTAATACTGATAAGCAAATATATGATGTTGCACATAGAATGCTAATGTATTCTACTATTTGTAAACAGAATAATAATACTGATAAATCAGTTGCTCATATGATTATAGCAGGATTTACTGGTCAATTAAAAGGTTTGTGGGATAATTATCTGTCTCAAGAAACCCAAAATAATATTTTGAATACTGTAAAAGTTGAGAATAATACTCAGTATGAAAATGCAGTTTACAATCTAATTGTAACAATTATTGAACACTTCACTGGAAGATATGTGGATAATAATGAAACTATCCGCACTCTTTTACGAAATTTAAGATGCAAAACATTAACCGATTTCAGATGGTATAAAGATACTTTCTTAAGTCGTGTTATGGAACTTCCTGAGTGTAATAGTTCTCATTTGAAGTCTAAATTTGTTGATGGTCTTCCTATTTGCTGAAACAATTAGATGAAATCTGAGGAAAGAACATAGTTCTGTTCTTTATGATAATTATACTTATGGTAACCTAATAGGTACATGTATCCAATAAGGTTTAGCCTTATGTAATGACATAAAATTGAATCAACAAATTAAAAGACAAAATCTTATAAAAAGAAAACAACTAGGTCAATTCTGTGATCAATTTGGTATTGATACTCCTAAAATCAGTAAGCCAATTACCTATAAAAAATGGCATAAGAGGGATGGCACAAAACGTCCTTATAGGAAAAGAAAATTCTCTAATAAAAGAATAGATAGGAACGCTGAAAAGAAATTTCAGCGTGATACTCGAAAAAGAGAAAATAAAAAACTAATAGTATGTAATAAATGTGGCAAAATAGGCCATTATGCCCGCACCTGTTGGGTAAAAAGAAATTGAATAGTCTCAATATAAATGAAGAACTAAAAGAATCTTTATCAAAATTATTATTAAATTCTGATAATGAAAGCACTTCAGACGAAGGCTCTAGTCAAGAAGATACTATCAATGCGGAATTAGCTCAAGAAGAATTTACTTCTTCTGAATCTGAGGAATGTGATACATGTCCTCTTGGACTTCCTTGCGATAAAAAGTCCTCCGAAAGTAATGAGGAGTTTTATAAGCTCTTATCTCAATTTTAGAATGCTGCAATCAATATCTTAACAGATAATACTCTGTTAGAAATTTTAAAACATGTGAAAGATTCTGATCTCAGATCTAAATTAATAGATCAACTTGCTGTAAATGAGCCAGAACCTTCTCATACAAAGAATAAACTTTATGATAAGTTACCAGACGAACCATTCAATCTAGACCATACTCTATGACAGAGGTTCATCGACGTCTAAAAGACCGAAAGATGGGAAAAACTCCTACATCTGCTTTTGATTTGCAGATAGAGGTGAATAATCTCAAAGAAGAGATTAAATTAGAAGATAATACTCAATTAGAAGATACTACTCATTTAGAAGATAATACTCCTTCCCATAATGAAACCACATATTTTAAAAAGTTCAATATCCGAGAAGAAGATGAAGATTATCTATCTACAATGGAAATTATTAAGTATGAGAAATGGCACACTGAGGCAA
Organism: Linaria vulgaris; assembly: GCA_948329865.1. Lineage (NCBI taxonomy): Eukaryota > Viridiplantae > Streptophyta > Magnoliopsida > Lamiales > Plantaginaceae > Linaria > Linaria vulgaris. The sequence continues at coordinate 18,154,957 of OX415252.1, forward strand.
CGTTGATAATTGATAATTATTTTTCAAAAACTTTTGATATCTTACTTGATAGTGGGGCAGGCTTAAATGTCATTCGTGAAGGTTTAATACCAACACGATATTTTAAAAAAACTACTCATGCATTATCACATGCAGGGGGAAAAACATTACAAATCGAATATAAACTTTATAAAGCTTATATTTGCAATAATAATACATGTATTCCTACAAGTATTTTACTTGCTAAGGATATTACTAACCAAATGGTTTTAGGAACCCTTTTTATTACGAAATTATTTCCTTTAGGAGTTACTGAAGAAGGTTTATCAGGCTCTTATGAAGGGCATAAGGTTTTCTTTAAATTTAAGAACAAACCTTATACAAGAATCTTACATGAAATGTTTGACTCTTTACTTCATAAAGAATGGCATTTAAATTTCTTAAAACATGAAATTAATTGTTTAAATATTGAAAGTAATCTGAATAATCCAAGATTACAATAAAAGATTAAAATCTTGGTAAATGATTTTTCCATTACAATTTGTAATGATCACCCTAATGCATTTTGGGATAGAAAGAAGCATATTGTTTCCCTTCCTTATAAAGAAAAATTTGATGAAACTCAAATTAAAACTAAGGCAAGGCCATGCCAAATGAATAAAGAACATTTGGAACTTTGCAAAAAGGAATTTGCTTCGTTACTTCAAAAAAAGCTTACAAGCCCCTCTAATTCACCTTGGTCTTTGATATGGAGGTTTCTAGCATTTGGGCCCATTATGGGCCACAACCCATAAGTGAGGATATCGGGGATCAACCCCGATATGACATTGAATATAGGATTCGATATAGTCCAGCCGCAACTATAAGTATCTCGCCCCGCACACTGAGAAAGGCAATTAATTCCTCACCTCGGTTTACCCGCATCACATCGAATAACATATTCAACATTATACCCGCTATAACTACCCGATATGGTTTGATCCACAGCCTTACTCAGACTTCTACGATGACCTGGCCATCAATATCATATCGAGGCCCACCACCGACATCACACCGGGACTCATCACCAATATCACATCGGGACTCACCACCGATATCACATCGAGACTCACCCCCGATATCTCATCAGGACTCATCTTTGATATACGTTCGATATTCATCACGGACGTAGCGTTAGCGGGCAGTCTAGTGATGCCCCGACCGCGAGCAACAGGTTCCGGACCAAGTGTACACCAGATACCTAGTGTAGGCCTGATTTGAGATAGACTCGTTGTACTATTAGATTATTCACTTGTAACCGACACACATATATACATAATACGGTCTATTGTCAAATTAGTGGCGCCTTCTGTGGGAACCAAGGTTCTCTAGATCGGGAGCTCATCAGAAGAGATGTCAGGGAAGAGGCAGCGAAGTGTCGAAGGGCAGGAACTGAACAAGGAAGATACCAATGTGACGAGGAGTAGCAAGAGGGCGAGGATCGACCAAAATGGGCAAGGCGACGAGATATAAAGTGTGGTGATTCCCTGTCAGAATGAACCGAGAATGGATCCAGTGGGAGATTTCATCACGATAGAGATCGACCCGAGACAACTGGAGCGCACGTCAAGGATAGGAGCTACAATGTCGCCTGATATCCGTAAGGCGTTGATAGAATGCTTGAAAAGGAATGTCGATATATTTGCCAGGAGCGATACTGACTTGATTGGGATTGACCCAAAGATTATAGAGCATAAGTTGAACGTCGATCCACGGGCGAAACCGATACGACAGAAGAAAAGGAATTTTAGCAAGGAGAAGAGCGAGGCAGCAAAGAAAGAGTTTGTGGAAAAGCTTAAAGCAGGACATATTTATGAATTACGTTATTCGGAGTGGCTCAGGAATATCGTCCTAGTTTTGAAGAAAGCAGCATAGTGGAGAATGTGCGTGGATTATGAAGACTTGAACAAGCATTACCCGCGGGACCCTTTCCCATTGCCAAGGATTGACCTTCTAGTAGATTCAACAGCCGGGTGCGCCCTATTCAGTTTCATGGATGCCAAGAGCAGGTTTCCACCAGATTTTTATGGCGACGAAGGATCAATCGCAAACATCCTTTGTTACGGACACCGGCGTGTACTATTATCGTGCAATGCCTTTTGGCTTGAGGTACACCGGAGCAACATTCCAGAGATTGGTGGCGAAGATGTTTTATAGCCTAATTGGAAAGTGGATGGAGGTATACGTGGACGATATTTTGATCAAAAGTTAGAGGGCGTATGATCACGTGGAGCAGTTGGAGAAATCGTTTGCCATTATGAGAAACTATGGGATGAAGCTCAACCCCAACAAGTGTACCTTCGGAGTGGCAGCGAGAAAATTTCTGGGATATATGGTTAACGAGCGCGGAATTGAAGCCAACCCAGACAAGATAGAGGCCTTGTTGAATCTCGCTTCCCCACGCTCGGTACGGGATGTGCAATGCCTTTTGGGACGTATAACAGCCTTGGGGCATTTTATTGCAACCTCGGCAGAACGGAGTCTTCCTTTCTTCAAAATCTTGAAGAAGGCCAAGGACTTCCAGTGGACCGAAGAATGCGAAAGAGCGTTCCAACAGTTCAAGAAGTATTTGGTGGCACCACCACTCTTGGCGAAACCAGATCCAGGGGAGACGCTTTATCTATATCTGGCGGTCTCCGCCAACGCCATTAACACAGTATTAGTAAAAGAAGCAAACGAAAAGCAATCTCCAATCCATTACATCAGCCGCGTTCTTCACGGAGCAGAAAAGAATTATCTGCAAATCGAACTATATGCCTTGGCCGTTGTCATGACGGCTCGTAAGTTGAAGCCTTATTTCCAGGCTCACCCAATAGTGGTCGTGATAGACAGACCACTCCGCCAAATCATGGCCAATCCGGATACCTCAGGGAGATTGGTAAAATGGGCCATAGAATTGGGCAAATTTGGGATCGAGTACCGTCGCCGCACAGCCATTAAAGCACATGTCTTAGCCGACTTTATGGCGGAGGCACTAGGTAACAGTTTAGACCATTCGTGCCACCATATATTTCCTATAAGCCAGGACCCCGGTCCCAGATTGAGATCCGCGGCATGGCTACTTCATGTGGATGGCTCCTCCACATCAAACAGCGGTGGAGCAGGAATTCACCTGGTGTCCCCAGATCGTAGGGAATTTGATTTTGCTATCAGTCTTAACTTTCCTATAACGAATAACGAGGCTGAGTATGAGGCTGTCTTGGCAGGAGTCAGAATGGCTAAGACCCTCTGTTCGTATCATCTGGAAGTCTTCACGGATTCGCAGTTAGTGGCTAATCACTTCTCGGGATTCTTCGAAGCAAAGCAAGAAACCATGTTTTTATATTTGGCAAAGTTGAAAGAATTGGCGGACGAGTTCACTACATTCAATCTGATGCAAATACCTCGAATGGAAAATGCAAACGCCGATGCTTTATCGAAATTCGCTAGTTCCTCATACGTTTTTGTGGAAAAGCGTGTGACCTTGCTGACCACCTATAGGCCTGCAGTCGGAGTAACAAAAGCCAGCAAAAAATGGGCCGACGTGGAGTTCATATTTCCTATCACAAGTACGCCGTGTTGGAAGGATGAGATATATAATTACCTCGCAAACGGAACCCTCCCAGCCGATCTCAACTCCCAAAGACGACTGAAGCACAAGGTGTACAGGTTTACCATTTACCAGGGCGAACTCTATAAGAGATCTTTTGAAGGCCCGCTGCTGAGATGCGTATCACCAATGGACGCCCAATACATAATGAGGGAGATACACGCAAGTACTTGCGAAAATCATTCAGGAGGGAGAGCGTTAGCCGAGAAAATATTAAGACATGGATATTATTGGCCAACGATACGACAAGACGCAACCCTGTACTGCCACAATTTTGAGAATTGCCAGTACCACACCAAACTGGTACACAGGCCAGCTGTACTGATGCAACCCCTAGAGATCACTTGCCCATTTGATTAATGGGGAATCGATATAGTTGGTCCCCTACCAATGGCCAGAGGTCAGAAGAAATTTCTTTTAGTAGCAATAGAATACTTTACGAAATGGGTGGAGGCTGAGGCTTTGATGCACATCACGGAGAAAAATATGATAGACTTTGTCTGGAAGAACATCGTATGTCGCTTTGGATTACCTCGAGTGTTGGTATCAGACAATGGTACCCAGTTCAGAGGAAAGACAATGGTTGCATAGTGCAATGAATTGAAAATATCCCAGCATTTTGCAGCGGTATCCCACCCACATGCAAATGGACAAGTGGAGTCCACCAACAAGACTCTTAAACAATATTTGGAGCGGCGACTGCATGCCACCGGAAGGAGTTGGATTGACGAACTGCCAGGCATTCTATGGGCATATAGGACTACACCCAGAACATCCACAAGAGAAGCATCGTTTACTCTAGTATACAGGTCCGAGGAAGTAGTCCCAGTTGAGATTGGCATGCCAACATACAGAATAGCGGAATATGACCCGCAACACGCTACACGACTACGAAAAAAGGACTTAGAGATGATTGGTTCCACAAGAGAGCAAGCTTACCAACGGACAGTGGCCTTCAAAGCGGCAATGACCAAAAGTTTCGATAAACGAGTGCACCTTCGAAGCTTTCAAGTGGGTGCCTTGGTGTTGAAGAGTGTGAAAGCAAGTAAACATGTTGAGAAACTACAAGCCAATTGGGATGGACCCTACAGGGTTACCCACGCCAACACAAAAGGTTATTATTATCTCGAGGACATGCATGGCGAGCCCCTTCATAGGCTATGGAACGTGCAACACCATAAGCGTTTTTATTCTTAAAATATACAGCATTTCAATCACTATTAGCAATGTAAAGAACTACGCGAGGCTTGATTCCCTACACGTGATACGTAGGCAACCGAATATGGTTCAGCACCAATATATCGTTGAAACTAGCATGTTAAAAAAAACTCCTACCCATGAGCGGTAACGGATTATCCACGAAGGAAAGGCAGACTCCTACCCATGAGCGGTAACGGGTCACCGATGAAGGAAAGGCAGACTCCTACCCATGAGCGGTAACGGGTCCCCCTGTGATAACGGGAGGGCTCCTACCCATGAGCGGTAACGGGTCACCTATGAAGAAAAGGCAGGCTCCTACCCATGAGCGGAAACGGGTTTCCCTGTGATACCGGGAGGCCTCCTACCCATGAGCGGTAACGGGTCACCTACGAGAGAAAAAGATCCCATGTGATAACGGGGTCGATCATAAACAATTGAACGGTAGTAGGTCCCCTGTGATAACGGGATGGACCCCTATCCACAAGAAAAAGATCCCATGTGATAACGGGGTCGATCCTAAATATTTGAACGGTAGCAGGTTCCCTGTGATAACGGGATGGACCCCTACCCATAAGAAGAAGATCCCTTGTGATAACGGGGTCGATCCTAAACATTTGAACGGTAGCAGGCCTCCTGTGATAATGGGATGGATCCCAATCCACAAGAAAAAGATCCCCTGTGATAACAGGCTCAATCCTAAACATTTGAACGGTAGCAGGTTCCCTGTGATAACAGGATGGACCCCTACCCACAAGAAGAAGATCCTCTGTGATAACGGGGTCGATCCTAACATTTGAACAGTAGTAGGTTCCCTATGATAACGGGATGGACCCCTATCCACAAGACAAAGATCCCCTGTGATAACGGGGTCGATCCTAAACATTTGAACGGTAGTAGGTTCCCTGTGATAACGGGGTGAACCCTTACCCACAAGAAAAACGTACCCTGTCATAACGAGAGGGCTCGGACCCATGAGTGGTAACAAGTCACCTACCAAAGATAAGGCAATCCCATGCCAATAACGTCAGACATTCATCAGGCTATCACAACTACTATACGACAAGGATAGAATATTCATGATCACAGAAAGAATTGCACAAGGTAAGATTTCTGCAAATAAACACCCTTCATTAAACATCATGAAAGCGGCTCTCAGTCAATGGCATTAGGCACACTTTGCATAGAAATTTTTTCCCGAGGAAATAACTGCTACAATATCAAAAAATGTCACTAGCCGACAACGCAACTACATATCATAAAGAAACTCGTTACTCTCAAGATCAGTGAATAACTCGGCCCGAATATCTGCCTGGTGAAAGGACCCAAGCCCGGATACATTCATTTCAAATTCTAGGAACTTTAAGGGCTCGGCATAAATATTATCAGCGAGTTCATCCATTTCCCAGGGAGACAAAACCTTTGGATATTTATTCCATTTCGGACTACTACTTTTGGGATTAGGTGACAACCGGGAATACCGCATCGCACGGGGGACCCTATAACGTTCCCTAACGTACGGTCCTGCGACAGCCCAGACGGGTACCCTTCCGCCATAAGGCTCGATAGTCCCATGCATATCAGCACCGATGGGGATACCACCATATGATGGGGGAGGGCTATGCGCTGGAGCAGGGACTTCGACATTAAAATCACTATCCCTTATAGTGCCACCAGCACCTGTCTTGGTTTGAGGGGAAGATACGATTACCCCATTGCGAGCTAAAGTCTCGGTTAATTTCGCATTCTGAATTTCCAAGTTTTCGAGGTACTCTCGATAAGCGTTGCGTTCACGCTCTAACCTAAGATGACTGGCACGCAAGCATTGGGTCCCAGCCTGGCTTCTAGCCAGTTCCTTTTTCATCTCTTCTTCAGTGACTAATGCCTTCCATGCATCGCCACGTGCAATGCATTTCTGAGTCTCAACAGCACGAGCGCGACTGTTAGCACGATCACGACTAATCTCACTACGCACAATCATCACGCGCAATTCCTTTACCAAAGCATCATGACGAGTCTGCTACTCCCCAAGCAGCATGTAATATCTGCACAGTTTTCAAACAACAGGGCAAGCTTCTTACTGTTTATAGCAGCATCATACATATGCGCGGTGCTAATTCCACCCCAAGATCTCGTCACAACTCAGAAGGATCAAAATTTCTATAAATAGTTTCCAAGCCTCGGATAGCATCCTCTTCACGGATATTATTATTCCCAATCCGCATAATTAACCGTTCCGAAAGGGGATCACACAGAAAAGAGTAATCCTCTCTCAATGGCGCCCTACTTTCAGATGGCTTCTCAGTATTAGTATTACCAGGGGTGCCGCAGTACGCCTTGGGGCCGAAGTAGACGAGCTCGGAGCGGCCGACACGAGGGAAACCTCATCAATATTTTCTTCGCCAACACCAGAAAAAGGTGCTAACCCGTCAGGATTGAGCTCCTCACTCCTGGCACCGGGCGACGTCGCGAAATTATACGGGTCAGAATGAGAACTTTCCCCAAGCCCCCTTTGCGACGCATCAAAGCGAGCCCGAGCCCGAGGGTGCCAATAATTAGCTGGTGCGCCTTCTGGTGGCAGAGTCACTTTGACCCGTGGAGAGTTAGCAGCCATACGTTGATGGGAAGCATGATCCACGGTCATAGCGTTAATCCTATCCTTTTCTAACCGAATACCTTCCGCTATGGCAGCACGATCTCCAACAATAACACCCCCACCATAAATATTTGACTGCACCACGAGATACTTATCAGGGAACTGAGAGTTCTGTTCATGAAGACGGACTCGAGATAATCTTAGATTGGCAGAAATTCCAGAAACTTGCACCAAACCATCATCTAATGACGCATCCCTCACAGACGTTTCAGAGTCATAAGATTCGTCGTCTGATATGACGAAAGCATTTCGCCTAGCAGGGCCAGCTTCATAATACTGCGGCGATACAACAAGTTTTTTCTTAGGTGATTTTTTACCACGAACCATCCTTAGGCAGAACAAGTAAGCCGGTTTATTGCAAAAACGCACAAAATATCGAAGCAATGTCGAAATCTAGGTCAAAATCGAGATCGAAAATGATATCAGAGAAGGTTACCGACATCAAATTCGACGTAGTTCCGACAGTGACAACACGGGGCAATAAAATAGTGAAGGATGACACAGCAGGGGGCGACTTTTATAAACAAACAAAAGCTGGAGCCCGCAGCATTAAATGGGCCATATCGGGGATTACATCGAAACTGATATTCGATATGAATTTCGACATGAGTTCACCGTACAACCAAGAAATGGCACTACGCGTGACAGAGGGCTCGACCCAAACTTAGCACTACAAAAATTGAGGACTATCATACGCTTTAAATTCTTGTATCCGTATTTGCAAGACCGCGTGTTTCAAACAATTTCGAGTTCAAACGAGGACCTCATACAATGCGGTAACTGCACTGGGGAACCACACAAAACTAGTTCCAAGTGCACTTCCCCCATTTTCGATTTCCGTCCTTCGAACTGGGGGGATGTGGGGTACAGGTAACCCGAAAATTCAAAATTAAATTTGCGAATTCTTATCAATAGGATAATAATCCCAAATTGGGGGACTACATGATATAGAGGTTTCTGGCATTTGGGCCCATTATGGGCCACGACCCATAAACGAGGATATCGGGGACCAACCCCGATATGACATCGAATATAGGATTCGATATAGGCCAGTCGTGCCAATAAGTATCCTGCCCCGCACACTGAGAAAGGCGATTAATTCCTCACCTCGTTTTACCCGCATCACATCGAATAGCGATAATCGACATTATACCCGATATAAGTACCCGATATGGTTTGATCCACGTCCTCACTAAGACTTCTACGACGACCTGACCACCGATATCATATTGAGGCCCACCACCGACATCACATCGGGACTCACCACCGATATTACATCGGGACTAACCACCGATATCACATCGAGGCTCATCCCCGATATCTCATCAGGACTCATCACTGATATACGTTCGATATTCTTCACGGATGTAGCATCAGCGGGCAGTCTGGTGATGCCCCGACCTCGAGCAACAGGTTCCGGACCAAGTCTACACCAGATACCTAGTTTAGGCCTGATTTGAGATAGACTCGTTGTACTGTTAGATTATTCACTTGTAACCGACACACATATATACATAATACGATTTATTGTCAAATCAGTCTTGTACAACCTTTTATGTTGATAAACATTCAGAGCAAGAACATGGTGTTCTCCGTCTTGTCATTAATTATAAACCCCTTAATAAGGCTTTAAAATGGATTATACATCCTATTCCTAATAAAAAAGATTTACTAGATAGATTATATGATTCTATCATATTTTCAAGTTTGATTTAAAATCAGGATATTGGCAGATTCAAATTAACAAAGAAGGTCGATATAAAACTGCCTTTAATGTTCCAATAGGACATTATGAGTGGGATGTTATGCCATTTGGTCTAAAGAATGCACCTTCCGAATTCCAACAGATTATGAATGATATTTTTACTCTTTATAGCGAATTTATTATTGTCTATATAGATGACATTTTGGTTTTTTCTAAATCAATAGAAATGCATTTTAAACATCAGCAAATCTTTAAACAGATTATAATAAAAAAATGGTCTAGTTATATCTAAACCTAATATGTCTATTTTCCAGTCTAAAGTTAGGTTTCTGGGACATTATATTGAAAAATGTAGTATAATACCTGTTAACGGAAGCATTGAATTTGCTGATAAATTTCCGGATGAAATTCGGGAAAAAACTCAATTACAAAGATTTTTAGGAAGCTTAAATTATATTTCTCCTTATTGTAAAATCTTACTCAAGATATGTCTCTTTTATATGAAAGACTTAAAAAGAAACCATGTTCATGGACATACCAACATAATAATGTTGTTCGAAAAATTAAAGAAAATGTTAAATCTCTTCTTTGCTTAATGCTAACCAACGCTCAGTGGAAGAAAATTATTGATACTGATAGTTCAGAAATTGGGTATGGAGGGACCTTAAAACAACTCAATCCAAGTATAAAACAGGAAATTCTTGTTAGATTCCATTCAGGGAAATGGAATAATGCTCAAAAGAATTATCCTACAGTTGCAAAAGAAATATTAGCAATTGTTAAATGTGTTTTAAATTTTCAAGATGATTTATACAATCAACACTTTACAATTCAGACTGATTGTAAATCAGCAAAGTTTATGTTTAATAAAGACTTTAAACATGATGTTTCTAAACAAATGTTTGCCAGATGGTAAGCTCACTTAGCACCTTTTGATTTCGAGATCGTTTATAAAAAGGGTGAGGACAATAGTCTTCCAGATTTCCTTACAAGAGAATATTTCAAATGATTCCACCAGCTAATTACTGTAAAAACTTAGCAATAGACATTAAGCGAGATAAAAGGCTTCTTGAGGTATTACAGAATCATACTGTGGGAGAATTGGGCTTGTATTACGAAGATACTCGGCAAATGGCGATTCAAATTGCACAAGATGTTCATAAAAGGCATAAAAAGCTTGCAAGTTTATTACTTGTCTAATTCCTCTCTTCGATTTTACAGATATGCATAGTCGAGGATTGGCTTCATCCTCTTATAAACGAAGAGGGGGCAGAGGAAAAGGCCCAGAATATTTGGCCAGACATGGAAATCAGAAGCTTATAGCTGCTGATCTTTCTCATAACAAAGAATTCTAGGAATGACTGGAATCAAAGAAACAACAGAAAAGAGAAAATACACAGGAAACTGTCAATAGTCCATAAGGGATGGCATCATATGCTAAAATTACATCAGATGATGATTTCAACACTGGTTTTTCAGAAATACAAATTCGAAAATTATTCTTCTAATAGAAGATTAAGATCTCAAATGGGAAAAAGAGCCATGGACAATTGTCCGCAAAAAGCTTGATACAGCTTATTTTATAATAGGCACCTATAAATCAAGAATATTTTATGAAATATTACTTCAACATACTGGTTCATGTGAAATCTCACATTTCACAGGTACTCAAAAAGAAATTTTTAATTTCTCTAAAATAATAATTAAACATGTAATACATATCGATGAATGTTGGAAGAACATTTAAGATACCTTCTAATGCAGTGTCCCCTGCGCTTACAGACATGTGGGCTCTGCGTAGGGTCCATCTTTTTGTGAGTGCGTGGGGCTCTGCATCAAAAGGTACGTCATATGTTCCGTGTTCAACCGGTTATTGTGCTACGAGGGACACTCTAGCCCAAATCTACCCTATCAAGACAGAAAGTGTAATTGTTGTGTTAGTATTATCGTAACACTGGACTTGTGAAGTGTTATCAAAACATTGAATGCAAACATTGTTACCCTGAAAAATCTAGAAATGTTTTAAATATCGTTTTATTTTGCCTTTATTGACATAACTTAGTTCAATAATTTTAATTATTTGTGTATGTTCCAGGTCAACAAGATCATGAAAGGGATCTAGTTCAACACAAGAGTTTCTATAATTCACCCTTTCCTAATATAACGCACTCAGATGAATTGAAGATGGAAATATTGACCGAAAAGAATGCAACAAAGGAAGGAGGCTAAAAGAAGATACTTTTCGAGTTCGAAGTCGACATTGAAGAAGAAATGTTTAGGCAAAACTTTTCTTTAATGACGACCAAGACCAAAGATACAAGTATTAGAATACAAAGATGATTGAAAGCTTTCTAAACCGTGTCTAACATGCCTCGAAGATCAAGAATCACACATCTATATAAAGACATGCAGTGCATCAAGAGAAGTGAACGGGACAACAGTTATAGCTAAGGAATTAGTGATATTAGATCTAAGTTGTGAGTCTTGTCAATTAAGTCTAAGTTTTTTGCTTTGTAGAATAAATGAGTTAAACTTGTAAGAAGTAATCCCTAGATGCTTAATTGTTTTTGTTTGAACAAATCAAGCGTGAGGAGCTTGAGAGTTTTGAGAATAATCTTTTGTAAAATAATTTATAGTGGTTATTTGCTCCAAGGCTTGGATCTACTTAGAATTACATCTACTTGTGTTATTTACTTTTCGCTATGCAATATCTTAAGTCAATTATGTGTTAAGATAACACTTTCTTTTCTGGTGTTATAGCAACACTCGAAGAAAACGTATTAAGTCTAATCCAAACAAATTCATTTGGCATCAAAGCCAAGCACCCACTGGTGTTTGGATTCGATACTTACGAAATGGATAACGTGAATTCGAACAACAACATACTCCCGACAATCAACGTGCGAGCATGGAAAGTTATTATCAATGGATACTCCTTGCATATTGCCACGTGATGCTAAAAATAATATTATGTTCAAATCAATATTAACTTGGTCAACTCCTGGTGAGCCATAATTACAAAACTAAGAGGCCGACAAGACAATTCTCACCAAAATTCAACTAGCCCAAAGACATGGCGAGACGATGTCTTGATGACATGATCCTCAAAATGGCATAAAGACCAAGTTAAATTGCCCGACCTTGCACATCACATTGGACAAGCCACTATGGTCAATGCTAGAGCCTACGCTAGATGGACCGACGTTGGCCTAATATAGTACATCGGCCCAAAATGACGTTCCATGTTGGTTCGGTCCGACACATCACATCATGCATAACGTACCCTTGTAATGGGGTACGTCGGACTCCACTCTGGACACCATCCATCGTGGCACGTTGGTTTCCAATCGGCCTGTTGGGCGGCGATGCCCGTAGCGATTAAGCCACATTGGTCATTGACCAATGTGGCACATAGGAATATGGTCAATAGTGCCCGACCACGTCAGTCAACGCCTGAGCCACGTCCGTCAAATGAGCAACGAGGTGGGAGCACGTCAAACAGCTGACATGCTCCCTTGCCTCTGGGCTTAGTGGTGGTCCCTACATTCGAAGGCCTTCCCTACCTCTATGAATACCACATCATTCCTTCATTTGAAGGGTTATGTGTATTGGGAGCTCAAAGGTGTTTGCTTTCTCTCTCTAGAAAAGCACGTCAAACATCCAGATCAACTCATACGTTCACACGTCAAAATAATCAAGTTTTACACGTTTTCCTAGCGTGACAGATCAATTTGTGGTGCGTCAAATAAGAGCACGTGAAAGGAGAGCCCATCAAACACTACAAAATTTAACTTCTATCTTCAATTTTTTATCGCAGAACTTTCTTGTTGTTTGGACACATGCACAAAAGTCGAAACTCCCTTTTTACTTGAAAAATCGTCAACCGAATTCGAGTTTCTAATTTATTTATTATAAAAATATATAATTTATTAATTGTTTTCCATAAATAAGAAAATCTGATATCTAGAAAATTGTAGAATAAAAAAATATACATTGTTTTCCATAAATAAGAAAATCTGATATCTAGAAAATTGTAGAATAAAAAAATTAACAGTTATATAAAATCATGAAGCAAGGCAGTTTAGCCATTTAGTAAAAAAAAAAAAAAAAACTAACAGAGTTATTTGAAATTTAATGTATGAGAAATTTAAAAACGATTTGATCGCTCCAATCAATTTTGCTCACATCTATTACAAATTATATTTTGGTCATTTTATAATTTCTGCCTGTTAACTTACCCTAAATTTAAGTTTTACCCTTTTTTTAAACGGGCTCGAAAAATGCCCTGTAACTTTATTTTTTAATTAATTTCTGCCCGACGGGCTCAAAACTGTGCTTGGTCAGCCCAGTCAATTTTATTTTTATTTTTAATTAATAACTATATTTAATTTTAATTATATTTTGATCTAAATCATATAGAAATTGTATAAAATCAAGTTTATTAAAAAAAATTGTCTTAAAATGTTTACTAAATTTATATTATATTCACACCCAATTTTCTTTTTTAAATAAGATAAATATTTTCTTAAATTTAAAATAAACAGAGTTTTCTAAATTTTAAAATAATATAGTCATTTCCAGACAAAATTCCTTTAATACTACAAAAATAATTCGAAATATTGCAGTTATGCCCTCAGACTTTATCAATTCAACTAATTTAGGTTATATTTTATAATTTTATATAAATATTTATATTTTATAATTTTATATAAATCTTTATATTTTATATAAATCTTTATATTTTATATATTTATATAAATCTTTATTAAAAACAATATATATAATTTTTTGTAACAAAAAAAATAAAAATAAAAAGTCATCTTCCCCACCCCCCCCCCCCCACCCACCCACCCACCCACCCTCCCCGACCCACTCCTACCCCGCCCCACACGCCCCCACCTCCCCGACCCGCCCCTACCTCGCCCCACGCCCCCACCCCTCCCCGACCCACCCCCCACCCACCCGTCCCCACCCTCTCCGACCCACCCCTACCCCGCCACACGCCCCCACCTCCCCGACCCACCCCTACCCCGCCCCACCCGCCCCCACCACTGCAAATCGCGGTGGTGGTGGCGGTGGCGTCGATTTGACGCCACCACCACTGCAAATCGGGGAGGTGGGGGCGGGTGATGGTGCGTCTGGGGCGGGGTAGGGGTGGGTCGGGGAGGTGGGGGCGGGTGGGGGCGTGGGGCGGGGTAGGGGTGGGTCGGGGAGGTGGGGGCGATGTGGGGCGGGGTAGGGGTGGGTGGGTGGGGGGGGGGGGTGGGGAAGATGACTTTTTATTTTTATTTTTTTTGTTATAAAAAATTATATATATTGTTTTTAATAAAGATTTATATAAAATTATAAAATATAAAGATTTATATAAAATATAAAGATTTATATAAAATTATAAAATATAAATATTTATGTAAAATATAACCTAAATTAGTTGAATTGATAAAGTCTGAGGGCATAACTGCAATATTTCGAATTATTTTTGTAGTATTAAAGGAATTTTGTCTGGAAACTATATTACCCCTCTCACTTGCCGAGACATGATGTCACTTTGTTTGAAAATGACGTATTTTGGCCGGAAATTTATTATAGGTACAGTATAGTTACGGTTTTCAAAGGTTGGGTATAGTATTGCAAAAGTTCAAAAGTTGGGTATAGTTTCGTAAAAGAGGCTAAACGATGGGTATCGTTCGTATATTTATTAAACTTTTTAAGATAAACTTTTTTAATAAACTTGAATATATACATTTTTTATGATTTAGATCAATATATAATTTATTTTTAATTTACTAGTATATATATAATTTATTTTTAGTTTTTACTAGTAATATAAATTTAGTAAACATTTTAAGACAATTTTTTTTAATAAACTTGATTTTATACAATTTCTTTATGATTTAGATCAAAATATAATTAAAATTAAATATAATTATTAATTAAAAATAAAAATAAAAATTGACTGGGCTGACCAAGCCCAGTTTTGAGCCCGTCGGGCAGAAATTAATTAAAAAAAAAAGTTACAGGGCATTTTTCGAGCCCGTTTAAAAAAAGGGCAAAACTTGAATTTGGAAAAAGTTATCGGGTAGAAATTATAAAATGCCCTTATATTTTTAAGTCAACTTAATGCAGCCAGCTGGTTTCATATTCTTCTAGACGGTATACAATGAGGACGAGTTGAAAATTTGAAACTTCAATGTTAATCAAAGTGTTTTGATCTCAAATTAAAATAAATATTTACTAATTACGTACGCCATCCACCGGCTGTTCAATTATACTCGTTCTAAAACCAATTCTTCCATTATACAAGTTTAAGTAGTCATGTCTAGATAAATTTAGCATTATATTATAAGTATGAAGTACGTAAAAAAGTAACACAACAATTGAATTTAGTGGAATTTGTAGATAAACTAATTTGAGTAACAATGTTCACACACAATCATCACCATAAGATCGATAACAAACCAAAGAGGAGAAACGAATCAAATCGTCGTGACATACATTAATATATAAGAACTTTTCAATTTCAATGTAATAAATTAATAATAAGCTAACAGTAAGCACATATATTACCCGCACTTCTCTTATATGTTATATATACACGTATGCAAATGCAACATTACAGATCTTTAAGATTACAACTCAATTGTTTACCAAAAAAAAAAAAAAAGATTACAACTGAATTAGAATAAGAAGCACGCCTCCGGTGCCTTACTATTTAATTGGATTGCAATCCTATTACTTTATCATATAGTTCCGCAATTTATTCACAGTCACATGCACGCATAGATAATCACGTGTGCAAAATAAACTATTTCAATATATCCTCCTCTACTCGGGTTCCTATATAAAGGCAGCGAGATATAGCTCTAAAAACACACACTATTGTCAAGCACTAATCATAGCTAATACGTACAATTTTTGAAATGAAAGGTTCCTCAGCTGCTATCATAGGTTTTGCCGTCATGGCGATACTTTTCGTCTCCTCGGCTGTGGCGCAGCAAAACTGCACCCTGGATGAATTCATGAGCTTTAGCCAAGCCCAATTATCTTGTGTCGTTCCGGTTGGCACGACCACACCAACTACTGATCAGTGCTGCCCTAGAGTTAAAGCCGTCAACTTTAGGTGCTTGTGCTTTTTGCCTTCACCGGTGACTATTGTTACTGCCAGAGTCTTGGCACAACGCTGCAACTTAACCCTCCCCCAAGTCGGCTTTTGTCTAGGACTATAGGTAATGTATACACTTTGCTCGATCGAGCTAACCATCATTTTTCATTAATTAAAATAATAACATAGTTGTTTTTCATACTAATAAATATGCGCAGTAATTAAGTGAACTAGAGATAGAATCACGGCGCGTGAATAATATTGTTTCTCATTTCACTTACAACGTTACTGCATCGTAAGAATAATAAGACATTGAGATATAGTCATTTACAGCTAATGGTAGAAATAAAGGTTAATTGACCACCCAATGTTGTTTTTGTTTACAGGTTCTATTGCATCATTTCCATGATGGAGATATCAGTCAAAACAAGGCTCGGATTCTGTCTCATATCATTTATTAATTACTTGCTGAATAATGTTGTTTTAAATAAGCAATAAAATAAATTACTCATTGTATGTGTTTAATTTATATGTATCTTCACGCGCGCACACCGCTGGTGCAATGTCTTGGCCTTGATAATAATAATTTTCATTTCCCGTTATTATTTGTAATATTTTGCTATACGTGATTGTTGAAGTACTAAAAATGCATGTTTCTATTCCCAATTCCTATTCCATTCTCTATATTCTCAATCATATACTAACATGTGGCACGTATAGCCCCACACAAATTAAGCCCTCACATTAATCAATCAAATTGATTAATTAAATCTATACAATGAAATTAAATGTTTTCTTTCTTCAAATAAAATCATGATAAGGAATCACTGGATATGGCATATGATGCATTCTACAAGGAAATCAGTAGATGTTTATGTTCTTATAGATGAGGTACTGTTAAATGGTACTCAATCACATAGTGAATTGCCTAATCTTCATCCAATGAGTGAAGGGTTGGATTATATTGGTGAAAAAAAATGGAGGTAGTGCCAATGTTAGTGAAGATGAGAGGTTTGTAGAAGGCCCTGAGTGATGATGATGATGAATTGCCTCATGTAGAAGATGTAACAATTATGTTAAGAGATATGGCCACCAGAAAAGCAAGAGCATGTGATATACCTAGCTCTTCAAAGGTTAATGATGATATCCATAGTGCCCCCCCAACTGAATCAAGAAGCAAGAAACATGTACCCCAATGCTTAAGAGACATGTCCACTCTTGGAATTTATAGTTGATATAGTGGACAGTGATGATAGTGATGGTGACCCGAATTTTTATCAGTGAAGGAGAGGTGGGTAACCGCTGGAAACCTACACTTGCAAGAAAATTCCTCCATAACAGTAGTCTCTAACATCAATCAATTATAAATTGTGGAATTAAATCGATGAGTTTGTTGTTAATTTTCGAAATTGGCTTTTTAGGGTTCGTGGAATAATTCTATTCGGGCTGATTTTAGGTTTATATTGGGTTTGAGAGAGTTTGAATGACTTATGAAAGTGCAAGGTATTCTGGAATCAATGTTATGCAATGTTGGGACAACATTGAGGATAACATTGAACTCAGAGAGACTGTGCGAAAACTGTCTTTAACTACTAAATTTAAGTTTTGCCTTTATTCACTTATTAATCAAGTTCCACGATTTTAGTTATTTATGTTCATGTCCAATAATGTATCTTAATCATAAGGAAGAGCTATGGAAGATTCCTTACTTGAAGTTTCCATAATTCAAGTTAAGTTGAATAGTCAACACAACACAGTTTGCAAAGAAGGAAACAAATTGGGGTTCCACTGCAACTTGGATTCTTTCCAGGATTACTACGAATTGAAGAAGGTGTGTTACCTTATTAGATCTGTAATAAAGGAAACAATTATTCAAGAAAGATACCAAGTTCACAAGGAAGTCCAATCCAACAAGGAAACAACAAGAGTTACCGAAACTGTGAACAACACACCTTGGCGTGCAAGTTTCAAGAAATCTGTAAAAGGTGTGAAGTTCATCAAGATGACGACAAGACAATAGTGCTAAATAATCCAAGAGATTAATTCTTCATTGCATTGTCTTCGTCTTGCTTTTGCAAAGTTTTTGTATCAACTATTTAAGTCTAGTTCATAGAAGTTATGTAGTTCGTACTTGTTTGCTTCGTTGAGTCCGATCAATAAAGAGCGTGAGTGAATTGTTGTGAGGAACATTTTGTTAAAACCTTTATTGGTTATTTGGCCTACGGCTCGGAAGTTTTTAATAATATTGAAAACTTCTTAAAATTTATATATTATTGTTTTTAATTCCAATGCATATTACTTTAATCAAGAAAATCACAATAGAGTTAAGGCAACGACAGTTTAACCATCAAAGTTGTTGTGTCAATCCTCGATCCAACAATTTCAATTGGTATCAAAGCCAAACACCGACAACACTGGTGGTTTGGAGGTGATACAACACAGTGGACAATGTCAATCCTAATGTCAACAGGATTCCAGTTTTGGATGGCTCCAATTATGCATTCTAGAATATCAGGATCAGGTCTCACATCAAAGCTATTGATATTCGAGCCTCGCAATTTGTGGTCAATGGATACTCTCTTCCAACTTTACCAAGATTTGGTGAAGGTGATCTAGTACCAAAACGAGAAGTAGACTGGACAGCAACAGAGGTAAGTCTCTATAACTCTAATGAAAAGGCTCTTAATGTTATTTTTAGTTGGGTTAATCATTACATGTTCAAGTTAATCGAGAATTGTACAAAAGCAAAACATGCTCGGGATATACTTGAATTACAGTGTGAAGGAGATTCTTCTGTTAAAGATTCTAAACATAGACAATGGATTCAGCAATTTGAAAAACTTGAGATGGGAGATGATGAGAGTGTTGATAGTTATTTTGATAAAATTCTTGATATTGCTAACCAATGTGAAAATCTAGGTTTTGCTATGACTAATCAAGAGATGGTTTATAAAGTAATGAGAACACTGTCATCTAAATTTGCTGTCAAGAAAATTACAATGGGTGAATCTAGGAACCTTGCTAATCTACAGGTTCAAGTCTTGATGAATACTCTTAGAGAATTTGAGATGGAGCTTGCCTCACAACCTAGCAAACATATGGGTGTTGCTTTAAGAAGATCAAGTCTTGATAATGAAAGTGATGATGAATGTGAATTAATTTCTTCAAACTATGGTAAAATTACTAAGAAATTCAATAAACTGGACTTTAAAAGGAAAAGACAAAGAAAATAATCTTAGTAATAGTTATCCAGGTTATAATAAATTACTTTCTAAGTTTGTGAAGTACATGGCATCAAAACCTACTCTTTTAGAAGCTGATAAGTTAAAAGATGCACAATGTTTTGAATGTAAAGGATATGGTCATATGGTTAATGAATGTGCTAACACTCTTAGAAAAAGAGGAAATTCTCATTGGGTTTGTGTAGATGATTTCAATGAAGATGACTTTAGTTCTGGAGAAGCTGAAGAACAATCAAAAGAGATTCACACTGCTGCGCTACTCACTCACTGGACACAAGAAGACTCCCTGAACTACCTCGGATCTCAATGTTACCCCAACATTCAGTATCCAACATCAGAACATGAGACCTACTTTGCAGATTGGGATGAATATGATGCTAATATTGAACCTAATCATCTGTCTAACAATGATGAATCTAACTTTGATTGTTTTCATGGCTCAGTGGATCTAGATGAAGAATATTTCTTTGAAGGTGAAATGTCCGAGGAGGAAATCATTGAAGACCTGAAGTCCATCTACCACAACTGCTGCTTGAGAATCACAAACTCATCAAGAGCAATAAAAGCCTGAAGGAAGAGACTCGATGCATGAAGGAGATGCTGAAACTGTAGGAGAAAGACCTTGACAAAACTGAGGCTGAACTGAATGAGGTAAAGGTGAAATTTAATAAAGCTGAACAAACCATTGCCAAATGGAACTCATCTACATCTAAGCTTAATGAGATGCTGAGTATAGGAAATCAAGGTAAAAGTGGTTTGGACTATGTTGAGAAACCTCCCTCTGAAGGTGTTAATTCTGCCTATTGAAAGCTGGTTTTATCAAGGAAAGTAATAGCTTGAGTTGTGAAATTCCTTTCAATATTGTTGCAATTCTGCCTATTTGAAAGATGGTTTTAATCAAGGAAAGTAACACTGTGAAAAAGACTACTTTTATGTGTCAATATTGTTTTCAACCTGGTCACATTACGCCTAATTGTAAAAAATATAAAAATGTGATTGAGAAGAAAACAGTAATTAATAGCAGTACCAATGTTAGGAGAACCTCTGATCTGAATGTTATCACAACATTATGTAACAAAGCTGAATGACATAAAAGTTTAACTTGGATTGAAAAGATAAAAACTCCAGAGGTTAAAATTGTTTGCAATGATGTTTTTTCTGCTGTTTACTCTAACCTTGCAGGTAAGTGGTATTTTGACAGTGGATGTTCAAGGCACATGACTGAAAACATTGACAACCTAAAATATGTGATCCCTTTGGCTGTTGGAACAATTACCTATGGAGGAGGCACCAAAGGGAAAATCATTGGAAAATGAGTACTGGATGTTGAAGGATTTCCACCACTCAAGGATGTGTTGTAGGTTGAGGCATTGAAAGCAAATTTAATTAGTATAAGTCAACTGTGTGATGATAACTTGTTAGTTTCTTTTGATAAAAGTTCATGTAATGTGTTTAATAGTGACAATGTCCGTGTCATGACAGGTACAAGATCAAAGGATAACTACTATCTTGCTCAAGATGAAGCTGAATGCTACCATGCCAAGGTAGATGAAATAATTTCTTCAAAGTATGGGAAAATTACTAAGAAGTTCAATAAGTTGCATCTTAAAGGAAAAGGTAAAGAGAAGAACCTTAGTAATAGTTCCACAGGTTACAAGAAATTACCTCCTAAGTTTGTGAAGTACATGGCATCAAAACCTACTCCTTTAGAAGCTGATAAGTTAAAAGATGTTCAATGCTTTTAATGTAAATGATATGGTCATATGGCTAATGAATGTGCTAACACTCTTAGAAAAAGAGGAAATTCTCATTGGGTTTGTGTAGATGATTTCAATGAAGATGACTTTAGTTCTGGAGAAGCTGAAGAACAATCAAAAGAGGTTCAAACTGCTGCGCTACTCACTTAGATTGACTGGACACCAGTAGACTCCCTGAACTGCTTCGGATCTCAATGTTACCCCAACATTCAGGATCCAACATCAGAACAGGAGACCTTCTTTGCAGATTGGGATGAATATGATACTGATTCTGAACCTTATCTTGCGTCCTACTTTGATGAATCTAACTTTGATTGTTTTCATGGTACAGTGGATCTAGAGGAAGAATACTTCTTTGAAGGTGAAATGTCCCAGGAGGAAATCACTGAAGACCTGAAGTCTATCTACCACAAACTGCTGCTTGAGAATCACAAACTCATCAAGAGCAACAAAATCTTGAAGGAAGAGATTGGATGCATGAAGGAGATGCTGAAACTGTATGAGAAAGACCTTGACAAAACTGAGGCTGAGCTGAAAGAGGTAAAGGTAAAACTAAATAAAGCTGAACATACCATTGACAAATGGAATTATTCTACATCTCTGCTTGATGAAGTGTTGAGTATGGGAAATCAAGGTAAAAATGGTTTGGGCTTTGTTGAGAAACCTCCCTCTGAAGATGTTAATTCTGCCTATTTGAAAGATGGTTTTATCAAGGATAGCAATAACTTGAGTTGTGAAATCTCTTCCAACACTGTGAAAAGGCCTACTTTTATCTGTCAATATTGTTTTCAACCTGGTCACACTAAGCCTTATTGTAAAAAATATAAAATTGTGATTGAGAAGAAAACAGTAAGTAATAGTTGTACCAATGTTAGGAAAACCTCTGATTTGAATGTTATCCCAACATTAGGTAACAAATCTGAAGGACATAAAAATAGAACCTGGTTAATAGTGACAATGTCCGTTGTCATGACAGGTACAAGATCAAAAGATAACTGCTATCTTGCTCAAGATGAAGCAGAATGCTACCATGCCAAGGTAGATGAATCTGTCATGTGGCACAAGAAGCTATGACATGTGCACTATAGAAATCTGGAGAAACTGCAGAAGTTAGAGGATGTAAGAGGTCTGCCTAAGTTGACTAGTCCATGTAAGATTGTTTGTGAAGACTGCCTAAAAGGTAAACTTACAAAAGTTGTTCATACACCACTCCAGGTACAGAGTACTAACCCTAGAACCAATGAGTATTTTGAATTTCTACATATGGATTTCATGGGTCATATTGAGGTTAGTAGCCTGAATGGTAAGAAGTATGCTTTTGTTATTGTTGATGATTTTTCAAGATATACATGGATAAAGTTTTTGAATGAAAAATCAGAAGCATTCAATACATTCAAGATTTTGCATGCTAGTATCAAAAATCTGTATGGAACTTCTGTAGGAAGAATTAGGTCTGACCATGGAAAAGAGTTTGAAAATGTAAGCTTTGCTAATTTTTGTGAAACTCAAGGCATTTTCCATGAGTTCTCTGCACCTAAGACACCTCAGCAAAATGGACTGCTGAGAGGAAGAACAGAACACTTCAAGAGATGGCTAGAGTAATGTTGAATTCTATAAACTTATCTGAGAAACTCTGGGCCGAAGCTTTGAATACTGCATGTCATGTTAGTAATAGAATCTATCTTAGACCTGGTACTACTATGACACCTTATGAAATCTTGAAGGGTCCAAAACCAACAGTTGCCCACTTTCATGAGTTTGGTATTAACTGCTATTTGCTAAAAGATAGAGATTATTTGAGCAAATTTGATCCCAAAAGTGAAAAGTGTATACTTGTTGGAATTCTCCTAATAGTGTTGCTTTCAGGATCTAAAATCCAAGATTGCATACTGTACAAGAATTAGTAAATGTCATTTTTAATAATTTAACTGTTTCTCCAGGTACTGGATAAGTCATTATTTTAGATGTTGATCCAACACTGGACCCAATATTGAACACAGAAGCTGGAGATGCTGAACTGGAAACTGGAACAAATGCTGACTTAACACCAGAAACTCCCAATGTTAGGCCAACATCCGTGCTGTCAGATTCAGAAGATTAAATAGTTCTTGAATCCAGAAGAGATCCTCCTGCTAGGATACAAAGAGAACATCCAGCCACTCAAGTAATTGGACAATTTACCGAAAGAGTAAGAACACGCAACAAAGAAAGGGTTAATTACAAGGATATGGTAAAGTTGTGCGTTTGTATGTCTTCTTCATGTATTGTTGAAAATGCATCTTGTTTTGTGTCCTCCATTAAACCTAAGAATGTAACTGAAGCTCTTAAGAATAGTTACTGGATTAATACCATGCAAGAGGAACTCTTACAATTCACCAAAAACAGAGTTTGTAATATAGTGCCTAGGCCTTCATATGTGAATGTAATAGGTACAAAATGGATTTTCAAAAATAAAACTGATGAGAATGGTGTAATTATGAGGAACAAAGCTATGTTGGTTGCACAGGGTTATACTTAGGTAGAAGGTATAGATTTTGATGAGACTTTTGCTCCAGTAGCTAGGATAGAATCAATTATATTACTTCTTACTATGGCTTGTTGTCTTAAGATTAAACTTCACAAAATGGATGTTAAGGGTGCCATTCTGAATGGTTTAATTGACAAAGAGGTTTCTGTAGAACAACCTAAAGGCTTTGCTGACCCTAAACATCCTGACCATGTGTAGAAGGTTGAAAAGGCTTTGTATGGCTTAAAACAGGCTCCTAGAGCTTGGTATGAAAGGATAACTGATTTTCTGTTAGGCCTAGGTTTTAATAGAAGAGATGGAGATAGAACATTGTTTGTCCTTAGAAAAAGCTCTGATATATGTATTGCTCAAATTTATGTGGATGATATTGTATTTGGCTCTACTAATAAGTCTACTTTAGACAAGTTTGTTGAGTCTATAACATGAACATTTGAGATGAGCATCATTGGTGAGCTTAACTACTTTCTAGGACTACACGTAAAGCAGGTGGAGAATGGGATCTTCCTGAACCAGGAGAAGTGTGCAAGGAATCTAGTGAAGATATTTGAGCTATAAGAGTCCAAGCCTTGCAAAACTCCTATGTCCTCTTCAGTGAAGATAACGAAAGATGGCAATGGCAGCAATGTTGACCCAACATTGTACAGATCCATGTTTGGTAGTTTGCTATATCTCTCTGCCTCTACACCTGATATCATGTTTTCAGTATGTGCTTGTGCTAGGTACCAAGCTGAGCCAAGGCTGTCTCACTTGATTATTGTGAAGAGGATTCTTAGATATATCTCTGGAACTTCACCTTTAGGCATTTGGTATTCTTATAACACTAACACTAAATTGGTTGGTTTTAGTGACTCTGACTGGGCAGGTGATGTGGATGACAGGAAATCCACAAGTGGGGGCTATTTTTATTTAGGGAATAACTTGGTCTCCTGGTATAGCAAGAAATAGAACTGTGTTTCGTTATCAAAAGCTGAATTAGAATATGTAGCTGCTACCAGCTCTGTTACGCAACTTATGTGGCTCAAACACATGCTTTCAGATTATGGGTTAGATAGTGATACACTTCTCAGGTTCTGTGACAATCTAAGTGTCATAAGTATCTCTAGGAATCCTGTCCAACATTCAAGAACTAAGCATATAGACATAAGGCATCACTTCATGAGAGATATGGTAGAGGACAAAGTGATCAACATTGAACATATTGAGACAACAAATCAGCTTCCTGATATGTTTACGAAGCCTTTAGAAAGTGAGAGATTCTTCAGCTTGAGGAAATCTCTTGGCATGTGCAATATGTTAGAATGTTGATGAAACCATTGGTATATTGGTTGTGGTGTAGTAGGTATTTTATTGTTTTCTTTTGTTGAGTTTTATTTCCTTGTAAGTCTCATTTAATCCTTGTTTTGTCATATTTGGTTTGTGTGGTTGAACTCTTTGATTAACAACTCTTTCTGGTTATCAGTTTCACATTTTTGTTTTGAAAAAGTAATAAAACTCTTCTGTTTGTCTGAGGTTGTGATAGCCTAACATATGGAGAAGTTGGGGTACCCAAAGTTCACTTCTTTGATGTCTATTCAGTTGTGACTTATTCATTTGAAAGGTACACAGGACATGTGGAGAAGTTGGGGTACTTGATGTTGACACCTTCAATGTTGCTCAGTTGTGCTTATTTGCATGTTTCTGTTTGGCCAATGAACACATGAGAGTGATCCTTTCGACTAGGGTGTTTGAGGTTTAGATTTCGTACATTTAGTAGCACTGATCACTTGGTGATTCTCTTCAATGCAGGTTGGTAAACAAGTATGCATAAGGAATTGGGGTGTTGGGGTGCATGATAAATGAATTGCCAACATTCATGGCCTTTGTACTTGTCTAACTTGCTGCTGTTAATGTTGTTACTGGGTGTTTGGAGTTCATGCTGCCCTCATTCAGTAGTGACATTAGCTTTGTGTTTAGCAACCTTCAGTTTTTGGTTCAGTTCAGTTATAATTTTTAAAGAGATGTGAACTTTGTTGGTTTGACGAGTTTTTCATAAGTATTTACCATATGCTATTTGACATTACATTGTTGCATTCATGTAGAGCTGCATTGTTTTATTTCTTGTTGTTGAGTTGTGTCGGATTAGGCTTAGGGGGTGTATAATTCATGTGTTGAGGCATACTCTTTGGGTGACATACTGCATGTGACACACTTTTCTGCGACTTTCTATGTTATGGAAGTGGTTTTTTGCTTGAATTCATAACTGCATATCTCTGTGTGTTTCTTGTTATCTATGTTGCTTACTCGTGATTTTGATATGAACATTGTGTCTGAGGTACTCACTGGCTATATTGGTTAAGTTTCAGATGTATTTTTGGATGTATCTTAAGTTCTCACATGAATTTGCCTGGGTGAAGCCTGTACCTCTACCTTCTGGTTTGAATGTTATCGAATGTTATCCCAACATTGTGCACTGTCGCAACCCAACATTGAAAACATGAACTTATAACTTTTCAGATTTTTTGAAAACCGCTTTGGTTACCTGTTAATTAAACATTGACACATGTGCGCGGAAAAACATAGCGGGATGATTTTATTTAGTTAAGAATCAGTAACTACCCACTCTTGCAGATGTTGCTCTAAGTAGTGAACCTACAGCTGCGCGCACTTGTTCTCACACTCGATGCTGCAAAATTTGAGGATGCTCAAGTTGCTGCTAAAAGAAAGGCGATCCAAGTAGGGAGAATCGACCTCTAATGTTGAGTCAACTGCTGAGTCAACCACTCCAATCATCAATGAGCCTGAAATTGAGGTAAATATGGCTGAACCTAACCCTGAGATTAATGTTGATGTATCTGTTGGGGGGGGGGGGTTGGTGAATCTGTGGATAAATTGGTGAGGAACTGGGATAGGGCTCAAAAGAAAAAGAGCAAGGGTACTGGTGAGAAGTTGATTGGTGGTTGAAAGATGCCTGAAACTACCAAGAATCGTGCTGAGGTTAGAAAGGCAAGTTGAGAGGTTAGCTAAGTAGAGGGCTGCTGAATCTGAGAAAAAGGCTGAAGAAGATCGAAAATCTGCTGCTGCTACTGCTGCTGAGAGAAAGAGGAAGGGGAAACAAGTTGTGGAAGAGGAAATCGAGGTTGTGGATGTTGAGGATGAAGTGGAAGAGGAGGAGAAAGAAGAGGAGATGACAGATGAAGAAGAGCAGGATGTTGCTGTTGATGTTAAGGCAACATCTGGGACATAGGAATACTCTGATGGACTGTATGTGGTCTACTCTGAAGATGAGGATGACTACTTTTCTCTCTATTATCTTACCAAAGATTTGGAGAAGAAGTGGGATTCTTTCAAGAGAAGGGAAATTCACCTTGAAAGAGTTGTAGAGATGGCCAGCTTCAAAGAACACAAAGTGATGGACTTGCTTGAAGCAAGAGGGATTCATCAATTTGTGATGGATTTGAATGATTATGCTCCTGAGATTGTTATGGAATTATACTTGAATCTCTCCAAGTGGATAAGGGATTACAGATCTCCAAAATATGGAAAAGCTTGGGTGAGGGGGAGAGTCTTCAATATTGAATCCTACACCATCAACAAGATATGTGGATTCCCACCTACTGAAGAATCTGAGGACCCATAATGTGATAATGTAATTGAAGATTTGACATGACGGTTGGTCAAAGTCTGGAATGATGCTCTGCCAACTACAAAGCTCACTTCCCTTAGTGCTGTCTTCCATAAGATTGCATGCTTCAAATGGCTGCCAAGCAAGAATGTTACTGTACTAACTAAGGAATCAACAATCTTAGCGTACAAGATCAAAAATGGGCTACCTGTGAATATGGGGGAGAGGATTTTGATGTTAATGTCTGAAGTTGCTGGAATGAAAAATGGCATGCTGCCTTTTACCTCACTCATCTGCAAAATCCTTATCAAGCAAGGATTCAAGACAAGAGCCACTGTGGGCTGGAGGAAGAATGATGCTGAACTTACAATTCTCCCAAGCTACTTGTCTGGTTCAAGAGTAATAGATCTTCCGTGGAACCCAAAAGGAGTGGTAAGACCAAGAAAAGATAAGAAGAACGCTTAGGAGTTTGCTGAAATTTCAGTGCCTATGTTCAAAGTGGAAGATTGCATGGTCATAACCTCAACTTTTGTGGATCATCTACTGAATTGGTTCAGGGGGCACATTGCTGCCACTCAGAGGGAGACTGGGGATAAGAATGAGCATCTAAAAGAGATAAAAGGCTTGGTGAAAAATTTGGAGAAACTCCCTTCTTCACAGAAAGGGGGAGAGTAGTTCCAATTTTTAAATCTGGTTTTCTAGTTTCTGTTTTGTTTCTTAAAAACTGCTGTTATGTTTGTGTTGCTGGTACATTATCTCTATTTGGTTTGATTTGATCAAGGGACATGTCCTTGTTATCTAGCTATGGTTTCTAACTCTAAGTATTACTACTGTTTGAACTGCTCTAACTGCTGTTGCTTATGAAAGCAAATTTGAACTGTTTTTCTGTTTAACCTTTTATGCAGAACCTCATTGGTTTCAATGTTGAGGCAACATTGATGAATGTTGGAGTCTGAACATCTGTTGATGTAGTGATGACCTTAATACTTGTCTTTGTTATTTTAACTTTGAATATGTTAGTTTGCATTGAGGGGGAGCAGTTTAGTAGTTTTAATTTGTTTCTCGTTGATTCTAACCTTCTGGATATAAAACTTGATTAGAACAGGTATTGGTTTTGTGAATAAAGGAAAAAAGGGGGATATTGAGAGTGCAAGGTATTCTGGAATCAATGTTATGCAATGTTGGGACAACATTGAGGATAACATTGAAACCTGAGAGCCTGTGCGAAAAATGTCTTTAACTATTAAATTTTACTTTTGCCTTTTTCACTTATTAATCAAGTTTCATGATTTTAGTTGTTTATGTTTATGTCTAGGAAGGTATCTTAATCAGAAGAAAGAGCTATGGAAGATTCCTTACTTGAAGTTTCCATAACTCAAGTCAAGTTGAATAGTCAACTCAATACGGTTTGCAAAGAAGGAAACAAATTGGATTTCCACTACAACTTGGATTCTTTCCAGGATTACTCCGAATTGAAGAAGGTGTGTTACCTTATTAGATCTGTGATAAAGGAAACACTTATTCAAGAAAGATACAGAGTTCACAAGGAAGTCCAATCCAACAAGGAAACAACAAGACTTACCAAAACTATGAACAACACACCTTGGCGTGTAAGTTTCAAGAAATCTATAAAAGGTGTGAAGTTCATCAAGATGACGACAAGACAATAGTGCTAAATAATCCAAGAGATTAATTATTCGTTGTATTGTCGTTGTCTTCCTTTTGCGAAGTTTTTGTATCAATTATTTAAGTCTAGTTCATTGAAAACTCCTTAAAATTTATATCTTCTTGTTTTTAATTCCGCTGCATATTACTTTAATCGAGAAGATCACAATAGAGTTAAGGCAACGCAAGCTTAACTCTCAAAGTTGTTATGTCAATCCGTGATTCGACAATTTCAAGTTAGCCGTTAAAAATAAGTAAAGTACCAAAAATATCCCTTTGAGCGACGTTATTTATGCATCATTTAGTCTTGTAGTGACGTTTTTCGGCCGAGATAGGTCGGAACTATAGTTTAGACCGTCGATTGTATAGAAATTGAAAGTTTGGACCATAAAGTGAAACGAATGTAAGTTTGGATCATAGGTAAGTGCAAAAGTGGAAAAAGTTTGGATAGGTAACTGAAATTTTCCCATATGAGAATTAAATACTGCATTATAATCGTATATTTCACAATCTCTGTCAATCACTACGTATTTATTCGTTTCTCTCATTCCCAATAGGTGTGGAGAAAATACTCCCTTGTTGTGCACACTAAGTGTTCTATATTCAACATTGTTTTTTTTTTCGAGCAAGAATAATTTCCATTACCAAATGCAGTGACAGTACAAACGCCGGTCATTAACGATCCAGTCAATGTGACCAAGGACTATTAACCTCTATACACATACTCATCAGCTTACATAACAGTTCTACAGTTTTGAACAATATAGACTTATTCCATCATGGTGTTGGACCTAACTATAATGATTTGTATCACTTGCTCAACCAATCTTGGGTTCAGATGCTTCTATGCGAATACTGCTTTATTTCTGCTACACCACACTGCATACATAGTTTCCGCTGCTGCAATCTTTGAGACTCTTTATCTCAGGCTTTTGCCATTACAAGCTTGTATGATCCACTTTATCTCTGCATATCATTTCCCCGGTGTGTGATTGATTTGGAGCCGTCTTAGCACATCACACCAGATCTTTCTTGTCTCAATGCACCCATAGAACAAATGATCTGTATTTTTAGGATTTCCACAAAAGCAACATTTTCCATCAGTGTTGATGCCAAATTTAGATAACCAATCTTTAGTGGCCATTCTTTGTAAACAACCCATCCATAAGGTAAAAAGAGCTCTTTGACTAGCAAGTGTTCCATAAAACAGCTTTCTCCAAGTTACAGTTTGGTTTGTGGCTCTCAATCCCATGTATACTCTTTTTGTGCAATATTTACCAGTTTGGATTGCATCATTCCGGTCCTGATTGTTCTCCAAGTGTCTTCTACTCTTGAAAACTGCTTTGATCAGCCAAGAGCAGGACTGCATAGGTTGGAACTGATCCACATGTTGCTCTTTCATGTAGTATGGGTGTATCCAGCGCACATGTAGTTTGTCAGTCTTAAGAGTTATGTTCCATCGCAGCTAAATAATAGTGGCTTGGTTCCATTCAACTAGTGATATCAGGTTGAGCCCGCCAGAGGAAAGTTCTGCATAGTGACTCTACATGCTTCAAGACTTTTTTTGACAGAGCAACACCTGTAACCAATAGTTTTTCATAGCAAAAATAACACTGCCTATTAGTTGCACCTGGTGTTCATAACTGAACATTGTTTTTATATGTAGCTATATATTCAACATAATATGGAGACTGTGATTAGATTGATAAACCAAAGTAATATATTTTGATCCATATAGATTGCACCTATTAGAATATGAATAATTTTATCCACTATAAATATCACATATTTTAATAATTGTACTTGGTTTTAAGTTTAACAACAATTCTGCAAATACTTGTTATTTCAGATATTTAACATGTAACAAAAGGCATTAATGATATTGATAATGTAATTTCTCACTTAATATAATCTTCAAATTTTTTTTTGTATTTTTTATTGCAAGAGATTTTAATTTTTTTCACTTAGTAGATTATTCACGTGGGCCTCTGACCTACATGATTTTATTTGAGGAAAGAAATCATTTAATTTCATTGAATAGATAAGATTAGTCAATTTGATTGATTAATGTGGGGGCTTAATTTATGTGGGCCTATACATGGCACATGTTACTATATGATTGAGGGAATAGGAATTGTGAATAGAAAAAAAATTCGTGCGAAATATCGGCACGTGATGTCGTATATATTTCATATTTGAAGTGGTAAGTCAACTTTTAAGATAGATGATATATAAATAATAAATTCTCACTACAACAAACCCAACCAAATGCATCGAAAAAATAGGGTCAGTTGCATCCGAATTTTCGGTTGCAATTGACCTTAGATCAATTGCATCGAAAAATTACGAATGCAGCTTACATGGCTGCATCTTAATCGTCCGATGCAATTGATCTTACGGCCATTTGCAGCCGAAAATATTATGGTCAATTGCATCGCACTTTTGTAATGCAAAAGGATTATACCTCCAGTCTCCCTCCTCAACTCGTTTCACACACAACAGACACACACAAATACATTTGAGACCGCGGTGACTGCCACAACCGCTTGTACATCCACCGAAAGTCACCCAAAAACACCGGTATTCAATTTTACTCTACTCAAGGATCAATTTATGTAACTTGAATAAATTTTAGTCCGTTATTTACGTTATTGGTGCAAATTTTAAATCATTCATAATTTCAATTATTGCCGTTGATATTGTAATTATTGTTGTTATATGTTCATGTGAATATGATTATTGTGTGGTTTTGTTGATTTCTTAGATTAAATGTGAGCTAGTTTTGAAAAGTTGTGAGTTTAGGGATTAAATTTTAGTTTAACAAAAGATTTGGGATATAATACGTAGTTGGTAAAATTTGAAGGTAGATAAAGTTGTTTTTAAAAAGTTATGTACTCAATTTTAAGTTTAAAGTTTCTATGGTGTTGAATGTATTTAATATAGAGTTTATTGTAGGAATAAGACAATTAGAAGATTTGAGATTGATTGCAAATATCTAGAGAGTTAAGAAAACCGTAGGGTATAACATGGAATTAGAAGATCTTATTAGTTAGTATTTGGTTTCTAATTTTGAACTTTAGGGGTTACTTGGTAGTTTAGAAAATGTATTAGAAAGTGTAGTTGAAACAAAATTAGGACTCAATTATGCTATTTAAAGTATTGGTAGGGGAAAATTTTAATTTTTTGGGATATGATAAATAGAAAACTTGAGTGTGAATGAAAATATTTAAAGATTTAGGAAAACGATAGAGTAGGAAGTTTTTGGGTTATTTTTGAATATGTATTGAGTTAACATAAAATATATAGATCGGGTAGAAATTCCAATTAATTACATTTCTTATTAGGATTGAGTTGTGAAGATTAACTTTTATGTAATGATGAAATATAATTTAGTGAAATTTAGGAACGGTTATATTGATACTTTTGTCGGTTAATTTAGATGGTAGGTAGAGATCAGGGACCGTCTATGGGCAGAGGAGGTATGGGGAGGCGTCCGGGGAACGAACCTGCATCTAGTAGTCAGCCGTCACGTAGAGCTTTGGTTTTTCAGTATAACCCACTGCTTGATGATACTGATGATATGCCGGCTCACACTACGACCTTTGGCCCGTATGGGTTTCTTGGTGACCTGGAAATAGAGACTCTTCCACTAACCAACACCGCGAAGACCGAGCCACCGCATGGCTCGGCGCATGTCGTACATTCAGATATGTCTGGAGTTTCACCCTCACTGTAGCTACTTCCATCAGGCCACATTGTCTCGAGACACAAGCCAGGAAGGTCCATCACAGCCCCCGTAGGCGATGAGAAGAGAAATATTCGGCGGCAAGGCAAATGGGCACCTATACGGATAAACTTGATGAGAGGAAATGGATCACATTTTGTCCATATAACAGATCGATGAGGAACCAATCGTCCATTAGTGCGTCGATTTAAGCTACTTTGAATAACTAGTCTAATGGCAGGTGGTTTCGATTAAAGGACTTTCGAGATGGTTATTAGAAAAGCGCATGGAAACAATTTTGTTCAAGTTTTTGATAAAATTATTATTAGATATTAACCACATTTTATATCCACAAACATTGGATATTAAAATTATTTAATTATAAATTTTCCTTTCGTGAGCGGTCATGTGTCCACATACTATTCCTCCACAAACCCTTTAACTCGTTAATTACCGGTCTCAGCAAAACATCCAAATTTTATCGGGGACACTTTGGCCATGATATAATAAGGCTCAGAAAAATGAACTCCACTCGCATGCATAAATCAGAAGGGAAGTTATAGGGGGCGAAAAACATGGGCCAACAAGAGTAATTCTTCCGAGATTGCCCGAACGGTGTGAAACCATCCGTACATAGACCGAGTCGTACATTTCTAGGGTCTTCTATGAAGTACGGATACGTATGATCAAAATATCTCCATACCTGGTTGCAGCCGGGTGAATCATTAGATTAGTTGACTGTCGACACTTCAAATGCAAGTCATATGCTTTGAAGTGCCTACAATATAGAACAACTTCTATAACCGAGTGCCTAGAGGGAAGTACAACCTCACACCTAGATTCCTTGCATATCGGACACAATGTGAGATCCTTGTTGACATTATCGCCGTAATACAAGAAACAATTATTGTGTACCCTAACCCCAAACCTGCGAGCATCCTATTCATGTTGGGAACTGTATTAAGTAGCATATTCTTAATCTCTGGATCCATACCATCTTTAGACAACCTTAAGTACTTTTCGCCAACAACATTACTAACTATGTGCATTGTCTTGCTCGACAAACCACTGCAACATAGTTTTCAGCTTCTTACTGTGCATTTATATGCCTCCCAAATGCGTAAAATTGAAGAACTCCTTTGCGTCGGGACTTGGATCTTCGTTGCGCACCTCTCCATCAACGAATTGACCACCATATGCATCCACAACCACTTCTCTAAACGAAGTATCAACATGAACCGGACTATCCACGAGAATATTAGTGGGCGGTGAACCATGTCAATACGATGTGGATGCTCCGCTCGCCTCCTCTCAATGCAACACCCATACCCAATACTGATACGTAAATCCCGACTTATGAAGATTATCTCGGACTATGTTTCGATAAACAAACTCTAAATTGTTGCATTTCTAGGACGGGCACCCAATACGGTTGCTTAGATTTAAGTATTTTTTTTTGTTGCGGAGGCATATTGTATGAATGAACGAACCCTAGCCACGCAATGTTCTCTCAAATAACCAGCATTAATATCTATCCTATCGTACATCCAAGATCTATCGGCAAGATAATCCATTTTAATCTAAGAAAATTAAAAATAAATTGTTACAATTAATTCTACCAAACAATACATATCAATTATCTTAAATATCACAAACATGTTATAACGCAATAATGAGTACGTTGAAGTAAAGTCAATACTTACTTGTTGTAGCGCATAAAATACTTTGATCAAGTATCGTGTGTGCACGTCCCTCGTTGCATTTACCACAATATCTAATAATAAACAAACAAACATATGAACAAATAATTAGTGATCATTATAATAAGAAACTACTAAGAAAACTAGCATAAAATAGTTGTAACAAGGAAAAATCGTGGATACCTTAGCAAATGAGGAAGATTGGAATGAATTCTCAATGTGAATGGGGTTGGGTATTTATAGGGCCAGCTGACTCATTTGCGACCGGATTCCGGTCGCTAATAGCAACGGCTATTACCAATAGCGACCGAAATCCGGTCGCAAATAGAACTAGCTGTTACTATTAGTGACCGGAGTCTGGTCACTGATAGTAATAGCCGTTGTTATTAGGGACCGAAATCCGGTCGCTAATAGTTCTAGCCGTTGTTATTAGCGACCGAATTCCGGTTGCTAATGATAGGGTATAGGGTATAGGGTTTAGTGTGCTAATGACAGGGTATAGGGTTTATTTGCGACCGAGTTCCGGTGGCAAATACGTTGAAGATTATTTGCGACCGGACTCTGGTGGCTAAAACTCCCAAAACCTTTTGCGATCGGATTTCGTTGGCTAAAAAGTGTAAAAAGTATTAGCCACCGAAATCTTGTCGCAAATACTTTGAGGATATTTGCGACCGGGCCCCGATCACAAATGGTATTGGCGACCGAACTCCGGTGGCAAAATTTGCCACCGGACTACTGTCGCAAATTATAAAAGCGCCCATACTCCAGTTGCAAAATTTGCCACCGGAGTCTGATCGTAAATGGTCTGTAGCGACCATTTTTCGGTCGCTAAAACTTTAGCGACATAGGCATTTGTGATCGAGTTTCAGCGACCGAAATTTGGTCACAAAAATGCCTTTAGCGACTAGAATTCCGATCGTTAAAGGCTTTTTATCTTTTAGTGTAAGCTGTCAACGTGCATCTCTCAACCATGTGGAACACATTCCAGTTGCGGCATTTTACAAGTTTGATTATGGGAGTTGCGCTACACACCATGCGATTTGCACCCTCATGATTGTTGTAGTTCGTTTCTAGGGCCACTATGAACCACAAGCCCTAGTACCTTAAGCGCAAGTGATATGGGCATTTCCCGCATATTGGGCCTGGACCAAACCAGACCCATATTAGGCCATATCGGGGACCACTTTCGATATCATATCGGTAATAATCACCGATATGTTACTGTCGTCTCCGGATCCCGAGGTCTATAAATACATGGTGCCCGGATTCCAAAACAAGCAATTATTATCCCTCAGCTACCACGCATCACATCGAAATACATCACCGATCTGACTTTTGATATCGCATTCGATATCGGGACTATCTCGTGTACCTTTGACACGTCACACCACCACATCATCGATATCACATCGGCGGGCATCACCGATATCTATCGAATACAAATATCGACGTACGTCCGATCTAGTCACCAAATCCCACTGCTATCCATCGAGGCGTTGGTTCGAGGTGTTCCGGACCAAGTCTACGAGAGATACATAGTGTAGGCCTGATTTGAGATAGACTCGTTGTACTGCTAGACCGTTCACTTGTAACCGACACTCATATATATGTAATACGATCTATTGTCAAATGAGTGGCGCCGTCTGTGGAAACACCAGTTCCCGGGCAAGGACGCCAAGATGCAAGGAAGGAGGACCGGATCCGAAATTAACGGAATTGTGACTAGGAGCGCCAGGATGGAAGACACGCAACTCCCCCAACACCCAACTGACCAAGAACAGACAGTGGCCCAAGCCGAGATGGAGCTTCCTCCAGCACAGAACGAGCCTAGACGAAGGCGCGGGCCCGAGAGGTCGTCGCGAGCCACAAATGCAGGTCCAACCTTCGCCGCGCCAAATACGACGGAACCCATGGCTGAGGGCCCGACCACTGAGAACCCCGCGGCAGATGTTCCATTGACCGAGGTGCCAAACGCGAATCCTCCCGGCTCAGAGGGGGTGAGGGCCACAGGACGGAGCGCCATTCCCCCCGCCACCATAAGCCCGGAGGTGTTAGAACAGATCAACGCTTCTGTGAAAGCGGCGCTAGACGCTACAATGGAGACTTTGTTGCCACACATGGTGGAACGAAGGACAAGGCAAGACCGGGACGAAGAGGAGATCCCGGAAGGGGGTCAAAGGGACAACGTGGGAAGAGGCTGTTGGACAGGGGCCGAAAGTGAAGAGAGGGTAGAAGTAAGTGACGATACTGAGAATGACAGGAGGACCGAGGCATTCAAGGAGGACAGACGTAACACGCTAAGGGAAACAGTTAAAGTGACGAAGGGCATGGAACCCGGGAGAAGGAACGAAAGTCGTGGAGCTACAGAAGTAGGATACCAACGGCCGTTGACTCCCTTCTGTTTTGAAATTGAGAATGAGGTATTGTGCAGAGGAGACAAGATTCCAACCATAAAACCATATGATGGGAAGAGTGACCCGAGGGATCACATCCACGCCGTGGAGAGTCTCTTGAACCTACAAGATTTTTCTGAGTGTATTAAGGCAAAAATAATGGCGACAACACTGATAGGAGCAGCATTAGACTGGTTTAACGGAATTGAAGCAGGTTCTATTTTGAGCTTCGAGCAGATGAAGGAGAGGTTGGAGAACCACTTTTCCAGTCAGAAGCAAATGAAGACAAGCATGTACCATCTGGAAGCGGTGAAACAGAAAGAGAGAGAAACTCTCGGTGAGTTCATGAACAGATTCATTGAGGAGCTACTGAAGGTGGACCACCCCTACGGGGGACAAGTGTTGCAGACCCTATTCAGGGCAACGACACACAACAGATTTGCCAAAGAGTTGATTAAGCTCATGGAACCTACCATCAATCGGATAAATGAGTTGGCGCATACTGTGATTTACGAAGACGCGATGATGGCAGCTAAGTTTAGACACCAGGAATCCGGCCGGGAAAGGGGTAGAGAGCTATGGAACAAGAGCAGAGGAGGAAGAGACGGGTCCCCAAATATATATACCCCTCTCAATCAGGACATTCGCACTATATTGGTCGTCGCGCAAAGCAGGAATTAGCTAAGCGCGCCTCAGAAAATCAAGGAGACAGATTTCACCAAGAAATCTAGACGCTACTACGAGTATCACCGCCAAAAAGGCCATGACACGAAGGACTGCTATGACCTGAAGGATGAGATCGAGAGACTGATTAAGGACGAGAGACTAATAGAGTTCGTTAAGGCGAGCGGGCAGTATGCTGAATCAAGAAAGCGGTCCCAATCCCCAAGAAGGGAGGGCCTTAAGGCGATTGAGAGTGGACAAGGACGCGATACGATAAATAATGCGCCTTGGAGGGGGGTGATTAATATGATGAGCGGTG
This sequence comes from Linaria vulgaris, assembly GCA_948329865.1. NCBI lineage: Eukaryota > Viridiplantae > Streptophyta > Magnoliopsida > Lamiales > Plantaginaceae > Linaria > Linaria vulgaris. The sequence goes on from OX415252.1 coordinate 18,192,815, forward strand.
GGACCGCATGAGCGGATTCCACCAACCATAGGAGAAAGATAACTCGTGGATTGAACGAGGACCGATTCGTCGGATTCACAACGTTCATTGAGGAGCTTCCAGTCGAGGTTATCACGTTTTCCAGCAGGGACCTCTTGGATCTCAGGCCCGAAGCCATCCAGGCAGGCGAGCTCGACTGTCCCCTAGTTGTTCAGCTTGATATCGCTAACTACGCTGTAGACAAGGTACTTATGGACAATGGTAGCTCCACCAACGTTATGTTTGCGCATGCTTTGGAGAAGATGGCACTCGGCCACCACGTAGTTGAACAGGTCCGTACGCCACTGGTAGGATTTGGTGGAGCAGAGACAACTCCCCTAGGGCAAGTGAACCTTCCCACATCATTTGGACAAGAACCGCACATGCAAACTATTAATGTTCAATACACAATCGTGGACCAACCATTTGCATACAATGTCATAACCGGCAGGCCGACCCTGAACGCGATAAGAGCGGTGGTATCTACATTCCATCAGTAGATGAAATTCCCAACATGAGGAGGGGTCGGAGAAATGGTCGCTAACCAAGAGGAAGCTTGGTTCTGCTACATCACTTCTCTTACGTTGCCAAGAATTAGAGAAACGGAGGAAGAAGCAATCGGACCAAATCAGGATTGGCAAGCTATGGAGTGATCACCATGATGAACAACAGGACAATATTTTAGATTTCAGTAATTTTTAAATTAAGCTTGAACATTTGAAACATTGCCCCATCGCGGGTTAAGTTGTAAACTTAAAACAGGGGGAACTACACCGGTCTGATTCCCCATTTAACGGGATACTTAGGCGGTTTAGGTTTACCTAGACCTTGAATGTTATCTCTTAGTTTGCCCCTTCGTGGGTTGGCATGTAACTTAAAACAGGGGGAACTACGCCGGTCTGATTCTCCATTCAACGAGATACGTAGGCGGGTTGAGTTTACCTAGCCTTCGACCGTTATCCGTCGTTACCTTTTATTTGTTGCTTGGCGGAATCTCATATTTCATGCAGGGATATGTCCTAAGCGGACATTACAGAAGTGCGGAGGATGGCACTAAGAATTTGGGAGTATTCCCCTAGATATATTTTTAACACATCGCCCTCGTACAGGTACATGGCTCAAAGGATCACACATTACTATATCTGAAAATGATGTAGAGAATATTAAAAGAGGGATTCAGGGGGCATTGCCCCAGATTATTCAATATTATCCATTTAAACAGGTACACCAGGAACGACAGAGCACAGTGGAGACACCTTTTCTCGTATAAAACTGATATTCCCGGATTGAGGGAACATCCCGCAGATAACACATGCACATCATTCCGTGCTTTCATATTAGCTTTTATATCGAAAATCTTTCTTGTTTGTGTTGTTTTACAGGGCATAATGACCTACAGATTCAATGACGACAGGGTCACCAAGAGACATTGTCAAAAAGACAAAGAAAAGGCTCACCTACAACAAGAAAAATATCCATGTGATAACGGGGTCGATCATAAACATTTCAACGGTAGCGGGTTCCCTATGATAACGGGATGCGCCCCTAACCCCATGAAAAAAAATTCCCATGTGATAACGGGGTCGATCAAGAAAAAATTCCCTGTGATAACGAGGTCGATCAAGAAAAAAATTCATGTGATAACGGGGCCAATCCAAGAAAAAATCCCCTGTGATAACGGGGTCGATCAAGAAAAAATTCTCTGTGATAACGGGGCCAATCCAAGAAAAAATTCCCTGGGATAACGGGGTCGATCAAGAAAAAAATCCCTATGATAACGGGGCCAATGCAAGAAAAAATCCCATGTGATAACGGGGTCGATCCAAGAAAAAATTCCCTGTGATAACGGGGCCAATCCAAGAAAAAATCCCCTGTGATAACAGGGTCGATCAAGAAAAAATTCCCCTGTGATAACGGGGTCGATCAAGAAAAAATCCCCTATGATAACGGGGTCGATCAAGAAAAAATTCTCTGTGATAACAGGGCCAATACAAGAAAAAATCCTCTGTGATAACGGGGCCGATAAAAAAAAAATCCATGTGATAACGGGGCCAATCCAAGAAAAAATCACCTGTGATAATGGGGTCGATCCAAGAAAAAATTCCCTGTGATAACGGGGCCAATCCAAGAAAAAATTCCCTGTAATAACGGGGTCGATCAAGAAAAAATCCCATGTGATAACGGGGTCGATCAAGAAAAATCCCCTGTGATAACGGGGTACATCCAAAAAAAAAAATTCCCTGTGATAACAGGGCCGATCCAGGAAAACATCTCTTGTGATAACGGGGTCGATCCAAGAAAAACTCCCCTGTGATAACAGGGTCGATCAAGAAAAAATCCCCTGTGATAACGGGGTCGATCAAGAAAAAATCTCCTGTGATATCGGGGTAGATCCAAGAAAAAAAAATTCCCTGTGATAACAGGGCCGATCCAAGAAAAAATCCCCACTGATAACGGGGTCGATCCAAGAAAAAATCCCTTGTGAAAACGGGGTAGATCCAAGAAAAAATTCCCTGTGATAACGGGGTCGCACTCTAAAGCACGGAAACAGAAGCACCTTCATGCGATTACCTTGATTAGTCGACATAATCCGGTATAACCGATAGGCGACACAGCAAGGAGGAGTAACGATAACACAAGCAATCATACCATGAAATGCGTATGAACGAATATATATCAGGACACGCAGAAAAGATCGATTGAATTAACGGGCCAAACAATGAGTCACATTATAGAGGCAACTGCGCCGAAAGAAAAAATACAGAATCCTAAACTCTCAACCGGGATAACGAGGGGCCCCTTTAATGTGGATTAATGCCAAACTCTTCTGCTCGATAATCTCGCGGTATCCCGCTTCTGGCTCCAAACTCGTCATCGTCGGAATCCTCATGAAATTTCCCGTCCGGACCCTTCAACGGATTTATGGCTGAAGGATCGTAACCGTCCTTGAAGCCACCTTCCAGCTGAATTTGACCTATGACAGAGGCCTTGGCTTCCTCCCGCTCGAGCAAGCCCCGCTCAGCACACATCATCTTATACGACCGACTCAAAAGGAACTGCTTGTCCGCACTGGTCAATTGGCTTTTGCTCAGCGTCATGCACCGCATGTGCTTTTCAGCCTGGGCTAGTTGGTCCTTCAGAATCGCGGCCTCAACTTCAAGTGCCGCCCGACAAGATGCCTCTTGCCCAACGTTAAGTAGTAACTCATTGAGCTCTGCGATCAACCTTTTATTATCATTTAACAGGCCTCCCACATTATTCTCGCTGGCCTTCAAAATATCCATGGCCTCGTCTCTCTCATACTGGAGCTGTACGGCAGCAACATGATCGTATTCGCCCAGTTTTTCGAGCAAACCGTTGCTAACTCGGAGCGACTCGGCGTGATCCGATTGGCCCTTAACAGCCATCGCCAAGAAACCTTTCAAAAAACCCGCCACCTGCATGTCCACAACAAGGAGTCGATTGCTCATTCAAATGAAAACCCAAAGGAAATACACATCCAATGGCACAAAGACTACTTACAGAGCGGAAGAGACCACTGTGATCCCCACTTGAACTACCCTCTGCCTTCCTTCTCTTTCGCCCCATGCACATCCCAACATCAACGTCAGGTTGAGACTGCGAAGCACTACCTACCCCGGCAGTATTTCCACTCGATAAGGGAACAGATTTCTTCGCATTCTTGCGCACGCCCTCATGACCCCTCTTCTTGACGAGTGGAGGTGCGTCATCTGTAGCGACTTCGGCCCCCGGTCATCTACGTTTCGCTATCGCATCCAGACTACAATACTCCACCAGCTCGACTGCGAAACACATAAAATAGAGGATCAAGAAATAAATCGGGAGGAAGATATCAATTTACAAAGATATAACACTTACCGAGTGTAGAGGGACCGTTATACCGTAGGGGAGATATCCCACTTGCTTGCAAAACTATGTCACTACAAAGCAGGGTACCGTTGTACAGATAGTTAATCAATTTCCTGAGAAACTCGAGGCTGTGTGCAGTAGGCCCGACAGCGGCTCCTCTCTCAAACTTGGTGTCTTCACACCACACGCTAGGAAGCGCATCAAACTCGCCAGCCGTCCTCTCCTGGATGTACATATACTCGCACTTATTTCCAAATCCATAGCTAGATTGAGTATATTGCACGAACCTAAGTCCCGCCTGGGCTCGCACACAGAAGAACCCTCTATCACCACCCTTCCTGTTAACCTTGACGCTAAAGAGTTCCCAGAACTCGTTAGCTCCGCAAGGGGCACCCAATGCCCCCATAACACAAATAAAAGCTACAATGTACCCCAGAGAATTGGGGGATAGCTGTCTTAAGTAGACCCCGATGCTCGCTACGATAGCACTAACCGCAGGATCAATCGGGAACCGCAGTCCGTTCTTGAAATGCTTGGCATTAACAGTAATGCAACCTTTTGGTGGAGTATGCATTCGTTGATCCGCATTGGGGAATATGACCTTATACCCCTCGGGGATGTCATACTCGTCGGAGTAATAACCAGCATGATAAGGAACATGAGACCTCATGTCCTCGTACTTCTCGGAAGTCTTATATTTCGGGGGGCTGACCTCAAAGCCGCATTCGTCCACATCTGGGCCAGCAGCTTCGGGCGGAGCAGAAAATTTAGCACCGCCTTGTTCACCAGTCAACTGATCAGGCCCAAACATCTCATTTTCATAGTATTCCATTCCGCCATCTTCGAAATCCATCTCGAGCAAACTTGCGCCAACGCTGTCCCCGGCCAACGACATATTAACGCGCTAAATGATGAAAGTCAAAATTGGACAAGATATCGAAAAAGGTATCGAATACGATATCGAAAATTAAAATCAAAGGAAGATATCGAAACGGAGATCGAATGCTATATCGGAAGTCAAATTCGATATGCTTTTCGAAGGAACAACGAAAGTTTGCTAAAAGCCAAAGTGGGTTTTCACTGTCCTGACATCCCTATTTATAGATATCGGAGATGCTAGATCGAAACATAGTTTCGATCTCACATAGGTACTGATATTCGATATAGATAAAATGAAATGGGCAAGGACAGACGCACAGGGGGATCACCAAAGAGCATCAAAGAGCGCAATCCCGAGATGTGCGGGCAATTTAAAAATCCCGTGTGGCCTATTAAAAATTAAAAAATGGACCTCAAATTATACATCCACTTTACTGGAGAGCCCACCGACGTTCATCACAAGTGCATTCCCCGCAAATTTGATCTCCGTCATTTGAACTGGGGGGACGAAGGGTACAAGTAACCCAGAAATTAAAAATTAAATTTGCGAATTCTTATCTCTAAGGTAAGAATCCCCAAATTGGGGGACTACATGATATGGGCATTTCACGCATATTGGGCCTGACCCAAACCAGGCCCATATTAGGCCATATCGGGGACCACTTTCGATATCATATCGGTAATAATCACCGATATGTTACTGTGGTCCCCGGATCCCGAGGTCTATAAATACGCGGCGCCCGGATCCCAAAACAAGCAATTATTATCCCTCAGCTACCACGCATCACATCGAAATACATCACCGATCTGACTCTCGATATCGCATTCGATATCGGGACTATCTCGTGTACCTTTGACACGTCACACCACCACATCACAAATATCACGTCGGGGGGCATCACCGATATCATATCGAAGACAATCACCGACGTACGTCCGATCTAGTCACAGATATCCCACTGCTATCTAAGCACCGGACCAAGTCTACGCGAGATATATAGTGTATGCCTAATTTGAGATAGACTCGTTGTACTGCTAGATCGTTCACTTGTAACTGACACTCGTATATATATAATACGATCTATTGTCAAATCAGCAAGTCACATTATATCTTTGACATGCGATTCACAATATTGCCGCACAAGGCTCTCTCCTCGTCTAGAAACTACTTCTCAATTTAATTTCTTCATATTTTGCAGCTTCTTAAATTATTTTTCACTTGCTTTGCCCGAACTCGACTCTAAACGTACAAAATACAAAAATATACATATAAACAAGAAAAATGAAAAACAAATAAGGAAAGGACAAATAACGTACGTGTGCTATAATTACGGCACCTCAAAAACATAAAATCATCTTCACAATAACACGGAACTTAAAGGATTGAAAAGACAATTCGCACCCAACCCGACAATGTCAATAATATGTTGTGACTTATCTAAGCGACTTGACTCACGAAACAGTAACAGAACCATTTTGGAAGAGCCCGCGTGCTGGAATTTGGGACCACATCGACATGGTGACGTGGCTTCCTAGAAGGGTCCACGTCGGATGGCCCGATGTGGTGACCCGCATTACACAACGGTTCAGACGACGTGCCACATCAGTAATCTTTGCCCACGCTAAACGGGCACGTCGAGCCGTTCGAGCGATGATGAGTGTATATTTATAAACATTTACATACTCGTTTTTTCTTATGCTATTGTATAATTCTTATAGCATAATCATTGGTTTTAGTATTATATCGTGTTTCTTAAGAATTTATCGAGTAAAGGCAAAACGAAGCTAAAACAGGCTCAAATGGATGTTTTTTGAGTCACAGAGTGGAGGCACTACTTCTGGAGCCATAGCACTACGAGAGGCGCTACAACACTACAAATACCGAGGGTAGCGCGACTGAAGGAGAAGCATTTGGAGGCCGCAAGAAATGACAGAAGGTAATGCGACAAAAGGCGTGATGGCAACACACACTACCAAAAAAAGGAGGCTTTAGCCACACCCTCTTGCCATCGCCAGACAGTCGCCAGGCCTAACCGCGACCGCAAGGCGGTCAAATCCCATTGGCGAGAAAGGGCACCTGCTGCGACCGTCTAGTGGTAGAAACACTGGGTATTACGGTAACTCAGTTGCTTTAATGCCCGCACCGTTGTTGCGACACATCTCTCTCTCTCTCTCTCCCCCCAACACTTGCGACTGCCCCCTCCTTTCGCTACTGCTGACATTCACGAATTTGGATAATGGTAAGTTTTTTCGTTTTTCTCAATTTATATCTTATATTTAGTGTTTTAATATTATTTTATATGATATATTGTTAGTTTTTTCTTATTTATAAAATTATTGATTAAAAATTTATATGTGTGACATTTAGTTTTTTAAATGTGAAATTCTTAGTTTAATTAGTTTATTTAATGTATAATTGTTAGTTTAGTTTTTACATGTCTTAAGTTTAATCTTTACATAACTTAACACAAATTATACTTTGGAATCTCTAAAAATTAGAAAAAATATGCTTATAGAGAATTTCTATAACTTAGAAATGATGTTATTTTTATGAATCTCTACAATCGTATCATTATTGGTTGTTAAACATCGACTTTGCCTTTAGGGAATCTCTATGTCTTAGTAACAAATTTAGGGAATCTCTATAAGCTATCAATAATCTAACTTGTATATTTTTACTTAGTTCGTAGTGTACGTATAGTCGACATGTCAGACGATCCTACACGTGATCCACGTTCGATTGGCAGTGACCCCCCTTCGAAAGGGGGTCGTGGTCGTGGTGGTACAAGAAATCTCATACATCAGATACGTTTTACCAATGTGGGTACTTTAGTCGGTGCAGTCACGAGTGAGCCCTCCATCGATGCTCAGAGTCGCGCTCCAACCGAGCCACCCGTCAAAGTCCGAGCTCGTGGGTAGCATGATGGATCTATGGAGTCTACTCCTCTATAAATGCCACCTTTCTTTCATAGGCGATGGTAAGCTTGTTATAGCATCGTCGAGCCAGGCACCTTGTACATCATGTGGATCTAGGCCTGGTATCTAGAGACCACCATCAACATAGTCCACTGGAGCTGGATCGAGTGTTAGGCTGACCGAGACTCCAGTAGAAAGAGCATCCGGGTAGGGGACCCTCTATGGGTGCTACAGTACCCATGATCAGTTGAGGCAAGAGATTACATTGACTCCTCGGAGGCTCTTTTAGAAAATCTTCTCGGTTTCGACGATGATCACAATCACATCAGACCGTTTGTGAACCAGTTTTATCTCTACTACTTGAAGATGCCCCCATAAATTAAAGACGATATGTGAAAGAAATTTACGGTGAGGAGTTATTACATAAGTATTTTATTTAATTTAGTGTATTATATATATCATAAAATAAAATAAACTGAATAATCTTAAAAACTTAATTATTTTGTAGCATACATATGTGATCTGTGAGAGAAATTGGGGTAAGGTACATAAGGCATACGATGTGAAGGCCAAGAAGAGGTATAGCGAGTTGATGCACACCACGAAGAAGAATTTCTATGAGAGGAAGGATGGTCTGAAGTCGGCGGGTCGTATAAAGACATGTATGAACGAAGTGTATGGAGAACGAAGTGATAGAGCATTGGGAGTTCACAGCTCATGAGACGGTTTTGCAGAGGATGCATATCAGGAGGAGAGGATGGCAGACCCAAAACCGATGTGAAAGGCACCTCCCACTTTTTCCGGTGGATCCATCAACTACAAGGGGACTAAACTTCGGATGGTATGCTATACAAAAAATTAACAGTATACTCAAAATTAAAGATTGTCTTATATGTGTAAATAAGTTTAATGTACTCTTTATTGAAATAAGTAGGCGAGGGCAAAGCCCAATCGGACCACCCATATTTGACCCGATGAAGCGTGCCATTTTTGCCATACAGAAACACCCAAGAATAAGGGGCAAACTTTCGAACAGCTAGTGAGGCGCGTTTGACTTGAGGACTCGTACAAACTTATTTATGTAAGTGTTTTCAATTACATCATCGTTAATTATTCCACAAATTCAATGAGTTTCCTTGTTATTATTCAAATACTAATTCTTACAAACATTAACTAAAGAAGTACATAAGGATGCTGAGGAAGCAACCATACTTCAAGTATATATCAAGAAGTTGGAGACGCAAAACAAAGAGTTGAGGACGGCAACTGATACGAGAGTTGACGTTCTACTCACATATATCCAGACCTTGAACCAACATTGAAATTGTAGGACTGTGGATTGACACAACACTTTTTGAGAGTTAAGCTGGAATTGCCTTAACTCTATTTTGATCTTCTTGATAATAATAATGTGCAGCGGAAGTAAGAACACAAGAAGATATAATTTTAAGAAGTTTTCAATATTATTAAAAACTTCTGAGCCTTAGGCGAAATAACCATAAAGGTTTTATCAAAAACGTTCCTCACAACAATTCACTCACGCTCTTTGTTGATCGGACTCAACGAAGCACACAAGTAAGAACTACTTAACTTCTATGACCTAGACTTAAGCAGTTGATACAAAAACTTCGCAAAACAAAATGAAGACAATACAAAGAATAATTAATCCCTTGGATTATTGGCACGATTGTCTTGTCTTCATCTTGATGAACTTCACATCTTTATAGATTTCTTGAGTCTTGAACGCCAAGATATGTTGTTCACAGTTTTGGTAACTCTTGTTGTTTCCTTGTTGAAAATTGCCTTCTTTGTGAACTTCATATCTTTCCAGAATATGTGTTTCCTTCATTACTGATTTAGCAAGGTAACACATCTTCTTCAATTCGGAGAATCCTGGAAAGAATCGCGTCGCAAAGAACAGCTCACTTGTTTCCTTCTTTTGAAAACGTGTGAGTTGACTATTCAACTTAGCTTGAATTATGGAAACTTCAAGTAAGGATTCTTCCAAAGCTCTTCCTTATGTTTAAGATACTTTCCTGGACATAAACATAAACAACTAAAACCGTGGAACTTGATTAATAAGTGAATAAAGGCAAAACATAATTTTGGCAACTAAAGAACAGTTTTCGCATAAGCTCTCGGCTTTCAATGTTATCCTCAATGTTATCTCAACATCATCTAACATTTCACTGTCTAACAATGATTCCAGAAAACCTGCACTTTCAATCTCCCCCTTTTTGCCTTTCTTCACAAAACCAATTACAGTTCCAATCAAGTCTTATATCCAGAAAGTTATAATCAACAAGAAACGACTTAAACTACTAAACTGCTCCCCCTTAATACAAGATATCGTAATCCAAGTTAAATTAACAAAGACAAGCATTAAGGTCATCACTACATCAACTATGTACATATGTTCAGACCTCAACATTCATTAATGTTGCCTCAACATTGAAACCAGAGAGTTTCCTGCATACAGAGTTAACTAGTAAACATAGTTCAAAATGTTCCTTCATAAGGAATAACAATTAAGGTTAGTTAGAGCAGTTCAACAGCAGTACCTAGAGTTACAGGCCATAGCTAAAATATCAAGGACATATCCCTTGATCAAATAAAACCAAAATGTACCAGCAGTTTAAAGATATTAGCAGTTCATAGAAACATACCATAAACTAGAAGACCAAAATTTAAAATTGGAACTACTCTCCCCCTTTTTGTGTAGAAGGAAGTTCTTCCAAATTTTTCACAATGTCCTCCAGTTCTTTCAGGTGTTCCTTCCTCTCCTCAATCTCCCTCTGAGTGTCAGCAATCTGCCCCTTATACCAATTCAGCATATGATCCACAAAAGCATAAGTAATGACCATGCAATCTTCCTCCTTGGACATAGGCACTAACGTTCCAGCAAACTCCTGAGCCTTCTTCTTTTCAGCCCTTGGTCTCACCACTCCTTTTGGGTTCCATGGAAGGTCTCTCACCCTTGATCTAGACAAGTAGCTTGGGAGAATTGTTAATTCAGAATCATTTTTCCTCTAGCCCACAGTGACACTTGTCTTCAATCCTTGACTGCCAAGGATTTTACAGATGAGTGAGGGATAGGGTAGCATCCCATTCTTCATCCCAGCAACTTTAGACATAGACTTCACAATCCTCGCCCCCATGTTTACAACCAACCCATTCTTGATTTTGTAGACTAAGATTGCTGATTCCTTAGTCAAAACAGTGACATTTTTGCTGGGCAGCCAGTTGAAGCAGGATATCTTGTGCAAGACAGCACTCAGGGAGGTGAGTTTTGTGGTTGGCAGAGCATCTCTCCAGATTTTGACCAACCCTCCAGTCAAGTCCTCAATTACATCATCATAATAGGGGTCCTCAGATTCATCAGTAGTAGGGAAGCCACAGATCTTGTTGATGGTGTAGGGGTCAATGTTGAAGATTCTCCTCCTCACCCAAGCCTTTCCAAATTTTGGAGATCTGTAGTCCCTGATCCATTTGGAGAGGTTAAGGCGAACTTCATGACAATCTCAGGAGCATAGTCACTCAGCTCCATCACTGACTGTTGCAGCCCTCTAGCCTCAAGCAAGTGCATCACCTTGTTCTCTTTGAAACTGGCCATCTCTATAGCTCTTTCAGTGTGAATCTCCATTCGTTTGAAAGAATCCCACTTCTTCTCTAACTATTTGTTGAGATAGTATGGAGAAACGTAGTCCTCCTCATCCTAAGGGAAGAACACATACAGCCCATCAGTATACACCTTTGTTCCTGATGTTGCCCCAACATCAGCAGCAACATTCTGCTCCTCCTCAGTCTCCTCTTCCTTCTCCTCTTCGTCTTCCTCATCCTCAACACTTACCACCTCAGTTTCCTCTTCCATTACTTGCTTTCCTTTCCTCTTTCTCTCAGCAGCAGCAGCAACAGCCTTCTTCTCTTCCTCAGCTTTCCTCTCAGCCTTTTTCTTGGCTAACCTCTCCACCTGTCTCTTTCTAGCCTCAGCCCTTGTCTTAGCAGTTTCAGACACAGTTTTCAATTTATCCCCATTGCCCTTTCTCTTTTTCTTTTGAGCCCTAATACAGTTCCTCACCATCTTGTCAACAGACACATCCGCGGATATCTCCACAGATTTTTCAACAGAGCCACTACCCTCCCCCTCAACAGGTATATCAACATCAAATTTAGGGATGGGTTCAGCAGTGTATACCTCAGTTTCAGGCTCATTGGTGATGGGAGTGGTTGGTTCCACTGTTGGATCAACATTGGAGGTCGATTCTCCCTGTTTGGTCTTCTTTCCTCGTCGCACATAGGGAATCGCCTTCCTCTTAGCAGCAACAGGGGCCTCAACTATTTTTGCAGCAGCACTTCTAGTGTGTGAGCGAGTGCGTGCAGCAGTGGGTTCACTTCCTAGGGCAACAATCGCAAGAGTTTGCATGGGAGACTTGCTTGCCATTGTTAGTAGAGAAGGTTTGAGAGAATTTGCAGAGAGAAAACGAGAGAATTTTAGAGCAGAGAGAGTAATTTTTCAAAGCACAAATAATAATCTTGCAAGCACAAATAAGAAAAATAGGGTTTTGATTTTTGAATTAATCGTGAATTAAGGAAAGAGAATGAATGTTAGTGGGCAGTTACCAAATTTGAACCATGTAAAACTTTCCCACTATGTTTTCCCGCGCACACACTTTGATATTTAATTAACAGTTAACTAGAGCGGTTTTGAAAAAAAAACTGAAAACTTATAAGTTCCTGTTTTCATTGTTGACCTGCGACTGTGCACAATGTTGGGATAACATTTGATAACATTCAAAACCGAAGGTGGAGATACAGGCTTCACCAAGGCAAATTCATGTGAGATGTTGAGATACATCCTAAAATACATATGAAACTTAACCACTATAGCAAGTGAATACCTCAGACATATTGTTCAGATCAAAATCATGAGTAAGCAACATAGATAGCAAGAAACACACAAAGATAAGCAGTTATGAATTCAAGGAACAATTCACTTCCACAGCATAGAAAGTCACAGAACAGTGTGTCACCTGCAGTATGTCACCCAATTGTATGCCTCAACACATGAATTATACTTCCCCTAAGCCTAAACCGACACAACTCACAAACAAGAAAGAAAACAATGCAGTTCTATATGAATGCAACAATGTAATGTCAAATAGGCAGATGGTAAACACAAATGAAAAACTCCTCAAACCAGCACAGTCACATCTCTTTAATATTTATTATTTTCATAACTCATCTGAACAAAAACTGAAGGTTGTTAAACACAAAGTTAATGTCACAACTGAATGAGGGCAGCTTGAACTCCACACACCCCAGTAACAACATTAACAGCAGCAAGTCAGGCAAGTACAAAGGCCTTGAATTTTGGCAATTCATTTATCATGCACCCCAACACCCCAATTCCTCATGCATACTTGTTTACCAACCTGCATTCAAGAGAATTACCAAGTGATCAATGCTACTAAATGTAAGAAATCGAAACCTCAAACACCCTAGTAGAAAGGATCACCCTCATTTGTTCCTTGGCCAAACAAACAGAAACATGTAAATAAGCACAACTGAGTAACAGTGAAGCTGTCAACATCATGCACCCCAGCTTCTCCACATGTCATGTATTCCTTCCATATGAATACGACACTACTGAATAGACATCAAAGTAGTGAACTTTTTGTACCCCATCTTCTCCATATGTTAGGTAATCACAACCTCAGACAACCAGAAGAGTTTTATTAACTTTTTCAAAACAAAGATGTGAAACTGATAACTAGAAAGAGTTGTTCATCAAAGAGTTCAACCACACAAACCGAATATGACAAAACACAGAAGAAATGAGACTCAAAAAGAAATGCAACTCAACAAAGGAATAACAACAGAATACCTACTACACCACAACCAATATACCAGTGCTAGTCAGTGGTGTTATGACAACACTGGTTTTCTCAACATTTTCACATATCACACATGCCAAGAGATTTCCTCAAGCTGAAGAATCTCTCACTATCTAAAGGTTTTGTAAACATATCAGCTAGCTGATTTGTTGTCTTAATATGTTGAATGTTGATTACTTTGTCCTCTACCATATCTCTTAGGAAATGATGCCTTATGTCTATATGCTTAGTTCTAGAATGTTGGACAGGATTCCTAGAGATACTTATGGCACTTAGATTGTCACAGAACATGAGAAGTGTATCACTATCTAGCCCATAATCTGGGTAACACAACTGCCAGCTGCTACATATTCCGATTCAGCAGTTGATAATGAAACACAATTCTGCTTCTTGCTATACAAGGAGACCAAATTATTCCCCATTAAAAACAGCCCCCGCTTGTGGATTTCCTATCATCCACATCACCTGCCCAGTCAGAGTCACTGAAACCAACCAAGTTAGTGTTAGTGTCATAAGAGTACCAAATGCCTAAGGGTGAAGTTCCAGAGATATATCTAAGAATCCTCTTCACAGCAATCAAGTGAGATTGCTTTGGATCAGCTTGGTACCTAGCACAAACACATACTGAGAACATGATGCCAGGTCTAGAGGCAGAGAGATATAGCAAACTACCAATCATGGAACTGTAAAATGTTGGGTCAACATTGCTACCAGTGCCATCTTTTGTTATCTTCACTGAAGAGGACATAGGAGTTTTGCAAGGCTTTGACTCTTGTAGCTCAAATCACTTCACCAGATTCCTTGCATACTTTTCCTGGTTCAGGAAGATACCATTCTCCAGCTGCTTGACTTGTAGTCCCAGAAAGTAGTTAAGCTCACCAATCATGCTCATCTCAAATGTTCCTGTCATAGACTCAACAAAGTTGTCTAAAGTAGACTTGTTAGTAGAGCCAAAAACTATATCATCCACATATATTTGAGCAATGCATATATCAGAACTTTTTTCTAAGGGCAAACAATGTTCTATCTCCATCTCCTCTATTGAAACATAGGCCTAACAGAAAATCAGTTAGCCTCTCATACCAAGCCCTAGGGGTCTGTTTTAAGCCATAAAAAGCCTTTTCAAGTTTGTACACATGGTCAGGATGTTTAGGGTCAGCAAAGCCATTAGGTTGTTCTACATAAACCTCTTTGTCAATTAAACCATTCAAAAAGGCACCTTTAACATCCATTTGGTAAAGTTTAATCCTAAGACAACAAGCAATAACAAGGAGTAATCTAATTGATTCTATCCTAGCTACTGGAGCAAAAGTCTCATCAAAATCTATACCTTCTACATGAGTATAACCTTGTGCAACCAACCTAGCTTTGTTCCTCATAATTACACCATTCTCATCAGTTTTATTTTTGAAAATCCATTTTGTACCTATTATATTCACATGTGATGGCCTAGGTACTAGATTCCAAACTCTGTTTTTGGTGAATTGTAAGACTTCCTCTTGCAGGGCATTAATCCAGTAACTATCCTTAAGGGCATCAGTTACATTCTTAGGTTCAATGGAGGACACAAAACAAGATGCATTTTCAACAGTACATGAAGAAGACATACAAACACACAACTTAGCCATATCCTTGTAATTTACCCTTTCTTTGTTGCGTGTTCTAACTCTTTCAGTTATTTAACCAATTACTTGAGAGGCTGGATGATCTCTTTGTATTCTAAGAGGGGATCTCTTCTGGATACAGGAACCACTTCATCTTCAGAATCTGACAGCACAGATGTTGGCCTAACATTGAGGGTTCTGGTGTTAAGTCAACATTTGTTCCAGTTTCCAGTTCAGCATCTCCAGCGTCAGTGTTCAATGTTGAGTCCAATGTTGGAGTAACATCTGAACCAGTGACTTCTTCAGTACCTGCAGAAACAGTTAAATCATCAAATATGACATTCATTGATTCTTGAACAGTATGCAATCTTAGATTGTAGACCCTGAAAGCAGCACTATTAGGAGAATATCCAACAAATATACACTTTTCACTTTTGGGATCAAATTTGCTCAAATAGTCTCTATCTTTTAGCAAGTAGCAGTTAATACCAAATTCATGAAAGTGTGCTACTGTTGGTTTTGAACCCTTCAAGATTTCATAAGGTGTCATAGTAGTGCCAGGTCTAAGATAAACTCTATTACTAATATGACATGTAGTATTCAAAGCTTCAGCCCAGAGTTTCTTATATAGGTTTTTAGAATTCAACATAACTCTAGCCATCTCTTGAAGTGTTCTATTCTTCCGCTCAGCAATACCATTTTGCTGAGGTGTCTTAGGTGCAGAGAACTCATGGAAAATGCCTTTAGATTCACAGAAATTAGCAAAGCTTACATTTTCAAACTCTTTTCCATGGTCAGACCTAATTCCTCCTACAGAAGTGCCATAAAGATTATTAATACTAGCATGCAAAATTTTGAATGTGTTGAATGCCTCTGATTTTTCTTTCAAAAATTTAATCCATGTATATCTTGAAAAATCATCAACAATAACAAAAGCATACTTCTTGCCATTCAGGCTACTAACCTCAATAGGACCCATGAGATCCATATGTAGCAATTCAAAGCACCTATTAGTTCTAGGGTTAGTACTGTGTACCTGAAGTGGTGGATGAACAACTTTTGTTTGTTTACCTTTCAGGCAGTCTTCACAAACGATTTTACTTGGGCTAGTCAACTTAGGCAGTCCTCTTACAGCCTCTAACTTCTGTAGTTTCTCCAGATTCCTATAGTGCAAATGTCTTAACTTCTTGTGCCACATGACAGATTCATCTACCTTGGCATGGTAGCATTCTGCTTCATCTTGAGCAAGATAGCAGTTATCTTTTGATCTTGTACCTGTCATGACACGGGCATTGTCACTATTAACCACATCACATGAACTTTTATCAAAAGTAACTAGCAGATTGTCATCACAAAGTTGCCTTATGCTAATTAAATTTGCTTTCAATCCTTCAACCAACAACACATCCTTGAGTGGTGGAAATCCTTCAACATCCAGTACTCCTATTCCAATGATTTCCCCTTTAGTGCCTCCTCCATAGGTAACTGTTCCAACATTCAAAGGGATTACATTTTTCATGTTGTTAATGTTTCCAGTCATGTGCCTTGAACATCCACTGTCAAAGTACTACTTACCTGCAAGGTTAGAGTAAACGGAGGAGAAGACAACATTGCAAACAATTTTAACCTTAGGAATTTTTATCTTCTCAGTCCAGGTTCTATTTTTATGTCCTTCAGATTTGTTACCTAATGTTGGGATAACATTCAAATCAGAGGTTTTCCTAACATTGGTACAACTATTAATTACTGTTTTCTTCTCAATCACAATTTTATATTTTTTACAATAAGGCTTAGTGTGACCAGGTTGATAACAATATTGACAGATAAAAGTAGGCCTTTTCACAGTGTTGGAAGAGATTTCACAACTCAAGTTATTGGTATCCTTGATAAAACCATCTTTCAAATAGGCAGAATTAACATCTTCAGAGGGAGGTTTCTCAACAAAGCCCAAACCCTTTTTACCTTGATTTCCCATACTCAACACTTCATCAAGCAGAGATGTAGAATAATTCCATTTGTCAATGGTATGTTCAGCTTTATTTAGTTTTACATTTACCTCTTTCAGCTCAGCCTCAGTTTTGTCAATGTCTTTCTCATACAGTTTCAGCATCTCCTTCATGCACCCAATCTCTTCCTTCAAGCTTTTGTTGCTCTTGATGAGTTTGTGATTCTCAAGCAGCAGTTTGTGGTAGATAGACTTCAGGTCTTCAGTGATTTCCTCCTGGGACATTTCACCTTCAAAGAAGTATTCTTCCTCTAGATCCACTGTACCATGAAAACAATCAAAGTTAGATTCATCAAAGTAGGACGCAAGATAAGGTTCAGAATCAGTATCATATTCATCCCAATCTGCAAAGAAGGTCTCCTGTTCTGATGTTGGATCCTGAATGTTGGGGTAACATTGAGATCCGAAGCAGTTCAGGGAGTCTACTGGTGTCCAGTCAATCTGAGTGAGTAGCACAGCAGTTTGAACCTCTTCTGATTGTTCTTCAGCTTCTCCAGAACTAAAGTCATCTTCATTGAAATCATCTACACAAACCCAATGAGAATTTCCTCTTTTTCTAAGAGTGTTAGCACATTCATTAGCCATATGACCATATCCTTTACATTAAAAGCATTGAACATCTTTTAACTTATCAGCTTCTACAGGAGTAGGTTTTGATGCCATGTACTTCACAAACTTAGGAGGTAATTTCTTGTAACCTGTGGAACTATTACTAAGGTTCTTCTCTTTACCTTTTCCTTTAAGATGCAACTTATTGAACTTCTTAGTAATTTTCCCATAGTTTGAAGAAATTATTTCAAAATCATCATCACTTTCATTGTCAAGATTAGAACCTCTTAAAGCAACAACCCTATGTTTGCTAGGTTGTGAGGCAAGCTCCATCTCAAATTCTCTAAGAGTATTCATCAAGACTTGAAACTGTAGATTAGCAAGGTTTTTAGATTCACTCATTGCAATTTTCTTGAGAGCAAATTTAGATGACAGTGTTCTCATAGCTTTATAAACCATTTCTTGATTAGTCACAGCAAAAACCTAGATTTTCACATTGGTTAGCAATATCAAGAATTTTCTCAAAATAACTGTCAACACTTTCATCTTCTCCCATCTAAAGTTTTTCAAATTGCAAAAGCAGTTGTCTATATTTAGAATCTTTAACAGCAGAATCTCCTTCACAATGTAATTCAAGTATATCCCAAGCATGTCTGGCTTTTGAACAATTCTGGATTAACTGGAACATGTAATGATTAACCCAACTAAAGATAGCATTAAGAGCTTTTTCATTTGAGTTATAGAGACTTACCTCTGCTGCTGTCCAGTTTGCTTCTAGTTTTGGAACTAGATCACCTTCACCATCTCTTGGTAATATTGGAAGAGAGTATCCATTGATCACAGATTGCCAGGCTCGAATATCAATAGCTTTGATGTGAGACCTCATCCTGATCTTCCAATATGCATAATTGGAGCCATCCAAAACTGGAATCCTGTGGGTATTAGGATTGACACTGTCCATGGTGTTGTATCACCTCCAAACCACCAGTGTAGTCGGTGTTTGGCTCTGACGCCAATTGAAATTGTAGGACCGTGGATTGACACAACACTTTTTGAGAGTTAAGATGGAATTGCCTTAACTCTATTTTGATCTTCCTGATAATAATAATGTGCAGCGCAAGTAAGAACACAAAAAGATATAATTTTAAGAAGTTTTCAATATTATTAAAAACTTCCGAGCCTTAGGCAAAATAACCATAAATGTTTTATCAAAAACGTTCCTCACAACAATTCACTCACGCTCTTTGTTGATCGGACTCAACGAAGCTGACAAGTAAGAACTACTTAACTTCTATGACCTAGACTTAAGCAGTTGATACAAAAACTTCGCAAAACAAAATGAAGACAATACAAAGAATAATTAATCCCTTGGATTATTGGCACGATTGTCTTGTCTTCATCTTGATGAACTTCACATCTTTATAGATTTCTTGAGTCTTGAACGCCAAGATGTGTTGTTCACGGTTTTGATAACTCTTGTTGTTTCCTTGTTGAAAGTTGCCTTCTTTGTGAACTTCATATCTTTCCAGAATATGTGTTTCCTTCATTACTGATTTAGCAAGGTAACACATCTTCTTCAATTCGGAGAATCCTGGAAAGAATCGCGTCGCAAAGAATAGCTCACTTGTTTCCTTCTTTTGAAAGCATGTGAGTTGACTATTCAACTTAGCTTGAATTATGGAAACTTCAAGTAAGGAGTCTTCCAAAGCTCTTCCTTATGTTTAAGATACTTTCCTGGACATAAACATAAACAACTAAAACCGTGGAACTTGATTAATAAGTGAATAAAGGCAAAACATAATTTTGGCAACTAAAGAACAGTTTTCGCATAAGCTCTCGGCTTTCAATGTTATCCTCAATGTTATCTCAACATCATCTAATATTTCACTGTCTAACATTGATTCCAAAAAACCTGCACTTTCAAACATATTACTGAGAAGACAAGTACTGCACCTCCAAAGGTTCCTAGTGAGGCATTCATGGGAATGACACGTAGGACCTTGGCTACTTATACAGTTTCTAGGCCGCCACGATCGCCTCGTCACAGGCGAGATCCATCTGCTCCGAGATCTTCTACAACGCCTTCGTATGCCGCGGAGTACCCCTTCGACAGTGAGGATGATTGTATGGATGGGGGTAGATTGGAGGAGAATGCTCTCTATGACGGCCTTGATGATGTCGTAGATATGAGAGATGATGGTGACATTGTTGGTGGGCTCGCAGATGCCGGTAGTGAGGATACTTACCTGATGAGTGACGATGAGAGTGGCTAGTATTACTTCTACTTAAATTTGTACTCATTTGGGACTATTAGTGTAATGTATTGCATGTTGGACTTTTAGTGTAATTTTTAGGTTTAACTTTTATTAGTGTAATTGGAACTAAATTGTGAAATTCTCATTTTATTTTCATGTTTAACTGTTAGTGTATTACTAAATTTTCATCATGTTGACTATGTATGTTTCATTAAATTATGTTACCTTTTACATATATTGCGTACTTTAAAAAAACTTATTTTGATTGCATTATATAATGTCAATGTTGAATGAATGAAATAAGTATGTCACAAAGAATAATTTTAAATTGTTACAAATATAACAACCTGACTATTATACAGTATATTCTCTTGCTAATCATACACAGTATCATCTGAATCTAACTCCATTGCGTCACTCTCTCCGTCTTCGAGTTCAGCTCCATCTTCCTCGTCCTTGACAAGACATTCGACCATATCAAACACACCAGCCCCCAATTGCATATCCATATTAAACGAGCGGTGAGGAATGGCAACGACGAGTAGCATTCGCGACCAGCTGGCTGTCGCTAATGACGCTAACCATAGAGGTTTTTGCAACCGCCTAACGGTTGCAATTGATGGTCGACTGCTACCGTCGAGCGATTTATAATAATAATCATGTTCGAAATTTCTGCATTTCAGATGATTATTAAATGACTGTTGTTTGTTTAATTGTTAATAACAACAATAATAGGTACTAATAAGTTAAAATGACCAAAATCAAAAGGCTTAATTGTAAAATCAACCATCGTTTATAGGGGACAGTCCATAATCAAGCTTCGTACTAATTTAAATGACATCAAACGTAATGCCTTCATACGTATATATACATAATGCTTTAGATGATCTACTTTTTGAAAATCATAATGATATATATACTTACATTTGTAATGTAAAGCACAATCACAAAGGCCAATTAGAACTACAAGTATGTTGATTAGTTGTAGAACATAAAATAGTTCAAACGTTAGTAACTCGCTTAATCACATACAATCTACTATTTTGATAAGTCATTTGCTAGTGTTCTAATTAGTTATTACTTCAATTCACATTTAATAATGACATTTGTTATTAAAAATCACAAACACACCGAGATCGTTCTAATAAATCACAAACGAAGAAACTTTAATATTACTAGCAACCGCCTGAAGGTAGCAAAAGACCCTATTTGATACCGCCCAACTGTCGCAAGTTTTGGATATAGGGTCTTTCACTACCGCCCAGAGGTAGCAAAAGACCTTACACTTGGCGAAAAATTCAATTATTTTTTTAAATTTGAATCTTTACCTACCGCCGGGCGGTAGCAAAGACCCAGATTTTGTAGGAAATTCAATTTTTCTGAAAACTTGAAATTTTCAGTCAAAATTTTATATATACCCACCATTCTTCCACTCAAGTTTTCAATACACTGATATTATACTCTCCAAAAAAATACCAACACCATTGCTTTCTCTTATCTTGTTTTCCTAAATCTACAAACTCTTTACCTTCATTTCATTTCTTTTTTCTTCATCTCTTTTTTTATATAAAAAATTATTTGTTTACTTTTCTTGTTCCTTCATTTCATTCGTTTACTTTTTTCATTCATTTTTTCATTTCATTCATTCATTTCTTCATCTCTTTTTATTTCATTCTTTTTTCTTCATTCTCTTCTTTATCTCATTCTCTTTACTATTTATTTTTGTTATTTTTCTCCAAATTTCATTTGTTTTACAACTCTTTTCCTTTTTCCACTTCTATTTCTTTGTTTGCTCAAATAACCATAAGTAATTTCTACAAGAAAAAAAAAATATTTCGGTAATTGATTTACTTGAATATTACTGGTTTTTTTCTTGATAAATATTATTTGCTACCGCCGGGAGGAAGCAAATACGATGAACATTATTCGCTATTGCTGAGGTCATTTGCTACTACCCAAAGGTGTAGGTCATTCGTGATCGGCTGTCGCAAAATACCATATTGGCGACTGTTGGAACGCCAAACGGACGAAAATTGGCATTGACGGACCGCATCTGCGACCTACCGTTAGCGACCGCTAGGTAGTCGCAAAAAGGGGTTTTGCGACTGCCCAAGGATCATTCGTGACCGCTCGGGCAGTTGCGAATGACCAATATTTTCTTGTAGTGAAACCTACTAAAACCCTATTATTTTTCTTCTGGAGAGAAACACCATTGAAGTCTGGTTCTAGTTTAGTTGGGTCATTGTGTGAGAGAAAATAGTTCATGCGGAAGAAAATAGCAAAAATGAGTCAAGAAGAATTCGAGCAACGAAGTTCCACCAAATCCGAGAAGCTTTTCTTATTCTCTTTACACTGTCTATGTTATTTAAATATCTATAGAGTTAAGAATACTATAGGGTAGAAAATATAATTAGAAGATCTTATTAGTTAGTATTTGGTTTCTAATATTCAACTTATGGGGTTACATTGTGGTTTAGAAAATGTGTTAGAAAGTGTAGTTTTAGGACTCAATTGTGTCGCTTAAAATATTTGTAGGGCAAAAATATAATTTATTCGGAACTTCTTGTAGGGATATGATAAATAAAAAATTTGAGTTTGAATGAAAATATTTAATGAGTTAGGAAAACTATAGAGTAGAAATAGTAATTAGATTATTTTAGTTATTATTTGATTGTTAAATATTGTAGTTTAGAAGATGTAATTTATACTAACTTTATTGTAGGAACAAGATTATTAATTAGAAGTTTTGGGGTTATTTTCGAATATGTAGTTAGTTAACAGAAAACATATAGATCGAGTAGAAATTTCCATTAATTATATTTCTTATTACGACTTAGTTGTGAAGATTAACGATTTTGTAATATTGAAATATAATTTAGTGAAATATAGGTACAATTATATTAATACTTTTGTCGGTTAACTTAGATGGTAGGTTGAGATCAAGGACCATCTAGTGGGTGGAGGAGGTATGAGGAGGATTCTTAGGAAGGAACCTGCATCTAGTAGTCAGCCTCCACGTAGAGCTTCGGTTTTTTAGTATGACCCACTGCTTGAGGATACTCATGATATGCCAGTTCACACTATGACCTTTGACCCGTATTGGTTTCTTGGTGACTTGGAGATAGAGCCACTTCCACCGACCAACACCGCAAAGACTGCAGCGTGCCTTAGGTTTAGATATGTCAGGATTTCCCCCCTCACAGTCTGCTACTTCCGTCAGGCCGACATCGGGTCGAGACGCAGGCGAAGCATGACCATCACAGCCCCACCCACCCATAGGCGATGAGGAGAGAAATCTTTGTGGGCAAGGCGAAGGGGCACCTATACCAAATACCCTAGATGAGAGGCAGTGGATCTCATTTTGTCCATATAGCAGATCGATGAAGAACCAATCGTCCATTAGTGAGTCGATTTCAGCTACTTTGAATAAGTTCTGTGAGGGCCCGTGGTTTCGATTCAAGGACTTTCGTGATGATTATCAGAAAAGCGCATGGAAAGAACTTTGTGAAAGTTTTATAATAAAATTATGATGAGATATTAAACACATTTAATATACACAAACCATTAGATATTAAACAAATTTAATTATAAAGTTTTCCTTTCATGAGCTGTCACATGTCCATAAACCATTACTCCACAAACCTTTTAACTCGTCAATCACCGGCCTTAGCAAAACATCCAAGTTCTATCCGGGACTCCATGACCCTGATAGAATAAGAAGGCTCAGAAAAATGAACTCCGGTCGCATGCATAAATCAGGAGGGGGGTTATAGGGGGTCACAAACACGGGCCAACACAAGTAATTCTTCCGAGATTGCCCAAACGGTGTAAAACCATATGTGCATGGACCGAGTCGTACATTTCTAGGCTCTACTACGAAGCCCAGATATGAACAATCAAAATGTCTTATTGGCTCGCTTGCAGCCGGGTGAATCATTCGATCATTTGGCTGTCGACAGTTTAAATCCCAACTCATATGATTTGAAGTTCCTATAGTATAGAACAACCTCTGTAATCGAGGGCCTACAGGTATGTACCAGCCTCGTACCTATTTCCCTTGCATATCGGACACGATGTGAGATTCTGGTTGGCATTCTCGCCGTAGTATAAAAGAAAAATTCTTATAGACATCGATCTTTGCGTACCCTAATCCCAAATCCGCGAGCATCCTATTCATGCCGAGAACCATGTTAGGTAGCATATTCTTAATCTCTGGATCCATACAATCTTTAGACAACCTTAGATACTTTTCGCAAGCGACATTACTAAGTATGTACATTGTCTTGCACATCAAGAACTCGGCAAACCACTGCAACACAGTTTGGGGCTTCTTACTGTGCCTTTGTATGCCTCCCAAATGCATCAAATTGTAGAACTCCTTCGCGTCGGGACTTGGATCGTCGTTGTGCATCTCTCCCTCAACAAATTGACCCCCATATGCATCCACAAACACTTTTCTAAACAAATTATCAACATGAACCGTTCTATCCATGTAAATAATAGCGGGCGATGAATCGTGTAAATACGATGTGGCTGCCCCGCTGGCCACCTCTTCATGCAACACCGATACCCAATATTGATACGTAAAACCCGACTTATGAAGATGATTTCGGACTACGATAAAAAAACTTCAAATTTTTGCCTTTCTGGCACGTGCACCTAATACAGTTCCTTAGATGTAATTATTTTTTTGGTTGCGAGGCATATTGTATCAATGAACGAACCATAGCCACGTAATAATCTTTCAAATAACTAGTATTAATATCTATCCTATCATACGTCCAAGATATATCGGTAAGATAACCCATTTTTTATCTAAGAAAATTTTAAAAAAATTGTTACCATTAATTCCACCAATCAATATAGATTTATTATTTATCTTAAATATTTATAACACAATAGTGAGTACGTAGAAGTGAAGTCGATACTTACTTGTTGTAGCGCAGAAAACATTTAGATCAAGTATTGTGTGTGCACATCCCTTGTTGCATTTACCACAATATCTAATAATAAACAATCAAACATATAAACAAATAGTTAGTGATCAATATAATAAGAACTACGAAGAAAACTAATATAAAATAGTTATAACAAGGGCAAATCGTCGAAACCTTAGCAAATGAGGAATATTGGAATGAATTCTCAAATGGAAGGGGGTTGGGTATTTATAGGGCCAACTGACTCATTTGCGACCAGATTCCAGTCGCTAATACAACCGGCTATTACAAATAGCGACCAGAATTCGGTCACAAATATAACTATCTATTACTATTAGCGACCGGAGTTCGATCGCTAATAGTAGTAGTCGTTGTTATCAGGAACCAGAATCCGATCGCTAATAGTTCTAGCCGTTGTTATTAGCGACTGGATTCAGGTGGCTAATGATAGGTTTTAGGGTTTAGAGTCCGTGTTCTGAGACTAATAGCCACCAGACTCTGATCGATATTGTGAGTAATTCGACCGGAATTCGGTTGCAAATAGTATTTATGTTTTTAATTTACGCATTTTGCATGCTAATTTTAAATATATTGTTGGTTTATTGATCAATTACAACAATTAGTTATATATAAGTTAAAAGAAACAAAAATAAATTAGTTTTCTTGCACGTTAAAAAATCATTTGAAGCGTCGGTTCATATTGTCACTTGTAACTACATTGGTATATGTTGCTAATGACTACTTATGAATATGTTAATTTCATGTAACATCTATATATACTTATATATATATATATACATATATATACATGTATATATATGTATATATATATATATATTAATAATATAAGCAAACCGGTCCTTGATAGTTGTTAGACCAGGAGACCAAAATTCCCACTCACAAATTAAAAAAAATATAGAAAAGAAAAAAACTTAATATCTATAGAAAATAAATAAATGTAAAATTTGTAACAGGCAGATAAAAAGAAAGGATAAAAGTAGATTTATTTGAGTTATGGGATATCAAAGAATTAAGATCAAGCGGTTTTTGCAACATACATTTTTCCCTCCAC
The DNA here is from genome assembly GCA_948329865.1 of Linaria vulgaris. NCBI lineage: Eukaryota > Viridiplantae > Streptophyta > Magnoliopsida > Lamiales > Plantaginaceae > Linaria > Linaria vulgaris. The sequence continues at coordinate 18,218,814 of OX415252.1, forward strand.
TTCATCCACTTTCTCCCTATTTTTCTCTCCAACGGATTCATTCAAAAGAGAAGGTTTATTTTATCCAACTGATTGTGTTTACCCTCTTTCTCTCAATCATGTACGTCTCTCGTCTGGCGTGATATATAATTATACTACGAATTGATTTCTTGGTGGAGATTTAATGGATTTTTTTTTTGTTTTCTATGCAGAACAAATATAACAGAGAATGAAGTGTTTGAAGGTATTTTGTTTGTTTTGTTCATTCGTGGACTGAATATGCATGTGGTTATATTGACAATTTGACATATTTATCACAGTACAATATTTTCACTTCCTATTCATTAAAACCATTTCATAATTGCTTTTTAATTAACAATGTGGTTTTCTTCTTGAATTTGCAGCTCTATGTACTAAAAGATTTGAAGTACATCAGAGACTATGTGAGCGCCAAACAATGTAAAAAGTAACTTTGTTGCTTTCCACACTTCTTTTTAATTGCTACTTTTCGGAGATTCATCTACCTAAATATATTTCGCCTTTATTGAACACATTTATTTTTATCCATAGTATATGTTATATCCAAAAAAAAAAAAAAGGTTCGCATGTCCTGAACAATAGGTGTTGTATATGATAACATCCCTTTATACATGATTCAGTAGAAACACATATAAAAATGAATTCAAACAAAATTAATTACAAACGAAATTTATATTCACGTCTATTAGATAAACTTTCATTAAACTAACTAAATGTTAATTCAATTCAAAGTATTTAGTAGTATTTTCAAAACTGGATCGAACATCGACCCGACAACTCACTGGTTACTGGTATTTTTGGTTTGAATCGGTCAAACCACTGGTCGGACCAGTCACCACGATCAAGTAGTCAAAACTTCATACACATTGACATATACGATGCAATACAACATATTCACTATTATAATTTCAAATATTACAAGTTAGAATTTATAAGTTATATTTAATTACTTATAACAAATCAAAAGCATGAATATAGTTGGGTTTTTCTTTTTTTAGGAAAATTACCTCACCAGGAAAGATGCAGCGGCGACGTGTCGGTGGGGGCAGCCTTTATTAAGTTATTTACTTATTTATTTAACTGTATGTGTGAATTGGGATTGAGGGAGTAGAATTGCAACTGAGGGCTCCAGCTTTTTTTTTATTCTTTTGTTGTATTTTTTTAATTAGTGGGCCGTCACGGTTTTGGGCCGGTTTTTACTGGCCCATAATGGTTCAAATCAGGCACTAGTTTGCATGGCTGGCCGGCCCGAATTCGTGGTCGACGACCGGTTCAACGACTTCGACCGGCCGGTTGGCACTGATTTTAATAACACTGGTATTTAGTGAGATTCTTTATTTAAAATCACAAACACATCAAGATTTATTAAAAGATAGCCACAAATTTAAAGATTTTCCCAGAATTGCAACCAGATTCATGAGTATTTGCAACTGGAGTCCGGTCACAAATACAAAATATATTGTGCAATTTAAAAAATCCAAAAAAAAAACCCCAAATTCTATATATACTTAATTTTTTTCACACTATTTTCGTCGAAACTACACAACTCATATACCTTTTTTCTCTTCGTCTCTTCTTTTCACATACTTATCTAAATCACCAAAAACTTATATTTCATCATAATATACCAAAACGTACTATATTTTTTTATATCTTTTATAAATATTCAAACACTTTCCTTTAAATACACACTTTTTCTAACTATTTTTTTCCCTTCTTCAAATAAACACCTTTTCTAACATTTATTCAAATATATTTTGACTAACAAGCATTTTTTGTGTTTTAGATTGTGGCAATAATTAAAAAAATTTCAAAAAAAAAATGAATAATATTCCGATAATTATTAATTTTTTCGTCAATTAAACATTATTAGCCACAGGAGTCCGGTGTCAAATACGTTGAAGTTTATTTGGGACCGGGTTCCGGTGGCAAATACGTTGAAGAATATTTACGACCGGACTTCGGTGGCTAAAACTCCTAAAACCTTTGGTGACTAGAATCTGGTGGCTAAAAGTGGTAAAAGTAGCCACCGAAATCCGATCACAAATACTTTGAAGATATTTGGACTGGGCCCCGGTCACAAATGGTATTGGCGACCAGACTCTGGTGGCAAATTTTGCCACAGGACTATGGTAGCAAATAATGATAGCAACCAAACTTCGGTTGCCAAATTTGCCACAAGAGTCAGATTGCAAATTGTCTGTTGCGACCAGGTTTTAGCGACCAGAATCTGCTCGCAAAAAGGTCATTAGCGACCCAATTTCCGGTCGCTAAAAGGCATTTTATCTTGTAGTGTAAGCCGTCAACGTGCATCACTCAACCATGAGGAACACATTCCAGTTGTGGCATTTTACAACTTTGATTATGGGAGTTGCGCTACACACCATGCAAGTCGCACCCTCATGATTGTTGCAGTTCATCTCTAGAGCCACTATGAAGCACAAGCCCTAGTAACTTGAGCACAAGTCACATTATTTCTTTGACATGCGATTCACAATACTGCTGCACGAGGCTCTCTCATCGGCTATAAGCTCCTTCTCATTTTAGTTTCTTCATATTTTGCAGCTTCTTAAACTATGTTTCACTTGCTTCGCCCAAACTCGACTCTAAACCTACAAAATACAAAAATGTACATATAAACAAGAAAAATGCAAAACAAATGAGAAAAAGATAAATAATGTAAGTGTGCCATAATTAAGACACCTGAAAAATGCAAAATCATCTTCACGATAACACGAAACTTTTTGGCTTGAAAAGACAATTCTCACCCAACCCTACAATGTCAATAATATGTCGAGACTTGTCTATGCGACGTGACTCACGAAACAGCAATGAAACTTCGTTGGAAGAGCCCGACGTGGTGGAATTTGGGTCCACATCGACATGGGCGACATTGCTCCTCGGAAGGGTCTAATGTGGTGACCCGCATTACACGGCAGTTCGGACGACGTGCGACATCGGTCAATCTTTGCCCCCGCTAAGGGGGCACGCCGAGCCGTTTGACCGATAATGAGTGTATATTTATCAACATTTATGTACTCGTCTTTCTTATGCTTTTGTATAATAATTATTTCATTTTTATTGGTTTTAGTATTATATAGTGTTTCTTAGATTTTATCAAGTAAAGACAAAACGAAGCAAAAGAGGATAAAATGGATGTTTATTGAGACAAAGAGTCGAGACACTACTTCTGGGGCCCTAGTGCTACGAGAGGCGCAACAACACTACAAATACTAAAGGTAGTGGGAGTGAACGAGAAGCATCTGGAGACCACAAGAAAGGACAGAAGGTGGCGTGATGGGAACACACACTACAAGAAAAATAGGGCTTTAGCCACAGCCCTCTCGCCATCGCTAGTCAGTCGTCAGGCCTAATCGCGATGTTGTTTTTATGAATCTCTACAAGTCGTATAATTGTTGGTTGCTAAACCTTGACTTTACCTTTAGAAAATCTCTATAACTTAGCAGCGATTATATTTTAAGGAATCTCTATAAGCTTTCAATGATCTAAGTTCGTAGTGTACGTATAGTCGACATGTCAGACAATTCTACAAGTCGGCCATGTTCGATTGGCGGTGACCCCCCTTTCGAAAGAGGTTCGTGGTGGTTGTGGTACAAGTAATCTCAGACCTCATATACGTTTTACCCATGTGGGGTACTTCAGTCGGTGCAGTTATGAGTGAGCCCACCGTATATGCTCAAAGTCGCACTACAGCCAAGCCACCCGTCCAAGCCCGAGCTCGTGGGTTGCATGATGGATCTATAGAGTATACTCCCTCTACAACGGTGCCTTTCTTTTGGAGGCGATGATAAGCATGATGCAGCATCGTCGAGCCAGACGGCGCGTACATTAAGTGGATCTAGGTCTGGTTTCTAGAGAGCACCATCAACAGAGTCCACCGGAGCTGGATCAGGTGTTAGGCTGACTGAAACTCCAGTAGCAGGAGCATCCACATGCACACTAGAGCATCCGAGTAAGGTACCCTCTATAGGTGCTACGGTACCCATGATGAGTCAAAGCGCGGGATCATTACTTTGACTCCTCGGAGGCTCTTTTAGAAAAGTTCCTCGATTTCGATGACGATCACAGATTACATTAGACTATTTGTGAAAAAGTTTTATCCTACCAACTTGAAGATTCCCACAGAGATTAAAGACGATATGTGAAATAAATTTACGATCACGAGTTATTACATAAGTATTTAATTTAGTTTAGTGTATTATATATCATAAAATAAAATAAACTGAATAATCTTAAAAATTTAATTACTTTGTAGCATACATATGGGATCCGTGAGAGAAATTGGGGTAAGGTACATAAGGCATACGATGTGAAGGCCATGAAGAGGTATAAGGAGTGTATGCACACCACAAAGCAGAATTTCTATGACAGGAAGGATGGTCTGAAGTGGGCGGGTTGTCAGATGACCTGGATGAACGATGCGGTGGAGAAGGAAGCGATAGAGCATTGAGAGTTCGTTGTTCATGAGACGGTTTTCCAGAGGATGCATACCAGCAGAAGATGAGGGCAGACCCCAGACCGATGCGAAAGGTAACTCGCACTTTTGTCGGTGGATCCATCAACTACGAGGAGATTAAAAGCCAGATGGTATGCTTTATAAAAGTTAACAGTATACTCGTAATTAAAGTTTAATGTACCCTTTTATTGAAATGAGTAGGGGAGGGTGAAGCCCAATCGGACTACCCCTATTGGACACGATGAAGCGTACCGTTAATTATTCCGCGAATTCAATTATTTAATTATTCCGTTAAAACCCAAGAATTTAACTTATTTATGTAAGTTCTTTCAATTACATCATCGTTAATTATTCCGCGAATTCAATTACTTTCTTTGTTATTATATAAATACTAATTCTTACAAACATTAACAGAAGAAGTATATAGGGATCCTGATGAAGCAGACATACTTCAAGCAGGCCTACATCAATGAGTCGGAGACGCAAAACAAACACTTGAGGAACTGATACGAGAGTTGAGGTTCTGCTTACGTATATCCAGACCTTGAACCAACACATTACTCAGTCGACATGTACTTCACCGCCAAAGTTTCCCAGTAAGACGTTCATGGGAACGACATGTTGGACCTCAGCTGCTTATACGGTTACTAGGCCACCACGATCGCCTTGTCAGAGGCGAGATCCATTTGCTCCCAGCTTTTCTACAACGCCTTCGTATGCCTCATACTACGACTCCGACGATGAGGATGATAGGATTGATGGTGGTGGATTGGAGGAGAATGCTCTCTTTGACGACCTTGATGATGTCTTAGATCTGGGTGGTGATGGTGACATTGCCGGTGGGCCCGCAGATGCCGGTGGTGAGAATACTTACCTAATGATTGACGATCAGAATGACTAGTAGTACTTTTATTTAAATTTGTACTCATTTTGAACTATTAGTGTAAAGTATTTCAGGTTGTACTTTTATTACAATTTTCATTAACTTGGGTCATTTTTAGGTTTAACTTTTATTAGTGTAATTGGAACTAAATTGTTTAATTCTCTTTTTTTTTTTCAAGTTTAAATGTTAGCGTAATTAGTAAATTTTCATGCATGTTGACGATGTATTTATCATTAAAGTGTGTTACTCTTTACATATATTGCGTACTTTTAAAAAAACCTTGTTTTGATTGCAATATACAATATTGGATGACTAAAATAAGTATGTCACAAAGAATAATTTTAAATTGTTACAAATCTCACAAACAGACTATTATACGCTATATTCTCTTGCTAATCATACACAATATAATCCGAATCTAACTCCATTGTTCCACTCTCTCCGTCTTTGAGTTCAGCTCCATCTTCTTCGTCTGTAACAAAACATTTGACCACCTCAAACTCACCAACCTCCAATTGCATATCCATATTAAACGAGCAGTGGCGAATGACAACGGCGAGTAGCATTCGCGACTAGCTGGCGGTCGCCAATGACACTGACTGTTAGCTAGTGGCAACCGTCAGGTGGACGCGATAGAGCTTTTACAACCGCCTAGCGGTTGCAATTGATGGTCGATTGCTATCGACGAGCAATTTATCACAATATTCATGTTTAAAATTTATGCATTTCACATGATTATTAAATGCTTGTTGTTTTTTTAATTGTCAATTACAACAATAATAGGTACTCATAAGTGAAAATGACCCAAACCAAAAGGTTTAATTGCAAAATCAAGTATTATTTATAGGGGACTGTCAATAATAAAGCTTCTACTTAATTTTAATGACATCGAACGTAATGCCTTCATACATATATATACATAATGCTTTAGATGATCTACTAATTGAAAATCATAATGATATCTATATTTAAATTATAAACGTAAAGCAAAATCACTAAGGCCAATTATAACTACTAGGTATGATGATTAATCGTTAATAACTACCCTAATCATATATAATCTACTATTTTGATAACTCAATTACTAGTGTTCTAATTATTTATTACTTCAATTCACATTTAATAATGAGATTTGTTGTTAAAAACAAACACAAACACATCGAGATCGTCCAAACAAATCACAAACGAAGAAACTTCAATATTATTAGCAGACGTCCGGCGGTAGCAAAAGACCCTCTTTGCTACCGCCCAACGGTCGCAAGTTTTGGATATGGGGTAGTTTCACTACCCCACAAAGGTATTAAAAGACCATACATTTTGCGAAAAATTCAAAATTCTTGAAATATTGAATCTTTACCTACCGCCGAGCGGTAGCAAAAGGCCTTGATTTTCGGAGAAAATTCAAATTTGCTGAAAATTCAAAAATTTCACTCAAGATTTTATATATACACACCATTCTTGCACTCAAATTTTCTATACACTAAAATTATATTCTTCAAAAAAATCCCAACACATTTGCTTTCTCTTCTTTTCTTTTCCTAAATCTACTAACTCTTTACCTTCATTCCATTTTTTTTTCTTCTTCTCTTTTTTAATACAAAAAATTATTTGTTTACTTTTCTTGTTCATTAATTTCATTTGTTTACTTTTTTCATTCATTTTTTGATTTCATTCATTTATTTCTTCATCTCTTTTTTATTTCATTTTTTTTCTTCATTCATTTCTTTATCTCTTTCTCTTTACTTTTTATTTTTGTTCTTTTCCTCCAAATTTTATTTTTTTACAACTCTTTTCTTTTTTTCCACTTCTATTTCTTTGTTTGCTCAAATAGCCATACGTAATTTCTACAAGAAAAAAACAATAAAATTTCGGCAATTGATTTACCTGAATATTATTGTTTTTTTTCCAGATAAATATTACTTGCTACTGTCGGGCGGTAGCAAATACGATGAACATTATTCGCTATCGCGGAGGTCATTTGCTGCTACTCAACGATGTAGGTCATTCGCTACCGGCTGTAGCAAAATACCATATTTGAGACCGTTGGACTGCCCAATGGTCGCAAATTGGCCTTGATGGACCGCATGGGCAGTTGCGAATGACCAATTCTTCTTGTAGTGACAGATCACGACGAGAGATATCGCGCTCGACGAGGATTGGATGGTCTTTTACCCCGATTAGGTTAGGGATATTCATGAAAACAAAGGCATCAAGAATCTGCTATAAATATTGAAGGACGACCACACTAGGTTACACGAATTTACAAAAGCTTACAAAAGCCTACTAAAACCCTGTTAGATTGTTTTCAGATAGAAACACCATTGAAGTCTTGTTCTAGTTTATTTAATTCATTGTGTGAGAGAAAATAGTTCGTAGAGAAGAAAGTAGCACAAAGGAGTCAAGAAGATAGTCGAGCAACGAAACCACTATCAAAGGATCGCAAGAGTGTAAATGCTAATATAGTTATATATATATATATATGTATGTGTGTGTGTGTGTGTGTGTGTGTGTGATTTGTGTCTTGGTATGTTAGCGGAACTGATGCAAAACTTCTTAGATAACACTAGATCAATCTTAATTATGTATGTTTTGTTAACACAATTCATAAAGTTAATCGGATTGCAGATTTGATATCTCCATTGAAACAACTGATAATTGGCCTAATCCCACTAACACCATAGGTTAATAGAGACTTTTAGATTCTATAATTGGTATTAGACATGCAAACATCAAATTATCATCAAGCACTGTAAGTAAATATATGTAGTTTGTCTATGAACTACTATGTTTAAGTTATTGTGAAACCCAACCTCTAAACAATCTTCACTATTATTGTTCACAACCAATCAACTACGTGTTAGTTAATTAGGTTGGTTAGCCTTAGCATAATTAATCTCTTCTTGCATTCATTAGTTAATTAAATTGCTTTAATTATTTTCTTGCATTCAAACCACCATCCTGCTATTTGCTGTTTTACTTGCATCTTAAATAGATTTTCATATTATTCTAGCATAGATATTCTTTGCATTCATAACATTCATAGCATTAATAGCGTAACAGTTATCCTGCAATCTCAAGGCAAAAGAAACGTGACAAACGTTAGTGTTTTGCGTTTAAGCGATTCATACATCAATCCACTCTCTTGGGATACAATATTTGGATAAACATTCCACTTTATTATTACTTGATTTGTGCACTTGCGATAAGAGAAATTTAGGTGTGCCATTTATTTTTTAACTTCTATTCTTTGTAAGCTACATCAAAGCTCCCATCAACCGACTGGCACGTCAGGTCGTTTGACCGACGTGGCACATCGGTCAAACTAAGTCGCTCCATCGGCCGACGTGTTGTGGGCACGTCAAACAACCGAATCAGTCCACTTGGCTTATTTGTTTACAGGTTACTTATTCTTTTTGCGATAGTTATCACTTGTTAAGACATGTAAGAAGTAAAACAATATGTAGTTCTAACAACTCAAGTATCCTTCATATAGTACATGACTTTGACTCACTCATGCTATTACTAGATACAGGTAATCTAGACACTTTCTAATTACTTTCTTAATACATGATGCGAAACCTTACTTAAAAACTCTATTTGAATATGGAAATATTCAAGTTCACACGGTGTTCCTTCACCTTGATATTTAGTACAATGAGAATAAAATATATTTTAGACTCTCAAACAAATAAAATAAAAAATCTTAAAAGCTAAAACTTGTCTCCAAATGTCTTTAAGTTATCAGCTTTTATAGAGTGCATAATCTACTACACAGAAGGACAGTTGTTGCACCAGATATTTGAATCTTCAAAAGAGCTTGTAAACCTTCCCTCGTTCATCTGATTTGTTTCTTTAAAACAAGTAACGAAATATTTGAATGTATGCTTGTATATTATTATTCAGTCCAGATTCATTTGGAATAAAATTGGATCATACAAAGACAAATGAAATACATAATTTTGTTTACTTAAATAATATGACGCGGCAGAATCGAAACCAACAAGAAAACATTAAGATCTTGTTCTAGAGCCTCACAATTCTTCTTTCCTTAAATAACTGTTGCGATTCATAAGGAAAGAGAAATAAACCATGCTTCCCGAAATATTGCATAACATAATCAATTAACGTGAATAAAACACATTTAAGTAACTAATTAACTAAGGAAACTTAGGCCGAAATATTCGATCATAACATTCTCACCCTTTCATTTTGCTTTGACAACAAAATATTTCCTACAAGACATAGTTAGTTTAAAAGATTTCTATAAAAGGAAAGATGCAGTAAACGTAATTAACAAGCATTTAGTCAAGTTGCAGCAGCAGTGAAACATTACAAACCGAAATAAATGTTCAAACATAATTAAAATGCAAAAATTAAAATTGCTCAAGATGAATGAAAATTTGATAACAGATAAAGGCAGCAGTAGCAACATCACTCCCCCTAACTCCTCCAACCTCCCCCATTTATTGTCATAACAGAATCAGGAGGTAGGAAGAGGCTCTTCAATATGGCGTAGAGAGTCCGCCATGTAATAGATGTGGTTGTCGTGATCGGCTAGAGTCATGGACATAGCTTCCACAAATAGCTTACACCCTCTCCAGGTTTGTCATGTGTCGCGCCAGCTCAAGATGGATCCCATCAAGTCCAACAACAGAGGTCGTTGGGCTATCTGGTTGGTAGGTTTGCAAGCAGAGGAACGAGCTTTAATCTTGGCAGGAGTGAGCTCTTGTAAGCATCGCAAAACTGTAGAGAAGGCCTTCATACCTCTCGATTGATGTAAATGTTCCCCATCAGCATCCAAAACTAGTTGTTCCAATAGGACACGGTACATGGGAGAAGAGAAGGGAAGCCAAGAGAGGGTTTTTGTGATGATCGCGCCCTACGAGCCATGCTCCGATCCGAGTTGGTTCAGTGGTGATCAGCCACTTTACCCAACTCAGACTAAAGCTTAACTCATATGAAGGGACCTCACTTATTCAGGATCAAAACCATACACATTTTATAAATATATTTTGATATATACATCGGAAGTCTTGTATTACAAACAATGTGACTCTGTAATGATTATGAACTAGTAAGAATATTCCAAAATGCACGCTTGAACAATTATTCACTTGATCCATGCTGCCATGTTGATTTTTATCCTGAGGAATGGATAGAAGAAGCGAGGAATAAGTCTTTAACGACTTAGTGATATTCATGTAAAAGAACTGGTAATGCAAGAATTAACTGTGACCTACTGGATACATTTCGATGAGTGATCTTACCGGTAGAAACAGGTCAACTAGATAATTTAATGTAACAATGGTACTGGAATTTTCATAGAATAGTTAATGAACTTGTGCTTAACAATAAACAAATCCAGCCTAATAAATTTTACTATTCTACCTTATACCTCCCAACGAGGAGCGGCCTCACAAACAATCAAGAGACATGCTCGAGTACATATCGATCCAGCACGCGGGTTATAGCCAACTCCTGACTGCAAGCGGCGCCTAGATAGATGGGAATCAAGCGAAATTACTTAAAGCGACAGTCCTTACCGCCCGGTAGTAACTCGACTCAATTCGTTTGCCGAACTTCCCAAAGGCGTCCCAATGGGTATAACAAATAAACAATAAAGCTAGTAAATCAAATTATATCCGTTGCTCCTTGAGCTACATGTCCCGAACATAGTTCGTTGCTCTTTGCACAATTCAAGAACCAGAAGATGAGATTATAATATTGGAGAATTATCATGATTATGAATAGATATGATAAATAATAAATGATTGGATATGATTTAACGATGAGTAAGAAAATTATGTTATGAGATGAGATGCCAAACAAGATTATGATGAAATATAGGTTGTTCGAGGTTTAGTAACGGAGTAGTGGCTTTTCAGTCCAAGTTCCTCAGGGTCGGATGCCAAACGGGGCTAGAACAAATCAGAAATGGAACCTCACCTTTATTTGTATGGAGAGTCTTGCGGGTTGTTGATTAATTTGTCAAACCTTTATTAAGATAATATGAGTTAACTGAATAATCATAACTCACCACTATGAACATATGTACTATTCAACTGTCGTTTTGATGAAATTTGAGGAAGTTCTTTAAGTCTCTAGTACATCCAAAAATCTAGGAATCACGACATCAAACAATTATCTTATGAAGAAATCCATTAAATTGTATAACTTAGTTAATTTTGTTCCAAGATTATCTTAAATTACATAACATTCTATTCATAACTTACAAAAATATTAATACGTAAACCTAATCAAGGTAATTGACCAAAGAATGTTTAATTTTCGATACATAATCATATAAGAGGATTAGGCCTCAAAAGTATATATGATAATCTTATTAATATTAGTATTTATAGGCAAAAATCATGTTAAAATATATTTAATTAAGGTCCCACTTTGATTATTTTATAATAAATCACAAAAAAAATCTTTCAATCATGCTCTTAAGGATGTCATGGCTTACCTCATAAAAAATAAGTCATGGCTTACTTCATCAATTGGTTAATTGCATGTCAAGTCCCTCAATTATTTATAATTAAAATTCAAATAGGTATAATTAGATTTCTTTGTTACATATATATTTATTTATGTAATTTTCTAGATATATGCTTCTGGATTAGAAACCTATAAAAATAATAAAAGACTATCTTTTAAGTTTAGGGACTAAAATACAACTTTCTCTAAACATTTACGGTCAAAAATTGAAATTTTCAAAAGTTCAAGGACTAAAGTATAAATTTATTTTCTTCCTAGTTTTTGGGGCGTTACAGTTTTACCTTGTACAAAAAGGCCTCCAGACAGATTCAATCGAAAAAAAGTTTCCCCATGTTCTTGGGAATCTTCTTTCCAATCCGATAGAGGATTGATGCAGCTACATCATTTATCGAGGAGAGGTGGAACACAGGCAACCAGTGAGATGAAAGAAATTTGAGTAGAAGGCTGTACTTTAGTGATAACCCAAGAAATTTGAGTAGGAGGTTTTACTTCAGTGATAACTAAATACTGGGAAGCATACCAACAAGAGGCCAAGTTTTGTCCACGTCTAAGAGTTTTGGTGCAACATCATTCATGTCATTCTCGAGTCGCAACTCCCATTTACCCGTGTTGTTGATGTTGCGGGTTTTCATATGGATATTGAGAAGCTCAAGGGAGAAATCATAGATAGGTCCTCGCAAGTATACCTTGTAGTGATGGAGAGATCGCTGAACAGACACATGTTGCAACATATTTGCATAGAACTCATAGATAACCTCAAGAGTAAAAGGTTCTTGCTTTGTGGTGGTGGTGTAGAAACCCTCTATCCCGAAGGAGACCAAAGACATCAGTGACCCCATATGACCTTGGAATCAAGCAGTGCACGGTGACAAAGGTCTGCTTCTGATTGGTCATGTCAGCATATTTCAGTTTGGCCTCTACAGTGAGAAACTTCTTAGAGTAGGTGTGATTGAAATTAATAAGGTAGAGGGCTGGTTTAACAGAAAAAGAAGAAGCATACGTCCTGGCTGCATCACCACCTGTCTGGAAAGGAGGAGCAATAGAGGAAAAGGGAAGTATCGTCTTTCGTTTCTTAGCCATAAAGGAGGCGGGTGGTCCTCAATCTCAACGATCACGTTTGAGTTGGAGGGACAAAGGTGAACAGTTGTTTTTCCCAGAGAACAAAGATGATCCCACATTCTGGCTTAATACGAGATGAATAAGACGTCATTGGTTGTGTATGAAAAAGCATTTAGAGACTACTTTTATGTCAAGGGTTCTATCAAGATACACTCAATTTGTTATTAACATTGTGTCAAAAGTGATGTGTTGCGTCACATTATTCATAGTTGAATAGTTGGTGTTAAGATTTATGTTCTTATAACATACATAGTTGGTGTTAAGATTCATGTTTAGGTGATTACACAAAAGAGTTATGTTATTCGTACCAATCATTTTTTTAGAACGAGTTGCTCTAGGTGATCATACCATGATGTGTGTGCTACCTTTAAATCATATATAGTTTGGTTCACCTGTTGTGATGACTGAAGAACTGAAGGTTCCTTATGTTCTCCCATAGGACGAGATAGTGTATTGCAATCAACTTCTCTCATTCCTTGTAAGATGAATTTGTCTTCCTTGTAGATTACTTCACATCTATCCTTAGTGAAGCATACGATCAGATCCTATTTGCACAGTTGACTTATACTGATGAGTTTCGTTTGTAATCCTTCTACATTGAAGACATTCTTTAGATGAGAGAATCCATCTACATTCAGGGTGCCTCTTCTGATAATTTTCCCTTTTGTTTCTATCACCAAAAACCACATTTCCTTCTGTATCTTCTGCGAATTTCTAGGAAATGTCCTTTCTTCTTGTCATATGGTGGGAGCAGCCGCTGCCAAGAAACCAAGTATTAGTAGAATAAAATGAAGAGTAAAGAGTACTAACAAAACAATTAACGTTCGATCGTTAAATCCATATTTGATTGGGTTTGTGTTTTAGAACATGCGTTTTTGAGCATTAGTGTTGGAGACACTTGATTTGGCAGGATAAGAGATACAATTTCCCTTATGTGAAGCCTTATTTTGACAAAGTTATAACAAGTGAGGCAAATGTGTTATTTGATTCTGTTGTGATGCTAAACTGGCATAAATTTTTTAAACTTAGCGTAAGCTGAATTGTTGAAGAAATTTTTGTTTGTACATGCATGGCTTCCAGAGACATATAGATGTTGTCCTTCTCTTTGTTGAGTTATAAGGTAGAATTCCTTTCCTCTTTCTTGTTTGTGATGGAAAGTCTTCTTGTGATCTGAGTCTTCCTCGTTTGGGTATCCTTTGAGAGAACTAATCTAATGTTTTACTGCTCCCCTCTTGACTTATCACAACAAGGGATTTTGATCCAACATGACCATTAGCGGTCTGTTTTAAGTCCAATATTTCACTAAGTTTGATCGTTTTAGAATTTAGTCGATTTACATTTCTTTCAACCATATTCAAGTCCGTAAGTGCTTTAACATCTGTTGTGCTTCTATGGCGGAAGATCCTGTTTGGTTTAGGTATGTAAACAATGAGTTATTTTTCATTTTGAGAGTTTCAATCTTGTTTTCTAGTTTTATGATATAAGTATGCGTTGCGAGAGAATTTTGTGTGATAGAGATGAGTTGCGCCGCCTTCAGATCAATATTTCTACAAGCGACATGTTCGCATTTTACAGGGATTGCAATCATTTCGTCAAAATTCATTTAAGCAACCAAATTCTTATACGGTTTTACGCCTCAAAGGAGACCAAGTTTTGAGTTGTTGGAGCGTTCCCATCCAATAACCAATAGCCATGTATGACATGTCACCAATAAGAAACATTGTGATGCTGTTATTATGTTATTGTTCCTTGCACAATGCGTGTAGTGGTTTCCCAAAGACACCGCCTCTCGCATGAGGTGTTTTTGCTAGTCTTGAGATTATTCCCTCACCAGACTCTCCTACACCTTATAGGCTATGGGAAGGACTTTTGGTTCGACAGAGACCTTCACTTCAAGGAATAAGGTTAGGCAATACCAGTCAAATATATAAGTAAACTAAGTGAAGGATACGGGGCGTTGGGACTAAACTTGACACAGGGTCAAGCTGCCTACGTATATCTCCAATGAGAGAGAATTAAGTCGGAGGTAGTTCATAAACCATGGTGCCTATGCGAGGCTGTTTGTGATATTTGTCTGCCAAGTAGCGTGTGAGCGTATATAGACCCTGTAGAATTATTAAACATTCCTTGGAGACTATTGGTGATGTCGCACTAGCTTAGAAGCTTTATTCATTGTATTAACTCTCAGGCTAAAATTTGACGATCTCTTGGGATGTACATTGCACAGTCGAGGCTTGGTTACCCAAAGTATCGACCCATGTTGGGTGTTGGTCTCTTTTGTATATCTCTTGGACAACCTTACAACGTTGTAACTCATCAAGCCCCGGAGGCTCGAGACCGAAACCTCGGGCAATTGGCATCACGAAGTGGTCAAATCATTGGTCAAAGCTTTCTCATACTTAAGTCCAATTGTTGACATTTGAATGTCTATGGAGTAGTTGTTGATTGACGTGTCAAAAGTTTTGATGTCGAAACGGTTAACGTGGAAACAATTGACGTGGAAACGGTTGACAAAGAAATGGTTAACATGCCATTGGTTGACGTGCCAATTGTGTTAACGTGCCTTGTGTGGTCGAGCCAAATGTGTTAACGTGGAATGGTTGACGTGCCAAAACTGTTGATGTGCCACGAATTGTCGTGGAACAGTTGACGTGCCAAACATGTTGATGTGGTAAAAAGTGTTGACGCGGAATGCTTGATGTGCTTTATCTCACTAAAATTCTAGAGAGGGGTGAGAACATCCTAGCATCAACCTCCAAAGTGAGCTTCTTCTTAAGTGCCAAACCCCTTAAATGAAGAAGTGAGGAGTATTTACAGAAGATGGTGAAGGCATGGGTGTGAATGCCCCCATACACTATAGATGTGAAAAAGAAAGAGGTGCGCCATAGTTTTGGTGCATCCGCACCACAAAAACTCGTACCCCAGTATGGTCACACGATCGACGTGCCACATGCCACGACGAAAGTCAAATTTGACCGACGTGCCATGTGGCACGTCAGACTTGATCGACGTGGTTTTTCCGAAATGGTTTTACCTGACGTGGTTTTGCCCAACGTGGTTTTATTCGACGTGGATTCGTCCGACTTTGTTTTATCCGAAGTGGATAAAAGTCACATTATTTTGTATGTTTGATGATAGCAAAATTATGGCGCACCACCAGTTAAGCAATCCGACAATAGGGAAATTATTGAAGATATCATCACAAAGAAGCAAATTGACGAGCAAAAACAACAGTTACTACACCAAATAGGCCGATGGTTCTAGAGGAGTTAGTAAAGAATGCAATGGAGGAACAGACAAAGAAAATCAAAGACTTCATCAGATCAGAGATAACACTACTTCCTTATGATCTTTATGCTCAATGGTATTCAGATATAGACGAGCTAAACAACACGAACGGGGAAGTATTCGACACAACACCAACCGACACACAAGGAGAATAAAATTTCCAAAAGCGTACTTTATTTATAAATTTTTTATGAATGGCTTCGCTATTTCAGTTACTTTTACTCCATTTTCTTGTTTTGAGAGTTTGCTTTTTAGTTTTTTTTTTCTTTATGAGTCAGTCTTTTAGAGTCAAATTTGAAGTAATAAAAGCATGCAAACGTTAGGATCTATGATGATATATGCCTAACATAGGAGGACTTGGGAAGAAAGGGATTATGCTTGAATGAGAGGAGCACACTTTGAGATTATGAATCTCAAGTAATTTACTGTACTACTGTTTGAAATAAATGTGAATTTGAATTTTTGAAGAATGAAATAGGCCATATTTTCTATGTTTGAGTTTTAGCCGTTCAAGCTAAGAACCATTTATGATATATAAATATCCACTGAAACCCACTAGTTTGACAATAGATCGTTTATATAAGTATGGGCCGGTTACAATGGAGTACAAGGGAAATACAATGAATCTATCCTAACAAACTAGGCCTAATCTAGGTGTCTCGATTAGGCTTGGTCCGGAACACCTCGAACTAACGCCTCGATGGTTGGACGTCAGGGCTATATCGGTAATCCGGTCTGCTGTATATCGATGACCATCTTCGATGTGATATCAGTAGTGCGGGGAATGATGCGTTAATGGAGCACGTGGGTTATCTTGATATCGAATACGATATCGAGAGTGAGATCGGTGATTTCTTTCGATGTGATGCGTGGTAGTTGAGAGATAATAATTGCTTACTTTGGGATCCGGGCATCGCGTATTTATAGACCTCGGGATCCGGGGACCACAATATCGTATCGGTAGTTATCACCGATATAATATCGAAAGTGATCCCCGATGTGGTTAAATATGGGCCAGGCCCAATATGCGGGAGATGCCCATATCATGTAGTCTCCCAATTTGGGGATTTTAATCTTGGACTTGGAGATAAGAATTCGCAAATTTAATTTTGAATTTCTGGGTTACCTGTACCCCTCGTCCCGCCAGTTCAAATGACGGAGATCAAATTTGCGGGGCATGCACTTTGTGATGAACTTCGATGGACCCTCTAATGCAGTGGACGCATAGTTTGAGGTCCTCGTTTGAATTCTATGTTTCTTGGGATTTGAATTTATGCAGTGGATGTCTAATTTGAGGTCCTCATTTGAATTCATGGTTCACGGTACGAGATTTTGGATTCTCGCACATATCGGGATTACACTCTTCGATAAACTTTGGTGAAACCCCCGGTCTGCCTCTTTTTTTTTTTAGTTTGACAATAATGTCCTTTGATCTATATCGAATATCAGTACCGATGTGAGATCGAAATTTTGTTTCGATCAGCATCTCCGATGTCCATAAATATGGTTTCCAAGGGAGTGAAACTCACTTGGCCTTTTAGTGGAAATTCGTTGTCCCTCCGAAAAGTACGTCGAAATTTACTTTCGATATCAATTTCGATATCTTTTTCGATATGTTTTCCGATCTATTTTTCGATATGGTCCTGAAGTTATTTCCATATTTATGTATATATATGTGCCTAGATATTTTAAGTTAAATAACTAACCTTGCCATGTTCACTCATTTCAGGCTTAAACGTTCAATTTGATTTTTCTCACTAAGCGCCTTAGTATGTCGTTCACCAGGAACAATGTTGGCTCAGGTTTGCCCGAGATGGATTTCGAAGGATTTACTGCTCCGCCGGAAGCTGACGGCCCGAATGTAGATGAGTGGGGCTTGGGGATCAGCCCCCCAAAATATAAGACCTCGGAGTAGTATGAGGATATGGTGTTTCATGTTCCTCATCACGCCAGTCATTACTCCGACGAGTATGACATCCCCGAGGGGTACAAGGTCATATTCCCTAGTGCGGATCAACAAATGCATACTCCACCGAAAGGCTGCATCACTGTTAATGCCAAGCATTTTAAAAACGGATTGCGCTTCCCAATTGATCCTGCGGTTAGCGGTATCATAGCAAGCATCGAGGTCTGGTTGGGGCAGCTATCCCCCAACTCTCTTGGGTACATCGTGGCTTTCATTTGTGTTATGAGAGCTTCGGGTGACCCTTGTGGAGTTAATGAGTTCTGGCAACTATTTAGTGTCATGGTCAACCGTAAAGGCGGTGATAAAGAGTTCTTTTATGTGTAAGCCCGCGGGGGTTTAGGTTCGTGCAATATACTCAATCCAGTTATGGATTTAGTAATAAGTGTGAGTATATGTGCTTCCCAGTGTGTGGTGCAAAGACACCAAATATTAGAGACGAGCCGCTGTCCGGACAACTGCACATATCCTTGAATTTTTTAGGAGACTGATTAACCATCCGTACGACGGGACCCTGCTTTGCAGTGACATATTTTTGCGAGCAAGTGGGATATCTCCCGTACCTTATGACGGTCCCTCTACTCTCGGAAAGTGCTATATCTTCACAAGTCGATAGCTTTCTCCTGATTTATCTCTTGACCTTATGTTTCATGTATCTTGCAGCCGATTTGGTAGAGTACAGTAGTCTGGACACGGTAGGGGAACGTAAACAGTTGGGGGTCGACGCTGCTGCGGAAGATGCACCTCCGCTCGTCAAGAAGAGGGGCCGTGAGGGCGTACGCAAGAACGCAAAGAAGACTGCTTCCTCATCGGGTGGGTATACTGCAGGCGTGGGTGGCGCCTCGCAATCTCAGAATGATCTTGATGCCGGGACGTCCACGGGGCCAAAAAGAATGAGGGAGGAGGGTAGTTCAAGTGGGGATCATAGCGGTCTATTCCGATCTGTAAGTAATCTCTGTGTCTATTGGATGCGTATTTCGGGTTTTTTATTCATTTAAGTATCTAATTCATTATTGTGAATGTGCAGGCGGCGAGCTTTTTGAAAGGTTTCTTGGAGATGGCTGTTAAGGGCCAATCGGATCATGCGGAATCGCTCCAGGTTACCAACAATTTGCTCGAAAAGCTGGGTGAATACGATCCCGTTGCTTCCATGCAGTTACAGCACGAGAGGGACGAGGCCCTGGATATTTTAAAAACTAGCGAGAGTAATGTGAGAGGCCTGTATGACGATAATAAAAGGTTAATCGCAGAGCTCGATGAGGCTAGACTTAATGCTGGTAGTGAGGCGTCCCGACGGGAGGCAATTGAGGTCGAGACCGCAGTTCTGAAAGACAGATTAGCCCAAGCTGAAATGCACATGCGGTGCATGACACTGAGCAAGAGCCAATTGACCAGTGCGGTCAAACAATTCCTTCTGAGTCGATCTTACAAGATAATATGTGCTGAGCGCGACTTGCTCGAGCGGGAGGAGGCCAAAGCCTCCGTTATAGGTCAAATTCAACTGGAAGGTGGTTTTAAGGACGGTTATGATCCGTCAGCCATAAATCCATTGAAGGGGCCGGACGGACTGTTTCTTGAAGATTCCGACGATGATGACGAAGACCTGGAGCCGGAAGTGGAGTATCGTGATATTATCGACCAGAAGAGTATGGCGTTAATCCATATTAAAGGAGCTTCGCGTTATCCTGGTTGAGTATTTAGGGATTTGTAACTTCCCTTTTAGATTAATTTGTTTTTTTGCTTCTGTCTATGACTTGATGGTCTATCCGTTAATTCAATCAATCCTTCTTGCGTGTCCTGATTCATATTCGTTCATACGTATTCAATGGTGTGATTGCTTGTCTTATTATTATGCCTCCTTGTTATGTCGCCTATCGGTTATATCGGATTATATTGACTAATCCTCCTCATCACAATGAGGTGCTTCTGTTTCTGTTCTTTAGAGTCCGCCCCCGTTATCACAGGGGAACTTCCTCTTGTGGGTACGGGCCCATCCCGTTATCACAGGGAAACCGTTACCGTTCAAATGTTTAGGATTGACCCCGTTATCACAGGGGATCTTTTCTTGTGGGTAGGGGCCAATCCCGTTATCACAGGGAACCTGCTACCGTTCAAATTTTTAGGATCGACCTCGTTATCACAGGGGAACTTTCCCTTGTGGGTAGGCGCCCATCTCGTTATCACAGGGAAACCCGCTTCCGCTCAAATGTTAAGGATCGCCCCCCGTTATCACATAGGATCTTTTCTTCGTAGGTGACCCGTTACCACTGATGGGTAGGAGCCCTGCCCGTTATCACAGGGGGACCGGTTACCGCTCATGGGTAGGAGCCTGCCTTTTCTTCGTAGGTGACCCGTTACCACTCATGGGTAGGAGCCCCGCCCGTTATCACAGGGGGACCCGTTGCCACTCATGGGTAGGAGCCTGCCTTTTCTTCGTAGGTGACCCGTTACCACTGATGGGTAGGAGACCCGCCCGTTATCACAGGGGGACCCGTTACCGCTCATGGGTAGGAGCCTGTTTTTTCTTAGTAGGTGACCTGTTACTACTCATGGGTAGGAGCATGCCTTTTGTCTGTGCCCTACGGTAACTTTGTAGTTGTCACGATGATAAGTCGTTAGGCACCTGTAAAATAACATAGACAAATAAGGTTTTGCACTGTACCATCTTATGTCAAAGCATGAAATGATGCGGTTTTGTTATCCGACGAATTTTCCCTTAAATTGAGAATTTCAAAATTTGGAGCAAAAGTGATACTCGCAGCATGTTTTGACGTACCTGTTGTACGCTTGTACTTGTAAGAAGGTGATATAGCAAATACATATTTGCGGGGTAATTTCCCCGACTCTCTGTGCCATGATTTGCACTTTCATGATATCCGATTAGAATGTATCCCTGCATGGAATGGGAGATTTAATGATACAATAATATCGCTAAGAAAATAAAAAGTAATGACGGATAACGGTCGAAGGCCAGGTAGTCCTAGCCCGCCTACGTATTCCGTTGAGTGGGGAATCAGACCGGCGTAGTTCCCCCTGTTTTAAATTACAAACCGACCCACGATGGGGCAATGTTCTAATTATTCAAGCATGATTTTAAAAACTAAGGAAACTTAAAAACCAAAGAAACTTAAACGATTGTACTGGTTGTTTCTCATGGTAATTACTCCATGGCTTGTTGATCCTGATTTGGCCTGATTGCTTCTTCCTCCAAGCCTCTTCCTGGTCAGCGACCACTTATTCGACCCCTCCTCCTGCTGGGAATTTCACCTTCTGATGGAACGTGGACACCACGGCTCTTATCTCGTTCAGGGCCGGCCTGCCAATAATGACATTGTATGCGAATGGTCGGTCCACGATCGTATATTGAACATTGATAGTTTGCCTGTGCGGTTCTTGCCCAAATGATGTGGGAAGGTTCACTTGCCCTAGGGGGATTGTTTCTGCTCCACCGAATCCCAGCAGTGGCGTATGGACCTGTTCAATTACATGGTGCCCGAGTTCCATCTTCTCCAAAGCATGCGCAAATATAACATTGGTGGAACTACCATTGTGTATAAGTACTTTGTGTACAACGTAGTTAGCGATATCAAGATTAACAACCAAGGGGCAGTCGAGCTCGCCTGCCTGGATGGCTTCGGGGTTAAGATCCAAGAGGTCCCTGCTGGAAAACGTAATAATCTCG
Organism: Linaria vulgaris; assembly: GCA_948329865.1. Taxonomy (NCBI): domain Eukaryota; kingdom Viridiplantae; phylum Streptophyta; class Magnoliopsida; order Lamiales; family Plantaginaceae; genus Linaria; species Linaria vulgaris. Next base: position 18,240,745 of record OX415252.1, read on the forward strand.
TATGGAAGCTCCTCAATTAGCGTTGTGAATCCGACGAAATGGTACTCGTTCAGTCCACGGGTTATCCTCTTCCTCTGGTTTGTGGAATCTGCTCCCGCAGTTTCGCTGCTTATCACATTAATCACCTCCCTCGAAGGTGCATTATTTATTGTACTGCGTCCTTGTCCACTCTCAATTGCCTTAAGGCCCTCCCTTCTTGGGGATTGGGACTGCTCTTCCGACTCGGCATACTGCCCGCTCGCCTTAACGAACTCTATTAACCTCCCTTCCATAATCAACCTCTCGATCTCCTCCTTCAGGTCATAGCAATCCTTCGTGTCATGGCCTTACTCACAGTAGCGCCCAGATTTCTTGGTGAAACCCGTCTCCTTGATTTTCCGAGGAGCATTTAACCAATTCTAGCTTTATGCGACGGCCAAGATAATGCGGATGTTCTGGTTGAGGGGAGTATATCTCTTCGACGATCTGTCTCTTCCTCCCCTGCTCCTGTTCCATGCCTCTCTACCCCATTCCCTGCCGGATTCCTGGGGTCTAAGCTTAGCTGCCATCATCGCGTCTTCATAAATCAAAGTATGTGCCAACTCATTTATCCGATTTATGGTAGATTCTGTGAGCTTGATCAGCTATTTGGCAAACATGTTGTGTGTCGTTGCCCTGAATAAGGTCTATAACATTTGTCCTTCGTAGGGGTTGTCCACCTTCAGTAGCTCCTCATTGAATCTGTTCATGAATTCCCCGAGAGTTTCCCTCTATCTCTATTTTAACGCTTCCAGATGGTACATGCTTGTCTTCATCCGCTTCTGACTGGAAAAGTGGTTCTCCAACCTCTCCTTCATCTGCTCGAAGCTAGAGATAGATCCCGTTTCGATTCTGTTAGACCAGTCTAACGGCGCTCCTATTAGTGTTGTTCCATTATTTTTGCCTTAATGCCTTCGAAAGAGTCTTGTAAGTTAAAGAGACTCTCCACGGTGTGGATGTGATCCCTTGGGTCACTCTTCCCGTCATATGGTTTTATAGTCGGAATCTTGTCTCCCCTGCACAACACTTCTTTCTCGATATCACAACAGAAGGGAGTCAATGATCGTCGGTATCCAACTGTTGTCGTTCCACGGTTTATGTTCCTTCTCCCGGCTTCCATGTCCTTAGGCATCTTAACTGTCTCCCTTATCATGTTACGTTTGTCCTCCTCAAGTGTCCTGGCTCTCTGGTCGTTCTCTGTATCATCACGTACTTCTATTCTCTATTCACTTCTGGCCCTTGTCAAACGCCCTCTTCCAGTGTTGTCCCTTTGACCTCCTTCCGGGATCTCCTCTTTGTCCCGCTCTTGCCTTGTCCTCCGCTCATCCACCCTGGATTCACGGGGCCTTGCTTGAACATCCCTCGTCCCTTGTACCACTATGCGTGGCAGCAAAGTCTCCAGGGTAGCATCAAGCGCCGCTTTTACAGAAACGTTGATCTGCGCTATCATCTCCCGGGTTATGGCAGTAGGGGGAACGACGCTCTATCTTGCAGCCATCGTCTCCTCTGAGCGGGGAAGATCCGCGTTTGGCACCTCAGTTATAGGGACATCCGCCGTCAGGTTTTCAGTAGCTGGTTCCGTCGTATTTGGTGCAGCAATGGTTGGACCTGTATTCGTGGCTCGCGACGGCCTCCTGGGCCCGCGCCTACGTCGCGGTTCATTCTGTGTTGGAGGAAGCTCCATCTCAGCTTGGGTCATTGTTTGTTCTTGGTCAGTTGGCTGTTGAGGGAGTGGTGTGTCCTCAATGCTCGTGTTTCTAGTCACAACTCTATTAAATTCGGATCGGGTCCTCATTCCTTGCATCTTGACGTCCTTGTCCGGGAGCTGGTGTTCCCACAGACGGCACCACTAGTTTGACAATAGATCGTTTATATAAGTATGGGTCGGTTACAATGGAGTACAAGGGAAATACAACGAATCTATCTTAGCAAACTAGGCCTAATCTAGGTGTCTCGATTAGGCTCGGTGCGGAACAACTCAAACTAACACCTCGATGCTTGGACGGCAGGGGTGTATCGGTAATCCGGTCTGATGTATATCGTTGACCATCTTCGATGTGATATCGGTAGTGCGGGGAACGAGGCGTTAATGGAGCACGTGGGTTATCTCGATATCGAATACGATATCGAGAGTGAGATCGGTGATTTCTTTCGATGTGATGCGTGGTAGTTGAGGGATAATAATTGCTTACTTTGGGATCCGGACATCGCGTATTTATAGAACTCGGGATCCGGGGACCACAATATCATATCGGTAGTTATCACCGATATGATATTGAAAGTGATCCTCGATGTGGTTAAATATGGGCCTGGTTTGGGCCAGGCCCAAAATGCGGGAGATGCCCATATCACCCACTAAATCTTTTATATAAGCGTCTATTTATGAAACCTACTCACTTAGCCTGAGGCGAAAGAAAATTTGTATTCTACTAATTTCTAGAGATGTATGTAGTGGATCGAAAGAGGAATAAGGTAGGAGCTCAAAACAAAAGCCAGAGCTGAGAAAACAATTGAAAAAAGAGAGGATGAGCATAATAGAGAGCACAAATAAGCCGTTGCTAGAACTTTAAGTTTGGGGGTGCATCAGGAAACCAATGACATATAGGGTGGTCTGATTCGTGCGCCAATGCAAACGCAAAAGATGCCCACAAAAGTCCTAAAATGTATCACTAATGAAGAAGGCACATGGAGGAAAATGAAACATTAATGAGTTGAGTCACTATGTACATCTCTAGAACTCATATATATCTTTTCCAATTATAGCCCATTTCCAAGCCTATCCTAAGCTAATAAAGTTCTAATGATCCTCAACATGAGAAATTTGCAGGCATGGACAACAATGAGAAAAGTAGAGAGCAAGAGAGAAGTGACTATATGTGAAGCTTCATGATCTTGTGAATTTTATATGGAAGTCTTCTATTATATACTTGTGATACATGAGCACACCATGATGCACAATGAAATATTTTATGATGACAACTTGATTAACCTTGATGTGCAATGAATTGACACTCCTAGTTCTTATTATTTTAACTTTCAAACATAGGTGGCATTATGAGACGAACTCCTGATTTGGGCATGTGTAATTACTAGAATTTAAATTCGGTTGTTTAGAGTCTTGCTCAAGGACGAACAATGGTTTAAGTTTGGGGGTATCTGATGAATGAATTATTATAGCAATTTGAGTACCTGATTTCTTATACTTTTCCATAAACTTTACGAAAAAATTACTTATTTTAGTATTATTTCATTGTTTTTGTAGTTTTAGTTGAGTTTGAGGATTTTAGCGCTATTGAGTGATACGAGGCAATAGAGTTACAATGCTACCAGTCGCGCCTCTATCACGAGGAAAACATAATGCAACGCGAGCAGAGCAGGACTAGAGATAATGCTAGAGAGACAAGAGTTGGCGTGATGAAATAGAGGTCACGTCTGTGAGGCACGACGGTTAGGCATATCAGAAAGATAGCGGGGGCTAAAAAGCCGTTTAAGAAATTAGGGCATCAAGAATCTCCTATAAATAAATGAGGAGGACGAAAGAGTTAAACACAACGTACAAGAGCCTACAAACACTTACAAAAGTCTACCAAACCATTCTAGAGTTGACGAGCATATATTATACCATTTGAGCCACTACAATAATTGTTGAGGGAGAGAGGTGAACAAGAGGAGTCAGCGATCAAAGTAGAGGAAAGCATCGAAGAGTCGAAGAGGAAGACAAGTCAAAACCTCACCGAGACAAAGAGTTTAATCTTTTTTTTTTTTTGCATAAATCGTTGATGAATTGTCGTGATATTTACGTGACTATAAGTAGATAGTCTTCTCAGTATCTAAGAGAGGATGTTGTTAATCTTATATGGATGCACCTTGAACCTATCTTTTGATTAAGTTTATTGATGAATTTGTTTTGTTGGATGTTATTTTTTTCTTATGCTAATTCGTATGGTTGGCACACGCGTTTCGATAAAACAAAGTTGTGATGTAACAACCTTATATTACGTTGAATTATGCATAGGAGATTCTTAAAGCAACACTAGCGATACATATTTTTCGTGCTCAATATTTCCTCTAACACGCACATTCGCAAGTATACTAGTCAAATAATAATAAAATGGAAAGTAGAGTTACTAACCAAGTATTGAACCCCACATAAAGTGTCTATAGTGTTCACTTAATAGACAATGGTAAAACAAATATGAAAATATACCTGAAAAGATGATTTAATTACGAATTATAACTACAACCCCCCTCATTTCCTAGAGATCCAGCTATCCAAGTGCGATCAATCTAAAAGAATTAAAGTTTCGTAATCATTCCAACCTTATCAACCTTATGCGCGATTTACGTTAGTCAATTTCTAGCACATAAACCACACATGCAGTTTAACCAGGAGGCACCTTAATGCTTCTCAAGTGTATGAATCAAACACGTGGAATATAAAACTAATCAAATCTAAACATATAAAACTCAACACGTATTCATAACTAGAGGTTCATGGTTGCATAGAAAGGCATTACTTCCTTCTCCAAATACGGACAAGATTAGCACAAAACAACTTCAACAATATAAATAAAATAGAACATCATAATAAAAGATTAAAAGATATAATAATCTCCCAATTATTGTTGTTGTGCTTCTCCCAGCAGTGGTGGTGGCGTGTGGTATGAGGGGTGAGGTGTGAGAGTGGTTGTGGTTGTGAATGGATGAATTGTGTGAATTGTCTCCTGGATTTTGTATCCCTAATGTTCTTATATAGGAAAAATAGCAGATGGGCCGAAATTAGAGTTTCTGTACGATTATGGGCCTGGTCGCACAATTTGGGTTTGAGCGCGCGCTTGGCGCTCTATGTGCCATAGCGCGCCTCTAGTTGCGCTACTCTATATGTTTTTGTCCAGGTCGCGTGCTAAATGGACGCTTTTGATTGCACGCCTTTTGTGCTTTGCGCGACTTTAGAATTTTCTTTATAACTTCCACTCTGGATGTCGGAATTAAGATTCGCTTGTTACATTAGAACACTGAATTTTGTGGATTTTTAATGGTATCTAGAATACCCTATGATTCTTCTTCTAAATTTGTCTCCTTATATTTGAATCAATGGAGTCATTTGAATTCTCCCTGATTGCAATGTTGTGTTTTGTAGCCATGTTCCCAAAAACATCCAATTTAGGCAATTTTAGCATTGTTTTGTATTATTTCGCCAAAATCCTATAAAAATAAAAAATCCTACTCAAATAACAGTAAATAAACATTAAATAAAAATCCTACTCAAATATACACCAATACATATACAAAATCTTAAGAGATGAGTACTCAAATAACGTTAAATAAACACTCATCAACTAGCATAGTAGATCAGGCAGATAAATCTCCAAACCTTCGACATTAACGTGAATCGTGGAAGCTACATCGTAGTTCATAACCCTAATTCACTTCTAAAATATTGTATAGACCCTATGGTATTGTGAAATTCTGGTGAGAGGAAAGTGTTTAATTAGGGAATAGGGGGTTTATTAGTACATACGACATCTGGCTAATTTATCACATCAATGAATAAACAAAACAATCATCAAGAAAAAGAGTCTTGTATATGGGTCATTGGTATTTTGTCTATATAATAAAATCTATCTCCTAGACACATTTTACTTAATATGTTTTACAACTTTGGATATCAACCAATCAATCAATTAAATAATGTCTTAGTTAGTTTAGTTTTAGTTAATTAGTTTATTCACCTACAAGCCATAGTTAATCAGTAGTTAATCTTAATTCTTCTTCTAGTTTAAATCATTAGAGTCATAAGTGATTAATCTATTTTTGTATTTATGCTTTAATCAAGCAAAGCAAAAATCATTCTGTGTTCAATAATATAATTGCTAAAGTTCAAATAGGTACTCTCACATGACTCGATACTTGGTCTGTTAAACTTACTTACCACTTTATCATTAATTACTTGACACGTATACTTGTGATTTGTGTGCATTAATCCAATTGATAACGAATAAGAATAGTTTACGCATGCATCATACTACTAACTTTCTAAAGTCATTGATGTTTAAAAGACTAATAATTCTACAAGATCTACCTATTTCAAAAGGCAAGAATGGTGTTTAAAAAAATTCTACGAGATCAAACAGTTCCCAAAGGTATAGACGATGTTTAAAAATTATAAATTATATAAGAGATCTAACAAATCCTGAAGGCATAATAATAAGATTTTTGTTTAACTAATTAAAAAAACATATACAAAAAATTATTAAATCATATAAAATTACTATAAAAACAATGAATAAAAGACATGAAAAAACATAAAAACATACAAAAGTCGGGTTTGCGACTGTCGGGTGGTTGCAAAAGAGAGACGATGGTCGCTGGTGGGGAAGGAGAGAAGAAGTGGTGTAAAAATTTGGAGTGAGGAAGGGGTTATTTATAGATTTATAGACCCCATCTATGGGCGCATTTCCAATATTTTATCCATCCTTTAAATTTCTTGAATGTTATACCCCAACATTTGACTTTTAAAAACTGTTGCACCTAAACTATAACATAAACTATAACAAGGCATAAAGTGGGAGGATGACGTATGAAAATATTTTAAGAATTCGAATACATCCCCAAGAGTTCGATAAATAACCATAAACACCAAAATAACTTCTCATAATTCGTTAACACCCACAAATATATCCAATTATTTTTATAAATACCACCAAACAACACTATAGCGTCTCGTAATTTGTAAACACACACAAATACCTCCAAATTCTCAAAAAATACCCCCCAAAATCTCACGTGATAATTTCAATTATTGAGCAAGGATTCCTGAAAGTCCAATTCGATACTTGCAACAAGAACATTTATTGTATGACTGAATATACTTATTTTTCTGTTAGTTCATATTATTTTTTATTAAACAAGACAAAAGAACAAAACACATATCCTCATCCACGACCGCAAGAGAGACATCCACAGATCCTCATCCATTTCCATCAAACTATTAATACCTACACCATCACCTAATGTTCGAATCATTACAATAAAATCAAGTTTAAACAAAATTTAGAACATTGAAATAGACCCTTAGCTTTTAGAGTCCTGGTAATAATTCTTCCAATTATTGAAATTATCACGTAACATTTTAGGGCTAATTTTAATATAATTTGGAGGTGTTTGTATATGTTTAGAAATTAGGAGAAGTTGTTGTGTTGTTTGGTGGTATTTATAAAAAATATTTGGGGGTGTTTACGAATTATGAAAAGTTATTTTGGTGTTTGGGGGTATTTTTTTGAACTTTTGGGGGCGTTTTCAAATTTTAAAAATATTTGCATCCATTATCCTTATGCTATATGACAAAATTTGGCTGAAAATATAGTTTAAGTGCTACAATTTTTAAAAGTCAAAGGTTGGGTATAACATTAAAAAAAAAAATTAAAGGATGGGTTTAACACTGAACATGTGCCAATAGATCGGGTCTAAACTGCCATTTTTCCCTATCAATAAAATCCAGAGTTCTCCCTTGTGTCTTTGGCCGGACCAACTTTTTTAATGAAATCTAGTTTGACACATGTTGAAATTTGGATACAAGAGGGTTCAATTCCTCCCATGTCATGAATGGTGAAAATGCAAAAATCATTGGTAATAAAGTGGGGAGTTTCATTTGTGTTGATATTCAGGTCACCAACAAGCAATGGATGAAAGCGCTAACGACTTGTGTCTCTATCTTTGTCCATAAACCGTTATGAAACAAGTTACTATCCTACTTTCTTCTTCTACCCCCTTCAACACCTTGATAACCTATGAATGCCGTAACAACGCCTACTGTGGTATCCTAAACTATAAAATCAAGAGTTGCATTGAAAACGGTGAGCTCGAGTTGAATAATTCCCTGAATCTCCGATTTGGCCTTAGGCTACTAGTCAAACCTCTGAGAAAATTATCTTCCCACCTACCATCCAAAAACCAGTCGTGCTATTATAATACTCTGCTCGATCAAGCAAAAACACCCTACATGTGTTATTTCCAGCCATACTCGACCTCAAACTGTCACCACCACCAATCCTTAAAAACTAGATTAAACCCTATCGGATTATCGAGCAACGAACAACATCAAGCTTGAATTTCTTCTTTTGAACATTAAAGGTAAGTTTCAAAGCCTCAACCAGGTCCTTAGACAGCAACTAACTAAGCAATGGTTCTATACCGTCTGCGAAGTATGATTTCTGACAGATACTATGATGAAATGTCAGCACATATGTTCTACAAACCGACATACTCTCCTGATTCTACTCATTTTAATCATAAGCCTAGTTTGCCCAAAGAACAAATTGGGTCCTCGCTAGTCAAAGGCTTTATTAACTATTTTATTACAACTTACAACAAAAGGTTAGCTTTCCCTCTTCAACGAAAAACGTCTAAAATGTTGAAGAACGTCTAAAATACCTTCTGATGTAGTGTCCCCTGCGCTCAGAGACATGTGGGCTCTGCGTACGGTCCATCTTTTTGTGAGTGCATGGGGCTCTGCATCAAAAGGTAGGCCATATGTTCCGTGTTCAACCAATTATTGTGCTACGAGACACAATCTAGCCCATGTCTACCCTACCAAGAGTGAAAGTGTAATTGTTGTGTTAGTATTATCATAACACTGAACTTGTGAAGTGTTATCAAAACATTGAACACAAACATTGTAACACTGAAAAATCTAGAAATATTTTTAAATATCGTTTTATTTTGCCTTTATTCACATATTAACTTAGTTCAATAATTTTAATTATTTGTGTCTGTTCTAGGTCAACAAGATCATGAAAGGGATCTAGTTCAACACAAGAGTTTCTATAATTCACCCTTTCCTAGTATAACGAACTCGGATGAATTGAAGATGGAAATATTGACCGAAAAGAATGCAACAAAAGGAAGGAGGTTAAAAGAAGATACTTTTCGAGTTCGAAGTCGACATTGAAGAAGAAATGTTTAGGCAAAACTTTTCTTTAATGAAGACCAAGACCAAAGATAGAAGCATAAGAATACAAAGATGATTGAAAGCTTTCTAAACTGTGTCTAACATGCCTCGAAGATCAAGAATCACACGTCTATATAAAGACATGCAGTGCATCAAAAGAGGTGAACGGGAGAACAGTTAGAGCTAAGGAATCAGTGATATTAGATATAAGTTGTGAGTCTTGTCTTGCTTATTTTAGTTTTTGTTTTACAAATTAAGTCTAAGTTTTTTTCTTTGTATAATTAATGAGTTAAACTTGTAAGAAGTAATCCATAGTTGCTTAATTGTTTCTGTTTGAACAAATCAAGAGTGAGAAGCTTCAGAGTTTTGAGAATAATCTTTTGTAAAATAATAATTTTATAGTGATTATTTGCTCCAAGGCTTGGATCTTCTTAGAATTACATCTACTTGTGTTATTTACTTTTTGCTGTGCAGTATCTTAAGTCAAGAATGTGTTAAGATAACACTTTATTTTCTGGTGTTATAGCAACACTCGAAGAAAAAGTATTAAGTCTAATCCAAACAAATTCATTTGGCATCAAAGCCAAGCACCCATTGGTGTTTGGATTTGATACTTACGAAATGGATAACGTGAATTCGAACAACAACATACTCCCGACAATAGATGGATCCAGCTATGCATTCTAGAAGATCAGAGCAAGGGAAAAGTCAAGTCAATCAACGTGCGAGCATGGAAAGTTATTATCAATGGATACTCCTTGCAAATTACCACGTGATGCTAACAATAATATTATGCTCAAATCTATATTAACTTGGTCCACTGCTGGTGAGCCATAATTACAAAACTAAGAGGACAAAAAGACGATTCTCACCAAAATTCGACTAGCCCAAAGACATGGCGAGACGATGTCCTGACGACATGATCCTTAAAATGGCATAAAGACCAAGTCAAATTACCCGACCTTGCACATCACGTTGGCCAAGCCAACATGGCCAATGCTAGAGCCTACTGACGTTGGTTCGGTCCGACACATCACATCATGCGTAACGTACCCTTGTAATGGGGTACGTCGGACTCCATGCTAGACCCCATCCATCGTGGCACGTCGGTTTCCAATCGACGTGTCGCAAATGGAAGCCGATGTGGCATGTTGGGCGGCGACGCCCATAGTAATTGAGCCACATTGGTTATTAACCAATGTGGCCCATAGTAATATGGTCAATAGTTCCCGACCACGTCAGTCAACGCTTGAGCCACGTCCGTTAAATGAGCAACGAGGTAGGAGCACGTCAAACAGCTGACATGCTCCTTTGCCTCTAGCCTTAGTGGTGGTACCTACATCCGAAGGCCTTCCCTACCTCTATGAATACCCCTCAAGGGTGTTTGCTTTCTCTCTCTAGAAAAGCACGTCAAACATCCATGTCAACTCATACGTTCACACGTCAAAATAATCAAGTTTTACACGTTTGCCTCTCGTGACGTCAACTTGTGGTGTGTCAAATAAGAGCTCATGAAAGGAGAGCCCATCAAACATTACAAACTTTAACTTCTATCTTTAACTTTTTTTATCGCAGAACTTTCTTGTTGTTTGCACATACACAGATACACTTGCTAATAATAAGTTCTCTTATATGTTATATATACACGTATGCAAATGCAACATTACAGATCTTTAAGATTACAACTCAATTGTTTACAAAAAAAAAAAGATTATTGTTGGATTAAATACTTTATCATGAATTAAATCACGTATCCAAGATCTCCACATGTTAAACCATAAATAAATTCATAAGTCATGAATCGAGAAGTGTACCTTGATCCATACAGATTAACTTTTACGAGAGAACGGTGAGGACTTCGGTCTTTCACAGACAAATTCTAGCTCTCGATGGGATCTCGCTCAATTGATGGGAAAAGAGGAGGAGAGTGTTTCAAGAATTATCTTGGGGACCACAACCCGAGCCTTATATAGCAATCTAATTAGAACTCCATAAACCCTAATTAGACTCTTATTGGGTATTACACATTACAAAGCTCATACTTAATTAGATGCTAATTGGGCTCCTTAATTTAGGTCACTTAATTAGCCCAATATATTTATTAGCTTAAATATAATTATCTCAATTTATTTGTCCACTAAATAGATTATTAGAAATAATCTAACAATCTCCCACTAGGACTATAAATTGAATCCAAATGACAATTACATTAATAACCATAAGTGCGCACCAAATTCGCTAATACTGAAGCATCTTCTTGAGTCAATCTGGTCCATCTCCTATACCAACATGGAACCAAAGTGGCCTTTGTCACATTAATCGTAACTCGACCTTCAATGATCACGCATGCCAAATATATTCATTGACATAGATCAAGTATGGATGTGCAACTGAAAATTACATGCAATGTGATTTGAATCATGCCAATTTCCAATCGGTCCTAAATCTTTATTGAGATCAACCTTAGACTTTCAAACCTTATGTCAAACTACAATTGAAAGATAAATAACAAAATATTCAGAGTTATAATAAGAAAACCATCAACCTTTTCTGCAGAAAACTGAACATACCTAAATCAATGTAGTGTGTCAATGAATGAGCCAAACACATGAAACAAACTCCCACTAAAACTGCATATCATAAAACAAGACAACACTCATGTAAGTAGTATGCTCATGAAAGACCTTGAGTGTCAAATCTTTATAAGTGGGTAAGCTAGAATTACATTTGTTTCTATACGCTCATTAAACACTAACTAACTCTGAATTCTCTTATAACAATTAGGTACTTCAATGTCTATGTGGCTAGACCTCGAAGAACTCCTATTGCTCAAATATATAACTGTAATATATTGTCACGATAAACCTTTAGTGGTCTTTCAAAGCTTATCCACAACTTGCAGCCTTGTGACAAATTTCATAGTCATATCACAAAATTGGTTACCACATGACAAGTTATAAACTATAATGCTATCCTAAAAGAACCTATAAACGTTTGATGAACACCTTCCCATAATATAGCTTCATTTGATAACATATACAAATTATAAGAATTGTTTCCTTTTGGCAACCCTATTGTAGTCAGAATACCAAATGATCTACCAATTTTCTGACTTACAATTGATGAGCATGTAATCTTTTATCATATTAAGTATATTATAACCCATTTGGCTGCAATCCAACGATCCATACGGGTTCACTTAGTAATTGCCCAACATATCAATTATGTACGCTAAATCCAGATGCATACAAGCTTGAGCATACAAAAGTTTCAGATTTCAAAGCAAAATGAATCTTTTACGTCTCCTTTATTTGGAAAATTATGTCATTAACACCGAGCATTAGCAGTATAAATTACTCCCACTCAAATAATGATATACACAAGCATCAAGTGTATTAAGTTTAGAATTGCACAAGGCAATGACTTGCTGATACTTGTGATACCACTGACAGGAATACTTATTTGTATCACATACGTGACACTTCCTCTTGAGGTTGTTGTGTTTGCTCTTTTGAAGCAAGCTCTTAACATTGGGCAAGGATTTCCATAGATGAGTCCTCATTGTTATCTTGCAAAGACAACACTATCTCGCCCCTCAAATACAACATCCTCAAGATATCTCAGATTTCCTGTCTTAAAGAATGACTCAGATTCTAAATCATAGAGTACTTATACTACAGACTTTTAGTGCCTCTTGATTTTATTTGCAGGGTTTTATTAGTTGAAGCAATTGTTTTAGCATACATAGTTTATCAATCAAGGTACTAGTCGCAACCAAAACAGAATTAAGTAAAAGACTAAATTTATTATTTTTAAATGAACAAGAATTACCAAAGTTGTCCAAAAGAAATAACCATACCCGTCTAAATGACGGAACTACATAAGTCTTTCTTAATTAAACTAAATGACTAGTCTCAAAAGATATTCTAAGAATGCCAATTTATTCAACTAAAAACTATTTTGTTATCGCCCCATATAGATGATTCTTTCATCATCACTGGACGATTGACTCTGAATGCAACCCTTTCTTTGCACGCCATAAGACGTATTTGGCATATTTGGAACAATCCTTCTTCACATGCCCAAGTGTCTCGGAAAAGAAACAAACAAATTCTTTATCTTGAGTCTTGACTTGTGAAGTTCCCACTGTAGTAACCTTATTTTCAGTCCTCTTCTACTTAAGGCTCTTGGAGGTAATTGCAACTCGAGCACCTTTAGTCTTTTCATGCTTCAATCTATCCTCTTCTTGCACAGAATATAAATGAACCATTAAGAGTCCATTTGTCCTTATCAGTATTATGGTTAAACTATAAACTAACCGAAGTGTGCAGAAAAGAATATAAGTACCAAATGCACAAGCAAGTGATCAAGAAGATCAAGCTAGTGCCTTAATTTGAAGCAATGTTAGACATCTCCGGAGTGCGCTCCTTAATGTTTCCTTCATCCTTATACTTTATGTGGACAAGTTTAGCTAAAAGCATGCTTGTCACAACCCTTAGTTCTTTACAAAACGTTTTATTTTCTTGAAGAAAAAAATTCACAAATACCACATATGAGATATGGAACCTAAATACTTCTAGAATGCTGGGATTCAGTATAGTCAGACTCAAGTGATTTGAACCCTCCCACTTCTCAAAGTTCACTTTGACCTGAATGGAACTTAACTCTGTAAGAGAATCAGGTTGTTCTTTCCTTAACACTAAGTCCAAATTCATGCAGCTGAGAACTAACAGAATGCTCTCTTTACAGCTCTTAAAGTTGTGCCATTAAGCACCAAGATTAAGTTAATGTTGGCAATTATATTAACAGCAGAAGTATTAACTAACGAAAAACAAACAGATTACATAAGCTCACTTAACAGAAAATCATGTCATAGCATGCAAAGTTTACTAAAATAATCACGTAAGACATAAATTTCAACCAACCGAAGTGTGGTGGGCCCATTACACAAGATACCTAGCACAACATCGAAGTTCAGTCTTTGGACAGAAACATCAACTTGTAAGTGGTACTCTCCACGCAGAGATCAAACGTTGATAATAAATCATGTCAAACAACAACCTTCCTTTGGGCCGTCATGTTGTTCACATAGAAACTTTATAATCATCACACACCATTTCCACATGGGCATTCCTTATTCGGCCAACCAATGACCTTCCTTTAGGCCGATCATCAATCGCATAAACAAGAAATACACGCATCCCATTATCTCAAATTAAATAAATTCAAGCATAAGAGGTTACTTTGGCAACATTTTACTTAAATTCACTTATCTCAAAATATAGGACATAGGGTTTTAAGAAAGTGCCCAATCTAAAATACCAAATTATGACTATAAAAACATAGTCATGAACTGTATCAATACCATACAACTTCATACACAAATGAACGAGGTAATTCATAGACAAACAAAAGCACGCACTATGTCAAAAAACCCCAATTAACATTATACATGCATTATCATGTAATTTGACATATACACCAAATATACTAATTTAAAACTTAAAAACAAGTAACATGCTTTTATACACGTAAAAGGGCACTTAATCCAAAAATATGAATTAACTTTATTTTATGCAATTCCACAATGATAACACCAATTATTTGAATTATTTGAAGAACTTAAATTAGATGAATCCTCACGAGATACCGAACACAACCTGAAAATTCGTCTTTAGACAAAAATAACAATTTTAAGTGGTGCTCTCATATAAGAATAATAAATATTGATAACAATTTTCTGCCAACAATACACCTTCCATTGGGCTGATATACTGCATGCATGAATACCTTAATTACCACATATTTCTTATTGACCGTTAATAATTACTTGACAACAAAATTCTGCCAATAACATAACTTCCTTTAGGACGAAATATTATATGCATGGATAAATCCTAACCCGTCAAATATTTATTAACTAATGTCTATTATCTGGCCAAAAATAACCTTCCGTCAGACCGATTATTCTTCGCATAGATTTTAGACCTTAAACTTAAATCACATATTCTGATCTAAGAAATTAACATCTGGATTGGGCTTTGAAATTACTAAACCTGGGCCTGAAAATTTGGCACTAGATCAACCCATAAGCCGAATTGGGTTAGTCCAGTCCAATCCTAGCTCTCCTTCCCTTGGCATACCAGCCACCATCGCAACCGCGAGTTGACCGAGCTCCAACACTACTCACCACCGTTGCCACAAGTAAACGAGATTAATACCTCGATTTCCAGACGGATAATTGTGGCAAGAAGCACGCGAAGCTCGCACTACTGGAAAAATGCGGCGGAGATAGGCCACGCCATTGTCGTCTCCGCCTCTTCTTGACTACCCTCAGACGACAAAGACCGCAGAACCAGATGCCGTCTCTGCTGCCACGTACGTCCACCGTCGCCATGCGCCGAAGTTCGTCCACCTTACACTAAATTTCGGTCACCCAAACGTGACGGTGACCGAAGATTGAATAGGAGGTGACTAGTCCGCGGTTGTCGAGAGCTTGGCGGTGGGGAACAGATTTCTTTAAACAAGAATTTTTTTTCTTCTTTTTTTTCCCTTTTATTTTGTTTTACTTGATTAGTTAATTACCTGAATGGCCTTGAAGAAGATACATAAAAGAGTTTAATTTTCCTTATGCCAAAATAACAGTTGAACCGAATTTTAAAAACCAAATTTCCTTTCCAAAGTAAACAAAACAGCCACTTAAAAGAATAAATAAAATTTGTTTTATTGAAAAGCTTTCTTGGCCGAAAGAGGTTGCATAAAAGTTCTATCCAGAACTTAAACCAAACTCCTGATTCCCCATAAGAACCTATGCATGCATGAGAAATTTGTACACAAGAAAACAAAAATTTACGCATGCTTAGATCCATACAATCTTGTCGCAAGCAATTAATCACACCCTTAAACAATTTTCATGAATAATAATTTAACACAATAAATTGCACATCTGTAAGTAATTAATTAAGCATGCAACTTAATTCACATAATAAAAAATTACGCAACTAGCCAATCGAAACCAAATATCTTAACATAGACAAAGAAACATGAATCTTTTCTCAAAATCTGCTCATGACTTCAACAACCATCATGCACAAAATAACAAAACAAAGATTTCCTATTATCTCATGAAAATACCTATTGCTCATCTCCAAGTAATTAACGCTCCAATATGAATAATTATCCAACGTAATGACGAGGATCAAAATTTCATATCGACAAGGAATTTACGAACGAGATTTCAAATAAATAAGTCTCCAATTCCAACATGATTTAACACGGTGGCTCTGATACCACTTGTTGGATTAAATACTTTATCATGAATTAAATAACGTATCCAAGATCGCCACATGCTAAACCATAAAGAAATTCATAAGTCATGAATCGAGAAGTGTACCTTGATCCATGCAGATTAGCTTTTACGAGAGAACGGTGAGGACTTCGGTCTTCCACAGACAAATTCTAGCCCTCGATTGGATCTCGCTCAATTGATGGGAAAAGAGGAGGAGAGTGTTTCAAGAATTGTCTTGGGGACCAAAACCCCAGCCTTATATAACAATCTAATTAGAACCCCATAAACCCTAATTAGACTCCTATTGGGTATTACACATTACAAAGCTCATACTTAATTAGATGCTAATTGGGCTCCTTAATTTAGATCACTTAATTAGCCCAATATATTTATTAGCTTAAATATAATTATCTCAATTTATTTGTCCACTAAATAGATTATTAGAAATAATCTAACAATTACAACTCAATTTGAATAAGAAGCACGCCTCCGGTGCCTTACTATTTAATTGGATTGCAAACCTATTACTTTATCATATAGTTCCGCAATTTATTCACAGTCACATGCACGCATAGATAATCACATGTGCAAAATAAACTATTTCAATATATCCTCCTCTACGTACTCGGGTTCCTATATAAAGGCAGCGAGTTATAGCTCTAAAAACACACACTATTGTCAAGCACTCATCATAGCTAATACCAATTTTTGAAATGAAAGGTTCCTCAGCTGCTATCATAGGTTTTTCCGTCATGGCGATACTTTTCGTCTCCTCGGCTGTGGCGCAGCAAAACTGCGCCCTGAATGAATTCATGAGCTTTAACCAAGCCCAATTATCTTGTGTCGTTCCGGTTGGAACGACCACACCAACGACTGATCAGTGCTGCCCTAATGTTAAAGCCCTCAACTTTAGCTGCTTGTGCTTTTTGCCTTCACCGGTGACTATTGTTACTCTCAGAGTCTTGGCACAACGCTGCAACGTAACCCTCCCCCAAGTCGGCTTTTGTCTAGGACTATAGGTAATGTATACACTTTGCTCGATCGAGCAAACCATCATTTTTCATTAATTAAAATAATAACATAGTTGTTTTTCATACTAATATATATGCGCAGTAATTAAGTGAACTAGAGATTTAATCACGGCGCGTGAATAATATTGTTTCTCATTTCACTTACAACGTTACTGCATCGTAAGAATAATAAGACATTGAGACATAGTCATTTACAGCTAATGGTAGAAATAAAGGTTAATTGACCACCCAATGTTGTTTTTGTTTACAGGTTCTATTGCATCATTTCCCTGATGGAGATATCAGTCAAAACAAGGCTCGGATTCTGTCTGATATCATTTATTAGCTGAATAATGTTGTTTTTAATAAGCAATAAAATAAATTACTAATTGTATGTGTTTAATTTATATGTATCTTCACGCGCGCACACCGCTGGTGCAATGCCTTGGCCTTGTACGTATATTGATAATAATAATTTTCATTTCCCGTTATTATTTGTAATATTTTGCTATACGTCATTGTTGAAGTACTAAAAATGCAGGTTTCTATTCTTAATTTCTATTTCCTTCTCTATTCCCTCAATCTAACATGTGGCATGTATAGGCCCACATAAATTAAGCTCCCACATTATTCAATCAAATTGATTAATTCAATCTATACAATGAAACTAAATGTTTTCTTTTTCAAATAAAATCATGTAGATCAGAGGCCCACGGAAATAATATATTTGGTAAACTTTGGTAAAGAAATCAAAATCTTTTGCAATAAAAAATAAAAAAAATAATGTAATTCAAAAAACAAAATGTATAATATGAGAATTAAATATTGCATTATAATCGTATATTTCACAATCTGTGTAACGTTTCCAATCACTGCGTATTCATTCGTTTCTATGATTCCCAAAAGGTGTGAAGAAAATACTCCCTCATTATGCACACTTAGCGTTCTATATTCAACATTGTTTTTATTTGTAGCTATATACAATATAATATGGAGACTGTGGTTAGATTGATAAAACCAAGTAATATATTTTGATCAATATAGATTGCACTTATTATAATATTAACAATTTTATCCACTGTAAATACCATATTTTTTAATAATTGTACTTGGTTTAAAGTTTAACAATAATTCTGTAAATACTTGTTATTATAGATATTTAATATGTAACAAAATGCATTAATTAAGATATTGATAATGTTATTTCTCACTTAATATAATCTCCATTTTTTTTCAAATTTTTATTGCAAGAGATTTTGATTTTTTTCACTTAGTAGATTATTCACGTGGGCCTCCGACGTACATGGTTTTATTTGAGGCAAGAAAACATTTAATTTTATTGTATAGATTAGATTATTCAATTTGATGGATTAATGTGGGGCCTTAATTTATGTGGGCGAGACATGCCACATGTTACTATATGATTGAGGGAGTAGAGAAGGGAATATCAATTGGCAATAGCCAATTTTTTCATGCTAAAGATCGACACGTGATGTCGTATAGATTTCTTATTTCAAGTGTTAAGTTAACTTTTAAGATAGATGATATATAAAGAACATTCTCACTACAACAAACCAACCAAATGCATCACAAAAATATGGTCAATTGCATCTGAATTTTCGGTTGCAATCGATCCGAGATCAATTGCATCGAAAGATTCGGATGCAGCCACGTAAGCTGCATCCAAAATTTTCCATGCATATCTTGCATCAAAAATTTCGAATGCAGCTTACGTGGCTGCATCCAAATCTTCAGCTGCGATTGATCTTATGGTCAATTGCAATCAAAAATATTATGGCCAGTTGCATCGCACTTTTGTGATGCAAAAAGATTCTTCCACCAGTCTCCATCCTCAACTCGTTTCACACACAACACACACTCAAATAGATTCGAGACTGGTCGTATGTCCACCGGAAGTCACCCAAAAGCATCAGTATTCAATTCTACTCTACTCAAGGATCAATTTTATGTAACTTTAATTAATTTCGTCTGTTATTTACGTTATTAGTGCAATTTTTAAATCGTTCATAATTTCGATTATTGCCATTAATATTGTGATTATTGTTGTTATATGTTCGTGTGAATATGATTATTGTGTTGTTATGTTGATTTCTTAGAATAAATTTGAGCTAATTTGAAAGTTGTGATTTTACGGTTAATTTGTAGTTTAACAAAAGATTTGAGATATAATGTATAGTTGATAAAATTTGAGGGTAGATAAAGTAGTTTTGAAAAAAATACAATTTTAAGTTGAAAGTTTTTGTGGTGTTGAATGTATTTACTATAGACTTTACTGTAGGTATAAGATAATTAGAAGATTTGAGCTTGTTTGCAAATATCTAGAGAGTCATGAAAACTATAAGGTTGAAAATATAATTAGAAGATCTTATTAGTTAGTATTTGGTTTATAATATTTAACTTTAGTGGTTACTTTGTAGTTTAGAAAATGTGTTAGAAAGTGTAGTTGAAATAAAATTACGACTCAATTGTGCCGTTTAAGTATTTGTAGGGCAAAAATATAAATTTTTAGGACTTTCTTGTAGGGATATGATAAATAAAATACTTGAGTTTGAAATAAAATATTTAATGATTTAGTAAAACTATAAAGTTGAAAGTGTAATTAGATGATTTTAGTTATTATTTGATTGTTAATATTATATTGTAGTTTAGAAGACATAATTAATATTAACTTTATTGTAGGAAGAAGATTATTAATTAGAAGTTTTAGGGTTATTTTCAAATATGTAGTGAGTTAACAGAAACATATAGACCGGGTAGAAATTCCAATTAATTATATTTCTTTTTAGGATTGAGTTGTGAAGATTAACTCTTCAATAATGTTCAAATATAATATAATTAAATTTAGGGACTATTATATTGATACTTTTGTCGGTTTATTTAGATGGAGGTAGAGATCTGGGACCGTCTAGGGGTGGAGGAGGTATATGGAGGCGTCAGGGGAAGGAACCTGCATCTAGTAGTCAACTGCCACGTAGAGCTTCGATTTTTCAGTATGACCCACTGCTTGATGATACTAATGATATGCCGGTTCACACTACGACCTTTCACTCGTATGGGTTTCTTGGTGACCTGGAGATAGAGCCTCTTTCACTAACCAACATCGCAAAGACCGAGCCGCCGCATGGCTCGTCGCATGCCTTAGGTTCAGATATGTCTGGATTTTGCTCTCACAGTCTGCTATTTCATCAGGCCGACATCTTCTTGTGACACAAGGGAAGCAAAACCATCACAGCCCCCCGTTGGCGATGAGGAGCGAAATCTTCGGGGGCAAGGCAAAGGGGCACCTATACCAGATAACCTAGATGACAGGCAGTGGATCACATTTTGTACATATAGAAGATCGGTGATGAACCAATCGTCCATTAGTGCGGCAATTTCAACTAATTTGAATAAGTTGTGTAAGGACCCGTGGTTTTGATTCAAGGACTTTCGTGATGATTACCAGAAAATCGCATGAAAATAATTTTGTGTCAGTTTCTTAATAAAATTATTATTAGATATTTAACACACTTAATATCCACAAACCATTAGATATTAAAAACATTTAATTCTAAAAATTTTCCTTTTGTGAGCTATCATATGTCCACAAACCTTTTAACTCTTCAATCACCGGACTCAGCAAAACATCCAAGTTCTATCCAGGTTTCTTTGCCCCTGATATAATAAGGCTCAGAAAAATGAACTCCGATCGCATGCATAAATCAGGAGGCAGGCTATAGGGGGTCACGAACACGGGCCAACAAGAGTAATTCTTCCCAGATTGCCCGAACGGTGTGAAACCATTCGTGCATAGACCAAGTCGCACATTTATAGGCTTTGCTGCGATGTACGAATACGTATGAATAAAATGTCTCCATGCCTTGCCTGTTGCCGGGGGAATCATTCGATCAGTTGAATGCCGATACTTCAAATGCCAAGTCATATGCTTTGAAGTGCCTACAATATAGAACAACCACTGTAATCGAGAGCCTATAGGAAAGTACCGGCCCCGTACCTATCTTCCTTGCATATCGGACATAATGTGAGATCCTTGTTTACATTCTCGCAGTAATATAAGGAACAAAAATTCTTACAGACGTTGATCTTTGTGTACCCTAACCCCAAACCCTCGGGCAACATATTCATATCGGGAACCGTATTAGGTAGCATATTCTCAATCTCTGGGTCCATACCATCTTTAGACAACCTTAAGTACTTCTCGCAAGAAACATTTGTAACTTTGTGCATTGTCTTGCTCGGCAAACCGCTGCAACACGCTTTTTGGCTTCTTATTGTGCATTTGCATACCTCCCAAATGCATCAAATTGTAGAACTCCTTCGCGTCTGGACATGGATCTTCGTTGCGCATCTCTCCCTCAACAAATTGACCCCCTTATGCATCCACGACCACTTCTCTAAACGAAGTATCACGATGAAACGGACTATCCACGTGAATATTAGTGGGCGGTAAATTGTGTAAATACGATGTGGATGCCCCGATCGCCTCCTCTCCATGTCACACCCATACCGAATATTGATACGTTAATGCCGACTTATGAAGATGATCTCGTACTTCGTTTCGAACAAAAAACTTTAAATTATTGCAACACAGACACCTAATATGGTTGCTTAGATCTAAGTATTTTTTCTGTTGTGAGGCATATTGTATGAATGAATGAACCCCAGCTAACCAGTATTAATATCTATCCTATCATACATCCAAGATCTATCAGCAAGATAATCCATTTTTAATCTACGAAAATTAAAAAGAAATTGTTACAATTAATTCTACCAATCAATATATATATATATATATATCATTTATCTTAAATATCACAAACATGTTATAACGCAATAATGAGTACATAGAAGTGAAGTAAATACTTACTTGTTGTAGCGCAGAAAAATACTTAGATCAAGTATTGTGTGTGCACGTCCCTCGTTGTATTTACCACAACATATAATAATAAACAAAAAAACATATAAACAAATAATTAATGATCATTATAATAAGAAACTTCTAAGAAACTAGCATAAAATAGTTGTGACAAGGGAAAATCGTGGATACGTTAGCAAATGAGGAAGATTGGAATGACTTCTCAAATTGAATGGGGTTCGGTATTTATAGAGCCAACTGACTCATTTGCGACCGGATTCCGATCGTTAATAGCAATGGTTATTAACCAAAATTCGTTCACAAATAGAACTAGCCATTACTATTAGCAACCAGAGTCCGGTCGCTAATAGTAATAGCCGTTGTTATTAACGACCGGAATCCGGTCGCTAATAGTTCTAGTTGTTGTTATCAGCGATCTGATTCCGATGGCTAATAATAGGGTTTAGGGTTTAGTGTTCTAAGACCATTAGCCACTGGATTACAGTCGCTATTGTGAGTATTTGCGACAGGAATTTGGTTGCAAATAATATTTATGATTTTAATTTACGCATATTGCACGCTAATTTTAGATATATCGTTAGCTTAATGATCAATTACAACAATATTAGTGATATATAAGTTTAAACAAAATAGTTTTATTGCACTTTAAATAATCATTTGAAGCGTCGGTTCATAATGTCACTTGTAACTACATTGGTATATGTTGCTAATAACTACTTATGAATATGTTAATTTCATGCAACATATATATATATATATATATATATATAATATCACAATAGCCCCCTCGATACTAACATTTACTAAGAATGCTAATCGCAAATGAGCGAGTATTCTATTACCTGTGATTATAATTTGAACTTAAAAGTGTTTAATATATATATATATATATATATATATATAGGTTAATCAATTATAACGTACTATTTCATAATTTAAAGAACATTAAACTGACTAAATGTTAATTCAATTCAAAGTATTTAGTGAGATCTTTTATTTTAAATCACAAACACATCAAGATTTATCAAAAGACAGTAAAAAATTTAAAGCTTTTCCCAAAATTACGACCGGGTTTCGGTCGCAGATAATATTCACGAGTATTTGTGACTCGAGTCCGGTCGCAAATAATATTCATGAGCGTAATTTTGGAAAAATTAATTTTAAAACCGAACTCCGTCGCAAATAACAAAAAATATGGCTCAATTTAAAATTTCATACAATTTGCGACCGCTTTTCGATCGCAATAACTGGAAAAATTAGGCGGGATTCGGAGCGAAATTCAAATTTTCCGAAAATTCAAAAAAACTTCCAAATTATATACTTCATTTTTTTCACACCATTTTCATCTAAATTACACAACACATATACTTTTTTTTCTTCATTTCTTCTTTTCGTACATTTATCTAAATCTCCGAAAACATATATTTCATCAAAATATACCAACACACACTATATTTTTTTCAATCTTTTATAAATCTTCAAACACTTTACTTTAAATACACACTTTTTCTAACTATTTCCTTTTTTTCTTCTTCAAATAAACACTTTTTCTAATATTTATTCAAATATATTTTGACTAACAAACATTTTTCTGTTTTAAATTGTGGCAATCATTCAAAATCTTTCAAAAAACAAATTAATAATATACCGATAATTACTATCATAATATAAGTAATTTTTTAATCTGTTAAACATTATTAGCCGCATGAGTCCGTGGAAAATACGTTGAAGTTTATTTTCGATCAGGTTCTGGTGGCAAATACGTGGAAAATTATTTGCGATCGGGTTCTGGTGGCAAATACGTGGAAGATTATTTGCGAACATAATTGGAGGTGTCTTCTGTTATTGGCTAAATATGCATATAGAACAAAGAAATCTTATTTTACTTTACTAATAATATACCTTCCTAAAAGAAATTATTTTTGTTACGGCGATGATTAACGTACAGACATCCTTAATGTCTGTACATACAGACATACTAAGAAACTAGTTTTAGACTAAGAACGGCAATTATTACAATTTGGAAATTTACTTTAACTGCCCCTTTATTACATATAAATATTAAAAATAAAATTAAGAAAATAACTTTGATAAGGTAATTAATTATTAACCCTTGCTAGATAAATTCTTGAAAATTTCTAGAGAATTTAGATATTTCTAATTTTTAAAAACAAATTATACGATGTTGGTTATTTTTCTTCCAAGTTCATTATTTATAAATTTAAAGTTGATGAATGGTTAGTTACTTTATTTGATAAAAGGTTCGTAAATTATTAAATTTATAATGATAAATAATTTATGAATCCGTGTTCTTGGAAAACGTTATTTTAATGTACTTTTTTTTGATAAAAAATCAAAAAAGTTATATGATGTTATTGTAATGAGAGATTAAAAAAATAGATATATTAGGTGCTAGTTACTAAAAGTAGGAGTAAAATATAATTATTAAAATGTTTGGGTTAACAAACTACAAGGAAAAGAAAGAAAAAGGAAAAGAAAAATATTAGAGGTAAGTTAGGTATATATGTCCGTATGTAGAGCCGGTTGCCCTATTAGAGAAAACAAAATATGCGTCTGTTTATGTACAGACTGTGTATTAATCATTTCCCTTTTTGTCATCTCTTCCCTAATAATTGAGTACTGGATTACACAAATATACAAACATTGACCAACTACACGGTCCTTTTATGCTTTTTCTATAAATAAACTCTTGCTGATAAATTCGTTTTATAATTTATATGACCAATTTTTTGGGGCAAGTTTGCCAGTTATGGTTCTTAAAAATGATGCATCAAGAGAGTTATGTGCGTATCATATTAACACAATTAAATAACGGATGACACGGTAATTAATAACACTAGAAAATTCAATTCATTTCTGAATTGATCAAAAATCCGTACAAGATTTGCGTAAATACAAAAATTGCATAAAAAAAAGAAAGATAAATGAAAGTAAATTAAACCGTTTGGCACACATTTTTTTTTTTTTTTGATAGACAAAGAAATTTTTATTAGGGAGGAGTATAACTCATACTCATCCGGAGAAAAAAGACCAAATACAACAGTCAAGGAAATTATTGGACCACTCACAAAAAAAGTGCATAAACCATCTCTCTATTTTTAATCAAACCACTACAAGAATTATTGTATATAGGAGGTGAGGAATGGCCTCCTATAATCCCGTAATCACCTCTTATATAAATAATAGGAGGCGATTACCTGCCAGCCAGTTGTTGCATCTTATATGGGTGCCTTTTACCATATAAGAGGTGATTATTTGCCTTCAGAAAGCTGCAAGCGCGTGGGAGCGGATAAATCGCCTCCTATATTCAGAGATAGGAGGCGATTAGTCTGCTGCAGTTTAAGTGGGGTCATACGTATATTTAGTATTTTATATTGCGATGGGAGGCGATCTATCGCCTCTTATATTTAATTTATAATTTAAATATAATGCTAACGGTGGGAGGCGATTATTCGCCTCCTATATTTTATTTATCATTGAAATATAATTTCGGCTTCTAATATATTTTATCTAATTATTATTAAAATATGATAATGGTGGGAGGTGATTATTCGCCTCCTACCATTTACAGAATTGTGTAAAAAAACAATTGCGGCAAAATTTTGCCGCTAAATTTTTTCACTAATTTTCATTTGAAATAATAGCTCCTAATTTGGTTATTTTTTAAATTAAAAATTAAAATTGAAACACAACATGATTTAATTCATCAACATTTATATATACAAAAAATTATTACTAACATTACAAAATGATGAGATTCATATAATTTCATTATATTATTTAGTTACATTTGGTAAATACTAGGACATGTAAATAGAATAATACAAACATAATTAACTTGCAACATATATCACTACATTCCAATACATTACATAATAAATCTCAAAAAAAACTATTTGTTGTGTTCATGAATAAAACTAGCTAGCAAAAAAAAAAATGAATATGAACACCATCTTCATCTTGCATTAATACTCCTTGTATTCTTCCTTGTATCTTTGGTAATAACTTCATCTTGCATTAATACTCCTTGTATTCTTCCTTGTATCTTTGGTAATAACTTCATCCTGTGAATGTTGGTGAAGATTGAATATGAACACCAAGAAGAATGTTGCAAATATAACTTTGGTATCTTTGGTAATAACTTTTTTTTGTTATTGATGTTCTGTGGGAAGGCTGTATATGTATAATTTTTTTTCACATATGGGAGGCGATTCTTCGCCTCCCATATGTCACCACATGGTTAAATTTAAACGGTTCAGATGTGCTGATTGAGAATATTTAACGGTCCAGACCTACCAAGACACCTTTCACGCGGATCGTGGTCTTGTTGGTGGGAGGCGAAATTTCGCCTCCCATATTTATTTTTTTAAAAAAAGCTAAATTAACAGCATTCACTTTAGGAATAGATTAATCCCCTTCTATCAATTATTGTACGGGGATCTCTCCCTTCATCCTCTATTCACCATCTTCAAATTTCATTTTCCTCAATTGTTGTTGTAACAAAACATCGGAATTGTATATGTATCATTAGATTTGCAAAAGTCGAACGTTAAGAGGTATGTAATTTTTTTTCTAAGTCTTTAATTACGAGTTCATGAATACATTACATATATTTTTTTATTATTGACTTAGTTTAATATTGTGGTAAATATTGTTCGTAAGCTTTAATTAGTTTAATATTGTGGTAAATATTGTTCGTAAGCTTTAATTAGGGTAGATTTTTTGTGATTGTAATGTTTTTTGTTAGTATTAGTAATATTAATGACCTGTCATGTAATGTTTATTGATGAATTTTGTTTTTATTATTTGACTTGATATGTAATGTTTATTGTAAGACAATAAATTCGATTTCTAATTGTTGGTGTAGATCTAAAATGTATAACAACGAAGATCGGAGTTGGATGTACAATAGATTGACGGATGGTTATGTCAACCAGAGCTTTATTGATGGTGTTGATAGGTTTGTAGAATATGCATCTTCTCAAACTAACTTGCTCAATCGGGGCAAAGTTAAGTGCGCGTGCCGAAAATGTAAGAACACTAAGTATCATACAACGGACAGAATAAAGTATGACCTTTACGAGCGCGGTTTTGTTCAAGATTATTATGATTGGGTAGCGCACGGTGAGTCATTTGGTAACACATTCGGGGCGTCGAGTTCTTATAATCCAGTGGAGTCACCTCCTCGTGAAGATTTTGGTGGTTGTTATAGGGAAATGGTCGACGATGTGTTTGGTGGTCGTTATGAGAATGTTCAGTCTAATCAAGAGGCAGAGGACGTACCAACCCGCGAGGCAAGGGACTTCTATGAATTATTGCGACAATCAGAGACGCGAATAAGTACATCAGACTGTGAAACGGCTTTGGAATTCGTGGCCCAGTTTATGACAAATAAGATTTTGCACAAGACGACTGAAGCTAGTTGTTACAAATGGCTAAAACAATTGCACAAAGTGTTGACTCCAGAGGACCGCGAAAAAGTTCCGCATAATGTTAGAGGGATGAAGCGTGTATTAAAACGGTTTTGCCTGGAAAAGAAGACTTATGACCTATGTGAGAATAATTGTTTCATGTACTATGGGCCGGGAGTTCGAAGCTAGCAGTTATACTTAATGTCCAGTGTGCCAAGCATACAGATTCGAGGGCCAAGAGAGTACAAATCCAAGGGCCAAACGTATTCCCAAAAAGAAATTGTGGTACTCTCCTTTGACATCTCGATTGCAGAGGTTGTATATGTCTCGAGCAACATCACAACACATGACGTGGCATCTGAAATGCAAAGGAGAAAACGATACAATGATTCACCCAGCTGCTGGTAAGGCGTGGAAATCTTTTGATGAAGTGTATCCAGATTATGCTGCCGAGCCTAGAAATGTTAGGCTTGGTCTTTGCACAGATGGGTTCACCCCGTGGGGAAGCTTTAGTAGTTCATACTCTTGTTGGCCGGTTTTTGTTACGCCCTACAATCTCCCTCCTGATATGTGCATGAGATAAGAATATATATTTTTGTCTTTGTTGATCCCTGGACCAATGAGTCCTGGAAAGAACCTTGACTTGATGCTAAGACCCCTAATCGATGAACTTTGTTCGTTGTGGATGATTGGAGCTCAAACTTATGATTCATTTCGGAAGCAGAATTTTATAATGAGGCCGCATTTGATATGGACCATTAGTGATTTTCCAGCTCATGGAATGTTATCCTACTGGAGTACGCACGGTAAGCTATCTTGCCCGTATTGTATGAAGCAAACAAAGTCTTTCCGTCCTGATCATGGAAAGAAACCATGTTGGTGGGAGTGTCATCGCCGTTTTTTGCCTCATTTACATCCCTTTCGTTCCAACACTACTAATTTCAGAAAGGGTGAGGGAGATTACGATGCACCAATAGTTCGAAAATCGGGTCGAGAAGTCAGACATGAGGTTAACTATCTACCTCAAATTGAGTACGGAGACAGTGGCGAATTTGTGGAGGGTTTTGGCACAGACCACAACTGGATTCGACGTAGCATATTTTGGGAACTTCCATATTGGCATTCAAATCTTATCCGTCACAATCTGGACGTAATGCATTGTGAAAAAAATTTCTTTGACAACATAAAAAATACAGTGATGGACGACCCAGATAAAACGAAGGATAACTTGAATTCGCGAAAGGATTTGAAGGAGTTGACACTCAGAACTGGGTTATATCCGATACCTTCACGTAACGGCAAGTGGACAAAGAAAAAGGCAAAGTACTGCTTAGGTAAAGATGAAAAGCGAAAGGTGTGCGAATGGGTAAGTGCAATCAAGTTTTCGGATGGATATGCGTCGAACATTAACCGTTGCGGCCAAATACCCCAACTACGACTACCAGGAATGAAAAGTCACGACTGTCATGTTTTTATACAAAGGTTGCTACCTATTGCATTTCGGGACTTATTAGAGGACCATATTTGGGAGGCAATCACGGAGGTGAGCGTATTCTTTCGATCGCTTTGTGCGACGGAGTTAAGCATACACGCAATGGAAGAATTAGAGAGATCGATTGTGATTACACTGTGCAAGCTCGAGCAAATATTCCCTCCCTCGTTCTTCGATTGTATGGAGCATCTGGCCATACACCTTCCTTGGGAAGCAAAGGTTGGAGGACCTGTCCAATACAGGTAGATGTATCCCTTCGAGAGGTAACTGTATTTTTTTGGTCTTTATTACACAAATGTTCTCGATAATTGTTTATTTGGTTTTTTATTTATTTTTGTTTTTTGTATATTGCAGACGCATGCAAGATTTAAAAAAAGTAGTAAAGAATAAGGCTCGTGTAGAAGGATCCATTGCCGATGAGTATCTCATTTTTGAAGTCACCAACTTCTTACAACGCTATTTTGAGCAATCTATTGAGACAAGAGCCAATCGTCTCAACAGGAATGAGGTTGCACTTTATGAAGGTTTCAATGAAGAACTCTCAATCTTCCATGTGAAAGGGGAACCGATTAGTCGTGCACTAAGGGATAGGTACCTTAACACGGTCGAGTATAGAGCTGCTGAGTTATACATCCTTCTCAATTGCCCATAAATGGATCCATGGTTGAGGTAAGTACATTATTATATTTGCTTAAAAACTTTATTACCCCTTCCGCCTTATTAAAATTGTGACTTTCATAGATTGTTTGAAGAGAAAATGCGTGTTGGCCTTCCGGAGCATCAAATACAAACACACCGTAACATGTACTTTGTTGACTGGATCAAGGGAATTATTGCGTCTCAAAATTATCCTATAGATCCCCGCATCATTGCGTTGGTAAGCGGCCCAATCAACAGTGTGAAAGTATTTGATGGTTACTTGATAAATGGGCGTAAGAAGACAAATAACAATGGTGTATTAGGTTTCACACCACACAGTTTAACAAGCGTAAGAAGACAAATAACAATGGTGTATACGTTAAGGCCGACGATGCAGGGGAATCCCATTATTTTTGAATCCTCCAGAAGGTAATAGGGGTTCAGTATTGAGGAAGTGGTCGTGCACTAACTGTGATTCTTTTCAAGTGTGATTGGTATGATTTGTCTTCGTTTGGGATGCAGAAACATACGAAATATCCACTAGTTGACATAAACTCAACTCATCGGCTACCAACAGGGGAGACGGATCCGTTCATCCTGCGACTCAGGCTCAACAAGCATGTTATTTCACATACCCCTCTCAGAAACAGACTAGGAGAGGGTTGTCGTCTGCCCAAACCACGAAAGCAAGGCATATTGTGGACACATCCTCCTTACGCAGTAATGAGGCCGAAGGACCAGAAATATTTCAAGACGACACACCTCCTTTCTTCAGATTGGATGTTGACCTAACCCCATACCACATTCATAATTTAGCAGACAATGACCTAGAAAGCGTGGCCGAGGATCCGGTGAGTCATCGAAACGAAGGTGCAGAAGAAGATGAAGAAGAAGACGAGGAAGAACTTGATGAGGATGACGCCGAAGAGCAAGATGACGATGATAGTGATCCTGATTATGAATAGTTTGTTTTGATATGCAATACAACAATAATCTTTGAGTCACTATATTTTCATGAATGGTAATATTCCTTCTTAACCTGATTATCTATGGTTATGATTTTTTTTTTTTGCTTTAAGGTTCTAATTATGATATATCCGTGAGTCCCGTGAAATTTTATCTTAAAACTTTAAAACAACTCAAAATTCAATGAATTTATCCTAAAATCCTAATTATGTTAAATAAGTATGTCTCGTGAATTTTCAGCAAAAGTGGAGTAAGCAATGACTTTGAGAAAAAAATTGGGGTTAAAAATATAAATATGCCAAAGTTTGCACTGCTAAAAAATTGAAATTCAAAAATAACTTACATACTAATACGTACACTCCAAATTAAACTATCACTCCACTCCCTCTTATTATCTAGAACCCTAATTTCTCCCCCAAATTCGTACACTCCAAATTGAACTGAATTCGTACCCCATCAATGTCTGAAACCACTTACGTAGCTGATATTGATTGTTGGTGTGGTAGACAGGCGGTGACGAAGACCGCGCTGACCGACGCTAATCCGGGCCGCCGTTTCACAGGTTGTTCAAAAGGTAGTAAATTCGGTTGTGGGATGTGGTTTTGGGTCGATGATCCTTTATGCGAGCGCGCGAGGGTAGTGATACCTCAGTTGAGAAGGCGAATTGAAGCGTTGGAAGCAAAATTGAAGGAGTCTTGTAATTCTGGATTCCAGACCGAAATGCAAAAGAAGACTTTTGAATTTGAGAATATGAAGACAAGTCTTACTAAGAAGATCGAAGAACTTGAAGAAAATTCTGCTAATTTGAGGTACAAGAATAGAAAATTGTTTGTTGTTGTACTAATTTTGATTCTGGTGTTGATATACCGATTTGTGTGAATGTTGAGAATTAAGGTACTTTGATTGTGTTATAATTAATTGTGTGAGATTGTTCAAGGTATTTTAGTATAGTTAGAGTTTTGTTAGTGTTTAAGGTTGTAATATGTTGGTTTCCCCTGTTAGACTGTTTTCAGTTGTTAATGAAAGCATCAATGTTTGTTTAAGGTAATATATACACCTTGATATGTTTATATATTTGTAATGATTGTGATCGAATATTTTATTTTGATAGTTATATTCAGTATTTCCTTAGAGATTATGATGAAAAATTCCTTAAGATTTGTGAACATTAATCACACGGACAAGTTCATTATTTCCAGCAAAAGATAGTGCACAATCTGATCCATGTTAATTAATATCAGACACCAAGTATATCTAAATGTTGTATAGTAACTCATTTGTAAAGTCTTTCATTTAACCGAGGCAATGGTTAGACTTTGAAAAAAAATAATAAAAAGTAGGCACTTAATTAGAGTCGATTCGACTGGTTGTCAGGTGGAGCGTTGAGATTGTTATTAAAGATTACTAAACAATCTCTTCATTCTCTTCTCATAAAAACTCTGAACCCTAAAAACTCTGTTCATTTCTCCCTTTTCTCTCAAATTCTCAAAGCACAAAAAGTTGGTGTAATGGCAGCAAACAACAACAACTTGAAGGAACTCTACGATACTACAAAGGTATTCCAGTTCCTCATACCCTAATTTTGTCTTTCTATTTCAAAACCTTATTCTTGACATGCGGATGTATTATAGGATTTGTTGGTTAATCCGTTCATGAAGATTTTACCGAGGATGACGAAACCTTTATCTTACGCGCGCTTAAAAATCACATGGGAGGAGGGATTAGGTTTTATGTGGGTCAGCTAGAAGAGATGCATGCGGATCTTGCGGTGAAGCTATCCAGACGCAAGAAGAAGGAGATCCTACTATTAATGATTAAGGAGAGGTTGATGATAATGAAGACCCACCTCACACTCTTCCAAACCTTTTGGGCCCATCTAGGAGTTCAGTTCAACATAAAGGATGAAAGTGTTATTCTACACCCAATCAAATACCCGCAGTTCTGTAAACAAGTAAGTCTAGAACATGAATCCTCAAAGACTACTCTGATTCACTGCTGATTTGTTTTAAATCTAATTTGTTGTTATTTCAGCCTATCCGGATCGACCAGAGGTTTGCTGAAAAAGGTTTCAGGAATTATGACCGATTCTGCTACTGCTTCTAGATCAAGAAACTCCATATCCAGAAGATCAAAGTGGTGACAAAGTTTGACCGCTTTGCCATGGGAGTTACATATGATTCGGATTAGTCATATTCGGTTTAATGGAAGTTTGTTTGGATTGTTGTTTTATATTTTCTGGTTGAACTAGTAGTTACTATGGTTTACTCTAGTGTACTTTTGGTTTACTATGGTAGTAGTTTATCACCAGGTTTTGTGATGATTAAACTTGTTGATTTCATGTTACAGTTGTATTTATGTCTATTTTCTCATGCTCCTGGTGATGATTAAACTAGTTGATTGTCGGCAGCATCATTTGGTAGTTGCCTATTGTTTACTTATTGACTTCATATTACACACATGATGAGTCTCATTGCAGCTGTGTAGCAATTGTATGAGATTTGCCTGGTGTTTGCCTTTAGAAATTAAACCGGACTAAGCTTTTCGCTATTTGTGGTGCAGCTCTATTTTTCTTCTCTGTTTTCTGTCATTTGTGTATGCATGTCCTATTCATGCAGTACTGTTAGGCTTATGGCCTGTTATTAATCTATTGATTATTCCTTAAAAAAAAAAACTATGTTTGGTAGCAATTGCATGAGATTTGATTGCAAAATTGAGTTGTTTCTTGTCTCTAAACAACATTCCCAACTCAAAACAGGGGTTCAATATCTGATGAAATAAGATTAGTGTAATACTCCACCATGAAATAAGGTTAGTGTAATACACCTCTTCTCTGGAGAAATTTGGGGGAAAATTGGAGGGAGAAAATTAGAGGGATGCACACAGTTGTTTTTATTTTTTTAAATTAAAGCAAAAGATAATTTCAGAAATGATTTTTCCTTTTTTTTAAGAGGTGGGAGGCGATTTATCGCCTCCAATATGAAAATATATATACGGCCAGAAATAGAAATTGACCAAAAAATCATCATCGTTTTTTCCTCTCTCTCACACAGCTCTCTCACAGTTCACCAAAAAATCGATTTCATTGGAATTGACGCACCAAAAATTGACGTTTTCAGCAAAATTAGGTTCAAATCTTGTTTCTTCCTCTCACTCTCTCCAGAATTCAGTCGTAATCGCCGAGGGTCATCACGAAATTTGGGGCTTTAGATTTCAGTAGTATTTTGAGTTCAATTTCGACTTAAGGGAAGCTTAATTCGTTCAATTTTCGTTCAATTCGTTCAATTTTCGTTAAATTTGGATTTACCCTAATTCACTATGTTCTTCAAATTAGGTGTAAAGGCGTTTGAGGGCTGAATTTGATGGCGAAGCTATAAAGGCGTTTGAGGGCTTAATTTGGTTTGCAAAGATTTTATAAAGTCGTGTTCAAGTATCGCATTTTATATGAACAATTTAGTGGCAGTGTGAAGTGTTTGGTGATATATACTTGTTTCACATCATATTTATGTAGCTTACTTTCTGTAGTGATAGTTTGGGTGATATACACTTGTTTCACATCAACGATTTTATAAGAACAGTTTTTGTGTATATTTTGGTTCATCGCATTGATTATCTTACTTTCTGTAGCTTGGTCAATATGTGTGTTGATTTGTTTGGTCATATATACTTGTTATTTGTTAGAAGCTTTGTGAAACACATGTGCGTTGATTTATAAGATATTTGCAGTTTAAAAAATGTGAGTGACCACATGATTCATTATAATGCAATAGCTGTTTGGTGGACAAGTTTCCTTTCATGATCTTAGTACTTAAGTCTCATGAATATCTTGTAGATTCTTTAGCATTCATGAGTTGTTGCTAAAGTGATATTTCCTGTGTGGTGGATATATCAAGTAGGACTGATTTTGAAAAGCTCTATCCCAAATTCAATAGTATTTGGACATATTAGAATTTTTTATTTTACGTGTTTATGTTTTTTGTGTTAAAAGTGTCTGATTTTGTTTTGTGTAATGAATTGTAGATGGCTGGTGGTGGTTCATCTGATCGACGCAGGCCTATTCCAATGTTGAGTCGGGAGGAACGAGTTAGTGGTTCAGGAGATGATGGATCCAAAAGGCAGTGTACCAGTGGCCTACAGTCAGCACCACCGATGATGTATCCGCCAATGGACAACGCCCCCCAGGCTCCGTCTTTTATGGCTCACCTGACTTCTCTACATAGCAGTCAACCTTTGCCGTTCACAGGACCCTTCACCCAACCACGAGTTGGGTTTACGCAGCCACTGATGGGGCCACTTTCGATCACAGCCTCCACCTCCACCTCCTCCCAGCCACAGATGGCGCCACCCTCGATCAGAGCCTCCACCCCCACCTCCTCTCAGCCACAGATGGCGCCACCCTCGATCAGAGCCTCCACCCCCACCTCCTCCCAGCCACAGATGGCGCCACCCTCGATCAGAGCCTCCACCTACACCTCCTCCCAGCCACATGGAGTGCATACCCATGCATAGTTGGCACAGATGACCGGCCTACGCGATGACACATTCAATGGGACACATTCTGGCAGTTGGTCGATGCCTCACTACGGGACGACACATTCCTCACCCCAACATACATCGACGGGGGCTGGTGGCTAGGGCCAGTGTGGTGGGTCGAAATCTGTGCCTGTTCAGCCTGTTCAGCCAAACCAGCAAGGCTTTATGTCGGCTGACGAGTTGTATGAAGCCGCTTTGGCTTAACCGGTGATTTACTACAGGCCACAGCCGTCGACTCAGGCATCGGGGGAAAGCCCAGGGGTTATAGAGAATGAGGATGAGGATGATGTTGAGGGAGGTGAAACGGAGGCTGTTCAAGATGATCGAGAGTACGAGTTGGATGAGGAG
This sequence comes from Linaria vulgaris, assembly GCA_948329865.1. Lineage (NCBI taxonomy): Eukaryota > Viridiplantae > Streptophyta > Magnoliopsida > Lamiales > Plantaginaceae > Linaria > Linaria vulgaris. The sequence goes on from OX415252.1 coordinate 18,276,315, forward strand.
TTGGCTATTTTGGGCACATTGTACCCAAAATGTACAGGCTACAGAGGGTCTGGAAAATGGCGGCCTGAGCAAGCGGTCGACTCGTTGAAGCCGGAATTAAAGCTCGCATTTGATGGGAGCTTCATTGATGCATCACCCACTGTCACAAATATTTTAAAGGAGGTGATGAGGAAGCCGCATATGGGATACCCTGATTTTAGCAAGGACGAAAGGAAAGACGGTTGGGAAATGTTTTAGGTATTTTTAGAGAGCTTTTACTAACTCCTTAAATGGGTTGGCAGTTTAATATTGACAGAACTTTAGTATAAATAAGTTGACAGTAGTTTAAATATAAATAAATTGACTGTAGTTTAATAATTTGTTGGTTATATTTGTTCTATTTCGCCCATCGTCTGTGAGTAGTTAAAGTTAAATATTAGATGATTAAACAACAAGGTGATGATCTGATTTAGCCAAAAAATGAGCTATTTTAATTATTATAGCACAAGTATGATTGAACCTTATATTTATATTTTTTCTGCGATCAGGATAATCTATTGAACTTTAGTGTGTTATTTTCTTTTCCGGTGATCCGGCTAATTTATTATAATTTTGTGTTAATTACCATAAATTTGTTATGTGCCATGTAGAGATTCTATCGGTGGGACAAGAAGCATTCTCTGACCATTGAAGCGACGTATCACAAGACGGCGCATGCCAATTTTTCACGCATGATCAGAAATTGCAAGAAATTTTGGATGGCGTTCAGGAAAGACCACAACCATATGGAGAATCACAAAACCTGGGCAACTGCGGGGTGGCTGGAATCCTACATAAGGTACGGGAACACGAAAAAATCGAAGGATAGAGCTAGAAAATCGAAGGACAATCAAGCCAAGAGGGAAGGAGCTCCCTATATCGGGGGGTGTAAAAGTGCAGCAGCCTATAGACATGAAATGGTACGTGTAGTTAGACTTTATTAATTAGTATGTTTTATTATAGTAATCTTGTAAGTTTTGTAGAAGTATATTGATTTTTAATCTTAATTTTCAGGCGGCAGCAAGAGGGATACGCCCCGAAGATGTCCCTATTCAAGAGGTTTGGCTGAAAACACATTCCAAGGTTGTCGGCGATGTAGTGAAGTGGGCAGTGAATGGGCGCGCGATGTTTATGTAAGTCATTATTAAAACTATCTCAAATAGAATGTTTATTAGTATATTATATTAGTATTAATAAAGAACAATATGTTTGAATGATTTGGCTGAATTATTATGTTGCATTGATCTGATTTCTTGTATTTATGTATTTACGAGAAATTAGTATAGTATTTTGATGATTTTTATGTGAACAGTGTGTAGCATTTCATCTCTAACAGTTATTAATTTATTTTTTTGATGTTGGACAGTTGAGGTATATACGTGACTCTATAATAGATCACACCGCTAATATGACCACGTGGAAACCGTTGAATAAGGCTGCCTGGTTGCGTGCTGTGAATGGTGCCAAGAAGAATTTTGTTCCAGGCCTTTCAAAGTGTGGCGAACCAGAGTTCGTCGGCTTCGAGACAAGGGCGAGCCTAAATACGGGCATATCGGCAGGTACGAAGACTTGCTTGAAAAGCAAACTGAAGCTATAGCATCCTTGATTGAAGCGAATACGCAAAAGGATGAACAAATTGCCAAACAAGCGAATGATCACCAAACCTTGAAGCAAGCGGTGAAGGCCATATTCGTGTTGCAAGGTCTAGTGATTCCTCCCCAGTTTGCCGCTCTATTCGCTGAACCTCAAGCCGCACCTCCATCAGCTGAACATGAAGCCACTGGAGCATCGCCTACTAGACCATCAACGGCACCATCATCCGGTATCGGACAATCACCTACCGGGTCTGCTCCGATGCCAGAACCCTACTATCCGGACATGTCACCTGTTAATCGCCAGTAAACTTGTATTCCTTTTAGAACTCATTAACTTTTGAACAATGTTTCACTTTTATGTATTGTCATGTATTTAAATTGTTGCTTTTGGAATTGGCCTTATTTTGGTTTTGGAATCGCCTTATGGATTTGGCAGAATTGTTTTGGCATATTGGTTGAATGAATTATGGAGTAGGCTTTGGAAATGGCCTTATTGTTGTTAAAATGAATTTTGGTATTTTGTGTTTGCTATTAGAAGTTAGAACAGGCAGCTGGTGTTTGCTATTTTGTGTTGGGTATTTTGGGTACAGTTATGTTGGTGTTTTTTGGCACCTAGCTAGTTAATATTGTTTTGTTATTTTTAAATTTTTATTTTTTAAGAACAGCAGGCAATTTTTCGCCTCCCATCATGTTTTAATTTAAATATTTATTTTCAGAATACAATTTGCCATTTTCATTTATTTTGTTCTTAAGTTTTCCGGACAAATGGGAGGCGAAAATTCGCCTCCCACCACGTGGCCGCTTCTGATTGGAAGCTTTTCAACCATTTGATTAGGGAGTCAGCATAAGAGATATAGGAGGCGAATATGGGCCTCCTGAATCGTAGAAGGCCCGAAATCGCCTCCTATATTGGCTCCTACTGGAGGAGGCCTGGAATCGCCTCCCATATCTAGCAGCTATATTTAAGCATTGTTGTAGTGAACTCCAACTTTTCATCTTAACCGCCTCAATTACTTTACTAGAAAAAGACTTTTTATTATTAAAACAAAAATTATTTCAAGTGACCCAAATTTCCCACATTGAAGTTACTCCATCTCTTAGCTATTGATTCATCTGAGGCTTGTTCATGCTCCAGGCATTCAAGCTCTCAACTTTGACATTTTGAGTGCCATTGTTAAATACATACAAATGTGCATTGTCATATATGGCAAGAGTTGGATAAACTCTGGATGTAATGCAAGTCTTCCCTCCAGCGGCGAAGCTCTCCACAACCGAATTATCAATCTGCATAATGTAACAAAACTTTCATTAAACCCCATATCAAGAAAAAAGCATAGTATTCAACCAATTTTGAGTGTAATATATGCTTACCAAACTCCTAAGAGAGAGTTTATTTCCAGATAAATCTACATTTACAAATCCTCCAAACGATGGCCGCCATGCGTCCTTTGGTTCCCTCACTGGCAAGTTTGCCTTAGTTTCTGCTAAACTTGACCTGCATCAATAGTTGAGTAAGAAAAATGGTCCCAAGAAATTAGAATCTGTCGAATAAATTGCAAACATTTTTATTAAAGAGCTAACCTTCTTGCATCGGAGCACAAAAGTACGACATGCTTGTCTTGTGCCTTGAAAACTCTGAAGAAAACAGGGGTGTATTCTTGCATGTTTTCAGAAGCAAATGTCACAAGCCCGAATGGTCCTAATCCACCTTGCACATCTGAACCCTTTTGGCCACAAAGCTTTTCTGCGTTGTATATATCCCAGCTTGGATCAAATGGCTCAGCCTTGTCCAGGCTATCGAACGAGAAGGTCACATCAACATCGGCCTGTGATAACATTACAACAGCGTTAACGCTATCTATATATATGAATAACATGAACTTCTGTAGGTTCTAATCAATGGTACATATATAATACCTGAGCTGCGGTTATTCCTTTGATTTCGACCTTTTCTCCATTCACAAGAACCACGTTGTTCAATTCGGCTTTCTGTCCTCTTAGAGTTTCGATTTCCTCAACAGGCCATTGCACCAATTGCTTGCCACTGGGGTCGAGAATAACCGTACGTGGGATAAGCTAAGCAAAATTACAGATCACAAGTTAGTAAATATGATACAAAATAAAATGATTAATCAAACTTTACTTCTTTCTCTGTAATCACACATTAATACCTGAATTCCGGCCCAATTCTTCTTCACATCATCGTCGGTACTATCAGACTCATTAGCCCATCCCCAAACAACTCTTCTGTTCTTGCTAGGATCAAAGAACGATTTTGATGCATAAAAGTTACCGTAATCTAACCTCAGACCGTTCCATCCGTCAACCATATCCTTATCTGGAACGTACATATCCATCTGGGTATCATATGTTCCAATGGTGTAGTACTCGTATCTAGTAACATCAAGACTAACCTTCAACACATGCCTCGTGTTTGGACCAATGGCAGAAGCATCCAAACCGTTCTTACCGTTAACCGCAACTGGAAAGAAATCGGGACACTCCCAGTTCCCGGTTCCAGCGCTGGTATGCAACGGGTTCTTAGCCTTAATCCAGTGCATGAAATCTTTACTACTGTATAAATACGAAACACCGCTGTTCCCTGTTTCACTGCCTATTGTGATCCTCCAACTACCATCACGTCCCAACCATGCAGTTGTTGGATCACGGAAATCGGTTTTGTTAACGGATGCATCAGCAACTATCAATGGGTTGTTGTCAGGTTTGATCCATTCGGTGAGGTAAGGATCGGACAGGTTTTTAGGCACGGCATAGTTTTGGACTTGTGTGTTATTTTGGTCGATGATGCCGGTGTACAGGATTATTGGTTTGTTACCCGGGAGGATTGTGGCGGAACCGGACCAGGTTCCAAATTGATCAAAGGGCTTTGAGGGGTAGATTGCATGGGGTAGTTTTTGCCAATTGATCAAGTCTTTTGAAACTGAATGTGCCCATACAATGTTGCCCCATACAGCACCTTTGGGGTTGTATTGGTAGAAAAGATGGTAGTAGCCATTGAAATACATTGGTCCTGTTTGATTAATCAAGGAATTAAGTAATGTGTTAGAAAATTAAAGTTTTACATCAAAAATTTTATGGGGTACATTACCTTAACCTTATACTATATGTTTTCGAATTGTAGGGTATGCTTAAGTTATGTGATTCAATCCAACCTTTGTGACTAGGTGTAATTATTAATTCCTAAGTTAATAATATGGGACTGAAAAAAGAGATGAAGATGATTACTCACCATTTGGATCTGATGTTGGTTATGTCCATCCAATTGGGTACATGAAAATGAAACATAAGAAATCGTCAATGACAAATTAAATAATAAAGATAATTAAATTCATGCCTAATTTTTCTAGTCAGCCATTATGAAAGTCAACAAACTTTGTTAAATAGGTACAAAAAAATTTCAAATAAAGAATCACAAAGTTTGTGATATTAAATCAAGGGGGGAATTATTTTTTCTGCCCATAAACGTTGCCAAAAATTATTTTTTGCCCTTTCGGCCCCGCTAGTTTTAATTTTTCTATCAAAAAGCACAATTTCTCTTATTCGGGCTAAATTGCTGAAGTGACTTTTACGCCTGGTCAATAAGTTTTCTTATTGTTAAAATATTTATTATTTATAAATAGTTATATATATATATATATGTTTATTATTATTATCTATATATAGCTTTATTATTGTTATCTATATATATTGTTTTATTACTATTATTTTTATATATAAATATATATTATTTTTACCAAATAGTTATATATAGGTTTAGGGCTGTGCAAAAAGGATCGGATCGATCGAATCGGGTGAAAATCGATCGAACTTTTGATTTTTGTCTTAGGATCGAACCCCCATTTGATTCGATCCTCGATTTTAGAGGTTGAGAATCGGATCGGATCGAATACTCATCTTATTTTTTAAAAATAAATAAATATATAATAGTATATATAATATTATATTTTTATCTATAAAGCAAAGCTTATTATTATTATTATAATAGGTATATTTTTATATAACTACCAAACATACTAACTACTAGCACTAACTATAACTTGTCTTCATTTTAGAATTTCTATTTAAACATTAGGTTAGTGAGGTAAATGAAGCATCGGTGATGTAGTGATGGTTGTTGATTTGTCACTGTTGCTTTACTATTGTTGATTACTTGTTTGCGTTGATTACTTGTTTGCATGTTAAATGAAGTTTTGTTGGTGCACTGATTTTGTTGGTCCCATTGATATTAAATTAAATAAGAAAAAAAAGAAAAAAAAAGGATCGAAATCGAATCGAATCGGATCGAAATCGAATGATTTTGGATCGAATCAGACCGTTTTAAATTGATTCGATTTCGATCCTAATTTCTCCAAGATCGAAATCGACTTCCAATCTCGATTCGATACGATCCGATCCAATCCGATCCAAATGCACACCCCTATATAGGTTATTATTATATATATATATAAAAATATTTATTATTTATAAGTACATATATTTTGGGGGGCAAAGAGCAATTTATTTTCAGATGCAAGTGCAATTTTTAATATTACAATGATTAGTCCAAAAAATATAGCGTGGTGCCACAACTTATTGACTGTGCGTAACAACTTATTGACTGGGCAACCACATTAGCAATTTGCCCCGAATAAGAGCAATTGGGCATGTTTAGTCGAAAAATGAAAGCTAGCGGGGCAGAAAAATGTTGGCTCGGAAAAAAAAGGGCAAAAAAAATTTTGGCAAAGTTATTGGGCACAAATAATAATTCCCCCTAAATCAAGAGATAAACCCTTGAACTATGGCCACTTTATGAGTTCAGGATCAGATCTTCATTTTTAGATCCAGTGGAGTCTAAACATTGATAGTTTGTGCGAAGTACTCCACTTTTCGACAATTTCCAACCAAAAATCGCCGGAAAACTAATTCAATAAGCTTCACTGGAATCTTCCTCTCGTTGAGGCAATTCAAATGGTGATGACAGTATCGCAAAATACAAAGTCAATACACATGAAATTTAATTTAAGTGTATTGAACTAAAATTAAATTGTCGTGTTATAATTTGAAATTTTGCAACACTGTCACCTGATCGAAATCGTCAAGATTCTAGTCAAACTTTAATACTTTTGGTGATTTTTGGTTGAAAATTTACTGAAAAGTGGAAAATGTGGCAATTCGCACAAACTACCAAAGTTCAGACCTTCGTGAGTCCGAAAACAAAGATCTGACATTGTTTGCATAAAGTATCCACAGTTTGAGGGGTTTGGTGCAATAATCCCTTAAATCAATACAAAGTTTATTAATACATAAAAAAGTCATTTATGTGTAAAAGCGTAATTTGGATTATAATTTATATCTCAACTCATCAGTAGCCAATAATACCATATTAAATAATACAACAAACATAAAACACCAGGCACGAATCGATCAATGGATAGATCATTACCGTTAATCCAGTTGTTTGTGGGTTGGAAATGGTATCCTGTTCTGAGAACTTGTTGGACATCAGTACTTGGAGGTGCGGATTGTAAATGCATGTATACATTGTGGGAGGCTTCGACCCTATTGTTGCTCAAAAATAATAATGCTAACGAATACAAAAGGAACACTGGTAAAGCCCATAAGACACTCTTTGAATTAAATAACTCCATTTGGACAGTATGAAAGAGGGAAAGACAAAAACGAGAGTAGTGAATATGATTTTGAAGAGGAATGGAAGAGGGTATTTATAGTAAATGATTGGCGGAAAAAGGAAAGAGGGGGGCGGATATGGATTTTAGAAGTCTCGATGGATCCATTGAACTTTGTGTGTTTGATGACGATGACAAGTCAATGGGTAAAATCATAATAATCGCATGTAGTTTAGGTAACATACTATATTTTATCGTCTGAGTAAGTTTATTGTCTCAGAGAGAGAGAGAGAGAGTAAAACTTTCCAAGTTAAGTTTATTCTGCTGGACCTAGTTGCAAGTTATTCAAAACATTTAGGGGTCAATTCAGTTATTCTGTTAGCTGCGTAGCTGTCTTCTCCAGTTGTGTATATAGCCTTCAGGTCGTGTAATTTAAATTACAGTTTTATGCAATTTAATCATTTTGCTTCTCTGTTCAATTTGAACAAATACTTAACCAGGAGTAAAACTCTTGTTATTTTTCTATGTAAATGTTTTGGATCACGCGATCTAAATTTTCTTGCACGGGTAAGTTATACCATGTGTTAGCTAAGTAGTATACACTGTTTACTTGAGTCACCACTCACCAGTGTGATACTCGTAAGTGTAGCTGTAACCTACATCTTTTTTTATTAAGAAATAGCTTAATGTAATATTTTGGCCAAGTAATATAATTTTATGCAAAGTAACAGTCTCTACCACGTACAGTGTGAGATCTTACCCTTCCTATGGTGCATATAAAAATTTAAATTTTGTTTCCATCAACTCAAATATGATCAGATAGCCGTTCTGACGATAATGTCGTCTGCTTAAGTGCCGATTGCTATTTTTATCATTGGCTAATGATATTGCCAAAGCAAGGATTGTAAAGGGCAGAAAAAATACTTGTTTTTTCTTCTTTTTTTGTTAATTTCATAAATTTATATTTATGGTTAAAACATTTTCTTAGAAGAATTTATATGCTTTTCTAATTAATCACTTTACGGAAGTTCTGATACTTTTTATCCATTAATAGATTCTTATTACATTTATTTTAATAATATTTAATGAGACTTTCTTTTCTTTTTTTAATAACTATAACAAAATTGCGTGGTTTATTAAGAGCAAATTACTTTTTTTACCCTTTAATTTCGATTATGTTGCCTTTTGCCCTTTAACTTTTCGGGCTCCACTTTTGCCCTGTAAGTTTAAAAAAAATTGCAAAAAATGCCCGTTGGGCTATTTCTGAGGCCCGGCTACTGTGACGCTGACGTGGTAGCTGACTGTTCCGACACGTGGCGCCACGTCAGCGTAGTATTTTTTTTTTCTGGCAGGTATATATATATATATATACACATACACACACATATATATATACACACACAGACATAGAAAATATATATATATATATATATATACTCACAGATATATATATACACACATATATACACACACAAATATACCTCCCCTGCACCACCTCCCCCGCACCACCTCCCCGCACGGCCGCACCACCTCCCCCACACCACCTCCCTGCACGGCCGCACCACCTCCCCCGCACCACCTCCCCTGCACCACCTCCCCTGCACCACCTCCCCCGCACCACCTCCCGTGCTTCCCTTCCCCCCCCCCGACCACCATTATTTCATTACAGATATATATATAGAGGTGTATATATATACACATATATACACACCAATCTCTCATCTCCTTCGGGTTTAGCCGCCGCCACCGCCACCACCACCATGAAAAACTCCCCAACAACTTCACGGCCTCTGTTTTGGTCTTATTTCGTCACGGTAATAGAACACAGTTATTCAGTACAAAATGAGATTAAACAATGCTATCCGATATTATTAACGGACTAGCTAGGTCCGGAACACTTAATACAAGCTTTTTAGATAGAAATAACTAAATTACAGAATAAATATAGCGTGTCGAATCTGCTGTATTCGATGCTGTCTTGTCGAATGAGGAGCAGTTCGATGCGGGATAGTAATCACTAGATAAAAGTCACTCTGGAGGTATCGAATTCGAGGTCTCCTGCAGATATCGAATTCGATGCGTACTGGCGTACCAAATGGAAATATGATATTCTGAACGTATCGAATTGAGGATAATTCGATATGCCTCGTGTCGAATGGAGTCGATTCGATGCTGACTGTGCTGAGCTGGTTCAGATTCCAAAAAGCCCTTTGAACACAAGGGGACGGGCTATTTATAGAACCCGTCCCGTGGAACCCACACTCCAATATAGAAAGGCGCCTCGAATCATCGTTCTTCGATACGCGCATCGAATCATGCGTATTCGATGCGCTGTTGGGCTGGCCCAATAAAGCATGTCTATATTGCTGATTCGATGCGCGCATCGAATTGTCCCCATTCGATGCCCTTATGGGCCGGCCCAATAATGTTATATTGGGTCAATCCTAAATTACACCCATCATATAGTCCCCCCAGTTTGGGAGACGATATCGATTTAGAGATCGTCTTCCAAACTTTTAAAAATATATCCGTACTGATTTGGGATATTTCTAATCAGTTCATAGTTCTTGTAATAGTAAGATAATTTTTGACGCATCGAATCGTGAGGCATTCGATGCGTGAACTAGCACGCATCGAATTCTAGCTATTCGATGCGGTAATTCGATGCGGCAGCGTAGCTGGGCCTGATGGGCCTCCCGTCCCCTATATAAGGGGGTTGCTGCTTTGACGCGATCATTATTCTGCCAACAGACTCTGCTCTTCAGGTAAGACGCATCGAATTCGCGTCGTTCGATGCGTGTCGCATCGAACGATAAGTTATTCGATACGATCAGCATCGAATTGTAAAAATTCGATGCGTTAAAAGTTTCGCTCATCCCTGATATGAGCCTACTGTTGCGTGTTTTTGATTTGCTGTTTTACTTTGTGTAGGATAAAAGCAACCAAGCAAGATTTTCTTTTACCGAGAATACACTTAAGGTAAAAAAATTCTGCTATTTATTGCGCCTCGTCGTTTAGTTTTTTAACACGTTCAGTATTGTATATATATGAGTGATATACGAGAGTATGTAGTGATGTATGCGTCCTTAGTCAGTCTCGTTTTTTAAATATATTTCAGTTAACTCTCATCAAAGATGGTGACTGATAACCATTCCGGGAGTTATTCGAGTTCAGGTTCTAGTTCCAGTTCGATTAACAAAGAGAATCCGTCAAACACACCCGCAGTTACGAGCAAAGGCGATGCAGATGTCTATGATTTAATAGACAGAATAACCATCGATTCCCCCGCGGATAACAATCCTGTGCCAGAGTTGAATCCAACAACTGAGGTCAATAGCGATGAATCTTCACCCAATAGAGATAATCGTGCTCCGAGCGAGGGTGACGAAGATGTAGATTACATAAATAGGGAATTTGACGATCATATCGAGGTCCCAGGAATGACCTATGATCAATACGTGTCTCGTCTCCAGCATAATCGTAGGGGATTGCGCGAAAAATTTAATATTCCTGACAAGTATAAAATCGTCATTCGTGGCCCAAATGATCGGATGCACACTCCACCACCCGGTCATATTACTGTGTTTGTCGGACAGCTTTTGAACGGATTGCGCTTTCCAATTCCTTATGAGCTGAGATGGCTTCTGCGGAAGATAAACGTCGTTCCTCCTCAACTCACACCAAATTCTTACGGGAGCATGATTGGTTTCATCATAGTGATGAAGGCTTTGGGCGAACGACACAGTCCTAATGAATTTTATGCGTTATTCGAGATTGCGAGTCGCGAAGAAGGTTTCTACCACATAAAGGCTCAAACTAATCGAAAGTTTTTGAACGGTGGTGCAACCGGTTACGGAAAGGATTGGAAAAGAAGATATTTCTTCATTAAGGAAAGTTATGAAAACGAGTTCTTGGGATTTCGCCGGGACTGGTTCACTGGTTCAAGGGTAACAATTCCTAGTGGAGTTGCCATAACCCTGTGGAATTGCGAGTTTATTCCTACTCTAGTTAGAGAACATCAATTTGATGTTAAAAAACTCGTTGAAAATCGAGTCCTTTCTTTGGCTGGGTTGTCTCCAGTGAAATATAAGGGAAAAATGACCCCTGGTATATATCTGATCTTTCCGAGATTCTTGTTTATGTTTATTATGCATTCTAACGATTTGTCTTTGTTGCAGAAAAATACTTCATGAGTCGACACGCAAGGATGAACCGGGTTGTTGCTGCGGATATGGAAAGTTCCCTGACAGAGACTGTGCGTGAAATTCCTCCTCCTCGGAAGAGAAAGAGTAAGGGTAAGAAGAAGGTTTCTGAACCCTCAACTGCTACTGCTGCTGCTGCTAGTGTTGCGCCAGTTGATACTTTCGAGGACTTACTGGGGAATAATCCTGAAGGAATTCCAGGCGGTGGCGAAGAATCAGAAAGCAGGGCAACTGAGACTGGCGAGGATGTCGGCAATCTTGTTTAACGTAAAAGACGAAGAATGCCGCAAAATCCTTCGCAAACCCCAGGGGTTGCTGCTACAACTGGCCAGATTAACTGGCCAAGTGCCTCTAACCATCCTGCCGGTGCATCTGACCCAAGTCACATGACCGGACCTAGTCAGGGTCCTCGAGCTCGAGCCCCTGGATACCAACTCTCGGAGGCTGAAGCAATCGAGCTTTTGAAGGCATTATTGCCTGGTTTGTCCGTCCCTCTTCCAATTTATGACGAAGAGAGGAAAAGGTTGGAGCGAAATTCACTGCATCTGCTGTCAGCGGTAACGATTTCCTTATATGACTTACATTTTAATGAATTTGCTTGCAAATTTTGGTCTAATCGTTCATTTGTCGTCAGGCGGGCGGTTTCGTGGAAGTCATGGCCTCAGCCTTAATTGGTTTTAAAGAGACTGCCAGTAATGCTGATAATTCGGCACTTCAAGCTGCCCTTGACGCCAAGGAAAAAGCTTTGCAAACGGCCAAAGAAGCTCAAGAAGAAACTGAAAAACTTAAAGTAGATCTCAATCAGCAAATTACTGCGCTGAAGAAGGAGGTTGCTGCAGCTAAGGAGGAAGCCCACAATGCTGACTTAAATGGATACCTTCGAGGTCTCAAAGATGTAAGATATACTATTCTTATAATTTGGCATTTGTTCTCTTACGACTACTCTTATTAATATATGTATTTTTTTATTTTAAGGTTTCTCCTGAGCAAACATTGGAAATTGCGGAAAGGTTTCTCCAGGGCAATACGTTTCAAGAGTTGTGCGCTCGTCGAGATGATCATGTGGCTCGAAATGCTCAAGCTCTAACGACGCATCAATTTTATGCTACAACCTATGTTCGTGGCAAATTTGGAGAAACGTCCCCCTCGTCAAACTTCTGAAGTTACAGCCCCTGATGAGTTTGCCCCTCTGCTGGATAAGGAGGATCTCATTCTCGGAGGATTATCACCGCCTCGAGAAATGCCTGAACCATATCCCTCATCAGAGGATGAAGAAGAAGATTGAGCGTTGCTAAGGCTGTTTATTATTTCTACGTTTATAAACAATTTTCATTCGTACTTTAATTTGTGTGTGGAGCTGAGTCGCTCTAACGTGTTTGAAACGATTTAATATCCGTTGCCTAATTTGTGGGATATTGACCGTTGTCTTTTCTTTCAATTTCTTATCTCAGTCCTTTACTTTATTTTGACAATCTGCTGGTTCCTTATTATTCAATGAGGATTGTTTATCAATATTCTTCGTAGTGTCTGCCTCCTTCCTCAATGACCTTAGTCATTTTGGAGCAAATTGTTTGTTTCAATTTGTTGTTCGTGATCTTCCGAGTTTGTCGCAGTATAGTGCGTCCCTCCCTTATTTGGTTCTAGGGGTTTATGGTACCACATGCCACTTTGGGGCAGTTTCCCATCCTTCTTGTCTTGAATTTTTATAGGTATCTCGTGCCTCTTTGGGGCAGAGTCTCCGTTCTTTATGTCGTCTTTGACTTCTACCGGTATCTCGTGCCACTTTGGGACAGAGTATCCGTTTTCTTGATTATTTTAGGGATTTTCGGTATCTCGTGCCACTTTGGGGCAGAGTTTCCGTCCCTTTGTTGCCTCTGGCTTCTTTCGGTATCTCTTGCCACTTTGGGGCAGAGTTTCCGTTCTTCAGATTTCTTATGGGATTTTCTGTATCTCTTGCCACTTTGGGGCAGAGTTTCCGTTCTTCTGATTTTTTAGACCTGCACTGATTACATTATGCAAAGTATATAAAATAGAATCTGAGCTTTTATCATTTCTCATTTGCATGACTTCCAGTGTTGTCCTTCAGATCCAGGATTTGAGGTACCTGTTTTAAGTTCATACATTCTTGTCCATCATGCGTGTTACAGCAGAGAGAACGAATAAAAACTTGTTCAAAATATTCAAAATGCTAAAAATGCTTGTAAATTTCAACAGAATATTTATTCGATATGCTCCATACGCCCCGGAGCCAAGGCTATTGCTGCGTTTTCTTCTGGTTGCGGCCGCGTCCGAAGCGAGTTTACATAACATTTCCAACCTTCAATGTGATCTGCAATGACTTCTCCCGTGCCAGCAATGGTGGGAAATTTTATCATCTGATGGTAGGTTGATGGTAGCGCTCGAAATGCATTCAATGCCGGTCTTCCTATGATTCCGTTGTATGCGAAGTGCATGTCAACAATTACATAGTTCTCCAAAATTGTCGTTTTCTTTGGAGCTGTCCCCAATGAAGTTGGGAGCTTGATCATTCCTAATGGCACTATCGCCGGACCTCCAAAACCATGAAGCGACGTTCTCACCAGTTCCAGTGCCTGGTTGTTCAATCCCATTTTGAGCAACGTAGAATTGAATAGTACATTTACGGAACTCCCATGGTCCACAAGCATTTTGGTGACTCCGAAATTAGCTATATCAACGGTTATCACCAAAGGGCAATTTAAATTTGACATCTGTATAGCTTGTGCACTTAGTTTCCGTAGGTCTGCAGTGGAGAACGTGATCTCTTCGTGTGGCATTTCTTCGATTCTCAGCATATTAGCCATATGCACAAAATTATCTGCTTCAATAAACCTTGTGATCTTTTTACGACCGTTGGTAGAATCTGCTCCTCCTGGTCCTCCTGCTATCATGTTGATGATGCCTCTCCTGGTGTTTCCGTCCTCAATCTGGGGGTATTGAAAAAGTTGTGGTTCATCGATTGCCCTCTGCTTATCTTTCCTAGGAGATGGAGTTCTCTTACGGTTGGAATTGTTTTCTTGTTCTTGCACCTTCTTGACAAATTCCACCAATTTGCCATCCTTTATCAACCGCTCAATTTCATCCTTCAAATTTATGCATTCCTCTGTATTTTGCCCCTTCTGATTGTGGTACTGGCAGAATTGACTTGAGTACATCGTAGCCTTGGACTCTCTCATCGGTCTGGGATCCTTCAACCATCCTTTTTTCTTTGCTGCCCCAAATACTGCCATAATGTGAGCATTCAGTGGGGTGTACCTTCGAGGCGAACTGTCCCTTTTGTAATTTTTGTTCCTGTTGTTGTTGTTGTGACGATTTTGATCTTCTCTGCCTTTCTCTCTATCTCTTACAACCACATTGTTAGGAACTTTGGTTGCCATCATTTCCTCGAAATGAACCACATCTTGAGCTATCTTGTTTATTTCTTCAACTGTGGCGGGTTTTCGTTTCAGCAACTCACCACCAAACATGGTATTGGTAGTTGCACGAAAAACTATACTTGCCACCATTTCTCCCGTCGGACTATCAATCCTTAATAACTCTGTATTGAAACGTTTCATGAAGTCCTTTAGACTTTCATTAACTTCCTGTTTCATCGTGTATAAGTGGGAGTGATCCAAAACCAGTCTAGACTGACTAGAAAATTGATCCTCGAACATCTTTCTCAACTGGGCATAACTCTCAATCTGTCCATGAGGAATTCGATTAAACCAGTCAGCAGCCACTTCTGATATAGTCGTGGCAAATATCCTGGCTTGCATATTGTCCCTGAAACCGTAGAGGGACAATTTTCTGTCTAATTGGAAGAGGTGATCTCGGGGATCAGACTTCCCGTTGTATGTTTTTAATTCCGGGATTTTATCTCCTTGCCCTAGAATCTCCGACTCTATCTCTCGGCAAAAAGGACTGCGATTTATAGAATTGTCCTTCATTGTCGTTTGAGTCTCGGCTATTGCATTCCCCTTTTCCAATCTTCCAACGTTTCTGCTTACCGTGTTATGCTTGCCACGCAAATCAAGACCTTCTGACTGTCTTCGGTCATTTCTACGTTTTCTTCTTCGCGATTCCTCTCTTTGACCCTCTTCGTCATCCCTTTCTTTTCTGGAATCGCGGCTCTCCGACCGTCTTCTGTCCTCTCTTCTAGTTCGTTCAGCAGCATATTCTGCCTCTCTTTCCTTTTGTGTCTTCTCATGAGGCCTTTTTAATTGTATCTCAACAGATACTAGCTTCTTTCCTCGCTCTTCATGAACTGATTTCCCTTTGCTGTTTATCCTCTCCGAAGTATGTTTACTTCTTCGATCGTCTTGCTGTGACTTTTCCTTTTCTTTTCCCTTCTGCTTTCGGACAGCTGAACCTTGTTCTCTCAAGTTCTCAGAATATTCAACGGGAGATGGTATCATGGCGGGAAGTGCAGTAGGAAGCACCTCAGCCACGAACGCTTTTATCATTGCGAATAATTCACTCTTGAATTTATCTGGAATTGCAGCACTGGTCGCTGAAGCTCCAGTCACCTCGGCTTCATTAATGGGTACCTTCTCAGCTGGAGGTCCTTGATTTTCTTTTCTAGCCGGAGTTGGTACCGCTGGGGGTAATGTTGATGGTCCAACTATATCTGGCATACCCCGTTCTGGTGTATCCGCTCGTTCTTCTCCCGTATTACCTTCTAGAGCTCTACTCTTGGACCGAGTTATTCTAGTCATACTGCCTATCAAGCTAATATAATTTGTGTTCCCACAGACGGCGCCAATGTTTTGGTCTTATTTCGTCACGGTAATAGAACACAGTTATTCAGTACAAAATGAGATTAAACAATGCTATCCGATATTATTAACGGACTAGCTAGGTCCGGAACACTTAATACAAGCTTTTTAGATAGAAATAACTAAATTACAGAATAAATATAGCGTGTCGAATCTGCTGTATTCGATGCTGTCGTGTCGAATGAGGAGCAGTTCGATGCGGGATAGTAATCACTAGATAAAAGTCACTCTGGAGGTATCGAATTCGAGGTGTCCTGCAGATATCGAATTCGATGCGTATTGGCGTACAAAATGGAAATATGATATTCTGAATGTATCGAATGGAGGATAATTCGATATGCCTCGTGTCGAATGGAGTCGATTCGATGCTGACTGTGCTGAGCTGGTTCAGATTCCAAAAAGCCCTTTGAACACAAGGGGACGGGCTATTTATAGAACCCGTCCCGTGGAACCCACACTCCAATATAGAAAGGCGCCTCGAATCATCGTTCTTCGATACGCGCATCGAATCATGCGTATTCGATGCGCTGTTGGGCTGGCCCAATAAAGCAGGTCTATATTGCTGATTCGATGCGCGCATCGAATTGTCCCCATTCGATGCGCGCATCGAATTGTCCCCATTCGAAGCGCGCATCGAATTGTCCCCATTCGATGCGCTTATGGGCCGGCCCAATAATGTTATATTGGGCCAATCCTAAATTACACCCATCAGCCTCATTAAACCTATGCTCGATTTGGTGTTTCGGATTTGTGTTTCGGATTTTCGATTGCGATTTGGTGTTTCACCTGGTGTTGTAGGTGGATCTGGTTACACCATGAGCTAATTGTTCTCGATGTGTTTGATTGAACGAAAAAAGCTTTGGGTTTGGGGTGAATTTGGGTTTGGGGAAGATTTGGTGCAGGGGAGGTGGTGCGGGGAGGTGGTGCAGGGGAGGTGGTGCTGCCGTGCCGGGAGGTGGTGACAAATTGTTTTTTTTAGTGGTGGTGGAGGTGGCGGCGACGGTGATTCGTGGTGGTGGAGATGGCGGCGACGGTGACGGTGATTCTTGGTGGTGGAGGTGGCGGCGACGGTGATTCGTGGTGGTGGAGATGGCGGCGACGGTGACGGTGATTTGTGGTGGTGGAGGTGGTGGTGCCGCCGCCGGTGTGGGTGTGTGTATATATACATATATATATATGTATCTGTGCGTATATATATATATGTGTGTATATATATATATATGTGTAAAAAAAATACATAAATGATGTGGCGCCACGTGTCGGTCCAGTGGCGTCCACGTCAGCGTCCACGTCAGCATAACAGTAACCGGGCCTTAGAAATAGCCCAACGGGCATTTTTTGCAACTTTTTTTAGAATTAGGCAAAAGTGGAGCCCGAAAAGTTAAAGGGCAAAAGTCAAACATAGTCAAAATTAAAGGGCAGAAAAAATAATTTGCTCGTTTATTAATGCTATTATTAGCTTGGGCAGCTAAAATATTTTGTTTAGCAATATCACTAGCTTTTACGATTACCTAACCACACTGTTCAATCAAATATTTTTTTTTATTTCTTATTTTGGTCAAGTGATTTTTCCATTTAACCTTTTCAAGTAAAAAGTTATAAAAGGTACACTACAACAAAAAAAATAGCACGAGCGACCGCTAGGACCCTCCCTGAAGAAGAAAAAGTTGTCGCTAAAGCCCCATCTGCGTAGGTCAACCCGTCGCAAACTAGCGGTCTTTGATGCCTCAGTCGCTAAGATTCAGCGATTTATAGTACAATTGATAATGTTGCGACCGCTAGGCCGTCGCCCCGTTTCATATAGATGGACTGGTGGTCATCAAGTATCAGCGACCGCGTGGCTGTCGCTAATGACATGCGACTCATTAGCAAAGACATGGCGGTCGCTAATCACTTGGCCTCAGTAACGATCGCCACGCCTATGCAACTTTTCAGCGACAGTCTAGCAGTCGCTGTTGAGGCGCAAGTCATTAGTATTTGCCTAGTTGTCACTAATGAGTCGCATGTTAATAGCGATTGCCAAGGAGCTGCTGATAAGGTTTGACTGTCAGAATAGTTCAGCGATCGCCTACTGTCGCTACAAATATTTAAAGTTTATTATTATCAGCGACCGTTCGATGGTCGCTGATAGCGTTTAACAGAAAAGAGAAAAACAATAATATTCCGATAATTTCACAAATTACCTGCATATTATTGTTTTGTGATGGAAAAATCTATAATTTTGGTGTTGATTGAAGAAACAAATATAGGAAGAGAATTTTGAAAAAGCAAAGAAAAATTTTAGGATATGAGAAAAAGTAAATGTGTTGAGTTTTTTTGAATATGTGAAGAAAAGAAATGAATAGAAAGTAAATGTGTTGGGTTATTTTGAACTTTTAAAGAAAAGAAAATGAAGAAAAAGTAAACGTGTTGTGTTTTTTTGAATATTAGAAGATTTTTTTTAAAGGAGTAAGAATGTTTGGATATTTGAAAAAATGACTGAAGGTTTGACAAATGGAAGTGTTGGGTATTTTTGGAGAAAGTAATTTGATATGTTAAAAATGAGGGTGGAAGAATGGAGTATATATAAATTTTTTGCTGAAAATTTTAAAAATTCAAAATTTTTGAGTTACCCTCTGAAATTTTGTGGAATTCAGGGTCTTTAGCGACAGCATGTCCATCGCTAAGCTTTGAATTTTTTCAAAAATTTGAAATTTCTTCCAAATTCCAGGAAATTAGCGACGGCGTGGCAGTAGCTATTTTTCATATCCCAAAAATTGCGACCACTTCGCCATCGCAATTGTTGTATGAATATTACTTGCAACAGCTAAGCGGTTGCTATTAGTGTATGAATATATTAGTACCGACCGCTTGGCGTTCGCTACATATACTTTTTTTCTTTTTCTTTTTTTGTTCCCTTATAGTGTTTTAATGTGTTTATGATTTTTAGTTAATAAGCTCCTTAATATATGTGAAATGAAGTAATATATAATTAGTATACTATAAATGGGTTATCAAAATACTAACTTATTGTTCATTACCCAAGTAATTAACGATTAAACATATTATGATCTGTGACTAATCATATTGTTATAATCGCCTCATATGTTTATTGATATTCGTCACAAAGTGAAAGGATAGATGTTATTTGAATAGTTAATTAGTATCTCGTATAAATATATATATATATATATATATATATATATATATATAGTTAGTTAGTTAGTACGTACATCGTCATTAGGAAGAGGGTGTCATTATAAACTCACCTTATAAATGATTCTTGAATGTGCAACAAAATTAATTATTCGCTTTATTTTACTAATTTCTACTTATTATTGTTCTAATTGATAATTAAAACAACAATAAATGTTAAATTATCATGTGAAATGTGTATTTGACTAACATAAATATTACCAGCGACGGCCTGATTGCGACGCGCATGTGGTCGATGTTGTTAGGGTTTTGGGTTATTCGTTAAAAAAAGTTGCTATTTTTCTTTTCGAAGTTGTGACGGCCAAGCGATCGCTATCTGTAATGGTAACTTACAGTAGCAACGGTCTTGGGGTTGCAAATTGTAGTTACCGTTACAGTTTACGATGGCCAGGCGGTCGCATATGACCTTGTTTCTCTTATAAATATGCTACTTCATTCATTTTGAGAATTTATTCCAATCTCACACATTGTTTTTGGTAGATAATGAGATCAAGCAAGGTCGTTAGACCAACTCCGCCTTATACAAACTAGCCACATGATCCGGAGGGGATTCCCAAAAACACTCCCTATTTCTAACGTCTAAAAGACCATATACAAGTCTATCCGCCACTTTATTTGCTTCTCTCGGTATCCATTTGAACTTGAACTCCCACGACCATCGCATAAGCTCTCGGCAATCCTTCTCCAAATCCGATATATGTTGAGCTGCAATGTGTTCTTCCGTAAGTTGTGTATTAACCACGGGTAACGTTATTCTCATGCAAGGGTAAGCCCTCTTTTGATCGCAAACAACTCCGCCTCGTCAACTGTTGGGGTTATAGGAAGGAGTTCTAATCTCACACATTAGTTAAGGTATTTTGGCTTTTTTCTTATAACATCATTTATTTTCCTTTTCTACGGTCTTTCGATGAACGCTAATTTGATTATTTAATTGTTGTTGATTCTAGATATTGTCGTGCAACCCAACGAGGCTAGATGTGCACACAGCATACTTGAAGAATAACTTTTTGTTTGTTTGCTTTCATTATGTTATACTATATTTCTGACGTTTTATATTGAAAACTTTATAGTGGAATAAATTGTAGTTAATTGTTTTCTAATTACTTAGATAAATAATGGATTATCGTGACGATAGATCTTTGATGTACAATATATTAGATATCAATGGTTTTTTGAAAGAAAATTTTGTTGTTTGCGTTTAGACGTTCATATAATATGTTTCACAACAAAGAGTTTACTTAGATCTAACAATAATTTTTGGTTCTCGTGATTGAAAGGAAACAATTTAAAGTTCTTGGATCGAAACATGGTTCGTAGTCATCTTCATAAGACGAGCTTCATGTAGCAACATTGGATTTGGTTGTCGCATGGCGAGGAGGTGAAATGGGGCTCTGTATTGTATTTATACGAGTGAAATGCCCGTGGATGCATATGGGGCCAATTTGTTGATGAAGAGGTACGTGACAAAGAGGCAAATCTCAATGCCATGGAATTTTGATGCATCTGTGAAACGTGAAGTTACATAGTAAGAAACAAAAATACGTGTTGCAGTGGATTGCAAAGTTTTTAACGTTCAAGAGCATGCACAGAGATAGTAATGACGCTTGCGAAAGGTTTTTAA
This sequence comes from Linaria vulgaris, assembly GCA_948329865.1. NCBI lineage: Eukaryota > Viridiplantae > Streptophyta > Magnoliopsida > Lamiales > Plantaginaceae > Linaria > Linaria vulgaris. The sequence continues at coordinate 18,297,348 of OX415252.1, forward strand.
AGTTGTCTAAACATGTTATGGAATCAAAGATTGAGAAGATGTTATCAAATAAGTTTTCTGATATGAATAGGATGTTGGCAGGCTTGGGGTTAGGGTATACAAGGGTCGATGTAAGTAAAAATCAGCGTTCTTGTACTACGACAAGTACGCGAGTAGGGAATACCGTTCATGCCCAATATGCAAGGAGGAAAGGTACAAGCCATATAGAAAGTCGTTATTTGCAAAGAAGGAATTGTAGTACTTTCTTGTAGGTCCTCGCATCCAAAGGCTCTACTATTCAAGAGGCACTACAAAGCATATGTCTTGGCATTTAAAACGTCGTGATTCAACTGATTGAATGATTCACTTGGCTTCTGGCGAGGCATGGTGAAATTTTGAGCACTCGTATCCAAAGTTCGCCGAGAGCCTACAAATGTGCTACTTGGTTTACACATGGATAGTTTTACACCGTTTGGTCAATCTTTCAGCAATTACTCGTGTTGGCCCATGTTGGTCACCACGTATAACCTCCCTCATGTTCTTTGCATGCGGCAATAGTACATATCTCTTAGCCTGGTTATATCTTGACCACAGAGTCCTAGGAAGAACCTGGATATACTACTCAGACCACTGATTGACAAGCTAGAGGATCTATGAAAGGATGGTTTGTGGACATATGACAACTCTACGAAGCAAAACTTTGAATCACGAGCGACTCTGATGTGATCGATCAGCGATATCATAGCATATGAAATGTTGTCTTAACGGAGTACACACGTGAAGCTACGAAATACACAAAGTATTTTCTAGCAGATTGTATGGAATGAAATGTCATGATTGTCACCTCTTAATGCAAAGATTGATCCCAATTGCCTTTTGCTACTTCCTACATGATGATATTTGGGGGCCGTTCGTGGAGATTAGTCATTTATTCAGGGCAATTCATGCTTTGGAGGTTTAAGCCTAAGATATGAAATGACTTGAGGAAGCAATTATTGTAACATATGCAAGCTGAAGTTAATAGTTTATATTTAATAACTTTATTGTTTTTAGGGCTTTTTATAATTTATGCCAGTTAAGTTCCACAAACTTCAACTTTTGCCCTTTTTTGGACCGGGCTTTATTTTTGCCCGGTAATTGTTTTATTTTATTTTTTAAAATGCCCGACGGGCTAAACTCTGGCTTCGACCAAGCTCAGCTGACGTGGTCACCCCCGTGGCGTACGGATGGTGGCCGCGTGGTGCCACGTCAAAAATAATTTTTTTTTTTAAAATTATAAAAGTTGACTAGGGGTAAATGACGAATTACCCCCGTCAACTATAATACCCGTTGGAGTAAATCGAATCGTTTCACAAAACAAAAAACACATCCCCAAATCGTCTCACAAACCCTAATCCATTTCCAATTTCGCCGATTTGAGTTCCGCAAAGAAAGGTAAACGATTTCTCAAGTTCTAATTAAGGTTATTAGATGAACCCGAAACTTAATTTCGTGAAGGGGTTATCATTGTTTCTTTGTTGTTGTTGTGTTTTGATCGAACATGGTTATCGACGTGTTAGGGTGGTTCAAGTTTGTCTAATTCGAGGTAATTTCAAAAACCCTAAATTTGCGAATTCTAAATTTTGATGATTTGAATGTTTGTTGATGTATACTTTGATCTAAATACCGAATGTAAGTAGTAATGTTGTTTAATTGCTTATTTGGTTGCACTATTTTGACTTTTGATAAAGTGGTTTAGCTAATTGTTAAAGTTAGGGTTTAGGGTATGTGTTTAGTAAAATTGAATTGGGATTAGTGTATTATTCTGTAGTTTAATTATGTATAATTTGATCTGTATTTAGGACTAAACCTGTAATTGTACTGTTAATATGTGAATAGTGTTGATGTGAAATTTGATATATGCATGTTTTGATTTCATTGTAGATGGTGTATCAATTTCCTTGTGTATGTGGTCGTGGTTTAATGATATATGATAGGGCTGGGGTAAAGTCGACTCGACCCGGTGAATTCTATTATGTGTGTCCAACTAGAGTGCGTCACCGAAATTATTTCATTTGGGCTGATGAAATCTTCTTGGAAAAAAATGCTCGTCTCTGTCCATTCATGTACCCTCCTACAATGAATTCACCACCGTCTTTGAAAAAGAGAAGTCCTTGTCCAGAAGAAATTTCTGCAAACCATGAACAAGAAAAAACAGAATCTAGTTGTGCCACTGTTGGAACCCCTCATGGTTATAGATTGGATGAAGTGTTAACCAATGTGAATGTCACAAAGACTGCTCTTGCTTGCTGTTGTCTTGCTTGGTCAATTGTGATCCTCATGGTTTTTTTTTTTGTATTTTTGTTGTGCTCTTTCATTCAAGGAAGTAGATGTAGGTAATTTGTAATCTTGTTTGAATATTTAAGTAGTTAAATGTTGTTAATTTCAGTAAGTTTGTAAGGACTATTTCATTTATTGGTCATGTAATGAATGAATGGTACATTATTAGTTAATTATAAGGTGTTAATCATATTGGTTCTATTTTGAATACATTTGTTAATATAAAATTTTTATTTTTTACTAGAAGAATGGATAATTTGGCCGATGAAAGGCTTAAGCACCTGTTTAGGGATCCTTGTACCAATGACTTTATTGAATGCAAGCTTCTTGATATTGTTTGTGACTACGGTACAAGGCATCGTATAAGCAACCCACATCACCTAAACCGTGGAATGAGGCACTTTCAGATTCAAATGGAAAAGGGTTATGTGAGCCCTAATCTCTTTCCTCCTTCAAGGATCAGAAAAATGTTGCACATTTGCCACACCAAGTATACTAAATTTATGGAATTTATGGAAAGGACTAATGTAGTCTTTGTTCTGAGTTGCACATTTGCCACACCAAGTGTGTTCTGAGTTGTATCTCTTTATCACAAAAGTTGATTCATTTTTCACCTTTAAAACATTGATCTTCCACTTGCACTCTTCATCATGACATCTCACATGGACTCTTTCTGGACCACTTTTCTTGATATAAATACTTCTCATCTCTTTAACTGCATGTGACCTTACTGCCATCTTGATTTGGTCCTTGTTAGCAAAAATCATACCAACCACAAATGTTGGCATAAAAATCTGATCCTTGTTGAAAAACCAATCAACTTCAATATCAGAATTGTCATCCAAATCATCAGTTATCCTAGTTCTCTTAGTGCTACTAACAACATCTTCATCAGTTGGATACTCTTGATCATCAACCATCTTACCCTTTCCTTTATCAGCAGCACTCTTAGCTCTCAGTTCTTCAGCTCTTACTCCAACGGGTATTATAGTTGACGGGGACTACGTGGCACCACGTGGCCACCATCCGTACGCCACGTGGGTGACCACGACAGCTGGGCTTGGTCAAAGCCTAGAGTTTAGCCCGTCGGGCAATTTTTAAACAAAATAAAACAATTACCGGGCAAAAATAAAGCTCGGTCCAAAGAAGGGCAAAAGTTGAAGTTGGTGGAAATTAACGGGCAGAAATTATAAAAAGCCCTTGTTTTTATTTTGTTGTTTCATTCTCTAACTAACACATGGTTTATAAAGCGTCGATCGAAGGATAGATAGCCAATTCGTACATACTATCGGAGCTCGCCAATTTGTGTTCTCAATATCTTGATATCTTTGTTCAAACCAGATATTAGCTTGATCCAGATACCTAGTCCACAACTCCTGGCAGTATCACCTTTTCGCCTCTATTCATTTTTATTACAATTAGTATATCTATAAAAATACAGAAGTTAACAAACTTCACAAGATAAATAACAAGTATTTAAGTGAAAATAATTACCCGTTACTCCTCATACGGCCAGAAAGCCATATGCGCCTCCATTGATCTCTCTCTCTCTCTTACCTCGCTGGTGGCTCTACCCTCGTGTGCAATGCTCGGTATATCTGGTCGTTCGGAATAGAGGGGACTAAGGGTCTGGGTTTGTCTATAAATAAAAATATTAAGCTAAGTAAATACGACAAAATTTACAACAATAATTGCAATAACAACATCAACTTTGACAATTCGCACAAGTACACAATTTTTTAAGATATACCATTCTCCTACAGTGCGCCAAGTAGCAGGCGGATCCACCGGCATAAATGCTTGGTGCCTTGAGGCCTCCTCGATGGTCTTCCCTCATCTCGTATTTTTTGAGCCCACAAGAATCGTGCCCTCACCTCTGCTTGCTCCCAATATTATGCATACTCTTCTTCATGTTATTCTTCATCTCTGTAAACCTCATCTTAGCTGTTTTCTGTTATGCGGTATGTACCTTATGCCAATCAACTTTACTGATCTTATGTGTAGACTGCAAATAATTAAGGTTTTGAGGTTTTAAAGATTTGGTTTTATTATATAAAATACACAATATTAAATTAAATATTTTTATGATAACATTTCTCCGTAAATCTCATCCACATCCTGTCTGTAATCGCTTGCAGAAGCTTCATATAATTGGGACAAAAGCTCGTTAATAATTGTCTGATGAGCAATGTGGTCCTCAAAAACTATGTAATTATCATCTATTGCGCGCCTATGATCTGTTGGATTCTAGGAAACCAGAACTCCTCTGTCCACTCCCCTAGGAGGTTGCTCATGCATAAATGGCGGTGCTTCTATCTCTATCAGCCCACTACTCGGCCATGCTTGGGTAGACTTAGCGGATGGTGGTCTTGGTATATTACGACTAGATCAAGATATAAATCGAAGAAAATATAAAAACTTACAATTTTTGGGGTTCCAAAAAATGGACGGTTGCAAGGAGGAGGGATGTGGTCACATATTATGTGAGGAGAGAGTTTTTGTGTGGAGTGAAAAATGAAGAGGAGGGGGAGGAGAGGTATTTATAGAAAATACCTCCAGCAATTGTGATCCCACAACCGGTAGCTACTGAGGCCCAGCTCGAACCAAGAAATTAGGACAACATTTATGTCGCCCTAGTTTCAGTAGCGATCGCTAAGTGGTCACTACATTTTCCCGTCAAAGGTTAGCAACCGACTGGTAGCGCAAAGTTTCGGTAGCAAGTGCACGACCATCGCTACAGAATCCAGCGATGGTCTGCCCATCGGTGATGGCGTGCGATAACCCAACAGATGCAACTAGGTGGTCGCAACTTGTAGTGTTAGGTGTCTAATTTTTTATCCGAGCTTAGAATCAAATCAGGCATACACATCATCTCGTATGTGCTTACTAACAAATCACATTCTTAGAAAGTTAACGAGAGAAAAATATAAGCGATCATCCAAACAAGAAAAGAGGTACAGCACCAGGTATTAAAACTCAGCTTGGCCCCGTCGGTTCTCCTTTAAAAGTGGCCTGCAAGCACCTGAGGGCGAACCGACGAATTCGACTGGTTTGCCCGGTCGCCCGGTCCTTTTTTCTGGAAATAATTGTATAGCCCATATTTCTTTGACAATTACAAATCTATGTCGAATTTTTTTTTAAAAAAAAAAAAGAAAGAAAAAAATGCAAAACTTTGAAAGGCCATAACTTGTGAGTAGGGGCATCCGTTTTGGATGAGTTTTTGTTTTATTTAAGGTATCTCAGCGAGATATATATAGCGCAAACTGTCGCATGCAGTTTGGGCCAAGAAAGTTTTTTTTTAAAAAATGATATTTTCCATCCTTAATTTGATTTTGAAGCGAAACTAGCATGCAATCGAGAATTTCAAGCATAGTAATTCACCCGATGCTAAGTTAATTATCTGGATTTTAGTGTCATGTATTGTTATTCTTGTATTGAATTTTGTGATACAGTTGGTCAACATTTAACAAATCAAAACAATCTTTTGGCTTGTATTAAATATATTAAATCAAAACAATCTTTTGGCTTGTATTAAATATATAGTTTGTGGGATTATTTATTATATTGTTGGATAGCTCAACGGTTTCAACTATTTTTCAAGAGCTTATTTTGTTGGAGGTCACCTGTTCAAGTCCTAGTATTGTGATAACTATATTTTTAGTTTTCTTATAATATAACAAAATATTAGTGACTTCAAATATTTCTCACAATCTTATAACTTTTTATACAATTAATTTTTAATATTATATTTTTTATTGAATGTTGACTAAAGTCAACAAACCGGTCTAACTAGCGGTCCGACCGATTCGACTTATTGACCCGCTACCCAGTAGCCTCACCGGGTTTGTGACCAGGCCAGGTCTAAACACATTGTTTAACACCATAATGATTGAATCGTGTCACTTAGAAAAGCCAAATTCTAGGGTAAAATGTTGATGTAAAGAATATTAGGTCTCCATATATGAAGATGAATAGTGAACTTTTAACATTTCCCATTTTCAAGCGGTAATTTATAGAGGGTATATTATATTCAAAATTGAGATAGACACGTAATTTATATCTTTATGCATGTTAAGAGAGGATATCTAAGAGAATTCGGTACGAACGGATCTTGCTCTCATAAATATGGCTGGTTCTTTGGTGATTAAGTTGCATGGAGAATTTCTGAATAACCCAGTCTTGGTTTGTTATATATGTGGGACATTAAATAAATATTAATTTCGTTACTACTATCAATACAAATTTACCCAGCGGAATTGCGAGATATAAACATTAACTTATTTATACCTTCGTATAGTAATGTCGCTTTTACGTTGTTAATCTTTCGTGTCTACACTAGCGGTGAAACTTTTTCTTTTCTCAATCTCGACGGTGGAATGTATTACAAGAATAATATTCTCGCAGCTCACTAACTGAAATCTCGGACGATCAAAAATACGAAAACTAATATATATTTAAATATATTAGAGAGAGATATAAGGCTAATGAGACAGAATTATATGACTTTATTGTGTGTTTTTTGCTTCAACGGAGAGGGTCTTTTATAAGCATCATTTTAGGGACTGATGGGTATTTTTAAGTGTAATAAAATAAAATGTAAGTTAACACACAAATATTACAAATAAATTACACTTTGTTGCAAGTGCGCGAACCAAGTAATAATAAAATGGTAAGTATAGTTACGAACTACGTATCGCATCCCGAGTGAGTGGTGGATTAGTGAATGAATCACTTAAATGCAAAACGCTAATGATTGTCACGATATTTTCTCTTATGTTTGCAGGATGTAATGATTTCTTTGAATGATATGAATGATTTCTATACTAAAGATGCTTTGAATGTTTTTAATGCTAAGAATGATTAATCTAGAATGCAATGGAATCTATCAAAGAAGGCATAAAACAGTAATTTAGTATATTTGGTTTTGAATGCAAGAAAACGAATAAAGTAATTTAAACAATGAAACTAATGAATGCTGAAAGAAAATTAACTAACTAAACTAAAGACATAATTAAATGACTCATTGTAGTTTTAAACAATAATTAGAAAAATTGTTTCGAGGTTGGGTTTCACAGTGATTTAACCATAATAGTTCATAGACCAACTACATATATCTACTTACAATACTTGATAGTTATTTGATGTTTGCATGTATATTGGATCTGTGATATATGGCAGGAGTTATCCCAACCAAACACCTATGAGTCTATAATAACCTACCGTGTCAACAGATCAGCGCAGTTGCCAGTTGTTTTTGAAGAGATATCAAATCTGCAATCCAATTAACTCATCTGAATCATGTTAACAAAACGTACATAATCAAGATTGATCTAGTGTGATCTAAAGGTTGTTCATCAGTTGCTTTTGCCAAACTCACAAATCGCATATATATACTATCTTTAGCATTCTACACTTCGGCGGCCCCCACACGGGTGCTTTTGTTTTATCCCAGCGAGAGAAAGACCAGTCATACGACATAAGTAACTAATCAATCTAGATATTCAAGATCATCAAACACACATCAAATAACACTAAAATTGTGGATCGGTTGATACGAGATAGTTGTTAACTCCTCAATGTTACTTTAACAACGTCAATATTAACAATGCAGCGAAAAACTAAATAACACGAAATTTAAAAAGTGAATATATTAGTATTAACTTCCAAGCCATAGGCAAAATACCAGGAGGGTTTATGAGAATATGTTTCTTACAATTCTCAAGGTCTCACTCTCGAATTCCTCGAACTCAACAAAGCAAACAAGAATTATTCTCTCAATTCCAAATCTAGAACTAATTGAACAACTCACAAACTTTTCAAAAGCAAGACAACACTCTACAACTCGTGAATAAATCTCTTGGATTTTAAGCTCTTGTCTCGTGTTTGTCTTGATGTACTTCACACCTACATATAGGTTCTCGACTTGATCTTCAAGGTGTGTTGCACATGGTTTGGTAACTCTTCTAATTTCCTTGTCGGACTCCTCTTCCTTGTTCTCGATGTTCTTTTTGAATAACAGCTCCTTCGTTAGTGAACTAACTTAGGAAAGACTCCTTCTTCAAATCAGAACTCAACTTGGAAGTTTCCAATTTGCACTCGAACTCTTTATTCCTTATTTGTTAGCGGCTAACTTTAATTAAGGAAACTTTTCTTTATGGAAACTCTGAGTGATCAAGCTATGCCAAGTTTTGTTTCCTGAATAATAACCAAAGATAATCATAATTATGGAACTAGATTGGTCGAGTGAATAAGGCAAAATAATAGATAAAGTTATTCACAACAAGATAGTAAAACAGATTATGTCAGTCAATGTTACTCTAACATTGACATTCTAACATTGCCAAAATACTTGCACTTCCAATCTCCCTCTTTTTGCCTTACTTCACAAAACATTAGAATCAGTGGTTAGATCAAATATTCAGAACAAAGTTATTCAACCTTTATATACCTACAACAAGTAACCCCCCTTAATATCACAAGATTCCAACACAATGTTGCTCTAACATTGATTCTCCAATGTTGTCATAACATCTTCCTGTATCATTGTTAAGTTAACACTGACTTCAGCCGATTGTTCTAACATTGAATTTTCCAATGTTAACTTAACATAAGATATCAGCTAACTCCTGCAGACATAGTTAGTGCAATGTTATCTTAACATTAGTTATCAGCTAACACCTGCAGACACAGTTAGTACTTGACAGAAGCTCAAGATATCATAAGCATCAGCAGTCAGTACCAAGAAGTAGAATACTTAATTACATACCATAATTATAACAAGGAACACACTCCTTGATCAAATGAAGAAAGATAAAGAAAAATAGAAACATCTCAGCAAAAACATAAACAGTTCAGAGCAGGCTACCAAAGACAGAAAATTAAAGATCTCATCAAATTTTAAATTTGATCTACTCTCCCCCTTTTTGTAAGGAATGTAGATCCCTCAAGTTCTTCCTAAGGCTGTCAATCTCCTGCTGCCTTACTTGCTTTCCAGCTATATCCCTTTGGGTGTCCTTGTATTATCTGTCCAGCCACTTGAGGGTATCTCCCACAAATGCATCTGCAATCACTGAGCAGCTGTCACCACTGGCAATGGGCACTAAAGACGAAGCAAACTTGTGAGCCCTCTTCTTCTTCCTGCTTGGTCCAGCCACATCCTCAGGATTCCATGGAAGATCTTAGACCCTCACTTGTATGAAGTAGCTCTTGGTGATAGGTAATATTGCCTTGTTCTTGACCCATCCTACTGTCTTTGAGGTTTTCAACCCTTGCTTCGCCAATATGCTGGAAATCAGAGAGGGATATGGAATGATCCCCTTTGGACTTTATTGTGACCTTCTTCATTGACCTTAGTACATTTTCCGCTATATTGACATTCAGACCATTCTTCAGCTTAAACACCAGCCTTGCAGACTTCTTAGTCATTACTGTGGTGTTGGAAGATGGTAGCCAGTTGTAGTTAGAGATCTTGTGCAATACAGCACTCAGAGAATTCGGCCTTGTTGTAGGAAAGCTGTCATTTCATTTCCTGGTCAGCCCACCATTGAGATCTGTGATGATCTCATCCATACTTTAGACTCTTCTGGATCACAAAGTCCCCAAGATTCATTGATGGTGGAGAGGGTAATGTCGAAGACACCCTTTATAACCCAAGCCTTCCCATAATTGGGAGAAACCTGGTGGCCCACCCACTGAGAGAGGTTCATGTAGAACTCTATGATAATATCTGGGGCATAAGATGCATGATTCATCACTGACCCAAACACTCCTCTAGCTTCAAGTAGCTCAAAATTTCTATTTTCTTTGAAACTCTCCTCCTCTATTTCCCTTTCCTTGTGAATCACCCTAGCTTGATAAGCCTCCCATTGCTCTTCTGCTTCCGCAGACACATAGTAGTCAGAGTAAGGCTTTTTTCGATACTCCCCATCCATGACATCACAGTACTCCTCATCGTCAGATGTTGGAGTAACATCAGCCTCCGCAGGGTCTTCAGCCACAAGGTCTTCCTCTTCATCCCCAGTCTCCTCCTGATCCTCTTCCTCCTGTTCCTCTTCCTCATTTTCATCTTCTTCTTCTTCAGCTTCTTCAGCTGCTTCTGACTCATACTAAGAAGCAACCACCAGTTGTTTGGCTTTTCTCTTTCTGGAAGACTTAGCTCGAGCAACCAAAGTATGACTCTCTTTTTCTTCCTTCTCACTCACATTGTCCTTATTATCAATAGGGATACCCTCAGTAGTATCCATCTCAGCAACATTGTCCTCAAGAACAACCTCAACATCCTCCTCAACCACAATCTCAACATAATCATCAGGAACAAATTCAACATCCTCATTAGTAACAACCTCAACATCCTCAGACTCACCTACATCCACAACAGAATCTACATTCTCCCCCTCAATCTCAACTTCAGCAGGTAAATTTTGAGTAGGGTTAGCCATTGTTACCTCGTTTTCTATTTTGGTGGGAGTGGAGGTGTTCTTGGTGGCTTTCGATGTTGAACCACCATTGTCCTTTGTTGATTTCTTTCCCTTGTGCCGTTCGTAGGTGGTGTTCCCTTTTGCAGCAGCGGCAATGAGAGACTCAGTTGATGCATGCTTGGTGAAAAAGAGCTTAAGCACAGAGAATTTTAATTGCACAAATCTGATTCTGAACGCGTGAAGGATTAAAAGAGATAAGGGCAAATTATATAAGGTAATCGATTGAGAAGAGTGGTGTTAGTGGATTTGTAACATGTTACCAAAATAATCTGACCACTTACACACGTTCCCGCATACAGTCCTTGCCCACGTGTCGTTGTTAGATTAACACATGACCAGAGCAGTTTCCTTAAAAACTTATAAGTCACAGCGTTACAATGTTAGTCTAACATTGGCAAGTTAACAGTAGGTCAGAAAGATTGAGGTGTAGGTCTTTCATCCAAGCGGCTTCATGTGAGAGTGTGAAATATTACTAAATACAAATCTGAAACTTCATTAAAACACATAAGTAAACAAAACACAGTTTAAGATCATCAGTATGAGTAAGTAACACTTCTGACAGAAGAAACACACATATAGAAGATGTAAATATCCATATGACATTCAATCCCTTAGTATGACAGATCATAATCCAGTGTGTTTACCTGTAGTATAGTCACCCAAGGTGCGTGCCTCAACACATGAATTTGGATTGCTACTCCCCCTAAGCCCAAGCCGACACAACAATAAAATGTAGAAAAGAAATAATGAATGCAACCATGGTAGATCTACACTGAGAGATGGTAACCAAGTACTGAGACTTGCACTGACTGAGTCCAGGATATATCACTTTGATTTCTTTTAACATGAAACTCATTTAGAACTAAAGCTGAGAATGATTAAACAAGGATAATTTCATCACTGAATGTGGGCAGCACAGGACTCCACACACCCGAGAGACTCAATTATCAACTACATATTCTGCAAGTACAAAGGAACTGAATGAGGACAATGCACTTATCATATACTTCATCCTTATGCATACTACTTGACCAACTTGTTTACAAGAGAAACACCAAGTGATCAATGCTACTGAATGTGCGGCAGTCGAAACTCCAAACATCCCAGTAGAAAGTATCACCATCATGCATTTCCTTGGCCAAATACAACAAAAACATGAAAATAAGCACAACTGAATCACACTGAAGCTCTCAACATCATGCACCCCAGCTTCTCTTCACGTTATGTTTAATCTTAACATGGATAAGTCACAACTGAATGACACCAAAGTAGTGAACTCTGGGCACGCCAGCTTCTCATACCAACATCAGAGTTTCTTACTTTACAAAACATAGGATATAAACATGTTCCCCAGTCAATCCAGTCAGTACCATAGGTTAACCACACAACCCAAATGAAGACAAACCAAGATGAAATATGCAAGACAGAAGTTATACAAAACATGGAAATAAAAAGAATTATAGACACACCACAACCAATAACCAGTGCTAGACAGTGGTGTTATGTCAACACGGGTGGACAAACATTCTTACACAATACACATGCCAAGAGATTTCCTCAAACTGAAGAACCTCTCAGAATCTAAGGGCTTAGTGAACATATCAGCAAGCTGATTGTTAGTCTCAATGTCTTTTAATTTGTCGTCAACCATATTTCTCAGATAATGATGTCTCATGTCTATGTGCTTAGTTCTAGAATGTTGGACAAGATTCTTAGAGATACTGATAGCCCTAAGATTATCACAGAACATAAGTAATGTATCACTATCCAATCCATAATCCAGCAACATGTGTTTGAGCCACACAAGCTGGGTGACATAACTACCTCATGCTATGTATTCTGATTCAGGAATGGATAGAGACACACAGTTTTGCTTTCTGCTGTACCATGAGACTAAATTGTTTCCCAGACAAAAACATCCTCCACTTGAGGACTTCCTATCATCTGCATCACCTGCCCAGTCTGAGTCACTGAAACCCACAAGATATGTGTTAGTGATAAATGAATACCAAATCCCAAGAGACAAAGATCCAGATATGTATCTAAGGATTCTCTTCACATCAATCAAGTGAGACTGCTTTGGACATGCCCGGTACCTCGCACATACACAAACAAAAAATATTATGTCAGGCCTAGAAGCAGATAAGTAAAGCAAATTTCCTATCATTGATCTGTACAATGTTGGATCAGCATTGGTTCCAGTCCCATCTCTGATGATCTACACTGACGCAGACATAGGTGTCTTACACGGCTTTGAATCTGCAAGTTCAAACCTTTTCAACAAATTCTTGGCATACGTATCCTAATTCAAGAATATCCTAGTACATGATTGTCTTTTTTGAAGACCAATAAAGAAATTTAATTCTCCTATCAAACTCATCTCAAATGTTCCTATAATGGATTCAACAAACTTTTCCAAAATAGAATTGTTAGTAGAACAAATACTATATCATCAACATAGATTTGAGCAATACAGATATCAGAATTTTTCTTTAAAGCAAACAATGTCCTGTCTCCATCACCTCTAACAAAACCAAGACTTAAAAGAAACTTAGTAAGTCTTTCTTACCATGCTCTGGGCGCCTGTTTAAGACCATGCAGAGCTTTCTTGGGGAACTTAGGATCAGTGAATCCCTTAGGCTTTTCTACATACAGTTCCTTATCAATTAGCCCATTCAGGAAAGCACCCTTAACATCCATCTGGTATAGTTTCATCGTAAGACTGCAAGCAATGGCTATAAGTAATCTAATAGCTTCTATCCTAGCTACTGGTGCAAAAGTCTAATCAAAATCTACACCTTCAACTTGAGTATACCCCTGAGCAACAAGTCTGGCATTGTTTCTTACAATTACCCCTTCCTCGTTACTTTTGTATTTGAAGATCCATTTAGTCCCTATTATATTTACATCAGGTAGCCTAGGTACCAAGATCCAGACATTATTCTTAGTAAACTATAATAGTTCATCCTGCATGGCATTCATCCAAAAGTTATCTAATAGAGCTTCAAGCACATTCTTAGGTTCTATGGTAGAGACAAAACATGAGGCATAATCAACAGTACAAGTGAAGTTCATACAGACACACAGTTTAACCATATCCCTATAATTCAGTCTATCTTTGTTGCGTGTCCTTACCCTTTTAGTAATCTCACCAATTGTCTGAGAAGTTGGATGGTCTTTTCGTATCCTAGCAGGGGGATCTCTTCTTGACTCAATGCCAACTTCAGTTTATGAGTCAGACTCTTCTGTTGTTAGTCTAACATCCGATCTGACTGGTGTTAGTCTAACATAAGTTCATGTCTCTTGCTCAATGGTTCCAGCTTCAAGCTCCAGTTTTCGTATAGCCTTCTCGGTTTCCAATCATGGTTCAACATTAGAAACTGCAATGTCACAGTACCTGTTTCAAAAGTGAAATCATCAAACACAACATTCACAGACTCCTGGACAGTCTTTGATCTAGGATTGTAGACTCTAAATGAAGCATTGTTAGCTGAGTAGCTTACAAAGATGCACTTCTCACTTTTGGGATCAAATTTACTCAGATAGTCTCTGTCATTCAGCAAATAATAGTCACATCCAAACTCATGAAAATATACAATGTTTGGCTTTACACCCTTCAAGATTTCGTAAGGTTTCATATTAGTTCCAGGTCTTTGATACACTCTGTTACAAATGTGACAGGCAGTATTTAAAGCTTCGCCTTAAGTCTTTTAGACAGATCTTTAGCATTCAACATTAGTCTGCCCATCTCTTGAAGAGTTCTATTTTTTGTCTCAGGAGTGCCATTCTGCTGAGGTGTTTTAGGAGCTGAGTATTCATGGAAGATGCCTTTAGAATTACAGTAGTTATCAAAACTTGCATTCTCAAATTCCTTTCCATGATCAGACCTAATCTTAGATACAATAGAACCATACAAAGTTTTGGTACTAGCACACATAATTTTAAACTGATCAAAGGCTTCTGATTTCTCTCTAAGAAACTTTATCCATGCATATCTAGAGAAATCATCTACAATTACAAAGGCATATTTCTTTCCACTCGGGCTGATTACCTCAATTGGACCCATTAAGTCCATATGAAGCAATGCAAAACTCCTACTAGTTCTAGAAGTAGCATTCTGTACCTATAGGGGAGCGTGAACAGCTCATGTTTGCTTACCTTTGAGACAATCACCACATACAAGCTTACCTGGACTAGATAGTTTAGGCAAACCTCTTACAGCATCAACTTTCTGTCATTTCTCTACGTTCCTATAGTACACATATCCCAGTTTCATGTGCCAAAAAGAAGTGTCATCTATTTTGGCATGAAAACATTCTGCTTCTTCCTGAGCCAAATAGAAGTTGTCTTTAGATCTAGTACATGACATAACAAGAACATTGTCACTATCATAAACATCACAAGACACTTTATCAAAGGTAACTAGCAGATCATCATCACAGTGCTGAGTAATGCTAATCAAATTTGTTGTTAACCCATCAACCAACAGAACATCCTTCAGTGGAGGAAATCCTTCAACATTTAGTGTCCCCTTTCCAATGATTGTCCCTTTGGTGCCTCCTCCAAAAGTGAGTGTTTCAGTACTTAGAGGAACCACCTGTTTAAGATTTTCCTTGGTACTTATCATGTGTCTTGAGCATCCACTGTCAAAGTACCACTTCCCTGAAAGGTTAGAATAAACAGCAAAGAAATCCACATTGCACACAATCTTGATCTTAGAGATTTTTCCTTTTCAACCCAAGTTCTACCTTTATGTCCAAAATCCAATGTTGGACTAACATCAGGAACAACTGTTGGTTTAGCATCAGCTGTAGAAGTTGTTTTCTTACCATTCACTCTCAAATATTTTTTACAAAATGGTTTAATGTGACCTGGTTGAAAACAGTATTGACAGATAAAGATAGGTTTACTTTTTGCTATGCTGACTGGACCATACCTTGATTTAGAGGATTCTTTGACAAAACTGGTTTTGAGGTAGGAAGATTCCTCATTAGATGATTTCTCAACAACATCTTTCTCAACAAAACCTAGACCATTTGTACATGTGGTTCCCATGTTCAGTACCTCATCCAGTTTGGAAGTACCTGAATTCCATCTCACAATGATCTCAGTGTACTTTTTGAGTTTATCTTTCACCTCCCTCAACTCAGTTTCTCTTCTGTCAAGATCTCTTTGATAGTGTTTTGCGAAGTTCTTCAAACACTCAATCTCAAATTTTAGGGCATTATTGCTTTTGATGAGCATAATGTTCTCTTCCCTAAGTTTGATGAATGTAGAATGAAGTTCTTCAATGATTTCATCATGAGACTGTTCTTCATCCAAGCAGTGTCCCTCCTCTAGATCAACTGCACCATGAAAACAATCAAATTTAGTATCATAACAATCAGAGTAAGAATCAGAATTAACCTGTAGATCATTGTTGTTCCAATTTCCAAATAAGATCTCTTGTGCTTTTATTGGTTCCTCAATGTTAAAGTAACATTGTGGATCATTGCAGTTCCTGGAATCTTCTCCTGACCAGTTAATCTGAGTGTAGAGCGAAACAGAGTTGAACTTAGCTTCATCAAAATTATCTACACAAATTCAATGAGAGTTTCCTCTTGCTCGGAGGACGCTAGCACATTCATGTTTATAATGACCAAACCCTTTACCTTCAGAGCACTGGACATCTTTTAGTTTTTCTGCATCTTGGGGAGTACTCTTTGATGCCATGTACTTTATGAATTTAGGGGGTAGCTTTTTATAACTAGGATTAGCATTACGAGATTGTTTCTCTTTACCTTTATCTTTGAAGCCTAATTTGCTAAACTTCTTGGTAATCTTTCCATAGTTAGAAGAGATCAACTCATACTCAACATCACTTCCTACATTATCTGAGCCAGTTCCAAGTAGGGCTAAAACAGGTTGCTTACTGGACTTACTTAGGAATTCTAACTCAAATTATTTTTTTCAAAGTGTTCATTAAGGCTTGAAAATCCATATTTGCAAGATCTCTAGACTCATTCATTGCTATTCTTTTGACTGTGAATTTAGTAGACAAGGATCTGAAAGCTTTGTAAATCATTGTTTTATTAGAAATAACAAATCCTAGGTTTTGACACTGGTTAGCAATATCAAGCAGTTACTCAAAATATCTATCAATGCTCTCATCTTCACCCATCACTATTTTTTCAAAATCTTGAAGCAACTTCCTATGTTTAGAGTCTCTCACAATGAAGTTCAAGAATATCCCATGCAGATTTAGTTGTAGTGCAATTTTGAATAAGTTTCCTAAATAAGACCAATAAGCAACCCGCTTTAGCTCTTGATTACCTACCGAGCTGAAATTCGTATTGAAGGCCTTTTCACTGAAGTTGTAGAGAGTAATCTCATTGGCTGTCCATTGTCCTTTGGGTTTAGGCACCAGATCAGCATCTCCATCTCTTGGTAAGTAAGGAATAGTGTAGCCTTCCTGAACTAATTCCCATGCTCTCAGGTCAAGGGATTTGATGTGTACCCAGAGTCTGATCTTGCAATATGCATAGTTGTTTGGTCTTTCCAACACAGGCAGTCTGCTGGTATTAGGGTTGGAGCGGTCAATCTTATCGTATCAACGCTAAACACCGGTCAGGTTGGTCCTTGGCTCTTGACACCAATTGAAATTGTGGATCGATTGATACGAGACAGTTGTTAACTTCTCAATGTTACTTTAACAACGTCAATATTAACAATGCAGCGGAAGACTAAATAACACAAAATTTAAGAAGTGAATATATTAATATTAACTTTCGAGTTGTAGGCAAAATACCACGAGGGTTTATGAAAATATGTTTCTTACAACTCTCAAGCTCTCACTCTCGAATTGCTCGAACTCAACAAAACAGTCAAGAATTATTCTCTCAATTCTAAATCCAGAACTAATTGAACAACTCACAAACTTTGCAAATGCAAGACAACACTCAACAACTCGTGAATAACTCTCTTGGATTTTTAGCTATTGTCTCGTGTTTGTCTTGATGTACTTTACACCTATATATAGGTTCTCGACTTGATCTTCATGGTGTGTTGCACACGATTTGTTAACTCTTCTAATTTCCTTGTCAGACTCCTTTTCCTTGTTCTCGGTATTTTTTTGAATAACAATTTCTTCGTTAGTGAACTAACTTAGGAAAGACTCCTTCTTCAAATCAGAACTCAACTTGAAAGTTTTCTAGTTGCACTCGAACTCTTCCTTCCTTACTTGATAGCGGATAGCTTTAATTAAGGAAACTTTTCTTTATGGAAACTTTGAGTGATCAAGCTATGCCAAGTTTGTTTCTTGAATAATAACCAAAGATAATCACAATTGTGGAACTAGATTAGTCGAGTGAATAAGGCAAAACAATAGGTAAAGTTATTCACAGCAAGATAGTAAAACAGATTATGTGAGTCAATGTTACTCTAACATTGACATTCTAACATTGCCAGAATACTTGCACTTTCAAAAGCAAATAAACATATTCATAAGTTACTCCCCTACTCTAAACAACGAGTAGGTTAGCTCTTCATAGTCATGAGTTCAACAATCAATAAAGGAGTAAATATCATAGACAAAGTAAAGAGATAAAGAAAAGATTCTCGGATCCGGTGGAACGTTGTTGCTTGACTCTCTTCTTGACTTCCTTTTGCTATATTCTTCCGACAAACTATTTTCTCTCTAAACAATGACTCGACTAAACTACAACAAGAATTTGATGTTGCTTGCTCTCGAGTGAAAAACTCTCAAGGTTTTCCTGTTGAAAAGTGATTGTGAGTGGTGGTGAGCACATCAGCCTTAGTCGCTGAACGTACCCTCCTATTTATATTTTTTCTCTGCTCTAGGCTTCGATTTTGGGATTTCTGACAATTGGCCCCTTTATTGTTCTAATTGCATGTCACCAGCACGATGGGCCACTAATCGTGCACCACACACGCGATGCGCTTTTGATCGCACCTTCTATTTTTTCCATATGGTCTCCTGATGTCTTCCTCTTCAATCGCACTATCTTTGGTAGCTTGCCTTTGTGTAGTGTAGTAGTGCTTTCGTCGTGCCTGAACATCCCAAAATAGTATCTTGACTAATTGTCACCTAAGACTATCCATTATGACCTCTATTAGCCTCGTTTTGTATCAAATATATAGAATCCTAAGAAAACCCGAAATAATAATAAAACAAGTAAACATGCTATCATAAGTAATGTTTTGAAACTCGGCCCGTGGACTGACCCGATGGGGCTACCGGGTAGTGGGTCAACATGTCGAGTCGGTTGAACCACTGGTTGGACCGATTTGTTGACTAAAGTCAACATTCAATAAAATATATAGAAAATACTCTAGTGTATAACAAAAATCATAACAAAATACTCAATTTCTCAACTACAAAATATCTAAATTGATATATCATGCTAATATATTATCATAACTAATCACTAAATAAGCAAACAAAATATTAAACAACTTCAAATTTAAAACTCAAATTCATTGTACCAAAATAACAAAGTAACAAACGAAAATACAAAAATAGTATACAATTAAAAAAACTCCAACACATAATTCCAAATTTAAAGTTGTAACAAGCCAAAAATAAACACAAATAACAAAGTAGCAACAAGACAACATTCATTACGAGGCATCATGATCATCCACACCCACACTTGCACTTGAATAATTAGACACCCTCCACAAGACCCATACAATGTCAAATCAGCTTCGTTATTCCCCACTAGACTTGCACTTGAACTTGCAACATTTACCCCCCCCCCCCCCCCAAAACATCTCATCAATATCTTCATTAGTAAAGTATCCGGTTGTATCTTCTTCTTCTAATACCCATTCGTCGACTTTATAAATATTCTCATAGTCAATTGCATCATATGTCATTTTTTTTCTTTTTGAGTCTGCAAATAACATCAAGTAATAAATTATACTTACTAATAAAATAAGCCACACCTTGAAACAAAAGAAACACAATAACAAAACTTTAAAGTCATACCGCATCATCCACCGTAGGTTATAATTCACAAATACAAGATCATTCAACCTCTCATGTTCCAACCTATTCTGCTTTTTAGTGTGTATACATTCGAACACACTCCAATTGCGCTCACAACTAGAAGAGGCTGATATTTGACTCAAAACTTTAATGGCAACCTTTTGCAAAAGTGGTGCATCACCGCCAAATAGGCTCCACCAAACATCTAAACAATTAGATCATATTAGTTCATATCTTATCAAACCAAATATATATGAATAAACAAAAGTTTAACTTGAAACAAACATTACCTGGAGTAGAAGTGTGAATACTCTGCACGGCAGAGGGTATTATTCCAAAACTCCTTTGTCGGTTTTGAAACATGGTCACTTCTGACACCACCTCTGACCGATTTGGGTAAAAATTTTGTAAAACCTCCCACACATCACTCATCACCTGAGTACTCTCCATAAGATCACCATCACCGTATTGAAAAACAGGATTAAAAAAACTAAACGTCCACATGGAGACTTTTTTGCAATTTTTTATCCTATCTATTATCGACAATTTTAGTGTACGTCGTGTAATGAGTTACTCTCTATTGCCAAAGACTTTCTTTATCCCATTTGTTGCCCTTGCCATGCCATGATAAATATAGCCTAAAGAAGGTTTCTCATCAGAATCACACAGACGTAGCAACTTCATAATCGGAGACATAACCAGAACAATAACTTTAACATTGGCCCAAAACTTGTCATTCAAAATAATAGCCCTCGTTTTCATAACTTTAACATTGGCAAAAAACTCGTCATCTCTCCAAAATGTTTCATAGCCTGGATCTTTCACCAACTCTTTCGAAAAACTCATTTTCTCATGCAAACTGCTCAATGTAATAAATACAGTGCCAAAATGAGTAGCGCTAGAAGAAATAATTTTTGTCCACCCCTCATTTTTCCTCAACCAAGGAAGTACCCATTTACGGTTATAAACAAAGGAAGTGACTTTACCAGCATCAAGAAACACTTCATAATCAAAAATCAATCAATAAACATCAAGTGATATAATGTTCGAAACTTCGAATATCAATGATCAAACTAAACCAACATTTATTAAGTATTTATGTTACATAATTCATCAACTAATCAACTAAAGTACTAAACTATCATGTAATACATCACTAAAATACAAATCTAATAATGGGAAAAAAGCAGATCACCCCCTAACCTTTCGGCCGTTTTGCATTTTGCCCCCTGGCTTTGACTTTTAGCACTTTGCCCCCCCAGCTTTGTATTCCGTCAAACGTTACTTCCCACAGGAATATTCCGTCATAAAAAATGAATATTCTGTTAAATTTTGACACTTTGCACCCCCAGCTTTCGGCATTTTAACGGAATATGCCGTTTTTTTTACGGAATATTTTTTTTTTAACGGTCATGTTACGTCAGGGGGTAACGTTTGACGGAATACAAAGCTGGGGGGGCAAAGTGCTAAAAGTCAAAGCTAGGGGGCAAAATGCAAAACGACCAAATGGTTATGGGGTGATCTGCTTTTTTCCCTCTAATAATTAATCCTACTTTTAGTAAAAAAATTAACAAACTAAAATTTACAAACTCGTTTACTCATCTAGTAAAATAAACAAACTTCACTTTTTGTAATAAGACTATAAGAGCTCATCAACTAATTGCTGAAAAATCTTAAAAAAAAAAGGAAAGAAAAATTGAAAAGTGCTAAAAATACAAAAAAAAAGAAAAAGAGAGCTACCGAATGGGAGGCAGTGGTCTGGCGCGGCGCTCGGAGGTCCGGCGAATTTGGTTCAGAGCATTGATGCGGTCGCGAGCAACGGCGACCACCTGTTCTGACGCCGATTGGTAGAGCAACTAGGGTTTCCTTTTTCCTTTTCTCTTTCTTTCAATTGAGCTGAGGGTTGAGGGTAAGGACAGAGAGTGTTTTTTTTTCTTTTGTTAAATGCTGACAATCAGCTCGGTAGAATGGTAATTTCATATAAAAAACAATTTAAGGGCGGAACTGGTTCCCAAGCGGAACTAGTTTAGTGGGTCGTCGGGCGAACCGGTAGAATTTGCAGGCTCGCCTTGAGCAGCTTGCAGGCCGTTCGTAAAGGAGAACCTACATGGACAAGCTACCGGTTCCCGGTTGAACCAATCAAAACGGCTATTCCAAGTCGGGTTTCAAAACCCTGATCATAAGTGTTCAAAAGCATAAGAAAACATATACTTTAATCACGTTAAATAAATGCTCATCATGGATAAAGAAATAAATTTCATCTCATCATCTATCCCTCATCTAACCAATAACAAATTGGCCAACTAACTTCAATAAGCCAACATGGGCGGTGATGCGTGTTTTGTATTGGTTGGTTGTGATCAGTACTGTATAATAATAATAATAATAAACAACTACACACGTTCGCAAGTATACGTGTCAAGTAATAATAAAATGGTAATTAAGGCTTACGTACCAAGTATAGTATCCCAAAAGAGTATGTATCTTGTATTAGCAATCGAAATCATTGATAGCTTAGTGAAAAAATGCTTTGAATATTCGAAAATAGAAAGAACTAATTAAACTGCGACTAAAGCTAAGAAAGTAAAAACAAAGACAAAATTGAATTGATTGAGTTGTAAAACAAATTAAGGAAAACGTATCTAGGAGTCCGGTTTCATTAATCTTGAATGCAGGTATTCCATAGACAAAATACAAATGATCCTTACAGAAAGCCTCTTTTTATTAATTCTTATTTTCTTCTGAAGTGGACGTGTAAAAATTAAGTGCATTTTCGTATCGCTTAAAGAACCGTCTAACCCCTAATGATGTTAGGCCATTAAGCACTTTTCCCTTTTCAAAAGTTCACATTCTCAAGGATCCATCAAGAGTTTTAAAAGAGAATTAGAGTTGACAATTATGACATAGATTCACCGATAGAAGCTAGTGCTGAAGGTCTAGAGGTTTATTTGCTTGATCTATTGTGCATTGTTGCACTAAATAATCTACTAAGCATAACTGAACATAATACAGACAAAATTGGCATACCAAATATACAAAGTAGCATAAGGAGCGAATAACATCCAACAAAAAAAATATCAATAGAATTAGTGAAACTTAGGTTCAAGTTGCATTCATAGAGATAACTAAATCCTATCCCAGGCATTGGGAGATTTAGTTATTCATGATCAATGTAAAATAACATAAATTTGTACAATAAAGAAAAGAAAAAATTAAACTGTTCATCTCGGTGAGATTTATGTGTGTCTTCTCCTTGTGACTCTTTGTAACCTTCCTTCAATTGACTATCTTCTATTATTGATCACCTCTCTCCCTCAACAATGATTGCTATGCTTCAAATGGTGGAATTTTGTTATGAAATATTTTGATGGGATTGTAATGTATGCCTTATATGCGGTGCATGTTGGTTGTTGTTAATTGTGGTGCCCTAGTTGATGGACGTCTTCCTCTATTTATAGCTTTTGTTCTATAAGTGACAACCTCTAGGGTTACTATACGATTCGGCCCATTTAGTCCATATCGGGCAAGGTCGTGCGGTAAGTCGTGTGTGTGGTTGCAGGTATGGTCGTTGACAAGTCCCTAGACATTTGGCGTGATGACACGTGATGCAATGTAGGTTGCACGACTTACTGCCTGACCTGTGCAAGCCGCGGAGGTAGCTGCTTTGTCGAGTAGCTTCGGTTGTTCTCCTGCAGGTTGTCTAGACCTTTATGCTGATGCGCTCCCACCTGTCCTCACTCGTCCTCGCTAGGTTATGGCATGAAACCACTATTATGCTTACCAAATTACTCCACATTCATCCTTGTTCCATCCATGCTATTTTCCATCAAATATGCATCATTTTACTAAAACCCGTAAAATGATAAAAAAAGACTGGAACCAATAAAAATGCCTTAAGTAACAATCAAAAGTAAAAGAAATCAGGTAATTAAATCTCTATAACTAATCACTCACCAGGCGGTCATTGTCGCGCAACATCTCTGACTCGCACATCGTGGGCATAACCTAGTTGCACATCTCTTCGTGTATTTTCACCATCTTCATACTAGTTAATAGATCGTGCGACCTCTCAGAACACCTGTAATGTTGAGAGTACTGCACCAAATCTTTCACAAAAAAGAGAACCAGTACAGCACAATCCATATTTCTTCTTGATATGCCATGGACTCATTTGATCGCTTTAGTTAAAAGAATTCATAATCCTCAAGTCCATACTTTAACTCCCAACTCTCATGAGATGTTCTATAAGAATTTCGCATACTTAATGTGCAATTGTTCTTTAACAATGGGCACTATCAAGGACTCGGTGTCAAATAGTGTTCCATTGTCCTTACGTCAATCAATCTTATTTGACTACTTTACCTGAAACACCTCTTTTGACCGAATCAATCATGGTCATAGAAAACACTCCAAAGTAGTTATCATCAAATTTTCGATGTCATGAAACAGTCAAATGTCAATAAGGGCACTAATAGATATGTAACTCACATATTGTCGAAATAGGGAATCTTCTCCTCACTTTTACAAATGGTCACTCAAGCACATGTATTATGAAACACATGCTGCGGTGGAATACTCTTTTTCAAAAAAGAGTGTATGTCCATAGACACCGCACAGATTTTGGCCTAGCCACACCCAAGTTACTAGGTTCAGTTCATCACTTGTCTGTTGTGCTTTGCGGCAAAAAAAATCTCACATCTGCTTTATTTTATTGGTTACAAAGAACTTTGGGAGAAATTTGTGTACGATACTAAATGTCATGGATTTCATCTTAGTACCAAACTAAGTCGATGTATATTTGTATCAACCTCTAAACTCGTCTTCTGCATACAAGTAAGGGATACGGTTGTCTCATCTATGCTCCCTCAGTTAGTGCCAAAGGCAATCATCGTGTGAGAGAGTCGATCATGCTTGTTGACATACTTCACTGTGTGTATAAAAAGAAATGTTATGCGGAATCAAACTTGAAATGAACATCACATTGTACGAATATCCAAATGAAGTAAACAAATTAAAGTCGACTAAAATAATCTAAGTAATCCCAAACTTCTGACACGAGTCTGAAAGACATCTCTAGCTATAGGTTTGGTCATTGAATCAACAACCATGTGAGTTCTTAGACATGTATTTTAGGACTACTTCATTTCTCGCAATCATGTCCCATATATTGTGAAACCCTAAATTAATGTCGTTTTTTCATGATACTTCGAATTCTAATATAGTTGGTGGACCATAGGCATCCGTTACAATACTTAAGTGTGCAATGAAACTTCTCAACCAGATAGCTTCTTGCACTGCTGAAGAACATGATATGTACTCAGCTTCCATAGTAGACCATGCTAATACAAGGCTATTTCTTGCTACTCCAGATAATGGTGCCATTATTTAGGAGGAATACGTACTGGTGGGAGATTTTCTAGTACTTAGAATTAGGCTTATGTATTATACCTAAATTTCTACTCTTTGCAAGTGCATGAGTCAAGTAATAATAGAATGGTGAGTATAATTACGAACGAAGTATCGTATTGCAAGGGTGTGTTGGATGTATGTTTGAATAACTAAAATGCAATAATATTATTGGTTTCATGGTTTCTAAGTTTGTGTGCAAAATGATATGACTACAGAATGCTCTGAACGAAGAGAACAAGGAATGCAAATTTTATGAAAGCAGTTTCGGATGCAGATTACTATTAAACTTGAATGAAACTAATGAGTTTAATGTTAGAAAACGGTTTGAATGCAAAGGAAAAAGTAGATGCGGAGTGAATGTGGAAATAACTAAATAGTGAAAAAAGATTGAATGCAGAAAGAAATGAATTATATTAACCTAATCTAATGCAAGAAAGTAAACAAAACAAAATTTAAGATTGATTGAGGGGTTGAATGCTTTAGTTATATACAGATGATAAAAAAATGTTTGGAGGTTGGGTTTCACAACTAGTTTAGCCATAATAGTTCATAGACAAAGTACATAAGTTTACTTGAGATGTTTGATGATAGTTTGAGTATAGCGTGTCTAATGGATCCGGACCTATAGTTGGACCTATCTTAACTATAGAACCATTAAGTCTCTAATAGCCTACCGCGTTAGCGAAATCAGCCAAACTACCAATTGTTTTCGTAGAACTATTCATTATGCTATCTAATCAACTCATCTGAATTCTGTTAACATAAACAAACTTAGGCAATAATGATTTAGTGTGACCTAGGGGCTGTGTAACAGCTGCACAAATAACATGTATTCATAATTATCTAACATCTACACTTTGGCGGTCCGAGAGTAGTGCGTCAGTTATTTTAGTGAGAGCTAAATTAATTATACAGAATAAAGACTAATCATTATGAAGATATGAGCACATTAAACACACATCAAACAAAACAACTAAGCATACTCATAAATCAAAGTTACTCCATTACTCCAAGCACGAAGTAGTTTAGCTACTCAAAGTCATAAGTTCAACAATAAAAAAAGAGTTAAATAGCATAAACAAAGTAAAAGGAATAGGGACTTCTCAGATCCCGTAGAACGTTGACCCATTGCTATCTTCTCTAGCTCCTACGTGGTATCTTCTATTTCACAAGCTATCGACTTTATAATATGAAAACAAAACTAAGAACATAACTACAATGCTTTTTTCGCTCTTTTCACAATTTCTCACAACTTCTCAAAGTAACTAGTCAGTGTTGTGAGCGAGAAAAGCAGTGTATCGAAGTGTTGGTCGTTCTCTTTTATTTAGAGGAAAGTAGTGTTGCCTTCATCTCAAAGAACTTATTCTACAGTGTAAGGCAGTGTTGCCCTAAGACGTGCGACTTTGACATGTTGCACGGGTGGCTGCGCGGCTCGTGCACGTTTTGTCCAATGTGGAACGACTCTTTGCAAGTTTTGCATGGTGACACTTAATATTATGTGGTCGTGGGACCTACTGCATGTTTCTTTCGAGTCGCACGACTTTGTCCATTGTTTTGAAGCTCCCCCCTCGAATGGGTCGACTATTAGACTTCGAAAGTGGTGTCATGACGCCCTCTTTGCAAGTAATTTCAAAAAAGATCCTTTTTTTTTTGCTATTTTCCCATCATTTTGTCGTGACTCGACAAAATCCTATAAAAAGACAAAACAAAACTAGAACCAATAAATATGCACCAAATAGTCCACAAAAGTCTGAGATAACAAAATACTTAAGTTGCGGTAAATAAACGTTCATCACGTACCTAGATGTGGATTTGCATTCATCAAGGTCATTGCCTCAATCGGCATCATTGTAACCTTGTAGCTGCAAATCTTAACCTTGAAAGAATGTTACATAGTCCATTGTTACTTTCAGATATCTAAGTATCCTCTTGACTGCATTCCAATTGGCAGGTTCTGGGTTCAACTAAAATCTGCTTACTGGCCTGACTGCATAACCAATATTTGGGCGAGTAGACATCATTGCATACATCAAGCTACAAACGACACTAGCATAAGGAACATGAGAAATTTTCTCTTTTTCGAATTGTGTCTTAGGACTCATTTCTTGGCATAACCTCTCAACTTTGGCGATAGGGGTGTTGATGGGTTGGCAATTTTGCATCTAGAAGTGCTCGAGAACCCTCTTCAAGTAAGTTTGTTGGGACAAACTAAGAAGATTCTTGGAGCAATCTCTAGATATCTTAACTCCCAGAATATATTATCACAAATGTATTCCATTTCAAAGCTAAAAAGACAACCACGCTTTAGTGACAACCATCATCCCTTTGTCATACCCGCCAATAGAATATCATCAACGTACAATGAATAATATTATGAAACTCCCTTTGGACCATTTGACATACACGCAATGAAATTATTATAAGCTCATTTGTAAGAATAGCTCAATGAAATATTAAGTACCATTATCTACATGATTGTTTAAGGCCATAAATGGATCTTTTCAGCTTGCAGACTTTGCGCTCTTGATCCATGATCTTAAACCTCATTGGTTGATTCATATAGATGACTTTCTTAGTTCTCCATTGAGAAATGTTGTCTTTACGTCCATCACGTGGAGTTCCAGGTCCAGGTGAGCTAGCATAGCTAGGATTAGGCGAATCAAGGCAGACCTCACAACTAGAGAAAATGTTTCTTCGTAGTCTACACCATCTTGTTAGGTATATTCTTTTGCGACTAACCGAGACTTATACCTGTCTATCGATCCATCCAACTTGCATTTAAGCTTGAGAACCCATTTTCCCAATATAGTTTTACACCAAGGTGGTAGATTGACCAAGTCCCGGACTTGGTTTTTCCTCATAGACTCCATCTCATCTTTAATTTCTTATATCCATTCTTCTTTTACGAGGGATTTAAGAATTTCTTTGAAATTCATAGTTCTTCATTATCTTGCGGAGCCACCATAAAAGCTTTACCTTTAGTCACAAAACAACGACGGGTATAGTTTCACGTGAGCTTCTACGCAGCTAAGAGACTTGTTAGTTTTCTGCAAGTGGAATGCTCCCACTCGAAGTCAATTCACTCTCATTGTCCCTAGGAGTGTGAAGGATTTCTTCTTCATCCTCAACTTGGCGACGTGTGGTCACTTTCTCTAAAACATGTTGGAGTTCTAGACTCCTATCAACATCACCCCTGTTATAGAGTTCATTTTCAATGAATTCCACATCTCGTGACTTAGTCTTAGTTATAGTACCATTCTCATGTTCTCCAAGCATTACATAGCCCAAAACTCTTTGCAAATGAATTAGGCCATTCTTTTTTATTGTGTTTGAGTCTTTTCAAGCCCAATACCCTTTATAAATAAAATAAATCCCCAATACCCAGCTGGATCCTTTCTAATGTATGTCTTTTGTTTATTTAGCCACATCTACATACCCTTCAGCCGATGAAGTTATACTCTACGCTTTCATAAGGAAGAAATGTGAAATCAAAAGCATGAGCATATGAAAAGTAAAAAAATGCTATAAATAGGAGGAGAGTATAAAATAGAGCACAAATAACCCTATGCAAAACTATAAGTTTGGGGGTGCATCTCAAAAATCATGAAGTATAGGGTGGAAATTGAACTTGCGCAAATGAAAACGCAAAAATTATTGAGAGAGTCTCTAATGAAATGTTAAGACGAAGAAAGAAACAAAAATGAGGGATGAAAAAGAAAATAAGTAAGCTGTATTTTCTACATGCATCTCTAGAACTCATATATTTGAGTTTTTACAATATTAACCCATACCCTAGCCTAACATTACAAGCTAAAAAGCCCTAAAAGATCCCAAACATAAGAAGTTCGCATAAATTGAAGGTAACATGAAAAGTAGAGAATAAGAGTGAAGTAGTTACTTGTGAAACTCTATGATCTTGTGAATTCTCAATATGATACTCCTATACGCATGAACAATAACGGCACACACGTTGCGCACATGAAATTTTGTTGACAATGACTTTATTAAACTCGATGTGTGTATGCTTACTTGTATACTTCCGCTCATCTCTTGTTTCAACCAAAGGTTGCATTCTGAGAATATATCCTTGTGAATGAATGATGACATGGATTTTTCACTATTTAGTCCTTTATCTTAACCACATTTCAAAATTAGTCCTTTATAGTGCCTCATGCAATTTTGGGACAACTCAACATCAATGTTCGATTGATATTGCCCATTTGCAGAGCAGGTCCCGCGAACCGAGATCTATGTATACTCTGTTTCCCGATATTCACGCAACGCATTAATAACTATTCACAAACCCACATCAATCAAATCCTGGTGTTCGACTGTTATCATGTTCGACCATCTTACTTGTGAGTTCGATTGTTGAGTACCCACAGTGACCGGTTCGAGAGTTATTAGCATCAAACCACTGTCGGTTCGATTGTTTCCTAGTTCGAGGGTTATTTCAGCATCGAACCGTTACTTGTTCGACATAATGGAGATTCGACTGTTCGAGGTTACTTTAGTCATTCTAGGATAGTTAACGTGAATTAGGTATTCCACAAAAAGCTAGTCCATTAGGTGTAGTAACTTAGCATATTTTGGTTAGTTTGAGGCACATTTATAGTCGTTTGCCGTCGTATTGGTCATCAGAAAAGGTGGTCAAAAAGATTAAAGAAGGGAGACTTGGTGAACAAGTTAAGGGGTATTTGTGGAAGGGTGGTAATGGATCTGAGAGATAGTGAGAGCAACCTTCACTGCTATACAATTTCAGAATGGTAATGGAAAAGCAAATACATGAAATAGAGAAGAGAACACATAATGCATGGAATGTATGGAACAAATTCTCTGAGTAATTGTTGAAGAAATGATTACAAGATGAGTGTTATTTATAGCCAATACTTGACCTAAAAGAAAAAATTCTAACTACCTTAAAAAATGTTGAGTCACTATTTTCTTATTTCATCATCTTCTGTTATATAACTAACAACTCGATTTCTTAATTCTTAATGAAATAGCCAATGTAATAAGACAACCATGTTCGTCTACTGACATCTCATTCATGTAAAAGGAGAAACTAATATGTATCCTTAGTAGAGTGTTAAAACATTACACTACAAATGGACATTTCGGGATACTTCTTTGTATTGTATTAACACTATAGAATTGCAATTGTTGGATCAAGATTGATACAACTTTTCCAAAGTTCAAAGCTCAAGTTAAGCTGGCGTTCCCTTAACTTGATCTTAAACAATCTTCTTGATATAGTATAATGTGCAGCGAAATTAAAGAATACAAGAAGATAAATTTTTAATGGTTTATTATAAATAATAAATCATCTAGTCTTACGGAAAAATAACCACGCAGGTTTTAACAAAGACGTTCCTCACCACAAAATCACTCTTGCCCTTTTGTAGAACGGACACAACAAAGCAGACAAGAATTTTCTCCTTAAATTTAATCCTAGACTTAACTCGAAAACTCACAAACTTTGTAAAGCAAGAAACACAGCAACAATGCTAAAGATATAATCTCTACGGATTAATAAGTTCTATTGTTTCTTATGTATCTTGATGTACTTCGCACCCCATATATCGATTTCTTTAAACTTGATCTTCAAGGTGTGTTGTACACAATTTTGGTAACTTATGTTGTTTCCTAGTTGAACTCCTCTTTTGTTCTTGAACTTGATCTCCTTCTTGAATAATAGTTTCCTTTATTAGATTGATTTCAAATAAGGAAATACTCCTTCTTCAGTTCAGAGTTGATCTTAGAAAGATTCCTAGTTGCACTAGAACTCCAAAACTTTCCATCTTTGAAACCGTGTTGACTTGACCGATCTCCTCCTCTTGAATTATGGAAAATTCAACTTAGAAGACTTGTAATGCTCTTCCTTATGATTAGGAGATGTTCCTGGACATAAACAAAGACAACTAAAATCGTGGAACTTCATTAATAGGTGAATAGAATAAAGCAGTTAAAGGCGGATTGACAGAATAGTTTCTGGTTTCAATGTTGTCATGTGAATATTGGCTCAACATCCATCCAACATTTAATCTAGAACACTCTACTCATGTTCAGAACCATGTTTCAGGTTAAGAATGTTTCGTGTTTCAATATTTTCCTCTGGATGTTGGCACAACATCCATCCAACATTGATTCCAGGACATCTTACACTTTCAAGAATGAACCGAAACTAAAAATAAAATATGAAGCCGTGAACAATGAAATTAGAAAGGAAACTGATAAAACCATATATATGCATTCACGATTAACAAGAGCAGGAGATGACAGACTCAAGGCTTCTAATGCTAAACGAATTCACGAGTCTAATTCATCTTTAAACTCTTTAACATTTGTGGTTGACCATGTTTAATATTTTTGACATTTTTGAGTTTTTGAGCTTATATAAATTGCCTATGGCTATTTGGAATCTTTTATATATGTTTATATTTTTTTATTGTGTTTAAATTAATTTTGCAAGTGATTACAAATGATATAATATAACATTTGACGTTTTTTAGTTATATATTTATATAATTATTATTTATTAATATTAAATAATCAAAATATTCTACACGTATCATATCTTGTAAGTTTCAAAAAAATCGTATCTACGTATCCGTATCCTACGAATACGGATTCTCGTATCAGTATCCGTGCAACCTTGCAAATAAGTCATCAAAGCCATGGGCTGAAAGACCGTATTCCTTATTAAACTAGTTATAATGTCGTACAGGTATACATTTTAAATTATTAGTGGTTTGTTTCTAAATAGACTCAAGCACTTTAAACGAAGACCATCAGTAGAAAGTAGCAAAACGTACCATAAGAGCAATATATCATCCATAAATTTACCTTGTAAATATTCTCAATATTCGTCCCATCTATTCCCATGACTTCATCCAAACATATGGTGGAGGCAACCTGATTAGAATGAAAGATAATTCATATAGGCACCTATAAACCCAAATAATATAAGCTTAAAAGAACTTGAAAGGATTTACAGACTCACCATACCCACAGTGAAGAAGAACGTGGTCAATAGCCACGATCTTTCTATTAGATTAGAATATATTCTTTTCCTTATTTGTAATTATACTTTCCTTAGTTCTTTTTGTAACCTATATATATGTTGAACTCTTGATGAATAAAAATCATTCACTTCTATTTACATTATAATCTTTATATGGTATCAAGACGCCACAATCTCTAACGAGATCTTGATCCATGACTAATCCGACGGATTCCGCCACCTCCCCGTCCGACTCTAATGGGCACTCAGGCGTTGATTCCGATCAACGCTCACCAACAACTCCCGCTTCAACTTACCGGGAGTAACTACGCCTCATGGCGTTCACAAGTCCGTCATCTCCTCTTTAGCTACAGACTATTTGGTTTCTTGGATGGCACGACTCCATGTCCTCCTCCGGGTTCCACACCGGAGAGCTTGGCGGCTCATTCTTACTGGTTGCGACAAGACTCGCTTCTCATCTCCACCCTATTTGGTTCGGTTTCGCTGGAAGTCGTTCAACTCATCTCCAACGCCAAATCCTCGGCAGATGCGTGGGGTATTCTTCAACGTACCTATGCTAATCGCTCTCGCTCGAGAGTCATGCAATTGAAGGATGACTTGACCTCCCTCAAATTGGGTTCAAAATCAGTCTCGGAGTTCCTCCACTAGGTGAAATCAAAAATGGACGAACTCGCCATCATCGATGGTCCATTGAAAGACGACGATATCACTCTCTACATTATTAACGGCCTCGGATCTAACTATAGGGATATTGCCGGCTCTATTCGCGCACGGAAAACCTCTATTCAATTTCCATAACTTCACGACTTGTTGGTGGGTCATGACACCTATTTACGTCGACAGGAATCCGACGAGGTGACCCTTGTTGCCACCGCTAATATGGCATCCGCGCAGCAGCGCGTGTCCTCGCAGCAGCAACAGCGCTCGAGTCGGAACTGTGGCCAACAACACGGCCACGGCCGTGGCTTCTCTCAGTATTCCCGTGGGCCGTCCCACGGACAGCCTCGACCGTCCAATTCCAACAACAATAGGCCTCCGATCACCTGCCAACTTTGTGGCATTTATGGGCACGGTGCACACACGTGCAGAAAATTTCCAAATTCGAGTGCGTACTTTGTCGCTTCGCCATCGGCCTCGACCACATCCAACGAGTGGCTCGTTGATTCCGGTGCATCTCACTCGCTGACATCCGATCTCAACAATCTTTCGGTTCATTCCGAATATGAGGGGCCCGATTAGGTTAACACTGCCGATGGCACAGGTTTGCGTATATCCCGCACATGCACTTCTCGTTTTCTCTATGCGATAAAACGTTCAAACTTGATAATATATTATGTGTGCCTCGCTCGCGGCGAAATCTCTTATATGTTCATCAATTTACTAAGGCGAATGATGTTTCTATTAAATTTTACTCGTCACATTTTTTTTGTTAAGGATCGCAGTTCGGGGGCTAAACTGATGCGTGGTGATTGTGTGGATGGGGTGTATTGTGTTCGTATTCCGCGCAACTTGCGCCAGCCTATGACAGCCTTAGTTGGAGAACAGGTTCGTAAAAAGTGTTGGCATGAGCGCTTTGGTCATCCCTCCTTGAAGATTAGTTCTTTGATTTTACACAAGTACAATTTACCTTTCTTGCCGTCGAATAATATGGACTTTGAGTATTGTAGTTCATGGTTTTTGAACAAGAGTCAACATTTGGTTTTTAATAACTCATCCCTTATTTCGGATCATGTATTGCGTTATATTTATGGTGATGTTTGGGGTCCGTCTCCTGTGGTATCTATTTTTGGTGCTCGCTATTATCTGATACTTGTTGACCACTTTACGAAATACTGTTGGGTTTATATGCTATATGCGAAATCTGATGTGTGCAGGATTTTTATACAATTCCGTGCTCTTGTTGAAAAGGAATTTGGCATGCCAATTAAAAAAAATTATTCTGATAATGGTGGAGAAATTTTGGCACTTCGTACATATTTATCAATGAATGACATAAGTTGGTTAACTACGGCACCACATACACCTCAACAAAACGGTACAAGTAAGCGTCGCCATCGCCACATTGTCACTATAGGCCGCGCCCTTCTCACGCGTGCAAACTTATCTCCTAATTATTGGGATCATGCGTTTTCTACGGCCGGTTACTTATACAACAGGCTTCCTACTTATGTATTACATAATAAGTCACCTTTTGACGTGCTTCATGGTCGTGCGCCTAATTATCTTCGGCTTCAGATGTTTGGGTGCCTCTGTTATCCTTATTTACGTCCGTATTATTTGAGCAAATTAATTCCACCATCTCGGGCCTGCATCTTCATCGATTATTCCACCTCACAGGCGGCTTATAAGTGTCTTGATCCAAGTTCTGGCCGAATTTTTATTTCTCGACATGTTCGCTTCGTGGAAACTATTTTTTCGGGAACTCTGCCCCTGGCCTCTCCCACCATCAGTACTACCACTGCCGTGCTATCACTTCCGCTGCCCTCACCACGGCCTGTCACTGTTCCCACGATGCATGCCCCGCCTCCGGTTGCTCCACCACCTGCCTCATCGGTGCATTCGGCTTCTGCTGAGCCCGAACCTCCATCGGAGCCACCTTCCACAACTATTGATATACCATCCCATATTCCGGATGCATCTCTTCCAGTGGCCCGCACTCATTCTATGGTCACTCGGTCTCGCAATAATATATTCAAGCCTAAGGTCCTTCATCTCGTCACCAAGCATCCGGTAGTTGGTCCCATTGAACCAACTTGTGCGACTCAGGCTATGACTGATTCGAAGTGGCAAGCGGCCATGGCAGAGGAAATCACTACGCTCACAAAGCATGGCACGTGGTCCTTAGTTGTGCCACCTGCTGATCGTGGAATTATTGGCTCCAAATGGGTGCTTCGCAAAAAACGGCATCCTGATGGGACTATTGACAAGTACAAAGCACGCCTTGTGGCGAAAGGCTTTCATCAGCGTCATGGCATCGACTATAAGGAAACATTTAGCCCGGTCGTCAAACCGGTAAGTATTCGCACCATACTTTCCTTATCTACTATGAATCAGTGGGCTCTTCGTCAGTTGGATGTTAGTAATGCATTTTTACATGGTGATCTATCTGTGACTGTTTACATGCGCCAACAATCCGGCTTTGTTGATAAGCCCATTCCTGATCATGTTTGTCTTCTTCATAAGACTATATATGGCCTTAAGCAGGCCCCACGGGCCTGGTATCTCGCCCTCAGTGCTGCACTCATCTCAATTGGTTTTGTTCAAACCAAATCTGATACATCATTGTTCGTGTTCTCTCGTGCCTCTATTCGCCTCTTTGTGCTTGTATATGTGGACGACATTATTGTGACTGGCTCTTGTGATTCTACGACAGCTTCTCTTGTGTCACAACTTGCCACCAAGTTTGCGGTTAAGGATATGAGTGCTCTTTCCTATTTCTTGGGCGTTGAGGTTATATGATGTCGCGAAGGGCTGTTTTTATCTCAGGAAAAGTACATTCACGACTTGCTCTCCCGCCACAAGATGGATGGTGCTAAGCCACTCGCTACACCTATGGCGACCAATCCTCCTATCTCGTCGTCCTCATCCTCAGTTGATGCCACCGAATTTCGGCAAGTTATCGGGGGTCTAGAGTATCTTGCTATTACACACCCCGACATTGCATTTTCCGTTAACCGTTTGGCTCAACGTATGACTTCTCCGCCTGACGCGGATTGGACCGCTCTCAAACGTGTCCTTCGCTATCTTAAGGGTACTCTTGCTTTCGGTATTCTTTTTCGAACAGAGAAGTCTCTTGCCCTCGCGGCCTTCTCGGATTCGGACTGGGCCGGCGACACTAAAACCGGCACCTCTACTTCGGCCTATATTATTTTCCTCGGTCCCAATACGATCTCTTGGTCTTCTCGGAAGCAAAAGGCCGTTGCTCGTACTTCCACTGAAGCAGTGTATCGTGCACTCGCTACTGTCTCGGTTGAAGTACGTTGGCTACAACATCTCTTTGGCAAAAAATTGGTCTCTCGCTTCCTTCGTCGCCACTTATTGGCTGTGACAACATGGGCGCTCTTCGTCTGTCTCTCCATCCGGTCCAACACTCTCGGATGAAGCACATCTCTGTTGATATCCACTTTATTCGGGACCTTGTTAACAAAGGACTTTTTCGAGTCTCTTATGTTAACACTCTCGATCAACTTGCGGACTTTCTTACCAAGCCCCTTGCTCGCTCTCGGTTTTGCCTTCTTCATTCCAAAATCTCCGTTGCTGATGGAACGTCCATTTTGTGGGGGCGTATTAGATAACATTATTATTAGAATATATTTTTTCCTTATTTGTAATTATACTTTCCATAGTTCTTAATTAGCATTTATTATTTTCCTTATTTGTAATTATTCTTTCCTTAGTTCTTAGATAGCATTTATTCTTTTCCTTATTTATAATTATTCTTTCCTTAGTTCTTAGATAGAATTTATTCTTTTCCTTATTTGTAATTATATTTTCCAATTATATTTTCCTTAGTTCTTTTTGTAACCTATATATATGTTGTACTCTTGATGAAAATTATTCACTTCCATTTACATTATAATCCTTATACTTTCCTCATCACAGAAAGAAAATGCAAGTTCACGAGAATTCCAATACAAAATTAATGTTCAAATTACTTCATGTATCGAGTACAGAGCTTGTTCAAAATTTGGGTGATAACACATAACGTCCTCTCTGACATTCTGTTAAAACAACAAAGTCCACACCTACGGGACAATTGTTCATCATCTTCAAAAGGACCTGCATACAACATAAATAGGAATAATAATCAGTAGTATATGTCAAGTAATGATTTTGGCTGTTAAAATACATATAGATCAATAATTTAAAACAAGTCAATTTAAAACATCTGAAAGTAAATACGTAGCAGCAATCCTTATTTGGATGGACTTTTCCATTGAGGGTTCAGTGTATCTCTAGAGCCATTTACAATTTGTTTGAAGCAACATAGATGCAACAAAGTACATCAAAGATGAGCTAAAATAAGTCAAGAGTATACATCATACAATTGAACTATTAACTTGTTGAGGTCTTACAGATCAAGTCAGGGCGAGCATTGCTCTTACTGCAAATGCCTAAAGTCCAACTCGCAGCTCAAACGAAATGAATATCTCAGAAAAGGAAAAAAGAAGAAGACACAAAAATTTATGCCTCCGATCTCGTTGAGCTGTTACCACATAAAGTGAAGAATACCCGAGAAATGTGAAATAAAGCGAATCTGTGGCCCTACCAGAGAACAAAACAAATATGCCCATAATAGACCTGAAGCTCTAGAAAGGATGAATTTAATAGAAGATAAAACATTACTCTTGTAGATATTCTTAACAGGTACCTTTTTTCTCAGCTCTTCTTTCCCGGGTTGGAGGACCCTTCTTCCCTCTTTTTGCTGATATCACCATCCTGTATATACAACCAGCTATTGAGAAAATTATGGAATTCAAAAATGAATATGCTACTGATAAAAGTATTAGGCGAATTATTATTTCTGCTCTATAACTTTACAAAAAATTACTTTCTGCCCTTTTTTTTCGACTCCCATTTTTTCTGCCATGCTAGTTTTCATTTTTCTATAAAAAATGCCCAATTTGACCCAAATCAGCTAAATTGCTGATGTGACTGCCCAGTCAAAAAGTGCTACGCCTAGTCAATAAGTTGCTATAGCCACGTCATATTTTTCAGCCCTAAAAACGTTTTTTGGACTAATCCTTGTAATATTAAACTTTGCACTTGAACCCCATAATAAATTACACTTTGCACCCTAATATATATATATATATATATTAAACATTTCTAATATATATATTCTTTTATTATATCTTAAAAATATTTTAAAAATAATAAATATTTTAATAATTTCTAAAAATTGTAAAAACAAATAAAAATAAAATACATTAATTAAAAAATAAATAAAAAATGTCATCATCTTCCCTAACCCCCCCTCCCCCCCACCCACCCACTCACCCCCACGCACTGTTCGTAGGCACTGTTCACCGACACTGTTCACGGTACTGTTTATCGCCTAGCACTGTTCACCGCCTCCGATTCGTCGTCATCATCACTGCTCCTCGATTTTGCGACATCACCAACCCCAATTTTGCGCCGCCCGGAGCTCAAAAATTGCGATTTTTGCCGGAGCTCAGATCTCGTCGGACGGAGGAAATGAGGGGATGTGCGTGATAGCCGGCGGGCCGGGGGGGGGGGGGGGGGCGGCGATGGGGAAGAAGACCTTTTTCTTTTTTTTTTTGGATTTCACTAATTGAAAAAACAAATCTTCATTTAATTATTTTTTATTTATTAAAATATTTATATATTTTAATAAATATTACGAAAATATAACTTCATTTAAAACATTTATTATTTATAAATAGTTTAATATATAAATATGTTTATTATTATCTATATATAGCTTTTTTATTATTATTTATATATATGTTTATTATTATTTATATATATGTTTGTTATTATTATCTATATATATAGCTTTATTACTATTATTTATATATATATATATTATTTTTACCAAATAGTTATATATAAGTTTTTATATATATAAATTTTTATTATTTATAAATATATATATTTTGGGGGCAAAGTGCAATTTATTTTGGGGTACAAGTGCAATTTTTTAATATTACAAGGATTAGTCTAAAAAACGTTTTTTGGGCTGAAAAATATGACGTGGCGTGACAACTTATTGACTAGGTGTAACACTTTCTTGACTGGGCTGCCACATCAGCAATTTAGCCTATGTGGCTGAAATTGGGCATTTTTGATAGAAAAATAAAAACTAGCAGGGCAGAAAAAATCGGCTCGGGAAAAAAAGGGCAAAAAGTAATTTTTTGCAAAGTTACATGGCAGAAATAATAATTCGCCCAAAGTATTAAGAATAAGAATTTTCTCCAATACTATTCTATTTTCTCCATCTATAATACTGAATATGAAAATGAACCATTACAAAAGTACACATCAAGTAATAATTTCACTGTTAACGCACAATAGCAGCAACTCAAAACAGGGTAATTTAAAACATCTCCAACTAAATAAATAGCAACAATCCTTAGTTCCAGATGAACTAGAAATGTGTGGCACCTATCTACAGTATACAACTTTCTCTCAAGCAAAATAGAAGCAACAAAGTATATTGAGGATGAGCTTAAATAATTAAGAATATTCAATGATAAAATTGAACTTTCAAGCAGTTGACTAATTGAGGTCTTACAGAAGTTTTCAGCAGGTACCTTGCTGCTACAGAAAATGCATAAAGTCAGTGCCTGAAGCACAAATGAAATTCGAACTCTTAAAAAGAAAAAAAGAAAAAAGAAAAAAGAAAAAAAAGATAAAAAAAATCAACAATAATAATATTTAAACATCATCTATCAGCACAGAATATGACCTTCAATAGTTCAACTTTCATGAATACTACATATTACTTGTAGCTTAGTAGTGATGAACTATTCGAAGTAAACGCTAGCAGAACTATAGGAGCCAAGAGTGATGACCAACTACATACAGTGAACTAATTCCATCTCAAGTACCATAAAACATCCACTAGAGTGAACAACTATAGCTAATTTGTGGAAATACAAATATCCAAAGAATAGATAGCTATATTAACATTAAACAGACCAACATCCTAGACAAGTTTGGAATTGTGACTAATACTTACGAACATGCAAATAAAGTGGTGATGGAGCAACCAGAAATGAAGCAAAGATAAACAATTTATCAATATACTATGCCAGCAAATAAACAGCAACAACATAAATTTGAGAATGCGCCAAATCCAGAGAATAGTTGACCATGGCGAAAAAATGCATAAGTGTCAAGAAACAAATCTTTACAACGATAAATCAATCACAACTTCAGCTAAATGTTCCAGTGTTTCATTGTATTCAAAGGGAGAAATATAGAAAGGAGACAAATGTACCAGATATCTTTTTAGTGAAGCACGCACCACATATGTCACTACAAAAAAATTCAGCAACAACTATCTACTTACCTAATTTTAATGAATCTCTTCCATGAAGCACATCATCAAACAGGCAAAAATTTACAATTCTCTTAAAGATGTCAAAGAATAACAGATGTATGTTAACTACACAAACATATAATTTCTCTGGCACAAAGTAAAGACACAACCTTAAGTGTCTATGATACAGAGACGAGTTTCCTGTTACATTTCTGATCTTCACCAATCTAACCAGAAAAAGTCGATACATACACAAAAAAATCAGAATCAACGGAAATTATAATGTTGTTAAAAAGGATATCCCATTAAAGACACAACCTTAAGTGTTTCGGTAAGGATCTTCGATCTTTGCATGGCGAACTCATCAGAATCAACGGAAATTACTCGGATTCCACATCTAATTGTTCTTGGCTATTGATTAATCTCTCGGGTGACCTCGTTCTTCTTTCTCTCCTTTCATTCTTTGATTTTCGGCTAGGTTTAATATCGTGATTCGTTTTTTTATGTTTCCTTCTCTTTTCTCCATTCTGATTATTTTAACAGATAATTATCGTTCCTAGGGTTTGAGGATACGTTCTTATTTATAGTTTTTTCTCTTTCGTGTTTCTAGGGTTTGAAATTACGATCGTGCTCCTTGCGTTTAACTGAATTCGTACTGCTTCCGTCACGTCCAACTGTTCCGATTTGCGGTCATGACGTCAAACATCGAGCAGTTGTGTAGTAAGTTGTCCCTATCAGAGGAGGAAGCGGGAATCGATCTGCCGACTGAGACTTGGAATAAGACTAATGGTTCAGTAGACTTGATATTGGTGAGAAGGCTCCTTACGTCCCGTAACTTCAACTTTAACGCTTTCTGTACGGTAATCAAAGGGCTGTTTAAGGCAGGAAAAGGGCTGGAAATTTATAAAATCAGCGAGGATCGGCTGCTATTCCAATTTTTTCACGTGCTTGACAAAAACCGTGCAATGGTGAAGAGTCCGTGGTCGTTTGATAAACAAGTACTGATCCTAAATGCTGTCAAAGACGATGAAAACCCAGCAGATGTAAACCTCGACCTATGCAGTTTTTACGTTCTACTGTATGATATTCCATTCTTGCGCCAAACGAAAGAGATTGCGAAAGCCATAAGGGACAGATTGGGAGCGTTTGAAGATATGGATCCAAATGAGTCGTGGAGTATCCGAATGCGCATAAGGGCCAAAATAAATGTCACCAAACCTCTTTTCCGTTTCTTGAAGGTGCGCGGTGAAGGAGGAGGGGAAATGACGGTGCGATTCAAATACGAGAGGCTGCCAAATTTCTGCTACCTATGTGGTCTCATAGGACACATCGTCGATGATTACGAAAGACGTTATGAGTTTGATGGTGAAGTGCCAGAAGACCAACTCCCGTATGGTGCATGGCTTCGCAAAATTCCAAAACGCTCGGGCGGGTTTCGAAATCAAAAATTTGCAGATGTTCCAAACGCTAGCAGAGCAAACCAATCTGAAAATTGGCGCAGCAAGACAGTGAATATCCCAAGGCGGACGACTGATAAACAGAAAGAGAATAGCGACACATCCTCTACTTTTCATTTTGGTGCAGCGCATACGAATCTTATTGTGCATGGCAGGGGAGATATGCAGAATCAGCAAATGGAATATATGCGCAATATAGAGAGTACGAAAGCAAGGAATGGGAAAAAAACTGTGAGCGAAGGCGGTAGCCTGGGGAGGGGGTGGTTCGAGTGACAGATTGGGACGGAATGAATAAGGAAAATACTGGGGAAAGCGATGTCCAGGGGAGTGTTTTGGAAGGGATGAGCGGGAAAGATATGGGAAAAGGAATAGATGAGCTGGTCCTAAGGGATATAACAAATGAGGAGGCTGGCTCTAAAGATACTCAGTCGGGGGGTCTTGTGAATCCAACAAAAAAGGAAATTGTGATACGACGTCGAAAATTAGGAGTTGTTCCTATGGAAGGAGTACAGTTTACACCTCAAAAAAGAACGTTCGAGGATCATGAGTACGACCCTCCATCGCGCATGAAGAAGGGCGTTAATTCTTCGTTGGCCATTTATGATATTTATACAACGGCGGCGGTTGCTGAGCAACCCTGCCGAGAGTTATGAGTATCTTGAGTTGGAACTGTCAGGAAGTGGGGCGCCCTTGGACAGTTCGCGAGTTGAAGGAAACGGTCACACGTTTCCGGCCCTTGTTAGTTTTCATCATGGAGACTAAATGTAAACAAAAAAAAATAGATAAAATAAAACAGCAAGTTGGGTACTTTGGGGTATCTGTGGATTCGAAGGGGAAGTCGGGAGGTTTGGCGCTTTTGTGGAGTAATGAGGTGGACGTCCAGTTAATGAGCATGTCATCTAATCATATCGACACGCTGGTCCTAACAGAGGGGGATGGTGTTGAGTGGAGATTTACTGGGCTCTACGGAGAACCCGATGCATCAAATAGGAAAATGACATGGGATCTTCTCCGTTATTTGAAATCTGTATCTGCCAAGCCATGGATATGCGTCGGGGATTTTAATGAGGTGCTGTGCCCAACAGAAAAAAAGGGG
The DNA here is from genome assembly GCA_948329865.1 of Linaria vulgaris. Taxonomy (NCBI): domain Eukaryota; kingdom Viridiplantae; phylum Streptophyta; class Magnoliopsida; order Lamiales; family Plantaginaceae; genus Linaria; species Linaria vulgaris. Next base: position 18,340,106 of record OX415252.1, read on the forward strand.
GGGGGGGGAACTTAAAACCGAATTGGGCTTTACGACAATTCCGGGAGGCTCTTACAGACGTGGGATTATGCGATTTGGGGTACTACAGTCCCAGATTCACGTGGTGTAACAGAAGAATGGAACCGGATACAATTTGGGAGCGACTGGATCGGGCTTGCGCGGATCCGAGATGGAGACATATTCTCAAAACGGCGCGAGTGGACCACGTGACAATTAGTCATTCAGATCATATGGCGATTCTTATATCTCTAAAAGCCGAGTCTTTCGAGAAGAAGTGTAGGCCACCCCCACGTAGGTTCCGGTTTGAAGCCATTTGGATTAAGAAAGAGGAATGTCGAAAAGTGATTGAGCAACTATGGAGTGAATTCGGAGAGGGGAGGATGGATAAATCATTCGCGACAAAGCTAGAAGATTGTCGCCTGGGATTAATGAAATGGAATCGGGTTAGTGGGCTGGGCATAAAGAAAAAAATCGAGAAGATTACAGATCGCATTAGGCAGTTGCGTTTGGGACCGATTAACCCGGAAACGAAGAAGAAAGAATATGAGCTGAAACATAAGCTTGAGGGGCTGAAAGATTCAGAGGAGCTCTTTTGGAAACAGCGTGCAAAGGTCCAATGGTTGAGGGAAGGGGATAGGAATACCTCGTACTTTCATAGACGCGCGAGTGAAAGGAGAGAAAAGAACGAAATTTTGGGGTTAAGGGACGACAACGGGGAATGAAAGGATATACCGCACGAGATGGGTTCTACTGCCAGAGATTATTTCCAGGGCTTATTTGAGACTAATGGGACTGCGGTTGAGGATATGGAGGACGTTTTGCAAGCAGTACGAAAGAAAGTTAGCGAAGGGATAAACGAGCGTCTCCTCCAACCTTACACTCCCGATGAGGTAAAAAATTCTTTAAATGGGATGTATCCTTACAAATCCCCAGGTCCTGATGGCTTCTCTGTTGTTTTTTATCAGAAATTCTGGAACATAATTCATCACGATGTTATCTCCTTTGTGCTTGAGTATTTAAACAACCAATCCCTCGACCCATCAGTTAATTTCACTCATATAGTACTTATCCCCAATTGTAAATCTCCCGAATATATGCATCAATTCAGACCGATTAGCTTTAGCAACGTTAGTTTTAAAATTTCTTCAAAAACTATTGCTAACAGACTAAAACCATTGCTCAATAATATTATATCTTACTCTCAGTCCGCTTTTATACATGGCCGCTTAATTACTGATAACATTTTGGTTGCTTTTGAGATTAATCATAAAAGAACAGGGAAGAAGAGTTTTATGACGCTGAAACTGGACATGAGCAAAGCCTATGACAGAGTCGAGTGGTCCTTCCTGGAACAGGTAATGAGTAGACTAGGCTTTCATTCAAAATTTGTGAGTTTAATTATGCTTGGAGTGCGCACTGTATCTTATTCTGTCTTAATTAATGGCCGTGAAACGAGTGGTTTTTATCCCAAGAGGGGAATTCGTCAGGGGGATCCTTTATCCCCCTATTTTTTTCTGATTGTTTGTGAGGTGTTTTCAGCCATTATTAAAGATGCAGAGACGATGAGGTCTATCAAATGCGTTTCTATTATCCGTCACGCACCAGTTGTTTCACATCTCCTGTTTGCAGATGATACCATGCTTTGTTGCGAGGCGACACCTAGCGCGGCACAGGAAACTGCATTGATATTACAGAAATATGAGAAGGCGTCTGGTCAAAAGATTAATCTTGATAAATCTGTGGTGGTGTTTAGTAGGAATACAGGGGAGGATGTAGCAATAGACGTTGCAGCTATTCTCAGCGTGAAAGTGTTCAGTACCTCGGGCTTCCGTCGGTGGTTGGAAAGTCGAAGAAGGAACTCTTTAATTATTTACGAGAGCGGATGTGGAAGAGGGCGCAAGGTCTAAAAGGACAGAATCTATCTAGTGCAGGAAATGAGATTCTTATTAAATCCGTCTATCAAGCTATCCCATCTTTCGCTATGGGTTGTTTTCGGTTACCTGATAATCTAATAGCTGAGCTTGAGTCGGTGATCTGTAACTTTTGGGTGGGGGGGGGGGGGGGGGTGGGAATTCAAATAAGATATACTGGGTGGTGTGGGACAAGTTGTGCATGGGGAAAAAAGAAGGAGGTATGGGGTTTAGGAGTTTAAAGGCGTTCAATTTGGCGTTGCTCGCAAAACAAGCCTGGCGAATCCTTCAAAATTCGGATAGTTTGGTGGGACAGATTTATAAATCAAAGTATTTCCCAAATTGCTCCATACTCGATGCGAAAGTTGGCCACAACCCGTCGTTCTCTTGGCGCAGCATTTGCGAGTCGATAAAAATTATTGATAGCGGGCTTCGTTGGCGGGTAGGAAACGGGGAAGATATAAAAATCTGGTAAGACAAGTGGGTGCCGCGACCATCACTTTTTCGGGTTTTCTCTCCACGGCCGAACAACGCAGAAGTTGGAGGGTTTAGGAGTTAATCGACGTGGATACTGGGGGCTGGAATATTACCTTAGTTCGAGACTTGTTTTGGGAAGAGGACGCTAAACTTATTCTATGAATACCGATTGGCGATAGGGTGAATTGTGACAAGATGATTTGGCACTATGAGAAGAGTGGACTATACACGGTGAGGAGTGCTTATCACCTAATCTTGGAGGGAGGCTGCATAGAAGAGACAACCGAGCAATGACAAGCAGTGCGGGATCAAAACCGTGGAAATTAATTTGGAATTTGAGGAGTCCGAGGAAAATTAACATTTTCTTTTGGAGAGCTTGCATGGACAGTTTGCCGATTAAAAGAAATTTGCTGAAAAGAAGGGTGCTCTTGAAAGACAATTGCCCGGCTTGCAACAACGGTAAAGAGGATGTCCGTCATTGTCTTTTCTATTGCGACGTGGCGCGTCAAGTCTGGGCCCTTGCAAACTTCCCTATGATGGCAGCGATTAGAGAAGACGAGGACACACTTATGTGGTTACAACGAGCAACAAAGAGTAACCCGGGGTTCGAACTCTTACACATCGCTATTCTGTGTTGGTCTTTGTGGGGAAATAGGAACCGAATTGTGGCAGGAGAAAAGGAGCATGAACCGACGGCTATTGTTGAATTCACGAGGAGTTTTGGCAACGCATGGACTGTTGCTAACATGGGAATTAATCGAGAGGAGCAGTCAAGATCGGTTGTAACATGGCAGCCACCGTGCGAAGGAACAATAAAGATTAATTTTGATGGCGTATGCTTTCCGGATCAAGGCGCATGTGGTATTGGAGTGATGGCTCGGGACAACTCTGGACGTATGATCGCGTGGGTAAGGAGAAGACTTACTGGTTCATTCGATGCTAAAGTAGTGGAGTTATTTGCTGCCCGGCTCGGGGTCTTTTTGGCGCTTAAAATGAACTGGAATTCGGTGGTCTTCGAAGGGGATAGTATGGGGGTAATCAACGATCTCTTGCAAAACACGGACGGGGGATCGGAGTATTTTAATGTGGCAAAGGAGGTGCGTGAGATTTGTAAAAGCAAGCGAGATTTTGATTTCCGTTGGGTGTTTCGTGAGGCGAATGTAGACGCACACATGCTAGCCCGAAATGCGACTACCAATCTTGAGTTTCCTATCAATTGTATTTAAGTAATCTCTCTTTTCACTAAAGTTGTGGTCTTGGTTGTGGTTTACCATTGGTTATGTATCTAACAGTAAGCTTTTTGCCTTGCTAATGCATTAAGCCTGTTGGCTATTCAAAAACAAAATTATAATGTGGACTTATGAGGGTCGGTATTTCCCCGTCCAAAAATTAAAAATTATGAATAAACGAAAAGAATAATTTAAGTGCTTGTTTCACGAGTAATAAATGGTTGACCAAAGTCCTGGATTTACGAAAAAGAGTGATGGCATATATCTAGTTTTTTCAGAGTAGGCTCGTAAGTAAATATCCTCGAATGGCAGCGAGAGCTAGCTCTAATCAACTTTTGACAAGTATCATGGATCTTGATGAGGAGATAAGAATTTCAAGGAGCTTCTGAGTCAGCTTTGGCTTTAATACGTACTGATCTTTGAAATGGGATAAGATTTTCGAGGGGCTCTTTGTTAACTCCATGTTTAAGGCATACTCATCTTGAGATAGGATAAGATATTCGAGGGAGCTCGTTGTCAGCTCCATCTTTAAGGTGTACTGATCTTGAGATGGGCTAAGATTTCGAAGGGCTCATTGTCAGCTCCGGCTCTAATGCGTTAGCTACCGCTTCGTAAAAGGATTCGTATCTCCTTGTGTTATCAGAAGGAATTTTAAGGGCTAGGATTTTGGGATATGATTTGTGAACCCGTCCTTATTTAAAAAAAAAAAAAAAGAATTCGAACCCTTCTTTTAATTGTGTTTGGGATACTCCTTGAGACAAATGAAAATAAAGTGTTCCGAAATCACTAATCGGTCTAAGTAAAGCATTGCAATATCCTAGTTTTGTTGTAGTAATTAGATGCCTCTGCTTCAGAGTTATTGGTGTAGATGTTTAGGCTCATCCACTACAACCATACTTCCATATAGGAGGCGAGGAATGGCCTTCTATTTCATCAAAATCGCCTCATATATAAAAGATAGGAGGCGATTTGGTACCAGCAAGAGTTTGCTTCTTAAATGGGTGCATTTTACCTGATGGGAGGCGATTAATTGTCTTTTGTATTATTAAAGGCGTGTGGCAGTGGAACAATCGCCTCCAATATTTTAGTGTGGGGGGCGATTAATGGACTGCAGTGTATGTGAGGTGAGGCTAATATTCTCTACCACTTATTGTTTCCTTAATATATTATTTTATGCTCATGACGTGGTGGGAGGCAATCTCATCGCCTCTTATATTTAATTTATCATTTAAAAAAATAGTTTTTAGCATTTAAATAGGAATGACAAATGGATCAATTAGTTAGATCTAGTTGAAATACAATGGGTTGAAGTTGAGATAAGGTTGAGTTGATATTAGATCCACATAAATTGATCCTATATCAACCTCAACTCAATCTCAATCAACCTCAACTTTTTCTCAATCCAAGAGGAACTTCATTGGTTGAAATTCTCAACCCAATTTCAATTCAACTTCAACCTAAGTTTTAAAATGTATAAATACTCCTAAAATTCTATAAATTAATAAAATCTATTATACCCCTAAAATCCATTAAAACACGAAAAAACGTATAAAAAATCCCCCAAAACTCAATTGTTTTTATAGATTGCTCAAATAACCCCTAAAATTTTTAAAATTGTACAAATACCCCTAAAACTCTATAAAATTCGTTTTAACTCCAAAATTCATAAAAAAAGATTAAAAAAACCTCCAAGTCTAAAAAAACGAAACAATATATAAAAAATCCCGAGAACCTCATATATTTTTATAAATTGCTCAAATAACCCCTAAAATTTTAAAAATTGTACAAATACCCCTAAAATTCTATAAAATCCATTTTAACACCAAAATTGACAAAAAAAATGAAAAATTATGAATAAACGAAAAGAATAATTTAAGTGCTTGTTTCACGAGTAATAAATGGTTGACCAAAGTCCTGGATTTACGAAAAAGAGTGATGGCATATATCTAGTTTTTTCAGAGTAGGCTCGTAAGTAAATATCCTCGAATGGCAGCGAGAGCTAGCTCTAATCAACTTTTGACAAGTATCATGGATCTTGATGAGGAGATAAGAATTTCAAGGAGCTTCTGAGTCAGCTTTGGCTTTAATACGTACTGATCTTTGAAATGGGATAAGATTTTCGAGGGGCTCTTTGTTAACTCCATGTTTAAGGCATACTCATCTTGAGATAGGATAAGATATTCGAGGGAGCTCGTTGTCAGCTCCATCTTTAAGGTGTACTGATCTTGAGATGGGCTAAGATTTCGAAGGGCTCATTGTCAGCTCCGGCTCTAATGCGTTAGCTACCGCTTCGTAAAAGGATTCGTATCTCCTTGTGTTATCAGAAGGAATTTTAAGGGCTAGGATTTTGGGATATGATTTGTGAACCCGTCTTTATTTAAAAAAAAAAAAAGAATTCGAACCCTTCTTTTAATTGTGTTTGGGATACTCCTTGAGACAAATGAAAATAAAGTGTTCCGAAATCACTAATCGGTCTAAGTAAAGCATTGCAATATCCTAGTTTTGTTGTAGTAATTAGATGCCTCTGCTTCAGAGTTATTGGTGTAGATGTTTAGGCTCATCCACTACAACCATACTTCCATATAGGAGGCGAGGAATGGCCTTCTATTTCATCAAAATCGCCTCATATATAAAAGATAGGAGGCGATTTGGTACCAGCAAGAGTTTGCTTCTTAAATGGGTGCATTTTACCTGATGGGAGGCGATTAATTGTCTTTTGTATTATTAAAGGCGTGTGGCAGTGGAACAATCGCCTCCAATATTTTAGTGTGGGGGGCGATTAATGGACTGCAGTGTATGTGAGGTCAGGCTAATATTCTCTACCACTTATTGTTTCCTTAATATATTATTTTATGCTCATGACGTGGTGGGAGGCAATCTCATCGCCTCTTATATTTAATTTATCATTTAAAAAAATAGTTTTTAGCATTTAAATAGGAATGACAAATGGATCAATTAGTTAGATCTAGTTGAAATACAATGGGTTGAAGTTGAGATAAGGTTGAGTTGATATTAGATCCACATAAATTGATCCTATATCAACCTCAACTCAATCTCAATCAACCTCAACTTTTTCTCAATCCAAGAGGAACTTCATTGGTTGAAATTCTCAACCCAATTTCAATTCAACTTCAACCTAAGTTTTAAAATGTATAAATACTCCTAAAATTCTATAAATTAATAAAATCTATTATACCCCTAAAATCCATTAAAACACGAAAAAAACGTATAAAAAATCCCCCAAAACTCAATTGTTTTTATAGATTGCTCAAATAACCCCTAAAATTTTTAAAATTGTACAAATACCCCTAAAACTCTATAAAATTCGTTTTAACTCCAAAATTCATAAAAAAAGATTAAAAAAACCTCCAAGTCTAAAAAAACGAAACAATATATAAAAAATCCCGAGAACCTCATATATTTTTATAAATTGCTCAAATAACCCCTAAAATTTTAAAAATTGTACAAATACCCCTAAAATTCTATAAAATCCATTTTAACCCCAAAATTGACAAAAAAATGAAAAACAAAACCTCCAAATCTAAAAAAATACCTCAGTTTTTTTTATACTAAAATACACAAAAGTTGAAAAATACTCTAAAAATCTTAAGTAACAGCCCATCGTGAGCCATTTTCTTTTATACTTTGAGCAACTCCTGAGTAAGTTTGGCAAAGTGAGTTACGTGATTTCAGCTTTAGCTGGCGTAACAAATTCGTGTAAATCAATGGCTTTCCTTCGAAGGGATGAGTAAAGACAAGATAGAGAAAAATAATTTTTGTTGTTCTCTTTTTGTTTTTTATATGGATAATTTTTTTTTTGTTCGAAAAGGGTAGCAGTGGTATTTGTACATGTAACATAGAGTCTTACTCTTAATCTGAGGGGGGAGCTGCGATTAATAGTATGCAGTTTAGGCTTACTTGCGAGGTACTTAGTTTTAACTAATCATGACCCCAAAACACAGTACAAATACTGAATTATACTATGAATTAATAATTCATTCTAAATTATTTGAGGGCAGCGTCAGTTTTATTTGCCCTTTCGTTATTTTTTTTTTCAAAATATAAAAAGTGATTTAGAATATAAAATATTTGGAAGAATATTTGCATAAGTTGGGTTAGCTCATTGGAAAAGATTCTTTAACCCTGAGAGAGGGTCGCGGGTTCAATTCCTACATTGAGCAGCATCGGGATTTATTTTTTTGCCGAGCAATACGCAAGTTGGGCTAAAATTTGGCCTGATTGAAGTTAGGTCTACATTTGATCCACTTTCGGTTGACACTTGGTTGGCATAAATCTCAACCCAAAACAGACTCCACTGATTTGGGTTGAATTGAGATTTATGTCAACCTTATGTGGATCTGGATCTAGACATCTGGATCAAATCTGGACAATTTGCGGATCCAGATCCACATTGTCACCCCTACTTTTAATTATTTAAAAAAAAAGCGTTGGAGGTGATTATTCGCATCCAACCATTTGCAGAATTGTGACAAAAGAATGCGGTAAAATTTTGCCGCTAAATATTTTCACAAAATTTGATTCCCCCAAAATTTCATTTGAATTTGCAGCTCATTATTTGCCTTATTTTGAAATTAAGAATTAAAATTGAAAACACACTATATTTTAATTTACCAACATTAATATATGCAAAAATATTATTATTAACATTATAAAATGATGAGATTCATATAATATCATCGAATTAATTAGCTACATTTAATAAATACTATGTCATACAAACATAATTAATTTGCTATTTATAGGATAGAGTCTTGGAGACATCATTACATTCCAATATATTACATATTGAATCCTAAAAAAGCTATTTATTGTGTTCATGAATAAAACTAGCTAGCAATAAAAAGAATTTGAACACCATCTTCATCTTGCATTAATTACTCCTTGTATTCTTCCTTGTAACTTTTGTAATAACATCATCTTGAATATGAACATCAACTAGGTTGTGAAGGATTGTAACTTTTGTAATAACTTTATTTGTTGTTGTGATGTTCTGTGTGGGAAGAACCGCGCAATTTGTAATTTTTCAATCGCCTTTAATATCTGAGCAAGAAGGTGGAAGTTGAACACTGCAGATGTGCTGATTGAGAAAATCTAACGGTGAATATTGGCTAATTCTAGTATCACGCGGATCGTTGTTTTATTGGGGGGAGGCGAAAATTCGCCTCCCGTCTTTAAAAAATAAAATACGAAAATAATAATCTTGACTTTAGCAATGGATTAATCTCATTCTAGCAAAAGAAACTCTATTATTGCACGAAAATCTCCCCTTCAACCTCTATTCACCATATTCAGATTTTATTTCTTCCATTGTTACACATTTCAAAGAAGGAGGAAAAAAAAATCATAACTTCCCTCTTATTTTGTAACAAAACATTGGAGTTATATATGTGTCGAACATTAAGAGGTATGTAATTATTTTTTTCAGTCTTTAATTACGAGTTCATCAATACATTACATATATTTTTAATTATTGATTTGGTTTAATATTGTGGTAAATATTGTTAGTAATGTTTATTGTGGGTATGTTGTTGGTGATTGTAATGTTTATTGTTAGTATAGTAATGACTTGTTATGTAATGTTTATTGAGGGTAGATTTTGTTATTATTGACTTGGTATGTAATGTTTATTGTTAGTAAATAAAATCGATTTGTGATTGTTGGTGTAGATCTAAAATGTACAACAACGAAGATCGGAGTTGGATGTATGATAGACTGCATAGTGATGGTTATCTAAATCAGGGTTTTGTAGAGGGTGTTGATAGGTTTGTAGAACATGCATCTTCTCAGACTAACTTGCTCAATCGAGGCAAAGTAAAGGGCCGATGCAGAAAATGTTGTAACACTAAGTATCATACAATGGAAAAAATTAAGTGTGATCTTTATGAACGGGGTTTTCTTCTGGATTATTATGTTTGGGTAACGCACGGTGAGTCCTTATGTAACACATTCGGTGTATCCCAGTGCAGTCACGTCCTCATGAACGTTTGGGTAGTTATATTAGGGAAATGGTCGACGATGTGTTTGGTGGTCGTTATGAGAGTGTTCAATCTAATCAAGAGGTATAGGAGGTGCCAAACCGCGAGGCAAGAGACTTCTATCAATTATTGCAACAATCAGAGATGCGAATGAGTACTGGAAATTGTGAAACGGCTTTGGAATTCGTGTCCCAATTTATGACATATAAGAATTTACACAACACGACTGAAGCTAGTTGTAATAAATGGCTAAAACAATTGCACAAAGTGTTGACTTCTGAGGATCACGTAAAAATTCCGGAGGATGTTAGAGGGATGAAGCGTGTATTAAAACGGTTTTCCATGGAAAATGAGATTTATGACCTATGTGACAATAATTGTTTCTTGTACTACGGGTAGTCCGAAGCTAGCAGTTACACTCAATGTCCAGTGTGCAAAGCAGATAGATTCGAGAGCGGAGAGAGTACAAATCCAAGGGCCAAACGCATTCCCAAAAAGAAATTATGGTACTTTCCTTTGACATCTCGATTGCAGAGGATGTATATGTCTCGAGCAACGTCACAACACATGATGTAGGATCTGAAATGTCAAGAACAAAACGATATGATGCTTCACCCAGCTGCTGGTAATGCGTGGAAATCTTTTGATCAAGAGTATCCAGATTACCCCGTCGAGCCCAGAAATGTTAGGCTTGGTCTTTGCACATATGGGTTCACTTCGTGGGGAAGGTTTGGTAATTCATACTCTTGTTGGCTAGTTTTTGTGACACCCTACAATCTCTCTCCTGATATGTGCATGAGGCAAGAATATATATTTTTGTCATTATTGATCACTGGACCAAGGAGTCCTAGAAAGAACCTTGACTTGATGCTACGACCCCTAATCAATGAACTCCGTTCGTTGTGGTGTATTGGAGCTCAAACTTATGATTCATTTCGGAAGCAAAATTTTGTAATGGAAGCACATTTGATGTGAAGGATTAGTAATTTTCAAGCTTACGAAATGTTATCCCAGTGGAGTACACACGATAAGTTACCTTGCTCATATTGTATGAATCAAAGAAAGTCTTTCCGTCTTGAGCATGGAAAGAAACCATGTTGGTTTGATTATCATCGCCGGTTTTTGTCTCATAATCATCTGTTTCGTTACAAAACTATTAATTTTAAAAAGGATGAGATAGAATTCAACGCACCACTACTTCGAAGATCGGGTCTAGAAATCAAAGATGAGGTTAGTTGTCTACCTCCAATTGAATACGGAGACAGTGGAGAATTTGTGGAGGGTTTTGGCACATACCGCAACTGGATTCAGCGTAGAATATTTTGGGAACTTCCATATTGGGAGTCAAATCTTATCCGTCATAATATGGACATAATGCATTGCGAAAGAAATTTCTTTGACAACATGAAAAATACAGTGATGGACGACCCAGATAAACGAAGGATAACTTAAATGCGCGAAAGGATTTGAAATATTGGACAACCAGAAGTGAATTATTTCTGATACCTGCACGTAACGGCCAGTGGATCAAGAAAAAGGCAAAGTACTGCTTAAGTAAAGGTGAAAAGCAAAAGGTGCGCGAATGGGTGAGTGGAATCAAGTTTCCAGATGGATATGCGCCAAACATTAACCGTTGCGCCCAAATCCCCCAACTACGAATAGAAGGAATGAAGAGTCACGACTGTCACATTTTTATACAAAGGTTGCTACCTATTGCATTTCGTGACTTCTTAGAAGAGGCAATCACGGAGGTGAGCATATTCTTTAGATCGCTATGTGCGACAAAATTAAGCATACGCGCAAAAGAAGAATTAGAGGAATCGATTGTGATTACAATGTGCAAGCTCGAGAAAATCTTCCCTCCCTTGTTCTTCGATTCAATGGAGCATCTGGCCATACACCTTCCCTCAGAAGCAAAGGTTGGAGGACATGTCCAATACATGTGGATGTATCCCTTTGAGAGGTAAATCTGTCTTTTTTCTTTGATACATATTTTTCTCGGTATTTGTTTATCTAATTTGTTATCTTTCTATTGTTTTTTGTATACTGCAGACGCATGCAAGATTTAAAAAAAGCAGTAAAGAATAAGGCTTGTGTAGAAGGATCCATTGCCGGGAAGTATCAAATTTTCGAAGTCACCAACTTCTTACAACACTATTTTGAGCAATCTATTGAGACAAGAGCCAATCGTCTCAACAGGAATGAGGTTGCACTGAATGAAAAGTTCCATGAAGAACTCTCAATCTTCCACGTGAAAGGGGAACCGATTGGTCTGTACTAAGGGATAGATATCGTAACACGGTCGAGTATAGAGTTGCTGAGTTATACATCCTTCTCAATTATCTAGAAGTGGATCCATGGTTGAGGTAAGTACCTTATTAACTTTGCTTAAACACTTTATTACCCGTTTTGCTCTATTAAAATTGTGCCTTTCGTATATCATTTGACGAGCAAATGTGTGTTGGCCTTCTGGAGCAATAAATAAAAACACACCGTAATATATACTTTGTTGAGTGTATGAAGGGAATTGTTGCGTTTCGAAATTATTGTATAGATCCTCGCATCATTGTGTTGGTAAGCGGGCCAATCAACAGTGTGAAAACATTTGATGGTTAATTGATAAATGGGTTTAGGTTTTACATCACAAAGTACAACAAGCGTAAAACGACAAATAAAAATGGTGTATACGTTAAGGCCAACAATGCAAGGGAATACCATTATTTTGGAATCCTCCAGGAGGTAATAGCGGTTCAATATTGGGGAAGTGGTCGTGCACTACCTGTGATTCTTTTCAAGTGTGATTGGTATGATTTGTCTTCGTCTTGGATGCAGAAATATTTGGTATATCCATTGGTTGACATAAAGTCAACTCGCCTGCTACCGACAGGGGTGACGGATTTGTTAATCCTGACGACTCAGGCTCAACAAGCATGTTATTTCACATACCCCTCTCACTAACAGATTCGAAGAGGTTGGTTGTCTGCCCAAGCCACGAAAGCCAGGCATATTGTGGACACAACCTCCTTACACAATAATCCGGCTGAAGGACAAAAAATATTTCAAGAAGACACACCTCCTCTGTTCAGAATGGATGTTGACATAACCTTGTACCACCTTCATAATTTCGCAGAAAATAAACTAGAAAACATGGTTGAGGATCCAGTGAATCATCGAAATGAAGGTGAAGAAGAAGATGATGAAGAAGAAAAAGAAGAGGAAGAATATGATGGCGATGTCACCGACGAGCAGGATGATGATGACAGTGATCATACTTATGATTAGTTTATTTGATCTGCTATGCAATAATAATCGTAGTTTAAATTTGTAATGCAACGGTTAATCTTTGAGACACTATATTTTCATGAATGATAAGATTCCTTCCTAACCTCATTGTCCATGGTTATGATTTTATTTTATTTTTTGAAATTCTAATTATGATAATTACCCGTGTCCCATGAAATTTCATCGAGAACATAGTAATGGTTGACGCTGAAAAAACAATTGGGGTGAAAAATATAAATATGCTAAAATTTGAAAATTCCTTGAAAACAACTCAAAATTCAATGATTTTAACCGAAAATCCTAATTATGATAATTAAGTGTGTCCCGTGAATTTTCTGCAAAAATGGAGTAAGCAATGACGTTGAGGAAACAATTTGGGTGAAAAACGTAAATACGCCAATGTTTGGAAACAATTGGGTGGCGGTGGGGGGAATTTGGGGAAAAAATATAATTACAAAAAAAGATTATTATGTTTTTAAATTTATTTATAAAAAAAAAAAAGATAATGCCCGTTTATTGTATTTTACTTTTTTTAAGCGGTGGGAGGCGATTTATTGCCTGCAGTATGTATTTTTATTGTTTTTCCTTTTTTTTAAAACGGTGGGAGGCGATTTATCGCCTGCAGTATTTATGTATATATATTTTTTCTAAAAAAAGAAACAGTTATTATCTGGTTCTTTCCACAAATTCACCCTTCTCTTTATCCACACGCACGCTCAAATTCACCCTTCTATCTAAATTTGGGCTTTTGCGCAAATTTGATTTCTTCAACAATCAAGTCCAAATTCGTGACTCACAGTTACATTCAAGTTTCAATTAAGCTCAGTTTTCGTTTAATGTACCTAATTTATTCAAATTCGACAATTTTTTTGCGCAAATTCAACTCTCTAATATATATATGTTTTACTGTATTTCGATTTTTTCAAATAGGGGCCTGTAAATTCTTGCTTAGTGCGGTAATTAGGGTTACACGTGAGGAATTTAGTGTTATTTAGTACTGTAATTGTTGGGTTTTAGGACTGTAATGTAATTTTTCGGTCTAATTGGGTAAAAATCGTATGAATTGATATGTGCATGTTGTATTAATTGAAGAAATTAGGGATTTAGCTCCAAATTTAGGACTGTGATGCAATTTGTTGTTCTAATAGTGTAAAGTTTCTGTGAGTGTTGAAGTTATGAATGTTATTGATAACTTTTCTATAACATGTGCATGTTAAAATGAATTTGTTTAAAAAATCATCAATTTTAGGTCTGTGTTGTAATTTTTTGTTCAAATATTGTCAAAATTGTGTTAGTGTTGCAATTAGAAATTGTAATTTTAGATTTGGTGCCAAAATCATCAATTTAGTATGTTGCATTTGTTAAAAAAAAAAGGTGTTTATGTTGAATATTAGGGTTGTTTATTATTTCTTTTGGATTAGTGATGTAATTATGCATATGATTGCTACTTTTGAGGCTGGGTGGTTATGAGTAGGCTGAATTTCTTGTAAATTCAGTGGCTTTGGTTGATTTTAGGACTGTAATGATATTTGTTGTTCTAATAGTGTAAAAATTATGTGTTCTAATATTGCATTTGTTAAAAAAAAGTGTTTTTGCTTAATTTTAGGACAGTGTTCTAATTCTTTTGGATTATTGATGTAATTATAAAAATGATTATGAGTAGAAGTGTGTTCTAATTCTTTTGGTCGATTTTTCAGATTTGGATGCATATTTAATTACTGCATTGTGGAGTTAATCTTAAAATTAAGGCTAACTTTTTGTGTAATGAATTGTAGATGGCTGGTAGTGGTTCATCAAATCGAGGAGTGGGTAGACAGTGGATATCGATGTTGAGCCGAGAGGAATGGGTTGTTGGTTCAAGGGATGGCGGTTTATCCAAAAGGCAATGTACAAGTGGCTTACAGTCATCACCACCGATGATGTATCAGACATTGGACAACGCTACCCAGCCTCCGTCTTTTATGGCTCACCTGACTTCCCTACACAGCAATCAACCTTTGCCGTTGACAGGACCCTACACCCAACATATGGTGCCCTCTTTGATCGGAGCCTCCACCCAGCCACATCTGGTGTATAGGCAGGCACATATGGCGCAAATGACCGACCTACGCAAGGATATCTGGTCACCTCAGCATCATATGACGATGATGCAGTACGAAGCGCCGCAGGGTGCATACAATAATGGGACACATTCTAACAGTGTACCGATGACTGGACTGCCCCATTGTATGTCGATGCCTCGGTACGGGATGCTACATTCATCGCCCCAACAGACATCGACGGGGGCTGGTGGCTTGAGCCAGGGTGGTAGCGCGAAATTTGTGCCCATTCAGCTAGAGATGCATGGCTTTATGTCGGCTGACGAGTTGTATGAAGATGCTTTGGCTCAACCAGTGATTTACTACATGCCAATAGCTTTGACTCAGCCATCGCAGGAAAACATAGGGGTTATAGAAGATCAGGATGAGGTTGAGGTTGAGGTGGGTGACACGGCGGCGGTTCAGGATGATCGAGAGTATGAGTTGGAAGAGGAGTTGGCAATTTTGAGCACTTTAGATTCAAGAAATACAGGGTACAGAGGTTCGAGAAATGGCAACGTGAGCGAGAAGTCGAGTCGTTGAGGCCTCTATTAATTGTGGCATATGATGAGAGTTTCATTGGTGGTGCATCAGCCACGATGACACATGTTTTAAAGGAGGTGATGCGGAATCGGCACACAGGATACCCTGATTTTACCAAGTACGAAAGGGATAACAGCTGGAAGACGTTTCAGGTATGTAGATCTATTTTACTTACTTCTTAAATGTACTGGCAGTTAATATTGACATAAATTTGATATAAATAAGTTGACAGTAGTTTAAATATAAATAAATTGACAGTAGTTTAATATTTTGTTGATTAAATCTGTGATATTTTGTTGTTCAATCTATGAGTAGTTAAAGTGAAATAGTGGGTGATCAAACAACAAGTTTATGATTTGATTTACCCAAAAAAATGGAAGTTTTTACTACTGTAAGCACCTTTATAGTTGAAATGAATTTTTATTATTATTATTATTATATCACAAGTATGATTGAAGTTTAGTGTGTATTAAGATCTGTGAGTAGGATAATGTATTATATTTTGTGTTAATTCCAATATTTGTTACGTGCCTTGTAGAGATGTTATTGGTGGGACAAAAAAGATGATGTAACCATTGAAGCGATGTATCACAGGACGACCCAAAATATTTTTCACACATGATTACGAATTGCAAGGAATTTTGATTGGCGTGCAGGAAGGACCAAAGTTATTTGGAGAATCACAAAATCTGGGCAACTGCGGAGTGGCTCGAATCCTACATAAAGTACTTGAGAAAGAAAGAATCAAAGGATAGAGCTAAATCTTCGACGGAAAATCCGGCCAAGAGAGAAGAAGCTCCCTGGATCGGCGGATGTAAACGTGCAGCGGCCTATTAACATAAAATAGTACGTGTAATTAAACTTTATTAATTATTATGTTAGATTATAGTCGCCTTGTAAGTTTTGTAGACGTCTATTGATTTTCAATCATAATTTTTAGGCGGAAGCAAGAGGGATACACCCAGATTCAGTCCCTATTCAAGAGGTCTGGTTGAAAACACATTCCAAGATTTTCGACAATGTAGTGAAGTGGTGTAGTGAATGGGCGCGCGATGTTTATGTAAGTGATTGTTAAAACTATCTCTAATAGAATGTTTATTAGTATATTATATTAGTATTAATAAAAAACACTATGTTTGACTGATTTTGCTGAATTATTATGTTGCATTGATATGATTTCCTGTATTTCATGTATTTACAAGAAATTAGTATTAGTATTTTGTTGCATTTTATCTGTTTAGTGTGTTTCATTTGATATGATTAGTATTATGTTGCTTTTGCTGAATTATTACTCTACATTTGATCTGGTTTTATATCCAAATTCCTGTAACTTATCAAATTTCCTGTATTACAAGAGTTTTATCAAATCTGTAAATTATCAAATCTTTAAAAAAAAATGTGGAATCGAATGTGTAACTTACAAGACTGGAATCAAATATGTGATTATCTCTAACATTTACAATTGTTTATTTGATGTTGGACAGTTGAAGTATCTACGCAAGTCTATAGTGGAACACACTGCTGATATGAGAAAGTGGCAACCGTGGAATAAAGTTGCCTGGTTGCGTGCTGTTAATGGTGCAATGCAGAATTTTGGCCTTCAAAGTGTGGCGACCTAGAGTTTGTCGGCTTTGAGACAAGGGCGAAGCCAAAATACGAGCATATGAGCACGTACAAAGCGTTGCTTGAAAAGCAAACCGAAGCTATAGCATGTTTGATTAAATCGAATGCCGCAAAGGATGCACAAATTACCAAAAAAATGGAGGAGCACGAGACCATGAAGCAACTGGTGAAAGCCATGTACGTGATGTAAGGTCTACAGATTCCCCCCGAGTTTGCCCGCCTATTCGCTGAACCTGAAGCCGCACCATCAACTGAACATGAAAGCCCTGTTGGAGCATCACCCTCTGGACCATCAATGGAAGGATCATCCGGTACCGGACCATCACCTACCGGGTCTATTCCAGTGACAGGAGTTTACCAGCCTGACATGTCAGCCATTCAATCGGCACTGAACTTGTCCACATTACTGTTATAACTCATTAACTTTTGAACAATGTTTAACTTAATGTATCGGCATGTATTACGGTATTTGGTTTTTTACTTGACCTTATTTTGGTAATTGACTTGGCCTGATTATGTGTAATTTATTGACTTGTTTCTTTTTGTTTGATCTG
This sequence comes from Linaria vulgaris, assembly GCA_948329865.1. NCBI lineage: Eukaryota > Viridiplantae > Streptophyta > Magnoliopsida > Lamiales > Plantaginaceae > Linaria > Linaria vulgaris. The sequence goes on from OX415252.1 coordinate 18,357,798, forward strand.
ATTGTTGGATGAATTTTGGAGTTTGGATGGTTTGGATGGTATTGGTATTGAAATAATTTTTTGTGTATAGGAGTACAGGATTTTGGAGTTTTGGAATTGGAGTTGGAGTTCTGGAATTGAGGTTCTCGAATTGGATGTTTTGGAGTACTCGTTTGGCGCCTGACTAGTTATAATAATTTTTTTTTGTTTTTTTTAAGAATAGAAGGCAATTATTCGCCTCCCAGCACCTCATACTTTTAATTCTTTGTTTTTTAGAAAACAGGTTTGACCATAAAGCCATTTTTCATTATTTTTTTAAAAGGTTTTTCCGAATTGTGGGAGCCATCTTCCACCATGTGGCGGCTTCCGAGTGGATTTGTCTCCCCCATTTGACTGGGCTGTCAGCTTAATGGAGATAGGAGGCTAATATGGGCCTCCTGAACTCTTAAAGGCATGTATTCGCCTCTTATATTACATACTACTATGAGTGGCATTTAATCGCCTCCCATATCCAGATGCTATATTGAAGGATTGTGTAGTGATCAATTTGAATAATCCCTTCTCAGGTTTTACTGATTGTTGTGGTTTTACTGATTGTTGTAATTATCTTCCTGACTAGTTTAACAAAATATTGAGTAGAGTTAGTTATGGTTCTTAAAATGATGCATCAAGAAAGTTGTGTGCATGGGCACACTTTAACGAATATATAAACAAGAAAATGATGATCATAATAACACAATGAAGCAACGGATTGCGTAACTAATAACACTCAGAAAATTCAATTCAATTCTGAATTGATCAAAAATCTGTACAGGAAATTGCGTGAATACAAAAATTACATATATATAAAGAAAAAGAAATGAAAGTAATCAAACTACTCTTCATCTCTTTTGGCACACACTGAAGTTAACTCCATCTCTTAGCTAGTGATTCATCTGACGAGGCTTGTTCATGCTCCAGGCATTCAAGCTCTCAACTTTGACATTTTGAGTGCCATTGTTAAATACATACAAATGTGCATTATCATATATGGCAAGAGTTGGATAAACTCTGGATGTAATGCAAGTTTTCCCTCCAGCGGCGAAGCTCTCCACAACGGAATTATCAATCTGCGTAAGGTAACAAAACTTTCATTAAACTCCATATCAAGAAAAAACCACAGTATACAACAAATTTTCAGTGTAATATGTGCTTACCAAACTCCTAAGAGAGAGTTTCTTTCCAGATAAATCTACATTTACAAATCCTCCAAACGATGGGCGCCATGCGTCCCTTGGTTCCCTCACTGGCAAGTTTGCTTTAGTTTCTGCTAAACTTGACCTGCATCAAAGATTAGATTATGTAAAATGGTCGCAAGAAATTAGAATCAGTCGAATAAATTGCAAACAGTTCTATTAAAGAGCTAACCTTCTTGCATCGGAGCACAAAAGTACGACATGCTTGTCTTGTGCCTTGAAAACTCTGAAGAAAACAGGGGTGTATTCTTGCAAGTTTTCGGAAGCAAATGTCACGAGCCCGAATGGTCCTAATCCACCTTGAACATCTGAACCCTTTTGGCCGCAAAGCTTTTCTGCGTTGTATATATCCCAGTTTGGATCAAATGGCTCAGCCTTGTCCAGGCTATCGAACAAGAAGGTCACATCAACATCGGTCTGTAATAACATTACAACAGTGTTAACGCGATCTATATAATGAATAACATTTCTGTAGGTTCTAATCAATGGTACATATATAATACCTGAGCTGCGGTTATTCCTTTGATTTCGACCTTTTCTCCCTTCGCAAGAACCTTGTTTTTCAATTCGACTTTCTGTCCTCTTAGAGTTTCAATTTCCTCAACCGGCCATTGCAGCAATTGCTTGCCACTGGGGTCGAGAGTAACCGTACGTGGAATAAGCTAAACAAAAAAAACAGATCACAAGTTAGCAAATATGATACAATAAAAGGATCAATCAAACTTTACTTCTTTTTCTCTATAATCACATATTAATACCTGAATTCCGGCCCAATTCTTCTTCACATCATCATCAGTACTATCAGACTCATTAGCCCATCCCCAAATGACCCTTCTGTTCTTGCTTGGATCAAAAAAGGACTTGGATGCATAAAAGTTACCGTAATCCAACCTCAAACCGTTCCATCCGTCAACCATATCTTTATCAGGAATATACCTATCCTTTTGGGTATCATACGTTCCAATGGTGTAATACTCATATCTAGTAACATCAAGACTAACCTTCAACACATGCCTAGTGTTTGAACCAATGGCAGAAACGTCCAAACCGTTCTTACCATTAACCGCCACTGGGAAAAAATCGGGACATTCCCAGTTCCCGGTTCCAGCGCTGGTATGCAAATGGTGCTTAGCCTTAACCCAGTGCATGAAATCCTTACTCCTGTATAAATACGAAACACCTCTGTTCCTTCTTCTGCCACCTATTGTAATCCTCCAATGACCATCACGTCCCAACCATGCAGTTGTTGGATCACGGAACGCGGTTTTGTTAACTGATTCATCAGCAACGATCAATGGATTGTTGTCGGGTTTGATCCATTCGGTTAGGTAAGGATCAGACAAGTTTTTAGGTATGGCGTAGTTTTGGACTTGTGTGTTGTTTTGGTCGATGATGCCGGTGTACAGGATTATTGGTTTGTTACCCGGGAGGATTGTAGCGGATCCCGACCAGGTTCCAAATTGATCAAAGGGCTTTGAGGGGTAGATTGCATGGGGTAGTTTTTTCCAGTTGATCAAGTCTTTTGAGACTGAATGTGCCCATACTATGTTGCCCCATACAGCACCTTTTGGGTTGTATTGGTAGAAAAGATGGTAGTAGCCATTGAAATACATTGGTCCTGTTTGATTAATCAAGGAATTCAATACTGTGTTAGAATTTTAAAATGTTACATATATCAAACATATTATTATGAATTATGGGATACATTACATTACATTAATTATACTATATGTTTTTGAATTGTAGGGTGTTTAAGTTCTGTGATTCAACCCTAACATTGTGACTACAGTAGGCGTAATTATTTCCTAAGTTAATAATATGGGACTGAAAGAAGAGATGAAGACGATTACTCACCATTTGGATCTGATGTTGATTATGTCCATCCGAGGGGGTACATGAAAATGAAACATATGATATCATCAATGACAAATTAAATTACAAAGATAATTAAATTCATGCCTAATTTTTCTAGTCAGCCGTTATGGTAGTCAACAAACTTTGGTTAATATGTACAAAAAGATTCAAATCAGGAACTCTTGTCAATAATAATAACTTGTGAGAAAAATCAACCGACCGTGCTTTTCTATGTTATTTGTTTTCCTAGAGTTTTAAGGCGAAAAGTCTTTGACAAAAACTCTAATGTATTGACAGAAAAAAGAGAGGCTTGATAATAAATGGCGAAGAAAATAAAACTCAAAGCATGGGAATTGGGAAGCATATTAGAGCTTATTCATGTTTCCTCATATGAGAAACGTATTGACCCACGAGGCTTGAAAAATGGTGATTGATCCAAATATATTGTTAATAACTTAAAAGTCAATTCCTTCTTTGTTCTACTTATTGAATAAACTGAGCTTCTGTACATAAAGCAACCACGTCCCCCAAGTAACAATGTAACCTAGGCTATACTAATAATATTACAACTGTCGTCACGTTATTTGTTCATTACTTCATGCTTCTTCTACGGGATCATGGAGTACACTTTTCTTCAACAATACATCACATAATTAATGCGTAGATATTTGACTGCAAATTAAGTCCTAAATTCCTAACCGTAAATAACTTTGAATTCTTATCTTTTATATCCAGTTTATCCGAGAAGGCTGCGACATTACAGTATTTAAGCAAAAGTAATAAAAGTCAAAATACCTCACGGGAATTACACCTGCTTGTCTTATAAACTCGGAAGAGATAAGAATACAAACTACCATAACAGGAATATACGTGGTTCGGACAAGAATCACAAATATGCGTTAACGTTTTCTTGTTCTACAACAAGAAAGGTACATTTGTGAGATTTTGTTTGCCTGATGTGGGAAACCTTTTTATGATATTAGATCAGTACAAATTCTAATAATACACAAAAAATCATTTCTGTTCATTAGGCATATAATTCAACTCACCCAGTACCGTATAATATTTTATATTAGTTTACGATTGGGTCAAAGAAAAGCAGCTATTACAATATATGACCGACAAGTATAAAGATTTTTAATTTTTCTATCCTGTCGATGTCTTAATATTTTTATAGTTAAGACAAAAAACTGATCTCTGACCAAATAATGTTTATTTTTTCCGGCCCAACAGCAACGTGAAGACATAATGTATGCACGCATATTGGATCCTTTGAATTTTATTAAATTCAGAATATTATAACAAAGGTAACGCCAAAAGCATATTTTCAGGATCCTGACTTCATGTTAAAAAATGTAATATACGACGAGTACACAAAACCCCAGAAAACTAAGAACTATTCCCATCAATCAAACACCTTCGCAAAAGGTTCATATCCAATATTATTCATGACGATATAACTTTTCAATGAAATCGACCTCTGACTTTCCTAGGTAAATAAAATTCACAAGTATTTAAAATCTCTTCAGCAAATCATCTTGTGATAACATACCATATGATAAAAAGTAAAAACCTAGTTGTTTGAGAAGAAAACAAACACATCCTTATAATATATTATCTTATTTTACATTACAAATTCAACGTGACCTATTCTTATCATTAGAAATAACATAACAACCATAAAATAACCGATCAACAGATAGATCATTACCGTTAATCCAATGCTTTGTTGGTTGGAAATGGTATCCAGTTCTGTGAACTTGTTTGACATTGGTACTGGCAGGTACGGATTGTAAATGCATGTACACATTATGCGAGGCTTCGACGCCATTGCTGTTCAAAAATAATAATGCTAATGAATATAAAAGAAATACCGGCAAAGCCCATAGGACACTCTTTGAATTAATCAACTCCATTTGGGCTTTGACAGTATATGAAAGAGGGAAAGACAAAAAGAGAGGTAGTACTGAATATGATTATGAAGAGGAATGTGAGAGGGTATTTATAGAAGATGATTGGTGGAAAAAGGAAAAAGGGGAGGATATGGATTTTAGATGTTTCAATGGATTGTATTTTGCGTGTATGCTGACGAAGATAAGTCAATGGATAAAAAAATAAGTAATAAAAATGGATGAAGATTAAATTTAATCTTGTGGTAGTTTAGATAATTAGCAACGGTTTTATCCTACTTGTTCTCGTCAGAGTTTTAGTTTATTCTGTGTGTGTGTGTAAGAGAGAGATGAGCGAAAATCAAGGGCGGCCATAAATACTTAATGATGAGTAAACTCTTGTTATTTTTTCACGTATATACAATTAATGTTCTTAGATCACGCGATGTAAAGTTTTTGGCACCAGTGTGATAAGTCGTAAGTGTAAGCGGGAACCTACATTTTTTCTATTAGGAAAATAAGTTAGTGTAATATTTTGTTTTAAGTAATTTGTATACAACGTAACAGTCTCTGCCACGTACGGTATCCGATCTTACCCTTCCTATTTTACATATAATTTCCACGTATATATATATATATATGATCAGGTATACGTTTTACGTTTCTCGTAGGAATAGGAAGAAACTTTTAACGTATCCCATTATATGTTAAGAGGTAATTATCGTAAAATTAAGATAGACACCTAACTTATATCTTTTTGTTAAGAAGGCTATCTAAAAGAATTTGGTAGGAACAGATGTTGCTCTCATAATATTGCAAGTTTCTTCTTTAGTTTGGTGATTAAGTTGCAAGGAGAAATTATGGATTACTGACTCTGGTATATTATATAATATAATGGGATCTGTGACTGGAAAAAATGTCTCATTTAAGTTAAATTTATTACGTGTGTAATAGCTCATATATAGCTGTGCATTTTTTTCCTCTCAATGAACGTGAACAAATCACTTGATTAAATTTAAATGCATTATTTCTTCATATTACTATACAATGACTCATGGATGTCCCATTAGGTCAATACGGTATGGTATACCTTCAGACTAATGTTTCTATACTATGAGATAAGCGCGAAGATTTATTACTTTCCATTAGTCAAAGATGAATTCATGTAAAATACGGCAAACCATTAAATATGTATTTGTATTTCCCGTTCGTTGAGATGAAATACTTTTTTCCGCAGTTAGAGTTGACGAAAAGAACTGGACCATACTAAGCCAAATTTCCTAAATTGAATTTAAGAGGAATAAAGAACTTATTTCTCGATCAAAATTAACCCACATCACCGCTTTCATGCGAGATATATAGACAAGAGAATATATATACAAAAACGAATAGACTGGAGTCTGGACCTTAAAATCTGTAGGAAGAGTTGAAGTTACCAAGCTCGAGGTGAAGTCAATGGTGCAGCTTCTAGGGAATTTAATTCAGTTACTGGTCTCCATGTTATTTCATGTTACAACTTGCCATGAATATTCCACTTCGAATAGTAAATAACAATGTCCAATTACCTAAAATCTGTGCTAGATCGTGCCTTTTTCTTCAATCGCCATTTTCCGTAAAGGATTACGAATTTTATATTATATATGACATTAATGATGTACCTTATAGATATTTACTTATTTGGAATTATCATATACAACACTGGCTAACCTAGGAATTAGAACAAATACTAAGTATCAAATAAATCACCAGATCTGAAATTCGGATCAAATACTAATACAGCTCCCGCAGTCGAACATGGATGAAACCCCTTCGGATTAGTTAATATAATCGGTTAATTGAGAGATCAAATACCAATATACTTTACTTTCGATCCATAAATATATTAATAATCTATACTATTATATATGCACCAAAAAAAGGGATATTGGATACATTGATACAACAAACTGTTGATTTCTAATTTTAGGCTTATAATTTAAGCAAGTTATACCATTAGATAGCTAGTATTCAAATTTAACTTCATAAATTAAATTACAACATAACAATTGCATTAATTACTCATTTATAGTTTCTACACCATGTCTTTCCAAATTTTCACATATATGTTTTGATTAAACCTTATAAACATAATTCATTATATAGTATGGTAATTGTAATACTATTATTTAAAGAAACTCAATATCATACTAATTTTTTGATTTCTTTACTTAATTACCCAACCCATTATAAACTTTAATTTGTTTTTATTTGAGATATAACTGTAATTTAGTTTGCTTTAATATTATTTAAGCCTTCTCATTAAAGAAAAAGAATAGTTACATGTATAGATCTATCTATACATGTGACATTTTTATATATTTAAGTTATAATCTCTACCATCTAAATTAATTAAGTTATATTTAAATAAACTTTTAATCACGTGCGAAACAATGTCAATGTTACTAGTTTTAGTAAGAAAAGAAGAACTATAATGAGACGGGTACAGTGTGCCATAATTTCAAGTAGTATTTTAAATCAAGATGGAAAAGAGAAAATAGAATAAACACTAAATACAGGAAATATATGTATTCTTATCAATAAATAAGGAAATGGGTGTTAATAAGCTAATCAAACATTGGTTTAACAAATAATCCCTAACTTAATTAGCTACGTATTAATCCAAAATTATCAAATTATCCACGTCCCTCTATTAGCTCGTTAGTCATCTATCTCTGGTCCCACCTTCCCCGTCATACAGAATTATTTTCTGTAAAACTAAAATAGGAAAAATAAATTATCAAATCGAATGAAAATTGACTTGATCTAAATCAAATCATATCCGTTCGATCATATTTTGGTACTTATTTTATCCAAGAACGAAATTGAATGCCCCAAGTTGATTCGATCAATTTGATTTTATCTCATTGAAATGCACGATTATTTTGGTCTTTTTTCGTTTAGGTTACAATACACCGAGAAATCAATACAATGGGGTCAGACATAACCAAAATAATGATACTCTACTACAATGAATGGACTAGCTTGGTCCGGAACACCTATTATACATGAGAAGATATAAGATGATGGGAAAAATCTTTAAATGGCCAAGTTGAGCGGGAGAAATTCGATGCTTTTTGATTGTCGAATTGAGGGCGTTAGATATTTATAATTTTGGAGGGATCGTGACAAGCTGCCTACGTATCTCATTGAGGGAATCAGGTCGAATGTAGTTCATTTATCTCTTTTGAGTAGCCTTTATTGGGTCGACCCCTAGTAGGGCTGCTTGGTTCTGCATTACGCGACTCCACGGTTTTGATCATATCTCATTAATGGTTGGTCGAAACTTCAATCTACTTCTTGATTCGGGACCCTGACTCATGTAGCTTTCAGGGCATGGCTTCGATCTAAGTGAGCATCGAACTGACTTTATTCGATCGATGATAGATCGAATTGGGGGAATTTGAGACTGCATTGCGCGACTTCACGGTTTCGATTATATCTTTCTGTCGCATGATCGAAACCTCGATTCGCTTCTTGATTCGGGACTCTGACTCATGTAGCTTTCAGAAATATATGGCTTCGATCTATGTAATCATTGAATTGACTTGATTCAATCGATGATAGATCGAACTGGCTCTATTCGATGTACAATCGAACTGCAGTGCGCGGCATCACGATTTCGATCATATCTCTTCAATGGGTGATCAAAACCTCGATCCGCTTCTTGATTCGGGACCCTGACTCATATAGACTTTAGGAAATATATGGGTTCGATCTAAGTGAGTACCGAATAACTTAGATTCGATCTATCAATATGGAATCGATTATGTTTGATCTATGCTAGATCAAATTTGGGTTGTGTATCGAATTATTGTGTATCGAATTGCTGTGTATCGAACTGATGTGTATCGAATTGATATGTATCGAATTATGGTGTATTGAATTGATATGTATCGAATTGATGTGTATCAAATTATTGTGTATCGAATTGATGTGTATCGAATTGTTGTGTATCGAATTGACGTGTATCGAATTGTTGTGTATCTAATTGATGTGTATCGAATTGCTTGGATTCGATCTTAAAGCTTCTACTTCCATCTTCCTTACTTGTGAGGATTGAGGGGGTATATATAGGCATGATTAGAGGGGCTTAAAGGTAATTTTGGGCTTAGTATCGACTTGAGGTAATTCGATACTCTTTTAGTATCGAATTGTGCAAATTCGATACTGACCTACGCAGCTCTACTGTTTTGAGCATAACTTTATCTCTCGACCTCCGAACTGCATTCCGCTTGTTGCGTTGCAACCTAGACTCATGTGGCTTTCCAATGACATATTACTCAATGTCTAATTAGCTATATAGATATATTGGTGAACCAAATATGGCTAAAGAAGCTTTACCTTTAAGCCTTCTCGACACTTATCGGTCGGTTTCGCGCCATCGTGGCTTCATCTTGACATGACACATTATGTCGCATCATTTAGTCTCCCAGTTTGGCGTGTGATTTTGGAAAATAAGCATACTTCAAAATATAATGAAGTGATATACTCGTTTCGCCTTAGTTCTGGGGTGATTAATGTCATTATGCACTAGTGTAGCCTACTGAATAAGCCCACATCATATAGTCCCCCCATTTGGGAGTCGGTCTTGATTCAAGAGCGGGTGCCAAATTCTAAAAATCTTGTGTGGCTTCAAAATACGCCCCTCATTTGTGAGCCGTGATCTGAAGGATCAGTTTCCATATAACTTTTATCTGGCTTGATGCGATGCACGCACTTGTGTGCTAGTGATCTGCTTTCTGAACGTCGCATCATGGGTAGCGATCTAGTTTACACTTACCTTAAGGTGTTGTTTTGACTAAGTGTCCATCTCTTTGGAGCCCTAAGAATTTTTGCGTTGAGTTGAATGCCCGCCTACCAGTTCCTGTTTTATCATCCTCATTTGTGCAACAGAAACATGTGTAGTGCGCTGACAGCCCTTTGTTCATCTCTTGATTCATATGTGAAATCTCAATGTTGTGCAACTTTGAATGCTTCAAGTATTATTGTTTCTCGACGATGGAGTGAATGTATGTTAGTCTTTTGCGGCGACTTGGTCGCTCAAAAGGTGATCCGCTTTGGTTTACGTAAATGGGCATAGTTTGCTCGATTCTTTTTATCGTTCTAATGCATCTTGTCTTTCCTATAGTGGATTCTTTTGCCGCCAGTGGGATGACTCTCATTTTTATGAAGATCGTGGTTGAGTTGCAAATTATTACAGCTCACCTGGTTACCTTCTCGTCTTTGGGGATTCGGTAACAGTTAAGTATGTGAAATGATTCCACAAGTTGCTAATCTGTAAATACCGCCAGGCATTCTACTCGTAATGAGCTTGTCATTGAGGGGTTCTGGTGAGAATAACTTTTTTTTCTGCCTCGTTATTGGTCACAATAAAGTTCGACCCTGGGTGCGCTAGCTAGTGGTTGTACGATTTTACAGAGTTTTTTACCCTCCAATTTTGATTCTATCTCTGTTTCGACTATGTTGTTGATAAGAAGGTGACAAGCATGATGAACTCTGATTTATGAGTCCTTTGCCTTGGTGTTTGCACTAATTTTGCAGTTATGTTTGGTTTAGATCGCTATCTCTGGTCATGAGATTTTATGACATGCATTGCCTTCATTGAGGGCGAATGTGGTGATAATTAAAGAGGCGGAGCTGCGACATGCCGCTTAGAACGGTTGCTTTTGAAGTGATCGACCAATATGAGGAAGACATGAATCCTGAGGCTCGAGCATAAATATATCGTGTGTTTTGTGAAGATTTGCATTGTACCATGCTGGTAGACGTAACTGATTTGCTATGTGAAGTCTGTTGCAATAACCAGCCTTTCAGGCACATGGATATGTTGTTTGCATCATGTTTTTGCCAGTGGATGTCCATCCTTTGTGGTTTTTGGTTTGTTTCTGACCACGATGGGGCCGATGTTCACTTTTGATATTTCATATTTTCATCTAAACTCTTTGGGCCAATATTTTATTTTTCATCTGGTCACTCCTGGCTAATATTTCATTTTCGAAATTTTTGGTTTGCATCTTATCTTGTCGGGTTGATGTTCTTCGTGCCGCTTTAAACATGTTTGCTTCATAGCCTGATAGATGGACTGTTGTCGTACCGCTTCGAGTAGGTTTGCATCGTACCGCTTCGGGTAAATGTTCTTGGTGCCGCCTTGGACATGTTTGCTTCATAGCCTGATAGATGGGTGTTTGTCGTACCGCTTCAAGTAGGTTTGCATCATACCGCTTCGGGTAGATGTTCTTGGTGCCGCCTTGGACATGTTTGCTTCCTACTGCTTTTGGGGCTAAGCGTATTTCCTCCATCACGCTTATTCTGTTCATGAAGGGTAAATTTTTGCGTTCGACCACTTTTGGGCCAAACGTACCTCCGTCATGAAGTTTATGTTGTGCATGAGGGGTGAATTTTTGCGTTCGACCGCTTTGGGGCCAAACGTACCTCCATCATGACGCTTATGCTGTGCATGAGGGGTGAATTTTTGCGTTCGACCGCTTTTGGGCAAAACGTACCTCCGCCATGACGCTTATGTTGTGCATGAGGGGTGAATTTTTGCATTAGACCGCTTTTGGGCCAAACGTACCTCCGTCATGACGCTTATGTTGTGCATGAGGGGTTAAGTCTTGTTGGTGACCCCCTTTATTCCTCATTTGGGTTTCTAGCATCATTTCTATAATACTTCACCTGCGGGCAAGATTCTTCGATATCATTCTTCGGTAAGATTCTTCAATAACTCATAAGAGTAAGATTCTTTGATACCTCACACGGGTATGATTCTTTGATACCTCATAAGGGTAAGATTCTTTGATACCTCATACGAGTAAGATTCTTCGATACCTCATACGGGTAAGATTTTTTGATACCTCATACGGGTAAGATTCTTTGATACCTCCTAATGGAAAGATTCTTCGATACCTCATACGAGTTAGATTATTTGATACCTCATACGGGTAAGATTCTTCAATACCTCATAAGGATAAGATTCTTTGGTACCTTATACGGGTAAGATTCTTTGATACCTCACAAGGTTAAGATTCTTTGATATCGCTTTTGGGTAGGATTCTTTGATATCGCTTTTGGGTAGGATTCTTCGATACCTATAAGGGTAAGACAAATCATGACACTATTTGGAGTGTAGTTATTTGTCCCCGACGAGGAAGCTCCTCTCAGTCGTTGCCTATAATAAGATAAGGCACACACTTTCTTAGAAATCTGTCAGTATGAAACATGAATGTAAATGATTAACGTATAGGATTGGAATTGAAGAATCCATAATCTTTCTTCCGATGATGTTAGTTTCCTTGGATGAATCGTGGATTTGATTATTGCTCTTAGCACCACTCCTTGTTTGCTTGGGACCGAATTCCATATTGTCAACTCCGTAGTTGTTTCTCGATCTCGATATAGCTACACTGGGACTATTTGTGGTTCTTTTCCCACTGGTCCATTCCCTTTCTTGGCCATTGAATGAAACGGTGTTCCCACAGACGGTGCCAATATTTTGGTCTTATTTTATCTAGGTTACAATACACCGAGAAATCGATACAATTGGGCAAGACATAACCAAAATAATGCTATCCTATTACAATGAACAGACTTGCTTGGTCCAGAACACCTATTACATATGAGGAGATATAAGATGATGGAAAAAATTCCTAAATGGCCAAGTTGAGGGAACAATCAACGTGACAGATTCAATGTTGTTTGATTGTCGAATTGAGGGCTAAACTTGGGATTGTGCCAAGCTGTCTACGTATCCCTTGTCATCCCTTGTCGTTCAATTATAAGAAAGTAATTTTGTAGATACTTCTTTGGTATTTTTTATTTTTTAGAGTACTTAGTTATTTCTGTGGTCCAAGTAGGGACGTTTCTTGCGCGGTTCTTGAAGACGACGAGTAATAATAATGTCGCTCAGGTGGAGTCTATCTCTCAGGCAATTGATGTGCTTGAGAGCCAAGATAATTATGATCCTACCGCCACTTACAAATTGGCGACCAAGCGAGATGAGACCAAGAGTATCCTTAGTGCCAGCGAAACGAACGTGAAGGTTCTCCTCAATCTAAATCAGGAGTGGGAAGGCTCTCTTGATCAAGCCAACGTGCCTCTCGCTATAGAGAGGGAAGGGCAGGAGAATGTCGAGGCATAACTCCATCGGGTTCAAGAACAGTTGGCCATTGCTGAGAGGGCTAATCGATGCAAGGAGCTCACTCGAGAGCAAAAAGTTAGTATGGTCAAGGCCTTCCTTTTGAGTGAGACCTTCAAGGAAATATGTGCCGAACATGGAGTACATGAGAGGGATGAAGCCAAGGAATCCATCATAGGTCAGACCCGTCTTCTTGGCGGTTTTAAGGATGGTTTCGTCCCTATGCCCCTGAAACCCTTATTGGGCATGGATGGGAAACTTTCGAAAGACTTTGACGGTGAATTGACGATGATCCAGTAGAAGATGTCTACGGGGAGATTCTGGATTAGAAGAGTCTTGTGCTAATCCATATGAAGGGTGCTTCTAAGTACCCCGGCTAAGGGGTATGTTGTTTACCATATTCTCCTTTCTTGGTGGTTTTATATATTGCCCTTGGGTTTTTGTACCTGGTGAGGCAATATCGTTCGGGCACAGATAGTCGGAGTGTTTGGGAATAGTGTTACTCAAGTATTTGTGTTCGGAATGGCAATCTCGAGTTTGAGGAAATGAGACACAAATTTTTTTATTAAAGACTTTGAGTAAAGTACATGGGGTCGAGTAAAGTACACGAGTTAGAGCTAGAAAAATGCGATAAATTCTAAGTACAAGTAGGGTGTATGACAATGGAGAATATTGTTGTTTTCGTGTGGAGTGGATTAGTGCTTGAATTGGAGCTTGTCCCTTTGATGAGAAATTGGGACTATTTATAGTGTAAGTTCAAGGGTTCTTGGCCAATGAGGGCCGGTGTTGCCGCCTTTGCTGGTGCCCAATTGTGTGAGAGTCTTCTGCGCCATTGGTCTTCGGGGGTAGTCTGAGCCAATGCATGTGATTCGATCTGCACCAATGAATAGTCTGCACAGTGGTCTTTTTTGCTTTCTGCCCCCAATGAATGAGTTGGGCCAATGGGGGGCGGTCTTTCCTTATTATTAGGGTGGTTGAAACGTTGGGTGAGTTGATGATGAATAGTACGTCTTCCGAGTTGAGTCGGAGGTCGTGATTGGTTCGGTATGTTCTTTCGGGTCGACTTGTTGATCGTGAGTTGATTATGGTGGGTCTTTGATCTTGCCTTGTCTTAATTTGTGTCTTTAATGTTGGTTATGTGCTCCAATCTCCTCAATTTTGGCTAAGTGTTGATGATGGTTCCCCGGGCGTCTTGCGGGGTGTCGATTGCTTCAAAGGCGGTTATTCTTTCGAACTGGGGGGTCTCAAGTCGTTTTTGTCGTGGGTACCTTGATCTTAGGTATGTCTTAGGTCCTTGGGGGGAACCAGTTCGAGCATTCGTGGCCTCACCTCATCCCGTTTAGCAGGCATTGGCAGGGTCTGGGGGTACATTTCTCTAAGTGTTTAGACCGAGTACCCTTGGTGGGTGTTTTTGGGTCGTGACTGGGGGTACCATATCCAGAGTCTGGACCATTTACCTTGTGAGGAGGCAGGTCGTGGGCATTACGTATTTTCTCGTAAGACCGTGGACACGTTTTTTCGTAGGGTGCCCATATTTTCGCCCTTCTTCGAGGATGAGGCAGGTTATGCATCATAAGGAGTCCCCCCAGTTCCGAGTGTATTTTTTAGAAATCACTTGGAACTTATTAACTGAGTCTATGAGCTATCGAGGTTTTCCTGAAATTGTGGTCCTACATGCTCCACGGGGCACTGAGTTGGCCATGCGTCAAAGGCGTCGTTTACGCTGCTCCGCCTATAAATTGAGGGGGCTCGTAGTAATTCATCTTCATTCACCCGAGTCTTCTTGTTTTTCCCTCTTTTCTCTCTTTGGTACTTTGAATTTTTGTCAGTGATCTGATGGCTTCTGCTAGTAGCTCTAGTGAGGAGGCGTCTGGTATGGTGCGACGACGGACGACGTCTGATTTGGCGGCGAGAGGTGTTGTGGTGTCTCCTTATCCTGAAGAGGCGTCGCGACGATGTCACGTTGTTTCTAGTTCAGCGGAAGCTTCTACCAAAAAGGCCAAAAAGGTGATGGCGGCGATGGCGCCACCTAGGGTTTTGGCTGGTGATGTACGAAGTTCAGTCAAATCTCTGGTTTCGGTTGTTAGTTGGTTGAATACAACATTACCCTTGAGTAGTTTCATATCATCATCTCCTCAGAGACGCATAGAGATTTCGACCCTTTCGAGGGTCATATGGCGGTGTATATGGAGCCAGTGCATTGAGGACTTTGCTATTTTTTCCATCTGGTGATGAGAGAGCTCTTTGAGTTCTGGTAGTTATGCACGAGCCAACAAACTATGGCTTCTTACCACCAGCTGGTGGGGTTTAAACTCTGATGCCATCAGTTAAACCTCCCATGCACTCCTGCAACTGTGGCAGAGGCGTTTATCTTGCGGGCCACTGCCAATGGCTCGCTCTTCTTCTCACTCTCGGTGCAGCATAGTAAGTGGGCAGTCCCATGGTCTTGCTTCTAGGTTGGGTTATGTTTACCCAACCCCCTCAGTTGCTACAGAGGTAGCTTCCTCTTTGGAGGAGAGAGGCCTCTTCGACGACCTCTACGACGTATCGTCGATGCTGAACAGTCCTATGGTCTTGCTTTTGGCCGGCCTGCAAGACGGGCTGGTGACACTTTGACAACACTCAGCGTTTCGTAAGTTCTTTATTGCAAAAACAAATCGAATGTTCCTCAAAACCTCTTATCCAAGTTTATAGAGTATACTCCATTCTTTTCTTTTCTTTTTTATTGACCCTTTTATGGTGTTGGTCTGTAGGTGTAGAGATGGCGTCCCATGCTCGTCGACCCTTTAGAGGTGACGCGTTAGCACTTTCCGACAGAGGCTCGGATTTGTCTGTATCGGGTGGCCGTGGTTAGTCTACAACCTCGGAATAGATGCGGCCATTGGATTCTTTAGATAGCGATTACTCCCCTAAGGCTCCCGAGAGCCCATCTGTTGTTGATGCGGATGTCGTGATGGTGGAGGCTAACGAGGGGGTTAGCTCCAAATGTATGCCCCAACCGGTGGACCCGGTGATGACTAAAAATTTTTCGTATCATTTTATGCCTCTGTTTGGTACCAAGCTTGATTTTGGACCGTTGCCATTATCGTCATTTAACTTAACAGATAAGGCGCATACCGTTGGTAGCCCTTGGAAGAATAGGGATGGGGATCGATATGTGGGCACGTCTTCCTCGAGGAAGAGTAAGGGTAAGGGGGTGATTGAACCTTTTCCGGCCATAAAGGATTGCCGCCTCGGGTCTCCCCCCAAGCGGAGCAAGTTTAAGCTAACCCCGGATGAAGAAGAGTTTCTTCGTACTCCTGTGGTGGCTTCGATTTTTGTTGAGGGGTACAAGGACCCAGACCACTACAGGTCTTTTATTAGCGGGCTCTTGAATCTTGGGGATCATGAGATCTTAGGGGGCTTTCGTGATGCCGCTTTGTGGAAACGTTTCTGCCAGAGCATCTGTGAGATAACGTCTGCCCTTTGATGTTTGTGTTTCTCTTGTGATGATCGTTGGTCTCATGATCAATCTTTTATTTTGCATCTTACTGTGCTTGGGGATGCGCTAGGCACATATAGGGCCAGTCCTAGTGTTCTGAAAGTTGTAGTGAAGGAGCTTAATACTCACTGATCCTTGCTTAGGCATTCTCGTGAGGAGACTGCCCGGTTGGAGGTGACTTTAAAGGAGGTTCGTGGGCGTATAGCCGATTTGAGAGCATCCTCGGATCGGGACTTGGGGGACTTGACTAGTTTCTTGAAGAAGATTGTAGCTAAGTCTGATGCTAAGACCTAAAGTTAAGAGTAGAGGGCTAGAGAGGCCATCTGAACTGCGGAAGAGGTCAAACTGCTTCGGGAGGAACGAGATCGATTAACCTGCCAACTCTAGGATGCAAGGAAAGAGCTTCAGGTGGGTGTTTCCAGTGCCTGCCTTGACTCGGCTATGCCGCCCCGGAACCATATACTGGCGTCCGAGGTGAGGAACCTCGTCAGGATCAGATACAAGATGGCGTTGTCCTCCTTTGTTTCTCTCCCCGGCGTCCCTCGAGGGCTGGCACTTCCCAGGTTGGAGTTTTTCTCTACCTCCTCTGGTGTTACCTCTTTGGACCCTCGTAGGGCCCTTTCTGGAGTTTTGATGATGCCTGACCCGACCGAGTTATCCGCTAAGGAACGTCGGGCCTAGATCAAGGCTAGAAAGCGCCCCGCAAAGGAGTAGTTTTAGTTGGGCGTTGCCCTTGTTTCTTTTTTGTATGATGCTCTGTACGAGCGTGATTTAGCCACTGTGTATGGTAGTTTTTTGTATTTTGCCGCTTATATGGGCGAAGTCCCCTCAATTCTCGTTTTGTTTTTATGTTTGTCTTTATAGACCTGTTAATGGAAGATTACCTTTGGGCTCTTATTATTGTGAGTTGTAAGACTGGATGTTTTTCGAACGTAGTTATTTTATTGCCGATGGTATGTTTGCTCTTACAGGGGTATAACCGCTAAGTCAAAATACAAACCCTAACTACGTGAACAAAATTGAGTCGCCATAAGGGGTCGACTACAGAGCGCCTTTTAAAGGTAACACTTTCGGAGGTTAGGCTGTTCCAAGCTCGTGTAAGCTCTTGGTCGTTCACATCCTTAAGTAGATAGGTGGCAGGCCCGAGGATCTTAGAGATCTGATAGGGGCCTTCCTACTTTGGGTCCAATTTTCTGACATTCTTATAGGCTTCCGCCCTATTAAGGATACGATCTTCGACTTGGAAATAACGGGGTTGAACATTGGTGTTATAGCATTTGGCCATGCGGGCCTTGTAAAATTCTGCATGGGTAGCAGCTCTTATTCGCCTTTCTTCCAGTAGGTCTAGGGCTAGGGCGAGGTTGGTGCTATTTTGGGCTTTCTCGTATTCCTGGACCCGTAGATTTTGTTTCACCACTTTGGAATGGACTATCGACTCGGTACCGAAAACGAGGCTATATTGGGTTTCACCCATTGCAGCTCGTGGGGTAGTGCGATAGGCCCACAGTATGCCGGGGACTTATTTGATCCACTTCGACCAGCATTGATCTAGGCGGGCCTTTAACATTTTTAGGAGGGTTTTGATGGGGACCTCTACTTGGCCGTTTCCATGGGGGTATCAGACCCCTATAAAGCGGTGTCTGATTCCCCATTTGTCACACCATTTTCAAACGAGGTCGTTGCAAAACTGCAACCAATTGTCGCTCACCAGCTATTGTGGGACTCCGAATCGAGTCAATATATTTCTCTAGAGGAAGTTATCATAACTTGGCTGGTGATTTTAGAAAGGGGTTCTGCTTCGACCTATGGGGGACCATAGCTCCCACGATGTCAATTCCCCATCGGGAGAACGGACAAGGGACATTGTCGGGTTCCCAAGGGGCGGCAGGCTAATGCCTCATGGAGGCGTGCAACTGACATTTTCGACACTTTCGAGCGTACTTTTCACAGTCTGCTATCATGTTCGGCCAGTAGTATCCTTGGCGAATAATTTTAGTGGCCATGCTTCTTCCACCGAAATGACTACCACAACATCCATCGTGAATTTCTTTCAGGATTAACTGCGCATCTTGTTTGTTGACAGATCGAGAGGTTGGGTAAGACCATGACCTTCCAAATAGAACCTCGTTCTGTATGTAGTATCGGGCGATACGCCGGTACATGGCGTGTTGCTTGACTGGGTCGTGAGCGGACTTTCCAGGATTCATAATGAAGTCAATGATCTCGGTCATCTAGTCTTCCTCGATGGGGGCTATCATCTATATCTCTTTGTCTTAGCTCTGCCTTTTGGGTTGGAGAGTCGAGAAGAAAGTTATCCTTCGACTGCTGATGGGTTGGGATTGGCTGGCCAACTTGGATAAGGCGTCGACATCTTTATTTTCTGCTCTCGAGATCTACTTGATTGAGAATTCTTGGAACACGGTCGTTCCTGCCATGATCGCTTCCAAGCATTCTTTCATGTTTTCCTCTCGAGCCTCGTAGGTTCCATGGATATGTATGTTTGCCTTATTGGCTAGGCGCATTCCTAGTAGAAGAACTTCATATTCAGCCTCGTTATTAGAAACGTTGTACTACAGACGCACGCCGAATTCCAAAACAGTCTCTAGCTCGTCTAGAGCTATTTTCCTGAAGATTATGCCTACTCCCCCGTGGGTGCTAGTGGATGATCCATCAATGAAGAGGTGCTATAGGGGTTCCGTCTTGTCCTCTTTAGGTTCTTCATGAATTTCAGTAATGAAATCAGCTAACGCTTGGTCTTTGATAGCTGGTCCGGGGAATAGGTGATATCAAATTCCCCTAATTTGATGGCCCACTTGATCATTCATCCAGACACCTCGGGGTTATTGAGGATGGTTCGGAGAAGATGTTTGGTAAGGACGGTGATTGGATAGGCCAGGAAGTAGCCTGTGAGCTTCTGGGCTGCGAAAACGAGGGCTAGACCGATCCTTTCTATACTAGAGTATCGGGTGTCAACGTCGATGAGGTTTTTGCTAACATAACACACAGGAAAATATTCCCTTCCTTCATCTCGGACCAGAACTGTACTAACTGACTCTTTTCCCACGACTAGGTACATGAAGAACATTTCCTTGGGGACGGGTTTCACTAGAAGGGGCAGACGAACCAAATACTCTTTCAGTGCTTTGAAGGCTTCTTCACATTGGTCGGTCCACTGGAACTTCTTTATATTCCTTAGAATTTTAAAGAATGGGAGGCTTTTTTCAGAAGAGCGAGAAATAAACCTGCTTAGTGAGGTCATCATGCCCGTTAGCTTTTGGACGTCTTGCACGGTCTTTGGCGACTTCATGTTGAGAATGGCCTCAACTTTTTATAGATTAACCTCAATCCCTTTCTGGGTAACCATATATCCTAGGAAATTTCCTCTTGGATGCCGAATGAGCACTTCGAGGGTTAATTTTCAGTCCAAAATTTTCCATGATCTCGAGGGCTCTAGCCAGGTCACGAGCGTGATCTTTCTCCCTCTGGTTTTTTACGATCATGTCATCAGCATAGACTTCCATGGTATCGCTGATCAGTCTCTCGAACATGAGGTTGACTAGCCTTTGGTATGTAACACCGGCATTCTTGAGGCCGAACGGCATTACTAGGTAGCAAAAGGTGCCGATGACGGTGATAAAGTTAGTTTTTTCTTGATCATGGTTTGCCATCAGAATCTGGTTAGAGCCTTGATTTCCATCCATGGTGGACAAGAGGGCGCAGTAAGCGGTGGAATCGACTAGCATGTCGATACTAGGTAAATGATATCAATCTTTTGGACAAGCACTAGTGAGGTTAGTGAAGTCTACGCACATGCACCACAGGCCTCCCGTTTTTGGTACTAGGACTACATTGGCCAACCATTCTAAATACCTGACTTCGTGGATCTGGTGGAGGTCTATTACTCATTGGACTTCAGCTCGGATTACATTGTTTCGTTCTGGTCACATATTCCTCTTTTGGGGTTGGACTAGCTTTGTCATAGGGTACACATTGAGCTCATGTACACATATTTCTTGACGGGTGCGTCGATGAGGGTCGTCCTTCCAGGAAAAGAGGTGGTGGAAAGACCTGAGGGTGGCAATAATATCTTTTTCTATATCTTCTCCGACCTGGGTATCGGTTTTCACTGTTTTACCCTCAGCGCCTTCCACTAGCTCTATCATCTTGAGTTCTTCGGCAGGCCGAACTCGGATCTCCTCCAAGCGAGCTCTCTTGGTTTGGGGCCGTGGCTCAAGCAGGTCAAACACGATTGGCAAGGCGTTCATGAGGCATTCTTGCTCGAGGGTCTGATCCCCCTTGAGCACTCCTATTCTCGACGGGGTCGGAAATTTGACTTTCAGATGGAGAGTGGACGGAACCACTTCGAAGGTTCGAAGGGCGAGTCGTCCACATATGGCATTGTACGTTCGTAAGGATACATCCACCACCCAAAATTATGTGGGCTCGGTACGACGTATGGCCCCTTCTTCCCACGATATTTGTAGATTTGTGATTCCCACATTTTGGCATTGTTCCCCGAAGAAACCCACGAGGGGTACCTTGATCGTCTCCATCTGCCTCTGCGAAATTTTCGAGCCATGTATGTAGGTAGGAAAAGAACATTGACTGAACTTCCCATGTCTACGAGTACTCTTCTAACCTCGGTCCCCAGTATGGTGGCTATGACCACGAGAGGATTTTCGTGGGGGTATATGATTCCTAGGAGATCCTCGTTTCTGAAATAGATAACCGGTTGGTTAGCTACTTTAGCGGTGAAGACTTCCAACTTGTTGTTTGCATTGCGGGTTACGGATAGTACTCCACCCTAGATCATATTCAGAGAGCTCTCTGAGGAGAGGGGAAGCATGATCTAGGGAGCGCTTCCGACCGAAGGTAGTTTCATCTTTGTTTGAGGGTTGCTGATAGTACTCCACCCTAGATCATATTCACGATGCGACCTATAAGGGCGTTATCATGATACACACAAGGGGTGAGGGGAAGCTATTCCTGCTCGACAGACTCTGACTCATCATCCTTTCCGGGTGATTCTGACTTGTATTTTTTCTTCTGACTTGGGTGCTTCCTAACACCCTTTCTTTTTCAAGGGGTCACGATCGTCAGACACCACGTATTTTTCTAAGTAGCCCAACTTCAGGAGCCTGGCTATCTCCCTCTAGAGGTTTACGCAGTCGTTTATCAAATGCCAGTACATTCGGTGGTACGTGCAGAGTTTTCGTGTATACGTAAGCCTTTGGGCGTCCCTCGCGGACACTTATTGTAGCGTTATTCCCCCATGAAGGTCATGATTTCCATGGGAATATCGTCATGCTCGGCAAGGGTACTGGGTCCAGTTATTTCTTGGCCCATTCCCTCTTACCTCCTTCTTTGTCTTCGCATTTTTCTTTACCCTTAGTCGGAGGCCTCGCAATTTCAGCAGCTTCCAAGATCTTGCGTGTTTCCTCCATTTCTATAAAGGATTTTGACTTTTGCAACAGGTCCTCCTGGTTGATGGCGCGATTCCTCATGAGGTAATTGGCAAAGTCCCCAGGAACTAATCCCCGAACAATGATATCGGAGAGTACTTTTGGGTCGAACCGGACCACTTCTCTTACTGTCTGAGAGAATCAGTGCATGTAGCCCCGAAGGGGTTCGTTCGTGTTCTGTCGGACGTTGAACAGGTGCCCACAAGTCTTAGGAAAACCCTATTGCAGGCAAACTGCCTTACAAACATCTGAGTCAGCTGGTCGAAGCTATGGATGGTTCCCAGAGGCAGGTGAGAGAACCAGGATTGGGCTCTTTTGGTGAGTGTTGTGCGGAACATTCGACACATGGCATAGTCTGGGGCTGACGACAAGTCCATGCACGCTAAGTACTGGTTGATGTGGTCATGGGGATCAAGATCAGTGCTCTCTCCCCGCTAGGTTGGGAGTCCGGTTGGCTACATGGTTAGGGGGATATGAGGTTCGACAATGGCGGGCGCGAATGGCGATCCCTATTGGCCGGTTCTTCGCTCGGGTTGAAATTGTGATGAAATTCCAATAATTCTCTCTCCACTTGTTCCATCATGCCTCGTAATGGGGCTTCGGGTGTTGGTGAGTGTTAACATCTTGCTATGGGCTCTGGATAATACGGCTTATGAAGGTTGGGCGCATCCCACGTTGCCCCCTACGGATGAGGTGGCCTGGGAGGTTCACCTCCTCGTGGTGCACCGGCCGGTGAGGGTTGTCTCCTTCTTCGTATGGAAGGGAAAGCTCGGGTATCGTCTTACGACAGCCCCTCTGATTGAGCCCTAGAAGGTGGGACCAATTGGCGATGCGGGAGGCTTGCCCTCTCCTCAGAGCGCTCTCTGTTACGACCTCAGTCGTTTTTAGAGGTCGTGGCACCGTGTCGGTTGAATCGAGCAAACATGTTGTGATACATGTCCATGGGTACCTGCACGTAACCCATAGCGGGTCCCATTCCTGAATGTACCTACTGGTGGTCCGACGGTACATGAGCTTCAGCTGCAGGTGGTGTTGGGGTTTCAGGGGGAGGCACATGACCATCTGGTTGTGAGACCTCCTCAGGAGGGAGCGGAAGACTAAGCTCCCTCTCTGTTTCATTGTCTTGATTTTCCATGAATTCAACTTTAGTGTTGGATCGTGAGGACCGTGAGGATACTCGAACAGGTACTCTTCTAGCTCTTTTTCTGGCCATACAACTTTCTTCAGACTTTTCTCAGAGAACTTTAAGGCGCTCCCACAGACAGCGCCATTTGGTGAGGCAATATCGTCCAGGCCCAGATAGTCGGGTGTTTGGGAATATTGTTACTCAATTATTTGCGTTTGAAATACAAATCTCGAGTTTGAGGAAATGAGGCACAATATTTTTATTAAGGACTTTGAGTAAAGTACAAGTGGTCGTGTGAAGTACACGAGTTAGAGCTAGGAAAATGCGATAAATTATAAGTACAAGTAGGGTGTATGATAACGAAAAATATTGTTGTTTTTGTCTAGAGTGGATTAGTGCTTCAACTTGAGCTTGTCCCTTTACTAAGAAATGGGGACTATTTATAGTGTAAGTTCAAGGGTTTTTTTTCCAAAGAGGGCCTGTCTTGCCGCCTTTGCTGGTGACCAATGGTGTGAGAGTCTTCTGCGCCAATGGTCTTCAAAGGTAGTCTGAGCCAATGCATGTGATTCGGTCTGCACCAATGGATTGTTTGCACCAGTGGTATTTGTCGCTTTCTGCCCCATTGAATGAGTTGGGACAATGGGGGTGGTCTTTCCTCATTATTAGGGTGGTGAAATGTTGGGTGAGTTGATGACGAATAGTACATCTTCCGAGTTGAGTCGGGGGTCGTGGTTGCTTTGGTATGTTCTTGCAGGTCGTCTTGTTGATCATGAGTTGATTACGGTGGGTCTTTGACCTTGCCTTGTCTTTACTCGTGTCCTTCATGTTGGTTATGTGCTCATGTTTCCTCAATTTTGGCTAAGTGTTGATGATGGTTCCTCGGGCATTTTGTGGGGTGTCGATTGCTTCGAGGGCGGTTAATCTTTCACACTGGGGGTCTCAGGTTGCTTTGTCGTGGGTACCCTGATCTTAGGTAAGTCTTAGGTCATTGGGGGGAACGTGTTCGAGCCTTCGTGGCCTCACCTCATTCCGTTTAGGAGGCATTGGTCGGGTCTAAGGGTACCTTTCTTCGAGTTTTTAGATCGAGTACCCTTGGTGGGTATTTTCAGGTCATGACTCGGGGGTACGGTCTCCAGACCCTGACCATCTACCTTTATTTGGACAGAGGCGGGTCGTGGCCAATACGTACTTTCCCACAGGACCGTGGACGATTTGTTTTGTAGGGTACCCACTTTTCCGCCCCTCTTCGAGGGTGGGGCAGATTATGCATCATCAGTACCTATTAAGGCTATTTGAAATGGTATTTTCTTCCTCTCTTTCTAGGGTATTGAACACTTACATGTGGATGTTGTCGACTTGCGTCATTGTTGTTTTTGTAAAATGGTCTCGCCTTTTTGACCCGCATCTGTGCCGGTTTGTCTCCTCTCTTTTTCGATGGATATGGGAGCTATCCCATGGCATTTATAATTATTTTACATGCCGGGTTCTCTCCTCCCTATCTCGATGGATAGGGAGTTATCTCATGGCATTTGTAATTTCTTTGCATGTCGGGTTCTCTACTCCGTATCTCGATGGATATGAGAGTTATACCATGGCATTTGTAATTCTTTTGCATGTCGGGTTCTCTCCTCTTTATCTCGATGAATAAAGGAGTTATCCCATGGCATTTGTAGATTCTTTCCCCTTTGTCGGGTTATTGATATCCCATAAGATTTGTAGATTCTGTCGATCTTATATCCTGTGGTTTGAACAACATAACATAATGTTCAGTTATATGAAACAGTTGGAAGCATATTAGCAAGGAATGCTTGTACCTACCCTAGATAGGTGAAACAACTATATTTTCAAAAAAGACGATGATAAATATCTCGTCATGAATGTGTGCCTTTGTACACACTTCGTCTAATCTCCATTTTGAGGTATTATGGGTATACCCCCAAGGGTCCATACCTACAGCAAGTTATGAATAACATAATGCAATTAAATTTATCGATTGGAACGATAAGAGTTAATGATGGACAAAGAACGAAGGCTAGGTAAATCCTAACCCGCCTACATATCCCGTTGTATGGGTATCAGACCGGCTTAGTTCTCCCTATTTTAGTTACAGTCCAACTTAACGATGAGGCAATTTGGGAAATTATAAATTGTTTAATCATTACTGAAAATGAAAAGAGTTTAAGTGATCCTCCAACGTCGGTCACCCCACCGCTTGGAGGTCTCCAGTCAGGTTTGCCACCGGCCCCACAGTATGGTTGGCGATGACTTCTCCTATGCCTCCAGCAACTGGAATTTCATTTCCTGGTGGTTCGTGGATACCACTGCACAGATTGCGTTGAGAGCAGGCCTACCTATTATGATGTTGTAAGCGAAAGGATGATCTACAATGGTGTATTGGACGCTGATGGTCCTCATGCGTGGCTCTTCCCCAAATAACGTTAGCAGGCTTACATGTCCCAGTGGTATCACCTCGGCACCCTCAAAGCCAATCAAAGGGGTACGGACCGCTCCATTACATGGTGACCCAGCGCCATTTTCTCCAAAGCATGTACGAATATGATGTTCTTGGAGTTTCTATTGTCTATCAACACCTTGCAAACACCATGATTGGCAATGTCAAGTTTAAGAACTAAGGGGAAATCAAGTTTACCTGCATGTATTGCCTCGGGGGACAAATCTGTCAGGTCTTTGTTCGAAAAGTAATGCTCTCGTTTGGCAGCTCGTCCATCAATGAGGTGAATCCAATATAGCGGTCCTCCTGGAGTTCTCTTGTAATATTTTTCCTCCAATTCGTGGAGTCTGCTCCGGTTGGTCCTCCGCTGATCATGTTGATCACTCATCGACAAGGTGCATTGACAATTACGTTTCTACGCCCGCCAGTGCCCTCTATGGCCTTCACCTTGTCCCTTCTAGGGGAGCGGGATCGATCCTCTTGATCCTCAGAATCTCTATTGTTCTACACATATTCGACCAACTTGCCCTCCCGAATGAGGCGCTCGACTTCATCCTTGAGATCTATGGAATTTTGAATCTCGTGTCCTTTCTGACGGTGGTACTCACATTACTTCCTCGATCGTCTGGCGGCTTCAGTCTCTCTCAATTTCCTTGGTTGGTTCAACCATCTCTTCCTCTGAGCCACCGCAAATACGATTAAGATATCCTGATTCAATTGAGTGTATCTTTGTTGTTCCTGTCTCTGTTTCCACCTTCCCTGCCTCTGGGGCAATAGGCATGCTGGAGAGTTTGCTTTGTTGCCATCATATTGTCTTTGTAGATGGTACTATAAGCAAGATCATTGATTTGATCAATAGTTTGTGACTTGAGCTCGATTAACTCCCTGCGAACCTCCTAGGCGTTGTAGCATTGAACAAAATTAGCACAACCTGGTCGCCCTGCGGTTCGTCCACTTTCATCAGTTCATCATTGAATCTCTTCATAAACTCTCCCAAGCTTTCTTTCTCTTTCAGCTTCATAGCGTTCAGATGGTGCATGTTGGTCCTCATCATTTTCGGACTGGAGAACTAACTTTCCAGCTTCTGCCTTATCTGTTCATAACTGGTGATAGATCCTGTTTCAATCCTATTAAACCAATCAAGAGTTTCTCCGGTTAGGGTCGTGGCCAAAGTTTTAGCCTTGAAGTTGCGTGAGAACCTATTCAGCTTCAAGACACTGTCGATGTTGTGAATGTGGTCCCTTGGATCGCTCTTCCCATCATATGCCTTGATGGTGGGGATCTTATCGCCATTGTCAAGTACTTCCGCCTCGATTTCTTCGTAAAATGGGTTAGAGTCTTATGACCCTCTGTCAATGAAAGATTTCGACTAACTTCTATCCTCTCGCGGTTCAACTACTCCATCCTTCTTGCAATGTTTCTCCTATC
Organism: Linaria vulgaris; assembly: GCA_948329865.1. Taxonomy (NCBI): domain Eukaryota; kingdom Viridiplantae; phylum Streptophyta; class Magnoliopsida; order Lamiales; family Plantaginaceae; genus Linaria; species Linaria vulgaris. The sequence continues at coordinate 18,384,877 of OX415252.1, forward strand.
TCTCATTGGGTCGGGACCCTCATCTCCACGAACCCTCGACCGAGGGCGGTTCGTCATGTTATCACTTGTGTCGTCGTGCTCTCCACCCCTAATCCCAGATATAAACCCCATAATTATGGATTCTTGGGGTCGTGGTGGCACGTCGCCTGCTCCTCCACCATTCAGACGCGGCAATATAGTGTCCAAGGCTGCCTTCAATGTGGTCTAGACCGTGCCGTTGATCTGGGCTACGATCTCAGATGCCAACGCGACGGGAGCCGCATGTGCGGGTGTTGGTTCTCTCGGCGATTGGGATTGCACGGGTTCATCCTGCCCCACTACAAGTTCTGGGGCCGAAATAGGCGGGTGGGGGGGGGGGGGGCACTTTCTGCTACTGAATTGTCAACCACTTGCCTAGTAGACTGCAAGCGGGTCCAGAACACATCGAAATGACGTTAGATGCAAGGGCAGATGTCGAAGGTATATCGGAGATGATGTGGAATTTATATCGGGGATGACATCGAAAACCTTCTATGTCAAATGTGATTTCCTGCTAACGTCGAGGGTGACGTCGGTAGTAAGTCGAAGGTGTATTCGCGCTCTATATCGGATATGTTCGATATAGATGTACAGTAATTGCTGATAATTAAAGCTTACCTTGATTATCGGTATGCAGGTATTTATAGGTCTCGAAATGCGTGGACCACTCACGTGTTAAATACGTGAGTTGTACTATATCAAAAGTCACATTCGATATAAATGTTGGGGATCATCCCCGACATTAGTCCCCGACATTAGGTGAAACCATGGGTTTGGCCCATGACTGGCCCAATACAAAAAATATTCATATCATATTGTATTTTAAATAATAGGAAAAAAAATTATTTTATTAAATTTCATCTCATGCTTTTGGACAGTAACCTTGTCTTTTGAATTAAGAAAAAATTCATTAAAAGAGCAAAAGTCATGCAGAATACGGAACAAATTAAAGAACAAAAAACCTTTCAGCACCCCTTAGTTGACAGGACTCGATCGAAACATCAGGGCTAACAATTGTTGAAACATTTGCATAAAATAAATATATTTTCCTGTTTTACCATTGCTAACGTTAATGCAGAGGTTATAATGAACCTTTTCTTTCTTTTTTTGATAGTATAGATTATAATGAAACTCCACATTTACAGTCTTCAGAGTCAAATTTACTGTATAAAGGACATATATAGTATAGACTATACGACCAAACAATTTATAGTCTGAAAATCACCAGAATTAGGTCTATGTGGCGAATTTCTACAGGACTGTGATAACCCACGCGCGTAACACAACTTGCGTTCGGTCAACATGTTGCTTTAAATGTGATTCTGGAATAATTTGATCGAGCATACATACTTGAAAAGGCAACATTTTATTAAAATTAACTAGAAACTAGCTATGGCATGTGGTTCGGCGTGATTAAGGATGTATTTTAAGTTGTATGTGAAATAAAATAACTTAAATATAATGAATAAAAATAGATATATAAAGATAGTAAATTATATATAGAAGGATTCAGATTATGAGAAATTAAATTTTCGATCACCATAATTATTGTAATTAATGATTCTATCTAAATTTTAAGGCTAGATTAAGAATTTAATAATAGAATTTTGTGCAATACTAAAATTATAAGGTTAAAATTACAAAATAAAAGTTTGCCGTTTGACTTTCTTTATATAATATTATTAATGGTAATAGGGGAATAATACAGAGACACAACTTGCTAATATAGTAATAGTCACGCGAAAATATTGAAGGAAACACTAAATTTAATGTGGGAGAAGAAATTCATATTTAATTGATTCGAGTAATTCGCGGTGTCTTAATATTTCAATATTTTTTCATGCTCCTTCGGTCAACTATAGACATTTTTCTAAAATGAAAAAAATGTGACAATCTGAACTGGCGTAGTCTTGGATCCGTGGTTGTCATCCTTGTTAATTTATCCTTATTGAAATCAATTGTCAACTTATAACAACCGCTTTAGATTTTCAAAAAAAGATCTAAATTTATAAAGTTCACCGACGTTCTTCGGGGCATTTAATTTCGTTATTTCTAATTCAGTTATCACTAAACGTGTACATTATATTATTATTGGTACTATATTGCGTAAGATTCAAATTTATTTAAATTTGAACCCTAGCAAGCTGTAAATAAAAATATTGACAACGTAACACGATTTCGCAGTACGATGCTTTATTTGTATCCATTATCCAATGAGCTATGTTGCACGGACACGGATACGGGGATACGTATCCGACACGATACGGACACGGCGACACGGATTTTTAAAAATTACATAATCCGACACGGCATGGACACGTCAAATTTTTTAATATTTATTTATTTATTTTTATCAATATAAATCTAATAACATGTAAAGAATACATGTGTAAATTTTACCTATAAGTATAAATTGATGAATATAAAGAAAATAAAGGTTTTGTAAAATAATTAAAATAAAGAAAACAAGAAGAAAAAGAAAGGACAAGAAGAACCACCTTGATTGGAAGTTTGGGAACTCCCTAAAAGTGCAGAGGTGCGTCTCGTTCAACAAAAGAGAAGAAAAGTTGATTTATTTAATTGTTTTTCGGCCTTATTTTAAATTCTTTGTGTTTAATAATGTAGTAAAATACATTTTTAGAGTTGATTTTAACCCACAATAGTTTTGATAGCATGTAATAGAAACTCAAACGTGTCATACAAGTGTCGGACACGCATAAGAAATGTGTCCGACACGCGTGTCCTAATTTTTTTTTAAATAAAAATTAAAGACACGCCACGTGGCGTATCGGACACGTATCCGAGGCGTGTCCGAGGAGTATCGGTGTCCTCCGTGTATCCGACACAGTATTTTTTAAAATTTTGAAGTATCCGTGCAACATAGCCAATGAGTTAAGAGTTTGTTCATATTGGGAAAAACAAGAAAACCCTTGTTAAAAACTCTATTATTTTAGCGTGTTTGTTTGTTTATTTTTTATTTTTTTTTTTCGCGTTTGGCGAGTTGTCTCGACATTTGAAATAAAGTTTGACTTAAAATACTGGTTCTTGATGAACCACGAGTATAATTGACGAGCAAAAAATCTCAATATTAATAAGCTAGGTTTTGAATTGAACTAATTGATATATAGCTAATTAATAGCTTGAACCCTGCAGTTCCAGAATGAATTTTAAGCAGTAAACATTCCTTAATTTGCAATTTCTTGTGAAACATTACTCGAGAATTCACTGAAAGTACTCCGTCGTGGTATATTTCAACAACAGAGTAATAACAGTATAAAATGTTATCGGAATCCTTAGTTTATATTTTACACCAAAAACCATGGATCATGTTCACGCATCTCCAACTCATCAAGAGACATGTTACTGCCAGAAGCAATTGAAAAAAAAAAATTATATGCAAGTGTGCGCATGGTATCAAAATTAAACTATACCATTTTTTTTTTTCTATTTTTGTGTAAGATCGATCTTTATCTTCCGCTGCATATATTTTTCCTTTCAAGTAAACCACAGAAAGAACATTCGATCTTGGGTGGGTTATGAGTCTTATGACCTCTTAAAATAGACCACGAGAAAAAAGAGTGCAGTCTCATTTCTCATTTCAATTGTGTATTTTTTAGGTACAACCCTTCTGAGGTGGTTGGTTATGGTCTCTTAAAATGGCAAAGAAGGTACTTTAGTTGCACCACTTGGAAGAGTTGACTTTCACTTAATGCTTAAAAGATTATGATCATGTATGCCAGCTAGGGCTACTTGTTGATTCATATATTGTCTAAACATGTTTAATTAGACATAAAAATATATGGTGTACAGTGTACACAGACATGCATTACATACATATCCTCAAACTTTTCTGTCACGGGAATTTATTATATATTATATCAATTTTTTTTCAAGGATAATTATCCAAATGATGCATAATTAAATAGGCAAAAAAATCTTCATTAAGAAGTATGTTCAGTAATCAATCCAAACCATGTTAAAGATCGATGGGCAAAATGGTCTAAAACTCTAAATAGACATAAGACACAAGTATTTGTAGAAGCAGTGTGCGATGTAATTCTGGATGATAGATAATTAGGAGTGTTTTATAAGACATAAGTGAATGAATTTTTTAATCAGGTACATGTACATATATGAGTGAATGAATGTTTTCATTAATCACAAGAAGTACATATAGTAAATTAGTAACGTACAAGAGTATTTACGTATAACACTACAAGAAAAAGGGGTCAATAGGGACCAAAATTAGGTCCCTATTGACCCCTCCAGCGGTCCCTAAAGGTCAATAGCGACCGCACGTAGGTCGCTATTGTGCGGTCCCTATTGACCTCGGTCGCTTGCCATCAGGGACCGCAATTAGGTCCCTGATGAGGGCAATAGCGACCGGAGTATCAGGGACCGCTTTCCGGTCCCTGATACTTTAAAATCAATAGTGACCTAATGGCGGTCCCTATTGTGTTTTTGGGTCCCTATTGTTTTTCACACAATAGGGACCGCAATTAGGTCCCTATTGCTTTTTGTCAATAGGGACCTAACTGCGGTCCCTAATAATAGTAATAGGGACCGCAATTAGGTCCCTACTAGTATTCGTAGATACTCTATGAATGCTAGTAGGGACCTAAGTTCGGTCCCTAATAATAGTAATAGGGACCGCAGTTAGGTCTCTACTAATATTCATAGAGTACTCTATGAATATTAGTAGGGACCTAACTGCGGTCCCTATTACTATTATTAGGGACCGCAATTAGGTCCCTAATAATATTCATAGAACTCTATTAATATTATTAGGGACCTAACTGCGGTCCCTAATAGTCTGCGAGAAAAATAAAAAAAAACAATAATATTCCGGAAATATTCCGAAATATTATTGTTTTTTTTTGTAGAAATATGATTATAACAAGATCAAAACAATAAAATAATAAAGAAAAATTTAATATAATGTCATGAAAGTATTAAAAATGTAAAAAATTGAATGAAATATGACTAATAATAGAATATAAAATATAAATGAAAACAAAAAGATGAATGAATAAAAAAAACAAGTGAAATAAAAGAAATTGTAGATCCTAAAAAATAAGAAAAGAATGTGTAGATTCAAAATAATAGAAAAGTAAGAAAAGAAAGTGTAGATCCAAAATAATAGAAAAGTAAGAAAAGAAAGTGTAGATCCAAAATAATAGAAAGGAAAGATTGAGTTGGTGATTTGTTTTTTTGTGTTGGGTGATTTTTGTTTTGGATTTGTGTTGGTAAAAAGAAGAAAAGTTTTTGTGTTGGGTAATTTTTGGAGAAAAGAAGATAGTGTTTTGGTGTTGGAAAAGAAGATAGTGTTTTTGTGTTGGGTGTTTTTTGGAGATTAATGAAATTTGATGTGTAAGAGTGGTGAGTATATATAGAGAAGAGGGTGAAATTTTTAAATTTTCGTGAAATTCAAATTTCCCCCTCAATCCCGCCTAAAATTTTCGCCAAAATTTCAAATTTTTGTATATTAGTGACCTAAGTGCGGTCCCTAATTATTAATAGTGACCGCAGTTAGGTCACTAATTTCTAATAGGGACCGCAATGCGGTCCCTGTTTTCTTATTAGGGACCTAAGTGCGGTCCCTACTAATATTCATCCTTGAAATTTGATTTTTTTGGATTGATGTTGGTGTGTTTGTGATTCCTAGCAACCAAACTCATTGCAACATGTGAATTGAAGTAATAAATGATTGCAAAACCAACCTCATAATAGTTTAGTTGTGAAATAATAGATTGAATGAGATTGATCGAGTTATTAACGTTCAACATATATTTCATGTTCTACAAATAATCATCACTAGTTAGTTGTAGTTGTTATTCGTTTTTATTCTTTTCCTCACTAATGTTAGCATATATATTAAACAATAAATTAAACAATTACAACTATAACTAACTATTGATGATTAGTTGTAGAACATAAAATATATGTTGAATGTTAATAACTCGATCAATCTCATTCAATCTATTATTTCACAACTAAACTACTATATGAGGTTGGTTTTGCAATCATTTATTACTTCAATTCACATGTTGCAATGAATTTGGTTGCTAGGAATCACAAACACACCAACATCAATAAAAAAAATCAAATTTTAAGGATGAATATTAGTAGGGACCGCACCTAGGTCCCTAATAAAGGCAACAGGGACCGCACTGCGGTCCCTATTTAAAATTAGTGACCTAAGTGCGGTCACTATTAATTATTAGTGACCTAACTGCGGTCCCTAATTTTTAATAGTGACCGCACGTAGGTCACTAATTTTAAATAGGGACCGCAGCGCGGTCCCTGTTGCCTTATTAGGGACCTAAGTTTGGTCTCTACTAATATTTATCCTTGAAATTGATTTTTTTTATTGATGGTGGTGTGTTTGTGATTCCTAGAAACCAAACTCATTGCAACATGTCAATTAAAGTAATAAATGATTGCAAAACCAACCTCATAGTAGTTTAGTTGTGAAATAATAGATTGAATGAGATTGATCGAGTTATTAACGTTCAACATATATTTTATGTTCTACAACTAATCATCACTAGTTAGTTGTAGTTGTTATTCGTTTTTGTGTTTTACTTCACTAATGTTAGCATAGATATTAAATAATAATTTAAACAATAAATTAAATAATTACAACTAACTAGTGATGATTAGTTGTAGAACATAAAATATATGTTGAACGTTAATAACTCGATCAATCTCATTCAATCTATTATTTCACAACTAAACTACTATGAGGTTGGTTTTGCAATCATTTAATACTTCAATTCACATGTTGCAATGAGTTTGGTTGCTAGGAATCACAAACACACCATCATCAATAAAAAAAAAAAAATTCAAGAATGAATATTAGTAGGGACTGCACTTTGGTCCCTAATAAGGCAACAGGGACCGCATTGCGGTCCCTATTTAAAATTAGTGACCTAATTGCGGTCACTATTAAGAATTAGGGACCGCAGTTAGGTCACTAATTTTAATTAGGGACCGCAGTGATTATTAGGGACCGAAGTTAGGTCCCTAATAATATTCATAGAGTTCTATGAATATTATTAGGGACCTAACTGCGGTCCCTAATAGTGTGCGAGCAAAATAAAAATTGAATGATAGGTAATATTACACACACCGAGGGTAATCATGGTGTACGCAACATTCTTGCGGCGCGTTTTTTCATGCTTCAAAGTACGTTTTTTCTCGCTTCAAAACTATTACACTGGTAATTATGAATTAAACAAACAACGATATACATCAAATAATCATAAAGTAACGTTTTTAAAGTGTGAATATTAGTAGGGACCGCAATTTGGTCCCAGTTGAGTCATTAGGGACCTAAGTGCGGTCCCTATTGATACTTACCGTTGCCAATAGGGACCTAAGTGCGGTCCCTATTGACTGTTAGTGACCTAAGTGCGGTCCCTATTGGTATAAAAAAAAAGTTTTATTTTATTTTATTTATAGCAGGAAATCAGCAACCTAATTTAGGTCGCTGATGATCATAAGGGACTTTCAGTGACCTAAATTAGGTCACTGAAGGTCTCCTTCATTTCTTACAATAGGGACCGCCTTTAGGTCCCTATTGACTCAAAAACAATAGGGACTTAACTCCGGTCCCTATTGTTTTTCCGTCAATAGGGACCTAACTGCGGTCCCTATTAATGTTATTAGGGACCACAGTTAGGTCCCTATTGGTATATAAAAAGTTAGTGACCTAAGTGCGGTCCCTATTGGTATATAAAAAAAAGTTTTTATTTTATTTTATTTATAGCAGGAAATCAGCGACCTAATTTAGGTCACTGATGATCAGAAAGGACTTTCAGTGACCTAAATTAGGTCGCTGAAGGTCTCCTTCATTTTCAGCGACCTAATTTAGGTCGCTGAAAGTCCCTTCTGATTATCAACGACCTAACTTAGGTCGCTGTTACCTTCAGGACTTTCAGCGACCTAAATTAGGTCGCTGTTGCCTTCAGCGGTCACTGAAGGAGAGCGACCTAATTTAGGTCACTAACTGGGCGGTCCCTATTGACCGCCCAGTCTTGTAGTGTAAGAATAAATACTAAAATACAAGATGCTAGACTAATACGAACATATTAAATACATTCATCTAATACGCCCCTTTAAAATGGACGTTCCATCAGTAACGGAGATTTTGGAATGTAATAGCTCAAAGCGGGTACGAGCAAGGGGCTTAGTGAGAATATCCACTACAAGAAAAAGGGGTCAATAGTGACCAAAATTAGGTCCCTATTGACCCCTCCAGCGGTCCCTAAAGGTCAATAGCGACCGCACGTAGGTCGCTATTGTGCGGCCCCTATTGACCTCGGTCGCTTGCCATCAGGGACCGCAGTTAGGTCCCTGATGAGGGAAATAGCGACCGGAGTATCAGGGACCGCTTTCCGGTCCCTGATACTTTAAACAATAGCAACCTAATGCCGATCCCTATTGTGTTTTTGGGTCACTATTTTTTTCACACAATAGGGACCGTCATTAGGTCCCTATTGTCGCAAAAACAATAGCGACCTTACTGCGGTCGCTATAATAAATATTAGCGACCTACTTGCGGTCCCTAATAATAATAATAGGGACCGCAACTAGGTCGCTACTAATATTCATAGAGTAATCTATGAATATTAGAAGGGATCTAACTGCGGTCCCTATTACAATTATTAGGGACCGCAACTAGGTCGCTACTAATATTCATAGAGTTTCTATGAATATTTGTAGCGACCTAGTTGCGGTCCCTATTACAATTATTAGGGACCGCAACTAGGTCGCTACAAATATTCATAGAAACTCTATGAATATTTGTAGCGACCTAGTTGCGGTCCCTAATAATTGTAATAGGGACCGCAGTTAGGTCCCTACTAATATTCAAAGGGTACTCTATGAATATTAGTAGGGACCTAACTGTGGTCCCTATTACAATTATTAGGGACCGCAATTTGGTCCCTAATAATATTCATTGAACTCTATGAATATTATACGGGACCTAACTGCGGTCCCTAATAGTCTGCGACAAAAATAAAAAAAAACAATAATATTTTGGAAATATTCTGAAATATTATTGTTTTTTTTTGTTGAAATATGATTATAATAAGATCAAAATAATAAAATAATAAAGAAAAATTTAATATAATGACATAAAAGTGTTAAAATGTCAAAAAATGAATGAAATATGACTAATAATAGAATATAAAATATGAATAAAAACAAAAACATGAATGAATAAAAAAACAAGTGAAATAAAAGAAATTGTAGATCCAAAAAAATAGAAAAATAAGAAAAGAATGTGTAGATTCAAAATAATAGAAAAGTAAGAAAAGAAGGTGTAGATCCAAAATAATAGAAAAGTAACAAAAAAAAGTGTAGATCCAAAATAATAACAATGAAAGATTGAGTTGGTGATTTGTTTTTTATATTGTGTGATTTTTGTTTTGGATTTGTGTTGGTAAAAAGAAGAAAATGTTTTGTGTTTGGAGAAAAGAAGATAGTGTTTTGGTGTTGGAAAAGAAGATAGGGTTTTTGTGTTGGGTGTTTTATGAGATTAAGTAATTTTGATGTGTAAGAGTGGTGAGTATATATAGAGTAGAGGGTGAAATTTTCAAATTTTCGTAAAATTCAAATTTCCCCCTCAATCCCGCCTAAAATTTTCGCCAAAATTTCAAATTTTTGTATATTAGTGACCTAAGTGCGGTCCGTAGTTATTAATAGTGACCGCAGTTAGGTCACTAATTGTTAATAGTGACCGCACTGCGGTCCCTGTTTCCTTATTAGGGACCTAAGTGCGGTCCCTACTAATATTCATCCTTTAAATTTGATTTTTTTGGATTGATGTTGGTGTGTTTGTGATTCCTAGCAACCAAACTCATTGCAACATGTGAATTGAAGTAATAAATGATTGCAAAACCAACCACATAATAGTTTAGTTGTGAAATAATAGATTGAATGAAATTGATCGAGTTATGAACGTTCAACATATATTTCATGTTCTACAACTAATCATCAATAGCTAACTATAGTTGTTTACAGTTCTTAACTAATCAACTAATCATGTTATTTGTAGTTGTTTAACAAAAAATTAAACTATGAATAACAACTATAACTAACTATTGATGATTAGTTGTAGAACATGAAATATATGTTGAACGTTCATAACTCGATCAATTTCATTCAATCTATTATTTCACAACTAAACTATTATGAGGTTGGTTTTGCAATCATTTATTACTTCAATTCACATGTTGCAATGAGTTTGGTTGCTAGGAATCACAAACACATCACCATCAATCCAAAAAAAATCAAATTTTAAGGATGAATATTAGTAGGGACCGCACTTAGGTCCCTAATAAGGAAACAGGGACCGCAGTGCGGTCACTATTAATAATAAGTGACCTAACTGCGGTCACTATTAATAATTAGGGACCGCACTTAGGTCACTAAGATTTAATAGAGACCGCAGATCGGTCCCTGTTTCATTATTTGGGACCTATGAGCGGTCCCTACTAATATTTATCCTTGAAATTTGATTTTTTTTTATTGATGTTGGTGTGTTTGTGATTCCAAACAACCAAACACATTGCAACATGTGAATTGTTGTTATTTTAACTATTACAGTATTAATTATGAACTAAACAAACAACGATGTACCTCAAATCATCATAAAATAATAATTTTAAAGTATGAATATTTGTAGGGACCGCAAATAGGTCCCTGTTGGGTCAATAGGGACCTTAGTTGCGGTCACTATTGACAAATCCGGGACCTACTTGCGGTCCCTGTTGACATCGTCCATTGTCAATAGCGACTGCGTTTTGGTCACTATTGACAAATCAGGGACCTATTTGCGGTCGTTATTGACAACGGCTATTGTCAATAGCGACCGCGTTTTAGTCGCTAATAACAACAGCTATTAAATAGGGACCGCATTTAGGTCCCTATTGACAACGACTATTGTTAATAGCGACCGCATATAGGTCGCTATTAACAACAGTTAGTATCAATAGGGACCTAACTGCGGTCGCTATTGATACTTACCGTTGCCAATAGTGACCTAAGTGCGGTCCCTATTGACTGTTAGTGGCCTATAAAAAGGCCACTCCATTCTCCTCTAAAATTCATTACATCCTTTACTAATCCTTAAGGTATGCACGTCTTTTTGCCTTACACTATCCCAAATGTTTATTTTCAATGTAATTTGTTATTTAATTATTCTAACTTAAATTTATTATATTTATTTGGTGATAGGTAATATTACACACACCGAGAGTAATCGTGGTGTACAACATTCTTGCGTCGCGTTTTTTCACGCTTCAAGAAGTACGTTGATCATTCTATTTAGCTCTTTAAAATTCTTGTTATATTATTTGTAATTATTTATTTTATATTTTACAACTTATTAGATAAATAATGGATTATATAGTAGATAAATCTTGGATGTATGCTATGTATGATAGTGATGGTTGTTTGAGCGATAGATTTGAGTTTGGGGTTCGGGCTTTCATTGAATATGCTACGCAACAAGGTCCTAGATTCGTAGATCTACGGGGCGAAATTAGGTGTCCTTGCATGAAATGCAATAATATACGGTTTTTTGATAAAAAAAGGTTGTACGGGATCATCTTCATAAGTCGGGATTTACAAATGGATATTTAGAGTGGATTTTTCATGGGGAAACGTCAATAGATACTACACTGTCGTATGTGCCTGATTCCCCCGGCTCGTCACACACCGATATTCCCGACAACCCAGTATATGTTGATGTGCCATTCGTAGACATGGTCGTGGATGCACTTGGAGGTCGATCATTTGAGGACGAGTCAACTAACGAGGAGCCCAACCCGGAAGCACATGCGTTCTACAAGTTGATCCACCTAGGAAATATACCCATGTGTCCGGATTCTGACTCGGGTGAAGATATAAGTATCCTTCAGTGGATGTCGGAGTGGTTGGAGTACAAGACACAACACAAGGCTAGTACTATTTATTCTGATAAGGTTTTTAATTTGGCGAAGAGAGGTTTCACGCCTGAGGTGCGGATGTTATTACCTAAGGACACGAAAGGGATCCGTAAAATGATGCAGTCAGAGTTAGGGTACGTTACGTATGATGTTTGTCCAAAACAATGTTTCTTGTTCTACGGAGAGGAGACGAAGGACTACGATAAGTGCCCGATATGCCTCACAGGTAGATACGTGGATGGACTAAAATCTAAGGTTGGAAAGAAGAAATTGTGGTATTTTCCTATTGCTCCTCGACGTCAGAGGTTGTATTATACAATAGGAACTGCAAAACATATGACATGGCATACGAAGTGTAATGGGGTTAATGACCAAATGATTCACCCAGCTTCAGGGGAGGCATGGCGCCACTTCGACCGGACACCCAGATTTCGCAGCGGAGCCACGGAACGTAAGACTTGGTTTGTCCACAGATGGATTCACACCTTATGGAATGTCTGGCAAGACGTACTCTTGTTGGCCGGTGTTTGTCACCCCTTATAACCTTCCACCGGATCTTTGCATGAAGAAAGAGTTCATCTTTTTGAGTCTACTCATTTCCGGGCCGTATAGTCCAACAAAGAACTTGGATCTTTTTCTTAGGCCACTTATTGATGATCTCAAGCTTTTATGGAGCACTGGCGTCGAGACGTACGACGTCTCGAGGAAGCAACACTTTATATTACGTGCATCTCTCATGTGGACGATTAGCGATTTTCCCGCTTACGGGATGTTGTCGGGATGGAGTACGCACGGAAGGCTTTCGTGTCCTTATTGTATAGGTGACACACAATCCTTTCCGTTGGTGAATGGGGGTAAGCCAAGTTGGTTCGATTGCCATCGCCGATTCTTGCCTGAAGGTCATGACTTGAGATACGATGACTATAACTTTAAAAAAGGGGAAATTCGGGAGGAAGACGCGATTCGTAGAAAGACTGGTGCTGAAATGTTGGAAATTGTTAATGGCCTTGGGAATGTGGGGTTCGGTACCCAATGCAGACCACTCCCAGGTTTTGGCCAAAATCATAATTGGGTGCGGAAGAGTATATTTTGGGAACTGCCTTATTGGTCCACAAACTTGGTTCGTCACTGTCTAGATGTCATGCATTGTGAGAAAAAAAAAATTGATAACATCGTCAACACGATTTTGGATGACCCTAAGACAAAGGACAACATCAAGTCACGGAAAGATTTGAGACTTTGGACCAACCGTAGTGAGCTATTTTTAGATTCAACATCCCGAGGTGGGGGGAACGAAAATGCCAAAGGCATTGTACTGTCTCTCAAAAGATCAAAGGAGAAATTTGTTAGAATGGTTGGGCATGCTAAAATTTCCAGAAGGATACGCTTCTAACTTGGGACGGTGTGTACATGTGCAACAACAGAGGTTGTCCGGAATGAAGAGTCACGATCGCCACGTCTTCATGCAGATATTGATTCCAATTACTTTTCGTGATTTCCTTAAGAAAGACATATGGGAAACACTTGTGGAGATTAGTTTGTTGTTCAATGCAATTTGCGCATCAGAGGTATCGGTAGAGGCTATGGAGGGACTAGAAAAATCCATTATTGTCACCATGTGCAAGCTAGAGAGAATATTCCCTCCTTCTTTTTTCGATTCTATGGAGCATTTGGCCATTCACTTACCGTATGAGGCTAGAGTTTGCGGTCCAGTTCACTACAGATGGATGTATCCATTCGAGAGGTAAATCACTTTTGGTGTATATATTGATGATTGTCTTTAATTTATTTTATTTGTAATGTAAGATGGTTCCTTTTGTTGTGTATATCAAGCAAATGTTTGATTTAAAGCAGTCAGTGGGGAATAAAGCGAGGCCCGAGGGATGCATGGCCAATGCCTATTTAAATTCGGAGATATCAAATTTGATTTCCCAGTATCTCGATGTAACCTCTGGTGCTACACACCGACGACTTAACAGGAACGAGACTTTGGAAAGCACGGATTGGGATGGAGAGCTCTTATTGTTCCGAAAGAAGGGCCGACTGCTTGGCTCATCGGCGAAGATGAAGAAGTTAACGGGGGAAGAAATAGAACAGATTGAATTGTACACACTTCTTAACTGTGAAGAATTGGAGGGGTGGGAAGAGTGAGTCTACTTCAATTTTCTTCATGTAGTATCATCTTCTTTTTTATGTGTTAGTACTAACTATTTTTTTGTAACATGCAGTTTGTTCATAGAAGAGGAGTGCGGTAGATTGAATAGCATGGAGGTGCAAACGAAAAGGAACGAGGAGTATGTGGCCTGGTTCAAGCAAGAGTACCGCAGTGGAAATTACATGATAGACGATAGGGTACTGACGTTGCTCAACGGTTCACTGAACGATGCAAGAACAGTGACTGCAGTGGGGTTTACGTGAAGGGTGACATGGGAGACACCGCTTCAACCAATTTCTACGGTACTTTATAGGAGATATTGGAAGTGGAATATTGGGGAGGTAGAACTGGAAAACAACTGTCCATTGTCTTCTTCAAGTGTTTTCTGGTATGATATTGGACCGAGCGGCACAAATGTCCACGAGACATTCAAAATGGTGGAAATTAACCCTACTAAAAAACTGCAGACCAATGAACCATTTATTTGTGCTAATCAAGCAATGCAGGCGTATTACACCACATATCCACTGGTCGCACTGGTCGGCATGTATCCCTCTGCATGTCCTCTCTAAAAGACTGGAGCCAGGACAACATGGAGTCGACTCTCGGGTCCTTTCTCGACCTCAACTCGTTGTTCTCCTCCTGGAGCTGCCTAAGCAACTCCCGCCTGTAGTCTGGCTCCCTCCCGACCTCCATGTCGAAGTCTCGAGGATCAGCATAGCTCGGTAAACCCGGTGCCTTCCCCTTCTTGATACTCCCTATCGCCTTCTTCCACAAATCGGCGTCCCATTCAGGCAAGTCCTTATCTTCCACTGCATCCGGATTTTTCCTCCTCAGTTCCCTCTTATAAGTCTTCTGTTGAATATTCAAATATCATTAAAAAAGAGAAATTAAATTAAAACAAAGATAATTAAAAACGAGTAGAAAATTTAAAACACTTACGTAAATAAGTCTGGTAGTCTCAGACTTCCACTCCCGCCTCAAGGGTACGGATGTACCTCTGCCATTCCCCGCCACCTTCTTCGTATGTCCTGCCTTATAAATCTCGTCGTGCCTGATAGGGTGGGTGCGGTTGGGCTGATTCATCTCCTTCAAATTGTAAGTAATAGTTGGTTATAATTCTTTTTTTTTTAAATGTTAAAATTACATTGTTTTAAACTAATCAATAAACAATAATCTTAAAATTTAACTACAAATAAAATATATAATTTTAACAAAACATACCAGGCGTCGCCGGATCTCCTCGTAGTCAATGGAACCAGCGTAAAAGGTGGCGGGCGCATCGCCGTCCAACTTACCCCCTCGTCGAGCCTTCTTTCCCTTCACGGACTTCTGCTTAAACGCCTCAGTGTCCCAGTGTTTTGCCGCCTGATCCTCCAAACTCTAGCTCATCCACGGCGTCTTAGGCTTATCTTTAAACTCATCCTTGTCCTTTTTCTCAATGTACTGCTCCTTCGCCTTGTTAAGCATACACTTATAAATCCCTCTCGCCTTCATCTGGTATGTCCTATGTATCTGCTCCCTCTCTGACCGCCGAATCCCATAGATATTCTACAAAAAAGATAAATATTAAACAATAAATTAATACATTAAATTAATAAACTAAATTAAACAATATTTTGAACCTCGAGTAAATCAATAAATATTAATAATTAATTTAAAACTCACCGTAAATCTCGAGTACATCTCTCTTCGTACTTCCTCAGGAACCTTCAAGTAGGAGGGCCAAAACTCACTCATAAACTGTCGAATGAGTGAAGTGATCGTCTTGGAAATCTCGCGACAGGGGGGTTTAGAAAAACAACCCCTCTTCAACTCAATAAGCTGCTTCTTCTGCCCACGAGGAAGTGTCGTAAGCCCTATATTGGGTCCCCTACCCGGCCGAGTATCGGTCGGTCCTGGAGTACCGGTCGACCTCTGTCTCGGTCCAGCTCCGGTGTCGACTGTAGGCGGTGGAGTCTGAAGTCTGCTAGACTCGACTGATGGGGGCACGTGAGTCCTAACTGAATCCGAAGTATGTGGTCGTGCCACCTGGGATGCGGTGGACTCTGATGATCGGGGTCTAACACCCGCTCCGGAGATGGCCGCCTCATCGTCTACAAATAACTGCCGATGTAGTGCAGGTGTCGTCGATGTAGATCCGTCACCTGACCCAGGTAGCGGGACAGACGGCTCGGCTGGATGGCTCGGCCCTGCACCACGTCCCGATCGGACAACCCGTATAGGTCGACAACTACCTCGACCCCCGCTACCACTACCACCACCACGCCCAACGCTACCACTGCCACCACCACTCTCGCTACCACTGCCACCACCACGTCCAACGCTACCAGTACCACCACCACGACCTCGACCTCCACTACCTCCAACACCTCCACGAGCAACACTACCACTACCTGAACCCGATACCCCACCACGACCTCGACCTCCAAGACCTCGATCTCCAGTACCGCTAGGGGTCTTACGTGACGACATGCCGAATATATATATGTACTGTAAAAAAAATTAAATATCAATTCAACATTTACAAATCTACACTAATTACAAAATTTACTAATTATAATCTAAAAAATATAATCTACACTAATTAATATAATCTTACAAATTAACACTAATTAACAAGTTTTACTAATTAAAATTTAATAATCCAATTTTCACAATCTAATTATAAACTAATCTAATCTCATCTAATTTCATTATTCACTAAATTTAACTAAATCTAATTTCATCATTCACTAAATTTAACTAAATCTAATTTCATCATTCACTAAATTTAACTAAATCTAATTTCATCATTCACTAAATTTTTATTTCATCATTCATTAAATCTAATTTCATCATTCACTAAATTTTTATTTCATCATTCACTAATCTAATTTCACAAATATATTTTTTTCCTTAATCATACACTAATCTATTCTAACAATCTAACATTCTTCACTAATTAACTATCTAATTAACAATATTAACTAATAATTCTTCAAAAAATTAACAAATTAACAATAAAACACAAAATTAACACAAGATTAACACAATAATATTAACACAAAATTAACAATATAATAATTTCTTAACATAATAACACAATTTTCGGATTTAACACAAAAATGACAAAAAACAATAAAAAAAATGGAAACCGAAGCTATACCTTAGCACCGGCGGCGGAAATGGACGGAAATTCAAAAGGGCGGCGATGGAAGAGGAGCACGGCGGATTTGAGGCGAAAATCGGGAGAAACGAGGCGGGTTTGGGTTTGGTGGGGTTAGGGACGCGATTTGGGTCGCAACTACGCGTCTTAGGTCGCTAATGGCGGAAAAACGAAGCGGGTCGGGTCGAAAACGGGTGAAGGAGACGGATTCGCGTTTTGTCAAAAATGTTTTTTTTTTCAATTTATAGGAAGAAATCAGCGACCGCTTCTGAGTCGCTGATTGCTTCCACGGTAATTACGGCGGATGAGGCCCACAATTTGGCCCAATTTTGGGCCGAATTGTTTGGCCCACGTAAAAAAGGATTTCAGCGATCCAACTTGGGTCGCTGAAAGTCACGTATTTAGTTCAGCGACCCAACGTGGGTCGCTGAACGTCACGTATTTATTTCAACGACTCAATGTGAGTCGCTGTTTTTCTCGAAATGTTCTGCGACTCAAGGTGAGTCGCTCTTGCCTTCAGAAGTTGCTAAAGGCGAGCGACTCACCTTGAGTCGCTAACTGGGCGGTCCCTATTGACCGCCCAGTCTTGTAGTGTATCGGCCAATTGGTCAAGAGCGTTGACATAGGAGACACAGAAGACCTTTGGCAACAAGATCACGAACAAAGTGGAAATCAATGGAGATGTGCTTCATAAGAGAGTGTTGAACCGGATGTAACGAGAGACGCATAGCACCTACGTTGTCACAACGAATCGTGGGAACCGACCAAAGAGACAACCCAATCTCCATGAATAGGTGTTGATGCCACCGAGCTTCAGCAGCAGTAGAGGCAAGGGCACGGTATTCTGCCTCTGTAGAGGAGTGATAGACGGCCTTCTGTTTTCGAGAGGATCACAAGATGGGATTAAAACCTAGCATAATAAGGTAAGCCGACGTAAAATTACCATGAAGAGAGTCCCCGCCCCAATCCGAATGGAGAATGCAGTAAGAACGAGACTGGCAACCAGACGAAGGGCAATGTCGTGAGTAAGGGTGCCCTTCAAGTGACGGAGGACACATTTCAGTGCTACCTAGTGGACGTAATCTGGAGCCAATATCCGTTGAGCGAGGCGGTTGACTGAGAACTCAATGTCGGGATGGGTGAGCATGAGATACTGAAGACCGCCTATGATTTGGCGGTAAGTAGTGCCATCAACTGGATCAGTCGAGACCGGACGAGGACCTAGACACGCATGAGAATGAAGAGGGATGTGCCGGACTTAGACTGGGTGAACCCGAACTTGAGGAGGGCGGCGCCAAGAGTAATGTACCAAGCCCACAGTGCTTGCTTGAGGCTGTACAAAGACTTGTGGAGAAGGCAAACATGGTCGGGTTTGGACTTGTGAATGAACCCGGGAGGTTAACTCATGTTGATCATTTCAGTTAAGGCACCATGGAGTAAGGCATTGCTGACGTCAAGCTGACGTAGAGGCCAAGAGTGCATGACCGCTAGAGATATGATGGTGCTAATGGTTACTGGTTTAACAACCGGACTAAATGTTTTCTTGAAATCAATACCAGGACGCTGATGAAAGCCCTTTGCAACAAGGCGAGCTTTGTAGCGATTGATGGAGCCATCAGGATGTCGTTTGATCCTAAAGACCCACTTGGAACCAACAATGGAGAGGTTACAAGGAGGTGAGACCAAGGACCAAGTGCCATGAACATCAACCCTAGCTCATCGGCCAGAGCCGCACGCCACAACGGGTAGCGTATAGCTTTGGTAATGGACGTAGGTTCACTGGACCTTAATACTGGATGTTTAGTGGCGGTGTAAGATTTCAGCTTGAAAATAATGTTCTGAGATCGCATAACCATGCAGTGAGACTAGTGTAAGAGATGGTCAGAATATGGGTCAGATGGCGGAGGAGCAGGCGGCTCGAACGGACTGAGCAAACCATGAGGCGTAGGCAACGACGGGTCCTGGGCCGTAGGCTATATAGGAGTCCTAGCGGCTCGGTCCGCAGGCGATGAAGTAGCCCTAGCGGGTTGGACCACGAGCAGATAGGCCTAGGCCGCAGAGCTAGGGTTACGGGGCGCAGCGCTTGGGCACTAGGTCGGCGGTCGTGGGTACACGGGAACCCTAGAAAGCCCAATAGGCGGCAATGATGGAATAAGAGGGGCTGCACTTGGCCCACCAATGGCTACGTAGGGTTTCACAGAATTACAGGCCCAATCGGGGCGAGGAGGCCCAGGAAAGGAGTCCTCAATGAAACACACATGACGGGAGACATAAAGACGGCCCGTTGAGAGATCGAGGCACTTGTAGACCGACTGAGAGGTAGAATAACCAACAAATAGACAAGCTCGAGAAGGGGGTGTGAGTTTCCGAGGAACATAAGGTCGTAGATGCGGGAAACAAACACACCAAAAGTGCGAAGACCCAAGTAGATTGGTGCACGACTAAATAGAGCCTCAAAAGGAGAACGAGAACCAAATACCACAGTAGGAAGGCGGTTATAGAGATAGACCGCGGTGCAAAAAGCATAGTCCCAAAAAATTCGAATACAGTGAGGCGCGGCTGAGTAAGTGCGGCCCATTGTGACCACCAAGCGATGGCGCCGCTCGCTAGTACCATTTTGTTGGGGCGTGTATGGGGCAGTAGTCAACTAAGAGATACCGTGCGACGTAAGAAAGGAGCGCATGGCCAAAAATTCATCTCCATTGTCCGAATAAAAGTTCTTGATGGACCTAGGAAACTGTTTTTCCACTAGACTCTTAAATTGACTAAACATGCGAATAACATCCGCCTTTACAATCAAAGGAAATAGCCAACAAAACTTGGTAAAGTGATCCACCAAACTTTAATAATAACGCAACCAGTAGTAGACACAACTGGAGAAGGTCCCCAAACATCACCATAAATATAGTGCAAAACGTCGTTACACACAAAAGACGTGTCACGAAAAGTAAGATTTTGACTCTTGTTCAATAAACATGACGAACAAAAACTAGAGTCCGACGCAGCAGACGACACAATAGGTAAATTAAACTTTCTAGAAAGTAAATTGTTGATTTTTTCTGGAGGATGGCGTAATTTATCATGCCAACAACTAAAGCTCGTGCGCTCCCCAACCAAGGCCGTAACAAGAGGTTACCAAAAGTCAGAAGTCACACACGGTAAACTCCATCCACACACGCCCCACGAAATAGTTTACTCCTCGTACAAAAATCCTTAACAATAAAGTGAGATGAGAAGAACTCAATAGATACATCGTTAGCTTTAGGAAAACGATGCACAGACAATAAATTTTGCTGAGATGATGTAACACACAAAATATTCTCAAGAGTAAAGGAACGACCACGAAGACTAATCCCAGAGGAACCAGTGTGTGATATAGGCAAACCTGTACCACCTGCAGTAGACACCTTCTCAGGATCATCATACTCAGAGTGTAGAGCAAGATATATTGTTCAACGCAGAGGTGAGGTGGTGCAACGCATCAGAGTCAGCAAGCCATTCAGTACCTTAAGAGTCAGTAGTAAGTGGTGACGCAGCAAAGTTAGCACCGGGCATGGGATAGCTACGACAGTCCGAGCACTATGACCACTCAAACCACACAGTTGACAAATAATCAGACTACAGGCATGGAGCAGTTGATACACACCCACTACAGGACGAGACGGAGCCGCAGGGTACGGGGGTTGATTTTGACCACGACCACCAAGAGTAAGCTAACCCGGCCCGTTCCAATTACGCCCGCGGTTACGAGGGTTAGATTGAGGCTGATAGATGGCGGGATCACAGTGACGACCGCGGTTGACTGTTCGGCCTCCATGCACCAAAGATACGACTCCTAACTCACGAGGAGATCTTGTAACTCTCCAAAGTGGATGGGGTGCTCACGTGCACGAATTGGACCAGCAATATCCCAATACAGAGAGCCAAGACCATTAAGGACATACAACGTGATGTCATCATCCTTCTCGGGGCCATCAATGGCAGCGAGTTCATCAGGTTTGGACTTGATGGATTGTAGAAACTCGGAAACCGAGCGGTTACCCAATTTCATGTTGTTCAAATCGTCCTTCAGTTGCATGATGCGGGAACGAGAACGATTGGCATAAATACGTTCCAGAACGTTCCACGCCCCCGCAGAGGTTTGAGCGGAAGCAATCATCGTGGATATTTCCACGGTCATGGACCTAACCAACGGCGTGAC
This sequence comes from Linaria vulgaris, assembly GCA_948329865.1. Taxonomy (NCBI): domain Eukaryota; kingdom Viridiplantae; phylum Streptophyta; class Magnoliopsida; order Lamiales; family Plantaginaceae; genus Linaria; species Linaria vulgaris. The sequence continues at coordinate 18,406,359 of OX415252.1, forward strand.
AAGCAATGAGTCTTGACGGGTCCATAGAGAATAGGCCGCCAAGGACTCAGGAGTTTCACCCAACGCAGGACAAGGGTGTGAACCATCAACGTACCCAAACAATTCATACCCGTAGAGTAGGTGACGAATCTGACAGTGCCTCGACGGATAATTCGTGCCCGTGAGGCGAAGAGGGATTTCATTTGAGATGATGGGGATCAACGCCATACCGCTGGAGGACGGCCCGTTGAAGGGCGGTACGGGCGGTGGGACGGATGTGGCCTGAGCTGCGTGATGACCGAAAGAATCACCGGACGCGACGTCGACGGCGGAGTGGGTAGGTGAGCCCGTTTGAGATATTAGGTCAGGATCGAAGAGAGTCTCGTTAGAGAGTTAGGTCTCTTGATACCATATAAGAGAATTAGTAATTATGAGTGAATGAATGTTTTTATTAATCACAAGAGATACATATAATAATTTACAAGAGTATTTACGTAAAAGGATAAATACTAAAATACAGGATGCTAACATACTAAATACTTTCATCTAATAGGTTTCTGCCATTAACCAAAATAACCAAAAGACACATGCAGACAGACTTGAAATAACCCTCAAGGTTATTTGCAATTTAGAATCACGGGTAGTTTGTAATATACTCATTCATTTTTCGGGTCAAATATGGAAAAATGTCATTTGCTTGATAGTTAAAGTGCAACACGATGATGAGAGTTCCCAAAACAGAAGGAGGTGGTGGAAAAATTCATGTTTGTCAGATTGTGCTTTGTACTTATTCAACTTATTCCCATTACTTTTTGCTACAGCAATGGTACGACCAAACTGTATCAGAAATTTGTCATGTTATTAATTACCTGACCGTCATGTCGGCCTATATAAGTTGTGGATGTACAACCGTGTGTTATATAGGTTATCATACGCTTAACTGATAAAAATATCTCAAATTAAAAGAGAATTAGAGATTGAGGGTAACTTAAGATCTACTTGTCGTTAGGCATAAAATGACAGAATCCATATTATATTATATTTGGACGGTTCCCTCGAAATTAATACATGAACTGAAAGACTCAATCGCAAAAGCGTATTTCACATTGTATAATTAATTATTTGCGAATCGCTTAATTATTTGTGAATCGCTTGCTCTTCTAGATCTGCACCAAACTCATTGAGAGTTTCTTTAATTTGCTTTTGGACCTAAACTATCAATATAATGTAGAATAGTAGGCGACTTGCGTGATCAGAAGACTATATATGAGCGCCTAGGTATAGGACAATAAAACCTGCGTCTCTGTCTTGTAATTCATATTTCAGTTCATCATCAGAGTAAATATATAGAAGGTATAATATTACTGAAAAAGTGACTAATTTAAGACTGAAAAATGGCGGGACAAGGGATCCCTTCAACTGGAGGGACGGAAACGGGAGTGAGTTTTTGAATCCCACGACCTGGGATCCCATCCCTAATATTGTTTGTTAGGGGATGTATTTGAAATATATATATATAAATAACTTAGCGAATTACAATATTTCACGGTTACAATAATACACTAATTTTTATTTTGTGTGTTTCTACATTTTATGGTATAAAAGGATAATCCATTAAAATTAGCAAAGGATTTAACAGGGAAAATAAAGGAGAATAATTTATTTTGGATAAATATTGAGATAAGGGTTCTTCTTTTCAATAAAACTGAAACATATCAAATGTTGCGTAGCAGATTGTTGATAATAGCAACAATAATGGAGTAATTAACAAAATATGAGAAGCGATGAAACAATGAAAGCACAGATACATAATACAATTTATTTGCCCAATTCGTCTATGACTACCTCTAAGAGTATTGCAAGCCATGATATCCACTATGATGGCGATGAGAGATTTACAATTACAAAAATAGATACAACAATTATCTCTCATAGATTTAAAACAATGTCTCTCAGATCCCATAAGTGTTTTCTCTCTTATTTTAATCTTTCTCATTATCTATCTTTTGGTGGCCGCACAAATAAAGTGCTCAAATGTTATATAAATAGCGGTTGATGAAGATAATAGAGTTTATACACGTTATGGGCCGAAACAGGGTCGTGCGACGTGTGACCACGCGATATGCAGTGAGGCCAACATGACGTTCAAAGCGACCAACGCTCCTATTGTAGCGCGACCCGGGCTGCTATCTGCCATAGCAACGCAACTAGCCCTCTGATGCAGCTCGGCCTGCAGCACTGCATTCTTCCCTTGAGCTACTTCACTTTTCAAGCTCTAGGTCTTATTTATTCAGGCTCCACAAACGTAACACATAAAATAAAGACAAATCCAAAAAATTAAAAACCAACAAAAAAAAAACACATTTTTTTATGAAATATTAATTATTTTAATTTTTTAATAGACGTAATTATTTTAGTTTTTATGCAAGGACTACTATTAAAAGAAGAAAAAAATCTCCAAACAGTAATATATATATGTGTGTGTGTGTGTGACATTTTTAGATACTATTTTATCAACTTAATTTACGGTAATTAAGCAAATTCAATTTCTACCGTATACCTGACTTCAAAGGTTAAAGTATTATTGTTTCCCTTAAAGTGTATATTTCAACCAAAAATCGTATCTAAAATAAATATCTATTCAAAATATACACTAAAAATGTTTTACTTGTATAGCTTTAATAAAAACACCTTTTCGGATACAATTGATAACACCAATTTAGAATATGGTTAAAGAAAATCACTAAGCATGCTAACCCTAGGCCTAGCGACCAAGTCACCACTGTACTCCGATCAATTGAACGTCGGTGCAACTAAATTTATACCACCCGATTCCAAATTCACATATACTCGCACGCAAAAGAGACACTCTCAATATGAGGAAAACCAATTCCAGAGACAATGCGATGCCAGAAATGTCGCGTGCAAAAACCGCAATCCTTCGGGGGATTGTTCAAACAATGGACAACCCACGGCCGAGTTAACAAAGATGACACATCAGAGGAGGATCGTCTCATACATACGGCAACATCATATACCTTACAAACAGGTCACATTCTGCAAAGCCTAATAGATGAACCGTGGAAAGATGCGATACTACTCAACCTTAGTGACAAAGCTCGACACGATGTGGAAACTCCACAACGAATTGGAGATGTTAGACCTAGGTTATGGCTATTTGTGCTTGAGAGGATTAAGTGCAGCGAATTGGGAAAAATTTCTAACAGAGGGGCCGCGGCAGTTGGCAGAAAGTTTCCTCCCAATTAGAAAATGGACAACAAGTTTTGATGCCACCACCAACAAAGTTGATAGTGCGATCACATGGATTAGGATTATCAACCTCCAATGCCAATACCTACGTCGATCAGTGATCAAGACTTTTGCCAAGTGTGTTGGGGACCGATTATCATTAATGGAACCACTTACAATGTCAAGTGGGGGAAATTTGCAATCATCTGCGTTCAAGTACGTACGAATGTACCGCTTGAACAAGGCATTTGTGTTAATGGGAAAGTATATACCAAGTTGTATACAAAAATCTACCGAACCTTTGTCATAAGTGTGGTAAGATCAACCATACCACAATTAGTTGTGACACAGTGAGGGATGCGCAAGTGGCGGACAACGATATCAATAATAGTGGGAAGGGATTCGCTTTGGGCTTCGTTTCATGGTTTCTAGCATTCAGTCCAAATTCTATCTTTGATAGCATGCCACCCGTGCGATGCGCTTTTACTCGCACGACTTTCTGACTTCCTCCTTGCGGTCTCTTGGTGTCTTCCTCTTCAATCGCACTATTTTTGGTATTTTGCCTTTGTGTGGTGTCGCAGCGCTTCCGTAGCGCCTAAACATCCCAAATAGTGTCTTTGACTCATTGTCGCCAAAAAATCCTTTTTTGTCCTCGTTTCATATTGACTCTATAAATCCCTAAGAAAACATAAAACAATAATAAAACAAGTAAATACGTCATCATAAGTATTTAAAAGCATAAGTAAACAGATACTTAAATCACACTAAATAAATGCTTATCAGTATCTAAAGCATGAAAAAGTTATCATCGAAGATTTTTTCTTCTGAAACTGGAAATCACCTTGATAGATGACTATAATGAAGTCCTTGCGCAAGAGGAAATATAATGGTACCAAAAATCTCGGATTAATTGGCTTTGGGAAGGGGAAATGAATACTTGGTTTATCCATAAAGCTACCTTAGCGAGACAGCGTAGAAATAAAATAGTGGCGCTTAAGGTAGATGGGATTTAGAATAACAACATTGCTCAGCTCTACGCTCATACGAAAGATTAGTTTGAAAAAATATTTTTAGCAAAAGTCGTGAACCAACAAAGGGTTAATAGAAGGGTTAGTCGTACATCACTCTTTCAGATTACATTGAGCGAGGAGGAACATATTACTCTTTACTGCAATCTCAACATGGAGGGATTTCATACTGTTGTCTAGGGCACTGAATCCGTGGAAGGCCATGGGGCCGGATGGCCTAAAAGCCATTGTCTATCAGAAAAATTAAAACTGGATGACAGACTCCTTACTCGAGTTCGCACATGAGGTTCTTGATAAGTGGCGTTTTGAATCCAAAATCTGTGAGCCTCACTTCGATCTCATCCCTAAGGTACATAAGCCGGAGCTTATCTGGCAATTTCTTCCTATATCACTCTGTAACATATTGTTCCAGTTCATTACGAAGAGCATCACGATAGATTGAAAGAGATTATGCCCCAGTTGATTGCGCCATCTCAGTCGAGTTGCATCAAAGGCCACAACACTCAAGATAACATTTTTATCTTACAAGAGATTCTTCACTCTTTGCGATGATAAAAAAAAATCAAAAATCAAAAAAAGAACTAGGGATATGGTTATGGAGCTTGACCTCGAAAAGGCATATGATAAGTTGTGGATTTCTTAGAGGAGACGTTTGGATAGTTTGGATTTTCCGTTACGCTAATAGATCTCATCATGTACTACATTCGAAATGCGGCAACACATCTTATGTAAGGGGGTACCTTTAGATGCTTTTTGACATTTGGTCTGCGTCAAGGAGACCTCTTATCTCGATATATTGTTCGTAATATGTATGGAGAGGTTATCTTACCTTATTCAGAAGAAAATGGATAATAGAAAGTGGAAATCCGTGGTTCCATGCCGAGGAGGACCTTAGATTTCTCACATATATTTTGCGGTCAACTTGATATTAATGGGCAAGGCTTCGGCTTTTACATCGCGCGTCATTGATCAGGTATTTAAAATCTTTAACGCGAAATCGGGTTTAAAGGGTAGTGCTCATAAATCTAAGATTTTGATTTCCAACAGTGAAGGTGCGAGTCTGAAAAGGCACATAAGCGACATTCTTGGATTTGCTCAGACGACAAACCTTGGGAAGTTCTGGGAGTTAAACTAATACACGAACGGGTTAGTAAGGGGATTTAGCCGAGACGATGAATCGGGTCTTGCAAAGGTTCAGTGGATGGAAAGGACGATTCTTATCCCTTGCGGCACGTGCTACTCTTATCAAATCCATTTCATCCAATTTGCCAAGTTACCAAATGAAATAGGGACTTGCTATGGTCTACTAACATTAAGAAAAGGAAAATACACCTTGTTAGTTGGAAGAAAAGTCACGATACCGAAGAAAATGGGGGTTAGGAATCTATATATGACGCACAAGCAACGAAGCATTGCTTTTCAAGATTGCATGGAAGACACTAAAAGGTGAGTATACGTTGTGGAAAGATCTAATCAAAGCAAAGTATCTTAAAGGGGATTCGACTCTCAAGCATACACCGAAAGCGGGAGCGAGTGCAGCGAGTGCAACAGAAAGGGATTATGCAGAGTATGGCGTTGATGATGCTTTTTTGAGGTGGAAGATAGGTAACGAGACTCGACGTATTGTGATATATAGATCAATCTTGACTATCTATGTTTTGTTAGCATGATTCAGAAGAGTTACTTAGATTGCAGATTTGATATCTCTTCTGAAACGCTTGACAATTGGGTTGATTCCTTTAACATGGTAGGTTATTAGAGACTCATAGAGACGTGGTTGGGATAGCTCATGCCATATGTCTCCGATCCATTATACATGCAAACATCAAATAACTATCAAGTACTGTAAGTAAATATAGGTGGTTTGTCAATGAACTACTAAGTTAAGTCATTGTGAAACCCGACCTCTAAACAATCTTTTCAACCATTATTCACAACCTAAAAGCAATCAATCAATCATTCTAGTCCTAGTCTAATTTAGTTTAGTTTAGCATAAGTTAATCTCTCATCTTCCAACATCATTAGTTTAATAGCTTTCATTAGATTAGGTAGTTTAATTGTTTTTCTGCATTTAAAACCCACAAAACCCAAAAAGATATTTGACCATTATTGCATTCTTAGATTAGTCCATTGCATTCTAGATTAAGCATTCTTAGCGTAAAAAGCATTCATAGCATTCATCACATTTGGCAAACACGAGAGAAAACAAATTGACAGTAATTAGTATTTTTGCATTTAAGTGATTTATACATAAACTATCACTCCTTTGTGATACGATACTTGGTTCGTAACTATACTTATCATTTTATTATTACTTGATTCGTTCACTTGCGTCATAGTGGGATTTAGGTGTAATAATTTTGTGCTGAAATATATTCTACTATCTTTACATGTACACACGCTTCTATCAGCTATGTTTTGAATGACATAGATTCTTTAAGCAAATTAGATCCAAAAAGTGATATGTGTGTCATTGTTGGCTATGCATTGAACAATACTGCATATAAAGTATTCTATCCTAGATTGAGTAATGTTCAAGATTATGTAATAGTGGTATTTGATGATCTATCAAGTGTTGCAGATGAACGAAAGGTTGTTGTGCCTACCCTACTGGATTACGATGTTGAGGCAACACTGAATTCAGATAGTGTCAACCCAACAACACCTGCAGAACCAGAACCTAAACCTGGACCAGAAGATGGTGTTTTGCCAACAACGACTATTGTTGTTGTTGTTGACACAACATTCAAGCAGTACGAGTACCAACACAGTACAAGTACCATCACTTCAGTATTGACAGGATGTTGTGCCAACAGTGTACGATGAATGTTGCCTCAACATTACTCGCAACATTGTGACTTAAAAGTTATTCAAGTAACTGCTCTGGTCATGTGTCAAGGAAACACGTCTGCATGTGTTGACTCAACAAGGCGGGGACACACGCTCACATCAATTACTTAGCCACTACTCCTAATTCATATCCACTTTCTATGTTTATCTCATTATACCTAGTATTAATTCTGCCAATTTCATTAAACCTTAATTTGCCAATTTCCTTATATTCCTCCGCTGATTACATAATGGTGATAAAATCCACAATTACTGATCTTTCCAACGTAGCCATTAACATGGAATCGGGTGCATGGAAAGTCTAACCATGCAAAACAACACGTACACGCTCTACTCTGGTTATGTAGGAACCACCCAAGAAGTTTCGGAGGATGCTGCGCCAGCACCGGTGCTAGAGAATGTCAGTGCAACACAGGAACCAAACAACGATGCTGAAGAGGAAGCTCCTCTAACCGAGGAAGCTGTAATCGCGATTGAGGGGGAGTAAATTAGAATAGTATTATTTGATGATATTCTGAAATACAGGTACTTGAAAAATTTGATACTTCATTGATTTTGTAGAGAAAGGCAAAAGGGGGGAGATCCTAAGTGCATGTGTTAAAGTGCAATGTTAGTCCAACATTGTAGTAACAAATGTTAACCTAGCATTGAGCTTGACACTGCACACTCGGGTTTATATTATATGATTAGTTTTACCTTTATTCACAAACTTATTTTGTTCCACGAGTTATGTTTATCTTTGGTGTATTTGAGGATTTCAAAGGATCTAGGTTTCAAGAGGATTGCGCATCAAGAAAAGAAGATCAAGAAGATAGAGCTAAAGAAGATTATGATAAGGATGGAAGATCTCTGAAGATAAGAAGGTTCAAGATCTGATAACAGAGCTTTCAAACTGATGATAATCTCGAGGAATATATCAAGACTATCCAACATAATCGCAGGACAATCAAGTCGTGTCTATCATATCTTCGGAATTAACGTTGCACATCTATAAGAAGACATGGTGGACATCTAGCAAAATACAAGACGAGAGCTAATAATTCTGAGAGAATACATTAAAAGAGTCTTGTGTTTTTGTCTTGTTTTGCTGAGTTTTTATCTAACGAGTAAAAGTTGTAATCTCTATATCTTGAAGTGAGTTAGGTAGGTATGATTGGTTTCTTTGAATTTTGTAAAACCATTAAAGCAATTTAGTGGTTATTTTGCTTTAAGGCTCGGCAGGTTATATGAAAGATTCATACGTTGTGTGTTTACTATTCAACTGCAATTTACTATGTCACGAATGTTGAGGCAACCTTGAGTATTTCAACGTCGACGCAACATTCAAATTAACACAACGTGTGTATTTTGGTCTTACTTTGTCTGTGTTACAATACACTTGGAATCTCGTTTCAATGGGCCTAACAATGCCGAAATAATGCTAATCTATTACAGGAAACAGACCAGCTTGGTCCGGAACACCTATCACGCATTACAAATATGTAATTAAATCTAAGTAACCTTGAATGACTAAATCAACAAAACAGTCGAACGGCGGGCGTTCGATTTATAACTCTCGAATCCAGAAACTGTCGAACGTTAACGGATCGACACTCTTTGGTGCGATGAATCTGAATAATTGTCGAACTTGCGAGGTTCGATATTGGTAAAACTCTCGAATCCGAGTGGTTCGATTCTCTTGTGCCTCGAATATGACGAACTGTCGGATGACTTGTGTTCGATACTGATAACTGTCGAACAGGGTGATTCGATGTAAAACGGCTGAAGAAGGAACGGTCGAACTGATGTGACGATCGAAAGCGAAAAACTGTCGAACGAGAATAACTGTCAAACCACGAGTTTGATTGATATCGGTTCGTTGCGAGTCTTGATCTGCATTTATGTCGCAAGACGGGGTGCTTATAGTTCCCATCCCATGGGACCCAGTCGCGTGTAGAGAATAACAATCGAACGAGATCGGTTCGACTGTCTTTGCAACAATCGAACGAGCTTGGTTCGACTGTGTTTATAACAGTCGAACGCCGATTCTTAGATAGTTTATTTTCTAGGCCTTTCCTTAGTGGACCGGCCCAAATACCCCCATGCGTATGAATTTAAAAGAGTATCAATCCCGATCCACATATTCACAATTAGGTTTAATAAAACCGCACCAATTATTTGTTTAGGCTCAATATTTCAACAAGTTTAGTATTTCCATCTCCTTCTTTTAACCATCTGATTTTGGCCCATTGTAAATTAAATGCCTCCTTTGAATTAAGAAAGCTCCTAAGTGAATTCATGGCTTCTCTCCTTAGTGTGATATCATTGTCAGTTAGTGGAGCAACATCGCTTATATCATCAATCTCAACAATGGTTCTTTTTGAATGGGGAAAAATATCAATTAACACCATATACCCTCGCCCATTTTTCACTTCACACCCTGAACATTATTTTTATCACTTAATCCCCAAATTTTACTAATCATGTCATGTTACTCTAATCTGCATAAGATATTTCGCTAAAAGATAATATTTTTATTATAAATGAAATAAATTTAATTTACAAATTTATTTTATTTTTAATTAGTATTACTAAATAAAAAAAAATCCATCTTCTTCTTCTTCACCACCACCATGGCCACCACCACCACCATTTGTTGTTTTCCTTTTTTCTCCCCTTCCACTCCCCCCCCCCCACCCCCCACCCACCAACCACCATTTCTTTTTTCATTTTTCATTTTGTTATCCCCCTCCTCTCCTCCCCAACCAACACCACCACCACCATTGTTTTCTTTTTTCTTTTTTTCTTTCACTTTTCTCTCTCCCTCCTTTCCACCACCGCCGCCTATTACTTTTTTCTTTATTTTTCTTTTTTATCCGCCTCTCCTCCCCCACCAACACCACCACCATTTTCTGTTTTTGTTTTTTTATTTTTCTCTTTCCCTCATCTTCCCCCATCAACACCACCACCATTTTCTTTTTCCATTTTCCTCACCACGACCACCACCACCACCAAATTTTTTTTTCTTCAAAATAATAACCTCAATATTTACCTTTATTTTTTGTGTTCAAGTTTTGTGGGACTATATAAAAACTCAATATCTAATTAGTTAGTTATTTTTGTTAGTTGGCAATTCTATTGAGGTTATTGTTTTAAAGAAAAAAATAAAATGGTGGTGGTGGTGGTGGTGGTAGTGGCGGTGGTGGTGGTGGTGGTGAATAAGAATAAGATGACATTTGCATTTAATAATACTAATTAAAAATAAAAATATTATTTTTAGTGAAATATTCATTTTATCCTTAATTTTTTGCTTAATTATGCAGATTAAAGTAACGTGATATGATTAGCGAAGTCTGGGGGTTCAGTGATAAAATTAAAGTTCAGAGGGTAAAGTGAAAAACGGGCAAAAGCGTAGGGGGTTAATTGATTTTTCCCCTTTTTGAATTGAGTAATCTTCAAGTCGATATCATCAAATTTCTGATTGTTCTAAGTTTTTATTCGCCTTCTTCACCTTCTTCACGGCTTTAAGTTTCTCTTTTACCGGGAACCCTTCCACCTTTCAAGTTCCGACTTGTTTCCTCCTTCACAATCTTAACAAAATCTAGTTTATTTTTTATTGGCCTATGGTCTGAAATTGTTCTTTATTTGTTCTTTTGTTTCTTTTGTTTCCGATCAATTTTCACAATTGGGCGTATCCTGGAGCATTGTAATTGGCGATTGATCAAAATATATGACACTGTGACCAATTGTATTATACTCGCATTATTTATATAAGTTTATTTTGGTGTATTCGTGTTTTGTTATGTTAAATGTCTGCTTACTATTTCTGTTACGTTCTTCAAAGTTGGGACTAGAATTATGTTTTATTTTGGTCGCTTTATATCACGATGTGTGATCTACTGATCTTGTGGATAATTAATATACTACAAATGCATAATCATCACCTTATTTTTTCTTTTTCCGTTGATCAGTTGATATTTTTTGCGTTTCTCATACTATCTATCTATCTATCTCTCTCTTTATATATATATATATACTAGCTATCGGGCGCACGCGGAGACCGCGTGCAACGCCTTTTTAATTATAAAGAGTACTATAATTTTAATGCGTTAATTTTCATACATAATCAATAACAATAAAGAAATTAATTTTCGTACATAATCAATAACAATAAAGAAAATTATATTTTCTTAGGCATACTTAAAACTAATAAACAAATATTTACTCTAGTATAAATGGAACGTGTTGAATATTCAACCGTCCAAAGTATCTCAATTGTCATTTAACTGGAAAAAAAATGCTTGAGAACATATGGTTAAGAAACAAACCATGAACATATATAACGGAAATAGATTAAAGGATTACTAATGTATTTGTCCTTAATTTAATGTAATACGATGAAATTAAGAGAACATATTTATCAGATTACTGAAAATTTGGATAGATAAGAACAACATTTCAATTCCAGCTTTACATTAACAAAGCATAATAAGAGAAACTATAAATCATTATCTATCCAATCTAAACTAAATATCACATGCACGATACATCAAAGAAACAGGAATATCTTCTCTTTTTTTTTTAGAAGGAAACATGAATATCTTGAAGATTACGTGAAGTTGGAGAGCTAGATTCATAATCCAATAAATAGGAATATCTCGGGATAATGCTTAATAATACCTCCACCTGCAAGTTGATTGAATAAAAACCACCAAAACCAACAACTCAATATCAAGAACATGAAATCAAATTAAAATCCTAATCAAAATAGAAAATAAAGTAAAATAAATTGGGAATAAAGAATAAAAGTAAATAATCTAAATAGCTCGATATATTTTTGGTCGATCCTTCAAAATCTGAAGCTACATTTCTAATGACCTCCCCCGCACACACGTTTCAACTTTTTGCAAAATTTAGTAAAGAGTGATAAAATTGGAATTAGATAAGAATTCACAGAAATAAAAATCCCTCAACAAATTTCGGAAAAAAATATAGATAAAGGAAAAAAAATAAAGATGTTCAAGATAAATTTGAAATTAAACCACTAAAATCTAACACAAAATCACGCGGATCAATAACAATAAAAAAAAATTTAAAGATCTCAAAGAGATACAAATTTAACACCAAAATCAATAGAAATCATCTCCTGCGAACGTGAACAAATTTTCATCCTCCCACTTTAATTTAAATAGCAATTTCAGAATATTGCAACAAACAAAAACAAAAAATCAATCAGACCAGAAATAAAAATGGAAACACAGTTGAAGTGAACAAATTAGCAAATATTTGCAGAATCTATTAAAAACAACATACCTACGTACAATAACAAAATTAAACGTATCAGACAAATCTTTGACAATTAAAAATCTTGTTGCCTCCTATACGCATGAAACGAATATTAATTAGAACTGTGATCTGCACAATATATTTATTAGGAGGAGAAATATAATGAGAATATTTAGATAAAACATGAAATAATTATTGCTGATTATTCACAACAAACAAAAGAACTAAGAGAGAGAAGTTTCTGCTCATGAATCTTTTAGGTTCGTACAAATGAAGAGTTCAATTTGCAATATATAAGTTATAAGCAATCTAATACCAATAATAGCGCCTAATGTGGTTACCTAAATTTTGAATCGAGTAATTTGAAAATATAAAACCGCCAATTAATTCAGTTAAAGTAATTTACGTGGTGCAAATTGTGGCGTGAGTTTTTTGGATAATAATTCCCGTTAACCTTATCTTGGAGAGTAAATTTGGCAAACTACCTAAAAGTGGGTAGTTTTGGTCTTTTTCTATTTTTTTTTAATTTGTGAGTGGAGAATTTTGGTCTCCTGGTCTAACAACTACCAAGGATCGCTTTGCTTATATTATTAATAGATATATATATATATATATATATATATATATATATTCTACGTACGTTCGAAACATCACTTGATCATGTTGTTTGCTATAATTAAGCTCTAAAACATATGGTACGATCACTGTTTTCATACCATGACCGGATCGACCGGTCCGACCGAGAATCGGTGGCTTCACTGGTCCCAGTCTGCCCGAAAAATGGGATGTTAAGCTGTTGTGATCGAACCAGCGAATCGGACCGGTTCGGTCAGAGAACCGGTCGCCCGGTTCGGTCTTGCGGACCGGTCAGCACAAATTTTATTTCCTTTTAATTATTGTTTTGCCCTTCGGTTGGTATCTAATCAACAAAACAAAAATTCAGAAACTCACTGTGAGTACCCCCTCGCTCACCTCACGACTGAAAGAAAAAAAAGAAGGGGTAAAAAACCCTAAGTCGCGGCTCCTCACTTCACCGCGCGTAACCTGCTCCATCGCCATGACGCATGAACTGCTGTTGTTGCTGTCGTACTACAGCCGCGCTGGAGCTGCTCGTCCAGTAAGTCGCGGGCTCGCGACTGCCCTCTTCACTTGTCTCTTTTTTTTATAATTCTTAATCGATTCATAAGAAATAAGAATTAAATTAACATGTGTTCTATACTTCTATGGTTTTTTTGCAGCCTATTGTAACGAGTGTTCGTTGATTCCGGCTCTAACACCCTCTAATTGCTCAATCTACCTAATAATGATTAATAAGTGTTTGTTTTTTTTTAAATATGGTAAGTTGGTAATGATTAATGAGTTTATTAACTGTAGTTTGTTAATTTTTTACTAAAAGTAGCGAAGTAATTATTAGATTTGTATTTTTATGATGGATTACGTGATTGGTTTAATTGATGGATTACGTGATTGGTTCAGTTGATGGATTACATGATAGTTTAATTAGTACTTTAGTTGATGAAATAGTTAACTTAAATACTTAATAAATGTTGGTTTGTTTGAGATTTGAACATTATATTATTATTTGGCTTTTTGATACATTGGTTTAGTTTGTTATTTGAGTCGTTGATGTGATTATTTGATTTTCTGGTTGCACAATTATGGCTGATGGGTGGACTGATAGGAGACATAGGTCATTAATTAACTTCTTGGTTTATTGTCCTAAAGCATTATCATTTATCAAGTTTGTGAATGCATCTAATATTGTGTCTAGTTCTGATAATTTGTGCAAGCTCTTCTCTGAGGTTATTGATTGGTTGGTGTTGAAAATGGTGTGCATGTAGTTACCGATAATGCAGCTAATTATGAAAAAAGCTGGATCTTTACTTCAATAAAAGTATATGTCATTGTTATGGTCACCTTGTGCTACCCATCATATTAATTTAATTATCAATGATATTTGTGAACTTCCGCTTGTTAAAACATTGGCATAATATGGTGCTAAAGTTCACTTCCTTTGTTTATAACCGTAAATGGGTACTTTATTTATTGAGGAAAAATGAGGGGTGGACAGAAATAATTTCTCCTGTTACTACGCATTTTGGCACGGTCTTTATAGCATTGAGCAGTTTGTATGAGAGAATGAGTTTTTTGAAGCAGTTGGTGGATGATCCGGGCTTTGAAAAGTTTCGAAAAGAGGTTAAAGGAAATCAAGTGAGGGCTATTATTGTGGATGACGTGTTTTGGGGAAATCTGAACATCATTGTTTAGGTTATGTCTCCGATTATGAGGTTGCTACGTCTGTGTGATTCTGGTGAAAAACCTTCTTTAGGTTATGTTTATGATGGCATGGCAAGGGCAATAAATGGAGTAAAGAAAGTTTTTGGCAATAGAGCAACTCATTACATGCATTTTTCTTACATTATCGATAATGGATGGGATAAAATGTTGCAAAAAAGTCTCCATGCAGCAGCTTATTGGTTTAATCTCGTTTTTGAATACGCCAATAGTGAGCTTATGCAAAGTACTAAGGTGATGGGTGTTGTGTGGGAAGTCTTAGAGAAGCTTGTCCCAGATGAGCCAGATGTGGTGAAATAACTTACCATGTTTAGAGGGCGGCAAGGGAGTTTTGGAATAAAGTATGCCGTGCGGGGTATTCCCACTTCTACTCCACGTAATGTTTGTTTCAAGTTAAATTTTGTTTATTCTTATATGTTTGGTTTGAAAATATATTTACTAATATGATCTAATTGTTTAGATAATCGGTGGAGCCTATTTGACTATGATGCGCCACTTTTGCAAAAGGTTACAATTAAAGCCTTGAGTCAAACATCGGCCTCTTCTGGATGTGAGCGCAATTAGAGTGTGTTTGAACGTATACACACAAAGAAGTAGAATAAGTTGGAACATGAGAGGCTGAATGATCTTGTATTTGTGCATTATAACCTACACATGAAGATGCGGTATGACTTTAAAGTTTTAATTATTGTGTTTCTTTTGTTTCAAGGTGTGTTTTATTTTATTAGTAAGGATAATTTATTACTTGATGTTATTTGTAGAAGCATGAAGAAATGATTAGCATATGATCCAATAGACTATGAGCATATTGATAGAGTCGGTGAATGAATAGTAGAAGAAGATACAAAGGAAGACTTTACTAATGAAGAAATTGATGATATGTTGGGGGCGGATGTTGTAAGTTGAAGTGCAAGTACAACGGTGAATGACGTTGCTGATTTGGCATTGTATGGGTCATATGGAAAAGTGCTTAATTATGAAAATATTGGTGTGAATGTGGATGATCACGATGCCTCGTGATGAATGTATTGTTATCTTATTGCTACTTTGTTATTTGTGTTTTTTTTTTGCTTGGTAAAACTTTGAATTTGGAATCATGCGTTAGGGTTTTTTAGTTGTGGACTATTTTGTATTTTTATTTGTCACTTTCTTATTTTGGTACAATGACTTCGAGTTTGGGATTTGGATTGAAGTTGTTTAATGTTTTATTTGC
Source organism: Linaria vulgaris (assembly GCA_948329865.1). Classification (NCBI taxonomy): domain Eukaryota; kingdom Viridiplantae; phylum Streptophyta; class Magnoliopsida; order Lamiales; family Plantaginaceae; genus Linaria; species Linaria vulgaris. The sequence goes on from OX415252.1 coordinate 18,422,238, forward strand.
TTATATAATGATTATATTTAATTGTGAACTTGTGATAATATAATAGCATAATATATTTATTATTTTTATTGAATATTGACTAAAGTCAACAAACCGATCCAACCAGTGGTCCAATCGGTCCGACCTGCTGACCCGCTCAATTAGTAGCCTCGCCGGTTCTGTGATCGGGCCAGATCTGAAAGCACTGGTTACGGTTACATTACTACGAATAGCTAGCAATTGGTTTATAATTGGAAGATTTATTTAACTTTATCTCTTATTAATAACATGGCATATATACTTTGGTATATCCTACCTAGTAACTTATGAGAGCTGCTGATAGCTATGATCATATACGTCAATTAACTAATACAATATTTTGAGATCCAAGAATTAAATAGGTAAACTTGTAGGTCGTTTTCAATATTATATGAATGTTGTAATTATACACAAACATAAAAATATAGCGCCACTTATATTTTAATAGAAAAAAAATATAATTTTGTAGATTTTTTTTTTGAACAGACTGAAGTCAATTTATTCAACGTAAGCAGATAGATTTAGTACAGGGTACAAAATATAAATACGAGAAACAACATTATTACAATCATAAAACAGTAAAGGTTGTAGCCAGTTTGGACAAGAAAGTCAAATGTGATACGGTGGTGTCGCAATGACTTCTGGTTTCATGAGTGATGCTCCAAGTTTAGCAAGGAAATATATCTTTGATGGCTAGTTGGTCAATAAGATCATTCAATTGTTGGTAGGTTTAAGTTTTTAATAATCATAAGATTAATTTAAATCTAAGAAATAGCTAGTGTCTGGACAGTTTAAAATTTGCACTGCTATGTGCAGATAGGACAAACCAATACGATATATGCACAAGTGTCAAGAATATTACAAAATCTCTGATCGACTTTGTCTAGTAGTTGAAGGCGTGTTTAAGAAGAACTATTATGGGGTGTTTGCAATGAGATATTATTTGGTGCAACCGTTATATGTGCATCCACTACCAATACACGGTGGGGATGAGGTGTTGGGTGATTATTCCTACAATTAGGGATCTTCTTTAAATCTCAACCATCGGTTGTACACACATCGAATGTATATAATAATTTCTCATTTGCAAGAGCTTATGAAAGCTACTTCTTCATAACTTTTACTTAAAGTTAGTTAAAGCAACGTTTGAATTCAAGATCTTCCACTGCCCAAATTTTTTGAAGTTCTTTTATACCAGCGAATAAAAATAATCAAAATCTAGAAGACCAAAATGAGGATCCCAAATTACATGTAAAGGGTCCGGGATCAGAACATACATGGATAGAACTTATAACGACGAGGTGCAAATATTAAAATTTGCTATATTTAGAAGTTTTCTGAATGATGGATCTACGAGTGGCCATAGCTGGTGATCCGGGTTGTTTCCCTCTCGACATCCAGGATCTGCACCAACAGATGAAATGGGAGGTAGATCAGCAGCTACTCCTCCCGATACGAAAACAAATTGCCAGTGATAAGCCGGAGGAAGGTGAAAATGACATTTGATTCTCAATTTTTAATTGATAAAAATTGGGAGGGTAAAGATTTTGGTTTTTTCATGTTGTATTATCGCAAGGCATAAAGGGGAGGTCATAAGCGTGATGTCTTTCTACGAGATCGCGAGTCTCTTATTAGTTCTCAATACAAAACTTCTACCCCGAGCACATGCTATGAGGTGCTCGAAAATGATCGAAGTAGTTGAATAGGCTCTCATAATAATATCCATAAATGACTTGTTTTTTGCAATAGATTTCTCGGGCGAATTATTATTTCTGCCCTATAACTTTGCAAAAAATTACTTTATGCCCTTTTTTGCCCAGTCCTATTTTTTCTGCCCCTTTAGTTTCAAAAATCCTATTAAAAATGCCCAATTTCAGCCACATAGCCTAAATTGCTGATGTGGCTGCCCAGTCAAGAAAGTGCTACGCCTAGTCAATAAGTTGTTACGCCACGTCATATTTTTCAGCCAAAAAAACGTTTTTTGGACTAATCCTTGTAATATTAAAAATTGCACTTGCACCCCAAAATAAATTGCACTTTGCCCCCCAAAATATATATTTTTATAAATGATAAAAATTTATATAATTAAAAACTTATATATAACTATTTGGTAAAAATAATATATATATAAATTAAACATATATATATATATTAAACATAAATATATATTCATTTTTTTATATCTTAAAAAGATTTTAATAATTTCTAAAAATTGTAAAAAATAAATAAAAATAAAATATAGGACCGGGCAAAAAAGGGCAAAAAGTAATTTTTTGCAAAGTTACGGGGCAAAAATAATAATTCGCCCTAGATTTCTCGAACTGAGAAATCCATGAAACGGGAGTTTGCAAATGTGTTTTTAAAATTACTTATAGCAGTTAAAATAGTTTTGTAATGTTTGCAATAGCTAGTGAAAAGTAGCTTTTGAATAATGATTAAAATAAAATAATATTTATTTATCCATATTTAAAGTATACATAACATTAATGTTTCACTCACACATACACAATGATGGTTATATTTAAAAATAAAATAATTTTAATTTTTAATACAATTGAATTAATACGTTTATTACATTGCATTGCACAAGTTATTTGGTGTACGCATTTATTTTTAGAACGTACAACTTTATCTGAAAGTTGTTAATATAAATATGTTGTTGTTAAGAAAAAATAAAAGTTTTTTTTCTATTTTTTATTATTACTTTTTAGAATTATTTTTTATATTAATTTATTACTCTTAAAAACAACGCAATTTAAAATTACAGATAATATTACGTAAATGAGAAAAGAGATAAATCATTATATTTCTTTTTAATTAATTAAAGCTTAAATAGGATATCAACAGAAATCTAAGAAATACATAAGTCTAAGCAGTTTATGAAAGCACCTTATGACATGCTTATGGGGTTTTTTTTTTTCTTTCTTTAAGAGAAGGAGAAGCAAAATCATGAATTGCAAACGCTAAATAAAGGCTTTTAAGTGACTTAAAGCTCATAAGTTACTTTTAAAAGCTCTTGCAAACACCCCCTACATACGACCGTTGCATGATGACTTGATAAAAAGAAGACTAGAATTTTGTGGACTTAAAAATACAACCAAATTAAATTACATATATGTTCATTGTACACAACTGCATTATTACATTTTCGATGTTTAAGTAGGGACTGGGGAGTAACTATAATTAATGTTACGGGAAAAGAAAAAAAAAAGAATTATCTACTTAACTTTTGACTATAAAATAAAGTTGAGAATTTAGATTCAGATAATTAATTGATAATGAGATGTTACAAAGTATCGTGTATATTTCCTATCAATATGCATATTAAGTTTTTTAGTTTTTTTTTTATGCATATCATTTATTTTTTGTTGTAGCGAAGATTTCATTTTTCCATCAATCTACAGAGGAGTTGGTCAACTTGAATGAACACGAGCACGGTCGATTGGGGGTGGGGGTGGGGGTGGGGGTGGGATGCTTTCCTTCAAATAACGGAAACGCCAATGCAGCAATAGTCAACAAGGTTCCCCGTATAGGTGGGATGGGGTGGGATGGGGTGGGGGTGGGGATCGGGGTAGGGATGGGATGGACCTAGTGGAAATCCATACAGAAGCATGCACATTACTTTCCTCTAATGGAAGTAAGTATTTTTAGAAAATATTTATTGGAAAGTAGATCTCACTTTTGCGGCCAGCCTTGCAATTTCTGTTTATAGCTACGCCGTCAGTGGATAAAATATTGATTCGTGATCACACATATAATAATGATATGACTACGACTTTAATTTAACAAATATATGTGTTATAATAAGTTATATGATTTTATACGACAATGACAGCGGTTCTTAGGCATAGGATTTGGGCTGTATTTTCAAACTCCTTTCTAAAATCACAATCTCATAATTTAAGCTAAAGTTGTATAACTTTTTATAAAACATAAATTAATAGTATTTGCAATAAAATCTATAAATTAAAAAAAAACTGTAAAAAAATAATATTGGAAATAATCATCATAAGCTAAAAGCATAGAGACACCAACTTTCAGATTGTGGCGGTTATTAGCTTTAAAAAAATACTTTTTATATTTTAACTTGTGAACCAAACACTATAAAAGTGATTTATTTAGAGTAAAAGCTGATTTTAGCTTTTTTAAGAGTTTACAAACACCATTTTATATGATTTTCCCTTTTGGCTCTAGTTCTATATATCTTAATTTACTCATTTTTGCTATGAGCAACATCATATATTAGTTCTGTGTCCGTTACTGACACCTACCACTACAAGATTCGGGGATCTTTAGGGACCGCTCGGGCGGTCCCTAAAGACCTTTAGGGACCGCCCAGCGGTCACCAAAAGGCGGTCGCGGTTGCCCTTGGTCCCCTACCCTTTGGCGACCGCTTGGCGGTCGCGGGGACCATTTTTCGCGACCGCAAATTTAGGGACCGCCGGGCGGTCCCTAATGACTTATGGGGACCGCCGAGCGGTCCCCAATAATATTCAGACTTTTAGGGACCGCCCAGCGGTCCCCAATAATATTCAGACATTTAGGGACCGCCCAACGGTCCCCAATAATATTCAGACTTTTAGGGACCGCTGGGCGGTCACCAGGGCTATGAATATTATTGGGGACCGCTGGGCGGTCCCTAAAAGTCTGCGGCAGAATGAAAAAAAACCCAATAATATTCCGGAAATTTACCGGAATATTATTGGGTTTTTTGTATAAATTGCGTGTAAATATGTGCAACAAACATTTACAAGAACAAAAACAAACAAAATAATGATAAAAAAGTAAAATGAAATGAAAGTTAACAAAATAAAACAAAGAAAATAATGAAATAAAAGTAAAAACAAATGATAGTTATTAAAATAAACCAAAAACAATGAAAAAGAAATGAAGCAAAATAAATGAAGAGCATATTGTTGGTGTTTTCTTGACATTTGTTAAAAGAAAAGAGAAGAAAGGATGTGTTTTGGGATTTGAAGAAAAAAGAAAGGTTGAGAAGAAAGGAAGAAATGTTGTGTTTTGGATGATTTTTATTTTTGGGATTTAGGAAGAGAAAAATGAGAAGAGAAATTTTAGAGTTAGGTGTTTTTGAAGAGTGTTGAAAAATTGGAAAGAAGAGTGGTGGTATATATAGAATTAAGGTGAAAATTTTGAATTTTCGGAAATTTCAAATTTCCAACCCCCCCCCCCCCCCAATCTCGCCTATTTTTTAAACACGGCGGTCCCTAAATATACTTGGTGACCGCCGGGCGGTCCCTAATGACCTGTGGTGACCGCCCGGCGGTCACTAATTATGCTTTTTAGGGACCGCCCGACGGTCCCTAATAATATTCATACTTTTTTTTTTCGATTTTATGAAACGATTTCCATTTGTTTTTGATATTTAACAACAAAATTCATTATAACATGTCAATTTAAGTAACAAACGAGCATAAAACTATTAATTTAGTTATTTAATTGTAGATTGAATGAGATTGAGAAAGTTTTTAACGTTAAAACTATTCTATGTTATACGTACAATTAATCATCGTATGTTGTTTCAATTTGTATGAAACTTTATAATTTGTTCTTTTAACTATTATTAGGATATTTATCAACTACACAAACAACGCGACACCTTAATTGTTCCATAAAATCAAAAAAAAAGTATGAATATTATTAAAGACCGTCGGGCGGTCCCCAAAGCCACCTTTAGGGACGGCCGGGCGGTCCCTAAAGATAATTGGTGACCGCCCAGCGGTCCCCAAAGGTGGTATTAGGGACCGCCAGGCGGCCCCTAATAATATTCATACTCTTGTTTTTCGATTTTATGAAACGATTTCAATGTGTTTTTGATATTTAACAACAAAATTCATTATAACATGTCAATTGAAGTAACAAACGATCATAAAACCACTAATTTAGTTATTTAATTGTAGATTGAATGAGATTGAGAAAGTTTTTAACGTTAAAACTATTCTATGTTATACGTACAATTAATCATCGTATGTTGTTTCAATTTGTATGAAACTTTGTAATTTTGTTCTTTTAACTATTATTAGGATATTTATCAACTAAACAAACAACGCGGCACCTTAATTGTTCCATAAAATCAAAAAAAAAAATTATGAATATTATTAGGGACCGCCGGGCAGTCCCCAAAGCCACCTTTAGGGACCGTCGGGCGGTCCCTAAAGACAATTGGTGACCGCCCAGCGGTCCCCAAAAGTGGTTTTAGGGACCGCCAGGCGGTCCCTAATAATATTCATACTCTCTTTTTTCGATTTTATGAAACGATTTCCATGTGTTTTTGATGTTTAGCAACAAAATTCATTATAACATGTCAATTGAAGTAACAAACGATCTTAAAACCACTAATTTAGTTATTTAATTGTAGATTGAATGAGATTGAGAAAAATTTTAACGTTGAACCTATTCTACGTTATACGTACACTTAATCATCGTATTTTGTTTCAATTTGTATGAAACTTTCTAATTTTGTTCTTTGAACTATAATTATGATATTTATCAACTAAACAAACAACGCGGCACCTTAATTGTTTCATAAAAAAAAAGTATGAATATTATTAGGGACCGTTTTGGGTTGGGGACCGCCCAGCGGTCCCCCTTTTGGGCTGGTGACCGCCCAGCGGTCCCCATTCTGGGCTGGTGACCGCCCAGCGGTCCCCGTTTGGGATGGGGACCGCCAAGCGGTCCCCTTTTTGGGCTGGTGACCGCCCAGCGGTTCCCGTTTAGGATGGCGACCGCCCAGCGGTCCCCGTTGCTCTGGGCGGTCACCAAAAAGCTGGGGACCGCCCGGCGGTCACCAGGCAGGGGTCGCGAAAACCCCCCTAAATCCTGTAGTGTATTGTTCACAATTCTCCTCTCCGAAAATGAAAATACATGTAACAAAACATATATGCCTTGCAAGATTCTGGAGAAAAAAAGATAGTTTCATCATAGTAATTATACTAATTTGGTGAAATTTAACGTTTTATCTTTTATAAATTTAACTTTGTGAAATTATGTTAAATGAAAAATATTAAACAATATAAACATCACAGTTTTCACAAGTAAATTTAAGTAATATTGGCAGATGGCTTGAAAGTTCTTTAATTTGGCTCTTTGCCCACATTCAAAAACTTCTTAAGATCTCATGATTTGCCTTTTCCGAAAAGTAACAACACCGCTAAGGTGGTGTTTGCAAACTAAAAAAAAACGATATAATCAGCTTTTACTTTAACTAAAGCATTTTTATTGTGTTTGGTTCACAATTTAAAACGAAAAAAAATACTTTTTTTAAGCTAATAATTAACCGCCATAATCTACAAGTTGGTCTTCTCCTGCCTTTAGCTTGTGTTGATTATTTTCAGTGTTCTTTTGTTACAAATCTTTTAACTTATAGATTGTTGTTGTAAACACCAATTGCTTATGACTTGTAAAAAATTATACGACTTTAACTTAAATTATGAGATTGTGATTTTAGAGAAGAGTTCACCAACACCACTTAAAAAAATTAGATACTACGAGCCTCCCCTTCCAAAAAATCTCAATTTTAACTTAGTTTTGGTAAATTGGGTGCATTTATGGTTATAGTTTTATGTCTACTTTTTGCTTAGGCTACCATCAAGAAAAAGGGGGAAAGAAAGGAAAATGTGTGAATATCTTTATTTTCAGTTATTTGGCAACTCATGATTTCTTGGAAAAGAAAGAAGATATTCGGAAAAGACAAAAAAAAATATTCTAATTTTCCTCATATACAATTACAAAGTCGTGGAGGATATAGCTAATCGAGAGAGAATAGAATGAGCGACTTTAGCAACGAAACGACCACGAAGGATCTCCAACCAGCGGCAACGAAATTCGTTCCGCCGGACGAATTTATGTTCACGGCACGACAACAAAAACGATCCCGATCAGTTGGGAACGAAGCGGACACGACCATGCATGACATACCACTACTGAACTTGAACCCTAATTGGGCGCCATTATCGTACGCCGCCATCACCAAGTCGAAGGGAAAGCAGAAGGAGACTAGGTTTGACGAAACGCGTACCGCTGAAATCCGGAAACACATGTTCATCCATGAACCAACTAAGGCTTTCCCGATCAAGAAGGTAACACTCTCGGACGAATTGGAGGAAATAATCAGGAACGAATGGAAAGATCGACTGATTGTTAGGGTTATGGGGAGGCCGTGGTACTACGAAGCTCTCAAATCAAAGCTCGACCTAATGTGGACCTTGCACAACGAATTTGATCTCATGGATTTAGGGAACGGTTGCTACTGCGTCAAAGGACTTAACGCACAAAAAAGGGAGATGATCTTGACCGAAGGTCCGTGGCGCTTAGCTGGTAGTTTCTTATCCATCCGGAAGAGGTTTTCGGATTTCAACGCGAAGACGGACAAGATTGAGAGCGCTATCACGTGGGTTCGTCTTCTTGACATACCAATGGAGATGTTGTCCGAAGGCATCGTACACGGGTTAGCAAGTTGCATTGGAGACCCTATCAAAATCGACACCAACACATTGAATGCATCGCCAGGGAAATTCGCACGTTTCTGTGTCGAGGTTAGCATGAGCAAGCCCCTCACATTGACCCTAGGAGTTAGGGAAAAAGTTTACCTGGTGGTGTACGAAAATCTCCCATCGCTATGCTACAAGTGTGGAAAGGTCGGACATATTGATTTGCAATGTGAGTCGGGTTCACCGTCAGCTACACCATCATCGAACACTGCTGCTCCTATACCATCACCTAGGAATGACAAGGTTGTTTGGCTAATTGAGAAGGTACGGAACAACGAATATGGGGACTGGATGAAGGTTTCAAGGGGAAAAAAACTAATGTGAGGACTGCGGTGGCATCGAACAGCGGTATGGGACAGTCATTGGAGAATCCAATCCTTTTTTCAAGAAGCAAAAATATACAAGTCAACAAGCAGACCACTGTTGTGCATGAGCAAAATGGGAATACCGTGACTAATAAGGCAATTAACAATGGGAAAAGAGTCTTACCAAAATCCCTAACTCCCGTGTTACCATCGGACACCAGCACTGGAAGGAAGGATCCTTCTGTGAGGAAGCCTAACAAAATTAGGAAGCCTAATAATACTAAAATTAAGGCTCCTATTAACAACAAAAATAAATTTGATGCGCTCACAAACCTAGCAACAGGTGAGGAAACGGTTTTTGAGACAACTCCCCTACTAGGCAACAAAGAAAATAGCGCAAGTTATACGTTTGTTCAAGATGGAAGAGGACCACTGGGACAACTTTCTTCTGGGTCAATGGGAAGTCATGGAGATAGACACGAGGATTCAGCGGTTCAACGGCCCTTCGTGGACATCACGAATTGCACTGGAAGAACGGATGATAGAGATTTTGGAGATCCCAAGCTGCATGTGGGAGATCAAATCACTAGTTTACAGAACACAGAGGGAGGGGGACATAGCGGCATGGTGGCATAGAACACGACTGAGCGAGTGGGAATCCAACAGACAACAAACTCTAGCGTTGGAGATGATATCGCAGATGTATGCGACATGGAGAGGGTGCGTAGTTGAGAACCCCATCGAACCACATCACGTTTATTATACGAATATGAAGATAATTTCCTGGAACTGCCAGGGGCCAGGACATATCGACTTCAGAACAAATTTCAGAGAATTGGTTCGATCGCATAGTCCCTCCATTGTATTTGTTCTCGAAACAAGGGTGAGTGAGGAACGAGCGTATGATATTGCACCTCGACTAGGGTTCTCCAATTATGTGTTAGCCCCTACATCGGGGAGGATTGGCGGGGTGTGGATGCTCTGGAACGAGGTGGATGTACATGTTGAGGTTCTTGATGTGGAGGACCAAGCAATCCATGCCCTCATTAATCCTAATTCACCGGATGTATGGCACCTCACAGGAGTTTACGCGCAGCCACGACGCAGTGCAAAAGTGAGGGTGTTCGACAGTATGGAGAAAATTGCGCAAAACAGTAACATCACATGGCTCGCATTGGGAGATTTTAACGAGATGTGCTACACCCACGAGAAGTCAGGGGTAACATGGTTACGTTGAGCCGTTTGGATTTCTTTCGGGGTTTCATGGAACGGAGTGCTCTGATTGATACAGGGTTTTGAGGGCCACTCTTCACGTGGTCAAACAAACGAGAGGATGGCGATCTAATCCAGGAACGTATCGACCGGGGTATGGCAAATCAAGCATGGTTAGACAAATTTTCGAATCAAGAGTTGACTCACCTCCCAAAGGTCCACTTGGATCACCATCCGATCATTATGGCGTGTAATGGTAGCGGACAGAGGAAGGCCAAACGCCCGTTCAGATTTGAAGTGGCTTGGTTCCATTATCCAGAGTGCGTTCCGCTCCTTAACAATATTTGGAAAACCAACCCGAAAATCCTTTCCTCGATCAAGGCAGTCCCAAAAATCCTAGAACCGTGGAATAAGGAACAGTTCGGGAATATCTTCCACAAGAAGAACGTTCTCATTGCGCGTATTAATGGTATCCAAAAATCATTGGCTGGACGACTGTGCAAGTACCTCGAAGATCTAGAAAAAAAACTTGTTGTTGAATATAATGATGTTTTGAGGCATAAGGAAACCTTTTGGTTTCAAAAGTCACGCGTCAAGTGGATTAGAGATGGCGACAGGAACACACGATTCTTCCATCGATCGACTCTTGTCTGACGGAAGAGGAACGAGATTACGGTCTTAAAAATTGATGATATCTGGACCAACGAGGATAAAGTACTTAAGAGTCATGCACACAGTTTTTTTGCTTCTTTATTTTCAGGCCGTGAGGGGGTTAGTGCAGGGAACAGTCTCAATGTTTCGATATTCCAGGAAGCTTTAACGGATGATCAGAGGGTGGGGTTATCACGTCACATGGAGTTGGAGAAGATTAAGGATGTCATTTTCTCGATGAACCCGTTTAAGGCTCCAGGGCCCGATGGCCTTCACGCTGGATTTTACCACAAAGGGTGGGAATGGTTGCAGGGTTCTTTGTTCGACTTTGCCACATCTGTTTTTGAGAACAAGTTGTTCGACCCCAAAATTTGTGAAGCTTTCCTATGTCTAATACCAAAGGTCCAGAGCCCTGAGAATATCACACAGTTCCGTCCAATCTCACTGTGTAATGTCCTCTACAAGTTCATCACAAAGAGTCTTACTTCACGGCTTCGAGACATTATGCCCGGAATAATAGTTCCCACCCAGTCGAGCTTTATCAAAGGAAGAAGCACGCAAGATAATATCTTTCTCCTACAGGAGGTTCTACACTCGGTGAGAAGTAAGAAAAAGAACAAAATCGGGTGCATGATCATGAAGTTAGATTTGGAGAAGGTGTATAATAAAATAAACTGGGACTTCTTGGAAGAGACGTTGATTGCGTTCCAATTCCCGTCGGATATCATAGCGCTCATTATGTACTGTGTTAGGAATGCGGCGACGAGAGTTTTGTGGAATGGCTCTCCGCTTGAACCCTTCAAGCACGCGTGTGGCCTTAGACAAGGCGATCCACTGTCTCCCTCTTTATTCGTAATTTGCATTGAGCGTTTGGCATATTTGATACAAGAGGAAGTGGCGAATACAAAGTGGCAACCGCTAGTTCCATGTCGGGGTGGGCCCAAGCTTTCGCATCTATTCTTTGCCAATGACTTGATTTTGATGGGTCGTGCTACTAAGCGTACCGCGCGTGCTATTAGAGGGGTCCTCGACAAATTTTGTGGAGCGTCGGGATTGAAGCTCAGTGCTCAGAAGTCCAAAGTCTTTTTCTCGAAAAGTGACGGAGCGGGGTTGAAGATGAGTATTAGTGAGATCTTGGGATTCAGCCAAACCACGAACTTAGGGCGATACCTCGGAATTTCCCTAGTTCACGGCCGCACTACAAGGGCTGATTTTGCTACTACTTTCGACCGTATCATGAAACGCTTCACTGGTTGGAAAGGAAAACTTCTCACGTTAGGAGGGCATGCAACGTTAATCCAAGTCGTCGCTTCGGCTCAACCGATTTACCATATGCAAGCGACATGGCTTCCGGAACATATATGCACGCAATTAGACCGACTTAACAGGGACTTTCTTTGGTCGTCGGACATCACTAAGAAAAAACTCCACTTAGTAGGATGGTCGCGGGTTACTCGACTAGAAAAAGAGGGTGGACTCGGGATTAGAATTGTGCGGGTGAGCAATGAGGCACTCTTATCAAAACTAGCTTGGCGGATAATGAGAGAAGAAAATATAGTTTGACGAGAGTTGGTGGTTGCTAAATATCTCAAGGAAAAAAGGATTATGGAATGCCTTGCGAAACCAACGGATAACGTGACTTGGAAGGGACTCTTGAGATGTGTGGGGCTGATGGCTCCTTTCATCCGTTGGAAAATTGGAGATGGCAGGAAAATCCAAATTTGGTACGATAATTGGATGGGAAACAAACGCCTTTGCGACGAGGGCTGCCAAATTGTTCATACCAAAATAAATCTGACTTTGCGAGACATGTTGGCTGAGGAGGGCGACTGGAAATTAGATGAGATTGCATCGGCTGTACCAGATGCATTAAAGGCCGAAATCTGCAGCAAACTAATTTTTCTGCGAGAGCGCGAGGATGAACTACTATGGAACGAAAATTCTAACGGTCAGTTTAGTTGTCAATCGGCATACAAGTCATATTTAGAGTACTACGAGGAAGAACAACATGTTGCACCGGATGTCGCCTGGGTTTGGAGTCTAGACTTAAGCAACAAAATCCAACACTTTCTTTGGCTTCTCGCACAAGATAGGTTGGCGACGAATGAGATGAGAAGAAGAAACGGGATCCCGTCTGAGGTTCAGTGCCCGGTGTGTTCATCTAATATCGAAACTGATGTGCATATGTTACGCCATTGTCCCATGGCACGCAGGATTTGGCGCCGGATTGTATCGGAGGAGAGCCTCCCCATCTTTGAAGGACTGCCAGACGACGGATGGCTTAAAGACGCGATGTTGAGTGAGAATATAATGAGCAGATGTTCAGGGATAGAGGACTGGAGCACTACTTTCGCCGCAGGGTTGTGGGTGATATGGAAGAACCGAAACTCCAAGGTCTTCAAGAAGAAAATGGAGAGCACCAACTCATTTGTCTTCCAAATTAGGTTGTTAAGCAAGGATTTAAAGAAGGGGAGACGGAAGGTAAGGCGTAAAAGCAAGAAAAAATGGCAAAAACCCGAGCCCGGATGGGTGAAACTCAATACCGATGGAGGGGTTAATCAAGAGGAGAATCGGGGGCATGCGGTTGGACTACTGAGAGATGCGAACGTCGAATGGCTTTGGGGATTCAAGTTGGAACTCTAGTGTCCAACAGCTGACGTTGTGGAGATGGAGGCTATCAAGAAGGGCTTGGCCATTGCTTGGGATCGGCGATACCAGCGCGTCATTCTCGAGATTGACTCGCTAACCGTTTTCAAAAGACTCACGGCTAACAAAGGCCTGGATCAGCCCATGGACGCGCTTGAAAAGGAATGTCGGGAGCTCATGAAACAACCTTGGGAGTTCAAGATTATGTGGATATCGCGCGGTGCTAAAAAAAGTAGCCGATAAATTAGGGCGAATATATTTAGAGGATAGGAGTTGGGAGCACTTTTGGGAGTCTCCGCCATCTCAGTTAACTAGTTTGTGTTTAGCGGATTTGGCCTAATGTCCTAGTTTGATTCATTATCTATCCAAAAAAAAATTGCAAAGTCGTGGGAAATACAAAATTATCTAACAATATTTATCTTATCTCTTCTACTACAAGAATTCGGGCATTTTCCCGACCGGGAATCCCGACCGAAATGCATTCTCGACCGACATTCGGTTGGGACAACTTTTCCTGATCGATATTCGATCAGAAAATTTTAGAACAGTATTATCGACCGAATCGCGGTCGGGAATACTTTTCCCTATCGAAATTTGGTCAGGAAAAGTATTCCCGACCGAATCGCGGTCGGGATCTCTGCCCAGCTGGGAATTTCGGTCGGGAATAGGGTCATTCCTGACAGAATTCTGGTCGGGAATACCTCCCTCCTCCCCTTCATTTTTCACTCTAAAATTTCTCTCCCCCTCCCCCCCCCTGCTTTTCCCAACCGCCGAGCTGCCATTCGCGACCGAAATTCGGTTGGCACTTCCGATCCTGTAAGTTTTTTCGCCTTTTCTTGTTTTTTATGTTATATTTAATGTTTTAATATTAATTTTTTATGTTTAATTATTAGATATTGTAGAAATTGTTAGGATTTAATTAGGTAATGCCATTAGGAATTGTTAGGCTTTGGGAAATGTTAAGACTTTTATGCCTTTAGGAATTGTTAGGCTTTAGGAAATGTTATAGTTTAATGATTTTAGTAATTATTTATTCCTTTAGGAATTGTTAGGCTTTAGGAAATGTTATAGTTTAGTAATTATTTATGACTTTAGGAAAACTATATATGATTTTTATATGTGTTAATTTATTTATTAGGACGTTAATTTTATAAAATGAGTTTAGATATCTTAGAAATGATAGTTTTTATAAATAGTTCATGACTTTAGGAAAAAAACTATATAACTTAGTATTGATTAAATTTAGGTCATCTCTATAATTAGAAAATGTATAACTTAGATGCTTTTACTTAGTCTGTAGCACTTTCATCAACGACATGCCGTCCCATGATAGCGATCGTGGCTAGTCCAAAAAAGAGAGGGCGTAGTGGTCCACCGAGTGCTCCACCTACTGATCCACCGAGGAAAGGTCCTCGTCTACGTATCATTCATTCTGACACTGCACCACCCGATCATGTCGATACACCTGATACCGGTCTTGCTAAGTCCCCTGCTTCTTCACATCTACCTACGCGTACTATCGAACCGAATGGCGGTACTCCACCAGATCTAGTAGTACCATATCGACTAGATTATGATCACGTAGCATCGACGCCATCATCATCATCTGGATCGACGCCTACGACACCTAGGCCACGCTCTACTGAGTCTACATCGATGGGTCCCAATACTTCTTCCCCTACATATGATGTCGGTTCAGGACCATCTTCAGCGACGCAGCAGCGACCGGCCCGAGGCATATCAAGAGGCTCGCAGGTTCCAGCTAACCGTAGAGACCGTCTTAGGGTCGAGCTGGATGAGCACATCGTATTTCTTGATGGGAGTAAGATAGCGGCGGCGATTACCTCGATCATTAGAGTTTTATAAAGACATGTGTTCCTTCATAAACCAAGGTCGATTCAGTAGTCCAGGGATAGATGTGGGCTAAGTTTAAGGTGAGATTTTGAAAGTTTACTAAATATATATATATATATATATATATATATATACATAATAAGATTTTTATTTAACAAAACCTTAACTAATTGCAGAACATATACTGCATTGATCCGGCTGACATGCTTCGGGCACATTCCGCATACGAGATGAAGGCAAAGAATTGTTACTAGGAAGTAATGTACAATACGAAGAAGAACTATTATGATAGGAAGGATGATTCGAAGTGGGCGAGGCGTCTGAAGAACAGCTGGATGAGCGACAAGTTAGAAATAATGTTCGTGACGCATTGGGAGTCAGCTGACCATGCGAATAAATCAGAGGCATGACAGAAGAACAGGCGAGGAAGACAGGCACCAGACCCTGATCGTCCTCCACGAGGGACTCATGCTAGTGGGTCCCAGAGCTACACGGCGTTTCGATGTAGGATGGTATGTCTTATTAAATTGAGTTTCTATACGAATAAATATTGTCTTAAATTTAAATAGAAATGTATATCAATATGCATGCGCTTCGAGACCTCCAGGGGCCTTTGAGCCTCTGCACGATGACGTATATCGTTATCAGCGCACACATGTTCCTAGTGGTTTGCCATAGGGAGCTCCACGTCGCTGCGTTTAGGTTCACCCCAAGTATAGGGCTATCTACTTGAGTATTTAACTTGTAAAACATTCTTTGATTACTATATTAACATATGTCTTCCTTAATTATGTACTAACAATGCTGACAAAATGAACATGAGGACTACATAACCCGTATGATCCAGAGGTACGAGGCGGATCATTCTGTGTGGCCACCACTAGATCAGGAGTTATCGAGTCTGGTGATTGGAGGAGTGAAGAAGGGGAAGGTTGTGGGTCTCCCTACGGATGCACGTCACAATCGGTTTGGTTTCTCGATGAAGAAGAAGCCAGACCCAACACATGACAATGCGAGGGCGTTGGAGGGGGAGAACCATCGTCTTAGGACTGCTACTGATCGGAGGCTTGACAAGCTTGTTAGTCACATAGGATACTTATCCCAGCACATCACCGAGACTACAGGTACTCCTCCTTCTCGACCCATGCCTACTAGAATCATGGGTGATGCTCGTCGAGCCGGCCAGCGTTCCTCGCTCCCCTCCTTATCCTTTTGCGCATGGTGCTCCGAATGTTACGATGTATGATCCTCAGTACGCAGATGACCCCGAGGATGACACTCTCGATGGTGATACAGTGGATCTTGGCGGTGATGGTGATGCTATGTTGCACGGACACGGATACGGGGATACGTATCCGACACGATACGGACACGGCGACACGGATTTTTAAAAATTACATAATTCGACACGGCATGGACACGTCAAATTTTTTAATATTTATTTATTTATTTTTATCAATATAAATCTAATAACATGTAAAGAATACATGTGTAAATTTTACCTATAAGTATAAATTGATGAATATAAAGAAAATAAAGGTTTTGTAAAATAATTAAAATAAAGAAAACAAGAAGAAAAAGAAAGGACAAGAAGAACCACCTTGATTGGAAGTTTGGGAACTCCCTAAAAGTGCAGAGGTGCGTCTCGTTCAACAAAAGAGAAGAAAAGTTGATTTATTTAATTGTTTTTCGGCCTTATTTTAAATTCTTTGTGTTTAATAATGTAGTAAAATATATTTTTAGAGTTGATTTTAACCCACAATAGTTTTGATAGCATGTAATAGAAACTCAAACGTGTCATACAAGTGTCGGACACGCATAAGAAATGTGTCCGACACGCGTGTCCTAATTTTTTTTAAAATAAAAATTAAAGACACGCCACGTGGCGTATCGGACACGTATCCGAGGCGTGTCCGAGGCGTATCGGTGTCCTCCGTGTATCCGACACAGTATTTTTTAAAATTTTGAAGTATCCGTGCAACATAGTGGTGATGATGGTGCTGGATTCTCCACATATGATACATTTGGCTTTCATGATGAGGACTATGAGTAGTAGTAGTAGTTTTATTTGTTTGTTTTATTTAAGTATTGAAAATTGTGTTAGTTGTATGTATTTATGTAATTCTTTTGATGCTTGGACTAACTATGTAATGTTAAACTAATTTCGTATTTATTCTGTAATTATGCGGAGTAGTAGTGTATTATTTGTTTTGTAATTATGCGGAGTTGTAGTTGTTTGTTTATTGGTAATTATGTAATGTTGTTATTAGTACAAGCAGGAATATAATCTATAATATGAAATTAAACAACGTGAATCAATTTTTTTTATAAAATAGAAATCGACCACTAAACCATAATCACATGCTATTCATACATAGTATCCTCAGAATCTGAGTCACTCATTATCTCTTCCTCTTCCTCATTGCCCTCCTCGTCCTCATTGCCCTCGGCTGCTGCCTCCTCGTCAACCACATCAAATCTCTCGTTGGCCAATTGGATATTCATATCGAATGAGGAAAGGTCCACGCATAAGTTAAACCTTTCAGATGCATTCTCTTGTAGAACTTGGTTCGGCATCCCCGCGTCGACATCGTTTAATCCCGCAACTGATGACATATCAATTATGTGTCTGCCAGGAATAGTGGATACGGCCAACCATCCTCTCTGTCCCGGTCCCCCTGTCGTCTTCTTTGGATAGGGCACATAGTACGCCTGTTTTGCTTGGTTAGCAAATACAAACGGTTCGTTGGTGTCGAGGGTACGCTTCGGGTCGATGTCAACCAACTTGTAAGTTGAATGCTCATGCGTACCTGCGTTTATATCATACCGAACACATTTGAATAAGACTACGTACAGGGGTCTAATTCTGCCCCAATATTCCACCTGTATAATGTCTTTCAACGTTCCATAGAAGTTGGTAGCATCGTATCCTCCCATGTCTCCCTTCACATAAACACCGCTACAATCACTCTTTTTCGGGCCCAAAATCATATGGGTGTGAAATCTGAACCCATTCACAATGTATCCCTCGTAGGTTGCCACTGGATTAGTCAGACCTGTGATTAAAGGATCTATTCGTACGTCGGTCTCGTATTTCCCACTTGAATATGTCTGCTTGCACCATGCTACGTACTATTGGTTCCTCTTGGATTATATCTCCATTGGACTAATTCCACCGCACTCCTCTTCTTCAAACAGTCTGCATAGGAAAATTTTCATAAGTTGGTTGTCTTTAAAGCGCTTAATCATTTCGTTATTAAAAATAATTAATGACCACTTACTCGACCCATTCGTCAAGCTCTTGACAGTTTAGAAGCGTGTAAAGCTCTATTTGCTCCATTTCAACGGAAGTCAAGTATCGCTTTTTGTTTAGTGGCCCTATTGGCGCCCCTTTCTTGTGAAATATTCTAAGCTCATCATCCCACTCTGTGCTATCTAGTGTCTCGTTCCTATTGAATTTTTTATATTTAGTCTCAAAAAAGATATCCAAATATTGAAAACACATATTGGACAGCTCAGCAAGTAGGTATTGATTGGCTATGGATCCTTAAGTACATAGGCCGAGTCGGACATTTCTAGGCTCCGCTGCGAAGTCCGGAAATGTACGATCAAAATCTTTCCACACCTCGCCTGTAGCTGGGTGAATCATTCTATCAGATGACTGTCGACACTTCAAATGCCAAGTCATATGTCTCGAAGTGCCTACAGTATAAAACAACCTATGTAATCGAGGGCCTAGGGGGAAGTACCACAATTTCTTCCTTGCGACCCTCGACTTTCTACCAGCCTCGTACCTATCGGTCTTGCATATCGGACACGATATGATATCTTGGTTGGCATGACGTAGTACAAGAAACCAAAATTCCAACATACATCGATCTTTTCGTATCCTAAACCCAAACCCTCGAGCATCTTATCGATGCTTGGAACCGTATTAGGTAGCATTTCCTCAATCTCTGGGTCCATAATATCTTTAGACAACCTTAGGTACTTTTTGCAAGCGACATAGCTACGTTGTGCATCGTCTTGGTAGGCAAGAACTCGGGAAACCACTGGAGCACAGTCTTCGGCTTCTTACTGTTCATTGTTATTTCTCCCAACTGTATCAATTTGTAGAACTCCTTTGCCTCGGGACTTGGATCTTCGTTGTGCACGTCTCCCTCAACAAATCGACCCCTATATGCATCCACAACCAATTCTCTAAACGAAGTATCGGCATGAACCGAACTATCAACGTGAATACTAGCAGACGCTGATTCAGGTACATACGATGTGGACGCCTCGCTCGCCTCCTCTCCATGCAACACCCATATCCAATATTGATACACAAACCCGACTTATGAAGATGATCCCGTACTACGTTTCGATCAAAAAAACTTAAATTGATGCATTTCTGGCATGGGCACCTAATATGATTTCTTAGATCTAAGTAATCTCTCTGTTGTGATGCATATTGTATGAATTCACGAACTCCAACCACGTAATGTTGATTCAAATAATAAGTGTTACTATATATCCAATCATACATTCAAGATCTATCGGGACGATAATCCATTTCTAATCTAATCAAATTAAAAATAAACTATTACAATTAATTTCACCAATCAATATATTTATCATTTTCATAATTTTTTTAAAACACGAGTACATAGAAGCCAAGTCAATTAATACTTACTTGTTGTAGCGTAGAAAATACTTAGATCAAGGATTGTTTGCACACACACGCCCCTCCTTGCATTTACCGCAATATCTAAAACTAAGAAACATGAAAAACAAAAGTTAATAAAGATGATCTTAATTGAGAAAAGCTAACAAAAAATAGTTATAACAAGAGGAAACCGTGGATACCTTAGCAAGTGATGAATGTTGGAATGATTTCTCAAGTGGAATAGGGAGGGGTATTTCTAGCGGGGCTGACACCATTCCCGATTGAATTTTGGTCGAAAATAGTAACGGGCGTTGTTATTGCCGACCGAAATTCGGTCGGCAATAGCAGTGCACGTTACTATTCCCGACCGAATTTTGATTGGGAATAGTAATGACCGTTGTTATTGCCGACCGAAATTCGGTCGACAATATTGGGGTTTAGGGATATTGGCGACCGATTAATATTCATATTCTTAATTTCACAATTGCTCTCTCCATTTTAGATAAATCGTTGATTTAATGATCAAGTACATCAATATTAGTTATATATTACTGAAAAAATTAAAAATAAATAAATTTAGTTGCACGTTGATGAATCGTTTGAACCGTCGGTTCATATTGTCACTTATAAATAGATTGGTATATATAGCTGCTAGCCTGCTAATAACGTAACTACTTACGATTATATTAAACATATGTTAATATATATCACAATTAGCCTCTCTATACTAACGTTTGTAACAAATGTTAATCGCCAGTTGGGAATACTCTATACTACGTATGATTAATATATATATAAAACTACAAACTAACTTAACTTATATTATGTTAATCTATACTAATTCCATAATTAAAAGTACATTAAACTAACTAACTATTAGTGCAATTCATGTATTTAGTGAGATTCTATAGTTATACTTAACAAACACATCAAGATTTTCCAAAAGATCGGGAAAAAGTAAAATTTACTCTTTTTCCCGATCGAATTTCGGTCCAAAAATATATTCAAAGTCATTCCCGACTGAAAATTGGTCGGCATTTTCTGTTAATCGGTTGGGAGAAATATTCAAAGTCATTTTCGATCGATTTTCGGTCTGGAAAAATATTCAAACAAATTCCCGACCGAAAATTGATCGGAAATAATATTCAAGGTCAATGCCGACCGAAATGCGGTCGGCATTGAGCGCTTATCTGGGCAGCAAAAGAATTACCGAGCGAATTTCGGTCGGCAAATGTTGAAGATTTGGCAGGTAGGCCAAATTTCAAACTTTTCCGACCGAAATTCGATCGGGAATACTCGAAAAAATTGGCAGGACTTTGAGAGAAATTCAAAATTTTCAACTTTTCTATAAATAAACTTCATTATTCTCCTCATTTTTTTCATCTACTTTACATTTTCTCTTCAACTTTTTCTTCATTTCAATTTTTTTTTTCTACAAACACAATTTATTCTTTCATCTTGAAACACTTTTTTCCGCAAAAGCTAAATTTTTTACTTCTTTCTTCAACTTTTAACAAGCATTTTTTTTCTATTTAAATAAATACTTATTTAACTTTTTGTGTTTTAGATTGGGCAATAAATCCAAAATTTAATTGCCCATCTAATATACAAAAAAGCTAAAGAATGTTATAGATTGGGTAATAAATCGAAAATATTTCAAAATATTAAAAATAATAATATTCCAGTATTTATTACCGAAATGTTTTTTTTTATTCTCACGAGTTTTATTCCCGACAGCACTTCAGTCGGGAATAATATAAATATTACTCCTGACCAAAATTTGGTTGGGAATAATATAAATATTATTCCTGACCGAAGTGCGGTCGATAATAATATAAATCGTATTCCCGACCGAAGTGCGGTCGAAAATACGTCAAACACAATTCCCGACCGGGCTCCGGTCGGGTTTAGGGGCAACGGTATTTTCGACCAATCGTCGGTCGAAATACCGTTGCCACTATTCCTGACTGGAACCCGGTCGGGAAAAAAGTTACGGTGTTCCCGACCGGGCATTGGTCGGAAATATCGAAACCAGTTTCCCGACCGAAGTCTGGTCGGGACGTTTCCTGACCGTACTTCGGTCGAGAATCTTGGGCCCGACTGACTTGCGGTCGAGAAACTCCTGACTGAATTTTGGTCGGGATGGACCGGTCGGGAAAAACCCAGGCCGACCGAACTTCGGTCGGAGAAAATATCCGACCGAAGTAATGTCGACCGGCCCACCCCGACCGAAAATTGGTCGGGAAATGGTGATTTCTGACCGCAGAAGGGTCATTCCCGACCGACTTTTGCGGTCGGGAATGACCCAAAATTCTTGTATTGTTCTCTTATAAAAAAAATGTGAAAACAATTCGTCCATATATTTCAAATCTTTGAAATTTTTAAAACTTTTCAAATTCCCATCAATGAGATATTTTTATTTTAAATTTACTCTTTGTAAATACTTTTAAGAACAATCTTTTGTTTCAATCTCTATTATTTAAGCTCCACGTAAACAGTATACAGCCAAAAACACGGAAAATAACAAAAAGAATATATATTTTTCCTAAAATACTTTTTAAAAAATCTTATTTTCCCATTTTCCATATTTCTTTTCCTATCTTGTTGGCAACCAAATGGATCATTTGGATAAATTCATGATGCTCCTATAATATGACCCCTTTTATACTTTAGTCCCATAATTTTTAAAAGAAAACTTTGTCCCCTAACCTTTGGTAAAATATGTGAAGTCATCCTAATATGCAATTTTGGTGTATGGTTTCTTGACGTATCAACATTAGTTGGCATCATGGGGTCGTTCCCACATTGTTTCAAAAGTTAGGGTGTTAATTGCATGATTTTAAACTTATGATAGGATAAAGGGGGTGTTTGAAAGAGCTTATGAAAGAAACTTCTTCTGAACTTTTACTTAAAGTTACTTAAAGCCGCGTTTGACTTAAAGCACTGAGTCTTTGAAAATGTGTTTTTAAAAGTTACTTAAAGCAGTTAAAATTGTTTTGTGGTGTTTGCAATAGCTAGTGAAAAATAGCTTTTGAATATTGATTAATATGCAATAAGATTTATTTACCTATATTTAAAGTATACAAAATATTAATTTTTCACTCACACATACACAATTATGGTTATATTTAAAAAAAAATTAAAATTTTAATACAATTGAATTAATACGTTTGTTACACTACATTTCACAATTTATTTGATGTAAGCATTTATTTTTAGAAAGTATAACTTTATCCGAAAATTGTTAATATAAATATGTTGTTGGTAAGTAAAAAAAAAATAAGAATTATGGTTTTTATTCTTTTTCATTATTACTTTTTCTTTAATTGTTTTTATTATTAATTAAAACACCACAATTTAAAATTTTAGAGAATATCACGTAAATGAGGAAAGAGAGAAATCATGAGATTTCTTTCTAATTAATTAAGGCTTATATAGGATATTAAGAGAAATTTAAAGAATATATAAGTAGAAGCAGTTTATAGAAGCACCTCGTGATATGCTTCTGGGCTTCTGCCTATTTTTGACTTTTATTAAGAGAAGGAGAAGCAAAAACATGAATTGCAAACACTAAATAAATGCTTTTCAGTGACTTAAAGCCAATAAACTCCTTTTAAAAGCTCTTGCAAACACCCCCAAAGTACAAAAGTAATCATATTATTGAGTAGTTTAATGCTTTCATTCCTATTGCCATTACGCCTAAAGAACTTGATTCGTTTGTTCTTCTTAATTATGTTTCTAAATCGTTCCTTGTCACATTTAGTTCCAAAATAAAACAAACAATAAATATTCGTGATACCACATAGGGTAAAAGGGCTTATGATCTCATAAGCAACGAATTTCCTTCGTGCTTATAATATAAGCTAACACGAGAAGAAGTGCACGAAACAGAAGAGTCTTGTAATACGAAGGAACCTAGGATACACGGATACTCAAAACAAGTGCTCAGTCAGCTCCGGATACGTATCGGACACGGATACGCATCGAATATGCGCGGGATACGTATTCAATACGCCAGTTGGAGTATCCTGAATTAAAATTAATTAAAAAATATGGATACGAGTATCGAGTATCCGATACGTATCGGGGCCAATTTATAATTTTCTCAAATATATAGTTGTCTAACTTACAATTAAAATACTAAATTGCAATTTCCATCGAAATATACTTGTGAAGCCGTGTTTCCTTCATCATTTTGACCAAAACAAAAAAAAAACAAATAATGAATGAGGGGTGCGAAATTTGCGAATGGGTGGTCTACATGTCTAATTCATCTTTAAACTCTTTAACTTTTGTTGTTGACCATGTTTAATGTGTTTAACATTTAACCGTTAGTATTTTGAGTTTTTGAGCTTATATGAATTGCCTATGGACAAACAAGACCATGATATTGTATGCCATACATAGATTTCTTCTTGCCTCGTAAACAATCACAAAAACACGGCCTTGTAGCAGGGACAATAATTGCCACACTCGTATGAGTGTCTATTATTAAATTCAAAAACCTGACAAGATTCCTTGCATTAAAACCATATTGAAAAATGAATCATGGTATAATGTTACCATTGTAACGACAAATTCTTGAATTATAAAAATAAAATACAAGAAAAAGATTACAAAATAAATTTGAGTAAATTTAAAAGTACAATTATGGTTCAATCTCTATCTAATCCTCTGATTCAATTCTACAAGAACAATATTAAACTTTGTGGTAAAAATCTTTTATTTGATCTTCACTGAAATAATTTGAACTTGGAGAAACGTTAATTCGAGGGTCTTGGACTTGATTAAACGGTGATTTGATTTGAGGATTTGACTTGAGGATTTGATGGACACCAATTTGACTTGGGGATTTGATGAACACCGATTTGACTTGAGAATTTGATGAAGGATGATTTGACTTGAGGATTTGATGAAGGATGGTATGATCTTCATCCTCAGTTCTTTGAATATGTGGGCTTTGATCTCTCTAGTATGGATTTTGATCTTCAAAAGCGGTTTTTTGAGGGTCTTGTGACTTGATCTCGGATCAAACGGATTTTTGGCTTGAATGTTGTTGAACAACAGTATGAATTTGATTTGGATTTTTCTGAAAATGTTGAAGATTTTATCTTCTTGGCAGAGACACGATCTTAAAAAAATGGTTTTTGGATGAACTTGAGGCTTGATAGCGGATTGAAAGGAGTTCTTAACGAAGAACACCTTGAAGATGGTTGAAGGATACATTGAATGCCGCGAAGAACGCTTGAAGATGGATGAATTTGGTGGAGCGAAAAACTTAGAGTTTTTCCCTCTTCAACTTGTGAATATTTTGTGTGTGTTTTCTCTTCTTCAACACCACCTCTATTTATAGTTGTGGAGTGAATCTCAATTAGAATCTCTTGATGAGATGAACGGTTGTGATCATGTCTACAATTCCTTGATATGGAAGACTTTATCTAAGAGAATCATCTTTCCATCTCTTGAGGATTGAGACTTGATGGAGAATTCCTTCCTTGTATTGAGATTTGGTGGAGAATTCTTTCCATCTCTTGAAGATTGAGACTTGGAGGAGAAGACTTTCCATGTCTTGAGATTTGATGAGCAATTATCTTGTCTTAAGATTTGATTAATATATTTATTTTAATCTCTCAAAATATTAAGATTAAATAAAATATATTTTGTATTTCTTGCATCTTAAGAGTTACCATCATTTAATTTAATTAGACAAAAAATTAATGTGTCTACAAATTGCCCCCTCGAGACTTGTTCACGAGTTGTGTTGAAACGCATCAGTGAGTGGATAAGTCTCGACATCTTTCTTCTTCTTGTTCTCGTGCTTTAATTCAACTACCATAAGTCCACTTCATGATTTTAGAACATTTGTGAGCTTCATCATTGGATCCATTAACTTGAATGTTGCATGAGCATTCTTATTTCGGATATGACTGGGCTATGAATAAACTTCTAGCTGCTATGTATCCAATGAAGGAATCAAGTCATGACGTAGTTCAAAAGAAATCAAGATTGATTTAAAGGGGGTGCCATACACAGTTTGTACTCATGCGTAAGAAGTAACGTGCAGTTTAAGCTCGTGCGCCATGGAGCATTTGATTTGGACATTTGTGGACAGTTTTTTCTCATATCTATGAGGCTTTGACTTGAAAATTTGTAGATAATTTTGCTCGCGTCTAGGAGGACTTGAGGACTTAAAGGATTTGTAGATCTTTTGGCTCGTGTGTAGGAGACTTGCACCTTTGCTTTGAAGACTTTGAGGATTTGTAGACCTTTTGGCTCGTGTCTAGGAGACTTGTGCATTTGCTTTGAAGACTTGGAGGATTTGTAGACCTTTTGGCTCATGTCTAGGAGACTAAAAGACTTAGATTTTTTTCTTTGAAATCTTGGACTTCAAAAATTTGCTTTGAGTTTAAATATGCAAACAATTTATACCCGTGTTAAAGAGAATGTTGATAGTTTATACTCTTATCGAGGAGTGTATATTTTGGCACTTAATTGGAAGATTTGAGATAGTTTAGGCTCGTATCAAGGAGTATGCTTGATAATTAATTTGAAGGTTTCAGATAGTTTAAGCTCGTATCAAGGAGCATATATTTTGGCACTTAATTTGAGGATTTGAGATAGTTTAAGCTTGTATCAAGGAGCACATATTTTGGCACTTAATTTGAAGATTTGAGATAGTTTAAGCTCGTATTAAGGAGCATGCTTGATAATTAAATTGAGTATTTCAGATAGTTAAAGCTCGTATCAAGAAGCATATTGGTTAAATCAAGACTTGGTGGCGCCCTCTTCATTGTCATCGTCGTCATCTGTATCATCACTTTCAATATCAAGGCCATGAGCCGAGTTTTCTTCTTTAATAAAGTTTACACTTGTCTCTATGTCATGAGCTCGCGTCGCCAACACTTCAAAGTTTCTTGGTTTGATTCTTTGAAGTATGTAATAGAGACTTCAATTCATCCCCTGATTGCATATCTCCATGGTTGAAGTTTTAGTCAGATTCTCTTTGCAACTTAAGGATAGATTTCTCCACCTATTGATGTACTCAATCACTGATTCGTCTTCTTGTTGATGATAATTTACAAGTTCAATCATGCTCACAGTACGTCGAGTGCTATAAAAGAAATTGAAGAACTTAGTTTGTAGATCGTGCCAATTGTCAATGGAGTTTGGCTCGAGATTAATGTACCAATCAAAGTCAAAGTCTTCTAAGGATCGAACGAATTGCTTGACTAGATGATCTCCATAAGTTCCGGCACCATTAGACGTCTCAAAGAAGTGAGCAACATGTTGTCTTAGGTCTCGAGTCCCATCAAATCTTTGAAACATTAGAGGTTGATAGCTTTTCGGCATTTGAAATTGCTCTATTCTTTGAGTACAGGGCTTCGTGTACGCTTTGGTCATTGCAAGTTGAGCTTTTAAATCCTTTGCAACTTCTTGAACCAAGTTCTGCAATTGATCGATGGAGATGATCCATTTGGAAGAGACTTGAATTCCTTGGCTTGAGACTTTGCTACACCCTCCTACTTCAACCAAATTTTGAGTGGTTTCTCTCAAAGGCTTCGTCGCATGCACCATTTTTTGATTTTCCTTTCTTGAGAGTGTGGGATTTTGGAAGTGTAAAGTGGTTTGGCTTTATTTGCTGAGGACTCCACCAAGTTCTTGAGTTTCGACCTCTTGAGCAACCTTTTCACGTGCCATGCTTTGATCGTCGTTTTCCACGAGTTCCTACTTTTGAAGGTGAAGGGAGACTTCAACTTTGTTGATTGTAGTCTTGATGCATCATTGAGCTCCAATATTGTTGGTGACCTCTTTGGAATTTTCAACTCCTTCTTGGCATTTTAGCTTTTGGAGAAGGCGATTCAAATGTTCATCACGTTTATAAGTTTGATTTGTAAGATTCTCAATGGCTCTTGCAAGCGCCACAACTTGCTCTTCTAATGAGGTTGCTTGACCATCTTCTTTAGCTTCATGCCTTGCCCCCGGTACAAGTGAAACTTTCAACATCGATTGTAAAGAGCCTCCGCTTGTTTCCCCCATTGACTTGTCCATTGTTGAGCAACACTTACTTCTTGTGACTTCAAATTTGAGACTTGTTGGAAAATAGATCAGAGGTAGAGATGGTCCCACTGGGCGTGCCAAATTTGTAATGACAAATTCTTGAATTTTAAAAATAAAAGATAAGAAAAAGATTAAAAAATAAATTTGAGTAAATTTAAAAGTACAATTGTGGTTCAATCTCTATCTAATCTTCTGATTCAATTCTACAAGAACAATATTAAAATTTGTGGTGAAAATCATTAATTTGATCTTCACTAAAATAATGTGAACTTGGATAAACGTTAATTCGAGGGTCTTGGACTTGATCTCGAATTAAACGGTGATTTGATTTTAGGATTTGATGGACACCGATTTGATTTGGGGATTTGATGGACACCGATTTGACTTGGGGATTTGATGAACACCGATTTGACTTGAGGATTTGATGAAGGATGATTTGACTTGAGGATTTGATGAAGGATGGTATGATCTTCGTCCTCAGTTCTTTGAATATGTGGGCTTTGATCTTTCTAGTATGGATTTTGATCTTCAAAAAAGGTTTTCCAAGGGTCTTGTGACTTGATCTCGGATCAAACAAATTTTTGGCTTGAATGTAGTTGAAGAACGGTATGAATTTCATTAAGATTTTTTCGGATATGTTGAAGATTTGATCTTCTTAGCAGAGACACGATCTTCAAAAAAAAGGTTTTTTGGATGAACTTGAGGCTTGATACCGTAATGAAAGTAGTTCTTAACGAAGAACACTTTGAAGATGGTTGAATGATACCTTGAATGCCGTGAAGAACGCTTGAAGATGGTTGAAGGATACTATGAATGCCGCGAAGAACGGTTGAAGATGGATGAATTTGGTGGAGCGAAAAACTTAGAGTTTTTCCCTCTTCAACTTGTGAATATTTTGTGTGTGTTTTCTATTCTTCAAGACAACCTCTATTTATAGTTATGGAGTGAATCTCAATTAGAATCTCCTAATAAGATGACCGGTTGTGATCACGTCTACAATTCCTTGATATGGAAGACTTTATCTAAGAGAATCATCTTTCCATCTCTTGAAGATTGAGACTTGGTGGGGAATTCTTTCCTTGTATTGAGATTTGGTGGAGAATTATTTCCATCTCTTGAAGATTAAGCCCCTGTTTGGTTCTCCCCTCAGAGTTATTTTTCAGAGAACAAATCATTTTTAGAGATATTGGGCTTCTCAGAAAAAGTGAAATCGGCCCAATAAGAATAATTTTAGGTCTTTGATGAAATTATTGGAATAAAAGAACAGTAAAATTTAGGGGAAAATGTAGTCTTTCGCCTAAAACGAGGTGTGATTGTGACATAAAGTTGCTGAAAAAGCTGTTACCTTTTTAGGTAATTATTACATCCCTGAAATTACTTTTTTTCAAAAATCGGTTGGTCCATTTTTTAAAAACTATCGGTAGTTATGAATTTTGTACTTCATTTCTTTTAGGCTTATTTTCTTTATATTAGCCTCAATACCCTTTAAATGCCCCATTATATGCATCATTTTTGAATTATATGTGCTTGTGATTTTACTTGGATATTAAAATAATACATATTAAAAATCCACTTACTATAAATATAAAATTTCAGAGATCTTTTGCACTGAATTTTGAAATCCTTGACATTTGTTCGGATCTTGATATGAAATTTAATTATTCCGTCGCATATTAAACTTGTCTCCAAATTTAGAATCAATCAAAATTACCCGTGAACATAATACTATATTTGATACAAGGAAACAATGTTTAATAGATACATAAATATCCACATACGTTACAAAACAGACATATTTCGTATTTCTCCATTACTCATACATTGAGTTTGCGTTAGTCACAATACGAGCTTAACTATTACGAGAAATACACACCATATTCAGTCTTCACCTCCTCAAATTCCATATCCTGATACCATCTGTTTCTCTGCCTTATCATTTTCTCTAGTGCAATGAACGCGCATTTATCGCCGAATATGGATTCCATCAACTCGTATTGCGGCAACCCGTATTTGCAGAAGAATTTCCTATCGGCATATTCCTGCAAGTTTATTTCAAATCATTAGTAGACATCGCTATCATGTACCACACAATTTACTTATCAATATGAGTATACGGGGCGCCATTACACACCTTCAACCCGTGCGACAATTCGTATTCTTTTGTTGTGCTGGCCCGTTTTGTTTGCCGGTTGAAACTTACCCCCGGCAAGTTTATGAACTCCATAAAATCCTGGTAACGCATCCAAACAGTCTGGTATTGTCTATAAACTTTCACATAGTTAATTCCAGCGAGAGGATGAATCTCGCATAGAATGAAGTTGATGCGATCTAAAGCACGTTCAACGCCTTCCCGTGTTGAAATGTCAATATCTTTGGCTACGCTCGCTAACGTCGTTATGTAGCTCTCGTCCAATGAACGGTACCAAAAACCCTTGTATATAGATAGATGGTCTTCCCATTTTAGTTGAGCGCCCATCTGAATTTGTTGTATATATAGACATGATACAAAACTACATTACATATTTTTGACCAAAGTAAAGTTTACTGGAAACAATGTTATATCAATGTGTAGGCAACATCCCTCTAACATTGAAATCAGAATGTTTTCTAACTATTATTGTAACTATATTTTTGAACTTTTCGTGAACTAATTAAATCCTATTTGAACATGACCAGAGGTCATGAATAATAGAGTTACATGTAAGTTTTAAAGTACATAAGTAAGTGGATTTGTCTGTTCGTGTACCTTTTTCGGAAATTCAACCAACGGAGGGTTGCAGCTGCCTTGTCCGTATTCGTAGTTGTCATCCTGCTTCTCCTTATTACCAAGCTTGGTTTCCATTGGTGCTCTTCTAGTAATATTTATGAAAAGTGTATAGTACGGAAACTATGCATATAATGCCGTTGTTGAGTGCTTTATATAATGTTCCCGACAAAAGAGAACTTTGATTGTAACACTTTTGTGTTGCCATTACTACACACAACTGCCAATACATAAATGATGCATATTAAATGTGGTAACCATTAATTAAGAAGTATCCAACTCTTCTTGTGAATTCTATAATGCAATCTTGTAAATATATTGATGGGATTGGCATGGATACTCCATAATTGTGAATCCCTCAGTCCATCAATGAACTTTGTTAATATAGTAATATCCTAAATGTGCTGGCCAAATTCCTACCTAATTAAATACCCAAGTCAAGTCATTTGATTATCGTCAAATATAATTCAAAAACCCCCCATTTTTTTTTTTTGGCCATGCACCAGATCTAAGCATTACGATATAAGAAGGGCGTAAAAAAATTTGACAATAAATATATTATGTCAACTTAGATCTCCCTAATATATTTCACCCTTAATTTATTAAAAACATTTAAAATTACTCGTGTGTTGAGATTAAATTATCCTGTTGAAAATAGGAGATATACTTTAATCCGGGGTGGTGTGATTGATTTTGATTTCCATGTCTTTTGATGCAAGTTTGTCCGCGTGTTATTTTGTTTTTCTGGCTAGAACTTAAATAGGCTGCTATTTGTAAAGGGGGCGGCAAGTCACGCTAACAAAATTAAGTTCAATCGCCGAGTGAAATCCCATCGTGGTGGTCTTAATGAGTTCACGCGCAACTGTGTTTATATCATAACAACTTGTGTCATCCCATTGACGTGGGCTTACTCAAAACAATACAAAAGGCGACCAACATATATTGAGAACTACATATATAATTTGCGGCAGGTTCCATTCGAGCATGATAATAATATAAATCGCCGATGAATCCGCAAAACGTTGCTCGATTGCCTGACCACAATGTTCCTATCTTAGTAACTTTTCGGATGACGCGCAGCTCTTTCCCCGAAAATGAACTCCATTAAGTCGTAGAGTGGCAAACCGTGTTTGCGAAAGAACTTCTTCCACAGGTCATCCTGCGAATGCAGAAAAACATGGTTAATCTATGAATCACTGTGGTCTACGTTATTTAAATCATTCTACTTTTTTCTTCAGGCCCTTACCGCAACGCCGTTCTTTAAAAGCTCTAATTTATTGGATACGCTAACACAATTGGTCTTGGGGTCGAAGGATACGCCCGGTAAGCGAATGTAGTCCTTGAAGCCGACATACCTCCTGCATAGAATCCGGTACTGATCCATTACATCCGTGATCGTGATGCCGAGTTCGGGACGGGCATAGCATAGCATGAAGTGAACCCGGCTGAGTGCATCTGCGACACCACGTCGCGTTGATAAGTCGACCTCTTTCGCAACGCTGTACAATGTGTTTATATACAACTGATCCAATGAACGGTTCCATCCCCACTTGTAAATAGCCTGGTTGGTATACCTAGTACACATCTCCCGTGTCTTACAAAATTTAAAAATGGACATATGATTAGCATAAACACCTGCCAAAATGGTAGCAAAAAATATTACTGCAATGTGGCATGAGATGAAACGAAAAATATATTAAAATGAACCTTCCCCGCGGAATGGCTACTAGTCACTTCAATATAATTTTGGCCCGTTACCTGTAATCTGGGTAAAACATGATATTCAGGGTCCGTACTACCTCCTCCATACTCGAAGTTCTTGCCTCGGCAATCGCCATTTACTTTTTGCTCCATTGCAACGTAATCTCTTATTTTGTTTGCAAGATTTACTAATAATAATTGTTCACTGCACAAGATGTTGTAGTTGAAAATGCATTTTATAAGGTGTTACATGTCACATCATGGTACCTCATACGGCGATATTGCCATTATTATCCCTGCATCCGGTAGATTGATCTATTTAATAAATGTGGCTAAGCATCGAAGTGAAAGATGTAATAGGTTCGGTAGAGAATGTTGGGTCGGTGTTGAAGCAATTATCGTCCAACATGTAAAGCAGAAACATTCTTAACGTGCGGCAGCTTCCCTATATTGGGGGATAAGTGCAAAGTGTTCTGGTATCAACGATCCACGCATATTTGTTCGACACCAGAGAGTGTTACGAATAAGGACACAGCTTCTAATTGATTAGAATGTACCTTAAAGTAAGGATAAAACGGGGAATCGTTGGCAATGCGTTCAGGAACAACGTTGAAGTCGGGTGGTACAATCATGTCAATAGCCATGTTTAAAATGGCCTTTATCACCCTACGCATGTGGCGGTGAATGGTTTCCGTAGAGTGTCGAAAGCGCTCGCACGGGTCTCGGAATCTGTGATTTAGCTCAACAGTCCACATAAATATCGCAAGTGCCTCCATGGACTGTACACGTGAGTTCCTCGAATCAGTGAGGCCGTAATGGTTCTTTAGCGTGTCGTGCAGCGTGTAAAATGTATCCCGAGTCATCCGCAAAGCATCGAAGAACCGATCATCGTGTCCAAGCAATAGTTCCAAGAGCCACCTCGAACCCGTCAATTCAAAGTTATTCCTAGGTCGCTTTGGGTA
Organism: Linaria vulgaris; assembly: GCA_948329865.1. Lineage (NCBI taxonomy): Eukaryota > Viridiplantae > Streptophyta > Magnoliopsida > Lamiales > Plantaginaceae > Linaria > Linaria vulgaris. The sequence continues at coordinate 18,455,564 of OX415252.1, forward strand.
AAACCAATCGGGTGCCATTAACAAACCAATGAACATGATCTCAGAAAGACCATCGTCGCTATCGTCCTTGCTTCGTCCGGTGGAGGTCGACACAGTGTTATCGCTGCCGGAATCCATTTCTGCAAATTTTAAAGATCGTCCGATCAAGATAACCGTACGATGGAGCCGTTCTTTACTGTACTAATCCTCAGAATTAAATTAGATAAATATGATCATAACAAACACATTGCATTCATAGAAAATGCCACAAGCAAAGCGCAGTGACGGTTGTCAACACAACCAAGATGCACACAAAGGGAAAAAACCGAATATTATTCCAAGATGTTAAGGGGGGGAACAACGTATACGGCAAGTCTAATAGAAAAGATTGGAACTCGAAAGCACAAAAAGCCAACACTGCTCTAGGGACTAGTGTCCATGTTGGCGGGTGTTACCCCAGCCGGCAGGCGCATCACCCATTCGCGACGATCCTCTTCCTTCATCCTTAGGAAAAACATCCTTGTCTCTTTGTCCTTCAATTGGTTGATGGCTTCGAAGAACAATGCTTTCGGCGCTATTTCTAGTTTGTATAGTGCTTCCATGCATTTACCAATCTGATTGGACGTCGACTGCGTGATGTTGGCAGCTTTTGTCTCGTTCAACATATTCCAACACTTTAGAGTTGTGTCCAGCATAGCGCCTCTGGATGTAGGGTTGTCTGAACGTTTCCTTGGGGCGCGCCTGGTTGCAAGACCCAACTGCGAAGGGGTCATATTAACCACAGGAGGCGTAGGCACAGTGGCATTAGGAGGATTCAGACTACTAGACGCATATTGGGAAGAGTCTTGTGTGTACTCAGTAGGGTCACCACTTTCAGGAAGGCTGTCCTGATCAAACACAGAGCTACCGCCAGAAACCGGCTCGGGATCACCAAGTTGCGTGATCTCGTCTTTGGAATCAGAACCGCCCTGTCCAGAATAGCGGGCCATGTCGCCGGTGGCAACACGGTTGTGCCACATTTCCTCCAACAACTCCCAGTCTGGACAGCCACGCCTGCAGCTTAGGGCAGCTGCGGGATCTTCCTGCAAATTGTCAACCGATAAACAGATTAGGTTGCATTCATAATAGCCGGCGTTATAAATATAGGTTACAAGGAAGAATGACATTTCACCTTGGTAAATTGCGCCCAATGCTCGTTGTCAAACTCCAGCTTACCCGTCACTGGATCAACACCAACACCAGTCTTTGACCTGCCTAGCTTTATGTGCCTCCATAGGACCTTCAGCCTATTGTACTTGCCCTTCAGCTGGTCTACCGTGTAATCAAACCTGACCGGACAATTCGCTATCATGGCGTTCACCAAATCGTTCCATGTGCTTGTGGTGAAAGTGCTCCCGAGTAACTTACCGGCCACAAATTCGTCGAATATAAGTCGAATGAAAAAACGATTGTTTACGTCACCACAGTACGTATCGTCTTTCTTAGAGCGCTTAGGACGATTAGCGGGCCTGTCGACTCTAGCCCCGCGGCGACTACTCATCTAAACCTCAATTAACTTGGCCAATTAGTAATACTCAAAGGTCGTACGTAACAACAAACAGAACATCATGGAAATGTTTTAACTCAAACTCTAATATATGCATTTGCAAAGTGTTCTGGTTTCAATGTTACGCAGCTGTTAAGCCAACATCAATCCAACATTTATATCAGAAACCACTCAGCCAAACTATTGTAAGCTACTCTGCACTTATATATTCATGATGTTCGTGAACATAATCACAGCAATGAAATAAAACAAAAGGTCACATAACAAATGTGGCATTATCCAAATGAATAGTAGATGATAGTACAGTGAAAAGCATACATTGGGCATCAAATGTTTAAGAAAACTTTGAAAGGTATCCATCAAGGATGCATGGAACATGTTATGTGCGTGTAATGTCTGTAACTAACTGAACATGTACATCTTCATGTGAATACAAGGTGAGAATGCGCACAATAAATACATAACACATGGACAGCAATTACAGCAAAGATAATTAACATATCAACTTAAATCAAAAGGAGATGAGTTCAAAAGTAAACCTTTTCTTGGAATTGGAAGGCAAATAACGGATTTGTCGCAATAAAACCTTCACTTGGGATTTGCAGATAAAGAAGGGATTTGCTGGTAACTGCATCGGAAAAAAAAATCATATTAATAACAACTACTGAACAAGAAAAGCAGTACACGAGATTATCATGTGTAAGAACTCGGACAACTTCACTGACCTTCACTAAAAATAGAGGTTGCAATTGAAATAATGAGAGTGATGGTTGTAATATATAGGAGATTATTAGGGGGAAACCAAATAATTCGAATGTTGAGTATTTGGACTCAAAATTTTTGGGATTCAATGTTCAAAAATTTCGAATTTTGGATAGTTGGGACTGAATAATTTTCAGATTACATGTTCAATGATGTTATAAAAGGAGCTGAGGATTTATGGAGGGAAACGTTGGCGCATTTTTTGGTGAACAGTAGCCGCCTTTTTTATGGTACAATAGCTTTTAGAAGCTGTCACAATTGACATATCTGCAAAAAGTAGAACCTATATTGTAGCCTCTTTCTACTTAATTTTAATCGTGAGTTTTGAGACACCAATTGGGCTATTTTAATGCTTGTTGGGCTGTTTCAGAAGTCCTAAACCAAACATATTTTTTGGTTTCTAAGAATTCTCAGATCTTTGGGAAATGAAAACCAAACAGGGGCTAAGACTTGGAGGAGGAGACTTTCTATGTCTTGAGATTTGATGAGCAATTATTTTCTTGTCTTAAGATTTAATTAATATATTTATTTTAATCCCTCAAAATATTAAGATTAAATAAAATATATTTTGTATTTCTTGCATTTTAAGAGTTACCATCATTTAATTTAATTAGACACAAAATTAATGTGTCTACAACCATTATTATCAAACTAGAGCACATTTATACTAAAGCAACCAAAAATTTTAAAATCCATCCATTATTATCAAACTAGAGCACATTTATACCAACGCAACCAAAAACTATAAAATGTCAGCAGTTCCATCAACTATTGATAAGAGTTAAACAATACCAACTCCTAAATTAACAAAGCCCAAGTGTTTGGCTAATAATTGTTTTACAACTTTTAAGTGATCCTTGTGATTTTTAATGTGTAAAACATTATATATTAGTTGTTCATCAATATTTAGGAGTTAATTATTCCACGTTACTTGAGAACTAGTCTGAGCTTTTCATATTAATGATTTTCTCATCTCCCTCTACTTTTAAGTGATCCTTGTGATTTTTAATGTGTAAAACATTATATATTAGTTGTTCATCAATATTTAAGAGTTAATTATTCCACGTTACTTGAGAACTAGTCTGAGCTTTTTCATATTAATGATTTTCTCATCTCCCTCTAACATTAGGAGAAATTATGATTGAGATATAATTTTATATTGTATCACAATATAAGACCTATCCAAGTCAATGTTAGGATTGTCCCTCTTTATTTACCATGCGTTAGGTTCCATTGGATATTGTTATGGCCAACGTGTGACGTGAGGGGACGTGTTGAATTAATTATTCCCATTGCTCGAAATTTTGTCTCAGCTTCTGTGCATTAAACGTTTCTCCATTTTTCTGTTACAAGCAGTGTTTTGAAACCCGTCTCGGTAACTGACACGTGAGGCTACTAGGTAGTGGGTTAACAGGTCGGACCACTGGTTGGACCGTCTTGTTGACTAAAGCCAACATACAATAAAATATATAAAAATAAAATTTAATTATATAAAAAAATTATAAGATTGTGAGAAGTATTTTAAGTCACTAATATTTTGTTATATTATTAAAAAAAATTATGGTTATGACAATACTAGGACTTGAACGTGTGACCTCCAACAAAACAAGTTCTTGGAAAGTTGTGGGAACCATTAAGCTATCTAACAATTTAACAAATAATTCAACAAACTATATATTTAATACAAGCTAAAAGATTGTTTTCAATTTTTAAATGTTGGCCAACCATATCACAAAATTCAATACAAGAACAAAAATATGTGACACTAAAATCTAGAAAATGAACTTAGTATCGGACGAAATAGTTTGCATGAAATTCTCGAATGCATGCTCGTTTCGCTTCAAAATCAAATTAAGGATGAAAAACAACGCTTTTTGAAAATTTCTTGGCTCAAACCACCGTAGACTGCTTGCGGTATAGAGATACCCCTAATAAAAAAAATCGTCCAAAACGAACGTTCCTACGCAAAGTTATGGCCTTTCAAAGTTTTGCAATTTTTTTCTTCATTTGTTTTTTAAAATTTTTGAGGCAGGTTTATAATTGTTAAAAAAATAGAAACTGATTCGCAATTGACAAAAAGGCAAAAAAAAAAAGGAGTGTTGCCCAATTCGGTGGGCGAACCGGCCCAATGCGTTGGTTCGCCCCTTGGAGCTTGCAGACCACTCCTGATGCATAATCGGCCCAAATAAGCTACTAGTTTTTAGTCAAACCGTCCGGTTCGGGCTGTGTTTCAAAACCCTGGTTACAAGGCATTTAAAAAAAAAATATGAGAAGGCTTTATTTCTACATGGTATCAAAATCTACCAAGGTCAAATATTAGGATTCTTCATTTATATTTCTCACGTGTTAGGTTTTCCCCAATAGTGTTTCGGCCCTACCCATGAGGGGTATGTTGAATTAAACTTATTCGGCATTGCTTGAGAACTTAATTGTACTCTAGTTTCTACAAATATGTAAAGCACCAACGGGTTGAGTAGTTCCACGGAAAAGGATTGATTTTATCATTTTATAAGGAAGATCCAAAGCATATCTTTTATCAGATAACATAAATCTTGAGGATAAATTTGTCAAATATTCCCACGGATAATTGTCTGGGGTAATTTGAAGTTTCATCATTGAATTGAATGTCAAAGTTCGGGACTTCTCATGTTCAAACAAAAATAAATAAATAAAAAGTTCGGGACTTCACAAACGATCAAAAGCAAATACGCGATGCACCAAAAAAAATAATCCCAAATACGTGAAATTCAAAGTCAAATAAAACAGACCCAAGATCACTTATTGACTAGTTTAACCGTCCATCTTAACAAATAGTATAGTTAAGCTATATAATTTAATGATTTAGATACACCCATCACTTGCGTGTGTTGATTTAATAATTTTATTTCTTTCTACAAAATCGTACCCAAAGAAATAATTAAGAAAAGAATAACGTCATATAATGTTGTTTGGTGTAATTAATTCAATTATCATATACATTAGTTTATTACGTTTCAACGTCACGTGTCGTAATTTTGGTCAAACGTGTCGTGCCATATGAGTGTGCGTGTGTGTGAGAACTGAGATATTTCACACCATGAAAATGCCATACTAACTATGACTATTTACTTAAGTTATGCATCATCAGTATATAACATTTATTCTATTCATATTATGATATTTGATGGGGATGATTTTAGATAAGCCCAAATCTAAGATTAGGCCGGCCCAGCAGCAAAGGCCCATTCATACTAGAGCCTCGAATGAAAGACGTTTGATGCAGGTTCCGCATTGAACCACACATGTTCGATGCTGACTTCCCTGCGTTTGGAGGGTCCCACGGGACGGAATCTATAAATACACAACCCCTTGACCTTCTAGAGAGAGAAGAACACACGCACACAACACACAACACCATATCGAACGCAAGGGTATGATATACTTTCCTGTTCGACGTAGCGCTTTGTTCGACCTTGGCCTATTTTCCGTTGACTAAGATCGAACCGATCTCCATTCGAGTTTCTATAGCATCGAACCAGTCCCCGTTCGAGATTCTACTACATCGAATTGACTTAGTTCGACACACCAACATCGAACCAGAATAGTTCGGCACTTCATAAATTCGACCGACACACTCTCGAACCAGTCGAGTACCAGTAGCATTCGAGGCACGCATCGAACAACCTCTATTCGATCCACGCATTTCTTTGTCTTATTAGAATATTTGGAACAGTTCAATACTTGTAATAGACAGTAGGTTATCCGGAACAAGTTAGTCCGTTTATTATGTTGGACTAGCATTATTTTGGTATTGTCAGGCCCATTTGTAATCATTTCTGGTGTATTATAACCCGAACGAAATAAGACCAAAATATTGGCGCCGTTTGTGGAAAAACAATTAAATTATTTTTAGATATAAATAGATAGGATGACGAAGAGACGTCGTATACGATCAGATGGAACGATAAACGCAAGAAAGAAAACCAAGGCCGTGAGAGATGAGAATGGAAAGCAACCCGAGCCCAAGGAACAAGGACGAGAAAAAGCAGAAAATCAGTTACTAAAGCAGTTACAAGAATGTAAGATGGAACCGTTAGGAAATTCAAAATTGTACAGCTATTCCAGGAAAGTGCCGAGAAGGTGCTAAAGATTGGAGCAAGATTGGAACAAATGATAGAGGCAGCCTTGGTGGATTGCCTCAGCCGTAATTCAGCTATATTTGCTTGGTCTGAATGCACGGAATAGACTCCAGAATCATAGTACTTGAATGTAGACAATAGTGCAAACCCGATAAGACAGAAGAAGCAAAATTTTAGCAAGGAGAAAAATGAAGCCGCCGAAAAAGAGGTACATGAACTCTTAGCTGCACGGCACATTTATGCATTAAGGTTTTCAGAATGGCTGAGCAATATCGTGTTGGTTATGAAAAAAGAAGCGACATGGAGAATGTGTGTGGATTATACAGACTTGAACAAGCATTGTCCTAGGGATCCTTTTCCATTGCCTAGGATAGATCTACTGGTTGAATCGACTGCAGAATGCGCGTTGTTGAGTATGATGGACGCAAAAAGTGGTTTCTGCCAGATCTTCATGGCGGTACAAGATCAGAGCAAAACAGCTTTTGTCACGGATACAGGAGTATACTGTTACAGGGTAATGCCCTTCGGGTTGATGAACGAATGAGTGACATTACGAAGATTGGTGGCCAAAATGTTTTACCATCAAATTGGGAAGTCAATAGAAGTGTATATTGACGACATGCTCGTGAAAAGTCTCAAGGTTGAGGAACATGTGCGTCATTTAGATGAGGCTTTCGCCATCATGAGAACCTACGGAATGAAGTTGAACCCTAAGAAATGCACTTTTGGGGTAATAGCAGGAAAATTCCTAGGTTATGTGGTGAATGAAAGAGGAATAGAAGCCAATCCAGATAAGATAATGGCGGTGCTGGATCTACCATCACCAAAGACAATGAGTGCATTGTTTGGTGGGTCGATTGACAGCCTTGGGAAGGTTCATATCGACTTCTGCAGAAAAGCCTCCATTTCTTTAAAGTCATGAGACGAAGCAAGGATTTTGTCTGGGCGTCGGAGTGTAAGGATGCTTTCCGATAAATGAAGAATTATTTGGTGAGCCCGCCACTGTTAGCTAAACCGGAGAAAAAAAGAAATGTTATATCTATACTAGCGGTATCCACACATGCCATCAGCGTGGTACTAGTCAAGCAAAAGGGAACCCAACAGTTACCCATTCTCTATGTGAGCAGAGTTCTGCAGGGGGCAGAAAAGAATTATTTGGAGATAGAATTGTTCGCACTGGCAATCGTGGCCACCGCACGAAAATTGAGACCATGCTTTAAATCTCACCCAATCACAGTAATGTCACATAGGCCTTTGAAACAAGTGTTGGCGAGGCCTAAAACTTCCGACAGGTTGGTTAAATGGGCAATTAAGCTCAGCGAATTCGGATTGGAGTTCAAGCCGCGAATTGCGATTAGAGCGCAGGCCTTAGCTGATTTCATGGCTGAGACATTGGGAAACAGTGTGGCCGATGCCGTGAATTGTATCTTTACTATATCATATCAAGTCGGAACCAGCAGAGCAACCACAACTTGGATACTACACACAGACGGGTCCGCAACCACTCATGGGGGAGGGGTTGGGATTCATTTTCTGTCCCTAGAGCCAAGGGAGTTTGATTTTGCTATCACTCTAAACTACATGGTGACAAACAATGAAGCCGAGTACAAAGCAGTTATTGCCAGTATCAAAACGGCTCTCGGGCTCAACGTTGAACATTTGGACATATTCACCGACTCGCTCTTAGTGGCAAATCAATTTCAGGAAAATACGAGATGCGAGAGGAGACGATGAAATTGTATGCCGCAAAGGTAAAAGAATTGGCAAGGAGTTTTAAATTCTTTGATATTACTCAGATCCCGAGGGACGACAATGCAAAAGTCGATGCGCTCTCTAAATTCGCGAGCTCGTCCGAGATCCTGGTAAAGAAGAGAGTAACACTTATGGTCGCCGACAAGCCCTCAATCGAAATATCAAAATATAACGCTACGAAGGCGTGGGTGGAATCTATAATGGAAATACAGGAAGACCCCATCTTGGAAGGACGAAATTATGACTTATCTTCAGGAGGGCATCCTACCGTCAGATCCGAATGCACAACGCAGAATACAATATAAAGCCTATAGGTTTACTATCCAGAATGGAGAGCTCTATAAATGATCTTTTGAATGACCACTTCTGAGATGCTTGACCCCAACCCAGGCCTAATACCTAATGAAAGCAATTCATGCAGGGTATTGTGGAAATCATTCCGGGGGAAGAGCTTTGGCTCAACGAATTTTACGCAAGGGATATTACTGGCCAACTTTATTAGAAGATGCAACAGCTTTTTCGAGGCAATATGACAGCTGTCAGTACCACGCTCGTCTCATCCATAGACCTGCATAATCGCTACAGCCCATCGTCGTGGCGTGTCCATTTGATCAATGGGGAATCGATATCGTAGGACGTTTTCCCCCGGCTAAAGGTCAGAAGAGATATTTGGCGATGGCAGCTGAGTACTATACCAAGTTGGTCGAAGCAGAGGCTATGTCGTCGATCACTGAGAAGAATATGATTGAGTTTATCTGGAAATACATCGTATGCCATTTCGAAATTTCAGGGTATATTATATGTGATAATGGTACACAATTCAGCAGAAAGGAGATTAAATCTTGGTTCGTAGATGTTAACGGGTTGGATATTATTCCCTATTTAACGAGTATTATTTTTGGGTTGGAATGCCAATCCCGACCCGAGGGGATTGTTGGTTTTTATTGATTTGGGGCTGGACTCGGATATTTTCCAAGGTGCCTACGTATCCCCCGATTGGGAATCAAGCCACTCGTAGTTCTTGTTCTTGGTGTTGATTATTTGGAGTATGTCGATTTTATTGACTGTGTTGATTTTATCTATTGAAAGAGTTGACCTTTGTGAAGCCTTCAGAAAGAAAGGAGTTTGCCCTCTCCTCTGAAGCCTTTTTTAGTTTTAAAGAGAACATGAGTTCCCTTGGGAGCCCCCCCCCCCCCCCCTTTTTCTCTAGCGATCTCTCATTTTTACCTTTTATAAAAGTCTTTTAGGGGCAGGTGTCACTGTGCATGTGTTCACAGGTGTCGTTACGCATGAGTGAAGGGATAGATTCTATCTGTTTGGTATATCAGCTGACGGGGCGCTGACTAGGATGAATCATATCCTTTTCGATAGCTCCAATGGGTTCCGATAGGTTGATTCTTCTGACTTATTCTCTCCGATGGGTGGTATCTATCGGAAACGTTGGATAAGTGGAAGGGGATGCTCGTCCGATGTTGTGGTAGTTTCGATAGCGGTCTAAGTGTGATTCGATGAGTGTTTCTATCTTGGTCTCGGGTTCCGCAGGTTGGGCATATCTCCGAGGGATCTGATTTGATTTTTGAGGGCTTCGCTTTGTCTCCGAGGGCTTTGCTTGGCTTTCGTGAAGTAGTGTTTTAGTATCCAAGCCCTTGTAGAATGTCTTCCAAAGTTCATGGTGTTTGGACAAGGCTTTCTTGTTCGAACAGGCTGGTATTCTTGCATTCAGGTCTTTATAACGTGTGCTCCGAGGGGTTCCAGGTTTTGATAGTGCATTTTTTTCGTGCTTTGGCCCTCCAGATGAGTTCTCCGATAGCTTTCAGACATCGGAGGGTGTAGGGGGTGCTCTCGTATTTTGGAGGACTTGGGGTCTTCGCCATGTGATACGGGTATTTTGTGGTTACGAGTATAAATCATATAATAATATATCCGGCAATTTTAGTAATCGAATTATAATATATTTTAAGCACGTGGATTTTTACCCTGTTAACAAACCCCCCCAGTTTTTAGTGCAGTTGACTGCACTAGAAACTTAAAAAGTCGAAAGTCACGATGGTTCTGGTATCGTAGCCTCCCGTCATCGGAGTCGTTGAAAGCACTGGTTTCGAGCTTTTTAGAGTATCGTACGTAGTATCAGGACATCTTGTTAATTTTTGTCAGGTGTTATAGCGTGAATGTCTCATAAAGCATCGTAGATCCTCGAAAGGAATTCGAGTCGCATCCAGGACTCGGAAAACCTTTGGGTGGTATCGTAGAACTCTACTAGGGTGTCGTAGACATTCGTCATTGACGTTTATGTCTGTTTAACACATATCTCCCAAGTCCTTGGCCTTACCTTTGAAGAGGTGAGGGGAGTACCGTGGTTGCCTTCTCCGAGGCGAAAGGTTCCCGATGCCTTTGAAATGTGCCCTCGTGGGATTAATATCGGGGCGTCAATTATAATTAATGCTGTGGCATTAATTAACTGTAATTAAATGTAGTTAATGGTGAATTAATGACACGTTCAGACATGGTGCGTGGGCCGAGGTATTCGGACCGTTACGCTTTCCATAACCGATGAGGCGTGACAGTTTATAACCCGCTAGGCACGATTTCCAATCGTGGGGTGTAAACAGGTTTAGTGGGCAATTAATGCCTTTAGTGGGCCTAGGGTTTATAAATACTTTACTTTTCCAATTCTATCATCACTTGCATTTTAGGAAAAAAAAAACTCTCCCGCTCATCTTCTTCCTGCAAAAACAACTTTCTGATTTTTCTTGAAATTTCTTCAATTTGGCTCTAATGGCGTCTCAGTCCGCGACTAACTTGGTGTCTGCCGCTTCCGCTACCGAAAGGGCAACGGGAGCCGCTTTTTCGTCTTCTCGAAAGAGAAGCGCGGCGGTGGTGATGGGGCCGGTGGTAGCTGGAGTGCAAGGAAAGCAAAAAAGTTGAAGAAAAATGTTGACAAGGGTGGTGTTCCTCGAGCTACCTAGAGGGTTGAAGCGACAGTTAGCACGGCTTCAGAGGAGGAGATTCGAAAGTTGTTTATCGAATATGGTGCTTCAGGCCGGAACGTGGAGGTGATGGTTCCGGAGGCAGATCAAAGGGGTAATTCCCCTCCGTCGAAGCACTTAACAGTGTACTATTCCCAGGTAAAGGTGGGATTGCGTTCCTTTTTCCCACCTTTTTACTGTGAAATTTTTAAGTATTGCAATGTATGCCCTAGCCAACTCACCCCCAATTCTTTCACGGCCCTAGCTCTATTTGTCTTCTGGTGTTTGGTGAAGGGAATTGAGTGTACAAGGGATAGGTTTTTTGCAATTTTTGAGTTGAAAGTGTCCCCGGTGGGGGCACCTTTCTACTATTTTAGTCATCGGGATAAAGATGACCGTATCTCGAGGGCAATGTCAGTTCTCACAGCACATGGAAGAATAAATTTTTCTTCATCTGTCCTGCCGAAGGGAAGTGGGATATGCCACTTACTTGGAGGGAGCCCAAATTCCCCGAGAGGGTGTTGGACGATACACTGGTGTTTTCACCTGTGTTTTCTGCGAAGCCTTTGGTGGAGTCGAAGGATTTTGCTCGTCTCTATCGGACCACGGGCTTGCGACACATTACCCCGATAGACAGAATCAAGACCCCTCTGGCTATCCCCGCGAAGTACTTCAACACTTTTGGTAAATTATTATACTTATACTTCTTACTTTATAGGTATTTCTTCCGGTTTATCTAACTTTAGTTGTTTTTGCAGTGGACTTTTTACAGCCATCCATGGTGGAAGGTGCCAGTGGCTCGGGTGGTAACGAGGAGATGGGAGTTCAGGAAGGGAAGTTGACGTTGGGAGAAGGCGAAGTCTCTGGGGCTGCAGAGGGTGAGACCGAGCAATCAAGGACTCATTTAACGACTTCGACAGCCATATCCCTATCATCTAGTGGAACGTCCGATACCCCGGAAGAAACGGAGTTGGACGTGACTTCCGCAGATGCGGTTCTCGTAAGGGTTTTCTCACTAGGAGAAGGGGACGAAGAGGTAGGGATAGGGGGGATGCCCTTGCCCCCCCCCCCCCCCCCCCCCCCCCCGCCCCGACGCTGTCGATATATCTTCCCCCTCGGAGGTATCGGGGGATTCACTAGATATACTACTGGCAACCCCTCTTAAAGGTATATATCTCTTCTTAGCCTTAAATGATATTGAGATATTGTATACTTTTCACTTATACACAAATCTGTTTTTGATAGCAAAAGGAGATGCCCTCCCCGTTGAGAACAAGGGAGTGTTTCAGGAAGATGCCCCAGATAGGGCTGTGCAAAAAGAATCGGATCGATCGAATCGGGTGAAAATCGATCGAATGATTCGATCCGAGGATCGGATCGAATATTTGATCCGACTTTTGATTTTTGCCTTAGGATCGAACCCCCATTTGATTCGATCCTCGATTTTAAAGGCTGAGAATCGGATCGGATCGAATACTCATCTTATTTTTTAAAAATAAATAAATATATAATAGCATATATAATATTATATTTTTATCTATAAAGCTAAGCATATTAATGCTACTAAGATATTTCTATATATAATGCTAATATTATATATTTATATATACACCTACCTAACATCTTTTTCTTGGTCCATTTGATAGCCACGTTTCTGTCTTTGAGAAACATATACAATTGTAAATTTGTAACACCTTTCTCTCACCATATGAAAGTGAATTTTTGTAATTTAGTAACTCTATTTGAATGTTGTGATTGGTCTCACTGATATTAAATTAAATAAGAAAAAAAAGAAAAAAAAGGATCGAAATCGAATCGGATCGGATCGAAATCGAATGATTTTGGATCGAATCGGATCGTTTTAAATTGATTCGATTTCGATCCTCATTTCTGCAGGATCGAAATCGACTTCCAGCCTCGATTCGATCCAATTCGATCCGATCCGATCCAAATGCACACCCCTAGCCCCAGACTTGGGTAAGCTTCTTAAGATTAAATATTTCCTTTCTATTTTCTCTTTAGGGAACAGCTCACTTACTTGGGGGGGTTTTAATTCGCAAGGAGTAACGATTTTTTTAACCTTGAAGGAGGATCTTTTCCCTCGGATCCCTACGCTCCTTCAACTTCCGATGATCCGATGCTCTTGTTGGATGAGCTAATGGCTGCAGCTCCTTCTTTTGCGGATCATCCCGCACCGAATCTGTTTGCTGCCATTCAATCGGACAATCCCGTGGTTACTCAAGTACCCCTATCGGGAGGAATACCTTCAGGGGGACCTTCGTCTTCGAGTATTCCAGCCTTGGGACGAGAGCCGGGCTTGGAAGAGGCTAAAGTGGCCCTCGATACAGTCACCCGATACCTATCGGCTGCCAACTCTCTGCCATCAGAAGGGTGGCAGTTTGTCCAGGCTTGCACGAACTGTGTGGCTATGCTGGTAAGATCTACTTTTACTTATCTAATTCATTTAGGATCCATTGTTGGGATCTTTATTCCTCTGTTTTGCTTTCTAGGCGCCTAAAATGCTTCCTCTTCTGTTACTCGAGGTTGAGAAGTTGCAAAAATTGGCGAACACAGCTGAAGAAAGTTCTCGGAAGACAGAGGAAGAGAATAAGGGTCTCCGAGAGAAGATGGGGAAGTACGAAGAAGCGTGGGCTAAGATCACGCAGCAGAACCAAGAGTTAAGGGGGCAGAACAAGCGGCTCCAATCCTACGTATCGGAGATGGAGGTCTCGGGGTTGGTTTTGAAAGAAAATGTTACTTCCCTTGAGGAGGGGAAGATTGCATGGGAGGCAAAATAGAAGGAGTTGGAGCGTAGCTTGTATCAAGCGCTTGTCCAGGTGGATGCTCTTAATGAAGAGTTGTCGAAAGCTCTAGTTTCGGGGGGCATCACCTCTGAGGAGATGGTTGTTGCTGTGAAGCAAGCCCAGGAGGAGGCCACTACCCAAGTCAAGGAACTATATGTCCGTAAAAATCACGGATACCTGGTTGGACATGTAATGTGTGGGGGTTCCTTCAATGCTTCGGGCAAGTGCGTAGGAAGATATCTCCCAATGTAGATCCGCGTCTGATAAATATAACGGAGATGCAGAAGCCCACGCTGGAACAAGCCTATGATCTTTTTGTTAAGAGTAGTTCTCAGCTTCCTCCTTCCCCTACTGCCCCGACTCGGGTTCCCTTAACTGTCGTGATCCTCTTGCCTACAACTCGTGTTTCTCCTGGTACAGGGGCCCAGGTGCTCTACCCCCCCCCCCCCCCTCCCAACCTAGAGGCCTTTTCTTTTATTTTATTTTTCTTGGCGCACAACTGTACTTTGTTTTTTATTGGAATGAAACTTATCTTTTCCGTGTTTAATAGTCATTATAAATACTTGGGCCCTTTCCCTTAATTGTAGAATTTAAGACTGAGAAATGAAGTTCATTCTTACTAGCCAAGCAAATTACTTTGCATAACGTGCCCGTTTGCAGTGCGAACTTTGGAGATACATTTTCTCTAAATAGAGGTATCCCCCGACACGTAATCGTGGCTATAACATAGCTTGGACAGCTCAAACTTAATTCGGTCATCCAAAGAAAGATTCATAAGTATATATAAGTGCTTGGAGTTTAGTGAATATTCTCACGTAGTTTTAAAGAATCATTTCGGTAGGATTATTTACATTGTTGTTACTTTAATTATACAGACTTTAAAAAGCCTTCGAGAAGGGACACGAATAAAGGTTCTCCGGGTAAACGCCCACGAAAAACCTCTTCGAGGCCACTGGACCATCACTCCGATTACCTTTACAAGTCTTTTAAAGACTTCGTACATATACTTATCTATCAATTAGAGAACCTTATGATTTTCAAGGAGATATCCAAGATTGGAATCGAATCACACAAGTTTGGAGAAATAAAAACTTATCTTCGGAGCGTATCGCCCCGTGGCAGTAGCACCTGCTTTCCGTTTTGGTTTTGGCGGCGATCTCCTCGGGCTGGCTCAAGGATTCAACGGCGTTTCCCACAGACGGCGCCACTTTGTTAATGGGTTGGATATTATTCGCTATTTAACGAGTATTATTTTTGGGTTGGAACGCCGATCCCGACCCGAGGGGATTGTTGGTTTTTATTAATTTAGGGCTGGACTCGGATATTTTCCGAGGTGCCTACGTATCCCCCGATTGGGAATCAAGCCACTCGTAGTTCTTGTTCTTGGTGTTGATTATTTGGAGTATGTCGATTTTATTGATTGTGTTGATTTTATCTGTTGAAAGAGTTGACCTTTGTGAAGCCTTCAGAAAGAAAGGAGTTTGCCCTCTCCTCTGAAGCCTTTTTTAGTTTTAAAGAGAACATGAGTTCCCTTGGGAGCGCCCTCCGACCCCCCCCCCCCTTTTCTGGCAATCTCTCATTTTTACATTTTATATAAGTCTTTTAGGGGCAGGTGTCACTGTGCATGTGTTCACAGGTGTCGTTACGCATGAGTGAAGGGATAGATTTTATCTGTTTGGTATATCTGCTGACGGGGCGCTGACTAGGATGAATCATATCCTTTCCGATAGCTCCAATGGGTTCCAATAGGTTGGTTCTTCTGACTTATTCTCTCCGATGGGTGGTATCTATCGAAAACGTTGGATAAGTGGGAGGAGATGCTCGTCCGATGTTGTGGTAGTTTCGATAGCGGTCTAAGTGTGCTCCGATGAGTGTTTCTATCTTGGTCTCGGGTTCCGCAGATTGGGCATATCTTTGAGGGGTCTGATTTGATTTCCGAGGGCTTCGCTTTGTCTCCGAGGGCTTTGCTTGGCTTTCGTGAAGTAGTGTTTTAGTATCCAAGCCCTCGTAGAATGTATTCCAACGTTCATGGTGTTTGGACAAGGCTTTCTTGTTCGGACAGGCTGGTATTCTTGCATTCAGGTCTTTATAATGTGTGCTCCGAGGGGTTCCAGGTTTTGATAGTGCATTTTTATCGTGCTTTGGCCCTCGAGATGAGTTCTCCGATAGCTTTCAGACATCGGAGGGTGTAGGGGGTGCTCTCGTATTTTGGGGGACTCGGGGTCTTCGCCGTGTGATACGGGTATTTTGTGGTTACGAGTATAAATCATATAATAATATATCCAACAATTTTAATAATCGAATTATAGTATATTTTAAGCACGTGGATTTTTACCCTGTTAACAGCGGGGTTAACCTCAATCTATCATCCCCAATCAAATGGTCAAACAGAATCCACCAATAAAACATTGAAGGGTTATCTTGAAAGGAGGGTGAGAAGCACAGGAAAAACATGGCCAGAAGAGCTTCAAGGAATATTGTGGGCATATAGAACAACTCCAAAAACATCGACAGAAGAGACTTCATTTGTTCTGGTTTATGGCATCGAGGTTGTTTTGCCTGCAGAAATAGGGATGCCGACGCACAAGATTAACGATTACGACCCCGAACAATCGGCCCGCTTAAGACAGATGGATCTGGATATGATAGGCTTGACAATGGAGGATGAGTACCAACGCACAGTAGCTTTTAAGGCAGCAATGGCCAAGAGCTACGATAAAAGAGTTCAGTTCTGAAATTTCAAAGTAGGTGATTTGGTGTTGAGAAGCATTGCGGCAAAACTGCACGTCGGAAAGCTTGAACCGAAATGGGAGGCTCCTTTCAAAATCATACGAGCAAGTTCGCGAGGATACTATTACTTGGAGACTATGCAGGGTGTTTAACAAAAGCGTCCATGGAATGTGCAACGTCTTAGACGCTACTATGCATAGGAGTTTAAACAATACCACCCGACAGCTTAATAATTGTATGAACGGTGAAGGCTTGAGTCCCATGCAAACTAGGAAAACGTAGGCACCTCGGTAAGAATCGATCTCAGCCCATTTCAAATAACTAATTATACTTTCTATCCGTCGAATTACGCATGTGGAGTGTTATTAGAATAAATCGCCCAAAGTGGTCAAACCCCTCATGCACGACACGATCGTCATGACGGCAGTATAAATCGCCCAAAGTGGTCAAACCCTTCATGCACGACACGAGCGTCATGACGGCGGAATAAATCGCCCAAAGTGGCCAAACCCCTCATGCACGACACGAGCGTCATGACGGTGGTATAAATCGCCCAAAGTGGCCAAACCCCTCATGCACGACACGAGCGTCATGACGGCGGTACAAATCGCCCAAAGTGGTCAAACTCCACATGCACGGCACGAGCATCATGACGGAGATGCAACGCGAAATTGATAATGATTATAAAGCACAACACAATTACGAAATTGACAACAAGAAAAGAGCAACTAAACGTGCACTGAAGGTAGTTAAAAAGAGAATGAATTACACAAATAGAGTATAAATCAGAAAAAAAAAAAAAAAAAAAAAAAAAAAACTATGATATCAAGCTGCAAAATCGATCTCATTCAAGAACCGTTCCAAGTGATATGCAAAAATTGTTTACAGAACAAAAATCCTAATATCATCAAAATGGTATCACCTAGATATCGCTACTCATTTGATGATTGGGGGGACTATAACGAAGGATCACACCCACGGAACGTGCATAATTGGCACAATTTCCCTGAATTTGATCATCCGTGAGCACCAATTCCTTTGCTTGTGCCCAACCTTTGGGCAGAATAACTTCATCTCTCTCGGAGGCTTTGCCAAGCTGATATCTACTAGGAGAAATCAACTTTTGGTCATTGAATGATCGTTCGGGCATGACAACTTCAGTAACAGGAATTTCACGATCTCAAGAAGGATCACGAGAAGGGTACATTCCAGTTGGCAGAATCATTGTCGGACCAGGAATATTGGATACGGGCATAACCTTCTTTCCCTTATCCACAGCCACAGCAGGCATGTGTCGAAAACCCGATGACGTAGGAGGACTTGACAGAAAAATCATAGACCTGGACTTTTCTGGAGGCAGTTCAACCTCATCGTCACTTTGACCGAAAGCGGCATGAAATGCTTTATTGACCCTCTCCAACTCGCTCAAAGCAGCGCTAGGAGCACCTTTATCTATTCCCTCCTGCATTAAAGGAGAACTCGAATTCAAAGAACTGAAACCATATGCACTCTTGCCCTTACGATTACGCCATACGGTGTAAAATGGATCATTGGGTCTAGGGGCCTGTAAATCATCATCGCCATTGCTGTTAGGCTCCAGGATCTCCATCCTAGGGCCACGGCTAGTATCCAGCATATCTTTTTGGAAACCCTCTCCAAGATATCCGAGATAACCAGCCTGATCAACGCCAAGCTCCATGCCATATTTCATGTCCGTTGCACCATGAAGTAACTCAAGTAATTTATAAACATTACTCTGCATGAAAGATTTGGCAATGGAGCACTTGTAATCCTCTGATTCGAAATGTTGGACTCGGCGACCCAAATCGGCTATGACACTATCTGCGGTGGCGTTCGACACTTTAAGAGAAGAATACTCACGCTTCAAAGAGTCATTCTCTCTCTTCAATGCAGCTATTTCTGCACACAATGCGACAACACTTTCCTCGGTTTTCTTGGCCATTACTCCAGTATTGTGGGCATCACGAACAACCTTAGCAGCCACCTTCTCAGATTATTTGGCGCGTTTCAGCGCATTGCGTTGGCTGTTGTCACCGCTACGAATACTTGCGCATAGCCTGTCGATGATGGAATTATGTTGACCCTGTACCTCAATCAAACCACTATAATCTCGGCACAGTCGATGCACTCCAATAGTAATAGCAGCAAAAAAAACGACCAAAGCGTGCCAGATCACGGTATCCTAACCTATCAATTACGGCTTGACGATCCATTTGAGGCCATAGGCCTCGCATAATCTCTGCCGCATGTTCTTTCCTCAATCGATATCTGCCCAAAGTAGCGCTCAAAGATTTTGAATTCTCGTCATTAAGGAAATCATAATGAACGAGACTCTCAAGAGGGGCCGGTCTCGGATTACCTGAAGATCGAGGTCGCCTAAATGGAGGCAGAGAGATGTCTTGAGCTTCTCGAGTAGACTCTTCCTCGGCTAATTTCCTCTTCGCGGCGGTGTAACAATGCTCACCCTCTGAACGAGGAACCCGCTCCATTCGTACTTCGCACGCTCCTGAACATGGGATTAGCTACATTAAATCTAGCCAAATTGGTAGCAATTCTCTCATCTTCCGCATCAATTTCTTCCATAATTCGGATCTGAGAATTAGTCCAAACCTTAACGCGTCCACCAGTGGCAGTTGGCATCATCACCAATCTCTGCGGGACAAAATCCTCATGAGGCTCGAAGTCTCTCACAATAGGCACCAAAGTACCAGCATTGACGCCACCGAGCCTCATGGTAGAACGATCAACTGGTGAAGCAGCGGAGTGACCTACACCCCAATTATCGGATAGAGCTCCAAGGGCCCTATTGCAGATTCAGTTCTTGCGGTCTCACCTAGGGATCCTTCAGAAAAAAACACTAGAAAATGATGGGTCCATATCTGAGGCTTCCTTTTCCTTGCTCCTTTTTCGAGCACCATAGATATTCTCAGGTGACACTACAGGCTTACTCCGATTCTCAAATTTTTTCCTTTCCATTTCAGGTCAATTATAGAATGATATATGGATCGCTGAAGCAAGAAAACATTATATGAGCATCGAACCCCTGGAATTCGATGCGATTGGGAAGGTCGAACGTTGACGGTTCGATGTTAAGTGTGTCAAACCCTCAATGTTCGATGCGGCCTAAAGAGCAGTTAAAAAACTCCCCTCGAAAAGAAAATGACAATAAGGTGGAAATTGGCCCCTAATATAGGCCCACCCACCGCCTTTCTCTCTTGTTCCGTTACGTCAGCATCGAACAGATCTCGTTCGATGCGCCCGCATCGAATTCACTAGATTCGATGTCTACACCTGCGTGCATCGAACTGCGCTCGTTTGATGCGCCTCCATCGAATTCTCAAAATTCGATGCTATCACATAATACATCGAACGACCATAGTTCCGCGCGCTCAAGATTTTGCCACTCAATATAAACAGAATGCAAAATTTCCAAGTTTTGAAACCGCTCTCTCATCGACACCGTCTCCCAAACTGGGGGACTATATGATGAGAATGACTTAAGATATGCCCAAATCCATGATTGGGTCGGCCCAACAGCAAAGGCCCATTGATACTAGAGCATCGAACCACACTTGTTCGATGCTGACTCCCCTGCGTTTTGAGGGTCCCACGGGACGGGGTCTACAAATACCCCGCCCCTTAACCTTCTAGAGAGACAAGAACACACGCACACAATACACAACACCATATCGAACGCAAAGGTTCGATATACTTTCCTGTTCGACGTAGCGTTTTGTTCGACCTTGACATATTTTTCTTGACTAAGATCGAACCAATCTCCATTCGAGTTTCTATAGCATCGAATCGGTCCCCGTTCGAAATTCTACTGCATCGAATCGACTTAGTTCGACACACCAACATCGAACCATAACGGTTCGGCACTTCATAAATTTGACCGACACACTCTCGAACCAGTCGGGTTCGACTTACGACAGTATTGAACCAGTAGCGTTCGAGGCACGCATCGAACAACTTCTATTCGATCCACGCATTTCTGTGTCTTATTAGAATATCAGGAACACTTCAATACTTGTAATAGACAGTAGGTTATCCGGACTAAGTTAGTCTGTTTATTATGTTGAACTAGCATTATTTTGGTATTGTCATGCCCATTTGTAATTAATTCTGGTGTATTATAACTCGGACGAAATAAGACCAAAATAATATTATTTTTTTAGTGTATGACAACAATATTATACTAATTAAAGGCGTAAGTTGGTCCAACAAAAGTTTTGCGCGAAAAAACTGCACAAAATGATTTCCTGATCACCTGATGTGATGATGTCCCCATTAACCCTCTTATTTTACGAAAAGAAAAAGGTTTTACTAGTATTATAGTCAAATTTTGGCATCCGAAGATTTTGATGTTTAAAACTCGATTGTTAATGGACCAACTCCTGAATTTTAACTTTTTAGACTGTGATTGTTTGTACAAAACACTTACTTCATTTATTTATATTATAAAAAGAAAAGAAAAAAACCCTTCGCTATCATACTTATCTAAATAATCTCAAAACCCAGTGAAAACTTTCGAGTTGTTTAATTTTTAAATAAAACCTACACAAAAATCTAACTACGTATCCATTTTTCAAGTATTTTATCTTCGGATACTTGTTTCTATCTAGATCAAAACGAGTGTAAATCAGAAAAATAAACTAGTATTTTAAAGTCTAGTGATATTTGGACATCTCTTGTGTTAAGTTCATCGGAGCATCGATATTATGTGTTATTTTTGGATGATTATTCAGGTTTCTTGTGAACATTTTCTATATCACATAAACATAAAGTTTTCTCCACTTTCATATCTTTTTACACTTTTATAAAACACAATTTGAAAGAGACATAAAAACATTTCTATGTGAAAGAATATAATAACTCCTCGTTTCATCAACTTTGTGCCAAACATGGCATGAGTTTCCGCTTCTCTTGCCCATACACTTCTTCTCAAATGGCAAATCTGAACGCACCATACGCACCATAAATAACATAATGCGCACATCTGTCACTCATTCTTCCGTTCCGCCCTCCTGAGGACCTCACGTCTTACTTCTTGCCACATATCTCTACAACGTTATCCCCTCTAACCGCCTTAATTACCAAATTCCTCTCCACCTTCTCTATAAATGGGCTCCATCCTACTCTCATCTCCTGGTGTTTGGTGTTTGTGTTACCTTCTCTTCCCCTCCACTCAAAAAAACAAATTTCAACCTTGATCCACCACGTGTGCATTCCTCGGATATCCTCCTAATCATCGTGGGTACAAATCATTCGACTTCTCTACTAACAAAATCATCATATGTCGCGATGTACTGTTTGATCAACACTCTTTTTCCTTCTCTACATTACCAAAACTGAAGCTCCACAACTATTCCTTTCTCGAGAGTGATTTGTCCCCTCTCGTCATCTCCTATCTACTCCAACCAGATGTCTCTAGCCCGACTGTCGGTGCATCATCCAATGTGATCCCCTCAATTATGCGGGGTGCGCCGCCATTTATATCACGTCGTGATGATACTCTCCGAGACCAGCGTGAGGGGCATTGGTTGCGCCTCAGCTGCGCGACGTAACTAGATAGTGTCAGATCGCGCCTCAATCGGGTGATCCAAATAGATGGAGGCGTGATTGGCGCATGATCGCGCTTCAACTGCGCGATCTGACTTGTCGCGCCACTCCTTAGAATGACCTCCCCCTCCTCCTACTTTACGGCTCCCTCCACCTCTTCCCTCCGGATATCTAGTCATAAATTTACTTATAACGGCTCTTTTGAGAAGCACAAGGCTCGTCTTGTAAGTGATGGCAGCTCTCAACATGTTGGCGTGGATTGTGATGAGATGTTCAGTCTCGTTGTTAAGCCGGCGACCATTCGCTCGGTCCTTTGCATTACATTCTCCAAATCTTGGGATATCCATCATTTGGACGTGAAAAATGTATTCCTACACGGAAATCTACATGAAACCATGTACATACACCAGCCCCTTCGTTTTCGTGATTCCTCTCGTCCTAACTTTGTATGTATGTTGAAGCGTTCTCTTTATAGAAATAAACAGAAACCCCGGGCTCGGTATCAGCGTTTTGCTAATTTTGTGGAAACCATCGGCTTCTCTCATAGTAAATCTGATCACTCCTTGTATATCTTTTAACGTGGTATTGATTCTCATATATATTGTCACATGTGGATGACATCATTCTGACGGCATCCTTCACATCTCTCCATCAGCTTAATATCTCTCTTCTTAGTCGGGAATTTGTTGTGAAAGATTTGGGGTCCTTAAGGTTTTTCTTGGGCATTGCTGTTACAGGACGCCGTGATGGTGTTTTCTTATCTAAGAGGAAATATGCCGAGGATATCATTTACCGCGTGGGCATAGATTTTTATAAGCTTAGTCAGACCCCGTTCGACACGACATTGAAGCTTGGCACTATGCCAAATAGTGCTTTGTATTCAGATCTCACTCATTACAATAGTCTCGCAGGTGCTCTTCAGTATCACACTTTCACACGGCCTGATATTTCTTATGTCATTCAATAAACTTGCCTTTACATGCATGGTCCACGGGATCTCATATGTTGGCTCTACGCATAGTCCGGTACGTCCAAGGTACCCTTGATCTCAACCTTCATAATTCTCCATCTTCCGTAGCGGGACTTACGGCATATTCCGACGCTAATTAGGGCGACTATCTAGACACACAACGTTCGACCTCGGGGTACTGTGTGAGTTGGGTGACAATTTATTTCTTGGTTGTCGAAGCGTCAACAAACATTGTCTCGCTCGAGTGCAGAAGCCAAGTATAGGGGTGTTGCCCACACGAATTTTGAGTCATGTTGGATTAGGAATTTTCTCCTCGAACTCCATTGTCCTATTTCTTCGGCAAGCCTTGTCTACTGTGACAATGTCAGTGTTATTTACCTCTCCAACAATCCGAGTCAACACCAACGTACAAAACACATTGTGATGGATATTCACTTTTGTTCGGGAAAATGTAACTCGTGGTCAAGTTTGTGTGCTTCATGTACCCTCTCGGTATTAACTTGCCAACATATTTACGAAAGGTCATTTACGAGTTCTCTTTGACAATTTTTGATCCAGTCACAATGTTCGTCCTTCTCCTATTACGACTGGGGGTGTATTAGACTATGTAAATAGTATTTATGTTAGATATTGTGATTGATATATATCTTTAGTGATAGATAGTTTCTTTATCATAGAAGATCTCTTATGTATATATATTGTACATCATTCATTGAATAAGAGAAGGTAAATTAATATCTTACACGTTCATTATGTGTTGTTAATGGTGTATTATGCTAATCTTGTTCATTACACATTTAGAAATACGCCAAGTAGGAGAGAAAATGAAGGGCATTGCACTCATAATTGTTGAATTCCGGTGCAATTACTCTAAAAGGCTTGAAGTTCTGGAGGAATAGAAAATATGAAGAGTGACTAGTGAGAGTGAAATTTGGATATCAAGGACAATTAAGTCATTAACACGAATAGCGGAGGAATAAAAAAAAAATAGAAAAAGAAAAAAGGTGGAGGAATAAATATTTGTCTCATATATTTTGTGCAGCAAATAAGATATTTATTACTTTGTATAGCTAGAGTATGTGGCGTGTTGGCGCCCAAAACCATGTAAAAGACTAGCTACAAAAAAAATATGCTAGTCACATTTAAACCACCTACAAGTTCCCTTCTGGACTGTGAGGTATCCATCTTAAGATTTAATTGATACTTTATATTGATTCTTCCAAACGAACAGAAGCGTCGATGTGTTCATCTGGTCTCCAGGGTCGTCATACGCACAATTCTTTCATAAGAGTTTATTTCTGAACTCAGATTTCCATTTCTACTTAAATATTAGTAAAGCGAACGAGAATAGTCATATTTTAATTCTAAATACAAAAATAAAGTTTACCGCGTTTCCTTCTTCTTCTTCTTCTTTTTTTATAGATAAAAAACGTAGGATGTTAAACACACGCCTACACAAACAGAGTCCAAAAGAGAAAAGTCTTCATCGTAAAACACATTGGATGGAAGGACTTCGGAGGGGGGGAATGAGACCAACAAAAAGAGCAGTCGATGCCCATCGAGCTAAGTTGTGCGCTACTTCCAATTACGATGAACGGAAGAGAAAATCCAGCCTGGATGGCAAGACCAAAATTTGCGGGAGTCTTCAATGCTTGAAGCAATCGACCAATCAGGGGTGATTGAAACATTGTTGAGGAAGGTAACTGCCTTGAGACAATCAGATTCAATGCAAACTTTCTTGAGCTTAAGAGCATTACTCCAGAAGCACGCTTGTCGAATTGCAAAAGCTTCAGCAACAAGTGAATCTTGAGCATTTCTACCGTGCGCAAACGTAAAGACAATTGATCCATTGTGGTTACGACACACACCAGCAATTGTTGCTATACCATTGGAGAAGGCCACACCGACATTAATCTTGAGAAAAGGCTTGCGAGGTGGCCTCCATTTGCTGCTGCAGCACTGGACTTCCAATATTCGTTATCGGTCAATTTTTATGTAATAAAAAGCCCAAATAGGAAAAAAATAATAATACATGCATCATTAGTCACAAACAAAAGTTTTAACATTGATGTGTTGAAACCAAAATTCTTGATACCAACCCTTACGAATTTTGTTTACGTGAATTTCATGTATGTATTCAGATATCAGAGATGATACAAAAGAAATTATTTCCCGTATTTTCTGCTCCAAGTTTATGACACTAGCCACCCTCATCTACTAAAATTAGAACATAATGTTGTCCTTCCGATTCAAATAAATTCCTAGCAAGAATGCAAGTGAATGAACCCATCCCCTAGTACCAGTTCTCTATCAGGAGACCAGATTGGAATATAGAAAATCCTTCCGCTATTTATTAGCAGGCAGAACTAAAAACAAATCTCACAAAAAGATGAAGAATGTTGATTGCAAACCAACGGCCTACATATCGTAGAGTCGTTTATACAACTTCACATAATGCTCAATCACAGCAATATTACCAAGTTTAAAAGTAGAAAGCCTGCAGCAAGGTAGGACATTTCACAAAATTAACTTCCCATACCATATTGTTAATAAAATTACTTCAAGAGAAAATACCAGCTCACAAGCGGACAAAATGCATCAGTAACAGCTTCGAGCCTATTTAATTGGCAAACGGTGCACATGAAAGACAACATTGCTAGACATGTACCAAATAGTGAAATAGACATAAAAACACAGCTCAGGATCTCAATATGTAAGCTTGTTCCCAGCAACAACTATATCATAATGGTAAATATACCACCAGATGACCGAAAATAGAATTCCATGTTCAAACTACAAGTCGCTCAAATAGTAAAATAACAAAATTTGAGATCCATAGAAACAGTGCAACAGCTCCTGATCATAAATAACAAATTACAGCCTCCTTCCCCTTCTTCCACCCTTTCTGCGAGTACTGTCAGTTGGAATTGGAGTCACGTCCTCTGAAAGAAAAAACATACAAGTTCAGACAAAATGATAAACCAGTATCAAAATCAAATCTAACACTGACTAATGATGTTGCAAAAATGTCAAATCACCTATGCGACCAATCTTCATGCCTGAACGAGCAAGTGCTCTAAGTGCAGACTGAGCACCAGGACCAGGAGTCTTAGTCTTATTACCCCCAGTGGCACGAAGCTTAATATGAAGAGCATTGATACCCAATTCCTGTAAAGGCCATACATCAGTGAGAATTGGGATCATTACAAAATACAATGAACTTCTATGGTTATATGAATACTATGAAGACCTTGCATCTTTGCGAAATATCCTGTGCTGCAAGCATAGCAGCATATGGGGAGGATTCATCCCTGTCAGCCTTGACCTTCATACCACCTATTCCAATGGCAAATAAAGCCAAAATTAAAACTCCATCTAATTTCCTAAAAGAGTAATAATTGACACTTAGATAAGAAAACTAAGAAAAACAGCTAAGGAGGTAAATCAGAATACCCATAAGACTAATAGCTTGGGCTTAGAGAAACAAATCCATCAACGTTTACAGAGAACTCATGCCAAAAGTCTCAACAACTCCAAAGGTTAAAGAGCAAAGGAACTTCCCTTCTTGCACAACAGAATAAAAAGACACTGGAGAGCTTGATTGTCAAGTAATGTAAATTAAGAAATTAGGCCAATACAATAATAATGCAATGTCAATCAACTTTCTTCTGAAAATACATCAAAACCAGTAGTACCATAGCCAAAATAAAACAAGTCTTAATAAATGATCCATTGGTAAACATAGTGAACACAGGTGAATTTGGAGATGAATGGCAAAGTATACAAAATATGTATTTGTGATTTGTCACAAACATAAGCTCAGAAACGTTCACAACCAGCATATGCAACAATAGAATAAACACTTTAGTTATCAAATTAAAATCAATATTAGCTATAAATACTGGGAGTAATCACATATCCAAGCCACAAAAAGGTATTCGTAAAAGCCAGGCTCAGGGCAAGATAAAATAGGGTTTCTACAGAAACTCGAAAAACAGAACTATATGCACTAGGCCAAAATGTGAATACATATATATATATATATATATATATATATAAACACGCCATACGAGCAAATGAATATGATCATACTGAAAATGACTTCGTGCAGCCTCATCACACCATACAAATCTAAATGTCTTCACATGGGTTCTACATAACATATAACGCAATAAATAGATAATAATACCTCACATGACATGACATCACCTAGAGAAATTAGGACAAAAGCAATATAAATAGAAAAGGCAGTACCTGTAATACGAACCATGGTTTCCCTTCCAGATAAATCAGTGACATGCTGCAAGTAAAGATGAGGTATTGTAACAAAACAGCTGTGTTTATTATACTTTGAAAAAGAGGTGAATGACTGAAAATGCAGCAGCTAGCAAAAGACTCACAATGAAGGTATCGTTAAAAGAGGCAAAGATGTGAGCAACACCAAAAACCAGGTCACCATCCCTAGTGGCGGGTCCCAGTGTCACGTTCTCTTCCTTCGGCTCTCTTGTCTTTCTTCGAGACTATTTATTCAACAACAATACAGTCACAGATCAATACATAAACACATTAAAGACAATCAGAATATCAGATATTAACAAAACGATCATTCACGTTAGCATTGAATCAAAAGGGAGAAATTACCATGGCAGAGGAACGGAGAGGGGTTTGCTGTAAATCTGAGAAAAACCCTAACGGCGGAAATTAAATTAGATGAAAGGAAATGCGCAACAGTAATGTAGTAATAATTTATAACAATGGTGTTTGTTGGGCCTTTTAGCAGCCTGCTGGATTGTTTGTAAAATGTTTGTTTGGCCCATAATCACAAACTTGCATGACTCTGTTATGTGGGTAGGGTGTTTGGGCCGGGTCGGGAATCTGGGTTCTCAACCGACTCAATGGATTTTTTCCACCGGGAAAAATCCTTTCCTTTTTCCCGGGTCTGATCCCATCCTCCCGGCTAGATCCCGGGTTCCAGAGAGCCTTTTTTTTTTAACACATCATCTCTCTCTTTTTAACTTAAATTTGCTATTTTTGTAACACACACACCCCTCACTCACACACACTTTCCATCGCCGCACCACCACGTCCAACAACAACAACAACAATAATCAAAATCAAAAGGTAATTTGTCAAAATCCTAATTTTATTTTTTTTTTGTAAAACTTTGAATTGTAGGTTGATTACTTTATATATTTGAATTATAATTTGATTACTTTATTAGTTACTTGTTATTGATTTACATATAGAAATTAGGGTTTATGAGTTCTCAATTAGAGTTTACAAATTGGAGGCTTTGCGCAATTAGGGCTTGATTTTGAAAATTGATATGATGAGAGACATTAAAGTTGGTTAGTAGGATAAATGAGACGAGTTAATGTGAAATTGATCGCGTTGTGTAGATTAAAGTTTGTGAAATTAATCGTAAATTAAGTTTGTTAATGATTTTGTGTTGATATAATTAGGCATCATTGTGGCATTAAAGTTCGTGAGATATACGTTGAATTTGATTTTGAAATGAGTCAATTGGTATTGGATCTTGTCATTTAGTGTTGAAATTGATCATTGAGGCTTTTGTATTGATATAGATATTCTATTCCTTGGTATTGAATCTTGTCTTTTTGGTTGTTTAGATGGTAACAACTAACAACAAACAAGCAAACAAAGTCCTCCGCAGGAGCTTCTACAAGTACCGCAATTAAAGTTTCTCCTCGTAAACGGGCCTCTACTTCCACGACACCGACTACTTCAAGGGCGGTCAAGGCTTCCAATAAATCCACGGCACCATCTACTTCCCTTGTCAATCCGGTTAAGTCTTCTCGTCCTCCCAAGGCACCATCTACTTTGAAAGGCCAAACTCGGAAACTCTAATCTCGAGAGCAAATGGAAGCATTGAGGGATGATGCGCCGTATAATAGTGCAAAATCGGATGAAAATGATGTGGCACTAGAGACCGCACAATCGCCACAATAAAATGTCGTAGAAAAAGTGGAAGAAGGGGGGAAGAATGTTGGGGGGATGATATTATTGGAGACGAATTGAGAGAAGATGAGGGAAAAGAGGTCCCCAAATTTAGCATGGAGAACGTACACAAGTCTTTCATTACTTACAGTTGGAGACATGACTAAAATGGAAAGAAGATATGGGAAAAAATTAAACCATACATTAACATCACCATGGTGGAGGGAGTTTCAGTCATACGAGGATATAAACTACACATTGTTACGGGTCGATGTCTTCATTGCAGCAAATCCATAAAAGCTAATGGTAATGCACATGGCACGAGAGGATTGAGAAGTCACACCGAGAGATGCAAGGTGTTAAAACAGAAGAAGGAGAAGGGGGAAGACAACAAAAACTAAAAGTGGAGGCTAATGGTGCAGTTAGTAATTGGGAGTTTAATCAAGCGTGGGTGCTCGAGGGCGTGGTTTTCTACTTGATTAAGAACGAGATGCCTTTCATAACGGTTGAGAAGGAATTATTTCAAGAAATAATGTATCGAACTCAACCGAATTTGAAACTACCTTTCCGGCAGTCCATACGAGAAGTTTGTTATGTGTTGTATCTTAAGAAGGGGGAAACGTTGATACAGTTTATAAAGGATGAAGCGCAGAGAGTTTGATTGACTACCGATACTTGTACATCGATCTCGAAGGACAACTACATGTGTGTCACGGTCCGCTTCATCGACAATATGGGGAATTTAAAGAAGAGAATCATAAGCTTTAGCTTGACATCCAGTCATACGGGAGGGGCTATAGCCAATGATATCAATGTGGTGTTGGGTGATTATGAGATTAACGGAGTTTTCACGATCACAGTTGATAATGCCTCTTCCAGTGACACGGTTATTAATGATTTGGTGAAATGGTGGGTGGAGAAAGGCGACATATCCAATGAAAATGGGGCTCTTGTGCAGATAAGGTGCATTGCGTACATTCTTAGGAGGGTTATGTTGGTTATCTCCACCTGACCGTTGCCTTGGGGATAGCTGACACCGGTGAAGCGGTGTTTGATTCCCCATTTGTCACACCATCTTTCCACGAGGTTATTGCGGAACTGTAACCCGTTGTCACTCACTTGCTGCTGGGTACCCCGTATCAGCTCAGAACGTTCCTTCATAGGAAGTTTATCACGACCTGACTAGTGATCTTGGAGAGGCGTTCTGCATCGACCCATTTTGTGAAATAGTCCACCGCAACCAGCAGGAATCGCTTCTGACCTTTATCCAGGACCATGGCTCCCACGATGTCTATTCCCCAACGTGCAAAGGGGCAAGGGATGTTATCGGGTTCCCACATAGCAGCAGTTTGGTGGCTCATCGGGGCATGTAGTTGGGAACCCCGACACTTTCGGGCATAGTCTTTGCAGTCGGCTACCAAGGTCGGCCAGTAGTACCCTTAGCGGATAATTTTAGCAGCCATGCTTCTTCTCCCCGAGTGGCTGCCGCAACATCCATCGTGGATTTCTCTCAGGATCTTCCATGTCTCTTATTTGTTAACACAATGATATGTCGGGTAAGACCACGAGCACCGAAATAGCACCCCATTCTGTATGTAGTAATGGGCGGTACGTCGGTACATAGCGCGCTGCTTGACCCGATCATGGACGTACTTTCTCGAGTTGTTTATGATGTCGACGATCTCGGTCATCCAGTCTTCCTCAATGGTCGCGATCATCTGGACCGTCCCATCCTCACACTGCCTTTCCGACTTATGCACCGTGAATAATATGATTGTCTGAGAGCTGACAGTTTGGGCTTGGCTGGCGAGTTTGGACACGGCGTCTGCATCCTGATTCTCCGACCTGGGGATCTATTTGATGGAAAATTCTTGGAACAAGGTTGTTCCTGCGAGAACAGCTTCTAGATATTTCTTCATGTTTTCTCCGCGTGCCTTGTAGGTCCCATGTATTTGTTGGACCACGAGCTGAGAGTCAATGTGGACGAGTATTCTTCGAATCTTTACTTCGTTGGCTAGGCAAATTCCTTATAGGTGGGCCTTATACTCGGCCTCGTTCTTGGATACATGGTACTCCAGACGTATGGCAAATTCCAAAACGGTATCTGGTTCATCTGGAGCAATTTTGCTGAAGATTATGCCCACTCCACCATGGGTGTTAGTAGAGGATCCGTCTATGTGAAGGTGCCATAGGGGCTCTGGCTCGTCCTCCTCAGGTTCCTCATACATCTCGGTGACGAAGTCGGCGAGCACCTGAGCTTTTATAGCCGGTCGGGGGGAGTAAGTGACGTCGAACTCCCCTAGCAGGTTCATCTCTCGCTCCTCGGACTAGGACTGCACTTACTGACTCTTTTCCCACGGCTAAGTACATAAAGAGCATTTCTTTGGGGATGGGTTTCACCAGAAGCGGCGAATTGACCAAGTACTCCTTCAATGCTCTGAAATCTTCTTCACACTGGTTAGTTCAACGAAAGTCTTTTATGTATCTGGGTATCTTGAAGAAAGGTAGGCCCTTCTCCTAGGAGCGAGAGATGAATCTGCTCAATGAGGCCATTCTACCCGTAAGCTTTTGCACGTCTCGCACAGTCTTTAGGGATTCCATGTTGAGAATGGCTTCTGTTTTCTATGGGTTGACCTCAATCCCTTTCTGAGTGACCATGTACCCGAGGAATTTTCCCCATCGAATGCCGAAGGAGCACTTCCGAGGGTTGACCTTCATCCCGAACTTGTCCATGAGTTCAAAGGCTCGGACGAGGTCCTGGGCTTGGTCTTCTTCCCTATGGCTTTTCACGATCATGTCATCAACGTAGACTTCCATGGTGTCCCCAATCAGACCCTCAAACATGAGGTTGACTAATCTCTGGTACGTGGCACTGACATTTTTTAGCCCGAAGGGCATTACCAGGTAGCAGAAGGTGCCGATGTCCGTGATAAAGCTAGTCTTTTCTTGGTCATTGTTGGCCGTTGAGATCTGATTGTAACCCTGATCTCCGTCCATGGTGGATAGAAGCGCACAGTCGACCGTGGAGTCGACCATCATATCAATGCTCGGAAGCGGGTAACAGTCCTTAGGACATGCAGTGTTGAGGTCGGTGAAGTCCATGCACATGCGCCAATAGTCCTCTCATTTTTGGAACGAGGACTATGTTAGTCAACCATTCCGGGTAATGTACTTCTCGAATTTGGTGGAGGTCCAGCAGTCGTTGAACCTCGGTACAAATCACCTTATTTCGTTCAGGCCCCATGTTGCGCTTTTGTTGTTGGATTGGTTTGGTCATGGGGTACACGTTAAGTTTGTGTAAATATATCTCTTGACTGATTCGCTCTGGGGGACCATTTTTCCAGGCGAAGAGATGGTGGAATGACTTGAGCGTGGTCGTGATGGCCATTTTATGTCTTCTCCGATGTGGGTACCAATCTTGATCGTCTTTCATGTGGCTCCTTCTACCAATTCTATCATTTTGAGCTCCTCTGCGGGTTGGACCCAGACCTCATCCATACGAGCTTTCTTGGTCGGAGGTTCAACGCAGGATGGCTCGGACGCGATCAACGAGGCTTTCATACGGCATTCGCGAGCCAAGGTTTGATCTCCTTTCACCTCTCCTACCCCGAAGGGGTCGAGAACTTGATTTTTAGATGGAGGGTAAATGCGGCTGCTTCGAATTCTCGGAGGGCCGGTCGCTCCAGATGGCATTGTACGTCCGAGAGGAAGTGTCCACTACCCAAAACTTGGTTGGCTTGGTACGAAGGGTAGCGCTTTCCCCCCAAGACATCGGCAGAGTTATTAATCAAACCGTCTAGCATTGTTCTCCTGTGAACCCTAGGAGAGGAACCTCCACAGGCTCCATCTGATTCTGGGTCTTGTTTAGGGCGAGATATGTGGGCATGAAAAGTACATTGACCGAGCTCCCAGTGTCTACGAGGATTCTTCTTACTTCGGTCCCGAGTATGGTGGTTGTGACTACGAAGGGATCCTTGTGGGGGTATATGACACATAGTAGGTCATTGGGCCCAAAGAAATGATAGGGTGATCTACTAGTCGGGCAGCGTAGACCTCTAGCATGCTATCGACATTTCGTGCCTTTCGGATGTAGTTTCGCCTTTCTTCTTGGGTTACAAACAATGCACCTCCTTCAACCATGTTAACCATGCGACCTGTGTGGACGTTGCCGCGGTAGGACCGTGGAGGCAGATGTAGTCGTTCCTCCTCCGGAGGCTCTTACTCGCAGTTCTGGGAAGGATCAGAGCTTTGCTTTTTAATTTTGGGCGCTTCCTCTCTGCACCGTCTCCCCGCGAGATTTCCCCTGTCGGGTAGCACATATATTTCCAGGAAACCCATGCCCAGGAGTCTGGAGATCTTTTGTTGAAGGTGGATACAGTCGTGGCATTCACATCCCATCAACACATGACCAGTGTGGGATATCTCTCACAAGATTATTTATTTGGAAACTAAATCTAACAATCTCCACTATTTTCGAAAAACAGAGAATGACTACATCTACGACAAAATGACTTTATTACAGACCCAAAGAGGCAAGAAAAGAGGCGAAGCTTCGCCTTAGTTAATTTGATATTGTCTTTTATGTGATATTTGTTATTGTTTGCCAAGACAAATCATGGCTCTACAGATACAACGACACCACCCTTAAAGATATAGGCCCAAAGCGGTCAAAGAAAGAAGGCAAATTCTCGTCAAAAAAGAGAAGAGGTGGACATTTGACCCAACATAGTCAAATGCAAACCTAATATCTTGAAAAAAGAGCAGGGATGGACATTTGACCCAACATGATCAAATGCAAACCTAATATCTCAAAAAAAGAGCAGAGGTGAACATTTGACCTGACGCGGGCAAATGCAAACTTAATATCTCGAAAAAAGAGCATAGATAGACATTTAATCCGTGGTGGTCAAATGCAAAACCTAATATCTCAAAAAAAAGAGTAGAGATGGACATTTGACCCGACATGGTCAAATGCAAATCTAATATCTCGAAAAAAGAGCTGAGATGGACATTTGACTCGACGTGGTCAAATGCAAACCTGATATCTCGAACAAAGAGCAGAATTGGACATTTGACTTGACGAGGTCAAATGCAAACCTCATATCTCGAAAAAAGAGCAGAGATAGACATTTCACCCAACATGGTCAAACGCAAACCTAACATATTTCATCAGAGAAAAGAAACGAAATCTAACCCAACGGGGTCATTCAAAAATCTGGGAATATTTCAAAAAGAAAGGATATACAACAGACCTAATGGGGTCAAACGCCTATCCACAATCACACAAAAAGGGGAAAGGGACGATCGACCCGACAACATCAGTTGCAAACCTAATTTATCCTGGCTATACATGCCACACACTCTCGCCCTGACCCAAAGGGAGCGAAACACAGAATGCCGCCACACAAGGGCGTAAGTGTTAGCTCGTGCGATCTAAGGAGCTAAAAATCAAATCAAGACAAAGAGACAATAAATGATAAGTTGTACTAAAAGCTACCAATTCGCCCCTCGAGCTCGAACACTCAAATGCACGAGGAGCACCAGGATTAAGAAAACATAATGTAAGAAAATAAAGTTACATCGAAATGCGTGAAATAAGACGTATATTTATTAAACATTATAAGTGTATTTATAATTTTGTTGACAATTCTTTGATATGTGGTAATTTTGTCGTATACTCGTATGTTATATACCATCCATCCAAAAATCACTACAAATATTGCATCACATTTGAGATCAATTAACCTATCATTCGAGCACTTCACGTCAACTGTGATATGGGCTATTATGCTGGCCCAATGGAAAGCCTCAGAATTCAGAGTAAACACTCGGCGTGCTCTATACCCGACATATTGGAAAAATGTTGAAATTAGTCCTGCATCCCAAGGTCCATAAACACATTGGTCCCGATATTCAAGGCGTCTCATTATTTGTGCATCACTATTCACCCGTACACATTCATACTCGACATAGTGCACTAGACATCCTAACTTCGAATAAACAAACTCATCATGTCCCGATACTCGCAGTATTTGGACACTCAGCGTCTTCCAGATTTGTCTTTCTTCTCGACTATTCAACAACAATATATACAACAACTGATCAATACATAAAAAAGTAAAGGAGAATCAAATATGAGAAAAATATGTAAAGAAAACGATAATTAATTTACCATGGCTTCCAGTGTTGGAGGAACGGTGAGGGGTACTTTAAATCTGAAAAACCCTAACAACAGAAATTAAATTAGGTGAAACAAAATGCGTTGCTGTAATGTAATAATTTATAACAAGGGGGTGCTTGTTGGGCCTTTTAGAATTTATCGTGCTGATAAATGGTTTAAGAATGTTGATCGAACCATGGTTCACATTTTTGAGAAACTAAGTGCTTAATTATTTCAATCATTTTGGTCGCTTTGGATGAAAAATATGTTTAATTGTTGAAAA
This sequence comes from Linaria vulgaris, assembly GCA_948329865.1. Classification (NCBI taxonomy): domain Eukaryota; kingdom Viridiplantae; phylum Streptophyta; class Magnoliopsida; order Lamiales; family Plantaginaceae; genus Linaria; species Linaria vulgaris. The sequence continues at coordinate 18,491,175 of OX415252.1, forward strand.
ATTAATAAAAGTATGTTGAATGAAATATTATATTTTTGTGTTATAAATATATGGATTAAAGATTGCAGTTGATATTGCTTTGATTGAGTTGGCCAATGGGGAAGGTTTCTTTCTGCGCCAATAAATGTTTCTCACAAGGATGGCCTATGGCGAGGGCACCCATGTGGGTCGTCGGTTGGGGGAGCCAATTAAATGGTATTTTACGCCCAATAGGCGTTGGCTGTGCACTAAGCTAATGGAGGTTGTCGCTTTTAGGCCCAATAGCTCATCTTTTGTAGGAGGCGACCAATCAGATTCAGTCTTCTCCTCATTTATAATGGGTAGTTGGGGGTTGGTGATTAATTTTGTACTGAGTTCCTTCTCGTAGCCTTTCCATTGCTTCTCGCGTACTAACATCGTTGGTCTCCTCGTTCCTGCTAAAAGTTAAGAAAGTAAAGTATTAGCAAAATAGTTTTGAAGTGTTAGTGTACTTGGTCAGATATCATAGAAGCTTTTATCCGATGTTATGAAAAGAGGTACATAGGACCGCTTAAGATCGTTCGAGTAGGGCTCGTAGGACATTGCAATAGGAGAAGTCGTGGGAGTCATAGCTAAAACGACTTGTATATGACTCGTGGATCAAGCATCTTATCGAAGTAATATAACGAGAGGTATGCTTGTGTATGGGGGTCGTGGTCCCACAGAGGGGAGGATATAACGAGTGTTATCTACAAGAAAGAGGCAGATCTCGGAAGGGTAGGTCTCAACAGCTTATTTGGATATGACCCCCGTAAAGGGTGGAGTTATAGAGTGTTACCAAAAGAGTGTTTCCCTGGACGCTGTCGGTGAGGAGAGGATCGAGAGAGGCCCAAGTGGTGTGATTTGATGCCTTCCTATTGGCGTGGTCGGTAGGGGTGTTCCGAGGATCTTACCCCCGCCCTTAAGATGTTGCCTAGTATTACCCAAGCCTTCATCTCATGAGAGGAAATATTTTTATTTTAGGATATGCATCATCAATAACTAATACCTAAGTAATATATATATATATATATATATATATATATATAAAAGAGAAAAAGTGATTGTAAGGATGATGTGAAATGTAGCCAAAGGGATGCTAATTATAGATGGAAGAAGCCGTGTCAAATTAACTAGATCTCCAACCCTCAACAAATATAAATCAAGACCCAACATACCACCTCCAATCACATGCATAACTTGTATAATCAAACCCAAATGCTGGTACATGCATTGATTAGTGCATGGCTGACAATCTCCCACTTGAAAATTTGATTAGAAGTAATCAAATCTTCAACTATTCTTTCTATCTTGTAATTTTCCGTAGCTTACTTTTCTACTAGACCACACAAGGACTGTGAATCTTCTACACATCCATCGTACCCTCTTTGAGTTTTTCACCAACAAATTGATACAAAATCCAAATATGCTTTGTTTTGGAATGAAAAGCTGGATTGCTTGCTAGATGCAACACACTCTGATTGTCACAAAATAGATAAATCCTCCCTAGTTTGTGTTAAATATAATACATGGAAATAACTTGATATTCATTGATATGAAAGAGCATACATAAATAGGAGAAATACATAATACCAGGCCCCTAACCTTCATTTCCATACCTACTATATCTACCATATAAGTATCCTTGACATCCCCTCAAATTGATGCTACAATAGCATCAATTTGCTAACTTACGTTAAACAAACGAACAAACTTTGACTTAACTACGTGACTAGTTACAATGATTGACAATCTTTTAACCAACGATGAGCCGACACCACAGATTAAACTTTTTTTGAATCAATCTTCGTAAATTTTGTCAAGTCACTTGCAACTCCGCATCACTCGCAATTCTGCAGCGACTAACATCCCAATCAACTAAAGAGCCGACACCTCGTCGAGTTACCTGCAACTCCACTAAACTTGCAGTTTTGCAGTGAAAATGCTCTAAACAAAGCACGAAACCACGTAATCCACCACAAGAGACGACACTTCGTTGAGTTTTCCTGAAACTTCGCATAACCCGCAATTTAGCAGTGAGAAGTGATTGGCAACACCCCAATCAACAAATGTGGAACCATGTGATTTACCCACAAGAGAAGACCGATTGAACCACAAACACCACAAACACCCAAAACCTCGCGGAACCAGACCCTCACCAAACATTGGTCAATCCATAAGAGCGTAACTCTAATTACGTAGTTAACCAAAGACGACGATAACATCGAACAAGAACAACTGAAATGTCCGATAACACGAGAAAAGCACAAAAAAGACATTGGATACTCAACACTCCTCCAAAGCAACAAACGGTGAAAGGTACTCCAAGAACTCAAAACCCAAATAAAAAGAAGACCCAAAAAACCGACTGCAAACCAAAGGAAAGTACCCAAAATAAAATACTTAGTAAACAACAACGTATAATACTATAACCCAAAGGAGATGACGGCTGAAAACTGAAAACTCCAAGAACTATTGGGCTAAAATTGCAAATTTCAAGAACCATAGCATAAAACAAGAATAAAACCAAAGACCAAGGACCCAACAACAGTAGACCAGTAGCTGAAGGACCAATATATATAATAATAATAGATAGATAGGCCGAAAATAAAAGTTGCAAGAACTAAAGGACCAACCCATAATAAATGAGATCTAGATCGAACAATACTCCTATTTGTGAGAAATTCACGCTGTGTAACCAAAAACTAAGCAGCGGCAGGCAGCGAAGGCGAGCGGAGGATAGAGACAAGCATCGAGTAGTGACTGGCGATGGTCGGGATACACATAAACCGAAAAGAAGAGAACTGATACACATCGTACAACATTTTATTATACTATGAAAGATGTAGCAAGCGAGGATGGCGATGGTCCATGGGGAGGTGCAGCGACGATGGCGGAAAGGCACGACGACGATAATTGGATTGCCAGAGGAAGCGTTGAGGTGATCACGGTTTGGCTGAAAAGGTAAGAGCTCCTGTTTTTTTTTAAATAGAGAGGGGAACTAAAAAAAGCAACTCACTAGAGAAAAAAAATCACTTGAACTTCGAAAGCTGCCGCGGCGGACTGACGGTGGCGCCGCCACGGCGGCACTGAGGTTTATGCCACTGGATTTTCTCCTCTTACAGTGATGACTCTAATACCATGTCAAATATAATACATGGAAATAACTTGATATTCATTGATACGAAAGAGCATACACAAATAGGAGGAATACATAATACCAGGCCCTTACCGTTGTTCACATAATTCCACACTTCCTATATCTACCATATTAATATCCTTGACGGTTTGAGTCTAAGTTCCTCCTGAATCATTTTCAAAAAAAATTGCTTCTTTACAAGCCTGCGTAGCTACCACATACTCAGTATCTGTTGTTGACGTCTCAAGAACTTACTGCAACTTAGAAACCCAGCTTACTGTCCGTGAATCATTTTCAAAAAAATTACTTCTTTACAAGCTTGCGTAGCTACCACATACCCAGTCTCTATTGTTGACGTCTCAAGAACTGACTGCAACTTAGAATTCCAGCTTACTGCCCCTCCAGCACGAGTAAACACATATCTTGTCATGAACTTGCTTTTATCAAGATGACCAACGTAATCAGAATCAATATAGTCCATGATAGTAAAGCCCAATCCTCCGCAACATAATGCAATATCTGAGGTTCCTAGAATGTATCTCAGAACCCTCTTCACTATACTCCAATGCTCTCTACCAGTATCCGTCATGTATCGACTAACCACTCTCATTGCATGTAGCAATGCTTGTTCTAATGCAGATCATAGCCAACATTAAATTTCCCACTACTGATGCATAAGGTACTTGAAACACCTCTTTCCTCTCTTTTTAATTCACTGCTAGAATATATACCTGAAAATAATTTAAAATTAACAAAAAGTGGGGTAAATATTGTCTTACAAGTTTTCATGTTGAACCATCACAAAATCTTCAACACGGTACTCTATTTTTAACCTATCACACAACTCATCATAACTTTTCACTCTTAAGTAGTTTTGAGATTTTGGGATGACAGTTATTTCATGCAAAACTCCCTACTTATAGGGAGTTTCTCTAGGACCCCACATTTCAACCAACTTTTTCTAAGAGGCGGTTTAACCACCCTCGCTTATGGGCAGTTATTTTTCTCTCTCTCTCCTTTTTTTTTTATTCACATCCTCGCTATCTCTTGTATCCATAAGCAACAAAAAAAGAATGTACATAGCCGCCAGACACTTTATACCTTTTTATCAGTTGGTCCGTCGCTTTTGTTGTTTCGTGAGAACAAGATAATTGTCAACTTAACCAATTCACTCTCAAATTAAGTAACAAGTCCTTTTCTTAATTACGCATTTTTTCGACTAATAGCTCGTTCAATATATTGAAATTGAATTCTTGAAAAAGTGGAGCCGCCGTGAATTGACACAAATAATCATCAATAACTCGTTACAAACGTTACTTATATTAAATGCATGCATGATGCAACTGAGTGAAGTCTGATTCAGTGGGATCCTCTGCCTTAACGTTTAACCATGTATATAAATAGACTCATAGATTTTCTGCTCAATGGAAAATCCACATTTGAATAACCCTTTCTTGCGCTGAATTAACAAACATAACCTTTGTTGTAAGTCTGCATAACTATTGACTGATTAATGGTGAAATCGGAATCAAGGGATTTTCATGATGTTGGAGAAGCTGATGGTTATGATGCTGTTGTGGTTGGGTCGGGATACGGTGGCTCCGTGGCGGCTTGTCGGATGTCGATGGCGGGGTTTAAGGTTTGTTTGTTAGAGAAAGGGCGGAGGTGGGAACCTCAGGATTTTCCTACAGACAGTTTCAAGATGATGTCTGCTGTAAGAATGGAGAACAACAACTTGGGCTTCAGTTTTGGTGCAAAAGATTCTTTATTTCAGGTTGTTTCTTTTCTTTAAACCATGCTATATTTACTTTTGAGCTATATCATATATATATGTATATCAAATACTTCTTGTTATGATGTATTGTTAATGAGCAAAAATAATGACAAATCATATTATTGTGATTTTAAAAGACTAGGTAGCCTGCGTATAATATCATTACTATTTACTTTTTTTTTCGCCCAGAACCATACGTTATGTTTTCTAGTATTTGTTTCTTTTTGTATCTTAAAATCTTACTTCATAATTTTTTATAAGCAATGTAAAGTATTAATAGAATTAAGTTATATTTTAAGGTATAATTTGATATTACCCCATGAAGTATGACTGTGTAATACACAAAAGATCGGTTTCACGTAAGTTAGACTAGCTAGAAACGATGGCACGCGGTCCCCGTGAGATTAAAAGTTTATTTTACTTTATATAGTGAAGAAAATAACTTAAATGAGTAAATATTATATATATAAGGATAGAGAATTTATATAAAAGTTTTAAATTTTGGGAAACTAAATCACCTTACCAATCGCCATAATTATTATAGTTAATGATTCTATTTAAATTGTAAGGCTAGATTAGGAACTTAATAATAAAATTTAGTACAACACTATGTTTATAAGGCTAAAACTGGAAAATAAAAGTTTGGTGTCAGTTTGCCTTTTTTTATATAATAGTAAGTATAGTATAGATAATTGAGATTACTTACATTTTCACAAGAAAAGAGAATTTTGTTGCGAAGATAGGAGTAGCGATTTTTTTTTGGGAAAATCCACCCTCCCGGACCCTTAGCTTGTATAAGGCGGATATGGTTTAACAACCTTGTGTGACTTCTTTGTTTAAAAAAAAAAAAAAAGAATTTTGTTGCATGTACACTTACAAATAAATCTGGACAAAAGTAATTTTCTTCACAAATATATAATTGCTCTTCCAACAAAACTTGAATAACACACTGCTTGAATGATAAACTACAGTTGAATATACAAAATGATGCTCTAGCAGCAACTACCTGTGGCTTAGGTGGTGGTTCATTGGTCAATGCTGGAGTGATGATATCAACACCAGTGCGCACAAGGCGGCATCCCAAATGGCCTAAAGCTTGGGAAAAGGATTGGGAAATATGTCATGATTCTGCTTCAGACATGTTAGGGATACAGAACACACCATTCAAGTTTCAAAATACCAAGATAATGGAACAAGTGATCGACAAAGGTTATGACAAGAACGTTCACAATCCGTTGAAACTGAGCATTAATTTTGAGGTGGACGATCCGTTGTCTGATTCGAAAAAGTCTCGAGAAACTGGAAGCTGTCTAGCCTGTGGAAATTGTCTCTCTGGCTGTCCTTACAATGCCAAAAACTCGACTGACAAAACTTATCTGGCCTCAGCTGTCCAAGTATGTTTACTATTGCAAGTTATGTTTCAAACCTTTTAAATTAGTATCTTTAAGTAGAGATTTTGAGGTTTGTAGGAAGGATGCACCATTAGAACAAAATGTGAAGTTCAGTATGTGGTTAGAAACGAAGATGATATGGTCGAAGATAAACAAGTATTCAAAAGAAGAAGCCAGCGCCGTTGGCTGGTGTATTTTAGCGAATTTGACTATGTATCAGCTGATTTTGTGATACTTTCAGGTATACGATGCAGTGAAGTAACTAACTTTACATGTATTGGCTATCAAATGTAGCTTTAAAACCGTCTCTTTTGCAGCTGGAGTATTTGGCACATCAAAGATACTTTTTCAATCACAGTTGAGAGGATTGTCAATTTCGGAAAAGCTTGGCACAAGACTGAGTTGCAATGGAAATAACGTGGCATATCTAGCTGGAAGCTCAGCCCCTTTAAATGCTTCTGGCTTAAACAGGAAGCAGTTTTCCAGCCTACCGTTTCATGAAAGACCAGGACCGTCTATTTCTTCATCATACACTTCTTCGCTGGGATTCACCATCCAGGTTCAAATACTGCAGATTAAGAATCTAATTATTGATCTTTAGCATATAGGAATATCACTTGATTTATTGGTGCTATGCTTGAGCTACACTGATCTTTCATAATAACTGAACTAGGCTCAATTTACACAGAACAATGAAAACATCAGTACTTGCTGCAGGAATTCTTCTAATTCTTCCTTTCATGTAAGTAGCCTTCCTATACAGTTGGGATTGTCAATAATGACTAAATTTCCTTTTTTTTTTTTTTTTTGAAGAGTGCTGTGGTTCCAGCTGCCTATCCACGCTTCTTGTTTAAAGGACTTGCAACATACAGATCTCAATCTGACTACGGCTTCTTAGACGAATTAAGAGACAGGCTAAAAGACCTCACAGGTTTGAACAGAAGCCAAGCTATGGTTCTTAATGCAATGGGATACGATGACGGCAACGGAGAACTTAGATTTGAAAAAGACACAAACAGGATTCTCTTTCAGCCGCCCCATGATCCCTTATTGCCGCAAAAAGTGCAAGCTTTCCAAAAAATTGCTAAGAATCTAGGAGGCACTCTTTTCATGTCAAGATTTAGAAGCACTTCAGTACATCTCTTGGGAGGGTGCATTGCTTCATCCGATGTTTCCTCTGGCGTCTGCAATCCAACTGGTCAAGTTTTTGATAGCAAGTATCCAACTGCGGTGCACCCGGGACTTTATATTTGTGACGCTTCCATAATACCTTGCTCTGTTGGGGTTAATCCTTGTCTTACTATTGCAACGGCAGCTGAGCATGTAAGCAGACGCCTTGTCCAAGAAGCTGTGAAGCATTTTGTGAATGGAAATTGTGATAAAAAACCAAGCTTCATCTCTAACGACAGAATGGATAAAAAATGTTATTCAGAAGTTATGGCTAGAGAAAATATGAGAGGGAAAATTGGTGGTCTACCTTGTACAACTTCTCTAAATTTGAAATTCAAAAGTTCACAAATTTTTGATAAAAATACAGCTGATGGAAAATCTCATCCCCTTCTACGTGGAAAAGTTGGAGGACACATCGTCTGCAAAGGTGTAGAAGTGGATAAGATGTATATAATTCATGGTGAAGTCGACTTATGTGAAACAGATGTCAGAACTCCTTATACACAGTATATGCATTATCATCTTATTCTTGGAGCTTCTTCTGGTTCAAGGTTTGATATGGTTCTAGCTTCACGTGTTTTTCTTTTTAATTTCTTGAGTATACATAAAGTGAGAAATAGTCATCTGATGCAGATATATTCTTGAAGGGAAAAAGATATTGAATCCTTACCTATTAGCATTATATGCATGGAAAGAATCCACGACATTGCACGTGACATTAAGGAAACTAGGCAACAACATCGGCGGAGAAGAAAAGATGAATCTAAAAGGAACGCTTCGTATTTCTCTGATGGAATTGCTGAAAACTATATGCAGCCTTAAAGGCAGAGGCCTACGTGAGTTTATTTTTCTCTTTATGCAATCGCTATTTCGGACATACATATTGCAGACACCTCGAGGAAGTAACATCAATGTCACTCCTATGGAATTTGTTCGTAAACCTTATCCAAATAGCACAACTCGTGATATTAAGACAGGTAACCATACAATTCCTTATTGTTTAGTTCAATTAAATATTATGGAAGCTTATTCAGGTACTACTGATATGAGAAATATTTGCAGATGATGGTCTTACGATTAATTGCCAACATTGGAAATGCAGCCATAGTTCTGCTGGAGAGCTGAAACTTGAAAATAAATTATATCCGATCCTGCTAATTAACGGTTATGCGACAGAATGTTACTGCTTACCAACTGAGCCAAATGATCTTGTTAGAACTTTGCTAAAAGAAGGACACGATGTATGGTTACTACGGGCAAGATTGCACATTTCCAATCCTCCAAACAACTTATCAGTTGAAGACATAGGCAGAAAAGATGTAACTGCAGGTAATAATAGCTAATAATGTAAGTGCACACTCCACTTTGCATATCTCATTCTTCACTGCAACATTTTCACTTTTATGCAGCAATTGGTAAGATCATTGAGTTCCACGGAGAATCTACAAAAGTACACGTAGTTGCACATTGTGTCGGTGGTTTAGCTGTTCATATAGCTCTAATGGGAGGCCATGTCTCTGCCAAGAAAATAGCTTCTCTGTCTTGTACCAATTCTTCAATGTTTTTCAAGCTCAATACATCGTCATCAGTCAAAATGTGGCTCCCTCTTCTTCCAGTAAGCATTTTTTTTCTCAATTTCATGATTCATTAAACATTCTTTAATGGTAACAGCTGTATATAGTTGATAAACTGCTAATGCGTGATTGCAGATTTTGATGAAAATATTGGGTAAGAACAAGACACTACCTATGCTGCAAACATCTCCAACAAGTTTGAGACACAGGCTCCTGAAATCAATAGCACGCCTAATCCCACGCCACGAGAGATGCACCTGCGACGAATGTGAGGTCTTCTCAGGTATATTCGGAAACGTCTTTTGGCACGAAAACATAAGCTACACCTTGCATCACTGGATGAATAAAGAATATCTACCAAGACTCCCCTTGGCAGCATTTCCTCACCTCAGAAAAATCTGTAATGCCGGTCACATATTGGACGCCAGTGGTCGTAACTTATATCTTATCCACCCTGAGAGAATGGCAGTACCGACGCTATACATATCTGGTGGACGAACGCTCTTAGTGACACCTGAGACCTCTTTTCTTGCTAATAAATACATGAAGTTGCACCAACCTAGTTATAGGCATGAAAGAGTGGTGGTAGATGGTTTTGGGCACTCTGACCTTTTGATAGGAGAAAAGTCACCTGAAAGAGTTTTTCCTTTTATAGTTAAACATATTGAATTGGCTGAAGATGAAAAAAGTTGTGCATCAGGGGATGCTAGAGAAATGAAGTTGTGCAGTCAAGAGGCATTGGCATGGAGTGTTGATCCATATTATGATGGAGGAGGATTTGGCAGTTGGGTTTTCTCCTTGGTAACTGTAGTTGTATTATTTTGGGTGGTGTTTTTGTTTGACAGGTTTCTTATGAGAATACTGTTTTAAGGCGGGTCAGTTGTTAAGGAAACTGGTAAAAGGTCATTTGTTAGGTGGTTAGTTTTCTTGTGATATATGTAACCAAATTATATGAAATTGGTTTTGCAAATCTGAATAACCTGATGTGAAAACTCTCTCTCTCTATATATATATTTGTTGTTTTCTGGTATTCCAGAACTCTTTGCTTTTTATTTATTTATTTTATAGAATGGTATTTTAGTACTCAAATCAATAGATAGGATATTCAAATATTTAGTATATATAAAGGTTGAAGACCGTCTGTTCACATCGTGACAGTTTGGCCGAGTGGTCTAAGGCGCCAGATTTAGGCTCTGGTCCGAAAGGGCGTGGGTTCAAATCCCACAGCTGTCAAATCTATTTTTCATCAAACTCTTTGTTTTTTTCCCGGGAGTAGTTTAGGTGGTGTTTGCAAACTCTTAAAAAAAGTTATAATCAGTTTTTTATTTGAATAAGTGATTTTGGGGTGTTTGCAAATCAAGTTTTTTCGGTTATATAACTTTTTTTAAGTTAAAAAATCCCACAATCTTAAAGCTGGTGTGGGAGTGCTTCTAGCTTCTGAACTTCTATTTTTCTACTAGAGTTTGCAAACACCACCTTAGTATTTCTATTAATAATCACGTAAGGGTGCTGTAATGTAACCTTTTATTATTTTTATCTTAACCATACATGAGGAGAAATAAATTAGATTAATTTTCAGCTCTAATCCCATTTGCTTGAGATACTTAGAAGGGAACGGATTTCTTTGAAAAACTCTTTAGCAGTGATATAAAATAAAACCCAAATCCAACTGGTCGGTTGGATCGGTCATCGGCGCCTAGCAGTTTGGCAATGATCAATGAAGTAGCTAAATATTGTAGTCTTAAGCTTTCAACTGTGGGGTCTTATGACCAAATAGTTTAATAAATGATAGATCAAGTATCGTGTAATTATATTGCACATAATGAAATATACTACATCAGTACAGTTGAGCCCAAATGAGAAATTATATGAAATACTCCTTCAAAGCATTTGGGCTTAGACTGTATGCACACGTACTTGGACCATACAAAAAAAAAAAATTTACTTGGACCATACATATTTTTTAGGTAGAATTACATAGAGAGATTGAGTCCTTGAGAATTCTAGTTGGAAGATCCCTGATTATATGCGCGAGCCTGGGAGAGAACGAGGAAGAGGGAATATGGAAAAAGCAAGCTTGGGTGCTTCATAGTATCCACATATGACATACCTAATCAGAATGAGGACGATTTATTGGAAATCATCTTAGAAAGACCCTTTAACTCTTCTATCTATATGAAAATAATTTTTCACTTTGATATACGTAATTTGGTACCATTACGCTCACGAGCAGAATCTTAGCTCAGTGGCTCAATTAGGCTTGGGAGCAGGCATCTGGGATAATAACACAAACCACTCGCTATGTTTGAAAAATTATACAAACTACTCTTATGGCCGATTTTTATATAAATTTATTAACTTTTGTTGAATGTAAATTTACTTTTCTCATTTATTTTGTACAAAGAACAAAAAAAATAAAACAAAATTGCTGAGAAAACATAGATTTATTTCGTTTAAAAGGACAGAAAACTTCAAAAACAAATTATATAATGAAAGAAACAATAATTTGTTTATGGATTTTAGTCTCTGACTCTCTGCTACGATTTCAAGATGTATAATTGTCTTAATTTCTTTATTTATTTTTTTACATAAGTGTCGTTTGCGTAATTTTCCAAACATGAAGAGTGGCTTGTGTAATAACTCCAAAGTTGAGATAGTTTGTGTAATTCTCCTTATTTTTATATGACTTTGACCAGACATTGTTAATTAATTATGATTTTCTCTTCAATTCTTTCATACATGAAAGTAAACCATAGACACTTGACTTTGTCGTTTTCTTTGGATGGAGGATGATTATTTTGGTCTTATTTAGTCTAGGTTACAATACATCGAGAAATTGATACAATGGGGCCCGGAACAGCTATTCTGTTACAATGAACGGACTAGCTTGGTCCGGAACACCTATTACATATAAAGAGGTACAAGATAACGGGAAGAATCCCTGTATGGCCAAATTGAGGGAGCAGTCGAACGGGACATGTTCTGTGCTATTTGATTGTCGAATTGGGGGCGTTAGATACTTATGATTTAAGACTTAACTTGGGATCGTGCCAAGCTGCCTACGTATCTCATTGAGGAGATCAAGCCGAACGTAGTTCATTTATCTCTAAAGGTCCGCGATAGGTCGAATCTATGTTGTTCGATCCATGATAAGTCAAATCTGATGATGATCGAATCGAGTGGATTCGATACTGGGTATCTCGAATCGGCATGTATCGAATTTGGAGTGTATCGAATTGATGGAATTCGATTTAGGCTGTATCGAATTAGGGATGTTCGATATAACTAGTGTTGAGTAATTCAGTATCGAATCTGGGTCCTTCGATCCAAGAATTTGTGTGGTTACTATGTATCAAATTGGCCTGCTTCGATGTTAGATTGAGTATCGAATGCAGAGGCTTCGACCGAATGTTTCGGATTCGATGTTGAGTAAGTTGGAGATAGTCTTTAATGCGTGCTGAGAATGTCAGGGGACGAGGTATTTATAACCCCCGTCCCGCGGGCCCTAGTGGTAGCTGGAGAAAGTGTATCGAACCGGGATGATTTGATACATTCCTTAGATTGAATCGAGTCCGTTCGATGCTCGTTCTGTATCGAATTTCTCCTGTTCGATGTACTATTTCAGTGGGCCTTTCTTCTTGGGCCGACCCAATATTAGTATTGGGCCATTCTTAAAACATCCCAATCATATAGTCCTCACAGTTTGGGAGACGGTGTGGATTAGATAGCGGGTGCCAAGCTAAAAAAAATTATTTTAATTTGTCGTTTCGCGATTGCGATTTTGATAATGTTAAAAATCATACCCCCAATTGGGAGGCGTTCTCGCACAATGATCGGGTTCCAAGCTTTGAAGATCTGATTTTGTTATGTTGAAAAATCGTGCCCCCGATTGGGATTCAAGGTCTGAAAGACGTGGATCCCAAGCATACTGCCTCAGATATATCGAGTCGGGCTTTAAATTATGTTTGAAACCACTCTTTTTATTTGCGTTTGTTATAACAGATAATTAATGTGTATCATTTTTTAATGTTGGTGATGCGATCGAATGAGTTTCGTTCGATCTTGCGATGGTTTGATTGCTTGTTTGGCTCGTTTCGCTGCCTTTTCTTTCAATTGCTGATATCGCATTTTACTTTATTTTGACAATTCGAACGCCATTCCACACTTGTGGAGGGTTGTATGTTTTCTCTTTAGTCAAACGATGTGCGTGGTCACTATGTCTTTCCAGCGTATGTATTTGGACAGAGTGTTCGTCACTTTCTTATTTATCAGGATTTGCGGAATTCACTTGCACTTTGGACAGAGTGTCCGTCGGTTTTTTATTTTTTGGGATTTGCGATTAGCGCTTGCCGTTTTAGGCGAAGTGTCCATCTCTTTGGAGCTTTATAACTTTTGCGTTGAGCTGAATTCCTGTATACCAGTACTTGTTTAATCATCCTTACTTGCGCAACATGAACATGTGTAGTGCGCTGGTGGCCCTTTGTTTGTCTCTTGAACGATATGTGAAATCTCAAATTTGTGAAACTTCGTACATGTTAAGTATTTTTGTTTCTCGACGATGGAGTAAATGTATATTAGCCTTTTTGCTGTGACTTCGTCGCTCAAAAGTTTATCTGCCTTGGTTCATAGTCTGCTCGATTCTTTTTATCGGTCTGGTGCATACCCTTTTGGCATCTTAGGAGCCAATGGACTGATTAGCCACAAGTCGCAAATCTGAGAAGACTACTAGGCGCTCTACTCTTAAGGAGCTCTCCATTGAGTTATTCGCATAATACGATTTCGCAGGTACTTCTGGAGTCAAATGTTGTTGAATTTGAAAGGTAGATGGTTTAGACAACTCATGGTTCTGCTGTTAAGCACCTTGACTGAGCGAGAGGTCATCTTGACAAAGGCCTTCGATTTGCCTTTATTCGGGTCGGATACGGTGAAAAGAGGCGAAGCTGTGCCAAGACGTGAATCACAAGGCTCTGGCATAAATATCTATTATGCAATTTCATTTTTTGACTATTCGAAATTGTGTCGCTCCTGTTTAGATATTTTGCTGCATTCTTGTTCAATGATTGCTCGCGTTTTGCTTATGGCACTTTGTGCTGTTACATGTTATTGCTCTTCGACATTGATGGCTAGTTCGACGAATGAATATCCGCACTTTTTGAGGTGACAATCCTTTTGTAGTAGTCTAAATATGATTTTCATCGTACTAAGCTGGGTAGTTGCCCGTGGTGCTGCTGTGGACACGTTCTCATTGTATTGTGATTATTAGATGTTTATCGTGTTGTTTTGGGCATATTTGCATCGTACCATGCTGGGTAAATGTAACTGATTTCCCATGTGAAGTCTATTGCCATATATAGCCTTGCAGGCATATGAATATGTCGTTTGCATCATGCTTTTGCCAACGGATGTCTATTATTTGTGGTTTTTGGTTTGTTTCTGACCATGTTGGAACGATGTCCATTTCTAATATATTTCATATTTTCATCTGACCGCTTCGGGCCAATTTTTTTTTTTGAGATTTTAGGTTTGCATCTTATCTTGTCGGGTTGATGCTCTTGTTGCCGCTTTGGACATGTTTGCTTCGTACCGCTTCAGGTAGGTTTGCATCGTGCCGCTTCGTATGGACGTTCTTGGTGCCGCTTTGCACAAGTTTGCTTCGTACCGTTTTAGGTAGGTTTGTATCGTGCCACTTCGTGTGGACGTTCTTTGTGGTGCTTTGGACAAGTTTGCTTCATACCGCTTCGGGCAGACGTTTTGGTGTCGCTTTGGACACATTCGTTGTACCGTTTTAGACGTTTGGTTGCCGCTTTGAACACATTCATCGTACTGCTTTGGGTAGACGTTTGACTGCAGCTTTGCGCACATTCGTCGTACCGCTTTGGGTAGACGTTTGGCTGCCGCTTTAGACACATTCCTCGTACCTCTTTGGGTAGACGTTTGGTTGCTGCTTTGGGCACATTCGTCGTACTGCTTTGTGTAGACGTTTGGCCGCTGCTTTGGACACATTCGTCGTACTGCTTTGGGTAGACGTTTGACTGCCGCTTTGGACACATTTGTCGTTCCGCTTTGGGTAAGATTCTTCGATACCACTTTTGGGTAAGATTATTCGATACTACTTTTGGGAAAGATTCTTTGATACCTCATCAGGGTAAGATTCTTCGATACCTCATACGGGTAAGATTCTTCGATACCTCATAAGGGTAAGACTCTTCAATACCTCATAAGGGTAAGATTCTTTGTTACCTCATACGGGTAAGATTATTTGATACCTCATAAGGGTAAGATTCTTCGATACCTCATAGGGGTAAGATTCTTCAATACCTCATATGGTAAGATTCTTTGATACCTCATACGGGTAAGATTCTTCGATACCTCATACGGGTAAGATTTTTTGATACCTCATACATGTAAGATCCTTCGATACCTCATAAGGGTAAGATTCTTCGATACCTCATACAGGTAAGATTCTTTGATACATCATACGAGTAAGATTCTTTGATATCTCATACCGGTAAGACTCTATGATTCCTCATACGGGTAAGATTCTTTGATACCTCATACGGGTAAGATTCTTCGATACCTCATACGGGTAAGATTCTTCTATACCTCATATGGGTAAGATTCTTCGATACCTTATATGGGTAAGATTCTTTGATACCTCATACGGGTAAGACAAATCATGACACTATTCAGAGTGTAGTTATTTTTCCCCGCAGAGGAAGCTCCTCTCAGTCGTTGCCTGTAATAAGATAAACCAGATGCTTTCTTAGAAATCTGCTAGTATTTAAACAGAAATGTAAATGATTAACGTATAGGATTGGGATTGAAGAATCGCTAATCTTTCTTTCGATGATGTTAGTTTCATTGGTTGAATCGTGGATTTGATTATTGCTCTTAGCACCACTCCTTGTTTGCTTGGGACCAAGATCCATATTTTCAACTCCGAGTTGTTTCCCGATCTCGATATAGCCACTGGGACTCTTCGCGGTTCTTTTCCCGTTGGTCCTTTCCATTTCTTTGCCATTTTACGTAAACATACTCTTAAGTGTAAATGAAATGGTGTTCCCACAGACGACTCTAATATTTTGGTCTTAATTCGTTTAGGTTATAATACATCGAGAAATTGATACAATGGGGCCCGACTTAACTAAAATAATGCTATTCTATTACAATGAACGGACTAGCTTGGTCCAGAATACCTATTACATATAAAGAGGTACCAGATAACGGAAAGAATCCTTCTATGGCCAAGTTGAGGGAACAGTCGAATGTGGCAAGTTCGATGCTATTTGATTGTCGAATTGGGAGCGTTAGATACTTATGATTTCGGACTGAACTTGAAATTGTGCCAAGCTGCCTACGCATCCCATTAAGGAAATCAAGCCGAACGTAGTTCATTTATCTATAAGGGTCCGCGATTGGTCGAATCTATGTTGTTCGATCCATGATAAGTCAAATCTGATGAGATCGAATCGAGTGGATTCTATACAGGGTATCTCGAATTGGCATGTATCGAATCTGGAGTGTATCGAATTGATGAAATTCGATTTAGGTTGTATCGAATCAGGGATGTTCGATATAGCTAGTGTTGAGTGATTCAATATCGAATCTGGGTCCTTCGATCTATATGTGTATCAAATTAGGGCCTTCGATCCAAGTATGTGTGTGGTTACTGTGTATCGAATTGGCCTGCTTTGATGTTAGGTTGAGTATCGAATGCAGAGGCTTCGATCGCGTGTTGTATCGAATGCTTTAGATGCGTGCTGAGAATGTGAGGGGACGGGGAAAGTGTATCGAACTAGGATGATTCGATACACTCCTTAGATCGAATATAGTCCATTCGATGCTCGTTCTGTCTGTTCGATGTACTATTTCAGAAGGCCTGTCTTCTTGGGTCGGCCCCAGTGGTAGCTGGGGAAAGTGTATCGAACTAGGATGATTCGATACACTCCTTAGATCGAATCGAGTCCGTTCGATGTTCGTTATGTATCGAATTTCTCTTGTTCGATGTACTATTTCAATAGGCCTGTCTTCTTGGGCCGACCCAATATTGGTATTGGACCATTCCTAAAATACCCCCATCATATAGTCCTCCCCAGTTTGGGAGACGGTGTCGATTAGATAACGGGTACCAAACTAAAAAAAAAAATTAATTTTTCGTTTCGCGATTGCAATTTTGATAATGTTGAAAATCATGCCCCCAATTGGGAGACGTTTCCGCGTAGGGATCGGGTTCCAAGCTTTAAAGATCTGATTTCATTATTTTGAAAATCATTGCCCCGATTGGGATGCAGGGTCTAAAAGGCGTTGATCCCAAGCATACTGCCTCAGATCTATCGGGCTGGGCTTTAAATCATGTTCAAAACCTCTTTTTTTATTTGCGTTTGTTATAACAAATAATTAATGTGTATCTTTCTTTAATGTTGTGATTACGATCGAATGAGTTTCGTTCGATCTTGCGATGGTTTGCTTGCTTGTTTGGCTCGTTTCGGAGCCTTTTCTTTCAATTGATGTTATCGCATTTTACTTTATTTTGACAATTCGAATACCATTCCACACTTGTGGAGGGTTGTATGTTTTCTCTTTAGTCAATCGCTATGCGTGGTCACTATGTCTTACCAGCGTATGTATTTGGACATAGTGTCCGTCTCTTTTTCATTTTTTGAGATTTGCGGTATTCACTTGCCACTTTGGGCAGAGTGTCCGTCCCTTTTTTATTTTTTGGGATTTGCGATTAGCACTTGTCGTTTAAGGCAAAGTGTCCATCTCTTTGGAGCTTTATAACTTTTATGTTGAGCTGAATTCCCTCATACCAGTACTTATTTTATCATCCTCACTTGCGCGACATGAACATGTGTAGCGTGCTGGTGGCCATTTGTTTGTCTCTTGAACGATATGTGAAATCTCAATTTTGTGCAACTTCGTACATGTCAAGTATTTATGTTTCTCGACGATGGAGTAAATGTATATTACCCTTTTTGCAGCGACTTGGTCGTTCAAAAGTTTATCCGCTTTGCTTCATAGTGTGCTCAATTCTTTTTATCGGTCTGGGGCATACCATTTTTGGCATCTTAGGAGCCAATGGACTGATTAGCCACAAGCAGCAAATCTGAGAAGACTACCAGACGCTCTACTCTTAAGTAGATCTCCATTGAGTTATTCGCATAATACGATTTTGCAGGTACTTCTGGAGTCAAATGTTGCTGACTTTGAAAGGTAGATGGTTTAGACAACTCATGTTCTGTTGTTAAGCACCTCGACTGAGCGAGAGGTCATCTTGACGAAGTCCTTCGATTTTACTTTATCTGAGCCAGATACGGTGAAAAGAGGCGAAGCTGTGCCAAGACGTGAATCACAAGGCTCTGGCATAAATATCTATTATGCAATTTCAATTTTTGACTATCCAGAATTGTGTCGCTCCTGTTTGGATATTTTGCTGTATTTTTGTTCAATGATTCCTCACGTTTTGCTTATGGCACTTTTGTGCTGTTACACGTTATTGCTCTTCGACATTGATGGCTAATTCGACGAATGGATATCTGCACCTCTTGAGGTGATAATCCTTTTGTAACAGTCTAAATATGATTTTCATCGTACCAAGCTGGGTAGTTGTCCGTGGTACTGCTGAGGACACGTTCTCATTGTATTGTGATTATTAGATGTTTATCGTGTTGTTTTGGGCAGATTTGCATCGTACCATACTAGGTAAATGTAACTGATTTTTCATGTGAAGTCTATTTCCATATCTAGCCTTGCAGGCATATGGATATGTTGTTTGCATCATGCTTTTGCCAATGGATGTCTATCCTTTGTGATTTTTGATTTGTTTCTGACCACATTGGGCCCGTGTCCACTTCCAATATATTTCATATTTTCATAAGACCGTTTTGGGCCAATATTTTGTTTTTGAGATTTTAGGTTTGCATCTTATCTTGTCTGGTTGATGCTCTTGTTGCCGCTTTGGACAAGTTTTCCTCGTACCGCTTCAGGTAGGTTTGTATCGTGCCGCTTCGTGTGGACGTTCTTCGTGCAACTTTGCACAAGTTTGCTTCGTACTGCTTCAAGTAGGTTTGCTTTGTGCCGCTTTGTATGGACGTTCTTGGTGCCGCTTTAGACAAGTTTGCTTCGTACCGCTTTGGGCACATTCGTTGTACCGCTTTGGGTAGACATTTGGCTTCCACATTGGACACATTCGTCGTACCGCTTTGGGTAGACGTTTGGTTGCTACTTTGTGCACATTTGCCGTACCGATTTGGACAGACGTTTGGCTGCCGCTTTGAAAACATTCGTCGTACTACATTGGGTAGACCTTTGGCTGCACTTTGAGCACATTCGTCGCGCCGCTTTGGGTATACATTTGGGCTTTGGGCACATTCGTTGTACCGATTTGGGTAGACATTTGGCTGGCGCTTTGGGCACATTCGTCGTTCCGTTTTGGGTAAAAGTTTGGCTGCCGCTTTGGGCACATTCGTCGTACCGCTTTGGGTAGACGTTTGGGTACTGATTGGACCCATTCGTCGTACCGCTTTGGGTAGATGTTTGGCTGCCACTTTGGATGCATTCGTCGTACCGCTTTGGGGGAAGTTTCATCGATACCACTTTTGGGTAAGATTCTTCGATACCTCATAAGGGTAAGATTCTTCGATACCTCATAAGGGAAAGATTCTTCGATACCTCATAAGGGTAAGATTCTTTTATACCTTATACGGGTAAGATTATTTGATACCTCATACGGGTAAGATTATTCGATACCTCATAGGGGTAAGATTCTTTGATACCTCAAATGGGTAAGTTTTTTTAATACCTCATAAGGGTAAGATTGTTCGATACCTCATGCGGATAAGATTCTTCGATACCTCATAAGGGTAAGATTGTTCGATACCTCATAAGGGTAAGGTTCTTTGATACCTCATATGAGTAAGATTCTTTGATGCCTCATACGGGTAAGATTCTTAGATACCTCATACTGGTAAGATTTTCTGATATCTCATACGGGTAAGATTCTTCGATACCTCATAAGGGCAAGATCTTAGATATCTCATATGGGTAAGATTCTTCGATACCTCATACGGGAAATATTCTTTGACACCACATACGGGTAAGATTTTTCGATACTTCATACATGTAAGATTCATTGATACCTCATAAGGGTTAGATTCTTCGATACCTCATACGTGTAAGATTATTTGATACCACATACTAGTAAGACAAATCATGACACTATTCAGAGTGTAGTTGTTTGTCCCCGCAGAGGATGCTCCTCTCAGTCGTTGCTTGTAATTAGATAAGGCACGTGCTTTCTTAGAAATCTGTCAGTATTTAAACAGAAATGTAAACGATTAACGTATCAGATTGGGATTGACGAATCGCAAATCTTTCTTCCGATGATGTTAGTTTCCTTGGTTGAATCGTGGATTTGATTATTGCTCTTAGCAGCACTCCTTGTTTGCTTGGGACCAAATTCCATATTGGCAACTTCGTAGTTGTTTCCCGATCTTGATATAGCTACTGGGACTCTTCGCGGTTCTTTTCCCGTTGACCCATTCCCTTTCTTTGCCATTTTTACGTAAATAGACTCTTAAGTGTAAATGAAATGGTGTTCCCACAGACAGCGCCAATATTTTGGTCTTATTTCTCTAGGTTACAATACATCAAGATGTTGATACAATGGGGCCCGACTTAACCATAATAATGCTATTCTTTTACAATGAACGGACTAGCTTGGTCCGGAACACCTATTACATATAATGAGGTACAAGATAACGGGACGAATCCCCGTATGGAAAAGTTGAGGGAACAATCGAACGGGACAAGTTCGATGCTCTTTGATTCTCGAATTGGGGCCGTTAGATACCTATGGTTTTAGACTGAATTTGGGATCGTGCCAAGGTGCCTACGTATCCCATTAAGGGAATCAAGTCGAACGTAGTCCATTTATCTCTAAGGATATGCGATAGGTCAAATCTCTGTTGTTCGATCCATGATAAGTCAAATCCGATGATGATCGAATCGAGTGGATTCGATACAGGGTATCTCGAATTGGCCTGTATCGAATCTGGAGTGTATCGAATTGATGGAATTCGATTTAGGCTATATCGAATCAGGGATGTTCTATATAGCTAGTGTTGAGTGATTCAATATTGAATCTGGGTCCTTCGATCTATAAGTGTATCGAATTAGGGCCTTTGATCCAAGTATGTGTGTGGTTATTCTGTATCGAATTGGCCTACTTTGATGTTAGGTTGAGTATCGAATGTAGAGGCTTCGATCGGGTGTTGTATCGAATGCTTCACATTCGATGTTGAGTAAGTTAGAGATAGTCTTGAATGCGTGCTGAGAATGTCAGGGGACGGGGTATTTATAACCCCCGTCCCACGGGCCGCAGTGGTAGCTGGGGAAAGTGTATCGAACTGGGATGATTCGATACACTCCTT
This sequence comes from Linaria vulgaris, assembly GCA_948329865.1. Lineage (NCBI taxonomy): Eukaryota > Viridiplantae > Streptophyta > Magnoliopsida > Lamiales > Plantaginaceae > Linaria > Linaria vulgaris. The sequence continues at coordinate 18,512,651 of OX415252.1, forward strand.
AGATCGAATCGAGCCCGTCCGATGCTCATTCTATATCGAATTTCTCCTGTTCGATGTACTATTTCAGTAGACATTTCTTCTTGGGTAGGCCCAATATTGGTATTGGGTCATTCCTAAAATACCCAAATCAATGATATGTATTTTTCATGTATAAGTTTTTGACGCATATATAACCCTATTATTTTGTTTAAAGGTATATATATACAATATCTATTAATAATATAAACAAAGCGAATCCCTCTCACAAAATGAAAGTTTTTTTTAATTCTTTTACTAAACTGTCCCTACTATTTTTTACTAGCAAATATGATATAGTTAATTTAAGGGCAAATCTGAAAAAACAAGTGTAGACCAAGTAGTTCTTACACCAAAAGACCAAATCACGGTTCCAAGATTTAAATCTCTCCAATTCAAATTGTGGTGCTCTCTCTCTCCACAAACTCACGTTCTCTTAAGCTATTTAATTTTAATTCTCAACTTCCTATTCATATTTTTGGACGTTATCTTTAGATTTGATGTCATCAAATCCGTTAAAAGAAAAAAAACGATAAACTTGATATATTTGATTTTGATCCGTTAAAAGAAAAAAAAAAGATAAGCTTGATATATTTGAATAATAATAGGATAACCACTATTTATACAGTACTAAACTTCCCCACGATTTAAAATAATAATATTCACCTTTATTAACGTGATAATTTTGAATTTCATTAAACTCCCACTTTTATTTTATTTATCTAATTACCTCTCACACAATCCGTTTTAGTCAAATATTTTGAATTTTTAAATTCAAACGTGTACAATCGCATAACTCACTCTCCATTTTATTCAAGTGTTTTCTCATTCAAAATCAATAATTGTTTCTATTCAGTTTCATTTATAATGCGTCTCTTTAGTTTGTACCATAATCTGGAGCACGTCTTTTGCTTATTTCCTCAAGGTTTAGTGAAGGTAAGGGCTACAAACTTTCCATGCAAATGCAGCAATCACATCTTTGTTTTTTTTTTCATTACTAATTATATTTTTTCTTATATTTTTAGGTTACAAATAATAAAAAGATAAGTATGAGATATTTCCAATCACTAATATTGAGTTCCCTCCCTTTTGTTATCTTCTATACTGAATATTTTCTAATAATCTCCGCATCTCCCCTTTCTTTTTTGCAACAAAAATAGAATACTTACACAGCGCAATATATGACTGCTAATGGAAGGTGGTACCTCTGTCAAAAATGTATGATGCGGTTATAAGGTTTTTATGTTATTTCGTGGAGAATACATAGGTATATATTTTTGAAACTAAGAAAATAAATTTATTGTCTTCTAATTTTGGTTGAGGATGAAATAGCGGAAAATATTGGGCCCCTATTTAAATAAAAGTTATACAACAATAAGTTTTAATTGATTTATTTGATCCCCTTTTTGTCAATCAGACTTTTTAATATATATATTTTTTCTGGATATACCTTTTAGTATATATTTATCAATCAGACTTTTTAGTATATATATTTTTTCTTGATATACTTTTTAATATATATTTAGCCTGTTGCCATCATAACTAATTTTTGAATAAGCTTAATTACGAACAAGTTAGATTGGTTAGAATATTTTGTTTAATTTTATCTCTTAGATTTGTTGGATTACATGATTTTTATCTTTGCCATCATGTAATCTTATTTTTTTTTTTGAATTTGTCTTTTATTGGTATATGAACTATTAATATATTTTTCTTATCTTCTCAGCCGGCTAAATATGAAGAAAAGAATTAAGAGATTTACATTCACCTCCTACCTAGCAAGTAATTAACATGTTCTGATTATAATGTTTATTTTTTCCCCCATTTTTTGCGGGAAATAAATTAAACGTTTCATGCTGGTTGGAGAAGCGGATAAGATATCCTTCTATTTTAACTAGCAACCGGGCGCACGCGGGGACCGCGTGCAACGTTCTCTTGATACAAAAGTAATATAATATAATGTAATAAGTCGGTGATGCACATTATTAAGTTTCTACTACTAAAATAAACAATATGTGCATCGCATATTAATCGTATTTACAAAAGTTCAAGACTATTGTGTAACTTTTTGAATATTTTTATCATTTTTTTATAAAATTGAAAACCGTAGGTAATTTTTAACATCAAACTTGAGATCCTCTAGTATCAACAACACATCTCCTCTCAAGAGTTTTGAAGCATTTAGAAACTTTTTAAGAAAATAACACAAACAATAAAATAGTCATCCATCATAAAAAGGAAATAATAAAAGAGTAAATTAATTTTGCTTAAAGACAATATAGAACAGATAAAATCAAAATATTTGTGAGTACATAGTGGCATTTCACTCTCTAATAACTAAACTATCATCATAAGAATCTGAGTATATATAAAAAAGAAAATTACATGTTGAAAAGGCAAATTTAGATTACATGTTAAACATACATGTATGATTTAATTTTGCTTATAATTAACTTTTTATGATCAAATAAACTAAAGGTTAGTCATCGATCAAAATAGTTTGCATGTTTACAATGGTACTACTATACCTGTCTTACTCATTACATGTTTTGACCTATTTTAATGCATTGTCATCTCTTTCCTGCATTATTTGAAGATTTAAACCAGTTAGACATGTACTGTTTTTTCTATTAAACTTCTTTATATCAAAATGTTGTGCAATTCTCACTCTAAAATATATCAAGAATTGTGCTAACCATTTTGCCGTCATCCAGTCAACAAATTCATAATCTCAATTCCTTCATCTAAAGAGTTTTGATGCATATACAATCTCCATCTGCACATGTAATTAAATAAACATTAGTTAGACAAAAGAAGAATAAACTCACCTTTTTAGTAATCTTCATCCCAATAAAAAACAACTACACTGCAATTCAAAAAATCTGAGCGTCAGTAATTCAAAAAATATAAAAACACAAATAAAATGAGTATCTATGCATTAATGTAACAAACGCACAAAGTCAGATATTGTGCTTATGATTATATTAGAAATACTCAAAAATAAATTGCAAATGAAAAAGAAGAATAGTAAATTGCAAATGAAAAAGATGAATAACCGTGTTATATCATTAAGAAGAAGTTGACATTTTTTCATGGCTAGATAAGTGGCAATTTGAATTTGAATCGGAAATGATAAACTTTATAACCGTGAAATAGTGGAGAGATTTTAGGGGTGGTTAAATTTTAATATCATTTTTTCTTAAATAACCAACGAAAATACGGATAGTAGAGAAGTTTTGGTCAAAATCCTCATGCATCCTTGAATTGTGGGGTTGTTAAATTTTAAATTTGATTTTTTTTAAGATTTTCCGGGTGTTAAATTTAAGAGAGAGGAGTAGTGGGGAAGTTTTGGTCTTTTGGTGTAAGAACTACTTGGTCTATACTTGATTTTCCAGATTTGCCCTTAAATTAACTATATCATATTTGCTGGTAAAAAATAATAGGGACAATTTAGTAAAAGAATTAAAAAAACTTTCATTTTGTGAGAGGGATTCGCTTTGTTTATATTATTAATAGATATTTTTCGATTCATGGTCCAAAATGTGGATTTGAGATTTAAACATGGTTGGACACATCTCTTTTTTTTTGTTTTCTTTTGCCAAATATATATCACAAAAAAGAACAGTACTATACATTAAACAATGTACATAATTAAGTTCTTATTATGTTGGGTGTGCGTGTTATTGGAAATGTCGTAGAAGCTAGAGTACTTTGTAAAAATAGTTAATAATGCCAACCAAATTCTTTATATAGTAAAAATATATTATATTTAATGCTTTAAAACTAATTAACGCCTTACACTAAAAGTACCGCGTGCACCCAGTTGCTTGTTGTTTATAAAAAGAAGGTTTATACAGTATTACTACACGAAAGATTATTTCTTTTGCTATCCATCCGTGGCTTAATTTTAGGAAGACTTTTGAAGGACTTTCTTTATTTGGTCCATCCTGTTTTTCCTAAGATATCTAGGCAACACATATATATGATGACAATGACTGTTTATCCACCGAATCTTATGTAACATCCTTTAATCCTCTAATCTCCGCAAGTCAGGGCGCGTCTCTTTTGAATTCGTATTGAAAGTTCATCAACATAATTACAAAATGTATATAATTTAATTTCTCGAAGAAAAGCTTGAAAACCTTGTAATGACAATAAAATATATACATTTGGTCACGTCTTTTTTTATTATAATTAAGTAACCGAAGGGTGCTGTATGAGCATAGTTATCTCATCACGCTATTTCCCCCCAAAATCTTCGATAAGTTCGAGTCAATTGATGAGTCTACTGAGAGTCAAGTACTGCTTCACCGCGTAACTTGACTAGCCACATCAAATATTTCCAACCTTTTCTTACGATCTTTTACTTGTTAGGCAAACAGACTCTTAGCCCTAAGTAGGAGCGGGATCGGAAAAAGAATAACCGGGGATATATTCATAACAAAACCCTTTTCCACGTTATATATTTCACATTGTAATCCTCATTATCATTAAATACTAAAAGAACTAGTGCGTGTTAAAACTAACATAACGGTCCATAATAATTGATGTTAATTAGGCGTCGAACTATGATTAAGTTGGATTATAATATTTATAAGGGATAAAAGCATCAAGGTCCCTGAATTATACACGTTTTTTGCAATTTGCCCCTTAAGCAAATTTAATAAGCACTTTACCTCCTAAACTATGTACATTTGTGCGATTTGCCCCCTCAGTGCATTTTCGGCCGGAATATTCCCCGTTCGAGGTGTTTTTTCGCCTACTTTTTAGCATCAACTACAAAAATACATATACTACAACACGTATGAGTTGGGTAGGCAACCAAAAATGGCCGAAATGTACTAAAGGGGCAAATCACATTCCCGACCATTTTTTGTCAGAATACTCCCCCCGTTCGAGGTGTTTTTCCCTACTTTTTGTCATCAACAACTAAAATACATCTAGTACAACACATATGAGTCGGGTAGGCAGGAATATTCCGGCCAAAAAATGGCCGAAAATGCACTCAGGGGGCAAATCGCACAAAAGTGCATAGTTTAGGGGGGAGAGTGCTTATGAAATTTGTTTAAGGGGCAAGTCGCAAAAACGTGTATAGTTTAAGGGGTTTGATGCTTTTATCCCATAAAAGATAATAAAACTATGAACACAAGTTGAAAGAGTGAGTGTTGTGAAATACTATCGTAACACTGAAGCTGTGAAATGTTATAACATTGAACTTGTGAAGTGATATCGCAACATTGAACACAAACACTGTAACATTGAACGATCTGAAATTTAATTTTATATCTTTTTGTTTGTTTGTATTCCCATATTAACTGAGTTCCACGGTTTTAGTTTGATTGTGAATGCTTCAAGTTAACATATATTAACCATGTGAAGTATCATGTTCAGCATCAAGGTTTCCATCTAGATAACCTTCCTTAAATAAGCCGAACGCGGATGAACTGAAGAAAGAAATATTGACCGAGAGTTTGCAACTAGGAATAAAGATGCAACGAAGGAACTTTCCAAGATCATAGTGGACATTGAAGATGAGACTTTCCTTAAATGAACACCCATTTAATTTAGGAGACTTTCCTTAAAATGAAGAACAAGGCTGAAGATAGAAACTTTGATGTACAAGGAAGATTGGTTGTTTCCATAACGTGTACAACATGCCTTGGAGCTGCAGAACAACACATCTATATAAAAGCATGAAGTACATCAAGGCAAAAAACAAGAGAATAGAGCTAAAGAATTCAAAAGATTAGATATTGTAGTTGTCGAGTGGTTTGTCTTGCTTTACAAAGCATTTAAGTTTAGTTTATTAAGTCTAAGTCATTAGAGTTAATAAAATTTACGTGCTGAGAGTAACCGAAGCTTGCCTTTTTTATTGTTTGAGCAATGTAAGAGATAGGAGCTTTAGTTTCCAACAAATAATCTTGTGAGAGGTTTATCCCACATTGCTAATATGTTGATGGGATGTGGACGCAAGGTAAAATAAAAGCATTTTGAGCGTTATCTCACATTGATAAAATATGTTGGGCTCTAGCTAAAGTTTCTATAGAGGATTTTATGGGCTTTAAGAGCTTTTAGCTCTTATTGGCCAAGTATTCAAAAGTGGCTTAAGTGTCCCACATAGGAAAAGTAATTTTTTTTTTCTGCATTTATATATGTTTGTACTCTATTACTTGGGTAATTAAATGTGCAAAACATGGGTGATGCACAAGCACACACACGCACTGAGCCAAGCTCACGCATGTGACGTGGGCTTGTGGAGCTTTTGTCTGGCTCACTTAAAAATCACTTAGCACTTTGTACGCTTGCATCGCATATCGATATAGACCGTAGACTTATTTAAGTTGATGATGCAATACCATTCGACCCCCTAGGAGGGTAATTTTGGGATATTGATCAAGTGAGTTTTTTCGGAACACTAATCTCGAGTCGGAGTGACATAGCGATATTTTATTAATATTTATGAGGAAATGAGGGGTACAAATACTAGAACTCAATTGGGGAGGGGGGATATAACGGAATTGCTAGAGATAAAGTACAAAATTATGGAGATAACTATGTTTTTTATTGAGAACTTGGTGCCAAAGTGTTGCTAAAATTTGTTTTCGAAAAGTTGTTGTGGGAGTGCTAACAAGTGTAGCGAAATGTTCCAGCCTACCATTGTTGACTTAAAGCATACAAGCTACCAACTGATCATGTTTCATGCCCAAGACGTACCTATCAATTCCAGAAACTGATTTGGACATAACACCTCTCCATCCAGGATCTATAAACTGGCTAGAATGATAGAGAGAAAAATGTAACAAGAGAGAAAAAAAATATACAAAGAGAGTAAAAGTGAGAAAAAAATGTTGTGCATAAATGTGACGTTTGGAGGGTTGATTTTTTTGTAATAGGCAAGTGTGAGCAATTCTCCTTCTATTATAATTCGTTCTAACATTGAATGAAAAAAATTTCCAACCCCAACAAGTGGTATTAGAGCTTTGGGTTTTCGTTTCCTAAATATTTGTAATTTTCGTTTTTGTCGTTCTGGGACTGTGATTCATTATCATGGTTACGAAGCTCTTGCTGCATAGATTCCAAAAATATAACTTTCGAAGGATTTTGATTGTCAGAGAGTGGTGTTCGAGGCCGACCAGATTCGACGTTAGAATTTTTCTATGCTAAAATCGTGTTTTCTTACTACCGTTGCGAAACTCGTATTGTAGGAATTCGAAAAATATAATTTTCAAAATTCTTTGATTATCGAAAAGCGTCATTTCACACCGACTGAGTTAACGATGAGTTAACTTGGCTCCAACTCAAATAGGGGGTGAAGAGGAAGAGATCCAACCCGAATTCGCCCCGCCCAGATTCTGATTCGGTCAAGTGCTGGTCAGACCAGTCAATGCTGTTAAAATCAGATTTGGTCCCGTTCAATTCCTTCCAACTTGTTTCGGCCTGGTTCAACTCATATCATGTAGGTTTTCGACAAGGTCAGAACAGTTCTCAAGGATTTTGATCGTTCTGAATTCAACCATGCGATTTGTTTGCCTAGATTCTACTTCAAAATTACAGTACAAGCAAACTTTTCGTGAAAACTACGTTTAAAAGTGGTGATGGGATGACCACCATCTTTGATGAGGTGGCTTCATTCGTAAGAAGAGGGCATACCTTTATCCATAGTGATGTTGGAGAAAGAGAAAAAAAGGAGTACATATAATATACTCTCTACGGTTGTTTTTTCATTATCTTTGTTGGTTCGAGAAAAGAGAATGATGGTGTACGAAGAATAGTTATATCTCCATGATTGCATTTCCTTTCTCTATGGTTTTTGGAGAAAGAGATAGGTGTTGTGTTTGCCTTTCTTCAGGGTTATTCCAAGAAAGAAGGTGTATACGGAGATACTGTATATCTTTATGTTTGTTTAACTTTCTGCAAGGTCATTCAAAGAAAGATCGGGTATATGAAAATAAGATATATTTCCATGATCGTTGCCTTTATTCAGGGAATTTGAAGAAAGATCGGGTATACGGAGGTGCGGTGTATCCCCATGTTTGTTTGCCTTTTCTTTTGGGTCATTCGAAGAAATACTGAGTATACGGAGATGCGAAATATCTCCACGTTTGTTTGCCTTTCTTCATGAAATTTCCGAGAAAGAGAAGTTTTGAGCAAGAGAAATGTTTACCTCTACATTTGAAATCGTCCTTGGGAATGGTCCAAGGCGAGTGATAAATTGTGTTCCTCTTTTGGCAAGAGAATAAATAAAAAAGAATATATGGTTGAGCCTAGATGGGGAGATTTTTGGAGAAATGTTCAAGCCTACCATTGTTGACTTGAAGCATACAAACTACCAACTGATCATGTTTCATGCCCAAGACATACCTATCAATTGCAGCTAACTGATTTGGACATAACACCTCTCCATCCAGGATCTATAAACTTGCTAGAATGATAGAGAGAAAAATGTAACAAGAGAGAACAAAAATATACAGAGAGAGTAAAAGAGAGAAAAACACGTTGTGCATAAACGTGAGGTTTGGAGGGTTGATTTTTTGTAATAGGCGAGTGTGAGAAATTCTCCTCATATTGTAATTCGTTCCAGTACTGAATGAAGAAGTTTCGAATCCCAACAACAAGCTTGTATTTATACGACTTTCATGGGGGTCGATGGCCAATCAAGACTGGTCTTCTACTGAGGGTTATTGCTTTAGTTAAGTCAACCATTACGGTAAGTCTTCTTTGGAGCCAATGGGCATTTCTTACTAAGGTAGCCTATAGCGAGGTTTATTCTGCCCTTATGAGGGTCATCGGTTAGGGGAGCCAATAAGGGGGACTCTTCTGACCCAACGGGTGTTGCCGGTACACTAAACCAATGGGAGTCGTCTCTTCTACGTCCAATAGTTTATCTTCTACGAGGGATGGCCAAATTAGATGCGGTCTTCTCCTTATTTATGGTGAGTAGTTGGGAGTTGGATTCTAGATTCATATTGAGTTATTTCTTGCAGCATTTCGATACATCTCGTTTATTAACATCGATGCCCTTCATTCCTGCTAAGAGTTAGAAAAGTATAGTGTTAGTGAAGTATTTCTTTAAGTTTTGGTGTGCAGGGGTAGTGATTTATCCAGGTTCCCAAGAAAGAGGTGTGTAAGACATATTATAGTTATTTGAGTTGGGCTCTTAAGACGCTGTTTTCAGGCGTCTCGTGGGATTCTTAACTAGAGCTGTTTGAGTAGACGCATGGGACGAGCGTCTTTTGAAGTAGTATCCGAAGAAGGGGCATGTGTACGTGACTCTAAAGGTATGAAAGGACTTCACAAGTTTTCTGTTCCTTCGAAATTCTAAAATAATGGTATATCTCCTTGAATTCCTCAGTGTGCTGGAGAGGATCTTCATGTGGTTCTCCATGAAGTTGCTCGTGCCTCACCATGCACTTTCATTCTTCTTTTACTGAGGTGTAACCAAACATTGATGAGAGTTTTGTTATTTCCTTCAGTGATCGTGCTTCCACCCCTTCATTAGGGAGTTGTTTTGTTTATTGTGGGATCAAATAATTTAGAGCTTTTGCTTTTGTATAGTTTCCTTAACCCCCAAAAGGCATCCCTCTTACTCAAATAGGTAAGCCATATGCTGTTTTAACTCGGCCATATGCCATTTCCTAAGGAAATTAGAGTAAATACTTCAGTGATTATGAAAATTAGCTTGACAATTCACACACAACAATAAGAATACCGTTATTCCCCGGCAACGGCGTCAAAAACTTAATGGGTGCGTATTGAGGTGTAATATAATAGAATATATTTCTGCATAGAATTGTTACACTAAATCCTACTATGTCGCAAGTCCACGAATCATGTAATAATAAAATGGTAAGTATAGTTACGAAGCAAGTATCGTTTCCCAAGGGAGTGACGGTTGTATGTATGAATTACTTAACTGCAAAATATGAATTACTCTCACTATCTTTTCTCTTGTGTTTGCAGAATGCAATGAATGCTTAAGAATGATTTCTAAACTAAATATGCTTTGGATGCTTTTTTATGCTAAGAATGCTTAATCTAGAATACAATGAAATAAATCTAAGAATGCAAGAATGATCAAATATCTTTTGGGGTTTTTTGCTTTTGAATGCAAAAAAACAATTAAACTTCTTAATCTAATGAAAGCAAGTAAACTAAGAATGTTGGAAACATGAGACTGATTAAATAAGCTAAACAAAACTAGATTAGAGAACAACATTTCATGACTGTTTGATTTTGGTTGTGAACAATAGTTGGAAAGATTGTTTATAGGTTAGATTTCACAATGACTTAACTTAGTAGCTCATAGAAAAACCACCTTTATCTACTTACAGTATATAATAGTTAATTGATGTTTTCGTGTCTAATGGATCCGTGACATATGGCATGAGTTATCCCAACCACATCTCTATGAGTCTCTAATAACCTACCGTGTTAACGAAATAAGCAAAGTTGTTAGTTGTTTTAGAAGATACAACAAGTCTACAATCCAATTAATTCATCTGAACCATGCTAAAAAACGTATATAGTCAAGACTGATCTATTGTGATCTAAAGGTTGCACATCAGCTGCTTTCGCAAATCCAAAGTCACAAATAACATTCTACATACCAGGCGGTCCCACTCAACTGCTTTCTTTTTATCCCAACAAGAGTTAGGTTATTCACACAACATGAGTAACTATTCAATCCAGACATTCAAGGTCATCAAACACACATCAAATGAAGAAAATAAACATATTCATAATATCAGAGTTACTCCCCTACACTAAACAACAAGTAGGTTAGCTCCTCATAGTCAAGAGTTCAACAATCAACAAAGAATTAAATATTGTAGACAAAGTAAAAAGGTAAAGAAAAGCTTTTAGAATCCGGTGGAACGGTGTTGCTTGACTCTCTTTGAGCTACATAGTGCTATCTTCTTCTCCACTAACTATCCTCTATCAAGCAATAATTTGACTAATATGGAACAAAACTTTAATGGTGTTTTCTCTGTGGTGACACACTCTCAGAGTTTCTTCTCTCAAAAAGTGGGTAAAAGTGGTTTTGAGAGTTATGAGCGTGGTGCTCTAACTGCTGAAGGTAGCCTCTTACTATAGTTTTTCTCTGCTGTGGGCTACATTTTAGGGTTTTTGACTTGCGGCCCAATTTTCCTGTGATCGCGCGACCCCCACGCAATGTGACCATCTGATTGCACGCTACCCGTGATGTGGTGCTGATCGCACTACCCTATGACTTCCTCCCTGCAGTCTCATGGCGTCTTCTCTTCAATTGCGCTATATTCAGGATTTCACCTTTTTGTAGCGCTGTAGCCCTCCCTGCAGTGCTTGAACATCCAAAAATAGTGTTTTTGACCGATTGTTGTCCAAAACATTCATTGTTGGCCTCATTTATCTTCGTTTTGTCTTGACTTCTTAAATACCTAATAAAACATAAATAATACTAAAACAGGTAAATATGCTATCATAAGTATTCAAAAACATAAGTTAACAAATACTTAAATCACGATAATGAGACGCTTATCAAATAGCGTCAAACTGAAACCTTTGTTAGTCCTGAAGCAAACTTACTTAACTGACTCAATCTAAATTATAATGTAATCATTAACATGCCAACGTGCATAAGCGGGAATTCTCAAAATGCAACATACGACCAAGACAAGAGATGAGATAGAATAGATGAAAACGAGCACATCAGGTTTAAGATAGTCCTCTTCATATCTGTGTGTGCTACTATTGTTGATGCATAAAAGTTATTTTCATGTTGTAAATTATATTAACATGTAATCACTCTCATTTTAACTCTTCACTCTTCTATTGACATTGACTCAAGTAGATTTCATATGTTGAGGATCATTTAGGACTTTGTAAGACATGAGAAAGTGTTGGGTTTTTATTGAAGTTGTGAAAGTGTTGTAGATTTGGAAAAAATAAAGAAGAGAAAGTATTGGGTTTTTTGGACATTGTAATTTGAGTGTATTGAAAATTAGAGGAAATAATGGTGGGTATATATAGAACTTTGGGTGAAATTTTGAATTTTCGAAAAATTCAAAATTTCTCCCAAATCCCGCCAATTCCGGGGGAGATTATTAGGTGCAACCATTACCAATACACGGTGATGATGGGGTGTTGGGTGGTTATTCATACACTTTAGGGATCTCCTTTTAATCTCTACCATCGGTTGCACATACAACGGATGTATATAATAATTTCTCCAATTCTGGGGCCTTTCGTGCAGCCGGGCGGTTGCGAAATATTTGAAATTTAAAAATTTCAAAAACTTTTATGATCGCCCGACGGTCACAAAGAAGTGTCGTGACCTCCCAACTGTAGCGACACTTTTTCGCGATCGCCCGACGGTCACGAAAGATGGTCACTTGTGACCACCGGGCGGTTGCGAATAACGTTCATCGCTTTAATTTATGCATTTCAGATGGTTTTTTAAGGCGCGTTGTTTGTTAAATTGATAAAGTAGTTAAAACGAGGCAAATTATAAGGTTTTATTGCACAATCGCATGTAACAATTAAAAAAAACTAGGCATATATGATGATTAGATGTAGAACATAAAATAGGCTATTCGTGCATAACGTGCCAATCACATCTAATCTACTATTTTGATAAGTCAATTACTAATGTTGTAATCATTTATTACTTCAATTCACATTTAATAATGATATTTGTTGTTAAAATATAATAAACACATCAAGATCGTTCCATAAATAAAAAATTTCAATATGAATATTATTCGCAACCTCCCTATGGTCGCAAGTGACCCTATTTCGTGACCGTCGAGCAATTGCTAAGCCATTGTCGCGACCGCCTGGCGCTTGCGACTAGTCAACAGCTAGTAGCTTTCCGACTGCTTGGTGCTCACGAGTTGCCAGTTTTTCACATATAAATACACCCCTCCCTCACTTTCATAATTCACAACAATCTTCACCAATTCTTAAGGTATCCACGTTTTTTCCACTTACTAGGTCAAATATCTTTTTTCAATGCTAAATTTTGGTACGATATGCTAAATTGTTTATTTATTTGTTTATATTGCCGTAAACACACCGAGGCTACTCATAGTGGACACAACATTCCTGAGGATCGTTCTGTCACGCTTCAAGAAGTAAGTTGATCACTCTACCACATACAACCATATCGTGCATGATAATTGTTACGTTTTAAATTGTTGTTTGTAGTAATTATTTGCTTTATATTTTACAACTTAGATAAATAATGGATTATCAAACCGATAGATCTTGGATGTACCATAGATTCGATACCAATGGTTATTTGCGAGATAGTTTTGTGGTTGCGGTTCGCATGTTCATAGTATTTGCTTCACAACAAAATGCTTATTTAAACATAGGGAGACGTATTAGGTGCCCGTGTAAGAAATGCAAGAATTCAAATTTTTCTTGATCCATACGTAGTCTGTGATCATCTTCATAAGTCGGAATTTACGTCTGGATATTTTGAGTGGGTTTTTCATGGAGAGAAGTCAACCTGGACTACTATGTCTTTTTCCCCCGAACTGCCCGGACCATCACACACCAATATTCCTAACAGCCCTGTTCATGCTGATGATTCGTTTAGACAAATGGTGGATGATGTTCGTAAAAAGGATCTGAATCTCGATGCAAGAGATTTCTACGACTTGATGCATCTAGGACAAGTGAAGATGCATCCTAAGAAGAGTATAACCGTCCTACAGTGGGTTGGAGAGGGGTTGAATTACAAAACCATGCAGATTTTTTTAAAGTTGTCTAAAGATGGGTTCGACCCAGAGATTGATAAGTTGTTACCTAAAGACACGAAAGGGATGCATAAGATGCTGTGAACCATGGGGTTAGGGTACGTGGAGATCGATGTTTGGCCAAATTAGTGTTTCCTATTCTACGAGTTTGCAGCGAGCCAGGACTTTCAAAAGTACCGGGTATGTAGGGAAGATATATACGAGTCCGATAGGAAGTCAAAGGTCACGAAGAAGCATTTGTGGTACTTCCCCTAGGCCCCTTGTCTCACGAAGTTGTATTATATAGTAGGCACTGCAAAGCATATGACTTGTCATTTGAAGTGTCGAGAGGCTACATATGACTCACCCAGCTTCAGGCAAGGCATGGCACACTTCAACCGGACGTATCCGAATTTTGCAAATGAGCTTAAGAACATATGAATCAATTTGTGTACGGATGGTCTCACACTGTATGGCTTATCTGGGAAGAATTACTCTTATTCGCCAGTGTTTGTCACCCCATATAACCTCTCTCCCGATCTTTGCATGAGGTAGGGTTCATATTTTTAGCCTTATCGTTTCTGGTCCACATAGTCCCAAAAAGAACTTGGATGTTTTTTTGAGACCACTGATTGATGAGCTTAATGCTTTATGGAGCATTGGTGTGGAGACGTTTGAAAGCTCGAGGAAGGAAAACTTTCAATTACGAGCGGCCCTAATGTGGACGATTAGGGATTTTTTTGGCGTATGGAATGTTGTATTAGTGGAGCACACACCGAAAGTTATTGTGTCCTTATTGAATGGGAGACACAGAATCTTTCACATTGAAGAATGGGGATAAACCGTGTTTTTTTGATTGCCATCGTTGTTTTTTGCCCAAACATCATAGATGGCAGCATGATAAGAACTCTTTCTTCAAAGGACGCAAGTCACTCTAATCACCTATTCTTAGAAAATCGGGCAACGATATGAGGGAAATTGTGGAGGAGCTTAGGGAGGTTGGTTTTGGGCCCAAAGTGAAAAAGCTACCAAGGTTTGGCACGGATCGTAATTGGTTAGGGAAGAGCATATTTTGGGAACTGCCTTATTGGTCCAAAAACTTGATTCGTCACAATATAGATGTCATGCATTGTGAGAAGAAATTTTTCAATAACAACATCAACACAATGTTGGATAACTCTAAGACTAAGGACAACATCAAGTCTAGACATGATTTGAGGCTCTTGACTAACGGTACTAAGTTATTTTTAGTACCAACTGCCCGAGGAGGCGCATTTAAAAAGCCAAGAGCAACCTACTACCTTACGTGGGAGCAAAAGACGAAGGTGTTAGATTGGCTGGGTGATCTCAAATTTCTGGACGAATACACGTTACACTTGAGAAGATGCATAGAAAAGCAGCAACATAGGCTATCTGGTATGAAGAATCATGATTGTTACGTCTTCATGCAGCGATTTATGACCATTTCTTTTTGCGACTTCCTGCCACTCGACATTTAGGGCACATTGTGGTGGAGATTAGTTTGTTCTTCCTGGCCATTTTTGGTTCAGAGGTTTCGGCCACCGATATGAAGGGTCTTGATGAATCTATTGTTGTTACGACGTGCAAGCTTGAGAGGATATTTCCTCCTTCCTTCTTTAATTCTATAGAGCATTTGGTCATACACCTACTGTACGAGGCCAGAGTTGGTGGTCCGATCCACTATAAATGGATGAATCCATTCGAGAAGTACACAATGTTTAATGAGCTTAATCGAGTACTATTTTTTGTTAGTTTATTCTATATGATATTGACGATTTGTTTGTTTCAGACGTATGTTTGGTTTTAAAAAGCCAATGCTGAACAAAGCAAGGGTCGAAGGATGCCTACCCAATTCCTACCTTCTTTCAGAGCTGTCCAATATGTGTGCCAAATATCTCGATATCTCCATGAGTGCTAGATTTAACTGGCTGAACAAGAACTAGACTTTAGAGAGTTGAGAGTGGGATGATGAGCTGTTGTTATTTCGAAATAAATGGAAGCCCCTTGGACCATTGAACAAGAAGAGGCGGTTGACGTCCAAAGAGGTGGAGCAAATTGAACTATACACGCTTCTTAATTGTGAAGAGTTGAACGGCTGGGTTGAGTGAGTCAATATTCTTTATTTTACATGCAAATACTATCTTTAATTAAAGGATATACATATGGATTAGTTCTAACTTTTTTGTTTGTAACTCCCAAGTTGTTCGTAGAGGAGGAGTGCGGTGGACTCAGTCCCATGGAGGTTTAAACGAAGAGGAACACATAGTACGTGGTGTGGCTCAAGCAGACCTACTTCAATGGAAAGTACATGATAGACGATCGTGAAAGCCATTTCTAGCAGGTCCAATCAACTCAGCGTTGAAGTACGAAAGGTACATTGTGAATGGGTTCCGGTTCCACACATATACGTATTTGGGCCATAAGAAGAGTGATTGTAGCGGGGTTTATGTAAAGGGAGACATGGGAGGATCCGACGCCACCAACTTCTACGGGACTTTGAAAAACAAATCATAAAAGTGGAATATTGAGGAGGTAGAAGACCACTATACATTGTATTTCTCAAGTGTAGGTGGTATGATATTGGCCGTCTAGTACGAATGTTCACAAGACGTACAAAGTGGTTGATATTAACCCACAATGGTCTCTCGCAACCAACAAGTCATTTATTTTTGCAAATCAAGCCCTTCAGTCGTACTACGCCCCGTATCCAGAACTTACGAATGGTTGACTGAGTTGAAAGGGATGATGGTTGTATCTACTATTCTGGCTAGGCACGTGACTGACATGTCGTCACTGAGTGATTCGAGCGAAACAGAAACATGGATGCAAGAGCAAGTGTTTTAATTTTTAAGAGAACAAAGTTTTAGGGATTAATCTGTTTATAGACTTGAGCTCGTTTGATATGGATATCCAATTGGGGGCAGGTGAATTTGAGGTCGTCGAGAGCTCCAAGATGGAGGGGAAGATGAAGACGAAGACAATGAAGGCATGGAGCTAGATTATGATGATAGTGATGTTAATTAGTTTATTAGATTTGTAATAATTTAAAACGCTAATTTGATTTGTCACTTTATTTGTAACGGTTGTTAGTGTTGTAAAAGACAGTTGTATTTGATTTTTCTAAAAGTAACATTTTATGTGTTATAAATACATCGTCAACAAGAATCATAGTCCAACATGAAAATTACACTAAATGTCTAACATAGATAAATTAAAAATAAAAGTACACAATTTTTATTTGATTACAATAGGCCGAAATGAAAATTACATTAAGAGTCCAAGATAGCGAATTTAAAATTTAAAGTACACAATTTAGATACAATTACACTAATAAAACTACACAATTTAAAATTACACTAAGAGTCCAACATAACCAAATTTAACAGTACGAATATAAATTAAAATACTACTCGTCCCCATCCTCCTCTTCACCTTCTCCACTATCCTCGTCAAGTATGCGATAAGTGTTGTCCGCACCTGCAACTCTAGTCCTACCAGCAACATCATCGTCACCACCCAGCTCTACAACATCGTCCAAGCCCTGAAAGGTGGGGTCCTCATCCATCTACGCGGGCATATCCTCCTCATCGGAGCTGTCATTGTACTCCACGACATACGCAGGCCTACTAGAAGAACTAGGAGCAAATGGATCTGGCCTCGGGCGTGGTGGCCTAAGAATCATATATCTTGCTCCCATCATATGTGTCGTCCCCATGAATGCCGCATCTGGAATATGTGGAAGTGTAACTACTAGGTCCTGGCGGATAATTTCTCTCCAGCTCTGCATAAGGTTTTGCATGGTGTCTAATCTTCGATCTGAGCATGACTGAGTCTCCTGGTTCTACTTCTGCAAGTCCTCAATGGTGGCATGCGCATAATCTGGCTGTCCTATGTACTCAATGTTGTATGCGTTCGGATCTATGCCACTCGGTAAGCCCTTTGACGTCCCCTTCTTCAATGGCGGATATCTCCTCCTGAATAGCCTCATGTACTTCTTCTACATTAATGTTTGAAATAATCAATATTTAGAGTAGAATAAGGAATTTAAATGAAGTTGAGGAAAAAATAAGGGAGTATGTGGTTGAAATGACTTACGTAAATAACTTTCGCCGCCTCATCTACCCATTCGCGCCTCGGTGACTGTCCTGAAGTACTGCCCGTCCCCTTCATCCTCTTCAAATGATCAGGGTTCGCCTCAGCCTACACATTTCAAGAAAGAGTACGTTAAACTTAGTTACACATGTATTAAGATTAGTTATTACCCCCATATTGTTAATTTTAATAAATCATATCAATCGACCTTTTATCTCCTCTAGGCGGATGGGTCCACCAAAGAAAGTGGGAGGTGCATTCTTCATAACCGGTGGCTCCACGCCTCCTCTACTGTTGATCCGCGTCCTCCGGCACACCTCCAGATGCGCTTTGGTGGCCCAATGCTTAATCGCCTCCGCCTTCAACGTACTGTTCATCCTGGTCTTCGGACGCCCAACATACTTCAGATCATCAATCCTCTAAAAGTAAAGTTTCTTCGTGTTGTAAATCACATACTTATAACAATTCTTTGCCTTCGTTTGATATGCCGTAAATACATCGTATTTTTCTAACGCTCGGACCCCATATATTGTCTGCGAAATAATAAACTTTTAAGATTATTCTTATTAGGTCTTTTGATTTATTAATACACTATATTAAATAATATATTATATTTGAGAAATAATTCCTCACCGTAAATTTGACCCACATATCATCTCGCACATCCTTGGGCATCGCCAAGTAGGTGGACCAAAACTTTCGCATAAACTGTCTAATCAGGTCTGTGATCATCGTCGAAACCTCACCACTAGGGGGGACTCAAACAGGCCACAAACCGGTAATAAACTAGGCGTTGTGTAAGAGGAGACACTCAATAGTAAGTTTTTAATTTTTGATTCTTTCATTTAGTTCCATTTTTAGTTATTTTTGTTTTGAGGCACATATAGTATAAATAATTTTTTAGTGTGATTTTCGAGCTAACAACTGAGATACGAAAAGAAAAAAGAAGAAAGTGAAAAAAGATGCAAAGTAGAGAGACGAACAAGAAACAAAAAGACAAGACGACAATTAGGCAAAAGTACAGACAACACGGAACAGAGCTCATCGCTCTGACTTTCCAAAGAGTCGCGCTAGTCGCTCAAGTAAGGTGTCTGTCGCGCACGTAATCAAGTGAGTTGCGCGAGCCGCGCAACAGTTGAAGTCGTCGCCCAGCACCGGCGCGACACGACATGTTGCGCGTCCTAAATTTCTAGCAGATCGCGTTTTTGTATTTGACTGAAAATAGGAGACATACAAAAATCAAAATCTACGAAATTTTGTTGAGCAATCTCTGTCTTTTACCTTTTCTACTATACTTATACTTCTCTTACTATCAAATTTCATTGATGTATATGAATTATTTCTGTTGTGATTATAATTAATATGGACAGTTATGCAAACTTATGAAATATTACCCTAATTGTTTTTTAAAGAACTCTTATATATATTTATTGAACTCTAAACATTTTTATTATTACACATCTCTCAGAGTTAATAAGACTATTTCTTCTTATTTCTCTATTCATATATTTTTTTCTTAAAATAAACTTTTCTTTTTCTTTTTATTCTTCATAGAAGAACATGACATCTGGACGTACTTAATAATTGATCCAGAGATAGAAAACCAACGACAATGGAGAATCTTAGCTTAGCACAACCGAGCTACGATTTGACAAAATTTACCACGAGAAGTTGCTATGAAAAGTACACCACATTGTTGAAAAATGATCTGGTGGACGAGTAAGCACTTGCAGTTCCAGGAATAGACATACGCATAGTAAATATGGATCAAGTAGCCATGAAATCGGGGGTCGTTAATGACAATCTCGTACGTGACTTTTACGCTCACTATGATCGAAGACACTCATCAACTACAATATATATATATATATATATATATATATATATATATATATATATATTTATCCTATTAATCACATTGCGAGGCAAGTGATAGAAACGACGTTCCACACTCATGAGTCTTCAACAATTAAGTCTATTGAAGAAATTGTGTCACCTACGCACAAGAAACAGAAAATATTTAGGGAAACAATTGCAGGAAGCGGAGGAACGCATGTAGCAAGACAACGCTAAGTTAGTGAACAAGATGGAGGACATCAAGGACCAAGTATAGAGTAACATCGCCCATTATTGAATGGAGTTGAGACACATTGAGAGAAAAATAACAATTGCTTAAATTGACGTACTTTTAATTTGATATCCATTAATATTCAATCTTATATAGCATATCATTTAATTGTATTAGAAAAACATGTTTTGTATGAGAACAGATTTTTTTCCGGCACGAAAGGTAATATATTAAACCCAAGAGATTACACTGTAATTTTTCAACTTAACAGAGATTTGTACTGTTATAACAAACCTCAGCGGTGTAGTTATAATAATTACCTATATTTTCATGGGCAGATTGTTGTCAATATCCAAACATGCGTATGTTTACAAAAGAGCCTTTCCTACACAGTCTACTTGAATAGCAATTTCCACATAAGACCGCTCGTCTCTTTAATCTTACCGTTACGCAAATTGACTCACACCCAAAATCAAATAGTGGTTAGCAAATTAAATGCATTAGCTAGAGTTTGTGGGTTCTAATGTATAATAAACAATATTAAAACAACGGTTTTCAAATTGTAACAATATCGATAAGTAATTTTATGTTTACTCAAGGGCGGACCCATATTTTTTTTTTCACCCCAGGCTGCTAAAATCTAAGTTTACCTAAACAAAAATTAAAAAAATTAAAAAATATTCAAAAGAAGTATTAGAGTATTAAAAAATAAAACTACATATCTTAAACTATACGAATACAACGTTATTGGAGTTACACCCTCTTCGATTCTATATGAAATAACTATGCACTTAAAAATTAATTATAAACTTAATTGTAAATGTAAAACTCGAGTGTATATTTTCAACAAGGAAAAAAGGTGTTATATGATGTGTGGACCACATTATTATATTGTTACTATTTTAGGGTTAACCAATGAACTTATTCCAGAGAATTAAAAAGCTCTTAATTTTTTCTTAGTAGTGTATTTATAATTAGCTTATTTACTAGGTAAATTGAACTCTAATTTGTTCTTTAATAGTTAAACATTTTATCCAATTTTTGCTCTTCAGTTTTGTAACAAAAAAAATAAATATAAGTAATATATATATATATATATTTATATATTCACGAATGATCATCATCATATATTCGAAAATATAAATGTATCCTATGCCTCACATTACATATGATTATATATATATATATATATATTATTCATACACTAATTAGTAGTATATTGCATTTTAAAATTAAGTTACATTGTTTGTGTTGTTGGGCTAGCTGTAACAGAATTGCAATTTTGGATTGTTCCTTATTGGGCATGACCATTTCATTATTGTGTAGACTGAGATAAACTGTCATGGATTAGAATATATATAGATATATATAGAAGCATGCCCAAAGCGGACCACTGGCTAGAGCCTAGGTTAGCCCTTGCTTTGGGCCCGTCCCTGATAGCACCTATACAACATGTAATTAACTATAACGAAAAGAAATAACGTGATAAATCGACTTCTACAACAATGTAGTGAAAGTTATTGGATGAGTCGGAAGTGAGACCTCCTCCCCTTAAGATCATTGTGCCGCTGCTACCGCTTCAAGCTCTCGTGCAACACTGACCTCCCAAGGTACAATGTCTTTCCCCGAACAGCCTCGTGAAGCTCAAAACTGCTCCCTTTGGACCGAGATATACTTGCAGAACTCTAAGAAAATGTATGTTATGCAATGTATGAAAAATTCTTACGATTTTTTGGATGCATTTTCACAATAGTTGAGGCCTCATTTTATAGTTGAGAAAACATGAAATCACTACAATACATTGGGGGGTGGGGGATTTATTTTTGTCATTGAAGACATTTGGGTGTATTCAAATGCTTTTAACCACATTAAAATCCAACCATAAGTGTGCGATTTAATTCACATATTCAAATAAATCTGAATATTTAACCTTGAATTATATTTAATTAAATAAATAAATTCTATCACAATTTGGAATTAATCCCATTTACTTCTCATTAAGCAATTTTAATTCACACACAATATATTTGGACTTAATTACGAATATCTCCAACAATCCCCTACATGAATCTAATTGGCTTAATGCACGTGAGCCTATAACGCTATATGCAATTCTAGAGTTTTGCGAGAACTTGTTGCATCAGGATAGGTGGTTTACAACGCCTTGAACATTCCCTAGTGAAATACCATTGGATATACTTGCCAACTAGTGGACGTGATGCCTTAAACTGTTCGGTGTTATGTGTATACCAAGACAATGGTACTCACACAATCCATTCCAATATCACTTTGGGTCCATTCGTTGTTGTCCGCTTCGGCCCTACACTGCCTTGGAAATATTCATTGAATGTTCTAGAGATTTAGCCATTTTACTCATTTCATAGAAACAGCCCCGTCATATTCGATATATGTGATCTCTCATAAAGGGTATCATATTATACCCCGCTTGTAAGCATAATCAAGATCATTAATAAATACCTGAAGTCTTCCTTACCATGTGCAAGTCTATCACTCTTTCATCGCAAAAAATACGTTGGGAACTCAATTGCTTAAGTGCTTTATTCGACCTCGCCCCCACAATTTGGTTTTCCTACTGAACGTGTAAATTAGGGTTTACAATTCAGGTTGGGTAGCCATCATGGGTGGAAGTCATCATGGGTGGAATTAAACATCTTATTCAGGTTGGGTAGCCATCATGGGTGGAATTAAACATCTTATTATTTAAGTAAATAAATTAATACTTTTTTTATATATTTATATATTAAGGAATTAATTTTTAAATTTTTTAATATATAAAGATATACTTTTTTTATATATTTATATATGTCAAGGAGTTAAATATCTTTTTATTTTTAAGGGATAAAAGCATCAAGCCCCCTGAACTATGCACGTTTTTGCGACTTGCCCCCTAAACAAATTTAATAAGCGTTTTGCCCCCTAAACTATGCACGTCTGATCGATTTGCCCCTTCAATGGATTTTCGACCATTTTTGGCCAGAATATTCCCAGTTCAAAGTGTTTTTTCGCATACTTTTTGTCATCAACTACCAAAATACATCTAGTACAACATATATGAGTGGGGTAGAGGGGAAGATTCCGGCCAAAAATGGCCGAAAATACACTAAAGAAACAAATCGCATTTTCGGCCATTTTTGGCCGTAACACCCGTTCGAGGTATTGTTTCTCCAACTTTTTGTCATCAACTAGCATAATACATCTAATACAACACATATGAGTCGGGTAGGGGGGAAAATTCCGGCCAAAAATGACCGAAAATCCATTGAAGGGGCAAATCGAACAGACGTGCATAGTTTAGGGGGCAAAACGCTTATTAAATTTGTTTAGGGGGCAAGTCGCAAAATCGTGCATAGTTCAGGGGGTTTGATGCTTTTATCCCTATTTTTAATATATAAAGATATAATTTTTAATATATTTATATATGTTAAGTAATTAAATATCTTATTATTTTTAATATATAAAGATATTTTTTTAATATATTTATCTATATTAAGGAATTAAATATCTTAGCTTATTGGTTTTTTTATAAATAAAGATATAAATTTTTATATATTTATATATATATATTAAATAATTAAATATCTTATTGTTTTTAATAAATAAAGATATACTTTTCTATATATTTATATATATTAAGGAATTAAATATCTTATTTTTTAATAAATAAAAATATACTTTTTTATATATTAAGGAATTAAATATCTTATTTTTTTTAATAAATAAAGATAAACTTTATTTATTTATTTATATATATTAAGGAATTAAATATCTTATTTTTTTAATAAATAAATATATACTTTTTTTATATATTTATATATATATATATATATTAAAGAATTAAATATCTTATTTTTTTAATATATAAAAATATACTTTTATGAAGTAATAGTTTAATACATTTGATTTAATATAATTAATAATAGGTGAAATAATGATTTTTTTTTTTTTTTTTCTATAAATTAGAAGTGCAGTACTGGTTTTGCCTTTGTAAAAAATTAAATTTAGCCGGAAGTATAGGTTGGGTCTATTAGTTTTTATCGAAATTGAAAGGCCAGATATAGTTTTACCAAATTTGAAACGTTTGGTATAGTTTCGCGAAAAAGTCCAAAAGTTGGGGCTAGTTTGTCATTTTTTCCAAAATAATATACAACAACTAGAACCAAGCCTCTAATCCCAATAAATTGGCCATTTCATAAAACAGAATACAAAAAATAAAAAATCAACAAAGCGTTATTTCCTTTTATTTGTTTGGTTATATACAAATGCATGTCGAAACATGAAATTTGCCTGGCTACTAAATATAGCAAATACATATATATATATATATATATATATATATATTTATATCATGTCAAGTGGCACAGGAAATAGAACTTGACTAGTTGACTTGTTCTAAATTAGTAGGACAAAGGCGCACACACACATGATAATACCAAACGCGATACGCACACATATTTTTTCCATAGAAGCGCGTGGAAATTTCCAAGGACTTACCGATGCATGCAGCAAATTTAAATCCAAATTCACTTTTTTGGCCCTTAATATGTTCACACACACACAATGACACGACCCACATGAAAGTATTTCTCCCCTATAAAAACAACACTGCTTAATTTCTTCACCAGATAAAATATAGAGAGAGTATTAATTTATTTGTGATTACAGCGGAGAGGTATCCTTATACACGCACACATTATATAAGTACTAGCTAGAAGAAAGACTGGCTCGAGCACTTGATAGTATATATGAGAAACCTACCAATACCAGGGTTCAGATTTTACCCAACGGAGGAAGAACTGGTTTCGTTTTATCTGAGAAATAAGCTGAGAGGCACTGGACCTCATGAGCTCGACAGGCTTATACCAGTTCTTGATATCTACGATTATAACCCATTCGATCTTCCACGTAATTCCTTTTTCTACTATTGGTTTCTTTCTTAGCCTGTTTTATGAATTATTGAAATTGTCCTTTGTTTTTTTTGATAAGAAAGAAATTCATTAATAAGAGCACCAGCAATGCTCAATTCTGAAGGTGATTACAAGGAAAATCAACAATTCCAATGAAGTTTCAAGGCCCCAACTTACAGAAACAGAAAATGACACTTAATTAAGGATATATATATATATATATATATATATATTATTCAAACACATTATAATTATCAATGAATTTATGGCTTATAATAAAGATGCATCTCACATTTTATGTACCAATTATGTTCCATAGATTCTATCTGACTCTTATTGTTAGATTTATGTCAAAAATGGTATCATTTAGTAATATATTAGATCAAAATGGTATCATAATTGTTGTAAGTACCTCGCTCTTTCTATTAGCGTAATTGTAACAGTAATCATAATCAATTGATCAGCCCCAAGTATTTCTACACTTATATTAACCTTTTCTTAGTTTCTTCTTGGAATTACATTAATGATGTGATCAGACCTTGCCGGGGAGCGTTGCCCTGCAGAAGGCGATGAGTGGTTTTTCTTCATTCCTCGGCCTGAGAGGGAAGCTCGTGGAGGGAGGCCTAACCGGCTCACATCTCATGGTTATTGGAAAGCTACGGGCTCTCCTGGTGACGTTTACTCTTCGCAGAACCGCGTGATTGGAAGGAAAAGAACAATGGTTTTCTACGTGGGACGAGCTCCAAATGGGGTGAAGACTGAATGGAAGATGAATGAGTATAAGGCTATTAGTGACACCCATGAGCTACTTGATCAACCTTCTTCATCCTCATCAACGGTTGTAGTTGCAAACCCACTACCCGAGGTTAAATATTGAACTTTAATATTATATTGCATGCTCATAAAGAACTAATTAACTGATGAATGATTTATAATATAAGACGAAAAAAATTAACTAATCTCTCTCTTATATATATATTTTAAAGTGTCATATCACAATACAGAATGACTTGTATAAATGTATGTTTCTCAAAAATTCATATATACCATGATTCATTTGATCAAAATTAAAATCGCAAAACCAAAAGCTCCCATCGATATCAAATTATTTGCAACCGTATATCCACATATATGTACAACACATGCACAGATACGTGCTATGTATTACTAATTAGACCCATTCCACCTTTGATATGCAGTTGAGGGAAGAATTCAGTTTATGCCGAATCTATAGAAAATCTAAATACGTAAGGGCATTTGACAGGCGACCGGCCGCTGATCCTGCCGTAAGAGCCGATAATCAGTCCGCCATAAACCAGCTGCCGTCAACACAAAGAAACAATGAGGCGACAACCACATTTAACTCTCCTGAAATTAGTAGTCCAATAATAACCTCACCGCATGAAATAACTCAAATTCACACAACACTGGGCGAATGTTCATTTTCTGGAGACCATCAAACCGCTAGTACTAATCCTTACAGCCGATCTGAAAATTCCAACACGGACGTGGAAATGGACAGCGAATCTTTCTGGGATTCGGAAGATTTCAGTTGGTTTGATATATAATGAAACACCTTGTGAATATGAATCTGGAGATGCTGGCCTCCTATAATGAATAACCTAAGATTGTGTATTTATCAGTCCAGGATTAACTTTTATTAGTTGATTAAATATGACATAGATTTTGTTGATGTTGTTTAATTTAATGTTTAACTTTTTAATCGATTTGTTATGAAGCGCGTATTTGGATTGTATTTTATTATGTACGAAGTTGAATAAGGTAATTAGTATCGAAAATTAATTGTTGATTTATGCATGCTATGTCTCACATGATCGCCTCTTTATAGTCCATGTGCACGCTTAGTTAAGGCTTAATTATATCTGAAAATTTGAAATTAGTAGGAACTAGGAAGGACTAGTATGGTGATCGAGGTGATCCTATATGTAAATTAAAGGAAAAGGTTGAATTTCATAGACATAAAGGAAAATTAACAGAGAGTATTTTTGGTGGAGAAGGAGACTTGGGTTTCATCTCCGAGTCTAGTAAAGTACATAATAAAAGTAAAAGTACAAAAGCTACCACACTACCTATTTATACTAGGGCGACTATGTCTAATATTTACAAATAAATGGGACTAATGAGGTACATAATAAACAAAGTAAAAGAAAAGCGTGGAAAGATTAAAAAACAACTTATTTTAAATAGTCTAATACCCCCGCAAGAGGGGCATGTATATCTAACATGACCATCTTGGTCACAAAGCGTGTAAAAGGGACAAGGCCCAAAGGCCTCGGGAATATGTCGACGAGCTGATGTTCGTTTGAGATGTGCTGGACCTTCAAGATCCCTCGTTGGACTTTTTTCATGTACAATGTAGAAGTAGATTTGAACGTGTTTCGTATGTTCATGTTGAACAGGATTCACTGCAATGGCTGCTGCACTCTTATTGTCAGTGGAAATGACAGGGACTCTGGTTTGCTTGATGTGAAGATCACGAAGAAGTTGGAATAACCAAAGGACATCACATGTTTTAGTTGCCAGCGCCCGATATTCAGCCTCAGTCGATGAACGACTAACTGTAGGTAGTTTCATGGCCTTACATGTGATCAGAAAGCTGCCCAAATAAACAGCAAAACTAGTGACACTGCGTCTAGAGTCAACACATGTCGCCCAATCACTGTTACAAAAGGATTTTAGGTGAGGTTCACACGAAGAAGAATAAAAAAGTCCCTTACTTGGACTGTTTTTAATATAACGCAAAACTTTATGAGCTGCAGAAAGGTGACTAACGGTAGGGTAAGCCATAAATTGGATGAGACAGTGTATACTATAACTCAAATCAAGTTTGGTTATAGTCAAATATAATAATCTCCCTACTAACCTTATATAAATAGAACAATCAGCTAAGAAAGCAGTGTTATCATGTAGCTGAAGTTTAGAACTATAGTTCATAGGTAAATTACTAGGCTTCGAACTGAGATATCCCGAATCATGTAAAATGTCAAAGGAAAATTTTCTTTGACAAATGGAAATACCCTTACGACTCCTGGAGATTTCAAGACCTAATATATATTTCAAAGGGCCTAAGTACTTAATGGTAAACTGAGCATGCAAATGGGCTTTTAAAGAAGAAATTTCACTCAAATCATTACTAGCAAGTATTATGTCATCGACATACACACATAAGGTAGTAAAAGAAGAAGAAGGAAATTTAGTAAACAATGAACTGTCAGAAATGGACTGTTGATAGCCGAGAGTAAGTAAAATGGATGTTAGTTTGTTGTACCATTGTCTAGAGGCATGCTTTAGGCTATAAAGACTCATTTTCAACAATTAAACTTTAGAATTATTGTGAGAGCAATAGCTAGGAGGGGAGTCATGAATATTTCTTCATCCATATCCCCATGCAAGAATGCATTATTAACATCTTGATGCAAGTGCCAATTATATGCAACAAATAATGCAAGAATGAATCTAATAGTGGTCAATTTAACTACAAGGGGAAAAAGTATCAAAGTAATCAAAACTTTCTTCCCGAGTATAGCCCTTGGTAATTAATCTAGATTTATATCTCTCTATTAAACCATCACTCTTAAGTTTAATCTTATAAACCCACCTACAACCTATACAATGTTTTCCAGGTGGTAAGTCAGTCAAGATCCAGGTCTTAGTTTGTTATAAAGCTTGCAACTCAGTTTTCATGGCAGCCTGCCATTCAAGATGTAAGCAATCATATTTATATGTCATAGGTTCCAGAATAGAGCTAACAGATGAAGGAGTCATGAATATTTCTTCATCCATATCCCCATGCAAGAATGCATTATTAACATCTTGATGCAAGTGCCAATTATATGCAACAAATAATGCAAGAATGAATCTAATAGTGGTCAATTTAACTACAAGGGGAAAAAGTATCAAAGTAATCAAAACTTTCTTCCCGAGTATAGCCCTTGGTAATTAATCTAGATTTATATCTCTCTATTAAACCATCACTCTTAAGTTTAATCTTATAAACCCACCTACAACCTATACAATGTTTTCCAGGTGGTAAGTCAGTCAAGATCCAGGTCTTAGTTTGTTATAAAGCTTGCAACTCAGTTTTCATGGCAGCCTGCCATTCAAGATGTAAGCAATCATATTTATATGTCATAGGTTCCAGAATAGAGCTAACAGATGAAGTGAATGCCCTATGGGAATCACTAAGATGAGCAAAAGATAGTTATGCTTCGATAGGATACATAACAGGAAAACTAGATGCACTGGCACTGCTCTGATGCAAGGAAACATGAAGATCATAGTCATAAGCATGCAAATAAGCAGGTGGACCAGTGGTCCTATTAGATCTTCTAAGAGGAACATAAGGTATAGTAGAGGGAGGAGAATAGATGTTACTCTTCCCCTGAGGTTCAAGGGGTTGGCTGACAATAGTAGAAGGAGCAGCTTCTGGTGGACTTGGGGTAGCTGCATGTACATCCAAGGACGAAAGAGGCTCCTCAGGACTGATATCAGTAGCATGTGGGATGATTTCCTGCCAAGAAATAAAGGGACTGGTGCAAGAAGAATCTTGCCCTTGAGGGTTAGTAAAATAGTTAGGAATGCTATAAGGAAACACTGTTTCATAGAAAACAACATTTTTGGGAATAAGAGTCTTCATAGAAGAGAGATCAAGTAACAAATAACCCTTAGTACCAAAGGGATAACCAAGGAAAATGCATTTTCTAGATCTGGCATCAAATTTTTGTGTGTAAGCAGATAAAGTTGATGCAAAGCATAGACAACCAAAGCATTTTAAGACAGAGTAGTCAGGAACTTTGTTATACAACAATTCAAAAGAAGATTTATGCATAAGAGTTTTAGATGACAACCTATTAATAAGGAAAGCAGCAATAGACACAAAATCACTCCAGTACTATATAGGAAGATTATACTAAATTTTAAAGATCTAGCAACTTGCGGTACATGTTGATGCTTCCTCTCAACTAAACATTTTGTTGAGGAGTCTAAACACAACTCTTTTGATGAATAATACCAGTAGAGTCAAAAAAGTATTTCATAATGAATTCATTCCCATTATCAGGCCTCAAAATCTTAATAGAAGATAAAAACTGAGTTTGAACAATATTAAGAAAAAACCTTATTTTAGACTCAACCTCAGATTTATGAGCAAGAAGAAAAATCCAAGTAGTTCTACTAAAGTCATCCACAATAATAAGAAAACTTTTTAAACCATCATGAGATAAAATAAAAAAATGGGCCCCAAACAACACAATGTATTATTTCAAAAGGAGCAGAAGTAACATAAACAATGTAGGGAAAAGAAAGTCTCTTCTGTTTAGAGAAATGACAAGCATCACAGACAATCTTAGAACAAGGGGAAGCAAAAATGGTGGAGATTTTAGCTAGCTTATCAACATAAGGGTGGCCCAATCTCTTATGCCACAAATCAGATGTAGTGCCAGTGAGAGAAACATTATTACAAGCAGAGTTCTTGGAAAAAACATTGTTTATTTGGAGATTTATTTTTGAAATCCACAATATAGAGGCCATTCTTCAACTCAGCAGAACCAATCATCTGCTGGTGGAAGATGTCCTGCAGGAAGCACATGGAAGAGTAGAAAAGAGAAAATATTTTAGAAGAAAAAGTAAGTTTTGAGACAGAAATCACATTAAATTTAAAATCTGAAACATAAATAACATTATGAAGAGATAGAAAAGGGGAGATATAAATGTCTCCAATCAAAGTGCCAATAGTACTACTATTATTAGGCAAGTGAATAGTAACATGAGTAGACTTTGGAGAAGAAGTAGAATAGAGGGGACTACAGACCATGTGGTCTGTAGCACAAGTGTCCAAAACGCAAGTATTAGTGTGTGTGATAGGAGTATGTTGAAAAACAGTTAAGAGCAAAGTGAGGTGTTGTACCAGTGATAGTAGTAGTATCAGTGTGTGTAGAAGTGCTGCCTGAAGCCGGGGGCTGAGAGGGTGGTTGAGCCCTGGTGAAAGCCAGGAATCGCTCAAACAAGAGCTGCATATTAGGCTCAGGGGCAACAACCTGAGTTGAGGCAGAATGTTCATCAACAATAGTGGCTGAGTTAGCACCAGAAGGATGCATCATCCTCCTACCTCTTGGGCCATCCTAACCATGGGGATAACCTATAAACTTGTAACATTTGTCACCAGTGTGGCCAGAGTAACCACATCAGGGGCATTTAACCTTTTTTTTTTATCTTTAGAAGGGGGAAGGGGGGGGGGGGGGGGGGATTGCCAGGCTTACCAGAGGGATTAGAAGGACCATCATGGGTAGTGTTAGAGGAATATTGTTTTTGAAAACCAGATTCATGAGAAGGCTGGCCTATGGTAATCATAGCGAGGGGGTCAGAGGAGGGGTTAGAGTAAAGGGCTCTTTGATGTTCCTCTTGAAGAAGGAGAGAATAAACCTTTGACAAAGTGGGGATGGGAGACATGAGCAAAATCTGACTGCGAATGGCAGTAAAGAATTTATTAGGACTAATCAAGAATCCCAAAACATAGTCACTTTACTAGAGACTAACAAGATTGTGGTTAACATTGCATGTACACAAACCACATTAGCACATAGTTATGGGGCGTTGAGTGACAAATTCATCCCAGACAAAGTGAAAAGCATGATAATATTGAGTAATAGAAGAGTTACCCTAAGAAATCATGTATAACAATTTTTGTAAATGAAAAACACGGCTACCATCGGTGCGGTCGTACGTAGTGAGGATTTCATTCAATAACTCGAGGGCAGAGGTCTGAAACAGCAGGCTAGGATGAAGATCATTCACAATCGAGTTCATGATCCATGTGAGAACAAGGTTATCAACACGGGTCCATCAGATCTATAACACCTGGGCGGGAGACATCAATAAAGCGACCTTTATTTTTGACGATGAAGGCGAGATGAATGGATCAAATCCAGGAGGGGTAATTGTCACCGATAACTTGTTCACCGACGATCGAGGCACCGTGGACATCGTGAGCACCGAGATAATAGACCGAAGATGGGTTCTCACTAGGGTTCTTCGACGGGTTTGGTGGCAACAGCGGGCCAGGTTGCCGAGAAGCAAGAGTTTGACCGCCAGCGGACAGAGGACCAGTAGCGGTGGAAGAATCAGCGCGAGAAGAAGTCATAGTTGTAGTGGATCCGATAAATTAGGGTTTCAAAGAGAAGAATTGGGGAAAATTGCGAATTAGGGTTTCGCAGAGAGATGCGAAGATTGAAGGGTCGGAGGAGAGATATCGCAGTGGAAGAGAAGAAGATCGAGTATCTTAAACGTCTAATACCATGTAAACTAAAGGAAAAACTTGAATTTCATAGACAAAAAGGAAAATTTATAGAGTATTTTTGGGGATTAGGAGACTAGGGTTTCATCTCTGAATCTCGTAAATTACATAATGAAAAGTAATAGTACAAAAGCTACCACACTACCTATTTATACTAGGGCGACTAAGTCTAATATTTACAAAGAAAAGGGACTAATTAATGAGGTAAATAATAAACAAAGTAAAAGAAAAGCGTGGAAAGATAAAAAAACATATTTTGACATATTTTGAATTATGTAATACTATAACATACTTTTTGTAGTAAAGAGGAAAGTCTCCGGTGAATAATAAAGAAATTAATTAGCAAAATTCACTGACCCAATATTCATGAATATAATGATGATATTCTTGTGAATAAGAGTGTGTATGTATGCTTGAACGTGTTAGGATGTTCATTACAACTGGCTTAATTTGTAGGCAATATATGTAGTGTGAGGAAGAATCTTCCCCTTTCCATTTATGGCAGGCCATGCGGTCTTCGTTCATCAGTTGCTTGATCCGCATTTTCTAGGTGTCAGTAGAGCGGCTGGCAATAAATAATCTTAAATTCGGGTCATTCCATGGTTCAATGCACGTTGATTGGTTTAAAATGACGTAGTGGGTCTCTGTTTTGTGCATATTGTGGTTTTAATAGCATTGGATAGATCTTGTCTAGTCCAAAAAACTAATAATCGTCTCGTCTCTTGTATGAGGTTGCAGTGTAGTTAACTTTGCACGAGGCTATAACCTCCTTCCTACTACGAGGATAATGCATTTTATTTACTAGGCTCTTCATTATTTCTGCGAGAATTTTCATACTTCATGAGCGTCTGCGAGAATGTAAATTTGTAGTAGACTGGGCAACATGGCAAGTAGTCTTTGCTTTTATGCCATGACCATTTTTCTCCGCATACATGGGAACGGTGGATCCCAAGAAAATCAAAGACTAATCTGCAATTGTTCGAAGGATTGTGCCACCTTTGGGAGTTTTATATGTTATCGGTACTATATAAAAATATAAGTGAAAGTGCAGATATTCTGGCAATGTTAGATTAACATTGAGAAATCAACGTTAGAGAAACATCGCTGAGCAGAATCCGATTTACAATCTTGTTCATATTTATTATTATTGTTTTGCCTTATTCATTTAACTAATTGAGTTCCACAGTTGTGATTGTCTTTGATTATTATTCAGAAAACAAAATTGTCATATGTTGGACGCTCAAGTTTCCAAGAAGGAAAGTTTCCTTAATTAAGCAAATCGCGCTACAAGGAAAGAAGAGTTCGAGTACAACTAGGAAAGCTTTCCAAGTTGAGTCCTGATTTGAAGAAGGAGTCTTTCCTTAGTTAGATCACTAACGAAGGAACTATTATTCAAGAAGGATTGCGAGAACAAGAAAGAGGAGTTCGAGAAGGAAACAAGGAGAATTACTAAATGTGTACAAAACATCTTGAAGTCCAAGTCAAGAACCTATATATAGGTGTGAAGTACACCAAGACAAGCACAAGACAAGGGCTAATCAATCCAAGAGATTTATTTACAAGTTGTTGAGTGTTGTCTTGCTTTAGCAAAGTTTGTGAGTTATTAGAATAGATCTAAGAGTGAGAAGCTTTTAGAGATAGTCAAAGCAATTATTGTGTGCTTTGCTTAGTTCGATTAATTTGAGAGTGATGAGCTTGATAACTGAGAGAACGATTTTTGTTAAAACCTTAACGGGTTATTTTGCCTATGAGTCGGAAGTTAATATAATCTTATATTCACTTCTTAAACTTGGTGTTTGTTTATTTCGCTGGACTATTACTCTGGTCTGTTGTTAAAGTAACATCGTTGGGTTAACAACATACCAAACTGTTGTTAAAACTCTAGTGTTAAGTTAACAACAACAACGTATCGACCCGATCCACAATTACAATTGGTATCAGAGCCAAGCACCAACTTCACCGGTGTTTGGCGTTGATACGTCAAGATGGACAACTCCAACCCCAATACCAACAGGTTTCCTGTATTGGAGGGCTCCAACAACTATGCCTATTGGAAGATCAGACTCAAAGTGCACATCAAATCCATCGACCTGAGAGCTTGGGACGCAGTACTAGAAGGCTATACCATCCCTTACTTGCCAAGAGATGGAGATGTTGATCTCGTACCTAAGCCAAGAGGACAATGGACAGCCAATGAGATTGCTCTGTACAACTTCAATGAAAAGGCTCTCAATGCTATTTTTAGCTGGGAAGGTAACCATATGTTCAAACTTATTCAAATTTGTACAACTGCTAAAACTGCTTGGGAAGTTCTTGAACTACATTGTAAGGGTGATGTGGCTGCCAGGGACTCTAAATATAGAAAACTTTTGAGGGACTTTGAGAAGATAAAGATGAGTGAGGATGAAAGCATTGATAGTTATTTTGAGAAACTTCTTGATATTGCTAATCAGTGTCAAAACTTAGGTTTTACCATCCCAAATCAAACCATGGTCTATAAAGCTTTTAGAACATTACCTTCTAAGTTCACTGTCAAAAGAATTTCTATGAATGAGTCTAAAGATCTTGCCAACATGGACTTCCAAGCATTAATCAACACTTTAAAAGAATTTGAATGAGATTTCCTAGGAAAGTCCAGTAAACAACTTGCTTTAGCCTTATTAAAAACTAGCCCAGATTCTATAGGAAGTGATGAGGATGAATATGAGTTGATCTCTTCTAAATATGGAAACATTACCAAGAAGTTTAGTAAATTAGGCTACAAAGAGAAAAATAAAGAAAAACAATCTGGTAATGTTGCCCTTGGTTATAAGAAATTGCCCCCAAAGTTTGTAAAGTACATGGCATCTAAGAGCACGCCTCAAGATGCTGAGAAATTGAAAGATGTTCAGTGCTATGAATGTAGGGGGTATGGTCACTTTAAACATGAATGTGCTAACACCCTCAGAACAAGAGGGAATTCTCATTGAGTGTGTGTAGATGACTTCAATGAAACTGACTTCGAATCTGGAACATGTGCCGATGAATAATCAGAGGAAATCAACACTTTTGCGCTTTGCACTTGGATCACCTCGTCAGGAGAAGACTCTAGAAACTGCCAAAAATCTCAATGTTACTCTAACATTGGAGAACAAACAGCAAAGCAGGAAATCTTCTTTGGAGACTAGAACAACAATGTTATACAGGTTAACTATGATGTACTCTCTGATTGTGATGATACTAACTTCGATTGTTTTCATGGCTCAGTTGAGAAGAATAGTACTTCAATGAAGAAGAACTGTCTTAGGAGGAAATCCTAGATGATCTACATAAAACTTTTCTCAGACTTGAGAGAGAGAATGTCAAACTCATGAAGAGTAACAAAGCACTGAAGCATGACACTGAATGTTTGAAGAACATGTTGAAACTCTATGAGAGAGACCTTGACAAAGCTGAAGTTGAGCTGAAAGAGGTAAAAGAGAAACTCAAAAAGGATTCACAGATCATTGCCAAATGGAATGGAGGTACTTCTAAACTTGATGAGGTACTAAACATGAGTAATAAATGTACATGTGGTCTGGGGTTTGTTGAGAAACCTTCCTCTTCTAATGTTAATTCTGCATATTTAACTACAAGCTTTGTTAAAGAATCTGGTAATATGAGTTCTGGTACCATCAACATTGTAAAAAGCAAACTTACTTTTATCTGTCAGTACTGTTTTCAACCAGGCCACATTAAACCATTCTGTAGAAAACTCATAAAAGAATGTGGTAAGAAAACAGCCTCTGTGTCCAATGTTAAAACTACAACAGGTTCTGATGTTAGATCAACATTAGGTGCAGGACAGAAAGGTAGAAATTAGGTAGAAAAAGCTAAAACCCCTAAGACTAAAATTGTATGCAATGTTGTTTTCTCTGCTGTGTACTCTAACCTTTCAGGTAAGTTGTACTTCGACAGTGGATGCTCAAGACACATGACAAGCAGCAAAGAGAATCTTAAACAAATGATACCTTTAAGTGCTGGAACAATGACCTATGGAGGTGGCACCAAAGGAAAGATCATTGGCAAGGGGATACTAAATGTTGATGGATTGCCACCCCTGAAGGATGTGGTGTTGGTGATGGGTTAAAGGCAAATCTAATCAGTATCAGTGAGCTGTGTGATGATGACTTACTGGTTACATTTGACAAAGTTTCTTGTAATGTTTATGATAATGATAGTGTTCTTG
The DNA here is from genome assembly GCA_948329865.1 of Linaria vulgaris. Taxonomy (NCBI): domain Eukaryota; kingdom Viridiplantae; phylum Streptophyta; class Magnoliopsida; order Lamiales; family Plantaginaceae; genus Linaria; species Linaria vulgaris. The sequence continues at coordinate 18,549,012 of OX415252.1, forward strand.
TTATGACAGGTACTAGATCCAAAGATAACTGCTACCTAGCCCAAGAGGAAGCAGAGTGTTTCCATGCCAAAATAGATGAGGCTTCTATATGGCATATGAAAATTGGACATGTTCACTACAGAAACCTTGAGAAATTGCAGAAAGTTGATGCTGTAAGAGGCTTACCTAAGCTGCCGTGTCCAGGTACTGATGACATTTCAGTTCCCAATGTTGGACCAACAGTGGAAACCAAGAATGGTACTCCTGACAGTGTTACACCAACATTGGAACTGGAAGCTGGAAACATTGAACAGGAGACAGGGAACGATGTTAGACTAACACCAGCGAGATTTGATGTTAGACTAACAACAGAAGACTCTGACTCAGAACATGAATTTGCCTCTAAACCTAGAAGAAATCCCCCAGCTAGGATTCAGAAAGATCATCCAGCATCCCAGGTAACAGGTGAACTCACTGAACGGGTAAGGACACACAACAAATAAATACTTGATTATAGAGATATGGTTAAATTGTGTGTCTGTATGAACTTCACTTGTACTGTTGATAATGCCTCGTGTTTTGTCTCCTTCATAGAACCTAAGAATGTGAATGAAGCCCTCCTTGATAACTTTTAGATTAATGCCTTGCAGGATGAACTATTATAGTTTACTAAGAACAATGTCTGGATACTGGTGCCTAGACCACCTAATGCTAATGTAATATGGACAAAGTGGATATTTTAAAACAAGAATAATGAGGACGGGGTCATAGTTAGAAACAAAGCTAGACTAGTTGCTCAAGGGTACACACAGGTTGAAGGTGTAGATTTTGATGAGACCTTTGCTCCAGTTGCTAGGATTGAATCTATTAGGTTACTTGTAGCCATAACATGTTGTCTTAAGATAAAACTATACCAAATGGATGTAAAGGGTGCGTTTCTAAATGGTATAATTGATAAGGAAGTATATGTTGAACAACCCAAGGGATTCACAGATCCTAAGTACCCCAACCATGTGTACAAGATTGAAAAAGCCATGTATGGTCTTAAACAAGCACCTAGAGCATGGTATCAAAGCCTAACAGAATTCCTTTTAAGTCTTGGATTTGTTAGAGGTGAAGGAGGTAGGACACTATTTGTTTTGAAGAAAGATTCTCATGTATGTATAGCTTAAATTTATGTGGATGACATTGTTTTTGGCTCAACTAACAACTCTATTTTAGAAGATTTTGTTGAATCAATGACAGGGCAGTTTGAGATGAGTATGATAGGAGAATTAAATTTCTTCCTTGGTCTCCAAGTAAAAAAAGGCAATGGGATATTCCTAAATCAGGAAAAGTATGCGAAGAATTTGGTGAAAATGTTTGAATTAGCAGATTCAAAAGGCTTGCAAGACTCCCATGTCTTCGTCAATGAAGTTATCCAGGGATGTTACTGGTGCCAATGTTGATCCAACATTGTACCGTTCAATGATAGGAAGCTTACTCTACTTATCTGCTTCAAGACCTGATATAATGTTCTCTGGTTGTGTATGTGCTAGGTACCAGGCATGTCCAAAGCAGTCATATCTGATTACTGTGAAGAGAATCCTTAGATATATATCTGGCACTTCGCCCTTGGGATCTAGTACTCTTATGACACTAACACAAATCTTGTAGGTTTTAGTGACTCAGACTGGGCAGGTGACACTGATGATAGAAAGTCTACACGTGGAGGATGTTTTTATCTGGGGAACAACTTGGTCTCATGGTACAGTAAAAAGCAAAATTGTGTGTCACTTTCCACTGCTGAGTCTGAATATATAGCAGCAGGCAGCTGTGTCACCCAGTTGGTATGGCTTAAACACATGCTACTGGATTATGGGTTAGACAGTGATACCTTACTTATGTTCTGTATAATCTTAGTGCTATAAGCATCTCTAAGAACCCTGTGCAATACTCTAGAACTAAACATATTGATATAAGGCATCACTTTCTGAGAAACATGGTTGAGGATAAGCTCATTGACATTGAACACATAGAAACTAACAATCAACTTGCTCATATGTTCGGGAAAAAATCGAAACTAGTCATTTATTGTGTCCTAGTTACAGTTTTGGTCCTTTATTGTGTCCTTGTTTTATTTTGGTCCTTTATTGTGTATTTCACTACAATTTTGGTCCTCAGGAAGAAGTCAGAGTCGAAAATATCACGTGGGAGCACTTGCCGGCCAAAATAAAAACTTTTTAATTCCCACATGCAAATTCACATGTGAAAACGCTGGTTTCAATTTTTTTTTATTTAAAATTCGGACCCGGCCAACCCGATTTGACCTGGTTATCCGGATCGGACGGGTCAAAATTTTAAATAAAAAAATTAAAATTGTTGTTCCAACATGCGAATATGTTTGTGGAAAATTCAAAAAAATTGAATTGAGGGCAACACGTGCTCGTACATGACATTTTCGGCTGAGATTCCATCTGAAGGACCAAAATCGTACTGAAACACACAATAAAGGACCAAAATAAAACAAGGACACAATAAAGGACGAAAACTGTAACTAAGACACAATAAAGGACCAATTTCAATTTTTTCCCCATATGTTCACTAAACCTTTAGATTCTGAGAGGTTCTTCAGTTTGCGGAATTCTCTTGGCATGTGCATTGTCTAGGGGTGTTAGAACACCACTGTTGACATAACACCACTGTCTAGCACTTGTTATTGGTTGTGGTGTATCTGTAATTCTTTTATGTTTTTTTTCTGCATTCTTCCTTCTTGCATATTACCTGTTTGTTAGAGATTCTGTTGGGTTTTGTGTTAATCTGTATAAATAGCTGAGTTGACTGGTGGACAAGTACATATCAAGAGTTTTGTAAAGTAAGAACTCTGTTGTTAATCTGTGAATGTTAACCTAACATATGGGAGAAGCTGGGGTACACATAGCTCACTACTCTGATGTTATTCAATTGTGACTTATCCATGTTAGGTTAGACAGAGCACAAAGAGAAGCTGGGGTACATGATGTTGAGAGCTTCATTGTCCTCTAGTTGTGCTTATTTTTGTGTTTTTGTCTATGGCCAAGGTTATGCATGATGGTGATCCTTACTACTGGGGTGTTTTGAAGTTTCGACTGCTTGCATTCAGTAGCATTGTTCACTTGGTATTTCACTTGTAAACAGGTTGGTAAACAAGTATGCATGAGGAGTTTGGGTGAAGAAGTATATGATAAGTGTATTGTCTTCATTCATTTCCCTTGTACTTGCCTAATCTGTAGCTGATGGTTAAGTTGCTGGGGTGTGTGGAGTCTTGTGCTAGGTCACATAAGGCGGATGCGGGTGCGAGTGCGAGTGCGGATGCGGGTGCGTCAGTTCGCCAACTTTAAAAATACTTAAATTTCAATGCGCCTTAATGCGTTTATTAAAAATAATTAAATATTGAATATTGATACATAATTTCGTATATATTTGAGTATTGTTTAATAACTACTCATGATAATTAATTTTATATAATATTGTTTAAATTATTATGGTGGAAAGACAAAGGCATAAGTCTTAAATTACTTCTAATATTCTATATTTCTTTTATTTTCAACCTAGTTTTGTTCTCCATCTGCTTTGACTCTTTTTTAATATCATTCATTTGTTTCGTTCTTTACAAATTTTCTATGATTATTCATTAAATTTGAATAAAAGAACTAAGAAATCTTAGTGCGAGAACTAAGAATTTATAATGCGTCTCAGTGCGAAGCACGGGCACTGAATGCGCCAGTGCGAGAACGGTGCGCCAAATTTTTTGACGATGTGAAGGATTATGTGATCTAGGTCTTGTGCTGCCCACATTCAATGATGAAACTGTCCTTTAACATTCACTAGTTTTTTTTCAAAAGAGTTCATGATAATTTTAAAAGATAAATTGATAAGTCCTGATCCCAGTCAGTAGAGCTGTTTGTACCTGGTTACCATCATCCAATGTTGTTCTAACATTGTTGCATTCATTATAGTTCTGCATTATTTCCTTATGTCGGTTTGGGCTTAGGGGGAGTAGTAATCCTAGGAATCACGTGTTGAGGCATACTTCCTGGGTGACCAACTGCAGGTAAAACCCTATGTTTTGTGATCTTCTATGCTGTGGGAAAATCTTTTCCCTGGATATGTACATCCACTCTGTGTTTTTCTGTCTGATGTGTCACTATTCATACTGATGATCTTAAACTATGTCTTTGTACCTATGTACTTGGTTGAGGTTTCAGATCAGTATACAGGAATATCTCACGCTCTCACTTGTTGTTGCTTTGGATGAAGCCCTGCACCTACAACTTCCCTCCCTGATGTTAACTTGCCAATGTTAGTTTAACATTGAAACATTGTAACTTATAAGTTTTCCGGTTTGGAGATTGCTCTGGTTACGTGTAATCTAACATTGACACGTGGTAAGTTAAACATGGGTGTAATCGTGTGACAGTGGTCCGATTATTTTGGTAACATGTTACAACACCACTATCAGTACTCTTCAGCGGATTATCTATATAATTTGCCCTAATATCTTCTTATTGTTTACGCGTTCAAAATTTTTGTACAATCAACATTCTCTGCAAATCAAGATTCTTCTTTTCTTCTCTAAATTACTCTAACAATGGCACGCAAGTCTTCCATTGATGCTCTTGTAGATGCTGCTGAGCAGATTGAACAACCTGTATGCCGCAGTACCAGACGAGCAACCTCTGAAGCTGTCGCCGCCGCCGCACCTAAGAGAAAATCCACTTATCAACGGTTCAAGGGCAAAAAATCCGCAAAGGGTGATGTTGGTTCAACATCAAAAACTTCTGAGCAAACCTCCACTCCCACCAACGCTGAAAACGAGTTAATGATGGCTAACCCTACTCAAGATATAACTGCTGAAATTGGTATTGAGGGGGAGAAAGAGGCCCATGTTGTTGCTGTGGCTGAGTCTGAGGTTTTGCATGAGGTCCCTGAGGGTAATGTTGGGGATGAGTTTGTGGTTGGTACTAATGAAGGTGAAAACCTTGAGGTGAATGCTGAGCCATGTGAGGCTAATGCTGTTGAGCGTGATGCTGCTGCTGCTGAGGTGGATACTCTTCCTGAGGAAAGTGATCAAGTTGAAGAGTCTGTGGCTGAGGAGATTACTATTGAGGGTAACCAAGATGTTGTTGATGAGGGTAACAATCAACCTGAAGAGGTTGAGAGAGAAGAAAAAGAAGAGAACCTAACTCTCTCTGCCTTAGCTACTGCTGCTAGGAAAAGAAAGGGTAAGCACGTGGTTGTTGAATCTTCTGAGTCTGAGTCAGAAGAAGAAAAAGAAGAAGAAGATGATAAGGAGGAAGAGAAATAGGAAGTTGAGGAAGAAGATCAACTGGTAGCTGATGACCCTGCTGATGTTACTCCAACAGCAGACAGTGAAGAATACTTTGATGTGCTTGATGAGGAGTATCCCAGGAAGCCTTATTCTGGCTTCTATGTGTTAGCTGAGGCAGAAGAACATTGGGAGACTTATCAAGCCAGGCTTATTTACATGGAGAGGAACATTGACGAGGAAATGTTCAAGGAAAATAGGCTGTATGAGTTGCTTGAAGCTAGGGGTGTGTTGGGCTCTGTGATGAATCAGTCATCATATGTCCCTGATGTGATCAGAGAGTTCTACATGAATCCCTCTCAGTGGGTGTGCCTCCAGGGCTCTCCTAAGTTTGGTAAAGCTTGGGTAAGGATGAATGTCTATGACATTAGTCCTTCTTTGATCATTAACAGAAGCAACTTTACTTAAGTCAGGATTCAAGACTTGCCCTGGAATCCCAATGCAGAAGCTGGTCCAAGCAGGAAAAAGAAGAAGAAGACTCTCAAGTTTGTTGCTTCTTCTATTCCAGTGTCAAGTGGTGATAGTTACTCTGTGGTTGCTGATGCATTTGTGGAGGAGACTCTGGTTTGGCTTGACAAAGAGTACAAGGATACTCAAAGAGAGATTGCTGACAAGCAAGTGAGGTTGCAGGAGATTGATAGCCTCAGGAAGAATTTAAAGGATCTGCCTTCCTCACAAAAAGGGGGAGAGTAGATCAAATTCAAAATTTATGAGTTCTTTTAATTTTGTGTTTTCTATTGAAGTATGGACAATTCTATTTTCTGTGCATTTTTCGGTTTCATCAAGGATTGTGTTCCTTACTACTTAGTATGGTCTGTAATTAAGTACTTTTCTGTATTGGTACTTAGTGTTTCTGCTTATGCTATTTGAACTATGGTTACAAAGTACTAACTCTATTTTGCACGTGTTAACTGTTCTATGATGTTAAGTTAGCATTGAGATGTTCAATGTTGGAACATCTGTCTGGTCTCAACGTTAATCCAACATTGACAAAGATGGATGTTATGATAACATTGAAAGTGTCGATGTTAGAATAACATTGAGTTGGTCCCTTCTGATATTCAGGGGGAGTGTACTTAGTTGTCATTGTTATAAGATAGTGAAGTTTGTCTGAATAATTTGATCTGATTAGAACATGTTCTTAGGTTTTGTGATTAAGGCAAAAAGTGGGAGATTGAAAGTGCAGGTATTCTAGCAATGTTAGATTAACATTGAGAAATCAATGTTAGAGTAACATTGGTAAGCAGAATCCGATTTACAATCTTGTTGATATTTATTATTGTTTTGCCTTATTCATTTAACTAATTGAGTTCCACAGTTGTGATTGTCTTTGATTATTATTCAGGAAACAAACGTGTCATAGGTTGGACGCTCAAGTTTCCAAGAAGGAAAGTTTCCTTAATTAAGCAAACCGCGCTACAAGGAAAGAAGAGCTCGAGTGCAACTTGGAAAGCTTTCCAAGTTGAGTCCTGATTTGAAGGAGTCTTTCCTTAGTTAGATCACTAACAAAGCAACTATTATTCAAGAAGGACTGCGAGAACAAGAAAGATGAGTTCGAGAAGTAAATAAGGAGAATTACCAGTCGTGTACAAAACACCTTGAAGTCCAAGTCAAGAACCTATATATAGGTGTGAAGTACATCAAGCCAAACACGAGACAAGAGATAATCAATCCGAGAGATTTATTTACAAGCTATTGAGTGTTGTCTTGCTTTAGCAAAGTTTGTGAGTTGTTAGAATAGATATAAGAGTGAGAAGCTTTCAGAGATAGTCAAAGCAATTCTCGTGTGCTTTGCTTAGTTCAATTAATTTGAGAGTGAGGAGCTTGAAAATTGAGAAAACAACTTTTGTTAAAATTTTAACGGGTTATTTTGCCTACGGCTCGGAAGTTAATATAATCTTATATTCACTTCTTAAACTTGGTGTTTGTTTATTCCGCTGCACTATTACTCTGGTCTGTTGTTAAAGTAACATCGTTGGGTTAACAAGATACCAAACTGTTGTTAAAACTCCCGTGTTAAGTTAACAACAACAACGTCTCGACCCGATCTACAATTACAATAAGTATATAATATTAATACTCTATTTGGTTCACGTAACGCTATCCGTGATATGGTTGAAGTAGAGCACATCACTCACGCTGCAATTGATACTTCCTAAATTAGTTTATGCTACAAGTTGATCCAACTGTTTTGTGAAATATATAGTTGTAATGTGTAACAGATATTAACCATGGTCCCGAGTTTCATAATTTCATTTATAATATTTATTACAAAAAAAGTAAAAAACATTTGCATCAGGTCGCATATAATAAGGGAAACCAACAATCAAGCACCTTGGAAACCCATCGTCAGCAGCCTACATTTCGTCAAGTATTCTATTGTGGACCTTTGAACTGACCAAAAAAATATTATCAAAAGGATTCACATTATTAGTCTCTCGTCATAAAATGACTAGAATAAATGGGAACCTAGTTCGTCTTGCGGCTGTTTGCAAATTGCAATATATGATCTTCTTTCTCGTTTGGTTTTGACGCACGTGGCCAACTTCTAGGAACCACCATGGATTTTCTTGTCTAATTATTGACCAATTATCGTCACATATATGCATTGTTTAATTAGTGGCTGTAGCTATGGGGAAACAAATCACGCACGTGATTTAATTAGCAAACGAGACAAGAAAAGAATGAGCGACGTGATCATTAAGATTCGTCGTCCCTGTGTTGATCATTAGAGAGAATGAAAAAAATAATGTTATAGTTTTTTTTTTGTTAAAAAAGTACTGCATTAAACAATAAAGGTCTTACAAACATTACGAAAAGAGGAGAAATTAATAAAGCATTCCTCTAAAGTGATAACAGGAAATGAAGAACAAGGAATCGATCCAGACCACCTGGAGCAAAAAGCCCACTTTGCTAAATTATGAGCACTTTTGTTATCAAGTTTAGGAATCTTCCTAATTTTCTAGCAACTGAAATTACTCCAGCACACTGCAATGGCTTTAAGGTCCTCCTCAGCACTCCAGAAACTGCAATGGCTTTAAGGTCCTCCTCAGCACTCCAGAAAGAAGCACAACTCTTTTGGGAGATGAGGTCCATGGAAAGTTCCCAATCTGTCTCAAATATCACTTTTTGGTCATTCAGCCTATGTAAGAGTTGAGAGGCAAGATTGATAGCTCGAATTTCAGCCACTGTCGCATTTGTAAGGGGAATCAAAAAGGTTGCTGCTGCCAAAATACCACCGCAATCATTATGAATGATGTATGCAATCGATGCTTTATTTTCCAGAAAACTTGCATCACAGAGATAGTGATCCATTCATAACAGAGGGGGCGACTTTGCTTTTGAGTCAATAGTGAAATCTGGGCATTAGTAAGTTCCATTCCCTGTCTTTCAGCCAACTTTGACACCTGGATTTCATTCATTGAAGGGTTTCCAAAAAGCAAGTTATTCATGTTAATCCAAATCAATTTCATAGCACAAATCGAAAAATTAAGAGATTCACAAAACATCTCCTGATTTGGAACGAGGTTTGCTGATGGGTTAAGAATCATAGAGACCCATTCAAGAATGGAGAGATGGGAGACAGATTCAAGGCGAAAAGCCCATTTCGGTGAGAACCAGATTGTGCAAGCAAATGGGCATTGGAGGAAAAGATGTTCTCTATTTCCAGTCTCATGGTTACAGAGCAGGAACATAGCTTTTCTCTAGTAGGTAAAGAGTTTGAAAGGATTCTCCAAAGAAATAGTTTTTCCTCTCATGGGTGGGGGCTTTCCACAAGAGTTTCCAGGATTTTGCAATCTCCAAAGCGGAGGAGTGAAGCGACGCGATTGATCCACCAAATAGGCGCTTTTCGAAGTAAACTTCCCTGTTGTCTAGGGAGTTCAGATCACGCGGATTGGGTTCCTAGAAGCAAGAATTTGAATTTTTGAGATAGCAAGGGCAGAGCAAGGGGAAAAAGGGATATAATGAGGTCAAGGTTCCAATAATTGGAGTTAGGAATTTGAAGATCCTTCATATGGTAAATTGCAGTAGGTAAAGGATTTATAGGTTCATGTTTGAAGTTTGGGATTTTGATGGAATCCAAGGGTCTTTCAATATACGGAGGTTGGAATTATGGGTAACCTTATGGCAAAGACCTCGAACAATGATTTCCCGACAAGAACATATATTTTTCCAAAGAGTGGAGTCTGTTCTCTTCACGTTTGCTGCCAAGGTTTGTTTGCAGATGATGCAAAAATCCAAGCAAATTTTGATAATAAAGCACGATTGAAATCATTTGTACGCCGAAACCAAGACCTCTGACACTTTTTGGATTGCAAATGGAATCCCAAGATTTAAGAGCTGTGAATTTAGGAGAATTACAACCATTCCACCAAAAATGACGGTTTTTTTTGTCCAACATCACAAATGGACTTAGGAAAGAGTATGGAGGACATGATGTAAACTGAGAAGCTTTGGGCAGTGGATTTAATAAGTACAGTGCGTCTCGCTTGGGATAGGAAACTCGATTTCTAGCCCGCCAAGTGATGATCAAACTTAAAAGCAAGGTCAAAGAAGTTAGATGCTTTATTGTTTGTGATACAGAATGGAAGGCCTAGGTGTTTAAGCATGTGAGTACACTTTTTCATGCCAAGGATATTTCGAATGGGGTTTCTTGTGGAAGGGGTCCCCTTGTCGAATTCCTCTAGAAGGGGAGAAAAAACCATAAGGGGATCCATTTATGAGGGTGGAAAAAGAAGAAGTAGAGATGCAGCTCGAGATATAATTAGAAAATTTGCTATCAACACCGAGACATTTAAGAATGTTAAGGGACCATTCCACACGATCAAAAGCCTTGGAAAGATCAACTTTAATGGCCATAAAGCTTTGTTTTCCTTTTCTAGAGTTTATAAAGTGCATGACCTCTTGAGTGATGATAGAATTATCAGGGATGGAGCGACCAGGAACAAATGCAAATTGGAGGAGGGAGATGAAAGAGGGGAGAAGGGTTTCAGCCTACTTGCCAAGAGTTTGGTGATGATTTTGTAAGAGGTGTTACGCAAACTTATAGGCCTAAAATGATCAACACGAGAAGCATTGTTAAATTTGGGAATAAGAGTAATGAATGTGTGGTTAAAGGGTTTGAAAAAGCTACCACTATGAAAGAAGTGCAAAACATAATTGGTTACTTCATTACCAATAATGTGCCAAAACTTTTTAAGAAAACAGGAGGCAGCCCATCCGACCCCGGACTTTTGTAAGATTCAAATGCAAAGACAACATCTTTGATCTCTTTAGTGGAAGGAGGCTAGATAAGGGAGTGATTATCAGACTCGGAGATGGTGGAGGGGAATAGATTATCTGGATCTGAATCCTGTGGGAGGTTAACAGAAGTGAAAAGATTCAGAAAATATCTATCAAAAACATTTCCACTATCACTCCAATTAGAGACAATACAAATAGCTAAAGGATCATGAATTTGAGAAATATGATTGATTCTTCTTTTAATGATAGTGGACAAATGGAAGTACCTTGTGTTAGCATCTCCATGGGAGAACCATTGTTCTTTAGCATCTCCATGTGTTATCAAGTTGTTGTTGTAGCTCTTCCTCCACCACAAGAGAGTGATCAGTTTGATCTAGGCCTTGAATTTCCTCAATATTGTGACGGAGTTTTTGCATGGAGATGAGTTTGTTCTTAAAGTGGGAGATGTTCTAGAGTTTAAGGGCTATTTTGGTTTGTTTGATGCTAGAGTGAAGTATAAAGTGAGCTGAGCCTTTACAAGATGGAGTCCATGAGGATTATATGATGGGTTGACATGTAGGGTCATTGCTCCACATATCTTCATAGTGAAAAGGCTTCGGACCACGAGTAATGGGAGGTATGATATTGAGAAGAAGAGGTGAGTGGTCAGATTGGATAGCGGGAATGTGAAGAATGGAGGCATCTGGGAAACGAGTATTCCAATCAGTCGAAGCAACGGATCTATCAATCATTTGTTTAATATAGGCAATCCCCGATCGTTTATTTGACCAAGTATGGTCACTCTGTAATCAATATCAATTAAACCAAGCGAATCCATGAGATGAGAGTGTCCCACCAGATTTGTCTTTTTGACTGGTAATTGAGTTGAAATTACCAATGACTACACTTGGTAGATTAGCGGTATTAAGGAGCTCATGAAGAAGAGGCCAGAAATGCGTTTCCCAAAATGTGTACAGAGGGTGTGTACAACCAAAAGGTACCAGGGGTTTTCTTCACAAATTTTCAACTTAATAGTCCACTGGTTTTCAAAAATGATTGAGGAATTGATATGAGATTAATCAGTAATCCACCCGCAATACCGATGGGATGAACAAAATAGTAGTTAGAATAGCCTACTTTACTAAGACGGGCATGGGTATTTCTAATATTTTTGGTCTTAACTTCATATAGGAAAAGGAAATCAGGAACATGCTTATGTACAATTGCCCAAAATTCGCGCCTTATCTCGGTTTGGGCAAAACCGCGATAGTTCCACATAAAGATGATCATTCTAGGCTGATATCCATGTTAGAGCTAGGGATTTCAGTGATGACAACAGAGCTAGTATCTTTAGGGTGGTTGAGGAGGTAGGGAGGAAGTCTAGCAAGCTTCTTGATATGAACAGTACGTTTACCCCTAATGGAGAGGTGGCGAGGAGGAGCAGACAGGTTAATGGGAGGGGATTGGATTTTTTCTTTGTTTCTTGTTTTTTGTTTTTTTGAGTTATCAAGTTGAATGTCAAAGTTGGGATCAAGAGATCTTTTAAGCTTGGGAGGAGGAGAAATTGTTCGAGGGCAGCTGAATAAGTTAGGGTTATTCAAGTTAAACCTAAGGGGAGGAGCTCGGATTTTAGTGGTAGACCAATCAAAGGGGTCGTTTGGTTTTGGTTGGAGGAACGGGAATGAGTAAATGGGTTGGATAGAAGAGTTAGATGGGTTGACAGGTGGCAGCTGAGTGTTGGATGATTCAGCAGTGAGTTGGGCTTTAGAACATGTTGGATTAGGACATATGGCAGGTTCGTGAAGAGACGTATTTGCCCTTTGGGTTTTAGGGGAAGGTGGAGCTGTAGGGTTTATGTTGGCGGCAGAGTTTTGAGAGGTGGTAGTTGGTGGATGGGAAAACACCGAGGAAGAGTTTTTCTTTTTGAAATCAGAATTGAAACTAAAGAGGCTTTCTTCTTTCAGTCACAGACCAAAGGAGAAGGTATCGGGTTTTGGGCGAGGTATGGGGATTGATAGATAAAAATCAAATTTGTGTCCAATGCAACCACAATAGTAACAAAAATCTGGCAGTCTCTCGTACCTTAGTTCAGTGAGAGCAGTGTTACTATAAGCAAACGCAAGGTGAATCTTATCAGCCAAAGATTTAACAACAGGGATTTTGATTCTGATGCAGAGCAACTTGGACCACTTTCGGTCTTTTCCATCAAGGTCTGCTTTGATAAATGTACTGAGTCGAGTACCAATCTGACGGCTTGTGTCCAGGTTGGTATATTTGGTTGGAATATTGAAAGCCTGGACCCAGAACTCGGAAGAATCTAAGAGGATATCAGAGAGAGCTTGTTCTTTGCTCCAGACTTTTATGTGAATGTGGTATCCGTTGAAGGACCAGGGACAAGATTCGAGAATGTTGACGCCTTCGCCGGAGGAATCAAAGACAAAAACCACTGGGTTTGTTGCTACAATGTTGGTGTTGACAACGTGTTTAGGATTCCAAACTCTAAGGATGGTAGTAATGAAGGAATTGAGATTATGACCTTTGTCACTAATGATTTTGCAGATTAAAGTAATGGAGGATGAGGGGTGATGGATGAGAGATTAGGAGTTTGGTGGTTCTTCTTCAGAAAGTAAATGTTGAGTTTTAGAGATAATATGTTCCATGGTTAGACAAAAAAGAGGATTGGGAAGTGAGATGTGAAGAATGGATAGAAAGGAAGATGAAAGGGTTGGTAAAGCAGATGAAGTGACGTAACATGAGGAAAAGACAAGCCCTAGAAAAACCTTACAAAAAAGTGGAAAAAGCTCTACAGAGGAGAGAGAGCAGGTGACATACAACAATATGATTTTTAATGTTATAGTTTCATACATGTCACAATAGTTCGAATTGAATTTTTTGTTCTACAAAAATAATGAAACAAATAAAAGAAATATGGTTTTGAGCTATGCTAAAAACACGGTTTATAGATTTATTTGAGAGGGGAAAAATATAAAATTTTCCTTTTAATATAATAGTTTAATTAATCCACTGCAGAAAAAATCTCAATTTAATTAGTTCGTCACATTCTAATTCTTGCCCTAGTAGGTTGCACGTTACCCCTCAATTTTGCAAGTTTTCTGGTCTTTTACCCAATCATTTTAAAATTTTACACTCACACCCATAGATTCTCTGGATTAATCACATGTTCAATGTTGATTTTTTATTTTTTATTTTGTACTTTAAAGTTAAATTATTACATTAATTTTAAACTCACATTGTATAAATGATTTGTAAAATTCTTACCGTAATATCTTACTTCATTGTATGCGCTTCTTTCTTGAATCCGACTTTGTTGCCTGATTAACTTGCATGCTTCCGCTTCATTCCACCATCAATTAACACCGCATGACAATTCATATTAGAACTTTAAGATAATAAATTTCTTCTCTTATTCGATGAATGGTGTACAATATATATGTATATATATATATATAAGATATCTTTCGTAATAAAAAAAATTATATTTCACTAGTATATTATTCTATCACTATAATTATGTCAATCACAATATCTACTATAAATACTATCTAAATTGTCTAATACACCACCTCAGTAATGAGGACGAACATTGAGGGTGGATCAAAATCGTTAAAGATAACTCGTGGAAGACCCTTCGTAAATATATCGGCAAGTTGATACCGAAGGGACATGAAGCACACGAACTTGACCACGAGCTACCTTTTCCCGAACAAAGTGAATACCCATCTCAATGTGTTTTGTACGTTAGTGTTGAACCGGATTGTTGGAGAGGTAAATAGCACTCACATTGTCACATTAGACAAGGGTCCCCGAAAAAATAGGAAAATAGAGTTTCAAGAGCAAATTCCTAATCCAACATGACTTAGAAACTGCATTGACAACACCCCTATACTCGGGTTCTGCACTCGAGCAAGACCATGTCAGTTAGCGCTTGGTCGACCAAGAAATCAAATTGTCACCCAAGAACACACAGTACCCCGAGGTCAAACAGCGTGTGACGAGACAGTCGCCTCAATCAACGTCGGAATATACTGTAAGTCCTGCTACGGAAGATGGAGAAATATGAAGGCCAAGAACAAGGGTACCTTACACGTACCAGAGTATGCGCTTCAGAGCCAACATATGAGCATGTCGTGGATCATGCATGTCAAGGCAAATTTGTTGAACGACATAAAAAATATTAGACAGTGTGGAAGTGAGATACTGAAGAGCACTCAGGAGACTACGGTGGTGAGTGGGATCTGAATACGGGGTACTATTTGGCATATCGCCAGGCTTGGATTTTGTGTCAACTGGGTTTGACTAGGCTTACAAGATTTCATTCCAGCAAGCTGAAGAATATCCTTGACATATTTCCTCTAAGATAAGAAAAGACCATCACGGTGTCGTGTAACATCACCCAAGAAAAAACTTAGGGACCTCAAATCTTTCATAGCAAGTTCCCGACTAAGAAGTGAGATAATAATCTGATGGAAAGATGTGAAGGATGCCATCAGAAGTATATAAGCAATATCAGTACCACGTCGAATAATAAATAAGAAGTGTTTAGATTTATTATGAGAGAAGTCGATGGTTGCCACAAAATCAGCGAAACGTTGATACCAAGTCTGGGGTACCTGTTTAAGGCCATAAAGAGAACGTTTCAACAGACATACAAAGTTAGGATGAGAGGAATCCCAAAAACCAAGGAGTTGGTGCATGTACACGATTTCATGTAGATCGTCATGTAGGGATGATTTTTTTTCGTCTAGCAGATGGATATTCCAATATTTGGAGATTGCAATGCTAAGGACCAAGCGAATGGTCTCCGAATTAA
Organism: Linaria vulgaris; assembly: GCA_948329865.1. Taxonomy (NCBI): domain Eukaryota; kingdom Viridiplantae; phylum Streptophyta; class Magnoliopsida; order Lamiales; family Plantaginaceae; genus Linaria; species Linaria vulgaris. Next base: position 18,564,392 of record OX415252.1, read on the forward strand.
CCATGGGACTGAAAGTCTCATCACAATCTATGCCAACTTGTTGAGACCTGCCATCACCTACAAGACGAGCCTTGTGCCGCTCAAAAGAGCCGTCAAAAATTAAATTTATGATGAAAACTCCACATCGACCGAGTAATATTCATACCAGGACAATGGGGGTACCAGCTACCACGTCTTATTTTTTATAAAAGCATCAAACTCACCATTCATGACCATTTTCCAATTAGGGGCAGATAACGCAACCACATGGTTTCGTAGAAATGAAGAGATAGAGGCATGTGTGAGAAGAGAGAATTGGCGGTTTAGTTTGAAGATGCGGTGTGGGCTTCTTGTGGTCATGAGATTTGAAGGAAAAGGTGGAGAGGGTTGTGAAGTATGAGGAGGGGGAGGTGATTCCAGGGAGTGGCGCAGCAAATCAAAATTGCGCGTCAGGTCGCACCACTCTCTAGTCGAATCACGCAATCGCACCACTCTCTAGTCGAATCACGCAATCGAGGCGTGATTGTGCTCCCATCACGCCTCTATCTAGTCGGATCATGCGGCTGAGGCGCGATGATTGTCATATTGTGCCTCTTTCTAGTCAGATCGTGCCACTCTCTGGTTACCTCGCGCGGCTGAGGCGCAATTAATGCCCCCCTCCGTACTGGTCTTGGGAGTATCATCACGACATGATATAGATGGTGGTGAAGCCCCTAGTATTGAAGGGATCACAATGGGTGATATACCAGGGGGTAGGGCTAGAGACGCCTGGTTCGAGTATATTGTGAGATGACGAGAGAGGATAAATCACTTGTAGAGAAGGGAAAAGAGTATTCATCAAACAGTACATGATGACATATGATGATTTTATAGTAGAAAAGTCGAAGCATTTGTACCCACGGTGATTAGGAGGATACCCATGGAATGCACATGGGGTGGATCAAGACTGAAGTTTTTTTATTTGAGTGAATGGGAAAGAGAGGGTAACACAAACACCCAAGAATCTGGAGATGAGAGTAGGATGGAACATGTTATTAGAGAAGGTGGAGAGGGGTTTGGTAATTAAGGCATTTAAATGGGCTAACATTGTAGAGATATGTGGCAAGACTTAAGGCGTGAGGCCAGAAGGAGGGCACAACATAAGCATGAGTAAGAGAGGTGCGCATTATGTTGTTTATGGTGCGTATGGTGTGTTCGAATTTGGCAGTTTGAGAAGAAGTGTATGGGCAAGAGAAGCAGAAACTCATTCTATGTTTGGCACAAAATTGATGAAACGAGGAGTTATTATATTATTTTCCACTATCACATTGAAATGTTTTTATGTCTCTTTCAAATTGTGTTTTGACAAAAGCGCAAAAAGACAAGAATGTGGAGAAAACTTCCTGTTTATGTGATACCGAAAATGTCCACAAGAACTTGAATAATCATCCAAAAATAACACATAATAACGATGCCTCGATGAACTTAACACATGAAAGTCCAAATATCACTATGAACTAGATCAAGAGGAAAGTACGCAACAGACTGAGAATCAGCAACTGAAAGTCTAATATGTTTAACCCATGGGCAAGAATATTGGATTTTGTTTTTTTCTAAAATGGTCCCATAATGTGTACTCATTCCAATTTTGATCCTATAATGATACTTTTTATAATTTTGGTCTCACATTATTCTAATTATCCAATCTTAGTCCTATTTTCACAAATTCGGTCATCAAACTGGACGTGACCTACTAATCTCGTACATAGTTCATTAATAAAATATTTTTTATATAACAGGATTCTAAAATGGTCCCACAATGTGCAACCTTACCACTTTTGGTCCCCTAATAATAATTCTTACAATTTTGGTCCCATAATGTACTAATAGTCCAAATTTAGTCCCATATTCACTAAAGCAAGCAAGTAGTATATTTGTATAAGCCTTTTAGGTTTAAATAATGTACAAATGTTCGACAATAATGCGTTAATCTTAAGATCTTTGTGAGTTACTTGTTTGTTTATTATTTCAAGATGTTAATGTATAATATGTCATAATTACCATAAATGTTTAATTTGCCAAAGCCTGCCTCTATTACATTTTATCTGTATACTAACAACTATCAAGTTACTATTTCACTTCTTTTGAGAATAATAGTTATTTGCTTGGTTATATTTTGTAACATTTAATTTTAAAGGCTTTGCAAACGCTAATCTTTGAAAGTCGGAGCCGTTAATTTATTATGCGGAGAGTTCGGTACGTACTACATAGCTTTACACATTTACGGTTATGATGGTTTTATGATGAAAATAAAGAGGATGATTTGAAAAACCGGGTTACCTAGGTTTATGGCATCCATAGCAAATATATTTTCAATCACGAGTTTAAATAAAATTTCTGGCTACACTCTACTGCATCTACCACTGCGATCAAGATCCATTGGTACAGTTTTTCTATAAGTTGAAGTTTTTGTTTTATTTTGATGCAATCATACAAGTTGGGAATAAAAACCTATTAATAAATCATAAACTAACACGGAAATGGCATACTGAAACTGCATCAATATAACGTACGCAATATACACGTAAATAGAAAGTTTTTTTCGTTTACAAGGATAAAAAAATTGGCCAACTTTATTAGTTAATGAAGAGTATTGCATTTTATTAAACTTTAATTTTATTTTATTCCTATTTGATAGGAAATGTTATATATATATATAGGTATATATATGTGTGTATGTGTGTTTATGTGTGTGAAATTGGAAATCTTGCTCAGATACACTGGGTTTCATTTTAATCGAATTATTTGGATGATACTCAACCATACTAGTTTGTAAGAGTTGACATCTCAAGGTTGCGCATAGGAATGTTTGTGGTCAACAATTAGCATGTAATCGATCTTGAGTTTTGTAAATGGACCATTTTAGTCTCATCTTAAAGTTTGTACAATTAGATCTTTAATGAAATGACCAAAACTTGATGATTAGCAAGCGCGTGAATGAGACCTACAAGTTTATACAAATATAATACTTGACTGCTTTAGTGAAAACGGGATTAAATTTGGACTATTAGCACATTGTGGGACTAAAATTGAAAAAAGTATCATTAGGAGACACAAATTGGAAAGGCTACACATTGTGGGACCATTTTAGAATGCTTTTAAATAAAAACATTTAATTAATAGACTAAGTACGAGATTTGTAGGTCACGTGCGGTAGCGTGTAGTTTATTGACCGAATTAGCAAAAATGGGACTAAAATTGGATAACTAGCACATTGTGGGAGTAAAGTTGTAAAAAGTATCATTAGGGGACCAAAATTGAAAATGCTACACATTCTGGAACCATCTTAAAAAAAATCCCCAAGAATGAGAGAAAGAAGTAGAGAGGCGTTTATTATAATTAATAAAGAACTTCACCTAAGAAAATCAAAAGTTCAAGCGGCGGGATGACCAAGATCTGCATGCCATAGATTACAGGAGAGAGATATGAAGGCAGATGGTGAGGTGGTAGTTGCGGAGTTGGTGGGTGGATGAAGAGGATAAAGATCGCTCATACTACTACATCTCATAAGAGGGGTGCCCGTTTGAAGATCCTTCACAAAGAAACCAAAATGATCAAATTCAATGGAAATAGAGTTATCAGTAGTGAACTTGCGCAGAGAGATTAAGCATTTCATGAGGTGATGAACATGAAGAACATGATTTAAGTGGAGTCGGGGGCAGGGAGGGGAAAGAGTGGAGTGATCTAAACCCTGAATTGGATGTCAATTGAATTCCCAACAATAATATAACATTTGGGGCTAGAATTAAAGTAAGATGAGAGACTATTGTGGTTAGAGGTCATATGAGAGGTGGCACCCGTGTCCATGTATCAAGTGTCATCTGGTTGGTGGAGCTAAAGTGTGTTCATGGCCGATCAATAACAGTAAGGGCGTAAGTACAAGCCTCAACATAATAACTTTGAGTCGGGCGTGATCCAAGAAGACTTGTGCCTCGGGATAGAGGCAACGATGGTCGAGCGGCCCACGGGGTCGTCGAATATGGTGACGACAGCATGGCCCAAGACTGTTGGTGATAACTAAATGTTCAGGGCCACATCACGTTGCTCTATGGTGGTGGTCCGCGGCTATAGAAGTTCTCTCCACGGTCGCGCCCATTGGAACTACGTCCATGACCGAATTTTCAACTGTGACAGCCAGGTGCACCCGATTGAGGATAAGAAGCAAGGGGCAGTGTAGGGTGACCACTAGAAGAATGGATAACCAAGGCGGAGTCGGGTTAGCGGAAAGCACATTTGGAAAGACTCGTCTCTTTCAAAATGGGCAATGATTGGGCTTTGGAGAACAAAGAAAGAGGATCACTTTGTTGAATTAGGGCTGCTATACCGCTATATGAGACCAGTGATGAGTTGAATGACCAAACGATAGTTAGTGACGAGGGCCCCGAACGTTGGCGAGTTGATTAACAAGCACCTTCAACTTATGACAATAGTAGTCGACATTGATAAAACGAGAGAGAAAGTGATTTGACAATAGATCGTATTATATATATATGTGTGTCGGTTACAAGTGAGTGACCTAGTAATACAACGAATCTATCTCAAATCAGGCCTACGCTATGTATCTGGCGTAGACTTGGTTCGGAACACCTCGAACTAATGCCCTGATGCTTGGACGGCAATGGTATATCGGTGACTAGATCAGATGTATATCGGTGATTGTCTTCGACATAATATCGATGACGCCCCTCGATGTGATATCGATAGTGTGGTGGTATGACGTATCAGTGGAGCACAAGGTTATTCCGATATCGAGTACGATATCGAGAGTGAGATCGGGGATTTATTTCGATATGATGCATGGTAGCTGAGGGATAATAATTGCCTCCTTTGGGATCCGGGTACGGCGTATTTATAGACCTCGGGATCCGGGAACCACAGTAACTTATCGGTGAATATTACCGATATGATATCGAAAGTGGTCCCCGATATGGTCAAATATGGGCTTGGTTTGGGCCTAGCCCAATATGCGGGAAATGCCTATATCATGCAATCCCTCAACTTGGGGATTCTTATCTTAGAGATAAGAATTCGCAAATTTAATTTTGAATTCCTGGGTTACCTGTACCCTTCGTCCCGCCAGTTCAAATGATGGAGATCAAATTTGCGGGGAAGGTGCTTTGTGATGAACTTCGATGGGTCCCCTAATGCAGTCGACGTATAGTTTGAGGTCCTCGTTTGAATTCTACGTGTCTTGGGATTGGAGTTTCTTGTAAATATGGTAATTGCACTTTGAGAATTGTGATGGGGCTGCCGGTGTAATTGTTATATTTTCGAGGCTTTTTGCGTAATAGGATAGGATATCGAATCTCATCGTCGATATTATGTCGAAACGAATCTTCGATATGATGTCGAAAGTATCCTTCGATGTGGTTAAAGCTTTTGTCTATAAGTAGGGCTTGTAAGAGACCTTGAAGGTCATAGTTTTCTGTATCTTCTCTGTCGTTAGCGTAATCACATCGGTATGTATATCGGTAATCATATTCGATATATTCCCCGACGTGTACTTCGATCTCAGCGTTGTACTTGATTTATTTATTATTATTTTCTCATGCTGATACTCTGATTATTCTGCAGGTGCATTATCTTTTTCTGAGATATTCCGTTAGAATGGGTTTCACACAATTGATGCGTAAACTTCAAGCCGACCGTGATGCTCAAAAAGCTGCTAAGACGGCAGCAGTCGCGGTGGCGCCTGAAATAGGGTCTGCGTCTAGCTTTGACTTGAATAATGCAGCCACTGAGTTTCTGGCAGAGATATCGGGAGTAGAGCAACCTCCCCCTTAGCACTGTAGTGCCTGAACGTATTAATGAATAATGTTTTAAAAATGTTCCTGCAACGTTTGGGTCCCTTAGCCAGGACATCCTTGATATGGTGGGAGGCCTGGATGGTCTGGCCAACCTCTTGGAGGTGTTGACCTCGAAACATGAGGGTGTGGTTCCTCCGCCTGATGGGGCTGTGTCGACAGAGAGACCAGTTGCGAGGTCTCCTTCTGGTGAGTACGTCGCTCCACGTTCTGAGTCGTTGGCCACCATTCATTTGACCGAGAATGTTGGAGGTTCGGAATCGAATACCCATGTCAACTTGGGCGACTTTGTGGATGTGCCTTTTACTGTGGGGTCGGGTTCTTCAAGCCAGAACCCTATTAGTGGCAAGGGAAAAGCGACCGTTTCAGGTACGAGCGACAAGGGTAAAGGGCCACTGCAGGAGCCCTCGATATTGGGGGGGCTTTGCCCCTATCTTTCCTGGGATTCCGTTGACCTGGCTAGGATATCAAGTAATAAAAGGTCTCGTGAGGGGACTGTCCACAGTGTCCACTCGTCTTCGAGTTCGGGCCCCAAGAAGGCGGCTGCAGTCAAACCCTCAAAGCGAGTAGAATTCCCTGAAGCAGATGTTGTACGGGGAATGACGCGGGCTTTTCCTCCTCCTGCAAATGTGCGGGTGCTCACAGAATTCGAGCGGGCCCAGAATATACGTCGCAACAATCACCTGTTTTAGAGTGTATGTATCTAAACACGACTACGATTGATTTTAATTGACTGTTTAACATAATGTTAAGTATTTTATTGTGCAGACTGCCAAGCTGGAGGTCTCGTGTCTGAAGACAATTCGCGAGTCCAAGGGTGTCCCTGACGCTGTTGCTGCCGATCTCGAGGTTGATAGCTTGAGGATGGGGGAGTTCAACCCGATGGTGTTATAGAAGTTGGAGGCTGAAAATGAGGATGCGCTGAAGACATGTCGTAAGCTCCGAGAGGAGTATGATTTGTTGAAGGGCAACTTCAAAACATTAGTGATTTAGATTGACCATGGAAAAGCGCGTGAACTTGCGGCTAACAAGGAGCTGGAGAAACTTAAGGCTAAGGTGTTGGCGATGAAGGCTGCTAACGAACGTCTCTCGTTGAAGCTCTCCACGGCCAAATTAGCTCCCCTGGACTTGGTATATATCTTGTTTACGATATATGCTTCTATTTTTTCCTCTTGTTTTTACTAGAGTTCAATTTGTACGAACGTCGTCCTGATCTCCTCCGGGTTGGAGCGGAGAAGTTTATGGAAAGCTCGAGCTTCCAAAATCTAATTTTGAAAGTTCGAGAGGCAGCATTTCATGCTTGCGTAGGGCAAGTATTGAGAAATGACGGTTTCAAGAACTCTCTCGAGTTGAGTGGGTGGAACCCAAGGCATGATTATAACAACCTACCGATTGGTGGCCTAGATGAGGTGGAGGAGGGTCCGACCGACCCTGATGTGTTTTTCGAGGTCGTTGAGAAGAAGACTGAAGGGTCCTCGTGGGAGTAGCTGTTTGCTGCCTTTATTGTAATTCAAATTTATCTCTTTCCGGACAATCTCAGATTCGTGGTTCTGTAATTGAATGTTTATTTCTCTGTTATCTTCATAATCTGTGACTCTGCGTGATCTCGTTGTCTAATCACTTGTTGATTTTTATTGTCGTGATGATGGAGTGTGCAGCATTTCGATATCTGACACTGCTTTCATTTTGTTCTCGTATTGATAAGATTTCTTTACTCTGCTTGTCATCAATAAATGATGATTTGAATTCCCTCGGTGTTGGTAGAAACATGGGAAATCTGCCACCACTCATTGGCAGGGGCCCATCCCGTTACCCCAAGGAAACCGTTATTGCTTGAATGTTTATGATCGACCCCGTTATCACAAGGGATATTTTTCTTGTGGGGAGGGGCTCATCCCGTTATCACAGGGAAATCGTTATTGCTCGTGGGTAGGAGCATTTTCTTTGTAGACGAACCGTTACCGCTCGTGGGTAGGAGCCTTTTCTTTGTAGATGACCCGTTACCGCTCATGGGTAAGAGCTTGCCCGTTATCACAAGGGAACCCGTTACCGCTCATGGGTAGGAGCCTTTTCTTTATAGATGACCCGTTACCGCTCATGGGTAGGAGCCCGCCCGTTATCACAGGGGAACCCATTACCGCTCATGGGTAGGAGCCTTTTCTTTGTATATGACCCATTACCCCTCATGGATAGGAGCCCGCCCGTTATCACAGGGGAACCCATTACCGCTCATGGGTAGGAGCCTTTTCTTTGTATATGACCCGGTACCGCTCATGGGTAGGAGCCCGCCCGTTATCACATGGGAACCCGTTACCGCTCATGGGTAGGAGCCCGCCCGTTATCACAGGGGAACCCGTTACCGGTCATGGGTAGGAGCCTTTTCTTTGTAGATGACCCGTTATCGCTCATGGGTAGGAGCCCGCCCGTTATCACAGGGGAACCCGTTACCGCTCATGTGTAGGAGCCTTTTCCTTGTCGCTTGGTGGCTCTGTTATCGTGGAGTCTATAAGTCGTTAGGCCCTGTAAAACATCATAGACAAGCAAGATTTTTCGAAGTAAAAGATTATGTGACAGCACAAAATGATGCGCATGTGTTATCTGCGGAAAGTTCCCTCAATCTGGGAATTTCAGTTTCATGAAAGACAAGGTGTATCCATTGTGTCCTAACGTGCCTATTGTACCTGTTTGTACATGTTTGTACATATTTAGATGGATAATATTGAATAATCTGGGGCGATGCCCCCCGAATCCCTTCTTTTAAAAAGCGAGGGTTTAATATTCCCTATGTCCTTTTTGGACATAGTAATGTGTGATCATTCGGTTTATGTACCTGTAAGAGGGAGATGTGTTAAACATATATCTATGGGAATACTCCCCAAATTCTTCGTGCAATACTCTGCACTTCCGTAATATCCGATTAGGACATGTCCCTGCAGGAAATATGAGATTCCATAAAGCAAAAATAAAAAGTAGTGACGGATAACGGTCAAAGGCTAGGTAAACCCAACCCGCCTACGTATCCCGTTGAGTGGGGAATCAGACCGGCGTAGTTCCCCCTGTTTTAGGTTTACAAACTAACCCACGATGGGGCAATGCTTCAATTGTTCAAGCATAATTTAACAACTACTGAAATTAAAATATTGTTCTGTGTGTTCCTCATGGTGATCACTTCGTGCGCGAAATGTATTCTTGGTGTGGGACTTGTATTTCCTATCTTCTTCTGATTTTAGGGTGCTTCAGCGAGTCCACATAGCACATCCATCCTTGTACCTGGTCACCTAGAATTTTGCCGACTCCTTGAGGTGTTGGGAATTTGATCTTCTGGTAATAAGTAGAGACCACTGCCCTGATATGGTTGAGTGCCGGTATGCCAATGATGGCATGGTAGGGGAATGGAATGTCGACTATTGTATATTTTATCGGCGTCACCCGGGTGCGTGGGTTTCTCCCGAACACTGTGGGCAATATAACTTGTCCGAGTGGAACTACCTCTGCTCCACCAAATCCGGTCAATGGGGTGGATATCGGCTCTAGCCGGCCTGGGGCTATCATCATGCGCTCGTAGGCTTTTGAGAATATCAGGTTTGCGGAGCTCCCGCTATCCACCAGAACTTTATGCACCTCATATCCATCCACATTAATAGTAATAACCAAAGGGCAGTCTAGTTTACCTGCGGTCATGGCCAATGGACTAAGTTGCTCCAAGTCTCTCCTGGTGAAAGAGATCTCATGCTCCAAGTACGCTTCTGGCATGATTGCATTTCTGTACCCAATGTAGGCTCCGCCCTGGACTCTTCGTGTTATAGCTTCTCGGCCACGAGCAGTGTCGGCTCCCAAGGCACCTCCATTGATCATGTTTATAACGCCTCTACTCAGGGCATTCATTATGGTCCTACCACGCTCTTCGCGTGGCTCAATCATCTTCTGCTTTCCTCTCTTGGGTGAGTAATCTCTTCTAGGGGATGAAGAATGTTCTGGGGCCCTAGCATCTTCCTTGGCGTTTCTGACAAACTCGACCAATTTTCCTTCTTTAATCAATCTTTCAATTTCATTCCTCAGGTGCGTACAATCCTCCGTCCTGTGTCCAGGTTGACGGTGGTACGCGCAGTATTTGCCCGACGATTTCATCCCGGGAGTCTCATTCAACGGCCTGGGTTCCGTCAACCATCTGTTTCTCTTTTCCACGGCCATCACCTCTAGAATACCTCTATTCAACAGGGTGAACGTTCTTGGGGGCCTTTCTCTGTTGCGATCTCTGTCTGCGTTCCTGCAGGAAAATGAACCTTGACGCGTTGCCATCAACTCGTCCTCGTAAACCATTTGGTTCGCGAGCATGTTGATCTGTGCTATGGTGGGCTCAGTCAATTTGATTAGCTCGCCGACGAACCTGCGATGGGTCGTACCCTTGAACAGCATCATCATGACCTGCCCGCCATGCGGCTCATCCACCTTCAACAATTCATCATTGAACCTCTTCATATATTCCCGGAGGTTCTCCCTTTCCCTCTGCTGCACCGCGCCGAGGTGTAACAGATTGGTCTTCATTCTCTTTTGGCTAGAGAACTGGTTCTCAAACTTTTCCCTTAGTTGCTCGTAGTCCGTTATGGATCTGGCCTCTAGCCTAGCGAACCAATCCAGTGCAGCGCCCGTTAAAGTGGTGGATAGGATCTTCACCTTTATGTTTCTTGAGTAGTTGTGCAGATTCAAAATGCTATCGACCTGATGGAGATGATCTGTAGGATCACTTCTTCCGTTGTATGGCTTGATCACTGGGATCTTGTCCCCTCTTTGCAATACCTTAGCCTCTATCTCATCCGAAAATGGGGTTCTACTGCGACCCTTCCGATGACTCTGAGTCACCTTCCTCGTCAACTCCGCCCTCTCGCGGTCTAGTTGTTCCATCCTCCTTGATATTACCTACAGTACTTATGCATCCTCATTCTTTGAATATGCAATCTCAGCGCGGTCGCGACCGCGTTCCATTCTCCTGATTACTTCCGCTCTCTCGTGGTCAAGTCGTTCCATCCTTCTTGCTATCTCTCGATCCAGGGTCCTAGGGTCCCGTCTCTCCGACCTGTCGTAAGCAGCAGGCGATATCTCTCTGAATGAGTCCCCCGTATCCTCCTGTTAATCACATCCTTGCCTTGTCCTTCTCTAACCCGCTCCGGATTCATGGGGCCTTGCCCGAATGTCCCTTGTCCTTTGTTCCGCTAGTCGTGGAAGCGAAGTCTCCAATGTAGTGTCCAACGCCGCTTTTACAGAGGCGTTGATCTGCGCGTGCATCTCCGGGGTTATGGCGGCATGGGGAAGGGCGCTTCGTCCTGCAGCCATCTTCTTCTCCGAGCCGGGAAGATCCGCATTTGGCACATCGATCATTGGAACGTCATGCCCTCAGTCGCACGTTCTGCCGTATTTGGTGCAACAAAGGTTGGACTTGCATTCGTGGCTCGCGGAGGCCTCCCGGGCACGTGCCTTCGTCGCGGTTCATTCTTTGTTGGAGGAAGCTCCATCTCGGCTCGGGTCACTGTCTGTTCTTGGCCAGTCGGCTGTTGAGGGAGTTGCGTGTCCTCCATCCTCGTGTTCCTAGTCACAACTCCGTTAAATTTGGATTGGGTCCTCCTACCTTGCATCTTGGCGTCCTCGTCTGTGAAATAGTGTTCCCACAGACGGTGCCACTGATTTGACAATAGATCGTATTATATATATATATGTATGTCGGTTACCAGTGAGTGACCTAATAATACAATGAATCTATCTCAAATCAGGCCAACGCTATGTATCTCGCATAGACTTAGTCCGAAACACCTCGAAGTAACGCCCTGATGCTTGGACGGCAGTGGTATATCGGTGACTATATCAGATGTATATCGGTGATTGTCATTGACATAATATCGAGGACGCCCCTCGATGTGATATCGGTAGTGTGGTGGTATGACATATCAGTGGAGCACAAGGTTATCCCGATATCGAGTACGATATCGAGAGTGAGATCGGAGATTTATTTCGATGTGATGTGTGGTAGCTGAGGGATAATAATTGCCTCCTTTGGGATCCGGGTACCGCGTATTTATAGACCTCGGGATTCGGGGACCACAGTAACATATCGGTGAATATTACCGATATGATATCGAAAGTGGTCCCCGATATGGTCAAATATGGGCCTGGTTTGGGCCAGGCCCAATATGCGGGAAATGCCCATATCAGAGAGGTAGAGTATGTATTGCTTTATTCACAACAACTTTGTTGTGTTCTTCCTTTTGTGTGCTTTATTTGTAAATCATATATAATAAATATTTGTGGGTGAATTTTATTCGAGTCTTGAACTTTCAAAACATGTGCCTTAACTCGTACTCAGATCCTAATACGTCCATTCTCAGTTCTGATTCTAATTAATTCATTCATTTTCGCCTCACAGTGTATCATTCTTACCTCATGGCACACAACCAGAACTGGCCACCCTAAGATGTTGACGATAATAGGGATGATGAATGGACACTTATTCATTTTCTAGTACATGCAAATCCTAGATACTTATATTCATCGGTACCGCGAAATAATAGTAGATTACTAGGTGCTGATTGGATGGGAGAGTTGATGGTAGGAACTTCTGAACGCTTTTGTGATGCACACATATGATGAGTTGGTTAATCTAGGGTTTCTCGTGGAAGGAGATACTACAAGAGTTTTAACACTAGAGTCGATTGATATATTTTTGCGTACCATGGGATTAAGTCTTCACTGTTGTGATACCCAAGAAAGATTTCAACATTCAAATGAAACCATATCCCGACACTTTCATAGAGTTTTAACAGCGTTGGTTCAATTTGCAAAGTAGTCATCACGCTGCCCGACTTCAATCAAGTCCAAGACTACATTTTGAGTTACCCACAGTTTTATCCTTATTTTCAAGTCCATTGACTATATTTTACCTATTAAGTAGCTTGTATCCAGTTACTTACACTTTCGTCAAGATTTTATCGGTCGTTAAGCAACATAAGTATTTTCTAAAGTTGGCCTCATGTAGGACTATGTTGGTGTTATCGATGGCACCCACATTAATGCTTGTATACCAAGGTGCGATCAATTGTCATGGCATAATCGAAAGGGGGAGATTACGCAAAATGTGATGTGCATATGTGACTCTGATATGATGTTCACATACATGTATCTTGGATATGAAGGTTTTGCGCATGACGCCAAAGTATTAGCGTATGCAACAGAAAATGATCCAACCTTTCCTAGTCCTCCAACTGGTGAGATTATTGTATTGTTTAATTCATCGTTGTATTTAAGCGTAAATATAAAGTGTTGATGGATGATTGTAGCAAAAAAATATCTTGTTAATTCGGGCCATCCCAACTTTCCAGGTTATTTAGCACCATACAAGAACCATCACTACCACATCCCCGAGTGGGGGCAGCAAAACCCTACAGGCCCAACTGAATTATTCAACAAACGGCATGCAAAGTTGAAAAATGTGATCGAGAGGGTATTCGGAGTTTTAAAAGCCAGGCTCCCTGCATTGATAGGACGAATACCTTGATTTAATATCAATACACAAATTGATATAGTAGTCTCTTGTTGTGCACTTCATATTTGGGTTCGCAAACGTGATCATGAATATTATTTTTTTAATTTGGCCAATGATCAACTTGTGGTTGAAGATAATGAAGAGTATAACGAAGAATTTAACGAAGTACCCCATGCTACATTTAGGGATACACTAACCCATGCAATATGGGCTAATCATAATTAGCATATACTAGTAACATGTTTCTCAAATTATCTTATTTTAAATGTAATTAGTTGGTTTATATTAAGAGTTCTTGAGTTTATAATAAGCATATTTTTTAAGGCATTAAATGTTTGCAATAAGAATATATTGTTTATGTGTTTAAGTAAACCTTTTGTTCCTTAATATTATTTCAGAGTTATATGTTATTTTTTCTCAACTTGTGAAAATGTTCAATAGAAACGAGCCGCCAGAATGTAACTATTCCAAAATTGTAGGGGCGTATTCAATAGGGAGATGTTGAAGAAAATATATTTATCAATGGTTTGGTCAACCACAGGTCATTCACACTACTTACTGATGAATCGATCGTTGATACAAGCATAGAAATAATTGCACACAATATGTCCATGCACTTTCACTCCCCCATAACTCCACATTTTTTAAGGAGAAAGATGGAAATGCTATTTCAAATGTATAGATTATTCCCTCAATTGTTACTTAATATTGGAGTCTAGCATGACTTATAAACTAATCATATGGAAGTTTCTGAAGAGGAGCAGAGTTACATTCTTGAGGTACTTATATAATTGGTATTTATACGTATAATGTTTTACTTAGATTATAAAATTTTACAACATTATCAATTGTTAATTTTTATACTTTATAACCATGTAGGACATCCCAGAGGAGAGGAAGTATTTTGAACGAGGAGAGCCTCGTTGGAGTGAATAAAAATATCTATTTGACAGTCAACAACACATGAAGAAATTCATTCATATGGTGGTACTTCTTATTCACTAGTAAGTAATAATAGTTCATCTATTGGCAGCAACTACACCGCAAAATATGGTTAATCTCACTAAACATTATGATACAAATGATAGAGGTTCAAGAGTTTCACGTTTCAACCCTCCGTTACGCTCTGAAGAGTTGCAGTGTCTAGGTGATCCAAGCACTGAAGCTATTCTTGGCAAAGGGGAAAGTAGCACATGCAAATTGTGAAGGCCCTAGTAAATATACATGTCAATAAATGCATTATATATGTTTTCCATAATTTATAGTTGGTTTTCAGGCACAAATTATATATGATATGTTGAGCTTTTTAAGTGTGTTGTCGTATTTGAGTGTAATGGTTGCATGCATCAACTTACATTATTATCGTAGCTTTTCAAGTATGTTTTTTAATCGTTTTTAATGAATAGTGCATTACGTGAAAGAAATATGGATGCTACACTTGTTTTATGAATCCGCTCTAACTTACTTAAGCTTGACTGCCGTAGTGATATTTATTTTTTGGTGATACTAGTTGTTTGGTTATAATTTAGTTATGTCATATAATTATTACTAATATGTATCATTTTTAGTGGTAGTAGATAATTGATTACAATACAGATTTAGTATTGTTATTATAATAATAATGTTATCTATATAAAGGACTTCATGCTTTCATTTCTGGGCAAGAGTTTATCCGAGAGAATTTTCTTTCTTGTTATCTCTCTCCTGTAAAAATACTATTGTTGTGTAATAAAAATATCTGGTTTAGTACAAGCTGTTCCCAAATAATTGTAAGTTTTAATGTACATATTTTATTATTTATCTATTCCATTTTCCTTAGCCTGATGATAGGCTAAGAACCTGTTATGTAATGGATGATTCCTCCGTATGTATATCTCGGGGACCTGGAAATGAATTACCATTTCATTAAAGATTTAACATATCTATTTGAATTTGTGTCAATTTGTATATTACAAGTCTCATAACATGGTTGGAATATTAATCTGGCAAGCCTGAATTTTAGACATTGCTTAGGATTTGTTGGTGCCTTTTAATTTAAGCTTAGACGGCCATTAGACCCAAGATCCAAGACCTCTTCAAATCCAGGTCGATTTCGTATGTTACAAATATGACACATGGGGGATGTTGTTACAATCTATTTATTAAACAGAAGAAACTTTATAAAAGGACTACAGTGCTACAGTAGCCTTTGTGAGGTCATGGTTCACATCATGTTCTTTGTGACATCATGGCTTTCATCACGCTTTATCCGAATTAGAGGTATTTTCTCGCTTGGTTTCCTTAACAACGGTTTTAAAGATTTGAAAAATATCATCAATCCCAATATCATTGGGGTCCTGAGCGTCTTGCAAAACTTCATTTTGGTTTGAACCCATTGAAGTATCTTCTTCAAGCTCCGCCATTTCTATGGAAATATCGTTTTGTTTTTCTTCAATATAAGTTGCAAGAAGACTCATTTTATCCATCTTCTCGGAGCGTAATTGAACCTTCCTTTTGATGAGATCCAAATGGGTTTGGATATCCTTCTTTGTTTGACTTTCAGCCAATTTCTTATAAATTTGAATTTTTTCATCAATTTGATGTAGAGTTTCTTGGCCCTCGTATTGATTTGTTTCAAAATTATCTTTTAACATTTTATTCCAAAATTTTGAGCAACTTTTTCTAAATAAGCAAGGAATATTATCCTCGTTTCTGCCCACTTCGGGAGACCATTTCCAAATCCATGGGATAGAAAATTCTGTAAAAAAATAGAAGGAAGATATTCCTTAAGGACAAGCAATATTATTTTATCTTTCAATAATCTAGGGACAAATATCAACATAAGTTTTAAATTTTTCTTTAAAAGTCTCAGGTAAAATTCTCATTGAGGTCCCATAAAACTTCCACCATTTGAAAAATCAATTTGGTATTTCTTTATCATAAACATGACCACACATCTTTATAAATCATGTATGCTTATAACGATCATTTTCGTAGAGAAAGACTTTATGAAATGCTTCAACATAATCCCAATAGTTATATCTAATGGGAGTTTTGGTATTGGGATTTATTAACTATCTTTCTCTAATTTGAGAAGATCCCCATTCATCAATAGGGATGACATGCTTAACTATTATCTTCGAGAAATTATAATTTTTTTTTTGTGTCCTTGTGAAATGAGAGAGTTCACATGATCCTGTGTGCTGTAGGAGTATTTCATAGAACGTCCTTGACTTATATGTGCCAGTAACAAAGTAAGTTGTATCTAGCTTTCTTCGGGTAATTGTCCAGGGCTCATTCTCCCATTTTAAATCAGTATCTTCTAAAAGAAGAATAACTTCTTGGTTCGTATTATTAATAAAACCAAAATGTATGTCCTCATCAGTGGCAACTTTGGCATACGTTACCAGTTCTTCTGGGCTATTAACCGTTTCTTGAGTATTACTCCAACTTTGCTACTTTTTGAAAGCAAGAAATTCCTGAAATTCCTTATTATATCAAAGATTTGTGGCTATAAGCCTTTGATTGCAATTTTGGCCAGATATTCTGGACTTTTGCCTTTTCCTCCTCCCTCCCTATAAGAGGAAGAAGTAGAGCCCCTGCCTTGCATACCTGTAAAATAGATGGTTTAGATAAGAAACAATCGAGCTTGTCTTTCATGCCATTTAAGTATCAGCTTTTGAGCCTTTATGAAATTTCTGCGTCTTTCTTTAGAATTAAATCCTAATTCTTCTAAATTGTGGATTTGTAAGAATTATAAAAGTTCTTTATTTGTTTTGATGAATAAGGCCATTTTTTTGCAATAGTTTATAGGAGGACTCATACTAAATATTCTCGAGTTAAGAAATATGGAAGATTATTATCTTTACCTTTTTAATAAATAATATCAAAATCAAAAGGCGCTAAATGTGCTTGCCATCTGGCAAACATTTGTTTAGATATATCATGTTTAAAATCTTTTAAAAACATATATTTTTCTGATTTACAATCGGTTTGAATAATAAAATGTTGATTATATAAATCATCTTGAAACTTCAAGACACGTTTAACAATTGCTAAGATTTATTTACCAACTGTGGAATAGTTCTTTTGACTACTATTCCATTTTCGTGAATAAAAGCGAACAAGAATTTCTTGTTTTGTATAGGGATTAAATTGTTTCAAGATTCCACCATACCCAATTTCTGACCTGTGAGTATCAACAATTTTCTTATATTGCGGATTGCTTATCATTAGACAATGAAGAGTTTTAACCTTTTCTTTGATACGACGAACAACATTTATATGTTATTCAGTCCAAGAGCAGGGTTTCTTTTTTAGTCTTTAATATAAAATCGACGTATCATGTGTAAGATTTTTGTAGTAAGGATAAATATAATTTAAACTTCCCAAAAATCTTTGTAATAGGGTTTTATCCATAATTTCATCTAGAAATTTATCTTCAAAATCAATGCTTCTATTAATAGGTATAATACTACCATTTTCAATAAAATGTACAATAAATCAGATTTTGGTCTGGAAAAGGGACATTTTTGGTTTTGATATAACAAGACCGTTTTTAATAATAATTTGTTTAAAACTTTGTAAGTGTTTAAAATGCATTTCAATTGATTTTGAAAATACTAGAATATCATCGATATGAGCAATAATAAATTCACTATAAGGAGTAACTATATCATTCATAATTTGTTGAAATTCTGAAGGTGCATTTTTTAGTCCAAATGGCATAACATGTCATTCATAATGTCCAATAGGAACATTGAAAGCAGTTTTATAACGATCTTCTTTATTAATCTGAATTTGCCAATATCCCGATTTTAAGTCAAATTTTGAAAATATGATATAATCATATAATCTATCTAACAAATATTTTTTATTTGGAATAGGATGTCTAATCCATTTTAGGGCTTTATTAAGAGGTTTATAGTTAATAACAAGTCTAGGAACACCTCTTTATTTTTTAGAATATTTATTAACATAAAAAGCCGTATAAGACCAAGCTGAATTTGAATGACTTATTAAATTATTTTAGTAAAGATGCAATTCCCTTCTTACATAATTCCAAATGTTCTTTATTCATTTGGCAAGGTCTTTCTTTGGTTTTGATTTGGGATTCTTCAAATCCTTCTTCATAAGGAAGAGAAACAATATGTTTTTTACGATCCCAAAAAGCATTAGGATGATAATTACAAATAGTAATAGCAAAATTATTTATTAAAAGTGTATTTATTAAATAGTAATATCTATTTGTGGACTGTCAAATAGATATTTTAATTCACTCCAACGAGGCTCTCCTCATGTTGTGGACTGTAGCACTGTAGCACTTTTATAAAGTTTCTACTGTTTACTAAACAGATTGTAAAAATTTTAAAATCTGGAGGCCTAAATAAAGGACTTCAAGCTTTCATTTGTGGGCAAGAGTTTTTTCAAGAAAATTTTATTTCCTGTTATTTCTCTCTTGTGAAAATACTACTGTTGTGTAATAAAAATATCAGGTTTGGTACAAGCTCTTCCCAAATAGTTATAGGTTTTAATTTAAAGATTTTATTATTTATCTGCTTTGTTTTCCTTCTATTTGGATTTGTATCAATTTGTATATTACAAGTGGTTGGAATATTAATCTGGCAAGCCTGATAGTTAGACATGTTCTGCACAACTGTTTCCCCCTTTTTGCCATTGTTTAGGCGTGTGTTGTGGGGATTTGTTGGTGTCTTTTGTCTAATTTAGGCTTAGACGGATTTCTATTCTGTAATATTCCCCATGTCTCACATTTGTAACATACGAAATCGATATGGATTTGAAGAGGTCTTAGACCTTGGGTTATTATTATTATTATTATTATTATTATTATTATTATTATTATTATTATTATTATTATTATTATTATTATTTTATTATTTATTATTATTATTATTATTATTATATTGTACTATTATTTAGGCGTTATAAGTTAATCAGAGTAAATGGCTAAACGCGATGCTTTTTTCTTTTTCAGTTTCTCCTTACGTTTTAAGAAAAGCATCTCATATTTGCATGACATTTACCACCACATAATATTTTTTAAATTTATATCAACTCGATATGATCTGTATATATGTGGAAGACAATTTAAATTAAATCAATATGTCTTTTCAGTTTTCCCGTAACAAAAATTGTAAATACAATATAGTTATCAACCTTGTAGCTATATACATGACAAGTTGTATGTTAAGGGTCCAATTCTAGACTTTTATTAAGTTTCTTTTATTATTAATATATGTATTAAATTAGTATTATTAATTTTTTAGTTGGTTATTAAGTTAGTAGAGTAGTGGACTAGCGGTGTTAGTGCTTAGCGGTCTTACAAGTTATTTTTATTTGCTATATATGTAAGGTTTTGTAAACTTTATTTTAAAGAAGAAAATAATTAAAATATTTTAGTTAAATTTTGTCATCCTCATCTCATTCTTAGGAGTTCGTTCTCACTCGAAGTAGAACAACACGTTAGGATCGATCTTCAATCCTAACAATGGTGCTTTCATCATTGAACTCGCCAAAGCCTCACAAATTCGCTCAAACACAATCATTCTCATCCCCATCATCAATCCGTCAAATGGAACGTATCATGCATGTATGTCTTTCCAAAATGAAACAACACATGAATGAGTCGTACTCCAAAATGTTGGAAGCAACGAAAATTTACAACGAAGAGATGTCTCGTAGTATTGACCGCATGTTTTAGTATACTGTTAAAGCTTGGAGAGAATTGGTGTGCACGTTCATCACCACAACCCGCAAATCCTATAGAACAAGTAAGACCAAAAATCCACAACACTCGATCAGAACACAAGCCCAAACAACGTACTTAGTTTCATACGTGTAAGACACATCTGAACTTTTATGATCGTTGTTCGACTACTAATCAACATTTTGAGACACGGACTTGTCGTTCCTACAAACACGTTCTCGTTGTACACCGCATGCCATGTCTATTCTTCTCAATTATATATCTTGTTCGGCATACCACATCGTGACCTCTTGAACACACTACTCTCAATTTTCTTGCATGGCTATTTCAAAGAAAATCACAAGGCGTGGTTGCGTAACTGGAAATGGAGGAAGAAAAAAATAATACATAATTTAACAGACGATTCTTTCTTTGAAATATTGAAGTATCAAAATTGGCCTTGAACACAGGGCCAAACTTAAGGGAGCGAAATGTAAAGGGTCCAATTCTATACAATTATTAAGTTTCTTTTATTATTAATATATGTAATTAAATTAGTACTATTTATTTTTTAGTTGGTTATTAAGTTAGTGCTTAGTGGTCTTACACGTTATTTTTATTTGCTATATATGTAAGGTTCAGTAAACTTTATTTTAAAGGAGAAAAGAATTAAAATAGTTTAGTTAAAATTTGTCCTCCTCATCTCCATTTTAGGAGTTTGTTGTCACTCATTTTTAGGAGTTCGTTGTCACTGGAAGTAGAACAACACGTTAGGATCGATCTCCGATACTAACATTATACTAAACAGATTTTTCGCTGCTAATATATTTCTGATGAAAACCCATCTAATAATAATAATTAAATTAAATTATCATGAAAGGTGAATAAAAATTAGAAAGAAAAAAAATGATATATAATTTCAAATACTATAGCTATTCTAATAAGTACCATGATTTTATATCGTACATAATTGATTTTTGATGCTATTAATATAAGATATTAAGAATATATAAACAAAATTAAATCAAAGTCAAATGTGTAATAATAGTTAATATATTAATTTTATATTCACAACCTATTAATTTGACTATTGTATACCTATTTTCCACCTATAACTCCAACACTCAATTTACATCCAAACATAATGCAAAATGCTTTGCACGTTTTTCAAAAAAATCTTCACAAATCCCAAGCAAATATCAAATGGGCAAAAGTGAAACCAATCCAAACGTGGTTTACCAGTTCTTGCCCTTTCGGCTCCTGGTTTTGAGAATTCTGAGAAGCGGTTTAGTCACATCTATATTCACCTGCACAGACAAGCTTACCCCCCAAGATTATGACATGTCGACCTCCTCAAGGAATCCGAGTTTTTGCCCAATAAAACTCGCTATGTCCTTTGTCTGACGTGGTAACGGGAGGTCATAATCGAACTAAGAATCTGCAGAAGGTCAGATTAACATTAGTTGGGTTCTCGTCAAATCCGATATCCCTTAGGATCAAAACATGCTTATCGAACGACCACGGGCATCCTGCCAATGCCTTACGCTTATCAAGTATGTGAAAGAACCGAAACAGAATGTGGCCCTCCACAATTTGGCTGATTTCAATCCCTTTCTTAACGTTGAGCATATTTTGGATCATAACGAAAAAGGCGTTAAAATTGTATGTACTGTCGGTAAGAAGTTTCTCGACCAATACCAAATCCGATCCCGCATTCGTTTTCTGCCAGGAGGCGATGGGGACATCATGAATGGCCTCCTCCTCCTCGATAAAAGAGAGGCTTATGCGTAACTGATCACTATAGTCATCCATACTCAGTGTCGGTCCCATTGAATCAGTATTACGATGAATTGTGTACGCAACAGTCAAGTAATGAATGAATCCATAGCTTCAACAACCTGTAATGAAGAGCAAAAAAAAAGCAAGAAATGACAAGTTAGCCTAACAAGTAGAAAACGAAAACCCTAGCGCGGCAGAACGTGAGGGAAGAAAACAAGAACTCTAAAAACTAGTGTGCATGGGACAGAACATTAACAAAAAGACGAAAAAGAACTTGGAACGTGAAAATCTCTGTTGTCGATTGTCATGAACTGAACGCCAAGATCGGAAGGGGCCTGTCAAACAATAAGCGACGCTCTTACAAAAGACATCAAAACCCTCACACGAAAGACGCTCACTATTAACTCCTCTCTCTCAATTACATATTTATATAATATTTTTATACAAGCCTTAGGCCTAATTGGGTCTCTAATTTATATGTAAATCTAAGTCCAGTTCCAGTTTGCATTTTAGTAATTACTAAGTATGTTGATTATACTATTTATGTTATGTTTAGTTATGTTAGTCAAAATGTGTGTTATGTGTTGATGGTGAAGGGATGTGTCAGTTTTTTCCTTTTTATTTGGAGCGTGTACGTAGAACTGGTTCTTATGAATGGAAGATTTGCTTTTAAAATGTTTCTAATTTTTCTCATCCCCAATGCTGGAGTTGATTCTCAACTCGAAATAGAAATAAAATAGCACAACCCTTATCAATTTTCATGCTAATAAACGAATATATATATATATATATATATATATATATATATATATAAACTAGTTGGGCTTCTCAATTATCTTTTTATTTTAAGAAAAAAGGACAAATAGGATAATTAGGTAAACGTTCTAGCGCCGCCGCACTTTATGGAAGCAACGACCACGTCACAAGCTCCGTAAGCTCCACCTCCACCATCGCAACCGCCAGAGGAAGTTACACCTGATATCCACAACGATCAAGACAAAGCATGAGGTAACTCTGACTGAAAGGATCCACATGTGCCATCGACGGCGGACTACTGCCGGAGACTTCTCTCGTCGACCAATCACTTGTTCTTCCCAACATGGCTTCAGACATTCGACGAGCAGTCAAGAAAACATGCCTCACCAACAAAAGTGGACAGCGAGGAGGAACAAGGGCCTCCCATACGGTTCACTGTCGAAGAAATGCACTGTTTGTGCCAGCCGTGGAAGCGCATGCTGGTAGTTCATTTGGTGGGCATCCAGTGCACAATTCCGGACAATGCCAACAAACAACAACGCATGTGGAAGCTCACACAGAACATAGGTGTCACAGTAGTAGGAAACATGACCTATCTAATCCGAGTGGCAACCCCAGAGGACTACACAGTTGCACTCGCAGGAGGACCATGGTTCCTCTTCAACCACTATGTCGTTGTTGCCCTGTGGCGACCAAATGTTTTCGAGTCCAACTCGGCTCCGACCAAAATATGCACATGGATACAACTTCCAGGCCTACCAATAGGATTCTATGATTTTGATGCCTTGTTCAAGATTGTTGTATTATTCGGGCGTCCGATCAAAGTAGATACCCATACGACCTCGCGATCCCACGCACGATACGCACGCATATGTGTTGAGATTGATTCTTCACGTCCGCTACCCTCGAAAGTTTATATCAATGGCCACAACCAACATCCAACCTATGAACTAAAAATAGACTTCTGCTTATCCTGTGGTCGGATAGGGCACAAACGGGATACGTGCACAATGGGCAACAGAGGGACGAAACCACAGTATGGGGACCAAACCGCAGCCCAAGAAACGGATTGGCATGTGGTCAATCAAAGGCCAGAAAGACACCAGCGACTCGATCAGCCCAGTCTGAGGAACACAGAGCAGGGTGCTGTGACCGGATTGGATAAGGGTAGCGCAAGTGCGAACATTAAGAAGCCTAACCAGATTGAATACGAACAACGACGCTGCAAGCAACAACCAGCGGACCCAGAAACTCGAGGAACAAGGCCATATCAGACAAAGGAAAAATACCACGAGGCCGCCCAGCAGCAAGGTGAGCGGGACCAGAAACACAACAAAGAACGGAGACCAATTGACTGGACAAAGAATATCAGCGACGAACAGGTAGCACGGGACCAGAGAAAGGGACCCGCCAACAACGGGCCACGGGACAAGGCGAACGGTGCTTGCGCGGTCAACTCGCCTAAATTACGCCACGTGGCAACTACCGGCCCCGCACATGATCACGAAGTACACGTTAATGCCAAGTCGCATGATGGGGCAGCCACAAGGAGACATGTGGCAAATCGGGTCACAACGGATCAACACATGGCAGTCTTGCGTGTCGTGGTGGGCCACGTGGCACCCGAAAATGCCATGTATCACGAAGTGGCACCTTTTGGTGCAGTGTATCACCACGTGGCAACATGTTTTGTCCTTGGACGACACGTGTGTAAATTGGGCCATGTGGACAACATGGTCCCCAAAGGAATGACAAGTGGCGCACACCATATCCCACCCACCATATCCCCCCACTACCCTACAAAATAACCCCACTACCATCCAATCCACCCCCTCCCTAACAAAACAAAATACAACTAACGCACAAACCCATATGTCTGCCCATGCCCCCACCACTATAAATAACAATTCCCATGAAAATAATATTCACCATGTGATAAATATTGTTAGTGGTATATGCCTAGTGGCCATTGTTGAAAATTATGTACAAATACTATTTTATAATAGTACTAGTAGTTGTAAATAATGTAAGATATTGGAAATCCTTGCCTATATAAGGAGCAAGATGAAGAGAAAAACACTCATTCACAAGTAATACACTCATTATTTTCTCTTCCTTTCTATGTTCTTTTAATATATTGTTATAATTTCAAAATAGTTTTAGTTATTCTATAACACGTTATCAGCACGATAGTGCTCGATCCGGAAGAATTCAAGTTCCTTCGTTAAAGAAAACGTTCAACGTTAAAAGGTATGAAAGTTTTATATTTACTTGTTCATCTATCTACATTATTATAGACAGTGCGGATTACCGCCAATCTATAATTTTATTATTAGATGAATATGTGTTTATAATTTTGTTGTTAAAGTTTAATATTTACGTATTCATCTATATACATTATTATAGACAGGGCGGACTACCGCCTATTTATAATTTTACTCTTTATATTTTACTGTCATCTAACTTTAACACTAAAGCTAATTTTAACTTTCGTTGATGCTTGAGTTAACTCCAAGCTAGAAACGACTACTGTCAATTTATTATTACGGAAGGTTGTACCTCCTACACTACAAGAAAAAAGGGTCATTCGCGACCGCCCGGGCGGTCGCGAATGACCCATTTCCGGTCGCGAATGACCCATTTCCGGTCGCGAATGGTCATCCGCGACCGCCCAGCGGTCGCGGATGCCCGGTCGCGGATGACCTCGGTCGTGGAGGTCATCCGTGACCGCTGGGCGGTCACGGCAGTCATCCGCGACCGCCCAGCGGTCAAGGCAGTCATCCGCGACCGCCCAGCGGTCACGGCAGCCGGCGGTCACGGATGACCCCGGGGTCATCCGCGACGGCCCAGCGGTCACGGGCGACACCGCGACCGCCTGGCGGTCACGGATGACCCCGGGGTCATCCGCGACGGCCCAGCGGTCGCGGGCAACCCCGCGACCGCCAAACGGTCACGGATAATATTTAAACCATCCGTGACCGCCGGGCGGTCACGGATAATATTTAAACCATCCGTGACCGCCGGGCGGTCACGGATAATATTCAAGTCATCCGTGACCGCCCGGCGGTCACGGATGACATTAAACGAAATAAAAAAATATATATTCCGGTAAAATACCGGAATAAATATTTGTTTTTTGCGAATATAATGTATGGTTGGACGATTTTTTTATATAAACATCATTTAAGAGAATGATTTGTGTTATAAGTAAAGAAAAGAAGAAAATAAGAGTTTGGTGTTTTGTTTTTTGGAGATATAAAGAAAGAGGAGAAGAAAAATTGTTGGTGTTTTGTTTTTTGAAGATATAAGAAAAGAGGAGAAGAAAAAATGTTGGTGTTTATGTTTTGGATTGGGAAATGAGGAAATGAGGAAAGGAGGAGAAAGTGTTGGGTTTTTTAGTGAAGATAATTTGAATGTAATGAAAATTAATGGGTAGAATGGTGGGTATATATAGAATTTTGGTGAAAATTTTGAATTTTCAAAAAAATTGAATTTCCCCCCAATTTCAAGGTCTTTCGCGACCGCCCGGCCGTCACGAGAGACCCTTTCGTGACCGCCGGGCGGTCGCGAAAGACCTTGGAATTGGGGGAAATTCAAATTTTTTGAAAATTTAAAATTTTCACCATGAAAATTATTCGTGACCGCCGGATGACCCTCTTTCGTGACCGCCCAGCGGTCACGAAAGAGTCTCATTCGATAGTTTTGATTTTTGTTTGTTTAATTAAGGTTCGATGTTTGTTAAATTGATTAAATAGTTACTACTATGTAAATTAAAATAGATTTTATCACAAAATGACACATTACATCTAAAACAACTTGGTGTATGTGATGAATTAGTTGTAGAACATAAAATAGGTTATTCGTTCATAACTCGCCTAATCACATCTAATTCGCTATTTTAATATGTTAATTACTAATGTTGTACTAATTTATTACTTCAATTCACATGTAGTATTGAGACTTATTGCTAAAAATCATAAACACATCAAGAAGAATCCATAAAATAAATTTTTTTTTTATGAATATTATTCGTGACCGCCGGGCGGTCACGAATGACCCCTCATTCGTGACCGCCCAGCGGTCACGAACCTACTTCGTGACCGCTGGGCGGTCACGAATGACCCTCTTTCGTGACCGCCCAGCGGTCACGAAAGAGTCTCATTCGATAATTTTGATTTTCGTTTGTTTAATTAAGGTTCGATGTTTGTTAAATTGATAAAATAGTTACTACCAAGTAAATTAAAATAGATTTTATCACAAAATGACACATTACATCTAAAACAACTTGGTGTATGTGATGAATTAGTTCTAGAACATAAAATAGGTTATTCGTTCATAACTCGCCTAATCACATCTAATTCGGTATTTTAATATGTTAATTACTAATGTTGTCCTAATTTATTACTTCAATTCACATGTAGTATTGAGACTTATTGCTAAAAATCATAAACACATCAAGAAGAATCCATAAAATCAAATTTTTTTAATGAATATTATTCGTGATCGCCGGGCGGTCACGAATGACCCCTCATTCGTGATTCGCCCAGCGGTCACGAACCTACTTCGTGACCTCTGGGAGGTCACGAATGACCCTCTTTCGTGACCGCCCAGCGGTCACGAAAGAGTCTCATTCGATAATTTTGATTTTCGTTTGTTTAATTAAGGTTCGATGTTTGTTAAATTGATAAAATAGTTACTACCAAGTAAATTAAAATAGATTTTATCACAAAATGACACATTACATCTAAAACAACTTGGTGTATGTGATGAATTAGTTCTATAACATAAAATAGGTTATTCGTTCATAACTCGCCTAATCACATCTAATCCGGTATTTTAATATGTTAATTACTAATGTTGTACTAATTTATTACTTCAATTCACATGTAGTATTGAGACTTATTGCTAAAAATCATAAACACATCAAGAAGAATCCATAAAATCAAATTTTTTTTTATGAATATTATTCGTGACCGCCGGACGGTCACGAATGACCCCTCATTCGTGACCGCCCAGCGGTCACGAACCTACTTCGTGACCGCTGGGCGGTCACGAATGACCCTCTTTCGTGACCGCCCAGCGGTCACGAAAGAGTCTCATTCGATAATTTTGATTTTCGTTTGTTTAATTAAGGTTCGATGTTTGTTAAATTGATAAAATAGTTACTACCAAGTAAATTAAAATAGATTTTATCACAAAATGACACATTACATCTAAAACAACTTGGTGTATGTGATGAATTAGTTGTAGAACATAAAATAGGTTATTCGTTCATAACTCGCTTAATCACATCTAATTCGGTATTTTAATATGTTAATTACTAATGTTGTACTAATTTATTACTTCAATTCACATTTAGTATTGAGACTTATTGCTAAAAATCATAAACACATCAAGAAGAATCCATAAAATCAAATTTTTTTTTATGAATATTATTCGTGACCGCCGGGCGGTCACGAATGACCCCTCATTCGTGACCGCCCAGCGGTCACGAAAGAGTCTCATTCGATAATTTTAATTTTCGTTTGTTTAATTAAGGTTCGATGTTTGTTAAATTGATAAAATAGTTACTACCAAGTAAATTAAAATAGATTTTATCACAAAATGACACATTACATCTAAAACAACTTGGTGTATGTGATGAATTAGTTCTAGAACATAAAATAGGTTATTCGTTCATAACTCGCCTAATCACATCTAATCCGGTATTTTAATATGTTAATTACTAATGTTGTACTAATTTATTACTTCAATTCACATGTAGTATTGAGACTTATTGCTAAAAATCATAAACACATCAAGAAGAATCCATAAAATCAAATTTTTTTTTATGAATATTATTCGTGACCGCCGGACGGTCACGAATGACCCCTCATTCGTGACCGCCCAGCGGTCACGAACCTACTTCGTGACCGCTGGGCGGTCACGAATGACCCTCTTTCGTGACCGCCCAGCGGTCACGAAAGAGTCTCATTCGATAATTTTGATTTTCGTTTGTTTAATTAAGGTTCGATGTTTGTTAAATTGATAAAATAGTTACTACCAAGTAAATTAAAATAGATTTTATCACAAAATGACACATTACATCTAAAACAACTTGGTGTATGTGATGAATTAGTTGTAGAACATAAAATAGGTTATTCGTTCATAACTCGCTTAATCACATCTAATTCGGTATTTTAATATGTTAATTACTAATGTTGTACTAATTTATTACTTCAATTCACATTTAGTATTGAGACTTATTGGTAAAAATCATAAACACATCAAGAAGAATCCATAAAATCAATTTTTTTTTTATGAATATTATTCGTGACCGCCGGGCGGTCACGAATGACCCCTCATTCGTGACCGCCCAGCGGTCACGAACCTTCTTTGTGACCGCTGGGCGGTCACGAATGACCCTATTTCGTGACCGCCCAGCGGTCACGAAAGAGTCTCATTCGATAATTTTAATTTTCGTTTGTTTAATTAAGGTTCGATGTTTGTTAAATTGATAAAATAGTTACTACCAAGTAAATTAAAATAGATTTTATCACAAAATGACACATTACATCTAAAACAACTTGGTGTATGTGATGAATTAGTTCTAGAACATAAAATAGGTTATTCGTTCATAACTCGCCTAATCACATCTAATCCGGTATTTTAATATGTTAATTACTAATGTTGTACTAATTTATTACTTCAATTCACATGTAGTATTGAGACTTATTGCTAAAAATCATAAACACATCAAGAAGAATCCATAAAATCAAATTTTTTTTTATGAATATTATTCGTGACCGCCGGACGGTCACGAATGACCCCTCATTCGTGACCGTCCAGCGGTCACGAACCTACTTCGTGACCGCTGGGCGGTCACGAATGACCCTCTTTCGTGACCGCCCAGCGGTCACGAAAGAGTCTCATTCGATAATTTTGATTTTCGTTTGTTTAATTAAGGTTCGATGTTTGTTAAATTGATAAAATAGTTACTACCAAGTAAATTAAAATAGATTTTATCACAAAATGACACATTACATCTAAAACAACTTGGTGTATGTGATGAATTAGTTGTAGAACATAAAATAGGTTATTCGTTCATAACTCGCCTAATCACATCTAATTCGGTATTTTAATATGTTAATTACTAATGTTGTACTAATTTATTACTTCAATTCACATGTAGTATTGAGACTTATTGTTAAAAATCATAAACACATCAAGATGAATCCATAAAATTAATTTTTTTTTATGAATATTATTCGTGACCGCTGGGCGGTCACGAATGAGGGTCATCCGTGACCGCCCAGCGGTCACGAATGACCCTAGTGGCATCCGCGACCGCTCAGCGGTCACGAATGACCCTAGTGGCATCCGCGACCGCTGGGCGGTCGCGGATGAGTGGCATCCGCGACTGCCCAGCGGTCGCGGACGCCACTAGGCGGGATGTTTCCCGCCTATGGATTCCCGTGACCGCTGGGCGGTCACGAGAATTATGTCCGTGACCGCTCAGCGGTCACGGGGCTTTCCGTGACCGCTGGGCGGTCACGGCGTTGTTTACCGCGACCGCTCGGCGGTCACGGTGGCATCCGCGACCGCCGGGCGGTCACGAGCCGGCGGTCACGAATGACCCCGGATTCTTGTAGTGCTATTACTGCTGAAAATTTATTATTATGGAAGGTTATACCTCATATTACTGCTGAAAATTTATTATTATGGAAGGTCCTACCTCCTATTATATTGCTTATTTTATTCCATAAGCCCATGAAAGTTTTTACATAGTAATGTGGCGGAAAATATATAGGTATTTACTTATCGTAATATTATTCTATATGCCTGTTAAAATATCATTAATGCGGCAAAAATTATTTTACATGTTATTACAATTAATTTTTGTTGCTAAATTATTAAAGACATTATCGTTCATAGAATATGCCAAAAAAATGATTGTCTTTCTAACGGTATAAACGGCTACTTAAGGATATTTTTCGTCTATAAATACGCAAATTTCATAACACAAACTCCACACAAATTTTCACCTTATTTCTCTCATCTTGCAAAATGATCTCTACGACAACAGCGATCTTGATCCTCCTTTACCTTTCAATTTTTATTTTTATGCTAATAGATAAGGACACTCCTATGTTTGTCCCTATGATATTCCTCCATTTATCATAATAATGTTCGAGCTCAAGATTTAGCTAGAGATGAGATAATTCCATTGTATAATTGTAATAATTATGCTTCTATGATTATGTGTTAAAAATATTTGTCTCGATCCTAATTATGTTTTTCTTGGTTATGTATTTAGCTAGCAAAATGTCTAACCTCACGAGTACAGTTAGTTGTATACTGAATATCAATGGCAAGAATTATGGACAATGGAAATCGGATACGAAATTGTACCTCAGATCAAAGAGTATCGTTGAAACTCTTGCCGCAGTAAATACAAATACGGATCCAGAAAAATGTGAGGCTGTGATCTACATGAGAAAAACATCTAGATGAAACCTTAAAGAGAGAATATCTCGATGTTACCGATCCTCATGAATTATGGAAAAATCTACAGGAAAGATATGGCCATCAAAAGGAAATCATGTTGCCAAAAGCTACAGATGATTGGAACAATTTAAGGTTCCAAGATTTTGAAACTGTAAGTGCATACAACTCTGTGCTTATGGAGATTCGTTCAGATTTAATTTATTGTGGAAGAAAGCTTACTGATAGAGAAATGATATAGAAAACTCTTTCTACTTTCCATCTGTCCATGATAAATGTTCAACAGCAATACCGATTGCTGAATATTTCAAAATATCACGACTTGCAACAAAAGTTGCTAATGGCAGAAAGTTACAATAACATATTGATGAAAAATCATCAATCTATTCCTCCTGGAGCACATGCATTACCTGAGGCAAATGCCATTAACTTTTCAAACTCCTATGGACTAGGTAACAATGAGAATGCCAATCAAGGCCGTGGTCGTGGTCGTGGTCGGGGTCAAGGTAGAGGTGGGCATAGAGGAGGATATGGCTATAGAGGTGGACGCGGTAAAAGAGGTGGTCGTGGCCGTGGTCGTAATCGAGGGGGTTTTCACAATCCCTCGCTTACCAACATTGTCTTTAAGAATAACCACCAAAACAAAGAAAAAAATAATAAAAACCCTCAAGGTTATTGTTTTAGAAGTGGAATGAAAGGGCATTCGGCCAACACATGTCGTACACCAGAACATCTCTGTAAAATGTACGAAGAAAGTTTGAAGGGTAAAGAAAAAGAAGTTAACCTTGTCGAACAAAATCAAAATGGTGATTCCACCTTTATGGAGGCGGCAGACTTTACTGATGGCTATGATGTTCGTTTGGCTTAATATGTGTTATGTGATCTTCTGGCTGAATATGCTTATTGTGATTTATGTTTTAAGTTGTTTTATCTACTTCCTGCATTTCTGTTGTGTGCTTTCAATAAAATAATCTCTTTTCAATCATATACTCTGTTTATTGCAATATTTGTTTTAATATTGTTTATTTGAAGTGAAGCGTGATATGGAGCATATTGGTGATTTCTGCCTACTTGACTGTTGTACAACTCATACAATTCTCACAAGTAAGAATTATTTAACATATTTAGAACCCTCAAAATTTCAAGTTGGTACAATAGGAGGTCCTATTAAATTGATTGAAGGATCTGGTACAGCTACTTTTACTTTACCAAATGGAACAAAGTTTATCATCGCTGATGCCTTATTTGCCCCAAAATCCAAAAGAAGTTTATTGAGTTCTAATGATATATATCGTCATGGATATGATATTCAGTCAATGACTGTGAATAAGGCTAAATATGTTTTCATTATTAAGAATATACTAGGAAATAAACATTTTCTTGAAAAACTACCATATATCTCATCACGGTTCCATTATACATATATTAATAAAATCGAATCAAATATGGTAGTTATTGAAACTCCAGAATTATTGACTCTATGGCATGATCGACTAGGTCATCCTAGTTCAACAATGATGCGAAGGATAATTGAAACTACACATGAACATTCATTAAAAGGATCCAAACTCAATCTAAGCAACAATAGTCCATGTGAAGCATGTTCTCTTGGAAAGCTAATTATAAAGCATTCACCAGTTAAAATTAAGACAGGATTACCCACATTTCTTGAAAGAATTCAAGGTGATATATGTGGACCTATTCATCCATCACGTGGACCATTTCAATATTTTATGTTATTAATTGATGCCTCAAGTCGGTGGTCACATGTCTGTCTATTGTCTACTCGCAATATGGCATTTGCGAGATTTTTGGCTCAAATAATTAAAATAAGAGCTCAATTTTCTGACTATACGATCAAGAAAGCCAGGCTTGACAATGCTGGTGAATTCACATCTCAAGCTTTCAATGATTATTGTATGTCAACTGGAATTACGGTTGAACATAGTGTTGCACATGTACATACTCAAAATGATTTAGCTGAATCATTAATTAAACGTCTTCAATTAATTGCTACACCATTGTTGATGAAAGCCAAATTGCCAAGTTCTCTATGGGGTCATGCAATTTTACATGCTGCATCACTAATTCGCATTAGACCAAGATCGTATCATGAATACTCCCCATTACAACTTGCTTTTGGTCATGAGCCTAATATTTCCCCTATAAAGATTTTTGGTTGCGTGGTTTATGTTCCAATTGCACCACCAAAGCGAATAAAAATGGGACCACAAAGAAGGTTGGGAATATATATTGGATTTGACTCACCATCAATAATCAGATATCTTGAGCCTCTAACATGTGATGTCTTTACGGCACATTTTGCCAATTGTCATTTTAATGAGGCAAAATTTTCAACCTTAGGGGGAGAAAAGAAACAGTTGGAAAAGGATATATCATGGTATAATTCATCTTTGACAAGCTTTGATATGCTAACAAAGCAATGTGATTTGGAAGTAAAGAAAATTTTGCATTTACAAGCTATTGCAAATCAATTACCCGATGCATTTACTGACATAAGCAGAGTAACAAAATCACATATACTAGTTGCAAGTGCTCCTGCTCATATTTTAATTCCAAAAGAAACATCAAAGGATGATATATTTGATATAACTAAGAAACGTGGGCGTCCTGCTGGCTCAAAGGACAAAAATCCTCAAAAATGAAAAGGAGCATCATCAAAACCTAATGATCCTATTATTGAGGAATCTATGCCTGATGAGTCACAAAATGTGACATATGAGATACCTCAAGAAATTATCCAATCAGATCCTATAAATAAAGAGAATGTTGAAATCTCTATAAATTATATCAATACAGGAATAGTATTGGATCGAAATGAGATGGAAAATAGGGATGAAATATTTTCATATTTAGTCGCTTATGAAATTGAGAATGAAAATGATGATCCTGAACCCAAATCTGTAATTGAATGCCAAAATAGGAATGATTGGGATAACTAGAAAGATGCTATGCAAGCTGAATTAGATTCGCTTAATAAGCGAAAGGTATTTGGCCCCATTGTTCTCACACCGAAAAGTGTGAAACCCGTAGGGTTCAAATGGATCTTCGTTCGCAAACGAAATGAGAAAAAATGAAATGGTAAGGTACAAAGCTCGCCTTGTCGCACAAGGTTTTTCTCAAAGACCTTAAATCGATTATGAAGAAACGTATTCTCCTATAATGGATACGATTACATTTCGATTCTTGATCAGTCTAGCGGTCTATGAAAATCTAAACATGCATCTCAAGGATGTTGTCACTGCCTATCTCTATGGATCACTTGATAATGATATTTACATGAAGGTCCCTGATGGACTTAAATTACCCGCAAAATCAAGTTCCAAACATAGAGAAATGTACTCAATGAAATTGCAAAGATCATTATATGGGTTAAAGCAATCAGGTCGCATGTGGTACAATCGTTTGAGTGGATACTTATTAAAAGAAGGATATATAAATAATTCTCTGTGTCCACGCATTTTTATTACGAAAACATCATCTGGTTTTGCAATTATTGCGGTTTATGTAGATGATTTAAATATCATTGGCACTGACAAAAAAAATCATTCAACAATGAATTATTTAAAGGATGAATTTGAAATGAAAGATCTTGGAAAGACTAAAAAAATCATTCAACAATGAATTATTTAAAGGATGAATTTGAAATGAAAGATCTTGGAAAGACTAAATATTGTCTTGGTTTGCAAATTGAGCATCTTAAAAATGGAATACTTGTGCATCAATCTAACTATACTAAAAAGATATTGAAACGTTTTAACATGGATGAAGCAACACCTTTGAACCATCCTATGATTGCAAGATCATTAACTATAGATAAAGATCCATTTCGTCCTTGTGAAGAAAATGAAGAAATTCTTGGTTCTGAAGTTCCATATTTAAGTGCCATTGGAGCTTTAATGTATCTAGCTAATTGTACTAGACCTGATATATCATTTACTGTGAATTTATTAGCCAGGTTTAGCTCATCACCCACAAAAAGGCACTGGAAAGAAATTAAACATTTATTTTGTTATCTTCAAGGAACTGTGGATCTTGGTCTATTTTATCCTAACAATGCGGTACAAGAATTGATTGGTTATGCAGATGCAGGTTTTCTATCAGACCCACATAAATCCAGATCTCAAACAGGATATCTATTCACGTATGGAGGCACTGCTATTTCATGGCGTTCTCAGAAACAGACATTTGTTGCAACATCATCGAATCATGCTGAGATTATTGCACTCCATGAAGCAAGCAGTGAATGTGTATGGCTATGATCAATGACACATCATATAAGAAGTACATTTGGCTTACCTATTAGAGAGGGTCCTACAACATTATACAAAGACAATTCTGCATGTATTACACAGATGAAAGAAGGCTATATCAAGAGTGATCGAACCAAACAATACCCCCAAGATATTTTGCCAACACTCAAGAACTCGAGAAGAACAAAGAAATTGATATCCAATATGTTTAATCATGTGACAATATGGCATATCTTTTTACAAAGGCACTCCCTACTGTAACTTTTAAGAAACATGTTCAAAGTATTGGGATGCGCCACCTACGAGACTTATGAAGAATTAGAGATGCCAACTTGAGGGGGAGTTCACACGGCTGCACTCGTTTTCCCTTATTAAGGTTTTTATCCAATTGGGTTTTTCCTTATAAGGTTTTTAACGAGGCAGCATAAGACGTGTGCAGAAGACGGATCATGTACATAACAAAATCTTCAAATGGCCAAGGGGGAGTGTTATAAATATTGTTAGTGGTATATGCCTAGTGGCCATTGTTGAAAATTATATACAGATACTATTTTATAATAGTACTAGTTGTTGTAAATAATGTAAGATATTGGAAATCCTTGCCTATATAAGGAACCATCAAGATGAAGAGAAAAACACTCATTCACAAGTAATACACTCATTATTTGCTCTTCCTTCCTATGTTCTTTTAATATATTATTATAATTTCAAAATAGTTTTAGTTATTCTATAACACACCAAACCTCACCTACAAATATTAGTCCCCAAACCCCACCTGTAATTATCTCTCCCCAAACCCCACCTGTAAATATCCCGCTCAATTTCATATTTCCTAAACTTCACAACCAACCACAATATCAGTCAACCACCACCACAACTCTCCACACTACCCACGACCACTACCTTACACAAGAACCTCTCATGCTAAACACCACCAAACACAGAACCGTCAACCCGATACCACCACCCAGAACTAACACCATAGCACAACCACCACTGAACCCCGACCAACACGACACCCCCAACACCTCCCCGAAAGGAAGCGCGGATGGCCCATTCCCACTCTCTGAACTCCAGCAGCTCGACGAACGCCCCGCTCCGAGCTACCGAGTTGATGCAGGAAAGAGCGACATCGGAGGAACTCATAGAGAAACTGACTAGGGGAAGGTCGATCATCATATTGTCGGACTCGAAAAGAACGTACAACCAGCGCCCCCAGGGACTTCTGCACTGGGAACGGGAATTTATACCGCCGCCATCCCAAGAGGAAACGTCAGATGCAGGAGAACATAGACAACGATGCCGCTTGGAACCCCTCAGGGCGACAATATACCCGTCACACCCGAGGCAACTATCTATGCACCCTCATTTCAGTCCGCCACGGGCTCCAGAACAACCACGACCTTAGGTCAGACCGTCAGCTGTCAGAATCTTTCCACCAGGCATGGTTCACTCAAGTGAAGACGTGGCGCTACGGCGTACACGAGACCGATGATACACGCGGGCACATGAATGTTATCCGAATATCAGATACATACAACCCGACCGTATGCACCGTTCCACCAGGAGAATCACTTGCCAATAATAATCTGCCAGGGAGATACTACGATAAGGGTTTTCTTAATTCTGAATCATTTACCCGGGGTTATTTTCACAATTGCGCAGGTCTTTTCATTGTAGGACGTGGGGAGAGTGACTCAATTCAGCTTCACATTGGTCACCACTTCGTCCAACCTGCAGTACTTACCCTGTCTACTCTTACCATGAAACGCCCCAATCGATCCAGCTCACCTACGTCCCGTAGGACCAGGCCCTGTTACAACTCCCTTTCCATTACCAATGCAAGTGGTCTGCTGGAATGTTAGGGGGGCGAACTACTTGGAATTCTTTCAGGCGGCGGGGGAACTTATTTGCCAAGTGAACCCAACAGTGCTTATTCTGGTAGAAACACGATGCCATGATGAGGAACGCGCCCGACGTATCATTGACCTCCTATCGTTTGACGGTCAGTCCATTGTCCAGTCATGGGATATTATGAATGTATATGGGTGATATATTATATGAATCAGGTGATACGGCATACGTTGGTGACTGGACCACACTCAATACACATAGAAGCTACTTTCCACACCAATGAGACGTTCCTCCTCAGTGAAATCTACAACCCACCGCAACCAACCTACAAAGATCAGGTATGGGAGTCACTTAAAATTTATGCTGCTACTGTTACTATACCTTGGCTGCTTGTTGGTGATTTTAATGCAATTATGAATAATACTGAAAAACATGGAGGACGGCCCAAAACTTGGGCCTCCATTCACCGGTTTCGTTCTTGCATGGAATCGTGAGGCCTGGCCGATATTGGCTTCTCGGGACATCCGTTCACATGGAGGAACCATCGCATGGGTACTTCCTCATTTGTGAATCGCTGGACCGGTTCTTTGCTAACCTAGACTAGGTAAATTCCTTCCCTACTGCCCGCGTTCGACACTTGGCAACGCACGCCTCCGACGACTCCCCCATTCTATTGGATCTATTTTTGCCTTAACCCTACATTCCCGCCGTTGGTAAGGCGGGTATGGGGGGACACGGGCGATACGGGATGTCCGTTTTCGACAACTTGCCGCCAATTTGTAAGGGAGGCCCGCAAGTGAAAAACAACAGATTAAGGAAATGTGGACGCCGCAATCAACTCCCTCCAAGCTCGTCTCACAAACATTCAACCATGATTAATCCATAATCCATCCCCCAAACCTTGTTTTAGAAACGTGGGCTACCAGAAGCCTTGACTCAGGCTCTGGCTTAAAAGGAACGTTACTGGGCCCAGCGCTCCTGCGAATAGCGGCTGGCAGACGGCGACAACAACACCAAGTTCTCCCACGCTTCGCTTCCCACCGGCGCTGCACAAATACGATTCAAGGAGTTCGGGCCACGACCGATGCATGGGTGCACGATACGGACTCAATTGTACGGGAGTTTTGCTCTTTCCTCTAAGATGGGTCCTCTACAGACAGAATATGTACCGGATATGAGCTCTATTAGGACACCTCTACTAACATTGAAAACCTCTTTCCACGAACAACTTTTGGCCAAACCGTTCAGTGAAGAGATTAAGGACTCGGCCTTTGCAATCAGGGCAACTAAGGCGCCATGACCGGACGGCCTGAACGGCCATTCTTTCCAACATTATTGGACTGATCTCCAACCTCATGTCACCACTTTGGTGACATATTTCCTTACAACAGGGCAAATTCCCCCGGACATTAACCAAACCACGATTGTGGTGATACCTAAAAAGGACCACCCTCATCTTCCCCACCATTACAGGCCAATCAGCCTCTGCAACGTCAACTACAAGATCATCTCTAAACTCATTGTCAACCGCATGCGGCCGTCAATGAGTTCACTAATATACCATTACCAAAATGCCTTCGTCCCCGACCTATCCATCACCGACAATGTAATTGTGGCCCAGTAACCTATCCACACAATCAATAACCGCCGCAAGGGAAAGTGTGGACTCATGGCAATCAAAATCGACCTCGCCAAGGCATATGACCACGTCAACTGGTCATTCATAGAGTACACTCTTCATCAATTTCGCTTCTCCATGACGTTCATTGCATTGATAATAGTCTGATCGGTCAAATTCAACGTTGCGATCAACGGTGCCCGGTCACAGTCGTGGAAACCACATAGGGGACTTCGGAAGGGTGACCCACTGTCCCCATTTCTATTTATCCTCTGCATGGAACTACCCATAGCCACATTCGTCTGCACAACCGAAGAAGGGAAGTTCAGGGGGCACGCGCCAGTAGACAGGGTCCGCGTATCCCTATCTTTAGTTTTGCACATGACTGTTTCATCTTCTGCAAAGACCACGAGGGGACGTTCAAGGCCTTACTCGACTTTCTCGAGGCCTTTCACATCATGGTGGGCCCAGGGGTCAGCTACGACAAAAGCCGTGTGCTCTTCTCGCCTAACATCCCCTAACAACGGCATCAAGAGATCCTTCGGCGCCTGCGAATGGAACCGATGTCGAACCCGGACAGGTACTTAGGGTTCCCTATTTAGCAAGGGTGTTTCAAGTCGACCATGCTAGCACACACACCACCTCTCTTATGCAGGACGACGGACCCTCATTCAGTCCACGCTACAAACCATCCTTGGTTACCAAATGAACATGCTACCATTTCCCCGAATGGTCCTTACTCAGTTCACAAAATGTACCAAGTCCTTCCTATGGAACGCCGATAGGACCGGGACGCGTAAAGAGAAGGTGCCATGGAACACGGTTTGCACACCACTGGCACGTGGCAACCTCAGACTACGTCACCTCGACCACCTCAACAGCCCGTACATGCTTAAGCTCAGATGGCGGCTCATCAACAACCCTACAAGCCTCTGGGCGCGGACCCTCAAAGAAGAATATTTCTTGGACCGACACCCGTTGACTTCAGTAGTACCTAGTAATGCGAGTCAAACATAGAAAACGATAGCCCGTGGTCTCCCCCTTCTGATGGAATCCACCAGGTGGGCCATCAGCGACGGTAGGTCCGCCTACTTCTAGTTTTCATGATGGCTGGGAAGGAACACAATAGTAGAATACATCACATCTATCCCACCAGAGCTCCTCAACATGATAGTGGCACAAGCTATCGGGTTGGACGGCACGTGGAACTTGACACGCATTCTGCACTTACTCCCTGCTCACATTGTTAACCGTATCAGGGTAGTTACACTGCCATTAGAACCTCATCCGGATACCCGTGCTGGGCTTGGACGACTAACGGGTAATTTACAATCAAAAGTGCGTACGAATGGCTGGCAAACCGTTCATACAGTCCGACGGAGCCGTCACTACCATGGCCAGTACTTTGGAAATTAAACGTGCTACCACGCATAAAATTCTTTGGCTGGCTATGGGGACAGAGCGGCCTTGCCACCTGCGACTTCTTGGCCCGCCATCACGTACCGATCAACAACATATGCCCATTATGTCATGAAGGTGTGGAAACAGCAGAACATCTCTTTTCGGCTTGCCCAGCTCTAGAGAGGGTCCGACGCCAACTACCAGACTTCCCCTCCCCCTCTTGAATGGCAACCACATTATTCCGCACCTACGATGCATCTAATTGGATGCTGGAATATTTGGAGAGCGAGTAACGAATTATTGTTCAAAGACAAACTCATTACTCCCGACGCCATACTCCACCGCACCTTGACATACTTGGCGGACTCGCCGCTCAGGGTACGCTCACGCCCTCCCAAAATTCATCACTTTACGGTGCGTTAGATTCTCAACACGGACGGGGCTACGTCGCGCAACCCCAGGCCCACGGGCATTGGAGGTGTTATCCATGACTCCAATGGTAAGGTCATTGCGGCCTTCTCGGAAGCAATCGGTCACTCCACCAACAACGTTGCAGAACTCAGAGCGATACGACAGGGTTTACTACTTGCTTTGCATGTCTCTATTCCTGCACTTATTGTTGAGACTGATTCAAAGGTGACCTATTCTCTTTTGTCCAGGAGCTCGGTCGATATGGCCTCGGTCGAGATGTTGAGCCTACTGCGTGATGTGTCAAGTCTGGGAAGTCAGGTACCAAACCTATACCTCTCATGTACATATAGAGAGGGGAATAGGATAGAAAACGTGCTTGCGATTACAGGACGGGACTGGGAGGCAGTCGACTGCCAAGAGCAGCCTCGTTACAGAGCTGTCTGGTATCATTGTCCGCCCAATTTGGCTAGTTTAGTATCTTGTGATATATTTTGTACATATTTCCGCCAGTCCCGCAAGCCTCATTCCCGCGCCCCGTTGTGTGTTTCATGGCCTATGGCCCGTAAATAAATAATAGTTGTAATGTGTTCAAAAACAAAATATATATATATATATATATCACTACAAGGCTGGGCGGTCTTTAGGGACCGCCCAATTAGCGACCTGAGTTAGGTCGCTCACCTTCAGTGACCGCTGAAGGCAACATCGACCTAATTTAGGTCGCTGAAGGTCATTAGGACAACAACGACTTAATTTAAGTCGCTGAAAGTCTCAGCGACCTAAATTAGGTCGCTGAAAGTCCTAAGTTGTACTGGGCCACACATTTTGGCCCAAATTGGGCCAAAATGTGGGCCAGTAATTATGCATTTTACCCTAATTTTTTGCGGACGGAATCAGCGACCTAACTTAGGTCGCTGATTCCGCTGTATATAATAAATAAATAAAATTATTTTCTTATCTCTTTCTCTCCTCACCCATTTCTCTCTCTCTCTCTTCACCCGATTCTCGTCATCTCCGCCCGATTACCGACCCGGAGTACGAATAGCGACCGCAATTGAGTCACCCATTCCATTTATTCATCAATTTTCACTCCTCTCCGGCCGATTTCCGCGTTTTTCAGCCATTTCCATCTCTTCCGCGCGTCTCCGCCTCTCCGCCGCCGGTTTCTGCCCCGTCGTCGCCACCTTTTCGCCGCCGGCGCTTAGGTAGCTTCGGTCCGTATTAAATTTTTGTGTTGATTTGTTAACTTTGATTTTTTGTGTTAATTTGTTAATTTTGTTTGATTTTAGATTGTTGTTTTTTTAATTTGTATTAATTTTGTTAGATTAGTTAGATTGTTAATATATTAATTCGTGTCAATGTTGTGTTAATTTTTTAATATTGTTAAATTGTTTGATTAGTGAAGAATGTATTTTTGTGTTAATTTGTTAATTTTTGTTAATTTTGTGTTAATTTGTTAGATTGTTTCATTAGTAAATATTGTTAGATAGTTAATTAGTGACTAATGTTAGATTGTTAGATTAGATTAGTGTATGAAAAAAAATAGATTTGTTAAGATTTTTAGATTGTTAAATTAGATTAGTGAATGATTAAAGAAAAAATTAGATTGTTAAAATTAGATTGTTAAATTAGATTAGTAAATGATGAAAGAAAAAAAGATTATTGTTAGATTAGATTAGTGATTGATTAAAAAAAAGATTAGATTAGTGAAGATTGTTAGATTAGATTAGATTAGTTTAAAATTAGATTGTGAAAATTAGATAAATTAGATTAGATTAGTTTATAATTAGATTGTGAAAATTGGATTATTAAATTTT
Source organism: Linaria vulgaris (assembly GCA_948329865.1). Taxonomy (NCBI): domain Eukaryota; kingdom Viridiplantae; phylum Streptophyta; class Magnoliopsida; order Lamiales; family Plantaginaceae; genus Linaria; species Linaria vulgaris. The sequence goes on from OX415252.1 coordinate 18,606,824, forward strand.
AATTAGTAAAACTTTTTAATTAGTGTTAATTTGTAAGATTATATTAATTAGTGTAGATTATATTTTTAAGATTATAATTTGTAAAATTTGTAATTAGTGTAGATTTGTAAATGTTTATTGATATTTAATTTTTTTTTACAGTACATATATATATTCGGCATGTCGTCACGTAAGACCCCTAGCGGTACTGGAGATCGAGGTCTTGGAGGTCGAGGTCGTGGTGGGGTATCGGGTTCAGGTACTGGTAGTGTTGCTCGTGGAGGTGTTGGAGGTAGTGGAGGTCGATGTCGTGGTGGTGGTACTGGTAGCATTGTGGTAGCAGGAATGGTGGTGGCAGTGGTAGCGTTGGGCTTGGTGGTGGTAGTGGTAGCGGGGGTCGAGATAGTTGCCGACCTATACGGGTTGTCCAATCGGGACGTGGTGCAGGGCCAAGCCATCCAGCCGAGCCGTCTGTCCCGCTACTTGGGTCACGTGACGGATCTACATTGAGGACACCTGCACCACATCGGCAGTTATTTGTAGACGATGAGGCGGCCGTCTTCAGAGCGGGTGTTAGACCCCGATCATCAGAGTCCACAGCATCCCAAGTGGCACGACCACATACTTCAGATTCAGTTGGGACTCACGTGCCCCCACCAGTCGAGTCTAGCAGACTTCAGACTCCACCGCCTACAACCGACACCGGAGCTGGACCGAGCCAGAGGTCGACCGGTACTCCAGGACCGACCGATACTCGACTAGGTAGAGGACCCAATGTAGGGATTACGGCGGTTGGGGCTGGGCAGAAGAAGCAGCTTATTGAGTTGAAGAGGGGTTGTTTTTCTAAACCCCCCGGTCGCGAGATTCCCAAGACGATCACTTCACTCATTCGACAGTTTATGAGTGAGTTTTGGCCCTCCTACTTGAAGGTTCCTGAGAAAGTACGAGTAGAGATGTATTCGAGATTTACGGTGAGTTTTAAATGAATTATTAATATTTATTAATTTACTCGAGGTTCAAAATATTGTTTAATTTAGTTTATTAATTTAGTGTATTAATTTATTGTTTAATATTTATCCTTTTTGTAGAATACCTATGGGATCCGGCGGTCAGAGAGAGAGCAGGTACATAGGGCATACCAGTTGAAGGCGAGAGGGATTTATAAGCGTAAGCTTAACAAGGCGAAGGAGCAGTACATGAAGAACAAGGATAAGGAGAAGTTTAAAGATAAGCCTAAGACGTCGTGGATGAGCCAGAGTTTGGAGGATCAGGCGGCAAAACACTGGGACACTGAGGCGTTTAAGAAGAAGTCTGTGAAGGGAAAGAAGGCTCGACGAGGCGGTAAGTTGGACGGCGATGCGCCCGCCACCTTTTATGGTGGTTCCATTGACTACGTGGAGATCCAGCGGCGCCTGGTATGTTTTGTTAAAATTATATATTTTATTTGTAGTTAAATTTTAAGATTATTATTTATTGATTAGTTTAAAACAATGTAATTTTAACATTTTAAAAAAATATTTATAACCAACTATTACTTACAATTTGAAGGAGAGGAATCAGCCCAACCGCACCCACCCTATCAGGCACGACGATATTTATAAGGCAGGACATACGAGGAGGGTGGCGGGGACTGGCAGAGGTACATCCGTACCCTTGAGGCGGGAGTGGAAGTCTGAGGTGACCAGACTTATTTACGTAAGTGTTTTACCTCTCGAATGGATACATCCATCTGTAGTGAACTGGACCGCAAACTCTAGCCTCATACGGTAAGTGAATGGCCAAATGCTCCATAGAATCGAAAAAAGAAGGAGGGAATATTCTCTCTAGCTTGCACATGGTGACAATAATGGATTTTTCTAGTCCCTCCATAGCCTTTACCGCTACCTCTGATGCGCAAATTGCCTTGAACAACAAACTAATCTCCACAAGTGTTTCCCATATATCTTTCTTAAGGAAATCACGAAAAGCAATCGGAATCAATCTCTGCATGAAGACGTGGCAATCATGACTCTTCATTTCGGACAACCTCTGTTGTTGCACATGTACACACCGTCCCAAGTTAGAATCGTATCCATCTGGAAATTTTAGCGTGCCCAACCATTCTAACAAATTTCTCCTTTGATCCTTTGAGAGATAGTACAATGCCTTTGGCTTCTTCGTTCCCCCCCCCCCCCCCCTCTCGGGACGTTAAATCTAAAAATAGCTCACTACGGTTGGTCCTTTCCATGACTTGATGTTGTCCTTTGTCTCAGGGTCATCCAAAATCGTGTTGATGATGTTATCGAAAAAGTTATTCTCATAATGCATGACATCTAGACAGTGACGAACCAAGTTTGTGGACCAATAAGGCAGTTCCCAAAATATACTTTTTCGCACCCAATTATGATTTTGGCCAAAACCTGGGAGTTGTCTGGATTGGGTACCAAACCCCACATTCCCAAGGCCATTAACAATTTCCAACATTTCATTACCAGTCTTTCTACGAATAGCGTCTTCCTCCCGAATTTCCCCTTTTTTAAAATTATAATCATAGTATCTCAATTCATGACCTTCAGGCAAGAACCGGCGATGGCAATCGAACCAACTTGGCTTACCTCCATTCACCAACGGAAAGGATTGAGTGTCACCCATACAATAAGGGCACGAAAGCCTTACGTGCGTACTACATCCCGACAACATACCGTAAGTGGGAAAATCGCTAATCGTCCACATGAGAGATGCACGTAATATAAAGTGTTGCTTCCTCGAGATGTCGTACGTCTCGACGCTAGTGCTCCATAAAAGCTTGATATCATCAATAAGTGGCCTAAGAAAAAGATCCAAGTTCTTTGCTGGACTGTACGGCCCGGAAATGAGTAGACTCAAAAAGATGAACTCTTTCTTCATGCAAAGACCTGGTGGAAGGTTATAACGGGTGACAAACACCGGCCAACAAGAGTACGTCTTGCCAGACATTCCATAAGGTGTGAATCCATCTGTGAACAAACTAAGTCTTACGTTCCGTGGCTCCGCTGCAAAATCTGGGTGTATCTGGTCGAAGTGGCTCCATGCATCCCCTGAAGCTGGGTGAATCATTTGGTCATTAACCCCACTTCGTAAACCATGTCATATGCTTTGCAGTTCCTATTGTATAATACAACCTCTGAAGTCGAGAAGCAATAGGAAAATACCACAATTTCTTCTTCCCAACCTTCAATTTTAGTCCATCCACGTATCTACTTGTGAGGCATATCGGGCACTTATCGTAGTCCTTCGTCTCTTGTCCGTAGAACAAGAAACATTGTTTTGGACAAACATCATACGTAACGTACCCTAACTCTGACTCCAGCATTTTACGGATCTCTTTCGTGTCCTTAGGTAATAACTTCCGCACCTCAGGCGTGAAACCTCTCTTCGCCAAATTAAAAGCCTCATCAGAATAAATAATACTAGCCTTGTGATGTGTCTTGTACTCCAACCGCTCCGACAACCACTGAAGGATACTTATATCTTCACCCGAGTTGGAATCCGAATACATGGGTATATTTCCTAGGTGCATCAACTTGTAGAACGCATGTGCTTCCAGGTTGGGCTCCTCGTTAGTTGACTCGTCCTCAAATGATCGACCTCCACGTGCATCCACGACCATGTCTACGAACGGCACATCAACATATACTGGGTTGTCGGGAATATCGCTGTGTGACGAGTCGGGGGAATCGGGCACATACGACGGTATATTATCTATTGGCGTTTCCCCATGAAAAATCCACTCTAAATACCCATTTGTAAATCCCGACTTATGAAGATGATCCCGTACAACCTTTTTATCGAAAAACCGTACATTATTGCATTTCATGCAAGGACACGTAATTTTGCCCCGTAGATCTACGAATCTAGTACCTTGTTGCGTAGCATATTCAATGAAAGCCCGAACCCCAAACACAAATATGTCGCTCAAACAACCATCACTATCATACATAGCATACATCCAAGATTTATCTACTATATAATCCATTATTTATCTAATAAGTTGTAAAATATAAACAAATAATTACAATTAATAGAACAAGAGTTTTAAAGAGCTAAATAGAAGGATCAACGTACTTCTTGAAGCGTGAAAAAATACGCCGCAAGAATGTTTTATACACCACGATTACTCTCGGTGTGCGTATTATTACCTATCACCAAATAAATAAATTTAAGTTAGAATAATTAAATAACAAATTACATTGAAAATAAACATTTGGGATAGTATAAGGGAAAAACGTGCATACCTTAAGGATTAGTGAAGGATGGAATGAATTTTAGAGAATAAGGGAGTGGCCTTTTTATAGGCCACTAACAGTCAATAGGGACCGCACTTAGGTCCATATTGGAAACGGTAAGTGTCAATAGGGACCGTTGTTAGGTCCCTATTGATACTAACCATTGTTAATAGGGACCTAAAGGCGGTCCCTATTAACAATAGCAGTTGTCAATAGGGACCTAAACACGGTCCCTATTGAATAGTTATTGTTAGTAGCGACCTAGAGGCGGTCGCTATTGACGCTAGCCATTGTCAATAGCGACCGAAATTAGGTCGCTGATTTGTCAATAGTGACCGCAAATCAGGTCCCTATTCACACAACAGGAACCTAGTTGCGGTCTCTACTAATATTCATACTTTAAAATCATTATTTTAGGATGATTTGAGGTACATCGTTGTTTGTTTAGTTCATAATTACCACTGTAATAGTTAAAATAACAACAATTCACATGTTGCAATGAGTTTCGTTGCTAGGAATCACAAACACACCAACATCAATCCAAAAAAATCAAATTTCAAGGATGAAGATTAGTAGGGACCGCACTTAGGTCCCTAATAAGGAAACAGGGACCGCAGCGCGGTCCCTGTTGCCTTTATTAGGGACCTAAGTGTGGTCCCTACTAATATCATCCTTGAAATTTGAGTTTTTTGGATTGATGTTGGCGTGTTTGTGATTCCTAGCAACCAAACTCATTGCAACATGTGAATTGAAATAATAAATGATTGCAAAACCAACCTCATATAGTAGTTTAGTCGTAAAATAATAGATTGAACGAGATTGATCGAGTTATGAACGTTTAACATATATTTCATGTTCTACACCTAATTATCAATAGTTAGTTATAGTTGTAATTGTTTAATATCTATGGTAATATTAGTGAGGAAAAAAATAAAAACGAATAACAACTACAACTAACTAGTGATGATTTGATGTAGAACATGAAATATATGTTGAACGTTAATAACTCGATCAATCATTTATTACTTCAATTCACATGTTGCAATGAGTTTGGTTGTTAGGAATCACAAACACACCAACATCAATCCAAAAAAATCAAATTTCAAGGATGAATATTAGTAGGGGCCGCACTTAGGTCCCTAATAAGAAAACAGGGACTGCACCTATCTGTGGTCACTATTAATAATTAGGGACCGCACTTAGGTCACTAATATACAAAAATTTGAAATTTTGGCGAAAAGTTTAGGCGGGATTGAGGGGAAAATTTGAAAATTTCACCCTCTCCTCTATATATACTCACCACTCTTACACATCAAATTTACTTAATCTTCAAAAAACACCCAACACAAAAACACTATCTTCTTTTCCAACACCAAAACACTATCTTCTTTTCTCCAAAAATCACCCAACACAAAAACTTTTCTTCTTTTTACCAACACAAATCCAAAACAAAAATCACCCAACACAAAAAACAAATCACGAACTCAATCTTTCATTTCTATTATTTTGGATCTACATTTTATTTTCTTACTTTTCTATTAATTTGGATCTACACTTTCTTTTCTTACTTATCTATTATTTTGAATCTACACATTCTTTTCTTATTTTTCTATTTTTTTAGATCTACAATTTCTTTTATTTCACTTATTTTTTTATTCATTCTTCTTTTTGTTTTCATTCATATTTTATATTCTATCATTAGTCATATTTCATTCATTGTTTTACATTTTTTAATACTTTCATGTAATTATATTAAATTTTTCTTTATTATTTTATTGTTTTGATCTTGTTATAATCATATTTAAAAAAAACAATAATATTTCGGAATATTTCCGAAATATTATTGTTTTTTTTTATTTTTCTCGCAGACTATTAGGGACCGCAGTTAGGTCCCTAATAGGGACCGCAGTTAGGTCCCTAATAATATTCATAGAGTTCTATGAATGTTATTAGGGACCTATTTGTGGTCCCTAATAATAGTAATAGGGACCGCAGTTAGGTCCATACTAATTTTCTTGTAGTGTATATATATGTATATATGGAGGCTGAAAGAGACTTCTAATCTCAAAACAATTAATCACCTCGTAAAAATGTACAACTGTTGACCAACTTCATACCAAGTCACCAAGGCATAGTCTGATATCACGCCTAATTAACCTTGGCATTGTACGTAGAGTTATTAATACATTAAAGGGTCTGACAGAATTCAATGTCCTAAATGCCAACATTGAAGACTGAATCAGACACAGACACGCTCCAGTTTTACTGTTCTGAGATCTAGATCTATGAACAGTCCTCCAGCCCCACCACCTCCTCAAGATCCACCACCCCCTCCGCCACCACCCAACCCTCATGTCAATATCAACACAGACCACATCAACCCCATCAACGACCCGTCCCAATCAAACACTCCAAAATCACCCATGAATTATAAACAAACTTTAATGGACCAATCCCCACATACATATTTCCCGTCTTGGCTAAACCAAATTGACCAAGTTAACTCCAGGCAAACAAATTCTGCCACCTTCGCCCCATCCGCTCAAGCAGATGAATACGATGAATTATTGCCATTTTCGGCGGCGGAACTTGAACGTTTTAGAAAGCCGTGGCGAAACGCTTTAATATTACATACCACGGGAATCTCCCGTACGATTCCAGACATAGCCTCCCACTGTCGTCGACTGTGGAAAATCCAAGGTCAAGTGCTCATCACGGAACTCGGTTATGGCCATTATATTGCTCGGTTTACCCAACCCGAGGAATATTATGTTGTGCTGGCTGGTGGACCGTGGTTCTTGTTCAACCATTTCTTGGCTATCATGAAATGGAGACCGAATTTTAATCCACGTGAATCGAAGCCAACGGTCTTAAGCGTTTGGATCCAATTACCAAACTTGCCGATCGAGTACCATAATTTGGATGCGCTCCAAGTTATTATTCGACCGATCGGCGATCCAATTAAAGTAGATCTCCACACTAGCAACATGGCCCGTGCACGCTACGCCCGAATTTGTGTTCATCTCGACACCACAAAGCCGCTACCTCAAAGCTTAGCAATAGGCCGCACCAACCAACCGGTGGTTTATGAACTCAAAGGAAGCTTTTGTTTCGGTAGTGGACGTATTGGACACTTCCAAGCTCACTGTCCGACCACAATGCCGCCTTCACAACCGTCATCAACACCGCACGCCAACACCACCCATGCGCACCAAACCTCTGAACCGCAAAATGATGGTTGGAACATTGTGACTCGAAGGCCTTCCAAAAATGGAAAACTCAATACTACGACACAAGAGGGTCGTGGTGTTCCGGCGACGGCGACTTCGAATCCGCCGCGAGTGGTGGCTCGAAAATCCCAAAACCCTAGCCCACAGCCCACTAAAACCCCAAAACAAAAAGGCCCAAGTGTTAATAAAACTGCATCCACATTCGGCCCAACCATTCTAACTAGGCCCAACACCCAAAAAACAGCCCAAAACATCCTAGCCACCAACCAGGCCCAATCGGCCCAAGCCCAACCACTCCCCACCAGCCCAACGCGCGATTCAGCACAGATGCGGCGCCTTTCCCCTCCCGTTGACGCGCCGCCACCATCACCATCCACCACCAACACCCCGCCTCCGTCCATCCAACACCCACAAACCAACACAACTAATCCACCAACTACATCAACCCATCAATCATCACACACCACCCAACTAGCGCTACCACCCCCCACCACCACCAACTCCGCCCGCCTAAAATCGCACCAGACCCGCCACTCCCCCATTGAAGCTGTTCACCCCCAGATTACGGCCTCCTCCATCCATTCCAGCACCCCAACCATCCATATTGACGCTCCCAAACCGTCGCTACTCCTTCCACCACCGCCGCCTACATCGGTCACCAATACCAATGCGCTACTAATCACACAACGCCCCTCTTCCGCCCACAACCGCCGGAAAAGAACCACCATTCCCACCAACGTTTCAACCCTAACCACCCAACTCATCAAGGAAAGTCCCCATTTCTTTGACATGCCTGAAATGCCCCTTCCACCTTTGCCCTCTTACACCACCTTTAACCCCCCACCTTATCCCATTCCTACCAATTTACCTTTATGCCCTTCTTTTGCTGGTCAGAGTGTTGCCCCACTGCTTACTATCCCTTCCGGCCTCACGCCACAAATAAACCACTTACTTCCGGACATAGGATACAAACGTACGGCAGACGAAGCTGACAATCAGAGTTATTCTAAACGACCCAGGGACACACCGTCCAACCATTTCCTACAAGGAACAGCCCAAACTGTTGCTAACTATGATAGTTATGATCAAGATTCTGGCATGGAACAGTAGAGGCGCAGCACGCGCTCAATTTCGCGAAGAACTGATGGACCTAATTCAACAACATAGACCATCCGTTGTAGCAATCATGGAAACTCGCCTGGGACTCACTTCATCGGAAAAAATAATCCGAAGACTCCCATACGATGGTTACAGAATTGTCCCCTCAGTTGGTTTATCAGGCGGGATATGGCTTTTATGGGAAACATCACAGATTACCATAACAGACATTGCCCACTCGACCAGAACTCTTCACATGGAAGCATGTGTCAACCAGAGCTCAGATCCATTCATCTTGTCAACAGTCTACAACCCACCACAACCTCCACTTCAGGAACAGGTATGGTCAGAACTGTCTCTAATGGCCCAAAATATTACTGGAAATTGGTTAGTTCTTGGTGATTTCAATAATATTTTGTTGTCTCATGAAAAATCTGGGGGACGACCGAAATCGAATGTCGCTATGTCACGATTTGCCAATTGCATTCATGAATGTGGCTTACATGACCTAGGTTACACAGGCCGACCGTTCACGTGGACTAACTGTAGGTTTGGTAGGCACTTTATCCAAGAAAGGTTGGACCGCTTCTTTGCTAATATACCTTGGCTTCAGGCATATCCTCATACGACCATCCGCCACCTCACCTCCCATTCCTCCGATCACTCTCCCATCCTCTTGACCACTAACCCTTCTCCACTCCGACCCCTACGGACATTTCGCTACGAGACCGCATGGGACCACCACCCCACATTCCCCCCACTTGTCTCTCACACATGGAACCAACTCCATCACCACCCCACCATAACCCAATTCTCCCCCAAATGCCGTCATTTTGCTAAGGTGGCACGTCGCTGGAAATCTCAGGTGTATGGGCATCTCGATAACCAAATCATCCACGCCCGCCAACTCCTCTCCCAAGCCCAATCTAATCTCTCACAAGACTCATCGGATGCAGCCTTTCGCCGAGAACGGTCATTGAGAACATACCTTAACATCCTTCTCCACCAGAAGCAGGAATACTGGGCCCAACGAGCCAAACACCAATGGCTCAATGAGGGAGACTCTAATACCAGGTTCTACCATGCTTACGCTACCAAGCGCCGACGACAAAACACTATTCAAGGTATCCAAACCTCACAAGGTCACTGGATCACTACTCCCCATCTCATTCCACAAGCCTTTGCTAATCACTTCAGTTCCGCCCACAGCGATACAGATGCATCCGCCTTCCCATTCCAATCGCTTCAACTTCCCTCCATCCCTATCCACCACCATGAGGCCCTGACGAGAGTGTCGGACCCTAGTGAAATATTCTTTGCTGTCCAGAGCATTGGTGGACTCAAAGCTCCAGGACCAGATGGTCTAAATGCTCACTTCTACCAAAAATATTGGTCTGCAGTTGGTCCTTCGGTCCTCAAGTATATTCAAGAGTTCTTTGCCAAAGGCTCTTTACAACCTGGCCTCAACGACACCAACATTATCCTTATTCCCAAGCGGAACGACCCAACGTTGGTGACCCATTTTCGTCCTATTAGCCTATGCAACATCAGCTACAAAATTATCTCCAAAATCATTGTACGACGCTTGCGACCCCACCTTGACAGTCTTATTTCTCCTTTCCAGAACGCTTTTGTGCCGGGGAGACAAATCACTGACAATATCTTGATGGCCCATGAACTCATTCATACCCTCCTCACAAAACGTGTTGCTACGCGGGGACATATGGCCCTTAAACTGGATATTGAAAAGGCCTACGACAACCTTAGCTGGGATTTCATCTCCCACACTCTTCAGGCCTTTCAATTCCCTCCATACCTCATCAGTCTTATCATGACGTGTGTTACAACAGTAACCTACACTGTCACTGCTAACGGCCATCGCTCAACAGCTTGGACCCCTAACCGAGGCATCCGCCAAGGTGATCCCCTCTCTCTGTATCTTTTTATTCTTTGCATGGATATGTTCATACGTCTTATCACTGACTCTACCCATGCACACACCTTCCATGCACTCCGCGCAAGCCCCCGTGGCCCAAAAATACCCATCCTTAGCTTCGCTGATGACTGTTTCCTTTTCTGTGACACCTCCTCCACCTCTATCGACACTCTCCTTCACCACCTTCATCAGTTTGCCACAGCAGCTGGGCAAACAGTCAACTGGTCCAAGGCTAAGGTTCTCTTCTCCCCCAACATCCCCGCCAGTCACCGAATCACTTTAGTCAACCGACTAAATCTATCTCCCATGACCTCCGATGACAAGTATCTTGGGCTCCCAGTTTGGGCAGGGAGAACCAAAGTTCATGGCCTCAGCCACCTTGTCAAACGCGAATCCACACAGGTTGACACTTGGTGTAACCGTCTACTCTCTCTCCCGGGCCGCAAAGTTCTTACTAAGTCTTCCTTAACAGCCATCCCATCCCACGCCATGTCGGTCTTTCGTCTCCCCCGCTCAACCCTTAAGCAATTGCAGAACACAGCCCAAAAGTTCCTTTGGAACGCTAGCCCTACTGCGCACACTCGAGCGAAAGTGCCTTGGACAACTGTCACTCTTCCAGAGAACCATGGCGGCATGGGTATCCGGAACTTAATCAGCATGAATGACGCCTTTCTTCTCAAACTGGGTTGGCGCCTTTTGACGGAGCCAACAAACCTCTGGGCATCCGTCTTTCGTGCTAAATATTACCCGTCCACGACTCTCCTTTTGGCGGAGGCCAAACCTCAACATAGCTGGGGCTGGAAATCCATCGCGTCTATGATCCCTCACTTATCTTCCTCCATCCGCTGGCACCCAGGCGATGGACTCAAGATAAACTTTTGGCACTGCAAATGGCTAGGGAATTTTACCATAGCAGAATATGTCCCGACTATTCCTACCCATCTTCTCGACCTTAAGGTGGCCGATATTATTGATACCCCTACCCGATCTTGGGATCTGTCCGTGGTGGCTCACTTAATCCCCTCCCATCTAATCCAAACTATTCTGGGCACCCCTCTCTCCACCACGGCATCGCCCGACGGGTTCTCTTGGGCATGGGATAAAAATGGCTGGTTCTCAGTGTCTTCTGCCTACACTCATCTCTCTGCTTTCTCTATCATTTCTACCACACCCGCTCTCCCTTGGACCACACTCCACAAACTCAGAGTGCCTCCACGTACTAAAGCCTTTTACTGGCTCCTTAGCCACGACCGATTACCGAACAAACATTACCTTCACCTCCGCCACACCATTCCAGACGCCACATGCCCCATGTGTGGTAGCGAACCGGAAACTAGCCAGCACCTTTTCTTCCAGTGTCCTGTTTTTACCACCATTATCCACACTATTCTGCCCAACCTCCCACGGGCCCAACACCCACATCCCCTCATCTATCTCCACTTATTACCCGTTCGTATGCGCGTCCAGTGGGCCACTCTCTCTTGGGTAATGTGGACGGCACGCAACCTTTTCATCTTCCAGAATGAGCCACTTAATTGCGCCGTAATCCACCATAGATACCACTATTATATCACACAAGTCGAGGTATCCATTAGAGACATCACGTCTAATAGGTCCAACCCCACCCACCTCTTACCCTTGAAATGGATACCACCACCTACTGGCTACATCCAACTTAACATAGACGGTTCGGCCTATGGTAATCCTGGTCCCGCGGGCATCGGCGGCATTCTGAGGGACTCCACTGGAACTTTCCTGAGAGCATACTCCTCATCACTGGGCTACGCAACCAATAACCAGGCAGAATTTTGGGCCTTAAGGGACGGTCTGGCACTGGCCCGACAACAACACATCGGCCGTCTTGTCATTGCCACAGACTCTCTCTTTTTGCTACAGTGTCTCACCAAGGAACAAGCCCCTCCACCCCACCTGGCGGGTCTTCTACATGACATTCAGCAAATGATCAACCAATTCGATGGTGTCCTCGGATCATTCAATTACAGGGAAACAAATGCCATTGCAGACTTTCTAGCGAAGTCAGGAGCACAATGGTCGGCGGCCAATCCGACAGCTATCGACCGCTTCAACACTGTTTGGGAGGAATGCCCCACTTTTCTTATTACTATGTTGTCCTCAGATATATCTGATGTTGTTTTTCGTATTTCCAGTTCTCCTGTATCTTGTACTAAAACTGTTATTTTACATTAATTAAAAGTTTTCTCTTGTTCAAAAAAAAAAAAAAGACTGAATCAGACAATTATTGAAAATTATGTTAGTATCATTGTGATATCAGAAAACATTTACTACGGGCAACCCAAATTGAACTTTCATGAAGATTTATCAACTATTATCCATAATTAAACACATGCTCATTCCCAGGGATAAACGACGAATAGGTAGCACTATTTGAATACTTGTAAATAGCATCTTTTTTTAGAAATGCACGTCTTATTGCATTTTCCACTCATACATTAGGCCTATGGAGTGTCCTTTGACCCAACTTTTTAAATTTTATCACAGCACTAGAGGTATTCGTTGAACTCTCCCCGACATGACAAGCTGAATATGTTACGTTGAGCACGAATAGAACTCAACTAAGTTAGATTTTATCAGTGAAGTACTCGCGAGGCTTATAGGAAAAATACTCCAACCCCCCACCCCCCCCCCCCCTCTCCTCTTCAGGATTTGTTGACTTATCTATTCATCCCAAACTTGTGAAAAAACGAAAAGCTATCTTCGACTATTGGACTGGATACCACTTTGATTTAGTGGTTTTTAATTATTTATCACATGCTTAATTTTGTCATCGTGCGTGCCCTAACATTTTTGAAGAGTTATAAATAGACTATAATATTAATTTTGTTCCCGCATAAAATCAAATAAAATAGAAACCCAATAGGAGAGTTTACAGAATAAGAGGGGCATAACTCAATCGAAAGCAATGTCTAAATCGAAAAATAACTCAATTGATCAAAATTATTAGACTAGTGAATACCTTATCTCTAGACTATGTCTATGGCTAAAAGTAAAGCCCACAAAACTACAACACTCAAATCACCCCTCTTGAGTGTCCACCAAATTACAAACTCTCAGGCTCAGATAGCCCACTTCATCTCTGGCTCCAGTCTAGGGCCGTGACAATTCCCTGGCTATCCCAATATAGTTTTGCCCAGCCTATGTAGATGGCTCGCTCTCTTCGATCAGCCCATCTCATTTGGGGGACAGGGAAGCTCAGAAGAAAAGCTTACCAATTACCTGCTCTCAAGGATGCAATGTTAGAAAAATATAAGTATAATATATAAAAACAACAATATTATGCAGCGGAAGGATTGTATACCACCGGCCATTTGTGCTTGAATCCTGTAATATATATAACCTGTGAAAAAGAAATTATTTGTACGAATATTATATAATAATATTTTATGGGTGAGGGACTTCTAGTCTTGATTATAACTTAATGGGTGGTTCTAATGGAAAAACACATGTCTTATTTATACAAGACTAGAGACCCCTTATTGTAACTCCAAATATCTTTTAAGCTATAGTATTATCCCATCTATCACAGAATAATAACTAGCTTACAACTTTAATTCACAATAAAGGAAGTAAGGCTTATCTCTTAAAATAAATGAGCCATAAAGTGGCAAGAATTATAACGCCAATGGTTTTCACATCAAGAGTATGTGAACCATCAAAATAATTACCAAATGTCTAACATTATCCCACTTGGTTGTCATACTTAATCAAGATAGACAACACTGAAGTGGCCATATAATCCCTTTTAAATGTGAATTTTAACTTTTTAAATTCAAATAAGATACACTACACATGAACCATGGCGGTAATGCTCTTTAGGTGAGCTTTTCCCTTCCATGTGTTACAATGCATAATACACCTTACTTGAACTTGTTAACTTTACGAATGACTAAGAATCATTCGGGTGCACCTTAATCACCCTGACGGATGCAATGAATTCATTACTTTATGCGCAAAATTCTAAGCTTTATACAATAATTTCATTATTAAGTGCTCTTTCAAAACATCATGAGAGATATTACTCTTTGATTAGGCCCATTTGATCAACATGACATTGAAACTATTTTACTGGTAAACCTTTGGTCATGGGATTTGCTATCATCAAATTTGTACAAGTGTGCTCAATAGACGCTACTTCATTCTTTATACTTTCGCTCACACTTAAATACTTGATGTCGATATGTTTGCTTCTGCTCCCGTTCTTCTTATGTTTTGGAAAGAACACTGCAGCGGTGTTGTCACAAAGAATCTTGTTGTTGGTCTTTCAATGGAATCGACAACTTTAAGACCACGTAGAATATTCTTTAACCAAATGACTTGTGTCGTAGCTTCATAGCATGCAATAAATTTTGCCTCCATGGTAGAAGTAGCAACCATTGTTTGTTTAGTACTCTTCCAAGATACGGCTCCTCCTCCAAGCAGAAAAACATATCATGAAGTGTTCTTCCTACTATCTACACATCTGAAAAAATCTGAGTCTAAATAGCCTACCACTTGCAATTTATATGTATGCTTGTAGGTCAACATATAATCCTTCGTTCCTTGTAAATATCACATAATCTTCTTTGCAGCTACCAGTGTTGGAAACTAGGGTTACATTGAAATAGACCCAATAGCCCAACAACGAAACTTATATCTGGACGGGTGTAAATTTTGGCATACATTAAGCTGCCCACAACAGATGCATAAGGGATACTAAAATTGTGGATCAGGTCGATACGTTGTTGTTGTTAACTTAACATTGATGTTTAAACAACAGTTTGGTATGTTGCTAATCCAACGATGTTACTTTAACAACAGACTAGTGTAATAGTGCAACGGAATAAACAAACACCGAATTTAAGAAGTGAATATAAGATTATATTAACTTCCGAGCCATAGGCAAAATAACCCGTTAAGGTTTTAACAAAAGTCGTTCTCTCAACTCTCAAGCTCCTCACTCTCAAATTGATCGAACTAAGCAAAGCACACAAGAATTGCTTCGACTATCTCTAAAAGCTCCTCACTCTTAGATCTATTCTAACAACTCACAAACTTTGCTAAAGCAAGACAACACTCAACAACTTGTACATAAATCTATTGAATAGATTAGCTCTTGTCTCGTGTATGTGTTGATGTACTTGACACCTATATATAGGTTCTTGACTTGGACTTCAAGGTGTATTGTACACGGTTGGTAATTCTCCTAGTTTCCTTCTCGAACTCCTTTTCCTTGTTCTCGCAGTCCTTCTTGAATAATAGTTCCTTCGTTAGTGATCTAACTAAGGA
Organism: Linaria vulgaris; assembly: GCA_948329865.1. NCBI lineage: Eukaryota > Viridiplantae > Streptophyta > Magnoliopsida > Lamiales > Plantaginaceae > Linaria > Linaria vulgaris. The sequence continues at coordinate 18,622,615 of OX415252.1, forward strand.
AAGACTCCTTCTTCAAAGCAGGACTCATCTTGAAAAGATTTCCTAGTTGCACTAGAACTCTTCTTTCCTTGTATAGCAGTTTGCTTAATTAAGGAAACTTCCCTTCTTGGAAACTTGAGCGTCCAACCTATGACAAGTTTGTTTCCTGAATAATAATCAAAGACAATCACAATTGTGGAACTCAATTAGTTAAATGAATAAGGCAAAACAATAATAATAATTATAAACAAAATTGTAAATCGAATTCTGCTTAGCAATGTTACTATAACATTGACTTCTCAATGTTAAACTAACATTGCCAGAATACCTGCACTTTCAGATACTTTTCATTTGTTCTTGCTCCAAAGCATTTTGCGGTGATTGACCTTTATGCAACTTTTCACCTTTGACTATGGGAGCTACTGAATGTTTACAATATTTCATACCAAATCTCTCTAAAAGATTTTCAATGTAGGCCCTTTGAGACAACCTTAATATTCTTTGTTGTCGGTCTCTATGAATTTCTATGCCAATGACATAAGAAGCTTCACCCATATCCTTCATTTCAAGGTTCTTTGAGAGAAACTGTTTTGTCTCAAGTAGCAAACCATAATCACTGCTAGCAAGAAGAATATTATCTATATAAAGGACTAGAAAGATATATTTGTTTCCCCTGACCTTGAGGTATATACATTGATCAACAGGACTTTCAACGAAATCATATGATATGATAATCTCGTGAAACTTTAAATACCATTGTCGTGAAGCTTGTTTTAGTCCATATATAGATCTTTTCAACTTGCAAACTTTTTGACTATCATCACTAAAACCCTCATGTTGCTTCATATATACCTCTTCAGACAAATCTCCGCTAAGAAACACTGTTTTAACATCCATTTGGTGAAGCTCTAAATCAAAATGAGCCATCAAAGCCACAATAATCCTGAATATATCCTTCTTTGAAACCGGAGAGAAGGTTTCGTGATAATCAACGCCTTCTTTTTGAGTAAATCTTTTCGCTACAAGTCTGGCTTTATATCGTTCAACATTATCAGATGCATCTCTTTGGTTTAAAAACCCACTTTTGGCTAATGGCCTTAGCTCCATCTGGTAAGTCAACGAGATCCCAAACTTTATTTTTTTACATAGAACTTATCTCATCTTTCATGGCATCAAACCAAAGTTTGGAATTATCACTATTCATTGCTTGTGAAAATGTAATTGGATCTGCCTGAAGTCCAATATCAAAATCAGACTCTGCAAGGTATACAATATAATAATTTGAAATTGTTGATTTTTTTATTCTTGAGGATTTTCTAGGAGTCATCTATTCGTCATTTTGTAATGACTTGCTTGACTCAAACTTCATTGGTTGGACCTCCTGGGACTGAACGGATTCTTCCTAAAAATGAATCATGTGAGAATCCAAACTCCCACAAGTTTCAACATCCTCAAGAAATCTGGCATTTATAGATTCAACGATTCCTGGATTATGAGATGGGCAATAGAACTTGTACCCTTTCGAGTGACTTGGATATCCAATGAAAAAACCACTAGTTGCCCTTGGAACTAATTTCTTTATGTTAGGATTATAAATCCTAACTTCGACAGGATAACCCCACATGTGTATATAAATTAAACTAGGTTTCCACCCTTTCCGTAATTCAAAAGGTAAAGAGACAGCCTTGGATGGAACCCAAATTTAATAAATACATTGCGGTTTTAAGAGCTTCACTCCATAGATACATAGGCATGTTAGATTTACTAATCATGCTTCTAAACATATCCATTAATGTACGATTCCTTCTTTTAGCAACACCATTTTGTTGTGTTGTGCCAGGCATGGTATACTATGGAGCAATGCCTTCTTCTTGAAGGAATTTTGCAAATGGACCTTTCATTTGTCCGTATTATGTGTACCTTCCGTAATACTCCCCTTCTCTATCAGATCTTACGATCTTGATTTTCTTTTCAAGTTGATTCTCAACTTCTACTTTATTGGCTTGAAAGCATCTAGCGTTTCTGCCTTTTCATTCAAAAGATAAATATACATATATCTAGAATGATCATCAATAAATGAGATAAAATATCTCTGACCATTTAGGCAAGGAGTAGAAAAAGGTCCACAAATACGTGTGTATGATCTCAAGAACACTTGAGCTCCTTTTAGAACCTTTGTTACTTTTAGTCTTTAAGGTCATAAAAATCGAGCTCCCGTAGGATTCTCTCTTTTACCAACCTTGTGACGCCCCACGTCATAATATAAGTTACAATTTCGTACATTAAACTTTCCACTCAATTTTTGTTTTTGAATATATTAAGTAATTTGTTATGTTAGTTATTAATATTAGAGTAGTTGCATAATAGACGTTCTTCCTTGTTACTTATAGTTGGATTATGAGTTCGTTAAATAAAAATGTCACAAGTCTAAAGACACCGAAAGTAACATCATGTCACATGTGCATATGCATATATATATATATATATATATATATATATATATATATATAGAGAGAGAGAGAGAGAGAGAGAGAGAGAGAGTTATGTGTTTATGCACAAATATGTATATATATCTTTTCTTTTAATTAAGAAACCATACCAGATATGTATATATCTTACTTTATCTTTTCCTTACTATGTGATAAATGTGAACTAATTAACATATTTACGCGTGGGGTGCATGCCTATCACCTATGATACATGGCAAGTTATTAGGAATTGGAGTAAAGAAATAAAATCACAAGTGATTGTGATAGGTTTGTGATTCTTATCAGGCTGCCTTTCACTCTTTCCATTTCCTACGTCTACTTGGAACAAAAACACATACATGAATACAGAAGTAATATATACAGAGATATTAGAGGAAATTCGACAACCCCCGTTGGCCGTTAGTTTTACATATTGAGAATAAAGTACACCATGGATATTAGAATTATGGGGGTGAGTGAGTGATGGGCCTTGGCGCATCACGAGGACGACGAATTGGCAAGAAAAAATGGTAACATGTTACCCTGCTTATGCATTAACTCTATTGTAATTTATAAACATGAATTCTATTTTTCATAGAAGATGTTAAATAGTCATGCAAATGAATGATAAACATGCGGTTAATAATTTCGCTAACAAGTGGATTGTTGGATTGAATTACCGTGTTATCAAGTTCAATTCAGTTTATCTTAGCTTGGTCAAGATAACAAAAGTGATTTATGGTGAAACGATTGTAGTTTATGAGAATCTACTCATTGAACTAATTATTGCAGCTAATAAGTTATCGTTACTAATGAAATTGAGGTTAACATGGCACTTACGAAGTAGCTGCCAAGAAACTTTAACTCTAATTAAATTAGATAGATCCAAAAAAATTATTAATAGATGAAAAGGACTGTGAATGAAATATAGAGGCGTTGGTTACACATTCATGAACTTTCAGTGAACGACCCTATACAAATAATTGTATAGGCAAGATGAATATCCTGATGGAAATCAATTGTTGATAGGCAAACATAAATATATTATAAGTGATTAGCTTCAGCAGTGCTAATTAGATAGACAAACTCATGCAAAGTTGTTAATTAAAGTTCAACCGTAAATTCCATTTACTGATAGATCGTTGTTTGAAACACTGGAGCTTGAATTCCCTTAAGCTCATTGTAATCTAATTTTATATGTTGGACCAATTAAATACGTTGCCTATCGGAAGATAAGAATATATATAATGAGATTCAGTCGAGTTATTTTATGGTATAATTTTAATCTTAACATTATACAACAAAGACCCTTAAATTAAAGTTGTATAGTATTAATTTGATATGCCAAATCTAGAGAAACAACTAACAGAACACCAACATGTTTTCTTGTGTAACAACGTATATTGAAAAAGGAGATATTAAGAATCCTCCCAAATGAATAGGGGACTGGAAGTTGTAATGTATTTCGTAGCTCACATTAATCGAGTAATACATATATGTTAGAGATGGTACTTGAAGTGAGTTGGATTTAAGTAAATATAGATATATAAGGTTATGGGTGATAGATTCCGACATAAGTTAGATCTAAGAGAATAAAGATAACTTTGACGAACATCGTATTACATATTTGAATTTATTCCTCATTTGGGTATAAACATGAGTGTAGGTAGCACATTAAGCGGTAAATACCGACTTGAGGATCCAAACTAAGGTCGAGGTCGCCTCTGCTGGATTAAGGTGAGTGTTCTTAAACTGTATTATTTTTAAAACTGGAAGGAATGCGTGCATGTATATCTATATCTATATTTATGTATTCATGAATCTCTGCATATTGAACTGTCACTTCTTCAAATAAAGTTGTTTCTGGAAATGTTTATTTCTTCAAATAAAGTTATTTCTGGAAATGTTTGTTTTTTCAAAGAAAGTTTCTGTAAATTGGGTACTTGAACTGTTCAGATTTATCAAAGCAAGTTAACCGCACATTGGTTAATTGCCGTAAATGATTGGAATCGATATGACGAATGGTGTCCCGTTGGTTGTATTTGGAATTGATTAGACTGGATCCAGTGTTTGGCGTGGGAGTGCAGGGGGTACCGCCGGGCGGCGGAGGGCTTGCCGGTAGGACCTTTTGGTTCCCATGTGCCTATTCCCTCTCAGACATAACAGGAGGAGGTTGTGTCTTTGTTGGGTCGTAGGATTTCTGTATGTACCATGGCATACGTTATTTGATTCCAAGGTCGCTCCTTGGACGGAGAGATAGAGAACTGTTATGAGGTGATAAGGTGGGGCTACATCAGCAGCGGAATAACATGGACACCAATCATCAAACGTGAATCCGTTCTTTTGTTAAAGGGTTTTGTTAAACCATGAATGCTTTTGAATTGACGATTTGATAGCATGGCATTTGTATGCGTTAAAGCTCATTTTATTAAGCTGTTTTCAAAAGAAAGTTATGAAAAGAAAAGGCTACACTTGCACACACACGCATGAGCACTCACTGAGATTTTTATCTCACGTAAAATTTTGTTTTTCCTTTCCTTCCTTCCAGATTAAGACGGTCTAGGTTACTACCGTGTCAGGACCGGGGAACCTTTGGCATTGGGGAGCGTTCAAAGTTTAGTAGGATATTGAGTTAGTTGAGTTTATGTTTTTTTTATTAGTTAGTACTTTCAGTGTATTTGATTCAGATATTTATCAGTTAGACATGTAATAGTTGCTCTGATATTGTTCTGATTTGTCTCGGAATTATTGGGCCGTTACAAACCTCTTTATTCTCTCTAAAGAGATGTGTCCTTATCTCTTATGCCATAAAAGAAAAGAGTTTTCATTCAGAATGTTCCTTTTTATACCAATTGTATGCTGAGACATAATTCTGCTCAAAATCGTGTTGCACATCTAATTTAAATAAGTTTTCAACCAAAGTTCAAGAACCAAGAATAATATTATTTGTCATAATAGTTAAAACACTTGAAAAGGGAAAATTATAGCATTTGACAACCATTCTTGAAACGGAAATTAGATTTCTACTAAAACTTGGAATGTAAAAAACATTTTCTAAATCTAAGGTATGCCTCGATTTCTGATTTATTCTAAAAGTCCCAACAACCATGAGTTGTGAACGACTTTTATTTCCTGAGAAAATCCAAAGTTCACATGTTGTTGGCTTCCTTTTGTGGAGAAATCCCTTTCTTTTCGAGCCATCTTTTATACTTATAGCATTATTTCTCCTTATGACCCTCCTTCTTGCAAAAGTATCAAATCATCTTTTTGCCATTTGATTTGGATGACCCCTTCCGCTTTCCTTTGTTATGAGGTTCATTTTCTTTCTTCTCGGTTTTATTCTTTTCATGAACAACCATATTTGCACTTTCAGGTTGATCATGCTTCATCCTTTCTTCTTCTTGTACACACATGGTCAAGAGATTTGTAATTGACCAGTTTTCTTTATGTATATTATAAGATATTTTGAAAGGACCATACTCAGATGGGAGAGAGTCAAGGATGAAATTCACCAAGAATGGCTCAGATATCTCTATCTTTACTACCTTAAGTTGAGAGGCCAAGTCTCTCATCTCAGTAATATGAGCACGTACACCTTCAGAATTGTCAAAGGTTTTGCCAGTAAGTTGCTTCATAAGGGTACTAGCCAATGCTTTATCTGAACGAACAAATTGTTCTTCAATTACCTGCATAAATTCCTTGACAGTGTTGCATCCATCGATAGCACCACTAATGCTCTTGTTAACGCGAGAATTTAGAAGCATTAGACTTAGGCGGTTAGACCGCTCCCACCAATGGTACTTATTCATAATCTCTTGCGTATCTGTATCTGTGGGGATGGGTGGTTGCGCCTCACGAAGCGTATAGTCAAGGTCCATATACCCTAAAGCAAATCCAACAGATTCTTTCCAGTCAGAAAAGTTAGTACCATCAAGCATTGGAATAAAAGCACCACCATCGGCTAAGGATTGAGAGAAAACTGCAAAGAATCCAAGGATAATGTTAGTGTAATGTATCTAAGTAAATTCCTTCCTACATGTGGGCAAAGGTTGCAAAAAGTGCAAGAATTTACTTATTCTTTATTTATAGGACAAATGAATTTTCAACATTAATAGGTAAAATCGTCCACACCTAAAATTCATTTTCCTACACTAATTAAAAGATTAAAATCAAGTATTTCTCTATGGTGATTGTTCTTTATAAAATGATCTAATTACAAGCAAATAAAGTTATGATGTTAACCATACGTGATTGAAAAATAATGTGAATGTTGTGGCATTACTAACAATAATTTTAAAATCATATTTGTTAACGGGTTTGGAATTATTCCCCATTTAACGAATATTATTTTGGGTTGGAACGCCCTGCCCGTGATTCAAAACAATAATGGATGGAAATAATTAGAAATAACGAGGGATGCAAGAATATTCCTTCCTTTATTCACTGAACTTTTCCTCCTTTTATCCATGTGTGCTTGTGTCAAGTTGTCCTTCTTCCATTGATCACTTCCCTTTATATAGACTTTGGTAGGGGCAGGTGTCACTGTGCATGTGTTTAGTAAAGACAGGTGTCGTTATGTTGATACAGGTGTACAAAATTAGGATAAGGTTTATCTTTTAGTCTACTAGATGCTGACTAGACCAATCCTTATGTCTTCTGATGGTTCCGAGGATCTCCGAGGAATGGTTTTCTTGGGATGTTATTCTCCTGAGGGGCTATACTTTTGTTGATAAGTAATTAGGATGCTCGTCCGGGAGTATCATGCTTCGGCATAAGTGTATTCGAGAGTAGGGACTGTTGTATATGCCCTCCGAGGGGTTTTATTTCTCTTTCTTGATTCGGGTCCGTTCTCCAATGGCCTGGTGTGGTCTCCGACGGCGTAATGTGATCTTTGAGGGCGTGATATGATCTCCGAGGGCGTGATATGATCTCCGAGGGCTTGATTTGCTCTGCTTGAAACGGTATTCTTTCGTCTAAGTCCTCGGAATATATTATCCAGGCGCTCTGTTATTCATTTTTGGTTTTTCTCCGAGAATATGTCCTCGAGTGATGGTCCGAGGGCTGGTCATGTTGAGGAGTGTTCAGCAAGGAAGTTTTCTTGTAAGTTTGTAGGACTCGGGGTCCGTTGTGGTCCCTCTTGGCGCATTGGTGGATATCGGAGTCGTGCGGATCCACCGGGGTTTGCTCTTTTTCTGATGCCGCGTTGATATCTGTTTTTTACTCACCATTTGACTTTCCAAGGGACGCTTATGTGTCTCCTCGGGTGTTCCTCCGTGCCTTCTTAGGTTAGTGACCGAGGGGCAGGGTAACATCATAGGGGGCCTCCTTATTAGGAGTGAGTATATCTCATCGGAAGTACTCGTGACAATAGTATTGTCCATTTATTAATTCTCATAATTAGGATTAATATTCTTTTTAACCTTCTATTTATCTTTATGGTTAACACTAGCCCCCCCCAAATTTCGATCGCCTTCGTAGAGGCGAGGGAAATTTTATTTCATGTCCTCAGTGAGGTGAGGGGTTAGTGCAAGCTCTTCTTTCCGAGGTACCTGTTTTTTGGCCTTTTTCCGATGGAATATATATATATATATATAATCATAATAAAAATGGACCAAATGGGATTTTACCGGATTGCCCTTGAGGGTTCTGCCCCACGCAGGCGGAGGATGCGGAGCATTTGTTGTAGGTAACCATTGGCCATTTAAAACTTCAAAATATCTGATCGTTTGTAACGGTCAGATTGTTGATGGCGTGGCGCGTGGATATGGGGGTTACGTGGGGTTCCAAATATGCTCCAAGTATTGAGGGTTTGTGACCGTTGTCACTCTCATTCCTATAAATAGGAGAACTATAGCCCTTCACTTCTCACTTTCACAATTTTCTCTCGCGGTGAACTTCTTTCAGAGGAAAAAATCTTTCCTTCTCTTTTTCTTCTCCTTTCGCACTTTATCCTTGTAGCAATTCTACGCGTACTTTCTTTTTTTCCCTTTTTGGATAAACATTCCTTCTGAATTACTACACAAATAGCTTCTTCTGCTAATGTTGATCCCGTCTCTGTTTCCACCACCGTCAGAGTTACAGCTCCGGTTGATTCTTCGGTGAGTTTGGGAGGTGTTTCGACAGGGGTAGTTACTCGTAAGCGTAAGGGAGAGATTGCTGCTGCTGCCGAGGTCGGCGCGGCTTCTTCTAAAAAACCTAGGGTTCCCAAATTGAAGAAGGCGGCTCCTCATCGGGATTTTTCCAAAGTTGAGAGGGTTCCTAGCATCGCCACTCGTGAACAGGTGTTGGAGTTATTCACTTCGACTGGGGCTTTTCAAAAAAATATGATCTTCCAAATTCCGACGAAAGATGAGAGAGCCTGCTATCCTCCTTAGGGGATGGTGACTGTCTATTTTGCCCAGGTGAGATATGAGTGGCGTTCGTTCATGCCGCCTTTCTTCTGCAAAGTATTCAAGGGTTGCAATATCAGCCCGAGTCAACTGGTTTCGAATGGGTTCGCCGCTCTCTGTATTTATGTTTACTGGTGTTAGGTGAACGGGTTGGAGAGTGGGGTGGACCATTTCTTTTCCATTTTTGATGTGGTAATCTCAGGCGGAAGGTTTCCATTTTACCATGTTCGTCATCGGGATAACATGAGGAGAATACTGGATGCATCGATCTCCTCGCATAGCGTTTGGAAAAACAAATATTTCTTCGTGCAACCTGTTCACGGCATATGGGATATGCCCTTTGATTGGAGAGAGGGCACATCTCCCATGCACACTCTGGACTCGGAGATAGTTTCGTCTCCTGTAATTTCTCAGAAAAAGTTGATGGAGTCGGAGGACTTTATGATGTTGTTCGAGACATCCGGACTTCATCATGTGGTTTTTACCGATGACGCCGTGGAAAAGCCCTTGTCCCTATCGTCCGATGCGAGAAATCTTTTTAGTAAGTTCTTTTCTTCCTTTGTTCCTTCTCTGGGTGTAGTAGTGAATTATACTTATATATGTTGGCTCTGGGGTGGTGCAGAAGAGGTTATGGAGAATTAATATTTGCAGTCGGGTCCGAGAGAACCTACTCCGAGCGGTGCTTCCGATGTGCCAGAAGAGGGTGATCATGAAGAAGAAGAGGTCAATGCCCCCGAGGGCGGGCATACGGGTCCGGAGACAGGAGGGGCTCATGAGGACCATTCTCCTCTGTATATAGATATGACGGGGGTTATCAGAAGTTTGGTGCCGATTTCTAGGTCCGATACGGGAGATCTGCCCACCTCTGGATCCGATATAGGAAATTCTCCGAGGGTTTATGAAGAGGGGATATTTCCGAGGGCTAGCGAGGAAGAATCTGTTCAGAAGACTACCGAGGTGGTAGACTTGTCTTCTAGGGATCCCTCTCCCGCTTCTATTTATGGAGCTACGCCCCTGATAGTTCCTGAATCTGTCCCTCGTGGTGAGTTCTTATGGGTCTTTAACAAAATTTTCCATACCTTTACTGAAGAGTTTATTCATGTGATGATGCTCTCCTTCTTGATGCAGAGACTGTGGACAAAGGCAAGGCTCCGATGGTGGAAGAGCCTTCTTTATATGGTAAGCGTTCTTCCCTTGTCTTTTTCTTCTAGTAATATTTTTTTCTAGTTTCATTCTCCTTTTCACACACATATGTTGCCTTTTGTAGAAGAAGATTTCTTGGCACAATTCAGTGTTCCCGGGCAGGAGGCTTCACGAGGGGATTCCGAGGATATTCAAGGGGAGTTTGATCCCTCGTCCGAGGACAGAGACGTGAAGGAGGGGATCTTGAATTCGTTGCTGGGGGAGGCTGGCCCGTCCGTCGTAGCTGGTGGTTCTCGGGCCGTATTCACTAATTCGGAGGTGGTGACTCCAGTACCGGGAAGTACTCCTCCAAGGGGTCACATTCCAGTGACTCTGTCTGTTCCTGTGACTCTATCTTTGAGAGGTCACACCTTTCAGATGCCCATACCTCCTAGTGGACCAGAGGGATATTTCTCGTCTCGGAGCGTGGGGGAGGCCTATCAGGACATCCTCTAGTTCTTCGCTTCTTCTAGTTCGACACCCGCCGATGGGTATCAATTTTTGTATACCAGTCTTAACTGGTTGGGACTCATGGTAAGTTTCTTCGTACTAGTCTTCTTGAGGTTGTACGATTTATTCGTAATAATTTCTTTTCTTGCTTATCTTTTCGTAGATTGGAAAGACTCGGGAGGCAGTTACTGCTGTAGAAGAACGTGGTCGAAAGGATGTGGAGGAGATGGAAGCTCTCCGAGCACAATTGGCACCTCTTTTTTTCCGGGACAAAGAGAGTCAGACGAGGGAAAATGTTCTCCTTACAAAAATTTCTGACTACGAATTCATTCTTCAGGAAGTTGAGATGGCGAAAGAGGGCTTGCACCATAGGTTGAACGCTGCAGAGTCTGCCTATAAGAAGATGGAGGCCTCCGAGAAGGCTGCAATAGCCAAGGTAGACCTTTTGGAGAAGGAAAAAATGGAGTCTGAGGGGGCACTTAATGCTCGGATCGCTGCTCTCGAGAAAGAGATAGCGGCAGGTTTGGAGAGGGAGAGAAGTCTTCAGGAGACATTGGGTCAGGTCGCCGACAGGGCTGAGTCGGCTGAGGGGAAGTTGATAAATTTCCTTTCTCCCGAGGAGGTGCAGGCTAAGATTGATGCAGCGGTTCAATTTGCTCAACGAGAGATCTCTAGACAGCCCTCGGGAGTTTCCGATATACCTTCTCAGGAGCTTTTGACAGGCCACCTTTTGTGGGGCTATTTGGAATGTGCTAGGCTAGCCAAGTCTTTGTTACGGTCGGATGTGGACTTTTCCAAGTCTTTTGACCTTCGTAAGTTGAAGAGGCCAACTCCCGATGACTGTCATTACTTTGTGGGGAGATTTGGGGGTTTACTATCCCCTAGGGATTCTCCTGTACCCTCTCCGATGCGTTCTGCCAGTAGTCCGGGTCGGAGGGCTAGCGGTTCCGGGGGATTGTTTTCACCAATTTCTCGCCTTGCTTCGCTGGGCACTTCCACTTAGGCGACAACCCCCTCGTACCCTTCCACTACAGGGGCCTAGTCTATTTATTGTAATTTTTATTTCCCGCTTTTAATGAATGTCTTTTGTACATACTATCTTTTCCGATGGCTCCTCGATTTTTAAATAAATAGTCATTTTTTCCATCTTTCATTTCTCTACCTTTTGTCTTTACCGTTAAAATCTAATTAGGGAAGATAATGATGAATCACTTAAGGTTGCTGACTAGGTTTATCTCCTAAGTAAGAGGTGTTGTCTTGCATGGCGACGTGGGATACGTGTCATTCTTAATTAAGAAGATTTCTTGACACTTGTCCTTTGTTTTATGTAATGGGGATTTAATCTTATTTCTCTAGTCAAGGGGTGAAGAATATATATGTACTTAGGCCATTCAACAGTCATGTTTACTAACACTCTCACAATCATAACTAGTTTTTGATTTTCTTACCTTTTCAATTTGACAATAATCGTAAGCACGAGGATAATACTTACTTGAGAAGATGATGCCCCCTTATTATAGGCGAAGTGGTTCAGTTTCGTCCCTATGGTTCTTCTCGAGATACTGCTCGGAGTCCTTCTGGACCGTCAACGGCTCCTCCTATTCTCTGTGAAAGTTCCTCTCCGGGGCTGAGGGATAGTTTGTCTGGAAATCAAGTGACACTTGGCGCGAGTTCCTCTTTGGGAGTAGCCCATAGGCTTTCATCTACAAACTCTCGTAGAGTAAACCATATTAAGGAGATATTTATGGGTAGGGAGCCATATTCTTTGGCAGATGAGTCTTCGGAATTTGATTTGATTCCTCTTAATCCGTCCAGATTGATAGGTAGGGGACGTGTGGGATCCACTACGAGTACGGAGTGCGAGAGCTCAGTAAGGTCTCTTTTCATTGGGTATAACTTGGAATTTGAAGAATATGACGTGATAGTGCCTTCCGCGGGTCAGAGAGCTTATGCGCCTCCCTCGGGTTGTTTGACTGTCTACAATGAACAAATGCGTTTCGGGTTACGAATGTTTTTCCACCCTTTTTTCCAAATACTCTTTCGGTATTGGCAGGTATGTCCGAGTCAGCTAACGCCAAGTTCATATAGTCATTTGGTGGGGTATGTCCTGCATTGTGAGCTTTTAAACCTTCCTATTTTCCCTTATCGGGTGGGAACAATATTTGCCATTCGACCCTGTTCAGAGGGGAATCCCTTTTTTAGCCTGACCTATCGGGACAAGGAAGATACCTTCACTCGTGTATCCAATACCCGCTCTTGTAGAGGGGACTGGAGGCGGAGGTTTTTCTTTGTCCGTCCAAGAGGTCAATCAGCCAGGTCGTGGGGGGGTGCCCATCCGATGGGGTCTGGGATATATTGCTCTCAACACCGAAACACAAGGTTACGAAAGGGAGGCATTGCTTCGCTCGGGACTTTTTTCTGGTTCCTATGACATATCGGGCTATTGAACTTCCCCGAGGCCCTGATTTTAGCGGGTTTGCAAGAGGGGGTGGAGGGGTGTACCCTCCCATTTCGTCCTCTTCATTGCAACTTTTATTTCCGTAAGTTTTTCTTATCACCTTTCATCTGTTCAGCTTGTAAATTCTCTGGGTGTCCTCGGACTGTTTGCACACTGATGTTTTTTGCAGGCGCAGAGATGGGAGCGTTTTCCCTTGGGTCTTCTAATGATGTTTTTCTGGGGCGGGCGTTGCATGGTAGTTCTAGGATGTCGGAGGTTGGCGGTTCTGATCCACTCGTAATTGAGGCGATGGTTGATATTTCTTCGAAGGAGAAGGGGCTGGAGGCATCGCCTGTGGCAGCCCCCCAGTAAGCTTTATAATTCCTCTCGGGGTGTCGGATCCGATAACGGCTCCCTCCTAGACGGACTTTCACACGACTCCAGTGGTGTCACAACCTTTTCCTCGTGACTCTGGTGTAGTGAATGTGTTAGAGGAGTATCTTCTCTCTCCTGATACGGGGGACTTGCAGCCCATTGAAGGTGGCCTTGATCGTGTTCCCGCACCGCCGCTCGAGGGGAACCCTTCCCTCGGGAGATCTCCCCCCCCCCCCCCCCCCCCCCCCGGGGATAATCAGGATATTTCTCTCCTCGGATCAGCGGTGGGATTTTGTCGAAACTTTCTCAGTGGTTTATTAAACGTGACGGATTGCGGGCTGATGAAAACCCTTCCGGTATCCGTTCTTCAGGACTTAGCTTGTAACGACATGTGTGAGGTATTCCATTATTTTATCTATTTTATTTAATACTAACATGTTGCCTCTGTCTGATGTAATTTGCTTTGTTCTTGGGCAGATTTATATGGTGCTAGATGCCCTCGGATCTTACGGGAGTTCTTCTTATGATCCTGGTTTAGTATATCGCCGCCGGGAAGAGTTAGAGCAAGGTCTCTTAGAGGCTCAAGCGGAGATAACTCAATTGAGAGAGGTTCACGAGTCCACTCGAGAGATCCACAACAATGCGTTACAATCCGAGAAGAATAAAGCGTGGGAATTGGAATGCCAACTGATGCTCGAGAGAGCTCGTGTATTGAATTTAGAGAGGAGAATAGAGGAGTTACGAGACCAGATGCGGTTCTCGGAAGAGCAACTGACGCAGGCTACGAAGGAAAGAGATGCCTTGAGTCAGCAACTACTAGGGATAACTCGCACCCAGGCGGTGGCGCTGGTTATGGCTCGGGTCCAGGCAGTGTTGGAAGTGGTGGGTCCATCTAGCCTTCGTGAGTCTCTCCAGGGTGAGATGCGTGATTTGGTTCATATAGGCTACCGGTTGTGCCAAGACGCTGTTCAAGCTTTGCCAGGATTTCCCTCGGGCTTGATCATTCCGGAACTTAGTATTCGTCAGATTTTCGAGGAACTTCCTCTCTCACCCATTAAGGATTCTACAGCTCCGATTGTGTTTGTTGATGATCCAGTTTCTTTTTCCGAGAAGGAAAACGTCCTATAGGAGGTGCTTAACTTGTAGAAGGATATTGTGTAGTTTAGCTCGTAATACGAGGGACTTTTTTGTTGGGTTGCTAAGATGACTCATATGTAAAGTTATCCTTTTGTCGGGCAACCCTACTTTCTTTTGTACTGGAACCCTTCGTATATGAACAACCTCTTTTATTTATGCATGAATGTTACATTAAGCATAATACTTTCTAAGGTTGATTGAGTTCCAGGTATTGCGAAGTACTATTCCCTCGGAATTGGCAAGAAGATAAGTCGCAGGTCCCACAATTTCCGCTATCTTATAGGGTCTCTCCCATCGTGGGTCAAGTTTTCCAACATTATTGGAAGCACCGACTCGTTTCATCACTAAATCTCCAACTTGAAAAGTTCGGGGCTTTACCTTGGCATTGTAGTATCGTGACATCCGGGCCTTGTATTCTTCCATTCGGAGAGCTACTCGGGTTCTTTTTTCTTCAAGTAGATCAAGGGCGAGGGCTAGATTTGAGCCATTGGCTACTTCTTCGTATTCTTTGACTCGCCAGCTTTCTATGGAGACCTCCGAGGGCAAGACGGCTTCGCACCCATAAGATAGGCTAAAAGGAGTTTCGCCCATGGCGGTGCTTTGCGTGGTTCGATAGGCCCATAGTATGCCGGGTATTTCTTCAACCCACTTGGCTTTGTGCTAATCGAGTCGGGCCTTCATATTCAACAAAAGGGTTCTGTTGGTCCTTTCTACTTGTCCATTTGCTTGGGGGTACCCCACCGATGCGAAGGGTGTTTAATCTCCCAATGGTCACACCACTTTTGTAGCTCTTGATTCGTGAACTGTAGGCCATTATCACTTACTTAACTCCGAGGGACGCCAAAGCGCACACGATGTTTCTCCATAGGAAGTTGATGACGGCTCCCGCTGTGATCCGAGCTAAGGGTTCCACTTCTACCCATTTACTAAAGTAGTCAACGGCTACCAATAGAAATTTCTTTTGACCAGCGTCAGGGATGAGGGGTCCAACTATATCAATGCCCCATTTGGAGAATGGGCAAGGGGTCAGATGGGGTTCCCACGGGGCCGCGGGTTGATGAACCCGAGGGGCGTAAGCTTGGCACGGTTTACACCTTTCGACATGGCTTTTACTGTCTTTAGCCATCGTGGGCCAGTAGTAGCCTTGCCAAATCAGGCGTCCGACCATGCTTTCGCCGCTAGTATGGCTTCCACATGTCCCCTCGTGAGTTTCTGCCAAAGCCAGTTGGGCTTCTTCTTCAATAAGGCATCGAGCATGGGGGCACGAGTACGTTCTTCGGAAAAGTATCCCATATTTGAGGAAGTATCGAATGGTTTTTCTGGACATCATTCGCTGGATACTCTTGTCAGAGGAGTATCCCTCGGGATCCTGCAAATAGGCTTTGATAGGAGTTACCCAGCTAGACGAGGGATCTGAGATGGTATTTACCTCTTTGTCTTCGCCCTTTTCGGATTCGTTGACATGAAGTAGAGTGATCCTCCGAGTGTGTATGGCGGCTGTTTGAGTAGCCATTTTAGATAAGGCGTCCGCCTCTTGGTTTTCTTTTCGGGGGATTTGAACTATATCATATTCCTCAAACCACTCTTGCCTTCGACGGACAACCCAGAGGTACTCTTGCATTCTTTCTTCTTTTGCTTCATATGATCCTTTGACTTGCTGAACAATCAATTGAGAATCACTATGGAGGAGTATTCTCTTCATTCCTCCTTCCTTTGTTAGTCTTATACCAATAAAGAGAGCTTCATACTAAGCTTCATTATTAGAGAGGGGGTAATCTATTCTGATTGCAAAATGGAGTCTTTCTTCTTCCCCTTCTTGATTTACAAAAACTATTCCTGCCCCCCCCCCCCATGCGTACTCACCGAGGATCCATCTACATATGCGTACCACAATGGTTCTTTCTCCTCGGATCCGATGCCCGTAAGTTCCATTACAAAGTCCGCCAGGACTTGTGCCTTGATGGAGGGTCTCGGAGCGTAGGAAATGTCATACTTGGTGAGTTCTACGACCCATTTTATTAATCTCCCCGATGACTCAGGCTTATTAAGAATTGCCCTTAAGGGATGCTTTGTTAGCGCTGTAATCGGGTGGGAAAGAAAGTAGGGGCGTATCTTGCGGGCCGTAGTAACCAATGCTAGGACGAGTTTTTCAGTTAGGGTATACTTGGTTTCGGCTCCGAGAGGGTTTTGCTGACGTAATATACCGGACGATGTTCTCCGTCTTGTTCTTTGACTAAGACGGCGCTAATGGCCTCTTCTCCGACCGACAGATAGAGAAATAACTCTTCTTCAGGTAAAGGTTTTACCAGCAAAGGTGGTTTCAACATGTACCTTTTTAGTTCTACGAGGGCTTCCTCGCACTGAGGGGGGTCCATTGAAATTCCTTGACATTTCGAAGTATCTTGAAGAAGGGTAGTCCTTTTTCTGCTAACTTGGAGACGAACCGACTCAACGGGGCCATTCTACCAGTCAACTTTTGGACGTCTTTCACCGTCTTTGGGGTGGGTAGTCCTATAATGGGCTCTGCTTTCTCGTGATTTACTTCTATTCCCTTCTCCGTAACCATAAACCCCAAGAATTTTCCCCATCGGATACCAAAAGAGCATTTCCCAGGGTTAACTTTCATGCAAAAGTTGTTCATAATGACCAACGCTTTCCGTAGGTCTTCGGGATGTTCCTCGGCAGTGTTACTTTTATTTACCGTGTCGTCCACGTAAACTTCTACTGACTTTTCGATAAGTCCTGCGAACATAAGACTTACTAACCTTTGGTAGGTAGCCCCAATATTTTTTAGCCCGAAGGGCATGACTAGGTAACAGAATGTGCCTGCGTCTGTAATGAATCTAGTTTTATCCTGGTCCACTGCCGCCATCGGGATTTGGTTGTATCCCTGGTCTCCATCTAGGGTTGACAGTAGTGCACATCCAACGGTGGAATCAACTAACTGATCTATGCTCGGTAAGGGATAACAATCTTTTGGGCATGCTTCATTGAGGTTAGTAAAGTCAACGCACATCTGCCATCTCCCTCCGTGCTTGGGAACTACTACGACATTAGCTAACCACTCGGGATAGATAACTTCCCGAATTTCTTTCAAGTTGAGAAGGCGTTGTATTTCTGAGCGAATGATTTTGTTACGCTCGGGTCCCATTTTCCTTTTCTTCTGTTGGACAGGTTTAGCTCTGGGCTTCACATTAAGAAAGTGCTGGCATACCTTGTTGCTGATTCGCCCGGGCGGTCCTCCTTCCCATGCAAAGAGGTGATGGAATTGTTTGAGGAGGGAAATCAGTTGATCCTCTATTGCTGGTGTCATGGGGTACCCATTTTGATCACCTTCTCGGGGCTTCCTTCTACCAATTCTACCATCTTTAATTCTTCCACAGGTTGGACTCGTGTTTCCTCGGTTTTACGCTTTTTATTGTCTCCGAGGGAAGGTTCGTCCTCTTCCGAGGGGATGGCGTTCATGCAACATTCTCTGGCTTTAGATTGACTTCCTCGGACTTCTCCGATTCCTGAAGAGGTGGGTAATTTCACTTTAAGATGTAAGGTAGAAGGGATGGCCTCAAAGGCTCGAATGGATGGTCTCCCGCAGATGGCGTTATACGTCCGTGAAGAAGCTTCCACTATCCAAAACTTGGTGGGTTCCATTCTTCGAAGTGCTCCCTTTTCCCATGACATTGGAAGAGTCATAGTTCTGAGGGTATGGCAGGTTTCCCCAGAGAACCCTACCAAGGGGACTTCAGCGGTTTCCAATTTTTCTTGTTTCAGCCCCATAGCAAGGTAGGTAGCCAAGAAAAGTACGTCCACAGAGCTGCCCGTGTCTATGAGGATCCGTTGGGTTTTATACCCGTAAATGACGGCTGAAATAACTAGTGGGTCTTCGTGAGGGTATATTATGCCTGTGAGATCTTCGGGTCCGAAGGCAATGCTAGGCAACTTTGACTCTTGGACAGAGCAGACAGGGAATCCTTGCTCTGCTCGTCTAGCTTCTTTCAAATATTTCTTCTTTTTACCTTGGGGCGTCATTGAAATTTCACTCTAGAAATTTTGTATACTTAGAAGGATTTCTTTAATCGGCTGTAATCTCCCAACATAACTAAAGTTCCTAGCTTGCCAGCCCTGTCATATTATGTATAAGGACCTCATATTGTGCAATCTTGAGAATTTTTGAGCTCAAAGGAACTCATGGATATCTGATAGGGAATTGACCCTCTTTGAACCCGCATATTTGTTTCAGGCCTTCTTTTTTCCATTATTGACTCCTGCTAGGAAGACATTGCTTTTTTCAGCTCAAAGAAATACCAAGTGAACAATGCTACTGAATGCAAGCAGTCGAAACTTCAAAGCACCCCAGTAGGAAGGATCACTATCATGCATAACCTTGGCCAAAGACAAAAACACAAAAATAAGCACAACTGAATGACAGTGAAGCTTTCAACATCATGTACCCCAGCTTCTCTTCATGCTTTGCCTAACCTAACATGGATAAGTCACAACTGAATAGCATCAGAGTAGTGAGCTCTGTGTATCCCAGCTTCTCCCAGATGTTAGGTTAACATTCACAGACTAACAACAGAGTTCTAACTTTACAAACCCTTTGATGTGTACCTGTCCACCAGTCAACTCAGCTATTCATACAGTTAACCACACAGCCCAACAGAATCTCTAACAAAGATGTAATTTGCAAGAAAGAAGAATGCAGAAAGGAAACGAAAAGAATTACAGATACACCACAACCAATAACCAGTGCTAGACAGTGGTGTTATGTCAACATTGGTGTACTAACACCCCTAAACAATACACATGCCAAGAGAATTCCTCAAACTAAGAAGCTCTCAGAATCTAAGGGTTTAGTGAACATATCAGCAAGCTAATTGTTAGTTTCAATGTGTTCAATGTCAATGAGCTTGTCCTCTACCATGTTTCTCAGAAAGTGATGCCTTATATCTATATGTTTAGTTCTGGAGTGTTGCACAGGGTTCTTAGAGATGCTTATAGCACTAAGATTATCACAAAACATAAGTAAGGTATCACTGTCTAACCCATAATCTAGTAGCATGTGTTTAAGCCATACTAACTGAGTGACACAGCTACCTGCTGCTATGTATTCAGATTCAGCAGTGGAGAGTGACACACAGTTTTCATTTCTACTGTACCATGAGACCAAGTTGTTCCCCAGATAAAAGCATCCTCCACTTGTAGACTTTCTGTCATCAGTGTCTCCTGCCCAGTCTGAGTCACTGAAGCCTACAAGATTTGTGTTAGTGTCATAAGAATACCATATACCAAGGGCCAAGGTGCCACAAATATATCTAAGGATTCTCTTCACAGCAATCAAATTTGACTGCTTTGGACATGCCTGGTACCTAGCACAAACACAAACAGAGAACATTATATCAGGCCTTGAAGCAGACAAGTAGAGTAAGCTTCCTATCATTGAACGGTACAATGTTGGTTCAACATTAGCACCATTAACATCCCTGGATATCTTCACTGATGAAGACATGGGCGTCTTGCAAGGCTTTGAATCTGCCAATTCAAACCTTTTTACCAAATTCTTTGCATACTTTTCCTAACTTAGGAAAATCCCATTACCTGTTTGTTTTACTTGAAGACCAAGAAAGAAGGTTAATTCTCCCATCATACTCATCTCAAACTGCCATGTCATTGATTCAACAAAGTTTTCTAGGATAGAATTGTTAGTTGAGCCAAAAACAATATCATCTACATATATTTGAGCTATACAGACATGATAATTTTTCTTCAAGACAAACAGTGTTCTATCTCCTTCACCTCTAACAAAGCCAAGACTTAATAGGAATTTTGTAAGCCTTTCATACCATGCTCTAGGTGCTTGTTTAAGCCCATACAGTGCCTTTTCAAGCTTGTACACATGGTTGGGGTACTTAGGATCTGTGAATCCCTTAGGTTGTTCAACATATACTTCCTTATCAATCAGTCCATTCAGAAATGCACCCTTTACATCCATTTGGTATAGTTTTATCTTAAGACAGCATGCTATAGCTAGAAGTACCCTAATAGATTCAATCCTAGCCACTACAACAAATGTCTCATCAAAATCTACACCTTCAACCTGAGTGTACCCCTGAGCAACTAGTCTAGCTTTGTTTCTAACTATGACCCCTTCCTCATTACTCTTGTTCTTAAATATCCACTTTGTCCCTATTACATTAACATTAGGTGGTCTAGGTACAAGTATCTAGACATTGTTCTTAGTAAACTGTAATAATTCATCCTGCATGGCATTAATCCAGAAGTTATCAAGAAAAGCTTCATTCACATTCTTAGGTTCTATGGTGGAGATAAAACAAGAGGCATTATCAACAGTACAAGTGAAGTTCATACAGACACACGGTTTTACCATATCTCTATAGTCAAGTCTTTCTCTGTTGCGTGTCCTTACTCGTTCAGTGAGTTCACCTATTACCTGGGATGCTGGATGGTCTTTCTGAATCCTAGTTGGGGGGTCTCTTCTAGGTTCAGAGGCACCTTCATGTTCTGAGTCAGAATCCTCTGCTGTTAGTCTAACATCTGATCTTGCTGGTGTTAGTCTAACATCGTTCCCTGACTCCTGTTCAGTATTTTCAGCTTCCAATTCCAATGTTGGAGTAACATTGTCAGGAGTAACATTCTCGGTTTCCGCTGTTGGTTCAACATTGGGAACTAAGATGTCATCAGTACCTGTATCAATAGTGAAATCATCAAACACAACATTCACTGATTCCTGAATTGTCTTCAATCTAAGATTGTAGACTCTAAAGGAAGTACTATTGGCTGAGTATCCTACAAAGATGCATTTTTCACTTTTAGGATCAAATTTACTCAGATAATCACTGCCATTAAGCAGATAACAATCACATCCAAATTCATGAAAAATATGCAACATTTGGTTTAACACCCTTCAAGAGTTCATAAGGAGTCATGTTAGTTCCAGGTCTAAGATACACCATGTTACTAATGTGACAAGTAGTATTTAAAGCTTCAGCCCAGAGTCTTTTGGATAAGTCTTTAGCATTGAGCATAACTCTGGCCATCTCTTGAAGAGTCCTATTCTTTCTTTCAGCAATCCCATTTTGTTGTGGAGTCTTAGGAGCTGAATATTCATGGAAAATACCTTTAGTATTGCAGTAGTTATCAAAACTAGCATTTTCAAATTCTTTACCATGATCAGACCTAATCTTAGTCACAGTGGAGCCATACAAGTTTTAAATACTAGCACAAAGAATTTTGAACTGATCAAAAGCTTCTGACTTTTCTTTAAGAAATTTTACCCAAGTGTATCTAGAGAAGTCATCTACAATCACAAAGGCATATCTCTTCCCACTGAGACTACTTACCTCAATTGGACCCATTAAGTCCATGTGCAGCAATTCAAAATACCTACTGGATCTAGGATTAGCATTCTGTACCTGTAGGGGTTTATGAACTGCTCTGGTTTGCTTACCTTTGAGGCAATCACCACACACAAGCTTACCTGGACAAGACAGCTTTGGTAAGCCTCTTACAGCATCAACTTTCTGTAATTTCTCAAGGTTTCTGTAGTGAACATATCCAAGTTTCCTATGTCATATAGAAGCCTCATCTATCTTGGCATGGAAACATTTTGCTTCCTCCTGGGCTAGGTAGTAGTTATCTTTGGATCTAGTACCTGTCATCACAAGAACATTGTCACTATCATAAACATCACAAGATACCTTGTCAAATGTAACCAGTAAGTCATCATCACACAGCTGACTGATACTGATTAGATTTGCCTTTAACCCATCTACCAACAACACATCCTTCAAGGGTAGGAATCCATCAACATCCAGTGTCCCCTTGCCAATGATCTTTCCTTTGGTGCCTCCTCCATAGGTCACTGTTCCAGCACTCAAAGGTATCATTTTCTTAAGATTCTCTTTGCTGCCTGTCATGTGTCTTGAGCATCCACTATCGAAGTACACCTTACCTGAAAGGTTAGAGTACACAGCAGAGAAAACAACATTGCATACAACTTTAATCTTAGGGGTTTTAGCTTTTTCTATCAAGTCCTACTTTTTTGTCCTGCACCTAATGTTAGTCTAACATCAGAAGTTGTTGTGGTTTTAACATTGGACACAGAGGCTGTTTTCTTACCACATTCTTTTATGAATTTTCTACAGAATGGTTTAATGTATCCTGGTTGAAAACAATATTGGCAGATAAAAGTAGGTTTACTTTTTACAGTGTTAATGGTTCTAGAACTCATATTATTAGATTCTTTAACAAAGCTTGTAGTTAAATAGGCAGAATTAACATTAGAAGAGGAAGGTTTTTCAACAAATCCCAGACCACATGTACCTGAGTTACTCATGTTCAGTACCTCATCAAGTTTAGAAGTACCTCCATTCCATTTGGCTATGATCTGTGAATCCTTTTTGAGTTTCTCCTTTGCCTCTTTCAATTCAGCTTCAGCTTTGTCAAGATCTCTCTCATAGAGTCTCAGCATGTTCTTCAAACATTCAATGTCATGTTTCAGTGCTTTGTTACTCTTCACGAGTTTGGCATTCTCTCTCTCAAGTCTGAGAAAAGTTGTATGTAGATCATCTAGAATTTCCTCTTGGGACATTTCTTCTTCATTGAAGTATTCCTCTTCTAGATCAACTGAGCCATGAAAACAATCAAAGTTAGTATCATCAGAATCAGAGAGCACATCATAGATCACCTGTGTATCATGGTTGTTCCAGTCTCCAAAAAAGATTTCCGGTTTTACTGTTGGTTCTCCAATGTTAGAGTAAAATTGAGGAATTTGGTAGTTCTTGGAGTCTTCGTCTGACCAGGTGATCCGAGTGCACAGCGCAGCAGTGTTGATTTTCTCTGATTGTTCACCGGCACTTGTTCCATATTCGAAGTCAGGTTCATTAAAGTCATCTACACAAACCCAATGAGAATTCCCTCTTGTTCTGAGGGTGTTATCACATTCATGTTTAAAGTGACCATACCCCTTACATTCATAACACTGGACATCTTTCAATTTCTCAGTATCTTGAGGCGTGCTCTTAGATGCCATGTACTTTACAAACTTTGGGGGCAGTTTCTTGTAACCAAGGGCAGCATTACTGGGTTGTTTTTCTTTATTTTTATCTTTGTAACCCAATTTACTAAACTTCCTAGTAATGTTACCATAGTTAGAAGAGATCAACTCATATTCATCCTCGTCACTCCCTGTAGAATCTGAGCTAGTACCTAGTAAGGTTAGAGCAAGTTGTTTACTGGACTTTCCTAGGAATTCTAGTTCAAATTCTTTTAGTGTGTTCATTAATGTTTGAAAGTCCATGTTGGCAAGATCTCTAGACTCATTCATAACAATTTTTTTGACAGTGAACTTTGAAGATAATGTTCTAAAAGCTTTATAGACCATGGTTTGGTTAGGGATGATAAAACCTAAGTTTTGACATTGATTAGCAATATCTAGAAGTTTCTCAAAATAACTATCAATGCTTTCATCCTCACCCATCTCTATCTTCTCAAAGTCCCTCAAAAGTTTTCTATATTTAGAGTCCCTCACAGCCACATCACCCTCACAATGTAATTCAAGAACTTCTCATGCAGCTTTAGCAGTAGAACAAGTTTGAATAAGTTTGAACATATGATTACCTACCCATCTAAAAATAGCATTGAGAGCCTTTTTATTGAAGTTGTAGTTGGCTGTCCATTGTCCTCTTGGCTTCGGTACCAGATCGGCATCTCCATCTCTTGGCAAGTAGGGGATGGTGTAGCCTTCTAGTACTGCGTCCCAAGCTCTTAGGTCGATGGATTTGATGTGGACTCTGAGTCTGATTTTCCAGTAGGCATAGTTGTTGGGACCCTCCAATACAGGCAACCTGCTTGTATTGGGGTTGGAGTTGTCCATCTTGTCGTATCAACGCCAAACACCGGTGAAGTTGGTGCTTGGGTCTGATACCAATTGAAATTGTGGATCGGGTTGATACGTTGTTGTTGTTACTTTAACACTGGAGTGTTAACAGCAGATTTGTATGTTGTTACTTCAGCGATGTTACTTTAACAACAGACCAGAATAATAGTGCAGCGGAATAAACAAATACCAAGTTTAAGAAGTGAATATAGAATTATATTAACTTCTGAGCCGTAGGCAAAATAACCCGTAAAGGTTTTAACAAAGGTCGTTCTCTCAATTCTCAAGCTCCTCACTCTTAAATTGATTGAACTAAGCAAAGAACACAAGAATTGCTTCGACTATCTCTAAAGGCTCCTCACTCTTAGATCTATTCTAACAACTCACAAACTTTGCTAAAGCAAGACAACACTCAACAACTGTAAATTAATCTCTCGGATTGATTGGCTCTTGTCTCGTGTTTGTCTTGATGTACTTCACACCTATATATAGGTTCTTGATCTTCGACTTCAAGGTGTGTTGTACACGGTTGATAATTCTCCTTGTTTCCTTCTTGAACTCTTCTTCCTTGTTCTCGCAGTACGACCTTACTTGAACATGATCCTTGTTCTCGCAGTCCTTCTTGAATAATAGTTCCTTCGTTAGTGATCTAACTAAGGAAATACTCCTTCTTCAAATCAGGACTTGATCTTGGAAAGCATTCCTAATTCCACTCGAACTCATCTTTCCTTGTAGAGTGGTTTGCGTAATTAAGGAAACTTTCCTTCTTGGAAACTTGAGTGTCCAACCTATGACAAGTTTGTTTCCTGAATAATAATCAAAGACAATTACAACTGTGGAACTCAGTTAGTTAAATGAATAAGGCAAAACAATAATAAAGAATATAATCAAGATTGTAAATCGGATTCTGCTCCAGCAATGTTACTTTAACATTGACTTCTCAATGTTAAACTAACATTGACAGAATACCTGCACTTTCATGAGTGATTAGAAGAAATTCTTGTATTGTATTGGTCTTGTTTTAACGAGTGTTGGGACAAAACCAAATACGATCGGTGTTAGCGCAACATTTAGTGTACACACAATGTGTGAATCAAGTAAAAGGGTATCAATCCCGGTCCATACATTTACACAGTGAAACTCACATTTGGTGTCCTTAGTGTTGACGTTGCAAAGGATTATCTGGCTAGTCTTCTTTTAAGTCATGATGTCTACTTTATCTTCTTCCCACACAACCAAAATTTTGTAGTTCTTACTCAGTTCAATGTTGCTCTCTACTTTTTTGGTACCTTCAAAGTTTTTTGTGATTTTCTCATAAGCCTCAGTTTTAAATCTAGTCTCAAATGTAGCACCAAATGGGCACTTATTATTCCTCATGGCTTTCTTCCAAGCCCCCTACTTGAGAGGATTATTCATCCCTCTCAAGTTCCATCCACAAAATTCAGAATATACATTAGGACAAGAAGCCCTACCGAATCTTCCTCCATTCCCCATGTGGGTATGTCTTTCACCCTAGTTAGCCTTATATTCCTCAATCCTTTTAGACTTCTTAGTCCCTATTTTCGCCAGTCCTCTTTGGGTGTTTGATGCGTATTATATATGGGATGACGTTAGTGGGTCTATACACTCACATGTTTATTTATCTATAGAACATATTATGTGACTACGCTAGTTACCTTCCACAACTTCACATCAGTATTATGTTGATCATGCATAGTAAAGTATTGAGCACAAGATAAATAAATGAACATAAAACAATCAACCAATGGAAATCAATTAATAAGTCTTCACATAGTCTCAAGCTCAATTACTTCATAACTCTTAGCATAAAGTACTTAGCCACTCATCGTTTCAACAAGAATATTCCAAATCATAATTAATAGATGAAAATAAATAAAGAGTTGAGAAGAAATATCATGTTGAAGGATTCTTCTTGATCTTGTTTCTACTCCGCCTACTTAGAATGATCCTTCTACTTCCAGTGAATGATGATTTTTTTTCTCTTCTTGTTGAGTTTGTTGTTGAATAATGTTCTTGCTCTCTTGTGTTTTCTTGCTTGTGAATTGCTATATTGTGTTCTTTGGTTGTTGTTGTTGTTGGTCTCTCCCTCCTTTCAGCCGCATGATCTTTTTCCTTTTTATACTTTCTGGTAGGCCCATTAGGTTAACGACCATCTAAAGAAGCCGTGTGTAAAATTTAGGCATGCGTGACCAAAGCTCCATCGCACAACCCATTGTGCCACTCTCTGGATTCTCTGCGCCATGCTTCCTCGTACACTTTCTAGCTCGCGCCACTCTCGGATTTTCAAGCGCTATAGCGCTTAGATAACGCTTCATTTCCTTTGTTTCCCGAATTCTCCAAAACCGTGTAATTTTCCTCTAGATTGTTATGTTTTGGCTTAACTGTCTCGAATCCTGAAATAAAGTAAAATTTAACCAAAATGTACATGAAACACCAAGGATCAAGTATTATATCATTTAGGGTTGTGCATTTGGATCGAATCGGATTGGATCGGATCAAATCGAGGCTAGTATTTGATTTCAAGCCCAAAAAAATGAAGATTGAAATCAGATCAATTTAAAACGATCTGATTTGATCCAAAATCATTCGATTTGGATCTGATTTGATTGGATTTTGGTCTTCTTCTTTTTTTCCTTTTTATTTTAATATTAAGAAACAAACATTATACAACCTTTTATTTTGCATCTAAAATTAAAGAATACATGAATAAACAGGAATACAATGATTTTTTATAACAAATTCACATGCATTAGTGGGGTTCTCGTGACAAAATATCAACCCAATGTTCATAATGGAAACCCCAAGAAAGAAGACAAGTCATAGTTAGTACTTAATAGGTAGTAGATTACAATTCAAGATATACTAGATACAAAAGTATTACAACTTTAACATGTCATAATCGGGTTGATACTTCATGAGTATAGAAAGGGTTTGTTTCGAGGTTTTGTACTTTTGTTTCACCACTTCTCGCTTTTTCCTAAGTTACTTTTGTCATTTCCCCACAAAAGCAGTATTTACCAGTGTTTTTTAAGGCTGGAAAACATGTAAACTGTTAATATTTTAGTTAATATATTAAGTTACTTAGTAGTATTTCGTTAGTATTATATATATTTCATTACTTTATAACTTAATTTAGTGTACTATTATATATTTCCTTATTTTTAAGATATAAAATGAGTATTTGGTTCAACCCAATTTTTAACCTCTAAAAATCGAGGATCAAATCAAAGCGGGGCTCGATCCTAAGGCAAAAATCAAAAGTTGGATCAAATAATCGATTTAATTTTTGAATCGAATCATTCGGTCGATTTTCAACTGACTTGAGGAATACGCCTTTTTCTACACAACATTAATATCGTTCATATCAAGGATCAAATATAGATGTTTTCCGCATGTATCAGTGTTCCATTACTTCTCTCTATAGATTTCATGTTTGGGTTCTCTGTGTGATTTTCTTTCTCTTTGTTGCCCTTTTCCACCAGCTCAATGTCTTCCCTGTTATTGGTCTTCTGAGTAATTATTGAAATCTCATTGGTTGACTCCTTAACCCGTGGATCAAGTGTTAGCTTTGTAGTGCTCTCTTACTCTGTAACATCTCCATCCTATCTTGTCATATATCTTTAGTGGTTTCTTCCTACCTAGAGCTATGCCTCTCATTCTGCCCTATATCTTTCACCTCTTCTTTTTTTGATGGGTTATTCTTAACAATCCATTCCTTATTAGGGTTACAATTCCTTGATCCATGTCCAAATTTATTACAATTAAAGCATTGAAATGGTTTGCCCTTATATATCAATTTCCGTTGATTGGTTTCTCCTAGAGGTCCTTTCAATTTGATTTTGTGTTTCATTTTTGCCCATGTTGAAGTTCTACCATAATTCCAGCATAAGCTAATCTTCATTTATTAGTTGTCATGTTGTCTATATAACATGGCTTTCCTATGAGGCTAGTAATCTTAATAAGCATATTTGGAGACCAAAATTGCAAATCCAACGCTAGAAGATTTACCATGTTGGATAATCCTGCAAAGTTGAGGGGTCCACTGTCATTCCTGGTTCTCATTTCTTCAGAGTCAAAAGGTAATTTTCTTTCACCATCAAATCCTCGATACACCTCCATCATTTGGTCTTCTCTATCAAATCTAAACACATATTTTCCTTTCTCCCCTACCTGTATCGTAGGTTTCTGAGGCCATCTTGCCTCCACATACCTTTTTCACAGCTTCAAATGGCATGTTCAGCCCTATGACACTACCCAGAAGCGCATACCTCCAAAACTCTCTCTTCTCCTACACATCATTTGTTATGAATTCCAACACTTCTCTATCAGCAGATTTAGTGTATCGAATTCGTCATCCATTCTCCGGTCTTTGATTTACGGCGAACAATCCGTTCCATCTTTTCGTAATTCTCTACGGAATAATTCCAAAGTCATGTTTCTCTTGTAGATCTAGGAATATATCCTGGTACTCTTGTTTCTGTTGATTTCTCCCTAAATCCTAAAACCCTAGATCTAATTCCTCTTCTTCTCCTTCACCTTCGTGTTCAGATTCAGACCTAATTTCCTTAACGTACCGCTCTTGAATAACATTTTGATTCCCCTCATTGTGTTCATGTTGTTCCTCGTCTTACAACGGCTGCACCTAATAATATTTTAAAAAAGGTTATGAGTTCTCATTGTTGCAAAAGTAAATGGAGAAAAGAAACTTAACTAAGTCCTTTTTTTTGTAGGAACTTAACCTTGAGTCTAATTTGTAGGGAAAAAATCAAGGTTGGCACCTTAATTTGTCCACTAAACAGATTTAGTACCTTAACTTGTTCAACCTCTAAACAGATTTGGTACCTTAACTTGTTCAACCTCGCAAATGGTACCCTAAGTTTTTTTTTCATCAAAAGTGGTACCCCAGTGGCGGGAGCTGCGTGATTTTTGCACCAAATGCACACGTGAATCTTCGTTGACCTTAGAATAATCGATTGTGAGCTTAATTGAGCGGAAGAGTTGTGACAATGAGAAGAATATAGTAGTTTTATTTATTTTTTTTATTTAATTAGTTTTTGTTTATTAATATAGTTAGCAAGTCTATTTAGCAAAAAAATGGTTAAAGTGGGTAATTCTAAGATAGATCCACACGTGCATTTGGGACAAACAATTGTGGAGCTCCGCTATTGTAGTACCACTTTCGTAAAGAAATGAAAACTTAGGGTACCATTTATAAGGTTGGACAAGTTAAAGTACCAATTTTGCTATGACGCCATGACCGGTGTTAATCAAACTACCCCGAAGAAGAACGAGAAAAACCCTAAACCCTAAAATTTGATTGATGAATGAAAACAATTAGCAGAGCGATAGTGATCGGCAATGGATTTGCCGGTGCTGAAAATCAGTGCATTGGCTTAATTCGAGCTCTCGGCCTCTCCAATAACTACACATTATACGTATAACCACAAAACTCAAAATTGCTCGTTAATTCGGTCCAATATTTGCTCACTTGTATTTGTTTTTGCAGCGTGTTACCCGGCCGAGAGGTGGGATTCATGAGAAGCTTCACTGGTTGCCACTTTCTGTTCATAAAAAACTTGACCAAACTGTTTTTTCACGATTCAGGGAGAAGAAATTGATGCCCCTTTCGGTTGAAGGTAGTAAGTAGGTTAATTCATTTCACATTATATTTTTTTTTCAAATGTTTGGCTTTTCATCGGTCGTCGTATGAAGTTTAAAGCTTTGGTCCTTTTTGTGGCTGTGGAAATGGCATGGTGGCAGATGTTTTAGATGCAGATGATAGGCGTATTGCGGAAATGGCTCGAGAAACATTTGACAGGTATCTTTTATGTTTGAAAAATAAATTGTATTCTTGAGGTTGGTCTAGATTAAAAAAATAAAGACAATGTGAATGCTATAACGACTGCTCTGGTTATCGCATAACCTCTCAAGGCACGAATTAGAACTACATTGAATCCTTCCAGGTTCGCCTAATAAATCTCCTCATTTGGCAAGTAAACAGTCCTCATTCAACGCGTGTCAAATATTTTTCCTGATGAGTTATATTTGACTGGTTACGCTGAAAATTCTTGCACTGTATGCTTTTGTTCGTTTTGGTGTTTTGATTTAATGGATCTCATTTCCATGTGAATTGCTTTGACTTGATTTGGGACTCGTGTGTTTCATTTGAAGTAAATTGTGCATCTAAGACTTTGGAAGTGTGCATCTTGGCCAATTTCCTTTTCCACTTTGAACACTGTGAACTGGATGTGATTTTTATAGTTCACATCACGGGTGAAGATACTTGTCTGCGATTATAGGCTTTAATTATTTAATATATTTGTGAGTGAATTTGGTTATGTTTCTGTCAGTTTTCAGCTATTGCTCTCTGGAATGCTTTCAGGAATGGCCCAATATTGGTGGTGGCATCAGGCCGTGATACCATTAACATCGCCAGTTCCATCAAGCAGTTAGTTCCCAAAAATGTTTTCCTTGTTCAGGTATGTTGAGTTGCTAAGATATGCTTCTTTTTCTTTTCTCTTTTGTTTGGATTAGATATCAGGAGAGAGTTTCACATTTACCACACTAGAACAGAAATATTAAATCATAATGATTCGATGTGGTACGAAGCATGAAGTCTAGTTTATAGACTGGAAAAAAGTAAAGGGAAGGCCTAAGCTATTTCTCAGACTTTTCAACTATAAATATCTCACAAGGGTAGGCTTTCATTTTTCGTTAGCATAATTTTTTTATTCTTTTTTTGTGTTCAACCTTATTCCAGATTAGTCTCCACTGTTTGATATCATCCTAAAATGTGTTGTGTTTGAGTTGCTACTATGAATTTAGATAGTAAAAAACAGTATGTATATCTACACTTGCAAATGTGATATTTCCTATATGCTTTCAGATACAGCATCCACGGTCTTGTCTACACAGATTTGATTTAGTGATAACGCCCAGGCATGATTATTACCCCTTAACAGCTGAAGGACAGAAACAGATTCCGTGGCTTCTAAGAAGGTGGGTAACACCTCGCGAGCCTCCTGATAGACATGTGGTATGATCTTCCATTATTGAATAAAGACTTTCTTTCTCAGAGAAACCATTTGTGTGAAAAAGTTTTAAGGTTCCTTTCGCTTCTCATGTTTATATAATGTGATTACTATCTGTTGACCTGGATGTTACTTTTAGGTTCTTACCTTGGGAGCACTTCACCAAGCTGATTCTGCTGCTTTAAGAAGTGCAGCTTTTGTCTGGCATGATGAGATGGCAAAGTTGCCAAAACCCTTACTAGTTGTATCTATTGGAGGACCGACAAGTATGCATTTTTTTATTCCTAGACCCTAGTGATCTTTGATTCCCTTGGTTATATTAGCCTTCTAATTTCTAGAAAAAAATCATATATTTGTTATCCATGAAAGGCTCATTATTGCTTCTCAAGCCCCCTCTTAGTAGATTTTGGTGATCCACATTTTCATGTTTTTCACTCCTTGTGTAGGTCACTGCAGATATGGCGCAGACCTTGCTAAGCAGCTGACATCCTCATTGAGGAGCATTCTTCCAGGTTGTGGGAGTCTCAGAGTATCATTTTCTCGCCGGACACCCAACACTGTAAGTTCACTTCTCACAAGTTTGTTTTGTTAATCGTCTTAATTGTAAATGCTTATTGTTGACGTGACAAACAGGTATCCGACATCATTGTGCGTGAACTTGCGAACCATCCTAAAGTTCATATTTGGAATGGTGAAGGTACTCATTAATTTCATCTACCCGTGCTATCATTATTTGATAGTAATTCCAGTTCTGAGCACAGGTGCAGCCATTCTTTGCAGTTTCTTTAACTGGCAAAATGGGTAATTGTGATAGTAGTTTTGTCGGAGCTGGGATATGGAGTATTGGAAATCAGCCCATTTATTCTCTGTTTGGTTTTCCTTTTTTCTTGTTTAAATGGGTAGTCTGTGGCTTTTATTTGTTCCCTCTTCTCCTCTGTTGATTATGTTATATTTACATGAGTCTAGGATTCGATTAATCAATTATTACTAAAAGGGTCACAGTTTTCATAAAATTTCCTGATATAAGATTTACCTTCTAATGATATTTCAGAGTACAATTTAACATCAAGTCTTCATCTTGAGGAACAAATAAATCTCAATGAAATCTTGAGACACTAATATCTGGTTCTTAAAATGCATTTATCGCCGTAGCCGTTGCCACTTATAACAACTATAATCTTTTTCCTCCTGCAAATCATACGAGTTCCATCTTGCTATGCTTTTCAGATCCAAATCCACACATGGGACATCTTGCATGGGCGGATGCTTTTGTCATCACAGCTGATTCAGTGAGTATGTTGAGTGAGGCTTGCAGCACAGGGTATGTGTAATATATCAGAGCAAAAGTTTCCCTTTTTAGTTTTCTGTTTACAATTTTTGGTTTACTTCTTACATCCAAATTTGTGTAATGGCAGGAAGCCTGTGTATGTAATAGGGGCTGAGAGATGCACATGGAAGTTTGCAGATTTTCACAGATCCTTGCATAGTACAGGCGCAGTTCGACCATTCACTGGTAAAGAACATGTGAGCAATTGTGACCTGGCTGTGATCTTTGCAGTGTTTTGTGGTGCAATTTCTTTATTTATATTTGTTTGTCATCACAACTGAACATGCTTTGATCTTTCTTGCTTTTCGCTTACAACATAGTTAACATTGAGATTATTGTGCCTCAGGGAATTAACTTGTTTTTTTGGCACTACTTTTCAGAAATACCCCCCGTTCTTTGCTTTGCTTCATTTTCAAATCATGGATGTATAAAACTTATCATTGTGCTAGTTTGTCTTTTCTGTCCAGATTTCTGAAAAATGGAAGTATTCTCCACTACAAGATACTAAAATGGCAGCTGATGAAGTCATTAAAGCACTTGCAGAACGTGGATGGCAATTGCGTCCATGACAAACTTTCAATAGTTGGCGGAATGTCAATTAAGTTAGTATGCAGAAGATGGGGAGAAGCATGTCAAGTTTACCAAATTAATTTTCAGGAGAAAATGGAATATGTCAAAAGTTCAACATGGTCAAAATCGATCTTGATGAGTCCTTGCGTTTTATCTTTCAACTATAGTTTTTAGTGTATTCAAAGATTCATTAGTTTCACATCTTATTCCTGGATGTAAGACTTCATTAGTTTTAAGTTTGTCTGAAAGAAACTCGAGGCGGTATCACGGTATGCCATCATGGTTGATTATTTTAGACTTTGGTTTGTTTCGGACATGAAATCCTATTCAATTTTAACGTAGCGCAAACCCGAGAACCAGACAAAAGGCACAGCACTTGGATGCAATACATCTGAGATTTAGATGAGGAAAAC
Source organism: Linaria vulgaris (assembly GCA_948329865.1). NCBI lineage: Eukaryota > Viridiplantae > Streptophyta > Magnoliopsida > Lamiales > Plantaginaceae > Linaria > Linaria vulgaris. The sequence continues at coordinate 18,656,289 of OX415252.1, forward strand.
TTTTAACTCGTTGAATCAACTAACAGTGGTGGTTCCTAAAAATGAATAAAATATCTCCGAGGTACATATGCCAGCATGAAAAGCGTATTACATAAAGTTGGCAAAAAAAGCGACATTGCTGCTAAGTGGATTAGGGAGAATGTTGTTAGTTGACTGATTATGGAGAAAATCTTTGGTTTATTTATTTCATGGTCCATTTTGTTCTTTCTTTTGACATACTACTTTAAACATTCATGTTGATTCTCATGGCCAACTACTCACAAACTCATCAATGTACCTGCTCCATTCTTTTTGGTCATACTTGGAACGCAAAGCAGAATATCGGTTAATCTGTAATATAGAATTCAAGTCAAAACTTGGTAAACTCTATTCTAATGTATTTTACACCTCCGGTTATTCGTACGTCTAGGGCACTAATTATCCCTATTTTCTAAAATATTGGCACGCTTGTTGCACTGAACTAAATTTCTTATATTGATTTTGTGTATTTGGAATAAAAACTTACAAACTCGTTCATTGTTGCATAATTTCTTAAAGAATCTTTTCTTATGCACCGCTCCACCATTGGTCCAACTTCAAACCATCTACTCCAACAACATATTCCTCCAATGTATATTTTTACTTTTTAGTTTAATAATACTCCAAGTTACACCTTAGAAAGGTGATCAAATGTTAATTCAAGCAGCAACAACTCTTCTTGCTCCATTACATCTGCACCCCAACATGACGTCTGAAGATTTTAAATATTTCCATCACAAGTCAAATCCCTCCAAATTCCCCACTCATATAACCACTATATAAAACCTTCCACTATTTCTCATCCTAACATCACAATTCACAAGCAGTGATCTCTCTTACCTATCACAACAAAGAAGTGTAGAAGCATTTCCAGCCACCTTTGTTCTTTTAGTACTTCCAAGTTAAGAGAAGATAAAAGATGGAGAAAAGCGAAGCAACAACCATTAATATTGCGGAAACAAGCAGGGAAACCAAAGGGAAAGCACCTCTTTTGGGGGCTCCTGCGGTTGTTCAGCATGCACGAGCCGGTTATAAAAGAGGCGTTTCCATTTTCGACCTGATCCTCCGCATAAGTGCCACCGTCGCCGCTTTAGCTGCCACCATTGTCATGGGAACAACCGAACAGACCCTGCCGTTCTTCACTCAGTTCTTCCAGTTCCGAGCCAGTTATGATGATCTTCCAACTTTCACGTATGCAACCTTCACTTCTACTTTTATCTCGATGCACACCATATTTTTGTCGTCTTTTTCATTTTCATGGAAAATCTACAACACAGTTGCTTGGGAACTACTCTGAGCTTCTAATAAACATTTTAAGGAGAAAATATGCCTGGGCTTTAATTCTAATAGTTACTTAAATTTCGTTTTTTTTTTTTGTGACTAATTTATAACATTAGGTGTGTAATTGTTGATGTTGTCCATGACATACAGGTTCTTTGTGATCGCTATGGCAGTAACTACTTCCTACCTGGTTCTTTCCGTACCATTCTCCATCGTATGTATTGTGCGACCACTTCTTACAATACCAAGAATTCTACTGATTTTCTTCGACACCGTAAGTCTTTTTGTTAATTTTAACAAACTTATATTATATCATAGTATTTGTTAATTAATTAATTAATTTGAATTGCAGTTGGCGGTAACATTGGCTACCTCTGCTTCGGGTGCATCAGCAGCGATAGTATACTTGGCCCACAACGGGAACTCAGATGCGAATTGGCTGGCGATATGTCAGCAGTTTAACGATTTCTGCCAGAGGACTAGTGGGGCGGTGGTGGCAGGGTTTGTTGCGGTGGCTCTGCTCATTTTCATGGTGTTGCTCTCCGCTGTGGCTCTCAAGAAACATTAAGTTGATCATCAGTTGTTTTCTCACTTTTCTATCACTTGGAATGGTTGTGTTTAAGTTGTTTCTTTTCTTTTCTGTAATTTGGTGAAGTCAGTCTCGGTTTCTGTTTGAGCGGGCCTTAATTAGTCAAATCAAATGTAATTGATGATATCTGTAGATTTAAAACATTATATTTGCAACGCGAATGAGCTTTCTTCTTTGCATGCGATTTCTAAATTCTCAAGAATTTTGCACAGACAGATTCTTCTTCATTTGTTTCTTTGTGTTTCAGGACTTTGAGTGTACGTAGTTGTTTTAGGACATGTATGTCAAGTAATACAAAGCAATTTTTAGATGCCATGCTAAGTAACAATGCAAACAAAATGTGTCATACTCCCATAACCTTTTGAAGAGTACAACCGAAACAAGAACTTAAATACAGATCTTACAACATCTCCTATGTTCATCGCATATTCGCATGACAAGAGTACGTTGAGAATCAAGCAATGGATAGTTAAGATTTTCAAAAAAATTGCTTATTCCTGAGAATGTGACAGCCTTTCTCCATCAATTCTTCAAAATGCCAATTGTACTAAGCCTATAATGAATCGTTGACACTACTTTTCGCATCTCACATTCCACTTGCCGAACACATTTGATGCAGTCAGTACTTGACACTGCAACTTCTAATTCTTACATCTTTGTTTGAAATCCCATGTTTAAAAGCTCGCCATAGAGAAGCTCATTCCAAGTATCGGGCACCCCAGGTAGGCACCAATGGCTGCAGTCCTGAGGGGCATCAACTGGAGTACCTGGTTCACGGTGGTTTGATGGATGTCCATCTTTTCTTATTTCTGTCAAATAACTGATGTTTAAGAACCGAACGTTCCTCATTGCACTACCCATTTGTTTGACTACCTCGTCAATGTATATGTTGTTCAGTGGCTCAGGTTTCAGGTTTTTGTAGTCTTTCTCTGGTTCTGTACTCGTATTGCAATTCCCACCAGTATTCCAGTCTCCATCGCTGCAATTTCGTATCATGGGATGAGTTATGGATATATTACACGAGAGATCATATAATTTTTGGTTATAACATAGGGTTGGACTTGCCTGTAGTGCACAGGTGAGTAGCTGCGGAAGAATACGTGACTCTTTTCAGGCACTAAATGATGCATCACCCATAGTTCCAAAGTTCGCAAAGATCTTTTAAAGGCTTCCATCACATCCATTGTCATATTAACATATTGTTCTTCCTGGAAATAGAACCCCCTAATAAACCACAACTAGCATTCTTAAGCAGTCATCTTTCAAGTTTCAACTATGAAGAATAAAGCTAGAATTGAGAAAATAATGAATATACGGAAAACAGTACTAGTATTCAAATCACGACACAAACTTTCCCAAACGAAATAGGGATTAAATGCCCCAATTTATACCTCATTTACAAACTTCTTTCCAGTCTAAAAAAGCTACATTAAACTCGAGATCACCTATTAATTTTAGAGACTTCTGTCCTCTGAGGCTAAATCCAATGGGCGAAAAGGTAGACAAATGTCAAATTAAACAGGTAACTTGTGTTGCTCAACTTCTGACTGAAATTGGAGAGAATTAAAAAACCAAGACAGATTTCTGAGCCAATGACAGTGTGCATGATAATACTATAAGATCAACGGAAGATTTGCGACTTGCGAGCCACCTACATGAATGTAATTATCCCTTCTACTAGACAGCCTAGAAAAAGGCAGTAGTAAAAGGTTTCCAAATGAGAAAATTATTTATATCTTTATGAGATTCATTTTGACATTGATGAAGACATCTTGTACATGAAAAATTAGCAATGTTACTATACTAAACATAACACCATGAAAAATTATTTATAATTAGCTACGTTGAGATTTATTAGTCCACTTCTTTTAATAAAATGACAGAAGTATCGCCGGACCTTAATCAGGAATTTCCAGAAAGAAGAACAAAACAAGTAGTGGGAAAAGAGCATTCAATTAGTAGTACTTACGAGTTAATGGTTTTATCTTGATTCCACCAATGACCAGGGCTGAACACAAGAACATCTGCTCCAACCCATTTTTCTGAAAACCAGTGGAGTTGATCGACCCTAACAACTCCTCGGACTTGTTCCGATGCATTTTTTGGTGTGCGAGCGATCATCACCAGATACGGCGCTCTATAATACTCTACCGTGAGGTTGAATTCTGCAAATTTTATTGAGAGGAAGCCCTTGTGTTTTGTTATTGGTTTCCCATTTTCTTCGTATATCGTGGACTGACTGGATACTCCTTGTGAAAGCATGCATATCAGAGATTCCCAATGGTTTCTTACTATGGAGTCACCGGCAAAAACTATTCGTCCGTTTCGGCTACGTTGAAGAAAGTCGATTGCATCAAATCTGTGGGAGTGAATTTTTATTAGCAAATATTAATGGTTGTAATTCTTGTGCACTTAAAATGTAGGTTAAGGTTTGATTATAGAAAATAATAGGTTGCTCTTGTGAAGGAAGCATAACTATTACGATTTGATTGATAAAAAAAGGGTGATAACATTATATGATTCAAAATTTGAAATCAAACATTCTTGATATAAAAAATACCAGAACTCAAGCATAAAACATTTTTACAATTTACATGACAGAATAAGGAATATTACTTAACGGATAAAAAAATTAAAATAGGTCTTTAAATAAAGTGTACCGTGATTTTTGCCATATTAGATTTACATTTTAGAGGCTCACTTTCTGATATTTTTTTCCCCCAACTTCACGCAATAGATCAAGGGTATTAACATGTTTTCGTTCATGATCTGTAGAAATAATACCAAAAAATATTTTCTTATTTTAGTAAACTTTGTTATAATTAATTTTTGAGACATTGTAGAAAAGAAAGTATTCACCCAATCAAAAAAATTATAAATAAAACCACGTTCTAAATTTTAGTGTTCCAAACCCCCATTCATTCCGCAATTTCTAATCCGCTCCTTTGAGATGACCTATTAAATTTTGACGGATTCGCTCAACTATGTAAGAAATCGTTTCTCTTTTAAATTTGTGTAGTTTTCTATATATTTCTTGCGTAAATTTTGTGGAGGGTCTGATCATATTATTGTTTTTAACAACAATCGAAAGATTCAAATTTGAAAGTTTGAATATTTTATCCAAAATTTAGTAATCGATATATTTAACGAACATTCTTAATGATAAAACCCATATTAATGACACTTACCGTAAAGCCACTATCAAAAAAAAGCGAAGCAAAATAAAAAGTAAAGCTACCCTAACCAAAAACGTGACATGTGACACATAATTGCTAGAGAGAATGCGGATATCATGCAACAAGCCAAGAATTCAGCCAACTCCTTAACAACCCTATAGAGTTTAATGGATCTTATCACAAACCCACGAAAAGAAAAATAACTGCTTAAAACAAGGAAATAATATGAGTTTCCATGAACAATAAGTAAATATATACCTGGGAAGATTACATGCTTGGGGCTGCCATCGCCATTTCTGGTAAACTAAATCCTTTCTACCATTTTGTTGACACTGGAATCCAGGATCCAAAAACGGACACTTCTCCGAGTATTTAAACCGGGGTTGAGTTTCATCCAGAACCCATTTGCCGTAAGAATAATCACAATCCTTTTTAGTGTTTGGTACGAATATAGGAAATAGCCCGATATTTAAAAGAGCGGTTGGTTGCCACCGGGTTACAAAGTTGTAGCAAGCGATGGACGTAAGGAATATAAACAAAATCCAGATAATTTGTCTGACTTCTTTTTTAATAGGAAGAGAAAAAATGTGCAACTTCTGTTCCAGGGAAGGCATATGATTGATTATATGAGGGAGAGAAAGATTTTAGTTTAAGGAATTATTAGTATTACCTATTATATGGAGAGGGAAAGTGATTATGCTTGTGTTAATTCGGAAAATAATTAGATTATTTAGTGTTTTAAATCTCGATATTTATTGTTAATTCCAAAATCTTGTAATTTGTGGGGGGCAGATCCGCTAATATTAAGATTTATAAAATATGCTTTCCAAACGTACTGACTACTGACCTATATATCTTATGAATGGCGCCATAAGGAATCCATTACTTAATTCTATTGCAATTATTCAAAAATATAATAAAGTACAACTAAGATTTTGAGATTGCATCGTGTGTGTTATGTAGTGATTATTGACAAATTAACTATTAAAAAGTAATTCCTACACTTGAGTTGTATTTTAGTAATTAATCAAATAAATAAACTCAATTGGGGGTTCTCAAAACAGAAGATTTTCAAAATAAATTCACCTAGATTTCTGTAATTGGTAATTACAAATAATTAAGGAAAACAAGTAATGAGGCAAGTTTCTTTGAGAAATTAATTTATGTGCGCCTCTACAAGATTGAGGGAAGAGAGAAGGGATGGATAGAAAATGGGAATAAAAACTTGTTGTTGGCATTGCACAATTCAAGATCTGTAAATCATAAATCTGAGTAAATGCAGATCTTGAATTATTATTTCAACACTCCGCTCAAGTTATGGAGAGATGTCCCACATACCTAACTTGGCCAAGATTTTGAGAAATACCGGTTAGTGACTGCTTTAGTGAGTATATCAGCTAGTTGATCCTCAGATCGGATTATTTGCAGTTCAGTAATTTTTTTCACCTAACTTTTCTTTAATAAAGAACCTACCAACTTCAACATGCTTGGTTCGATAGTGTTGAACTAGACTGAGTATCACGTGTTGCTTTATTATCACAATACAATCGAATTGGCTGAGAAGGTAGATATCCCAAATTTTATATTAGAAGCTTCAACCATCAGATCCAAATATGTACCTCTAAATTCAACTTCTACACTTGAGCGAGCAACAACATTTTGTTTCTTACTTCTCTATATAACAAGATTACTACCAAAGAACGTAAAATTACCGGAGGTTGATTATTTTTCATCCATGGCGCTACAGAATCAGCATCGATATATGCATATCTTCTCTGAAAATCTAAATGTTTTGTAAACAAGATGCATTTACGTGGTGCTGATTGTAATAACTCAAAATTCTCGTAACTGCATTTATGTGTTGTTCCCCCAAATATGCATGAATTGGCTCACAATGATCACGGCATATGCAAGGTCAAGTCTTGCATGGGCTAGATACCTTAATCTTTCAAAGTCTTTGATACCTCTCTTTATTAGCAGGTACCTAGTTAGATTCCACACATAACTTTAAACCTTCTTCAATAGGTGTTTCACTCGGTTGGCATGTTGTCATCTAAGCTTCTTCAAGTAGATCCAAGGCATATTAGATTAAAAAAAATCCTTGATTTTTCGAGATACCTCAATACCAAAAAAGTATTTCAGTTGATCCAGATCTTTCATCTCAAATTCATCTGATATGTAATTCTTAAAAGCTCTCTTTCATCAATGTCATTTCCTGTCACAATCATGTCATCAACATATTCAATGAGAGCAGTGAGTTTACCTTCTCGTTTTTCAAAAACAAAATATGATTAGAACGGTTGATAACCAAGGTCCTTCACAAACTTTGTAAATCTCCCCAAATCATGCCCTTGGAGTCTGTCGTAGTCCATAAAGTGGTCTTTTTTTATTTGCACACCTTTGGACTTTGCAGTTCTCTTATTAATCCTCCAAAAGAAATATCCATGTATACTTCTTACAATAATTCGCCATGTAGAAGAGTATTCTTTACGTCAAATGGTTGTAATGGCCAATCCAAACTTGCGGCTAAAGATAACAATACACATATCACGTTGATCTTTGCAATGCACGCAAATATCTCAGAGTAGTCGATCACATATGTCTGAGTATAACCTTCTAAAACCAATCTTGCTTTGAAGTGCTCAATTGAGCCATCAGCCTTGTATTTCGCAGAATAAATCCACCGACATCCAATCGGCTTTTTTCCTAGAGGAGGATCACCAAGTCCCAAAGTTTCATTATTTTGCATCGACTTAATCTCCTCATCCATAACCTCTTTCCAACTGCGATCCCCTAAAGTTTTCTACAAAGTGTTGGGAATAAATGTACCATAAAATTGACCAACAAATGACAAATATGATTCTGATAAGCAATGATTAGACGCATATTGACTCAATGGGTACTTGCTTAATTTTATAGCTCAGGTTCATATTTGGTTTTGGAATACCTTTACTAACACGATATGGCAATTGTCTTTTTAGTGGTTCAGATATCGAAATAGGATCCTCCTTGGACAACGATTAACATGGAAGATCACTTTGCAACTTAATCCCAGACGAAGCTCTATTATCAATCTATTGATATTCTACAATTTGGTTATCACAGTCGTCCAAGAAATTCGGGTCACACATCTCAGTTTCATATGTTTCTTGCACATCAAACTTAGAAGATTCATCAATATTGACATAATCCAGAGACTGAAATCCCTTTCGATACTCCACTTGAAGTTCAGTCTCAGAAGAAAAACACATTATTTCTTCATGGAATGTGACATCCACAGTAATTAACATTTGACAAGTCAGATGATGATAACAATAATATCATTTTTCTTTAGTAGCATAACCAAGAAAAACACAACGCAGTGCTCTAACGCCTAACTTATTGTGTTCATGTTTGTGAAGATGTAGAAGTCCTACACATCCAAAGATGTGAGGTGGTAAATTTGTGGTTGTTGGAGCAACCACTGCATCACTTAGAGCTTTGTGTGGCATTCGGAAGCCAATAGAACTTGAAGGCACTCAGTTGATTACATATACAACAAAAGCTAGAGTATTGCCCCCAATAAATGGCATACATGAATATATCAATGAAACATGAGCTACTTCGAATAAATGTCAATTTTCTGTTCTACAACCCCATTTTGTTGAGGTGTATTAGGACAAGTAGTTCGTTGAACTATTCCATGTGCTTTCAAATATTTTTGTAGCTCAAAGCTTTGATATTCTCCTGCATTATCTTTGTGAATGACCTGAACATGTGCATTATCTTATGTTTTAATTATCAAATGAAACTTTTGAAATAACAAGTTCACTTCACCTTTAGACTTCAAGAATACACAAGTCATTCTTGTGCAATCATCAATGAATGTGATAAACCATCAAGCTCACCTTTAAGATTTAACTTGTGATGGACCCCACACATCACAATATTTAATCATAAAAGAAATGAGCTTTTATTCGTGCTTAAAGGTAATGAAGTACAATGACTTTTGGTCAGTTCACAAATATCAAACTTTATATAACGAAAGTCAATTCTTGTAAATAAACTAGAAAACAAATTCTAGAAGCCAAATGAAGCATGACCTAAACGTCAATGCCATAACGAACTTTAGTGTCTTTATTTCTCCCTTTTTGGCTTCCGCTAATAACGCCTTGCACAACTTGTTGAAACATGTTTGCTCCAAATCCAAGTGATACAACATTCATGCTTAGTCCCATAACTAATCGTTTGTCGAGTTTGGATATCCTTAAACATGCAAAAGTTGGGCCAAGAAATCACAACATAATATAGGGCCAAGGTTATTTGAGAGACAGGTAAAAAGCTATAATCTAAAGATGGAACAACTAGAACTGATGGTAATTTAATGTGTCAATAAGAGATACAACTCCTTTAGCAACAACTAGGGTTGAAGTACCACTAGTTGTAGACACATATTTTTTGGGGGACGAGCTAATCGCTGAATCATGTCTGGTATCAAATGTCATATGATATATAGTGCATGCATTTTAAAGTATAGTTATCAACCATGTCAAAAGATTTTGAGAAGATCGACTCATTTTAATTATTTTTACTTTGATGAAGTTTATTGCAGACACTGTTGTTGAAGCTTCAAAATTTTCAGATTCCTCTTTACAGGTAGCATGTTGTACTACCGCTCCCCTAACCAAAGAGTAGCATCCTTCTAAATTAGGAACTAGATCTTTACGCAAAATCTCCCACGAACTTGTTCAAACATACCATTTAAACAAATCAGAATATGTGCACTCGAAGCCGATCAATGGAGTTATGACATACATCAATATCAAATGGATCTCTCATAATAACTTTTTCACAGTGGCCTAGTTTCCTGAAAATTGTGGTTAGTTCCTCATGATATTCACACAAAGATTTACCATTTTGTTTGTTAGTAAAAGATTGCTAGTTTAGAGTGAAAATTTGTAACTCGCCATTTCTATCATAAAATTCTTTAGAAAGAGCATTCTATATTTTGTTGCCCGTGGATAAGCGTAAATACCGCTTCAAATATCATTAGCCATGAACATCAACAAACATCTTTTGTCCTTTTGTCATTCCGCATACCACTTTTTGTAGTTTGCTGGTCAATTGATTTTGCCACTGATGTGAGTTTCTCTTGCTCAACAATATGAATTTCTATCAATTGTTACCAAACATCATAGTTTGATTCTGTAAGTATAATTCTTGCATGAAAAACACTTTTAGATTGAACAACAAAAGGAACTTGTTTTGCTGACAAGTCAGACCACAGGATCAGGCCCACTCGACAACGAATAAGTTTTGCTGACAAATCATGATCATTCTCCCCACACGTTCTATCCTCCCAAAATTGCCTCCCAATATCTTTGTACTCGGCCTCATATGTGTTCTCTTGCTTCCGTCTGGTTTCCCATAAATTCTTGTGAACTGCCAATCCTTTTCCTGATCCTCATATTCAATCATGATGTCGATGTGGTATAGCGACATACCCAGTAACCTACCCTCCACCTTTTTTCCATAATAATGAAAGACCTCTCGACTTCCCCCGAACATCAACCGAAACTCCAAAATAACCAGATTGCTATTTAAACAGCTCTATTTTCCTTCCATAACATTTTGTTTCACACAAGAAAATTAGACAGGGACTTAAGCGAGCAACAATAGCTCGTAACTCTCGAACTGTCCAAGGGAGTCCCAAACCCTGTCAATTCTAACATAGGAGATTCATTGGTCTCGGCGAGGCTGCATCGCAGCCGTCGCCGTTGGTGATAAAAGCTGATATTCAAATAGTTCTAAAATATAGATTCTCTTCCTCTGTTGGTTAGAATTCTCATCCTCTTCCATGGGCCTCTTTTTGCTTTGTTGCGTAAACGACTTCTTAATAAACATTTGGCTATTCTGTCCCGTCCCCCCCCCCCCCCCCCACTTCTTTTTGCACCTCTAACACGACTTTTCTCTTGCACACTGCCTGTCGCTACTTCTTTGAAAACCTGAACTGATATCACAACATTAGAGTACTCCTGAATCTCCATGCAATTTGTTATATCACCCAACACCGACTTTGCCTTATCAACTTTTGCATGATTCAAATCTGTCACCCCATTACCAGTTGCATAATCTTTTCTATTTTTATTTTCTTTATCAACCTGCATGTCCTCCATAATCGGCCCTTGTAGTTTGTCATTCTAATTGCAACGCTCTTCCAGATTTGCGCCCCCCACCCCCGCAACCAAAGCAAAAGAATTATGTTCCTTGCGAGCACCAGATTGTTGTTGAGAAGCTTGAGAAGACGGTGAAGCAATCCCCGCAGTTTAATCATTCACTTTTTGTGCTATCGAGGACGTCGACTCACTCCCTGCCTTGTTTGTATCTTCGGTGTCCTTCCCCGTATCCGTCTTTGCTATATCCTTAATAACCCCTTGAGGACTCCTATGAGATCATGTATCCTCCGTAAGGTTAGGATTGTCGCGCAACCATGGTCCATATGGAAGAACAATTTTCTATGTGACTTCGCCTTGGATAAATTAAAGCTCACAATCGGTCGCGATGTGTCCAATGATACCACAAAGATAACAGAAGTTTGGCAACTTTTCATACGTAAGCCCTAGAATAATTTATTCCCCTCTTGGTCCCTTAAGCTTTAGGCAACGAAGTAAAGGTTTCGTTATGTCTAACTTTGCTCGTATTCTCATACTTACCCCTCCATTCACATCCCTATCTTCCTCGACAAAACCACCCAACCTATCTCCGATTAACTTTTCCATCTCATTCATTTGTCTAAAGAAATGGAGGTCATGGATGTGTACATTGAACGCACAATGATTCAAGTTAACTTGCACCAAATTTTCCTTAATGTCGATCTCGTTAAGGATCAATACGTGTTTATCAAATGACCACGAGTAGCCGTGAAGAGCTCTCTTCTTATCAATAACATGTTGGAATAAGAATAGGATCCGACCGCCTCTCAATTATGAATATTAACTCCCCTACGTGTGTTGAAATTGGACTTGATGAGCGTGCAAAATGAGCCAAAATTGTATGACCTATCCGTAAGTAATCTTCCCACAAGGGGCAAGTTCAATGGATTTGTTTCCATTATCCCAAATCGAGTATGGTACTGCAAGTTTGACCCTTCCTCCCCAACAATTTTCAGACGATGACCAAACCGAACAATTTCCTCTTCCATTGAGGCGAATCAGACGAGAGAATGATGATCTAGGGGTGAAACGATGACCGGTTGTCCAGAATCTGAGCAGGAGATGGAACCCTAGACACGCACAAAAGAAACAACACAAGGACACAAAGAAAGAAATTGAAAGCAATAACTCTGAAAAGAAAGAAAAAAAGAACGAAACCTAATGAACCCTAGAAAGCAATTAAGAACCAGGATCGAACTGCAGAAAGAGAAGCCCCAGTCATCTCTGCATGCATGGAAGATTATGTTGGGATCGCAAAGAGGGCCTTACCTGAGAAGATACGATTACTCCCTCACCAGAAGAAAGGACGAGCCCCTTACCAACAGAAGGGAAGAGTTGAAATCTTTTAAGTTTTAAAACAAAGATATAAATTATGCTCAAACATAGAAAATAATTGGTCAATAATGTAATAATTAATTTCAACATATCCTATCAAATATACGTGACTTTGTGTTCACACTACGAAAACAGATTTAAAAACGATAAAGCAAAAAAATTATTGAGAAGTATCGATAAATTATGGAGTGATCACAAAATAAAGTCACAAAGCATTCTCACTAAACTAAACAAAAACAAAACAAAACAAAAAAAATGAGAAAAACACAATTGTGAAAAAAAAGGACAAAAAAGCTGATGGCTAAGCAAAAAGTCAATCAAACAAAGAAAGGAAGCTTTGGGCCAAAATATTTCAATCTCCAAAAACTTGAAAGCTGATCCAAACAATATTCAGAGAGGAAAACCTTGAAACATTTGGGCCAAATTGGATGCAAACGATGCCTTATTTTTTCCTAATTTAAAGGATTTCTAACAATAACAAGAGTTACAAGACCATTGTGTGAATCAATTTCACAAAATAACAAGAAATTTCACTTCAATTTTAAAATTTGGTGAAAATTTGTTACCCTAGGGTTTTTGAAGTTGATGCGGAGGGCGGCGGCGCGGTGGTCCAGGACCGTGGTGGGCTGGTGGCGTCGCTTGTGGTGCGTGTGCGCGTGTCACGTTTTTTAGAGAGAGAAGAGTGGTGAGTTTTTTGTTTTTCTTTTTTGTTTAAGTGATGACTTTTAGTTGAATAGGATAATAATAAAAAAAACAACCTCCACCGTACGTAGCTTTCGGTGCAACTATTAAATAATTGCTAGAAAGGGGGATCCATATACTCCCTACCAAACTGGGGAGTTGCGGGTTGCATCGGATTTCGACTCCAACTCCAACTCCCGATCCCGTCCGCAAGTTTAGTTGCGGGAGAAAAAAATCCAAAACTGCGGGATAGGTTTTGGTTGGATTTTTCTCGGCCGGAAAAAATCGAATCGGGTCGCGGGAATCTGACCCGGCCCTCCCACCCCTAAACATCATGATTGTCTTTTGATTCGACCATTTAAGTTGATGCAGCAATATAATCCGTTCGACAAACATCCAATCCAATTATAAGCCCAATACATTAAAAGGCCCACAATAAATTTATATACCCGCAACAACAAAAACCCCTTCAAACCCCAAACCCTAATTCACTCCCTCTCCTTCTCCGCTTCCGCCGCCGTCGTCGTAGCTCCGCCGCATAGTGAGAAGAAAATGGGTCGTGTCCGCACAAAAACCGTGAAGAAGTCATCCCGCCAGGTCATCGAGCGTTACTACTCCAAAATGACGCTCGATTTCCACACCAACAAGAAGATCCTCGAAGAGGTCGCCATCATTCCCTCGAAGCGCCTCCGCAACAAGATCGCCGGATTCTCGACCCACTTGATGAAGCGCATTCAGAAAGGACCAGTGCGCGGAATCTCGCTCAAGCTTCAGGAGGAGGAGCGCGAGCGCCGCATGGACTTTGTGCCCGATGAGTCCGCCATTAGGATTGACCACATCGAGGTTGACCGTGAGACTGTTGAGCTGTTGGAGTCGCTCGGCATGAAGGATCTCCCCGGTGTTGTGGTTAAAGAGGAGACTCAGGCTAATGCCACCGCCCCGGTCGGCTTCGGTGGTCGTGGTGCTAGTGGACCCAGGCGGTACTAGTTTTTGTTGTTACGGTTAAATTTTGTTGTTTTGTTGGATTGTTTACTTATTTTGATGTATGGTATGATGTTTTAAAACTATGTATTGTTAGCGTATCGATGAGATTTTACCGACTGAGGTGTGTGTCTTGCTTTCATGGTGCATTTGAGTTTGTTATTGTTTGCCGTGTCGTGTATTTATTATTACCTGCCTTGTTCTTGGAGAATTTAGCACTACTTGGTGAAAAGAGTTCATTTGGAAGCAAGTTGAAACCGTCTGCTAGAGGTTGTAACTATCGAAACGATACCCTTTCGGCCATTACTTTAGTTTCAGCTATAGCACTGAAAAGGCTACCGTTGGTAGAAGTCGTAAAATGATTTCAAGTGTTTCAGCTGGAACAGCTATGTACATTTATCCCTTTTCTGTTCATTCGTGATCTGGCCTGGTCGACCACCCAATCACGTATCCTACTGTGATTTTGTTTTGTCTTTGTATATTGCTGGAAGGATTTACTCCTTGGATTTATTGGGGGCATTGGTTTGAATTTAGGGTTTGTTTATATACATGAGAGACTAGGGTTTTACTTGAATTTAGTAGTGATGTATCTTGCTCCTTGTCAAGAAGTCTAATGATTAAAGTTCGGCTTTCATGGCGTGTTTGATTGACTGAATTTCAAAAGTGATTGCTATTTGCACTGTCTTGAAATATTAGAAGAATAGTTGTGGGTGTGAACTGATTAGAAGTCTTTTGTACTGACTTGCATTGAGTTGAAATCAAGAGTTATAATATGCTTTGTTAAAAGGGAAAGGTATTTTGATCAATCTGGGGTTCAGCATTTTGACGTAAAACATCCTTGATTGGCTTAAAACGCCAGGCTTTTGTAGTTCACAGTTTTGTGAATGTCTTGCAGTTTCTTGGTTGTATTGTTTGTAAAGAAGCCTTTAGTTGTATTATCATTTATATAATTTTAGAAGAGGCCCCTGGTGTAGTTCTATGTGTTGAAGTTTGTGAAATTGAAGATTCTTTATGGCCTTGTGATTATGTTAATACATTTTACCTCTGTGTGTATTTTTGGTTATTCTTTTGAGTTATTATCTGGAATTGTTCCTTTTTAGCTTGGGTTCCTATCCTACCTGATTTTGTTGTTGGCTTTGTAGACTATGAAAGGATTTACTTATTTGATGGTGTGTGCCCCCTTCTATTTATTTGTTGTATCTACGGTTTGTGTCTGGTGCTCGTGTAGGTGTATTTTTTTCTTTAAAGCTAAAGTTTACTAGTTTACTTTTGCACGTGTATTGAGCTTTTATGCTTATGTAAATGATTTTAGTTCTTTTAATGAAACATAAAAATCATTATTGTTTCTCGAACCTCTAGAAAGTTCCAATTTTAAGGTAAATTACGAGTAACAGAATGCGGAAGCGATTTTTTCAATTTTTTGAAAATCAAGCATAAAACATTTTTAGTTTAAAAAGTTTTATCCCACAATAATAAACTGAGAGAAATCAAATGAGGAAAACTTAGTTTGTTGACATATTATTTTGTCCCGGTAAGAATGAGAAGGGAACCGATTACTGCAATGTCTTAAAAGATAATCAGTTCGTAATTTTTATGATACATTGCTAGAATGGCTTATGAATAGTTAAGGCAATAGTGTCTTTAAGATAATTGTGCAGGCATAACCTTGAAAAATAATGATTAAAGTGCCATTTTTTGCTCTTTATGCTACCAAATGTACTTCAGATACGTATAGGCTTGCGAGTGAACTGTAAATTCTAATTTTTTCGTTTTCGTATTAGTCATAATAAATCTAAACTAACTTTTTTGACGTAGTTAGATGTTCAAATATAGTTTCTTATGTCGAAGATCATGTAACATGAATTAAATCGAGAATCGTAGGTAGTGTAAAGTATGTTTCAAATAAAAAGATGTACCAGGTTGTGTATTTGCTGGCGGGCGGAAATGAACGCGAGTTTTTGTTTTGGTTTCTGCTAAATTTAATTATTTTTTGAAAGAAAAATTTATGTAAATGATTGTTTACATGATATTTTATGGATAGATATCTACATAAATATTTTACACAAATCTTGTGAATTGTAATATATATTTTTTGATAAAATAGCGGGGTCGATAGGTCGGACCGGTTGGACCACCGAGTGAATCGGTTTGTTGACTTTAGTCAACATTCAATAAAAAATAGGGAGAATTGCACAAACTACCCCTCTACCATGTGGTAATTACATAAACCACCCCTCATGTTTGGGGAATTACACAAACTACCTTTACGGTCGATTTTCTGCATAATTGTTTTTATATTTTATTGAATGTAAATTCATGTTATTCATTTATATTACAAATGAAATAAAAATTAAATCAAAATTATTGTATTAAATCTCATTTATCTCGTTTAAAAAGATAAAAAAATTTAAAAACAAATGATATCCTCAAAGAAAAAATAAAATGTCTGCGGATTTTAGTCTCTGCTATGATTTGAAGTTGAAATGTTGTTTTAATTATTTTAGTTTTTTCGGCTATAAAGGGTAGTTTGTGTAATTTCTCAAAGAGGAGGGGTAGTTTTTGTAATTACCCAATAGTTGATGGGTAGTTTGTGTAGTTATCCCTAAAAAAATTAATATAAAATTAATTGTATAAAAAAATTATGAAACTTTCAAATCGCTAATATTTTGTTATATTATAAAAAATATAAGAATATGGTTATCACAAAACTAGGACTTGAACACGTGACTTCCAACAAAAGAAGTTTTTGGAAAGTAGTGGAAACCATTAAGCTATCCAACAATTTACTGAATAATCCAATAAACATTATATTTAATACAAGTTAAAAGATTGTTTTGGATTTTTAAATGTTGGCCAATCGTATCGCAAAATTCAATACAAGAACAATAATATGTGACACTAAAATCTGAAAAATGAACTTAGCATCAGATGAAATACTATGCATTAAATTCTCGAATGCATGCTCGTTTAGTTTCAAAATCAAATTAAGTATGAAAAAATAATGTTTTTTTGAAAATTTGTTGGCCCAAACGGTAAGCCGTCTTGATTAAATAGTTGCCAGAATCATCGAATCTGTAGGCCCACGAATCTTCTTTAGCTGGGTCTGTGGTGACAGTATCCACCAATGCTTGAAGTTTGAGAAGTGATTCTGATTCCCATTCGAATAGTTCTCTTCTCCATCGCCAATTCCAGTACCAAACTCCATTTCTCTGACTTCCCATATCTGCAATATAAGAGTTTGAATCAAGTGAGATACGGAAAAGTCTCTAAAAGCGCTCTTTAAGCATATCGTTCCCAGCCAATTGATCGTGCAAAAAAAAACATGTTTCGACCGTTTCCAACCGTTCTCGAAATACTATGTGCACACCAGTTCGGATTTTCCTTACAGAGTTTGTTGTCTTTTAAACTTTTCCACCATGCCGACTGCATGTTAATGTTCGGGCTATGGTTGTATTTCGAGTTGATAATCTGCCGCCAAAGCGCGTCATCATTTTTTAACAATCTCCAGCGCCATTTCCCGAGAAGAGCAATTTTAAACTTATAAAGATCTTTAACTTCGACACCACTTTCTCATGATCTTTACACACAACGTCCCATTTAAGCCAGGCAACCCCTTTAGAGTTTTCTTTGCTGCCCCAAAAGAAACTCCTCTGAATTCTAATCAATTGTCGAATAACCTTAAGGGGAGCTTTGAAGAACGAGAAATGATAAATAGGCAGGCCCGTTAGAATAGATTTCAGAATGGAAATTTTTTCGCCGAGTGAAATATGTCTATCTTTCAAAGGGAGCAGCGTACGGTTGAAAAGATCAACGACTGGATGCCACGTAAAGGATTTATTTGGAGACCAACCAAGTTGCAAACCCATGCATTTAAATGGCAAAGAAGCAACCGGACAGTTAAGAATTGAGGCAAAGTTTGCCACTTATGAGGCTTCACAGTTGAATCCCATCAGATTACTTTTACCAAAGTTAATTTTTAGGCGAGAGATGAGTTCAAACATCCGAAGAACACTCTTCAAAACCCAAACATTATGCTAGGATGGTTTACAAAAGAAAATTGTGTCATCTGTGTACTGGATGTGCGACACCTTAATCTTGTCTTCTTTAATATCCAAACTATCAAGGTAACCTCCGCTACTGCATTTTTCCATCAAACCATGCAACCCCTCAGCAACTATAAGAAAGAGAAAAAAGTGATAGGGGGTCGCCTTGCCTAAGCCCACGTGAGACCCCAAATTCATTTGTCGGACTTCCGTTGAGGAGCACCAAAACAGAACCAGAACGAAGGCATTCATTGATCCAAGAAATCCATATATTTGAAAAGCCCAAATTTTGCATCATGTTTTCGAGAAAACTCCAATTAACGCAATCAAAAGCCTTTTCAAAGTAGACTTTAACATTAGATTGGCTTCTTCTTTTTAATCACCACATCAACAACTTCATTAATCACCAAAATCAATGTTGTGAAAATCGCCACTAGAGCGCGCTCCGAGCGAAATGAGAGCAAAAACGCGCTAAAGCGCTACTGTTGTGCGGACTTTTCGAAAGCGCACGCTCTAAGACGCTCCAAGCGCGCTCCCCGACGCTCCAAGCACGCTTTAAGACGCTCTAAGACCAATTCAGTTTTTTTTTTTTTTTTTTTATAACAAAAAAATGGCTTGGCCGGTTCACAAATTGCAATTTTAAGTATTTCTTTGATATGTTTTTTTATATTTTATATTTTTTGTGAAAGCGACTATGAATGATCTTTATGGATATTTTTTAATCTGAGAAATATTGATTTTAGACTTTTTATTGAAATATGTTTTTGAGCATTCTGAAGATTATATTATTTGCATTTTTTTGTTCTAGTCAATATTTTTTTCAATGTTGTTTACGTAATTATATTTTTATATTTAAAATAAAATAAAAATGCCAACATTTGTGGAGCTTACGCTTAACGTCTCTGAGCTTACGCTTCGCTTCTAAGTATGAAAAACGCTCGCCCTGCGCTTTTCGCCTTTCACAACACTGACCAAAATACAATCAATGATATGCCTATCCCGAATAAACGCTGATTGTTCCCGAGAGATGACAGAACCAATGACTTCCCTCAATCGGTTAGCTAAAAGTTTATATCTTATAATGCCCCTCGAGATACCCAAATAAAAAAAATGCGTCCAAAACAGACATTCCTACGCAAAGTTATGGCCTTTCAAAGTTTTATATTTTTTTCTTCCTTTTATAAAAATTTTGAGGCAAGTTTGTAATTGTCAAAAAAATAGGACTGATTCACAATTGACCAAAAACCAAAAATAGGAAAAAAAGGTAAGAGGGCCGAATCGGTTTGCGAGCAGAATCGGTTCAGCGGGCCGCCGGTCGAACCAACGAAAACCGCCGGTTCGACCACTACAGCAAGCGACCCACTTTATACTCAGAACTGACCCGACCTAGCAGTCGGTTCCCGGTCGAACCGGCCGATCTGAGCCGATTTTCGAAACACAAATATAACAAATTACATAGGGTCTTTAGCTAATCAGCTAATAATACAATAAGATGGAGGGAACTCCTAAAATTGTTCCACATCATGATTAACTCCATGTAACTTGGCTAAAGCATCTGCAACCATATTGACACATCTAGGCATAGATCAAAATTTTCGCGCGTTTCTTCGAAAAGTACCATAATATTTTCGTTTTTTATGATATCGAAACAAAAAATACATGTAGTTTCCATGTTAGCTATAGCTTCAATTTTATGATTTTTTTCAAAACATGCCGAAAAGTTCTCGAAATATTACGAATCGTTTCTAGATTTTAGCTGACAGAAACGTACTCCGAAATCGAAACTTTAGTCCATGCTTCTAGGAATCCATTTAAAAGTGTAGTTTCATGGCTTGTGAAGCCTTCTCTTGCATTCATCAACTAAGCATCTCAGCTCTACAACCGGTTCCAACCTCTGATATAAGTTCGAAAACTACAAATGAATCAGTTTCCACTTCAATGTTATTCAATCTCCTGTCCCATGCCTTTTCTTGTCCTTTGCAAAGAGCCAACAGTTCAGCTTCATTAAGAGTAGGTGATGCAACAGGAAAGGAGTATCCACAACACCAACTTCCATTTTCATCTCTGAGAATACAACTGCAGCACCAATGTTGGATTGAGGCTCGACACTTCCATTAGGGTTTAACTTATACCAACCAGTTCTTGGTTTTCTCCACTTCACACGTGCCTGAGTTTGCACATTCTTTCTTCTACCAAGAAACAGGTATAGGCTGAGTTGCTTGATTTGAAATAATCTTCCCTGGAATGTGATCTCCTGTTTGTGAAAAACTCTGGCATTTCTTTGTTCCCAACAAATCCAGAGAATAGCAATGAATAACTACTTCCATTGAGCATTAGGCCTCATAGTCATGTTTGTGAAAAACTCTGGCATTTCTTTGTTCCTAACAAATCCAGAGAGTAGTAATGAATAACTACTTCCATTGAGCATTAGGCCTGAGGATGTTCCTGATCTCCATGGACTCCAAATTGGTTCTCAACCACCGATCATCTTGAAGGCTATCAATTAAGACCAGATCATCAGGATGGATAATCTGTAGCTAGATAATCCTTTCTTCCTTGCAATGCATAAACAAGTGGATCCCTAATTCCTCATTATGGTTGCACATATAGCACATAGCACTGAGAGCTGCATGTCTCTTAAGTTTCATAACATTGGTAGCTAGCCCATCTTGAGACAATAACGACAAGAAATGTTGTAGTTTGTTACTGATATCCACCTTCCAGGCCCAACTATTATGCACTTGCCTTCTTCACGATCACTCATGTCTATCTTGCAAGATTCTGTAAGCAGATTGGCAAGTGAAGTTACCATTCGATGTGCCATTCCATAAGACTCTATCTCCTTGATCAGAAAAAGTGACTGAGTTCTGTACAATGTTCTTAATAAGATCTTGTGGGATTTGAGTAACTAGATTCTCTAAGTTCCACTCTCCATCATACGTTAGAACCTCATTTAACTTCAAATTTTGTTCAGTAACATGTATGTTGATATTTTCATCACATAGACATGCTTCTCCCCTCCAGTTACCAAACCAGACGGAGATTTTGTCTTCCTTCCCAATCTTCCATCTGAGTTGACACTTCATTAACTCCAGACATTTCACCACACCTTTCCAAGTAGGGCTGTCTAAACCATGCCCTGAATACTGAGATATAGTCTTACCCCTCAAGTATTTTGGTTTGATCAGATTAAACAAGATAGAATTCTCACCAATCAGAACTTTCCATGCTAGTTTTGCCAGTAGAGATTCATTAGAGGTCCTTGAAATCCTAAGGATAAGACCACCTTCTTTCTTTGGCTATATAACTCTTCTCCAATTTACCAGATGTATTCTCTTTTGGTTTACATCATTTGACCACAAGAAATCTCTATTGAGCCTATCCATTCTGTCACAAACATGTTCTGGGAGATAAGTAAATTGCATGGTATATGTAGCCATTGCTGAGGAAACTGAACTGATCAGAGTTTCTCTTGTTGCTAATGACAAGAGTTTGCACTTCCATGAGTCAAATTTATCCAAAACTCTGTCAAAAGTATCTGCATAACCCCCCCTGATGATTCCGCCATGCACTAGTTTAAAACCTAGCTATTTTCCTAGGTTCCTAGTCTGACCAAAGCCCAGAATATCACTGATATGTCTTTTAGTATTGGCTCATTGAGTCTTAGAAAAGAAATTATTACATTTCTGATTACTTAGCCTAAGACTAGAGGCTTACAACATCTATCAAGGACCTTCTTGATGGAGTTTGCAATACCATAAGTTGCTTTCCCCATGAGTATAGGTCTTCAACAAAAAACAAGTGAGAAAGTTTGGGTCCTCTCCTACAAGGTATGATAGGACTCTGCTTGCCTTTCTAAACTTCTTCATTAATTATTAATTAATTAGATAGGCTAATCTTTCCACACACAACACAAATAAGTATGGTGATAGGGGATCACCTTTCCGAATTGTAATTTAGTTATTACTTAACAATAGATGAAAGTTGGGACCATGATTTTGTATGGTATATTATAATCACGAAATTCCTTTTTTTCAAAAGAGTTAGTTGGAAGTAGAAACGTGAAATATATATTCGATTTGATCTTCAACTTTTTGAAAGAAACTTAAAAATTTAGTAACCTTTTGCTGCATTGCAAAAGACGAGTACTTTAACAATCCTTTTATAAGATAGTGATATTTGACATTTATCCAAAAATGATGTCATAAGGTGGTCGCTTCCTATGGCTTAAAATATTATTATATATGAGTTATAACAATGGTATACAATATTATTTCTTTCCTTCGTTTTCTTTCAATTATGCTCCCATCCTCAGTTGCACGACCATCGAATAAGAGCAGAAGTAGAAAAATGCAAAGGAAGAAAAACACGAGCGGTTGCTACAACACACCAATTAAAAAGGATAGGAGGAGGAACATGAGAAGAAGGATGTGTTTAATGCGAGAATTGACAATGGGACTGTAGAAAGAAAGTGGGAAAAGGTCATGTTGAAACAAATTTGCTAATATGAGCAGAAGGGAATATCTAGTCTTTAATTTAGGAGCTACATATATTTCACTGCCTCATGGATTATATATTTAATGTTGGCTATTTTGGGGGCATTCTAAGTTAGCCCAACTATCATTGTGCCCATTAAGTCAATCCTTGCGAAGCTATAACTTTTCCACGCATGCTCGTCTTCTTTGATGTGAAGAGTACGCAAGAAGAAAGGTGAAATTTTGCTTTTACTATGTGCATTTCTCTTTCTTTTATTTCCTTCCATATTTTGTATGTAAGTAATGTATTTGTGGTGTTGGTACTGTACTGACATTTAGTAGAAGTTGACTTTAAAGTCCCTGATCCGACAATAAGTAGTACAAGATCTCAACTATGACGTCAACGTGATGAGATTATTGCTTGGTAGCGCTGTGCTCAATCGCTGTGCTGTTGCCAATATTTGCCATTTCTACTATGCACACTATGTCTTTGCTTAGGTAAGAAGAAATTTTCATGTAGGATCTATCTTAGGAAAATTGGCTATTGACTAATTTAAGTATCTGCGACTCTGATCTTATATATCAATGATTTTATTTTCAGTGCTATCTTGGTAGTAGAGAGTCCGATTATGCGATTTGATTAGTCTTTCTAGGTCTTTTTGTGCTTACGTTGTTGTTATGTATTTCTCTGTGAATTAGTATGAAAGCATTTCATTTAATGTGAAAACTAACTTTAACACTAGAAAAAAATTGAGTAAACATGTAGGGCTTTAGGATTGTGACCAAATGTACTTGGAAACTAATATAATGCTAAGACAACTGAATTTGACTAAAGTGTATGTTCTAATATTTACTTGACTTGTCTGACGTGTAATCAGAAAAATTGGTAGTTTGGAATGTGTTGAACAACTTTTGGATAAACTTTATAAACTTTACACCGACACTTCTTTGTCTAAAAATTTTTTCATAATAAAAAATTAGTTTGTTACAACTTGACATGAACAAAGATACTACGAGAATATTAATGATTTCAATAAGTTTATTTAGAATATTAAACCACTTGGGTGACAAACATGAGAAATTAGATGCTACTCCCGAGAGCAGTGGTCTTTTTCACTTTCTTACTTTTATGCCCTTTTCTCCCTTTTCCCTCATGATTTATGATATTTCATTTATACCCCATATGTTAGAGGTCTCTATTTTTGGTGCCTTTAAAAATAGTATCAGAGCATGGTTTATTTATTTTATGTGGTTATTTATTTATTTATTTATTTCAACTCTTTATTACCTTATGAGGGGAGTTTTACAAAAACATGAGTGATCCAATGATGGATAGTATATGGGACCTCCCATATCAGTTCTATTTTAGAACACACAAGTGTGCAAGTATTAAGAAGCAAATCATTGCTTTAACGAGCTATCGTGAGTATCATAACACGATGATTAAAAATCACGATGTCCTATGTTGCGATCGTGAGCTACGAGGTTATACTTGCCCAGTCAAGGTGGCAAGGCAAGAAATGTTTAGACAACTTACGATTAGTCTAGAAAAAGCTAAAAAGCAAAGTTCTATACTAAACCTGTAAGATGCCTGGTATTACACTCGAACGAGAACTCCAGATCTTGATAACTAAGTTAGATGATCTAGCTAGTTATAGACCAGACGACCTACATGCCATTAGAGTCAAATTCATTAGAGTTAATGGTCTCTTGGCAAGTATTGCGAGAATTAATAGATTAATCACTGAACGAAATAACCGTTCTTCATGAGTAATCTAGTTTTGCCAGATTTCCACGAGCTCGTGCCAGATAGCTCCAAGCTATCACAAGACCTCAGGGAAGTCCAGAAAACCGTTCAAGCATATGACAATTACCAGTACCATATGCCCGAGCATCTACAGGAAATCAGAGACAAGTTGGAAACCATGTCTCGACGACAAAAGGAGATCTTGGGAAATTTACAAGATATCCAACAACGAGTCAAGAGCTTAGAATCCATTCCAAGGTCATCCGAAAGACGAAGAGGGGGATGGTTACCACCATCTTTCGGAAGGGAGCCCTTACTGCACCAGAAGGGCAAAGCTGTTGAGGTCAAAAAAGAGTTGACCACGAACGAGAAGCTGATTGCACGTATACGTGGTGAACCTAGCACGAAGTAAGATCATGTCCAGATTCAGGATTGACGACTTCAACTTCGAGATTGGGCGAGACCTCTCTGATCTGGCGGAATCACTCTCAGGCCTCAGCCTGGAAAACGTGCAGACATTTGGGGCTATTGTACCAAGTCAAGGTCCTCCACCGGGACAATCAACAGTTACCGAAGGCGCGGGATCCTCCATCCCTAATCCAGACCCAATTCGGGAGGAGCCAATTCGGGAAGAACCAATCCGAGAAGAAGCCATGCCACATCAGCATGATTTTGTTGCGGGAAATATGTACAATCGAATTCCCACCAGAGCAAGAGCCAGAAGGCTAGATGTTCATGGAACACCATACGGAAGATCTCAACTCGATCCAATCCACCCGTATGGGCTCATGCTCAATTTGGATATTTTGGATTTCAAGAACCGCGAAGCCCTGATCGATGAATGGGCAGCAGCAATGAGAATTGCGGCGGCGACGCTTGAACTCGACAAAGAAGGATTCATCATGATGTTACAGATGAGTCTCGAAGGTTCGGTCAAGATCGGATGGGAACATGGAACTCCAGAAGTTAGAAATGGAGTCCTATCTGGAGAGTCTCTCAAAGACATCGTTGATAGAATGGCGAGGCTTTTCAAAATCTACTTCATCGGAGAAGGATACTTTGTGGATCCCCAGACCGGATGAGGAGACCAGGAGAAAGTCAAGCGATACGAACAAGCGCCGTATAGCCTGGAGCTACATGATATATGTAGTGTCGATCTATACATCAAATTGTTCACCGAGTTCCGTTGGAAGAGCCGAATGGGTGAAGAAACGGCGATTCCCCTGTTCTTTGCCAATATACCAAGCCCGTGGCGAGAAATGTTATTACAAGAGTACACTCCCATTGGGATTGACACGGTGGCTCAAAGGATGTCTTTCCTCAAAGCCAAATTGAGTGAATGGTGCCAGAGGGCAGCAATCCAGAAGAATCTCAAGAGGCTGAAACGTATCAATAAATCAGCCCGGCTTTGCTGCGACGATAATGACATTCCAACAGTCATTGGAGCACCAGAGAGACATCAGAAGAGGAAAAAGCATAGGGATCATCCCTATGAGCAAAAGAGCAAGTTTACCAGAAGATCTTCGTGGAAACCCAGAAGATTCTGGTCAAAGCAAAATGCCCGAAGTTACAAATCGGGGCAAAGATCAGGACCCAGCCGTGGTAGAACGGCGTTCGGGCAAGGGAGTACCAGCAGACCACCAGTCAGGCGAACTTTCAGGAGAGCACAAACACGTGCTAATGAAAGCTTCAAGGATTGTAACTGTTGGACGTGTGGGGCCAAAGGACACATCTCAACGGATTGTCCTAAGAACCAAGAAAGAGGTGTTAGACAGTTCGAAGCTACGCCGGAGTTCGAAGAAGCTGTCTACTTTCAGGACCTTGTTCAGGTATACCGGTTTGAAGATATCCCTTCAGACGAAAGTATATATGAGGAAGACGAAGGACCAGATGAGTCTTCAGAATCAGAATCAGAATCAGACTGAAGACGAGGAGATCTTCCATCAGGAAGTTCAAGAAGACAGGACAGGATTTTTCTCACAAACCAGCATTTCTCAGAAAGCATTGATGAGAATTATGCGAGAAGATCCAAAGTTGAGAGTCTACGATGGATTCACCATCGGAAAGATGGAGAGAGCCTTAGCTCAGCTAAGCTTCAGAAGGAGGAAACATCACATCATCTACAAAGTGACAGCGGGAGAAATCGCTATCCCAATGGAGCTGACCAGTAATGTGATGGAGATGCAGCTAGTTCCTATGAACAAAATCAAAGAGGAACTAAAAAGACTCAGGCCGGAGATCGCGCAGAAAATGTCATGGATCCATATCGGAGCCATAAGAATTCTGCTCAAGGCTACGTTCAAAGAAGGAATCAATTCCCCAATTGACATTGCCGTCTTTGATCGGAGGATCCAGAATTTGCGAGATGCCTGTCTCGGAGGTATTTCAGGAAATCTATTTGCAGGAAAGGTGGCGACATTCATATATCCAAAGATCGCCTTTAACCTTGCCGATAAAGATTTCAGTAGAGTCCTAACTCTACATCAGGATTTCAAAAACAAGGAGTTAATGAAGGAAGGAAACCGTCCTTACTCCATTACATACAGTATCTCCTACGCGCTCTCAAATACTCACCATTCAGATCTCTTCCAAAGGAATGAGTTTGTTGAGATACCGGAGATCTTTGAGAAGGTCGCACATGCAGTCAGGCCAGAAATTTCCAGTCTACCGCATATACATGAGATGGATTTAATCATCCGCGACCAACCAGTTTTTGGCAAGGACACGAGCCAAAGATTCGAGCCCAGAACGGTCTCTTTCCGGGAGAACAGGATGCAAAGCCTCACCTGGGGAAAGAAACCAATTATGGAGGTTGTGATTGAACCAAAGAAATTCACAACCAAAGGAGAATTGCAATGTCCAGGAGGATGGGGAGAAGTCGAAGTCATCTTCGACACCACCCAAAAAGATAATACGTTACCATGCGACGCATTGTATTATCTCAAGCAGCCATTTGTTGGTAGGTATCAGGGAAACCTAAAGCTAGGTGGACTTGATTTTATTATCAACGGACGAGCAGGAAAGAGCCCAGAACAACTTGTTCTTGGAATCGAATTTCTCGAGGATCACAAACCTTGGGAAAGGGTGCCGGATGGAATGGAATTTACGGTGGAAGGAAGAAGATACCGACTCAAATGACCACCAGTCCATTCTCAATTTACATTTCGGTGGGGATGTTGTACGAGAAATACCGAGCCGAATACTTTGCAGTATATATCGACTCAGGTGCAGGAATTTGCACAGCAAAACCAGGAATCTTTCCAGAAGAACTCGGGGAAGATTTACCAGCAATTGCTGGGAGAGATTTCGCGAAGAAAATCATCATCTTCAGACGCGGAATAAAACAAGCAGAAATATTAATTGGTGGAGCAGGTGGTACCCCATGGTACAAAGTTAAGACGCCCCCAATTTATTTCCATGATACCGGTGCCGATATCTTACTCGGCAACAATTTTCTGCAAACATTCAAGCGTGTTACGCAGGACAATGAAACAAGGCGTCTTATCCTCACAACAACTTGTGATCATAAGATCTTGGTGCAACGATTGACGCAGGCGTTTCACCGCAAACTGCCGATTCAATTTCGCAGCAAGCGTGGTGATGAAGGACGACTTCTACACCCAAAAATGCAGGACCAGAGGAAGTATGGTAAGGCAATCCTACAGCTTAGAAATGAAAGCTTGGGCGGACAAAAGACCAAAAGGATCAGAGATGAAACGATCGAGATCCTCAAGGCCAGCCTTGAACCAAGTCCTCATATTGACATCACCAATGAAGAACATATTTCAATTGAAGATGTCAAGGATAAGATTCGGAGGAACTACGAAGAAGATCCTCTGGCGTGGTGGAACAAGAATGAACTCAAGGCTACTCTAAGAGTTCAAAAGGGAAAGGAAAACGAGCTGGTCAGTTATAGACCTATCCTCATGAATCAGGAGGATCGAAAGGATATGCAGATGATTCTCAAAGAACATCTGGATCTGAAGCTCATCTCACCAGGAGTTTCTCCTTACAGTAGTCCAGGGTTCTTAGTTAGGAACCATGGAGAGATCAAGAGAGGAAAGCCAAGATTGGTAATCAATTACCAAGGGATCAACAAGATCTTGGAGTTCGACGGATATTACATTCCGAACCGAGAGCACCTGATCAACTGCGTTCAGAACGCGAAAGTCTTTTCTAAGTTTGACTGCAAATCGGGTTTTTACCAGATCAAGATGGAAGAAGAGAGTAAGAAGTTTACAGCTTTTTCCACACCGCAAGGTCACTATATTTGGAATGTCATGCCGATGGGTTTGGCTAATGCGCCCCAGATATATCAGAGGAAAATGGATAATCTTTTCAAAGATTATTTCAAGTTCATGTTCGTCTACGTCGATGATATCCTCATCGCCTCGAAGAACATCCAAGAGCACATCAAACATTTGGAGATCTTCTCAGATGTTTGCCACAAGGAAGGATTAGTGCTGTCACAGAAGAAGGTAGTAATTCTCACTAGGAAGATCGAATTCCTCGGAGTCGAGATTGACGAGTCAGGTATTATCCTCCAAAATCATTTGGTGGAAAAGGTACGTGACTTTCCCGACGACCTCAAGACGGTTAAACAACTCCAAAGTTTTATGGGGTTGGTTAATTTTGCTGGTATGTTTATTAACAATCTGGCAAGTTACAGGAAGGCGTTTAGTCTATTGCTGAAAAAGGACGCAGAGTTCAGATGGACAGATGAACACAAGGAGACAGTACAGAAGCTTAAAGCTATCTGTCAAGATCTCCCCAAGCTTGCAATCCCCAATGACGAAGATGATTTAGTTCTCTACACGGATGCGAGCGACTATTGGTGGGCGGCGGTTCTTACCAAAGTCGAACCAAAAGGAGAAGTGCCATGCAGATACTGTAGCGGCCTCTTTTCGAAAGATGAGGCGGCAAGGTGGCACATCAACGAGAAGGAATTCTTTGCAGTTCGAAGGGCCTTCAAAAAATGGCCTTTATTCTTACTAGCTAAAAAATTCACACTTAAGATTGATAACACTAGCGTCAAGGCTTTCTTAAAGAATAAGATAGAAAGCAAACCTGAAAAAGCTAGGTTATTAAGATGGCAAGCTGAATGTCAGTATTATAATTTTGATGTTCAAGTTATCAAATCTCATGAGAATGTTCTTGCAGATTTCTTAACTAGGGATGGAGGTACATGAGGCCGATACCATCCTCACGAGATGGAGACACCAAAGGGATAACCTGGACGAGCTCCGCAAGGCGATCGAGGGTCTGGCAATTAATGCTCAGGCTTCCGGTCACGTACAGGAAAGGGACCTTTCTAAGGTTCAAACCTCAATGAAGGCAACTTTATTGGGGAGTACGAGTTTGTGGGATAGCCTCGCGGTACCCCTTTTTCGAGATGCTTCACTTTCAAAACTGGAAGTGGAAATAAAAGCAAATACATACGAGTGTGATGATCCAAGTAAAACTGGACCAGCAGGTGATCCTTTCGAGGAAAACACCCAAGGACAAGCTGATTCAAGGGTAGAAATACCTGAAGAATCTACGAGCCAGAAGCAAGCCGATTCAAAGGTAGAAATACCTAAAGAATCAACGAGCCAGAAGCAAGATGATCCAGAGGTAGAAATACCAAAGGAATCAAAACACGAGGTTAATCTTAGACCCCAAACGGGATCATCTAAGAAAAATAAAAACGAGAAAACCCCGCCTTTGATTGAATATCAGAGAACGTGGGAAAGATTGAACACAAGGATGGGACTTGTCCCTGGAAAAACTATCGCTGACTGGTCAGGAAAATATCCAAGGGTGTGGATACTACCTGGATCAAAACCCGAGCTGACACGAGAATGGTTTGATTTTGGCTGTATAGCCTCAATCTTTACCGAATCACCGAGCTTCCCGGAAATTGCCAAATTACCGGAATGGATCCAGAATAAGGTGTATGAGACATGGCAGAACAATCATACACTTGGAAGGGGCGATGTGCTTGAAATGAAGTTCATCTCCGCAGCCCCGGAAATCGCAGGCAAGGGGTCTTTACCATGTTTCCATTTCATCAAAATCCAAAGACCCAATTGGAAAGCTTTGGACTACATCAAGCCTCCACCAGAAGGACAAATGTTAGTCGCCCCACTCTCAGAGGATGACGTTTCAACAAGAAGAGCTTGGGGACTCTGGGTCTGTCTCACAGAGATGGACAAGGTCAAGTATGCGTTCAAGATTTTCCAAGACAAGGAAAAAGGGACGTTCATGCTCAACAGCATGACTAACACCACCACGAGGTTCGCTGAATCAATGTTCGAAAACAAACGAAGAACATTGTGGGTTAACGAGATTCCATCAACGGCCGAGACTAGCAGAAAATTCTGCAACATGGCACATGTCGGCCAATGGAAAGATAGGATCTGTCCGAAGTGTCAAGATCAGAAAGAACCCCTCTTTGGAAAGGGATTCTCGATGAAACGGGACAAAGAAGATAACGACAAAGAGGGCCATGCAAGACAAGGAAAGATGCCGCGTGGGACAGGCAAGTGGGCTACTACAGCTGGCAAAGCTAAAGTAGCCATGTGATCAAATCAGGACCATCTCCACTACAACGACATGATGATAAGTGGAGGGCCAGACCACTACCATAGTGGGATGAAAAAGACAACAAACTGCGGTGGAAAAGATTCCACTAAAATGACAGGAGGGCCAGACCACTACGCGAGTGGAAGAAAAAGCATCATATGTAGCTGAAATCCGCGTTTCAAATCCGGATCTTCACCTATAAATACACAAGCTGAAGAAAGATAAAGGCATCGAACATTTCCCTTAGTTTTCTTATAAACAAGAGAGAAGCATAGTTTGTATTAGTGTGAGCGTTTTATTTCTGTCAATAAACGAGTGTTTAAATTCCAGTAGGAGTGTAATTGTGAGTAAGTGTATGTACGAGAGAGAGTTAGCTACCATGTGTAGCTAAAACCAGTTACTCCTCTCTAAGGAGATATGAGTGTGTTGTAATAAATAAATCTCCACATAAATAAATATAGATTTGCTTTCGCTTGAGTATGTCAAAGTTGAGCTTTTAAATATTCCGTTTTGAGTTGCCTTTTACACCCGGAGTAGGAAACGAACTAGGGTTGTGCTGGTTACCGTTGAAGGAGCTGTTGCAGAACCATCGGTTGCGATCGAGTGGTTGAGGGCGAGGAGTCTTCGTAAAACCTGGCAGAATACCCGACGGTGATACGGTCAAAATGAGGTAACTTTTACGGTTATGTTTTATAAGTTCTGTACGGAAGCATGCTGGGCCTGATATGGTCGTAATGGACTATATCCATTGGAAAGAACACTAAAAATAGAAACTATTTAATCTATTGGGGTAAAACTCTAATTTCATAAAATTGGCAAACTTTTGCAAGATAGGAAGAAGGATCTTCTGGTAAATAAGTCCAAAAGGAGTAGTGCTCTTGTCCCTAGCATCTAAGGTCCCGACAAACATATTGATGATTACATTCCTATTGGGTTTTTGAATGTTGTTTTTGCCTCGTATAATGACGTGAAATCTGCTATTAATTATGTTGGAGATGATATGACTCATGACATTTTTTTTGTTCAACCAACAATTCATTAAAATAGGGGCATTATAAGATATAATACTACCCATAATCACAGAAGGTACAAGGTTTTGTTACTCCCCCGCATCATGCATTCTAGTTTAAGCCGGACAAAGGTTGTTGGTTCCAATCCACAAAAGAGTAAACAAAATTTCTCCTAGTAACTCTTACCCAACACCAACTCCTAACTATAATAATATCAATGACCTTACCAAACTCAACTTGATCATTCTTGAATTGAACCTTATTTCTCATTTTACAATTTTCCCCCACAATGAAAAATCATATTTGTTTCCATTTATGGATCGCTTTTTTCTTTGTCACAATGCCAGTGAACTGCTCTGAAAGTGCAAGTATTCTGTCAATGTTAGTTTAACATTGAGAAGTCAATGTCAGTGTAACATTGCTGGAGTAGAATTCGATTTACAATCGTAATTATATTCTTTAATATTGTTTTGCCTTATTCATTTAACTAACTGAGTTCCACAGTTGTAATTGTCTTTGATTATTATTCGAGAAACAAACTTGTCATAGGTTGGACGCTCAAGTTTCTAAGAAGGAAAGTTTTCTTAATTACGCAAACCACTCTACAAGGGAAGTTGAGTTCGAGTGGAACTAGGAATGCTTTCCAAGATCAAGTCCTGATTTGAAGAAGGAGTCTTTCCTTAGTTAGATCATTAATGAAGGAACTATTATTCAAGAAGGACTGCGAGAACAAAGAAGAAGAGTTCAAGAAGGAAACAAGGAGAATTACCAACCGTGTACAACACACCTTGAAGTCGAAGATCACGAACCTATATATAGGTGTGAAGTACATCAAGACAAACACGAGACAAGAGCCAATCAATCCGAGAGATTAACCTACAGTTGTTGAGTGTTGTCTTGCTTTAGCAAAGTTTGTGAATTGTTAGAATAGATCTAAGAGTGAGGAGC
This sequence comes from Linaria vulgaris, assembly GCA_948329865.1. NCBI lineage: Eukaryota > Viridiplantae > Streptophyta > Magnoliopsida > Lamiales > Plantaginaceae > Linaria > Linaria vulgaris. The sequence continues at coordinate 18,689,328 of OX415252.1, forward strand.
TTTTAGAGATAGTCGAAGCAATTCTTGTGTGCTTTGCTTAGTTCAATCAATTTAAGAGTGAGGAGCTTGAGAATTGAGAGAACAACCTTTGTTAAAACCTTTACGGGTTATTTTGCCTATGGCTCGGAAGTTAATATAATTCTTCATTCACTTCTTAAACTTGGTGTTTGTTTATTCCGCTGCACAATTATTCTGGTCTGTTGTTAAAGTAACATCGCTGAAGTAACAACATACAAATATACTATTAACACTCCAGTGTTAAAGTAACAACAACAACATATCAACCCGATCCACAATTTCAATTGGTATCAGAGCCAAGCACCAACTTCACCGGTGTCTGGCGTTGATACGACAAGATGGACAACTCCAACCCCAATACAAGCAGGTTGCCTGTATTGGAGGGTCCCAACAACTGTGCCTACAGGAAAATCAGACTCAGAGTCCACATCAAATCCATCGACCTAAGAGCTTGGGACGCAGTACTAGAAGGCTATACCATTCCCTACTTACCAAGAGATGGAGATGCCGATCTGGTACCGAAGCCAAGAGGACAATGGACAGCCAACGTAATTGCTCTCTACAACCTCAATGAAAATGCTCTCAATGCTATTTTTAGCTGGGTAGGTAATCATGTGTTCAAACTTATTCAAAGTTGTTCTACTGCTAAAGCTGCTTGGGAAGTTCTTGAATTACATTGTGAGGGTGATGTGGCTGTGAGGGACTCTAAATATAGAAAACTTTTGAGGGACTTTGAGAAGATAGAGATGGGTGAGGATGAAAGCATTGATAGTTATTTTGAGAAACTTCTAGATATTGCTAATCAGTGTCAAAACTTAGGTTTCATCATCCCTAACCAAACCATGGTCTATAAAGCTTTTAGAACATTATCTTCAAAGTTCAATGTCAAAAGAATTGCTATGAATGAGTCTAGAGATCTTGCCAATATGGACTTTCAAACATTAATGAACACTCTAAAATAATTTGAACTAGTATTTCTAGGAAAGTCCAGTAAACAACTTGCTTTAGCCTTACTAGGTACTAGCTCAGATTCTCTATGGAGTGATGAGGATGAATATGAGTTGATATCTTCTAACTATGGTAACATTACTAGGAAGTTTAGTAAATTGGGTTACAAAGATAAAAATAAAGAAAAACAACCCAGTAATGCTGCCCTTGGTTACAAGAAACTGCCCCCAAAACTTGTAAAATACATGGCATCTAAGAGAACGCCTCAAGATACTGAGAAATTGAAAGATGTCCAGTGTTATGAATGTAAGGGGTATGGTCACTTTAAACATGAATGTGCTAACACCCTCAGAACAAGAGGGAATTGGGTTTGTGTAGATGACTTTAATGAAGCTGACTTCGAATCTGGAACAAGTGTCGATGAACATTCAGAGGAAATCAACACTGCTGCGCTGTGCACTCGGATCACCTGGTCAGAAGAAGACTCCAGGAACTTCCAAAGTCCTCAATGTTACTCTAACATTGGAGAACCAACAGCAAAACCGGAAATCTTTTTTGGGGACTGGAACAACCATGATACACAGGTGATCTATGACGTGCTCTCTGATTCTGATGATACTAACTTTGATTGTTTTCATGGCTCAGTTGATCTAGAAGAGGAACACTTCAAGGAAGAAGAAATGTCCCAAGAGGAAATTCTGGATGATCTACATACAACTTTTCTCCGACTTGAGAGAGAGAATGCCAAACTCATGAAGAGTAACAAAGCACTGAAGCATGACATTGAATGTTTGAAGAACATGCTGAGACTCTATGAGAGAGATCTTGACAAAGCTGAAGCTGAATTGAAAGAGGGAAAGGAGAAACTCAAAAAGGATTCACAGATCATAGCCAAATGGAATGTAGGTACTTCTAAACTTGATGAGGTACTGAACATGAGTAACTCAGGTACATGTGGTCTTGGATTTGTTGAAAAGCCTTCCTCTTCTAATGTTAATTCTGTCTATCTAACTACAAGCTTTGTTAAAGAACCTGACAATATGAGTTCTGGAACCATTAACACTGTAAAAAGCAAACCTACTTTTATCTGCCAGTGTTGTTTTCAACCAGGCCACATTAAACCATTCTGTAGAAAATTCATAAAAGAATGTGCTAAGAAAACAGTCTCCGTGTCCAATGTTAAAACTACAACAGGTTCTGATGTTAGACTAACATTAGGCGCATGACAAAAAAGTAGGACTTGGATAGAAAAAGCTAAAACCTCTAAGATTAAAGTTTTATGCAATGTTATTTTCTCTGCTGTGTACCAAAGGAAAGATCATTGGCAAGGGGACACTGGATGTTGATGGATTCCCACCCTTGAAGGATGTGTTGTTGGTAGATGGGTTAAAGGCAAATCTAATCAGTATCAGTCAACTGTGTGATGATGACTTACTGGTTACATTTGACAAGGTATCTTGTGATGTTTATGATAGTGAAAATGTTTTTGTGATGACAGGTACTAGATCCAAAGATAACTGCTACCTAGCCCAGGAGGCAGCAGAATGCTTCCATGCCAAGATAGATGAGGCTTCTATATGGCATCGGAAACTTGGACATGTTCACTACAGAAACCTTGAGAAATTACAGAAAGTTGATGCTGTAAGAGGCTTACCAAAGCTGTCTTCTCTAGGTACTGATGACATCTTAGTTCCCAATGTTGAACAAACAGCGGAAACTGAGAATGTTACTCTGGACAATGTTACTCTAACATTGGAACTGGAAGCTGGAAACACTCAACAAGAGTCAAGGAACGATGTTAGACTAACACCAGCAAGATCAGATGTTAGACTAACAGTAGAGGGTTCTGACTCAGAACATGAAGGTGCCTCTGAACCTAGAAGAGATCCCCAGCTAGGATTCAGAAAGACTATCTAGCATCCCAGGTAATAGGTGAACTCACTGAACGGGTAAGGTTACGCAACAGAGAAAGACTTGACTATAGAGATATGGTAAAACTGCGTGTCTGTATGAACTTCACTTGTACTGTTGATAATGCCTCTTGTTTTGTCTCCACCATAGAACCTAAGAATGTGAATGAAGCTCTTCTTAACAACTTCTGGATTAATGCCATGCAAGATGAATTATTACAATTTGCTAAGAACAATGTCTGGATACTTGTACCTAGACCACCTAATGTTAATGTAATGGGGACTAAGTGGATATTTAAGAACAAGAGTAATGAGGAAGGGGTTACAGTTAGGAACAAAGCTAGACTAGTTGCTCAGGGGTACACTCAGGTAGAGGGTGTAGATTTTGATGAGACATTTTCTCCAGTGGCTAGGATTAAATCTATTAGGTTACTTCTAGCTATAGCATGCAAGCTTAAGATAAAACTATACCAAATGGATGTAAAGGGTGCATTTCTAAATGGGCTAATTGATAAGGAAGTATATGTTGAACAGCCTAAGGGATTCACAGATCCTAAGTACCCCAACCATGTGTACAAGCTTGAAAAGGCACTGTATGGGCTTAAACAAGCACCTAGAGCATGGTATGAAAGGCTTACAAAATTCTTATTAAGTCTTGGCTTTGTTAGAGGTGAAGGAGATAGAACACTGTTTGTCTTGAAGAAAAATTCTCATGTCTGTATAGCTCAAATATATGTAGATGATATTGTTTTTGGCTCAACTAACAATTCTATCCTAGAAAACTTTGTTGAATCAATGACAGGGCAGTTTAAGATGAGTATGATGGGAGAATTAACCTTCTTTCTTGGTCTTCAAGTAAAACAAACAGGTAATTGGATTTTCCTAAGTCAGGAAAAGTATGCAAAGAATTTGGTAAAAAGGTTTGAATTGGCAGATTCAAAGCCTTGCAAAAAGCCCATGTCTTCATCAGTGAAGATATCCAGGGATGTTAATGGTGCTAATGTTGATCCAACATTGTACCGTTCAATGATAGGAAGCTTGCTCTACTTGTCTGCTTCAAGGCCTGATATAATGTTCTCTGTTTGTGTTTGTGCTAGGTACCAGGCATGTCCAAAGCAGTCACATTTGATTGCTGTGAAGAGAATCCTTAGATATATTTCTGGCACATGGCCCTTGGTATATGGTATTCTTATGACTCTAACACAAATCTTGTAGGTTTCAGTGACTCAGACTAGGCAGGAGACACTGATGACAGAAAGTCTACAAGTGGAGGATGCTTTTATCTGGGGAACAACTTGGCTCATGGTACAGTAGAAAGAAAAACTGTGTGTCACTCTCCACTGCTGAATCTGAATACATAGCAGCAGGCAGTTGTGTCACTCAGTTAGTATGGCTTAAACACATGCTACTGGATTATGGGTTAGACAGTGATACCTTACTTATGTTTTGTGATAATCTTAGTGCTATAAGCATCTCTAAGAACCCTGTGCAACACTCCAGAACTAAACATATTGATATAAGGCATCACTTTCTGAGAAACATGGTAGAGGACAAACTCATTGACATTGAACACATTGAAACTAACAATCAGCTTGCTGATATGTTCACTAAACCCTTAGATTCTGAGAGGTTCTTCAGTTTGAGGAATTCTCTTGGCATGTGCATTGTTTAGGGATGTTAGTTCACCAGTGTTGATATAACACCACTGTCTAGCACTAGTTATTGGTTGTGGTGTATATGTAATTCTTTTTGTTTCCTTTCTGCATTCTTATTTCTTGCATATTACATCTTTGTTAGAGATTCTATTGGGCTGTGTGGTTAACCTGTATGAATAGCTGAGTTGACTGGTGGACAGGTACATATCAAGAGGTTTGTAAAGTTAGAACTCTGTTGTTAGTCTGTGAATGTTAACCTAACATCTGGGAGAAGCTGGGGTACACAGAGCTCACTACTCTGATGTTATTCAGTTGTGACTTATCCATGTTAGGTTAGACAAAGCATGAAGAGAAGCTGGGGTACATGATGTTGAGAGCTTCATTGTCATTCAGTTGTGCTTATTTTTGTGTTTTTGTGTATGGCCAAGGTTATGCATGAGAGTGAGCCTTACTACTGGGGTGCTTTGAAGTTTCGACTGCTTGCATTCAGTAGCATTGTTCACTTGGTATTTCTCTTGTAAACAGGTTGGAAAACAAGTATGCATGAGGAGGTGGGGGTGGAGAAGTATATGATAAATGTATTGTCTTCATTCAGTTCCTTTGTACTTGCCTAATCTGTTGCTGATAGTTAAGTTGCTAGGGTGTGTGGGGTCTTGTGCTGCCCACATTCAGTGATGAAACTATCCTTTTACATTCACTGGTTTTTGTTCAAAAGAGTTCATGATAATAAATAAAGATAAATTGATTTGTCCTGGTCCCAGTCAATAAAGTTTTTTTGTCCTTGGTTACCATCTCCCAATGTTGATCTAACATTGTTGCATTCTTTCTAGTTCTGCATTCATTTTTCCCTTGTGTCGGTTTGGGCTTAGGGGGAGTAGTAATCCTAGGAATCATGTGTTGAGGCATACTTTGTGGGTGACTCACTGCAGGTAAAATACTATGTTTTCTGATCTTCTATGCTATGGGAACATCTTTTCCCTGGATATGTGTATCCATTATGTGTTTTTCTGTTGGATGTGTTACTTGCTCATACTGATGATCTGAATTTATGTCTTTGTACCTAAGTACTTGGGTGAGGTTCCAGATCAGTATACAGGAATATCTTACGCTCTCACATGATCTTGCCTTGGATGAAGCCCTGCACCTACAACTTCCTTCCCCGATGTTAACTTACCAATGTTAATCCAACATTGAAACATTGTAACTTATAAGTTTTCAGGTTTGGAGACCGCTCTGGTTACGTGTTAATCTAACACTGACACGTGGTAAGGTGAACATGGGTATGATCGTGTGAGAGTGGTCCGACTATGTTGGTAACATGTTACAACACCACTATCACTATTCTTCAACTGATTAATTGTATAATTTGCCCTAATCTTTTCTCACTATTTACGCGCTCAAAATTTCTGCCAAATCAACTCTCTCTGCAAATCGAGTTTCTGTTTTTCTTCTCTAAACCACTCTAACAATGGCCCGCAAGTCTTCCATTGAAACTCTTACAGCTGCTGCCGAACTGATGGAGCAACCACGACGCCGTAGGACCAGAAGTGCAACCGCTAAAGCCATTACCGCCGCCGCACCAAAGAGGTAATCCACCTATCAACGTCGCAAGGGCAAGAAAGCCTCTAAGGGTGATGTTGATTCAACATCAAAAACTTCTGAGCAAACCTCCACTCCCACCAACCCTGAAAACGATGTAATGATGGCTAACCCTACTCTGGATATGCCTGCTACTACTGTTGTTGGTATTGAGGGGGAGAAAGAGGCCCATGTTGCTGTGGGTGAGTCTGAGGTTGTGCATGAGGTCCCTGAGGGTAATGTTAGGGATGAATCTGTGATTGTTGCTGAGGAAGTGGTTGAGCCTGCTGAGGCTGATGTTGCTGAGCAGGATACTGCTGATGAGATGGAGACTCTTCCTGAGGAGGATGATCAGGTTGAGGAGACTGTTGTTGAGGAGGTTACTACTGAGGGTAACCAAGATGTTGATAATGAGGGTGACATTCAGCCTGAAGAGGCTGAGAGAGAAGAAGAAGAGAGCCTGACTCTCTCTGCCTTAGCTACTGCTGCTAAGAAAAGAAAGGGAAAGCATGTGATGGTTGAAGCTTCTGAGTCTAAGTCAGAAGAAGAAAAAGAGGAGGAAGAGGATAATAAGGAAGAAGAAGATGGGGAGGAAGTTGAGGAAGAAGACCTAGAGGTTGATGATGTTACTCCAACATCAGGTAGTGATGAGTACTTTGATGTGCTTGATGAGGAGTACCCCAAAAAGCCTTACTCCAGCTTTTATGTGTCTGCTGAGGCAGAAGAACAGTGGGAGGCTTATCAAGCCAGGGTTATCCACATGGAGAGGAACATTGATGAGGAGATGTTCAAGGAAAATAGGCTATTTTAGCTGCTTGAAGCTAGAGGAGTGTTGGGCTCTGTGATGAACCAGTCATCATATGTCCCTGATGTGATCAGAGAGTTCTACATGAACCTCTCTCAATGGGTGTCCCACCAGGACTCTCCCAAGTTTGGCAAAGCTTGGGTAAGGATGAAGGTCTATGACATCAACCCCTCTGTGATCAATGAGGCTTGGGGACTTCCTGATCCTGAAGAGGCAGAGGATCCTAGCATGGATGAGGTGATCACTGACCTCACTGGTGGACTCACAAGGAAATGGAATGACAGTTTTCCAACTACAAGGCTGACTTCCTTAAGTGTTGTACTTCACAAGCTCTCTACCTACAACTGGCTGCCCTCTTCAAACACCACTGTTATGACAAAAGAATCTGCAAAGCTGGTGTACAAACTGAAGAATGGGCTGAGTGTGAACATAGGGGAGAAGGTTATGAGGCACATGAGGGAAGTCACAACCAAGGCAAAGGGAATCATTCCATATCCCTCTCTGATATCCAGCATTCTTGTGAAGGAAGGCTTCAAGACAAAGAAGACAGAAGGCTGGATCAAGAAAAAGGCCAAGATGAGCATCACCAGGAGCTACTTCACTCAGGTCAGGATTCAAGATCCGCCATGGAATCCCAATGATGCAGCTGGTCCAAGCAGGAAGAAAAAGAAGAAGAAGACTCACAAGTTTGCTGCTACTTCAGTACCTGTGGCTAGTGGTGACAGCTGTTCTGTCATTGCTGATGCTTTTGTGGAGGAGACCCTGGTGTGGCTCGACACAGAGTATAAATATACCCAAAGAGAGATAGCAGACAAGCAACTGAGGTTGCAAGAGATAGACAGCCTCATGAAGCATTTGAGGGATCTGCCTTCCTCACAAAAAGGGGGAGAATGATCAAATTTCAAAAATTTCTGAGTTCTGTTGTCCGTTTGAAAAATTCTATTTTCTTTGTTTGTTTTCGATTTCATCATGGAGTATGTTCATTGCTACTTAGTATGGTCTGTAATTAAGTACTTTTCTATCTTGTTGCTTACTGCTTCTGCTTATGCTCATTGAAATTTGGATACAAAGTACTAACTCTGTTTTGCAGGTGTTAACTGTTCTCTGATGTTAAGATAACATTGAGATGTTCAATGTTAGAACATCTGTCTGGTTTCGATGTTAAGCTAACATTGACAAAGACAGATGTTATGACAACATTGAAAGTATCAATGTTGGAATAACATTGAGTTGGTCCCTTCTGATGTTCAGGGGGAGCGTACTTAGTTTCCATTGTGATATGATAGTAAAGTTTGTCTGAATAATTTGATCTGATTAGAACAGGTTCTTAGGTTTTGTGATTAAGGCAAAAAGGGGAAGACTGAAAGTGCAGGTATTCTGTCAATGTTAGTTTAACATTGAGAAGTCAATGTTAGAGTAACATTGCTGGAGATTTACAATCGTAATTATATTCTTTAATATTATTTTGCCTTATTCATTTAACTAACTGAGTTCCACAGTTGTAATTGTCTTTGATTATTATTCAGGAAAAAACTTGTCATAGGTTGGACGCTCAAGTTTCCAAGAAGGAAAGTTTCCTTAATTACGCAAACCACTCTACAAGGGAAGTTGAGTTCAAGTGGAACTAGGAATGCTTTCCAAGATCAAGTCCTGATTTGAAGAAGAAGTCTTTCCTTAGTTAGATTACTAACGAAGGAACTATTATTCAAGAAGGACTGCGAGAACAAAGAAGAAGAGTTCAAGAAGGAAACAAGGAGAATTACCAACCGTGTACAACACACCTTGAAGTCGAAGATCAAGAACCTATATATAGGTGTGAAGTACATCAAGACAAACACGAGACAAGAGCCAATCAATCCGAGAGATTAACCTACAGTTGTTGAGTGTTGTCTTGCTTTAGCAAAGTTTGTGAATTGTTAGAATAGATCTAAGAGTGAGGAGCTTTTAGAGATAGTCGAAGCAATTCTTGTGTGCTTTGCTTAGTTCAATCAATTTAAGAGTGAGGAGCTTGAGAATTGAGAAAACAACATTTGTTAAAACCTTTACGGGTTATTTTGTCTACGGCTCGGAAGTTAATATAATTCTGTATTCACTTCTTAAACTTGGTGTTTGTTTATTCCGCTGCACAATTATTCTGGTCTGTTGTTAAAGTAACATCGCTGAAGTAACAACATACAAATCTGCTGTTAACATTCCAGTGTTAAAGTAACAACAACAACGTATCAACCCGATCCACAATTTCTGCTCAAAGTGTCGTCTCGGCTCATTATGCATCGCTGTTGATACACCAAACCAACTACAAATGGACATCCAAATCAGCCTTGCAATAGTAAACTAAAGAGTAGGTGCTTCGACGTTTCCACATCATTCCCACACAAACAACAGGTATAGTTCCCCCTGTCATCGACACTCCTCTTTGTTGTAGATTTTCCTTAGTTGGTATAGGATCCATCAACATTCTCCATCCAAAAATTTGGATTTTAGGTGGAAGTTTGATGTGCCACACTGATTTTAAATGGATAGAAGGCACAAAATTTGGCTCATCATTTGTCATGGCTTTATAAGAAGATGCAGTTGAATAAACTCAAGCCTTACCATTCCTCCATGTCCATTGGTCCTCTTCATCTTCATTTAAGCTAACTCCTTCAAGTGCTCTCCTCAAGTCCTCAAGAAGCTCAACTCCAACGCAAAGAGACATCTTCTCCACCTCCACCTCCAAGTCCACCTAATCTCATGCAACGGTCCCATATTAGACATAAAACTTTCTTTGTCTAAAGAAAAATCAAAAAGTCTTGCAAATCGAATTTTCAGCTCTTCATCTCAACCCATTTGTCAAGCCAAAATCTTATTTTATTTCCCATTCCAATTCGTACTCCGATTCCCACCTTAAACCAATCCGCATGATTATTCTCGCAACCTAGCGAGACGATATCGCGCCACCATAGGGACCCATCTTTTCTTACATGTGCTCCTTTATTATTCGATATCGATTCCTCGAAGCCTTTGTTTTTAGACCTTATCACCTTTTTCCACAAGGTATCAGAATCCAACAAATACGCCCATATCAATTTTCCAGGTAAGGCCTTATTAAAGTGTTCAAAATATTTCACGTCGAGGCTACCATTTGCTTTTCTCCAACACAAACATCCGATCTGATCCATGCTATCCCCCCTTTCATCGTTTCCCTTCCTCCGAAGGAAGTTTCTTTGAATACTCCACATTTCTTGAATCACCTTCTTGGGAGCTTTATAAAAAGACAGCATGTGCAAAGGCATTTCAGCAAGTAATGCATTCATAAGTACAACTCAACCCCCCGAACGATATATGATTTACCCATCCAGTTGTCCTCTTGCTCATACTTTCAAATGTTGGTCTCCAACCTTCCATAGTTCATGAGTTAATCCCATTGGGGACTACCAAATATTTGATTGGTAGCTCCTCAATTCTACAATTCTACAAATTCGCATAACTCTCCAACAAGTCACCAACAACATTAATGCCTATTAAGATGGTTATAAAAGTTAACTTTGAGCCACGACATGATTTCAAAGTTTCTCATAAGTGCCTTCATTGCCAAAACGTTCTCTTTGTTTGCATCCACAAAGAACATTATGTCATCTGCATATTGTGTATGAGTTATAATTATTTCATCCGTGCCCACTTCAACACCTTTAAGGCACCCAACCAATCTAGCTTTTTGATCATAGAGCTTAGTCCTTCCGCCACAATAACAAATAAAAACAGTGCAATCAGGTCGCCTTGACGTCGTCCCCTCCTCATCTTAAATTTATCGATAGGGTGTTCATTCACCATAGCCAAAATCGTTGCTGATTAAATACATTATTTAGTCCATTGACTCAATTCTCATCAAAGCTCGTTGCCTTCATGGCAAATAAAAGAAGTTCCTAGCTCACAGAGTCGTACTCGTTTCCAAAATCCACTTTGAAAATCAGCGGCTGCTTATTTTTCCTTTTTAGTTCCTTAATGACCTCATTCGCAATCAAAATGCAATCCAAAATATGATGCCCTTCAATAAATGCCAATTGCTCTTCAAAAATTATGGATCCAATCACCCTTTTCAATCTCTAAGCAAGAAGTTTTGCCACCATCTTATACATGCACGAGATAAGAGACACTGGTTTATAATCTTTGAAAGACTGGGGGTTTTCTTTCTTTGTCGTATGAACCAAGAGAGAAGAATTAGATCCTCTAACAATTTTGCTCGCTTCCCATAATTCCATCATGAATCTCATGATATCAACTTTCATCACCTCTCAATATTTTTTTGATATATTTGAAACTAAAACCGTTGGGCCCGGGCTTTTGTCTCCATTACAATCCCATATCGTCTCTTTAACCTCGACCTTGGTGAAAGAGTTAGAGAGCAACGCACAGTCCTCACGAGATAATTTATTGAAAGGAATATTCTTAGGAATCGATCTTAGTCAATGATCTTCTCTAAAAAAGGCCTGCAAAAAACACACAAACCTCTTTTCACTAATTGCGGATTCTCCACACAATGATTTCCCACTTGAAGTCCCACAATCTTATTAGACTTCCTCTTTCGATTAATACACTTACGGAAGAATCCCGTGCTTGCGTCCCCTTCTTTCAACCATTTAAATCTTGACTTTTGAAAAGACAAGCTCTCTATGGATTTTATTGCTTGCCACAACTTACCAAACAAAGCCCTTCTCTCATCAGTCTCTTCACATGATAGATCTCTACTTTCCGCTTTGATATCCAAAAAAACAAATCTTATCCTTCATATCTCCAATCTTCCTACCCAGATCACCAAAAACGTTCTTATTCCACTCCTTCAATTTTGACTTGAGTGCCTTCAACTTCTCTTTGTGGGTGAAAGCCCCTGTTTATTGTTGTTCCGAATAATCCCAACACTTCTTCACCACCTCGCCAAAATCAGCCCTATCCATCCAACAATTAATGATACGAAATGGCTTGGCACCCAAGTCTGATTCTTTTTCTTTTATAAGAATTGGGCAATGGGCTGAAACTCCTCTTTCCAATGCCCGTTGAGCCAAGTTTTTTCCACTTTTCAAGCCACCCATCAGAAATAAGGTATCCGTCAAGCCTGCTAATAGCCGAGTTATTGGCCTTATTCCAATTGGATTTTGCCTTACTAAAGGAAGATCAACAAGACCGATATCAGTTATAAAATCCTCAAACTCAACCATCTCATTCGAAAAATAATTATTGGATCTGTCTATCCGCTCACAAGGGAATCTCACCGCGTTAAAGTCACCTCCAACACACCATTCACTATCGGATCTTTGTCATTTCATATTGAAAGTGCAGGTATTCTGTCAATGTTAGTTTAACATTGAAAGTGCAGGTATTCTGTCAATGTTAGTTTAACATTGAGAAGTCAATGTTAGAGTAACATTGCTGGAGCAGAATCCGATTTACAATCTTAATTATATTCTTTAATATTGTTTTGCCTTATTCATTTAACTAACTGAGTTCCACAATTGTAATTGTCTTTGATTATTATTTAGGAAACAAACTTGTCATAGGTTGGACGCTCAAGTTTCCAAGAAGGAAAGTTTCCTTAATTACGCAAACCACTCTACAAGGGAAGTTGAGTTCGAGTGGAACTAGGAATGCTTTCCAAGATCAAGTCCTGATTTGAAGAAGGACTCTTTCCTTAGTTAGATCACTAACGAAGGAACTATTATTCAAGAAGGACTGCGAGAACAAAGAAGAAGAGTTCAAGAAGGAAACAAGGAGAATTACCAACCGTGTACAACACACCTTGAAGTCGAAGATCAAGAACCTATATATAGGTGTGAAGTACATCAAGACAAACACGAGACAAGAGCCAATCAATCCGAGAGATTAACCTACAGTTGTTGAGTGTTGTCTTGCTTTAGCAAAGTTTGTGAATTGTTAGAATAGATCTAAGAGTGAGGAGCTTTTAGAGATAGTCGAAGCAATTCTTGTGTGCTTTGCTTAGTTCAATCAATATAAGAGTGAGGAGCTTGAGAATTGAGAGAACAACCTTTGTTAAAACCTTATAGGTTATTTTGCCTACGGCTCGGAAGTTAATATAATTCTATATTCACTTCTTAAACTTGGTGTTTGTTTATTCCGCTGCACAATTATTTTGGTCTGTTGTTAAAGTAACATCGCTGAAGTAACAACATACAAATCTGTTGTTAACACTCCAGTGTTAAAGTAACAACAACAACGTATCAACCCGATCCACAATTTCAATTGGTATCAGAGCCAAGCACCAACTTCACCGGTGTCTGGCGTTGATATGACAAGATGGACAACTCCAACCCCAATAAAAGCATGTTGCCTGTATTGGAGGGTCCCAACAACTATGCCTACTGGAAAATCAGACTCAGAGTCCACATCAAATCCATCGACCTAAGAGCTTGGGACGCAGTACTAGAAGGCTATACCATTCCCTACTTACCAAGAGATGGAGATGCCGATCTGGTACCGAAGCCAAGAGGACTTTGGATAACGAACGAAATTGCTCTCTACAACTTCAATGAAAAGGCTCTCAATGCTATTTTTAGCTGGGTAGGTAATCATATGTTCAAACTTATTCAAACTTGTTCTACTGCTAAAGCTGCTTGGGAAGTTCTTGAATTACATTGTGAGGGTGATGTGGCTGTGAGGGACTCTATATATAGAAAACTTTTGAGGGGCTTTGAGAAGATAGAGATGGGTGAGGATGAAAGCATTGATAGTCATTTTGAGAAACTTCTAGATATTTCTAATCAGTGTCAAAACTTAGGTTTCATCATCCCAAACCAAACCATGGTCTATAAAACTTTTAGAACATTATCTTCAAAGTTCACTGTCAAAAGAATTGCTATGAATGAGTCTAGAGATCTTGCCAATATGGACTTTCAAACATTAATGAACACTCTAAAAGAATTTGAACTAGAATTTCTAGGAAAGTCCAGTAAACAACTTGCTTTAGCCTTACTAGGTACTAGCTCAGATTCTACAGGGAGTGATGAGGATGAATATGATTTGATCTCTTCTAACTATGGTAACATTACTAGGAAGTTTAGTAAATTGGGTTACAAAGATAAAAATAAAGAAAAACAACCAGTAATGCTGCCATTGGTTACAAGAAACTGCCCCCAAAATTTGTAAAATACATGGCATCTAAGATCACGCCTCAAGATACTGAGAAATTGAAAGATGTCCAGTGTTATGAATGTTAGGGGTATGGTCACTTTAAACATGAATGCGCTAACACCCTCAGAACAAGAGGAATTTCTCATTGGGTTTGTGTAGATGACTTTAATGAAGCTGACTTCGAATCTGGAACAAGTGCCGATGAACATTCAGAGGAAATCAACACTGCTGCGCTGTGCACTCGGATCACCTGGTCAGAAGAAGACTCCAGGAACTGCCAAAGTCCTCAATGTTACTCTAACATTGGAGAACCAACAGCAAAACCGGAAATCTTTTTTGGGGACTGGAACAACCATGATACACAGGTGATCTATGATGTGCTCTCTGATTCTGATGATACTAACTTTGATTGTTTTCATGGCTCAGTTGATCTAGAAGAGGAACACTTCAATGAAGAAGAAATTTCCCAAGAGGAAATTCTGGATGATCTACATACAACTTTTCTCCGACTTGAGAGAGAGAATGCCAAACTCATGAAGAGTAGCAAAGCACTGAAGCATGACATTGAATGTTTGAAGAACATGCTGAGACTCTATGAGAGAGATCTTGACAAAGCTGAAGCTGAATTGAAAGAGGGAAAGGAGAAACTCAAAAAGGATTCACAGATCATAGCCAAATGGAATGGAGGTAGTACTAAACTTGATGAGGTACTGAACATGAGTAACTCAGGTACATGTGGTCTAGGATTTGTTGAAAAGCCTTCCTCTTCTAATGTTAATTCTGCCTATCTAACTACAAGCTTTGTTAAAGAATCTGACAATATGAGTTCTGGAACCATTAACACTGTAAAAAGCAAACCTACTTTTATCTGCCAGTGTTGTTTTCAACCAGGCCACATTAAACCATTATGTAGAAAATTCATAAAAGAATGTGGTAAGAAAACAGTCTCCGTGTCCAATGTTAAAACTACAACAGGTTCTGATGTTAGACTAACATTAGGCGCATGACAAAAAAGTAGGACTTGGATAGAAAAAGCTAAAACCTCTAAGATTAAAGTTTTATGCAATGTTGTTTTCTCTGCTGTGTACTCTAACCTTTCAGGTAAGTGGTACTTCGATAGTGGATGCTCAAGACACATGACAGGCAGCAAAGAGAATCTTAAGCAAATTATACATTTGAGTGCTGGAACAGTGACCTATGGAGGAGGCACCAAATGAAAGATCATTGGCAAGGGGACACTGGATGTAGATGGATTCCCACCGTTGAAGGATGTGTTGTTGGTAGATGGGTTAAAGGAAAATCTAATCAATATCAGTCAGCTATGTGATGATGACTTACTAGTTACATTTGACAAGGTATCTTGTGATGTTTATGATAGTGACAATGTTCTTGTGATGACAGGTACTAGATCCAAAGATAACTGCTACCTAGCCCAAGAGGAAGCAGAATGCTTCCATGCCTACATAGATGAGGCTTCTATATGGCATAGGAAACTTGGACATGTTCACTACAGAAACCTTGAGAAATTACAGAAAGTTGATGCTGTAAGAGGCTTACCAAAGCTATCTGGTCCAGGTAAGCTTTTGTGTGGTGATTGCCTCAAAGGTAAGCAAACCAGAGCAGTTCATACACCCCTACAGGTACATAATGCTAACCCTAGATCTAGTAGGTGTTTTGAATTGCTGCACATGGACTTAATGGGTCCAATTGAGGTAAGTAGTCTCAGTGGGAAGAAATATTCCTTTGTAATTGTAGATGACTTCTCTAGATACACTTGGGTAAAATTTCTTAAAGTAAAGTCAGAAGCTTTTGATCAGTTCAAAATTCTTTGTGCTAGTATTAAAAACTTGTATGGCTCCACCGTGACTAACATTAGGTCTGATCATGGTAAAGAATTTGAAAATGCTAGTTTTGATAACTACTGCAATACTAAAGGTATTTTCCATGAATATTCAGCTCCTAAGACTCCTCAGCAGAATGGGATTGCTGAAAGAAAGAACAGGACTCTTCAAGAGATGGCCAGAGTTATGCTCAATGCTAAAGACTTATCCAAAAGACTCTGGGCTGAAGCTTTAAACACTGCTTGTCACATTAGTAACAGGGTGTATCTTAGACCTGGAACTAACATGACTCCCTATGACCTCTTGAAGGGTGTTAAACCAAATGTTGCATATTTTCATGAATCTGGATGTGATTGTTATCTGCTTAATAACAGGGATTATCTGAGTAAATTTGATCATAAAAGTGAAAAATGCATCTTTGTAGGATACTCAGCCAATAGTACTTCCTTTAGAGTCTACAATCTTAGATTGAAGACAATTCAGGAATCAGTGAATGTTGTATTTGATGATTTCACTCTTGATACAGGTACTGATGACATCTTAGTTCCCAATGTTGAACCAACAACAGAAACTGAGAATGTTACTCCTGACAGTGTTACTCTAACATTGGAACTGGAAGCTGGAAACACTGAACATGAGTCAGGGAACGATGTTAGACTAACACCAGCAAGATCAGATGTTAGACTAACAACAGAGGATTCTGACTCAGAACATGAAGGTGCCTCTGAACCTAGAAGAGATCCCCCAGCTAGGATTCAGAAAGACCATCCAGCATCCCAGGTAATAGGTGAACTCACGGAACGGGTAAGGACACGCAACAGAGAAAGACTTGACTATAGAGATATGGTAAAACTGTGTGTCTGTATGAACTTCACTTGTACTGTTGATAATGCCTCTTGTTTCGTCTCCACCATAGAACCTAAGAATGTGAATGAATCTCTTCTTGATAACTTCTGGATTAATGCCATGCAGGATGAACTATTACAGTTTGCTAAGAACAATGTCTAGATACTTGTACCTAGACCACCTAATGTTAATGTAATAGGGACTAAGTGGATATTTAAGAACAAGAGTAATGAGGAAGGGGTCATAGTTAGAAACAAAGCTAGACTAGTTACTCAAGGGTACACTCAGGTAGAGGGTGTAGATTTTGATGAGACATTTGCTCCAGTGGCTAGGATTGAATCTATTAGGTTACTTCTAGCTATAGCATGCAGTCTTAAGATAAAACAATACCAAATGGATGTAAAGGGTGTATTTCTGAATGGGCTGATTGATAAGGAAGTATATGTTGAACAGCCTAAGGGATTCACAGATCCTAAGTACCCTAACCATGTGTACAAGCTTGAAAAGGCACTGTATGGACTTAAACAAGCACCTAGAGCATGGTACGAAAGGCTTACAAAATTCTTATTAAGTCTTGGCTTTGTTAGAGGTGAAGGAGATAGAACACTGTTTGTCTTGAAGAAAAATTCTCATGTCTGTATAGCTCAAATATATGTAGATGATATTGTTTTTGGCTCAACTAACAATTCTATCCAATAAAACTTTGTTGAATCAATGACAGGGCAGTTTGAGATGAGTATGATGGGAAAATTAACCTTCTTTCTTGATCTTCAAGTAAAACAAACAGGTAATTGGATTTTCCTAAGTCAGGAAAAGTATGCAAAGAATTTGGTAAAAAGGTTTGAATTAGCAGATTGAAAACCTTGCAAGGCGCCCATGTCTTCATCAGTGAAGATATCCAGGGATGTTAATGGTGCTAATGTTGATCCAACATTGTACCGTTCAATGATAGGAAGCTTGCTCTACTTGTCTCCTTCAGAGCCTGATATAATATTCTCTGTTTGTGTTTGTGCTAGGTACCAGGCATGTCCAAAGCAGTCACATTTGATTGCTGTGAAGAGATTCCTTAGATATATTTCTGGCACCATGGCCCTTGGTATATGGTATTCTTATGACTCTAACACAAATCTTGTAGGTTTCAGTGACTCAGACTAGGCAGGAGACACTGATGACAGAAAGTCTACAAGTGGAGGATGCTTTTATCTTGGGAACAACTTGGTCTCATGGTACAGTAGAAAGCAAAACTGTGTGTCACTCTCCACTGCTGAATCTGAATACATAGCAGCAGACAGTTGTGTCACTCAGTTAGTATGGCTTAAACACATGCTACTGGATTATGGGTTAGACAGTGATACCTTACTTATGTTTTGTGATAATCTTAGTGCTATAAGCATCTCTAAGAACCCTGTGCAACACTCCAGAACTAAACATATTGATATAAGGCATCACTTTCTGAGAAACATGGTAGAGGACAAGTTCATTGACATTGAACACATTGAAACTAACAATCAGCTTGCTGATATGTTCACTAAACCCTTAGATTCTGAGAGGTTCTTCAGTTTGAGGAATTCTCTTGGCATGTGCATTGTTTAGGGATGTTAGTTCACCAGTGTTCACATAACACCACTGTCTAGCACTGGTTATTGGTTGTGGTGTATCTGTAATTCTTTTTGTTTCCTTTCTGCATTCTTCTTTCTTGCATATTACATCTTTGTTAGAGATTCTGTTGGGCTGTGTGGTTAACCTGTATGAATAGCTGAGTTGACTGGTGGACAGGTACATATCAAGAGGTTTGTAAAGTTAGAACTCTGTTGTTAGTCTGTGAATGTTAACCTAACATCTGGGAGAAGCTGGGGTACACAGAGCTCACTACTCTAATGTTATTCAGTTGTGACTTATCCATGTTAGGTTAGACAAAGCATGAAGAGAAGCTGGGGTACATGATGTTGAGAGCTTCATTGTCATTCAATTGTGCTTATTTTTGTGTTTTTGTCTATGGCCAAGGTTATGCATGAGAGTGAGCCTTACTACTGGGGTGCTTTGAAGTTTCGACTGCTTGCATTCAGTAGCATTTTTCACTTGGTATTTCTCTTGTAAACAGGTTGGAAAACAAGTATGCATGAGGAGTTGGGGTGGAGAAGTATATGATAAATGTATTGTCTTCATTAAGTTCCTTTGTACTTGCCTAATCTGTAGCTGATAGTTAAGTTGCTGGGGTGTGTGGGGTCTTGTGCTGCCCACATTCAGTGATGAAACTATCCTTTTACATTCACTAGTTTTTGTTCAAAAGCGTTCATGATAATAAATAAACATAAATTGATTTCTCCTGGTCCCAGTCAGTAAAGTTTTTTGTCCTTGGTTACCATCTCCCAATGTTGATCTAACATTGTTGCATTCTTTCTAGTTCTGCATTCATTTTTCCCTTGTGTCGTTTTGGGCTTAGGGGGAGTAGTAATCCTAGGAATCATGTGTTGAGGCATACTTTGTGGGTGACTCACTACAGATAAAACACTATGTTTTGTGATCTTCTATGCTATGAGAACCTCTTTTTCCCTGGATATGTGTATACATTCTGTGTTTTTCTGTTGGATGTGTTACTTGCGCATACTGATGATCTTAATTTATGTCTTTGTACCTAAGTACTTGTGTGAGGTTCAAGATCAGTATACAGGAATATCTCACGCTCTCACATGATGTTGCCTTGGATGAAGCCCTGCACCTACAACTTCCTTCCCCGATGTTAACTTACCAATGTTAGTCCAACATTGAAACATTGTAACTTATAAGTTTTCAGGTTTGGAGACCGCTCTGGTTACGTGTTAATCTAACACTGACACGTGGTAAGGGGAACATGGGTATGATCGTGTGACAGTGGTCCGATTATGTTGGTAACATGTTACAACACCACCATCACTATTCTTCAACTGATTAATTGTATAATTTGCCCTAATCTTTTCTCACTATTTACGCGCTCAAAATTTCTGCAAAATCATCTCTCTCTGCAAATCGAGTTTCTTTTTTTCTTCTCTAAATCACTCTAACAATGGCCCGCAAGTCTTCCATTGAAACTCTTGCAGCTGCTGCCGGACTGATGGAGCAACCACGACGCCGTAGGACCAGAAGTGCAACCGCTGAAGCCATTACCGCCGCCGCGCCAAAGAGGAAATCCACCTATCAACGGCGCAAGGGCAAGAAATCCTCTAAGGGTGATGTTGATTTAACATCAAAAACTTCTAAGCAAACCTCCACTCCCACCAACCCGGAAAACGAGGTAATGATGGCTAACCCTACTCTGGATATGCCTGCTACTACTGTTGTTGGTATTGAGGGGAAGAAAGAGGCCCATGTTGCTGTGGGTGAGTCTGAGGTTGTGCATGAGGTCCCTGAGGGTAATGTTAGGGATGAATCTGTGATTGTTGCTGAGGAAGTGGTTGAGCTTGCTGAGGCTGATGTTGCTGAGCAGGATACTGCTGATGAGATGGAGACTCTTCCTGAGGAGGATGATCAGGTTGAGGAGACTGTTGTTGAGGAGGTTACTACTGAGGGTAACCAAGATGTTGATAATGAGGGTAACATTCAGCCTGAATAGGCTGAGAGAGAAGAAGAAGAGAGCCTGACTCTCTCTGCCTTAGCTACTGCTGCTAAGAAAAGAAAGGGAAAGCAGGTGATGGTTGAAGCTTCTGAGTCTGAGTCAGAAGAAGAAAAAGAGGTGGAAGAGGATAAGGAGGAAGAAAAAGATGAGGAGGAAGTTGAGGAAGAAGACCTACATGTAGGTGATGACCCTGCTGATGTTACTCCAACATCAGGTAGTGATGAGTACTTTGATGTGCTTGATGAAGAGTACCCCAAAATGCCAGGGTTATCAAGCTAGTGGGAGACTTTTCAAGCCAGGGTTATCCACATGGAGATGAACATTGATGAGGAGATGTTCAAGGATAAAAGGTTGTTTGAGCTGCTTGAAGCTAAAGGAGTGTTGGGATCTGTGATGAACCAATCATCATATGTCCCTGATGTGATTAGAGAGTTCTACATGAACCTCTCTCAATGGGTGTCCCACCAGGACTCTCCCAAGTTTGGCAAAGCTTGGGTAAGGATGAAGGTCTATGACATCAGCCCCTCTGTGATCAACGAGGCTTGGGGACTTCCTGATCCCGAAGAGACAGAGGATCCTAGCATGGATGAGGTGATCACTGACCTCACTGGTGGACTCACAAGGAAATGGAATGACAGTTTTCCAACTACAAGGCTGACTTCCTTAAGTGCTGTACTTCACAAGCTCTCTACCTACAACTGGCTGCCCTCTTCAAACACCAGTGTTATGACAAAAGAATCTGCAAAGCTGGTGTACAAACTAAAAAATGGGCTGAGTGTGAACATAGGGGAGAAGGTTCTGAGGCACATGCGGGAAGTCACAACCAAGGCAAAGGGAATCATTCCATATCCATCTCTGATATCCAACATTCATGTGAAGCAAGGCTTCAAGACAAAGAAGATAGAAGGATGGATCAAGAACAAGGCCAAGATGAGCATCACCAGGAGCTACTTCACTCAGGTCAGGATTCAAGATCTGCCATGGAATCCCAACAATGCAGCTGGTCCAAGTAGGAAGAAGAAGAAGAAGAAGACTCACAAGTTTGCTGCTTCTTCAGTACTTGTGGCTAGCGGTGACAGCTGTTCTGTCATTGCTGATGCTTTTGTGGAGGAGACCCTGGTGTGGCTGGACAGAGAGTATAAAGATACCCAAAGAGAGATAGCAGACAAGCAAGTGAGGTTGCAAGAGATCAACAGCCTCATGAAGCATTTGAGGGATCTGCCTTCCTCACAAAAAGAGGGAGAATGATCAAATTTCAAAAATTTATGAGTTCTGTTATGTTTCTGTCAGTCTGAACAATTCTATTTTCTTTGTTTATTTTCGGTTTCATCAAGGAGTATGTTCCTTGCTACTTAGTATGGTTTGTAATTAAGTACTTTTCTATCTTGTTGCTTACTGCTTCTGCTTATGCTCATTGAACGTTGGATACAATGTACTAACTCTATTTTGCAGTTGTTAACTGTTCTATGATGTTAAGATAACATTGAGATGTTCAATGTTAGAACATCTGTCTGGTTTCGATGTTAAGCTAACATTGACAAAGACAGATGTTATGACAACATTGAAAGTATCAATGTTGGAATAACATTGAGTTGGTCCCTTCTGATGTTCAGGGGGAGCGTACTTAGTTTCCATTGTGATCTGATAGTAAAGTTTGTCTGAATAATTTGATCGGATTAGAACATGTTCTTAGGTTTTGTGATTAAGGTAAAAAGGGGGAGATTGAAAGTGCAGGTATTCTGTCAATGTTAGTTTAACATTGAAAGTGCAGATATTTTGTCAATGTTAGTTTAACATTGAGAAGTCAATGTTAGAGTAACATTGCTGGAGCAGAATCCGATTTACAATCTTAATTATATTCTTTAATATTGTTTTGCCTTATTCATTTAACTAACTCAGTTCCACAGTTGTAATTGTCTTTGATTATTATTCAGGAAACAAACTTGTCATAGGTTGGACGCTCAAGTTTCCAAGAAGAAAAGTTTTCTTAATTACGCAAACCACTCTACAAGGGAAGTTGAGTTCGAGTGGAACTAGGAATGCTTTCCAAGATCAAGTACTAATTTAAACAAGGAGTCTTTCCTTAGTTAGATCACTAACGAAGGAACTGTTATTCAAGAAGGACTGCGAGAACAAAGAAGAAGAGTTCAAGAAGGAAACAAGGAGAATTACCAACCGTGTACAACACACCTTGAAGTCGAAGATCAAGAACCTATATATAGGTGTGAAGTACATCAAGACAAACACGAGACAAGAACCAATCAATCCGAGAGATTAACCTACAGTTGTTGAGTGTTGTCTTGCTTTAGCAAAGTTTGTGAATTGTTAGAATAGATCTAAGAGTGAGGAGCTTTTAAAGATAGTCGAAGAAATTATTGTGTGCTTTGCTTAGTTCAATCAATTTAAGAGTGAGGAGCTTGAGAATTGAGAGAACAACCTTTGTTAAAACCTTTACGGGTTATTTTGCCTACGGCTCGGAAGTTAATATAATTCTATATTCACTTCTTAAACTTGGTGTTTGTTTATTTCGCTGCACAATTATTCTGGTCTGTTGTTAAAGTAACATCGCTGAAGTAACAACATACAAATCTGCTGTTAACACTCCAGTGTTAAAGTAACAACAACCATATCAACCCGATCCACAATTCCACGTATTAATCAGCCGCTTTCATAGTTCTATTTCTATCAAATTGGTTACATGATGAATATATATTAACAAAAGCACACTTAATTTTTTTGGATCCCCATGTTCCGACCACTAAAATATAGCCCGGGCCTTCCTCTGACGACTCCATATGGGAAGTTTCACTGTTCCACATTACGAGCAAGCCCCTAGATCTGTCGTTGGCATTTTTTGCACACCATTCATACTCATTTCTCTTTCGGTAAATCATGTCATCAAAGTTCTCCATCTTAGTTTCTTGTACGAACATAACCTCCACCTTATATTTAAGTACAAGAGACCGAACTTCTTCAATTTTATTCATCCCTCCCAATCCATGTACGTTAAATGAAAGCACAATCATTGATCGACTTTTATCGCACTCTCTGATGGGCGTAATTTTAAGTGTAATAAAATAGAATATAAGTCAACACGAGAGTGTTACACTTAAAATCTCACTTCTTCGCAAGTGCACGAATCAAGTAATAATAAAATGAAAGTATAGTTATGAACCAAGTATCGTATCCCCATGGAGTGGTGGATGAATGTAGGAATCACTTAAGTGCAAAAAACTAACAATTGTGACGATCTTTTCTCTTGTGTTTGCAGGATGTAATGAATACTTGTGAATTATATGAATGCTTTCTATAATAAAGATGCTTTGAATGCTTTTTATGCTAAGAATTCTTAATCTAGAATGCAATATAAATTAATCTAAAATTCAGAAACAGTAAGTATATATCTTTTTGGTTTTTGGTTTTGAATGCAAGAAAACAAGTAAAGCAATTAAAAGAATTAAACTATTAAACTAATGAAAACAAGTAAGTAATTAGACTAAGAATGCTGGAAGAAAGATTGATTAACTTACTTAACTACACTAAACCAAAGAATATAATTTACTGATTGATTGACGAATTGTAGTTGTAAACAATAATTGGTAAGATTGTTTAGAGGTCGGGTTAACAATGATTTAATCGTAATAGTTCATAGACAAACTACTTATTACATTACTTGATAGTTATTTGATGTTTGCATGTCTAATGGATATGTGACATATGACAGGAGTTATCCCAACCATACACCTATGAGTGTCTAATAACCTACCGTGTTAACGAATCAACCTAGTTGTCAGTTGTTTTAGAAGAGTTATCAAATCTGCAATCCAATTAAGTCATCCAAATCGTGTTAACAAAACGTACATTGTCAAGATTGATTTCATGTGATCTAAACGTATATTTAACTATCCTTAGCATTCTTCACTCTGGGTGGCCCCGCACGGGTGCTTCCGTGTTATCCCAGCGAGAGTAAGGTAAGTCAAATAACATAAGTAACTATTCCATCTAGACATTCAATATTATCAAACATACATCAGGTAAAGCAAATAAACATATTCATAAATTAGTGTTACTCCCTTACTCTAAAGAACGAATAGGTCAGCTACTAATATTCATGAGTTCAACAATCGATAAAGAAGTAAATATCATAGACTAAGTAAAGAGATAAAGAAAAGCTTCTCGGATCCGGTGGAATGTTGTTGCTTGACCTCTTCTTACTCCATTTTGCTATCTTGTTCCTCTCAAACCATTTTCTCTCAAAACAATGACAAAACTAAACTAGAACAAGACTTTAATGGTGTTTTCTCTCTGGTGACAAACTCTTAGGGTTTCTCTGTCGGAAAGTCGTTGAAAATGTGTGTAAGCCAGTACCCTCTGCCAAACATAGCCTCATATTTATGGTTTTTCACTGCTTTGGGCTGCGTTTTAGGGTTTCTGATTTTCGACCCATTTTCTGTCTTGATCGCGCGCCACCCGCGCGATGCGTTATGATTCCTCACTGCGGTTTCCTAGTGTCTTCCTTTTTAATCGTGCTATTTTTGGTATTTCGCCTTAATGTAGTGTCGTAGCGCTCCCGTCGCGACTGAACATCCCAAAATAGTGTCTTCCCTAATTGTCGCCCAAAACATCAATTTTTGGCCTTATTTAGTCTTGTTTCGTATCGAATCCATAAATTCCAAAGAAAACCTAAAACAATGATCGAACAAGTAAATATGTTATCATAAGTATTTAAAGGCATAAGCAAACATATACTTAAATAACTCTAAATAAATGCTTATCAAGTAACCCCAAACTTGAACCTTTTCTTCTACTCAAGAAAACTCGCTTACCTGACTCGATCTAAATTAGAATGTAATCATTGACATGCCATCATACATAAGCGAAAATTCTCAAAATGTAACTTATGGTCAAAACAAGAGATGAGATGGAATAGATGAACACGAGCACATCAAGTTTAATATAGTCATCTTCACATGCGTTTCATGTTCTTTAACAGTGTGTGATACTATTGTTGATGTGTAAGAGTTATTTTCATGTTGCAAACTTATAAAACCATAGCTCTTAACATATAGTCACTTCACTTTTCACTCTTCACTCTTCTATTACCACTGACTCAAGTAGATTTCATATGTTGATGATCATTTAGGACTTTGTAAGCTTGTAATGTTAGGCCCAAGTGTGGGCTATAATGGAAAAAGTCATATATGAGTTCTAGAGATGTATGTAGTAAACAACTCATGTATTAATTTTTCCTCCCTTGTTTCTGCCTTGTTCATTGGCCATACATTTTAGACTCTTTTTAGCATCTTTTGCATTTTCATTTGCGCAAGTATCAAACCATCCAATACTTCATGATTATTCAAGAAACACCCCCAACTTAGAGTTTTTGCATGGGTTATTCATGTTCTCTAATATGTTAATCCTCCTTTTTCTATTTAGCTCATGTTTTTACTTTGAGATCCTATCTTATTCCTCCTTTGATCTACTACATCCATCTCTAGAAATATGTAGGATATAATTATGTTTTTGTTTTTCAGCTGATGGTAGGAAAGTAGGCTTCATAAACAAAGGCTCATAGAAAAGCCTTTAGTGGATAATCTTATGTTCATAAAGGGTTCTTGACTTGAAAGGCTAAAACTCAAATTTTTGAAACGATGGTCTATTTCATTTTCTCAACACATTTACATCTACCATTATCTCAAGAAATAGTCAAGCAATTTGTTCAAGAGTCATAATCACATGTTCATTACTATGTTCTCATAAATAAGCAACATTCTCTTCACAATTATACACAACAGCAGATTGAACGGTGTCTATGAACTAAAACATGCTTTTGACCATATTAGGCAAGATGTACAAAAGGTATTCACGTATTTCTTCATCTCAAACTTGTACAATACTACACATACACTTTCATAGATTCCTAGTTATTCATGCTTTCATGCTTCTAATTTCATTCTAATGACTTAATCCCAATATATATATAACAAATAAGCAAATCAAACACCATAGCTACCACCCCCAAACTTAAAATTAAGCGATGTCCCCGTATAAAATAGAAATAATTAAAGTAAAGATTAGAGGGCTTCCCTGATCGAGCTCAAAGGACACTCGTCAGACTGGTGGTGGTGTTACTTTCTCCATTTGTAAAACTCTCCTTGATTTCTCTCAACTCTCTCTAGTGGAGAGTGTTGTTGTTCTGGAAGTGCTTTTTGATTTATTCCAACTGACTCACTAACTCAGTATTTTCCTTTTCCAATCTTTCTTTCACCTTTTGCAATTGCTCGTGCACCTTCTTTTGTAGCGAAGGTGATAGAGTTTCTTCAATTGACTCCATTGCTGATAATTCGTTAGCATGGAATGTAGTTTCTATCACTTGCCTCGCCGTGTGATTGATGGGATACATATTTCGGTGATGGATGTATGTGTCAAGCTCTAGATAACCTTCTTTAATACAAAGTGCGGTTACGAGTGCTCTAAAATACATAAAGCGTGGAGGACTGTTGATGGTGTGACCCTCGATAGCTTTAATTATGATAAATGTTCGGAGTGTCTCCTCGTTTTATGCATATCATAATTTTTTCTTGTCCCCATGAAACTTTTCCACATTGATAGGTGGTAGAATTCTCGAACTTTAAGTGACCCATAATCAGCTTCAAGCTTCCGTTGTTGGTTGAACTGAACCACCCTCTCGCTTGTAGCCAAATGCTCTGATGCGAATTCCATTGATATTTATGTCGTAATGTTCATTTATTATTTATGCAGTGAAATGGACCTCATGAAGCCGGATGATGGTCGATGGCTCCCTACGGTCAAAATGAGCATAAAACTCACGTATTAGGTTGTCATTGCAATCCCCGATCCCAGTGCAACTTGATCCAAGTTGATTTTCTTCATGCTAATCTCTGGGACTGCAAAAGCTTGCTCGTCCACAAAATCATTGTGCAACAACTAGATGTATTTCTCAAAGCACCTTCTTGATGTAAATTTTGTTAGATCATAACTCGGTTGTGCTATGCTAAGTTTCACCAATATTGTTGGTCTTCCTGTCTTTGGATCAATCGTATAGTGACGTCGAGATGCCATGTTCTTCTACAAAGAACATAATAGAAAAATATTTTTTTCTTGAAAGAAAATATATAGATAGGAGAAGTAAGGAAAAAAATTATGTTACCTATCCAAACTTTGACCCGTGTTGCAATTACCTATCCAAACTAACAATTTTTACAGTTTACGGTCCAAACTTTAATGTTTTGACCGTTTACGGTACGAACTTTATTTCCGACGAAACTCCGCCCAAAAATGTTACTTTTGGGCTAAATGACGTCATGCTGATGTCATCCTTCAGGGGTAAAACTTTCATTTTAGAGATGAGGAGTATAGTGCAATATGTACAATTATTTCATACACCCTAAACTTTATTCTTTTATACATTGCACCCCAAATATTTATTTTTTCTAACAAAAAAACTAAATATCATCAAATTGTTTTTTAAAAATTTATTTTCAACTAAGATATATTTTTAGAAATTAATTTTTCTTTCAATTGCACCCTAAAGATGAATTTTGTTTTTGAATTTTTAAATTATTAACTAATTTAAAAGTAAAACTTAATAAAATCAAGCTTAAAATTACTAATTAAGTTCGTTGGAAAGTTTTAATTTCTAAAAATATATGTTATTTGAAGACAAATTTTGTAAAAAAAATTTGACAATATTTTAGTATTAAATTGATAAACAAAAAGAATTTACTTTATATTTATATGAGTTAGAGTTTATGAGTTTTTAATTTTTTTTGAATATTTCTGAAGTAACAAAATAAAATTTAATTAATTTATTTTTTTGAATATTTTTGAAGTAACAAAATATAATTTAATTAATAAAATATTTTGGGGTGTTAGTTTGGAAATAAAATTAGCTTTTATTATTTATTTAGTTTTCTTTTTATATTTTAGTAAATAATAGGGGAACTACCGATTTTACCACTAGAGGATGACGTCAACATGACGCCATTTAGCAAAAAAGTGACGTTTTTGGGCAGAGTTTCGTCGGAATGAAAGTTTGAATTGTAAACTGTCAAAAATAAAAGTTTGGACCGTAAACTATATAAATTGTAAGTTTGGATAGGTAATTGCAACACGGGCCAAAGTTTGGATATGTAACTAAATTTTTCCCAAGTAAAGAAGAAATACCCCTATGAATTCTCAGAGATAATAGAATTATAACAGTCATTAGAGTTATAAATAAAAGAGTTCTTAATTATAATTTTGGAAAAAATTCATTAAGTTGCATAACTCTCCATAACAAACAAAATTACAATGGGAGTAACTCATGTATCTATGGAAATTAATCATAAGGACAATACAAGTGTGGTGGGAAAGGTAAAGATACAGATTGCTCAGCTAAATTCCATAGATTTTGATTTCTGCATGTCCCCTATTGCCTTTTGAACCGAGAAACGTTTAGTGTAAGAAAAAGTTGAGGCGAGACGTGGTCGTCGCGCGCCATGATCTCGCAGTTGAGGCGCAATGTAAACTTTGACGCGCTATAGGACACGGTGTCTTCTGGAATTCTGGTGCCATATAATCAAATCGCACGCCTTGATCGCGTGTGTGAGGCGCGATGCGAAAAGTGATCGCGCGTGTGATCGCGCCTACTTCTGGAAAACTTGTTCTGCGTGGTCTGATTTGCGTTGTGCTTAATTTTGTCCAATATCGTCTTGCTTTTGTCTTGTTCGTCTCTCCACTTATGGGTTCCTTCACTTTCTTCATTTTTTCTATCTCAATATTTAGCTCAACGAAAAATTGAAATAAAATGCTAATATGACTCAAAAGAAAATTAAATTAAAGACTGAATTAAAAACTTACTATTGTGGGTTGCCTCCCACACAACGATTATCGGTTAGGTCAACAATTTTGGTGAAGAATCAGGGGTCATTTGGTACACTGATTGCACCGTGGTCTTTCTACTCATATGCTCATTTCTTCACCCTTTCCTCTTCTTTTCTTTTCCAATTCCATTTCTTGAAAAAGTAATTCCTGTTACGAGAGCTTTCTTGTATTTCTTTCAGCAAATGCATAGCCTCGTAATTTGGAATATTAACAAATGAACTTGGATCTCGTGAATTTTGACTAATTTCACCCAATATTCATTGATTCACTGTACTCAGACCAAGGTAGAAATTCTCCACATATTGTTCATGAGTAAGCCAATAAGGTGACATCGCTTGATGCTTGTGTTTCTCCCATTCTGTAGTTATATCCTTACGAATCTTTTCTATATCGGCCCACACTTCGCTGGTAGTTGCCCCATGTTTCTGACGAAAAGTGGAGACTCGTTCCTTTGGTGTTTTTAACGCTGGATCTTTCAGAAATTCATGTGTACATTTCTTCATTTGTTCACTCCATGGCATGTTGATCTTGATGGAGTTAGTGTACCACTTGCTCGATTTTCATTTCAAAGAATATGGAAAGATTTTAGAAATTTTCGGTTCATCTAAAACCCTAAAATAGTGGTTTATCTCCTTGAAATCTTCTATGTGATGGAGATGATCTTCATGGGGTTCCCCGTGAAATTGCTTGTGCCTCACCATGCACTTCCATTCTCCTTCTATTGAAGTGTAGACAAACATAAATGAGGGTTTATATGTCTCTTGGGTGATTGTGTCTTCTTCCCTCCATTAGTTAGTTGTTGTGTTTCATCTGCGATTAGATAATTTAGAGCTTTTGTTTTTGTGTAGTTTCCTCGACCCCCAAAAGTTATCCTCCTTACCCAAATAGGTAGACCAGGTGCTCCTTCAACTCGGTTAAGTGTTATTTCCTGTGAAAGTGAGAGAAAATACTTTTGTGATTTTACAAATCACCTTGATGATTCACGCACAACAATACCGTTACTCCTGACAACGGCGCCAAAAACTTGATGGGCGTGATTCTAAGTTTAATAAAATAGAATATAAGTCAGCACAAGAACGTTACAGTTAAATCCCACTTCGCCGCAAGTGTACGAATCAAGTAATAATAAAATGGTAAGTATAATGACGAACCAAGTACCGTATCCCAAGGGAATGGTGGATGAATGTATAACAAAACACTAACAGTTGTCACAATATTTTCTCATGTTTGCAGGATGTAATGAATGCATGTGAATTATATGAATGCTTTCTATACTAAAGATGCTTTGAACGATTTATATGCTAAGAATGCTTAATCGAGAATGCAATGGAAATTAATCTAAGAATGCATAAACAGTAAGTAAATATCTTTTTGGTTTTAGTTTAGAATGCAAGAAAAAGTAAGCATTTAACAATTAAACTATTAAACTAATAAAAGCAAGTAAACTAATAAACTATGAATGTTGGAAGAAACATTGATTAACTAACTTAACTAAACTAAAATAAAGAACATGATTTAATGATTAATGACTGATTGTAGTTGTAAATAATAATCGAAAAGATTGTTTAGAGGACGTGTTTCACAATGATTTAACCGTAATAGTTCATAGACAAACTACCTATATCTACTTAAAGTACATGATAGTTATTTGATGTTTACATGTCTAATGGATCCGTGACATATGAAAGGAGTTATCCCAATCATACACCTATAAGTCTCTATAACCTACCGTATTAACAGATCAACCAGTTGTCAGTTGTTTTATAAGAGATCATTCGAATCGTGTTAACAAAACGTATATAGTCAAGATTGATCTAGTATGATCTAAAGGTTGTACATCAGTCGCTTTTCGCAAATGCAAAGTCACAGATTGCATATATACATATGTATATATATAACTATCCTTAGCATTCTACACTTCGGGGGCCCCCGCATGGGTGCTTTCGTGTTATCCCACCGAGAGTAAGGTTAATCACACAACATAAGTAGCTATTCAATCTAGACATGCAAGATCAATAAACATACATTAAGTAAAGGAAATAAACGTATTCATAAATCAGAATTACTCCCCTACTCTAAACAATGAGTAGGTTATCTCTTCATAGTCACGAGTTCAACAATAAATAAAGAAGTAAATATCATAGACAAAATAAAGAAAAAATGAAAAGCTTCTCAGATCCGGGGGAAAAAATCGAAACTAGTCCTTTATTGTGTCCTAGTCACAGTTTTGGTCCTTTATTGTGTCCTTGTTTTATTTTAGTCCTTTATTGTGTATTGCACTACAATTTTGGTCCTCAGGAAGAAGTCAGAGTCGAAAATATCACGTGGGAGCACTTGCCGGCCAAAATATTTTTTTTTAATTCCCACATGCAAATTCACATGTGGAAACGCTGGTTTCAATTTTTTTTTTATTTTTTTTATTTAAAATTCTGACCCGGCCAACCCGATTTGACCGGGTTATCCGGATCGGACGGGTCAGAATTTTAAATAAAAAAATTAAAATTGTTGTTCCAACATGCGAATATGTTTGTGGAAAATTCAAAAAAATTGAATTGAGGGCAACACGTGCTCGTACATGACATTTTCGGCTGAGATTCCATCTGAAGGACCAAAATTGTAGTGAAATACACAATAAAGGACCAAAATAAAACAAGGACACAATAAAGGACCAAAACTGTAACTAGGACACAATAAAGGACCAATTTCGATTTTTTCCCCAGATCCGGTGGAACGTTGTTGCTTGACACTCTTCTTTCTCCCTTTTGCTATCTTCTTCCTCACAAACTACTTTCAACTCAAAACAATGACTCATCTAAACTAGAACAAGACTTTGATAGTATTTTCTCTCTAGTGGTAAACCCTTAGGGTTTCTCTGTCAGAAAGTGGTTGGAAGTGTGTGTAAGACGATACCATAGCTGCTGAATGCAACTTCCTATTTATAGTTTTTCTCTGCTCTGGCTGCGTTTTAAGGTTTTTGACTTTCGACCTATTTTCTGTCTTGATCGTGCGCCACCAGCGCGATTCGCCATCTTATCGATCGCCACATGCGCGATGCGATGCTGGTCGCACGACCTTCTAATTTCCTCCCCGTGGTCTCCTAGTGTCTTCTTTTTCAATCACGTGATGTTCGGTATTTCATTTTAATGTAGTGTCGTAGCGCCGGAACATCCTGAAATATTATCTTGCCTAATTGTCTCCCAAAACATCCATTTTTGGCCTTATTTAGCCTCTTTTCATCTCGACTCCATAAATTCCTAAAAAAACCTAAAATAATGATGAAACAAGTAAATATGCTATCATAAGTATTCAAAAGTATAAACAAACAAATACTTAAATCACGCTAAATAAACGCTTATTACTCTTACTTCATTTGTATCTCATATCTCCATTTCAATCAATTTTTGCACAATTGTTTCATCATTTCCCCTTCCCAATATTTTGAGCTTTTTCCCAAACTCCCACATTTGAGAAGCCTCCCACTCGTAATACTTCTTCAACAAGGCAAGATTACCGGAAACAATATTAGAATCCCCAATTGAGTTACTTAGTTGGCTCTTACTTCCAATTGAACAAGTCTGATTGAGGTTCCTTTTGCATCGGCTTCGTTTCCTCTTCCTCTCGCCCTTGCGATTCACCTTCAACTTCTTTTTCATGGTGCCATTTTTCTTTGCTTTTTTCCACGGGGTGTCATTCAAATCCTCATCCTCAATCATTCTAATTCAGAAAGAACCCAGCCGCCCCTTTGTAGGATTCTTTTCAGGTAAGTTCATGGCTTCAGTTGCAGTTAAACTTTTGCCGCCCTTCTCTGTTATTTCTCCACAATTTGGAGCAATATTATTTAAATTATTGTCATTGAGATTTACAACCATTCCCATTGGGCTGTCCACATTCTTCAAATGTTTCCTCCGTATTGGCCGGCCTTCTATGGATCTTAGTTCATGGCCCACGCTTATACCACTTGGGCTGGTCTAACACTTTTTCATTTTTCAAAAACTGCTGCTCCTCCTCACCACTTTTTACCCGATTCTCTCTTTTCCAAAGTTTTGCTGCCCAAGGTCAACATTAAATGAAATGTTTGCGTTCAAATTCCTATCGTTTTTCTCTTTGAGTCCTCAAGGGCAGTTTCGTCAATCCGTTCATAGCCGGGAGACCTGATCAGAGAAATCAGATGAGTGAAACTCTGCAACTTCGTTATCGAATTCAGGAACTACCAACTCATCGATTATCTTTTTAGATAATAAGTGATTTTAGACATTGTGGTCTCAAACGAAAGTTTTTTTTTTGTTTTTCTCGAACAACAGATTCGAATCTTCAAAATTGTAAAAGTAAAATTTTGTGCAAAACATTTTCCGGTTCACCCCATGATCAAATCACTTTCATGAAATCATTCAAGCAAATTGACTTACATTGAACAACGAGATTTGATGATTGTAGTCTGCACAAAATCTTCGTAAGCTCTATAAATATTTGACTGTTAATAAATCAAACAATTCTTACTCTAACGCATAGAAAATTATACCTTTAACCCTCTTGATTTGTATGTTGGTGAAAATCTTAAGGCTTCATCGACAGAACTTGACCCTACTGTAACGATGTTCACAAGCCCGAATGTGTGGTCTCCTTTGCCTTTTACAAATCAACTCCAAGCAATCAACAAAGAAACTCTTGCTTTTGCTCTAAGAATATGTAAACATATATAGTGTATGCTTTTTTCTTTCTTCTTAGTTTTTTTCAAGACTTTTTGTCTTCTCTTATTTAAAAATATATCCCATCTGATGAAATAACAATTAATTAATGTATAAATCTGTATTTAAATCATATGGGGAGATTTCAACATAACTGAGCTTAACATGTGTACTAGATAGTTTTAATTGGACTTGTTTATAAGGGCTTTTTATAATTTATGCCCGTTAATTTCCACCAACTTCACCTTTTGCCCCTTTTTTGGACCGGGCTTTATTTTTGCCCTGTAATTGTTTTAATTTTTTTAAAAAATGCCCGACGGGCTTGGTCGAAGCCCAGAGTTGAGCCCGTCGGGCATTTTAAAAAAAAAAAAAACAATTACCGGGCAAAAATTATAAGTTGGTGGAAATTAACGGGCATAAATTATAAAAAGAGAAAATGTTGATGGCTTCACCCCGCACTTTGTCTAATTGCTTATAATTAATTACCTATATCGGTAATGGAGTTAGATAAAATCTATGAAGTATATATATGTGTAGCTAATTCTGTGTTAAACGTCTCTCGATGGTTTTCTTCCTTAATTAACAAGACTTTTTTACTTGCTTACTGATTTACCCTTGTAAACATCAAAACCTCCTCTATGCTGCCGCCGCCACCACCACCTCCCCTCCCCTGTTTGATTGACCCATTTCATCAAACACCTCAACTGCAAAACCGAAAAAGAGATTTTCAAAGAGAAATGGCACTAGCCGAAGCAAGGGCTTCTTGGCAGAGAACGGCCAACCGATGCTTGGTCTAAGAAGACGCCAAAAGAGCTCCGAACACGAGCTCCGTCCCTTTTAACCGAATCCCTTCGTATACTAATTTATCCCCAAATTCAAAGTGGTGGCTACAAATGCCATCAAATTACGTCTGTCAACAGCAAGTTTTCATCGACAAACAATTAATTTCTCTGATGGTGATATGGAAAACTGCCAAATGAACAAAAGCTCACCGGATTTGGAGTCTTTGGTTCATGATTCGAGTGAAAATTATGCAACTTGCAACAAAAATATGGATACATCATTAAACAAGAAGAGTTGAGAGAGTATAATAATAGTCGGAATTGCCAAGAATATCTCCAAACACCACCCTCATTTCCCGTAAGTTATTTTTATAATTTCTGCCCGTTAATTTTTACCAACTTATAATTTTTGCCCAGTAATTGTTTTTTTTTTAAAATGCCCGACGGGCTCAACTCTGGGCTTCGACCAAGCCCGTCGGGCATTAAAAAAAAAAAACAATTACCGGGCAAAAATAAAGTCCGGTCCAAAAAAGGGCAAAATGTGAAGTTGATGGAAATTATCGGGCATAAATTATAAAATGCCCTGTTTATAATAACTAAAATTATAAAGTTTTGCTAACTTAGTAAGTTTTAATATTATTTTTATCAATGACATTTGAATTCCAATATTCTCTATATGAAATTCAAAACTTTATAACTTCTTCTTAAAATAATAAAATATTAATTTATCTCATTAACTAGTTATTATATTATTTATATTAATCAAATCCTTGGTTAATTTTAATCATGAAAACAA
The DNA here is from genome assembly GCA_948329865.1 of Linaria vulgaris. Classification (NCBI taxonomy): domain Eukaryota; kingdom Viridiplantae; phylum Streptophyta; class Magnoliopsida; order Lamiales; family Plantaginaceae; genus Linaria; species Linaria vulgaris. The sequence continues at coordinate 18,724,792 of OX415252.1, forward strand.
CTATTATTTCTTCGTAACCTAAATCAATCTGCAATAGACAATAAATGTTGGGCAAAATATTTTTTTTGCCCTTTATTTTATGCTAACTTCAGGTTTTGCCCTTTAACTTTTCGGGCTTAGAAAATGCCCGCTAACTCCTTACTTTTTAAAAAAAAATGCCCGGCGGGCTCAAAAACTGGGTTGGGCTGGGTTTTGGTGACGTGGCATCTGATTGGGCATCCCAGTCAGACGCCACGTCATTAATTTTTTTTTTTTATGTTGTTGAATGGAAACAAATAAACACACACACACACACACACACACACACACATATATATATATATATACGTTTTTATATATATATATATATATATGTTTATACATTAAACATATATTTACATTAAAAACATAAAAAAAAAAGAAAACAAAAATTGGTTCAGATATATATAGGTTAATTCAATATATAATAAAATTAGATATAATTTTGAATTGAAAAGAGAAATTTAACTAAACACTAAAAATTTGTATAAATTCAAGTTTAATCGAAAAACCAAAAAAAAAGAATAATTCTAGCATTTTCACTTTTTCTATATCTACAAATTTATAATAATTATAAAAATTATAATAAAAAAGTACATTCAAAGAAAAAAAATTATATCATCCACACACATATATATGCAACTTTTCTTTTATTTTTTCCAATTCTTTTTATATTCTTAGTAACAATTTATAAAAACTATTTAAATTATAAAAAACAAAAAAAAATAAAAAAAAAACAATTTTTTTAAAAACTTATCTTCCTCACGCACCCCCGAGCCCCCCCCCCCCAGCAGGGGCCCCCCCCGCCCCCCCAAATCAGATCGGAAAACCCCCCAGTAGGGCCCCCCACCCCCGCCCCCACCCCACCTCCCCCGACTACCCCTACCCCGCCCCCACCCTGTCGCATCGATTTGACGCCGCCACCACTGCGATCGCGGTGATGGTGGCGGGTGGCGTCGATTTGACGCTGCCATCGCTGCAGTGGTGGTGGCGTCAAATCGACGCTGCCACCGCTGTAGTGGTGGCGGCGTCAAATCGACGCCGCCACCACTCCGACGCCGCCACCACTGCAACGGTGGCGGCGTCAAATCGACGTGGCAGGGTGGGGGGCCCTGCTGGGGGGTTTTTCGATCTGGTTTGGGGGCGGCGGGGGTGGGGTAGGGGTAGCAGGGGGAGGTGGGGGGTTCGGGGGGTGGGGGGGCTGGGTCGGGGTTTTTGGGGTGGGGGGGGGGGGGTCGGGGGTGCTGGGGAGGTTTTTTTTTTCCTTTTTTTTCTTTTTCAATAATAATTTTATATATGTTAAGGAATATATAAATGAATTACATTTATTATTGTTTTTAAGATATATATTTTCAATAATATATGTTAAGATATATATAAAAAAATTGTGCATATATATATATACATGTATATGCGGAAAAAAAAATGACGTGGCGTCCTAGTGGAATCCTACTCAGATGGCACGTCACCAAAAACCAGCCCAGCCCAATTTTTGAGCCCGCCGGGCATTTTTTATTAAAAAGTAAGGAGTTAGCGGGCATTTTCCAAGCCCGAAAAGTTAAAGGGCAAAACCTGAAGTTAGCATAAAATAAAGGGCAAAAAAAATATTTTGCCGATAAATGTTTACACGCAACTGAAACTTAAGGAGAGCGAGAGGACCTATGAATCACAGTTCCAATACCCCAAATTAATTTCATAATGGTTCTTTTATTGATTCGTCTATCATATGTCTAATACTAAACTCTCGCCGTCACATATGTGTGTATATATACATATATATGTAAATTATTCTATTAATCACATCTTATATTATTGACTTTCATTAGCATAAACTTCGACCATATTCATACATTTACGAACTAAGCGCCCAAATAAAGACAAATACTTGCTCATTGTAACAAGGATAATCATATATTTCAGAATTTCATGCAAGCCCTCCAAGATAAAGTTCTGCGACAAGCTGGAGTTTATGAATGACAATGGATTCAAATCAATTAAGTTGTTAAATAACCATCAATATTGACGACTAATTTAAAAAAAAAATAATTAGCGACATTCAAAACTTCTTTTAATTCTAGTCATTTATACAAACACTCTGTATTAAAATATAAAGCATCTAGAGATCATTATATTCGTCGATTCAGAAAGATCTTCTCGTCCAACTATATACAGTCATATGCACTACATTACCCTTTGTGGGTGGCTCAGTTGGTTAAAAAGGAGAGTTGCCCTCTCCTTGGTCTCAAGTTCGAATCCCATTGAGAGCGAACAAATTCTGATTCTATTGCCTTCTGAGTCTGAGCCTGTATCACACATGGTTAGCCTAGTGTGGTTTAACTCGCTTGGCGAGGTTTGCAGGCTATTTCGTCGACCCGGGGGTTTACCCAGTGCGCACCCGAAGGGTAGCGGCTGAGGGTTCCCACGTCATCCAAAAAAAATTAAAAAAATATGCACTACATTCATGACTAAATTCATTTAAAAAGCTCCCTAACTATAAATTAGCATTTGTAATTTTTGCTACAATCCACGACTCAAGCCTATTTTTCTTGCGTACAACGTCTTGTGTTCTGAATCTTAAGTTTCATGATTTACTACCAAGAGTTTTCGAACTCCTCTAAAAAAGAAAATTACACTTATATTATTATTATTATTATTATTATTATTATTATTATTATATTTATTATTAAGATAAAAAATTATCTATGAAATCAAACAATTTAATATATCAAAATATTTTTAATCACAAATAGTTCAAACAAAATACACTTCATTTTAGTTCTGTTATTTTTGCTAATATTACATTGGTCCAAACTCAATTGTTGATTGCAATGAGGACACAAACTATACGCCTACTTTGTTTTCTAGTTATAAAGAGTTTGAGAACGACTACGTGTCATTGGTAAATCTCAAAAGTGTAACGTGTCAATAATATTTGATATATGATTTACTGTTCTGGGTTTTGGCAAATTACCTCATTGTGTTATGTTAAATTAGCAAGTTATCTTCCTCTGAAATATAAGGTGGCCAAATACCTCAACGTGATCTCAAAAGTTGGTATTTTACCACCTTATGTAGAGAAGTGTAGTTCACTCTGACATAAATGAGAGTGATGGTTAGATTTTACTTTGAAAATGGCATTTGTATCCCATTGTTATAAGAATGATTGTATCTTTTATTCTATACTTTAAATTGTAAAAAGAATATAAAATTAAATTATGATTAAAATTAGGATTACAAATCTAAGATATATACATGCATATGCCTTGTTTCTTAAACTTTTATTCTTATAAAGTAGAAAGATATAGTAAGAGTTAATTTGAAATTACCAAAAGAAAATATTATTACAACAAAGGTTATTTTAGTCTCTTAATATATAGCATTTACAATCTAAAGTTTTCATGAAGGTGGTGTGCCAACTTTTGAGATCACATAAGGGCTATTTGACCAACTTATTTTTCACGGGGAGGTCACTTGCCAACTTATCATAACACAGTGAGGTTATTTGCCTAAACACTTATTTTTTATTTTTTAGTTTTAGCATTTGTGGTTTCTTTGAAGAATATAAAATATGTCTCTATCTTAATCGTAACATGCGATTTTTTTGCTTTGATTAAGGATATGATGGCATGGAGGAGAAGAGGGGGTAGGGGTTACGAAAAATTCTGAAGAAAAATTCTCTCAAACTATTTGAGGCCAAAAATAGCAGAAACCTGTATATGAGTTATGCCCAACCACTTTTAGATTATGTGAATACTACGAAAGATGCTAAGTCTATATTATAGCTCAACGTTAACATGTTAGATCATATGAATAATAAAGGCCCTGCCATTATGCATAAATATGTTTGTATTGGTAATGATAGGGCGTCTTTGATGTGTTTCTTTCAATCAAGCGTTAATTCTCCATGAATTCTTACCTTAACAGTCTAAGTGTTATGAATATGTTATTCAAAGGAATATTTTGAGGTCCTACTAGTGTCTTTACTAATGGTGTTAAAGTGTAATTGCTACTTGTGATTGCTAATTTCTCTGGAAAGGTTTAAGTTCGTTTGTTGACATATTTCGTACTATGATGTGTTTAAAAGCTGCATTCTTTAATCTTGCAAGGAAAATGACCATAAATGGTTGACTAGTTCGAGGGTTTTTGGCTTTGCTGATTATGTACATCAAATGTGTTTAGGTCTAAGAAATGCAGTTGCTTTGGTATACCAATGGGGTCAATGTCTATAAGCTATGGGATGGAAGTGAACTCGATCCAAAGTTGTGATAAGTAGTTATATGATATTCAATAAAAATGAATACCCTTATTAGCTGGCTTTTGCTTGTTTCTGTTCTTGATTTCAATATTGCTCCTCTTAACGTAGAGCAATTGCATGTTGTTTATCATCATTTAAGACTTTTTTTTTTGCTCAACAAAGAAAAAGAATTATATAGGTACCAGCAGTACCAAGAAGAAACAACAAGTAGTTCAGTGACAAAAAATTGAAACCAAGGAATTATAAACAAAGCCTAGGCTGACTATACCAATCGGTAAAAAAGAAATTAAAATCCTCAACCTTTGCTTTGAGCCAAATCCAAGCCTTGACCTTAATGAGTTCGACTTCCTTGTGAATATTAATCTCAAGAGATTTAAAAATAACCCGATTCATCCAGCGATTTAAAAATAACCCGATTCTTGTTTGACCAAATACTCGAAGAGATGTGGAACCAAATGCTAGGGAGCACTATTTGCCAAGTCTTTTTAGACATAAGGCTACAAAACTGTCTAAAATGAGCTCAAGGCCAATTAGGAAGAGCCGTGTGGACGCAGAGCCAGTTGAGAACGCTTGACCAAATCTGATACGAGAATTTGCACTCAAAAAGGAAATGGTTTGATGTTTCCTCAGCGTATTGACAAAGGCAGCAACCACAATCTTGAGGACTTGCAATAATTCTTCTACGTAAGAGGTTGATTCTTGTAGGAAACCTCTCATACATAGCCTTCCAACCAAAGGCAATCATTTTAAGTGGAGCCTTAGACTGCCAAACACGCTCGAAAGTTTTATGATCAACGTGACTCATCAGATTCAAAGTTGTTGAGATTTCCAGAGAACGGTAAGCCGACTTGACTAAATAGTTGCCAGAATCATCAAATCTCCAGACCCACGAATCTTCTTTAGCGAGGTCCATGGTGACAGTATCCACCAATGCTTGAAGTTTGAAAGTGATTGTGATTCCCATTCGAATAGTTCTCTTCTCCATTGCCAATTCCAGCACCAAGCTCCATTTATCTTGCTTCCCATATCTGCAATATAAGAGTTTGAATCAAGTGCGATACGAAAAAGTCTCTGAAAGCGTTCTTTAAGCAGATCATTCCCAACCAACTGATCGTGCCAAAAAAGTGTTTTTCGACCATTTCCAACCATTCTCGAAATGCCATGTGTAAACCAGTTCGGATTTTCCTTACAAAGTTTGTTGCTTTTAAACTTTTCCACCAGGCCGACTGCATGTTAATGTTCGAGCTATGGTTGTATTTCGAGTTGATAATCTGCCGCCAGAGCGTGTCATCATTTTTTAACAATCTCCGGCACCATTTTCCGAGAAGAGCAATGTTAAACTTATAAAGGTCTTTAACTCCGACACCACTTTCCCATGATCTTTACACACAACGTCCCATTTAAGCCAGTCAACCCCTTTAGAGGTTTCTTTGCTGCCTCAAAGGAAACTCCTCTGAATTCTAGTCAATTGTCGAATAACCTTAATGGGAGCTTTGAAGAGCGAGAAATGATAAATAGGCAGGCCCGTTAGAATAGATTTTAGAATGACAATTTTTTCGCCGAGTGAAATATGTCTATCTTTCAAAGGGAGCATCCTACAGTTGAAAAGATCAATGACTCGATGCCACGTAGATGATTTATTTGGAGAACAACCAAGTTGCAAACCCATGTATTTAAATGGCAAAGAAGCGACCGAACAGTTAAGAATAGAGGCAAAGTTCGCCACTTATGAGGCTTCACAGTTGAATCCCATCAGATTACTTTTACCAAAGTTAATTTTTAGGCTAGAGATGAGTTCAAACATCTGAAGAACACTCTTCAAAACCCAAACATTATGTTAGGACGGTTTACAAAACAAAATTGTGTCATCTGCCTACTGGATGTGCGACACCTTAATCTTGTCCGCTTCAATATCCAAACCATCAAGGTAACCTCCGCTACTGCATTTTTCCATCCAACCATGCAACCCCTCAGCAACTATAAGAAAGAGAAAAGGTGATAGGGGGTCGCCTAGCCTAATCCCACGTGAGACCCCAAATTCATTTGTCGGACTTCCGTTGAGGAGCACCGAAACAAAACCAGAACGAAGGCATTCATTGATCCAAGAAATCCATATATTTGAAAAGCCCAAATTTTGCATCATGTTTTCGAGAAAAATCCAATTAACGTAATCAAAAGCCTTTTCAAAGTCGACTTTAAACATTAGACTTGGCTTCTTCTTTTCAATCACCTCGTAAACAACTTCATTAACCACCAAAATACAATCAATGATATGCCTATCCCGAATAAACGCTGATTGTTCCCGAGAGATGACAGAACCAATGACTTCCCTCACTCGGTTAGCTAAAAGTTTAGCCAATATCTTGTAGAGGCTGCCAATAGGTGAGATCAGGAAGAAGTCCTTAAAAGTCTGAGGTTATCGGACTTTGGGATAAGTGCGAGAAAGGATGGGTTAAAGCCCTTATGGAGTTTAGCATTCTAATGGAATTCGTCAAGAAATATGCAAATATCTTGTTTCATGATGTTCCAGAAGTAAGGAAACCAAAATTTAACCCGTCGGGTCCTGGACTTTTAGTGCCATCACAACTTCAAATCGTAAATTTAATTTTGTCTTTAAAGTAAGGCACAATCAAAAAAAAGAGTTTTGATCACTTCGGAGTTGCTTGAAGCCAATATAAGGCAATCTTGGTCTATTCCATTTTTGCTCGATGAAGAGGTTTGAAAAATATTCTACTGCTGCAGCCTTAATCTCGCGAGCATCATCAATCCATTGACCGTCGACTTTGATACCATGGATGCCATTTCGGGTACGGTTACTATTAATGCAACGGTGAAAGAAACTGAAATTGGCGTCTCCGTCATTAATCCATTTGTTTCTAGCCTTCTTTGCCAATAGACTTTCCTTGGACTTTATTAAATATGAGAATAGTCTTGAACTTAGTAATAATGTGAATAAATTAATGTTGACAATCAAGATAAGGCCTCATGTATTGAGGTGAAGTATGAGTTGCCTGATAAACATGAGTTTCATGATGTGGATGATCAACATAATGTGGAATTTTATGAACTTATTTGGGAAAGAGGTAAAAGAAATATAAAAAGATATGTCAAATTTTGCTTTCAATATGTTTGAAATTTTTAATTTTATCTTTCATGTGTTTAACTCAAAATTGTAATGAACCAAAGACTTAACATGAATTCTTAGAATCATAATATTCTAAAAACGATTGTGTTATGTGTTAAGATTTTATTCCACATCGCTTGGGGGTATGGTCTTGGATTATGGTTAATAAAAGAAAGTTTTCTTCCCACTTAATAAGGCATTTTAAGGGAAGAAACATGTGCTTCAATTTCTATCATTGTATTGCGACTTACCCACGTGATGACACCAAAAACAATAGTGAGCCACACGTGAGGGTGCATGTTAGGAATCTATCCCATCATGGATCAAAATTTTGATTTTGTAACGTGTTTCGGTGAGTCAAATATTCGATACCTTTCAAATATTTTTGAAAACATTTCGATTTTTTTTTGAAAAAACTCATAAAAAGTTCCCCAAAAAAAATGTATGAAATAAATTTAAAAGTTCTAATTTTTAAACAAGATGTCATTTCTGAAATTTTTTGTTAGAAGCTAATTGCCATCTATAAAATAGTTTATAGAATTTTATGATAAATAAAACACTAAGAAATTGAGATTGTTATTATATAAATTTATATGTCTTACTCAATATAAACTACAAGAAACTAGGGTTGTGCATTTGGATCGGATCAGATCGAATAAGATCGAATCGAGGCTGGTAGTCGATTTTGATCTTCGAGAAATGAGGATCAAAATCAAATCAATTTAAAACGATCCGATTCGATGAAAAATCATTCAATTTCGATCCAATTCGATTTCGATCATTTTATATTTTTTCTTATTTTAATATGGAAAAAATCACTTTACCCCCTCAACTCTAGCCCGTTTTTCACTTACCCCCTAAACTTCTATTTTTATCACTTATCTCCCCCAACTATCTTAATCAAATCACTTTCTCTGACGTAATTAAGCCCTTTAATGGTCGTTAAATAGTCTGAGAGGGAGTAAATGATAATCGTGCCATAGTTTAGGGGGCAAAGTGATACATTTTAAAAAAAGCAAAAAAAAAGTATTAAAATATTTATGTCTATTTAATAAAGTTTATTCTTTCAAAACGATACATATTCCTAAAACTACATCAATGAATTCTTAGATTTTCGATAATTACATCCCTAAATTATAAGATTCACAAAATAATAATAAAATCATTAATTTTAATTTCAAATTCTTTTAAAAAGCACCTCCACAAATATTTATCATAAAACTTATAGACGCAATAATATTTATGCAATTAGAATTTTTCAAATTCCGCTTACTGTACAAGACTTGACCTCCCACTTCGCCAAAATATGTTGACTTAAATATAAAATATAATGGATAGACAAAAATAATAAATAGAAGCTAAGTTGAGCAAAAATAAGTTTTTTATTATATTTTTCATTATATTTTACATCTCAAACTAGTTAATCTTTTGAATCGATGTTTATGGAAAGAGCATTTTAAAAGAAATACAAATTGAAATTCAGGATTTTACTATTATTTTGTAATACCTTATAATTTAGAAATTTAATCATCAACATTTAAGAATTGATTGATGTAGTTTTAGGTATATGTATCATTTTGAAAGAATAAACATCAATATATAGATATAAATACTTTAAGAATTAATAGATTTCGTTTTTTTTAAAAAGTATCACTTTGCCCCCCAAACTATGACACGATTACCACATACCCCCTCTCAAGCTATTTAACGACCATTAAGGGACTTAATTACGTCGGAGGGGGCAAAGTGATTTGATTAAGTTATTTGGGGGAGTTAAGTGATAAAATTAGAAGTTTAGGGGAGTAAGTGAAAAACGGGCTATAGTTCAGGGGTAAAGTATTTTTTCCCTTTTAATATCAATGGAACAATATCAATGGAACAAACATACATGATTCATTATTTTGTTTCTAAAATTAAAGAAAACTTAAATAAACATGTATACAATGACAATTTTTACAAAGTATCATGCATTAGTAGATTTCTCCTTACAAAATACTAACCCAATGTTCAAATAGAAACCCCAAACGAAACACAAATCATAGTTAGTGCTAGTAATTAGTATGTTACAATTCAAGATTGTACATATGTACTAGATACAAAAGCATTATAACTCTAAGTAGTTAAACTTCAAGTGATATTTTAAGTTAATTAGTAGCATTTTATTAGCATATATATATAAATATATAATATTATATATATACTATTATATATATATTTAGTTTTAGAAAATAAGATGAGTATTCGATTCGATCCGATTCTTAACCTCTGAAATCCAGGATCAAATCAAAGAGAGGTTCTATCCTAAGGCAAAAATCAAAAGTCGGATCAAATACTCGATTCGATTTTGTAATCGAATCATTCGATCGATTTTCACCCGATTCGATCGATCCACATTTTTCTTGCACAGCCCTACAAGTAACCAATATATATAAATTAAATCTGTTATAAATGCTAACAAAATTCTGATTTAAACACTATATAAGCTCCTAAAATGTAAATAATAACATTTGAAATTGACAGTTCTTCAAATTTTTATCAAACTAAGGCCACTAAGTTGGCATATTTTTTTTTACACCCAATTTGGCACACTCATAACTTAGCCCACTAAGTTGTCATCTTTTCATTTTACACCAACTCACTCCGAACTTAACCCACTATGTTGGCATGAACGTCGATATTCACCCAATATGTTGGCACAATACTCCGAACTTAATACGCTATGTTGACACACTCCATGTGTCAACCATGGGTGAATATCGACTTCGGTGCCAACATAATGTGGATTGAGTTTGGAAGTGTGCCAACATAGTGAGTTTTAAATAAAATGGTGCCAACTTAGTGGGGTAAGTTTGGAGTATGCCAACATAATGGGTGAATATCGATGCAAGTGCGAACACAGATGTTACATTCAGAGTGTGCCAATATAGTGGTGTAAAATAAAAATATGACAACTTAGTGGTTGAAGCTTGATAAAAACTCGATAAAAACTCGTAGTTCTTCACATAACATTATTGCGAAGTCAAAATATAATTTTATTAACAGTTAAGCGTTAACATAAACTATAAATAATTAAATAACTGCAAACATTAAAAGTTTAAAAAATAATGAAATGTGCAGACACATAAAATAATGTATCCATACCATTTGCTGCGACATATCATATACACATGGCAGTTTTGTAGAATAAGAGAAAAGATAGTACGCATTTAAGTAAAACATTTTGTTTTGAAAGTACATAAGTGGTTCGTTTTGGTCAGGCCCCAATACAAATTTTTTTGGCCGGTTTGTACGAAACGAACCAAAATTTTCATCCATATTTCTCACATTACTTGAGTACGTATGTGGGATTCCGACCTATCCACGTGATGGCAACAAAGATAATACGGGCCACACGTGATGGGGTGTGTCAAGAAAATATCCTATATCGTTTGAGAATGGTCTTGGATTATTCTTAATAAAGAGAACTTCTCCTCCACTTAACAAAACCCTTAAGTAGAGGAGTAATAATATGAGCTTCAATCTCTATCACTATGAATGTGGGATGTACTCTTTACTTCTAAACAAAACATTGGTTATGGTTCCCGAACTTGAAAAATGTTCAGTCCTGGAATGTAAGTAATTATTTAAGGTTAATTAGGAAATGGAAGACATTTTGTCTTAAATTGTAGCTAAGAAACTTACTAAAACATGGGGAGTAGACTATGCTGAAATCTTTGTCTTGTTATTTGATACGCTACTATTAAGATTCTGATTGCTTTAGTTGCACATTTTAATTGAGAAATAAAACAAATAGATCTGACTACTCATTGTTTATATGGCGACCTTGGATAAGGTATTCATACGGAGAAACAACTCGAGAGATTTGTAGATCTCAAGTTACGTGATTGTGTCAATTAGTTGAAAAAGACTTTGTATGGTCTTAAACAATGACCTAGAAATTTTTTGCCAAATTCATGCTATTTTTGAATTTTGCTTGTATTTTAAAAATGTTGCTTCTATGCTAATGTTACTATTATCCAATGCCAATTATTTGTTTTGAGTCATCAGTACCTTAAGCTTATCATGCATGTGCAAAGTATATCTTTATAAAAATCTTGCGATAAAGATTGGGTGATGATATAAGGGTTTTAAGAATAAACATTGTCCGAGATAAAAATAAATCTACAATATTTTAAATTAGGCTTTATATGTTAAAAATATTTTGGATACATTTAACATGTTTTCTGCTTAGAGTAGCAAATGTTCCTCACTTTGTGTTAATTAATAAGGATCAAGATCCCGGGACTGAAACTTAAAGTTCAAAATAAATAAGACCCTATATTATATAATGCTATAGGCCACCCTGAAACTTATGGCACGACGAAGCTTCTATATAATGATGTTATTGGCCACTCTTTCGTGTACCTCGTGATGGCTTCTTGACCTTACATCATTTACTCTGTGAGTTTTTTTTTTTGAATAAATACATGTCTAATCTTGGTGTATGTCTTATTTGATTATTGTCAAATGGCTTTTGTGATATTTGTAGTCATCCATAAATCTTGGTTTGACTTTTTTTAAATGCTCTTAAAGTGTAAAATTTGTTGGCTATGCTGATTCAAATTCTGCAAATGATAAAGATAATCGAAAGTCTACTATTTGTATTTGTGTTTTGGTATGAGAATAGTATGAAGTTTAATGTAAAGCTCGAAATGACATTGCGTTAGCGGAAAAGAGTTCAATTCTAATTCAGTTTTAAGAAGATGACTCAAAGTTATGCATGATCTGCTCCTTTTGTCGTTATACCAGTATAAATAGATGCTGACATACTATGTGGTGGGGGTATTTTAGGTATGGCCGAATATTAATATTGGGCCGACCCAAGAAGAAAGTCCAACTATAATAGTACATCGAACAGACTGAATTCGATACTGTACGAGTATTGAACGGACATGGTTCGATCGAGCGATTGGATCGAACCATCCCAGTTCGATGCACTTTCCCCAACAGCGACAGGGGCCCGCTGGATGGGTGTTATAAATACCGCGTCCCTTGACATTCTCAGCACGCGTTCCAATCATCATCGAATCACTCAACATCGAACCGCTAGCATTCGATCGAAGTCCCTACAACCGATACATTACGTTCGATCGAAGCAGATCGATTCGATACTCAGCAAACCAGCTTATCGTTACAGCGAAGGACTCTGGTTCGATATTCTTATAGATTAAACGAACTCAGTTCGATATTGGACCATCAAGCGTACACCGTATCGAATATCGAACTTACCCGATTCGATATAGCATAGATCAGACTCATGTCGTTCGATACACTTTCTATACATTGTAATTTTATTTATTAAGCCTACTCAACTTGTAATAGGTATTTCGGACCAAGCTAGTCCAAATTCTATTTGATTAGCATTATTTTGGCAATTGATTAGCCCATTGTAACCTTTTACGGTGTTTTGTTACTCGGACGAAATAAGACCAAAATATTGGCGACATCTGTGGGAACACCAGAGTTCCAAGTTTATTAGGCATGACATCTAAAATGACCAGATCGCGTAGTAGAGCAGTTGAAAGCACAAATGCAGAGTTCAACCGAGCGACATCAAGTCAAACTGTCCCTGAAGCCGCGGACCCGCAACATTACTCGCTGGACTACCGATGCCCGCAAGGCGAGAAATGCCAGGAACACAAGCAGATGGCGTACCTACGATGAATGCAGGCGCGGCTAGAGCGACAGCAACCACAATTTCGCTCCCGAACAATCTGAGAGATGAAATAATGGCCATGGTCAAATCTACACTAGCTGAGTATCTGGCCCCCGTACCACCGATGCAAACGCCACCGCCAATGGGACGCGCTGAGGCAATAAGGGAACATGCTTCCGTGACCGTACGTCCAAAAAAAAGCAAACAATGAGAAATCTCATCGGGATGGCAGAAGAGAGAGCCCAGACTCGATGGAGGTCCGACATAAGGAAAAATCACATAGGGAAGACCGCAGAGACAAACTAGACTCCGTGGAGGTGCAATATATGAAGCACCATGATGAGAGAAGAAGAGAAATAGAGGAAAGTTAGAACGAAGAACCAAGAGGGCAAGAGGAGAATAACGAGAGGAGACGCGCGGAAAGTTGCGACTACACGAATGAGCACGATGAGGTGGTAAAAAAGCTAGAAAGGCTTGAAAGGGAAAAAGCAATGGTCGAAGGTCGAATAGAGTGAATAGGAAGTGCTCTGCGAAGCTCTCCATTTTTCGAAGAAATAGAGGCGGAAATCCTAGGGCACGGGGAAAAGATCCATGATTTGAAACCTTACGATGGGAAATCTGATCCCCGCGATCATCTTTTCCATATAGACATCAAATTGACCTTGTATGGGTTCAAGGAGAACGTACAAGCTAGAATATTTGCCACTACCTTGGCTGGGGTAGCGATGGACTGGTTCACTCTAATTACTCTGGGGACAATCAAAACATACAAATAGTTAAGGGACATGTTCGAGGACCAATTCTCAAGTCAGGCAAGACTAGTTTTGGACCATTCCCACCTGTACTCAATGAAGCAGGAGACCAATGAGAGTCTAAAAGACTTCATGAGGCGTTTCAATGCAGCTAAGAATTGACAGCCCGAGTGGAGAGATAGTGATGAGTATACTCTTCCGAGCAACTACCAATATAGTATTCAGCGACAATTTGCTTAGGCAGAACCCCATAACCATCGATGAGATAAACAAGATAGCTCAGGGGGTGGTACACCGTGAAGAGATGATGTCAACCAAGTTAGCCATTCTCGTGCCCTCAACAGATAAGAAAAGAGGAAAAGAGGACCAAAATCGCAACAACAACAGAAATAGGAATATCAGGTACCGAGACACGTACCCAAGGCGATACACGCCCCTAAATGATAGCATCATGACAGTATTCGGAATGGCGAAAAGGAAATGGTGGCTAAAAGAGCCCAGATAGATGAAGGATTCAAAGGCAACAAGGTTTTTGAACCACTTCTGTAAATACCACAATCAGAAGGGCCATGAAACCGAGAATTGGAAGGATCTCAAGGACGAGATCGAACGACTAGTGAACGACGGAAAACTAGAGGAGTTTGTAAAAAAGATGAAAGAGCAAGAGGACGACGCTGAAAGGGATAGATCGCTATCACCCAGAGAGGACAGGCAGAAGATAGTCGATCATCCGCATTTGTTGGATAATCATCAAACTCGAAACAACAATGTCAGAAGGGGAATGATAAATATGATATTAGGCTGCCCAGTGGGGGCGGATTCCACGAACGGCAGAAAGAAAATCTCAAGGCTCATTCAATCAGACAAGTTCGTCGACTTCACTAACATTGTAAGGATCGAGGAAATACCGCATGAATACATCACTTTCTCAACAGCGGATCGGCGCAATCTGAGCCCCCATGCCATTCAAATAGAGAATCTGGATTTCCCGTTGGTGATAACGGTAGACATAGCCAACTTCGGTGTAACAAAAATGATGGTAGACCATGTAGCTCAGTTAATGTACCATTCAACTCCACGTTGGATAAAATGAGGCGGAATGGCGAGATATTGGAACCGTTAAGAACTTCGCTTCATGGATTCGTAGGTTCGGAGATAGTGGCTCGTGGATTGATTACGCTGCCCACATCAAGAGGAGAACACTACTGGCGAGTTATGTGGTTGTTGATATGCCTTTCACTTACAACGGTATCATATGAAGGCCAGCGCTAAAAGCGTTTCGAGCTTTGCCATCAACTTACCACCAATTCGTAAAATTCCCAACTCCTGCCAGAACTGGTGAAGTAATTGCAGACCACATTGAAGACGACAAATGCTATGAGGCGTCGCTTCAAGTGCAACCGCAGGTGGAGCAAGAAGCAGCGGGAGCACGGGTCCACATGGAAATGGAACATATTGACTGAAGTGCCCCAATTTAATTTTTGCAAGTCTTAAATTTCCTGTATATTTTGAACAACTTTAATTTTTCCCCTCTGTCTTAACAAGCATGAGGGGCATGCATGTACTAACTTAAAACAGGGACACCGAAGACTTAAGCCAGCAAGGCCGTCTTGAAGAGCATAGGAGAGGAGACTTCGCAATCAAAACCCTCTCCTATTCTCTTTATATGAATTCGTTTCCAAAATAAACGCTTTGATTTATCAATTATTCTATCATCTAACTATGCAGAGGCATGCATAATCTCAATTTTATGCAGGACCTAAAAATGGGTACACTCCAAAGATGAAGAATGATGGAGACTCTGCCCAAAGTGGCACGAGATACCATAAAACTAGAAGAGATGAGAGAAGGGACGAAGACTCTGTCCAAAGTGGCACGAGACACCACACATCCTACAAAATAAAAAGGGACGGAGACTCTGTCCATAGTGGCACGAGATACCGCAAATCCCGTAAAATGAAAAAGGACGAAGACTCTGTCCAAAGTGGAACGAGATACCGCAAATCTTGCAAAATGAAATGTGACGGAGACTGTGTCCAAAGTGGCACGAGATACCGCAAATTTCGCAAAATGAAAAGGGACAGAGACTCTGTTCATAGTGGCACGAGATACAGCAAATCCCGTAAAATGAAAAAGGACGGAGACTCTGTCCAAAGTGGCACGAGATACTGCAAATCCCGCAAAATGAAATGGGACGAAGTCTCTGTCCAAAGTGGCACGAGATACCGCAAATTCTGCAAAATGAAAAGGGACGGAGACTCTGTTCATAGTGGCACGAGATACCGCAAATCCCGTAAAATGAAAAAGGACGGAGACTCTGTCCAAAGTGGCACGAGATACTGCAAATCCCGCAAAAATGAAATGGGACGAAGTCTCTGTCCAAAGTGGCACTAGATACCGCAAATTCTGCAAAATGAAAAGGGACGGAGATTCTGTCCAAAGTGGCACGAGGTACCGCAAATCCCACAAAATGAAGAGGGACGGAGACTTTGTCCAAAGTGGCACAAGATACCGCAACTCCAACAAAATAAAAAGGGACGAAGGCCTTGTTCAAAGCGGCACGAGATACCGCCAATCCCAAAAATTGAAAAATAGAACAACCGTTAAATTAGTAGTAATAAAACACTAACCCTATGTCGCAAAGAGATACACATATCTTTCATAAATACGAGGTAAAACACAACAACATCAATTGAAAGAAAAGGCAATGAATATGAGCCAACAAAACAAGCATATCATTGAAAAATAACACGGATAACGTGCAATTACGAGGCAATTATTCAAATTGTTCAAAACATTAAAAGGGTGTCGCAATGCTGGAAAACAGATGGAAAATTGTTCATTTTAAAATAAAAGGCCAAAGCACTCAGGCATCGGCATCATCCTCATATTCGGAGGAAGGATAGACGGGCGGCATCGAAACCGGTGAAGAAATTCTCCGATAAACGAGGTTGCCGCTCTCAAAAAGCACAATGAACTCATTCGGAGAAGCTGGATGATCATTGGCGGCGGGCGCATAATCTCTCTATTAGGCCCCAATGAAATATTAAGCCAAGTAGGGTCGAAGCACCCACGTTCATATTTGGTGCTGTAGAGCTGTTGCAACGTGAGCACCTGAGCTTTCTGGGCTTTTCGGGCACCCCTTCGAGTACTTATATCTCCACAGGTATTGCTCTAGAGGAACTCCTCGGCAATTTCAACCTGTTGTTGAACGGAAGGAACATGTACAATGTTAAAGAGAGTAACAATGAAGAATAAAAGAATAGAGACTTCCACTCAAGTAAAATTACTATACCTCACTGTGGCCGCCAGCATATCCTATCTCCTCGGCCCACTAAGACTTTTCTTTCTCGGCCGTCAATTCTTTTTCGAGTACATCAACTCGTTTCACCAACTCACCTTTGCTGGACGAAAGATTGCTGACTTGCATTTGAAGCTGATCGATGATGTTCTGTGCAAGCCTTGCCGCTTCCCTACCACCGGCAGCTCGAGCTGCGTACTCCTTCACCATTTTCAATGCCCTCTCATTTTCCTCGAGAGCGGCCTGAAAGCATCGGGGTCACTACCACGAAAGTCAGCTCCGGCCTGCTACTGTCCATGAGTCTGGACTAACCCAGCGAACATAGCGTTTACTATCCAGCCACCCTAAAGAGAAAATATCACGGGGTTAAAGGACGGTATGCAATGAAATACATATGCAATACAAGGCAGCCAGAATATAATATATTACCCACTTAAAAGATGAAGAGCGTTCCGCTCAACCATCTTTCTCTTCTCGGTTAAAACGAGATGTGGAACTGCAAGATTTGGTAGGAGGAGTTTCAAGGCATTAATCGCCTCTTCCTCTAAAATCTCGAATTCCCCACGCGGGCCCGCGGGTCATGGCTTGGCCCAACTCTGACCCTTGTTTCATCCTTAGCATCGCAACCACCAGCAGTCGCCAGACCTGTGGTACGCGGTACTTGGGGGACAACACCCCCTTTTGGGAGAGAGTCTGATGGACCCTCCTCCTTTTAGCTTGAGCAGCTTCGACATTGACGCCTTGTTCGTCTGCAGCTTCATCAAAACCCCCTACATGGCTGAGATCGTCAGGAAGGAGAGTGATCGCGTGATCTTGCCCTAGAATGTCCTCAAAATGATCTCTTGGAGCCTCCACGGGGACCGACGTCGATGCCTAGGCTGCTGTTTTCTTACCCTTGTTCTTCCTTTTCCTTGGAGGTGGAATTGGAGGAACAATAGTAGTGTGAGAACCTTCATTCTCAGCGGCCAGAGCCCGATTGATCTTGGCGTGGAGGTTCATGATAAATTTTCCTGAAAAGAAAAGCGCATATTAGTATCATGATAACAGTGTACACAATATCAAGTAAAAAATGCAGAATCTTTACCAAGCGTAAACCTCCCATTATAGGGAACTGGAGATAACACAGCTAAAGACAACACACGATTCTCGACTAGTTTTCGAACATTAAACTGGTGATCACGGACTAAATTAGGGACAAAATTACAGTCCCATTAAGGTTTCCATACACTAGGAGGTATTGCAACCCTAATACCCCAAACCAATCACGGCGATATGCGCGAATTCTCCCTCATAGCTCTCCTCAACGTATAAGTAACGATTTTTCCAATTCTTTCTATAGCTAGTGGCCCCACCACTCAGAAACTTGCGATGCCTCAGAGCCTTCACATGGTAAAAACCTACTTCCCTCTTACAAACTTCAAAGAGGGTCCAAAATTGATCAGGATCCTGAGGTTTGCCTAAAGGCTTCATCAGGATGATAAAACCGATGATTTGCCCGAACAAGTTCGGCGTCAACTGGCATGGCACAATCCTGATGGATCTCAGAATGAATTTGACCTTGACATGTATGGGAAATCACAACCCAATTGCCAGCTAACCCACGAAAATAGTGAGATGACCAGGCGGGGGTGAATCCATGTGCTCGTCCGGACCGGGAATAACTAACTTATACCTATTGGCTATATTAAACATTTTGCGCAAGGACGAGCGGCTATGCTGCAACCGTGACACATAAGTGTTATACGCCATCCCTGGGACCTCCACGTAGTCATCAATCTCTCTATTGATGGCTTATATATCTTCACCTGCTTTACTGGAGGCACGTTTATCCTCCGATGAAGAATATTGCAAATTATCGTCCCCACTTTGCGAGGACGTCGGATCATTATTATCGCCAAGATGATCACCCCTAGGCGAATTGACAGAATCAATGTCGATAATCTCATTCTAACTTCCTCGAGGTATACTTGGATCCGTGGGAGCACTTGCAGGGCCTACCACATATTTGACTGAACCGGAGCTTGAGCTGCTACTAGACTTACTCCCTGGGATCGATTCAGATCTCACCATCTTGATCGACACAACTTAAAATAAAATAAAAAGAAAAACGACTAACTATGCGCGAATACATCAGTCTCGACACTTACAACATCTACTCGACAATTTCAAATAAACATTCAAAAAGCAAAAATAATGTGCCCAGAAAGATAAAAGCATAATCAGTTACCTTGGTTAGAGCTAGAAATTCGACAATAATTGAGAAGCAAATTGCCTGAGAAAAGTACGAAAAAACGTTAGATAAAACCAGAGGAGAAACATGCTCATTCAGCAAATTTTTTTTTTCTCTAAGGCATTAGATCGAACAACAATCGTTCGATACATCTAACATCGAACAAGAAGCATTCAATGCAGCCTATATCGAACCACACTAGTTCGATACTACTTACAATTTAGCGTGAGTTCAGCAGAAGGCAGAATGAGCTTCTCCAACACCTTCGCCCTTTATGTAGACGCTGAAAAGGCCCACTAGGAACGTTATGAAACGCATCAAATCGTCCCTATTCGATGCACATTTCAGCATCGAACGACATTGGTTCGATCGTCAACAGAAATACACAATATCACCATTGAACCACCAACGTTCGATGCAGCTCGCAAGATTGAACAAAGAGCGTTCGATCGACGACACCAACATTGATAAAATGCTTCAGGAACAATAATAGTCATAGAGATGCAAACCAACAATATAATTTGTAAGTTTGGAACCCGCCCTCTGATCGATACCGTCTCCAAAACTGGGGGAAATATATGGTGGGGGTATTTTAATATGGCACAATATTAATATTGGGCCAGCCCAAGAAGAAAGCCCAACTATAATAGTTCATCGAACATGCGAAATTCGATACTGTACGAGTATCAAACGGGTATGGTTCGATCGAACGATTGGATCGAACCATCCGAGTTCGATGCACTTTCTCCAACAACAACTGGAGCCTGGGGGACGGGGGTTATAATACTTCGTCCCTTGACTTTCTCAGCGCGCATTCCAATCATCATCGAATCACTCAACATCGAACCATTAGCATTCGATCGAAGTCCCTGCATCCAATACACTACGTTCGATCGAAGCAGATCGATTCAATACGCATCAAACCAACTTATCGTAATGTTGGAGGACCCTGGTTCGATATTCTTATAGATCGAACGGACTCAGTTCGATATTGGACCATCAAGCATACACCGTATCGAACTTACCTGATTCGATATAGCATAGATCACACTTATGTCGTTCGATATACTTTATATACTTCGTAATTTTATCTATTAAGCATAGTCAACTTGTAATAAGTGTTACAGAGCAAGCTAGTCCGAATCTATTTGTTTAGCATTATTTTGGCAATTGATTAGCCCATGTAATTTTTTATGGTGTTTTGTTACTCGTACGAAATAAGACCAAAATACTATACTACAACGTCTTTTTTCTAATAAAACTAATTTTTAGGCTTATCGCCACTTTTTCTTTTAAAATTCTTTAGCAAGGGAAACCAACTTATTGGTTCCCCTTGGAATCGTGAGGCCTCCGCCTAGAGCGTTTCTCTTGTAATTTTGTTCCCCAAGCAATTGTAACATGGCCGATGGGAACGAAATGTGGCTATCAATACCTTTGACTTTAGAGAACGAAAAATGTACTTTTTTTATCATTAAAAGAAATATATGAAGTACAAGTGGTGCTTCAACCCTTCACACAAGCTAAAAATGTAATTAAAGGGGAACGGACTTTAGTGGTTCCTTTATTTTTCTTGTAGCGAGTGTTCCACGTACTAGATAAGACAAACCAAGTATATACACACATATCGTAAGAACTATCAACTTCACTAACCAATTTAATATAATATGCTGCTAACGAAGCCTGTTGTAACGAATACTGAATTTATCCGGAAGAAAAATTAGGATCGGGACAAAATTAGATTGCTTAACACAATTAAGAATGCATATTATTTTTAAAAAATGCTATCTAAAGAATGGACAGCATTCTAGAAGTGCATGTCGAGTCAAGAAGTGCATGTCGAGCCAATTTGGCCCTGGTTTGTAATACTAATAGGCAACTTACGCTAGTACTTTAAACAGAAAATGGAAAGGTACTTCACCAGTTACTTAGACAAGATTATCTTTAGTTCCTAGTTCTATGAATTTAAAAAAATAAAAAAATCAATTTTTCGGTGAAGCATTCTCTCTTAATATATTAATCCAATCACACCTCACAACATACGATATTTCAATAATGTAAGATAAGATATAATTTAAAAAAGAAGAAGATATGATTAGATATGTTTCCTCTATCGTGGAATAATTTTAAAAACATAATGATGCATATACTATATTATTTCCATTGTGTTATAAATATGATTAATGAGATATGTCTAGTGGACATTGTTGAAAATTATGTACAAATATTATTTTATAATCGTAGTAATTGTTGTAAATAGTGTAAGATATTGGAATTTTTTTCCTTTATAAGGAGCCATCAAGATGAAAAGAAAAATACCCATTAACAAGTAATATACTCCTTATTTGCTCTTCTTTCCCTATGTTCTTTTATATATGTTGTTATAAATCCCAATAGTTTTAGCTTTTCTATAACACGTTATCAGCACGATAGTGTTCGATCCGAAAAAAAATCAGTTCCTTCGTTAAAAAAAAGGTTCAACGTTAAAATGTACGAAAATTAATATTTACTTGTTCATCTATCTTCATTATTATAGAAAAGGCGGATTACCACATATCTATAATTTTATGATTAGATGAAAATCCTCTTTATATTTGTTGTCATATAACTCTAACATTAACGCTAATTTAACTTTCGTTGATGCTTGAGTTAATCACAAGCTAGAAACGACTACTGAAAATTTATATTTTACTGTCATCTAACTCTAACACTAACGCTAATTTTAACTTTCGTTGATGCTTGAGTTAACCCCAAGCTAGAAACGCCTACTGACAATTTATTATTATGGAAGGTTTTACCTTCTATTACTGCTGACAATTTATTATTATGGAGGGTTTTACCTCCTATTATATTGCTTATTTTATTCCATAAGCCCATGCAAGTTTTTACATAGTAATGTGGCGGAAATTATTTACTCACTTAATTCATTGCAATTATTTTACTTGTTTACATTATTCCTTAAGCCAGTGAAAGTTTTTACATAGTAATGTGGCGGAAAATATATATGTATTTACTTATCGTAATATTATTCCATATGCCCGTTAAAATACCACTAATGCGGCAGAAATTATTTTACATGTTATTACAATTAATTTTTGTTGCTAAATTATTAAAGACATTACGGTTCATAAAACATGCCAAAATGATTGTTTTTCTAACGACTATAAAAGGCTACTTACATTTTTTCTCTATAAATACACAAATTTCATAACTCAAATTCCACACAAATTTTCATCTTATTTCTCTCATCTTGCAAAATGATCTCTACAACAACAACGATCTTGATCCTCATTTACCTTTCAGTTTTTATGTGTATGCTAGTAGATGAGGACACTCCTATGTTTTTCCCTATGATATTCTTCCTTTTTATCATAATAATGTTCGAGTTCAAGATTTGGCTAGAGATGAGATAATTACATTGTATTATTGTAATAAATGTGCTTCTATGATTATGTGTTAAATAAAATATTTTGATCCTAATTATAATTTTTTGGTTATGTATTTAGCTGGAAAAATGTCTAACCTCACGAGTACAGTTAGTTGTATACTCAATATCACTGACAAGAATAATGGACAATGGAAACCAGATACAAAATTGTACCACAGATCAAAGAGTATCGTTGAAACTCTTGCTGCAGTACAAATACGAATCCAGAAAAATGTGAGGTTGTGATCTATATGAGAAAACATTTAGATGAAACCTTAAAGAGGGAATATCTTAATGTTACCAATCCTCATGAATTATGGATAAACCTACTGGAAAGTGGCCATCAAAAGAAAACCATGTTGCCAAAAGCCACTGATGATTGGAACAATTTAAGGTTCCAAGATTTTGAAACTGTAAGCGCATACAACTCCGCGCTTATGGAGATTCGTTCAGATTACATTCATTGTGGAAGAAAGCTTACTGATAGAGAAATGATAGAGAAAACACTTTTTACTTTCCATGTGTCCATGATAAATGTTCAACAACAATACAGATTGCTGAATATTTCAAAATATCACGACTTGCAATAAAGGTTGTTAATGGCAGAAAGTTACAATAACTTATTGATGAAAAATCATCAATCTCGTCCTCCTGGAGCACATGCATTACCTGAGGCCAATGCCATTAATTTTTCAAACTCATGTGGACGAGGTAACAATGATAATACCAATCGAGGTCGTGGTCGTGGACAAGGTAGAGGTGGTCATAGAGGAGGATATGGCTATAGAGGTGGACGCGGTAAAAGAGGTGGTCGTGGTCGTGGCCGTGGTCGTGGTCGAGGGGGTTTTCACAATCCCTCGCATACCAACACTATTTTTAAGAATAATCACGAGAACAAAGAAAATGTAAAAACTCTCAAGGTTATTATTTTAAATGTGGAATAAAAGAGCATTGGGCCAACAAATGTCGTACATCTGAACATATTTGGAAGATGTACCAAGAAAGTTTGAAGGGTAAAGAAAACAAGTTAACCTTGTCGAACAAAATCCAAATGATGATTCCACCTTTATGGAGGCGATAAACTTTACTGATGACTATGATGTTCGTTTGGCTTAATATGTGTTTTGTGATCTTTTGGTTAAATATGCTTAGTGTGATTATGTTTTAAGTTGTATTATCTGCTTCTTGCATTTCTTTTGTGTGCTTTCAATAAAATAATCTATTTTTAAATATTTACCCTGTTCATTGCAATATTTATTTTAATTTTGTTTATTTGAACTGAAGCATGATATGGAGCATACCGGTGATTTCTGCCTACTTGACTGTTGTACAACTCATACAATTCTCACAAGTAAGAAATATTTTATATATTTGGAACTCTCAAAATTTTAAGTCGGTACAATAGGAGGTCATATTAAATTAACTGAAGAATCTGGTAGAGCTACTTTTACTTTATCAACTGGAACAAAGTTTATCATCAATGATGCCTTATTTGCCCCAAAATCTAGAAGGAATATTCAGTTTTAAAGATATATATCGTCATGGATATGATACTGAGTCAATGACTATAAATAACGCTAAATATGTTTTCATTGCTAAGCATATGGCAAGGAAAAAATATTTTCGTGAAAAACTACCATATATCTCATCAGGGTTGCATTATATATATATATATATATATATATATATATATATTAATGAAACTGAATCTGATATGGTAGTCAATGAAAATCCAGAATTGTTGGCTCTATAGCATGATTGACTAGGCCATCCTAGTTCAACAATGATACGAAGGATAATCGAAACTGCACATGGACATTCATAAAAATGATCCAAACTCAATCTAAGAAACAATTGTCCATGTGAAGCATGTTCCCTTGGAAAGCTAATTATAAAGCATTCACCAATTAAAATTAAGACAGAATTACCCACATTTCTAGAAAGAATTCAACGTGATATATGTGGACCTATTCATCCATCATGTGGACATTTCAACATTTTATGGTATTAATTGATGCCTCAAGTCGATGGTCACATGTCTGTCTATTGTCTACTCGCAATATGGCATTTGCATGATTTTTGGCTCAAATAATTAAAATAAGTGCCCAATTTCCTGACTATACGATCAAGAAAGTCAGACTTGACAATGCTGGTGAATTCACATCTCAAGCTTTCAATGATTATTGTATATCAATTGGAATTATGGTTGAACATAGTGTTGCACACGTACATACTCAAAATGGTTTAGCTGAATCATTAATTAAACGTTTTCAATTAATTGCTAGGCCATTGTTGATAAAAGCTAAATTGCCAAGTTCTCTATGGGGTCATGCAATTTTACATGTCGCATCTAATTCGTATTAGGCCAAGCTCGTATCATGAATATTCCCCATTACAACTTGCTTTTGGTCATGAACCCAATATTTCTCATATAAAATTTTTTGATTGTGCGGTTTATGTTCCAATTGCACCACCAAAGCGAACAAAAATGGGACCACAAAGAAGGTTGAGAATATATGTTGGATTTGACTCACCATCAATAATCAGATATCTTGAGCCTTTAACAGGTGATGTCTTTACGCTACGTTTTGCCGATTGCCATTTTAATGAGGCAAATTTTCCAACCTTAGGAGGAGAAAAGAAGTAGTTGAAAAAAGATACATCATGGAATAATCCATCTTTGACAAGCTTTGATATGCTAACAAAGCAATGTGATTTGGAAGTAAAGAAAATCTTGCATTTACAAGCTATTGCAAATCAATTAGCCGATACATTTATTGACGTAAGCAGGGTAACAAAATCACATATACCAGCTGCAAATGCTCCTGCTCATATTGTAATTCCAAAAGAAACATCAAAATATGATATCTTTGATATATCTAAAAAACGTGGACGTCTTGTTGGCTCAAAGGACAAAAATCCTCGAAAAAGAAAAGGAGCATCAAAACCTAATGATCCTATTATTGAAAAATCTATGCCTGATGAGTCGCAAAATGTGACATATGAGATACCTCAAGAAGTTATCCAATCAGGTCCTATAAATAAAGAGAACGTTAAAATCTCTATAAATTATATCAATATGGTAATGGTATTGGATCGAAATGAGATGGAAAATATGGATGAAATATTTTCATATATAGTCGCTTATGAAATTGTGAATGAAAATAATGATCGTGAACCCAAATATATAATTGAATGCCAAAATAGGAATGACTGGGATAGATGGAAATATGCTATGCAAGCGGAATTAGAGTCACTTAATAAGCGAAAGGTATTTGGACCCATTGTTCTCTCACCGAAAAGTGTAAAACCGGTAGGGTTCAAATGGGTCTTGGTTCGCAAACAAAATGAAAAAAAAATTGTAAGGTAGAAAGCTCGCCTTGTCGCGCAAGATTTTTTTCAAAGACCTGGAATCGATTATGAAGAAATGTATTCTCCTGTAATGGATACGATTATATTTCGATTCTTGATCAGTCTAGCGGTCTATGAAAATCTAGACATGCATCTCAAGGATGTTGTCACTGCTTATCTCTATGGATCACTTCATAATGATATTTACATGAAGGTTCCTGGACTTAAATTACCCGCAACATCAAGTTCCAAACCTAGAGAAATGTACTCAATTATATTACAAAAATCATTATATGGGTTAAAGCAATCAAGTCGCATGTGGTACAATCGTTTGAGTGAATATTTATTAAAAGAATGATATATAAATAATTCTTTGTGTCTATGCGTTTTTATTAAGAAAACATCATCTCATTTGCAATTTTTGCGGTTTATGTAGATGATTTAAATTTCATTGGCACTTACAAAGAAATTCACTCAACAATGAATTATATAATGGATGAATTTGAAATGAAAGATCTTGGAAAGACTAAATATTGGCTTGGTTTGTAAAATTCAATATGTTAAAAATGGAATACTTGTGCATCAATCAAATTATACTAAAAAGATATTGTAACGTTTAACATGATAAAGCAACACCTTTGAACCATCCTATGATTGCAAGATCATTAACTACAGATAAGATCCATTTCGTCCTTGTGAAAAAAATGAAGAAATTCTTGGTTATGAAGTTCTATATTTAAGTGTCATTGAAGGTTTAATATATCTAGCTAATTGTACTAGACCTGATATATCATTTACTGTGAATTTATTAGCCAGGTTTAGCTCGTCACCCACAAAAAGGCACTGGAAAAGAATTAAACATTTATTTCGTTAATTGCAAGGAATTGCGGATCTTGGTCTATTTTATCCTAACAATGCAGAACAAGAATTGATTGGTTATGCAGATGTAGGTTTTCTATCAGACCCATATAAATCCAGATCTAAAACTGGATATGTATTCATGTATGGAGGCACTACTATTTCATGGGGTTCTCAGAAACAGACACTTGTTGCAATATCATCGAATCATGTTGAGATTATTGCACTCCATGAAGCAAGCAGAGAATGTGTATGGTTATGGTCAATTACAGATCATATAAGAAGTACATCTGGCTTACCTATTAGAGAGGGTCCTACAACATTATACGAAGACAATTCTGCATATATTACACAGATGAAAGAAGGCCATGTCAAGAGTGATCGAACCAAACACATACCCCAAAGATATTTTGTCTACACTCACGAACTCGAGAAGAACAAAAAAATTAATATCCAATATGTTCAATCATGTGACAATATGACAAATCTTTTTACAAAGGCATTCCCTACTGTAATTTTTAAGAAACATGTTCAAAGTATTGGGATGCGTCACCTACATAACTTATGAAGAATCAGAGATGCTAACTTGAGAGGGAATTCACACGGCTGCACTATTTTTCCCTTATTAAGGTTTTTATCCCAGTGAGTTTTTTTTTAAGGTTTTTAACGAGGCAGCATAAGACGTTTGCAGAAGACCGATCAAGTACATAAAAAAACCTTCAAATGGCCAAGGGAGAGTGTTATAAATATGCCAAGTGGAATATACCTAGTGGCCATTGTTGAAATTTATGTACATATACTATTTTATAATAGTAGTAGTTGTTGTAAAAAGTGCAAGATATTGAAAATTCTATATAAGGAGCCATCAAGATGAAGAGAAAATTCACAAGTAATATACTCCTTATATGCTCTTCTTTCCCTATGTCCTTTTAATATATTGTTATAAACTCAATAGTTTTAGTTTTTGTATAACAAGAATGAAATAAAACTTTCAAAAAAATGCATGAAAACCCCCTATTGTTTCAAAAGCTGCATGAATCTTATTGTGGTTTAATAATGGTACTCTGATACCCTTAGTAGTTTTGAAAACTCTGGACTAATCCTTCTTGTAGTTCACAAACCTAACACAAAATCTTGTTGTCATCCAACTTCGTTAGAGAGTAGTACACATTTGCTAAAGCGTTGTGCTTGATTTTTGTGTACATTTTCTCTTTCCATTTGAAAAGTCGGTTACACCCCTTAATATATTCAACACAAAACCCCCGATAAAAACCTAAACAAAACCCCTCTATCATCTAAGAAATAAGGCACAAAATCCATTATTTATGTACTTACTACAAAATAGTGCCAAAAAATATTGTAAATGTTTCACATATATAAATAAAATCTTGAGTTTAGAACTTTATAAAAAAATATATTTCTTTAGAATTATAAAATATATATTTAAAGAAGTTGAAGAAAATATTAACGGAGTTCTTGGCAGTTAATAGAGGAAATTTTGTGCGAATTATTTATCTAAAACCACAAAGGGATTTTAACCAATTAACAAACAACATGGAAATTTTGTTCAAGTTTTTAAAACCGCACGAAGGTTTTAGGTATAACGAGCAAATAAACTATTAGTGTACTACAATTAGATTGTATTGAAGAGGATGGGATGTTACGAATGAATGGGGTTTCTTACCATTAGTCATAAAAAAATAGATTTGTATCTTCAACATTTTTAAGAGCTCTTTGTAAACAAAAAACATGGAAGGATATGGACGTGTATTTGGTTTATTGTTTCGTGGACAATTTGGAAGGAAAAAAACAATATGGCGTTTCAAAGAGGAATTGTAGATGTTAGCAAAGTGATGGAACTTGTCAAAGTAATATCTTGGGTTTGAGTTAAGGCAAAGGTTCCTCATTTTGTGTTGTCGTTTATTGATTGGTCTTTTACCCCTCGACTTTGTATGTCATAAACTTGTAAGGGCGAGCACCCTTTGTGCTCTTTGAATTAAATTTGATTTATCAAAAAAATGAAAGAAAAGATTGTATTGAATGTAGAATATATGTTGAATATGGTTCTAAGAATATAGAGAAAAAAGCTTTTTAATTAGGCAAGATAAGACTTGTTCCAATAACAGTTGATAGTATTTATTTTTTTGGATCAAAAAATAATATTATTGGAAATAAAGAGAAAATGAACAATACATGTCGAGCACAAGAAGTACTCGGATGCCTTCCTCACAAACAATCACACTCGGTGAACTAAGCCAATCAACAAAAGAAAAAGGAAAGTTCTTGAAACTAGACTTGAACTACAACGAGACTCTGATTCTAATCATCTCCACTTTTGTTTCTCTGATTCCAAATCGCCTAAATGACGAAGGGCCACATAGCTTTTCACCTTTTCCTTCTTGCCATGGTAAAAAAGACCCATATGTTTGATCCTTTAATAAAAAGAAGTCCAGATTTTATGAGAAATTGGACTTCGACTCATTCTGACAGAAAGGGCAAGATAAATAATTTTCTTCAAGTGCGCCTCTCCAAAGAAAACTCTCTCTAGTTGGTATCCTAGATTGGACTGTCTTCCAAGCAAATAACAACACTTTGGGGGAAATAGGAGTGTCTTAAAAGAATTTGAAGAAGTGAGAATCAGCAGAACTCTGATCCTTATGTATAAGTTTGTAAGCTGACTTCACTAAATAATCACCTGAAGCTTCATGCTCCCACCTCCAACAATCTTGTCTCGTCACATCAGTGGAGAAATTATTAATAAGCTGCAACATAGTATCCAAAGACGTCTCCTCCCATGAGAACAAATTTTTTCGCCAATGTAAATTCCATCCTGCTTCCCCCTCGATTTTCAGATCGGCGATAGTCGCATTCTTATCACGAGAGATGTAGTAAATACGCTCAAACATTTGCTTCACAGGCATCGAATTAATCCACGTATCATGTAAAAATTTAAAATTTCTTCCGTCTCTAATTTTTCTACGAGAATTATCACATAACCAATCTCCACCCTCCAACTTTCTGGTAACAGAAATCAAATCACGGCACCATAAAGAACTTGATTTATTTTGTCAAGCGAGATTTGCAAGATCTTGTGGGCATCTGATCACGCCATATTTTGAGGAAAGAACCTTTTTCCATAAAAAAAAAAAAACCATTGCTCAAAATTGTCCATTTCCATTTGCAAAGAAGTGCTTTATTGAAAGCTTCCATTTCTTTAACTCTGAGCCCACTGTCCGCCTTTTCTGGACAGATCTTCGATCACTTAATCTAAGCAGTTATTCGGGAATTCTCGCTGCCTGCCCAAGGGAAATTTTGCTGGATCTTGATGATTGCGTTTATAACCTATTTGGGAGCTCTAAAAAAGAAAAGAAAATAAACAGGTAAAACAGACAACACCGAATTAAGCAGGGTCAATCTTCCAGCGAAGGATATAAGAATTTTACTACATAGAGACAATCTGCTCTTTAACGCATCAATGACTGATTTCTAAGACTCAACACCTCTTGGATTCGATCCAACCATAAGACCAATGCACTTAAATGGGATTGTTCCAATTTTACAATGAAGCATATGGAAATAAATAGCCAGATCAATGGTCAGAACGTTCATATTCACCCCACTGCTCTTCTTGAAATTAATCTTGAGTCCCGACATGATTCTGAAAATCCTCAAAATGCAATAAATTCCTTGAACTTATTGGGCTTTATAATCGCAAAAATTATAGTATCATCCACGTATTGTAAATGACTAATTTCAATATCCCTCCCGATTCATAACTTTCAATATCTAAGAATGTTTAGAAAATAATCCACTACAAGAAAACTGTGCCTTTCGCCACCGTAGGCCGGCGACCGCCGGAGCAGTCGCGAAGATAGTCGCTTAGCGGTCGC
The DNA here is from genome assembly GCA_948329865.1 of Linaria vulgaris. Taxonomy (NCBI): domain Eukaryota; kingdom Viridiplantae; phylum Streptophyta; class Magnoliopsida; order Lamiales; family Plantaginaceae; genus Linaria; species Linaria vulgaris. The sequence continues at coordinate 18,755,690 of OX415252.1, forward strand.
GGAAATAACCCGTGTGTCGTGGATGGGGTTTTTTTTCTCTACAAACCATCCATCTTCAGACCTCTCTCGTATCCGCTCGGTTGCGACTTCAGATAAATATATGTTTTTTTATTTATGTCTTATATTTTTTTATATGTTAAATTGTTAGTCTAACATTTTTAATGTTAACTTGGTAGTTTAAATTTATTTTAAATTGTTAGTTTAGTTTATTTAATGTATTATTATTAGCTTAGCTTATTCAATGTTAAATTGTTAGTTTAAATATATGTTAATATTGTTAGTTTAGTTTATTTAATATGTTATTATCAGTTTAACTTATTTATGTTAGATTGTTGGTTTAAAATTAGCGTGTGTTATTATAAATATTAAATTGTTAGTTTATTTTGTTAAGAATTGTTGGCTTTTTATAATATGTTTTATATTTAATATTTACATAACTTAGAACAAATGATATTTAGCATTCTTCTAAAATCAGAAAAGACGATGCCTTTAGGGTGTCTTTATATCTTAGAAACAATGCCTTTAGGGGATCTTCATAACTTAGAACAAATGAACTTAGGGAATCTTTATAACTTAGTAACGATTGAATTTTAGGAACTCTGTCAGTCATCTAACTTAGAAAAAATTCGTAGTTTTCTAGTATTTATTCGTCATGTCAGATGATCGTCGACATCAGACTGGCAGTGGTCGGCCACGTTTGAGTGACAATGGTCGACCGACTGAGGATGACCCCCTTGCTGGTGGGGGTTGAGGTAGTCCTGGACCTCGTATAATTATCAAACAGAGAGATCACGGTCGCGGTGCCTTGCGCCCCGACGCGTCTACATTCTTGACGCCTACATTACAACACAAACTTTATTTTGAAGCTGCTGCCACACCGGCTGCCGGAGAGCCTCCCAGATGGTCTGTACATCGTCTGGATCTAGGGCTATAACACCATCCCTAGTAGGGTCCACTGGAGCTGGCCCGAGAGAGAGGCCGACAGAGACTCCAACATCGAGAGTATTTATAGGCACGCAATAGCGCCAGGTAGGGGTCCCTACAGAGGTGCGGCGAGACCCAATGACTCGTCTCAAAGGCAGGTGATTAGATTGTCACAGTTTGTTCTGTTTGATTCCCCCACCAGTGGTGAGGTTGCGACGACGATCACATAGCTGATTAGACAGTTTATGCGAGATTTAAGGCATAACTACTTGACGATGCCCAAGGAGGTGCAAGATGCTATGTTTGTCAAATTTACGGTGAGCAATTATTTCACAAATATAAAATATTATTTAATTTAATGTATCAGTAAATCAAAAGACGTAATAAGAATAATCTTAAAACTTTATTATTTTGCATAATATATATGGGGTCCGAGCGGTAGAAAAATACAATGTACATAGGGCCTACGAAAAGTAGGTGAAGTCATGTTATAAGCATATGATGTACAACGGGAAGAAACATTACTTGGAGAGGCTTGATGATCCGAAATATGCTGGGCGTCCGAAGACTTAGATGAATAGTGCGTTGAAGGCGGAGGAGATTAGGCATTGGGCCACCGAGGATGACTTGGAGGTGCCGCAGACGTCGCAACAAAATAGGAGAGGAGGCGCGGACCCAGCAGCTGTGAAGAAGGCACCTCATACTTTCCATGGTGGATCCATCCACATAGAGAAGATCAGATGTTGGCTGGTATGATATATTAAAATTAGCAATATGGGTGTAACGTCCCAAACCAAGCATATGCTCAGATGTTGGCTGGTATGATATATTAAAATTAGCAATATGGGTGTAACGTCCCAAACCAAGCACCATGTTCAGCTCAAAGCGCCACCACTACAAAATTCAGTACAGAACACCTCGCTTTTCTTTTGAAATTTGCAGCTAATCCAAAATCATCGTAGAGCGGAAGTTATACCCAAAAATTGCATCTCAACACATTCATGAATCAATTACCTCACATTGATATTCGGCTAGGCTTATCCCATAAATTGAGCTTTAAGCTTTGTGCTTATAGATCTGAAATGAAAATATGAAATTAATTTTATGAGTTAAAAGTACTCAGTGAGATATATGGAGGAGGACATTCTAAACACTCATACTAATGACGCATGTTCCTGCGATCGGCTGGTCCTATGCCAACTTAATTATCATAAATTCTAACATGTTTTAAGTTTTACTCAAATTGTGCATGGACAATGTCAGTTCTTTTGGGTTTGTGTTCGAATAGTGAACAATATATCTGTCAATATACTATAACTAAAATGGTTAGGTGGCTAATCTCCTAAGTAATATTACAAAACAAATATATATAATTTGTTTATTCTCAGTTCAGTAGTTTCATAGAAGCCCTTTGGTGTCATCAACATATTGCCAAGTCAATTTTCATTAGACTGTTACTTAACATACAATCAATTAATTAAGTAGTTTAAATAACTTTTTCACAACAATTCTTCATGGAAAATTCACTCCATAATTAAATCATATGGTTACACTATCCGAACCAAACCCCCTTTTCTTACCATCGAAATGATTCAACGTAACTACGGACATCTTAACTTTTCTTACTCACGGTCCAAACTAAAATTAATGGCAAAATTCAAAGTTAAAGCATATTCTTCTAACTCTCTAGTTGCCTTTGTCTGGCTTGAACTAATTAAAAGATTCAATATATAGTATAGATAAAGCGTAAATTAGGACTATACGACTACTTGATACCGCTATGGCAAACTGGCCTGTTTTTATCATCAGCTCAGCATGCGAATTTACTACACCAACACAATTCAAGTTGAAGTTCCCTTGTATACTCATCTAATATGTACTTACAATTACTGCATTGTGAGTTGACTTTCGATTAATATACGTGTTAACAGGTAAAAATATCCGTACTAAAAATACAAGTTACGATGGTTCGATTACCATTTTACTTTATAACGGCTATATATTGGTACACAACGTATATTTGTAACGGCATTGTATTATCCTACGGTTCACCTAATTATCGCGGAACATAATTTTGGCACTACATATTAAGAAGGATCACATGTAATATTTATACATTTAAAAGGACATAACTGCAATTAACACAACTATTATATTTAACATTATTGACACATGCTTTCTTACACCTAATTACAACAAAAGACACCTAGCTACCTAAAATGACAAGTCACTACAAGAAAAAAGGGTCATTCGCGACCGCCCGGGCGGTCGCGAATGACCCATTTCCGGTCGCGAATGGTCATCCGCGACCGCCCAGCGGTCGCGGATGCCCGGTCGCGGATGCCCTCGGTCGTGGAGGTCATCCGTGACCGCTGGGCGGTCACGGCAGTCGTCCGCGACCGCCCAGCGGTCACGGCAGTCATCCGCGACCGCCTGGCGGTCACGGATGACCCCAGGGTCATCCGCGACCGCCCAGCGGTCACGGCAGTCATCCGTGACCGCTCGGCGGTCACGGATGACCCCGGGGTCATCCGCGACGGCCCGGCGGTCACGGATGACCCCGGGGTCATCCGCGACGGCCCGGCGGTCACGGATGACCCCGGGGTCATCCGCGACGGCCCAGCGGTCACGGGCGACACCGCGACCGCCTGGCGGTCACGGATGACCCCGGGGTCATCCGCGACGGCCCAGCGGTCGCGGGCAACCCCGCCACCGCCTGGCGGTCACGGATGACCTCGACGGTCATCCGCGACCGCCAAGCGGTCACGGATAATATTTAAACCATCCGTGACCGCCGGGCGGTCACGGATAATATTCAAGTCATCCGTGACCGCCCGGCGGTCACGGATGACATTCAACGAAATAAAAAAAATATATTCCGGTAAAATACCGGAATAAATATTTGTTTTTTGCGAATATAATGTATGGTTGGACGATTTTTTTATATAAACATCATTTAAGAGAATGATTTGTGTTATAAGTAAAGAAAAGAAGAAAATAAGAGTTTGATGTTTTGTTTTTTGGAGATATAAAGAAAGAGGAGAAGAAAAATTGTTGGTGTTTTTTTTTTTGAAGATATAAGAAAAGAGGAGAAGAAAAAATGTTGGTGTTTATGTTTTGGATTGGGAAATGAGGAAATGAGGAAAGGAGGAGAAAGTGTTGGATTTTTTAGAGAAGATAATTTGAATGTAATGAAAATTAATGGGTAGAATGGTGGGTATATATAGAATTTTGGTGAAAATTTTGAATTTTCAAAAAAAATGAATTTCCCCCCAATTCCAAGGTCTTTCGCGACCGCCCGGCCGTCACGAGAGACCCTTTCGTGACCGCCGGGCGGTCGCGAAAGACCTTGGAATTGGGGGGAAATTCAAATTTTTTGAAAATTTAAAATTTTCACCATGAAAATTATTCGTGACCGCTGGGCGGTCACGGATGACCCTCTTTCGTGACCGCCCAGCGGTCACGAAAGAGTCTCATTCGATAATTTTGATTTTCGTTTGTTTAATTAAGGTTCGATGTTTGTTAAATTGATAAAATAGTTGCTACCAAGTAAATTAAAATAGATTTTATCACAAAATGACACATTACATCTAAAACAACTTGGTGTATGTGATGAATTAGTTGTAGAACATAAAATATGTTATTCGTTCATAACTCGCCTAATCACATCTAATTCGGTATTTTAATATGTTAATTACTAATGTTGTACTAATTTATTACTTCAATTCACATGTAGTATTGAGACTTATTGTTAAAAATCATAAACACATCAAGAAGAATCCATAAAATCAATTTTTTTTTTATGAATATTATTCGTGACCGCCGGGCGGTCACGAATGACCCTCTTTCGTGACCGCCCAGCGGTCACGAAAGAGTCTCATTCGATAATTTTGATTTTCGTTTGTTTAATTAAGGTTCGCTGTTTGTTAAATTGATAAAATAGTTGCTACCAAGTAAATTAAAATAGATTTTATCACAAAATGACACATTACATCTAAAACAACTTGGTGTATGTGATGAATTAGTTGTAGAACATAAAATATGTTATTCGTTCATAACTCGCCTAATCACATCTAATTCGGTATTTTAATATGTTAATTACTAATGTTGTACTAATTTATTACTTCAATTCACATGTAGTATTGAGACTTATTGTTAAAAATCATAAACACATCAAGAAGAATCCATAAAATCAATTTTTTTTTTATGAATATTATTCGTGACCGCCGGGCGGTCACGAATGACCCCTCATTCGTGACCGCCCAGCGGTCACGAACCTACTTCGTGACCGCTGGGCGGTCACGAATGACCCTCTTTCGTGACCGCCCAGCGGTCACGAAAGAGTCTCATTCGATAATTTTGATTTTCGTTTGTTTAATTAAGGTTCGATGTTTGTTAAATTGATAAAATAGTTGCTACCAAGTAAATTAAAATAGATTTTATCACAAAATGACACATTACATCTAAAACAACTTGGTGTATGTGATGAATTAGTTGTAGAACATAAAATATGTTATTCGTTCATAACTCGCCTAATCACATCTTATTCGGTATTTTAATATGTTAATTACTAATGTTGTACTAATTTATTACTTCAATTCACATGTAGTATTGAGACTTATTGCTAAAAATCATAAACACATCAAGAAGAATCCATAAAATCAATTTTTTTTTTTATGAATATTATTCGTGACCGCCGGGCGGTCACGAATGACCCCTCATTCGTGACCGCCCAGCGGTCACGAACCTTCTTCGTGACCGCCCAGCGGTCACGAACCTACTTCGTGACCGCTGGGCGGTCACGAATGACACTCTTTCGTGACCGCCCAGCGGTCACGAAAGAGTCTCATTCAATAATTTTAATTTTCGTTTGTTTAATTAAGGTTCGATGTTTGTTAAATTGATAAAATAGTTACTACTAAGTAAATTAAAATAGATATCATCACAAAATGACACATTACATCTAAAACAACTTGGTGTATGTGATGAATTAGTTGTAGAACATAAAATATGTTATTCGTTCATAACTCGCCTAATCACATCTAATTCGGTATTTTAATATGTTAATTACTAAGGTTGTACTAATTTATTACTTCAATTCACATGTAGTATTGAGACTTATTGCTAAAAATCATAAACACATCAAGAAGAATCCATAAAATCAAATTTTTTTTTTAGGAATATTATTCGTGACCGCCGGGCGGTCACGAATGACCCCTCATTCGTGACCGCCCAGCGGTCACGAACCTTCTTCGTGACCGCCCAGCGGTCACGAACCTACTTCGTGACCGCTGGGCGGTCACGAATGACACTCTTTCGTGACCGCCCAGCGGTCACGAAAGAGTCTCATTCGATAATTTTAATTTTCGTTTGTTTAATTAAGGTTCGATGTTTGTTAAATTGATAAAATAGTTACTACTAAGTAAATTAAAATAGATATCATCACAAAATGACACATTACATCTAAAACAACTTGGTGTATGTGATGAATTAGTTGTAGAACATAAAATATGTTATTCGTTCATAACTCGCCTAATCACATCTAATTCGGTATTTTAATATGTTAATTACTAATGTTGTACTAATTTATTACTTCAATTCACATGTAGTATTGAGACCTATTGTTAAAAATCATAAACACATCAAGATGAATCCATAAAATTAATTTTTTTTATGAATATTATTCGTGACCGCCGGGCGGTCACGAATGAGGGTCATTCGTGACCGCTGGGCGGTCACGAATGACCCTAGTGGCATCCGCGACCGCTCAGCGGTCACGAATGACCCTAGTGGCATCCGCGACCGCTGGGCGGTCGCGGATGAGCGGCATCCGCGACCGCCCAGCGGTCGCGGACGCCACTAGGCGGGAAGTTTCCCGCCTATCCGTGACCGCTCAGCGGTCACGGGGCTATCCGTGACCGCTGGGCGGTCACGGCGTTGTTTACCGCGACCGCTCGGCGGTCACGGTGGCATCCGCGACCGCCGGGCGGTCATGGTGGCATCCGCGACCGCCGGGCGGTCACGGATGCTCGCGACCGCCCGGCGGTCACGAGCCGGCGGTCACGAATGACCCCGGATTCTTGTAGTGAGTGTGATAACATGCAATGGAGGAAATTGCTTATAAAAGCACTCTTCCACAATAGAGAAGGGACACGGCTGAAATGAGAAGAGAAAACTCATTCATCAAATATTATCTTCCATCTTTTAATACATGGCTACAAAGAAATGCAATATTACCTACCAACCCCTCAACTCCCACAACACAACAATTCAATACCTATCATACTCCCTCATACCATACTCCCTCTTTCTCTCTCAGCTTCCCCATTACAGCCCCACAAATTTGAATACGAGATCACTCTATACAAACTCTTATCCGATAAACAACTATATACTATCCATAATCGAACTACAAGTGCCTTGATTCCCCGATCATGGGATACGTAGGCACCTCGGAATCTATGAGAGTCTAGCCGCAAATCTATTAAAAATCACCTCTTTCCTCGGGCGGGATCGGCGTTCTCGAACAAATCAAACTCTCTTTCTGTGAGGCTAGCAAACAGGCACGACGAATTTATGCGTTAACAATACGTATGCTTATAGATTGTATAGGAACAGAATTACATATATATATATATATATATATATATATATATATGTTTAATCTACTGCTTGGCGAGTGACGGCTGTACAGGACACTAAGCATGCAGGGGCATCAATACACTTAATTGGATTTATCGGTTACAAATTTGAGGGATTAAGAATTTCTGATATTTATATAAGTTTGTGACTTTTGAAGTCAAAGTTTTACATGTATATTATGTGAAATTATGCAAAGCAATATAGTGGTGAGTAAGTTACATGCAGTGGCATCCATTTTAAAAGTATCCTCATTTGCTATTTAATGTTACGACATAGCATAATTCTTACTGTATAGTTGTGATTAAAATTTCATTGATTAGTCAAACTTCTAAATTGGTACAGAAGATTTACGTCACTAAGAGTTTGAATTCAAAGACTTTCAACAAACATTATATTTTAAGGGATTATAAAATTTTGATAACGAATAATTTTGTTTTCAGAAAATTAAACTAGGATACTACTAAGAATATCTTGTGAATCAATGAAGACAATAATTTCAAGAAAATAGTTTACAATTATTCTATAACTTAATGAAGAAAGAAAATGTAAAGAGATCTAACAAGACTGGGCATTACAATGGGTGTAATTAAGTAATCTTAATATATGTGTAATTAAGTTAAACGTACTCTTTCTTAAAATGTGTAGGCTGCGTTGCACCATGAGCGCCAGGAGCCTGTTTGATACGATGAGGCGTCGTACACACTTTAACAAAACGCATCAATTGCATAGAGAAAATTCCATGCAATTAAGTACATTTTCCATGCAAAAAAATCCGATGCAATTGACGTTAGGGTCAATTGCATCCGATGCAGCCTAAAAAGGCTGCATCGGATTTATGCAAGCTTTACATCGGATTTTTCAGATGCAGCCTGCGTGGTTGCATCTGAACCATCCGATGCAATTGACCCTAACATCAATTGCATCGAATTTTTCTGATTCTAAATGTCTTGCATCCGAAAATAAAAATTTCGATGCAAGACTTTCCATGCTATTGCTCCGGTTTGTTGTAGTGACATACATGGTCATACGAGAAGGGTCAAGGGGACGTGCGGTACTTCAGTACTGCCACTGAGGCGCGAGTGGGTAGATGATGTGGCGAATGCTATTTACGTAAGTCATTTCAACCACATACTCCTTTAATTTTTCCTCGAATTCAATTAAATTCCTTATTCTAATCTACATACTGATTTTCTCTAACATTAATGCAGAAGAAGTACACGAGGCTATTGAGGGAGAGATATCCCCCACAAGCTACACTCCTAGAGTTCGATCCAGATCTTTGGACATAGATATTTGGTCCAGTGAAGAAGAGGAAGATGAAGGGCTTACCGAGTGACGCTGATCCGGAGGCGTACAATATTGAGTAGAGAAGACAACGAGATCTTGCACGGTCCACCATCGAGGACTTGCAGACGTAGAACCAACAGATTTAGTCGTGCACAGATCAGAGGATGGACGAGATGCAGGACACTATGCGGAGCTGGAGAGAGATGATGCACGAGGAGATGGGAGTTACACTTCCACCGAATGCAGATTCAGAGTTCATGGGGGGTGCACTTAGGACGAGAGCACCACATACGATTCCTACGTCACCGCGTTCGATACCATATCCATATGCTCCTAGTTGTTCCAGTAGGCATGTGTTTATCGCGGAGTACGATGACAACTCCGAAGAGGAGGAGATGCCCGCGCAGATGGTGGAGGACGATGTTGTAGAGTTGGGGGTGAGGGTGATGGTGATGGTGGGGACGCAGCTGTAGGTGGCGACTACACTTATCACATGGGGGGCACATTTTTATTGTATTTGTATTCGTACTGTTAAATTTGGTTATGCAGTATTTTTATTTGTAATTTTAAATTGTGAACTTTTACTACTATAATCGTATCGAAATTATTTACTTTAAATTTTAAATCCGCTATATTGGACTCTTATTGTAATTTTCATTTCGGCCTATTGTAATCGCTTAGAAATTGTGTACTTTCATTTTTATTTTAAATTCGCTATGTTAGATTTTTAATGTAACTTTCATGTTGGACAATGATTCGTGTTGACGATGTATTTATCACATATAAAATAGGGATAAAAGCACCAAACCCCCTAACCTTTGCCAACCTGCTCGAGTTGCCCCTGACCATTTTTTAACCGAGAAATCGCACAGTGATTTTTATTTTTCAGAATCTTCTCCTCGTCAAGACGGTTTTGGTAGTGGTAACGGTATCGAAAAATTCAAAGTCATTACATGGAAGATTTAGTTTAAATTTGTCGAATTTCTGGAATATGTGATGAACACCTTCAAGTGTTCTTCATTTTTCTGGAAATTCGATAAAATAAAACTAAATTTTCCGTGTAATGGCTTTTAATTTTGCGATACCGTCACCACTGCCGGAACGGTCTTGACGAGTAGAAAAGTAAATTAGAATAAAAAAAATCGGCAAAAAACTTTCGGCAATCCGCGGCGGTGTTGTGGTGGGTTGCCAATTTTTTTTGCAGGACTTCCTAGATTTGGACTCAATATTCTCCTCATCAAAAATGTTTCGTTAGTGGTGACGGTTCAGAAAATTCAAAGCCATTACACGAAAAATTTAGTTTTAATTTGGTGAATTTTTGGAAAATGTGATGAACACCTTGTCATGACCACCGGGCGGCCACAACACTTCCTTTGCGACCGCCGCGCGGTCACAAAATAGGGTCTTCCGTGACCACCCGTCGGTCATTGATAATAATCATATTAAATTTTTTATTATTATAGAACGATTTTGTTGTGTTTATGATTTTTAACAACATATCTCATTATTACATGTGAATTGAACTAATAAATGATTACAACATTAGTAATTTACTTATCAAAATAGTAATTTACTTACCTATTTTATGTTTTACAACTTATCATCATACATACCTAGTTATTTTAATTGTTATATGCGATGGTGCGACAAAACCTTATAATTTGCCTCGTTTTAACTACTTTATATATTTACCAAACCACGCGCCATAAATATCTGTCTGAAATGCAAAAAAATATTTTAATATGAATAATATTTGTGACCGTCCGACGGTAGCGAAGTAAATCTTTTGTGACTACCCGACGGTCATGAAGGCGGTGTTGCGACCGCCAGGCAGTCACGAAAAGCTTAGCGGTCGCGACACTTGTTCGTGACCGCCATGCAGTCACCAAATTTCTAAAATTTCAAATTTGATATATTTCGCGACCGGCCGACGGTAGCGAAAGGCCCTGAAATTAGCGGGATTCGGGGGAAATTTTGGATTTTCTGAAAATAATAAATCTTCACCCAAAATTTTATACTTACCCACCATTCTACGCTCTAATTTTCAATACACTCAAATTATACTCTCCAAAAAACACCCAACACTTTCTGTTCTTTATTTTTCTAAATCTACAACACTTTCTTTTCCCAAATCAAGAAAAAAAAACCAAACATTTTCTCCGTATTCTTTGTTATTCAAATAAAAAAAACACCCAACACTTTCTCTTCTCTTTTTTCTTTTCTCAAATCCAAAAAAATAACACCCAACACTTTCTCTTCTCTTCCTTTCTTTTCTTGTATCTCATAAAACACCCAACACATTTTCCCTACTAAAATAAATTAAAATTATATTCCGAAAATTTCCGTAATATTTTTTTAGTCGGATGAATGGGTTTCGTTACCGCCGGGCGGTCATAAATAGTATGAATATTGGCGGTCACGAATTATATAGATATTATTCGTGATCGTCTGGCGGTCATGGATAACGTTGCGATCGTCGGGCGGTCACAAAAGGCTCTAGGATCGACGCACGATCGCGGCCCGGCGGTCACAGATCTGTTACCGCTGCGCGGTCGTCGAAAAATGTTCCACGACCACCAGGCGGTCGCGGATGAACCACGACTGGGGTCATCTCCAACCACCCTTCGGCGATCGCCTGACAGTCGCAGAAGCTCATTCGCGACCGCCGATGCCTCATTCGCGACCGCACCGACGGTCGGGAATGAGCCCTTTCATTGTAGTGATTAAGAACTTTAAGTTTTTATTTATTTCGTTTTAAAATGACAATCGTCAAAAGTTAAATCGATTGTCTCGGTACTAGTTTTGAGATTGTAGCACTATCTACCATAAAAAAGTATGTTACTAAACATATGCAATCCCTTCATTTTCCTTATCAAACGAATATTTTATTTTATTTTTTGAAATCTTATCAAACGAATATTTTATTAAATATATACTTAGGTAAATGAATATTTTTTAAAACATGTTGTAGTAAATCAATATCTTATTAAATAAATATTTTTGTGAATGAGTATTTTAACGAAATATTTTATTAAACCTATATTTTTGTAAATTTGTAAATTCATAAAATATTTTAATAAATCAATATTTTATTAAATCAATATTTTAGTAAATAAATATTTTAGTAAATCAATATTTTATTAAATAAATATTTTAGTAAATAAATGTATTAGGTTGGAAATATAAAATAAAAAAGTAATTCATTTTCAAGTAAGAAGGTGCAAGTTCGAATCCTAATTTTTACAATTTGAAATTTTAATTATTCTACATAGATCAGGGGCAGGTCGCACATAATTTTATAGGTTGGGGGGGGGGGGGGTGTTAAAACATACATGATTTTCAAACAAATATTTATGGACGAAAATACTCTTTGTGCCGGCACGTGAAGGGAATATTTCGGGCGAAAGTGCTCACAGAAACAGGTAAAAAGGCAATGTCAAAAATGTATCATAGGATGGGGGGCTTGATTCTTTTATCCTTTTTTTTATTTCAGTTTAAAAACACCGCCTTGAAGTATGATGTAAGAGTATCACTACAAAAAAATCGGGTCATTTCCGACAGCAAAGCCGGTCGGGAATGACCCATGTGCGGTCGGGAAAGACCATTTCCCGACCGCTATTCGGTCGGGAAGAAGCGGTCGGCGTTGCTTCGGTCGGAAATAGTTTTCCGACCGAAGTTCGGTCGTCCCGGGTTTTTTCTGACCGCCCAATCCCAACCGAAAATCAGTCGGGAGTTTCCCGACCACAATTCGGTCGGGAATAGTTTAAATATTATTCCCGACCGAAATTCGGTCGCAAATAGTTTAAATATTATTCCCGACCGAATTCCGGTCGCGAATAATACAAATATTATTCCCGACCGAATTCCGGTCGCGAATAATATAAAATTATTTCCGACCGAATTTCGGTCGGGAGTAATATTTATATTATTCCCGACCGAAATTCGGTCGGGAATAATATTTAAACTATTCCCGACCGAATTGCGGTCGGGAATACAACTCGCCAGAATAGAAAAAAATCATATTCCGGTAATAATTACCGAAATATTATTATTTTGAAATATTTTCGATTTATTAACCAATCTAAAACATTCTTTAGTTTTTTTGTGTTGTAGATGGGCAATTAAATTTTTGATTTATTGCTCAATCTAAAGCACAAAAAAGTTAAATAAGTGTTTATTTAAAATAGAAGAAAATGCTTGTTTCAAGTTAAAGAAAGAAGAGAAATAATTTGTTTTGTGGAAAAAATTGTTTGAAGTTGAAAGAATAAATTGTGTTTGTAGAAAAAAAGTCTTGGAATAAAGAGAAAGTTGAAGAAATAATGTAAAGTAGATGAAAAAATGAGGATAATAATGAAGTGTATTTATAGGAAAAAGTTAAAAATTTTGAATTTTCGTAAAATTTGAATTTCCCCCCAAGTCCCGCCAATTTTTTCGAGTATTTCCGACCGAAATTCGGTCGGGAATACTTACGAATATTATTTCCGACCGAATGTCGGTCGGGAATACTTATGAATATTATTCCCGACCGAATTTCGGTCGGGAAAAATAGAATTTTGTTTTTCGATTTTTTGAGAAATCTTGATGTGTTTGTTAATTATAACTATATAAGCTCAATAAATACATGCACTAACAACTAGTTAGGTTAATGTTCTTTTAAGTATAAAATTAATATAGATTAACATATAAGTTCAGTTAGTTTGGAGCTTTGCATATGTAGTAATCATACATAGTTTAGAGTATTCACAATTGTCGATTAACATTTGTTACAATCGTTAGTATAGAGAGTCTAATTTTGATATATATTAATATATGTTTAACATAATCGTAAGTAGTTACATTATTAGCAGCTACACATACTAATCTATCTATAAGTGACAATATGAATCGACGCTTCAAACGATTCATCAACGTGCAACTAATTTTTATTTATTTTTATTTTTTCAGTAATATATAACTAATATTGATGTACTTGATCATTAAATCAACTATTTATCTAAAATGGAGAGCGAAATTGTGAAATTAAAAATATGAATATAATTCCCTACCGCAAATCGGTCGCCAATACCCCTAATTCCCTACCGCATTTCGGTCGCGAATAAGTATTCCCGACCGAATTGCGGTCGCGAATACTTATGAATATTATTTCCGACCGAAATTCGGTCGGGAAAAAGAGTAAATTTTACTTTTTTTTCGATCTTTTGGAAAATCTTGATTTGTTTGTTAAGTATAACTATAGAATCTTACTAAATACATGAATTGCACTAACATTTAGTTAGTTTAATGTTCTTTTAATTATGAAATTAGTATAGATTAACATATAAGTTAAGTTAGTTTGGAGTTTTACAAATATATTAATAATACGTAGTATAGAGTATTCCCAATTGGCGATTAACATTTGTTACAATCGTTAGTATAAAGAGGCTAATTGTGATATATATTAACATATGTTTAACATAATCGTAAGTAGTTACGTTATTAGCAGCTACATATACCAATCTATTTATAAGTGACAATATGAATCGACGCTTCAAACGATTCATCAACGTGCAACTAAATTTATATTTTTTTTTGATTTTTTCAGTAATATATAACTAATATTGAAGTACTTGATCATTAAATCAACGATTTCTCTAAAATGGAGAGCGAAATTGTGAAATTAAAAATATGAATATTATTCCCTACCGCAAATCGGTCGCCAATACCCCTAATTCCCTACCGAATTTCGGTCGCGAATAAGTATTCCCGACCGAATTGCGGTCGGGAATACCTATGAATATTATTCCCGACCGAAATTCGGTCGGGAAAAAGAGTAAATTTTACTTTTTTTTCAATCTTTTGGAAAATCTTGATTTGTTTGTTAAGTATAACTATAGAATCTTACTAAATACATGAATTGCACTAACATTTAGTTAGTTTAATGTTCTTTTAATTATGAAATTAGTATAGATTAACATATAAGTTAAGTTAGTTTGGAGTTTCACATATATATTAATCATACGTAGTATAGAGTATTCCCAATTGGCGATTAACATTTGTTACAAACGTTAGTATAAAGTGGCTAATTGTGATATATATTAACATATGTTTAACATAATCGTAAGTAGTTACGTTATTAGCAGCTACATATATCAATCTATTTATAAGTGACAATATGAATCGACGCTTCAAACGATTCATCAAAGTGCAACTAATTTTTTTTTTATTTTTTCAGTAATACATAACAAATAATGATGTACTTGATTATTAAATCAACGATTTATCTAAAATGGAGAGCGAAATTGTGAAATTAAAAATATGAATATTATTCCCTACCGAAAATCGGTCGCGATTACCCCTAATTCCCTACCGAATTTCGGTCGCGAATAGTAACACCCACTTTTCCGACCGAATTGCGGTCGCGAATAAGTATTCCCGACCGAATTTCGGTTGGGAAAAGTATTCCCGACCGAAATTCGGTCGGAAAAAGTATGCCCGACCGAACCGCGGTCGAGAATGCTCTTTTAAAACTTCCCGACCGAATTTCCGGTCGGGAATACTTTTCCCGACCGAAATTCAGTCGGGAATGCTCCCGACCGAAACTCGGTCGGGATTTTCCGGTCGGGAAAACACCCAAATTCTTGTAGTGTATTCAAAGAGTTAATAATTTTTTTTTTCTTTCTTTTCGATGATATTATGATTGGCGATAAAAGATTAAGTTTTGTTAAATATTAAAACGTGGTAGTGTATGTGCTCACCTCATGCGGTTGTTGAGAGGACAAACATTTTGAGATGAATTTTACGAATCCATTTAATGAAGGAGAAAACTTGGACAATTTCTGCTCTAAGTTGGTGTGGAATACAAATATACGCAATTATTTTAAATCGATAAGAAGTAAGAACACATTAACTCCTAATGAGATCAAAGTTGACAAGTTAGAGGGAGACGCCCGCCCTTAGCTAGTGCGTTCAACTAAACTTGCATCAAAAAAAAAAAAAAAAAAAGAGTTAATAATTATTTTTTCTTTCTCTTCGATGATATTATGATTGGCGATGAAAGATTAAGTTTTGTTAAATATTAAAACGTGGTAGTGTATGTGCTCACCTCATGAGGTTGTTGAGAGGACAAACATTTTGATATGAATTTTACGAATCCATTTAATGAAGGAGAAAAGTTGGACCATTTCTGTTCTAAGTTGGTGTGGAATACAAATATACGCAATTATTTTAAATCGATAAGAAGTAAGAACACATTAACTCCTAATGAGATCAAAGTTGACAAGTTAGAGGGAGACGCCCGCCCTTAGCTAGTGCGTTCAACTAAACTTACCAATTTCTCAACGGCCTATTGCTCACGTATAATAACCACACAAAGAAAAAGAAATACGGATGTGATATATATATATATATATATATATATATATATATGTGTGTGTGTGTGTGTGTGTGTGTGTGTGTGTGTGTATATCATGATTTCAGTGGCGAGAAAAGGATACAAATTGAAGGTGGTTAGTGATATAATTGCAAATCGAAGATTTACCAATTCCAATTTGTTAATCCGTACAATTAACTAGTGAAATATTTCTTTAAAAGAAAAACCTTAAAGCGTTCAAAAAGTCAAAGGAGAAACAACAAATATAATATTAGTAATATATATTATCAACATCAACATGGCCATGACCTTACATATGCATAAGTTGAGATATCTCTTGTCGACATTAATATCGTTATGGTTGTTTGTTAGAAATCTAGTTTGCTTTAATGGCTGCTGAGCTTTCCGTAGGTTGTTTTTATCTACTTCTGTATCAATGCGCACACGCAGCTACACACAATTTACTCAAACAAATGTGCACCGATTTTTTAGTCAATGAACGATGGGCATTCTCTATGTGGTTCTCTTGCAGTCGTAATTTATGAAAAACAAATAAAAAAATCCATCTAATTAACTAGTTTTGCACCATTTAATTTGAGTGCACAACTATATGATTTGTTAATGTACACACACACACACACACAGATATATATATATATATATATATATATATATTTATAATATAGACATAGACATATGAATATATTCAGTTTTATATTTTGTATTCAATATTATTTTTTATATAACGCGGCCAAAGTTTGAAATACCTCTTGTACTCTTTTTCTTCCGTAGTAAAATTACTTGCCCCATCAAAGAAAAATCGTTTTCTATAGGTATAAATGTCGTAACATCATACCTATATAAATCCCTTTTACATCATGGTTGTATTTCCTGATCCGTATATTTTATAAATCTGATAATTTAAGTAAAAATTAAAATTTGTGCAACCACCTCTCCGCTCCGTTTTGTTTCAAAAATTAATACATTTTCGAAACTCTCTCATGTATAGTATAGCATTATTATACCCTTCTTTCTTCCGTACGAATCATGCATCTCCTCGAATGCGTAGCTGAATTAGGGTTTGTTCACTTGTTCACGTTTCAAAATCTTCAAGACACTAAGTCTAGACCAAAAGCAAATAAGTCTAGACCAAAAGCAAGAACCAAGAGACAGTCCGAAACTTTGTTTCTTCAACCATTGACGACTTAATATATACATACATATATATATATATATGTATATACAGGTTTTTTAAATAATGTAAATATATAGTATACAATTTAAGTAACGCAATAATGACGTCGTAACACATATTACTACTCCCTTTATTAAGCTTTAAGCAATCGCATATCTCTCCTCTGCCGATCCTTTATATACGTACTATATCCATGGAAATAAACCAAACACTATCCAACAACCTCAGTCACCTCATCATCATCACCACCACCACCAACCGCTCTCGTTAGGACCATTCTCCAGCTATGAGCCAACGAAACGAACCGAAGCTGGACCTAAACTTGAACTTGTCACCGCCGCGGAGGATGAGCCGCATACAAGTGGAGTCTCCAATTCGATCATTGTCGCCCACGTCCTCGTTAAACTCATGCGTGTCATCGGAGTTGAATAGAAGAGATGAGTCACCAACGAGTCCAGCCGAGGCGGGAATATCGATGATGCTGGTGGGTTGCACAAAGTGCCTCATGTACGTTATGCTAGCCGAGGAAGATCCTAGATGCCCCAAATGCAAGTCAACAGTTCTGCTCGATATCCTCAATCATAACACCACCACCAGATACGCCAACAAGAGTTAGAATATAGTCATATATACATCGATCGACATAACTCGACACAGGATTAGTTTTTCACTTCAGTACTATTATAACAATTACTCATCCTTCTATTTGTGTACTAGTATATATGCAATATCTCTTCGACATGAATTCTTGTATTAACTAGTCGACCCATATGATGATATAAAGCAATACAGGAAGTGATACAAAAAAATCACTCCAACAGGAATACCTTTATATAAACAAAAATATTATTACTTCTACTTGATAAACATGTGTAACTTTATTAGCATTAATTCCAGATATATAATTACAGCTATAGACTCTAAATTACTTTGGTTTAATTACAGCAAATTCTATTATTTGTTAATTCATCAAAACATTTGTAAGTTAAAAAATAGGATTGTTATCAAACTTAACCCGCTAAATTGACATCTTTTCATTTTACACCCACTATATAGGCACACACTATAACAAAACTGATTTGACAATAGATCGTTATATATATATATATATATATATATATATATATATATATATATATATATATATATATATATATATATATGCGAGTGTCGGTTACAAGTATATGATTTAGCAATACAACGAGTCTATCTCAAATCAGGCCTACACTATATATCTCGCGTAGGCTTGGTACGAAACCTGTTGCTCGAGGTCGGGGATGAGTCTCGATACGATGTCGGTGATGATCCTCGATATGAGGTCGGGAATGATCCTCGATATGAGGTCGGTGATGATCCTCGATATGAGGTCAGTGATGATCCTCGATATTATGTCGGGGATGATCCGTTACAGGAGGCTGAGTGATGACGTGGACAAGACTATGTCGAATGTCTATATCGGGTATAATATCGAATATTTCTATTCGATGTGATGCGGGAGGACCGAGGTAAAGTATTAATTGCCTTATTGGTGCGCGGGACGGGATATTTATAGGCGCGACTGGCCTATATCGAATTCTACTTTCGATGTCATATCGGGGTTGATCCCCGATATGCTCGTTCATGGGCCGCGGCCCAAAAGGGGCCCAGATGCTAGTAACCTCCATACCATGTAGTCCCCCAATTTGGGGATTATTATCCTAGGGATAAGAATTCGCAAATTTAGTTTTAATTTTCGGGTTACCTGTACCCCACGTCCCCCTAGTTCGAAGGACGGAAATCGAAAATGTTGGCTGTGCACTTGGAACTAGTTTGTGCGGTTCCCCGGTGCAGTTACCACATTGCATGAGGTCCTCGTTTGAACTTTAAATTGTTTAAAAAACACGATCTTGCAAATACGGATATAAGAATTCCAAGCGTATGGTAGTCCTCGATTTTTTGTAGTGCTAAGTTTGGGTCGAGCCCTCTGTCACGCGTAGTGCCATGCCTTGCTGTTACGGTGAACTCATGTCGAAAGTTAAATCGAATATGAGTTTCGATGTAATCCCAGATATGGCGCATTAAATGGTGTGGGCTCCCACTTTTGTTTGTTTATAAAAGTCGGTCGTGTCATCCTTCACTTATTTTATTTCCCCGTGTTGTCACTGTCGGGACTACGTCAAATTTGACATCGGTAACTTTCCCCGATATCGTCTTCGATATAGATTTCGATATATTTTTCGATATTGCTTTCGATATTCTACGTTTTTTTGCAATAAATCGCCTTAGTTGTTTTCCCTGAGGATGGTTCGTGGTAAGAAATCTTCAAAGAAGAAAGAACTTGTTGTATCACCACAGTATTATGAAGCTGGCCCTGCTAGGCGAAATGCTTTCGTCGTGTTAGACGATGAATCTTCTGATTCTGAAACTTATGCGAGGGACGCGCCCTTAGATGACGGTTTGGTGCAAGTCTCCGGGATTTCTGCCAATCTAAGGTTACCCCCAGTCCGTCTTCATGAACGGAACTCTCGGTTTCCCGATAAGTATGTCGTAATGCAGTCAAATATTTATGGTGGGAGTGTTATTGTTGGAGATCGCACTGCCATAGCGGAAGGTATTTGGTTGGAAGAGGATAGAATTAATGCTATGACCGTAGATCATGCTTTTCGTCAACGAATGGCTGCTAACCTTCCCCGGGTCAAGGTGACTCTACCGCCGGAAGGCGCACCGTCTAACTATTGGCATCCTCGGGCTCGGGCTCGCTTTGAGGTGTCGGCACGGGGGCTTGGGGAAAGTTCTCATTCTGACCCACAACATTTTGTGGTGTCGCCCGGTTCCAGGAGTGGAGAGCTTGATGCGGATGAAGAAAGTTTTGATGAGGTTCCTGCTGTGTCGGCCGCTCCGAGGTCGTCTACTTCGGCCTCAAAGTGTACTGCGGCATCCCCTGGTAACACTGATATTGAGGGGCCATCTGACAATAGAGCGCCATTGAGGGAAGATAACTCTTTTCTCCGTGATCCTCTTTCGGAACGGTTAATTATGCGGATTGGGAATAATACTATCCGTGAGGAGAATGCTATTCGAGGCTTGGAAACTAGTTATGAAAATATTGATCCCTCTGAATTGTGCCGAGATATGGGGGTGGAGTTAGCACCACGCATATGTCTTATGTTGCTATATACAGTAAGGGGCTTGCCCTGTTGTTTGTAGGCAGTTACTAATGTTCATACCTTCTTATTCGTTACTAATGATTATTCGGTTCCTTGGCGGTTTGGGCACACGTTCCATGAGCTGTGCAGAGATTACATGCTGCTTGGGGAGGTGCAGACTCGTCACGATGCTTTGGTGAAAGAACTATGCGCGATGATTGAGCGTAGTGAAATTAGTCGTGATCGTGCTAACAGCCGGGCTCGTGCTGCTGAAACTCAGAAATGCATAGCCCGTGACGCAGCGTGGAAAGCATTGGTCGCTGAGGAAGAGATGAAGAAGGAGTCGGCTAGTAGCCAGGCCGAGACCCAACGTCTGCATGCCAGTAATCTTAGATTAGAGCGTGAACGCGATGCGTATCGAGAGTCCCTTGAAAAATTGGAAATTCAGAATGCGAAATTAACCGAAACTTTGGCTCGCCATGGGGTAACTGTATCTTCGCCTTACACCAATGCAGGTCCTGGTGGCTCTATAAAGGATAGTAATTTTAACTTCGAAGACTCTCCCCCCTCATATGGGTGTACCCCGGTCGGGGCTGATATGATTGGGACTACCGAGCCTTATGGCGAAAGGGTGCCCGTCTGGGCTGTCACAGGACCGTACGTTAGGGAACGTTATAGGGTCCCCCGTGCGATGCGGTATTCCCAGTTATTATCTGATCCAGAAAGTAGTAGTCCGAAATGGAATAAATACCCAGAAGTTTTATTTCCCCGGGGAATGGATGAACTTGTTGACGATATTTGTGCCGAGCCCTGAAAATTTCCCGAATTTGAAATGAATGTATCTGAGCTTGGGCCCTTTCATCGGGACGATATTCGGGTCGAGTTATTCACTGATCTCACGAGTAACGAGTTTCTTTACGATATGTAGTTGTGTTGTCGGCTGGTGACATTTTTTGATCTTGTAGCAGTTATTTCCTCGGGCAAATTTTTTGTATGCGAAGTGTGCCCCATGTTATTGACTGGGAGCCGGTTTCGTGATGTTTAATGAAAGGCGTTTTATTTGCAGAAATTCTATCTTGTGCAATTCTTTCTGTGATCATGAATATTCTATCCTTGTCGTATAGTAGTTGTGATAGCCTGATGAATGTCTGGTGTTATGGGCATGGGATTGCCTTATCTTTGGTAGGTGAGTTGTTACCACTCATGAGTGAGAGCCCTCCCCATATGACAAGGTATGTTCTTCTTGCGGGTAGGGGTTGATCCCGTTATCACATGAGATATTTTTCTTGTGGGTAGGGGCGCATCCCGTTATCATAGGGAACCCACTACCGTTGAAGTGTTTATGATCGACCCCGTAATCACAGGGCATATTTTTCTTGTTGTAGGTGAGCTGTTTCTTTGTCTTTTTGACTATGTCTCTTGGTAGCTCTGTCGTCGTTGACTCTGCAGGTCATTAAGCCCTGTAAAACAGCACAGACAAGAAAAAATTTTGACGTAAAAACTAATACGAAAGCATAAAATGGTGTGCATGTGTTATCTGCGGAATGTTCCCTCAATCTGGGAATATCAGTTTTATACGAGAAACGGTGTTCCTATTGTGCTATATCGTGCCCGTTGTACCTGTTTGTACCATTTCATGATCGACCCCGTTATCAAAGGGAATGTTTCTTGGATCGACCCCGTTATCACAAGGGATCTTTTCTTGAATCGATCCCGTTACCACATGGGATTTTTTCTTGTACTGGCCCCGCTATCACAGGGAATGTTTTTCTTGGATCGACCCCGTTATCACAGGGGATCTTTTCTTGAATCGACCGCATTATCACAGGGGATTTTTTCTTGAATTGGCCCCGTTATCACAGGGAATTTTTTCTTGGATCGACGCCGTTATCACAGGGGATCTTTTCTTGAATCGACCCCGTTATCACACGAGATCTTTTCTTGAATTGGCCCCGTTATCACAGGGAATTTTTTCTTGGATCGACCCCGTTATCACAAGGGATCTTTTCTTGAATCGACCCCGTTATCACAGGGGCTTTTTTCTTGAATTGGCCCCGTTATCACAGGGAATTTTTTCTTGGATCGACCCCGTTATCACAGGGGATCTTCTCTTGAATCGACCCCGTTATCACATGAGATTTTTTTCTTGAATTGGCCCCGTTATCACAGGGAAGTTTTTCTTAGATCGACCCTGTTATCACAGGGGATCTTTTCTTGAATCGACCCCGTTATCACAGGGGATATTTTCTTGAATTGGCCCCGTTATCACAGGGAATTTTTTCTTGGATCGACCCCGTTATCAGAGGGGATCTTTTCTTGAATCGACCCCGTTATCACAGTGGATTTTTTCTTGAATTGGCCCCGTTATCACAGGGAAGTTTTTCTTTGATCGACTCCGTTATCACATGGGATCTTTTCTTGAATCGACCCCGTTATCACAGGGGATCTTGTCTTGAATTGGCCCCGTTATCACAGGGAATTTTTTCTTGGATCGACCCCGTTATCACATGGGATCTTTTCTTGAATCGACCCCGTTATCACAGGGGATTTTTTCTTGAATTGGCCCCGTTATCACAGGGAATTTTTTCTTGTATCGACCCCGTTATCACAGGGGATCTTTTCTTGAAACGACCCCTTTATCACAGGAGATATTTTTCTTGAATTGGCCCCGTTATCACAGGGGATTTTTTCTTGAATTGACCCCGTTATCGCAGGGAATTTTTTCTTGGATCGACCCTGTTATCAGAGAGGATCTTTTCTTGAATCGACCCCGTTATCACAGGGGATTTTTTTATTGAATTGGCCTCGTTATCACAGGGAATTTTTTCTTGTGCAGGTGACCCGCTACCGCTCCTGGGCAGGAGTCTTCCTCCTTATCATGATAATATTAACGATAGATTGGTGCTGAACCGTATCCGGTTGCCTACGTATCCCGTGCAGGGAATCAAACCTCGCGTAGTTCTTTACATTGCTAATAGCGATTGAAATGCCAAATTTCTTAAGAATAAAAACGCCTAAGGTGTTGCACGTTCCATGGCCTGGGAAGAGGCTCGCCATGCATGTCCTCGAGATAATAATACCCTTTTGCATTGGCGTGGGTGACCCTGTAGGGTCCCTCCCAATTGGCTTGTAGTTTCCCAACGTGTTTACTTGCTTTCACACTGAAAGCTTCGAAGGTGCACTCGTTTATCGAAACTTTTGGCCATCGCTGCTTTCTTGTGTGCAGTCGTGCAGCGTGCTGCGGGTCATATTCCGTTATTTTGTATGTTGGCATGACGATCTCAACTGGGACTACTGCCTCGGACCCGTATACTAGGGTAAACGGTGCCTCTCCTGTGGATGTTCTGGGTGTAGTTCTATATGCCCATAGAATACCTGGCAGTTCGTCGATCCAACTCGTTCCGGTGGCGTGCAGTCGCCGCTCCAAATATTGTTTAAGAGTCTTGTTGGTGGACTCCACTTGTCCATTTGCCTGTGGGTGGGATACCACAGCAAAATGCTGGGATATTTTTAATTCTTTGCGCCATGCAACCATTGTCTTCCCTCGGAACTGGGTACCATTATCTGATACCAAAACTTGGGGTAGTCCAAAGCGACATACGATGTTCCTCCAGGCAAATTCTATCATATTTTTCTCCGTGATGTGCATTAAAGCTTCAGCCTCCACCCATTTTGTAAAGTATTCTACTGCTACCAAGAGAAATTTCTTCTGACCTCTGGCCATCCGTAGGGGACCAACCATATCGATTCCCCAATGATCAAATGGGCAAGTGATCTCTAGGGGCTGCATCAGTACAGCCGGCCTGTGTACCAGTTTGGCGTGGTACTGGCAACTCTCACAATTGCGGCAGTACAGGGTGGCGTCTTGTCGTATCATTGGCCAGAAATATCCTATCTTAATATTTTCTGGTCTAACGCTCTCCCTCCCGAATGATTTCCGCAACTACCTCCGTGTATCTCCCTCAGTATGTACTGGGCGTCCGTTGGTGATAAGCATCTCACCAGCGGGCCTTCAAAAAATCTTTTATAAAGCTCGCCCTGGTAAATGGTAAACATGTATGCCATGTGCTTCAATCGCCTTTGGGCGTTAAGGTCGGCCGGGAGGGTTTCGTTTGCGAGGTAATCATATATCTCATTCTTCCAACACGGCGTACTTGCGATAGGAAAAATAAACTCCACGTGGGCCCATTTTTTATTGGCCTTTGTCACTCCGATCGCAGGCCTAGAGGTGGTCAGTAAAGTCACATGCTTTTCCATAAAGATGTCTTAGGAACTAGCGAACTTCGATAAAGCATCACCTTTGCATTTTCTGATCGATGTATTTGTGTCAGATTGAATGTAGTGAACTCGGCCGCCAATTCTTTCAACTTTGCCAAGTATAAAACCATGGTTTCTTGCTTTGCTTCGAAGAATCCCGAGAAGTGGTTAGCCACTAACTGCGAATCCGTGAAGACTTTCAGGTGATCCGAATAGAGGGTCTTAGCCATTCTGATTCCTGCCAGAATTGCCTCATACTCCGCTTCGTTGTTCGTTATAGGAAAGTTCAGACTGATAGCAAAATCAAACTCCCTACGATCTTGGGATACCAGGTGAATTCCTGCTCCCCCGCCGTTTGCTGTGGAGGAGCCATCCACATGAAATAGCCATGCTGCGGGTTTCAAACTAGGACCAGGGTCCTGGCTTACAGGAAATATATGGTGGCACGAATGGTCTAAGCTGTTACCTAGTGCCTCCGCCATAAAGTCGGCTAGAACTTGTTCTTTAATGGCCGTACGGGGACGGTACTCGATCCCAAATTCGCCCAATTCTATGGCCCATTTTACCAATCTCCCCGAGGTATCAGGATTCGTCAGGATCTGGCGGAGTGGTTTGTCTGTCATGACCACTACTAGGTGAGCTTGGAAATAAGGTTTCAACTTACGAGCCGTCATGACGACGGCCAAGGCGAATAGTTCAATTTGCAGATAATTCTTTTCTGCTCCGTGAAGAATACGACTGACGTAATGAACTTGAGATTGCTTTCCGTTTGCTTCCTTCACTAACACTGTGCTAATGGCGTTGGCGGAGACCGCTAGATACAGATAAAGCGTCTCCCCTGGATCTGGTTTCGCCAAGAGTGGTGGTGCCACCAGATACTTCTTGAACTGTTGGAACTCTCTTTCGCATTCTCGGTCTACTAGAAGTCCTTGGCCTTCTTCAAGATTTTGAAGAAAGGAAGACTCCGCTCTGCTGAGGTAGCAATAAAGCGTCCCAAGGCTGTTATACATCCCAAAAGGCACTGCACATCCCGTACCGAACGTGGGGAGGCGAGATTCACCACGGCCTCTATCTTATCTGGGTTGGCTTCAATCACGCGCTCGTTGACCATAAATCCCAGAAATATTCCTGTTGCCACTCTGAAGGTGCACTTCTTGGGGTTGAGCTTCATCCCGTAGTTTCTCATAATGGCAAATGATTCCTCCAAATGCTCCACGCGATCCTGTGCCCTTAAACTTTTGATCAAAATATCGTCCACGTATACCTCCATCGACTTTCCTATTAGGCTGTAAAACATCTTCGCCACCAATCTCTGGAACGTTGCTTCGGCGTTCCATATACCGATAGGCATTACACGCATATTCTCCACTCTGCTGCTTTCTTCAGAACTAGAACGATATTGCTGAGCCACTCCGAATAACGTAATTCATAAATATGTCTTGCTTTAAGCTTTTCTATAACTTCTTTCTCTGCTGCCTCGCTCTTCTCCTTGCTAAAGTTCCTTTTCTTCTGTCGTATTGGTTTGGCCCGTGGATCAACATTCAACTTATGTTCTATAATCCTTGAGTCGATCCCAACCAAGTCAGAGTCGCTCCAGGCAAATATATTGAGATTCCTTTTTAAGCATTCAATCAGCGCCTTCTGAATATCGGGTGGCATTGTAGCTCCTATCTTGAACCTGTGCTCTGATTGTCTCGGGTCAATCACTATTGTGATAAAATCTCCCGCCGGCTCCATTCTCGGTTCATTCTGATAAGGAATAACCGGCTTTTCCATCTCGGCGCATTGCCCCTTATGATCAGGCCTCGGCCTCTTGTCTCTCTTCGCCATACTAGTATCCGTCTTGTGCAGTTCTTGCTCCTTGACACTTCTCTGCCTCTTCCCTGACATCTCGTCTGATGAGCTCCCGATCTAGAGAACCTTGGTTCCCACAGACGGCACCACTGAGTTGACAATAGATTGTTTTATATATATATATATATATATTCTAGAGTGTCGGTAACAAGTATATGATCTAGCAATACAACGAGTCTATCTCAAATCAGGCCTACACTATATATCTCGCGTGGGCTTGGTCCAGAACCTGTTGCTCGAGGTCGGGGATGAGTCTCGATACGATGTCGGTGATGATCCTTGATATGAGGTCGGTAATGATCCTCGATATGAGGTGGGTGATGATCCTCGATATGAGGTCGGTGATGATCCTCGATATTATGTCGGGGATGATCCGTTACAGGAGGCTGAGTGATAACGTGGACAAGACTATGTCGAATGTCTATATCGGGTATAATATCGAATATTTCTATTCGATGTGATGCGAGAGGACCGAGCTAAAGAATTAATTGCCTTTCTTGGTGCGCGGGATATTTATACGCGCGACTTGCCTATATCGAATGCTCGTTCATGGGCCGCGGCCCAGAATGGGCCCAGATGCTAGAAACCTCCATATCAAAAACCATGCAATAGCATGGAAAGTAATGCATCCGAATTTCCATTTTTCGGATGCATGACATAAAGAATCGGAAAAATCCGATGCATAAAAGTAAAAAAAAAAAAAAAAACTTGGAGACCCAGCCACCCCCTTCACACTTTCACACACATACACACATGTCGTTGGTAAGAAAAAACACCGGTAAGCAATTCTCCTCTACTCAAAGATCAATTTGATGCAACTTTTATCATTTTTCATCCATTATTCACAATATTAGTGCGATTTTTAAATTTTTGATAATTTTGATTATTGCCATTGAAATTGTGATTATATTTGTTATTTATTTATGTGAATTTAATTATTGCGTTGTTATGTTGAATTCTTAGAATAGTTTTGTGCTAATTTTAAAAATTTGTCATTTTAGGCCTTAATTTGTAATTTAACAACACATTTGGGGTATAAAGTGTAGTTGGAAAAACTTGAGGGTATATAAAGTAGTTTTGAGAAAGTTATGGTCTGAATTTGAAGTTTATAATTTTTTTTGGTGTTCAATGCATTTACTAAAGTTTATTGTAGGAACAAGATAATTAATTAGAAGATTTGGGCTTGTTTACAAATATCTAGAGTGTTTGGCTTATAATATTGAACTTTAAGGGTTACTTTGTAACTTAGAGAATATGTTAGAAATTGTAGTTGAAACAAAGTTAAGACTCAAATGGATTGTTTAAAGTATTTGTAGGGCAAAAATATATTTTTTGAGAATTTTCTTGTAGGGATATGATAACTACAAAACTTGAGTTTTAATGGAAATATTTTGGTAGTTTGGAAAACTATAGAGTATAAAATGCAATTAGATGACTTTAGTTCTTATTTGATTCTTAATAATATATAGTAGTTTAAAAAATGTAGCTTATATTAAATTTATTGTATGAATAAGATAATTAATTAACTAGAAGATTTGGGCTTGTTTGCTAATATTTAGATAATTAAGAAAACAATATGGTAAAAAATGTAGTTAAAAAAATCTTCTTAGTTAGTATTTGGTTTATAATATTGAACTTTAGGGGTTACTTAGTAAGTTATGTTAGAAATTGTAGTTGAAACAAAATTAGACTCGATTGTGGTGTTTAAAGTATTTATAGGACAAAAATATAATTTTTGAGAACTTTCTTGTGTGGATATGATTAATGGAAAACTTGAGTTTGAATGGAAATATTTGGAGAGCTTGAAAAACTATAGGGTATAAAGTGCAATGAGATGATTTTAGTTCTTATTTGATTGTTAATATTATATAGTAGTTTATAAAATGTAGCTTATATTAACTTTATTGCAGGAATAAGATTATTAATTAGAAGTTTTGGGGTTATTTTCGGATATGTAGTGAGTTAACAGAAAACATATAGATCGATAGGAACTTCCAATTAATTATATTTCTTATTAGGACTAAGTTGTAAACAACAACTTTTCTGTAGTGTTGAAATATAATTTAGTAAAGTTTAGGGACGATTATATTGATATTTTTGTCGATTAGTTTAGATGAAAGAAAGAGACCGGGGATTGTCTACGGGTGGAGGTCGTAGGGGGAGGCGTCCGGGGAAGGAACCTGCAACTACTAGTCAGCAGCCATGTAGATTCCTGATGCACCAGTTTAACCCACTGGATGATGATGATGATGATGATAATGATGATATGCCGGCTCACCCTACGGACTATAACCCGTATGGGTTTATTGTTGACCTCGAGATAGAGCCTATACCACCGATCAGCACTGCCACCGCCGAGTCGCCGCATGGCTCGGCGCATGCCTTAGTTTCTGATATGTCTAGAGTTCCACCATTGTCGTGTGTTGCTTCAGTCAGGCCGACATCATCTAGAGTGCCCGACGAGCCTGGACCATCACATTCCCCCGATGGCGAAGAGGCGAGAAATCTTCGAGGCCAGGGCAAAGGGGCAGCTATACCAGAGAACTCCGATGATAGGGAGTGGATCACATTTTGTCCATATACAGGAGGGTTGAGGAACCAATTGGCCCTTAGTGAGTCGATTTCGGCTACTTTGAAGAAGTTGTGTAAGGGCCCGTGGTTTCGATTCAAGGATTTTCCTCGAGTTTATAGGAACAGCGCATGTGACGGATTTGGTGTAAGTTGTTTTTTAATAAAATTATTATTAGATATTAATTGTAGTTAATTAAAATGCTTCTTTTTCCATCTATTGTTTTTATTTTTATATATGTTGTTGTTTTTAATAATTTATATTATGTAAAATTCGCAGAGCCAATATCAGTGGGATGAAGACGACGAGTATCGAGTTAAGAGTGTTTGGAAAATGATTGACAACAACAGTTATAGTGAATGCTTGAACTCACTTAAGAGAATATTGTTGGCGATAAGGGATGACCACGAAGACTGTAGTAGACGTGATATATGGATTCCAGAAGAACATGAGCAAAAATCCATGGATTACTGGGATGGGCCTATACACTAGAATAGGTGCGCAAAAGCCAAGATAAATAGGGACAAGGCTCCAAAGTAGAACTAGTTTGGTAGGAAGCATTCGGGCCAACAAATGGTAGGAAAAGTGGTATTTTGTTTTGTATTTGGTCTTTAAAATACATATTAGGGTGTAGTATTAATTTTTCGTATTAAATTTGGCCCTTTAAAATTTATCGTATTAATTTTTTATTTGTTTTGTGAAAGAGGCTAAAGATGAGGGTGTTACGATTAAACAATTGTTGATATCAAGGATGTACAAGCTTGGCCGAGTGAAGAAAAACAAGAGTACTGGGAAAGAAGAGTGGGTGTCAGATGAAGCTTACCAGGCTTGGGTAAGTAATCTATTTATACTATAAATATAATTCAGGAGTTAGAAATTCCACGTGCTCTTCAGTTTACTAATTGAAATTTGGGAATTTGGCAAATTGTTTGGGACATCGACACCTAGTTCCAGGCTCAACCAATGAAGAAAAATAAGGAGAATACATTTTACTACTGCAGTTGGTCCAGTTTTTGGGGTAGAAACCCATTCACATTTTAGAGGTGAGACCTCTAGTGGTCGTAGGGAATATGCGGATAGGAAGGCGGCGTACCGCGCACAGATGCCGGGGGTGAGGGATAAGGCGCGTCGAGCATATGCAAGGTATCAGGCGAGACTGAGGAGGTCGTACGAGAAATCGTTACTATCTTGGGAGCATAACAAGCTACTCATTGATCGTCTGAGAAACAATCCGAGGCAAAATGGACAGGAGCCCCTAGATTTGTCGTACCCGGATGGGCCAGAGCCGCGAGAGGGCCTAGACGATTCCTTTCATTGTGATGAAACACCGGTCACTCACTATCCTACAATTTTGTATAGTAGTTCGCCTCCACAGCGCTTCCAGCCGCCGTAGGCCGCTTGGCGATGGAGTCCCACCCAGCGTCCGCAGCCTTACACTTTCTCAGACCCCACGGCATATGCATCCACCTACTCAGGCGAGTACACATTATACACAGTGGTCTAGATCATTCGCGCCACATCATGATGACTATGACACATACCCTGAGGAAGGTGTGTATTACCTAGACACGTCACATATCCTTCGCCGAGAGTGAGAGTCCGAGCATACGACATATCAGCGGCCACGCCAGGAGTCGACTTACTAGCAGCCACCGCAACGTACGACATATCTGCAGCCATCGATGGGTAGGCCGACTAGTCAGGGTCGAGGGGATGTGCAGTACCATGAGATGAGTATGCCGAGGACTTATGAGCGAGGGGAGGTATAGTATGAGGAGGTGGATAGACCGCGATTCCAGGGTCGAGGAGATGTGCAATATCAAGAGGTAGGTAGGCCGAGGTCTCATGTGCGATGGGATGTGCAGTATCAGGACGTTGGTAGGTCGAGTCCTCAGGTTTGGGCATATCACGACACCGATACATTTTTTACAGCAGCCGACGTAGTAGCAGCTTGATGGGGAGTTTGGCATTTTGGGACCATACCTTGAGACGTTGTGCCAGCAACTTAGATACGATATTGAGCCTTATAGCCCCCAGCCGAGTATCCCACCTCATGCCGATTAGGTAAATTAGGAGATGTGTTAGCCCAGTGTCCTAGTTTGACTATGTGCACTATAAGACTATGTTTTGTAAGCATTAATGTTTATGTAAGACGAATTGTAATTTGTGATATTGTGGATCTTACGTGTTTTGTTTGTTATTGTAATTTTTATTCGGAGTATGTTGTAATTTGTAATGTTGGGACTATTGTTATTTGTAATATTGAGATTATTGTTTTTTATTAATGCATATATATTATGTTATTTATCTCGTCGACATCGTAAAATTTCCACGAGCAATAGCATGGATATTATAGCCATTGCATCGAAATAGTTGGTTGCAAAAAAAAAAATACAAAAAAATGAATTAAACCTTTCGGGGTGACAATGTAAATATTTAAAAGTTGCAAAACAACTTGACATTCACTTTTTCTTTCACCAATATTTTCTAAACAATAAGTATGATTGTTCTTTTAAATCTCGTCAAAAAATAGAGAAACAAAAGACGCAAACAAACATTTTGGGGAGAAAATAGAATTATTAAAAAGTTGCAAAACAACTCGAAATTCACTTTTTCTTTTACCAATATTTTCTAAACAATAAGTAAGAGTGTTCTTTCAAATCTAGTGAAAAACGGAGTAACGAAAGACGCCAACAAACCTTTCGGGTGAATATATAATTATTCAAAAGTTACAAAACAACTCGAATTTCACTTTTTCTTACACCCACATTTTTTAAACAATAAGTAGGAGCGTTCTATCAAATCTCGTCTAAAAACAGGGTAACGAAAGACCCAAACAAACCTTTCGGGGTGAAAATAAATTATTCAAAAGCGCAAAACAACTTGAATTTTAGTTTTTCTTTCACCAACATTTTCTATATAACAAGTAGGAGTGTTCTTTCAAATCTCATCAAATATGAAGTACCGAAAGACGCAAACCAACCTTTTAGGGTGAAAATATAATTATTCGAAAATTGCAAAACAACTCAAAATTCACTTTTTCTTTCACAAGCATTTTCTAAACAATAAGTAGGAGTATTCTTTCAAATATCGTAAAAAATGGAGTAACGAAAGACGCACAATAAACAATGTAACCACATAACACTATATGATCTTCAATCCTAAACCCTAAACCCTATGCTCATATATACTCTACTATGTTATCAACTCCAATCCTCGATTTTTACCATACGCTATGTTATTAAAAATTACCGCGGTCTTCAAAATTTCGTCAAAAATTGAGTAAGGAAAGACGTTTAAAAAATATTTGGGGTAGAAAATCTAACTCTAGAAAAGATGTCAAACAACATCAAAACTTTATTTTTTTAAGACTATTTTAATAACACTTATGAGGCATATGTACATTTAAAATTTGTCAAAAATGCGGAACGAAAGACGTTTAAAATACTTTTAGGGTAAAAAATATATGAAGGAAAATATTTCAATGCAAATAAAATTGCATAGAAATATTTCTATGCAAAATCTGATTTTCCCACTTGCATCGAAATTTTTGCATTGCGTGAAAAACCTACATGGAAAATTTGCAATGTAAAACTGCTTACTTTCTCCTATAAATACTCCCACACCCCATTCACTTCTCATTCATCACCTCCTTATCCCATTATAATTTTTTTATTAAATATTTACTATATTTATACGAAAAAATAAAATACGTATGTATATTTTACAAATAGAATATTTTACAAATACGTATTTCAATAGAATAATATTCTAAGATTATTATATGAATACAATATGTATATTTTGGAAAGTTAATCAATATGCATTTCATAAATACGTATAAATAAGTATAAAATACGTATTTCTGTCATAACAATAATACTTTAAAACTTCAAAAAATATAGTTTAAATGAATTATTTATACTAATAAAAGGGAAAAAAAATTAAAAAGTGGCGGAATAATCTTGCCACTTTTTTTTTTAAAAAATAATTTGAAACATCTGATGCAAAATTCTGCATTGCAAATATCTGATGCAATTGCTCAAAAAGCAATTGCATGGGATTTTTCCTATGCAGGCTCTGCAACAACCAAATGCTGCCATGCGGCGTGTTCTGCCTAAAATTTACTTTTTCTTCTACATTGAATATTTCGATGCAAGCATTTTTTTGCTTCGAAATTTTTCGATGCAGCGTGTTTTGCATCGGAAATTCCCTATGCACTGTTGCATCCGAAAATTCAGATGCAAAATCTAATTGCATTGAAAAATTTTGATGCAATTCTCTTGCATGGACACCATAAGCATGTAAACTTTGCATCGAAATATTTTCATGAAATTGATCAATTGCATGGAAGACATAGCATATTCCATGGAATTATTTCTATGCAATTGATGCGATTTGTTGTAGTGACAATCCGAACGTAGCCCACTAATTTGACATATTTTTATTTGGCACAAACGTCGATATTGACCCACTATATTGGCACCGACGTCGATATTCACCCACTTGTTGGCACACTTCAATGTCAACGGTGGGTGAATATCGACGCTAGTGTTCCAACTTAGGTATAAAATGAAATGATTCTAACTTAGTGTGTTAAGTTCAGACTGTGCCAACATAGCGGGTGAATACTGACGCCGGTGCCAACACAGTGAGTTAAATTCGGAGTGTGCCAACATAGAGAGTATAAAATGAAATATGCCAACTTAATGGGTTAAGTTTGATAAAAACTCTAAAAAAATATATAAAGTAGGCAGTGTTTACAAATTCTTAAATAATGTACACATTGGTAAATTTGTCCTTTAAATTTTCATTTTGATGAATATGCCAGTATGTTTCGGGCCGAGTTTTGACTTTCATAACTTTTAATTTTTAGTGCAAAATGCCCCCATTATCCTTATTTGGGCTTTCTGCACATGTGGGCACCAACTCATTCAATCGCTACTCCATGTGGCAAAATTGCTTGCACAGTCAGTAGATGCATCCCCAAAATACGTGGTTAACTCTAATTACCCCCATATCGTCCAACACTTGGAAAAAAAGTTAAAAATTGATTTGCTCTCTTTTTCCAAATCTCTAACCCTAGCTACACGCTTGCATCACAAATACCCTTGATTTTTCTGCTAGAGATTGTCGCTGCACGTTTATCGTAAGTTACTGTTGATTTAAGGTTTTGATTTCTTTATTTTTTTGTACTTTCGTTTTAGAATATAGTTTGTGGGATATTTAATCGAAGCGATTGTGTCTTCTTTGTGGATAAAGATGATGTCTTGTTGTATTATATACGTTTTTGTGGGGGTTAGTGCTTTTTCACTGTGTGTGGTCCCTTTCCCATATGCAACACCATATTTACAATATTCTATTTGTAGTTTTAAACAAGTTAATTTATTTTATTTATTTATTTTGTATCATATTTTCTTTTTTGTGTTGTGTACTTGTCTTTTAACTAAACCAGTTGCTTCTATTTTTTACCCTAATTTATAATTATTTTATTCTATTTTTCTAATCAAGTTTCATCTTCCAAATTTATAGATCGTGAAAGCAAGAGTTTTACACTCGCTAAAAATAATGGGACCAACTAAAGGCCACTCCATTTGATACTTACATTGGCGGGGGCCAAGTGAAGTATGACTATGCAGTGACTTCTGAGATGATTTTAAAATTATATAATACTTATGCTAATGAGCTGAACGTCAGGGTGGAAAGAAATGTCTACTCGACACATAAAGGTTGGTTTAAGTTCATAAAAGATGACAAGTAGCTGGCACAGGCTTTGTTGGATGCTCTCCCAAGTAGGGAATTCTCATTGTACTGTGATTTTGTAATAGGGCTATCAGATGTTGAAGAGCCTATTAATGAGAATGTTGTGCCATGAAAGGTGGTACTGCCGTAAATGGGGATTTTCAAAATATTGAGGTTCAAAATGATGAAGTTGTATGTGGTGAGGGAGTGGCTGCCAATGAGAATGATTAGGTTGTGGGTGGAGAGGGAGAGGCTACTACTGAGAACCACAACCTCTGGGATGATTTTAAGGATGAGGTACTTGCTAATATTGAACAATAAGACAATGTTTAGGTGGAGGGTGTGGCCGTTGGGCATGATAAAGGTATGAGGGTTCTTGAAATGGATATTGAGAGTGACAGTTATGATAAGTTATATAAAGCATCCAATGAACACATTGATAATAGTAAATATAAGGAACTTGTGGATTTGGATGCAGAAGAATAAGAAACTGGGAGAGATAATAGTGATAAAGATCATGATGATGTTGATGTGGTTATTTTTCCTCATAGGGAACCTTCTAAAAATATGCCAAATGATGAAGTGGATGAAGAAGATGATTAGCTAGTAGCCTTTAAAGGAGGAGATGTTTAACCCTACTTTCAAATTAAAGATGTTGTTCATAATCCAAGAAGCAACTTAAGACAACAATCCCATCACAGACTATAGTAAGGAGGAGTCGTAGGTAGTATTAGGGTTGCAAAGAGTGACGTTGAGAGGATTTCTGTGAGATGTGTACAAGAGGAGTGTCCATGGGGGATCAATGTAGTGAAGGTGAAAGGCGAGAAAACATTTCCGTTAGAGAATACAAGCCACATCAATGGGGGTCGTTTCCATGTGAAAAATCTGAAGTCAACCTGCCTTTCTAAAAGATAGAGGGTTTTAAGACATATTGCAATAGAAATACATAACCTTTTAGGTTGGATTCCATTAAAGACCTGCACGTGGAAGTTCCAAAGCACCGGGCTTAGAAGGGTAAAAGAGTTGCAATAACCAAATTAGAGGGTCACCAGCCTAACAATTTTCAAGGCTGTGGGATTACCAAGTTTAGTTAAAGAAATTTAATCATGGGACTTCAATTGCAATTTGCACTAAAGATCTGGTTCGTAAAATAAGGTTCAAATTCAGGTATATATGTTTTCAGGTTGTAAAGATCATGTTGTAGACCCTTTATAGGTGTAGATGGGGCTCACCTAACATGGCTTAATTGGGTGTGGTTCTTGTCATGAGTGAAGCAAGACCAGGATATGCGTGAGCATGCTAAGATGACTTTCATGTGAGACAAGCAGAAAGGCCTGATTCAATCCTTTAATTAATTTTTGTCATATGGAACACACAAATACTGTGTAAGGCATTTGATAAATGAATCTGTACAATGTTTGGTTCAAATGAGATGGGTATGCAGTTGCTATATGGGATGGTGCTAATAAAACAACTAAAGCTAAGTTTGATACTTAAAGAAAATGGAAGTATTTTGCGAAAAGTGTGCAAGATACTTCAATGATAAGCCTTTAGAACACTGGACTAAGGGTCCTTTCAACACTATTCCTCAATGTGATCTCATATTGAACAATTTCTGTGAAACCTTTAATTGAGTAATCGTACCCGCAAGAGAAAAACCTATTTTCGAAACAAACATAAAGAAGGCTAGAAGAAAATGGAACAAGATGAAGCTAGTTGAACATAGAGTTTACTTGTGTCCCAACATGTGAAAACATTCACTGTCTTGATCAGTAACATATGGTGTTGGTTTGTTTGGTGTTAACTCATAAAAAATAAATATATTGATCAACCAAAGCGTTAAACCTAAAAAACAGGAATTAACCTGAGGACGGTACTACCGTCACATCACTCCTGATACCACGAAGTATCAGGAGGGCCAACCGAGTGCAGCACACCCAAAGAGGTAAAAAGTGACACTCGCGAAAAGGCACCTAAGCCTCCCTTGGAAAGTCACGATGAATAAAAATAAGATATCCACGTGGCACCAGAAAAAAGAATAAAATCATGATGGACCAGCGAGACTCTGATATCCATCAAAAGTGCCAAGAGGGACAAAAGCGAGGACCCCGAGTCCCCCAAAAAATACGAGAACATCCCCTCACTGAACAAACCAAAGGCAAAGAGCCCTCAGAACATATACCACAAATGATAACAGGGCCCTATTAAGGTCAGAAAGCCATCGGAGCACATATTACAAAGAGCAAAACACAAGGGCAGCACCCTATCGGAGCCTACCATCTATCAGAGTATACCATCTATCGGAGCATACCTCACGAAGGATAAAACTCAAGAACAGTGCCCTATCAGAGTGGATCACCTATCAGAGTATACATTACGAAGACTAAAACACAAGTATAGACCCCTATCGGGACTATAATGGCATCAGACGAATACCTAGCCTCATGTAAAAAGTTCTCCCAAAGAATCTAGCCTATCGGAGAAAAGGACCCAAGAATCAAGCTTATCGGAGCCTCCAGAAAGTCATTGGAGGGATAAACTTTCTTCCCCGTTAGCGTCCAGTAGATGAAGAGCTTGAAGATAAGATATATGTTATCTTCTCATGTACACTTAGACACCTGTACTTTATTAAAGAACATGCACAGCGACACCTGTCCCCAATATAAAAGGGGTATCCTCCTTGTCAAATAAAAAGACAGGCTCAAATACACACAAAACCACATACAAGCAAGTTATACTCAAAGAAAAATTCAGTGAATAAAAAGAGGGATGTTTTCGTCATAAGCAAGCTTCTGAACCTTTGGAAAGGGGGTTCTAACCCTTATAATCTCCTTAATCCGGTTAAAATACCAAACATGTTAACAAAATGGAGCCATATGTGGGAACGCCATAAAATATGTCCTCGAGCGTGTTCAGCGAGTGTTGTATATTATGGACAATTTATTTGACAGCGAGAGTCGCTGGACCCACCAAGGAGATTCAAAAATCACCCCCTCGGTCCGTCTTCGAGCGGCTCGTGGAGTCCACAACTCGAAGGACTCCACGGAGATCTCAAAATCCCCGTAACATACCCTCTGAATCTCCTTATTGGAGAAATCTACATTCAGAAGAAGGCAAACCCCTTGTAGGATGGAGCCCTACCCCCACCTTCTGGCATTGTGAACCCCTGGGGGAACCACGGATGTAGTATAATTATGAAGAAACCCTGAGGGTGGGCCAAAGGAAAGAAAGGCCATACCCATCGGATTACCCAACAGGTGGAGACAATACCCTATGGGGAATACTCGATTGTCGACGCAAGGAGATAGCTCCAACTTAGCCCTTTTCCCTTAACCTCCTCGAAGAAAGGAGCGCCCGAGCCGCTGTCCAGATAACCGAGTATATGGCCCGGATGTCACGATACTACAACACCAAGGTGAAATCTATGACTTTCTAAGTTGGAGACCTAGTGTTACTAAGAGTCAGAGCTTCCAAGAACGTATGAAAGCAAGAACCCCGATGGGAAGGACCCTACAAAATATCGGGAATCGTCGGACCTGCAACCTACCAGCTTGCCAACTCCGAAGGCGCAACACTTCACAATACCTGAAATGCCCTTAACCTTAGAAAGTATTACGCTTATGTAATATAGAAGTTTGTACGTAATTAAAACTTGTTTATATAGGGATGGCTTCTATAAAAAAAAAGGGGGAAGTATGGTTGCCCGACAAAAAGATGACCCTATATGTAGTCATCTCACCAAACCAATCCCAAGGGGCCATCTATTACAAACAACAAACCCTCGCCCCATAGGTATATTGGACCATGTCCTATACAAAGGTCCTTATACCACTAAAACAACCCTTATATACATTAAGCCTCCTCAATCGGACGCTTTCCCTCCCTAATAAGGCGACGTCGCAGCTTCTCAAACAAAGCTACAGAATCGTCAATCACCACAGTTGGAACCGCAAAATTTCGAGAACCACTTGATGAACTTCTGTAAAAACTTGAGGAATGCTGAGGTCGTGGATCGCCAGTCCCGAAGAAAACCCCGTGAAAGCTTGAATGGCATCCCAGCACAGCCGATACCCGATACGAACTAAATCACGCATCTCTCTTTGAAAACACTCATGAATGACAGATGGACCCGCTATGTCCAAAACTGCACGGGCTCTGGCCATCGCTATAGCCACCTCGTGGGTGCGAGTCATCTCTAGTACTCTTCGATTCATCGCATCCCTCTCCTTTTTGACACGCAGCAACTGCTCATCAGAAGACCGTATTTGGTCCCTCAGGTCTCCCATCCTCTCCTCCAAACCCAACATCCGTCGTGCCTTCTCTAACACCAACACGCATTCCAATTCTCACGACTTGTTCCTCTCACTTTGTAATATCCCGTTGTATACCTCCTGAGAGGCCTCACAATCTGATTTCAGTCAAAGAATCTCCTTCTGGGCCTCCAACATATCCCTCTACAGCTCATCCCGGCGATGGTATAGTAAGCCAGTATCGGAAGGGGGGCTGATGGCATACAACACCATATAAATTTGCACGAATCAAACCTATTACCACAACGAAGATATAAAGGGTAGTACTAAGAAAAATGAACAGATAAATATTATACCTCGCATAAGTCTTTACAGACTAGGTCCTGAGGCTGGATAGAGGAAGAGTCTTCATCAACTTGCAATCCAGCATGTTCAATAGACCGCTCAAATAGTTCTGGCAAATATTTGTGGCCACCTACCCCCCCCCCCCCCCCGAGGTGTTGAGACCCTGCGGGGATGTGATTTCCCTCGTAGGGCATAGAGGCCTCGCGATCGAGACCCTCTCTAAGGGGTTGAGACCTCCCAGGAGTAGGAGAAGGAAGACTCTCATCTACTACATTTATCACATCGGAAACATCTCCCTTAGGAGAAGACCGCAACATCAAGGTCGGCGTAGAAGGATCCATTCGAGGAATAATGGCTATCGGATCCTCCACCATAACAGGAGCCAAACAATTTACTGGGGGCTACGATAGGCAAAGCCCTCTAATCCCTATCCTCTGAAGGACTTGTCATCGACTCAAAGTTCGACTTATTGGAGCCCTTGCCCTCCGAAAAGGCATACGCCGCGTGGTATTAGCCCAAAAAAGCCTTATCTAAAGGCTTGATGGAAAACATCTCCATCTTCGCATCTATCAGGAGCATAAGATAAAGCCTAAAGTATCGAGGAGTCCCATAAATAGAAGAAGAAGAAGAAGAAGAAGAAGAAGAAGACCTTACAAAAAAAGAAGTTATTGTGCAGGGGCTGATGAGAAAGGTTGAATATCTCCACCCCCTCCTGAAGACCTGCAAGGATCAGGGACTCGGGAAGCTCGAACAAGCCGTTGATATCATAAGTACCCGAGAACAACCCAGAACCCGACAAGACCTCCCACTCACACACCGATATCGCAGGGTTGGGGACGATATATCCTAAGCCCCATCGGAGAGGCACTCCCCACAAACTAGTTGATGAGCCCTTCGAACGGACAAAGAGAAACCTCCGCCTCCAATCCCCTCGATGAGAATGATGATTGGAGACATGCGTGAAGGCTCTGCTATTGGCCCGATTGGCCAGGTTAAAAAATGAAGGGCTACCCAAACAAGGGCGCAAGATGCATATTTCCCCAACCCGATAGGGAGGCATCGGGAGATTCAAAAGCTCGCAACATGGAATATACCCCACCAAGTGACGATAGGAATTAGGCGTCAATTGGATAAGGCATATCTACCAGTATCGGAAAAGACCCTGAAGAAAGGGATGGAAAAACACCCGCATCCCACATCGCATCATCTCATAATAGACGGTTAAATA
This sequence comes from Linaria vulgaris, assembly GCA_948329865.1. Taxonomy (NCBI): domain Eukaryota; kingdom Viridiplantae; phylum Streptophyta; class Magnoliopsida; order Lamiales; family Plantaginaceae; genus Linaria; species Linaria vulgaris. The sequence continues at coordinate 18,796,456 of OX415252.1, forward strand.
ACCCGAAGGGGATCATACGTCCTCTAATCGGGTTGCGGTATAACTACGTCGTATTTGTCAAAATCCAAAGTGTACTTGGCAAATAAGGTCATAATAGAATCCCCATATTACGTACTCACGGCGGGTCCAACACGCCCTCGGCCCATCAGTCTTGAAGGACTCAAGGGAAGCATATTAAACACCGAGGAGTCACTACAAAAAAAAAAACATCTTTTGTGATAAGTTTTTATGACGAATATTTTTTTTGTCACACTAGGTTCAAGTGTAGTGACAAATTTAAATTTCGTCGCATGAGGAATGACTCATGTGACGAAATGAATTTTCGTCTCAAGAGCATAATCTATTGTGACAAATTGAAAATGTTTGTCACTAGAAAAAGCGGAACAATTGGCGCTGGAACAATTTAATTAAAAAAAAAGGCGGAACAATTCACGGTAAAAAAGTCTTTTCCCTCCAACTCATTTTTCTCCCGCTAAGGCCTAAAGGGTATGAGCGAGCCCATTTCTCTAAAATAGCCCAAATCTTTAATCAACGGTTATCTTGCCCCAGCCTCTTCTCCACTCCACCACTCCTCCGCCAAACCCCCAAACCCTAACCCCTCTCCGGCAGCAAAAAATGGTTCGGATTAAGGTGCAGGAGTTGGGGCAGAAGAACAAGGGTGACCTGTTGGCGCAATTGAAGGATCTGAAGGCTGAGCTGGCGCTGCTGAGGGTTGCTAAAGTCACCGGCGGTGCACCAAACAATCTGTCGAAGATCAAGGTGGTGAGGCTGTCAATTGCTCATGTGCTCACCGTCATTTCGCAGAAGCAGAAATCGGCGTTGAGAGAGGTGTATAAGAATAAGAAGTATCTGCCGCTCGATCTCCGCCCGAAGAAAACTCGTGCGATACGTCGTCGTCTTACCAAGCACCAGGTAATGGTTTAGAACTGATGCTAATTCAGTTTGAATGTTTTGGATTGGATTGTGAGCTGGCATACTATTTGGATTAAATTTGCGATTTTTTGTTCTGATTGGTTGGTGTATTGGTGTTAGATTGTAAATGTGTAACAATTGCAATGTTCGAAGCTTGTATTGCCCGATTAATGTGTAGTGCTGATTGTGAAGTGGATTGTTTTTTGTCGAGGTGGAAGCACTATTTACCTCTTTGTAGGAAGCTTGTGTTAAGGTTATGAAGTAATTTAATCGATGTGCTTTTGATTAGATTGTGAATTGGCATGATGTATGGATTGAATTGCGGGATATTTGTCCTTACGTTGTTGATGACTATTGCATAACTTAGCTCATGTACGTTGTTGATAATTCGTTGAGATATTGACAATAGTGTTTCCTTGTGTAATAAATCTCGTATTGCCCAATGACTTTGTACTGTTGATCGTTTAGTGAATCGATTGTTGTCTTGGTTGAAGCATAAATGACATTTTGTAGAGAGCATGTGTTACGTTATGCAGTAATTATAGCGTAGATAAATGTGCTTTCGAGTGGTTTGAGGTCTTATCAATATTGAGCTTCAATGGTGGCTATTGTTAATGCTCTGAGTTACTCGTAATCTACCACAATCTTGTACTTGCTTGAGCTGCATGTATTGGGAAGTTATCAGACTGAACGTGTACTAGTATCGGAGATCCTTGTAAATGTTTATCATGTTGTTGTTTTTTCTAGATTGACTAAAATGTGAAACAAGGATTTATCATTGTTATACCAAAATTATTTTTTTTCGGGAATTTTGTGTAACTCGTTATGTTTCTTAGTCTTCTGATATCTCTCATACCACAATTTGTATCGCCTAGATGATTTTCGAGGCTATCAGCTTTAAGCAGTATTGGTAGTTTTGCTATATTTGTGATTTGACTGTATGTATGCCTATTTGTTAGCAATTTAAGCAGGCACTTTATACTTGTATACTCCAGTTTATACGTAAAAATTGATACAAAGATCCTCTACACATGGCTGATGTATCAATATGTATTTCATACTTTAAAGGAAGTTGATTGGAGTGTATCTCCTTCTGTCTCATGGTGCAAGATTTTCACGCGTATCTCTATGAACTTTAGAATGTTCATATTTTGTTAAAGGAAGTCGATTGGAGTGTATGTCCATGTGTCGCATGGTGCAACAAGGGCTGTTTACTAGCTGCTGCGGAACATTCTAAAATTGTTTTCATTATTTTTATAAATATGATCATTGCGATTTTAGTCTTTATAAATAAAGAGGAAACCTCTATCTCATGCTATTGCATATATTATACTGTGCAAACTTGCTCATTGTTATTTTCAGCTTTGCTATAAATTTTGTTCAGTTCCTGCTTTCTTGTGCAGTGTGCTTAACATGTGATTTATTTTTTCAGGCAAATTTGAAGATAGAGAAGAAGAAGAAAAATGAGATGTACTTTCCACTGAGAAAGTTTGCTATCAAAGTTTAATTTATACTTGAATTAGGATTATTATCTAGATTTCCCCATCTTCTTTTCGAAGTTATTATTGGATACTCAAATTGATAGTTTTGCTGAGCCAGTTATTACATACATGTGGCAAATACTTATTGTGTTCAAGGCTCTGATGAAAAACTCTTATTTAGTTTTATCTTGCCCTAGCATCTCCTTCCCGTGCACCTTCGCCACTCGATGAGTCAAATTCAACAGAGGGTGACGGAGCTAGTGTATTCACGGCAATGACAACAGTAGTACTAATGCTAAAACTATGCAGAGGTGGTCCTGCAACACCTGCAAAAAGGAATTCGAATCGCTTGTAGACCAGCGCCTTCACTTTTAATCTTATTTGAGATTAAACTGGTGGGTGCTCATTTTACATCGTCATTTTCTACTAGCATTTTTGGTTTAATTTTTAGTTAAATGTTTTTATTATTGATTTGTTTAATGTTTACTAGACAGATTGTGACACCCAGTTCCTCAATTTTGCAGGTTTCTTTTTATCACTTGGGCAGTTACCTGGTATATTAGGATTACTAGCCAAGGTGAGTTCCTTAGAAGTTATGCAAGTGCCTTTTCAAGTGCTACTGTGTTTTTAATCCATTGTGTGAAATGCAGTTGGAACTTTTATTTGTTTGAGAAATTAAAACTGAAATGTATACACCTGATTTTGTACATATATTGTGAAGTATCTGTTTGAATATATCGACTTTTCGTATTCCTGGTTCTTGGCTCAACCTTTATAGATCCAAGTTGTATGCAGTTGTGATTTGATCGACAATATCAGTGAGATACAAAAGGAGAAAAGCAAAATATGGAGATCTTGTTGAAAGAAAGGGGGAAGTGAGAAAATACTTGCTGGGAATGTAGCATGCCTCGGGACTTTAGATGGTAAGTAACACTTTTTTGTTGATGCACTATAGTTTTCTGTTTGTTTATTTCTAATGGGAGCAAAACATGTTTATTCACTTATCTCTAGTTTGGAATAAGGTGTAGTGAAGCTTGATGGAAATCTTTAATATGTGCGCTTTCTCAAAGTTTTTTAGCGAGTTCTTTGATCTTGTATGATATGACATAACTGTGGGATCTTTGCATATACGACCTGTTTGAATTTGTGAGATTTCACTTCATTTGGTTCTAGATTGGAGATATTTTTTTAAAAAAAAAAAATTAGCTTACTTTAATCTTTTGTTATTGTTTGTCATGATACGGCAGGTGTTAGAAGAGTAGAGAAAATGGCTTGGAAGATATTTTTGAAGACGATGGTGGAGTACCACATCATTTGTCTAGAACCTTTTGATATTTTAGTTTCAAATAAATGATTTCTGAACTGAATATTTAGTGAAATGTGGATGATTACTTTAATTGTTCATTCAAATAAAAAATAATTTTTTATTTGGTTTGTTATAATTAGCTTTCAGTTATAATGGTAATTTTGTTGAATTTCAATCTAGATGTGCATATTTTTTGTATGAAAATAGCGCTAAAATTAAAACGAAAAAGAATTACACAAAAAAATGCAATTGTAATTTTGGATCTAATGACAAACAACCACTAGATATTGTGACGATGCTTTGTCACTAGAGGTTAGATACTACTGTGACGAATTGATTTTGTCACTACACCCAACACAAAAAATTGATTTGTAGTGACGAAATTACATTCTCGCGACGAAAAACCACAGTGATATGACGAAAGTTTCGTCACAAAACGACATACTATTGTGACGAAAGAGTCATTCGTCGCAATCTGTTGCGACGATTGACTTTTTCGTCATTAGAACCCTTTCACGACAGGCCTGAGGCGACGAACCACCAAGATGCAATTTTTGTCACGAAAAACCTATTGTGACGATTTTTCCACTTGTTGAGACGATTTTTTTTGTCACGTAAAATGTTTTTTTTTGTAGTGAGTGGTCAGCCGGGGAATAAGGCTCTCTCCCCATGAACACCTCCCTAATATGGTTCATCCGCCGGAATCCGCATGCAAAGGTCCCGACATAGCCCTTACCGAAGAGCTCCACACGAGGGCTGCCGAACCCTCATCGACCCTATCCCTCGGCCCATGGGACAAACTCTCACAAGAGGCATGACGGTCTCCTAGCCGAAACGAAAGATTCTGAGCTCGGTTACGAGAAGAATTCCTCGAGAAAACAGAGCCACCCAGTCTATAGTGTGGAGGCATCATCTTTCCAAGTAATTCCCTTATTATTTTTTCACACATAGTTTAAAAACTAACCAAAAGAAAAGCGAAAGCGAAAAGAGAAAATCAAAGCTTTGTGAGAAAAGAGTAAACAGCTCAGTACAATATCTAAGGAGAATTTTTGGAAGTGAGTGTCTTGAAAACCGAGTTAAAGCTTGAGTTGTCGAATTAAAATGTAGCCAATGACACGTGCCAGTGGATATCTCTATTTAGAGAAAAGTAACTCCAAAGTTCGCCATGCAAATGGGCACGTCCTGCTAAATTATTTACTTGGCCGGCAAGAATGAGATTTAATATTAACTGGAGTTAAATGAGGGGGTCCCAGTATTTATATATACTAAAAAAATTTGTGACTATAAGTACGAAAAGAAAGAAATAGAGAAAGGACAAAATAACTGTTCATTCATAAAATGCAAAGAAGCCCTCGGAAAACAAGTATAGTCATAAACAAATACCTACAAATACTGAAAATGAAAAATTAAAAGTTCGAAATTTAAAAACCTAAACAATCAAATACTAAAAGAAAAACCCTAAGCTAAATCCCTGAAGTCGAATAAGGAGAGGCCGAAGGAGTGGAAGAAGCGGTCCCCTCGGGTGGAAGAGTCCTTGAACTCAGAAGGTTGGGCGGCGCAGTTATCAGAGGCAATTGGGTATCGGGTGAAAGAACCCCTCCGGAGCCGCTAGGCCTCGGACTCGCACCACCAACTCGGACTTCACTACCCAGCCTAGAAGAAGAAGTTAGGTGAGACCACTGAGAAGACAAGCCAATATGCCTCTCGAAGAGAGCATAAGCTTCATCGGGACTGGCCAGATTCTTCAGCTTGCGGATATCAAAGGCCTTTGCAAAATCAACGCCCGTCCACAACAGTCCCATCGCCCGGTCAGAACACCATGGTGTTGTCTCTCAGAGAGGTCCGAGCACTGTCGTACAGTTTCCTTCTGGGCGTACTTCACTGCCGCTTCCACTTTAGCCTGTAATTCCTCGAGAGAGATAGCCACCACTAGTTTCCCCAAGGCTGACTCTGCCTGATCAAGGGCTTGGTCCAATTGCTCCTGGAGAACCTTTTCCCTTTCATACGCCTCCCCCTTCTCCTTCTCGAGGAGCACGATCCTATCCTTCAAAGCCTTCTCTAAATCTTCCAACTTAGTAACCGTGGCCTGCAGATGCTTCATAAACTCGCCCTGCCTCATTATCTCTTTTTGGTCCTCCTCCCATCAAAAATCATAAGAGGATATATTGGTACGGAGAACATCCATCTCAATCTGATCCTCCATGCTCTTGAAGTTAAGGAACGCTACCTGCTCTCGGAGGACTCTCACCTCCTCCCCACCCTTGTTATAACCTTACTCGGCCACAGTAGCAGCCTCCCTATCCTTAATGACTTGAGAACAAAGAGATATCAGGCGTGAGCTCTTCTATCGAAGAGGAATTCCTACAAGGGTAAGTTATAAAGAAGGATAAATAGAAAAATGAGGAAGACTTACCATGAGCCCCATCCAGTTGAGGCATATCTACATGAAGTGGAAGCCATTGGAGTGATCGGCATTGGAGGAGACGCAAAAACGGAGGACCTGTTCGAAGGCATTGTCCAAAGTCTGCATTGATGGCAGATCCTCCAAACGGGGAGGAACCCCAAGAAAAGGCATCCCAAAAGAGATGGAAACAGTCACCGGAATCGAGGCGACAGTAGCGAAGTCGATGAATAAAGCCCGATGAACACCTACAGGGATAGAAAGACCCGTTGCCCCCAAAAGGTAATCCAGGAGTGAAACCTTGATGTCCAGTCGCGGCGAGTCTCCAGGATGCGCCTCGAGAACCTCTAAAACATCCTCGGAGTCACCAAATGATGCTTCCGAGTGAGACTTGAGGAGCTGCGCCAACAAAACCCCCCCTACAAAAAAAATCGTAAGTTAGAAAATTACGGGACAAACGATAAATAACTATAAGTCAGATAAAGGAACCAAGTAACTAGCTGAGAGAGGAGAAACGAGGATATCAAAATTACTTGAGAAAAGGATCGCCAAGAGCTTACTGGAGGCAAATGGCTCGAAAGGTGGCCCCACCGAAGGTGCCAAGGAAAGTTCATCCATTTCCTTTTGAGAAAAAGACAAGGGTCGTCAGAACAGATAGTCACATACTCCGGCGCGACCGTTGACAAAGTTCCCTCCACAGTCGAACTTCTTCTCGAAGGGAAACCTACCTCAGAAGCAAAGTCCTTTCCTGAAGTCCTCAGAGAACCCTCTATGGCAGAAACTGAACCAGATACCAGAACCTTGGCTGATCGAGGGTCCACGGTGGACAGAGGAACGACTCCATAAATCATGCCATCTTCTCGGATGACAAACGGCGAATGATCCTCCGCCTCCTCCGCCCCTACCGGGTGCATATCATTTTTTTCGGGAGTACTAACCTTCTCTTCCGCAAGATCTTCCTCCTCGGGGGCATCGAAAGTTCCACTAGATGAGCGAGCCGAAGAAGCCGTCTGAGCCCTAGACTTCTTCCAAGCACTCGATACCGGAATATCCTGCTCCGATGACTTCACTGTTATAGACAGATCCAAATGACCCTTACGCGAAAAATACTTCGCCAGAGTCTCCCCTGCGTTACACAAAAAGTCTTAAAATTTTTGAAAGTAAAAATTTACTCAAAGCAATAAAGAGGTTAAGTTATAATTACTTACCAAAGGAGGCCAGTTCCTCGGGAGACAAGGATAAAGGATCCTCAAATAGTAGCGTCAGTGAACACCACATAATGAAGCCCCGACCTCTCGTACAAATTGCCAAAATCCCATGACTCCATCAAAGCCTTAGCCAAAATAATCGGAGAGAAACTCACCTCAGAGTCCAGAAGATACACTGGACCCTTAGCCTCCCTCCAATCAAAAGGCATATCCCATTCACCATACACGGGCTTCACGAAGAAGTACTTGTCCTTCCAAGTACTATGGGAGCTGAGTGTCCCCTCCAAAATCTTCTTCGTCGAATTCTTGGCAGAATCCCGATGGCGGAAGTGGTAAAAGGGAGCCCTCCAGGTGAAATCACGATGTCGAAAATTGAAAAGAATCGGGCTACAGTGCAACTTAACCCCTTCAATTGTCACCAGAACACGAAATACACAAAACCCCGAAACCATTCGGAGTCACTTGACTCGGGCAAACATTACACGCCTTAAAAACCTCGCAGAAGAAAAAAAGCATAAACGATCGCCAACCGTACCTCATATGCGCATAGTACTCCGTGAGATAGCCCGTTGAAGGATTGTTAGCCCTCGCCTTCTTCGTCGGAATCTTGAAGAACATGTTTTTCTGGTACGCCCCCCAAATCCCTGAACAGGAACGACACATGTGCCCGGGTAGCAGTGCTCACAGTCTACTCGACCTTCTGGAGATTGCGAGTATCGGGCTATTTTACTTTCGCAGCCCTAGCCCTTTTCGAAGGAGCAGCACCACCCTTCTCTGTCGTGGTAGAAGTTCTCCCCTTCCCCTTACGAGTGGATGCAGCAGAACCACTTGTAGTAATGCCACCAGTGACCGTCGGTGAATCGACGACGGAAGTGAAAGCCACAGCCCCGGAAGCCGATGCGGAAGTGGTGAGATCAGTAGCAGATGAAGCCATTTCTATAGATGAAGAAAGATGCGAGAAATATTTGCAAAGATTCAAAAAGAGCTTGCGAAATCGGAGAGAAAAGTAGAGAGGTTTCTTGCTAAAATATTTACTGAAAAAAAAATTAGAATGAAAAGTGGGGAGAAATGGGAGTGATGGATGTATTTATAGCCAACGCCATAAATATCGTGGGGAGTAATAACTCCCCACGTAACCCCCGAATTTGACACGTGTCCTGGACACGTTCAAACATCAACTAGTCATTGGAATCCATCTGTGACCAACAGTCGAATGGTCAAACCCTATCAGAGTTGATCACCTATCAGAGTATACATCACGAAGACTAAAACACAAGAATAGACCCCTGTCGGGACTATAATGGCATCAGATGAATACCCAACCTCATGTACGAAGTTCTCCCAAAGAATCTAGCCTATCGAAGAAAAGGACCCCAGAATCAAGCATATCGGAGCCTCCGTAAAGTCATCGGAAGTGATAAAATTTCATTTCCGTCAGCGCCCAGTAGATGAAAAGCTTGAATATAGGAAATATGTTATCTTCTCATGTACACTTAGACACTTGTACTTTATTAAATCACATGCACAGCGACACATGTCCCTAAATACCTCTATAAAAGAGGCATCCCCCTTGTCAAATAAAAAAGACGGACTCAAATACACACAGAAGCACATACAAGCAAGTTAGACTCAAAGCAAAATTTAGTGAAAATAAAGAGGAATATTTTCGTCATAAGCTAGCTTCTGAACCTTTGATTTTTTTTTTAGCAAATCAGTGACCCATCCTTCACTCTAAATTTTAACATTATTGTCTCCTCAGTGATTGCAACAACTTCAAGGTTTCATTTTTTTGTCCTCTTCTTGTTTCTTCTAACTGGTAAACTTTGTTGTTGTGGGTGGTGCAAGATAGAATTTCTCAGCATGGTTGAATCTTGAATGTGAGGGTGTACATCTCATTATGGTTCTGATTTTGAACCTATGATGGTGAATTCATCTTCAAGAGCAGCTTCCAAAGGCTGCAACAAGCCAAACTACAGTCAAACACTACATAACAGTAGGAAATAAGGCCGGCAAGAACTAAGCAACACTACAAAATACCTACCAATGAAGCACTAAAGTTAACAACCTAACGGAAGTACTTACTCACTAGTCAATCATTAAACAACAAAAGGAAATACACACATATTAAGCGTTAAACACGAAATGCACTAAACAACACTACTCATGTACTAAACAACATTACACTACAAGGCTGAGCAATCTTTAGGGACCGCCCAATTAGCGACCTAAGTTAGGTCGCTCACCTTCAGTGACCGCTGAAGGCAACAACAACCTAATTTAGGTCGATAAAGGTCATGAGGACAACAGCGACTTAATTTAAGTCGCTGAAAGTCCGTGAAGCTTTCAGCGACCTAAATTAGGTCGCTGAAAGTCCTAAGTTGTATTGGGCCACACATTTTGGCCCGAATTGGGCCAAAATGTGGGCCAGTATTTGTGCATTTTACCCTAATTTTTGCGGACGGAATCAGCGACCTAACTTAGGTCGCTGATTGCGCTGTATATAATAAAAAAATAAATTATTATCTTATCTCTCTCTCTCTCTCTCCTCACACGATTCTCTCTCTCTCTCTCTCCTCATCTCTGCCCGATTCACAAACCCAAGATCCGACTCACCAATTTCTGCGACCCGGAGTACGAATAGCGACCGCAATTGAGTCACCCATTCCATTTCTTCATCAAGTTTCACTCCTCTCCGGCCGATTTCCACGTTTTCCAGCGATTTCCATCTCTTCCGCGCGTCTCCGCCTCTGGTTTCCACCCCGTCGTCGCCGCCTCTCCGCCGCCGGTACTTAGGTAGCTTCGGTCCCTATTAAATTTTTGTGTTAATTTGGTAATTTTGTTAGATTAGTTAGATTGTTGTTTTGTTAATTTGTATTAATTTTGTTAGATTAGTTAGATTTTTAATATATTAATTTGTGTTAATTTTATAATATTTTTAAATTGTTTGATTAGTGAAGAATGCATTTTTGTGTTAATTTGTTAATTTGTGTTAATTTTGTGTTAATTTGTTAGATTGTTATATTAGTGAATATTGTTAGATAGTTAATTAGTGACTAATGTTAGATTGTTAGATTAGATTAGTGTATGAAAAAAATAGATTTGTTAAGATTTTTAGATTGTTAAATTAGATTAGTGAATGATTAAAGAAAAAATTAGATTGTTAAAATTAGATTGTAAATTAGATTAGTAAATGATGAAAGAAAAAAAGATTATTGTTAGATTAGATTAGTGATTGATTAACAAAAAGATTAGATTAGTGAAGATTGTTAGATTAGATTAGATTAGTTTAAAATTTGATTGTGAAAATTAGATAAATTAGATTAGATTAGTTTATAATTAGATTGTGAAAATTGGATTATTAAATTTTAATTAGTAAAACTTATTAATTAGTATTAATTTGTAAGATTATATTAATTAGTGTAGATTATATTTGTAAGATTATAATTTGTAAAATTTGTAATTAGTGTAGATTTGTAAATGTTGAATTGATATTTAATTTATTTTTTTACAGTACATATATATATTCTGCATGTCGTCAGGTAAGACCCCTAGCGGTACTGGAGATCGAGGTCTTGGAGGTCGAGGTCGTGGTGGGGTATCGGGTTCAGGTAGTGGTAGTGTTGCTCGTGGAGGTGTTGGAGGTAGTGGAGATCGAGGTCGTGGTGGTGGTACTGGTAGCGTTGGACGTGGTGGTGGCAGTGGTAGCGTTGGGCGTGGTGGTGGTAGTGGTAGCGGGGGTCGAGGTAGTTGCCGACCTATACGGGTTGTCCGATCAGGACGTGGTGCAAGGCCAAGCCATCCAGCTGAACCGTCTGTCCCGCTACTTGGGTCAGGTGACAGATCTACATCGAGGACCACCACAACGGCAGTTATTTGTAGACGATGAGGTGGCCATCCCTGAAGCAGGTGTTAGGCCCCGATCATCAGAGTCCACCGCATCCCAGGTGGCATGATCACATACTTCAGATCCAGCTGGGAGTCACGTGCCCCCATCAGTCTAGTCTAGCAGACTTCAGACTCCACCGCCTACAACCCACACCGGAGCTGGACCGAGCCAGAGGTCGACCGGAACTCCAGGACCGAACGATACTCGATCGGGTAGGGGACCAAATATAGGGGTTACGGCGGTTAGGCCTGTGGAGAAGAAGCAACTTATTGAGTTGAAGTGGGGTTGTTTTTCTAAACCCCCCGGTCGCGAGATTGCCAAGACGATCACTTCACTCATTCAACAGTTTATGAGTGACTTTTGGCCCTCCTACTTGAAGGTTCCTGAGAAAGTACGAAAAGAGATTTACTCGAGATTTACGGTGAGTTTTTAATGAATTATTAATATTTATTAATTTACTCGAGGTTCAAATATTGTTTAATTTAGTTTATTAATTTAGTGTATTAATTGGTTGTTTGATATTTATCCTTTTTGTAGAATACTTATGGGATCCGACGATCAGAGAGGGATCAGGTACATAGGGCATACCAGTTGAAGGCGAGAGGGATTTATAAGCGTATGATGAACAAGGCGAAGTAGCAGTACATGAAGAACAAGGACAATGCAAAGTTTAAAAATAAGCCTAAGACGTCGTGGATGAGCCATCAGGCGGCAAAGTACTGTGACACGGAAGGGTTTAAGAAGAAGTCCGTGAAGGGAAAGAAGGCTCGGCGAGGCGATAAGTTGGACGGCGATTGCCCCTCCACCTTTTACAGTGGTTCCATTGACTACGAGGAGATCCGGCGGCGCCTGGTATGTTTTGTTAAAATTATATACTTTATTTGTAGTTAAATTTTAAGATTATTGTTTATTGATTAGTTTAAAAAAATGTAATTTTAACATTTAAAAAAAAGAATTATAACCAACTATTACTTACAATTTGAAGGAGAGGAATCAGCCCAACCGCACCCACCCTATCAGGCACGACGAGATTTATAAGGCAGGACATACGAGAAGGGTGGCGGGGACTGGCATAGGTACATCCGTACCCTTGAGGCGGGAGTGGAAGTCTGAGGCGACCAGACTTATTTATGTAAGTGTTTTAAATTTTCTACTCGTTTTTAATGATCTTTGTATTAATTTAATTTTTTAATGATCTTTGAACTAAGGAGGGGACTGAGGAAGAAAAATCCGGATGCAGTGGAAGATAAGGACTTGCCTGAATGGGACGCCGATTCGTGGAAGAAGGCGATATGGAGGATCAAGAAGGGGAAGGCACAGGGTATACCGAGCTATGCTGATCCACGGGACTTCGACATGGAGGTCGGGAGGGAGCCAGACTACAGGCAGGAGTTGCTCAGGTAGGTCCAGGAGGAGAACAGAGAGTTGAGGACGACACAGGACCCTAAGAGTCGACTCCATGTTGTCCTGGCTCCAGGCTTTTAGAGAGGACATGCAGACGGAGACAGGCCGACCAGTACGAGAGCTTCCTACAGACTTGTTCATGGGTAACGCTATTAGGAGCGGAGGCGCATTTTGGGTTTCGAGGCCGATACGTCCGAGACCAGATCCTTTTGCTCCAGGTACTTCCAACCCTACCTAGTATGTCGATGATCTTTATATTGATACTGATGAGTCAGAGAGTGGTGATGATCTTGGTGTGATGAATGTTAAGGCAGAGGACCTCGGTGAGGATGAGGGTGTGTTGGTGTTGATGAGGGTGGGGTTGGTGTTGATGATTATCCACTAGCGACCTTGGACGAGATGTATGATTTGGCGGAGAGTTCTGGTGATGAGGGGGTCGTGTATCCGCCTAGTGATGATGATGGGGGTCAGTGATCTTGTGGCGGGTAGTTATTTGTAAATATGGATTATGATATTTTGGAACATATGGATCATTTTGGTTGTTTTTGTTTATATGGTGTTGATGGTTGGTATGGAATATGGATTGGTATGTTAAAATTTATGGTGTAGTTGTTTTGTATGTATGGTGTGTGGTTGGTATGGATTATTGATCATTTTGGTTATTTTTGTTTATATGGTGTTGATGGTTGGTATGGAATATGGATTAGTATGTTAAAATTTATAGTGTAGTTGTTTTGTATGTATGGTGTGTGGTTTGTATGGATTATTTTTGTTTGTATGATGTACCAACATTCAAAATATATACTAATTCATATATACCAACATCCAAAATAATTTACTTAAAAAAAATCATAGTCATAGTCATATTGAGAAATCTCATAGTCATAGTCATACTGAAAAAACTCCTAGTCATAGTCATACTGAAAAAAAAAAAAGAAAGAAAGAAAGAAAAAAAGAACTAGTCTTCTTCTGAATATTCAAACTCATCGTCATATTCATTCGCATCACTCTCTATGCCTTCTGCTTGTCCATCATCGTCCTCGTTACCACCTAGTTCATCGACGACCTCGAACTCACTTCCACCCAACTGAATATCCATGTTGAAAGAACTCAAGTCTACAAACATATTAAGACCTGCTGATTCGTTCTCTTGAAACACTATCACCGGAATCTCTGGGTCATTAGGGGTAGAATCACAAACTGTGAGTGACGACATGTCGATAATGTGTCGAGCTGGAATATGTGATACTGACAACCATCCCTTTCTCCCTGGCCTTCCATTTGGTAAAGACGGGTATGGGGCGTAATACGCATGCATTTCTTGATTAGCACAATAAATGGTTCATTGGTCTGTAGTTTTTTAGTAGGGTTAATTTCCAATAATTTGAATATCGCGTGGACATTTGTGCCGTTCGGTCCAATATCACAAACACAAACTCTTGAAGAAGACAATGGAAAGTTGTTTCCCAGTTCTACCTCCCCAATATTCCACTTCTAATATCTTTTTTAAAGTCCCGTAGAAATTGGTTGAAGCGGTGTCTCCCATGTCGCCCTTCACGTAAACCCCACTGCAGTCACTCTTCTGGGGCCCTAATTTCGTATCAATGTGGAACCTAAATCCATTCACAATGTATCCATCGTACGTGACTGCATCGTTCAGTGGACCGTTGAGCAACGACAGTTCCGGGAGTTGTCTGAATTGGGTACCGAACCCCATATTCCCAAGGCCATTATCAATTTCCAACATTTTGTCACCAGTCTTTCTACGAATCGCGTCTTCCTCCCGAATTTCCCCTTTTTTAAAATTATAGTCATCATATCTCAATTCATGACCTTCAGGCAAGAAACGGCTATGGCAATCGAACCAACTTGGCTTACCCCTATTCACCAACATAAATGATTGAGTGTCACCCATACAATAAGGACACGAAAGCCTTCTGTGCGTACTCCATCCCGGCAACATCCCGTAAGCGTGAAATCTCTAATCGTCCACATGAGAGATGCATGTAATATAAAGTGTTGCTTCCTCGAGATGTCGTACGTCTCGACGCCAGTGCTCTATAAAAGCTTGAGATCATCAATAAGTGGCCTAAGAAAAAGATCCAAGTTCTTTGTTGGACTGTTCGTCCCGGAAATGAGTAGACTCAAAAAGATGAACTCTTTCTTCATGCAAAGATCCGGTGGAAGGTTATAAGGGGTGACAAACATCGGCCAACAAGAGTACGTCTTGCCAGACATTCCATAAGGTGTGAATCAATCCGTGGACAAACCAAGTCTTACGTTCCGTGGTTCCTCTGCAAAATCTGGGTGTGTCCGGTCTAAGTGGCGCCATGCATCCCCTGAAGCTGGGTGAATGAATTGGTCATTAACCCCATTACACTTCGTATGCCATGTCATATGCTTTGCAGTTGCTATTGTATAATACAACCTCTGAAGTCAAGGAGCAATAGGAAAATACCACAATTTCTTCTTCCCAACCTTCGATTTTAGTCCATCCACGTATATACATGTGAGTCGTATCGGTCACTTATCGTAGTCCATCCGTAGAACAAGAAACATTGTGTTAACCGTATAAAATAAAATACGAGATGAAAGAAAATATTAGTCCTAAATCAAAAGGATTAATAAATGGACAATACTATTGTCACGAGTACTTCCGACGAGTTGTACCCACTCCCAACGAGGAGGCCCATCGGGTGTGACCAATACCGCTCGGGTGTAAGGGAAAAAAACATTTGGGGTATAAGGGAAAAAACGTGCATACCATAAGGATCAATAGGGACTTCGCTTAGGTCAATAGGGACTTCGCTCGGGTGGAATAAATTTTAGAGGAAAAGGGAGTGGCCTTTCTATAGGCCACTAACAGTCAATAGGGACTTCGCTTAGGTCCCTATTGGCAACGTTAAGTATCAATAGGAACCACAGTTAGGTCCCTATTGATACTAACCGTTGTTAATATGGACCTAAAGGCGGTCCCTATTAACAATAGTCGTTGTCAATAAGGGCCTAAACGCAGTCCCTATTGAATATTTGTTGTTAGTAGCGACCTAGAGGCGGTCGCCATTGACACTAGCCGTTGTCAATAGCGACCTCAATTAGGTCCCTGATTTGTCAATAGTGACCGCAATGAGGTCCCTATTGACTCAACAGGGACCTAATTGCTGTCCCTACTAATATTCATACTTTAAAATTGTTATTTTACGATGATTTAAGGTACATCGTTGTTTGTTTAGTTAATAATTACAACTGTAATAGTTAAAATAACGACAATTCACATTTTGCAATGAGTTCGGTTGCTAGGAATCACAAACACACCAACATCAATTCAAAAAAATCAAATTTCAAGGATGAATATTAGTAGGGACCGCACTTAGGTCCCTAATAAGGAAACAGGGACCGCACTGCGGTCCCTATTTAAAATTAGTGACCTATCAGCGGTCCATAAATATTAATAGTGACCGCACTTAGGTCACTAATTTTAAATAGGGACTGCAGCGCGGTCCCTGTTGCCTTTATAATGGACCTAAGTGCGGTCCCTACTAATATTTATCCTTGAAATTTGATTTGTTTTATTGATGTTGGTGTGTTTGTGATTCCTAGCAACCAAACTCATTGCAACATGAAAATTGAAGTAATAAATGATTGCAAAACCAACCTCATAGTAGTTTAGTTGTGAAATAATAGATTGAATGAGATTGATCGAGTTATTAACGTTCAACATAGATTTCATGTTCTACAATTAATTATCACTAGTTAGTTATAGTTGTTATTCGTTTTTATTCTTTACTTCACTAATGTTAGCATAGATATTAAACAATAAATTAAACAATAAATTAAAAAATTACAACTAACTATTGATGATTAGTTGTAGAACATGAAATATATGTTGAACGTTAATAACTAGATCAATCTCATTCAATTTATTATTTCACAACTAAACTACTATATAAGGTTTACAATCATTTATTACTTCAATTCACATGTTGCAATGAGTTTGATTGCTAGGAATCACAAGCACACCAACATCAATAAAAAAAAATTCAAGGATTAATATTAGTAGGGACCGCACTTAGGTCCCTAATAAATGCAACACGGACTTATTTAAAATTAGTGACCTAAGTGCGGTCACTATTAATATTTAGGGACCACTGATAGGTTACTAATTTTAAATAGGGACGGCAGTGCGGTCCCTGTTTCCTTATTAGGGACTTAAGTGCGGTCTCTACTAATATTCATCCTTGATATTTGATTTTTTTGGATTGATGTTGGTGTGTTTGTGATTCCTAGCAACCAAAATCATTGCAACATGTGAATTGAAGTAATAAATGATTGCTAAACAAACCTCATAGCAGTTTAGTTGTGAAATAATAGATTGAATGAGATTGATCAGGTTATTAACGTTCAAAATAATACAGTACTCTATGAATATTAGTAGGGACCTAACTGCGGTCCCTATTACTATTATCAGGGACCGCAATTAGCTCCCTACTAATATTCATAGTACTCTATGAATATTAGTAGGGACCTAACTATGGTCCCTAACTCCCTATTACTATTATCAGGGACCACATACTCTATGAATACTAGTAGGGACCTAACTGCGATCCCTAATATTGGTTATAGCGACCGCAGTTAGGTCCCTATTGACCAAAAAGCAATAGGGACCAGAGTTAGGCCCCTATTGATTTTGAGTCAATAGGGACTTAATGGCGGTCCCTATTATGTGAAAAACAATACGGACCCAACTGCGGTCGTTATTAGGTCGCTATTGGTTTTAAAGTATCAGGACCTGAGAGCGGTCCCTGATAATCCGGTCGATATTGCCCTCATCAGGGACCTAATTGCGGTCCCTGATGGCAAGCGACCGAGGTCAATGGGGACCGCACAATAGCAACCTACATACGGTCGCTATTGACCTTCATGGACCGCTAGAGGGGTCAATAAGGACCTAATTTTGGTCCCTATTGATCTCTTTTTCTTGTAGTGTTAGCTGGTGTATATCTACAATAATAGTCAAGCACTAAACGACAAAGATCAAAAACTAAACAACAATAGCCAAGCACTTATTAACAATAATTAGATTAAAAACAAGGAATGTACCTGGCCAGATTCTTTTCTCATCCTCCTCCTAGTATATCTGGATGATTCACCAATCTTTGTCCACTACAACAAAAAACATTCTTCGTGACAATTTCTTGTGACAAAAATTTAAGGGATAAAAGCATCAAACCCCCTAACCTATGGGGTGTTTTGCACTTTGGTCCTTAAACTAAGTTTATCAGCGCTTTGCTCCCTAAACTATAGGGTGTCTGTGCGATTTGGTCCTTTTTTGCATTTCGATCAATTTTCGGCCATTTTTAGTCGGAATATTCCCCTCTACCCGACTCATATGTGTTGTACTCGATGTATAATAATAGTTGGTGAAAAAAAAAAGATAAGAGAGAACCTCAAAGTGAGGAATATTCCGGCCACAAAAAGACCATGAAGGCACTACGGGATTTGCCCATTTTCGGCAATATTCGGCCATTTTTGGCCGGAGTATTCTCCTCTACCAACTCATATGTGTTGTACTAGATGTATAATGATAGTTGGTGAAAAAAAAAAGACAAAAAAACGCCTCAAAGTGAGGAATATTTTGGCCACAAAAAAACGGAAATGTAAAAAAGGACCAAATCGCACAGACACCCTATAGTTTAGGGAGCAAAGCGCTGATAAACTTAGTTTAAGGACCAAAGCGCAAATCACCCCATAGGTTAGGGGGTTTGATGCTTTTATCCCAAAATTTAAATAATCACTACATCTTTGGCTGTGGCGACAAAATAAAATTTTGCTACAAGACAAGTTTTGCATGTGACGATATTAACTTTCATCGCAAGAAATGTAAGTATAGTGACGAAAGTCTTGGATCCGTCTCAATGAAACATGCAAAAATTTTCTTCTTTTGATGCCAAATATGTCATGACAAATTTTCTTTATCTAGTGACAAGTATAATCGTTACACATCTTTTTTGTTCTCGTGATGATGTTTTTTTTTTTTTTTGTCCTAATAATATATATTACTATTTTTAAAAACATTTTCTTCTTAATTAGTACTAGTATACAGATGTGATGATAGATTTTTTTTTTTTTTTGATAACCATATGATGATTTTATTTTGATTGATAGCATGTTGATCAAAATTATTATTTATTTATGAAAAGGTAAATGCTTGTATCATGTACAAAATTTAAAGAGATTTTAAGGACATATTTATAAAATTAACAATACTTATCCTCAAAACTACTCTAACTACAATAATATTTTCTATTGCTTGAAGGGGAATGCAGTGGTATGTTATTCTAATTATAACAATAATCACAAAAAATAAAAAAAATAAAAAATAATAAAAAAACTACCAGCAAATCAAATAAAAAGAAGCACTTTTACTTTACATTTTATAAAGAAAAAAAGAAAGAATGCCTCTTTGATACTTCTCCTTATTCCTCAACTCTTATTCCCTCCTTTTGTTTTCACCAAGCCCTTAGCTTACTCTCGCCTTCTTTTTCACCATGCCCTTAACTTATTCCCGCCTTTTTTTTTTCCACCAAAGCCTTAGTTTATTCCCATCTTTCTTCCCAAGTCCTTTTTTACTTTTTCTAACCTTTTCACAACAACTCTAGTAAAAAAAAAAAACTCAGATTTTGTCCAGCCACATGAGCATCAAAGGTGATCGTTTGTTTGTTAAACTTTATTTTGTCGTACTCGAGATTGCATGGTATATAGCGGTCGATTTTAGTAAGAATTCAGTCTTAGTATGTAGTGTCACTCGTTTTATGACATCTTAGTTACTGGGCTCGATGTATTTATCGCTCCTTGTGAATTCGGACTTCTATTGTGAATTCGGACTTCCATTTTTGTTTGAATAATAGTTGGGTGTTCAGTTGGGAAAATATTTGCCCACCAAGTGTTTCTGGTATTGCACAGTGGGATATTAAGGTTTGATTTTTTTAAGGCTAAGCTCAATTCTGATTAAGTATACGACTACGGTGTTCGTAGAACTGTTTACTGATAGCATTATGATGTTATTTCATTTATCTTGGTGATTTTCTGTTTCGCAATTGTACCGATTGTACTCGCTTGCAACAAAGCAATATTGCCTCAGTTTGTGTTGATGATATTGACATTATTATGATGATGATATTCAACTGGTTATTTGTATTGTTTATGAAAGTGGTGTAACACACTGTTTACTCCATTCTTTAGATGTCATCAAGACCTCAATTTAAAAAATTAGCAAATCGCAAAGACAGGGGAGCTCAAGTGCCTCAAGTAGAATTGAATCAAATGGAAGGACACCATTATTTTCAATACCAACTGCAGTGACAAGAAATGCAGCAACTAGAAACAGATCATCAAATGGCAACACGTCATCAAATGGCATCAGGTTATCAAATGGCAATAGGTCATTTAACGGAAATAGACTATCAAATAGTATTCCAAATATGATTTTACATAGTTGTGAGATTTATAAGTTTGCATGTATAACATCCATAACTGTTATGTTATTGCATGTGATATGTTTATTCAATAAGTTGAAAGAATTCCACTTTTATTTGATTCAACTCTTGAGATTTTTGTGGTTCTTATAAACTAGAACGTAAATTTGTTTAGAAGGATAAAACTTCTTTGATTTAGTAGATTATTCATGCTTCATCAAGTGTTTTTAGTAAAAAGTTATATATTTCTCATTCTAAGTAGTTACACTTTTAAGTAGTTGGACCTATTGACATAAAAATACATCATTTTCTATAAATGAATGTTATTTTCAATCATCCCTTACTATTAGCTTACTTCAATCGTTTTTCATTGTTTTTGCAGGTGCAGTAGGTGTCGAAAGAATTGAACAAAAAGCAATTGGAGAATGGCTTGGAAGAGATGATTTTAAAGTTTATGACTTATTATGGATGTAAAAGAACTTATGAAAAGTTTGTTTAGAGTAAATGTCGATTATGTGTTTTCAAAGGAAATTAGTATCATGTATCACGGATCGTTGTCAACTTCGTTCTTTGTCTAATAAAAAAAGAACTCTTATTTGAGGTGCTTATTTATTAGTTTTTAATATTATGATGGATTTTTTGAGTTTCAAATTTAATGTGTGTTTTTATTTCTATTATCTTATAAAAGCTTAATAAATTGAGCACAAGGCTAATATGACAAATAAGTAGTAACTATTGAGACAAATATTTTGTCACAGTAAGTGTAAGAGGAGTTTATATGAGTTACATACTGCAACGAAGTTGTTGTCATCATAGGATTCATGTTGTTGCGACGAAGAAATTGTCACAACAACATTAGCAAAAATTCCTCTCTTGCAACGAAATTAGGTTATTATGATGAAATGTTAACACTATAGACACGAAATATCGTCGCGAAAGGTTGAACTGTTGTGAGAAAATTACTGTTCATCACAAGCTATTGTGACAAATGTAGATTTCATCGTTACAACCCTTAAACGACGAGCCTGGGGCGACGAATCTCATTGTGGACCTTTTCGTCACGATAAACCTTATGTAACACTTTTTGGGCTTCTTAAGACAATTTTGTTTGTCACAATAAGCAATTTTTTTTGTAGTGGGATCAATGTGGGATCGAATTATATACGAATTTAAAATATTGTATCCTTGAATCTATTCTCCAATTGTAATTATTGTTTAGTTTGTGAATGAGTTATGTCATAATATTTCTTTACCAACAAAAAAAGGTTATTTTCCTACCACACACTTTGCATAGAGCATCAAAGAAAATAATATAAAATACATATTGATAGAGATTTTGAAATGCTCCAAAATTTTTTTAAAAAAAAATTATACTTTAGTGCTTGAACTTTTGAAAGTTTCCATTTTGACCTTAAATGTTTAGAAAAAACTACATTTGAGTCCCTAAGCTTTAAAGTTGGTCTTTTATTATTTTTATAGGTCTTTAATCATAATACATATATTTCAATTTCAAATATTAACCAAGATGATCGAATTACCTAGAAATTACATAAATAAATATGTATGTAATAAAGGAATCTAATTATATCTATATGAATTTTAATTATAAATAATTGAGGGACTTGATATGCAATTAACCAATTAATGAAGTAAGCCATCACATATTTTTATGAGGTAATCGATGACATCCTTAAGAACATGATTAAAAGATTTTTTTTTGATTTATTATAAAATAATCAAAATGGGACCTTAATTAAAAGTATTTTAACATGATTTTTGCCTATAAATAGTAGGCCTTCTTCCAACAAATTCCACACCCAAAATCCTTACTATTTTTTCTTCTTTCTTCCTACGAATCTCTAAGTTAGTGAGTCTACTTTCAGGAAAAATTCATCACAAGTTCTTATTTTATCATTTTCTATCCGAAAATACCTCAAAACTTTTATTGCGCATAAATTATCCATTCGGCTCTGCACCTTAGAAAAATCATAACTAATTGTAGAAAATTAATTTTGATCAAGGCCAATCGTCGAATATTCTTTATGATGTCCTATAACTTTCATATGAAGAAATGTTTTTCAAATAATATGATTTAGAATGTCGAAATTCAAAGTAATAAATGACTAAGTTATACTTTTTAAGGTGTTATTTCGTATGATACTTGTTTGGTGTGTGGTCATTAAAAGATTGAAATTGATTAAAGACTAAAAAGATGATTTTTCCTAGAGTTATTTAAGTAATATGTTTCTTTTCAAATTCATCATCTAAGATTTTCATGTTTTGTGTAATGACATAAATTTAGTTTATGTGTTATTTATTAAGACTTACATTACAACTAGCATTCTTAACCAGAACATTCTCAATTTCACCAATATCAGAACTGAAGAAAAAGTACTAATATTTGTTGAAGAAAATTATAAATTTAGTTGATTAATATTATTTAAATTTGTTAAAGGTTTGACGAACCAATCAACGACATCATTGTTCCCGTACGAGAAAAGGTGAGGTTCCATTTCTGATTTGTTCTAGCCCTGATTGGCATCCGGCCCTGAGGAACTTAGACAGAAAAGTCACTACTCCATTATCAAACCTCGAACAACCTATATTTCATTATAATCCTGTTTGGCATTTCATCTCATAACATGATTCTCTTACTTATCGTTAAATCATATCCAATCATTTATTATTTATCATATCTATTCGTAATCATGATAATTCTTCAATATTATAATATCATCTGCTAGTTCTTGAATTGTGCAAAGAGCAACGAACTATGTTCGGGACATGTAGTTCAAGGAGCAACGGATATTATCCGGTTTACTAGCTTGTTTGTTTATTTGTTATACCCATTGGGACGCCTTGGGAAAGTTGGCCCACGAATTGAGTCGAGTTACTGCTCGACTGTAAAGACTGTCAGTTTAAGTAATTTCGCTTGATACACATCTATCTTGACGCCGCTTGCAATCAGTATTTGGTTGTAACCTGCGTGCTGGATCGAAATGTACTCGAGCATGTATGTTGATTGTTTGCAAGGTCTCTCCTCGTCGGGAGGTATAAGGTAGAATATTGGAAGTCATAAGGCTGGATTTGTTTATTGTTAAGCACAAGTTCATTAACTATTATATAAAAACTACAGTACCGTTGTTACATCAAATTGTCTAGTTGAACTGTTTCTACTAGTTAGATCACTCACGAAATGTATCCAGTATGTCACAATTAATTCTTGCATTACCAGTTCTTTTATATGAATCTCACTAAGTCATTAAAGACTTATTCCTCGTTTCTTCTGTCAATTCCTCATGATAAAATCAACATAGCAGCATGGACCAAGTGAATAATTGTTCAATCGTGCATTTTGGAATATTCGTGTTTTGTTTCTAGTGCACGACTATTAAAACAGTTACATTATTTGTAATACCAAGACTTCTGTTGTATATATTAAAAATATAGTTTAAAAATGTATATGATTTTGATCATGAACAAGTGTGACCCCTTCCTATAAGATGCACTTTAATCTTGATTGGGTAAAGTGGCTGGCCACCACCGAACCAACTCGGATCGGAGCATTGCTCGTATGGCGCGGTCGTCACAGATTGCATTAAATTATTATGCCATTACTGTAACAAAATAGAATAGAATGACATAAATTATGTGAATACATTATATATGCATTCATTAGGATCTGCAAAGTTTAAAAATAAATAATGCATAATATAAGAAAAAAATTAACCACTACTTTAATTTGCAAATAAGTTTCTCTTGGAAAGGATTTTTATTTTTACTAATTGAAGAATGCAAAATATTTATAAACTTAGAAAGAGATAATTATTAGGTTGTTGTGATCTCGCATAATGAAGAAAATCTTTGCCACCAGGCCTAGTTTGTTTCCTCGAAAAATAAGGGAAAAGAAAAATGAAGAAAAATCTTCTTTTCTTAACTATTTGGTAATTTGTGTTTTTTCTGGAAAAGAAAGTAAATCTTTGGAAAAGAAAGGAGAATATGGGAAAATTCTATCCTTATTTTTCCTAATAAATTTTTTGTAAAATCTTGTTTGCCCTCATTTTCCTTTTTCTTTTTATTTTCCCCCATCTTCCAGGAAAACAAACTAGGCATGAA
Organism: Linaria vulgaris; assembly: GCA_948329865.1. Classification (NCBI taxonomy): domain Eukaryota; kingdom Viridiplantae; phylum Streptophyta; class Magnoliopsida; order Lamiales; family Plantaginaceae; genus Linaria; species Linaria vulgaris. The sequence goes on from OX415252.1 coordinate 18,820,645, forward strand.
TAAGAGAAAGCAAATTTCTTCTTTTGTTGGTTATATACATCATCAATCAAGAATTTGAAAAAGGAAGATTAGTTTTCTCATCTTGGAAAGGGTAAAAGGTGAAAATCACAAAATATTGCTTTGCATTTAGGGATTTTGCTCTCGATATAGCTCCCCGTATAAAGCCTTCTTAATTATATATAGTAACTTATGTGTTACTTTGATTTGTTAAAACACATGTTTTTCTCATGAGCTAATCAAAAGAAGATTTTAAACTTGTATTTTGTTTTCGAAAATATCTCATTAAAATTGTTTTTCCGTAAAGTTGTTTGGGAATAATGTGCAAAATACTGGGTATTAAACTTAACAAGGACTAGAACATTGCAAACCAATATCATGAAAAATGAGTTTTATGAAACTCGCATATCATAATTTATACTCTGTGATGCTATAACACAAAGTTTTGCATCAATATCAAGTTTATTTATACATGGATTATTTTTTCATTTGCATAATGATAAGTAATTTATAGATATTCAGTAAATAATTAAATGAGTCATAAATTAAGCAAATCATATAAAAATATATAAAAGATTAGAATTGAAAATGTGAAAACGTTAACAGTTTAATAATTAACAACTATTGTCGATTATTCAGTGGTTTCGAAAGTTTAATAGTGAAGTCAAAAGTATTTTAGAGAATGGAAGGTCACGCACAGAAAAAAGAAAAAGAAAAAGAAAAAGAAAAAGAGGAGATATAGATTTAACGTTTTCAAAAAATTAAATTAGATCCATAATCTTACCAATCAAAGAGTGATGCTCTTGAATTCAGTCACGCACAAACAAAAAATATTTAATGTTTAAGAAAAGTCTTGCCAATCCTAGAGTGAGTGATACATAAGGCAATAAAAATATCTCATTATTATCATACATATTTAACTCCTATAATTAAGGGCCTTAAAAATGAAATTGGAGAGGTTTAGACTCATTTAAAAGTTTACCTTTCATAAACTTTGAATAAGAGTAAATTAGAGAAGTTCAATGAGTTGTTTTGGCAGCAAAAATTATTACTTTGGCACTAGCCAAGAAAAAAAAATTGTGCAGATCAAAATTTATTTTGGGCGATTCTAATTAATTATTACATTGGAAGCAGGATACATAAAATCTTATCCATTAATTTTTTTTCATGGATAATCTTATCTATTAATCAACTTAGCATTAAAATATTATGGATTTTCCATTGAATATACGGCAAAAGTACTTTAATTATAAAAGGTTCTCAACAAATATGTATTTTTGTTATTGAATAGACGAAGAGATTATGAGTGCTATAGTTAAGGAGTTTAACTGAAGAAACTGCCTTACTAGGTAGTTAAAAAATATATTTATTGTATTCTTTAATTAAAAAAGGCAAATTAGAGATACTCTAACATTTGTTTTGGCAGTTTATCACTAGCCTTGGAAAGTCAGTGTAAATAAAATACCCGATAAAAAAAGGTGTAAATAAAATAACATTTCCAAAAGATTTTTCAGAAATACAGCACGTTATAGCCAAAACAAATTTGATGGTAAAACAAACATATTAGGCATATAATTTTATGAAGCCTGATTTAGATAATAAAATAATCTCTTCGAGATCCAGCTCGTTGCATTGCTTAAAAAGAACACAAGGAAAGATGACAACTTTCCGAACAAAATTCTAAACAGAGACTAAAGCTCTAACTCTTGGTTTGGCATAAAATTAACAAAAATTGATCCAGTTTAATCACACAAGCGCACGCACACAAATGTACACACCAAAACAAAAAACAACAATTACATACACTATTAAATTAATTAATTTGAAACCCACACTGCTGTTTGATTCCTAGTATGAAAATGAAATTTCCATTTCTCTTCAAAACCAGAAACATTATTGACGCTGCCACTACATGGCGGTGGCCTTGTACCAACAACCTAAAGACACGCTCTTTTCGTGTTGTTGCAAATAAAAGTATCAACAAGATCTCGAATCTCGCCATCTTTGACGACAAGACAAATACCGCTAGTGAATCTGTTGAAGCCCTAGAAATTACGGACTATGATGATTCTGCTTTCATTACGAACGGGTTGGAATCAGACCGCCTAACGTTTTTCGAGTCGGGACCGACGAACTCCATCCTTGAACAAGCCAAGTCCCACGACTTGACACAAAAAAGAGCCACGGAGTTTGTCGTTTTGGAGTCGAATGATCCATTTGTTGATTTTCGTGCTTCAATGGAGGAAATGGTGGAGGCGCACGAGTTATTAAAAGATTTAAAAGGGTTGCAAGAGTTGTTGATATGTTATCTCAAACTTAACGGGAAAAACTACTATGAGCCTATTATTATAGCTTTTATAGATTTGTTGATTGCTCACGGCTTCGCTGCTGATTCAGTCGTCGCCATTGTTGATGAGCTACATCACTCATCTTTTTGAAAACAATTTGTACTTTTGGTATGTTTTAACTAGAAAATGATCGTTAATGTTTTGTTGTCGATTCTGAAATCACGAAAATTATTTTATTCAGCTGGTGTATTTCTATGGGTAAAATATTTTTTTTGCCTTTTATTTTATGCCGACTTCAAGTTATGCCCTTTAACTTTTCGGGCTTAGAAAATGCCTGTCATCTTCTTGTTTTTTTATAAAAAATGTCCGACGGGCTCTTGGATTGGGCTGGGCTGAATTTTGCCCACGTGGCATCTTAGTGGGCTGCCACTAGGATGCCACGTCAATTAAATAATTTTTTTTTTATAATGACTCCGCTTAATTTTAAACCATAAAAAATCGTAAAATAAAATAAAAAACATTAAAAACATAAAAAAAAAATGGTTCAGATATGTATATGTTAATTCAATATATAATAAAATTAGATATAATTTTGAATTAAAAAGAAAAATTTAACTAAACACTAAAAGTGTGTATAATAAATTCAAGTTTAATAGAAAATTTTATCTTAAAGTGTTTAGTAAATTTATATTTACTAGTAAATATTAAAAATTAACATAATTCTCATAATTTTTTTATAATCTACAATTTATAATGGTGATAAAAATTATAACTAAACACTAAAAGTTTGTATAAATTCAAGTCTAATAGAAAATTTTATCTTAAAGTGTTTAGTAAATTTATATTTACCAGTAAATATTAAAAATTAACATAATTCTCATAATTTTTTTATAATCTACAATTAATAATGGTGATAAAAATTATAAAATGACAATAAAAATAAAAAAATAATTCTAGCATCTTGATATCTATGTATATATATACACAACTTTTTTATAATCTACAATTTATAATGATGATAAAAATTATAAGAAAACAAAAAAAATATATATATATATACCCAAATTTTTTTATATCTACAAATTTATAATGGTGATAAAAATTATAAAAAAAAATAATTTTTGCATCTTCATATATATATATATACAACTTTTTTATATCTACAAATTTATAATAGTTATAAAAACCATAATAAAATTACCTTAGAATAAGTTATATATGTAATTTTTCTTTTATCTTAAACAATTCCTTTTTATATTTTTCACAAAATCAAAATAACTTTAAAAAAAAAAAAATATTCATCATCCCTACCACCCACCCCCTTTTCCGTAACCACCCCATCATCCCCTTTCCCGTAACCACACCCCACCCCCTTTACCGTAACCACCCCCCACCCCACCCTCAACCCTTTCCCCGCCGCCACCCACCACCACCACACCCCCGATTTTGCCCCCCACCCCACCCCACCCCCTTCGCGTAACCACCCCCCAGTCCTCTCCTCATCGCCATCCCCACCGTCAGCCCTCTCCTAAACTCAATCACCACCACAAAATCGGGGGAGAGGGAGGGTGCGAAATTGGGGGTGGGGGTGCGAAATTGGGGTGGGGTGGGGTGGGGTGGGGTGGGGGTGCGAAATTCGGGTGGGGTGGGGTCGGATGGGGTGGGGTGGGGTGGCGGCGGGGAGAGGGCTGAGGGTGCGGGTGGCGGCGGGAGGGGGCGGGGGGTAGTTACAGGAATAGGGGGTGGGGGTGGGGGTAGAGATGATGAATAGTGATTTTTTAAAAAAAAATTAATTTGTTTTTTTTTGTTTTTTATAACTTAAATAATTTTGTAAATTATGAAAAATATAAAAAGTTTTGTCTATATATACATATGCGAAAAAAATTAAAAAACTTAATGACGTGGCGTCCCAGTGGCGTCCCAGTCAGACGTCACGTCAGCCAAAAGCAACCCAGCCCAATCCAAGAGCCCGACGGGCATTTTTTATAAAAAAGTAAGGAGTTAACGGGCATTTTCTAAGCCCGAAAAGTTAAAGGGGCATAACTTGAAGTTGGCATAAAATAAAGGGCAAAAAAATATTTTGCCCTATTTTTATTGTTTTTTTCAATTTATGGTTTTGATTCTTTTTTTTTATCGGCAAAAAAGATATTAATTAAAACGGGTAAAGAAATACCCAACAAAAGTTACAACAAAACGCCACACCACATGGAAATCAGACAACATGAGAAAGTAAAAAACACAAAGCCTCCAAAAACCTAAACGTTTGGCTCCTAAATTCTAGTGAGGACTATAGACAGTCCACGTTGAACCAAGTGATCCCACTCCACCATCCATTCATCGGACAAGAAGACATGTGAACTTCATCCGGTGAAGTTAAGACAAACGAAACCATGTTAAATGAAATAAGAAAGTCTCTCTAAAATATCTCTTGACATCACGTTGAAATATCTAGAGATGGGCGGCAAAACCACGCGTCACCCAGCATCATGCCACACGACCGTTGTAGAGTTTCAAAGGAAGAACTTGTCCGACAATGCTTCTCAAGAAAACAGAAAGCTGCTTCTTCCAAATGCACAGAAAACCCCATGCGCGCCCAACTACATTGTTTGAACTTGAAGGCTGACATCGACTCGCACTCTTGACTATCCCTGTTATTATGGTCTTATTTTCTCTAGATTACAATACACCGAAAAATCGATACAATGAGGCCCGACTTAACCAAAATAATGCTATCTTGTTACAATGAACGGACTAGCTTGGTCCGAAACACCTATTACATATAAAGATATATAAGATAACGGGAAAAATCTCTAAATGGCCAAGTTGAGGGAACAGTCGAATGCGACAGATTCAATGCTCTTTGATTGTCGAATTGTGAGCATTAGATACTTATGAGTTCGGACTGAACTTGGGATCGTGCCAAGTTGCCTACGTATCCCATTTATGGAATCAAGCCGAACGTAGTTCATTTATCTCTAAGGGTCCGCGATAGGTCAAATATGTGTTGTTCGATCCATGATAAGTCAAATTTGATGATGATCAAATCGAGTGGATTTGATACAGGGTATCTTGATTTGGCCTGTATCGAATTTGGAGTGTATCGAATTGATGGAATTTGATCTAGGCAGTATCGAATCAGGTATGTTCGATATAGCTAGTGTTTAGTGATTCAGTATTGAATCTGGGTCATTCGATCTATAAGTGTATCGAATAAGGGCCTTCGATCTAAGTATGTGATGTTAGGTTGAGTATCGAATGCAGAGGCTTCGATCGAGTGCTGTATCGAATGCTTCGGATTCGATGTCGAGTAAGTTGGAGATAGTCTTGAATGCGTGCTGAGAATATCAGGGGACGGGATATTTATAACCCCCGTCTTACGGGCCCCACTGGTAGATGTAAAAGTGTATCGAACTGGGATGATTCGATACACTCGTTAGATCGAATCGAGTTCGTTCGATTCTCGATCTGTATCAAATTTCTCATGGTCGATGTACTATTTCAGTGGGCTTTTCTCCTTGGGCCGGCCCAATATTAGTATTGGGACATTCCTAAAATACCCCCATCTTATAGACCCCCCCCCCCCCCCAATTTAGAAGACGGTATCGATCAGAGAGCGGGTTCCAAACTTATAAATTGTATTTTTGACTTGTCGTTTTATGCTTGTTATTTTGATAATGTTGAAAATCATGCCCCCCATTGGGAGGTGTTCTCGATCAGAAAGCGGGTTCCAATTCTGGAGACCTGAAAGCTTTGTGTTGAAAATCATGCCCCCGATTAGATGGCAGTCTTGAATGGTGATCGGGTTCCAATCTTACTTCTTATGATCTATCGAGCCGGGCTTTAAATCATGTTCGAAACCTCTCTTTTTATTTGCGTCTGTTATGATGTATAATTAATGTACATTATTTTTTAATGTTGGTGATGCGATCAAATGAGTGTTTTCGATCTTGCGATGCTTTGCTTGCTTTTTTGGCTCGTTTCTGTTGCCTTTTCTTTCAATTGTTGTTATCGTATTTTACTTAATTTTGACAATTCGAACGCCATTCCACATTTGTGGAGGGTTGTATGCATTCTCTTTAGTCAATCGATGTGCGTGGTCACTATGTCTTCCCAGCGTATGTATTTGGACAGAGTGTCCGTCTTCTTTTTTTTTTTTTTTTTTCGGGATTTGCGATATTCACTTGCCACTTTTGACAGAGTGTCCGTCCCTTTGTTATTTTTTGGGATTTGTGGTATTCACTTGCCACTTTGGACAGAGTGTCCGTCTCTTTTCTTATTTTTCGGGAATTGCGATAAGCACTTGCCGTGTTATGCGAAGTGTCCATCTCTTTGGACCTTTATAACTTTTATGTTGAGCTGAATTGCCGCATACCAGTACTTGTTTTATCATCCTCACTTGCGCAACATGAATATGTGTAGTGCGTTGGTGGCCCTTTGTTTGTCTCTTGAACGATATGTGAAATCTCAATTTTGTGCAACTTCGTAAATGTCAAGTATTTTTGTTTCTCGACGATGGAGTAAATTTATATTAGCCTTTTTGCGGCAACTTAGTCGCTCAGAAGTTTATCCGCTTTGGTTCATAGTCTGCTCGATTCTTTTTATCGGTCTGGTGCATACCCTTTTTGGTATCTTAGGAGCCAATGGACTGATTAGCCACAAGCCGCAAATTTGAGAAGACTACTAGGCGCTCTACTCTTAAGGAACTATGCATTGAGTTATTCACATAATACGATTTCGCAAATACTTCTGGAGTCAAACGTTGTTCACTTTGAAAGGTATATGGTTTAGACAACTCATGGTTCTGCTGTTAAGCGCCTCGACTGAACGAGAGGTCATCTTAACGAAGGCCTTCGATTTGCCTTTATCAGGTTCGGATATGGTGAAAAGAGGCGAAGCTGTGCCAAGACGTGAATCACAATGCTCTGGCATAAATATCTATTATGCAATTTCAATTTTTGACTATCCGGAATTATGTCGCTCCTGTTTGGATATTTTGATGCGTTATTGTTCAATGATTGCTCGCGTTTTGCTTATGGCACTTTGTGCTGTTGCATGTTATTGCTCTTCGACGTTGATGGCTAATTCGACGAATGGATATCTGCACCTTTTGATAATCCTTTTGTAGTAGTCTAAATATGATTTTCATCGTACCAAGTTGGGTAGTTTCTCGTGGTGCTGCTGCGGACACATTCTCATTGCATTGTGATTATTAGATGTTTATCGTATTGTTTTGGGCAGATTTGCAAAGTACCATGCTTGGTAGATTTAACTGATTTGCCATATGAAGTCTATTGTCATATCCAGCCTTTCAAGCATATGGATATGTTGTTTGCATCATGCTTTTGCCAATGGATGTCTACCCTTTGTGGTTTTTGGTTTGTTTCGGACCACGTTGGGCCGGTGTCCATTTCCAATATACTTCATACTTTCATCTGACCGCCTCGGGCCAATATTTTGTTATTGAGATCTTAGGTTTGCATCTTATCTTGTCGAGTTGGACATTCTTGGTGCCGCTTTGGACAAGTGTCCTTCATACCGCTTTCGACAAACGTTTGGGTGCCGCTTTGGGCACATTCGTCGTACCGCTTTGGGTAAGTTTCTTCGATACGTCATACGGGTAAGATTCTTCGATACCTCATAAAGGTAAGATTCTTCGATATCTCATAAGGGTAAGATTTTTCGATACCTCATAAGGGTAAGATTGTTCGATATCTCATAAGGGTAAGATTCTTTGATACCTCATACGAGTAAGATTCTTCGATACCTCATACGGGTAAGATTCTTTGATACCTCATACGCGTAAGATTCTTCGATACCTCATAAGGGTAAGATTCTTTGATACTCCATAAGGGTAAGATGCTTCGATTCCTCCTACGGGTAAGATTCTTCGATACCTCATACGGGTAAGATTCTTTGATACCTCATAGGGGTAAGATTCTTAGATACCTCATAAGGGTAAGATAAATGATGACACTATTCCGAGCGTAGTTGTTTGTCCCCGCAGAGGAAGATCTTCTCAGTCGTTGCCTGTAATAAGATAAAGCACATGCTTTCTTATAAATCTTTCAGTATTTAAATAGAAATGTAAATGATTAACGTATAGGACTGGGATTGAAGAATCCCTAATCTTACTTCTGATGATGTTAGTTTCCTTGGCTGAATTGCGGATTTGATTATTGCTCTTAGCACCACTCCTTGTTTGCTTGGGACTGGATTCCTTATTGTCAACTCCGTAGTTGTTTCCCGATCTCGATATAACTACCGGGACTCTTCGCGATTCTTTTCTCGTTGGTCCATTCCATTTCTTTTCCATTTTACGTAAACAAACTCTTAAGTGTAAACGAAATGGTGATTCCACAGACGGCGCCGATATTTTGGTCTTATTTCATCTAGGTTATAATACACCGAGAAATCGATACAATGGGGCTGGGCTTAACGAAAATTATGCTATCATGTTACAATGAACGGATTAGCTTGGTCCGGAACACCTATTACATATAAAGAGATATAAGATGACGGGAAAATCTCTAAATGGCCAAGTTGAGGGAACAGTCGAACGGGACAGATTCGATGCTTTTTGATTGTCGAATTGGGAGCGTTAGATACTTATGATTTTGGACTGAACTTGGAATCGGGCCAAGCTGCCTATGTAAAACCCCGGTTTTTTTTAAGAAAAGAAGTACAATTTTCCTTTATCAAAAGCTTCTTAAGTATTGTTAGAAATTATTATTTCTTCTTCTTTTGGTTTTGGACTTACCTCATAAGGACTGGGTGTTTGTTTTCTTTATCTCAAGTTTATATCACGTAAGAATTTAAAATAATATATATATTTTGTTATAACCTAAATAATGCTCATGTTTTAGAATCAAATTAGTCTATGTGTTAGCACTCATTATATAAAGTCCTTTTCTAAAACTCAAGACCAAAATCTTAATTGCGGTAGGAATTCTTTTGATTTTCTTTTTGAGAACTTATATTTGTATTAGGCTACTTTAAATAATATAATCTATCTATCTATATATATATATATATATATATATATATTACCTTAGACTAGGGTTTCAGATACTCCTGCGCAACCTTTCCCCGTCTCCTTTTCCTTCTCAATGTTATTGCCCGGCTCCGCTTCACCTTTCCACACATCAGGTAGAGTACTTTTCTTTGTTTCTGGTAATTAACTAAGTCATCAGTCATGCGTCCAATTAATTTGATCATATAAAAAGTATTGTGGGCCACGGTCTCTTAGTATAATATTGTAAAACGTGTCGCATGAATAGTTCTTGGAAAATCTAGAGTCTGGTCATATTCAATCCTAAACTTTTCATGGTAACATAATATAGTATATTATATATCTTTACTTGATGCATTAAGTAGACTAATCAAATAATCTGATTTCGTAGTTCACGGAAATTGAGATATTAGGCTATTGTTATAACAGGATCAATGTTATTTGTCATTGCACTATGCTTATCATAAGGTTGTTTAATTAAATTAGGATGCTAGGTAGTACGCCTGCTTACATTCATGGAATATAAGTAGATATATGTTATCAGGTAAGCATGCAAATTGATATAGTTGAATAGGTTTCACTACAAGAAAAAGGGGTCAATAGGGACCAAAATTAGGTCCCTATTGACCCCTCCAGCGGTCCCTAAAGGTCAATAGCGACCGCACGTAGGTCGCTATTGTGCGGTCCCTATTGACCTCGGTCGCTTGCCATCAGGGACCGCAATTAGGTCCCTGATGAGGGCAATAGCGACCGGAGTATCAGGGACCGCTTTCCGGTCCCTGATACTTTAAAATCAATAGTGACCTAATGGCGGTCCCTATTGTGTTTTTGGGTCCCTATTGTTTTTCACACAATAGGGACCGCAATTAGGTCCCTATTGCTTTTTGTCAATAGGGACCTAACTGCGGTCCCTAATAATAGTAATAGGGACCGCAATTAGGTCCCTACTAGTATTCGTAGATACTCTATGAATGCTAGTAGGGACCTAAGTTCGGTCCCTAATAATAGTAATAGGGACCGCAGTTAGGTCCCTACTAATATTCATAGAGTACTCTATGAATATTAGTAGGGACCTAACTGCGGTCCCTATTACTATTATTAGGGACCGCAATTAGGTCCCTAATAATATTCATAGAACTCTATTAATATTATTAGGGACCTAACTGCGGTCCCTAATAGTCTGCGAGAAAAATAAAAAAAAACAATAATATTCCGGAAATATTCCGAAATATTATTGTTTTTTTTGTAGAAATATGATTATAACAAGATCAAAACAATAAAATAATAAAGAAAAATTTAATATAATGTCATGAAAGTATTAAAAATGTAAAAAATTGAATGAAATATGACTAATAATAGAATATAAAATATAAATGAAAACAAAAAGATGAATGAATAAAAAAAACAAGTGAAATAAAAGAAATTGTAGATCCTAAAAAATAAGAAAAGAATGTGTAGATTCAAAATAATAGAAAAGTAAGAAAAGAAAGTGTAGATCCAAAATAATAGAAAAGTAAGAAAAGAAAGTGTAGATCCAAAATAATAGAAAGGAAAGATTGAGTTGGTGATTTGTTTTTTTGTGTTGGGTGATTTTTGTTTTGGATTTGTGTTGGTAAAAAGAAGAAAAGTTTTTGTGTTGGGTAATTTTTGGAGAAAAGAAGATAGTGTTTTGGTGTTGGAAAAGAAGATAGTGTTTTTGTGTTGGGTGTTTTTTGGAGATTAATGAAATTTGATGTGTAAGAGTGGTGAGTATATATAGAGAAGAGGGTGAAATTTTTAAATTTTCGTGAAATTCAAATTTCCCCCTCAATCCCGCCTAAAATTTTCGCCAAAATTTCAAATTTTTGTATATTAGTGACCTAAGTGCGGTCCCTAATTATTAATAGTGACCGCAGTTAGGTCACTAATTTCTAATAGGGACCGCAATGCGGTCCCTGTTTTCTTATTAGGGACCTAAGTGCGGTCCCTACTAATATTCATCCTTGAAATTTGATTTTTTTGGATTGATGTTGGTGTGTTTGTGATTCCTAGCAACCAAACTCATTGCAACATGTGAATTGAAGTAATAAATGATTGCAAAACCAACCTCATAATAGTTTAGTTGTGAAATAATAGATTGAATGAGATTGATCGAGTTATTAACGTTCAACATATATTTCATGTTCTACAAATAATCATCACTAGTTAGTTGTAGTTGTTATTCGTTTTTATTCTTTTCCTCACTAATGTTAGCATATATATTAAACAATAAATTAAACAATTACAACTATAACTAACTATTGATGATTAGTTGTAGAACATAAAATATATGTTGAACGTTAATAACTCGATCAATCTCATTCAATCTATTATTTCACAACTAAACTACTATATGAGGTTGGTTTTGCAATCATTTATTACTTCAATTCACATGTTGCAATGAATTTGGTTGCTAGGAATCACAAACACACCAACATCAATAAAAAAAATCAAATTTTAAGGATGAATATTAGTAGGGACCGCACCTAGGTCCCTAATAAAGGCAACAGGGACCGCACTGCGGTCCCTATTTAAAATTAGTGACCTAAGTGCGGTCACTATTAATTATTAGTGACCTAACTGCGGTCCCTAATTTTTAATAGTGACCGCACGTAGGTCACTAATTTTAAATAGGGACCGCAGCGCGGTCCCTGTTGCCTTATTAGGGACCTAAGTTTGGTCTCTACTAATATTTATCCTTGAAATTGATTTTTTTTATTGATGGTGGTGTGTTTGTGATTCCTAGAAACCAAACTCATTGCAACATGTCAATTAAAGTAATAAATGATTGCAAAACCAACCTCATAGTAGTTTAGTTGTGAAATAATAGATTGAATGAGATTGATCGAGTTATTAACGTTCAACATATATTTTATGTTCTACAACTAATCATCACTAGTTAGTTGTAGTTGTTATTCGTTTTTGTGTTTTACTTCACTAATGTTAGCATAGATATTAAATAATAATTTAAACAATAAATTAAATAATTACAACTAACTAGTGATGATTAGTTGTAGAACATAAAATATATGTTGAACGTTAATAACTCGATCAATCTCATTCAATCTATTATTTCACAACTAAACTACTATGAGGTTGGTTTTGCAATCATTTAATACTTCAATTCACATGTTGCAATGAGTTTGGTTGCTAGGAATCACAAACACACCATCATCAATAAAAAAAAAAAATTCAAGAATGAATATTAGTAGGGACTGCACTTTGGTCCCTAATAAGGCAACAGGGACCGCATTGCGGTCCCTATTTAAAATTAGTGACCTAATTGCGGTCACTATTAAGAATTAGGGACCGCAGTTAGGTCACTAATTTTAATTAGGGACCGCAGTGCGGTCCCTGTTGCCTTATTAGGGACCTAAGTTCGGTCCCTATTACTATTATTAGGGACCGAAGTTAGGTCCCTAATAATATTCATAGAGTTCTATGAATATTATTAGGGACCTAACTGCGGTCCCTAATAGTGTGCGAGCAAAATAAAAATTGAATGATAGGTAATATTACACACACCGAGGGTAATCATGGTGTACGCAACATTCTTGCGGCGCGTTTTTTCATGCTTCAAAGTACGTTTTTTCTCGCTTCAAAACTATTACACTGGTAATTATGAATTAAACAAACAACGATATACATCAAATAATCATAAAGTAACGTTTTTAAAGTGTGAATATTAGTAGGGACCGCAATTTGGTCCCAGTTGAGTCATTAGGGACCTAAGTGCGGTCCCTATTGATACTTACCGTTGCCAATAGGGACCTAAGTGCGGTCCCTATTGACTGTTAGTGACCTAAGTGCGGTCCCTATTGGTATAAAAAAAAAGTTTTATTTTATTTTATTTATAGCAGGAAATCAGCAACCTAATTTAGGTCGCTGATGATCATAAGGGACTTTCAGTGACCTAAATTAGGTCACTGAAGGTCTCCTTCATTTCTTACAATAGGGACCGCCTTTAGGTCCCTATTGACTCAAAAACAATAGGGACTTAACTCCGGTCCCTATTGTTTTTCCGTCAATAGGGACCTAACTGCGGTCCCTATTAATGTTATTAGGGACCACAGTTAGGTCCCTATTGGTATATAAAAAGTTAGTGACCTAAGTGCGGTCCCTATTGGTATATAAAAAAAGTTTTTATTTTATTTTATTTATAGCAGGAAATCAGCGACCTAATTTAGGTCACTGATGATCAGAAAGGACTTTCAGTGACCTAAATTAGGTCGCTGAAGGTCTCCTTCATTTTCACCGACCTAATTTAGGTCGCTGAAAGTCCCTTCTGATTATCAACGACCTAACTTAGGTCGCTGTTACCTTCAGGACTTTCAGCGACCTAAATTAGGTCGCTGTTGCCTTCAGCGGTCACTGAAGGAGAGCGACCTAATTTAGGTCACTAACTGGGCGGTCCCTATTGACCGCCCAGTCTTGTAGTGTTTTCATGGTTATCATAATGGATGCAACCGTATGTAATTACAGTAAGAAAAATGAAGACAGATTAATAGGGTTTTATATGCATAAGGTAGAATTTATAAATTAAAGCATTCTTATCGATTCTTTTGACACATCAGGAAATTTGAGTTAGATGTTTAATGTTACTTATCGCTGGTGCGTGCTCTTCTTCACAATTGTATTACAGGTGCGTGTTCCAAAACTATATTATTTTCAATGAAAGGGAGTCTGTGCCTACATGTATCTTAGTAGTAAATATATATACGTATACATATACAAATTGCTATTAACGTGATTTGAAGTGGAGTGTGATAATTTGGTTTCCTTGAATAATTGTTAGTTTGTTGGTAACTTATTATATAAAGTCCTTTTCTAAAACTCAAGACCAAAATCTTAATTGCGGTAGGAATTCTTTTGATTTTCTTTTTGAGAACTTATATTTGTATTAGGCTACTTTAAATAATATAATCTATCTATCTATATATATATATATATATATATATTACCTTAGACTAGGGTTTCAGATACTCCTGCGCAACCTTTCCCCGTCTCCTTTTCCTTCTCAATGTTATTGCCCGGCTCCGCTTCACCTTTCCACACATCAGGTAGAGTACTTTTCTTTGTTTCTGGTAATTAACTAAGTCATCAGTCATGCGTCCAATTAATTTGATCATATAAAAAGTATTGTGGGCCACGGTCTCTTAGTATAATATTGTAAAACGTGTCGCATGAATAGTTCTTGGAAAATCTAGAGTCTGGTCATATTCAATCCTAAACTTTTCATGGTAACATAATATAGTATATTATATATCTTTACTTGATGCATTAAGTAGACTAATCAAATAATCTGATTTCGTAGTTCACGGAAATTGAGATATTAGGCTATTGTTATAACAGGATCAATGTTATTTGTCATTGCACTATGCTTATCATAAGGTTGTTTAATTAAATTAGGATGCTAGGTAGTACGCCTGCTTACATTCATGGAATATAAGTAGATATATGTTATCAGGTAAGCATGCAAATTGATATAGTTGAATAGGTTTTCATGGTTATCATAATGGATGCAACCGTATGTAATTACAGTAAGAAAAATGAAGACAGATTAATAGGGTTTTATATGCATAAGGTAGAATTTATAAATTAAAGCATTCTTATCGATTCTTTTGACACATCAGGAAATTTGAGTTAGATGTTTAATGTTACTTATCGCTGGTGCGTGCTCTTCTTCACAATTGTATTACAGGTGCGTGTTCCAGAACTATATTATTTTCAATGAAAGGGAGTCTGTGCCTACATGTATCTTAGTAGTAAATATATATACGTATACATATACAAATTGCTATTAACGTGATTTGAAGTGGAGTGTGATAATTTGGTTTCCTTGAATAATTGTTAGTTTGTTGGTAACTTATACTGTGGATTATTTGCGTTGTTGATCGAATGCTTCTAATGTTACCTGATTACTTGGACTGTTAATTGAATATTTGTATTGTTGATGGATTACTCGTATCGTATGGTTGGTTCAGTACTTGTGTTATTGATTGACCACGTAAATTCTGAGCATGCAATGTCTGCGTGTGGTATTCCGAGCATGTATATCTATACATGTGGTATTCTGAGCATGCAACTCTGCATGTGGTATTCTGAGCATGCAACTCTGCATGTGGTATTCCGAGCATGCACTCTTTGCATGTGGTATTCTGAGCATGTATATATTTTTATACATGTGGTGATTGACGAATATGTGTATTTATGTGATTGACGAGCATGTATATTCTTATATGTGTGGTGATTGACGAGCATGTCTTCTTTTGACGTGTGGTATTGACGAGCATGTCTTCTTTGACATGTGGTGATTGACGAGCATGTATATTCTTATATGTGTGGTGATTGACGAACATGTCCTCTTTTGACGTGTGGTATTGACGAGCATGTCTTCTTTGATATGTGGTGATTGACGAGCATGTGTATTCTTATACGTGTGGTGATTGACGAGCATGTATATTCTTATACGTGTGGTGAATGAAGAGCATGTATTCTATACATGTGGAACTGACTGATTAGTATATTCTGTACGTGTGGAACGATTGATAAGTTTGTATTCTTTACATGTGGAACGATTGATAAGTTTCATATACTTGAGGTTGAAACTCTGTTCATTCTCGATTGATTGCCTGATGGCCTGACTGTGTGACTGCCTGAATGATTAATTGACCAATGTGCCAAAGTGTTGTTTTTCAATTGTTTTCAAAATAAAAGTGCATGTCATTCACTATGCACACAAACGCACAAACACCACTGAGATTTTTATCTCACGCATGCATGTTTTTCCCCCCTTCCTTTCAGCTTTAGGGCAACCAGGACGAGACTTGAAGAACGTGGAGAGTGGGTTTCGTCGGGTAGTTAGTTAATATTTGTATTAAGTTCACCTTTTTCTTTATGGTAACACTTGCAATTGTCTTGTTTTTGGACAATTAGTATTTTTTAAAATGTCATTCTTGTTATGATGTTGTACTATTTAGCCTCGAAATTCTGGGGCGTTACAGTTGGTATCAGAGCCTAGATAATTAGTGCCAGGCTATGCCAGGATAGGATCTTCGGACCTAGCATGCCTTCGTATAACTTAAGACTGACCTATAGAATTAAGAACTAGGTTTCTCCTTGCTCAAGTTGTTACGCATTACTGTCGGGGTGGCCAACTGATAGTAATTTGGTACATACTAAAGCATCGAGTAGATGGTTGGGGTTGAGTGAGCGTGTGGTTTGCATGTTGTGTGTTATAGAGTTGCTTTCTATCGACTTAAGATGTGTTTGCCGCAATACGTATGCATTTTATTTTTCTTCTTATAGAATAGAAAAGCTTGAACTTTTTGTTTGTCTTTACGTTGTTCCCAATCTATTTCTCTCACTTTAGACTTCATTGTGTCGCGTATGTGCTCTTATTTCGATGACTGAATTGGATACTGGTTTGAATTGTGATTATAAGGAAAGTGATCGAAATTCTTGAATCTCATCTCTTGAAATTTTTGGTGCTCGTTGCCCATCTTTAAAATGTCATAATGTCATGCTTCCGCTACTTCTATTAAAATTGTCTATATTTTGTTTCTTCCTAAATGATCAATGGCTTTGAAATCGATATTCCTTCTTATTACATGTTTTTTTTTATGTGAATGCTTGTCTTGGTAATCTTCATTGATGTTGTTGAAACCACCCTAAGTGTTGGTAAATTACAGATTTGATGCATCCTTTAAGTTATTAATTGTGATGATAAAAAAAAGATGAGAATATAAAACCTATTGAGTTAATTGCTTTGTACTTTTCGTATATGGAGTTGTAACTGTGATACTTTTCATTCTGCGCGTGACTTGTTTTTATTTTGATGTGTCGTTATGTCTAATTAGCTTTGTCGATCCATGTTACCATGCTACCCTACCATGATATTCTTTACTTGAAATGTTTATTTTATTAATAGACCCGCAAGTTATATTGACAATGCGAATACACTACTGATCCCTCGTATAATTAAATCATGACCAGAATTTGAATTTGGGGACCAAATTCCTTTAAGGGAGTTGGAATGTAAAACCCCGATTTTTTTTTAAAGAAAAGAAGTACAATTTTTCTTTATCAAAAGCTTCTTAAGTATTGTTAGAAATTATTATTTCGTCTTCTTTTGGTTTTGGACTTACCTCATAAGGACTGGGTGTTTGTTTTCTTTATCTCAAGTTTATATCACGTAAGAATTTAAAATAATATATATATTTTGTTATAACCTAAATAATGCTCATGTTTTAGAATCAAATTAGTCTATGTGTTAGCACTCATTATATAAAGTCCTTTTCTAAAACTCAAGACCAAAATCTTAATTGCGGTAGGAATTCTTTTGATTTTCTTTTTGAGAACTTATATTTGTATTAGGCTTCTTTAAATAATATAATCTATCTATCTATCTATCTATATATATATATATATATATATACTAGCAGCCTTGTGCACGCGGAGACCGCGTGCAAAATTCTCCTTAATATAAAAAGTTGTATATTTTAAAGCGTTTTTTTATATAGTTTATAATATGTGTAATACAGTTGTGCGCTCTTAACTCAGTTTTGTTTGGATTACCAACGGGTAGTTACAATTTATATTAGAAGTTGAGTGTTGAAACTGTACGAAGTGAAAAGATAAAAATCAAAACTAAAGTGCTTATCTTCACAACTTTAAAACGATTAACAATCCGTAATATTTACAGAAAAGCTGCATCGGATGCACCACAATCCATATGCATTGCACCACATCTGCAAAATGACCAAGAATGAGAGACGCAATGCATTTATTGGCGAAAAAGAAAAACCTTTATCATATAAGGAAATAACTACAACTTTTACCATCTGAAAATCAATCTTATTGTGTTCAAAAAATAATATCAATCTTATCTGTTTACTTATTTTGATTTTTTAATATTGTCTTAATCTTATCTTTTCACAACAACAACAACAATAAAAATAGATATTTAAAACTTTAAATATCAGAAGAGCTACCTTGTAAACTATACCCTCGCTTGTATCGATCTTCTTTTTCCCTTATCCTTTACTTATCCCGAATTTTGAGACCAAAAGCTGGATTGCAGATTTCTAATTCCTCCTTGGACCAATATCTCTTTCTGTTACGTCATTCTATATTTCTAAGTCTCACATAGAAAATAAAAACTTAATTAGAGAGTGCAATTAAAAGAAGCAAAAGAAATTTTAGAAATAAAATCCTAATTAGTTTATCAAAATAAATCAAATATATCCCACGGCACTTATATTCTCCCAAAACAGTGTTAATTAAGTAAATAAAACTTGAGAAACAGAAAATGAAATCACCGTCAAATTATAAACTTCAAATTAGATGAATTTATCTCTTGCATCAACTCAATTTTCAATAATTAGTAGAAAGTTTCACTGTGGAAAAGGACTTGAGTTAAACTTACCAATAGCAAATTGAAGTTACCCTATTTCTTAGTAAATGCAAAAATCACACGACCTGCACATTATTTCAAAAAAAAAACATTAAGTAAATAAAACTTAGGAATGAAAATTGAAATCAATGTTAAATTATGAACTTCAACTTTAGAAAGATTTCACCTATTGCATCAACTTAATTTTCAATACTTGGCAAAAAAATTATAAATAGAAAAGGACTTGCATGGATAAGAATTAAACTTACCTTGCCGCGTTGCAAATTGAAGTTACCCATTTCCTAGTAAAGGCAAAAATCATGTGACCAACACATTTCAAAAAGTAAAATGATGCAATTTTCCAAAGCTTTAAACTCATGGAAAAATAAAAAACTAAACATATTAATTTCCATAAATGAAATAATGAGAACAACCATTAAATTACCTGGAATTCGGAAATAAACACTGGGGAATCTTTTTTAGAGAAAACTGAGGAGTCACCATAGGATTTATTCATATATTTTTTTCGAAAAGATACAAATGGGTGAGTTTTGAATTTATGATGCCACGCGTGGTTATATACCAAATTTCAAATTTTAACTGCAAGGTTGAGAAAGTGGGGAAGTTGAGAAGTTTAGCCTCGTAATAAAAAAAAATTCAAATTTTATAGGGGTCTTTAACACAAAATTACTTAAATAACTACCGTTTCCTAAATTATATGAAGAAAATTGGGGAAATTGTTTTGGTGAAGAAAGAGAAAGTGAGGGACGGTATTTATTTCTTGATAATAATTGTGAAATCTCATTTTATGAGATCATGAGAGATTGGATCGGATAAAGAGAAATATGTGGTGATTAAATTTATTTGAGAGAGAGAACGTGTGTTTTTTTTTCAATAAGAGTGTTTATCTTTTTTTTTTTTTCCAAATTTTATAAAGGATTTGTAGTTTTTATTTTCTTTTTTAAATCAAGAAAAAATGTAGGAGGTAGGGGTAAATTTGGAAAAAATTTATTGGACTCCCAACTACCCCAAGTGATTGCTTTGCTTATATTATTAATATATATATATATATATATATATATATATATATATTACCTTAGACTAGGGTTTCAGATACTCCTGCGCAACCTTTCCCCGTCTCCTTTTCCTTCTCAATTTTATTGCCCGGCTCCGCTTCACCTTTCCACACATCAGGTAGAGTACTTTTCTTTGTTTCTGGTAATTAACTAAGTCATCATTCATGCGTCCAATTAATTTGATCATATACAAAGTATTGTGGGCCACGGTCTCTTAGTATAATATTGTAAAACGTGTCGCATGAATAGTTCTTGGAAAATCTAGAGTCTGGTCATATTCAATCCTAAACTTTTCATGGTAACATAATATAGTAAATTATATATCTTTACTTGATGCATTAAGTAGACTAATCAAATAATCTGATTTCGTAGTTCACGGAAATGAGATACTAGGCTACTGTTATAACAGGATCAATGTTATTTGTCATTGCACTATGCTTATCATAAGGTTGTTTAATTAAATTAGGACGCTAGGTAGTACGCCTGCTTACATTCATGGAATATAAGTAGATATATGTTATCAGGTAAGCATGCAAATTGATATAGTTGAATAGGTTTTCATGGTTATCATAATGGATGCAACCATATGTAATTGTAGTAAGAAAAATGAAGACAGATTAATAGGGTTTTATATGCATAAGGTAGAATTTATAAATTAAAGCATTCTTATCGATTCTTTTGACACATAAGGAAATTTGAGTTAGATGTTTAATGTTACTTATCGCTGGTGCGTGCTCTTCTTCACAATTGTATTACAGGTGCGTGTTCCAAAACTATATTATTTTCAATGAAAGGGAGTCTGTGCCTACATGTATCTTAGTAGTAAATATATATACGTATACATATACAAATTGCTATTAACGTGATTTGAAGTGGAGTGTGATAATTTGGTTTCCTTGAATAATTGTTAGTTTGTTGGTAACTTATACTGTGGATTATTTGCGTTGTTGATCGAATGCTTCTAATGTTACCTGATTACTTGGACTGTTAATTGAATATTTGTATTGTTGATGGATTACTCGTATCGTATGATTGGTTCAGTACTTGTGTTATTGATTGACCACGTGAATTCTGAGCATGCAATCTTTGCGTGTGGTATTCCGAGCATGTATATCTATACATGTGGTATTCTGGGCATGCAACTCTGCATGTGGTATTCTGAGCATGCAACTCTGCATGTGGTATTCCGAGCATGCACTCTTTGCATGTGGTATTCTGAGCATGTATATATTTTTATACATGTGGTGATTGGCGAATATGTGTATTTCTGTGATTGACGAGCATGTATATTCTTATATGTGTGGTGATTGACGAGCATGTCTTCTTTTGACGTGTGGTATTGACGAGCATGTCTTCTTTGACATGTGGTGATTGACGAGCATGTATATTCTTATATGTGTGGTGATTGACGAACATGTCCTCTTTTGACGTGTGGTATTGACGAGCATGTCTTCTTTGATATGTGGTGATTGACGAGCATGTATATTCTTATACGTGTGGTGATTGACGAGCATGTATATTCTTATACGTGTGGTGAATGAAGAGCATGTATTCTATACATGTGGAACTGACTGATTAGTATATTCTGTACGTGTGGAACGATTGATAAGTTTGTATTCTTTACATGTGGAACGATTGATAAGTTTCATATACTTGAGGTTGAAACTCTGTTCATTCTCGATTGATTGCCTGATGGCCTGACTGTGTGACTGCCTGAATGATTAATTGACCAATGTGCCAAAGTGTTGTTTTTCAATTGTTTTCAAAATAAAAGTGCATGTCATTCACTATGCACACAAACGCACAAACACCACTGAGATTTTTATCTCACGCATGCATGTTTTTCCCCCCTTCCTTTCAGCTTTAGGGCAACCAGGACGAGACTTGAAGAACGTGGAGAGTGGGTTTCGTCGGGTAGTTAGTTAATATTTGTATTAAGTTCACCTTTTTCTTTATGGTAACACTTGCAATTGTCTTGTTTTTGGACAATTAGTATTTTTTAAAATGTCATTCTTGTTATGATGTTGTACTATTTAGCCTCGAAATTCTGGGGCGTTACAGTTGGTATCAGAGCCTAGATAATTAGTGCCAGGCTATGCCAGGATAGGATCTTCGGACCTAGCATGCCTTCGTATAACTTAAGACTGACCTATAGAATTAAGAACTAGGTTTCTCCTTGCTCAAGTTGTTACGCATTACTGTCGGGGTGGCCAACTGATAGTAATTTGGTACATACTAAAGCATCGAGTAGATGGTTGGGGTTGAGTGAGCGTGTGGTTTGCATGTTGTGTGTTATAGAGTTGCTTTCTATCGACTTAAGATGTGTTTGCCGCAATACGTATGCATTTTATTTTTCTTCTTATAGAATAGAAAAGCTTGAACTTTTTGTTTGTCTTTACGTTGTTCCCAATCTATTTCTCTCACTTTAGACTTCATTGTGTCGCGTATGTGCTCTTATTTCGATGACTGAATTGGATACTGGTTTGAATTGTGATTATAAGGAAAGTGATCGAAATTCTTGAATCTCATCTCTTGAAATTTTTGGTGCTCGTTGCCCATCTTTAAAATGTCATAATGTCATGCTTCCGCTACTTCTATTAAAATTGTCTATATTTTGTTTCTTCCTAAATGATCAATGGCTTTGAAATCGATATTCCTTCTTATTACATGTTTTTTTTTATGTGAATGCTTGTCTTGGTAATCTTCATTGATGTTGTTGAAACCACCCTAAGTGTTGGTAAATTACAGATTTGATGCATCCTTTAAGTTATTAATTGTGATGATAAAAAAAAGATGAGAATATAAAACCTATTGAGTTAATTGCTTTGTACTTTTCGTATATGGAGTTGTAACTGTGATACTTTTCATTCTGCGCGTGACTTGTTTTTATTTTGATGTGTCGTTATGTCTAATTAGCTTTGTCGATCCATGTTACCATGCTACCCTACCATGATATTCTTTACTTGAAATGTTTATTTTATTAATAGACCCGCAAGTTATATTGACAATGCGAATACACTACTGATCCCTCGTATAATTAAATCATGACCAGAATTTGAATTTGGGGACCAAATTCCTTTAAGGGAGTTGGAATGTAAAACCCCGATTTTTTTTTAAAGAAAAGAAGTACAATTTTTCTTTATCAAAAGCTTCTTAAGTATTGTTAGAAATTATTATTTCGTCTTCTTTTGGTTTTGGACTTACCTCATAAGGACTGGGTGTTTGTTTTCTTTATCTCAAGTTTATATCACGTAAGAATTTAAAATAATATATATATTTTGTTATAACCTAAATAATGCTCATGTTTTAGAATCAAATTAGTCTATGTGTTAGCACTCATTATATAAAGTCCTTTTCTAAAACTCAAGACCAAAATCTTAATTGCGGTAGGAATTCTTTTGATTTTCTTTTTGAGAACTTATATTTGTATTAGGCTTCTTTAAATAATATAATCTATCTATCTATCTATCTATATATATATATATATATATATATACTAGCAGCCTTGTGCACGCGGAGACCGCGTGCAAAATTCTCCTTAATATAAAAAGTTGTATATTTTAAAGCGTTTTTTTATATAGTTTATAATATGTGTAATACAGTTGTGCGCTCTTAACTCAGTTTTGTTTGGATTACCAACGGGTAGTTACAATTTATATTAGAAGTTGAGTGTTGAAACTGTACGAAGTGAAAAGATAAAAATCAAAACTAAAGTGCTTATCTTCACAACTTTAAAACGATTAACAATCCGTAATATTTACAGAAAAGCTGCATCGGATGCACCACAATCCATATGCATTGCACCACATCTGCAAAATGACCAAGAATGAGAGACGCAATGCATTTATTGGCGAAAAAGAAAAACCTTTATCATATAAGGAAATAACTACAACTTTTACCATCTGAAAATCAATCTTATTGTGTTCAAAAAATAATATCAATCTTATCTGTTTACTTATTTTGATTTTTTAATATTGTCTTAATCTTATCTTTTCACAACAACAACAACAATAAAAATAGATATTTAAAACTTTAAATATCAGAAGAGCTACCTTGTAAACTATACCCTCGCTTGTATCGATCTTCTTTTTCCCTTATCCTTTACTTATCCCGAATTTTGAGACCAAAAGCTGGATTGCAGATTTCTAATTCCTCCTTGGACCAATATCTCTTTCTGTTACGTCATTCTATATTTCTAAGTCTCACATAGAAAATAAAAACTTAATTAGAGAGTGCAATTAAAAGAAGCAAAAGAAATTTTAGAAATAAAATCCTAATTAGTTTATCAAAATAAATCAAATATATCCCACGGCACTTATATTCTCCCAAAACAGTGTTAATTAAGTAAATAAAACTTGAGAAACAGAAAATGAAATCACCGTCAAATTATAAACTTCAAATTAGATGAATTTATCTCTTGCATCAACTCAATTTTCAATAATTAGTAGAAAGTTTCACTGTGGAAAAGGACTTGAGTTAAACTTACCAATAGCAAATTGAAGTTACCCTATTTCTTAGTAAATGCAAAAATCACACGACCTGCACATTATTTCAAAAAAAAAACATTAAGTAAATAAAACTTAGGAATGAAAATTGAAATCAATGTTAAATTATGAACTTCAACTTTAGAAAGATTTCACCTATTGCATCAACTTAATTTTCAATACTTGGCAAAAAAATTATAAATAGAAAAGGACTTGCATGGATAAGAATTAAACTTACCTTGCCGCGTTGCAAATTGAAGTTACCCATTTCCTAGTAAAGGCAAAAATCATGTGACCAACACATTTCAAAAAGTAAAATGATGCAATTTTCCAAAGCTTTAAACTCATGGAAAAATAAAAAACTAAACATATTAATTTCCATAAATGAAATAATGAGAACAACCATTAAATTACCTGGAATTCGGAAATAAACACTGGGGAATCTTTTTTAGAGAAAACTGAGGAGTCACCATAGGATTTATTCATATATTTTTTTCGAAAAGATACAAATGGGTGAGTTTTGAATTTATGATGCCACGCGTGGTTATATACCAAATTTCAAATTTTAACTGCAAGGTTGAGAAAGTGGGGAAGTTGAGAAGTTTAGCCTCGTAATAAAAAAAAATTCAAATTTTATAGGGGTCTTTAACACAAAATTACTTAAATAACTACCGTTTCCTAAATTATAGGAAGAAAATTGGGGAAATTGTTTTGGTGAAGAAAGAGAAAGTGAGGGACGGTATTTATTTCTTGATAATAATTGTGAAATCTCATTTTATGAGATCATGAGAGATTGGATCGGATAAAGAGAAATATGTGGTGATTAAATTTATTTGAGAGAGAGAACGTGTGTTTTTTTTTCAATAAGAGTGGTTATCTTTTTTTTTTTTTCCAAATTTTATAAAGGATTTGTAGTTTTTATTTTCTTTTTTAAATCAAGAAAAAATGTAGGAGGTAGGGGTAAATTTGGAAAAAATTTATTGGACTCCCAACTACCCCAAGTGATTGCTTTGCTTATATTATTAATATATATATATATATATATATATATATATATATATATATATTACCTTAGACTAGGGTTTCAGATACTCCTGCGCAACCTTTCCCCGTCTCCTTTTCCTTCTCAATTTTATTGCCCGGCTCCGCTTCACCTTTCCACACATCAGGTAGAGTACTTTTCTTTGTTTCTGGTAATTAACTAAGTCATCATTCATGCGTCCAATTAATTTGATCATATACAAAGTATTGTGGGCCACGGTCTCTTAGTATAATATTGTAAAACGTGTCGCATGAATAGTTCTTGGAAAATCTAGAGTCTGGTCATATTCAATCCTAAACTTTTCATGGTAACATAATATAGTAAATTATATATCTTTACTTGATGCATTAAGTAGACTAATCAAATAATCTGATTTCGTAGTTCACGGAAATTGAGATACTAGGCTACTGTTATAACAGGATCAATGTTATTTGTCATTGCACTATGCTTATCATAAGGTTGTTTAATTAAATTAGGACGCTAGGTAGTACGCCTGCTTACATTCATGGAATATAAGTAGATATATGTTATCAGGTAAGCATGCAAATTGATATAGTTGAATAGGTTTTCATGGTTATCATAATGGATGCAACCATATGTAATTGTAGTAAGAAAAATGAAGACAGATTAATAGGGTTTTATATGCATAAGGTAGAATTTATAAATTAAAGCATTCTTATCGATTCTTTTGACACATAAGGAAATTTGAGTTAGATGTTTAATGTTACTTATCGCTGGTGCGTGCTCTTCTTCACAATTGTATTACAGGTGCGTGTTCCAAAACTATATTATTTTCAATGAAAGGGAGTCTGTGCCTACATGTATCTTAGTAGTAAATATATATACGTATACATATACAAATTGCTATTAACGTGATTTGAAGTGGAGTGTGATAATTTGGTTTCCTTGAATAATTGTTAGTTTGTTGGTAACTTATACTGTGGATTATTTGCGTTGTTGATCGAATGCTTCTAATGTTACCTGATTACTTGGACTGTTAATTGAATATTTGTATTGTTGATGGATTACTCGTATCGTATGATTGGTTCAGTACTTGTGTTATTGATTGACCACGTGAATTCTGAGCATGCAATCTTTGCGTGTGGTATTCCGAGCATGTATATCTATACATGTGGTATTCTGGGCATGCAACTCTGCATGTGGTATTCTGAGCATGCAACTCTGCATGTGGTATTCCGAGCATGCACTCTTTGCATGTGGTATTCTGAGCATGTATATATTTTTATACATGTGGTGATTGGCGAATATGTGTATTTCTGTGATTGACGAGCATGTATATTCTTATATGTGTGGTGATTGACGAGCATGTCTTCTTTTGACGTGTGGTATTGACGAGCATGTCTTCTTTGACATGTGGTGATTGACGAGCATGTATATTCTTATATGTGTGGTGATTGACGAGCATGTCCTCTTTTGACGTGTGGTATTGACGAGCATGTCTTCTTTGATATGTGGTGATTGACGAGCATGTATTTTCTTATACGTGTGGTGATTGACGAGCATGTATATTCTTATACGTGTGGTGAATGAAGAGCATGTATTCTATACATGTGGAACTGACTGATTAGTATATTCTGTACGTGTGGAACGATTGATAAGTTTGTATTCTTTACATGTGGAACGATTGATAAGTTTCATATACTTGAGGTTGAAACTCTGTTCATTCTCGATTGATTGCCTGATTGCCTGACTGTGTGACTGCCTGAATGATTAATTGACCAATGTGCCAAAGTGTTGTTTTTCAATTGTTTTCAAAATAAAAGTGCACGTCATTCACTATGCACACAAACGCACAAACACCACTGAGACTTTTATCTCACGCATGCATGTTTTTCCCCCTTCCTTTCAGCTTTAGGTCAACTAGGACGAGACTTGAAGAACGTGGAGAGTGGGTTCCGTCGGGCAGTTAGTTAATATTTGTATTAAGTTCACCTTTTTCTTTATGGTAACACTTGCAATTGTCTTGTTTTTGGACAATTAATATTTTTTTAAATGTCATTCTTGTTATGATATTGTACTATTTAGCCTCGAAATTCCGGGGCGTTACAGCCTACGTATCCCATTGAGGGAATCAAGTCGAACGTAGTTCATTTATTTATAAGGATCCGCGATAGGTCGAATCTATGCTATTCGATCCATGATAAGTCAAATCTGATGATGATCGAATCGAATAGATTCGATACAGGGTGTCTTGAATTAGCCTGTATCGAATCTAGAGTGTATCGAATTGATGAAATTCGATCTAGGCAGTATCGATCAGGTATGTTCGATATAGCTAGTGTTGAGTGATTCAGTATCGAATCTTGGTCATTCGGTCTATAAGTGTATTGAATAAGGGCCTTTGATCTAGGTATGTGTGTGGTTAGTGTGTATCGAATTGGCTTGCTTTGATGTTAGGTTGAGTATCGAATGCAGATGCTTCGATCGAGTGTTGTATCGAATGCTTTGGATTTGATATCAAGTAAGTTGGAGATAGTCTTGAATGCATGCTGAGAATGTAAGGGACGGGGTATTTATAACCCCCAACCCGAGGGTCCCACTAGTAGATGTGAAAAGTTTATCGAACTGGGATGATTCGATACACTCCATGTATCGAATCGAGTCTGTTCGATGCTCGATCTGTATCGAATTTCTCCTATTCGATGTACTATTTCAGTGGGATTTTCTTCTTGGGTCAGCCCAATATTAGTATTGGGCCATTACTAAAATACCCCCATCACATGTCCTTGCCTATACCCCCCCCCCCCCCCCAATGACATAAAAGATCGTATTATTCACGGACATGAATTCTCCCTTCCTCTCTAAAGTCCTGTTTTTCTTTTTGAAGAAAAAAATTCTTTTTGTCCCTTACCTCTAATATAGTGATGATTTCCATTTCATTATTATTATGGCAAATTCCGATCATCTTACCGAATTTCAAGATATCAATGGCTTCATCGTGTCTATCCTTTTTGAGAATTTATTTCGATTTTCAATATTAGAGTCAGAAAGAGAGTTGTTGAAGGAGCTCAAAGTAATGTTTGTTCTTGGCTGCCGAGATTGTTTGAGGAGCAGGTTATGAGGTTTGTGGATGAAGAGAAGATTCTGTTGTGCTTGAAGCCTTTCACAGAATTTAAAAAATGATGCAAGTTCCTTCTTTTGCTAATCTTTAAAGGCTTTTTTTTTTTTTTTTTTGCTCTTTTCTTGGACTGATTTTAACTCATTGCTGCGGGAGATGATCTTCTATCCCACAATTTGTCCCACTTTTGTGTCCCACCTTCTATTAATAGTTTATTTCACATTTATTGCATTTTAATTCATTTTTTCTACTTTTAATGGTAAAGACTATTCTCTCTCCTCTCTCCTTTCACTCCTCTCACGTCCACCTCTCTCCTCTCTTTCTCTCTCTTTGGATTTTTTAAATTTAACTCTTAGTAAAGTCTAATCACTTAGTATCTTAAATAATTAAACTAAAAAAGCAAATTATAGACAAAGCAATTCTCCTAATTATATAGCAAAAAATTACATTTTCTCTTGTACCGCCTTCTACTTAAGGTTCTAGTTATTTATACTTTTATTAAGTTGTTGATTTTATGCATTTTCTTAAAATAATACCTGAATGCATGATTTCCTCTATCTATACACATACACACACACACACACACACACATATATATATATATATATATATATATATCTTTTATATTAAAATCCACTGTAAAACAAATTTATGTTGAAAATCACATGGTATAACGATAAAACTAAAATTTGAATATAATTATTATAATTGAATGAGACAATAATTACAATTATCAACCATAATTTTATAATTATTGAGTGTATAAATTAACTATGAAGTGTCTAATGAAGAACATATATGTACACCATATATACATAAATACAAACAAAATGTGTAGAAAATATATGACAATTGTACAATGACGTAATGAACTTAAGATCAACAAATAAAATAAGCATGCAAGAAAAAAAAAGTTGTATATTTTTTTACTTCTCTAATAATATCAATACTATTAATAACGATCCTAATAATAGTTACAATACATAAAATAATCATTTTTTTGTTTGGTTCATAACAAAAATTAATTCAAATGATGTGAGAAATGCAAAAGAATAACATATTACTAGTTAAAATTCACATGAAAACAAAAAATTATTCAGCAAGTATTCATAGTAGATATGATTGGATTTTATATCTTAATACATAAAAATGAGGTATATTTAGAGGTTTTTAATTATCATTTACGTTATATTGTTGATGGATGAACGCCTTTTTAATTAATTATTCGTTCACACACAAAGATCAAAGTTTTTTTAATGAAAGGAACATAAACAATTTTGGCTCTAGCAAAACAAAACACACAAGTATTTTTAAAGTTATTTACAATTATAGTTTGTACAAAGTTTTCGAAATTTGGTGGAAATATCTCGAAATATGGTGAAAAAGTTTATAATATTTGACCGATAGAAATATATTCTCGAACAAAACTTTAATCCATGCTACACATGTGATTTGGAGTTTGATAAGCTCTAACATTATGATACAAAAAAAATCAAACTAAAGATTAAATTTTTTGAAGTCTGAATTATTCTATTAAAAATGATGATATTTTATAAGATAGTTTTGTATATAGATTATGTTGATGGATTTGTTTTGTGGAAATTACCAAAGTAAAATTCTTGATAATTTTGAGAAGAGAAAAGAAAAAAAAAAGTAGAGAGAGAGAGGGGAGAGAGGTGGACGTGAGTGAGAGAGAGTGAGGAGAGATGAGAGAGAATAATTCTCTTATCATTAATTAAAATATGGTAAGTGTTAAATTAATCATTAATAGATAGTGGGACAAAAAGTGGGACAAATTGTGGGATAGATGATCCTCTCCCCATTGCTGCCAATTCTATTCGGCCATCTGGGGTAATAATTTCTTTCTTGGGCTCAGCTGTCTCCAGCGTATCTTTTGTTGCATTCGACTGGGCTTCAAGTCGACTTGAGCCCATAGCTGGATTTGAATTCTCCTTAAGCAGATTCTGGTCCATTGCTGCATTGGGCTCTTCTTGCATATGGATTATAAATTGGGTCGTGAGGTTTGTGCATGATGTCAGGTGATTTGAACTCTTCCGTTTACCTTTCTTTATTCAAAGACATTGACCAGTGTGCTACAACAAGGCTGACTTCCACATAGTTGCCTCGATCTTCCCCATAATTCGAATTTGAATGAATGCTCTTTGGTTCCCTAGGTTCGTCTCAACTGCCTCCATGAAAGGATATGGCGCATCCTCACCGCAGATAGTATCGCTGACGAACATATTTTCATCTGCGATAAAATTTGAGCCTTCAAACTCCAATTCAGACTATTTCGAATTTGATACCTTCCCTAGTTTCCCATACATAGAGCTAGATTGAAGTATCGATTTTCTTTTACAATGACAACCCACCAGATCTTCCACAAGTCTGACTGAAGGAACCTTGTTGTCAACGTTAACATTAATAACTTTATTAATCCAATCCGGGCAAGAGGTTGAGATGAGAATATTTGCATCATCTAACCTTTTCCTTGTCCTTGTTGGGTCATCTATTTTGATAAAATTCCCCACACCAGAGACTATTTTTTTGAAAAAACTACCACTCCATGCATGTAGGGGCGTTCGTTGGCAAGAAATCCATGCAAATCTTTCCTTCACAGAATCTTCAATAGCCCAAGGCTTGATAGAAAGAAATAACTAATCCCACCATGCCTTGTGCTTGATGATTTTTGAATGGAAAGCTTATGTGTCATCTGGCAAAAGCAGCACAAAGTCTCCCCCTAAGAAAGTTGCGTTAACTGAATACCATCATTCGAGTTGAATTTTCTCGTTAATCAAAAGAGCGTCCTCAACATTCTTCAGATTTTCGATGAACTTATTTTGCAGCCAGCTACGCTCCTCTTCTGTTGTGGTGTAAGACATTCCCCTCCATTCAGATTTAGCCTCAACTCCTCTGTTACTCGTCATCATGTATCTTGGTCGAAAGTTCTTCGAATCCATGTTAAGAACTGCCTCTGCATAGCTTTTCTTCCCTCTTATCATTTCATGAACCCAATAGCCATTTTTGCTTGTGGACTGCTGTTGACAGCCGCTTCTCGGGTTGCTTTCATACTTGGCTAGGTTAACACGTAGTTTGTTGCTTCCAATCCATAGAGAGCCCAGCATTTTCTCCATTAATTCCTCATTTGAAACATCTTTAAATCTTGCAAAACCGAAGCTATTTCCCAACTTGTCCTTTTTATGGGGGATAAAAACTTCATCTACATTGCCATGGCGTGAAAAGAGCTCCCAAAGGTCGATCGATTTCTAGTTATGCGGAAAATTTGTGAAGAAGTACATGGTGATCCTCCCATGTGCCCAGTCTTCCATTGCATTATGCATACATAATGTTTAGAAGTTCGTTTTCTGGCTCTTCAATAATTGTCAACAAATGTGAACCTAAGAGTTTGTTTAAGACTGAATAGGATAATGTTGAGACTTTCGTCTTACGTTTCTCAATCTATGGTTTTGATATGCTATGTTAGTGCATTTGACAACCCTACCTCATTATGTGTAGGGGTGGGCACACAAACCGACACCAATCGAACATTTCAGTTATCGAACCATATTGGTCGAGTTGGTAAAAAATCGAATCGAAAGAATGGTTTGGTGATTGGTTTGGATTAAAAAATAAAGAGTACATATGGTGTGATTTTGGTTTATTATCGTCCATGTTAACCGTACCAAACCAGAATGGGATTATATATTTTTCTAATTTTTATCCTAGATATTTTAATTTCTTAAACCATAAACATCTATATTATGTGGCTTGTATTCTCAAATTGTCCATTAACCTAATTTTTTATGAATAGAATTGTCCATTATCTTGAACGCATTTGTAGTTTGTTATTGTGCATTGTTGCGGAATCATGATGGTTAAAATTTTATATATTTTAATTATTTATGGTTGATGAAGGTTTCCTGATTATTGAGCGACCTTTATATCAAGGTTTTTCTAATGGTGTACTTGTGTGCTATTATATATTTTTGTCATATTTTGTGGTAAAAAGAAAATCAGAAAAGTAAAAATCAAAACCGTCTCGGTTAAACTAAACTGAACCATCTCAAATTGTTCCATTCATGGTTTGTCTTTGAGAGGAACCAAAACCACATTCTTATTCGAAAAATCGCATCAACCGTTTTATTTAACTGGACTGCCCAGCTCTAGTTATGGAAGATGAAAGCAAAATCCATAATTATAAAGCAATTTTTAGTTGTTTACTATTTTACTCTCTCCAAATTTATGGTCTAGATTGTTTTCCTTTCTAAATGATTACCAACATCTTTTCCATAGAAGAAGATATTACGAGAATCTTAGAAACAAAATTAATACGTTTTCGAGTTTATTTAACATATATTGATTATATCCCTTCTAAATGGAGAAAATAAATTATGAATAAACAGATTATGACGAGGAAGGCAAGAACATGAAGAAATAATTTATCTTTTAGAAAATTAAATTAAGATCATTAATAAAAGGAAAATGTTGAACATTGACTTTGCGGTTCAGTTATTTACTTGGCAAGATTTTCTTGCTTCAAAGGAAATAGTTTCGAAGAAATAAATGTGACTAAGTGATCTTTGACTACTCCATTCTAGTATGTCGGCAGAGACCATTCTCTGAGCATGATTTTCCATGTCTTTATGTCTTTGAATTTGATATAGACCTGCATATGCACCTTCTAATATGGATAATTTAAACTATCAAGTGGTTGTGGCCATAACGCTGATATTCCTTCCTCAATTTCGTCTATGCCTACAGAAAATATCTTAATTCCAAAACTCAGAAAATAATTTGTTAGTGACTAGCTCGTGATTCCATTTAATAAACCATAATCCAGTTTTACTAAACAATTAATGAGAGTTGTAACTATGACAAATTTGCAATAATCAAACTAGTAAAAGAATGTACACATGATTTCAAGGTAGTTTGATCAACCGACCTTCTCCATGAGGCTTCCACTCAAAAACTTCTTAAATCATTTCTTCGTATACTTACATGCACAAATTTTATGCTTACTTTAAAACACCTATTGTACCCCTATATTAGTTTACTTCATTTGATCTTAGAAACATTCATGATAGCTCGAAGTTCCTTCGACTTAAAGTTTCCTAACATATTGTTACAATAAAAAGGATGTTGGACTCTAGAGGAATAAAAACCTAAAAGCTAAACACTTAGATATTAATCTTTTCATGCATTATCTGCATTCACTCTTAATCTTCTTCTTTTATAGACTAAACGGAACCTTATAAATTCGGCGTTGCAATTACACTCATGTGACTGTCCAACTTAATTGACGAACAATGTCCAACTTGATTGACGAACTTTCATAAATAGCCAATTTTTTTTCCTACAGCCATGTATGAGATCTTTGTAAGACATACATGATATAATTCGATTTATGGAAAGATAATCAACTACAAAAGTACATGAAAAGTCAAACATAATCTCAATTACCTGAATATTCATAAAATAATTTTCTTACAAAATAGTTGACTTCCTAAATGAAAAGGTTTTATTGTAATATAAAAAATAGCTAACAATTTAAAAAATACTCTAACATGAATAATAATCAAGAACAAAATACAACCATAAAACAGAATATTCAAGAAAAACAAATTCCTTAGAGATGGATGTCCACCTATAGTTGGACTTTTAAAAAAAGTTGTACAGAAACTCTCTCTAAAAACACACACTTGAGGAGCGATTAGAGTGCGAAATGTGGGGGAAACAATTTTTCTTTGCCAGAAATGGCGAAGAAGTGAATTAATGATGAAATCGAGCAGGAACAAAGGGAGTTCAGTGAGAAGAGCGAAAGCAAAGAGGCGATTAAGGCAATTTTGGAGCATGAATCAGAATCAGATTTTGAGGAAGAGGAATTAGGTTTGGAAGCTCAACAACAGGAGAAGAAATTTCATGACATAGACCTGGATCCCCACGGGCGAGCTGATATAGGAGAGTATCCATCGAGACAGACAAAGAGGTGGAACGAGTTGTTTGCCAAAAATAGAAGACCGGATATTTGGTGCAAGATTGAGTACACAAAGCCAACAAATAAAGAAGTGCTAGAATTCACCAAAGAGGACGTGCAAGCGATACAGGACTACTGGGGAAATGAGTTGTACAGCAAAATTATTGGCATGAATATTCCGTATGAAGCTATGAAAGGTACGTCAAAACTCGTTGGCCCCATAAACCAACTATTCATGTTGCAGATGGAGGATTATATGTATTCAAATTTGAAAATGAATGAGCGATGATGGAAGTGTTGGGGGGGCTTGGATGGTAAAAGGGAATTATGTGTTGATGTTGAAAAAATGGGAACCAGGGAAGAAACTGGATCCAAACACTCTCCAGCACTATCCTACATGGATCCAACTGCCTAGGCTAGATTTGCAATTCTGGTCCCCTCATATGGTGGGTAGGATAGCAAGCATGATAGGCAAGCTATGTTATATTGATAAGGTGACCAAGAACAAGGATAGATTGGCGTATGCTAGGATCATGGTGGAGCTTCAAACAGGAGAAAAGTTGGTGGATAAGATACAACTTAAAGGGCCAGATGGTGAAATGTATGAACAAATGGTGGTGTATGTAAGAAGGCCATATCAGTGTTTCAAATGCCAAAAGTTTGGCCAGGGGCTAGATAATGTGCACCAAAGCAAGAGTGGATCAGGAAAAAGAGGGGGGAAAGCACACTTGGAGGTAGGAGCACCAGAAAATCAGCAGAAGACAAATACAGAGAAGGATGAAATAGAAAAAGGCAAGGAAATAGAAGTCCAGAAGAGGCAGGGATGGTCATAATAGATATAAGAGTAGATGAAAAAAAAGAAATCTCCAGAGAAGGTTATACTTACACCAGAGAGGACCAATCCAGCTATGCAGATAAGAAATGATGAGTCACAGAGTCAACTGAAGGCACAAGAGAGAGACACAAATAAAATGGAACATAAAGAAATAACAGGGAAATCACATGAGGATTGGAAAAATGTAAAATCAAAGAAGTCAAAGAGAATAGAACAATACAAAAATGAGAAGAATGGAAAGCAGGCCCAATGGGGTAATGGAAGTGGATCTAAAAGGGCTTCAGACCCTAAGGATAATCTCAATTTTGTGGATGGAACTTGAGAGGATTGAATGATCCTCTCAAGCAGGAGGCACAGGCCATGAGGGAGAACAAGTGTAACTTTGGAGCAATTATAGAGACCAGACTAAAGAAGGAAGGTTTAGAGAAAATAAAAAAGATAATCTTGAGGAAGCAAAGAACTGTAGAATTATGTTGGTTTGGGAGGATAACAAGATTCATATGGATATTTTGAGGAAGACATATCAACTGATTCATAGTAGAGTGAAAACTAAAGATAAAAAATTGGAGTTCCTTTGTACCTTTATTTGTGCTAATAACAAGATAGAGGAAAGAAAGGCTTTGTGGAAGGAGTTGGAGGGGGTACAGAAAAACATCAACACACCTTGGATTCTTCTGGGTGACTGGAATGTGGTACTTAGTAAAGAAGAGAAATAGAATGAGCAGAGAGGAGAAGAGCAAGTGGGAGATGAGCTCAAGGAAGTTTTCATGGAATGAAATTCCAGGATCACTAGTATTGTGGGCCAAAGTCCACATGGACTAATGTCCACACATACTGCAAACTGGACAGAGTTGTTAAAAATCAAGAATGGATGAAAGCAAGTTTTGACTCTAGTGTTAGTTTCCTTCCCCCCGGGTATTTCTGGTCATGACTTGGGATATGTCAGAATGTCAAATGAGAACATAAAGAAGAATGTCCCATTTAGATTTAAGAATGCTTAGGCCCAAGATAATGCATACCTACTGTTAAGAAGGCCTGGAGTTGTGAGGTGCAGGGTTACTACATGTACTAGCTTGTCAAGAAGACAGAAAGAGTCAAGGAACAGCTTAAAAATCTGAATTGTAGAAAGTTCAGAGACCTAGAAAAGAAGGCTGGGGAGAGTCTTAAATTTGAAGGATAAACAAGAGCAAATTTTCTTGGATCTAATTGACAGAGTAGGCCAAGGAGAAGTCCAAAATCTTAGGGAAGAGTATGAGGATATTACCAGAAAAATTATGAGCCAGATAAGCCAAGCAGCCAAAATGGAATGGATTAAAGATGGAGACAGCTGCTCAAGATTGTTTTTCAACAATATAAAAATGAGGAGGAAAAATAATAGTATTCTATCCATTCAAAACAATGAAGAGGAGGTGCTTACTACTAGAGAGGATATCATTAATCATATTATCCAGTTCTATACAGAGTTATTGGGGACTGAACATAGTGTTGAAGAGTTTGATAAGAGAGTCAGCCAACAGGGCCCAAGAATAACTAAGGATATGAATAGGATCATTACAAAGTAGTGTAAAAGGTAGTTTATTCGCTTTATGAAGGAAAAATAAAATTTTAACTTAGTTTGTATAAAAATTATAATAGTCTAAAGTTTAGCGTGAAATGTATTATAAGATATTTTTAGGGTGTAAAGTTTAATTATTTAGGTTTATAAACAAAAATATTGTAAGATTATAATTTTAGTTTGATTATTATTGCATGATGTTCTAACTTTTAAGGTGTGTGGTATAATTATTCAGGTTTAGAAAGAAAAATATAACTAAGTTAGAATTAGTATTTGAGTTAAAAATGAACGGTATTTTGATTTCTTTCTTGTAAAATATAATTATTTAGGTTAGAAGGGAAAATATAGGATAAAAGTTTTGTTTGCTAATAATGTTTTAGGGTATAATATTATAATTTTTTCGTATTAGTGTTAGTACTTTTGTGTTATAACATCAGTTTGGGTAATAATGTTGTTATCTTATTAATTTTAGTATTAACAATTATTGTATTAGGACCTAAGTATGTTCAATTGTAGTTATTTGAGAAATTACTAAATATACATTGTACTGCACATGGCACGTACTAGACCACCCCCCTTCCAATCAGGGAGGTGCTCCTGCCCAGGGGGCAGACATATAGCTGGTACGCCTGGACCTGCTCAGCCCCGCGGTTGAGTAGAAAGGCAAAGGATCAGCGAGCGAATCATCGTCTAATGGGGGCACACCACATAGGGCCACAAATGATGTCGTAGGGTCGATGAGGGGGTCATGGAGTATGTCACGCGGCGGTCGGTACCAGGCGTTGATGAAGGGGTTCCAACTGATGATGATGGGTGGGTACCCCTCGGTGATGCCGGGTGTTTTCCCCCATATGTGGGGAGTTACCAGCTTGGAGGGTAGTGTCTACACGCATTCAATGATGTACCCGATGAGTGGTTTGCAAATGCCGGGTGGGTTCAACGCCCCCCCCCCCCATTTGGGCCGTATTATGTCGATCCAGCAGTGGTAGGTACGTCCTCGTTTTTGCATCACAATCAGAGTCGTATAATTCATTCCCCAGGCGAATCCTGCTACACAGCCGGGCGAAGAGCTGTCGACGATAGCTGGTCTTTTTGAGAACCCTGATATGGTATAATGTCCCATGTCAAAGAAAAGCCACGATGGCACGAAACTGACCAATGAATGTTGAGAAGACTTAAAGGTAAAGCTACCTTAGCCGTATTTGGATTACCATTATATCTATATAACTTCTTAGACATTGCGTAATATATCATTGAAAAGCCACATGAGTCTAGGTCGCAACGCAACAAGCGGAATGCGATTTGGAGGTCCTGAGAGACAGTTATGGTCAAAATCGTAAAGCTGCACAGAGCACATCGAATTTGCACAATTCGATGTGTTCTGAGCGCATCGAATTTGTACAATTCGACGCGGTTCTAAAATGACCTATAAGCCCCTCTAATCATGCCTATATATGCCCCCTCACTCCTCACAAGTAAGAAGGACCCACGGAGATGCCACGCATCGAATCCAAGTCGATTCGACATGCGCATCGAACCAAGTAGTTCGATGCGCAATCTATCACGCCTCGAATTCACCTTGTTCGACATGGACGCATCAAATCAAGCCAATTCGATGCGTCCTAAGATCGAATCCTTACATGCCCAGAAAGCCACGAGAGTCAGGGTGCCGAATCAAGAAGCGGAATGAGGTTTCGATCATCCGTTAGAGAGATATGATCGAAACCGTGAAGTCGCGCACAGCGCATCGAATTCACCCGGTTCGACATTGAGGCATCGAATTCGATGCGCACGCATCAAACCAAGCCAATTCGATTCACATGATCAGAAAGCCACGAGAGTCAGGGTTCTGAATCAAGAAGCGGAATGAGGTTTTGATCATCCTACAAAGAGATATGATCGAGATCGTGCAGTCGCTCCAATGCTGAACCAAATGAACCAAGCAGCCCTATCAAGGGTCGACCAGAGAGAGGCAGCTCAAAAGAGACAATTGAACTACGTTCGGCTTTATTCCCTTAATGGGATACGTAGGCAGCTTGGAAAGTTCCCAAGTTCAGTCTGAGATCACAAGTATCTAATGCCCGCAATACAACAATCAAAGAGTATCAAATCTCTCACGTTCGATTGTTCCCTCAACTTGGCCATTTAGGGATTATTTCATGTAACCTTATATTCCCTTATGTGTAATAGGTTTCCCGGACCAAGATAGTCCCCGTTCATTGTAATAGGATAGCATTATTTTGGTTAAGTCAGGCCCCACTGTACCGATTTCTCGATGTATTGTTACCTAGACGAAATCAGACCAAAATATTGGCGCCGTCTGTGGGAACACCATTTCGCTTACGCTTAAGAGTCTGTTTAGTTAAAATTGCCAAGAAATGGAATGGACCAATGAGAAAAGAACCACGAAGAGTCCCAATAGCTGTATCGAGATCGAGAAACAACTACGAAGTTGATAATATGGAACTCAATCCCAAGCAAACAATGAGTGGTGCTAAGAGCAATAAACAAATCCGCAATTTAACCAAGAAAACTAACATTATCGGAGAGAGATTAGGGATTCTTTAATCCCAATCCTACACAGACAAGCGACTGTACCCTGAATAGTGTTTTGATTTGTCTTACCCTAATGTGATATCGAAGAATCTCACTCTTATGTGGTATCGAAGGTCGGATTGCATTGATTATCAGACCCAGCAGGAACCAGCAGGGCCACCACCACATGGATACTACATAGAAATGGATTTGCCCCCAATTATGGAGAAGGGCTTGGGATTCACCACTTATCTCCAGGTAGCAGAGAATTTGAATTCGCCATTAATGTGAATCACATGGTGACCAACAATGAGGCCGAGTATGAAGCGGTTATAGCATAAATTACATTGGCGTTGGGGCTAAATGTTGAACATTTGAACAATGGCATGCAATTCATTGTCGAATGGACAAATGGAATCCACCAACAAGACATTGAAAAATTATCTCGAGAGGAGGATGAGAGACAGAGGAAAAACCTGGCCAGAGGGAACTCAAGGAATATTATGGGCGCATAGGACAACTACAAGAACATCGGCGGGTGAAACTCATTTCATTCTTGTTTACGACACTGAGGGTGTACTGCCTTCCGAAATAGGATTGCTAACACGCAAGATTCATGGCTATGATCCCGAACAACCAGTTCATTTACGTCAGATGGATCTTGACATAACAGAATCCAATTCTGAAATTTTGAGGTAGGAGATTTGGTCCTGAGAGGCATTGCGGTAAAACAGCATATAGGGAAGCTCGAACCGAATTGTAAGGGGCCTTCCAAAATCTTACAAGCAAGTTCACGGGGATGCAATTACTTGGAGACTATGCAGGATGTTCAGTAGAAGCGCCCGTGGAATGTGCAACATCTTAAACGCTACTATGCATAAAAAAAAATGGCGGCTAAATAATTGTATGAGCTGCGAAGGCTTGAGTCCCATGCAAAGACTGGGAAGTGTAGACCTCTCGGTAAGAAACTGAGTCCAACTTTTTCCAAATTATTAAATGTATCTATCTACGTGAACAACACAGGTGGAGTCTTATAGAAATGATGCTAAAAAACCCCAAATGAGGAACCAAGACGTTCAGCAACAAGACAAATACGAGAATCATGACGGAGGGGTAAGAAGGCCCAAAGTGGTCCACCCCCGCATGCCAGTAGGAAGAACATGACGGAGGGGTAAGAAGGCCCAAAGTGGTCCACCCCCGCATGCCAGTAGGAAGAACATGACGGAGGGGTAAGAAGGCCCAAATTGGTCCACCCCCGCATGCCAGAAGGAAGAACATGACGGAGGGGTAAGAAGGCCCAAAGTAGTCCACCCCCACATGCCAGAAGGAAGAACATGACGGAGGGGTAAGAAGGCCCA
The DNA here is from genome assembly GCA_948329865.1 of Linaria vulgaris. Lineage (NCBI taxonomy): Eukaryota > Viridiplantae > Streptophyta > Magnoliopsida > Lamiales > Plantaginaceae > Linaria > Linaria vulgaris. Next base: position 18,861,289 of record OX415252.1, read on the forward strand.
AAGTGGTCCACCCCCGCATGCCAGAAGGAAGAACATGACGGAAGGGTAAGAAGGCCGAAAGTGGTCCACCCCCGCATGCCAGAAGGAAGAACATGACGGAGGGGTAAGAAGGCCCAAAGTGGTCCACCCCCGCATGCTAGAAGGAAGAACATGACGGAGGGGTAAGAAGGCCCAAAGTGGTCCACCCCCGCATGCAAGAAAGAAGAACATGACGGAGGGATAAGAACCAAAAGTGGTCCACCCCCGCATGCAAGAACGGCGAGATAAAGGCCCAAGTGATACGATCTCTCAGGTAAAACATGAATGCCCTAACGATAATAATAACAGCTCAAAATGCTCATATTTTTCATGGCAAGCACAATCATAATATTAGATATGCACCATGACATCAAAAACCATTATTGAACATCAAATAAATACTAAATCAACGTCAAGCAAATGAATGAGATAACATACTTGGGAATGCATTAGGAAGAAACATTATGCGAGTAAAACGTAAATCAAAGATTATGATATCAAACAGTAACATCAGTCTTATACAAAAACCACTGCGAAAAAAGTTACAAAGATTCTATACAAAACGAAAAGGTCTAATATCGTCAAAATAATGTAACCTAAATACTGCTAATCACTCGAAGACTGGGGGGACTCCTGACGAATAATCACACCCACCGAACGAGCGAAATTGGCACAATTTCCTTGAATCTGATCCTATGCGGTACGTCAAACGTATTCAGTGTGGCACCAAGAATGTCCACACAAAGCGGCACGGTGCAAACCTACCCGAAATGGTACGAAGCAAACTTGTCCAAAGCAACACCAAAAGCATCAGCCCGACAAGATAAACGTAAACCTAAAATTTCAAAAATGAAATAATGGCCCAAAGTGGACATATGAATAAATGGAATATATCGAAAATGGACATCAGTCCATCATGGTCTGAAACAAATTAGACATCGCAAAGGATAGTAGAAGCATGATGCAAACAACATATCCATATGCCTGAAAGGCTGGATATGGCAATAGACTTCACGTGGTAAATCAGTTACATCTATCCAGCATGGTACGATGCAAATCTACCTAAAACAACACGATAAACATCTAACTATAACAATACAATGAGAACGTGTCCAAAGCAGTACCACGCCAGCTACCCAGCTTGATACGATGAAAATCTGCCCAAATGAGTGCATATTTAGACTACTATAAAAGGATTATCACCTTAAGAGGTGCAGATATCCATTCGTTGAGTTAGCTGTCAACGTCGAAGAGCAATAACATGTGACAGCACAAAGTTCCATAAACAGAACACGAGAAATTATTGAGCAAGAATGCAACAAAATATCCGAACAAATGCGACACAATGTCCAGATAGACAAAGATCTCTACCAAGCGTAAACTGCAATATCAATGCAAGAAGCTTGAGAAATTTAGCACTAGATCGCTTTAGATCCATCACCTATATATCATTTCTATCATAGTCGAAGGTCTCCATCGAGACGATCTCTCGCTTGATCGAGGTGCTTAGCAACATAACCTACGTGATATCTAACATGTCTACCTCTCAAAGTTAGCAATGATTAAATCAAAAGATAAATGCAAAGCTTTATTGGGCGAATAAACGTCGGGCCTTCACACGACCCAATAACACTAATGCAGCAGCTGGGACGCACCAATCAAAAATATCAAAAACCTATACATGAGTGAGGCCATAATCCTCAAAACGCTAATCATACATGGCTAAGCAACGATGGCAGCATTTTTTCACAAATGCAGAAAAAGCAGAACCACGCATTGCGAAATTATTTGCATAAAAATAACACCATCCATGATCTAAAGGAGACCCGCGATGAGAAAGAAACGGGATCGACACTCTGCCTCAAATGACAAGTGCTAACCATTAAATCCCTAAAAACAAAGCAACGAGATAAGGAAGTTTGTCTCAAGAGACAACTGTCTATGAAAAATCTAATGAAATTGATTACGCCGACATAACAAATGTCCGATGCGGCAGAAAGAAATGAAACACGCGCGATACCACACGATGCAATATGGCATATGAATTGCCAAAATTAAAGTAAATTGTGAAAGCGCTAATAACAAATTCCGCAAAAATAAAGACAAAGGGGATATATACTCTGCCCACAAGTGGCAAGTGCACCCAAAGAAATCTTGCAGGATGGAAAACCTCAAAACAATGATGTGAACATTGAACTAACTTAGCAAAAGATGCCATAGCAATTCTGCAACATGACGTGGCATTGAGTTGACAAGTAACATAGAAATAGTAAAAAATGTCGCTGAAAGAAAATAACCGCAAAAAAAAAACAAACAAACAAACAAAAAAGTAGTATAGACCCATTGAAAATCAATGTTCAAAGCATCATGATGACGCAACGCCACAATAGACATAACAAATTGTTCATTAGAGCAGACCCGTCAGAGTGTCGCTTGAATCCAAACACATTCGATCGATGGTGGTCATCCAAGCTTCAATTTTTAATAACTTTCAAAATCGAATTAGGATGAGATTGCGCAGTGACGATCGAGTTCCATCCATTCGAGGTATGCCATAAGTCAAACCAATCCAATTCCGAGATATGGTGAACTAACACTATCGATTTGTTTTCGCTTCAAATATGAAATGACTATCAAATAATCTCAGTACGGATAATTTAAAGATTCATCATATTCGATCTAGCATTGATCTAACAGCTCAGATTCGGCCTATCATGTAAAACTTTCGCCCTCAATAAAGGCAATGCATCCCATAAAGTCTCACGATTATAGATAAATATTCTAAACCAAACATAACTGCAAAATCAGTGCACAACACTGGGGCAAAGGGTAACCGAGGCCAGAATTCATTATGCTTGTCACCTTATTATCAACAACATTGTCGAAACAGCGATAACATCAAAATTGGAGGTAAAAACCCGGTATGATCATACAACTAGCTAGCACACCCAAGGTCGAGCTTTATTGCAACCAGCAACGAGGCAGAATACAAAGCTATTCTCGCTGGAACCTCAATGGCAAGCTCGTTACGAGTTGAATGTCTGGCGGTCTTTACAGACTAGCGACTTGTGAAATCATTTCACAATCATAACTATTGCCAAATCCCCGAAGACGGAAATGTAACTAGGTGCGTTGTCATAATGCGCAACAAAACCACGATATTCATAGAATTGAGAGTCGTCCTATTGGCGACAAAAAATATGTCATAAGAATGACAAGATGCATTAGAACAATGAAAAGAATCGATCAGATTATGCCTACATGCATAAACAAAGCGGAACCACGAGTTATTTGCATGAAACTAACGTCATGCAGGACCTAAAAAGGGGATTCGCAATAACTAAAAAGGGACGAATACTCTGTCTAAAACGACACGAGATACTGCAACTCCCTAAATAACTAAAAAGGGACGGAGACTCTGTCTAAAAGGACGTATGATACCGCAACTTACTAAACACCTAACAGCAACAATAACTTTCCGTGATTATGGAAGAATGCTCGAGTTGTCAAAATAAAGTAAAAAGCAACGATAGCAATTAAAAGAAAAGGCAACGATTACTAGCCTTCGATCAAACAAACAAATGAATAGTCATAAATGACAACCATTCGACTAATAAAAAGGCAACGCAACGCCACAAAAATAGCAAATTAGAAATTGTTCATTACAATCAGCACCTGAGCCTTACGGGCCTAGCGCGCACACCTCCGAGCGCTAATCTCCACAGAGCATTAGTCGCACACATCAGACCGCCTCCCAATCAGGGGCATGATTTTCAGCATTATCAAAATAACTAGCATAAAGCGGTAAGTCAAGAATACATCAGGGGTCTATTATCAAGGCACTCACAAGCAACGAATGCTATAGTTTTAAATTATTTCTTATAGTTTATTTTTAACGCATTTTATGTAGAGGTTTGATTGTGGACAATAACTAACTGACATTGTTTCAATAGGCCGACAAACACCACAAGGGAGACGCAAAGAAAGTCCCACAATCGAAAGTGTGGCTAAAGACGCCTTGCAAAGTACTACCCAATGAAGTACAAAGGTGGACTACCCCTTGGGCTCCAGAAGTATACTCAAGTTTTTCCTGTTAAATTCTCCTAATTAGTGCTAATAACAAGATAGAGGAAAGAAAGGCTTTGTAGAAGGAGTTGGAGGGGGTACAGAAAAACATCAACACACCTTGGATTCTTCTGGGTGACTGGAATGTGGTACTTAGTAAAGAAGAGAAATAGAATGAGTAGAGAGGAGAAGAGCAAGTGGGAGATGAGCTCAAGGAAGTTTTCATGGAATGAAATTCCAGGATCACTAGTATTGTGGGCCAAAGTCCATATGGACTAATGGCCACACATACTGCAAACTGGACAGAGTTGTTAAAAATCAAGAATGGATGAAAGCAAGTTTTGACTCTAGTGTTAGTTTCCTTCCCCCCGGGTATTTCTGGTCATGACTTGGGATATGTCAGAATGTCAAATGAGAACATAAAGAAGAATGTCCCATTTAGATTTAAGAATGCTTAGGCCCAGGATAATGCATACCTACTGTTAAGAAGGCCTGGAGTTGTGAGGTGCAAGGTTACTACATGTACTAGCTTGTCAAGAAGACAGAAAGAGTCAAGGAACAACTTAAAAATCTGAATTGTAGAAAGTTCAGAGACCTAGAAAAGAAGGCTGGGGAGAGTCTTAAATTTGAAGGATAAACAAGAGCAAATTTTCTTGGATCTAATTGACAGAGTAGGCCAAGGAGAAGTCCAAAATCTTAGGGAAGAGTATGAGGATATTACCAGAAAAATTATGAGCCAGATAAGCCAAGCAGCCAAAATGGAATGGATTAAAGATGGAGACAGCTGCTCAAGATTGTTTTTCAACAATATAAAAATGAGGAGGAAAAATAATAGTATTCTATCCATTCAAAACAATGAAGAGGAGGTGCTTACTACTAGAGAGGATATCATTAATCATATTATCCAGTTCTATACAGAGTTATTGGGGACTGAACATAGTGTTGAAGAGTTTGATAAGAGGGTCAGCCAACAGGGCCCAAGAATAACTAAGAATATGAATAGGATCATTACAAAGTAGTGTAAAAGGTAGTTTATTCGCTTTATGAAGGAAAAATAAGATTTTAACTTAGTTTGTATAAAAATTATAATAGTCTAAAGTTTAGCGTGAAATGTATTATAAGATATTTTTAGGGTGTAAAGTTTAATTATTTAGGTTTATAAACAAAAATATTGTAAGATTATAATTTTAGTTTGATTATTATTGCATGATGTTCTAACTTTTAAGGTGTGTGGTATAATTATTCAGGTTTAGAAAGAAAAATATAACTAAGTTAGAATTAGTATTTGAGTTAAAAATGAACGGTATTTTGATTTCTTTCTTGTAAAATATAATTATTTAGGTTAGAAGGGAAAATATAGGATAAAAGTTTTGTTTGCTAATAATGTTTTAGGGTATAATATTATAATTTTTTCGTATTAGTGTTAGTACTTTTGTGTTATAACATCAGTTTGGGTAATAATGTTGTTATCTTATTAATTTTAGTATTAACAATTATTGTATTAGGACCTAAGTATGTTCAATTGTAGTTATTTGAGAAATTACTAAATATACATTGTACTGCACATGGCACGTACTAGACCACCCCCCTTCCAATCAGGGAGGTGTTCCTGCCCAGGGGGCAGACATATAGCTGGTACGTCTGGACCTGCTCAGCCCCGCGGTTGAGTAGAAAGGCAAAGGATCAGCGAGCGAATCATCGTCTAATGGGGGCACACCACATAGGGCCACAAATGATGTCGTAGGGTCGATGAGGGGGTCATGGAGTATGTCACGCGGCGGTCGGTACCAGGCGTTGATGCAGGGGTTCCAACTGATGATGATGGGTGGGTACCCCTCGGTGATGCCGGGTGTTTTCCCCCATATGTGGGGAGTTACCAGCTTGGAGGGTAGTGTCTACACGCATTCAATGATGTACCCGATGAGTGGTTTGCAGATGCCGGGTGGGTTCAACGCCCCCCCCCCCCATTTGGGCCGTATTATGTCGATCCAGCAGTGGTAGGTACGTCCTCGTTTTTGCATCACAATCAGAGTCGTATAATTCATTCCCCAGGCGAATCCTGCTACACAGCCGGGCGAAGAGCTGTCGACGATAGCTGGTCTTTTTGAGAACCCTGATATGGTATAATGTCTCATGTCAAAGAAAAGCCACGATGGCACTAAACTGACCAATGAATGTTGAGAAGACTTAAAGGTAAAGCTACCTTAGCCGTATTTGGGTTACCATTATATCTATATAACTTCTTAGACATTGCGTAATATATCATTGGAAAGCCACATGAGTCTAGGTCGCAACGCAACAAGCGGAATGCGATTTGGAGGTCCTGAGAGAAAGTTATGGTCAAAATCGTAAAGCTGCACAGAGCACATCGAATTTGCACAATTCGATGTGTTCTGAGCGCATCGAATTTGTACAATTCGACGCGGTTCTAAAATGACCTATAAGCCCCTCTAATCATGCCTATATATGCCCCCTCACTCCTCACAAGTAAGAAGGACCCACGGAGATGCCACGCATCGAATCCAAGTCGATTCGACATGCGCATCGAACCAAGTAGTTCGATGCGCAATCTATCACGCCTCGAATTCACCTTGTTCGACATGTACGCATCAAATCAAGCCAATTCGATGCGTCCTAAGATCGAATCCTTACATGCCCAGAAAGCCACGAGAGTCAGGGTGCCGAATCAAGAAGCGGAATGAGGTTTCGATCATCCGTTAGAGAGATATGATCGAAACCGTGAAGTCGCGCACAGCGCATCGAATTCACCCGGTTCGACATTGAGGCATCGAATTCGATGCGCACGCATCAAACCAAGCCAATTCGATTCACATGATCAGAAAGCCACGAGAGTCAGGGTTCTGAATCAAGAAGCGGAATGAGGTTTTGATCATCCTACAAAGAGATATGATCGAGATCGTGCAGTCGCTCCAATGCTGAACCAAATGAACCAAGCAGCCCTATCAAGGGTCGACCAGAGAGAGGCAGCTCAAAAGAGACAATTGAACTACGTTCGGCTTTATTCCCTTAATGGGATACGTAGGCAGCTTGGCAAGTTCCCAAGTTCAGTCTGAGATCACAAGTATCTAATGCCCGCAATACAACAATCAAAGAGTATCAAATCTCTCACGTTCGATTGTTCCCTCAACTTGGCCATTTAGGGATTATTTCATGTAACCTTATATTCCCTTATGTGTAGTAGGTTTCCCGGACCAAGATAGTCCCCGTTCATTGTAATAGGATAGCATTATTTTGGTTAAGTCAGGCCCCACTGTACCGATTTCTCGATGTATTGTTACCTAGACGAAATCAGACCAAAATATTGGCGCCGTCTGTGGGAACACCATTTCGCTTACGCTTAAGAGTCTGTTTAGTTAAAATTGCCAAGAAATGGAATGGACCAATGAGAAAAGAACCACGAAGAGTCCCAATAGCTGTATCGAGATCGAGAAACAACTACGAAGTTGATAATATGGAACTCAATCCCAAGCAAACAATGAGTGGTGCTAAGAGCAATAAACAAATCCGCAATTTAACCAAGAAAACTAACATTATCGGAGAGAGATTAGGGATTCTTTAATCCCAATCCTACACAGACAAGCGACTGTACCCTGAATAGTGTTTTGATTTGTCTTACCCTAATGTGATATCGAAGAATCTCACTCTTATGTGGTATCGAAGGTCGGATTGCATTGATTATCAGACCCAGCAGGAACCAGCAAGGCCACCATCACATGGATACTACATACAAATGGATTTGCCCCCAATTATGGAGAAGGGCTTGGGATTCACCACTTATCTGCAGGTAGCAGAGAATTTGAATTCGCCATTAATGTGAATCACATGGTGACCAATAATGAGGCCGAGTATGAAGCGGTTATAGCATAAATTACATTGGCGTTGGGGCTAAATGTTGAACATTTGAACAATGGCATGCAATTCATTGTCGAATGGACAAATGGAATCCACCAACAAGACATTGAAAAATTATCTCGAGAGGAGGATGAGAGACAGAGGAAAAACCTGGCCAGAGGGAACTCAAGGAATATTATGGGCGCATAGGACAACTACAAGAACATCGGCGGGTGAAACTCATTTCATTCTTGTTTACGACACTGAGGGTGTACTGCCTTCCGAAATAGGATTGCTAACACGCAAGATTCATGGCTATGATCCCGAACAACCAGTTCATTTACGTCAGATGGATCTTGACATAACAGAATCCAATTCTGAAATTTTGAGGTAGGAGATTTGGTCCTGAGAGGCATTGCGGTAAAACAGCATATAGGGAAGCTCGAACCGAATTGTAAGGGGCCTTCCAAAATCTTACAAGCAAGTTCACGGGGATGCAATTACTTGGAGACTATGCAGGATGTTCAGTAGAAGCGCCCGTGGAATGTGCAACATCTTAAACGCTACTATGCATAAAAAAAAATGGCGGCTAAATAATTGTATGAGCTGCGAAGGCTTGAGTCCCATGCAAAGACTGGGAAGTGTAGACCTCTCGGTAAGAAACTGAGTCCAACTTTTTCCAAATTATTAAATGTATCTATCTACGTGAACAACACAGGTGGAGTCTTATAGAAATGATGCTAAAAAACCCCAAATGAGGAACCAAGACGTTCAGCAACAAGACAAATACGAGAATCATGACGGAGGGGTAAGAAGGCCCAAAGTGGTCCACCCCCGCATGCCAGTAGGAAGAACATGACGGAGGGGTAAGAAGGCCCAAAGTGGTCCACCCCCGCATGCCAGTAGGAAGAACATGACGGAGGGGTAAGAAGGCCCAAATTGGTCCACCCCCGCATGCCAGAAGGAAGAACATGACGGAGGGGTAAGAAGGCCCAAAGTAGTCCACCCCCACATGCCAGAAGGAAGAACATGACGGAGGGGTAAGAAGGCCCAAAGTGGTCCACCCCCGCATGCCAGAAGGAAGAACATGACGGAAGGGTAAGAAGGCCGAAAGTGGTCCACCCCCGCATGCCAGAAGGAAGAACATGACGGAGGGGTAAGAAGGCCCAAAGTGGTCCACCCCCGCATGCCAGAAGGAAGAACATGACGGAGGGGTAAGAAGGCCCAAAGTGGTCCACCCCCGCATGCAAGAAAGAAGAACATGACGGAGGGATAAGAACCAAAAGTGGTCCACCCCCGCATGCAAAAACGGCGAGATAAAGGCCCAAGTGATACGATCTCTCAGGTAAAACACGAATGCCCTAACGATAATAATAACAGCTCAAAATGCTCATATTTTTCATGGCAAGCACAATCATAATATTAGATATGCACCATGACATCAAAAACCATTATTGAACATCAAATAAATACTAAATCAACGACAAGCAAATGAATGAGATAACATACTTGGGAATGCATTAGGAAGAAACATTATGCGAGTAAAACGTAAATCAAAGATTATGATATCAAACAGTAACATCAGTCTTATACAAAAACCACTGCGAAAAAAGTTACAAAGATTCTATACAAAACAAAAAGGTCTAATATCGTTAAAATAATGTAACCTAAATACTGCTAATCACTCGAAGACTGGGGGGACTCCTGGCGAATAATCACACCCACCGAACGAGCGAAATTGGCACAATTTCCTTGAATCTGATCCTATGCGGTACGTCAAACGTATTCAGTGTGGCACCAAGAATGTCCACACAAAGCGGCACGGTGCAAACCTACCCGAAATGGTACGAAGCAAACTTGTCCAAAGCAACACCAAAAGCATCAGCCCGACAAGATAAACGTAAACCTAAAATTTCAAAAATGAAATAATGGCCCAAAGTGGACATATGAATAAATGGAATATATCGAAAATGGACATCAGTCCATCATGGTCTGAAACAAATTAGACATCGCAAAGGATAGTAGAAGCATGATGCAAACAACATATCCATATGCCTGAAAGGCTGGATATGGCAATAGACTTCACGTGGTAAATCAGTTACATCTATCCAGCATGGTACGATGCAAATCTACCTAAAACAACACGATAAACATCTAACTATAACAATACAATGAGAACGTGTCCAAAGCAGTACCACGCCAGCTACCCAGCTTGATACGATGAAAATCTGCCCAAATGAGTGCATATTTAGACTACTATAAAAGGATTATCACCTTAAGAGGTGCAGATATCCATTCGTTGAGTTAGCTGTCAACGTCGAAGAGCAATAACATGTGACAGCACAAAGTTCCATAAACAGAACACGAGAAATTATTGAGCAAGAATGCAACAAAATATCCGAACAAATGCGACACAATGTCCAGATAGACAAAGATCTCTACCAAGCGTAAACTGCAATATCAATGCAAGAAGCTTGAGAAATTTAGCACTAGATCGCTTTAGATCCATCACCTATATATCATTTCTATCATAGTCGAAGGTCTCCATCGAGACGATCTCTCGCTTGATCGAGGTGCTTAGCAACATAACCTACGTGATATCTAACATGTCTACCTCTCAAAGTTAGCAATGATTAAATCAAAAGATAAATGCAAAGCTTTATTGGGCGAATAAACGTCGGGCCTTCACACGACCCAATAACACTAATGCAGCAGCTGGGACGCACCAATCAAAAATATCAAAAACCTATACATGAGTGAGGCCATAATCCTCAAAACGCTAATCATACATGGCTAAGCAACGATGGCAGCATTTTTTCACAAATGCAGAAAAAGCAGAACCACGCATTGCGAAATTATTTGCGTAAAAATAACACCATCCATGATCTAAAGGAGACCCGCGATGAGAAAGAAACGGGATCGACACTCTGCCTCAAATGACAAGTGCTAACCATTAAATCCCTAAAAACAAAGCAACGAGATAAGGAAGTTTGTCTCAAGAGACAACTGTCTATGAAAAATCTAATGAAATTGATTACGCCGACATAACAAATGTCCGATGCGGCAGAAAGAAATGAAACACGCGCGATACCACACGATGCAATATGGCATATGAATTGCCAAAATTAAAGTAAATTGTGAAAGCGCTAATAACAAATTCCGCAAAAATAAAGACAAAGGGGATATATACTCTGCCCACAAGTGGCAAGTGCACCCAAAGAAATCTTGCAGGATGGAAAACCTCAAAACAATGATGTGAACATTGAACTAACTTAGCAAAAGATGCCATAGCAATTCTGCAACATGACGTGGCATTGAGTTGACAAGTAACATAGAAATAGTAAAAAATGTCGCTGAAAGAAAATAACCGCAAAAAAAAACAAACAAACAAACAAAAAAGTAGTATAGACCCATTGAAAATCAATGTTCAAAGCATCATGATGACGCAACGCCACAATAGACATAACAAATTGTTCATTAGAGCAGACCCGTCAGAGTGTCGCTTGAATCCAAACACATTCGATCGATGGTGGTCATCCAAGCTTCAATTTTTAATAACTTTCAAAATCGAATTAGGATGAGATTGCGCAGTGACGATCGAGTTCCATCCATTCGAGGTATGCCATAAGTCAAACCAATCCAATTCCGAGATATGGTGAACTAACACTATCGATTTGTTTTCGCTTCAAATATGAAATGACTATCAAATAATCTCAGTACGGATAATTTAAAGATTCATCATATTCGATCTAGCATTGATCTAACAGCTCAGATTCGGCCTATCATGTAAAACTTTCGCCCTCAATAAAGGCAATGCATCCCATAAAGTCTCACGATTATAGATAAATATTCTAAACCAAACATAACTGCAAAATCAGTGCACAACACTGGGGCAAAGGGTAACCGAGGCCAGAATTCATTATGCTTGTCACCTTATTATCAACAACATTGTCGAAACAGCGATAACATCAAAATTGGAGGTAAAAACCCGGTATGATCATACAACTAGCTAGCACACCCAAGGTCGAGCTTTATTGCAACCAGCAACGAGGCAGAATACAAAGCTATTCTCGCTGGAACCTCAATGGCAAGCTCGTTACGAGTTGAATGTCTGGCGGTCTTTACAGACTAGCGACTTGTGAAATCATTTCACAATCATAACTATTGCCAAATCCCCGAAGACGGAAATGTAACTAGGTGCGTTGTCATAATGCGCAACAAAACCACGATATTCATAGAATTGAGAGTCGTCCTATTGGCGACAAAAAATATGTCATAAGAATGACAAGATGCATTAGAACAATGAAAAGAATCGATCAGATTATGCCTACATGCATAAACAAAGCGGAACCACGAGTTATTTGCATGAAACTAACGTCATGCAGGACCTAAAAAGGGGATTCGCAATAACTAAAAAGGGACGAATACTCTGTCTAAAACGACACGAGATACTGCAACTCCCTAAATAACTAAAAAGGGACGGAGACTCTGTCTAAAAGGACGTATGATACCGCAACTTACTAAACACCTAACAGCAACAATAACTTTCCGTGATTATGGAAGAATGCTCGAGTTGTCAAAATAAAGTAAAAAGCAACGATAGCAATTAAAAGAAAAGGCAACGATTACTAGCCTTCGATCAAACAAACAAATGAATAGTCATAAATGACAACCATTCGACTAATAAAAAGGCAACGCAACGCCACAAAAATAGCAAATTAGAAATTGTTCATTACAATCAGCACCTGAGCCTTACGGGCCTAGCGCGCACACCTCCGAGCGCTAATCTCCACAGAGCATTAGTCGCACACATCAGACCGCCTCCCAATCAGGGGCATGATTTTCAGCATTATCAAAATAACTAGCATAAAGCGGTAAGTCAAGAATACATCAGGGGTCTATTATCAAGGCACTCACAAGCAACGAATGCTATAGTTTTAAATTATTTCTTATAGTTTATTTTTAACGCATTTTATGTAGAGGTTTGATTGTGGACAATAACTAACTGACATTGTTTCAATAGGCCGACAAACACCACAAGGGAGACGCAAAGAAAGTCCCACAATCGAAAGTGTGGCTAAAGACGCCTTGCAAAGTACTACCCAATGAAGTACAAAGGTGGACTACCCCTTGGGCTCCAGAAGTATACTCAAGTTTTTCCTGTTAAATTCTCCTAATTAGTGCTAATAACAAGATAGAGGAAAGAAAGGCTTTGTAGAAGGAGTTGGAGGGGGTACAGAAAAACATCAACACACCTTGGATTCTTCTGGGTGACTGGAATGTGGTACTTAGTAAAGAAGAGAAATAGAATGAGTAGAGAGGAGAAGAGCAAGTGGGAGATGAGCTCAAGGAAGTTTTCATGGAATGAAATTCCAGGATCACTAGTATTGTGGGCCAAAGTCCATATGGACTAATGGCCACACATACTGCAAACTGGACAGAGTTGTTAAAAATCAAGAATGGATGAAAGCAAGTTTTGACTCTAGTGTTAGTTTCCTTCCCCCCGGGTATTTCTGGTCATGACTTGGGATATGTCAGAATGTCAAATGAGAACATAAAGAAGAATGTCCCATTTAGATTTAAGAATGCTTAGGCCCAGGATAATGCATACCTACTGTTAAGAAGGCCTGGAGTTGTGAGGTGCAGGGTTACTACATGTACTAGCTTGTCAAGAAGACAGAAAGAGTCAAGGAACAGCTTAAAAATCTGAATTGTAGAAAGTTCAGAGACCTAGAAAAGAAGGCTGGTGAGAGTCTTAAATTTGAAGGATAAACAAGAGCAAATTTTCTTGGATCTAATTGACAGAGTAGGCCAAGGAGAAGTCCAAAATCTTAGGGAAGAGTATGAGGATATTACCAGAAAAAATATGAGCCAGATAAGCCAAGCAGCCAAAATGGAATGGATTAAAGATGGAGACAGCTGCTCAAGATTGTTTTTCAACAATATAAAAATGAGGAGGAAAAATAATAGTATTCTATCCATTCAAAACAATGAAGAGGAGGTGCTTACTACTAGAGAGGATATCATTAATCATATTATCCAGTTCTATACAGAGTTATTGGGGACTGAACATAGTGTTGAAGAGTTTGATAAGAGGGTCAGCCAACAGGGCCCAAGCATAACTAAGAATATGAATAGGATCATTACAAAGTAGTGTAAAAGGTAGTTTATTCGCTTTATGAAGGAAAAATAAGATTTTAACTTAGTTTGTATAAAAATTATAATAGTCTAAAGTTTAGCGTGAAATGTATTATAAGATATTTTTAGGGTGTAAAGTTTAATTATTTAGGTTTATGAACAAAAATATTGTAAGATTATAATTTTAGTTTGATTATTATTGCATGATGTTCTAACTTTTAAGGTGTGTGGTATAATTATTCAGGTTTAGAAAGAAAAATATAACTAAGTTAGAATTAGTATTTGAGTTAAAAATGAACGGTATTTTGATTTCTTTCTTGTAAAATATAATTATTTAGGTTAGAAGGGAAAATATAGGATAAAAGTTTTGTTTGCTAATAATGTTTTAGGGTATAATATTATAATTTTTTCGTATTAGTGTTAGTACTTTTGTGTTATAACATCAGTTTGGGTAATAATGTTGTTATCTTATTAATTTTAGTATTAACAATTATTGTATTAGGACCTAAGTATGTTCAATTGTAGTTATTTGAGAAATTACTAAATATACATTGTACTGCACATGGCACGTACTAGACCACCCCCCTTCCAATCAGGGAGGTGCTCCTGCCCAGGGGGCAGACATATAGATGGTACGTCTGGACCTGCTCAGCCCCGCGGTTGAGTAGAAAGGCAAAGGATCAGCGAGCGAATCATCGTCTAATGGGGGCACACCACATAGGGCCACAAATGATGTCGTAGGGTCGATGAGGGGGTCATGGAGTATGTCACGCGGCGGTCGGTACCAGGCGTTGATGCAGGGGTTCCAACTGATGATGATGGGTGGGTACCCCTCGGTGATGCCGGGTGTTTTCCCCCATATGTGGGGAGTTACCAGCTTGGAGGGTAGTGTCTACACGCATTCAATGATGTACCCGATGAGTGGTTTGCAGATGTCGGGTGGGTTCAACGCCCCCCCCCCCCATTTGGGTCGTATTATGTCGATCCAGCAGTGGTAGGTACGTCCTCGTTTTTGCATCACAATCAGAGTCGTATAATTCATTCCCCAGGCGAATCCTGCTACACAGCCGGGCGAAGAGCTGTCGACGATAGCTGGTCTTTTTGAGAACCCTGATATGGTATAATGTCTCATGTCAAAGAAAAGCCACGATGGCACTAAACTGACCAATGAATGTTGAGAAGACTTAAAGGTAAAGCTACCTTAGCCGTATTTGGGTTACCATTATATCTATATAACTTCTTAGACATTGGGTAATATATCATTGGAAAGCCACATGAGTCTAGGTCGCAACGCAACAAGCGGAATGCGATTTGGAGGTCCTGAGAGAAAGTTATGGTCAAAATCGTAAAGCTGCACAGAGCACATCGAATTTGCACAATTCGATGTGTTCTGAGCGCATCGAATTTGTACAATTCGACGCGGTTCTAAAATGACCTATAAGCCCCTCTAATCATGCCTATATATGCCCCCTCACTCCTCACAAGTAAGAAGGACCCACGGAGATGCCACGCATCGAATCCAAGTCGATTCGACATGCGCATCGAACCAAGTAGTTCGATGCGCAATCTATCACGCCTCGAATTCACCTTGTTCGACATGGACGCATCAAATCAAGCCAATTTGATGCGTCCTAAGATCTAATCCTTACATGCCCAGAAAGCCACGAGAGTCAGGGTGCCGAATCAAGAAGCGGAATGAGGTTTCGATCATCCGTTAGAGAGATATGATCGAAACCGTGAAGTCGCGCACAGCGCATCGAATTCACCCGGTTCGACATTGAGGCATCGAATTCGATGCGCACGCATCAAACCAAGCCAATTCGATTCACATGATCAGAAAGCCACGAGAGTCAGGGTTCTGAATCAAGAAGCGGAATGAGGTTTTGATCATCCTACAAAGAGATATGATCGAGATCGTGCAATCGCTCCAATGCTGAACCAAATGAACCAAGCAGCCCTATCAAGGGTCGACCAGAGAGAGGCAGCTCAAAAGAGACAATTGAACTACGTTCGGCTTTATTCCCTTAATGGGATACGTAGGCAGCTTGGAAAGTTCCCAAGTTCAGTCTGAGATCACAAGTATCTAATGCCCGCAATACAACAATCAAAGAGTATCAAATCTCTCACGTTCGATTGTTCCCTCAACTTGGCCATTTAGGGATTATTTCATGTAACCTTATATTCCCTTATGTGTAATAGGTTTCCCGGACCAAGATAGTCCCCGTTCATTGTAATAGGATAGCATTATTTTGGTTAAGTCAGGCCCCACTGTACCGATTTCTCGATGTATTGTTACCTAGACGAAATCAGACCAAAATATTGGCGCCGTCTGTGGGAACACCATTTCGCTTACGCTTAAGAGTCTGTTTAGTTAAAATTGCCAAGAAATGGAATGGACCAATGAGAAAAGAACCACGAAGAGTCCCAATAGCTGTATCGAGATCGAGAAACAACTACGAAGTTGATAATATGGAACTCAATCCCAAGCAAACAATGAGTGGTGCTAAGAGCAATAAACAAATCCGCAATTTAACCAAGAAAACTAACATTATCGGAGAGAGATTAGGGATTCTTTAATCCCAATCCTACACAGACAAGCGACTGTACCCTGAATAGTGTTTTGATTTGTCTTACCCTAATGTGATATCGAAGAATCTCACTCTTATGTGGTATCGAAGGTCGGATTGCATTGATTATCAGACCCAGCAGGAACCAGCAGGGCCACCACCACATGGATACTACATAGAAATGGATTTGCCCCCAATTATGGAGAAGGGCTTGGGATTCACCACTTATCTCCAGGTAGCAGAGAATTTGAATTCGCCATTAATGTGAATCACATGGTGACCAACAATGAGGCCGAGTATGAAGCGGTTATAGCATAAATTACATTGGCGTTGGGGCTAAATGTTGAACATTTGAACAATGGCATGCAATTCATTGTCGAATGGACAAATGGAATCCACCAACAAGACATTGAAAAATTATCTCGAGAGGAGGATGAGAGACAGAGGAAAAACCTGGCCAGAGGGAACTCAAGGAATATTATGGGCGCATAGGACAACTACAAGAACATCGGCGGGTGAAACTCATTTCATTCTTGTTTACGACACTGAGGGTGTACTGCCTTCCGAAATAGGATTGCTAACACGCAAGATTCATGGCTATGATCCCGAACAACCAGTTCATTTACGTCAGATGGATCTTGACATAACAGAATCCAATTCTGAAATTTTGAGGTAGGAGATTTGGTCCTGAGAGGCATTGCGGTAAAACAGCATATAGGGAAGCTCGAACCGAATTGTAAGGGGCCTTCCAAAATCTTACAAGCAAGTTCACGGGGATGCAATTACTTGGAGACTATGCAGGATGTTCAGTAGAAGCGCCCGTGGAATGTGCAACATCTTAAACGCTACTATGCATAAAAAAAAATGGCGGCTAAATAATTGTATGAGCTGCGAAGGCTTGAGTCCCATGCAAAGACTGGGAAGTGTAGACCTCTCGGTAAGAAACTGAGTCCAACTTTTTCCAAATTATTAAATGTATCTATCTACGTGAACAACACAGGTGGAGTCTTATAGAAATGATGCTAAAAAACCCCAAATGAGGAACCAAGACGTTCAGCAACAAGACAAATACGAGAATCATGACGGAGGGGTAAGAAGGCCCAAAGTGGTCCACCCCCGCATGCCAGTAGGAAGAACATGACGGAGGGGTAAGAAGGCCCAAAGTGGTCCACCCCCGCATGCCAGTAGGAAGAACATGACGGAGGGGTAAGAAGGCCCAAATTGGTCCACCCCCGCATGCCAGAAGGAAGAACATGACGGAGGGGTAAGAAGGCCCAAAGTAGTCCACCCCCACATGCCAGAAGGAAGAACATGACGGAGGGGTAAGAAGGCCCAAAGTGGTCCACCCCCGCATGCCAGAAGGAAGAACATGACGGAAGGGTAAGAAGGCCGAAAGTGGTCCACCCCCGCATGCCAGAAGGAAGAACATGACGGAGGGGTAAGAAGGCCCAAAGTGGTCCACCCCCGCATGCCAGAAGGAAGAACATGACGGAGGGGTAAGAAGGCCCAAAGTGGTCCACCCCCGCATGCAAGAAAGAAGAACATGACGGAGGGATAAGAACCAAAAGTGGTCCACCCCCGCATGCAAGAACGGCGAGATAAAGGCCCAAGTGATACGATCTCTCAGGTAAAACATGAATGCCCTAACGATAATAATAACAGCTCAAAATGCTCATATTTTTCATGGCAAGCACAATCATAATATTAGATATGCACCATGACATCAAAAACCATTATTGAACATCAAATAAATACTAAATCAACGACAAGCAAATGAATGAGATAACATACTTGGGAATGCATTAGGAAGAAACATTATGCGAGTAAAACGTAAATCAAAGATTATGATATCAAACAGTAACATCAGTCTTATACAAAAACCACTGCGAAAAAAGTTACAAAGATTCTATACAAAACAAAAATGTCTAATATCGTCAAAATAATGTAACCTAAATACTGCTAATCACTCGAAGACTGGGGGGACTCCTGACGAATAATCACACCCACCGAACGAGCGAAATTGGCACAATTTCCTTGAATCTGATCCTATGCGGTACGTCAAACGTATTCAGTGTGGCACCAAGAATGTCCACACAAAGCGGCACGGTGCAAACCTACCCGAAATGGTACGAAGCAAACTTGTCCAAAGCAACACCAAAAGCATCAGCCCGACAAGATAAACGTAAACCTAAAATTTCAAAAATGAAATAATGGCCCAAAGAGGACATATGAATAAATGGAATATATCGAAAATGGACATCAGTCCATCATGGTCTGAAACAAATTAGACATCGCAAAGGATAGTAGAAGCATGATGCAAACAACATATCCATATGCCTGAAAGGCTGGATATGGCAATAGACTTCACGTGGTAAATCAGTTACACCTATCCAGCATGGTACGATGCAAATCTACCTAAAACAACACGATAAACATCTAACTATAACAATACAATGAGAACGTGTCCAAAGCAGTACCACGCCAGCTACCCAGCTTGATACGATGAAAATCTGCCCAAATGAGTGCATATTTAGACTACTATAAAAGGATTATCACCTTAAGAGGTGCAGATATCCATTCGTTGAGTTAGCTGTCAACGTCGAAGAGCAATAACATGTGACAGCACAAAGTTCCATAAACAGAACACGAGAAATTATTGAGCAAGAATGCAACAAAATATCCGAACAAATGCGACACAATGTCCAGATAGACAAAGATCTCTACCAAGCGTAAACTGCAATATCAATGCAAGAAGCTTGAGAAATTTAGCACTAGATCGCTTTAGATCCATCACCTATATATCATTTCTATCATAGTCGAAGGTCTCCATCGAGACGATCTCTCGCTTGATCGAGGTGCTTAGCAACATAACCTACGTGATATCTAACATGTCTACCTCTCAAAGTTAGCAATGATTAAATCAAAAGATAAATGCAAAGCTTTATTGGGCGAATAAACGTCGGGCCTTCACACGACCCAATAACACTAATGCAGCAGCTGGGACGCACCAATCAAAAATATCAAAAACCTATACATGAGTGAGGCCATAATCCTCAAAACGCTAATCATACATGGCTAAGCAACGATGGCAGCATTTTTTCACAAATGCAGAAAAAGCAGAACCACGCATTGCGAAATTATTTGCGTAAAAATAACACCATCCATGATCTAAAGGAGACCCGCGATGAGAAAGAAACGGGATCGACACTCTGCCTCAAATGACAAGTGCTAACCATTAAATCCCTAAAAACAAAGCAACGAGATAAGGAAGTTTGTCTCAAGAGACAACTGTCTATGAAAAATCTAATGAAATTGATTACGCCGACATAACAAATGTCCGATGCGGCAGAAAGAAATGAAACACGCGCGATACCACACGATGCAATATGGCATATGAATTGCCAAAATTAAAGTAAATTGTGAAAGCGCTAATAACAAATTCCGCAAAAATAAAGACAAAGGGGATATATACTCTGCCCACAAGTGGCAAGTGCACCCAAAGAAATCTTGCAGGATGGAAAACCTCAAAACAATGATGTGAACATTGAACTAACTTAGCAAAAGATGCCATAGCAATTCTGCAACATGACGTGGCATTGAGTTGACAAGTAACATAGAAATAGTAAAAAATGTCGCTGAAAGAAAATAACAGCAAAAAAAAACAAACAAACAAACAAAAAAGTAGTATAGACCCATTGAAAATCAATGTTCAAAGCATCATGATGACGCAACGCCACAATAGACATAACAAATTGTTCATTAGAGCAGACCCGTCAGAGTGTCGCTTGAATCCAAACACATTCGATCGATGGTGGTCATCCAAGCTTCAATTTTTAATAACTTTCAAAATCGAATTAGGATGAGATTGCGCAGTGACGATCGAGTTCCATCCATTCGAGGTATGCCATAAGTCAAACCAATCCAATTCCGAGATATGGTGAACTAACACTATCGATTTGTTTTCGCTTCAAATATGAAATGACTATCAAATAATCTCAGTACGGATAATTTAAAGATTCATCATATTCGATCTAGCATTGATCTAACAGCTCAGATTTGGCCTATCATGTAAAACTTTCGCCCTCAATAAAGGCAATGCATCCCATAAAGTCTCACGATTATAGATAAATATTCTAAACCAAACATAACTGCAAAATCAGTGCACAACACTGGGGCAAAGGGTAACCGAGGCCAGAATTCATTATGCTTGTCACCTTATTATCAACAACATTGTCGAAACAGTGATAACATCAAAATTGGAGGTAAAAACCCGGTATGATCATACAACTAGCTAGCACACCCAAGGTCGAGCTTTATTGCAACCAGCAACGAGGCAGAATACAAAGCTATTCTCGCTGGAACCTCAATGGCAAGCTCGTTACGAGTTGAATGTCTGGCGGTCTTTACAGACTAGCGACTTGTGAAATCATTTCACAATAATAACTATTGCCAAATCCCCGAAGACGGAAATGTAACTAGGTGCGTTGTCATAATGCGCAACAAAACCACGATATTCATAGAATTGAGAGTCGTCCTATTGGCGACAAAACAATATGTCATAAGAATGACAAGATGCATTAGAACAATGAAAAGAATCGATCAGATTATGCCTACATGCATAAACAAAGCGGAACCACGAGTTATTTGCATGAAACTAACGTCATGCAGGACCTAAAAAGGGGATTCGCAATAACTAAAAAGGGACGGATACTCTGTCTAAAACGATACGAGATACTGCAACTCCCTAAATAACTAAAAAGGGACGGAGACTCTGTCTAAAAGGACGTATGATACCGCAACTTACTAAACACCTAACAGCAACAATAACTTTCCGTGATTATGGAAGAATGCTCGAGTTGTCAAAATAAAGTAAAAAGCAACGATAGCAATTAAAAGAAAAGGCAACGATTAGCCTTCGATCAAACAAACAAATGAATAGTCATAAATGACAACCATTCGACTAATAAAAAGGCAACGCAGCGCCACAAAAATAGCAAATTAGAAATTGTTCATTACAATCAGCACCTGAGCCTTACGGGCCTAGCGCGCACACCTCCGAGCGCTAATCTCCACAGAGCATTAGTCGCACACATCAGACCGCCTCCCAATTAGGGGCATGATTTTCAGCATTATCAAAATAACTAGCATAAAGCGGTAAGTCAAGAATACATCAGGGGTCTATTATCAAGGCACTCACAAGCAACGAATGCTATAGTTTTAAATTATTTCTTATAGTTTATTTAACGCATTTTTATGTAGAGGTTTGATTGTGGACAATAACTAACTGACATTGTTTCAATAGGCCGACAAACACCACAAGGGAGACGCAAAGAAAGTCCCACAATCGAAAGTGTGGCTAAAGACGCCTTGCAAAGTACTACCCAATGAAGTACAAAGGTGGACTACCCCTTGGGCTCCAGAAGTATACTCAAGTTTTTCCTGTTAAATTCTCCTAATTAGTGTGTTTAGTTATTTAACAATTGTTTAATATTAACTTAAGTACTTGGAGTTGTGTGTTAGAGATGGAGGGCCTAACCCATCAAACTAGGACGAGATAATGTTACCCCAATGGTTAGAGGTTGTGGGGAGTGCAAAAAATTGTTTTGTTCCTGGTTTTGCAAGAGCGGGGATACCAAGATTGTTGGGTTTGAGGTCCAAAAACACTCCAAATATATTAACATTGTGGCATTGAAGAGAACTATTGGTGATTGTACAGTTGTAGTTGAAAAATGCCATCCAGCAAACGCATATTGTCGCACAAGCAAGTAAATTGTGGACAAAACAAGAAGATTGAAGATCAAAAGGCCTGCCACAAAAGAAGTTTTGCGAATCTTTATGTGAGGCATGGTATGAGCATGCCTATTGAGTTTGGTGGGTCACACGGCACTACCCAGGGTGCTACCTAGACATAGGATCACACCTGGGGTTTATCACGTAGATACCACATTCTTGGATGCCAACCACTTAATATTTTAATATTATATTATTGTATTGGATCACTTTAATTTTTGTACTTATAGTGGACTACCTTTATTTCGTAAACTCTTTACTGTTTGTACTGGATTGTCTTTCTTTTGTGAACTCTTTCCTATTTGTTGTTGTGAGGTTGTTGTCATGACTATTGCTTTGGAAATGTTGTTGTGAGGTCGTGGATTTGAACAATGTTATTTTGTTGTTGCTGTTATAAATGTTTGAACTCAAAGGAAAATAAAAGAGAGTAATATTAGCTATCAAACTCTTTCTTATTCCATAAGATGTGAAGTGTGTATTACAAAGAGTGAAATAGCCTTCTATTTATAGGAGGGATTGGAAGGCATTCCTTAGAGTTTTCCAATGTGGGACAAATGAGCATTCACATTTATAATTATTTATAACACTCCCCCTTGAATGTCCGGTCCCAGGAGAAATATGCTGAGAGAAGCTGCCTCGTTAAAAACCTTACTAAGAAAAACCCAGTGGGAAAAACCTTAGCGAAGGGAAAAAGAGTGCAGTGCATATTTACTCCCCCTGATTATTGCTTCCATTGATATCTTTGAATCGTCGCATTCCAATCTTGTGCACCAGTTTCTCAAATGTTGATGTAGGGAGGGACTTAGTGAATAAATCTGCCAGATTGTCACTTGAACGGATTTGTTGAACATTGATTTCGCCTTTCTCGTAAAGATCGTGAGTGAAGAAGAATTTGGGCGAAATGTGCTTTGTTCTATCCCCTTTAATAAATCCTTCCTTCAATTGTGCTATACATGCTGCGTTGTCTTCATAAAAGGTTGTTGGAACCTCTTGCTTGGTCGGCAAACCACATGCTCCAAGAATATGTTGCGTCATAGATCGTAACCAAACACATTCACGACTAGCTTCATGAATTGCTAATAATTCTGCATGGTTAGTTGATGTAGCGACCAATGTTTGTTTTACTGATCTCCATGAAATAGCTGTTTCACCACAAGTGAAAACATATCCTGTCTGAGATCGTGCTTTGTGTAGATCTGATAAATATCCTGCATCTGCATAACCAGTTAGATCCGATTTGGACGAAGATGAATAATACAATCCTAAATCGATTGTCCCTTGAAGATATCGAAAAACGTGCTTAATGCCATTCCAATGCCTTCTGGTTGGGGAAGAACTGTACCTTGCTAATAAATTCACTGCAAATGATATATCAGGCCTCGTGTTATTAGCAAGATACATTAGCGCTCCGATTGCACTAAGGTATGGTACTTCTGGACCGAGTAGTTCTTCATCATTTTCAGATGGTCGAACTGGATCCTTTTTCCCATCAAGAGATCTCACAATCATATGTGTACTTAATGGATGTGCTTTATCCATATAAAATCGCTTAAGTACCTTTGAGGTATAATTCGATTGATGAATAAATATTCCGTCTTTTAAGTGCTCAATTTGAAGACCTAAACAAAATTTTGTTTTTCCAAGGTCTTTCATTTCAAATTCATTTTTCAAAGAATTCATAACGTTTGATAACTCTTCATGAGTTCCAATAATATTTAAATCATCAACATAGACAGCAATGACAACATATTCAGATCCGCATCTTTTGATAAAAACACAAGGGCATATAGGATCATTTTTATAACCTTCTTTCAACAAGAATGTACTCAAGCGATTGTACCACATTCTCCCAGATTGCTTTAATCCATATAAAGATTTATTTAGTTTAACTGAATAAATCTCGTTACGATTTAAAGCTTGTGCTTCAGGCAACTTAAACCCTTCAGGGACTTTCATATAAATATCATTTTCCAGGGATCCGTAGAGATAGGCTGTAACGACATCCATTAATCGCATTTCAAGTTTCTCACGTACTGCCAAACAAATCAAATACCTTAGGGTAATTGCATCAATTACTGGAGAATATGTCTCTTCATAATCAATACCTGGTCTTTGGGTATATCCTTGTGCCACAAGTCTTGCCTTGTATCGCACAACTTCGTTATTTTCATTTCTCTTACGTACGAATACCCATCGACATCCTACTGGTTGTACATTATTTGGTGTGCGAACCACACATCCAAATACTTGACGTTTGGCAAGTGAATTTAATTCAGCATTGATTGCGTCTTTCCATAAGGGCCAATCCTTTCTACGCCGACATTCTGAAATAGATGTAGGCTCAAGATTATCACATTCTTCCATAATGTTGACCGCTACAGTGTAAGCAAAAATTTCATCAATGTGAATATTATTGCGATTCCATTTGTTGCCTGTTGTGACATAGTTGATTGATATTTTTTCATTTTCAGTAGGTTTTGGCGACTGCGGTTCTTCTGGAACCTTGTCACCTATGTCAACAGGTTCTGCGAGAATTGTTGTTTCCTCTTTTTGATCATTTTCAACATGTCCTCCTTTTCTTTTTCGATGATTTTTATCTTTGGAACCGATAGGTCTACCTCGTTTTTGTCGTGTTACAGACTCATTGGCAATACTTGGTTGTCCTTCAGGGACATCAATTTTAATCGAAGCATTTACAGCTGGTATATAAGACTTAGTCACTCGTTTCGGATCAGTAAATGCATCTGGAAACTGATTCGCAATATTTTGCATATGAATTATCTTTTGAACTTCAAGTTCACTATGCTTTGTACGAGGATCTCGAATTGATAGCGATAATTCTCTCCAAGAGATAGTCTTTTCCAACTATTTATTCTCTCCCCCTAATGTTGGATAAATAGATTCGTCAAAATGACAATCAGCAAATCTTGCTGTAAATAAATCTCCAGTCAATGGTTCTAAATACTTTATTATAGATGGAGATTCATATCCAACATATATTCCAAGTCTTCTTTGCGGACCCATCTTTGTGCGTTGTGGTGGGGATATCGGAACATATACCGCACAACCAAAAATTCTCAGATGAGAAATACTTGGTTCTAGACCGGAAACCATTTGTAAAGGGGAATTAACATTATAATTTGTTGGCCTGATGAGCACAAGTGTTGATGCATGTAAAATAGCATGTCCCCAAGCAGAAGTGGGAAGCTTAGATTTCATAATTAATGGTCTTGCAATTAACTGAAGACGTTTAATAAACGATTCAGCTAAACCATTTTGTGTATGAACATGAGCAACGGGATGTTCAATATCTATTCCAATTGACATGCAATAGTCATTGAAGGCTTGGGACGAAAACTCACCAGCATTATCAAGACGGATTTTCTTTATTGTATAATCAGGGAATTGTGCACGTAAACGAATTATTTGTGCAAGCAATCTCGAAAATGCTAAATTGCGAGTGGATAACAAACACACATGTGACCATCTAGTTGATGCGTCAATCAATACCATAAAGTATCTAAATGGGCCACACGGTGGATGGATAGGCCCACATATATCACCCTGAATACGTTCAAGAAATTTGGGATTTTCATACTTGATTTTGGCTGGTGATGGCCTTGTGATTAGTTTGCCTTGAGAGCAAGCAACACATGAAAGTTCATTGGATTGAAAAATCTTCTGGTTTTTCAATGGGTGACCAACTGAATTCTCAATAATTCTTCGCATCATTATTGAACCAGGATGGCCCAACCGGTCATGCCAAATTTTAAAGTCATTAGTAAACTTCTGGTTTACTGTGGCATAAGTTTCAATAACTTTGATTTTGGTAAAATACAATCCAGGTGTCAAAGTTGGCAACTTTTCTAAGACATGTTTCTTTCCAGAAACAGTTTAAGTAATATAGAGATATTCATTATTTCCTTCCTCTTGTGTTTCAATATGATATCCATTCAAACGAATATCTTTAACACTCAATAAGTTTCTTCGAGCCTTTCGAGAAAACAATGCATATTCAATTACCAATTTTGTTCCTTTCGGTAGTAAGATAGTTGCTCTTCCGGAGCCATCAATTAATTTTGTAGTACTAGTTATAGTACTGACATTTGCACTTTCCATATTTAAGTGAGAAAAGTATTTTCTATTATTGAATATGGAGTGAGTAGTAGCGCAATCTGCTAGACATATTTCTCCTTCGTTGTTTGAAAATGTTGCCAAATCAATTTCCATGTTTCTAAAAATAAAAGGATAAGGAGATACATATTAAAAAAAAACTTTTATTGAACTTAGAAAAATGTTACAAGGAAATTTGGAAACACACACGACAACAAACAAAGGTACATATAAGATAATACTGAACTTAAAACGAAACAACATGCTGAAATGGAAAAAAAAAAAACTAGACTTTAAAACCATTTAGTTATTCTCAGAAAACACCATGTGTCCTATTCCACCATCAGGGCGGTCAAGATAGTCTGCAACATCAAGTTGTGCCATGTCAATCTGTCCGTGTTCATTTGCATCTTGAACATAATTCGTTTCGATATTTTTACCCCTCGCCTTTGATGCTTGGTAAAGATCAACAAGGTGTTTTGCTACTTTGCAAGTTCTTGACCAATGGCCTGTCATACCACATCGGTGACAAGTACTTTCATAAATTTTCTTCATCGACCCATCATCTCCATTTTTCTCAATCTCATTATATGCTCTTTTATTATGGTCATTTTTGAAGTTGTTATTATGACCTCTTCCTCGGCCTTGACCACGTCCACGACCACGTCCATATCCACGTCCACGTCCACGTCCACGACCACGTCCATATCCACGACCACGAAAGGAATCATGGCCAAAAGGATTGTGTGATGTTGCATTCACTTCAGGGAATGGGGTAGCACCAGTGGGACGAGACACGTGATTTTTCATCAACAACTCGTTATTTTGTTCAGCCATTAAAAGACATGAAACAAGTTCAGAATACTTTTTAAAACCTTTTTCACGATATTGTTGTTGAAGAATAATATTTGTGGCGTGAAAAGCAGAGAAGGTTTTTTCGAGCATATCAGCATCAGTAATAGTTTCTCCACATAATTTCAGTCGTTGAGTAATTTTACATACTGCAGAGTTGTATTCTCCCACAGTTTTAAAATCTTGCAATCTAAGGTGTATCCAATCATGTCGAGCTTTAGGAAGGATAACCGCCTTACGGTGCTCAAACCTTTCTTTGAGACAAGTCCAAAGTTCTGCAGGATCTTTGAGTGATACATACTCCCCTTCTAATTTTGGAGTAAGATGGTGAAGTATGAAAATCATAGTTGTTGACCTTTTATTTTGTGGTAATGTGTTACCAGTTTTAATAGCATCGCCAAGGCATTTAGCATCCAAGTGCAATTCAACATGCAATATCCATTGTAAATAATTATCTCCAGATGCATCCAATTGCGCAAATTCTACGTTTGAGATGTTTGACATGATGACTATAATATAAACAAAATAACATAAGAATCGTGATTTTTAATATTTCATAAATAATACAACATTATTATATGAAGAAAAACATAGTAATAACCGCAATATTATAAATGGAGGTATAACCATCCTTATTTATAACAAGGGTAATAATGATAATAATATAGGAATAACCGCAATATTATAAATGGAGGTATAACCATCCTTATTTATAACAAGGGTAATAATTATAATAATATATGAATAACCGCAATATTATAAATGGAGGTATAACCATCCTTATTTATAACAAGGGTAATAAAAATAACAAATTGCGTACCTTTTTTTTTCTTTTGGAACTCAAACAAGAATGCCGACAAAATATCGAGCCTCTCGTGCTGATAACGTGTTATAAATGTTTGAACTCAAAGGAAAATAAAAGAGAGTAATATTAGCTATCAAACTCTTTCTTATTCCATAAGATGTGAAGTGTGTATTACAAAGAGTGAAATAGCCTTCTATTTATAGGAGGGATTGGAAGGCATTCCTTAGAGTTTTCCAATGTGGGACAAAGGAGCATTCACATTTATAATTATTTATAACAGTTGCTATATTGTTGTGAGATTGTGAATTTGAGTATTGACAGATACATTAAATTTATAGATAAAAAATAGAAACAAAAACAACATAGAGGAAAAAAAAAAGAGTCAGCAAAGGAATAATCGCTCGTTCGGCCACGTGGCAAGTGAATATTCCCTTGCTGACAGGGACGCAGGGAGCGACTAAATTGCTTGTCAGCTCAAGACCACCTAAATAAGTTGTCTAATTAAATATCTCTAATTAAATTGCCTAACTAATTTCCATAATTAAATTGGACTAATTAAATTATAGTAATTAAATTGCCTAATAAATTTACCTAATTAATTGGACTAATAAAATTATCCTAATTAAATTGCCTAATTAAATTGGACTAATTAAATTTCCGTAATTTAATTGCCTTATTGAATTGGACTAATTAGATTTCCCTAATTAAATTGCCTAATTAAAATTTCCTAATTATTTTTCCTAACTAAATTGGACTAATGAAATTTGCCTAATTATAGTACATAATTCAATTGCCTAATTTAATTTGGCCTAATTAAATTTTATGCCCTAATTGAATTTTATTTGCTTAAATAAATTAATAATGTAGTTACACGTTGGGCGTGAGCGAATCCTCCCTCCCTGATCCACGTGTAAATTTTTTTTTTTTGCACAGACATCAACCACCCTCTTCTTCTCATATTTATAATTTTCTCCCCAATTTTTTGTTTAACGTCTTACATAACTCCGTTTTTAGGAAATTTTGAATAACATACGTATTTAACGTTATGAAAGTATCGGTGAAACTTTTGCAACTTTTGGTCGAGATCGTTCTAACGATCAATAGAGTTTGGCTCAGAATAAAATATCAATCAAAAGCAAAGTCTTTTAAGGATCCACCAATTTGCTTGACTTGAAGATCTCCTTCAGTTCCAGCACTATTGCATATTTCGATGAAGTAAGCAACATGTTGTCTGGGTCTCCACTTCTATCAAATCTTTGAAACTTTTGCATTTGCAATTTGAGGTAAAAAGGCGAAACTTGTTCATCAATTTCCATATAATCTTCAAGAGGGCAAAGTTTCAACAATGTCTTTTCGATCATAAAACTAAAAATAAATTATAAATATCTTTTTTTCAATATTTACCAAATATATATTCATAAGAAGTGCAATGATAAATTATACACCATATATTCATACTAAACAAAAACTCAATTTGTGTACGTAGAGAAAACATGAAAGTCTCACCATAACTTGTCATTATAAGCAAACGTAGACAAGGAAAAGAAATTGTCACAAGGAAACACAAGTTCTAATCATTTAGGAAGAAATAGAAACAAATATTAGTTATTAAATAGGGGGAAAGCATCAAACACCCCAACGTTTGACCATATTTGCAGCAAATTTCCATAACTTTGGTATTTGGTGGTCAACCACTCAACCTTTGCAATTTGGTGCAAACTTCCTCATTTAACCAATCTAACGGTAAAAAATGCTGACAGATCAGCAAATCCTACGACAAAAATGTGAATAAGGGGGCACCTCGCACAAAATTACAAAGGGAATTGACCGCCAAATACCAAAGTTATGGAGGTTTGCTGCAAATGACCCCAAACGTTGGGGGATTTTATGTTTTTTTCCCTTTATTAAGTAATAGAAGAAGAATTGGTTATAACTTTAGAATTTGATAGACTACGCATCGGACTAGAACCTTCGGCCATTGTTAGTGACGAACCATAAATGAGATTTCTCATTAAAGGATGACAAAAACATTTCCAAAATTTGAACCTTCTTGTACAAAAAAATCAATTGAACTTCAGGTTGTTTCAGCCTAATAGAGAACTTTACTCTTGTCTAGAAGCAATTGCAACACCACGATACCATGTGTGTGTGGCTTACTTGTCCAAGTTGGTTTCAACCGTTAATTCTTTGTGATTGCACTACTGTTGTGTCTTGTATTTCACATTCAAATGTTCCTTGTATTAGATCTATTTTTTATCATTAGATAAATTGTGATTGCGCTACTGCTTTGTGTTGTATTTCACATTCAAATATTCTGTATTAGATCTATTTTTTATCATTAGATAAAGAGTTTTTGGTAAATTACCTCCATGGGTTATGGTAAATTGGCAAATTACCTCATTGTGAAAAATAAGTTGGCCGAATACCTCCTATGATCTCAAAAGTTGGCACACCACCTCTCTAAAAAACTGTGTTGTAAATTTTATATTAAAAAACTAAAATACCCTTGTCAATACTAATATTTTCATTTGTATAATTTCGAATTTGATTTTACTGTATTTTTTTATTTTTATAGGAACAAAAATTTAAGAAACAAGGCATTAAATGTATATATCTTAGATTTTAATTAAGTTTTATAGTTTTGATAGTTTAAAATATTGAATTAAAAAAATATAATATTTTTTAAAGCAATAGGGGGTATAAATGTCTTTTTCAAAAGAAATCTAACACTCGCTCTCATTTAAGAAAGAGTGAACTATACACCTTCATGCATAAAAGAGTAAATTGCCAACTTTTGATATCACAAGAAGGTATTTGACCAACTTTTTTTTCACAAGGAGGTAACTTACTAATTACTATAACATAGGGAGGTAATTTGCCAAAAACCCTTAGATAAATTGACTTCCAAGTTTGATTGGTTACCAAAAAAAAATACCATTTCCGAAATTAGTTTTACTATATTTCATTAAGAGTTAAACACGCATTGAACCTGAAAATCCCACGCAACAAGCCAAGACAATTGTGCATTCGCAATAATTAGTTAATTACTTACATACTGGTCTGGGATTTTTAATAATTCAGTTTGTCTTTAGGCAGGTAAAAAAATTCAGGAAAAGAAATACATCCAACCAAGTACAGAGTGTCAATTACATATTTGATTTTTAATATTCAGTGACGAAATCTTAACATATTGGCAAGAGAAATGATGCCGCACATTCTAAATATTCGTTTCATTATCTCATTTTTTAAGTTATGAAGGAGAACCGGATCAAGGCAACTCCGACCAAAGATTTAGGATCAACACAAGTACACCACTCTTGAGGTTTCACGTCAAGAAGTACTTTCCGTCCTGGCAAGGTAATTCTTGATCAATGTGGATACATGTTGAGCAACCCATGTAGATCCAGCCTCAGTGCACGAGAATGCATGCGTATGACCCTCACGTTCCACTGCCACAGCCATATCTGGTACCTCTTTGCAAATCTGTTATTGAGTTAACAGAACAAGGATGAGGACACAACAAACAACACACAGATAAATCAGAAAAGAAACTTGGGACTCTAAAAAAAAAAAAAGGGCAACCCGGTGCACGAAAGCATCCCCGCAATGCGAGGGTCCGGAGAAGGGTCCCACCACAAGGGTGTATAAGGGGCAAGCCTTCCCCTGTCAATTTTTGACAAGAGGCCGCTCCCAGGACTTGAACCCGTGACCTCTCAGTCACACAGCAACACCTTTACCAGTGCGCCAAGGCTCCCCTTCAAAAAAAAACTTGGGACTCTCTCTTTTCTTTTTTAATTTTGAAACTAACTCCGGAAAAGCTACCCGTCTGATCGTGTAACTAGAGGAATAAACACATTACGAGGTCATCTGATGAAAAATCTACAACTTCGAAGAATGAAAGGGAAAAGAACCTCCAACATGAAGTTCACTAGTTCTGACTCGGAACTAAAAGATTAACTTCCACCAAAACCACTTAAAATGTAATGTAACGTATTACCTCAACCCCAATGGGCAAATCAACAGTTTCTTCGAGTAATACATTGAATCGAAAACTACTTGTATGGACCTAGGTCTACACTTCTCATGTAGACCTTGTGGCAATCCATTTGCCACGTCATCTACCAATTTAAATAAGCAAAAACTCACATTCTTTCACGTATAGGTATTACTGTAACTCTTTCAAATTAAAAAATAAAATAAAAATCCAAATCAAAGAAATTTCTCCAACAAAATTACATGGAATTTTTTTTGTCAAGAATTTACGAAAAAGACGAAGTCCAAGATATCGACCAATTCTTCTCGATGACACAATCTAATTACTTAAACTTTTTCGTTAAATTACTCTCAATAATTATAAACTCAATGAGGTTTCTAATGCTAGGGATTTCAATTAGAGCTGAGAACTATATACATGGAATTATTTGCAATGAGTTTATGTTTCATGGGTTCATTTCTAAATTTGAATTTTTAGCCTCGAGGACGGGTGGAGCGGCTGCGACTTGCAGTTCCACTCTCATTTTTTCTTTAAACAGTTAGTAACATGACTAATTAGAATCCCTTTTAATTCCTGTTTTTTAATCATTAGAATTTAAAGACATAACGCCTCCAAAATTTATTCATTCTCACCCCCACTCAGCCTACTATATTCATATTGTCTAGTATAATTCAAACGATTAGGTCATTATAAAAGGCCATACGAAACATACATTAATAAGTTTGGCCGTTGTATATTAATTTAGAGTTATGAGTGATCAATGCTTATTGGGCGTAGTAGTTGGGGCAACTCTAGACGTTTGCACGTTACTCAATGCTAATAAAATGATATGTCAATAGACTCTCTTATAGGCCACTAATCTTTTTTTATGAAAGCTGAACAGGCCAACAAAAATGCACTTGAACACGAAAAGCCATGTATTCAAAGTGCACCGTTGGGTGGCGTATGGAGAGATGTAATTCATTAAATACGCGTCTCTTCATGTTCCAAATAAATATACCGACTCTACCAACATACTCACAATTTATCACACCCCTCTCACACGAAAAACAGAACATCTATCTCTCTCAAAGGCTTCAAGCGCTAGCAACTTGAAAAAAATGTACGATTCGACGAAGGTAAATTCCTCATAATTCTTGTCTAAGTCTCATCTTCATCATGGTTAGGGTGTTGCGTTTTTATTTATCACGGTTTACAGGAGGACATACATAAACTATTTATAAGCTTCAAGGACTTTACCCCAGCCGACGAGAATATTCTCCTACGTAAGCTTCGTAGGATTGCAGATCGTCAAATTTGGTTTACGGGGGAGATGATGCAACCAATTTATGAAGAGTTGGCTGCGAAACGCCGAAACGTACGAGGGCCAAGGGAACGGATATATCCCCCGTGATGATCAAGGAACCACTCATGATCATCCAGACTCGTTTCCACTTGTTCAATCGCTATTACAAATGTCTTGGTGTGAGGCTAAACAAGAAAAAAGGAATCGTGACAATTAATAACCCACTTCATGATCAGCATGTTAAATTCGTGAGTTTCTCTAAACTTGGTGCTTCATGTGACATTTAATTCCCTATTTTTTTAACTCTCTTTAGGCTAAATAGAGCCTCAGACGATGGATATTATGTTCAAGCGTGATGGGTTCAAGAACTACAACAAGATGCTTTATCTCTTCGTAGTGAAGGAACTCCCCATCCCTCGGATTAAGGTGTTGTCCAAGAAGGATGTTTTGTTTGGCAACACATGATGGAACTTCATATCCATCATCGGAGGCTGCATATAGCATAAAGAGAGTTAAAAAAAAACTACGAAATTATATGTCACATGAAGCACCAGGTTTAGAGAAACTCACGAATTTAACATGTTGATCATGAAGTGCGTGATTAATTGTCACGATTCCTTTCTTCTTGTTTAGCCTCACACCAGGACATTTGTAATAGCGACTGAACAAGTGGAAACGAGTCTGGATGATTATGAGTCGCTCATTGATCATCACGGGGGATATATCCGTCCCCTTGGCCCTCGTAAGTTTCGCAGCCAACTCTTCATAAATCGGCTGCATCATCTCCCCGTAAACCAAATTTGACGATCTACAATCCTACAAAACTTGCATAGGAGAATATTTCGTCGGCTTGGGTAAAGTCCTTGAAGCTTATGAATGGTTTATATATGTCCTCTTGTAAAAACGAGACTTAGACAAGAATTATGAGGAATTTACCTTCGTCGAATCGTACACTTTTTTCAAGTTGCTAGTGTTTGAAGCCATTGAGAGAGATAAATGTTCTGTTTTTCGTGTGAGAGGGGTGTGATAAAGTGTGAGTGTGTTGGTAGAGTCGGTATATTTATTTGGAACATGAAGAGACGCGTATTTAATGAATTGCATCTCTCCATAAGCCACCCAACGCTGCACTTTGAAGACGTGGCTTTTCGTGTTCAAGTGCTTATTTGTTGGCATGTTCAGCTTTCATAAAAAAAGATTAGTGGCCTATAAGAGAGTCTATTGACAGATCATGTTATTAGCGTTGAGTAACGTACAAACCTCGAGAGTTGCCCCAACTACTACTCCCAATAGCGCTGATCACTCATAACTCTAAATTAATATAAATAGTCAAAACTTATTAATGTATGTTCCATATGGCTATGGCATTTATGAATGACCTAATCGTTTGAACTATATTAGACAATATGAATAGGGTACGCTAAGTGGGGTGAGAATGAATAAATTTTGGAGTCGTTATTTCTTTAAACTCTAATGATTAAATTTATTGTCTAATGATTAACTCTAATGATCCCAGTTCTTACCTCAGTTCGATCGCACCATTGTGGCTTTTTCGTGACATGACACATAACGTTACTATATTATGTCACACTACTGTTGTTGATAATGATGTGATGACGGATCAGTACTCAATCCCGAGCCTAGCAGGGTCAACGTCAGCTTTCACCACGGGACTTCCACAACCACCATTTGTAGTATATACAGACTCTACTCCACACCATACCGCCACCAGTCCATTTGTAATCCTAACTATTCCACTCCAGGCGAGTGGGGTATCCACTATTTGTATACTGCAGTGGGCCTACACTATACAATTATTGAGAAGATATTGTCAAACTCCAATAGTAAAATTTCTCGAATGCTGAACAGTTTCTCTATTATACTCCCCCCTCCCCCCCCCCAACCACCCATTTTCTGATAATTTGCACACAACACCCAGTTAAGTAATCTTTGGATTTTCTGTTTCACCCTTGATTATGCAAATTCATTTCTGTCACGCAGAGAGAAACGATGGATTGCGACTCCAGGCAGGCGTGTTTTGCCGCTGATAATATCCCAACTAGTAAAAATAAAAAAACTTTGGCTTTTCTTCATGTGTTTTATTAGTTTACGAAGAATTATTTTAAAAAAACAGAAGTTAAGAGGAATTTGAAATTCGGGATTCCAATTAGTCATGTTACGAATTGTTTAAAGAAAAAAGGAGAGTAGAACTGCAAGTCGCAGCAGCTCCACCTGTTCTTGGAGCTGAAAATACAAATTTAGAAATAAACCGATGAAACATAAACTCATTACAGACAACTACATGTATTAGTTCTCAGCTCAAATTGAAATCCCTAGCATTAGGAACCTCATTGAGTTTATATTATTGAAGAGTAATCCAACGAAAAAGCTTAAGTAATTAGATTGTGTCAGCGAGAAGAATTGGTTGATACCTTGGATTTCGTCTTTTTCCTAAATTCTTGACAAAATAAATTCCATGTAATTTTGTTGGAGAAATTACTTTGATTTGGATTTTTTGGGTTTGCTTCTCAATTTTTTTAAGCTGAAGATACTTGTAAAATAAGGGTTGGGTACCCCACTACCCGTTCCGCACTCGCGCGGGTACCCACTTGCAGCCGCAGGTACACGCATAGTGCGGGAACGGGAATGGATAGCGGACTCTCATTTCCCACAAGCGCGGGTACCCATCCCACGCCCACCCCATTAGCAACGTAAACCTCAACCGAGCTGTGTAAGAAATTCAATGAAAGCAAACCATGCCAAGAAGAAATTGAGTACCTTTTCATATAAGTGCAGAGGACCCCAGTGATCATCAAGCCCAAACAGAAAAGCAATTTGGCTTTTCTTTTCCCTGAGGAAATCCCAATCTGGTTTTTCTGGCAGCTACATAAGGACAGAGTTAAGGAAAAAAAAAAAGTCAGTAAAATGGCCTGAAACAGAAGAAATTCGTTCCAACATAATAATGATGGATTTTACACAGAAACCGGTGTATGCTACATTTCATTAGTTTTTTTTTTAAGATTATAATCAAAGAGTGGCTCCAAACTCAAAACATTCAATCAATTAACATGCTCCTTCATCAGCTCCAATGCTCCCTCTCTACAGGTAGAGGCTAGAAGTACTTCAATTGCATTAAGCATTCAAAATCACACACACACACACAGGGAGAGAGAGAGAGAGAGAGAGAGAGAGAGAGACTTACCGTCTCAAATTCTGTCCTTGCCATAAAGAGCATATTCCCTATGGTATGATACTGGGAAGAAAACAAAAAAAAAATCTACAATAGGTCAACATGAAAATATCTACATTGAAATCTAAAAGATGATAGAACGAAAGCAATTTAGCAGACGACGGTAAGTGATTGAGCCATGGAATTTTACAATTTCTTTCCAAATAGTACATTACCAGTCCGAAAAGTGGAATCTCATGTATAAAAAATTTCACTATCTGCAAATATTAAAGTGTATCCTCAAAAGACGGCACTCAACGCCATACATGAATTTCTAGAAGCGAAAAGCAGAACATTCCATGGAATAAACAAGAAATATATATAGCATCAGAAATAGTAAAAAATCCAACAAGAATAACCTCCACCACCCCCCACTTCTCCAGTTGGAATATATACTTTTGTTTGCATCCAACAAGATGGACTTGGTTGCAACATATTCTGGTCAGTAAATTCATCAGGTACCCGTGTAGTTTAAGTATGCTCTATGAAAATCAATGAGCAGTAAGATCAGAACTCCACCTGGAGTACATGACTACACATAGCCTGAACTGCAGAAGAAGACCATAACCTCCCAATAGATTTACTAATGAGGAATCTCGAAACCTGAGATGGGAACATTCCAAACAAGGCCCCAATCGAGCTAACAGCCACACATATAGCTGGAGACCTGCCATAGAACCTTCATAAAAATCAAAAACATACTCTGTGTTGTATTTGCAGTCATGAGTTAACGAATTACA
Organism: Linaria vulgaris; assembly: GCA_948329865.1. Taxonomy (NCBI): domain Eukaryota; kingdom Viridiplantae; phylum Streptophyta; class Magnoliopsida; order Lamiales; family Plantaginaceae; genus Linaria; species Linaria vulgaris. The sequence continues at coordinate 18,898,734 of OX415252.1, forward strand.
GAAACCAGTACAATGCAGTAACAGCTGAGTTCTACAAATATATAAAATACAAGTGATCACATTTTTTGTTGGGGAAAATGCAAATATAAAACAAGTACAATGCCAATGATATGTACTTTATGATCTAACTCTGATGCCAAATTTATATATAATTCTCAGCGTGTGTTCTTATGCCCGGTATATAATATCGTCAAAGGATCCAGAGAAAATTTAAATTAGTTTATAAATAGCTTTATGATGCAGGGAAGAGCTATACGCTGCAATTTTCCTAATGGCAGGCTGTGTTGAAGATACAGTGTTCACAGTAAGAAACGGATAGAGACAGAGACAGTATATTACCTGTTGCATAACAAAAAAAAAACTTCAATCTTCTTCTCCCAAAGCAAGAGAATAGTTGATACAAAAAAGCAAGGAAATAAATATATGAAAAAATACCTTAGCTTGTGATCTTTTAAATAATTCAAGAGATATATGCGAACCAATGGAGTGGCCAACCTTCAGATACAAATTCAATGTTACCAACATGACAAAGTATATAATAGATAACCCAACAATGGCAAAGAAGACGTAGATTTTTCTGAAAAGTGCATGATATGCTATTTGGACAAGTGGATGGAATCTTTAAATAAAAATCACTAATTATTTTCTTGCTCTTAACAAGTAGTGATACTTCAAGCTGCATTTGTTGAACGTGTACTTTAAAACTACACACCAGTGCTCTACAATGCATTTCCCTTTTACTCTTTCTCTCAGTTTAGGGTGCAAATGATGCAACACAGGCCCTCCAAAAGGCCATCATACCTTTAGTTCATCAACGACGGTGAGACTGACACACAAAGGGCCTCCCCCCTGCACCATCCCCCACCCAAACCCCAACAACCAGAACAGTGAGTAAAGAAACATGAACAACTCTCCCAACCAAATCCACCAATCACACGTTTCGAATCAACCAACACACCTATCATGGCCCAAAAGTAGAAACTTGACGAGAGAGAACAAGGTATATGACACCAAACTATGCTTTCAAAACACCCATACTTAGATAAATTAGATAAGATATCAAATGAACTTCATGCTGAACGCATTATGTTAAGACAAATAATTACCAGTGCTATAGGTACATCACAGTCTTCATACTCCAGTTTCATGAAATTAATCTGAAAAGATAGGAAGGGGGGTGAGGTTAGATGTTAGCAGAAGACTCGCATCATGACTCCTCTGCGCTCCATCTTACCTAACCAACACAACCAAAAAGACACTAATGTATGGGCTTCGCATGAATGTGAACACGCATAGATGATAGAGATACTGTAAATGGCGCACAAATGGTGATATTTGTGTGTATTCTTATTTATCCGTGTACCTTACGAGCAGGAGAAAGCATACCTTTTATTATCAGGTAGGATAAATTACACATATTACTACGCTTACAAAATCTAAAACCACCATTTTGTGCCATCCAAAGCTGTTTTGTTTACATGGGAGAAGGGTATTTCAAAACCAATCAAACTCCAGTTGGGAGAACCAGCATTTCTTACTTTTTGAGCATATCGCGCATTCAACAATTCAAATTTCAGAATTGTTCTCACACATGTCCTTCCCATAATTACTAATTTGGCAGGTAATACCTTCACCAAGCCAACAATTTTTAGCTTCAACCACATTGCTCTAAAAGTTTACCTTATGATCAATTTGTTCTTGTAACGAGAACAACCTCCCAGGCTCCGCGCTCTAGCAAGAAAACCAGACATAAAGGTCACTAATCGTTGTTACTAAAACCAGATACCATGTATGACTAGAAAAAGGTGTTTCTGCTTTGAAAGTCACTTAGAAGAAAAGAAATCGATCATTGAGGAGAAATGAGATACAATACAACACTGCTAAGTTAAGTAAATCGAGATTGAACGGGACCTGATCAAATATTATGATAAAAATCAAAGTAGGTAAATTATATTTGTGAAAAATGGATACTCATTCTCACATGATCTAAGATATCATAAAAGAACCTTTATTAACATGACTGGGGCTTTTGGGACCGTGCTCTCTGCTTAAGAGTCACTTTGACAGAATTAGAGTTGATTAAAATTGATAATAGAAGAAAAAAAAAAAAAGATAAAGCTCTGCTAAGTTAGGTGAGCTATACAGAAAATGGATGTGTATCTTGAAACTTTAAACTTTCACAAGACCTCATGAACTAGCAAACTCACGATGCAACTCTTTTAGATAATAACTCTAGACCTAATAGTCAACTCTTCTCTAAGGATCTTCTCCATCGCATATGAATATGCATAGGATCACTTTGACCAAAAGTCTCAATCACATTATCATATTGTCGAGCCCCAAAACAACTCTCACCCCCTAATCACAATTTCATCACCTAGTTTTAATTTTAATTTGACCAACACTGAGTTGCCATCTCCAATGCATGTACAACAGATAAGAAGCAGTGCCAACTCCCATAGTTGCCACTTTACTTAGCAGTCAGTCAATGATTTACAAATACTTGAGCACCGAAACAAGGACAGGCAGAAAACCAAGATGCAAGCAGGCAAAAATAAATCAGCAAAATAATTTAAATCATACGATTCTGATCCCAGTTGATAGGCATTTCTGCGTAAAAACAGACGCTGATATTCACAACAGCCAATTAAAAATGTAGAGTCCGTATTGAACAGGTACCTTTTCCGAGTGGGATATGTGGCCAATTGCTACAAAATGGAAAAGAAGTCACCAACAAATTTGAGTCAAATAGCGAAAAAGGTAAAACTTAACGAGTTTGCAAGAAAAATCAAAGAGCTAAAAATCTAGTCTTTTCTTGCCTGTGACAGATGCAGTCCCTCCAAGAAGCTCGTATAGCGAGTTCAAAAAATCATCGTAGAATGAGACAACACCTATCACATAACTTCCATCATTGGCCTATTCTTGTCTTATGAAAGAATAAACGAGGGCACGATATAACAAGTGCACGGCTAACATACCCGGATTGCCAGGGATAAACAAGACATGTAACTTAGGATTCTCCGAATGGATCTCCAACAAATCTGTTTTATATCTGAATCAAACGATATGAAAGTGTAATGTCATACTAAGAATATGCTGTACAAGAATTCAAACAACAAGAACAAACACACCCAGGTCCTAAAATTTCCCAAATATTAAAATTTTGAACCATACTAAACTTAAAGACACAATTTTTTTTTTACAGAGAGGACAATTAAGCACCATGAATACTTGAAATAAAATTACCCACAAACGTTGACCATTCGATAATTCACATGATTCCTATTTTGAACCAGACCCAGATTTTCACTACCCATCTTCGAAGCAGAAAAGATTCTCCTGCAAAGAAGCACGCAAATTATTGAATTTAAAAAAATGGGTTTATTACATTATTGTACAAGCTAATGAATGTGTACATTTACAAGTGCATGCAAGAATTGCAGTAGTAGTACCTGGAGCTAGGAGATAGATTTCTTGATACAGAGAGCAGTGAATTCATTAATAGAATTTGCACTTCAATCCCACTTCCACCATGAATTTGATCACCTAAGATGCGATTTTGTGTTCTAGATTTAGTCTCACTTAGCATAAATTGAAAAATTGAAAGGTATTTATCAAAAAACACCTAAAATAATTGAAAAGAGATAATAAGGATTTGACGAAATACACATTTTAGGCCAAAATAAGAAATATATTTGGGTTTTTGGATTTTGGCCTTCGTCTTACGTGGATACCACACGTCATAAAACGCCATATTATCTACGAAGGTATATATATGCAATATAACTTAACTCTTGTTTTGGAATTATCCCTATCACTTTTTAGGTTGAAAAAATATCTAACAATGTTTGAAATATTCGCTCAAAATGCTCTCCCTCAGCCCGATCAGGCCTTCGTTCTACGTGGATGACAAAGGACAAAATGTTTGCATTAGCTCGCAAAAACACTTCGTCGGAATGCATTACGCAAAATGCGACTTGAACTTAAAAGTTAATATAACCTTTGAAACAAAGTATTTATAAACTTGACCAAATTTTATATTGCATCTACCAAAGCAATAATAATTTGAAAAATAAACTAAATAAAAAGGCAAGGGCATATAACCAAACTAAGACTAACGTTTCCCTTTTTTGGACTGACTTGTAACTAGTACTCTTCACTTCATTTAACTTAACGTTTCATATGTCCTTGTCATCTCCTCCCTTAGTGTGCCACAGTTATCGCAGCCAGCTAACATGGCTCGCATGTCTAATGACTTGTGTGATGTCAAAGCAACTGAATACTTAGTCGCATGCACGTACTACTTTGTCCAGAAATGATTTATATGTCAAAAGGAAACAAGTATAAAAATTAGGGAAAAAAGCAGAATACCCCCTTTCCTTCCGGCCGTTTTGCACTTTGCCCCCCCAGCTTTCAATTTTAACACATTGCCCCCCAAACTTAACAATTCGTGTGACGTTACCCCCCCGCGGTTGGTCGCCCGTCAATTTCTCGAATATTCCGTTAAATTATAATAAGGGGAAAAAGCAGAATACCCCCTTTCCTTCCGGCCGTTTTGCACTTTGCCCCCCCAGCTTTCCAAACCCTACTCTAAATTAGTTGAATTTCAGCAATCTACTGTCATTCCCTTTCCAAATGGGTTGGAAAGTACGAAGGTCGTACGCCCTTATACTCCCACACAAAGTGCACCCCGATTATGGTAGTTGTGGTCCAAAAATTGAATCTTTGTGGTCCCGTTTGTTAATAAGCAGATGTTTTGGTTGTGTGGTCCAAATTTTTGGTTGCTACCTTCAAATTTTGGTTACAGTGATTGCATTGATCAGGGTTCTTTTTGCATGTGTACATAGATATGTTAATGCCTCTGTCTTAAGTCAACTATGTTTAGCATAAATATGTTTTTGCATGTGTAAACTAAGGCTCTTTTTGCATGTGTACATACCTTCACTTTGTATGCATATAATTCAACTATGTGTAGCTAGCATAAATATGTTACTGCTTGTGTCTTAAGTCATAAATACATAAGTGCATATATCTTACTCATTCACCTATGTTCATTCACAGGAAACAACAAAGACTTTTTCACCATCATGATTCAGCATTCTGGGAAGTTTATGAAGTTTGAATCTTTATGCTATTTGGGGAAGACTGACTACATAGATTTCTGCACTGAGGATGAAATGTCACCGGTGGAGCTAACTACCATGGCTAAGGAAGTGGGGGTGAGGGGGGATGTGGTAGTATATTACAATGCATGTGGGTGGGACAACTGTAGGAGATTGATCCCCATTGAGGATGATGAGGGTTCATTGGCTATGGCCAGGGCTGCTTCAAATGAGAGGATTGTTGCCATTTTTTTGGCCCCTAGAACTGAAGCTCAATCTGAGCTTGTCCAGTCATATGGTGGAGCCAGAGCTGATAATGAGGCTGGAGAACAGATGGTGATAATGTCCAGTCAAATGGTGCAAGTGGAGCACATCAAGAGGTCCAGTGGCAAATGGTGATTTACCAAGTTTTATTAAGGATCATTGCACTGCAGAGGTTGCTGCAATGTTAGATGTCAATGATAGTGATGACAGTGATGGAGAGGTCAGTGTAGGTAATGACGATTGTGTATTTATATTTTCTGAAATCATTAGTAAATTATAATAAGGGAAAAAAGTTGGGGGTAACGTCACACGAATTGTTAAGTTGGGGGGGCAATGTGTTAAAATTGAAAGCTGGGGGGGCAAAGTGCAAAACGGCCGGAAGGAAAGGGGGTATTCTGCTTTTTTCCCTTATTATAATTTAACGGAATATTCGAGAAATTGACGGGCGACCAACCGCGGGGGGGTAACGTCACACGAATTGTTAAGTTGGGGGGGCAATGTGTTAAAATTGAAAGCTGGGGGGGCAAAGTGCAAAACGGCCGGAAGGAAAGGGGGTATTCTGCTTTTTTACCTAAAAATTATCATCATAAAGATGCAGTTCTCAGTAAGATTGACAAAGCACAACAAATTCGGTATTTGTGTTCCCTAGATGATTCAGGCAGAGATAAATTACTGCTATATACATCCGTTAAAATCTCGGTGTACCTCGTAATAAAGTAAAACTTATATATTCTGCTTACACCTAAAAAGATTAGCATATTTCAATTGCCACAAAAGACACAATAGATTTCCAGAAATTAAGTTTATACTTAAAAAAAGGTGACATACAGTAGCATAGCTGAAAAGCGAATATAATAATTTTGCGTTTTATATGAGACCAAAAGTGTGAATCAAGTTAGTTTCCTTTGGTTGGTTGATGCTCTCAAACATATCCTTCAATTTTACATAAGAAATCATCGCGCATATACTTCAATTTTACATAAGAAACCATCGCCTCCAGGATCCTACACTCGGTTACAGACTTACAGCAGCTCTACGCTCTTGGCTTTCATTGGAAGAAGAGCAGAGCACAAGCTCAGACAACCTCTCCTTCCCAACTTGCCTGCAGTAGTCATCAAATGATACGTTTGCCTGATTTTGTAAGCATGAGAAATCGCTTGATGCTGTTGAGAATATATATTATTTCACATCGCTTGGAGATGGTCTTGGATTAATGTTAATAAAGAGAAGTTCCCCCTCCACTTAATAAGGCCTTTTAAGTGAAGAATGATGGGCTTCAATTTCTATCAGATGCTCAACCAAACGTATAAGATAACTACCCTTGACGCACTAACCAAGCTTTTGCCCTCATAATAGCACTTCGTGGAGCCTAGCATGACCTTTGCCTCATTATGTGGATCGATGAAAGCATTTATTAAGATTTGCCGCTATTTTTGATCTAACTTTCCGTCCATTTGGAGAATCTGCTTCCCCTTCACCCATGAGAATCTTTGCATATCTGTTCATGTAATAGTTCTAAAGGCGGAATGTAATGGTTAAATATCAAAACCTTTTCATTCATTATTACGCTAAGATGCACAAGCTCGAGAACGAACTTAGCCTTGACTCCAGCGTTAGGATTTAACTTGGAAGCCTCCACCGCACGTAGGCCCCTTTTGAGCCAATGGTCTAGTGGATCACAATATTCGAGAAGATAGGGATGCACATATATTAGAGCCGCGTCATGTTCAAATTTAAACGTATGTTCAGTTTTATACTTGCTTTTGGATTTTGCTAACGCCTCAATTAGAATCTTTTGCACTGGAGCGGGTTTAAAGAGAATGACAATGTCTCTCAATCCATGAAGACTCTCTTGCATAATAGTCCCTTTGTGAACATGAACAAAAGGAGACATGGCAATTTTTTACCTTTCCACCGCAGAGTTCATGAATTCTGAAGTCGAATATGATTGAGAATTTTTGTAACAAATTTGCTCTTTCCCTTTAATGAAATCATCCCTCTAAAGACTTTGTCTTTACCAGGTACATCTACAATAGCTGGCCTTACCAAATGCAAGGTATTGAAGAGTTCAACAAAGTTATTCTAAAAAGGCGTTCCGGAGAGAATGATCTGTTTCCAAGTTCCTAGTTTAAGGAGTGAATTCCAAATGTTGCTACTTTGGTTGCAAGGGGTGTGACCTTCGTCCATAACAACCAATCCAGGCTTTTCAAGAAGTATTTTCCTTTGATCTTGAGTCTTCTTGTCAATACTTAGGGTACTTTGTTTTTTTCTTTTCCTCCTTTTTAATATATTTCTCACCCGTCAACTTCTCGAACAAACTATAATTAATACCCAGGATGCCCCATCCCAGGTTCCATTCGTATATCTTGACCATGCGAGTATCATCATTGATTCGGCATTTGGATCCAGCAAATCTTTTTCTCCTTAGCCAATAACTCAAAATTATTAAGTTATGGTACGAAAAATCAACATCCCATTTTTTGAACTCCTCTTCCCATGTACGATGCATACACACTAGAGCAACAATCACCGGTCTGCACATGATAAAAACTTTTCAATAAGTTTCAATAAAAACAATGATCAGAAGGGTTTTTCCCAGTCCCTGGCGCATGTGAAATGATGCATCCACCCACACCAGTAGTAGGGGTGACATAGCTCTTCAGATATGCAAGATTAATGCTTCCTGCTAAGTTCATCCACAAAAACTCAAAACCCTCTTGCTAGTGTTTGTACATACTTTCTCTTACACCACACTTAATATTCCAAACAGTTACATTATCACTGTTGAAAGCAACACATTTACTTTTTGAAGATGTTAGATGAAAATCCTCCAACTGTAATTCTTGAAGATCCTCCTCTTTTCTAGAAGATCTTCTCATGTTCAATTCTTTAAAAGTTTTTGTTTCCTACACAAAGCAAAAGGAAAAACATTAATAAAATAGTGTAATAGTTAAATCCTTTATGAAAAACACACTCAAATTCCGCTATAAGACTTATTTTACAAGGGGACAAGGTTGATACATCTATTGCTCATGGTTCTAATAATGAACAACAATACCAACATACTTACCCATTCCAGAATTATGTCTTTTGGATCAACAGCCACATGAAGACACTTTCTACATCTTACTCATGTATCTTCTCGTTTGTCAAACTCACGCCATTCATAAACACACGGGGGATCTTCAGTTTCATCAACATGACTATTTTTGCATTCTTAATTAACCTGCTATCCAGTAATAGGGCATTAGTCATCACACCAATACATGACATGTTGGTCAACGTATAGTGCAGAGGAGAAATAAGTTTGTTGGTGAGTTTGTCGAAAATGTCGAACACTGGAACTTGAAAGTCGCGAACTAAAGACGCTTTTCTTAAAGCGTAATTCGCCTCCACCTCGTGTGTACCAATAGGGTAACAGCAAATCGCTTTCCAGGATACAATTTAAGCCCAGGAAATAAAACAGTAGACTGCGTATTGGACTAACGAAATCTACTGACAAAAAAAGAAATAAGAGTGCAGAAGATACAAACTTAATTTCTGCAGCAATTAAAGATTGTATATTATTTGAGAGATACGTTTTTTTTTGTGATGTGTGTTAGATCTGATAATCCTGCGTTTTTAAAGAAGGAGAAAAGTTGCAAGAAAAAGTCATAACTTTTCCTAGGTATTCTTTCACAGAATGACACAATTTTCCTGATAATTCTTTCACGGAAAAGACAAAACTTTTCTGCTAAAAATATGTGACTGTTGATATTTAAAATCTGAGTTTTAAATATTCCCTCCATATTTTTCCCGGATTAATCTGAGCCGTCGAATTTAAATCTTAAGTAAGATTAAATCCACACCATCCAATTTAATCTATATTAATTTAACATTCAGATTAAATCACAGTCGTTCATCTTATTTAATTAATTAAATAAAATCTACGGCCTAGATCGATGAGCGATGCAAGCGTGCAAAGTGCTAAGTGTTTTTTAAGTGCGCCAAACAAAAGCGCCACAAGCGACACGCGCACGCGCGCGCAGACGGGAGCTCGGGCACGGGCTCGGCTCGGCGCGCGTGTGTGCATGAGCACCACCTATGTAATATAGTGCAAACATATATAAACCCACAAATAAGTTTTTACTTTTCCTATGTGGGACACTTAAGCCACTTTAGTAAAATTGGCCTATAAGTGTTAAAGCTCTTAAAGCCCATAAAAGTCCTTATACTTACCATGAGTTAGAGCCCAACATACTTTACCAATGTGGGACAAACTAAAAAAAAGGATTTTACTATACTTTGCATTCACATCATATCAACACATAACCAATGTGGGATACCTCTCACAAGATTTATTATTTGGAAACTAAATCTAACAATCTGCACCATTTTCGAATGATAAATCTTAGTTTGCACCACAAGAAAGGTGTCTTTCGACTTGAACCTTCACTTATTATAAAGGTGTCTTTCGACATGAACCTTCACTTAGTGGATACCTATCAAAGTTAATCAGAAAAGCATAGTAGACTAGTCTTTGAACTGGCAATTATGTATCGACCAACCAGATAAGTACCACACACAGTTCCTCTACTTGTTCTTTATTCTAACAAGCTGACACGTTAACGGCCCTGTGTCTATATCCTGGTTTCATGAGTAGTTTTTAGAGTTAAGCCCTAAACTCTAATGAAGCGGCCTCACTTCTACTACTCACTTAGGTAGACTTGTCAAGGATGTCCCTGTAATTATGACATCCCAACATTTACTGTTACAAGTCTATTAAGAGTATTAAACTCAACCTCTACCCTTGACATTACAGGTACCAAGCACTATACTTAGATGGAACCAATTCATACCTGAATTATTAATTTAAAAATACTAAATGCTTGACAATCACAAAAATGAAGTACTTTACTCATTGAACCCAAGTTTGATATTTCAAGGGTTGAGTTGAGTTTCCCTCATGTGTGATCACTATGTATGGGCTTTCAGTCCCATCACTCTAGAAGTCTTATGCACCATATCTTTGGCAAGACCTTTAGTCAGAGGATCAGCCAAGTTACTTGCTGACCTCACATAGTTAATTGTAATAATACCATCACTGGTTAACTGTCTCACATAGCTATTTCTTAAACCAATATGTCTAGATTTTCCGTTTTAGACATGATTATAAGCTCTAGACAAAGTCGACTGACTGTCACAGTGTATTAACACGGGAGGCATTGGTTTAGGCCATATTGGCATTTCCAATAACAAGTTTCTCAATCATTCTGCTTCTTTACTTGCAAAGTTTAATGCTATAAACTATGATGCCATGGTTGAATCAGCCAAGCATGTTTGTTTCTTAGAACCCCATGATATTGCGGCTCCACCAAGAGTGAATATCCAACCACTAGTTGATGCATGGTCATCACTCTCAGTAATACAACTAACATCAGTATAACCTTCCAAAACATTTGGATAGCCATTATAGCATAAGCCATAATCAGTGTTCTTCTTAAGATACTTGAAGACTCTAAATATTGCTTTTCAATGTTCTCTACTAGGATTACTTATATACCGACTCAGTTTACCAACTGCAAACGCAATATCAGGCCAAGTACAAGTCATGCAATACATTAAGCTTCCTATTGCACTAGCATACTGTTTTTGGGAAAATGATCTCCCATCGTTTGGCATTAATTTAGTACTAGGGTCGAACGGAGTACTAACTGGTGTACAATCAAAATGATTAAATTTTCTCAATACCTTTTCAACGTAATGAGACTGTGATAACATGATACCTTCATTATTTCTAATTATTTTAATCCCTAAAATAACATCGTCTTGACCTAGATCTTTCATATCAAATGTTTCACATAGAAATTTCTTAGTATTATTGATTTGATCTAGATCAGAACCAAAGATAAGCATGTCATCAACATATAAACAAATAATAACACCTTTATTATTTTTAAATTTACTATAAACACACTTATCAGTTTCATGGATTTTGAATCCGTTTGACAACACGGCCTGGTCAAACCTTTCATGCCATTATTTTGTTGCTTGTTCCTTACATAAGACAAACAACAAACATAATCCCTTGAATTAATAAATATCCTGTATATAGTTACCTTTGCTTTAATTTTGTAAGATAGTAGGTGTATAAATACCACAAAAAAAGGTTCTGTAAACTCACGGAAAACTAATACAATCAATGCTATCTTTATGCATAATATGAGACGCATGACACCGGCAAAACGCGAACTCTACAAAAATGAGCGTTGCCAAATATGCAATCATGATGGACACATTGCAACAATCTGTTAGGGGCAATTCGAAAATCGTGTGAACCAAGAAGACATTCAGCAAGCCCTTGCCGCTATAACATTATACACCGGAGTTATGGATACAGATTGGACTACTGACACTGGCAGAACAAGAACTCTATAAAAACGAGCGTTTCCAAATATGCAATCGCGATGGACACATTGCAACAATCTGTTGGGGGCGATTCAAAAATCGTGTGAACCAAGAAGACATTCTACAAGCCCTTGCCGCTCTAACATTAAACACGAGTTTTGGATACAAATTGGACTACTGACACTGGTGCCTCGAATCACATGACAGGTCATGAGGGTATGGTTTTTAATTCTGGTCCTTAACTTGATAATGATAAAGTTCTCATTGGTGATGGAAGCACTTTACCTATCAAATCTATTGGAAGTGCTACATGATGGCTCAAAAAATATTCCTATCAATGATGCTCTTGTTGTTCCTTAACTTACACGAAATCTACTATCTATAAGTCAACTTACTGATCAATATCCTGTTAATTGTGAATTTTCTAACCATGATTTTTCAATTAAGGCTCGACAGACATGGCAAACCTTGTTGAAAGGGACGCGTAAAGGTGATCTTTATGTACTTAGAAATCCACGGGAGCCTCTTTTCTCTACTCAGTTATGTTTTGGTTCACTTGACCTTTGGCATCAACGCCTTGGGCATCCACAACCATCCACATTAAATTTACTTAAATCTAAAGGCTTGATATCTATTGTTGGTAGTAATAAAGTATCTAATCTTTGTAAAAGTTGTCAACTTGGAAAACTTAGCAAGTTACTTTTTGTTAATGTGGTATTTCATCATGTTCATTGCGATCTTTGGGGTCTTGCTCCAATTTTATCTATTCGTCGTTTTTGTTATTATGCATGTTTTGTTGATGAATTTACGCGTTATACTTGGATAATTCCTTTAAAATCCAAATCTGACTTTATAGATTCATATTAAATTTGAAAAATATATTTTTCGTCAATTCAATAGGAAGATTAAGATTTTTCACTTTGATGGAGGCGGAGAATTCATCAACTCTCGCCTGACCACCCATTTTATACAACAAGGTATTTCACATCAAATCTCATGCCCATATACTCCTGAACAATCTGGTATGGTTGAACGTAGGCACCGTTTCATTCGACAACTAGGCATGACTATGTTATTTCATAGCGGACTTCCTACATATTTTAGGTTGAAGCTTTTTGTACCGCTGTTTATATTATCAATCGTTTACCAAGTTCTTCTCTGAAATTTGAAACACTGCACTTCAAAATACATGATACATATCTTGATTACTATTTCATGCGCGTCTTTGGTTCAAAGTGTTTTCCATATACATGGGATACAAAAATAAATAATTTTGAGCCCAAGACAGTTTCTTATGTTTTTCTAGGCTATAGCGAGAAATATAAAGGTTACAAATGCTTGGGTCTTATTACTCGTCGTACGTACATGGCACAACATGTTGTGTTTGATGAAAATGTTTTTCCATATAAGTAGCCCATCTTTTGCATGATGCTCCTAATTGAATTTCCTAATCTTTCTTAAAGAAATATTATCATAAACCATGATGCCACGTCTTTGCAAAGAAATATGGTCATAAACCATGATGTCACGCCTTTTGTTGAATCACCTCATCCTCCATGTGCACAAGATAACGTAGTTAGTTGTCATAATTCTGCCGAGTCTTCCCATCCTCATGAAAATAATTTTTTACAAGAAGATTAACCTTCCCCCCAACATCATATGCTTACCCGCTTAAAAGATGGTATTCGAAAGCCGAACCCGAAATATGCCCTTCTTGTTAGTACTAGTGTTGTTCATCGTGAGCCTCACACTGTAAAATCTTCTCTTCAACATAACGGCTGGAAAAAAGCCATGAAAGAAGAAATGGATGCCCTCCATCAAAATAATACATGAGAACTTGTTCCTCGCCTTCCTAATATGCATATACTCAAATCAAAATGGGTTTATAAAGCTAAAATTAAAGCTGGTGGCAATCATGATCGCTTCAAAGCATGATTAGTCGCCATAGGATACCATCAATTAGATGGAACTGATTATACATAAACTTTTTCTCCGATTATAAAATTAGGAACAATTCGTGTCATTCTTAGATTTGATCTTGTTCATGGATGGAAATTCGCCAGTTGGACGTAAAAAATGCCTTCCTTCATGGCACCATAACTGAAGATATTTTTATGGAACAACCCCGGAGATGCAAAATTAACTTTTTCCATCACAAGTATGCAAGCTTCGACGAGCTCTTTATGGCCTTAAACAAGCTCCTACAACATGTTTTGATCATTTTAGTACATTCCTCATTAAAAATGATTTTTTTTCTGTAGTCTGATTCTTCTCTTTTTATTCATCATTCGACTACCGGAAAAATAATTCTTCTTTCATATGTAGATGATATATTACACCCATGATCAAATCAAAACCAACTAAACACTTTTATCGCTCGACTTCATTCTAGAAATTACAATGAAAGATCTTGGACATATTCACTATTTTCTTGGAATTGAAATAACAAGAACACCCGACGGCTTACACTTATTACACATTCATTACGCCATGATGATTCTTGAGCGTGCTCAAATGGTAGATTGCAAACCAATGAGCACCCCTATGGAATCCAAAACAAAGGGGTTAACTGATACTACCCCTCTTGATGATCCGAGCATTTATTGTGGAATTGTTGGGGCCTAAGACTATTTAACACTAACTCGACCTGATCTATCTTTTTGTGTGAATTTTGTCTCACAGTTTATGCAAGATCCAACGTTGTCGCACTTAAAGATCGTTCGCCGCATCCTCTATCATGTCAAAGACTCTCTTCATCTTGGATTGCATCTCACTTCTAAAACTAGCTTTGATCTATATGCCTTTTCTGATGCAAATTGGGTTGGATGTTCACTTACAAGACGATCCACCACATGTAATTGCACTTGGGTCAAAATATTATCCCATGGTGCGCAAAGAAACAACAATCAATCTCACGGTCCAACACTGAAGCCGAATATTGAGCTATGCCACACACTACTGTTGAACTTCACGTTTCTTCTTCGTGATCTCCGTATTCCTCTCACAAAACCTCATGTTCTTTTATGCGACAACATCAGTGCCCTCCACATAACTGTCAATCCCGTCTTTCACGCTCGAAGTAAACATATTGAATTGGATTACCACTTTGTACGTGAACGTGTTGCTCTTAGTTTGTTAATCACTCGACATGTTGCGTCTCCTCTCCAAGTCGAAGATATCTTTACCAAGCCGATGTCCAAACCTCAACTTCACTACTTCCATACCAAACCTTGCCTCCGGTCCCGACCAATTTTGCGGGAGGATATTAAACAAAATAAAGGAACAAAAGCAATTAAATCTATTCATAATCAGTGTGCAACAACTCCACGCAATCTTCCATATTTAGAGAGACAAACAACACAATTGTTGTTCAATCATTGCTAATGAACAACTGCAAATTCCTTATCAACATAGGACAAACAACAAACATAATCCCTTGAAATAATAAATATTTTGTAAATAATTCTCTTTCCTTTTATTCTGTAAGATAGTAGGTGTATAAATACTCCAAAAGAGCATCTGTAAACTAACGGAAAACTAATATTCTTTATGCATAATTTTCTTTCTTTACTTTTGTATTCCACAACCTGGGGTCATCAGTCATCAATTATTTCCAGGGAATCTCCATCCGAATCTGTATAGATATCGTCGTTTCCTACATAAAAAATTTGGAAAATATGTGAAACCTGTAATTAAGTCACCACGAGATGTCCCGAATGGATATTTTTAAATGGTACGCTATAGTCCAAGTAATAACCTTTTTGAAGAAATGAACTTGACTTGTCTGGCGATCCTTGATCTGGATCATGGGAAGCAAGCGTTGGTGAAACCAACCCGCGGTTATTATCTTCACTTACTTCTTTCCTGGTTGAGGACCCTATCTTTAGCTCATTGGGTTCTTTGGTACGACTAAACTCAATTCCACTGATTTTATTTATCTTCAAAACTTCCTCACAATTGTCACTGTAATCCTCTGCAAAGGCTTAACAATATCAGTGAACTAAATTTCCCAAATTCGATATAAAATGTGTCTTATTCGTCAACTCAGTTTTAGTAAATTTTGTATCACAATGTCCAACGCATGCATATCTTCGTTGGTGTTGCTTTAATATGGAACTAATGAGAAGCCTGCTAATGCACCAGCTAGTCTACTGATGTTAACATATTCTGAACAAGGATAGCGTGAAGAGATAGATCGATAACATTCCTATATAGAAAAGAAGTCAAAAGGCACCAGATGACGAATCTGCAAAAATTGCAAAAGCACTTATATATATGGTCTAAAAGTTACCAATAGTAATTCCTGGCAGACTCTTCACCCTCTTCTTTGGCTTTTCATCAATTATTTCCAGGGAATCTCCATCCGAATATAAATAGATATCGTCGTTTTCTACATGGAAATTTAGGAAAATATGTGAAACCTGTAATTAAGTCACCGCGAGATGTCCGATTGTGCATCTAGTTTATTACACATAAAAAACAGAGTAAAAAAGAGGTATCTAAATCAATTAAATAGTTCTGAAGTGTTCAAAATTAATACAAAAAAATGGAAGAAAACAAGAAATAGAACATGGATCACATTCATATTTGAGCTTTCATGTTAGAACAAGTAGGGGAGTGATTAAAAAGCGATTGATTTGGCTGAACTATTGAGATTAGAAGTGTAACTAAGTGGCAATGTGCTAATCTAACAAAGTTTAGCTAGTACCGTGCAAAAACTAAAAACTAAGAAATAGGGAAGAGAATTTAATACATTCTTTGTGACAATCTTTAAGAATATCGTATACATCCTCCATGTATAGGGAAGTAAAATGTATCATTGTGATTGTAATTGTACATCTTTTGGTAGCTTTGTTGTTGGTTGGAAGGGAAGTAGTTTTTGTATAACCATCGTAAATTCTATCAAGTGAATTCAGGGAACAATTAAATACTTCGAAAATAGGTTCGTAGGCTTCAAAAGATCTATTAACTCCCCAAATCAGGCAGAATAGCCAATCAAATCATATAATAAGTGAATTCGAGAGTCTCTTCAAAGACAAATGACTCTAGCAAATTATGAGTCGGTAGTAAAACCAGTTTTACAGAGAAGAGAAGATAGAGAATCACCCTTGTCTGAGCTAAAATTTGTAATTTATTAACATAAATTGTAAAGTTAACCAACTTGTTAACCAATTTGTCTATGATAAGTTACAAACAAGCAAACAGTTTAAACAGACTAAAGACACCATAAAAAAATTACTAACTTCACGATAAAGATTTTGATTCGAGTTGGCAGACAATACTTCTTTACTTATCATAATATTAATAGCATATCAATTACCACAGATCGGTTCTTCCCTCAATAAGCAATCTACTTTTTTCATGGATTTTAACTGACTTCTTCCCCTCTTTTTCGGGTTTCTGTCAGCACGAGGACTTGCCTCCAAGTTTTGAGCATCGTGTGATGCGATTCTGTTTTTACTCTGCATAGAAACAAATTATGTTCGATTGCAATTGAACAAGGTTGAAATGTAAGATTCAATAAGATTACATGGAAATATGGAATCAATTCAATATGTACTCATTACAAAAAAACCAAACAAACAATCAAAATGAAAAAGAGAATTTACCTCTCCAATTGCAATGTTAGGGCTTCACTGTGTGAGAAATGAAAGAACTCATCTCATCCATTTTCGGAAGTATAAAGAACAAGGTACAATTGATTTGTTTACAAAAACACAGATCTAGGGTTTTGAAGGTACAATCAATTTGTTGGTGTTGTGATGTGATGTTACCACATGTGAGTAAGTAAGTGAATTTACAGGGATGGAATTATTACAGATGCATCCCCGTAGTTTCATTTAACTATAAAACTATCTCTCATGTTTCGAAAAAAAATGTGTGTAATTTCACTAATTTACTCAATTTCTTCTTAATATATATATATATATATATATTGTAACATTGACATTTTATGGTTTCAAGAAAATAATTAATCGTTGATCTAGGATCTCGTTGATATTTTTAAATGATTATTAGATTTTTAAACCTTTTATGATTATTTCTTCTTAAAATAATAGTCGAACGTAATAGATTTTCAATATTAAAAAAATAAACACACTAATTACAGATCTAGAATTTATATCTTGTTTATGATTACCACATTCATAAAACTTTTTGTACTGGTTGTAGCGTGATTCCATTCTAACGTAATTAATAACCTTCATTCGAAATGGCGAGTAATTTATGAAAAAAAGGCTCTCATATCTTGTACAAACATTCGTTATAGATCTAAAATTAGATAGAGAAACAATATGACATAGATTAACAAAAAAACTTTTACGAAGAAGGAAGCACAACATACCATGTGGCCTGAAACGGAAGATTTTTGTCCTGCCATATCAGATCCCGTCAAAGTTGTTGAAAAATCTTTAAGAGCTTGAGAATGTAATAATATAAAGATGAAATCTGTTCCAGTATAAAAAATGAACTTTGTTAACTCCAAGCATATATATTGAAAAATAACTTTGTTTCATATATATTCAATATGAAGAAATAAAAGTAAAAAAACATTGAGTTTCAATCGCCAACCTGCAAATTACTCGTTTATCCTGATTGCGTGTTTGAGAATAATATATATGTGTGTGTATGTGTGTGTTCTTTCGAAGCTTTGGATGAGGTGAAATTTATTGCATAAAGACTATATTTTGTATTCGATAATTACAAGAATTAAGGGATCTTTCGAATCTATTCAGATGATGGTCATGAGTAATTAGAAAATATTACTTTATTACAAAAATCAATGTCATAAGGTTCATTTTCAACAACTTTTGACAGTTGTCACATACTATACTATTAATTAGATAAGTAAATTAGTATTGTTTTTAGACATGAAAATGTAAGTGAATTAAAAGTACTAAATATTGGTTGACTTGGGTAATTAATTTATATCTATTATCTAGTATACTGTAAAAGTATCGATTCTGGTCTAACGTTTTAATTGATTTTCAAATTTGCGTTTCAATTTATGTAAGAATTAATAAGAGTCCGGATAAATTTGTAAATTACATTCTTGCATAGGAAATATCTTTTGTTACATATTCGATAATTACAAGAATTGAGTCGAATCTTCCAAATCTATTTAGATTCTGGTCATTTGTATTTATAAAATATTGATTGCATTACAAAAATCAATATCATAAGATTCGTTTCCATAAAGTGTGCTATACAGAAGAATCTTTTTCTCTCGTCTCTGAGAGCTGACAAAGCCTTTCTGTTATGGCCTTCGTCGACCCCGTCGCAATAGCACCACTCTCCTATTGATCGGGATTAGTCGTCCATTCTTTCAATTGCGGTTTTCAGGATGGTTCTTTTTAGATTGCCAAAGAATTATTATGGTTTTATCGCTCTTCTCTTATAATAGGGTTTTTTTTTCTTAGATCCAACAGGGGATTTTGATTGTTTATTTTTTCTGATCGTCTTTTTCTTTGATTCATTGTTTTTCTTTTTTGGTTGTATTAGGGTTAGGGTTTAGAACGATTCCTCCAGTACGTCGCTCTTGGCTGCATTACTCTCCGACATCACATCGTTAATATTCTAATCACTTTCACTAATGAAATCTGAACTAGAAAGGTTAAGGAAAAACCTTAAACTTACTGATGAAGAAACGGACGTGGTGGAGGTGCCCGGTTTTGACTGGGAAAAGCATAATATATCATCAGATCTCATTTTGATGGGCCGCTTACTCATAGTTTGTGAGTTTCATTTCAATTCCTTGTGTGCATAAATGAAGACAATGATGAACCCTAGTAAAGGAATGAAAATTCAGGAAATCAAAGGAGGGAGAATTATATTCCAATTCTCTCACATCCTTGATAAGCGACGTGCATTAGAGGGCTGCCCATGGACTTCTGATAAACAAGTTCTCATCCTAAATGAATTGCACGCACATGAAAACCCTATACAAGTCCGCCTTGATGCATTTAAGTTTTACGTGAAGGTTCATGATCTTCCTTTATCACACCAAACTCCAGAGATTGCCCGACATATTGGTAAAAAATTGGGAGGTTTTGATTAACTTGAGTCGTGGGGAGTTAACATGAAAATAAAGGTTCGCATAAATGTGTTAAAGCCTCTTCTTCGATGCATGAAGCTTCGAGGACCGGATGGAGAGGAGGTGATTGCATCGTTTAAGTGTGAGAGACTTCCTAATGTTTGCTACTTGTGCGGGATTGTCAGACATATCATGAAAGATTGTGAGAAGATATATGAACATGGGGATAAGCCAAAGGACGTGAGTGATCTTCCTTGCGGTCCATGGCTGCGGGAAGTAAGTGACAGGCCAAATAAAGCACGACACTACAACATCTAGAGTAAAGAAAACCAGCAACCGAGAAATTCTAGATGGAGACAGGGTTCGGGCCACCGTAGAGGGGGAAAATATATGGAGAGCACGTTTTGAAAAGAAATCCAAGAGTCATCTCTCTACCAATAAGGCTCACGATAGTGAAGAGACATGGAGGGGGGAGGCGTGGAGCTGAATGGCCGAGCAGGAAAAGAAAAAGGTTGGATCGAAGGGAAAATAAACAAGTGGAGAGCAGCAGAACTCAAGCGAGAATTTCAAGAAGATAGGGTCAACGCGACTCAGTTGGATAAGAGGAAGAAAGGGTTCATCGGAAGAAGGGTTTCTTGAAGAATAAGAGAGTTTCAAGTGTTGGACAGAATTCTACAGTTTTAGGGAAACGGAACGGGGGAAATGATGAGAATGGTTGCATGAGACTGAAGAATATGGAACGACCGAATGGGAATGAATTTAATAACCATGGCCCAACGGTGGAATCTACACAGCAGCTTTGCCGATATCAATGAATATTTTAACATGGAACTGTCAAGGCTTGAGGAACTATTGGACAATTCGAAAATTACGCAGTCTCGTAGTGCACCATCACCCTCTCTTATTTTCCTCACATAGACTAAATTCACTTTGAAGAAAATAAAGAAATTGAAGAATTCGTTGAATATGTTTGGAGTTTCTGTTGATGTATGCGGTAAGTCCGGGGGTCTTGCACTTTTATTGGGGAAAGATACTGAGGTCCGATTATTGAGTATGTTCAGTGTTGATCACTTTGTCCTCTACCATATATCTCAGGATTTGATGTCTTATGTCTATATGCTTAGTTGTAGAATGTTGTACATGAATTCTGGAGATACTTATGGCACTTAGATTGTCACAGAACATGAGAAGTGTATCACTATCTAACCCATAATTTGAAAGCATGTGTCTGAGCCATACAAGCTGGGTAACACAGCTGCCAACAGCCACATATTCTGATCCCATTGTTGATAATGAAATACAGTTCTGTTTCTTGCTATACCAGGAGACCAAATTATTCCCCAAATAAAAACAGCCCCCACTTGTGGATTTTCTGTCATCCACATCACCTGCCCAGTCAGAGTCACTGAAACCAACCAAGTTAATGTTAGTGTCATAAGAATACATAATGCCTAAAGGTGAAGTTCCAGAGATATATCTAAGAATTTTCTTCACAGCAATCAAGTGAGATTGCCTTGGATCAGCTTGGTACCTAGCACACACACATGCTGAAAACATGATATCAGGTCTAGAGGCAGAGAGATACAAGAAACTACCAATCATGGATCAGTACAATGTAGGGTCAACATTGCTGCCAGTGCCATCTTTTGTTATCTTCACTGAAGAGAACATATGAGTTTTGCAAGGCTTGGACTCTTGTAGCTCAAATCTCTTCACTAGATTCCTTGCATACTTCTCCTGGTTCAAGAAGATACCATTCTCCAGTTGTTTCACTTATAATCCCAGAAAGTAGTTAAGCTCACTAATCATGCTCATCTCAAATATTCCTGTCATAGACTCAACAAACTTGTCTAAAATAGACTTGTTAGTAGAGCCAAATACTATATCATCCACATAAATTTGAGCAATACATATATCAGAGCTTTTTCTAAGGACAAACAATGTTCTGTCTCCATCTTCTCTATTGAAACTTAGGCCTAACAGAAAATCGGTTAGTCTCTCATACCAAACTCTAGGTGCCTGTTTTAAGCCATACAAAGTCTTCTCAAGTTTGTACACATGGTCAGGATGTTTAGGGTCAGCAAAGCCTGTTCTACATAAACCTCTTTGTCAATTAAACCATTCAGAAAGGCACCTTTAACATCCATTTGGTAAAGTTTAATCTTAAGACAGCAAGCAATATCAAGAAGTAATCTAATTGATTCTATCCTAGCTACTGGAGCAAAATTCTCATCAAAATTTATACCTTCTACTTGAGTATAATCTTGTGCAACCAACCTAGCTTTGTTTCTCATAAGTACACCATTCTCGTCAGTTTTATTTTTAAAAATCCATTTTGTACCTATTACATTTACATGTGAAGGCCTAGGCACTAGATTCCAAACTCTATTTTTGGTGAATTATAAGAGTTCCTCTTGCATGACATTAATCCAATAACAATCCTCAAGAGCTTCAGTTACATTCTTAGGTTCAATGGAGGACACAAAACAAGATGCATTCTCAACAGTACATGAAGAAGACATACAAACACACAACCTTACCATATCCCTGTAATTAACCTTTTCTTTGTTGCGTGTTCTCACCCTTTCAGTAATTTGACCAATTACTTGAGTGGCTGGATGATCTCTTTGTATCCTAGCAGGAGGATCTCTTCTGGATTCAGGAACTATTTCATCTTCAGAATCTGACAGTACTGATGTTGGCCTAACATTGGGGGTTTCTTGTGTTAAGTCAACATTTGTTCCAGTTTCCAGTTCAGCATCTCCAGCTTCTGTGTTCAATGTTGGGTCCAATGTTGGAGCAACATCTAAAATAGTGACTTCTTCAGTAACTGCAGAAACAGTTAAATCATCAAAAATGACATTAACTGATTGTTGAACAGTATGCATACATGCAGAAACAGTTAAATCATCAAAAATGACATTAACTGATTCTTGAACAGTATGCAATCTTGGATTGTAGACCGTGAAAGCAACACTATTAGGAGAATAACCAACAAATATACACTTTTCACTCTTAGGATCAAATTTGCTCAAATAATCTCTATCTTTTAGCAAATAGCAGTTAATACCAAACTCACGAAAGTGTGCAACTGTTGGTTTTGAACCCTTCAAGATTTCATACGGTGTCATAGTAGTACCAGGTCTAAGATAAACTCTATTACTAATATGACATGCAGTATTCAAAGCTTCAACCCAGAGTTTCTTAGATAAGTTTTTAGAATTCAACATTACTCTAGCTATCTCTTGAAGTGTTCTATTCTTCCTCTCAGCAATCCCATTTTGCTGAGGTGTTTTAGGTGTAGAGAACTCATGAAAAATGCCTTTAGTTTCACAAAAATTAGCAAAGCTTACACTTGCAAACTCTTTTCCATGGTCAGACCTAATTCTTCCTACAGAAGTGTCATACAGATTTTTAATACTAGCATGCAAAATCTTGAATGTGTTGAATCCTTATGGTTTTTCTTTCAAAAACTTAATCCATGTATATCTTGAAAAATCATCAACAATAACAAAAGCATACTTCTTACCATTCAGGCTACTAACCTCAATAGGACCCATGAGATCCATGTGTAGCAATTCAAAGAACTTATTAGTTCTAGGGTTAGTACTCTGTACCTGGAGTGGTGTATGAACAACTTTTGTTTGTTTACCTTTCAGGCAGTCTTCACAAACAATTTTACTTGGACTAGTCAACTTAGGTAGACCTCTTAGAGCATCTAAATTCTGTAGTTTCTCCAAATTTCTATGGTGCACATGTCCTAACTTCTTGTGCTACATGACAGATTCATCTACCTTGGCATGGTAGCATTCGGCTTCATCTTGAGCAAGATAACAGTTATCCTTTGATCTTGTACCTGTCATGACACATGCATTGTCACTATTAAACACATCACATGAACTTTATCAAAAGTAACTAGTAAGTTATCATCCCAAAGTTGACTTATGCTAATTAAATTTGCTTTCAATCCATCAACCAACAACACATCCTTGAGTGGTGGAAATCCTTCAACATCCAGTACTCATTTTCCAATGATTTTTCCTTTGTGCCTCCTCCATAGGTAACTGTTCCAATAGTTAAAGGGATCACATCTTTCAGACTGTCAATGTTTCCAGTCATGTGCCTTGAACATCCACAGTCAAACTACCACTTACCTTCAAGGTTAGAGTAAACAATAGAAAATACAATATTGCAAACAATTTTAACCTTATGAGTTTTTATCTTTTCAATCCAAGTTCTACTCTTATGTCCTTCAGCTTTGTTACCTAATATTAGGATAACTTTCAGATCACAGGTTCTTCTAACATTGGTAATGCTATTAATTACTGTTTTCTTCTCAATCACAATTTTATATTTTTTAATAAGGCTTAATGTGATCAGGTTGACAACAACATTGACAGATAAAAGTAGGCTTTTCACAGTGTTGGAAGGAATTTCACAACTCAAGCTATTACTTTCCTTGATAATACCATCTTTCAAATAGGCAGAATTAACATCTTCAGAGGGAGGTTTCTCAACATAGCCCAAACCACTTTTACCTTGATTTCCTATACTCAGCATCTCATCAAGCTTAGAAGGAGATGAGTTCCATTTGGCAATGATTTGTTCAGCTTTATCAAATTTTACCTTTACCCCCTTCAGTTCAGCCTCAGTTTTGTCAAGGTCTCTCTCATACAGTTTCAACATCTCCTTCATGCATCCAATATCTTCCTTCAAGCTTTTGTTGTTCTTGATGAGTTTGTGATTCTCAAGCAGCAGTTTGTGGTAGATAGACTTCAGGGCTTCAATGATTTCCTCTTGGGACATTTCACCTTCAAATAAATATTCTTCATCTAGATCCACTAAGCCATGAAAATAATCAACGTTAGATTCATCATTGTTAGACACACGATTAGGTTCAATATTATCATTATATTCATCCCAATCTGCAAAGAAGGTCTCATGTTCTGATGATGGATCCTGAATGTTGGGGTAACATTGAGATCTGAGGCAGTTCTAGGAGTCTTCTGGTGTCCAGTCAATCTGAGTGAGTAGCGCAGCAATGTGAATCTCTTCTGATTGTTATTCAGCTTCTACAGAACTAAAGTCATCTTCATTGAAATCATCTACACAAACCCAATGAGAACTTCCTCATTTTCTAAGAGTGTTAGCACATTCATTAGCCATGTGACCATATCCTTTACATTCAAAACATTGAACATCTTTTAACTTATCAGCTTCTAAAGGAGTAGGTTTTGATGTCATGTACTTAACAAACTTATGAGGTAATTTCTATAACCAGGAGAACTATTACTAAGATTCTTTTCTTTACCTTTTCATTTAAAGTTCAGCTTATTGAATTTCTTAGTAATTTTTCCGTAGTTTGAAGAAATTAATTCACACTCATCATCACTTTCATTGTCAAGACTTGATCCTCTTAAAGCAACAACCCTATGTTTGTTAGGTTGTGAGGCAAGCTCCATCTCAAATTCTCTAAGAGTATTCATCAAGACTTGAAACTGTAGATTAGCAAGGTTCCTAGATTCACCCATTGCAATTTTCTTGAGAGCAAATTTAGATGACAATGTTCTCATTGATTTATAAACCATCTCTTGATTAGTCATAGCAAAACCTAGATTGTCACATTGGTTAGCAATATCAAGAATTTTCTCAAAATAACTATCAACACTTTCATCCTTACCCATATCAAGTTTTTCAAATTGCTGAAGCAGTTGTCTATGTTTAGAATCTTTAACGGCGGAATCTCCTTCGCAATGTAATTTAAGTATATCCCAAGCATGATTGACTTTTGTACAATTCTGGATTAACTTGAACATGTGATGATTAACCCAACTAAAAATAGCATTAAGAGCCTTTTCATTAGAGTTATAGACACTTACCTCTGCTGCTGTCCAATCTGCTTATGGTTTTGGTACTAGATCACCTTCACCATCTCTTGGTAATGTTTGAAGAGAGTATCCATTGATCACAGATTGCCAGGTTTGAATATCAATAGCTTTGATGTGAGACTTGATCCTGATCTTCCAATATGCATAATTAGAGCCATCCAAAACTGGAATCATGTTGGTATTAGGATTGACATTGTTCATTGTGTTGTATCACCTCCAAACCACCAGTGTAATCGGTGTTTGGCTCTGATACCAATTGAAATTGTCGGATTGTGGATTGACACAACAACTTTGAGAGTTAAGCTGGCGTTGCCTTAACTCTATTATGATCTTCTTGATAAGAGTAATATGCAACATAAATAAAAACGCAAGAAGATATAATTTTCAGATGTTTTCAATATTATTAAAAACTTCCTAGCCTTAGGGGAAATAACCAATAAAGGTTTTCACAAAACGTTCCTCACAACAATTCACTCACGCTCTTTGTTGATCGGACTCAACGAAGCAGACAAGCACTAACTACTTAACTTCTAAGAATTAGACTTAAAGTAGTTGATACAGAAACTTCGCAATAGCAAGATGAAGACAATACAAAGAATTAATCTCTTGGATTATTTAGCACTATTGTCTTGTAATCATCTTGATGAACTTCACACCTATATATAGGTTTCTTGAAACTTGTACTCCAAGGTGTGTTGTTCACAGTTTTGGTAACTCTTGTTGTTTCCTTGTTGAATTGGACTTCCTTCTGAACTCGGTCTCTTTCTTGAATAACTGTTCCCTTTATTAGAGTTCTAATAAGGTAACACACCATCTTCAATTCGGAGTAATCCTCGAAAGAATCTAAGTTGCAGTGGAACTCCAATTTGTTTCCTTTTCTGAAACCGTGTTGAGTTGACTATTCAACGTAACTGGAATTATGGAAACTTCAAGTAAGAAATCTTCCATAGCTCTTCCTTATGATTAAGATACATTCCTGGACATAAACAAAAACAACTAAAACCGTGGAACTTGATCAATAAGTGAATAAAGGCAAAACTCAAATTTAACAGTTAAAGAACAGTTTTCACGTAGGTTCTCTGGTTTCAATGTTATCCTCAATGTTGTCCCAACATCGCATAACATTGATTCTAGATATCTTGCACTTTCACAATCAAATAAATTCTTTCTTACTTTCTATTTTGTTCCGAGAGTTCAAAACTTTCTTTTGTTTCGCCATTCTTAATATTTGAAGTGCTGCTATATTAAGAGTTAGTCGTTGCATCTTGGGAAATGAATTGCCGATCAAACCGTCAGCACCGAGCGGGGCAAATATCGTTTTAAAGAGAAAGAACTCTTGCATCGATTTAAATACTGTTTCATTTTCTAATTTACACCCGTTACGCTTAACATGAAGTTCATATTTCTAAGTTGTTCTGATACTACAGGTCATCTTTAACCGAGAACAGGAGACAAAATGAGGTGGATATTCTCGACGAGGAGATAGCCAATCTCAAACTAAAGCAGATGTGGATACTAAAATCGCAGTAAAGGTTCATGGTGAGAGCTTAAATCGATTGGAGATTACATTATATGAGTGCAGCAGAGTTGTGGATATTCTGGAGAGTCTGAAGAACTCAAGTAGGGAATTTCTAAAATGCATTCATCAACTATGCCGTATGGTTTGCAACGTGCGAGTGAGAACTGTTGCATCGCTGTGAATAGAGTATCATATATGCTGCGTGCTTATCTCAACCGTCATATTGAAGAACTTGCTGGTGTTGACAAGGAGCAACTACCATGAAATTTCTCGGCTTAGAGGCTTGAGGTCAAGCCTCAAAAAAAGGGGGAAGTAACGTCAAGAATGAACCTGCACAAGGATTATGAGTCGTATCTGCCACAAAACTTACGTCGTCTCTTTGGGACTTTGTTTACACGTTTGTACTTTTATTTCCATTTTGTTGTTTTGTCGTGGTTTTTTAGTTATTTATGCTTATTCTCAAAATATTAGTAAGTGAGTTAGACATAGTTATATAAGGCAGGAGTTTGTATCTTTTTTCATTATGAATGAAATTACAAAATTATTATTTCTAAATTCTCTCTCCCTCTTCAAGCCAAATCTCTCCCCCTCCTCAACTTTTCTCTTTCTCTTATCAAATTAAATCCAAAAAATACCAAAAATAGAAACATGATGACATTCGAACGGCAATCTCTGGCGCCGTTCGTAACAAAATGTTATGAAAATTGAAGACAATAAGAGAATTTTACCCTAAATACCAAAACCTTCTTCACCAAGTAAAAATTCTTTTTTTTTTCCAATTACAGTTTTAGAAGTTTAAATTGTGTTTTGCACTACAACATTCGACATGTCAAGCATTTTTGCAAGATAATATGGCATTTTATAGGTGTGATGTCCATGGGGATGATGGCTTGATCACGTTGACAAAGGACATTTTCAGAAAATTGTTCTATGTCGAAAAAATTATGTGACAAAATCTAAAAATAACCTAAGTTACAAGGCATATTTAGCAATTCAACACTAGATATTGCGTGTGGTTTTTTCAGCTAATATGCTGTTTTATTAACGTACGCCATTCACATAAAACGAGGGCTCGATCAGATTGAATGAAGCCATTTTGAGTGAATTTCTTTGAAGTTTTAGGGAGTTTTTCTGGCCTAAAAAGTTATCGAGCATACTCGGGATTTCGGCCCAACATCAATAATAAAGTTTGTTGATCTTCGCTTCAAGTAAGTTTTTTGAATTATGTAGAGGGGAAAACAAATTATACAATTCGACTGTACCATTAAGTTTTTTTTTGTAATTTGTTGTCATTGTTTGGAATGTCTTAAGACCTGCAAGTACCATTACTGTTTGCACGAGATGTGGCACAAGTGTTTTGACTAAAATATAAATATGAAAGTAATGACAAAAATTTTCTTCACACTGAATACAAGACACTATTTTCAACTTGTGGAGGATATTGACTATCTTATACAAAATCAAGCACATAAGAGGATACGGGTTCAAGCCCCAGCCTTGACAAACATTGGGAGAGAGTACAGAAGCAAGGTAGGACTGGTCTTTTTTTGCGAGCTGGAGGCTACCAACCCTAATCGACCGATTTTATGGTACTCTTGCTCACCTCAGAAGTAACTAGCACATTTACTTAAAACTATGAAAAGACACCCCCATAACCTTATCTTGTATGCAGTTATTGTTTCGGGTATATCTTATCCCATAATTCAACACATATTTGTTTTTCTCTTCTATGACTGACCTACTTGTAAAACATTCTCATTTTCTTGTTAAAAACTTTATAAGAAAAACATAGTGGAATGAAAAGCATAGTAAAAAGAACAAATAGTACAATCATGGAACGAAGAATGACATGTTCGAGGAGTTTCAACTAGTCCAAATCCCACTATCCGAAAACCAAGAGGCCGATGCGGTATCTAAGATAGCTAGCCAAGCATCAACTATGTATACCCGGAAGATCACCTTGTTACAAGTGACGGAATCAGAAAAGGCGGGATGGGAAATCATGAATACAATGGTTGCTCCGCTAGATAACGGATGAATGGAGTACATAAAAGCATGGACAATCCTGAAGGATATTTCAACGAAAAAACCGTCCAAAGTTCTTGGTCTCACCATCACAAAGAATAACACCAATAATAATTTGCGATTATAACTCAAAAAATGAAGAATTTAAATTGATGATGGCATTAAGGACCGCCCGATACTTTCTCTAACAGGGTGTTGTATCAAAGATCGTTCTCTCACCCATATTTTTGTTCACCCATGTCTTCGTTGTTTGAATGAAGATGAAGCTCATTAAGTCATCAGGGAGATACACCAAGGCACTAGCTACACAATTTCAAAGAGTATGGGGCTTAAAATAATTCGTCAAGGATACTATCGGCCAATGATTGCGAAGAGTTCTCAAAAAAGTGAAAACAATGTCAAAAGACTCACCTGCCAGTTGCACCGTGGGATCCTAGTCTTACTCCTTATTGATTTACTAAATTGGGCGATGTCGATTTACTTCTTTTAGGAATTCCATACTCTGAGAAAATTGGCGAAAGGAAGCAACCCGTCCTTCATTGTTCTCCTCCCGAAAAATAATAATACACAAAGCCTTGGCGAGTATAGACCCATTCTCTATAAAATACTTGCAAAAGTATTAGCAAAGAGGTTGGAGAAGGTTGTTGGCTCAATTATTTCTAAGGGACAGTCGACGTTCATCAAGGGAAGACAAATAGTGGACTATATTATTTCTTGTAACGAAGTCATTGGTGATATTAGTCGAAGAAGGAGACAAGGCTTGATCTTCAAGATTGACTTCGAAAAGGCGTTCGACAACATAAATTGGGATGTACTTGCTAATATAATGAAGAAGATGGGATTATGTGATGTTTGGCTAGGATGGATGAGAAACTGTCTTAGTCCGGCCACGGTGTATATTCTAATCTATGGAAATCCAACCAAACAATTTAATGTGTCGAAGGGGTTGAGACAGGGGGTGCCCTATCGCCTCTTCTTTTTTGGCTCGCAACTGAAGGTTTGGGATAACTTGTGAGATCAACGCAACAAAAACAATTGTTTAAAGGAGTGAGAACCAGTGAGTCTAACAGCGCCAATCTAGAAATCACACATATTCAATACGTAGATGACACGGTGATTATCTGTGATTTTTCCTCCACCAGTATTGTGACGATGAAATCTTTCCTAAGGACGTTTTAGTTGATTTCGCGATTGAAGATCAATTTTCTCAAAAGCAGTCTTATCGGAGTCAACATCGAAGACAATCAAATTAGTAAGCTAGATGAGTTTCTTAACTGTAGAATATAGAAATCGCCATTCAAATATCCGAGGATTCCTGTGGGCTCAAATCCAAGATGTACAGATATTTGGAACCCAGTCATCGATCAGATGATGAAAAAGCTATCAACCTCAAAAGGTAATTACATCTCATTAGGAGCTAAAGTTGTTCTTATAAACCCAGTCTTTGTCGAATTACTGTTGTACTTTTTGTCATTTCTCAAAGCTCCTAAGATCAACTTTCAGAAAATGACTATAATACAACGGAATTTCTTCTAGGAAGCAACGTGGATGCTAAAAATCCCACATGGGCCAGTTCGGAGCGAATATGTAAAGCCAAAGACACGGGAGGCCTCAATATCAAAGAGTTGGGGATGTTTAATAAGGCTCTCATGTATAAATGAAAATGGCGGATTTTACAAGAAAATGATGCATTTTGGCTGGACATCCTAATAAAAAAGTATGGGAAGCTTTGTGAAATATCAGATTTTCCCATAGGGGGTGGCATAGGAATTATTCCTCTTTGTGGTGGCGGGATCAGATGAATTTGGATAAGAAGTGCAACAACCAAGCAGGGTTTAGTGAAGGATTTGTCAAAAAGGTTGGTAATAGAGAAAGCACGTCCTGTTGAAAGGGAAAATGGTGTGGGGATCAATCGTTTTACAGGAGGCATAACAGATTATTCGGTGTTGTGAAGAACAAAGACATTTCAATTGTACAAAAGGGTGAATGGACAGAAAGCGTATGGCGTTGGAAGTGGGAGTGGAGGCGCAACCTTTTTGCATGGGAACAACAATTGTTGGGTGTTTTGAATGAAGAAATCAGTGGGTTTGTACCTCAACATAGTAAGCCAAATTCCTAGTGGTGGTGGAAAGACGAAAGTAACGGTGAATTCACAATGAGATCAGCATATAACTTAATTTCCACTCAAGTTCCTGTTCCACAACCACTACCGTTTAAAGAACTTTGGGAAACCGATGCACCTTTGAAGATGAAAATTCGTGCATGGAAGGCTTTTCAAAATAGGATACCAACAATCTTGCTATTAGAGGAATCATTCAACCAGGAATGAGTACCAACTGTACCTTGTGTGGTTTACAAGAGTAAGACTCTCCGCATCTATTCTGATCGTGCTCATTTACGTATGATATTTGGATGAACCTGTATAAATTGCTTGGTTTTGACTCATTTGTGGTTAACAATCCAGGGAGCCATTTTATTCAGTTCATTGGATTGCTTCCGAGAAATTGTAAGAACCTGAACCTTAAGTGCATCTGGTTATTCGCTCTTTGGGAAATCTGGACACATAGAAATGGAATTCTCTTCAACATGAGACATAACCGTATGGTGGACGTTACTGATGCAACCAAAATGCACTCCTGGGGATGGATTAGAGCGAAAACATAAGGTTTTTCATATTCTTTTGTTGAATGGTCGTCTAATCCACTGAGGTGTGTTTGTTAAACTCTTTTGTTTGTTCTTGAGTATTTCTTATACTCTTCCTTCATATTATAAAACTCCAATTTGTCAATTAATAAGAAAAATCTCCTATAAATGAGGAGTTCTCCCCACACGTTGAATAAAATCGTCAACTAAAATTATACACCAGACACTTTCTTGATCTTTTTTGGTCATCTCAATATCAAATATTATTCGAAATTGGGTAGGGCGTTCGAATCAAATGCGTTAACAACTCCCACGTTAGTGGATTGAAATGAGTGGTAATAGTGATCAAGCAATCTAACTATTTCCTTCCAACTATTGACATTCATATGCTTGACACGATCAAAAATGATAGAAATGTGTGCATCTGCGTGCTTATTCCTCTTTCGCTCTCTGTCTCCACTTGGTCTCCTCGGCTTTGAGGATGGAATCAAGTTGGATATGTCTAACAACTTTTGGTTTGGATTAGACGTACACCGAGATGATGAGATGATACTGAGGGATAAGAATGAGATGATATTAAGGGATAAGGGCGGTTGGCGAGAGGGTACTTCTCAGTGTCATCAACTCAACCTATTTAATCAGCACATCAATAATTTCTTCTTACATGTGATAGAGGATGGTCTGGATTGTGCCTACACAAGCCGCAATTATGGATGCCACTTTCTTTTCTAATAGTGAATACATATATGTAGTATATAGATGTCTTATATGCCTATAGTCGTAATCAACTTTTTCACCTTAGTCATATCAAACACCAATTATTATTGCTCGAACAGCCATCATCCAATAATTGGTGATTGGTTGTAGAATGCCTGAACCTTCAACAAAGTTCTCCGCCAAAGTTATCGACTTATGATAAAGTTTCACCTTGCTTTCTTTTTCTCTTTGGTGTTTACTGCCAGTATAAATATAACCAATCTCTTAATTCTCTATTGATTTACAAATGCGACCATTTTCTATGACTCCCCCCTACGAATATATTCGGTCCACCCACTACTATTTAGCGTCTTAGAGCCTTAGACTTTACAGTACAGACTTTAATCTAATTAATTCCAATGCCATTTTGCTTTTACATAATGCTAGTGTACTTTAAAATATATAACATATTTGAATACAAAAGTAGGTTCAAAGTTTAAAGGCCTTTTTGTTTATAAACATCTTTTCAAATACTTATATTACGGTTTGTATAATTATTTAAAAAAACAAAAAACTTATAATGTTCTAGAATGCCGCACGCAAATTCTTAAACACAATAATTTAAGTGAATATAGAAATTTTGGCCATTACAACAACCAGAAAAAGAAAACGAAATGTCATTTTGTATGGATAGAATCCCAATCATGAATGAATAATAATAATATTTAATACTTGCTATCTGCAGCTCCGGATCCGGATAATCCTAAAGGTCCAATTAAAAGCCCGAACAACATTCTTTCGGACAAAATCAACAAAGGGCAACAGGAATCGGTTGAAGAAGTTGGCGGCGCCGTTAGAGGCTGATGAGGTGGACATGGGCTGGAGATAGGCCCACGCGGCCTGCTTAACCAGCCGGTTACGGATGCATATATCGGATGATCCGGGTTGGGCCCCGTTCGTCACGGGGGAGCTCACGGCGACTGACGGCAGGAGATCCTTTAACGAGGTATAGTTGACGGCGGCTGACGGCAGATCATTGGCGAGTTTGACCGGTACGACCGCGATGGAGGTGGAGATGGAGTTCCGGCGGCGGAGGAGATGGCTTTGTGGCGGCGGAGCAGATACGACGGCGTTGTCCATATGATGGAATGGAAGTGTCCGTTGTTGTTGTGGTTATGGTGGAGGAGGGAGCGGGGGGGTGTAATGGTATTGGTCTATTTATTGGAGTAAAGCAATTATTTTACTTGTTTAGTGTCATCACAATACACAAACTATATCTTTTGATTTGGTCTACGATTTTCAGCCTCACTTTATTTCCAAAATAATTATTATATTTCCTTTCTAGCTTCAAATTTGGGGTACTACTTCTCTTCTCTTCTACTCGGTGGTGGGGCAGGGAGGAAAAGAATAAATGCGTGCTGATTCTGTTACTATTATTATTCCGACCTGGTAGTCTGCCATGTTGACTCTAGTTGGGGGTTAACAAATTCTTATCCAATGATTTAACTCATATGATGCATATATTATTCTATATTTTGGTCTTGTTTTCTCAATATAAGAGAACAAAGTAAAATAATACAATTCGAATATAAATAACAAAATAATATTATACAACTTTATTATCGGACTAGCTTGGTCCGGAACATCTATTACAATGAATTGGTAAATTACAAGACAAATGTCACGCATCGAATTCTAGGCGTTCGATGTTGACGTGTCGAATGACCTTTGTTCGATGCGAGATGTGTATTAAGGGTCCTATGACGTATCGAATTCAAGAGTATCGAATCTAAGAGATTCGATGTAGCCTGACGAATCGAATTCGATGTTGCCTTCCTGTCGAATTCGATGTGCTCTTCTTTGTATCGTATCGAACGTACCAAATTCGGTCCTAACACGTGTCGAATGGAATACGCTCGATCTTGTACGTCTCGAATGAACAGTGATTCGCTGCTGATTATGTCAGAGTGATTCTCCAATCAGAACGTGCACGAAGTACAAGGGGACGAGCTATATATAGCAACCGTCCCGTGGGTCCCAATGACAAATGCGGAAAGCGCATTGAATCATATCGATTCGATGCGCATCAGTATTTCGAATAAGTAGGTTCGATGCGGTTATGGGTCGACCCAATATATAAGTGTTGGGCCAACCCTAAGACATACCCATCACATAGTCCCCCAAGTTTGGAAGACGATGTCGATTAGAAATCGTCTTCCAAACTAAAAAATAAATTTTGGATTGACGAAAGGTAGGCCTTGTATCACCTTGATAAGGCTATTTCATATACTACCAATGGTTTTTCACTGGTTTGTAATATTCCTAATCATACGTTAATTTGGAACGGATTGCAATTGTTTGCAATTGTTACCTGACAATTAATGACGCGCATTGAACAGGGTGTGTTCCACGCGTCAGTTATG
This sequence comes from Linaria vulgaris, assembly GCA_948329865.1. Taxonomy (NCBI): domain Eukaryota; kingdom Viridiplantae; phylum Streptophyta; class Magnoliopsida; order Lamiales; family Plantaginaceae; genus Linaria; species Linaria vulgaris. The sequence continues at coordinate 18,933,713 of OX415252.1, forward strand.
TTGCATCGAACGGAAGGCGTTCTATGCGCTCATTCGATGCGCTCTCTGATATGGGCATGGTGGGTCGTCCGCTTCCTATATAAAGGCAGGAGTGTTGCGGGGAGCTCATTATGCTCCTTGCGCATTCCGTGTCTCTGGTATGGCATATCGAACGCAATCTGTTCGATGCGGTCCGCATCGAACAACATCGATTCGATGCCATTCGATGCTCTTGGCATCGAACCGAGAGTATTCGATGCGGTGCCTTAAACTTTTTTAGCTGCTGCAGCCTCATACTTTGTTGTTTATTGTTGCTTTTTTAATATTTTTTGTTTTGTTTCCGTTTAGCAGATCAATTAATCAAGTAAACGCCGCTTCTTCCAGAAAATCAATCAAGGTAAATAACACGCCTTTCTTTGTTGGATTTTTTTATCTTTTCAATATGTTACCTTTTTATGAATGTTGAGAGAATGTTGTGAGAGTCGAGAGTGATGTGTTCGCCCGTAGTCAGCTTCCGTTTCTTTTTAATTTATTTGAGTTCTTGCTCGTCGAAGATGGTGAATACTAAGTCAACATCTGGGAGTGAGTCGAGTAGCGGCTTGAGCTATAGATCGATAAACAATGTGGAGAGCCCACCCAATGCTCTTTCGATTTTAAATACAGCCGCAGTAGATGAAGTTGAGCTAATTGATATAGAAACCATTGGTTCACCCTCGAGTAACAATCCCAATACAACCGCCGAGCAAACAACGATAATTCGCAAGCGTCATCAACCTGGGATAATTGTACCCCCCAGTGAGGCCGGCGAAGACGTAGATTATATTAACATGTAGTTTGATGATCACGTCGAAGTTGCAGGGATGGCGTATGATATGTACGTGTCCCGCCTCCAACATAGTCGCAAGGCACTCCGCAAGAAATTCAACATACCTAATAGGTATAAAATCGTACTTCCTAGGACAAATGATCGGATGCATACCCCACCGTCCGGGCAAATGACTGTGTTCGTTGGTCAGCTGCTGAATGGGCTTCGCTTCCCAGTTCCTTTTGAGCTTAGATGGCTTCTGAGGACGATAAATCTCGTGCCAGCACAACTTATCCCAAACTCTTATGGGAACTTGATTGGTTTTATTGTCATGATGAAGGTGCTGCGCCAACCTCGAAGTCCCAACGAGTTCTATGCTCTGTTCGAGATTGCGAGGCGAAAAGAAGGGTTCTACCATATCAAAGCGTAAATGCACCGCAAGTTTCTGAATGGTGGAGCGACTGGTTATGGGAAAGATTGGAAAAGACGGTATTTTTACGTTGAGGAGAGCTACGATGGCGAGTTTAGACAATACCGCCGCAATTGGTATAATGATTCAAGGGTGATGATATCCCTCGGCATTTCTGCAACTTCATGGGATTGCGAGTTCATCCCTAACTTAGTTCGACATCAACAATTTGATGTCAAGAAATTAGTAGATAGTCGAGTTCTTTCTTTAGCTGGTCTGTCCCCAGTTAAATATCATGGGAGGTTTAAGCTTGGTATAACTTTGCATCTTTTTTGATATTTTTGATTTGCGTTAAATGATTTCTAATGATGTGATATTTTTGCAGTTGAGTATATTATGGATTGCCACGCCCGGAGAACTGAGTTGTTGCTGCCGATCAAGCCAGCTCGCAGACCAATACTGCTGCTAAGATTCCTCCCCCAAGAAAGAGGAAGAGTAAGGGCAAGAAAACCCTTGACGGACCCTCAACTGCTGCCGCTGCCGGTTCTGCGGTTGATCCATTCGAGGATATTTTGGGGGAAAACCGCGACGCTGTGCGAGCTGCTGCTGAGGCTTCTGTGAGCATGGCAGCTGGTCTGGGAGACAATACCGAAGGCGTTGTCCACACCAAGAAAAGAAAGGTCCATCAGACTCGCTCACAAACTGGAAGGACTACTCCATTTGTTGCTCAAGCTGTGATAGCTCCATGCTGTGAGTGCCCCTGCCCATGCGACGAGGTCGGGCACTGGGATTCGGTCTAGTCAGGGCCCACATGCTCAAGTCTGGGGATACGAGATTTTGGAGGTTGCGACTCTCGATCACCTGAAGTCTCTTTTGCCTAACCTACCCCTCAATTTTCCTTGCTTCCAATATGAATAGCCTGGATTCTCCCGTCGAGAGTCATTTTGAAAGAGAGGAGGATGGTGGAGCGCAATGCGCTTCACCTGCTGACAGCGGTAATAATATATTTTCCTTGGATTAGTTGTTTTTCGACTTGAATTGTAAATGTTGATTTATTTGCTCATTAATTGTTAGGCTAGCGGTGTTGTGGAAGCTATGAGATTTCGGAGGCTGCGGCTCTCGATCACCTGAAGTCTCTTTTGCCAAACCTACCCCCCATTTTCCTTGCTTCAAATATAAATAGCCTGGATTCTCCCTTTGAGAGTCATTTTGAAAGAGAGGAGGATGGTGGAGCGCAATGCGCTTCACCTGCTGACAACGGTAATAATATATTTTTCTTGGATTAGTTGTTTTTCGACTTGAATTGTAAATGTTGATTTATTTGCTCATTAATTATTAGGCTAGCGCTGTTGTGGAAGCTATGTTTGCGGCGCTGACGCAAGCCCATGAGGCAGCCACAAGTGGTCAACCACAACACAAAAGCGAGCTCCATGGAGGAGATGCTGAAGCCTTAAAGGTTGCCCTTGACGCAAAAGAAAAGGCCTTGCAAAAGGTCCAGGACTATGTCGCGAGGGTTAATGCTGATAGGGAGGCAGAAAAAAAGGCAGAGGAGGAAGCTGATTAGCTTAAGGAAAAACTGACCAAACGAATCTCCGAACTCGAGGTGGAAGTGGCGGCGGAGAAGGAGAAGGCTTACTACGCCGACGACAAACGATATTTGCGCGGTCTTAGCGAGGTAAAGAAGCCCTACTCTTAGCATTTTTTCTTCTTTTTTGTATTCTTTCTTATTAATTTCTTTTGTGTCCTTATAGGTTTCTGCTTAGCAGAAGGTGGAAATCGCCGAAGAATTCCTTCGGAGCAACACCTTCCGAGAGATTATTACTCGTCGAGGCGATCTCGAAGCTCACAAGGCTCAAGTTTGATTGTCTGTCAGTTTTACGCGATGCTGTACGTCCGTGGTGGTTTTAAGCCAGACTGGTTGGACCTTTCTTTGGGGCCTAATCGAGAAACTCTGCCGCCACGAACGACTTCTCAGCTTGAAGCTCTTGACGAGTTTGCCGTGTTGCTCGAGAATGAAAATCTTGTCCTCCAGGGACTCTCGCCACCGCCTCCAATGCCTGAACCATACCCTCTTCTGAGGACGAGGAAGAAGACTGAGGCTGCAGCTTGAGGGCCTTTCTTTCTTTTTATGCTTATGAACAATTTTAATTTAGTTTTATTTGTGGCGCATGCGTCACCTTTATTTTTTTGAACAATTTGATGACTAAAAGTATTGCGATTTCTGAATTGTCATATTAATTTACTTAATTTTCTAAGCTCATATCGTTGTTTTTTATTCAATTCCCTATACTGGTTCTTTACTTTATTTTGACAACCTGCGGGTTCTTTAATGTTCATGGAAATTTGTTCATTTTGCGACAAAGCATTAAACAACGTTTTCTCTAACAGGGTTATAATAGTTCTATTTGGTGTTATTCCCTATAGGGATAGGTTTTGCTTGTCATTTTTAGACATATTACTTTCCTTTCTTGTACTTTCGTTTAGTTGTTATTATTCACCTTTTGAGAGTTGCGGTCATGTTCTTCTGAACTGCGGATTTCAGATAGCACTTACAGTTTATGTATAGTGTCTGTCCCTTTCTTCTTTTCCAAGCAGTCGTGGTAATATTTGCCACTTTGGAAAGAACTTTCCGTCCCTCCTCGCCATTCTTATGGAATTCTTAGTTTCATGCCATGGTATACATAATTTTTATGCCTCCTTGGCATCTTTCGGGATCTGCGGTATTTGTATCACGACGGGCAGAGTTTCGGTCTCTCTTTAGGAATTTTCGGTATCTCGTGCCACGATGGACAGAGTTTTCGTCCCTTTCGCTGTTTCTAGCTTTTTTCGGTGTCTCGTGCCACGATGGACATAGTTTCTGTTCTTCTCGTTGCCTCTAGGGATTTTAGGTATCTCGTGCCACGATGGATAGAGTTTTCATCCCTTTCGTTGCCTCTGGCTTTTTTCGGTGTGTCGTGCCACGATGGACAGAGTTTCCGTTCCTTTCGTTGCCTCTGGCTTTTTTTGGTGTCTCGTGCCACAATGGATAGAGTTTCCATTCTTTCGTTGCCTCTAGGGATTTTCGGTATCTCGTGCACGATGGACAGAGTTTCCGTCCCTTTCGTTACCTCTGGCTTTTTTCAGTGTCTCGTGCCACGATGGACAGAGTCTCCGTTCTTTTTGTTGCCTCTAGGGATTTTCAGTATCTCGTGCCACGACAGAGTTTCCGTCCCCTTTGTTGCCTCTGGCTTTTTTTGGTGTCTCGTGCCACGATGGACAGAGTTTACGTTCTTTTCGCTGCCTTTTGGACGTTATGTCATGCACACAGTTTGATCATGCAGGTTAGATGGATTTCACATAAAACGATTGATTAAAAATGAATCTTTTTTGACAATTGAATCAGATTATGTAAGTAGATCGGAGCTTGATTCATTGATCATTTGCCCTATTTTCCTATGTTGCCTTCCGGACTCACATTCTTGGCATTCCTGTTTCAAGTTGATACATACTGGCCCCTCATGCTTGTCATGGCAGAGGGGATGAATAAATATTGTTCAAAATATTCAAAATACTAAGGACTTTTTTAACTTGAACTAGAATCTTTCAATCAATGCGCTCCATTCGCACGGGAGCGTGTGCCCTCGCTGCATCGTCTTCCTGTTGTGGTCATGTCCAGAGTGAAGTCACGTAACACTTCCAACCTTCTATGTGGTCTTCTACTAATTCACATGTGTCGACAGGAGTTGGAAATTTCACCATGATGATAGGTTGATGGTAACGCTCGAAATGCATTTTGCGCCGGTCTTCCTTTGATTCCGTTGTATGCGAAGTGCATGTCAACGATCACATAGTTTTCCATAAGTGTTTTTCTCTGTGGCGCTATACCCAATGAGGTAGGGAGCTTAAGCATTCCGAGTGGGACTATCTCTGGACCTCCGAATCCGTGAAGAGATGTTCTCACCGGTTCTAGTGTCTGATTATTCAATCCCATTTTGGCCAATGTAGAACTGAACAACACATTTACGGAGCTACCGTGGTCCACCAACATCTTGGTGACTCCATAATTAGCTATGTCCACAATTATCACCAAAGGGCAATTTAAATTTGACATTTGACTAGCCTGTGCGCTCAATTTCCGTAGGTCTGCTGTTGAGAATGTAACTTCCTCATGGCGGCATCTTTTCAATTCTTAGTATACTGGCCATATTGATAAAGTTATCTAATTCAACAAGCCTTGTGATTCTTCTTCACCCGTTGATGGAATCCGCGCCTCCTGGTCTTTCTGATATCATATTGATCATACCTTTTGTGGCATTTTAATCTTCAGTTTGAGGATACTCGAATAGATGTGGTTCATCGACCATCCTTTGCTTATCCTTCCTGGGGGATAAAGTTCTCTTCCTTCTGGCGTTGGTTTCTTGTTCTTGAACCTTTTTTACAAACTCCACAAGTTTGCCATCTTTCAATAACCGTTCAATTTCATCCTTCAGGTTTATGCAATCTTTAGTATCGTGCCCCTTCTGATTGTGATATTTGCAAAATTGGGTCAAAAACCTTGTAGCCTTGGATTCCTTCATTGGTCTGGGATCTTTTAGCCAACCTCTTCTCTTTGCGGCCCCAAATACTGTCATGATGTGAGCATTTAGGGGCGTGTACCGTCTGAGCGAACTCTCCCGGTATTTGTAGTTCTTGCTCCTGTTGTTATTATTGTGTTGTTGTTGTTATTGTTGTTACGGTTGTAATCTTCTCTGCCTCTTTCCTTCTCTTTCATGGGTACAATAAGAGGTGTTTTGGTTGCCATCATCTCCTCCAAATGAACCACCTCTTGAGCTATTTTGTTGATCTCTTCGATAGTGGCGGGCTTGCATCTGAGTAAGTCCCCACTAAATATTGTGTTGGTGGTTGTTCGAAAAAGTATGCTCAGGATCATCTCTCCATATGGGCTATCAATCCTTAGCAGCTCCGTATTGAAACGTTTCATAAAGTCCTTCAGACTTTCATTGGCTTCTTGTTTCATCGCATAGAGATGGGAGTGATCCAAAACCAATCTAGCCTGACTGGAAAATTGATCTTAAAACATCTTTCTCAATTGCTTGTAGCTTTTGATCAGTCCTGGGGTAATCCAATTAAACCAATCCATAACTACTCGTGACAGAGTTGTTGCGAATATCCTGGCTTGAATGTTGTCTTTGAACCCGTACAGATATAGTTTCCCATCCAAATGAAAAAGATGATCTCGGGGATTAGACTTACCATCATAAGTTTTTAGATCCGGGATCTTTTCCCCTTGTCCTAAGATCTCTGCTTCTATTGCTTCACAAAATGGGTTGCGGTTAGAAGTATCATGCCCCTGTGCCATCCGACCTTCGATTATTGCTTTCTCCCTCTCCAGCCTCTCTATTTTTATGGTCATTTTGTCACGCTCCCTCGTGGAGTCATGACTATCCAAATGTCTTCTGTCATCTCTATCTTCTCTCCTTCTTGGTTCTTCTCTTTAGCTTCCTTCCTCATCATGTTCCCTTCTGGAGTCATAACTCTTCGGACGACTCATGTCGTCCCTATCCTCTATTCTTCTTGGTTCACCTCTGCGGTCTTTCTCCTTTTCTTTCTCTCTCCTCTCAAGGTGCCTCGTCGGTTGCACTCCGACTGATTTTAACTTCCTTCTCTGATCTTCATGATTGGATTTTTCTTTGTTTTGTGGTTCTTCTGACGCACATTTACTTCTTGCGTCGTCTTACCGTGATTTCTCTTTCTCTTTTCTTCTGGGTATTCTGGCAGCGGAGCCTTGTTCTCTTACCGCCTTTGGATGTTCAATAGCCGCTGGTGTTAATACGGGCGGTGCGGGAGTTATCACTTCTGCCAGTGCGGCCTTTGCCATTGCCATGATTTCATTCCTCATAGTGTTTGGAATCGAAGCACTCGTTGTCGTTGCCCAAGTTGCACATGCTTCTGTTCTTGGTGCCTCCACACCTTGAAGTCCTTGCATTTCTCGTCTTGTGGGTGTTGGTAATCCTGCGAGTACTGCTGACGGTCCCGCATTGTCTGGGATTATCTGATCAGGAGTTATCCGTTCAGCCCCTTCATTGGTTCCCTCTACAACTCTACTGCGGAATCTAGTAACTCTAGATGTCATGCCTAATAAACTAATAAAACTTAGTGTTCCCACAGACGGCGCCAATAGTTTGGTCTTATTTCGTCAATGTAAGAGAACACAGTAAAATAATACAATTCGAATATAAATAACCAAAATAATGCTATCCAACTTTATTATTGGACTAGCTTCGTCCGTAACACCTATTACAAGCTTACTAGGTTGAATTGGTAAATTACAAGACTAATGTCGCGCATCGAATTCTGGGCGTTCGATGTTGACGTGTCAAATGGCCTTTGTTCGATGCGAGATGTATATTAAGGGTCCTATGACGTATCAAATTCAAGAGTATCGAATCTAAGAGATTTGATGTAGCCTGACGTATCGAATTCGATGTTGCCTTCTTGTAGAATTTGATGTGCTCTTCTATGTATCATATCGAACGTACCAAATTCGGTACTGACACGTATCGAATGCAATACGTTCAATCCCGTACGTCTCAAATGAACAGTGATTCGATGATGATTATGTCAGAGTGATTGTCCAATCAGAACGTGCACGGAGTACAAGGAGACGGGCTATATATTGCAACCGCATGACAAATGCAGAAAGCGCATCAGATCATATCGATTCGATACGCGGATCGAACAAGAGTTTTTCGATGCGTATTAGTATCTCGAATAAGCCTGTTCGATGCGGTTATGGGTCGGCCCAATATATAAGTGTTGGGCCAACCCTAAAACATACCCATCACTGTATCACCACAATTTGCTGCAAGTGTATTAGGATGTTGCACCGATACTACAAAAATGATTTTGTATTCATGTCGAATACTACGAAGATACAATTAGGTACGCCAAAGATACGTATCGAATATGCTACGTGACGCATCCTATTTAAAAAATAACTAAAAATAAATAGGATACGTATCGAACACGATTCTAAGGTGTATATACTACGTGTCCTTGACAAATCATGCATTTTATAAAATTTTCTAATATTTCAAGTTCAAGGGAGAAAAAGTAACTATTTTATATTACAAACTTTAAAACGCCCGCACATATCCCGAGCCCACCTTCACCACCACGTCAACAACCACCATCACCCTTGTTGCATCGTTGGACTGTTGAAGACCAAAACTATGTGGCATGCATACTGTTGTGTATTATTAGTTGTGAACAATGTAGTATCCCACATTGGTAGGAGATAAGAGTTTTGAACACCTTATTTAGAATTGGACTCTTAAAGAGTTAATTCTAGTATTGGTAACTTGTGTTGGGCTAGGTCTATTTGGGCTTGATATATATAATATATATATTATAAGTCTATGATGGGCACTTGGGCACTTGGGGCACCTTGGGGCCTTGGGGCAATAATAAGGTTCAAGACTTATACTTATAGTAATTTATTTTTCGAATTTTATTTTGTTTTAATTCGAAATAAATTAGTGAAGAGTTGCAACCCATAGTATTTTATTTTTCAGATTCTGTTATATTTGAAATCTGAAATAATTGGTGAATGGGTGCAAATCTATCCTACGGGACACAACCTTTGTGAATAAACATGTCTATTCATATAAGACTTTTCGTGTTTTATAAATATGAATGTGACAGATTCGTTTTTCATTCACTTAACATTTTCTGCATCTTATAAATATTCCTAAGTTCCTTGTTGTATCCTGGGAAGCAGATTTTCTTAATATACAGTGAAAATATTGCTTTTAGGAAAGTGTTTTTCAGTTCACGCCCTCAAGGAAATTCACAAACATTTCGTATCATATTCTTTTCTGTTTTCCGATTTTCTAACAATCTAAAAGCAATATCATCAATGGCAACAGAAAAGAAAGCATTTCAGTTTCATGAAAATGAATCCGTTAAACTAGACAGGTTTGATGGAACGAACTATCCCCGCTGGCAGGATCGCATGACTTGGTTCCTGACGTCGCTGAATCTGTTCTACATCTTGGACCCGAAATTGAAGGATGTTGGAGAACCCAGTGCCGACGCCACTGATGCAGAGAAGGCTAAATTGGTCACTGATCAAGCAAAGCGTGATACAGATCAGATGCTATGTAGGGGCTACATTCTGAATTCTCTTACAAGTAAGTTGTATGATATTTACAGAAACTATAAGACACCAAAAGAAGTTTGGCATGCACTTGAAACTAAATACAAAGACTTGAAGAAAGGTACGGATAGGTTCCTTGCTTTAAAGTATTTTGAATTTAGTTTTTCTGATAACATGCCTATAATGGATCAAGTTCGAGAGTTAGAAGTGCTTGTCTCTCAAATGAATGAATTGCAAATAAGCATTCCGGATGCACTACAAGTGGGGGCGATATTATCTAAACTTCCCTCAACTTGGAATGACTATAGAAGGAAGATTTTGCATTCGGCAGAAACTTTTTCTATAGAGAAATTCATTACGCACATGCAGATTGAGTGTGAAAATCGTACTAGAGATGAATTACTTATGGGTTCAAAAGTGAACCATGTGTCTGATGTTCCAAATACTGGAAATTCATCTACTAGTGGCACTCCGAATAATCTGCAACCGAAGGGCAAGAACTTCAAGAAGAAGAAGAACAACAAAGCCGATAACGTCAAGAAGAATCGCCACTGTCATCATTGTGGTAAGAAGGGACACTACATCAAAGAGTGCAGATACCGAAACAACATCACTATGAATAATAATGGTGGTGGTCCTAATTCGGGTCAAAACACAGCAAATGTTGTTGAAACAGAAAACAAAGAGTTTGTGGCAATGATCACAGAACTTCACATGGCATCTGTTGCCGTGACGAAAGATTGGTGGCTGGATTCTGGTGCTACCGTTCATGTTTGCAACAACAAGTCTCTGTTCAAGACGTAAAATGAATTGGAGGAACCCGAACAAGTGCTCATGGGAAATCATGTTGCTGCAGAAGTTAAGGGAAAGGGAAGTGTGGATCTGAATTTCACTTCGGGAAATAAACTTACCCTTTTGAATGTCCTTCATGTACCCGATCTTAGGAAGAATTTAATTTCTGCAAATTTGTTGTGTAAGAGTGGCTTTAAAATTGTTCTAGAAGCGGACAAAGTGATTGTAACCAAGCATGGAGTATTCGTTGGAAAAGGATACTCATGTGATGGCATGTTCAAACTTTCTATTAATGAAATAACTACTGTTGCTTATGTTGTTGAGTATTCTTCTCATTTATGGCATGCTAGACTAGGCCATTTAAATTATAATTATTTGCACTATATGTCAAAAAATAATTATATTACAATTAATGATAAACATGATGGAAAATGCGAAATCTGTGTAGAATCAAAAATGACAAAGAAACCTTTTTTAAAAGTAGAAAGAACTTCTGAATTATTAGAACTTATACATTCTGATATATGTGAATTAAATGGTCAATTAACAAGAAGTGGAAAAATATATTTTATCACCTTTATTGACGATCATTCAAGATATACTTATGTATACTTAATGAAAACCAAGGATGAAGCATTTGATAAATTTAAGGACTTCATGTCTATTGTCGAAAATCAAAAAGAGAAAAAGATCAAAATTTTAAGAAGTGACAGAGGTGGTGAATATTTTTCAGATTCTTTTAATAAATTTTGTGAGAATCATGGAATTATTCATCAAAGAACTGCACCAAATAGTCCTCAACAAAATGGACTAGCAGAAAGAAAAAATAGATCATTGGTAGAAATGATTAATTCCATGTTAACGAATGCAAAGTTGCCTTTCTCACTTTGGGGTGAAGCCTTGTTGACAGCATGTCTTATTTATAACCGTGTTCCGTTTAAGAAGTTTAAGTGTTCACCTTATGAAATTTGGAACAACGGTAGAAAGCCTAACTTGAATTATTTTAAAGTGTGGGTGTCTGTTGCTTTTTATAAAGTTACTGATCCTCATAAGTCGAAGTTAGGACCAAGAGGCATTAAAGGTATTTTTGTTGGATATGCACAGAATTCAAAAGCATATAGAATATTGGACTTAAGTTCAAATGTCATTGTTGAATCCATTCATGTTGAATTCTTTGAAAATAAATTCATTCATGATTCTGTTCCATCTCAAGATGGAAATGAAATACAAAATCAGGTTGTATCAAATCGACTAACTGTGGGGGTCGGTGAGAAAAGAAAAGAAATCGATGAACCTATAGAACCAAGAAGAAGTCAAAGAATGAGAAAAGAAAAATTCTTGGATTCTGATTTTATCTCGCTAGATTCCATTGCCTTTCTTGTTGAAGGAGATAGAACCAAAGTTCTAAGCAAAATACATATTGCGTTAAAGAGAGAAAATGATCCAAGTACCTTTAATGAAGCAATGACTTCAAGAGATGCTCCTTTTTGGAAAGAAGCGGTAAACGATGAAATGGACTCTATAATGTCCAATGGTACTTGGATCTTAGTTGATTTACCTCCTGGTTCTAAACCAATTGGTAGTAAATGGGTGTTTAAAAGAAAATATAGAACTGATGGTTCAGTACAAACCTTCAAAGCACGTTTAGTGGCTAAAGGTTTTTCTCAAAGAGAAGGCATAGATTATTTTGATACTTACGCACCTGTGGCAAGGACAACATCCATTAGAACATTATTTGCTTTGGCATCGATTCACAAATTATGTGTGCATCAAATGGATGTTAAAACTGCATTCTTAAACGGCGATTTAAGTGAAGAGGTGTATATGAAGCAACCTGAAGGTTTTGTTCTTCCAGGGAATGAATCAAAAGTTTGCAAGCTAGTCAAGTCATTATATGGCTTGAAACAAGCTCCAAAACAGTGGCATAAGAAATTTGATGAAGTAATCTTATCAAACGGGTTCAGACACAATAATGCTGATAGGTGCATCTATTGTAAAGTAACAAATGAGTATGGAGTAATATTGTGCCTTTACGTTGATGATATGCTAATTTTTAGTACAAATATCAAAGGCATTGAGGATACCAAAAGGTATTTGACTTCGAACTTTCAAATGAAAGACCTAGAGGAAGTAGATACCATTTTAGGTATTAAGGTAACCAAACATGATAAGGGTTATTCCTTGAACCAAGCTCACTACATTGAGAAAGTGCTTGATAAGTTCAATCACCTTGGTATAAAAGAAGCAAATACTCCATTTGACTCCAGTGTCAAACAGTCTGAAAATCATGGAAGGATTATAGCACAATTAGATTATGCCAGTGCCATTGGTAGCCTTATGTATGCAATGCATTGTACAAGGCCTGACATAGCATATGCTGTGTGTATGATGGCAAGGTTTACAAGTAAACCTAGCACGGATCATTGGAAAGCGGTTAGTAGAATATTCGGATACTTAAAGAAAACAAAATCTTTAAGTCTTGTTTATAATGATTATCCAGCCGTGCTAGAAGGATATTGTGATGCAAGTTGGTTGACAAACAACAGTGAAAGTAAGTCCACGTCGGGATGGATTTTTACTTTAGGTGGAGGAGCTATTAGTTGGGCTTCCAAAAAGCAAACTTGCATTGCACATTCAACTATGGAATCCGAATTTATTGCTCTTGCAGCAGCAGGCAAAGAGGCAGAATGGTTGCAAGATCTCTTAGCAGATATTAGGTTGTGGCCACAACCTACAGCAGCAACTTCTTTGTACTGTGATAATGAAACAGCAATGTCTCGTGCATACAGTGATATATATAACGGAAAGTCTAGACATATGAGCATGAGACATTCATATATTCGCGAATTAGTATCAAATGGGGTGATCACCATAATATATGTTAAGTCCGGTGACAATTTAGCCGATCCTCTCACTAAACCGCTTACAAAAGAATTAGTGAGAAGTACGACTAAGGGTATGGGACTTAAAATGTTAAATTAAGCACCAATGATGGGAACCCAACTTTAAATCAGTAACCTCTGATTCTAAAGTTCAATGGGTACAAACAAGTCATTGATATGTTGCTTGAGAACACTATAAATAAATAGTGTTAACAGTTGCGAATAAAAGTAGGATGAGCAGTTGCTCTTAATTGAGTTAGCTAAGTGTCTTTAGCAACTGAGGCAAAAGCAGAAACTCTACCTATGTGAACATAAAAGTGGTGCCGCTTTGGTAAAAGAAATGTGTTTTTTCTTACAAATGTTCACAGATATACGGGATTAGCACATGGCCATATATAATAGTGCTAAGGTTGTTGAAGGAAATTTATGAGACACTAAAGTGGTTGATATATGTGTGATATTTTCGGTACTAACATTAGGAGTTGAGGTTCAATCTACGGACACCTATAACTTCGTTAGAACTTTAAAGTATTTACACTAATTGAAGGTCCAAATCGAAAGATACCTTCTTGTACGTGTGTCATTCATTAGGCAGATGTAATTGTTCACAACTAGTGGGGGATTGTTGTGTATTATTAGTTGTGAACAATGTAGTATCCCACATTGGTAGGAGATAAGAGTTTTGAACACCTTATTTAGAATTGGACTCTTAAAGAGTTAATTCTAGTATTGGTAATTTGTGTTGGGCTAGGTCTATTTGGGCTTGATATATATAATATATATATTATAAGTCTATGATGGGCACTTGGGCACTTGGGGCACCTTGGGGCCTTGGGGCAATAATAAGGTTCAAGACTTATACTTATAGTAATTTATTTTTCGAATTTTATTTTGTTTTAATTCGAAATAAATTAGTGAAGAGTTGCAACCCGTAGTATTTTATTTTTCAAATGCTGTTATATTTGAAATCTGAAATAATTGGTGAATGGGTGCAAATCTATCCTACGGGACACAACCTTTGTGAATAAACATGTCTATTCATATAAGACTTTTCGTGTTTTATAAATATGAATGTGACAGATTCGTTTTTCATTCACTTAACATTTTCTGCATCTTATAAATATTCCTAAGTTCCTTGTTGTATCCTGGGAAGCAGATTTTCTTAATATACAGTGAAAATATTGCTTTTAGGAAAGTATTTTTCAGTTCACGCCCTCAAGGAAATTCACAAACATTTCGTATCATATTCTTTTCTGTTTTCCGATTTTCTAACACATACAACTACTAGATCATGTTCGCAATACTCCAAAATTTGCATTAAAGTTAATACGATAACCCGTTGTCGACCACTATCCGCTTAATAAGTGTAGGCAATAAGTTGTGCATGAATTGAAAGTCCAATTCAGCCTGATGTACGGTCGGATGGGATACACTAGAGAAAAATGTGGTGCTACAAATTGAGTTTGCTGCCAGAAAAAATACTTGCCCCATGCAAAAACGTTTGGCATGTCATTACCCAAATATTGTCGTCTCGTTACCATAATGCTTAGGCGTCACTGCCTTCACGAGTAACCCACAACCAGATAAACTGACATATATGAGTAACCCAAGAACCATCTTGTCGAGAAGATGACCTCCCCATTAGAATCCAAAAAACACTACCCAACCTCTCACACCACCCACAATCAAGTATATCACGAGCCGATCATGTATTTATTTCCCGATATCACTTTTGCCTTTCACCAACCAAGAAACGCAATTCTACCAGAACCATGCGAATAGATAGCGTGGGAGACAATCTTACCACGTCACCAAAATTGACCAACGAGGTGTCATGTTATATATGGAGATTTACGAGGGCTCCTACGTGGTCGAAGACAATTTCTTGTTGTACATGGGTGACAAGTGGCATGCTAACATGGTGGATGACTATGCTACGTCAACTACAGGTCGATATAGGTCGCAACGTGGGAGCCATATAGACAAGTGGCGAACGTCTCTCTCTCTTTCTCTCAGGATCTTGGCTTGTGACTCAAAAGCCTCGTCTTTGTGTGTACCCCATAAGATACGCTTATGGGGTTGCAAGTTGATGAATGTCTAGAGTATGCACTTTTATACCTCATTTTATGGGGTTAATGAAGAGTCACTTAATTAATTAGCATATTTTAGTACATTTCATGCATTTTAGGTTTCCAGAGACGTTTGGTGTAAACGTAAGTGAATGAATGAGCACAGGGCTATAAATGAGAACCAGATGAAGATTCCAATGAAAAGAGAAGTGATTCGAGCAAGGAACGAATGAGGAAGAGCCAAAGCACCAAAAGCCATACAATGAAGAGAATCTGAATGAAGCTATTGATGAAAAAACATGTTGACAAAGCTACAATATTAATCATAGGTTATGGTATATATAATTGGAAACCCAAGGAAGTCAATGTTTCAACTCAACAAATCGATCTCAGTTTTGACATCTAGAGAAGAAGTTATAGTTAAAACCGTAAAGCTACAAGAATAATCATAGGTCATACTCACCAAAGAGATGGTACATTAATTGCATAAGAAAACCCCAGATCAAAATCTGATTTTAAAAATCGATATAGTAAAGGCATGTGACAAAGTGCAATGGCCTTACGGTATTAGGTGATGACGAGGTTTGGTGTGACGACCGTGTCCCACGAGCGATGCTCCGATCTGAGTTGGTTCAGTGGTGGCCAACCACTTTACCCAATCTAGACTAAAGCGCAACTCATAGGAAGGGGTCTCACTTGTTCAGGATCAAAACCATACACGTTTTATAAATTATATTTTGATATATACAACGGAAGTCTTGGTATTACAAATAATGTGACTATTTTAATAGTTATGCACTAGTGACAAAACACGAATATTCCAAGATGCACGCTTGAACAATTATTCACTTGGTCCATGCTGCCATGTTGATTTTATCTTGAGGAATGGACAGAAGAAACGAGGAATAAGTCTTTAATGACTTAGTGAGATTCATATTAAAGAAATGGTAATGCAAGAATTAACTGTGACCTACTGGATACATTTCGGGAGTGATCTTACCGATATAAACTGTTCAACTAGACAATTTGATGTAATAATGGTACGTACTGGAGTCTTCATAGAATAGTTAATGAACTTGTGCTTAACAATAAACAAATCCAGTCTTATGACTTCTACTATTCTACCTTATACCTCTCGACAAGGAGCGACCTCGCAAACAATCAAGACACATGCTCGAGTACATGTCGATCCAGCACGCAGGTTACAACTAACTTTTGACTGCAAGCGGTGCCTAGATAGATGGGTATCAAGCGAAATTACTTAAACTGACAGTCCTTACTCCCCGTCAGTAACTCGACTCAATCTGTAGGCCCAACTTTCGGAAGGCGTCCCAATGGGTATAACAAATAAACAAATAAGCTAGTATACCAGATAATATCTGTTGCTCCTTGAGCTACATGTCCCGAACATAGTTCGTTGCTCTTTACACAATTCAAGAAACAACAGATGAGATTATTATATTGGAGAATTATGATGATTATGAATAGATATGATAAATAACAAATGATTGAATATGATTTAACGATGACTAAGAAAATCATGTTATGAGATGAGATGCCAAACAGGATTAGGATGAAATATAGGTTGCTCTAGGTATGGTAACGGAGTAGTGGCTTTTCTGTCCAAGTTCTTTAGGGTCGGATGCCAAATTGGGCTAGAACAAATCAGAAATGGAACCTCACCTTAAATCTTATGGAGAACCTTGATGGCGTTAATTAGTTCGTTAACCCTTTGATCGTATATCAAAATGAATTTTGTTTCCAAATATTTTTGTGGCAACTAATCCCTAACATCACAAGGAACATGTGTACCCGAATGGGAAGGAAAATCCAAATGTTTGATATGCTAAATAGTTCTTGAAAACATATAACCTATTTTTGGATTTTTAGACAGCATTCTACGGTATAGAAATTTCGACCTTCTAAATCACATTATTTAAAAACAATTCTTCATATGAAAGTTAGAGGACATCATTTGTATTCGGCCTTGATCAAAAAGGATTTTTCTACAATTAGTTATGATTTTTCTAAGATGTAGGGCCGATTGGATAATTTCTACACAATAAACGTTTTGGGGTATTTTCGGGTAGAAAATGATGAAATAAGAACTTGGGATGGATTTTTCCTGAAACTAGACTCACTAACTTAGAGATTCATAGGAACAAAGAAGAAAAAGACAAAATGATTTCGGTGTAAAAATTGTTGAAAGAAAGCCTACTATTTATAGGCAAAAAATCATGTTAAAACACTTTTAATTAAGGTCACAATTTGATTATTTTATAATAAATCTTAAAAAATTTGAATTTAATCATGCTTCTAAGGATGTCATGGCTTACTCATCAAAAAGATGCAATAGCTTACTTCATCAATTGGTTAATTGCATATCAAGTCTCTCAATTAATTATAACTAAAATACAAATATGTATAATTAGACTTCTTTGTTACATACTTATTTACTTATGTAATTTTTCTAAGTAATTCAATCAACTTGGTTAATATTTAAAATTGAAATATATGTTTTAGGATTAGAGACCTATAAATATAATAAAAGACTAATTTTTATGTTCAGGGGCTCAAATACAAATTTTTCTAAATATTTATGGTTAAAAATGAAAATTTTCAAAAGTTCAAGGACTTGAGTATAAGTTTAATTTTTTTCCTAATTTTTGGGGCGTTACATTTGGTTTCTCGAATAAATGGTGTAATCTGATTTTGGCTTGTATTTCGAATTCCCACTTATCGGTTTTGGTGAATGGTGAGGCGGCGGGCTTTTTTACATCCAGGCAAGGGTTGAGACATGGTGACCTCTTGTCACCTTCCCTTTTGGTCATTTCGGCAGAGTTTCCTTCTCGTGGTTTAGCGAAGTTGCATGAGGAGCGTGCAAATATGCATTTTGACACTAAGAAGAGATTTTATTTGCGTCATCTTGCTTATGTGGATGATTGTATTCTTTTCTTGAGGGGAAAAAAGTAGTGTGCGAAGAATCTTTCCTTTATCTTTATTAAGTCATTTTTAGGCAGCGTATTAATAAGGATAAAAGTTTCTTTATTCCTGGTAAGCGTGCTTTTTTAGCTCGACGTGCCATGATTACTCGGTTTTCTAGCTTTTGGTATACACGACTTCCTTTCATTAATTTGGGTATTCCATTGCATGATGGTCGCATTCCAAATATTCACTTTGAAAAAGCTATAAAGAAGATGCGAGGGCACTTGAATAGTTGGAATCATCAATTTTTTTCACCGGGAGGTAGGTTACTTCTTATTAAGTCTACTTTAGCAACGATCCCTAATTATTATTTTGCAAGTCATGAAGCAGATTGATTATGTGATTAAAGGAATTCATGGGATGCTTGCTCGGTTTTTATGGGGCTCGTCTAAGACTAAAAAAAAATATCATTAGGAAATCATGGAATAAAGAATGTGGTTAAATATTTTTCCATGAAATTATGTTGTCGGTTTCACAAAGGTGATAGTTTGTGGGCTAGTGCCTTGGAGGGGTACTGTTGTCGAAGAGCTTCGGCGGTTCTTGCTAGGGCTTCTCCGTCGAGTTCCAGGATTCGGAAACAATTTGTGAATGCTAGAGAATCTACTAAAAACTCCATTTATTCGAACTTGGGGCGTGGGAGAATTTCATTTTGTTTGATCATTGGTGTGGTGAATCGGACTTTGCTTCTTTTTTGGCGGTGTCGGGTATGGTCGATGTGGAAGTTACTGATTTTTGACTTGGAGATGGGTGGAATTTGCCCTTTAAAGAACAAAGGGTTTCGTATAATATTGCTACTCTTATTAAAGGTTTTCAGGTTTCATTACATGATAATTATGAACTGATTTGGAAACTAAACCTCAAAGGTTTGTTTACTTCTAAATTTGCATGGCAAAATATCCGCATTGAGCATGAAAAAGTATAGGGGACTTACTAGTTTTGGCATGCAATGATTCGACCTCATATTTCAGTTTTTTGGTAGAAGCTTAGGAATGGGTGGATCCCTTTGGACATTATACTTCAATGTAAGGGGGTTGAATTGGCATCTAAATCTCAATGTTGTGAGGAAATGGAAAGTATTGAGCATGTGTTTTGGAAGGGTAAGGTGGCTAAGGAGGTTTAAGGGTAATTGTTTAGACTTTTTGGAGAAGATTATTATCCGGGTATTTCTTTTGAGGAGGCACGAATATTTTGGCTTACTGACATCAAGCCAGGGCATGCACGTGCTATCATTCTAAGGCTTATTGTTTGGTTTCTTTGGATGGGACGAAACGAGTCTAAACACCGCATGAGTACAACAACTATCATCCTTAAGGTTATTCAGCATATTGAGCTTATTAGAATTGCTGGTTCCCGTATCACATGGGCTCCTAATTGGGATGTGGGCCATTTGTGTCATTATCACAAGTTAGGAAGCACAGAGAAAGATGTCGAATTGGTTTATTTAGAGTACGCCTAAGCTTAATAGTTGTAAGAAAAACACTGATGGGTGTTCCTGTGGTAATCCGGGTG
Organism: Linaria vulgaris; assembly: GCA_948329865.1. NCBI lineage: Eukaryota > Viridiplantae > Streptophyta > Magnoliopsida > Lamiales > Plantaginaceae > Linaria > Linaria vulgaris. The sequence goes on from OX415252.1 coordinate 18,953,280, forward strand.
AGAATGTCGTTAGGGGTGTTTTTAGGAATCATGAGGGAGTTATCCTTTGGAGGTTTCACCTCTATATTGGTGTTCTACCAATATGGAAGTTGAATGTTGTGGGCTCGAAATTGGTTTGAATCGGTGTGCGGAGCTTGGGATCATGAACTTTCAAGTGGAAGTAGATGCTAGAGCCTTGATTCATTTGATCTTGTCATCTAAACCGGGTGGGTGAAAAACTTCTAGAGCGGTTAAGCATATTAGATCGTTGATGGATAAGCTTGGAGTCCATATCAAACACATTTTTAGAGAAGGAGAATCCATTACCAATACGGTAGCAGATGGAGAGTGTGATGTTTAAGAGTACAAAGATTTTAAAGGATGAAGAATGCAACAGTAAAGTATGTCGCCTACCTTTGCTTGAGGCTAGAGAAATCCCTTTTTTTTGGCTTTCCTAAATAATTGCTATACTTTTCTTTGGGGGGGGGGGGGGGGGAAGGGTTATGTAAGACATTTCCATTTTTCTTATTTATCTAAGATTGACTATTTTTTTTAAAAATAGTAACGTTGTCAAGTGAATGTACGCTCCTGTTCTGAAAATACTGAATGCAAATGAAGGAACCATAGCCGTAAAAGATCATGCTGGCAATGTTTCAATCAAAGACAAAGTCGCAAGAATATATCAGTTATAAAAATTTATTGACAATCACAAGAACCATGCTAAAAAGACTGGATCAACTAATTTTTTGCTGGTGAAAAGGCCTTGACGCATGCACAAAAGACCATCAAAGATGGACAAATCTGATTCAATCCAGTCTTAGATACAACCAAAAGTAAGAAAACGTGTTTCTCCAAAAATTTATTCCCTAGGTTAGTTCAAGAAGTTTATCTTCCCTAGAATGGCTAGTTAATACACTTTTTGTTTTTTTATAAAAAAAATTGAAGGTCATAATTTTCTTCGTTGACAAACCTATCTATTTGGCTTCACGATTGATTTATCTAAAAATACGTGGACGTTATTTTTGTGTAAGAGTGTAGCGTCAAAATTTCTATGTCTTTAAAATAAAAGACAAGAAAAATTAAATACAAATTAACTTTGTATTTCTTCAAAAAATATGGGCTACAATCTCTAGTAATCCTCTGATTCTTTTCTAATCATGAAACTTGGTTGACTTGAACGCAAAATTGACTTTGATCGGTTGAACGTTAATCCAAGGACTTTGAGCTTGATCTTGAATTAGCAATGTACTGGATTTGCTCTTCGCAACGAACAATTTGATCTTCGTCTCGAACTTGTTAAATGTCAATCTTATTTGGAGGAATCTTGATCTTTGAAATGCTTGGATGCTTGACAAGCGTTGATGCGAGGGCTTGGCAGCTTGATCTCGGATCGAACGAATTTTTGACTTGGAATTTGATTTGAGGATTGATGAATGATGATGTGATCTTCGTCTTCAGTTCTTCTGATATGTTGGGAGCCATAGCCGAGACCTTATTCGTCATCCCACGAAATTGCTTTTTAGGATTTCAACCCCTGTGTCTTCCCCTCTTTTCAAAATTATGTTCCGTCCAGCCACATAAAGGGCAGAATATTAGCGGAGATCTGACGCGCAAGATACCAAGAACTTGAACTTTGATGCAAAATATAATTACGCCTTCTGTTTCACTTTTTTTTTGTTTGCAGGTTGCAGCCGGCTTTGAAGAACAGCGATAAGCAAAAAAAAAAAAAAAGAACTCAGAATCCAAATTTCTTCAAGAGCTGAATTCAAGATTTTCGTATCAGAATTTTCCTTTGTTGTTGTTGTTGTTTTTTTTTTTTTTTTTTTTTCTTTGTCCATCCTAATTCTTCTTTCTTCCTTTGTGTAACAGAGGCTCGGGAAATCATGTGATGTTGCGACAAATATTAACGAACTCCGATCAATTGAAATAATGGCATGACGAGTACCAGTGGTCCTTTAGTCGTTCTTCACTGTTGTTCATGTTTCGTTCTTCTTATCGTCGAGTGTCAAACGATAATGCTCCATTTGATCATTGGAGCCACACACTGCCAATAGAAAATGCTACAGAAAGAAGACAACCTGAAAGGGTGCAAGAGCAAACAACCTCCACAAAGATACATGACAACCCTTGCTTTCATATTCACATCATTTGCAACTGCAGATTGTGAGAGCTTAATGGGAATAGTATTTCTTGACAAAATCTGGATCTCTTGCAAGAGAGGAAGAACACGCTCCAACCTTAATCAACATGACCTCATTGATGAGCTTGAAGGAAGAAACATTCTTTTCACGACTCGGCATCAGAGAAACCTTGAAGGAGACATTGTTTTCACAACTTGGGTTCAAAGGCATCCATATGGATAGAACTTGTTTTCAAGACTTGGCGCCATAGACATTCCACAAGAGTGGACTTGTTCTCATGACTTGGCGTCAAAGACATTCAATAGGAGTGGACTTGTTTTCAAGACTTGCATCAAAGACATTTAGAAGGAGCGGACTTCCTTTCAAGACTTGGTGTCAAAAATATTCAACAAGAGTGGACTTCTCAAGACTTGGCATCAAAGGCAATTCAGTGGGAGTTGACTTTATCTCAAGAATTAGCATCAAAGACATTCAGTAGGAGTGGACTTGTTCTCAAGACTTGGCGTCAAAGTCATTCAGGAAGAGCAGCTATTTTTGACCCTACATCAAAGATCGCTTGAACGAGGAGACATCATTTTCACGACTTAGCCTCAAAGATACCTTGAAGGAGCACATTGTTTTCACGACTCGGGATCAAAAGGCATCCGAAAGAAAAATATTTGCTTTCATGACTTGGTTGTGCACTCAGACTTTTGGCACATCATATCTCAGCGAGCTTCATATAACATTAATGCAACATAAATTGGCAAAAGAATATCACTAAACTTAGAATTTCTAAGCTACCTACGTATCCAACAAAGGAATCAAGTCATAACATAGTTCAAAGTACATCAAATTTGATTTAGAGATACTGCAGTTTATACTCATGCAAGCCAAAAGTAACATGCAGGTTAAACTCATGCGCCATGGAGCAATTGACTTGAAGACTTGAACACTTGATGAACATGCAGACCCTTTTGCTCGTGTCTATGCGGACTTGAAGATTTGAGGATTTTCATAACTTTTGGCTCATGTCTAGGAGACTTGAAGACTTGGATATTTGCTTTGAAGACTTGGACTTAAAGAGCTTGTAGACCTTTTAGCTGGTGTCTAGGAGACTTGAAGACTTGGATATTTGCTTTGAAGAACTTGCAGACCTTTTGGCTCGTTTCTGGGAGACTTGAAGACTTGGATATTTTCTTTGAAGATTTGGATTTGAAGAACTTGCATACCTTTTGGCTCGTGTCTAGAAGACTTGAAGAGTTGAAAGTATACTTTGAGTTCACATATGCAAACAATTTATACTCGTGTTAAGGAGAAAGTTGTTAGTTTATACTCTTATCAAGGAGTACACGACTTTATATTCAATTTGAAGATTTTAGATAGTTTAAGCTCGTATCAATGAGCATATTGGTTGTAATGAAATTTGATGTCGCGCCCGCTTCATCGTCGGTGTCATCCATATCATCAACTTCATTATCAAGGACATGAGTTGAGCTTTCTTCTTTAGTAGTGTTCATACTTGTTTTAATGTCATGCGCACGTGTCGCCAACTCTTCAAAGGTTCTTGGTTTGATTATTTGAAGTATGTATGAGAGACCCCAACTCATCCCTTTAATGCAAATCTCGATAGCTGAATGTTAGCCACAAAAATCATATAACACCTTGAGTAACTTCAATGGTATAAACCTTCAAACACCCCCACAAGAGCACATACCCCCCACGACAGATATCTCACATAGTACAAATACCGCGCGAGATGTCAGGAACTTTAAATAGCTTCCCGAAACATCCCTCAGGTATACGCTACTCTCGCACCTATCGTGTCATTTGGATATACGTGCTATACATACCTCATTTCAAGGAGCCATCAGAGTAATATACCTCCCTCCTTTCAAGGAGTCCTCAGAGCAATATACCTCCATCCTTTCAAGGAGCCCTTAGAGCAATATACCTCCCTCCTTTCAAGGAGTCCTCGAAGCAATATGCCTAACACCTTTTAAGGAGCCCTCAGAGCAATGCTTCTCCCCCATTATAAAAGAAGCCCTCGGAGCACACGTGCCATCCTTATCCCGATAGACGGATAAGAATCTCCTCAAGAAGCCATGCCAGCTCCTTCGAAATATCTGCCCCTCTTCCAAAGCATCTAGAAGCCATGACAGATGTTTGTCTTTATCAGGAGGAAGATAATACCCGTACAAAAAATGACACCTGTAAAACACTTACTTGTATCCTACGAAACCTCCTCCCATAAAAAGGAGAAGAAAACTGAGATAAAGATATACTATTTTCCAAGAATAAAACATAATAACGAAAAATCTCTTCAAACTCAGGTAAAAACAATCATTCCCACCCCTAAAAAAACCTTCAAAATAATCGTACCGTTAACAAAATGGCGCCGTCTGTGGGAATTACCTTATAAATTTGCCTTTGCGAACGTTTGAGGAGATCTCGTTGTGAAAAAGAAAGGAGTCATCATGAGTAATTCCCCTAACTCTAGACCTTCAGGGAACCAACGAAATTCCACAAGAACAAATCCAAAAGAACATTCAGAAACATACTCGTCCCCATATACGGAGAGAGTGGATTACATAAATAACCCTCGATCCGTGTTTGAACGCCTCGTAGAGGGAGTAACCCGAAATGATAGGCCGGAAACGACTTACCCCCGTGACGAGTTTCCTCACAGGAACCGCAGGGAACGTACCCACTCGGAAGCATACGAGTCTCGCCCAAGATCCCATTTTCAATTGGCTCCTCCTCGCCGGGACACCGTACCTCTAGCCAGGGAACGACGAACTCCCTTCGAAGATACTAGGGGCAGGACACTCCGAAGCCTAGAAGGAACAAACTTCCCCTACCCTCGAGAATACCAGATACTCGTTGTTTCCCCCGCTGGTGACCACTCCGTGTGGAGCATGGTCACCAACCTAAGGAGGGAAATGAGGAACCTACAAAGGAATCTAGCCCCGTGTGAGAAGGTTGTCTACCACAGGACTCCCTTCGTTCCTGAAATAGCCCGCACTCTAGTCCCACCCGGGATGCGCCCCAGCAACCTCCCCCTGTACATGGGAGAAAATGATGGGAGAGATCCCCAAGATCACATCCATCAGTATATTGCTACCATGGACCTAGCTTTCGCGCTGGATTTTGTCCTGTGCCGGGTATTTCGTACCACCTTGGCAGGTAGAGCTCAAGCTTGGTTCTCCCAGCTGATGCCTGGCACGATCTCCTTTTTTGATCAATTAGCATGCTTGTTTGTACGCCATTTCGCTTGTAATCGGAGGCACCCAAAATCGACCAGCCACTTGTTCACAATAAAATAAGGAAAAGACGAGTCTCTTAGAGAATATATGAAACGCTTCTCGGACGAGGCCCTAGACGTACCAAATACGCATCCGTACATTATAGCGGATATCTTGACTCAAGGACTTAGAGCGGGTGACTTTTTCCGATACCTTATGGGTAATCAAGTTAAAGATATGAATGAGCTTATGCATAAAGCAGAGACCTACATCATTATGGAGGAAGCAGAAAATTCCAAAATCCGGGCAGAGCGTCATGATCTGGAACATGAAAAGACAAACCCAGATAAATCTAAAGACACTTGGTTAGCGATAATGGTCTCCAATTTACAAGTTAAGAGCTAGAAAAATGGTGCAGCCAATGGGAGATAAAACACCGTTTTACCTCCGTGGGATATCCCCAAGCCAACGGCCAAGTCAAAAGAACCAACCAAAGTCTGCTAAAAAATATAAAAGCAAGATTGGGTTGGCAGAAGGCTCGATGGGTAGAAGAGATCCCTGGAATTCTATGGGCCTATCGGACTACTCAAAGGACCGCCACGGGAGAAACCCCCTATAGCCTAACCTATGGAAGTGAAGCGGTTATACCTCCAGAGGTAGTAGTAGAAAGTTGGCGAGCCCGAGAATATGAGGAAGTAAACAACAGCTCCAATCTAGCCCTAGCCCTGGATCTTCTGGAAGAAAGAAGGACCCGCGCTGCTGTTCGCATGGAACAATATAAAGCGCGCATGGCACGATACTACAACGCCCGTGTCTGACCCCGACTCTTCCAAGTCGGAGATCTTGTACTAAAAAGAGCAGAAGCTTCCAAAAACGTGGGGAGGCTTCAGCCTAAACGGGAAGGGCCTTTTAAAAAAGCTAAAATTGTGGGAGGTGCTACATACCTCCTGGAAAATCACGAAGGGGAAGTGCTCCACAATTCGTGGAACGCGTACAACTTGATCAAGTACTACGCTTGATATTACGATGATACCCTGGTGCGAGACCAGCCTCCCCTTGTATTTAAATAAAGATGAACGTGAATAAAGCAATGTTTACAATAGACAGATCTCGTTTTTATTATCTGAACAGAGAGGGCTTTGCCATTACAAGAAGAACAGTCCTCTAAGGATAATCGGCAAACCTATCTCAGGGAGCCTTCTGTTACAAAAAAAAAAACACACAACGAACGTAAATTAAACATGCCTATTACCAACATGCCTATATAACGATTTATACATTGTTAAGAACATCCCAGAACACGCCACAACATTTAAGGGTCCTCCCGTGGCCGCTTTCCTTCTCTAACCAATCGACGACGTTGTTCCTCCAAAAGATCCATAGGTTCTCCTAGATCCATAGAAGGAACGAGTAAATCTTCCGACATTGGCACTGCTTCAGAAACCATTGCCATTGAAATAGCAGGAGATTCAGGCACTATGTTCAGACATGGGATCGCTAGAGTAGCCAAAAACCCCGGCAAGGATCTCACAGCCTCCTCGCATAGCTTATATCCAATGCGCACCATGTCCCAAAACTGCTATCGGAGTGCATCCCGAGGGGCAAGAGCATTGGATATATCCATAAGTGCTTGGGTTCGAGCCAACATTAGTGCTACCTCCTGCTTTCCCATCATTTCCTGCAGTTTCCGAGCAGCAACATCCTTCTCTTCCGAAACCAAGGACAATCGCTCCTCTAAGATACGCAGCTGCGCTCGAAGATTCTCCACCCTCTCTTGTAGAGACAAACGCCTTTCCATATCCCAGGACTTCTCTGTCAAATCTTTCACCACCCCACGATGGCTTTCCTGCACCACCTCACTATCTCCTCGGAGCTGTTCTACCTTTTACCTGGTAAGCAAAAGTTTTCTTTCAAGGTCATCCCGATGGCGATAGATCAAATCTGCCTCAGAAGCTATTTGGTCCCTCCGAGAGCCCACAACGTTGATCACCATAAAATGCTGAAATAATCCATCCGAAGAGAATCTAAGTCATCAGCGAAACAAAAAGTCGTACCCGAAAATAAAAAAAAAGTTACCTCACAACGGTCCTTGCTAGCCAAATCCTGCAGAGAAGAAAGTGGGAGAGCGTTCAACTGAGTGCAGTCCAAATTACTCAACAATCCGCTCAGGAAAGTCAAGCAAAAAAGTACAGCAGGGTTAATCCCAGGAAACCGCTCGGCAACTCGTGAACCTTCCCCTTGTTCCACCTCAGCGGTAGGAGGTGGTGTATCGGGAGAAGAGGGCACACCTTCGTCTATTGCATTAACGGAATCCCTGCGAAAACCAGGAACATAACCCCTCTGATCACCACTCTCCCCGATAGTCCGAGAAACCAACCTCGAGGAAAGCAATGGGCTTGAAGCAACTCCCGACTCCCCAACTCCAGAGAACCTTCAGGAGGAATCCCCCACTAGTCGTAATGGGAAACATCCAGAGTCACCCCCTAAAGGGGATACATCCTCGGAGCCGCTGCTCTCGAGAGCTCTTCTGGACCTCCCTACGGCAAAAAAGTCCATTTCAGACCCTATAAAAAGAATCAAAACATATTAGATTAGAACCATCCCCCAGCATAACATATTTTCAAAAAAAAAATTATAAAAAAAGCACACAAAGAAGAACGTTACGGAAAAAGAAATTGGTATGGAGAGGACAAGGAGAAAGCTCGCATGCCGCTGATCCCTCTTGTAAACCAGCAAGAGAAAGAGCATCGGATAACTCCAACATGCCACATATATCATAACTACCATTGAATAGCGAAGACTCTCCCAAAATCTCTGATTCACGAGTAACCACTTCCACAGAAGGAACCACATATCCTAATACCCAAAGAACGGGCACTCCCCAGGCGCAAGCTGCCATCCCACGGGGCTTTAGATAAAAGAAATGACTCTTCCAATCATCTCGGGGGTAACCCATCTAGTAATAGTTGTAAAAGAACGACGTTGATCCCGGTACACCAAGCTAAAAAAGGGTAGATCTCCAGGATAAGGACGCAATAAAAAGACACCCCCACCCGGTAAGGAGTTAGAGGCAAATCCAAAAGCCCACAACAAAGAACATACCCTACCAGATAACGATAGGATTAGGTGTAAGTTGGCTGGGATAAATTTGCCAATAACGAAAAAGTGCCCGTAAGAACGGATGAAAGAACAAACGCAATCCACAGCGTATTTGATCCGAATATACCGTTCTGTACCTAACGGGAGGGTCATACACCCGTTGGTCAGCCCTAGGTAGCACTACGTCATATCTGCCTAAGTCCAAGTTGTACTCCACAAACAGTGCTGCCACCGAGTCTGCGGATTCCGTGCTTTCTACCGATCCAATACGACCCCTCTATCAGCATTCGAGGATTCACTGTGATCGTATGAAAAACTGATAGCCGATCTATCGGAAGGTAAGCATCCCTTATGTTATGCGACACCAATATGTCTGCTCGAAGTTGCACTGAGGGAAGAACTGTTGAACCTCTCGGGGTGGAAGGGGAACACCCCCCCCCCGATGAGGACCAGGCATATAAGTCTACCTCGGTATTCGTCGCACCATATGAACGGAAGGGGACCTACGAGATGGTGTAAGACCCCCTTGAGAACATGTAGAACGGGGAAGTGTCATGACAGGCTTATCTAAGTGTGCTAAACTTTTTTTTTAGAAAATTCTCTCCAAGGAACAAGGCGCTTAAAGACAAAGATTGCCTTTTTTTTAAATAACAAGTGTTCTTTAGGAATGAGAAATCTCCAAGAGCCTGATGAAAATGATAGTTCAGGAGAAAGTTATTTATAGTAAGTATAAGAAGCCCACCACCAAAAGCAGGACCACCCGAATTCTGCGGTTCTCACAACCAATAAAGAGGAGGCACGAAGCTCCACGTGTCGTCATCTCTGAAAGTCAATCGGAGACACACTCCCACCTACCCCATGCAAATAGGAGAAGGAGGCACACAATTGCTATCATTAAAAACTTCAAGATAAAATCAAAAGTTTTTAGTCACATTAAAAAAAGGAACTCTGATTCCTAGGCGTGATAAAGTACAACTACTCTATTTATATCAAGTCAATCTTGACAAAACATGAAAAAGACAAAACATAAAAAAGACAAAACATGAAAAAGACAAAACATAATAGAGATCCATGCGGAAGACAAGTCCATTAAAAATGTGCACTTCGTTTAAGTTAAATTATAAGGACATACTTCATTAAAATAAAAACAAAATACAATTATGCTAAAAAGGGGTCTCTAAGACGGGGGAGGTAGAGCACCCGTGGAAGATTGAGTTGGCACATTTGCAGAAGGAGGAGTCGGAGCACTTGTAGAAGGAGGAGCACCAGCATGACCAGCATGTATCCTCGTACTAGGAGGAGGAGGAGCTGAGGGTAGCAGAACAACAACAGTAAGAGGAACTCGCGTGGGGGCAGTAGAAGAAGAAATTATGGTGATATAAATAAAAAGAGGACTATACATAGCGCGTCAAGCTTGGAGTCCCCAACCAAGCAAGAGCGAGAACGAGAAAAATAAGAGAAAACTAGGGAGGCTTATAATTGTGCCTCTCAAGACGAAGCAAGGCCAAAATGAAGTTGCAAACATGTATCCCAAAAGTTTCGCATCTGAAGCTCACACCCAAATATGGAGTGTGCAAATCGACTTTGAGCTATTGTAATGGAACTTGTTTGCTTCTTCTGACATGGGGGCCAACAAAATGGTAAGCCCACTTAGGATCGTAAAAAAGTTCCCCAAAAGTTTCGCGACCGAGGATCACACCCAAAGGTGGAGTGTGCAACTCAGATTTGAGTTTTTGATATGGTACTTGTTTACTTTCCATATGGAGGCTACCGAATGGGAACATACAAATAAGAGCATGCCAAAAAACGTGGCACCTCAAAATAATCAAAAGGTACATGGAAATAAAGTAGCATAAATGACACCTAAAATCTTTATAGTTATTACAATCAAAAGCATGGGAGATACCAGTAAACAACCACCAATCGATAGCTAAGTGATCGCACAAAAGGTGGAGGTCTCCAATCCAACGGACCTTCGACCACGCAGCGGTGGGAGTGCTCATAACCGCTGCACAAGATGAGTGGTCGCGCATCAATCTCGCCGATTTTTGGATGACAAAGATCGGCGAAAAATCAGGAGATTCCACAAGGGACCAACCAACGAACCAACGCATGCGACTAGCGGTCGTGGAGCCCGGGAGCCTATGGTTCGGCCAGATTTCTCTAGAAAAATTGCGTGAGAGTGACCGTAAAATCCATGCCAACAACACCAAAACAAAATATAAAGACCACTCATCCCCAACTCCAACACCTAAGGAACTCAACAAGTAACTATACATATCATGAATCACAATTGATCTCAACAAGTAAACCGAATGACCAATCCCAAAACTGCAAATGGAACGCGGTTCCAATAGCCAAGCCACAAGAATGTCCACAATAATATAGTCATCAAATACAACCAAATTGAAGTCCAAAGAGCACCAAACCGAAGTAATAAGACCAACAAACCAAGAATCGTCGTGTGTAAGGATTTTCAAGTACCATAGACCGAAAAGAGATGAGAGAAAATGTGAAGCCGTGGTCAATTGTACTTGAGTGAAAGAAACGATAACGAAATAATGTCGTGCAATCACATGAAAATGTGATTTTATATAGGCTGTGTATGGAATGGATCGGTTAGAATGCAATGGGCAAATAAATTGTGGTACTCACGAGGGTTCGAGTGGTGTATCTCGGGAGGGGAGAAGGGCCACCGATATGTACCATGCAACCAATGTAAAGTAACCAAGTAGTGTGCAAATAGTTGAGTGAAGCCAATATCAAAAAAGTGCTCAAGTGTGTGTAAATTGGCCAAAGAAAATAAATTACCTTCACTCGTGTAAAGCCGAATGCAAAATAAGACAAGACGTGAGCCAAAAGGATTAACAATTGGCAAAGAATACCTCATCCCAACGTGGAGGACGGATGTGGTAGAGGGAACGATGAGGGAAGCCGTCAATTTAATACTTTTGGAACTCGAAGATAGGCCCATTCCTCCTTATCTTTCATAACAAGAGATTTAACTTTCAAACTAGCCTCATTTATAGGTATTCTCCCATTCAACTGAAGCGTGCAAGCCTCATTAGCAAGTTGATCCGCCACAAAGTTTCCTTCGCGGAATACATGTTTGATACTACCATCGGTGTTGAGCTTGAAGTGGCCAACTTTTGGTTTCTCCCAAATAACAACAATAGGTGGCTTTAAGTCCACACTACTAAGCCGAACTCCCCAATCATTGGCGACATTTTTATCTCCAAGCCAAAATTTTCCGGGGCACTGAGTAATGGCAAAAAGGTCCCGAATGTGACTACTAACCTTGACAACAATTTTCTTAGCATCCATAGGAATTCTTCTATGCCTTGCATCATTACGAGCCGCCCATATGAACCAAAGCACAAGAATTGGAATTAAAATCCGAATATGGCCCGGAATGATCGTCCTTTTTGAGTAAATCCAATAAGCAATAATGTTCCTCCACGAGACAACTCTCGGCCTCTTAATCAAGAAGGTGTCAAAAAATATTTTCCACACTTCTTGAGCAAGCTCACTTGACCAAAAAAGATGATCATTAGTTTCAGCATTCTTGCTACAACAATTGCACATGGAGACCATTTTAAACTGCTTAAGATTACCATCCGTAGGCAAACGATTTTGCATATATCTCCAAATAAAGAAGGAGATATTAGGCATAATAAATTTGTGCCAAATGAATTTAAACACACCTTGAGATTCATGCGGTCCTTGAAGGGCTTTCCACGCCGATTTAGTAGAAAATTGACCGCTAGATTCATGCTTCCAAATAGGGGTATCTCTACCAACTTGGAGAATTGGTTTAGCCACCACTTTAATGAAAGATTCTTCACAAAGTGCCTCATCAAGCTTAACAAGATCCCATTCATCATTTTCCCAAAAATCACAAATCTTATGGTTGTTATCAATATCGGCCCCTTCCTTCGGTTGTAAAAGGCCATCCCCAATCCAATGATCTTGCCAAAAAAAAGCTTCACCACTTTTAACAAGCCAAAAAAGGTGAGGTTGGGCAACCACTGCTTCTCTAGTAAGTCTCTTCCAACCACTTGATTCCCAACCTCGAATGCTAAGAAAATCTTGTCGGTTAGTGTATCTAGCCATCATGTACCGAGCCCAAAGGGAATTTGCGCCCGAAATCTCCACCATAATTTGATCCCAAATGCCGCCACCATACTCCTCAAAGATTTCACATTGAGGTCGGCCAAATCATAAGGCGCACAAATGCGTTCCCAACTTCTCCAATGCATCTGGCGCTTCACATCATCCGAACCCCATAAAAACCGAGCAAAGATTCTTTCAAGATCCTCCAACACACAAAGGGGTGGTTCCAATATTTGACAAAGATATATCGGAATCGAGCAAAGAATGCTCTTAATAAGGGTGAGCGTACCTCCAAAATTAAGGAACTTCATCTCCCACCCGGATATAAACCCGCGGACTTGATCGATCCACTTTTGGAAGTGTGTGGAATTAAGTCGGCCACGAACAAGCGGAGCACCAAGATATGTGATAGGAAAATCACCCCGAGAGAAACCCGTGACTTCACAAACTCTTCGGATATGAGCATTACTCACAAAGATAGTGGGAATGTAACAACTCTTCGCGGCATTAATATGTTGTCCCGACACCATTTCATAAAGTAAAAGGAATTCCTTAAGCACTTTCATGTTCTTCTCATTGCCACGAACAAATATAACACAATCATCGGCATATGCTAAGTGAAAATCGGATTTCCGCCCCCCGTGTCCAAGAACATACCATCATTCCGAGCATATAAATGATCAAGGCCGTGAGAGAGAAATTCTGCCGCAATAATAAAGAGACCGGGAGAAATGGGATCTCTTTGCCGAACACCATGCTTAGATTCAAAGAATCCATTAGCTTCACCATTCACAAGAATAGAAAAGAAAGAATTCTCAACACAATTCTTGATATACCATATCCAATTCCGAGAGAAACCGAATTTTAAAAGGCATTGATATAAGAAATTCCAATCAAGACGATCATAAGCCTTTTCCATATCCAATTTCACAATCGCATTGTGTTTATCATGTCTCCTCCCAAGATTATAAACCATTTCTTGCGCAAGAAGGATATTATCACCAATGAGACGATCTTTCACAAAACCACTTTGAGAAGGAGAAATAATTTTTGGAAGAATAAATCTTAGCCTATCATTCAATAACTTAGCAATAATTTTATAACTCACATTGCATAGGCTTATTGGTCGGTAGTCTTTCCATTCTCGTGGATTCTCCTTTTTGGGAATGAGAGCAATATTTGTGGCCTTATAAATCCGCGGGAAAGCATTTCCTTTGAAGAAATCAAGGACGGCCACAAAGAGATCAACATAAATAATATCCCAACACTTTTGATAGAACAAAGCATTGAAACCATCCGGACCGGCCACGCTATCGGGGTTGAGGCCGAACACAATATGTTTTAATTCCTCAAGAGATGGCTCACGAGACAGCCATATATTGTCATCATGAGAAACAATATGAGGAATAAAATTAAGATCATGGCAAGCAAGAACATCCACGGGACCGGCAAGGAGATTCTCAAAATAGCTCGCGGCCGAGGGACCAATCGCATCCGGACTATCCATAAGCACCCCATTCTCGTATATTTTAAAGATACGAGCCTTTGCTTTTTTTGCTTTCGCCATAGCTTGGAACATCCGAGAATTTCTTTCCCCTTCAACCGCCCATTTGCAACGGGCACGTTGCTTCCAAAATGCTTCCTCCATTTTCCTAGTAAGAGTGAATTCCGTGAAGCATTTTTGGAGATTAGCGCGGGAGGTAGGAGAAGGATTTACATCAAACTCAATCTCGGCTTTCTTGAGGCATTCCTCCTTATCAATGATCTTTTGGAATATATTACCAAACTTCTCACGGTTCCAAATCTTGAGATCTTTTTTCAACCGAATAAGTTTCGCACCAAGAGTGTACATGCCAACACAATCAACCGGTCCCTCCCAACTATGTTTCACAAAATCAAGAAAATCATGGTGATTCACCCACATACTTTGAAACTGAAACGGACACGGTTTCCTCCTCGCTTCCCTTTCAAATGAAATGATAAGGGCATTGTGATCGGATTGCTTTCTAGGAGAATGTTCCACTTTAGTTTTTTCAAAAGTCGTACCCCATTCAAAATTGACAAGGGCTCGGTCAAGTCTAGTCCTCGTACCATTACTCGACCAAGTAAAGGGGTTTCCTTCAAAACCAACATCTTCAAGACCACAATCATCAATACAATCCTGAAAATCCGCCATGTCTCCAACAAGAGGAGGAGTCCTAATTTTCTCACTCACATTAAGAACACAATTAAAATCCCCAGCCACCATCCCTGGCCTAAGATCATCACTCCTTCTCAAACCATCCCAAAGAGGACGCCGAAGTAAACGGCTTTGCTTGGCATAAACAAAAGTGCACATAATCGGGAGGGGGATTAAAGTCGATCGCACCACACAATGTATAAATTGATCATGAAGCTCAATAATTTCAAACTCAATATCACAATCACCAAAAACCCAAATCTTGTTATTCGGGTTCCTAAAAGCTTTATCATAGTAAAATCTCCTCAAATATCTCCTTTCATCAAAAGCCACTTTTGGTTCAAGAAGAACAAGAACTTTCGGCTTATGTCTCGTAATCAAATCATAGACATTTTCACAAGCTTTTTCATTCCCGGCCCCGCGAACGTTCCAACAAACAAGCTTCATTTATTTAGAAGATTTGGAGGACTTACTTCTCAAACTACGAGCCAATTTCTCAATCTTGCGTTGCTCCCGATATTTTGGAAGAGGTTCGGCTAACGGTGCGGCCGAGAGGCCTATTCCTTCCCGATAATAATATTCCCTCGTCTTTCCTCGTGTTCTTTTGGACCTAGAGTCCTCATTTGCCTCCCTCTCATCATCACCATCCGAACTAGAATGCAATAATGCATTCGTGCTAGCATCCTCGGTTTCATGCCTAGTGGTATCACGTTGAAACACATCCTCATTTTTCTCCAATTCTTCATGATAAGTTGCGGTGTGCTCATCATTTTCATTAAATTGTTGCACACGTCCCACCCTTCCATGAACTTTCGGAGGAGAACATTTTCGGGGTGAGAGAACCCGAGACTTTTTTTGTACTTGAGAATCCGAAAGCTTTGCATTATCATATGTGTCATTGAGAATATCATCACTAAGAAAATCATCATTCTTAGAAGCTTCGGCCTCAACATGACTATCTGATGGCAAACTGTGGGGGCAGTAGAAGATGGAGGAAAATGGGAACTATTCTTCAAAAAGAGAGAATAGGCCTGCTCCAATGTAGGCCTCTGCATCTTCAAAATGTTAATCTGATGTGGATCAACATTGGGGGTTATCTTCCTGCGCACCTGCCCAAAACATTGGAGGAACCCCCACAATACATGTCCCACCAAGTATCCATGATTCTTGCGAACGTACAGCTCCTTGACTTGGACGATAGCCTCCTACTGGGCCTACTTAACCGCAACAGTCAACTTCTGTTGCATCTCCTCCGGAGGAATGCCCCTCGAAACTGGAGCCATCGATAGCTCTTCAGTAAGGGTATCCACCCGTAAGAGAGCTTGAGGTAGACTCGCTCCAGCTCTTTCTGCCTCACTCCCTAGGCGGCCTTCTCATCCTCAAAGGAGGCAACCTTCTCCTTCAGAAACAAGCCCGAGGCCTCCATCTCCGATACGGTCGATTGGAGTTGCTTGTTTTCAACCCTTACCTCCTGAAGCTGCTTCGTGATATTAGACCACGCCTCTTCATACTTTCCCATCCTCTCCCGAAGACTCTCATTTTTTGCCTCCGTCTTTCGAGACTGCTCTTCAGCCACAGTTGAAGCCTTTTGCAATTTTTCAACCTCAAGTAACAGAAGAGGAAGCATTTTAGGCGCCTAAAAACAAAACCAGAAAAATAAAAACCCACACATTTGACTCTAAAAAGGATAGATAAAATGGTGTAAATCTTACCAGCATAACCATATAGTTAGTGCAAGCTTGGACAAATGGCTACCCCTCCGATGGAAGTGAGCTGGCAGCGGACAGAAATCGAGTGACTATATTAGGTGCCAACTGAGCCTCCTCCAGGCTAGGCACTTGCCCCGAGGCCTGAATACTAGAGGACGAGGGTCCCCCTAACCGTGCCCCCCCGATAGGGGCACCTGGGTAACCACGGGACTGTCCGATTGTATGGCGGCAAACGAACTTGGCGGGGGATGATCTGCAAAAGAGGGAGCCGCGACCATCAACTCATCTAACAAAAGCATCAGATCATCGGATGCTAGAGGAACATAAGGATCCGAGGGAAAGGATCCTCCTTCAAAATCAAAAATATCACCCCTTGCGAATTAAAAACCTCCCCAAATAAGGAATTTACTTCCTAAAACTAAAAACAAAGAAGGAAATAATGAATCTCAGGAAACTTACCCAAATCGAGAGCGTTTTCCAGCTGAGATACTCCCTCATTCTCAATCGTGAGAGCTTTCCCTTTATCTATCAAAGACGATTTTTATAAGTAAAAGTACAAAGCCTCTTGATACCATTGAAGCCAAGAAAAAAATACATACCCTTAGGAGGAGTCGCCAGTAGTACATCCACTGAATCCCTCGACGCCCCGGGAGAAGATACGTCAACAACACCTAAGTGGGGTAATGGCATCCCCCATATCCCTATATCATCTTCAACTCCTCCTAACGAGAAGGCCCCCACGATGACTGCATCCGCGAAAGTTACATCCAAACCCATCTCTTCTGGGGTATCGGATGTTTCGCTAGATGACCAGGATAGAGCTGCTGAAATTATTGAATGAGTCCTTACACGCTCAGCAGTGCCTTCCGTAGATACGGGGACTTCACTTTCTCCCGACATCAATCCACTTTCCTGAGCTCCTGCCTCCTCATGACCACCCGAGCCACTGGCACCTTCCACCATATATGGCCGTAAAACAACCACTGCAAAACAGCTAAAGTTAGACAAACTAATAAATAAAACAAAAAATATATTCGTAAGAGCTTACCGAAAGTGTTGAAGTATTTCTCGGGGATAGCCAAAGGAGTCTCGATTATATGTATCGAAGCAATATATCGCAAGCCCGCGGTCCGATAGAGAGCAGTAAAATTCCCCGACTCAACCAAAGGTTACCAGAAAACACTGGTGAAAACACCAATGTATCATCCAACACCCTCTCTGGGAACTTGGGCTCCCTCCAAGTATATGGCATGTCCCACTCCCCATCAGTGGGACAGATATAGAAGAATTATTCTTCCATGTGCTGTGAGAACTGACATTGCCCTCGGAAATACGGTCATCCTTGTTCCGATGGCTGAAAGAGTAGAAAGGAGCCCCCCACCCCTGAGACACCTTTAACTCAAAAATTGCAAAAAACCTATCCCTCGTGCACTCGATTCCCCTCACCAAACACCAAAAAATGAATAAAGCTAAGGTCGTGAAGGGGTTGGGGGTGAGTTGACTAGGGCATACATCACAGTACTTAAAAATTTCAAAATAAAAAGGCGGGAAAAATGAATGCAGTCCCGCCTTTACCTGAGAGTAATAGACGGTCAAGTGCTTCGCCAGAGGAGAATTACCTCTCTGATCCGCTGACGTAACCACCACCGACACATTCCAGTCCGAAGCACCGTACTCAAGGTACAGATTTTGGATTTCCTCTTGGGAAGCAGCGCTAACTGTCGCCTCAACTTTCTGAGTAGCTTGGGGAGCACCACCCTTATCAGTGTTTTTCTTGAACTTTTTCACCTTCTTTGCGCTACCACTACCACCAGCGCCCATCGCCGCCGCCGCACTTCTCTTTCGAGAAGTTAAAGAAATGGCCCCCGTCACCGCCGGGAGATCAGTAGCAGCAGAAAAAGCAATTGCTCCAGTGCCGGAAGCGGCAGATACCAAATTTGCAGCAGATTGGGACGCCATTAAAACCGAATTAGAAGATTCTTAAGAAAAACAAAGAAGTTTTTTGCAGGGGAAGAAGATAAGCGGGAGTAATTTTGCTAAAGTAAGATTGCAAGTGAAAATAAAAATTAAGGAAAGGGGAAATTTATAAACCCTAGACCCAATAAAATATTAATTACCCATTAACTCCTGTTCACCCCACGATTGGAAATCGTGTCTACTCATAGTGGGCCATAAACCGTCACGCCTCCTCATTTATGGAAAATGTAACGGTCCGAATATCTTGGCACTCGCACCACTTCAAAACGTGGCATTTAATCCCAACTAAATAATTAATGTCATGAAATTAATTACAATTAATATCGAGACATTAATTATAGATTAATTAAATAACCCAACATTAATTCCCTATAAATATGTGAGAGCTATCGGAATTATGCAATCGTACCACCCCCGAGGGATCATAAACTAAATTCCTCTGGCTTCTTTTGTAAAGAGAAGGCCATCAAAATTGGGGGGGGGGGGGGGGCTAATGTTAGCCCCAAAAAATATATAACACATTGAGTAACTTCAATGGTATAAACCTTCCAACACCCCCACAAGAGCACCTACCCCCCACGACAGATATCTCACAGAGTACAAATACCGCGCGAGATGTCAGGAACTTTAAATAGCTTCCCGAAACATCCCTCAGGTATACGTTACTCTCGCACCTATCGTGTCATTTGGATATACGTGCTATGCCTATCTCCTTTCAAGGAGTCCTCGGAGCAATATACCTCACTCCTTTCAAGGAGCCCTCGGAGCAATATACCTCCCTCCTTTCAAGGAGCTCTCAGAGCAATATACCTCCTTCCTTTCAAGGAGCCCTCGAACCAATATGCCTACCACTTTTTAAGGAGCCCTCGGAGCAATGCTTCTCCCGCATTATAAAAGAAGCCGTCAGAGCACACATGCCATCCTTATCCCGATAGACGGATAAGAATCTCCTCAAGAAGCCACGCCAGCTCCTTCAAAATATCTGCCCCTCTTCCGAAGCATCTAGAAGCCATGACAGATGTTTGTCTTTATCAGGAGAAAGATAATACACGTACAAAAAATGACACCCACACTTACTTGTATCCTACGAAACCTCCTTCTATAAAAAAGGAGAAGAAAACTGAGATAAAGATATACTATTTTCCAAGAATAAAGCATAATAACAAAAAATCTCTTCAAACTCAGGCAAAAGCAATCATTCCCACCTCTAAAAAAACCTTCAAAATAACACTGAAGTTTTAGACAATGTTTCTTTGCAACTTAAGGATAGATTTCTCCATCTATTGATATACGCAATCACTAGCTCGTCTTCTTGTTGATGGGAATTTGCAAGCTCAACCATGCTCACAGTACGTCGAGTGCTATAGAAGCGATTGAAGAACTCACTTTGCAAATATTTCCATCTGTCAATGGAGTTTGGCTCAAGATTAATATACTAATAAAAAGCGACATCTTCTAAGGATCAAACAAATTGCTTGACTAGAAGATCTCCATCATTTCCGGCACTACTGCATGTTTTGAAGAAGTGAGCAACACATTGTCTTGGGTCTCATTTTCCATCAAATATTTGAAACTTTGGCGGTTGATAGCTTTCTGGCATTTGCAATTACTCTATTCTTTGAGTATAAGGCTTCAATTAAGATTTGGAAGTCTTGTGTTGAGCTACATATTGATTCGCAACTTATTTGATGAACTTCTTCAATTAATTGGCAGAGACAAGACCTTATTCGGATATTTGAATTTGTTACCTTGAGGACATAGAATATTCCCCAACTTGAACCTCTTGTATGGCTTCTCCAAAAGATTTTATGTGCATCATGATGTCTTGCTCTTCCTTTATTGAGAGATTTAACTTGTGAAAAAGAGAAGTAGCTTGGACTCTTTCACTTTCGACTTTATCAAACTCTTGAGCTTCAACTCCTTGAATAGACTTTTCATGCGTCATGCCATGACTGTCACTTTTCACATCTTCTTGTTCTTTGGGATGAGTTGCAGTTTCAAATTCTTTGCTTGAAGGTTTGACGCATGATTGAAGTTCAACTTTGTCAACGACTTCTTCAATGTTGTGATTTCCTTTTTGGGTCTTTAGCTTTTGAAGAAGACGATTCAAACGCTTTTCACGTGTATGGACTTGTGTTTTAAAGCTCTTGATAGCTCAGTCAATGTAGCAACTCACGCCTCTATTAAGGATGCTTGAGCCTGTCAACGTAGCTCAGTCAATGTAGCTTTCATCATTGGTTGCGAATAGTCCCTGTTTGTTGCCCCCATTAACTTGTCCATTGTTGAGCAACGCTAACTTCAAACTTGTTGACTTGCTAAAACTTGTAGACTTTCTAGAAAAAAGATGAGAGACAGTGATTGTCCCACTGGGCGTGCCAAAATTTGTAGCGTCAAAACTTCTAAGTCTTTAAAATAAAAGACAAGAAAATTAAGTACCAATGAACTTTGTATTTCTTCAAACAATGTGGGGTTACAATCTCTAGTAATACTCCGATTCTTTTCCAATCATGAAACTTGATTGACTTGAAGGCAGAATTGACTTTGATAGCTTCCACGTGATTTAAGTTGAACGTTAATCCAAGGACTTTGAGCTTGATCTTGAATTAGCAATTTACTTGATTTGATCTTACCGACAAACAATTTGATCTTCGTCTTGAACTTGTTGAATGCCAATCTTATTTGGAGGAATCTTGATCTATGAAATGCTTGGATGCTTGACAAACGTTGATGTGAGGGCTTGGCAGCTTGATCTTGGATCGAACGGATTTTTGATTTGGAATCTGATTTAAAGATTGATGAATGATGATACGATCTTCGTCTTTAGTTCTTTTGATATGTTGGGGCTTGATTTCTTGAAGAGACTTGAATCATCTAAAAATGGGTTTTCGAGGATCTTCTGACTTGATCTCGAATCAAATGGACTTCTGCCTTGAATATCGTTGTAGAACGATATGAACTTGGTGTCGAACTTGTTGAATTTGTTGAAGCTTGATCTTCCTTGGCAGAAGTGCGATATTCAAAAACGGTTATTTGATGGACTTGAAGCTTTATGGCGGATCAAATGGAGGTTTTTATGAAGAACGCCTTGCATGTCGCGAAAAATGCTTGAAGATGGATGAACTTGGTGGAGAGAAAAACCTAGAGCTTTTCTCTACAAGACTTGTGAATATTTGTGTCATTTTTTCTTTAAAGGAGGGCCTCTATTTATAGTTGTAAAACCTAGAGCCTCCTCGCTTGTGATCGATCATTTTTCTCTTCAAGATAATCATGGATTTAATTTGGCTTGTTTATCAAGAAATCTCTAGAACACATCAAAAAGTAATTATATATATATATATATATATATATATATATCAGAAAATCAATTAATTTATCTATTTTTAATTGAAATTTAATTTAGTAAAAATCTAACTTAAAATTAAAAATATTAAATTTAATTTCTAGTAATTGTTTTGACACTTGTCGATATTTAATTGGAGGTGACAAAATTAATTTGTTTACAAAGATATCAGTCATAAAATTTGATAGAAGTTTTGAGGTATAATCTCTTCTTTGAGAAATTATTTCGGAACTTATCAATGGGTTTATCACTCCAATTGCGGTGTTCATACTTAATTATCAAACAACAAATCTCCGTAATTATTTCTGACGTCTTTACTAAACCAATGTTATTGTTTCATATCAATTAATTAGCGGGTTGCGGTTTTTGTACTAAGATTTCTGTTTGTATTGAGGCAATAGGTCGAGGTTCATCTTTATAACTTGAATAAATAATTCCAACATTCAACTTAGGAATAGCGTTCGTCATTGGTGGATAACATATATAATGCATGTGTTGACCAAGCCTTGCTCAAAATATGGGTAGATACATCTGGACAAGCCCATATGACGGTCGAGCGGGTTAGCACACTGAATATCTCTAACTACATTAATCGTCAATTACCAAAGAAATTATAGTGAGGTGTTTTGTTTTCTTGACATAATATTTTTAGCATTCTCCTATTTCTTTTTTTCTTTCTAAAGTTCGGACTTTTAAATGTTAAATATTTTACTAACGACTTAAAAACTTTTATTTTGTCTCACAAATTGATTTGCTTTTTATAGCAATGGGGACACACAAATATACAACAGACACAGATAGGACGACAAAAATATTGTGACGCCCCATATCGTAACACATTTATAGATAAATTTATTGGCCAAAAATAGATAAATCAAAAGACATCTACTAGATTCTTGTCATGTAATTAATTGAAACATGACTCATGTAATTAATTGAAACAAAAGTCATGTACAACAAAAGTCATGTACTAAAAATTAATATGTTTTTCACCATTTCATTTTCCACTATATCTTATTCGATATACTTATTAACAAATAAGTATTCCGTTTCATGTCTCATATAATAGAACATGTTACCTACTTTACTAGTTTCAGTATATGGTGGTTTAATATTTATGTTGAACCAATAATGGCTATAATCTTGTCCAAGAGAATTAATGGTACTTGAATGAACTCAAAGGAGGAATGAAGGTGTTTAATTGCAAAGATAGGTTAGGATAAGTGAATCAGTTTAAAACTTATCTCATTCCCTTTTGTTAGACTTCCACGTTGTATTTGGAGGCACATATCATTAATCTAAGAAGCCTTATTATTTTTGGCTTCTCTAAATTAAGCTTAACTTCCACCCCACTTGTAAGTAGTCTGAATAGAAAATGAAACAAGAACTCCACCTCTCACTTATACGCATATAATATATATATATATGCTGTTTATAAGTATTCTAAATAGGAAAAGAACACAAGAGTTGGAGAGCACCGAGCAGCCGAAACAGTAGATTTATTTGATTATGGTAAACTTTTTTATATTTCATAATTATTTCTTGCACTACAAGAAAAAAGGGTCATTCGTGACCGCCCGGGCGGTCGCGAATGACCCATTTCCGGTCGCGGATGGTCATCCGCGACCGCTGGGCGGTCGCGGATGCCCGGTCGCGGATGCCCTCGGTCGTGGACGTCATCCGTGACCGCTCGGCGGTCACGACAGTCATCCGCGACCGCCGAGCGGTCACGGTAGTCATCCGCGACCGCCTGGCGGTCGCGGGCAACCCCGGGCTCATCCGCGACCGCCAGGCGGTCGCGGGCAACACCGTGACCGCTCGGCGGTCGCGGATGACCCAGAGGTCATCCGCGACGGCTCGGCGGTCGCGGGCAACACCGCGACCGCCTGGCGGTCACGGATGACCCCGAGGTCATCCGTGACGGCTCGGCGGTCGCGGTGTTTCCCGCGACCGCCTGGCGGTCACGGATGACCCCGGTGTCATCCGCGACGGCTCGGCGGTCGCGGGCAACACCGCGACCGCCGAGCGGTCACGGATGACCCCGGGGTCATCCGCGACGGCTCGGCGGTCGCGGCCACCACCGCGACCGCCTGGCGGTCACGGATGACCCCGGGGTCATCCGCGACGGCTCGGCGGTCACGGATAATATTTAAACCATCCGTGACCGCCGGGCGGTCACGGATAATATTCAAGTCATCCGTGACCGCCCGGCGGTCACGAATGACATTAAACGAAATAAAAAAAATATTCCGGTAAAATACCGGAATAAATATTTGTTTTTTGCGAATATAATGTGTTAAAATACCGGTTTTTTTATATAAACATCATTTAAGAGAAAGACCTTGGAATTAGGGGGAAATTCAAATTTTTTGAAAAATTCAAAATTTTCACCATGAATGTTATTCGTGACCGCCGGGCGGTCACGAATGAGACTTATTGTTAAAAATCATAAACACATCAAGATGAATCCATAAAATTAAATTTTCTTTTATGAATGTTATTCGTGACCGCTGGGCGGTCACGAATGAGGGTCTTTCGTGACCGCCCGGCGGTCACGAACCCTACTTCGTGACCGCCCAGCGGTCACGAACCCTACTTCGTGACCGCCCAGCGGTCACGAACATACTTCGTGACCGCTGGGCGGTCACGAAAGACCCTTATTTGTGACCGCCCAGCGGTCACGAATAAGTTTCATTCAAAAGTTTTGATTTTCGTTTGTTTAATTAAGGTGCGATGTTTGTTAAATTGATAAAATACTTACTACTAAGTAAATTAAAAGAGAGTTTATCACAAAATTACACATTACATCTAAAACAACTAAGTGTATATGATGATTAGTTGTAGAACATAAAATAGGTTATTCGTTCATAACTCGCCTAATAACATCTAATTCGCTATTTTAATATGTTAATTACTAATGTTGTACTAATTTA
Source organism: Linaria vulgaris (assembly GCA_948329865.1). NCBI lineage: Eukaryota > Viridiplantae > Streptophyta > Magnoliopsida > Lamiales > Plantaginaceae > Linaria > Linaria vulgaris. The sequence continues at coordinate 18,977,974 of OX415252.1, forward strand.
TTACTTCAATTTACATGTAGTAATGAGACTTATTGTTAAAAATCATAAACACATCAAGATGAATCCATAAAATCAAATTTTCTTTTATGAATATTATTCGTGACCGCTGGGCGGTCACGAATGAGGGTCTTTCGTGACCGCCCAGCGGTCACGAAAGCTAAAGGCTAGTTGGCATTCGCGACCGCTGGGCGGTCACGAATGCCAACGGCTAGTTGGCATTCGCGACCGCTGGGCGGTCACGAATGCCAACGGCTAGTTGATATTCGCGACCGCTGGGCGGTCACGAATGCCAACGGCTAGTTGGCATTCGCGACCGCCCGACGGTCACGAACTGCCAGATTTTCATTTATAAATATCATTTCCTTTACTTTTCTAATTCACAACAATCTTCACCATTTCTCTTAAGGTATTCTCGTTTTTTTCATTTAGATGGTCAACTATATTTTTAAATACTAAATATTGGTATGATATGTTAACTTGTTTATTCATTTCTTGATAGATATTGACGTAAACACATCGAGGGTACTCGTAGAGGACACAAGATTCTTGAAGATCGTTTTTTTACGCTTCAAGAAGTAAGTTGATCAATTTATCACTCTTCAACCTTATCGTGCATGATAATTGTTACATTTTAAATTGTTAATTATTAATTGTTTGTAGTATTAATTGTAATTAATTATTTCCTTTAAAATTTACATCTTAGATAAATAATGGACTATCAAGTAGATAGGAATTGGATGTACGATAGATTCGAGAGCAGTGGTTATTTGCGAGATAGTTTTGTGGTTGGGGTTCGCACATTCATAGAATTTGCTTCGCGACAAGATGGCTATTTAGATCTAGGGGGCGTATTAGGTGCCCGTGCAAAAAATGTAACAATTCAAAGTTTTTTGATCGATACCAAGTCCGTGATCATCTTCATAAGTCGGGATTTACGCCTGGATATTTTGAGTGGGTTTTGCATGGAGAGCAGTTTACCACCACTTCTATGACGTTTATCGACGAACCTCTCGAACCATCACACGCCAATATTCCTGACAGCCCTATTCGTGCTGACGATTCGTTTAGACAGATGGTCGTGGATGCATATGGAGGCCAATTTGATGAGGACGCTGTGCGTAACGAGGATCCGAATCCCGATGCAAGAGATTTCTACGACTTGATGCGTCTAGGTCAGGTGAAGATGCACCCTAAGAAGAGCAAAACCGTCCTGCAGTGGATTGGAGAGTGGGTGAATTACAAAACTATTCACAAGGCGAGTAACATCGTTTCTGACCATTTTTTAAAGATGTCCAAAGATGGGTTCGACCCTGAGATTGAGAAGTTGTTACCTAAAGACACGAAATGGATGCATAAGATGGAGCGAACCTTGGGGTTAGGGTACGAGAAGATCGATGTTTGCACAAATCAGTGTTTTCTGTTTTACGGGTTTGCGGCGAGCAATGACTTCCTAAAATGCCCGATATGCGGGGTTGATAGATACGAGGAAGGTAGGAAGTCAAAGGTCGCAAAGAAGCATTTGTGGTATTTCCCCCTAGGTCCTCGTCTTCAGAGGATGTATTATACCGTAGGTACTGCAAAGCATATGACTTGGCATTTGAAGTGTCGAGAGGCTACGGATCGAATGATTCACCCGGCTTCCAGTGAGGCATGGCGACACTTTGATCGGACACATTCGGATTTTGCAGCTGAGCCTAGGAACGTACGACTCGGCTTATGTACGGATGGATTCACACCGTTTGGCTCATCTGGGAAAAAATACTCTTGTTGGCCAGTGATGGTAACCCCATATAACCTCCCCCCCGATCTTTGCATGAGGCAGGAGTTCATATTTTTGAGCCTTATCATTTCCGGTCCAGATAGTCCCGGGAAGAACTTGGATGTTTATCTTAGACCACTAATTAACGAGCTTAATGCTTTATGGAGCACTGGTTTGGAGACGTTTGATAGCTCAAGGAAGGAAAACTTTCAATTACGAGCGGCCCTGATGTGGACGATTAGCGATTTTCCAGCGTATGGAATGTTGTCTCAGTGGAGTACGCACGGGAAGTTAGCGTGCCCTTATTGCATGGGAGATACGAATTCATTTACGTTGAAGAATGGTGGTAAACCGTGTTGGTTCGATTGCCATCGTCGTTTTTTGCCCAAAAATCATAGGTGGCGGCATGACAAGAATTCATTCAAAAAAGGGGAAAAGTCACTAGAAGAACCTATTTGCAGGAAAATGGGCGACGAAATGAGGGAAATTGTGGAGGGACTTGGGGATGTTGGTTTTGGGGCCAAAGTGAACAATCTACCGGGTTTTCATACGGATCATAATTGGCTGAGGAAGAGCATATTTTGGGAACTTCCCTATTGGTCCACAAACTTGATTCGTCACAATTTAGATGTCATGCATTGTGAGAAGAACTTTTTCGATAACATCATCAACACAGTATTGGATGACTCTAAGACTAAAGACAACATCAAGTCTAGACATGATTTGAAGATTTGGACTATCCGTGAAGAGCTATTTTTAGAACAAACACGAGGAGGCGCATATGTGAAGCCAAGGGCAACCTATTGTCTCAAGCGGGATGAAAAGGTCAAGGTCTTGAAATGGTTGGGCGATCTGAAATTTCCGGGCGGATACGCGTCAAATTTGGGACGATGCGTACAAAAGCAACAACATAGGCTCTTTGGTATGAAGAGTCATGATTGTCACGTCTTCATGCAGAGATTGATCCCCATTGCTTTTCGCGACTTCCTGCCCACCAACATTTGGGAAACATTGGTGGAGATTAGTTTATTCTTCCGGGCAATTTGTGCTTCAGAGGTTTCGGCCACCGATATGAGAAGTCTTGAGGAATCCATTATAGTCACGATGTGCAAGCTTGAGAGGATATTCCCTCCTTCCTTCTTCGATTCTATGGAGCATTTGGCCATACACCTACCATACGAGGCTAAAGTAGGCGGCCCGGTTCACTACAGATGGATGTATCCATTCGAGAGGTACACAATGTTTAATGAGTTTAATTCGCTACTGTTATTCTATATGTTATTGACTTTTCGGTATTCCCAGGCGTATGTTTGATTTTAAAAAGTCAGTGATGAACAAAGCAAGGGTAGAAGGATGCATAGCGAATTCCTACCTCCTTTCAGAGCTATCCAATATGTGTGCACAATATCTAGGTATCTCCGCGAGTACTAGATATAACCGTCTCAATAGGAACGAGACTTTTGAGAGTTCAGAGTGGGATGATGAGCTGATGTTATTTCGAAAGAAAGGGAAGGCCCTTGGGCCACTAAACAAGAAGAGGCGGTTGTCGTCCGAAGAGTTGGAGCAAATTGAACTGTACACGCTTCTTAATTGTGAAGAGCTGGATGGATGGGTCGAGTAAGTCAATATTCTTTATTTTACGTGCAAACGCTCTTTATTAAGGATAACTTGTATGTATCACGTATTTCTAACTTATTTTGTGTGTAACTCACAGGTTGTTTATTGAGGAGGAGTGTAATGGACTTACTCCCATGGAGGTACAAAAGAAGAGAAACTGCGAGTACGTGGCATGGTTCAAGCAGACCTACTCGAGTGGCAAGTACATGACAGACGATCGTGTTAAGCCGTTGCTCGCAGGTCCTCTCAACTCAGTGTTGTACTATGAAGGGTACATTGTGAATGGGTTCCGATTTCACACAGATATGCGTTTGGGCCCTAAGAAGAGTGATTGTAGTGGGGTTTATGTGGAGGGGGACATGGGAGGATCCCACGCCACCAACTTCTATGGGACATTGAACGAAATCATAGAGGTGGAATATTGGGGGCACATAAGACCGCTATACATTGTATTCTTCAAGTGTAGGTGGTATGATATTAGAGCTCGAGGGACTCGTGTTCACGAGACGTACAAACTCGTTGATATTAACCCACGATGGTCTCTCACAACCAACGAGCCTTTTATTTTTGCCAATCAGGCCCGACAGTCGTACTACGCCCCGTATCCACAACTTACGAATGGTCGACCAGGTCAAAATGGATGGATGGCTGTATCTACTATACCGGCTAGGCACGTGATCGACATGTCGTCACTAAGTGATTCCAGCGACACAGAAACAGAAATAGGGATGCCAACGGAAGTGTTCCAAGAGAACGCATCTGTAGGAATTAATATGTTCGTAGACTTTAGCGCATTTGATATGGATATACAATTGGGGTGGGCAAATGAGTTTGAGATCGTCGAAGATGTACAAGATAGAGGAGAAAAAGAAGCTGAAGAGGAAGACGAAGAAAGTGAAAACGTGGAGCTAACTAGTGATACTGAATAGTTCAAGTGTTTTGTAATAATTTAAAACATTACTTTGTGACGCACTTTAATTGTAACGATTTGGTAGTGTTGTAAAAGACATTACAATAATGAAAAATTAACAGTCAAACATTACAATAATGAAAATTTAACAGTCCAACATTACAATAATGAAAATTAAACAATCCAACATTACAATAATGAAAATTTAACAGTACAACATTACAATAATGAAAATTTAACAGTCCAACATTACAATAATGAAAATACAACTAATCATCATCCGAACTATCATCCAACCCACATCCATTCCCGTCATCATCCTCCCCATCATCCTCCCCATCATCCTCCTCATCATCCTCACCACTCCCAACACCATCCTCAACACCCAGTTCCACATAATCGTCAGTCTGCAACGACGCCATAATATCATCGACATCGACGTCATCATCGTCATCAGAGTACTCCTCGATATACGCAGGCCTATCGGAAGAACTGGGAGCAAATGGATCTGGCCTACGATGCGGCATACGAACCGGTGGAATCACAGCTCCGTTCCTACGTGCATGCCCCATGAATATAGAATCTGATATCGGTGGAAGGTCCACGTTCACCTTCTCATTAAGCAAGCATCTCCATAGCTCCATAGTGGCTTTCATATCAGTCATCCTTTGATCACTGCGATAGATAGTGCGGTCATTCTGTGTTTGTAATTCGTCGATGCAGGCCTGTGAATAATCTTCTTGTTTCCTGTATTTAATGCTGAACGCCTCCGGGCGTGCATCCCTCGGCAAGCCTTTCGCCTTCCCCTTCTTCACAGGACCAAATGCCTCGGTCCAACAGTCGGGATCGAACACCGGGAGCTTAGCTGGGCGGGGATATCTTTCCCTCACTAGTTCCATGTACTTTTTCTGCATTAACATTTGAAAGAATCAATACTTATATTGGAATAAATAATTTAAAAGGAGTATGCGGTTGAAATAACTTACATATTGCGCTTTCGCCACAGCATCTACCCAAGTCCGCCGAGCTGGAACTCCTGTGTTCCCGCCCGTCCCCTTCACCCGCTGCGTGTGACCACGACTATAGGCCTCATCATATCGAATAGGGTCTTTTCGTGTTCGGTCCTCCTCAGCCTACACATTTCAAGAAAGAGTACGTCAAAATTGGCTTACGCATATATTAAGATTACTTAATTACACCCATATTGTTAATTTTCATAATTCATACCAGCAAACGTCTGAGCTCCTCTAGGTCGCGGGATCCACCAAAAAAAGTGGGAGGTGCCTTCACCCCCTCAATTGGCTCCTCGCCTCCTCTCCTGTTTTTCTTAGACTTATGCGACAGCTCTTGATGATCCTCAGTGGCCCAATGCTTAATCGCCGCCGCCTCTAACCCGTCGTGCATCCAAGTTTTGTCTTTTCCGGCCCATTTCGGATCCACAACCCTCTCAAAGTATTGTTTCTTCGTGTTGTAAATCAAATTCTTATAACACAACTTCGCCTTCGTTTCGTAGGCCCGTTGTACTGCGTGTTTTTCTCTCTCACGAACACCATATATTTTCTGCCAAGTAATAAATTTCGATTTATGAATATATTAAATTAAATAATATGATATAGTTGTGAAATAATTCCTCACCGTAAATTTAACAAACATTTTGCCTCGCACAGTTTTGGGCATCGTCAAGTAGGTAGGCCAGAACTCCTTCATGAACAGTCTGATCAACTCCGTGATCGTAGTCGCAACCTCGTTGCTAGAGGGGTTCATAAACAGGCCACGAGGACACAATTTAATGATCTGCCTTTATTTCGGGTCATTGGGTTGTTGTGCACCTTTGGAGGTGCCTCTTCTTGGGCGCTGTTGCGTGACATTGAATACTCCCGATGCTGGAGTATCACTCGGCCTCTCGCTCGGGCCAGCTCCGGTGGAACCAGCGGAAGATGGTGCTCTAGCCCTAGATCCAGATGCAGTCGGTGCGGCATCGGGCATGGCATCGGCATCAAAAGAAAGTCGGCGCTGTAGTAAAGGCGTCAACGATGTAGACGCGTTGGGGATTGCGGCATCGCAACTACGACCGCCACGTGTGATAACTATACGAGGTCCAAGACTACCTCGCCCACTAGCAGTAGGGGGAACATCGGGAACATCAGGAACATCCGCATCATCAGGAACATCAGAAACATTTGAACATTGTTGACCACTGCCAACCCGACGACGACGACTGCCTGCCATATCGAATATATGCTAGAAAACTACGAGAAATTATCTAAGTTAGATGATTCAAAGAGATTCTCTAAAATTCAGTCGTTACTAAGTTATAAAGATTCCTTAAAGATCATTTGTACTAAGTTACAAAGAACCCCTAAAGATTATTTGTTCTAATATATAAAGATTTTGTAAAGGCATTATTTCTAAGTTATAAAGTTCCATAAAGGCGTTATTTCTACAAAAAAAACATTAACCAATAATTTGACATGCATTTAAACTAATAGTTTAACATTAAATTACCGCGACGAATAATAATACATTAAATTAAGTAAACTAACAATTTAATATTAAATAAAGATTTTCTAAAGGCATCATTTCTAAGTTATAAAGTTCCCTAAAGATCATTTGTACTAAGTTATAAAGAACCCCTAAAGATTATTTGTTCTAATATATAAAGATTCTCTAAAGGCATTATTTCTAAGTTATAAATTCCCTAAAGATCATTTGTACTAAAAAACATTAACCAATAATTTGACATGCATTTAAACTAATAGTTTAACATTAAATTACCGCGACGAATAATAATACATTAAATTACCTAAACTAACAATTTAATATTAAATAAAGATTCTCTAAAGGCATCATTTCTAAGTTATAAAGTTCTCTAAAGATCATTTGTACTAAGTTATAAAGAACCCCTAAAGATTATTTGTTCTAATATATAAAGATTCTCTAAAGGCATTATTTCTAAGTTATAAATTCCCTAAAGATCATTTGTACTAAAAAATATTAACCAATAATTAGACATGCATTTAAACTAATAGTTTAACATTAAATTACCGCGACGGATAATAATACATTAAATTACCTAAACTAACAATTTAATATTAAATAAAGATTCTCTAAAGGCATCATTTCTAAGTTTTAAAGAACCCCTAAAGATTACTTGTTCTAATATATAAAGATTCTCTAAAGGCACTATTCCTAAATTATAAAAATTTCCTAAAGGCATTATTTCTAAGTTTGACATTAATAAAAATAAACTTATAATTAAACAATTAAAACTATTACTAAAACATTAAATATAAAACATAATTAAAAAACATAATTAAAAAACTAGAAAGATAAATATTTAAAAGAGAGAGAGGAGAGAACTTACAAATGTGAGGAATGAGAGAGGAGGAGGGGGGTTTATATAGAAAACCCCCCTCCCATCCGCGACCGCCGGGCGGTCGCGGATGCCACTCATCCGCGACCGCCCAGCGGTCGCGGATGCCAGTAGGCGGGAATTTTCCCGCCTAGTGGCGTCCGCGACCGCCCGGCGGTCGCGGACGCCATGGCGGGCAAAATCCCGCCCACTGGCATCCGCGACCGCCCAGCGGTCGCGGATGCCACGGTCGCGGACGCCACTTGGCGGGCCATAGGCGGGAAGATTCCCGCCTATGGATTCCCGTGACCGCTGGGCGGTCACGGTATTGTTTACCGCGACCGCTCGGCGGTCACGGTGGCATCCGCGACCGCCGGGCGGTCACGGTGGCATCCGCGACCGCCGGGCGGTCACGGATGCTCGCGACCGCCCGGCGGTCACGAGCCGGCGGTCACGAATGACCCCGGATTCTTGTAGTGTTGAAGTTCTAGTACATATATATTTTTATTATGCCCTAAACTTGGATTGATCAATTAACATAAACTGAGTTAACTTATAGAGACGTAATAATCCAATTGTAACCTCTTTTGGATTTGTGATGAGAACGTGATCCTCATGCAGTAATGCAAGAGACCGAGACGTGATTAGTTTTATAAACAAGTGAATATGGTTTTGAAATTTGTTTGTGCACGCAATTGAAAAGATTAAATGCATTGAAACTATTAAATTGTAAGTGGATTGGAGAATTCATGTACAACCTTAACTAATTGTTTCTTAAATTAGATATAGTTTGATGACCACTTTACGAACTTCTCCTAAATTTATGACTTTATATCGTTATAACTTATAACCCATATTCCTAAAGACTTAAACAGTTACTTGCTTTGTGACAAGCAAGTCAAAAGATTAGTATATTGATTGGTTGAAAATGAAACTGATAGAAGCATTTCAGTTATATATGTATCCTCTTCACATATTAGTTACCAAATCATTATTGAAGGTGTTACACTAAAAGATTGGGCGGTCTTTAGGGACCGCCTAGTAGTGATCGAAGTTAGGTTGATGGTCTTTAGTGATCGCTGAAGTCAACATCGACCTAACTTAGGTCGCTAAAAGTCACTGAAGACTATGAGCGACCTATCTTCAGTCACTCGGCCCATTGACGGATATTTTCGTCATTGATAGTCAATAGGCACTACCAAGCGGTCACTGTTGACACTAGTCAATAGGGACAGCCAAGCAGTCTCTGTTGATACTAGTCGTTGGTAATAGGGACCGTCCGACGGTCCCTATTGCCAATATTTGTGTCTTCTCGGTGGTCCCTACTAATATTCATACTTAAAAATGAGATTTTCTCGATGTTTGGATAGGGTTCCGCGTTGTTTGCGCAGTTCATTATTATACTTTTCATAGTTAAACCAACCATAGTTACAAATCTTCAATTGCAAATCCAAACATTATATAGGGGACAACTCGTTTTGAAAATTCTTAATTTATACAACGACAACGATCACATATATATATATATAGTACATAAGTACATATATTTATACATTAATTGAACCACATAGTATCTATATACTTTAATTTGTCAAGTTAAAGCATAATATAACCAATAACAACTAGGGTGTAGATGATGATTAGGTGTCGATAATAAAATACGTTCAAAATTAATAACTCACTCGATCACATTCAATATCTAATATTGAATAACTCAATAACTTGTTTTGTAACCATTAATTATTTTATTGCACATTTCTTATTGAGTTTATTGCTAAAAAACACTAACACATCGAAATCAATCCATAAAATTACGATTTTAAAGAATAACTATTAGTAGGGACCGTCAAAACTGTCCCTACTAACATAATTTGAAAATCATAACCCTAATTCGAAAAGTCACAGAAATTCGAAAATTTAAAAATTTGGCGAAAATTTTAAGCGGGATTGAGGGGGAAATTTGAATTTTTTGAAAATTTGAAAATGTCACACTCCGACCTATATATACGCACAACTTTTACATCTAATTTCATTAATCTCCAAAAAACACCCAATACAAAAATACTATCTTCTTCTCCAACAAAAAACACCCAACAAAATGCGGTCCATATTACTCCATCATCGTCATCGTTACCACCTAGTATCTATGAATATTAGTTGGGTCCACAATGCGGTCCCTATTAATCCATCAATAGTGACCGCAAAGCGGTCCCTATTGACTAAACGACAATAGGGACCACACTAAGGCAATAGGGACTGCATTGCGGTCCATATTGTTGTCGAGTCATTATGGACTGCATCGCGATCCCTATTGCCCATATTTGTGACTGCTCGTCGGTCCCTACTAATATTCATACTTAAAAATTAGGCTTTCCTCATGATTTGAGGTGTCGCGTTATTTGTGTAGTTCATAATTATCTTATTCATTGTTAAACCAACCATATTTACACATCTTTAATTGAAAATCCAAATATTATGTAGGGGTCGACCTGTTTTGAAAATTCTTAATTTATACAACGACAACGATCATATATATATATATATGTATAGAATATATAAGTACATATATTTATACTTTAATTGAACCGCGTAATAATGTATATACTTTAATTTGTAAAGTTAAAGCATAATAACCAATAACAACTAGGGTGAAGATGATGATTAGGTGTTGATAATAAAAATAGGTTTAGAATTAATAACTCACTACATCACATTCAATATCTAATATTGAATAACTCAATCACTTGTTTTGTAACCATTAATTACTTCATTTCACATTTAGTATTGAGGTTGTTGCTAAAACCACTAACATATCAAAATCAATTCATAAAATCACGATTTTAAAGTATGAATATTAGAAGGGACCGCCCCGTTTCTAATATTCATACTTTAAAATCTTGATTTTATGATGATTTGAGGCGACCCGTTATTTGTTTAGTTCATAATTACCATTGTAATAGTAAAAATAACAATAAACACAAAGACGTATTGTAAATCCAAACATTATGTAGAGGGAACGGTCCGCTTTGAAGATTCTTTTACTATAACGACAAATGTCATAATGCTTACAACTTATATATACACATATATAAGCAAAATGATTAGTTGATCTAATGATTGAACCTCATAATCATATCTATGCTAACATTAGTGAAGTAAAGCATAAAAACGAATAACAACTACAATTAACTAGTGATAATTAGTTGTAGAACATTAAATATATGTTGAACATTAATAACTCGCTCAAACTCGTTCAATACATTATTTCACAACTAAACTACTAGTTTTGCAATGATGTGTTACTTCAATTCACATGTTACAATGGGGTTGGTTGCTAAGTATCACAAACACATCAATATTAATAAAAAAAAAATCAAATTCGAAGGATGAATATTAGTAGGGACCGCCGTGAGGTCCCTATTAACATAATAGTGACCGCACTGCAGTCATTATTTAATACTAGTGACCGCACCGCGATCGCTATTTCCTTTTTGAGACCGCATATCAGTCACTGAAATCCGAAAATTTGAAAAATTGGTGAAAATTTTAGGCGGGATTGAGGAGGACATTTGAATTTTGCGAAAATTTGAAAATTTCACCCTTACCTCTATATATACTCACCACTCTTACATCTAATTTCATTAATCTCCAAAAAACATCAAACACAAAAATACTATTTTCTTTTCCAACAAAAACACTTATTTTTTTCTCCAACAAAAAACTTTTCTTCTTCTCTTTTTCCAAATCTAAAACAAAATTCACCAATACAGACTTTCTTTTTTATACACAATCTTTCTTTTTTATTATTTTGGATCTACTTTTATTCTTTCACTTGTTTTTTTATTCATTTTTTGTTCATCTATTATTAGTCATTTTTCTTTTCCTTCAAATTTGGATATACACATTTTATCAGCAACTTAAATCTGGTTGCTGATGGAAAGCGACCAAGGTCAGTAGCGATCAGACAATAGCCAACGCGATGCTGTCGCTATTGACATTCAATGACCGAATGGGGGTCAATAGGACCGCAGGGACGGTCCCTATTAACCTCTGTTTCTTGTAGTGTTATAAGAAAAAGATCAAGTATTATAGATATGAAACGAGAGCAGATATTGCTAGCTAGACTTGTACTATTTAAGACAGTATTTTGGATTCTAAATGGGAATATCATATAAACATTTAATATTAATCTCTAATGTGGTTGTGACCAGCAAATGACGTTCTTTTATTGATGCACTAATAACTAAGACAAATATTTGGAGTTACCACAATTTAATGATCACAACGTAGGTTAAATGTTTTCAACAACTTAATTGTATCTATTTGTCGAGCAAGTACTTAATATATAGTCTGCCTTCTGGTAGGAGTTAATAGACAAATCGATCAACATGTTTTGAATGTGATTCAAAGTATATGCAGTAGGGTATTAGAGTTTTAAGATAAGTTGTTTAAGTTAGTAACCTTCGTAACGAGTGAGATTATCAAAATGCATATTATAGATTTCCTGGATTTATTCTCAACTGTGAACATCCATTGTAGGTTGTACGAATTTCTAAGCTACGATAAGAATACAGGGTCGCTAGCCAAAGGCAAGAATTGGAATTTCTTCGGTTAAGGGGAGATTAAAATTATATATTTCTCACTGAAATGAAATTATACGTGTTATATACGAAAGTGTTTTATTCTGCAAATTTTGCAAACATGATATTTTGAAGAATTACCGTTTACAAATCTTATGGATTTAACGAAGGCTCAAGTACTTGTTTACAAATCATGAAATTGTTTTTAATATTATGGCAATCATACAATCATGTTGTACTGAATTATCCCTTGGTGATTCTTGATCTATGTACTGAGCTTCGTGTTTTAAAAGCATGCCAATATTATACATGAATTAGTTTCATGATTGACCAATTATTGAAGCCACTTCGATGTCACTCTATGGCTATTTGGGCCATGGCATGAATTTGTGAAATTATTCTGGATAGCATAGGGCTATCAGTGTAGCTTTCACAGTCTAGTGCCGCTTTGAGCAAACTCTATTCTACGTCTGGGATGTGACGTATCAAAAGGGTGAATCAGAGTTGAGGCATGCACCTGGACACGTCCTCGTCGTTTTCCGGATCGCTTCTGGATAAGGGGTATAAGGAAAGGAGATACAACGCTCGATTGTTATGACATGATTGATCAAATAAGTGCTATGATTCGGCATGAAAGTATAAATTTCTTTTGAAAGGTAATTTTGTCAAATCATGTATGCGAAAATATTTTTTTAAATGGAAAAATCCTCATGCATTAAATCTCACTGAGCCATTTTGACTCATAGAGATATTTTCATGTTTCCATTCCAGATTTACAAGGAAAGCTTAGAGTTTGTTGTATGGGACAAGCCTAGCCGAATATCAGTATAGAAGGTAATTGATGGTTGAAGATATTGGAATAAAACCTTTTGGACAGTAGCTTCCGCTTTCTGGTTTTATTGGGTTAGCTGCAGCTTTCAAAAGAGAAGCGAGGTATTCTATAATGAATTTTTTAGCGATGGCGCTTCGAATCGAACATGGTGCTTGGTCTGGGGCGTTACAAATTTTCAAGTGTATTCTAATAGATAGAATATCTACTTACCTTAGCTAGAATATCTTTGATATCTCTCTATCATTACTTACGAATTCTTGTTGTATTTAGATTAGATTTGATTATATATTTCCGTAATTATCTTTGTACACTACAAGAATTTCGCTCATTTTCGACGGCCTCCGACGGAATCGGCCGTCGGAAATGAGCGAAACTCTTTTCCGACGGCACCTGACTGTCCGAAAAGGTCTTTTCCGACTGCAGGTTCCCGTCGGAAAAGTTCCGACGGGCTTCACCCGTCGGAAAAGACCTTTCCGTCGGCCTAGTGCTGACGGAAATGATCTTTTCCGACGCGTGAAGCCCGTCGGAAAAGAGCGAAAAAAAAATTAAAAAAATTTATGGCCGACGTGACGTCATTTCCGTCGGCCTAGTGCCGACGTAAATGGCCGTGAGACCGGCGCCTTTTTCAAAAGGCGCCGGTAATATTTAATTTAATTAAAAAAAAAAAACAAAAAAAAATCTATAAATACCCCCCCCCCAAAATTTTTTATTCATCACACCAATCACTCTTCATTCTAAGTATTTAAATCCTACTTTCTTCCAATATATCTTTTTTTCGAAAAATTGTCATTTTATAAATGGCCGATAATCGCAAAAAAAATATTGATAAAGGAAAAGGGAAACATAAATTATATATTTCCAATACAAATTTATCGAGATCCCTTTTCGATAAACTTTCGAGTAAGTTAAAACTCGGCGTGGTAGCGATGCTGAAACAATTTGTCCCAACGAAGTTACCCAACAAGTCGAGGAACCTCCGCCACAAACTCAGCATACTCCGGTTGCTACTCAACAGCGCCCAACTACAACTCAGGCCCCTAGTCCTGCTCGTGAACAACCACAACGCCCCACCACTCGGAGCCAAAGAGCTGCTGCTCCCCGACTGAGGGACGACCCGGATCCATTGTTTCCGCCTGGAATTACTCTGCCACGTTTAGTTGTTCCGCATGGCATGATGGACGAACTTCCACAAGCCAACAACGAAGGAACTTCGTCGGGACGACAACTCTCGCCATCATCTGTTGCTTCTGAATCTGCTTCTAATAATACCAATAGGATGCCTAGGGGACGGGCGAAGGGTCGAGGTACTACAAACTCAGACGATGCGAGGCTCAAAGTTGGGGTGAACGAGCATTTTCAATTTGAGGAAAATTAATGTGATGATACTATCGACACAGTTAAGCGATCAATTCAAGTTACGATAACAAGCATAGTGACCGAACCGGCGATACATTACTCTCAGTTATCCGAGGCACAAAAAGAAAAATTCATAAACTGGTTCAGGGTATCTTCTTTTACCTTATTTTAACACATTTTTCATTATTTATGTCCATTCTAATTTTTGCATTCTACTTATATGTTATCATATTTTGAAGACTATATACAAATGGGATCTACAAGAAACGGATAACAATAGAACGGCATTCCATAAGGTGGCACAAGTAAAATGGAGAGATGCCATATACGAGTGCAAAAAGCTCTGCAGGAAGCGAGCTAAAGACCCCCAATGGTACCAAAAGACTTGGCTACCAATCGACTTTGAATCGACGTACTGTAATCTTTGGGAGAATGAAAGGACGATTAAACTTGCAGAAAAAGCAACGGAGAATCGACTGGCCAATAAGACAAAGAGCGTCGATGGAAAAGGATCCTTAGGTACGTACCACGGTGGATCTGTGAGTACACAAGAGAGGAGCTACGCAACGGTACGATATGTTAGGATTTCCTTGTTTGCAGAATATATTTTATGATATTTGTGTTACTCTTTAACATTAATATTGTTTTAAAAAAATGTTGTTATAGTATGGCACGGATGATGTGATACGCTTCGACGAGCAATACATGCACGACCACTTAGTAGTGGATCCAGATGGAAGAATACTCTATTGGGACCCCCACAAGCAGAAGAGTATTTCGTAAGTTATCTAAATTAAGCACGTATATGATTGTTTTGCGTCCATACCTTTTTCATTTATTTACTTTGAACATTGTAGAAAAAGTATTATGAAGCGCTCGAGGATAATTTTGGTCCAGACAAAGCCAAATGGCCGCTTCAGTTTGACGTCAATATCGCGGCCATTGCAGATCATAATGGCACACATGGGAGGCTCAAAGGCAAAGATAGGTGCAATACCCTCGCAGATTATGGTAAGTCGCAGGGTAAAAATCTTAACCCTGCTGAGGTGGTAAGAACACGTAAAGCAGTCAAGGATGCTGTTGTCGACTTGCAGCAAACCGTTGCGGGTTTGCAACAAACCGTTGCGGGTTTGTAGGGCCAAGTGGCGAGGGACCGGGAGGAGTGGAGGCAGGAGCGAGCTCGTGAGCGAGAGGAGAGAGAGCGAGAGCGAGCTCGCGACCGAGAAGTGAGGGATCGTTATCAATGGACCAACCCGCAGAGATTCAACACCAACAACTACAATTCAAGCAACTTTCCTCCAAATCAGTTTCATGGAGCGCAAAGTCAACCGAACGATTATTGGCAACATAACCAGACACAACCTGGTCTAAACTATCAGTATTGGGACTAAGAGTTTCATGGCACAAACACGTCGTGGCAAGTGCCAATCGGTCAGACGAGTCAGCCAAGTACGCATGGCCAAAACAACGACCTTAATTTTGAACAAGGCTTGGATTTTTTGATGCGGTCTGACATTGGTGGGAATAATCGGCGCCATAGTGTTAGTGGGGATCGTCGGCGCCATAGCATTAGTGTGGATCGTACAGATGCCTCCAGAAGTACACGACATGATAATGTTGCGACCCATGTTACTCAGAATGAGGAAACGATAGCCGACCTATTAAGTTTGCCTATCGAGGAGGTCGACTTTTTGAATAATGATTGGTTGAATCGGCCAATGGGTAACAGAGGTAAAGGCCCCGCCACTCAGGAATGAAGATGTTATGTGTGTTAGTGTGAGTTTGTATGTTTGAATTACCATTTTAAGTGTTGTATGTTTTATGTTATTTGTGTTAGTGTGAGTTTGTACGTTTCACTTACCATTTGGGCTTCGCGGGCGAAGCATAACGTTAATGTTAATGTTAATGTTTTGTCATGGGCTTCGCGGACCCGATATGATCAAGCTCAAGAAAATAAACTCCCCTCTCATGCAAATATCTGGAGGAAGGTTATAACGAGTCACGAACACGGGCTAACATGAGTATTGGGATCCGAAGTTTCCAAACGGAGTGAAACCGTCTGTGCAAAGACCTAGACGAACGTTTCGTGGCTCGGCAGCGAATTCAGGGTGTGTCCTGTCGAAATGTTTCCACGCTTCCCCTGATGCCGGGTGAATCATAACATCGTTCGAAGACGTATACTTTAAGTGCCATGACATGTGCTTAGCAGTTGTTGGAGTCATGAACAGTCGTTTAAGCCGTGGGGCCAACGGGAAGTACCATAATTTTTTCTTTGCCACATGCTTTTTTCTTCCTACAGTTTCACACCTATTTTCCCCACATTCAGGACACACTATGTTATCGGCAGATGCAAATTCCCCGTAGAACAAGAAACAATTGTTATCACAAACATCGATTGTTTCGTATCCTAACCCCAAACCCTTCATTAACTTCTCGGCATCATTCAGATCTGCGGGCAAACAATGGCTATCTTCTGGCCCCAAACACTCGCATGATAATTTGTAAAACTTTGCACACTCAGCTCTGCTAGAGTTATACTCTAGCTTGGTAGTAAAAAACTCAGACACCCACTGCAAAACATACATGTTTTCCGGGCCTCACAACTTAATCTCGAACGATTTCACCAATTCCAAAAATTGCTTTGCATCGACGTTAGGCTCCTCGTCGCACTCGACATTTTGAAATTGGCGTCGGAAAGTATCATCTAATAAAGCTCCAAAAGAATTGTCGTGTTGAACAGCTATCAGATCATTTCTAACTGTGTGACGTGGCGACGCAGCTAGGAGGCTATTATACTCGTTGTAATTTTCCCCGTGAAACACCCATACACGATACCCCTCTACAAAACCCCAGCGATGCAGGTGAGCAGCTACTTCGTTAGCTTTCAAATATTTTCTATTGGTGCATTTTCTACAATGACATTTTAGATTTCGACTATCGTCTAGATAACGTTCTTGAGCTAACGCAAACTGCAAAAAATTGAATACACCTTCGGCAAATCTTTCTTTCACTCGACCCTTCTCGGCCAAACGATCGTATATCCAATTTCTATCTTCATTTGAATACATTATTATCTATAAAATTAATAGTTTTTACCGTTATTAATACGACAAAATTACACTTCGAGTCTACAATTAAAAGAGATTGTAAGTATAAAAGCGCGTATGTACCTCTTGTAGAAAACAATTAATCCGTCGGACACAACGCTGGAAAGAATCTCTAACACCCGCCTCGTTGCTATTCTTCAATTTGCAAACAAAAATAACTTAAGTTAATTATATTAACATATATATATATATATAGCGTACATGTATACAAATATTACGTAAAATCATAATAAAATGCGAATACGAACCTTAATTTTTGAAAGGAGAAGATTGTGATCTGAATTTATTAACCTCTCTCGGACTTTATTTATAGGCCAAAAACCTCCAAAAATGGGTCTTTTCCGACGGCATGGTGCCGTCGGAAATGAGCGTCTCCGGAAGCTTTTTGACGCGGATTGCTGACATGGAACCATTCCCCCTCCAAAATCTATAAACACCCCCAAATTTTACACCTAAAATTCATTCATTCATATACAAACACTCAAAATTATATCTCCCTAACTACATTTCTTCTCTCAATTCTTTCTTCACATATTTTTCTTACTTATATTTTCTGTATATTTTTTATCTTATCATATATATTTTGTTTTCTTACACATATCATATATTAGTCTTAATACTTTCATAATAAACTATTTTTATTAATCTATATACATTACAAATTAGTTTATATTTATGTTTTTTGTACCAAATAATTCATTTTTTATAATTTATATATATTATTAATGTTTATATATATATATGTTTTAATTATAGCATTTTCCGAAAATTCGGACAAAATTTGAGATGAAAATTAACAAAAAATTATTTTTTTCCGTATTTTTTTTAAATATTTATGAATATTATTTCCGACGGTACTATTCCGTCGGAAATGGTGTTTTAATATTGTTTTTTAAAATAATTAAATACGTATTCATAAATTAAATATGTATTTTTATAATAATACGTATGAAATAATACGTATTTAATTAAAAAATACGATTTAAAAATACGGTTTATGCCCTCTTTTCCGACGGCATAGTACCGTCGGAAAATAGGTCTTTTCCGACGGGTTAGTGCCGTCGGAAATGTCCGGCAGCTTTTCCGACGGAACTTACCCGTCGGAAAAGACTTTTTTCACTACAAGATTTGGGGGTCTTTAGGGACCGCCCGGGCGGTCCCTAAAGACCTCCGGGCGGTCCCTAAAGACCTTTAGGGACCGCCCAGCGGTCACCAAAAGGCTGTCGCGGATGCCCTTGGTCCCCCACCCTTTGGCGACCGCTTGGTGGTCGCGGGGACCATTTTCCGCGACCGCAAATTTAGGGACCGCCGGGCGGTCCCCAATAATATTCAGAATTTTAGGGACCGCAGGGCGGTCCCTAAATGTCTGCGGCAGAATAAAAAAAAACCCAATAATATTCCGGAAATTTACCGGAATATTATTGGGTTTTTTGTATAAATTGCGTGTAAATATGTGCAACAAACATTTACAAGAACAACAACAAACAAAATAATGATAAAGAAGTAAAATGAAATGAAAGTTAACAAAATAAAACAAAGAAAATAATGAAATGAAAGTTAACAAAAGAAAATAATGAAGGAAAGAAGAAGAAATGTTGTGTATTGGATTTGAACAAAAAAAAGAAGAAGAGAAGAGTGTTTCTTTAAAAGAAAGAAGAAGAGAAGTTATGTTTTGGATTTAAAGAAATGAAAAAAAAGAGAAGAGTGTTTCTTTAAAAGAAAAAAGAAATGAAAGTTTTTGTTGGATAATTTTTATTTTTGTGATTTAGGAAGAGAAAAATGATAAGAGAAATTTTGGAGTTGGGTGTTTTTGAAGAGTGTTGAAAAATTGGATAGGAGAGTGGTGGTATATATAGAATTAAGGTGAAAATTTTGAATTTTCGGAAATTTCAAATTTCCCCCCCAATCCCGCCTATTTTTTAAACAAATAGGGACCGCCGGGCGGTCCCTAAAGATATTTGGTGACCGCCGGGCGGTCCCTAATGACAAGTGGTGACTGCCCGGCGGTCACTAAATATGATTTTTAGGGACCGCCGGAATAATATTCATACGTGTTTTTGTGATTTTATGAAACGATTTCCATGTGTTTTTGATTTTTAGCAACAAAATTCATTGTGACATGTCAATTGAAGTAACAAACGATCATAAAACCACTAATTTAGTTATTTAATAGTAGATTGAATGAGATTGAGAAAGTTTTTAACGTTGAACCTATTCTAAGTTATATGTACACTTAATCGTCGTATGTTGTTTCATTTTGCATGAAACTTTGTAATTTTGTTCTTTTAACTATTATTAGGATATTTATCAACTAAACAACCAACGCGGCACCTTAATTGTTCCATAAAATTAAAAAAAGAAAGTATGAATATTATTAGTGACCGCTGGGCGGTCCCTAAACTCACTGTTAGGGACCGCCCGGCGGTGCCTAAAGACAATTGGTGACCGCCCAGCGGTCCCTAAAGGTGGTTTTAGGGACCGCCAGGCGGTCCCTAATAATATTCATGCACTTTGTTTTCGATTTTATGAAACGATTTCCATGTGTTTTTGATTTTTAGCAACAAAATTCATTGTAACACGTCAATTGAAGTAACAAACGATCATAAAACCACTAATTTAGTTATTTAATAGTATATTGAATGAGATTGAGAAAGTTTTTAACGTTGAACTTATTCTAAGTTATATGTACACTTAATCGTCGTATGTTGTTTCATTTTGCATTAAACTTTGTAATTTTGTTCTTTTAACTATTATTAGGATATTTATCAACTAAACAACCAACGCGGCACTTTAATTGTTCCATAAAATTAAAAAAAGAAAGTATGAATATTATTAGTGACCGCTGGGCGGTCCCTAAAACCACTTTTAGGGACCGCCCGGCGGTCCCTAAAGACAATTGGTGACCGCCCAGCGGTCCCTAAAGGTGTTTTTAGGGACCGCCAGGCGGTCCCTAATAATATTCATACTCTTTGTTTTCGATTTTATGAAACGATTTCCATGTGTTTTTGATTTTTAGCAACAAAATTCATTGTAACACGCCAATTGAAGTAACAAACGATCATAAAACCACTAATTTAGTTATTTAATAGTAGATTGAATGAGATTGAGAAAGTTTTTAACGTTGAACTTATTCTAAGTTATATGTACACTTAATCGTCGTATGTTGTTTCATTTTGCATGAAACTTTGTAATTTTGTTCTTTTAACTATTATTAGGATATTTATCAACTAAACAAACAATGCGACACCTTAATTGTTCGATAAAATAAAAAAAAAAAGTATGAATATTATTAGGGACCGTCGGGCGGTCCCTAAAGACCTTTGGTGACCGCCCAGCGGTCCCCCTTTTGAGCTGGGGACCGCCCAGCGGTCCCTCTTTTTGCTGGGGACAGCCCAGCGGTCCCCTGTTTGGGATGGGGACCGCCCAGCGGTCCCCTGTTTGGGATGGGGACCGCTCAGCGGTCCCCCTTTGGGCTGGGGACCGCCCAGCGGTCCCCGTTGCTCTGGGCGGTCACCAAAAAGCTGGGGACCGCCCGGCGGTCACCAGGGGGGGTCGCGAAAACCCCCCAAATCTTGTAGTGTTTCGACGACACTGCACCGTCAAAAAAAGCTTTTCCGTTGACCATTTCCGACGAGAAATAGGCATTTTTCGACGGGTTTTGTGCCGTCGGAAATGACTGTTTCTCATGTAGTTGTATGAATACTACTTTTACAATTAATAAGATTTAACACTTTACACATAACTCATATATATATCCAAAACAAGTCAAATAGAACATATACTGCTCATATATTTTATAAAATTATAAATTATGCATTTTGTATATACAATTACAAATGAGGAAAAATATTATTATATTAATTATAAATGTGACATTCATATAATGAACTAATGATTCTTATTTCATTTTTGAAGCAAGAAAGTGAATTCCATTCAGTGGAAAAGATGAACAAAATTCTTATATCAACACAAATTCAACTGATAACTCAACAAATCTACTGGACAAAATCAAAGAGAGAACATAGACAATGTCCAAAACTCTTAGTCCTTATTAGCATCAGTGCTTGTCGTGCTAACTGCTAAGAGATGTGCTTCTGATTTGTCCCCATGGCCGATCCATTGAAATACAAAGAGGTGTGATTCTCCAATAACTTCCGGATACCCTGAATAATATTACCATGGGGTGATGCTAGAGTCCCCTTAGATGTGAGATCATGGACGAAGTTCAGACAGTCGCCTTCATTGTTGAACTTACTAATATACTATAGTAAATGCAATTAAATGCCTACTATTAATTCACCTGTGTCGCGCGCTAATATGGAAAAAAAGAAAATTATTGACAATGAAAAGTCAAGACACAGTATCCATTAAAAAATGTAAAGACACTGCTTACCCAGCCAAGACACAAGAAGTTCTCAGTGTATGGTTTTTTTTTTTTTTTAACCTTACTCCTAATACTGATTTTTTATGGACTCTCTATAATATTTCCAAAAGGATTTATAAGTTGGATCCAGGGGCGGAGCCACCCAGAGGGCTTGGGTGGGCTCCAGCCCGGGGTCGATTTACGACCTTCGCTATAATAGGTATCTTAAAAAAAAAAAAAAAAAGAAGAACTTAATATAGATACAAAAGTGGTGAGACAAAAACGCAAGAAACTCTGCTAGTCCAGCGGTAGAATGATGTCATGGAGAGTGAGAGGTCTTGGGTTCGAATTCTTGTTGGTAGTAATTTCGTTTTCTTTGCTATATTTTAACCTTAAAAATTACCAAATAACTAACAAAATTCATATCCCCAATCAAATTTCAATTCATTACTAAATATAGAAAAACAATTCTAACTTTAAGTCTCTTTTGACTTAAAAACCCACATTTCCTTCTCTTCTCTTAGACCTTCAATATCAAACCTTGAAATTTTTAGCAAGTTGGATTAAATTATATTATTATTACAAATAGTATATTATATTTGATCGTTTAAATTCGTTTCAAATATAATAGTCTTGTCAATTCAAACCACTTATTATAATCCATCACTAAATATAGTACGAAAACTCAACGTTAAATCTCTTCACCCTTACAATATCACATTTGTTTCTCTCAAACCTCCAATATCAAATCTTGAAATTTTAGCAAGGCGTACTAAGTTACATATATATATATATATGTATTTTTTTAATGCTTTACTAAGTTATGTTATTATATAGAAAGAGCATACAAAATTTTATCGTTTAAAGTTATTTTTAAGTATGGTTGTCTTGTGCATACAAACGAAACTTATCATCTCATTGGAGTTTCAAAGTAAGACTATTAAACATTTTCTTTATACCTATGTCTATTACAATTTTCTTTTTGTGAATCTATATAGTAAACGAATATTGCAAATAAAGGAGAAGAATGTATATCATGTACACGTGTTATTGACCAATTTTACTATTTGTAGAAATATATATAGCGCTTAACGTTGATATTTAGCATGTAATTTTTATCATATTATATGACATATTTTCGTTCTATTTTATAGTATATATATAAGTTAATTGCAGCCCGGGGTAAAAAAAATTCCTGGCTCCGCCCCTGGTTGGATCACGAATTATTGCTAGTAATTGGTTGGGTCAATAATATTTTCAAACTCCACAGCCCAACAACCCGTACGTGCTTAACATCCACTATCACTTGTACAAGGTATTACAAGCATGGAAAGAAGCATACCCCAAGTGGGCTTCACGATGACCGTTTTAAGTTTTAACTTTTGTATTGTGTACCTGGTCTGAATTTACTCAAACTCTTCAAACTAATCTAACCATGAGCTTCAAACTAATCTAACCATGAGCGCCAAACCAAACTGTCAACTCAAAAGTCACACTTGCGCTTAGAGTAAATCCTTAAGCTTGTGTTGTGAGCTTGGCTGCGATTATGGTGGTGAAGGGTGGTAAACTTAGGGTTGCAGCGGCTGTCAGATTTGCAGAAGAGGAAATGATTGAGTTTGGGAAGTCAACTGAAGTGAAGGCGTGAGATAGTTCGAAAGCGTGAAACCGATTAAGAGTTGTTTTCTTTTATTTCCATTTTGTCGCATTTTCTTTATTTAAATTAGGATTTTACTGCTTTGTCCACAGTTGTACTGTTTCATTGCATATTCCGCATTTTCTTATTTTAGAGTGTGGAGGCCATGTGTGGGTCGCGTCAGTTGGTTACAAAAAGAATCATTTGCTCGACAGTTACAGCATGAATCAAAATGACAATTTTCTCTCTCTTTCTTTGCTAATCTCTCTCTCTAAAATATCCTCTTTTCTTCTTGCTCACGCTGAAGCTTCTCTCAGCAATTCTTCTTCATCTTATTTTATAAATCTGAAGAAAGACAACCCAAAAATATAATTAAATTAGTCCCAATCATAACAATTGCCCTCAGAGCAGTCGATCATGTGCATACACTCTGATATTAAACAAAAAATGGCAAAAACAAACAACACACAATGAATTGAAGAGTCAAATATGGGCCAACAGGAACTAAAACAAGGAGTATTAGATCTCAAAACTCAAATGGCAAATATGACAGAAATGATGACGCAGATGATGCAAACCTTACAAATGGGGAAAGGAATGGATCAGACATCTAGAGACTCCTCAAAACAAACAACTACACCACTACAGTCACCTATGACATTAGGTCGAAACTCAGGAGGTAGTGGACTCTTACCACCAAAAGGAGATATGATGCCAAATCGTCCTAGGTATGATTTTCCAAGGTTTGATGGTACTGATTCCATAGGACGGGCTCGAAAATGCCAACGTTATTTTTTACTAAATAACATGTCGGATTATGAGAAAATAATAACCGCATGGATTCATATCGATGGAGTGGCAGATCATTGGTATCTTGATAATATTGAGGGCCTGAGGCCATGGGTTGGCCACACTTTGTGGATCTAGTAAATGAGAGATTCACACAGGCTAGAGGTGAAAACCTGATTGGGGAATTTAAAAAATTAAAACAAATAGGGAATGTAGATGACTATATACACAAGTTTGAAGAGCTTAAGGATTTTATGAGTAACAGAAATAGGCATTTGGATGATAATTATTTTGTTAAAAGCTTTATCTGTGGACTTAAGGAGGAAATCAGGTATATGGTGGAGATGTTAGCTCCTGTTACACTTAATCAAGCCATTTCTATGGCTTGGAGGCAGGAAGCCAACTTGGAGGTGACTCAACCTCAAAGGTCAGTTATGAAACCTATCTCTACTAGCTTCAAGGGGAAGGTTCCCTTGGGAATCCCTGAGAATAGCAGGGTAATTGGAGTAGCTGAGAGGTACCTCCTATGAAGAGGCTAACCCCTGAGGAGATGGAAGTAAGGAGAAGAAACAAAATATGTTTTAACTGTGATGAACCATATCATATGGGGCACAAATGCAAAAGGCTTTTTGTGATTGTTGGAAGGGATGAGGGGGAAGAAGGAGAGAGTGACAGTGAGGAGGAGGAGACTGGTGAGGTCTGCAGGATATCAGCCCATGCACTGAGGGGCAAGAAATCTGCAAAAACTACAGACTCCTTGCAAGGGTGAGAGGGCAAGAGATATCTGTCCTACTGGATACTGGGAGCAGCCATAGTTTTCTGGATTACACCACTGCTAAGCAGCTGAAGTGTAAGCTAGAACATACCAAACCTATGTTGGTTACTATTGCTGATGGAGGGAAGATTGGCTGCACTGCCAAGTGTCCCAACTTTCAATGGAGCTTTGGGGACACTGACCATACAACTACTGTTAGAGTGATTAAGCTGGGAGGTTGCAACCTCCAACTGGGGGTGGACTAGTTTAGTAAGTTGGGGCTTCCAGCTTTTTATTTTGCCAACCAAAGGTTATATTATTTGAAGGATAGGGCGTGGAGTGTAATTCAGGGCCATGAACCTAAAATTGAGTTGAAGATGATTAGGGACAAGCAAGCTAGTAAACTTGTGGCTAAGGGATCAGAGTCACTACTAGGGTGCTTGTTGATGATCACTCCAGTAGAAGAAGGGAAACATTGCACTGTCCACACAGTACTGGAAGGTATTTTAAAAGAGTATAATGACTTGTTTGATGAGCCTAAGGGACTGCCACCTAAAAGGCATATGGACCATTGTATACCTCCAGTACCAGGGGCTAAACCCTTCAAACAGCAACCATACAGGTACCCCTACATTCAGAAGGAAGCTATTGAGAAGCTAGTACAGGAAATGTTGGAGGCACGACAAATCCAGCTAAGTAATAGTCCATTTGCATCTCTTGTTTTACTAGTTAAAAAGAAGGACACTAGTTGGAGATTTTGTGTGGACTATAGACAACTCAATGCTATAACTATAAAGGATAGCTACCCTATTCCCTTAATTGAGGATCTGCTGGATGAACTCACTAATGCAAGAGTGTATTCAAAAATTGATTTGAGTGCAGGACACCATCAAATCAGAATGAATTTGGAGGATATCCCAAAAACTTCTTTTGTAACAGTTTCAGTGCGAAGAAGTCCAAGTGTACTTTTGGACAAGAATCTATTGAATACCTTGGTCATGTTATTGGAGGGGGGCAAGTTGGGGCTGATCCAAGTAAGATTCAGTGCATGGTAGACTGGCCTAAGCCAAGGAATATTAAGGCCTTAAGGGGTTTTCTGGGACTTACAGGTTACTACAAGAAGTTTATGAGGCACTATGGGATCATTACAAAGCCCCTTACTTCCAAGAAAGGGAATTTTTCATGGGATGAGAAGTCTGAAGAAGCATTTGTGAAGCTTAAACAGGCGATGGTGGAGGCACCAGTGTTAAGGTTACCTGATTTCAAAAAACCTTTTTGTGTGGATACAAATGCTTGCTATACTGGACTGGGGGTTTTCTTAAGCCAAGAGGGGCATCCTATAGCGTTCATTAGTAAAGGGTTGGGGCCCAAGAATATGGGCTTATCTGTCTCGGAAAAGGAGTTTCTAGCTATCATCTTAGCTATTGCTAAGTGGAGGCCCTATTTCTGCAAGGGCAGATCACTATTAAGACAGATTAGCAGAGTTAGAAATTTTTGCTTAGTCAGAAAATTTCTACCCCTTTGCGCCAGAAATATATGACTAAGCTAATGGGGTATGATTACAAGATTGAATACAAAAGAGGCAAGGACAATGGAGCTGCAGATGCACTCTCAAGAAGGGGAAATGAGGAAGTTACTGAATGCCATAGCATTAGTATGGTTATCCCTGAGTGGGTGAATGAGTTCAAATCCAGCTATGTGGGAGATTCACTAGCTGAGGAGTTTATTGCTGAACATGTTATAATGCCTTACAATGTTTCTTTATTTTCTTACTGTGATCAGATATTAAGATATAAAGGGAGACATATGTGGGATGTTCAACTAGATTGAGACTTCAAGTGGTGAAAATGCTACATGACAGCAGCATAGGAGGCCACTCTGGAGTGACTGCCACCTACCAGAGAGTTCAAAGTATGTTTTTGTGGCCTGGACTCAAAAACTTTGTGCAGGAGTTCATTGCTCAATGTTCCACTTGTCAACAGTGTAAACAAGAGCATGTTAAGACACCAGGCCTACTGCAACCCCTACAATTACCTACTGGAGCTTGGCAAGATATCTCCATGGATTTTATAGTTCAACTTCCAAAATCAGAGGGGAAAGACACTATTTGGGTAATTGTTGATAGGTTTACAAAGATGGCTCATTTTATTGCTTTATCTCACTCCTACAAAGCTTCTACTTTAGCTGTGGTATTCCTAGACTATATTTACAGATTGCATGGTCTGCCCCACACTATCACTTCTGACAGGGACAGGGTATTTGTCAGTCAATTCTGGAGGGAACTGATGAGTACTCTGGGAGTATCTCAACAGCTTAGCACAGCCTACCACACTCAGACTGATGGACAGACTGAGAGGGTAAACCAATGCCTAAAGTCATTTTTGAGGTGCATGATTGCAACAACCCTAAGTCATGGGCAAAATGGTTACCCATGGAAGAATGGTGGTATAACACTACCCACCACTCTGTTATTAACACTACCCCTTTTGAAGCTACCTATGGTTATACACCCCCTCAAATTGGCATAGGGCCCTACAAAGCTTTCAAAGTGGCAGGGGTTGAAGAGTTTATCACAGAGATGCAATTAGCATTTCAACATTTCAAGACCAATCTTCAAGTAGCACAAGACAGAATGAAAAAGTTTGCAAACAAGGGGCGCAGTGAAAGGGAATTTCAAGTAGAGGATTGGGTGTACATAAGATTAAAACCATATATGTAGGATAATTCATGGAAACTCGGGCCGAAATTTACAGGGCCCTTCAAGGTAATTGAAAGGGTAGGGATGTTGGCTTACCGTCTTCTGTTGCCTCCTGAAGCATGGATCCACCACGTGTTCCACGTGCCAGCCCTTAAGAAATGGATTGACATGACGGACAACACAACAACTGTGATACCTCCTCTGAACGGCGCGAATCTCCGTCAGAACACCCCTGAGAAGATCCTCACACCGAAATTTATTAAGAAAGGGAACGGAGTTCAGATACAGTGGCTTATCAAGTGGATCGGGTTGTCGAAAGAAGAAGTGACATGGGAGAATTGGGAGGACTTTGTGCGTCGATTTCTGGCTTTTCAAGCTTGAGAACAAGCTTGTTTTAAGGGGGGGCAATGTTGTGAGCTTAGCTGCGATTATGGTGGTGAAGGGTGGTAAACTTAGGGTTGTAGCGGCTGTCAGATTTGCAGAAGAGGAAATGATTGTGTTTGGGAAGTCAACTGAAGTGAAGGCGTGAGATAGTTCTAAAGCGTGAAACCGATTAAGAGTTGTTTTCTTTTATTTCCATTTTGTCGCCTTTTCATTATTTAAATTAGGATTTTACTGCTTTGTCCACAGTTGTATTGTTCATTGCATATTCTGCATTTTCTCATTTTAGAGTGTGGAGGCCATGTGTGGGCCGCGTTAGTTGGTTACAAAAGGAATCATTTGCTTGACAATTATAGCATGAATGAAAATGACAATTTTCTCTCTCTTTCTTTGGTAATCTCTCTCTCTAAAATATCCTATTTTCTTCTTGCTCACGCTGAAGCTTCTCTCAGCAATTCTTCTTCATCTTCTTTTATTAATCTGCAGAAAAACAACCAAAAAATATAATTAAATTAGTCCCAATCATAACACTTGGTAGCCCTTGGCTTCCAACTAAACTTTACCACGATAATATTGGAAGGAAAGGTAATTGACGGGGTTTGCGAATTTGGCCAGGTTGAATGAAAAAAGCCCATGTTATCTGCATGTTTCATTATACGTTACATGGTGGTGTTACATGGTGGTGTTTGTGTGATGAAATACATGTCATATATTGCAGGTGTTCATACAATTTCTCAAGCATATGCGATCATCCCATAGTCCCATACATTGGGGGTGTTGGTGTAATTCTCCCAATAAATAAACTCGAATAACTTTGTTGATGTAACTGTCAATTTCTTGAAAATATTTTGATTCTATATAAGTTACGTTTATGACAATCTGAAACGGCTTATAACTTACCATCAAATTATTGCCGAGTATAAATAGACTTCATACTTATGCTACTTGTAAACCAACAATTTTATTCTTTTTTCTCCATTCTTTCTACTAATAATGTTTTTCTTATGTTTTCGTAAAACTGGATTACAAATAACGTGGCTTACATTCAGAAATAGACATTTGAGCCCAGCAAGCTGGGCCGTCTGACGTGTGGACAGTTTCATGAAAAGAGCCGTAAAGCTGAGTTTATACCCACTTTTAATTTGGACCAGCCCATAGGAAGGCTGAAGGCAGTAAAAGCAACTTTCTAAATAAAGTCTGGTAATTAGTAATTACTTAACCAGCGAATCTCAACTTTTGTAACAAGAAAATGGAATAAATTAAAAGTGGCACACCGTTACGTAAATATCGTCGGTTGCACGAAAGCTCTTTTCATTAACCATCTTTGGTTATTGCATGCTAGAAATAATGGCACGCGGTTCCACGTGATTAGCCGTTTATTTTAAGTATAATATAATTACTTTGTATTGGTTTATTTTGTGTTGGTCCAAAAGCTCCAAACAAAAGCCAAATTTCCTTTATGCCCTAATGTAGTCTTGTGAACCCTTATCTTCCAAGACAAGCTTCTTTGTGTTAGCCACCATTATTCTTATCTTAGTGAGAGAAATATTAGAGTGAGAGACAAGAGAGAAAAGAGAGTCTTTGTGGGTACTCTTCATTTTTGTGGGTTTTCTTCTTCCCCCTCTTCACCTAAACACTTTATGTGTGTATGAGAGATATCTACTTTGTGTAGTGAGCTACTTAGTGTGGGCTCTTTAGTTGGTGTAGACCTTGTGGTCTTGGTGGTGCACTTAAGAGAAGCGGAAAACTGTGTCGAGGATTTCTGAGCCGGAACGAGAAAGGAACGAACACCCAACAGTGGCATAAGAGAAGTAGGGTCTTTTTTTCGTCGTTAGTTCGTCGCTCCGCCGCTGCCACCACGTCACCTCCGGTGTGCTACCACGTCACTGCCACGTCGTCGCCGGACAGCCCCTTCCGCTTCCGCTCCGCGCACTCCGGTTGTGCATAGGTAAGTCGGGGTTCCTTCGTGGGATCCCGCTCGGGTAAATTGGCTTAAACTCCCCTTGGTACCAGTGTGAGGTTTTACATTAGCAATTTAATTTTCAGCATTGTTGATCTCGGTGTGAGTCCGGTTGTATGTGTTAGCCCCGGTGTGAGGCCGATTGTGTGTCTTGGCTCCAGTGTGATTCCGGTTGTGTGCCTAGTTTCTTGTGTGCTTTTACGTGAGTTATTTGTTGCCATGTATTCCTCTATGAGTCACTATGGTATGGCCCCATTTAATGGGAAATGTGATTTTGATATTTGGAAGCAAAAGATTATATGTGTTTTAATCCAACAAAAAGCTTTTGGAGCTATAACTGAAAAGTACTTAGAAACTGAAGACACGGCTAAAATTGTTGAATTAAATGAGATGGCGTGCTCCACTATTTACTTGAACTTATCTGACTCTGTGATTAGAAAAGTTGGTATGTTGGAGTCTGCCAAAGTGCTCTGGGATAAACTTGATAGCTTGTTTACGGATACTTCTTTGTCTGGAAAGTTGTTCTTACTTGAAAAATTCTTCCGTTTTAAATTGAATTTAAAAAAATATATTGATGAGAATCTTGATATGTTTAATAAGCTTATTCGAAATATCAAACAAGTCGGTGATAAACATATAGATTATTCCTATAATGATGTGAAATCTGCTATTAAGTATGGTAGAGATGACATTACTCTTGACATTGTTGTTAATGGTTTTAGAAGTAAAGAACTTGATTTGAAGTATTCTAGGGGTGTGAATAGTCAGTCTAAAGATTCTGGTGAGGTTATGCATGTGAGGGGGAGATCTCATAATAGATTTCAAAACCAAAAGCATGATAACAATAGTAAGAAAACTAATGGTCAAGGAAAGAAGAGGTCTAAGTCCAAGAATAGAAGTTGTTATAACTGTGGTGATTCTGGACACTTTATCAAGGATTGCCTTAATCCCAAGAAGAATGAGCATGTTAATGCGGCTATTGATTTGGGTGATGTTTTTTATGATGTATGATCATGTGAATTTTGTGTCTAGTTATTTGCCTGAATATGAGTGGTTAATTGACTCTGGATTTCCTTTCATATATCTCCTTTTATAAATTTGTTTTCTAGTTATAAAAATTTTGAGCATGGCTTTGTGTCCTTATCAAATAAAAATATATGCAATGTATTAGGAATTGGTGATATATATCTTAAATTTTCTTGTGTCTTTGTGTATAACTTGAAAAATGTGAGACATGTGCCTGATATATGCTTTAATCTGATATCTGCTTCTGCTCTTGAGGATGATGGTTTGGAGGGAAGGTGGGAAAAAGAGGTTATGAAAATCTTGAAAAATTCCACTTGTTTTGTTTAAGGCTGAAAGGAGAATTAGCTTGTATGTTTGTTGAGCTAAGTCTGTTTCTGACTTTGTGAATGCTGTGAAAGATGATAAATCTGTGTGATGGCATAATAGGCTTGGGCATATGAGTAATAAATGCCTTAACATTTTGAAAATAGGTGGTCATTTTGGTAATGATAATGTGTCATATGTGCCTTTCTGTGAATCATGTGTTTTAGGTAAACAACATAAGGTTTCTTTCCGTGTTTCCTCTTACCCTAATCAGTCGAAGTGTACTGATGTGCTTGAATATGTTAATGCTGATGTGTGGGGTCCTGCTAGTGTGTCTACTCATGGTGGTAAAAAGTATTTTCTGTCCTTGATTGATGATTTTTCTAGGAAAGTTTGGGTTTGTTTGTTGAAGCAAAATCTGATGTTTTTAATGAGTTTAAAAACTGGAAAACTTTGGTGGAAAATCAAACTGAGAAGAATATAAAGATGCTTAGAACTAATAATGGACTTGAATTATGTAATAAGGAACTTGATCAATTATGTGATTTATGTGGTATTAAGCGTCATAAAACTGTTCCTTATACCCTTCAGCAAAATGGTGTTGCTAAGAGGATGAACAGAACACTTCTAGAGAAAGTGAGGAGTTTGTTGTCCTCATCTGGGCTCTCTAAGAAGTTTTGGGGTGAAGTCGTGTGTGCTGCTACCTATGTGATTAATAGGTCACCATTTGTCCCTTTGGGAGGGAAATGCCCAGAAATGGTTTTCACGTGAAAACCACTTGATTTGTCTAATTTGAGAGTATTTGGACGTAGTGCTTATGTGCATCAAAGTGGTTATAAACTTGAACCTAGGTCTAAGAATGTTTTTTCTTAGGGTATCCTCATGTAGTTAAAGGCTATGGATTGTGGAATAGAAGTGAACCTGGTTTTAAAGTTGTGATAAGTAAAGATGTGATATTCAATGAGAGTGAATTTCCATGCTTGTCTGTGTCTTTGCCTGGTGTTGCTAATTATGAGTCTGATACTTCTCCTTTTGAGGTGGAGCATGTGCCTAGTGTTTGTGAACCCGTTCAGCCTATTGAATGTGATAATACTCTAGAGATGCACGATAATCAAAGTGATTTGCATGTTGACAATCAAGATGAGACCACATCAAGTGAGGTGGAGCATGTGTTGCATGATGATATGCATTTGTTGCATAATGAGCATGTTGAGCAGGAGTTACACAAAGATAATTTATTGCATAATGAGGTTGATTAGCATGTTGTGCATTATGAACTTAGTGTTCAAGAGTATCAGCTCATTAGGGATAGAGGTAAAAGGAACATTGTGAAAAAGGCTAATAGAATGTCTGACTTTGCTTTCAATGTATTTGAAATGTTCGTATTGGCCTTTAATGTGTTTGAATCTCTTGCTTGCAATGAACCGATGACTTATTGTGTAGCCTTAGAATCTAAACAATGTGATAAATGGCTTAGTGCTATGAAAAGTGAGATGGAATCCTTGCATGTTAACCAAACTTAGATACTTGTCCCCAAACCTGCTAAGTGCTCTGTTGTGGAATGTAAATGGTTATTTAAAGTGAATGAGGAATCTCAAAATGTTAGATTTAAGGGTAGGCTTGTTGCTAAAGGATTTACTCAAAAAGAGGGAATCGATTATGCTGAAATATTTGCTATTATGGTCAAATTCACTACTGTTAGAATTATGCTTGCTTTAGTTGCTCATTTTGATTGAGAAACGAAACAAATGGATGTGACTACTGCTTTCTTGCATGGTGATCTTGACAAGAAGATTTATATGAAATAACCCGAGGGATTTGTGGATCCTAAGAAGCCTGATTGTGTCTGTTTGTTGAAGAAGGCTTTGTATGGCCTTAAACAGTCACCTAGGCAATGGAACATTAAGTTTGACAAATGCATGCAGTCTTTGAGTTTTGTCGAAAGTGCTTATGATCATTTCTTGTATTTTAAGAATACTGCTTATGTGCCCGTGTTTCTATTAATCTATGTGGATGATATGCCGATTATCAGTTCGTGCCTTAAGTCTATTGTGCATGTGCAAAAATGTCTTTGTGAAATTTTGCTATGAAAGACTTGGGTGATGCTAAAAGAATTTTGGGCATCAATATTGTGAGGGATAGGAAGAAATCTACTCTTGTATTAAACCCTATTTCATATGTTGAAAAGGTTTTGAGTAAATTTAACATGTCTTCTGCTAAGCCTGAGAATGTGCCGCTTGCTTTTCACTTTGTGTTAAGTAAGGATCAATCTCCAAAGATTGATTCTGAAATTGAGAAAATGAAGAGTGTGCCATATGCTAGTGCTATAGGTTCTGTTATGTACTTGATGGTTAGTTCTAGACCTGACATTGCTTATTTTGTGAGTTGCTTGAGTAGATACATGTTTAATCCCGATATGCCTCATTGGAATGCTTTGAAATGGCTTCTAAGATATTTGAAATCATCTGCGAATTTTGGTTTGAGTTTTTCGAAGTGCACTGATGATGTGAAGCTTGTTGGCTATGTGGATTCTATTATGCAAATGATAGGGATAATAGAAAGTCTACTACTTCCTATGAGTTTACTTTTTGTGGTGCTTGCATAAGTTGGAAATCTCAGTTACAACATATTGTTGCTTTTGTCTACTATTGAGTCTGAGTATGTAGCTGCTACTAAAGCTTTCAAAAAGCTCTTTGGTTAAAGCGTCTTGTGTCTGAAATTGGTTTTCTAAAACAAGATGTAGTTGTATTTTTTGATAGTCAATCTGCAATTCAACTGTATAAGAATCCAGTGTTTCATGATAGAACTAAAACATATTGATGTTAGGTTCCACTTTATTCGAGACATTGTTGAGAAATGGCTTGTTAAGTTGAACAAAATTCCTTCAGAGTTTAATCTTGTTGATATGGGAACTAAGTGTTTGCCTGTTGAGAAGCTTACTTCGTGTTTAAGGATTTTAAACTTTTGTGAAGGATGATTTGTGTGATATGTGTTATATCTGTTAGTTGCCTGTTATGTGCTTGCCTCCTGTTATGTGCTTGCCTAGGTGGTGATTACATATTTTGTCATGTGTGGTTAGAAGTTTACTTTGGTATCCTCCATTGTCACTTGCATTTTCTTAGTGAATTTGCAGGTGCGCCGGTGATGATGAGTCATCCGGTTCCGCGTCCTTAGTGCACCATCTTGGGCCAAATGTGGAGATTGTTGGTTTATTTTGTGTTGACCCAAAAGCCCCAAACAAAAGCCCAATTCCCTTTATATCCTAATGTAGTATTGTGAACCCTTATCTTCCAAGACAAGTTTCTTTGTGTTAGCCACCATTATTCCTATCTTAGTGAGAGAAATATTAGAGTGAGAGAGAAGAGAGAAAATAGAGTCTTTGTGGGTACTCTTCATCTTTGTGGGTTTTCTTCTTCCCCTCTTCATCTAAACACTTTGTGTGTGTGTGTGAGAGAGATATCTACTTTGTGTAGTGAGCTACTTAGTGTGGACTTTAGTTGATATAGACTTTGTGGTTTTGGTGGTGCACTTAAGAGAAGCGGGAAACCGAGTCGAGAGTTTCTGAGCCGGAACGAGAAAGGAACAAACACCCAACACTTTGTAGTGAATATTACAACTTAATTATGGATCATTATTTATATATTTTAATCTTTTTTTATGTGAGATAATTAAGTAATAATTTTTTTTCTTTAATAAGAAAATTCAAATAATGGTAAGACTAATATAAATTACAGTTATACCCAAATTAATAATAAAATTTAATAATACCCAGAAGGGTAAATAAGAAAATTAAAAAATTGGTGTTAATATGGCTTACTTTATATAATAGTATATATAATAAACATATGAACTGATTTCAGTTATTAGTTACATAACCATATGAACTGTATTTATGTTTTATAATTATATATGCAGTTCTTTTTATTATTTATGCAATTATTCTTATGGAATGTACGAGAATAACATTATTAATAATTAGGTCATATGATCCGGAAAAGGAACTAACTACCCACTTTCTCATTGTGTTACGTGGTCCCTCCATGATTGAAAAATGAATAAAAAGTTGTGCTGGTCTTAGTCAAGATTCCAACACTGGTTATTATTGTATTATACTATTATAAGGACGGTTTTTATCGTAGAAAAGATAGAGACGAAGGAAGGCAAATCCAGTTCGTGCTAATGGCTATCTTTATTCAATATTGAACGATAAAAACATTTGAATGCGCATGCATGTTTCCTCTTTCAATAATTTCAGAAGTAAGTAAGAAACTTACTATTAAGTAAACATCGTATCTTTGCCAAAAAAAATGTATTCCCCGACAAAATGGAGTGTGCATGCTCTCATTTAATTTAATCAAAATATTTTGACGCGCAATCATCGTCAATGCAAATATGGATGTAGGATATGGTAGTTATAACTCGGATTAAGAATAAGCACCGCATATATCATTAAGGAAATGTATAATAATAGTGAGTTTAGAAGAAAATAAATTGTTGGGGGGTTCTTCATTTCGATCTTGTTGGACATCTTAATTAATCAACTATATATTGAATAGACTTAATTTCTATGTCAAAAACATATATACTACTCAAACTGTTTGATATGCAGTGAAATTATATGAATAGTATTTTAACGTTTACATTTATATTTGGCGAGTGCTTTTATAGTGCTTCGCCGCCGGACAGCTAGTTATAAAAAAATGCATAGGTTATATTAGCCATAGTCAACGAGATAATTAATCAGTACGTTGACTTGTGAATTGTGACAGAAGTGCATATGCCACGAGCTGGCGGATCGGAGGAAATTCTTAAGTTTCAGGAAATATGTGAATGTCCTCATCATACACATAATCATACACCTAATACCTATTGTATTCAATTTTAATATAAGTCTAATTATTTTCTACTGTAAAAGGTTAAAATGTGTAATAATTTGTTCTTAAAAATGAGATTGACAATTTGGCATTGAGATTATATATGGCTGATGTTAGCTAGCATTATAAATCTTTATCAATCTTCACTTTTGTCCTTCAAATTAAAAGGGTATTTCGCATGAATCAGTTGTGGTCTTGTGGATCACGATCTTAGAGCTTATGTAGAGTAACAAACATCGGTTGCTAATAGAGCTTATGTAGAGTTCAGATATTATTGCTAAAATACAAAAGTAGGATATTGTAGGAGCCTTTTTTGTTTTCTTCCTAAATCCGGTAGTTATGCTAAATTAGTGAATTTCAAATTCAGCATCAACAATGTACAAATGACGCGTATCAGGTTTACTAACCTGATGTCCTAATCAGTGGCATTACTTTATCATGCTCAGCATGCACGAGGAACCAAAAAGGCAGCACACAAAGGGTTCAAGAAGCTATAAGACATTCTGATTTATATATAAAAACAAAAGAAAAATGAGTTTATATAGTGGTAAAGGAGTTAGACCACCTGTAAGCGTTAAAATAAGATCATGATTGTGAAATTTAAAGGAAAACTAATTTAGACTGAGTTAAGAAATTTTTGCATTTGAATGTTAAACAGTAGGAAGATAAATAGGCCTTCCGGGTACCGAAACATATTTTTCTAGGTAGTTTAAAAATATACTTTATTGGGTACAATTGAATTGATCAAGGAGTCTATGAAAGTGGTATTAAACATATGCAAATATACTTGTTAGATATGTGTGAAATAAATTTTAATTATAATTTATGATGATATATAATCATGCTATAACATATTTATCTAAGTATGAACTTTTGCTTGATGTTAACTGTATGTTTATTTTGAAGGTTCTTTAGGGGTGGGGATGATTGCTTTTGCGTCAGTTTGAAAAGATTTTTTGTTAATATCCTTTATTCCTAGAAAGCAGTATATATTCTTATCTTAGTTTTCTTCTCCTTTTTACAGAAGGAGGTTTCGTAGGATACAGGTAAGTGTTTTACATGTGTCATTTTTCTACGGGTATCATCTTCCTTCTGATAAAGACAAACAACTGTCATGGCTTCTAGATTCTTCGGAAGAGGGGCAGATATTTCGAAGGAGCTGGCCTGGCTTCTTCAAGAGATTCTTATCCGTCTATCGGGATAAGGATGACACGTGTGCTCCGAGGGCATAATTCCGATAGCTCTCACATATTTATAGGGCATTAATGTTGGGTCATTTAATTAATTTATAATTAATGTCACGACATTAATTATTTAGTTGTGATTAAATTCCACGTTCTGAAGTTGTGCAATTGCCAAGATATTCGGACCGTTACGCTTTCCATAAATGAGGAGGCGTGACGGTTTATAGCCCACTATGAGTAGACACGATTTCCAATCGTGGGGTGTAAAGAGAAGTTAATGGGTAATGAATATTTTATTGGGTCTAGGGTTTATAAATACCCCATTTTCTTAATTTTTATTCTCACTTGCAATCTTACTTCAGCAAAATTTCTCCCGTTATCTTCTTTCCCTGCAAAAAAAAACTTCTTTGTTTTTCTTAAGAATCTTTTAATTCGGTTTTAATGGTGTCCCAATCTGCTGCAAATTTGGTATATGCCGCTTCCGGCACTGGAGCGGTTGCTGCTACTAATCTCCCGGCGGTGACGTGGGCCGTTTCTCTAACTTCTCGAAAGAGAAGTGCGGCGGCGGCAATGGGGGCTGGCGGTAGTAGCAGCGTGAAGAAGGTTAAAAAGTCTAAGAAAAGCTCTGATAAAGGTGGCGCTCCCCGAGCTACTCAGAAAGTCGAGGCGACCGTTAGCACTGCTTCTCCAGAGGATATCCGAAATTTGTATCTTGAATACGGTGCTTCAGGCCAGAATGTGTCGGTGGTGGTTCCGTCGGCAGATTAGCGAGGTAACTCTCCTCCGGCGAAACATCTGACCGTATATTATTCTCAGGTAAAGGCGGGATTGCATTCATTTTTCCGATAGACCAAATCGAGACTCCTTTGGCTATCCCCGAAAAATACTTCAACGCTTTTGGTAAGTTCTTATGTGTATATATATATATATATATATTATTTTATTCTTATTATTATTTTTTGTTTGACGTTGGCTGTTTTGCAGTGGATGTTTTGCAGCCATATATGGTGGTAGGTGTCAGCTGCTCCGGTGATCTCGGGAGGCAGGAGCTCAGGAAGGTGGATTGATGTCGGGGGAAGGTAAACTCCCCGTGGCTGTGGAGGGCAATGCTGAGCGTGTGAGGACTCGTTCAACGATTTTGACAGCTCTACCCTAGTCATCGTAGGGGCCTTCTCGTTAGGATAGGGGGGATGCCACTGCCCCCCTTAGGTGTTGCCGACGTATCTTCCTCCGATAAATCGAAGGCATCGAGCGATTCTGTGGATGTACTACTGGCGACTCCTCCTTAGGGTATGTATTTTTTCTTGGCTTGAATTGTGTTAAGATACTTTGTACTTTACCTATAAGAGTTGTCTTTGACAGATAAAGGAAAAGCCCCTCTGGTTGAGGATGAGGGAGTATCTCTGCTAGTAAATGCTCTCGATTTGGGTAAGTTTCCTGAGATTCATTATTTTCCCCTTTATTTTTCTTTAGGAAATAAATTACTTATTTGGGGAGGTTTTTAATACGCAAGGGGTGATTTTTTTAATTTTGAAGGAGGATCCTTTCCCTCGGATTCTTATGTTCCTTCAGCTTCCGACGATCTGATGCTTTTGTTAGATGAGCTAATGGTCGCGGCTCCCTCTTTTGCAGATCACCCTCCGCCAAGTTTGTTTGCCGCCATACAATCGGACAGTCCCGTGGTTACCCAGGTGCCCCTATCGGGGGGGGGGGGGGGGTGGTACAGTTAGGGGGACCCTCGTCCTCTAGTATTCCGGCCTCGGGGAAAGTGCCTATCCCGGAGGAGGCTCAGGTGGCCCTTGATACAGTCACTCGATTTCTGTCCGCTGCCAACTCACTTCCATCGGAGGATGGCAATTTGTCCAAACTTGTACTAACTATATGGTTATGCTGGTAAGATTTACTTCATTTTATCTATTCTTTTTAGAGTCAAATGCGTGCGTTTTTTTTTTCTGGTTTTGTTTTTAGGTGCCTAAAATGCTTCCTCTTCTGTTACTTGAGGTTGAAAATTTGCAAAAAGCCTCGGCTATGACTGAAGAGCAGTCTCGGAAGACGGAGGCAGAAAATTAGAGTCTTCGGGAGAGGATGGGAAAGTATGAAGACGTGTGGTCTAAGATCACAAAGCAACTTCAGGAGGTAAGGGCTGAGAATAAGCGACTCCAATCAGCCGTATCGGAGATGGAGTCCTCGGGGTTGGTGCTGAAAGAGAGGGTTGCCTTCTTTGAAGGAGAGAAGACCGCCTGGGGAGCAAGGCAGAAAGAGCCAGAGCAGAGTCTATCTTAGGCTCTCTTTCGGGTGGATACCCTTACTGAAGAGCTAACGAAGGCTTCAGTTTCGGGGGGCATTTCACACGGGGAGGTGCAACAGAAGTTGACTGTTGTTGTTAAGCAGGCCCAAGAGGAGGCTATCGTCCAAGTCAAGGAGCTGTACGTCCGCAAGAATCGTTGATACTTGGTGGGACATGTATTGTGGGGGTTCCTCCAATGTTTTGGGCAGGTGCGCAGGAAGATAGCCCCCAATGTTGATCCACACCAGATTAACATTTTGGAGATGCAGAGGCCTACATTGGAGCAAGCCTATTCTTTTTTTTTTTAAGAATAGTTCTCATTTTCCTCCATCTTCTACTGCCCCAACCCGCTGCCTGCTCGTCCTCCTCCCAGCACGGGGATACATGCTGGTCCTTCTAGTGCTCCCCCTTCTACAAGTGCTCCGACTCCTCCTTCTGCAAATGTGCCGACTCCTGTTTCCACGAGTGCTCTAGCAACTCCGTCTTAGAGACCCCTTATTTGTTTTGGCATAATTGTATTTTGTTTTTATTTTAATGAAGTTTGTCCTTGTAATTTATTTAATTTAAATGAAGTGCACTTTTTAATGGACTTGGCTCCCGCATGGGTCTCTATTATGTTTTGTCTTTTTTATGTTTTGTTAACATTGACTTGATATAAATAGAGTAGTTGTGCTTTGTCACGCCTGGGAATCACAATTCCTCTTTGAATGTGACTAAAAACTTTTGATTTTATCTTGAAGTTTTTAATGATACCAACTACGTGCCTCCTTCTCCTACGTGCATGGGGTAGGTGGGAGTATGTATCCGGTTGACTTTCGGAGATGGCGACACGTGGAGCTTCGTGCCTCCTCTTTATTGGTTGTGAGAACCGCAGAATCCGGGTGGTCCTGCTTTTGGTGGTGAGCTCCTTATACTTACTATAAATTGCTTTCTCCTGAACTGTCATTTGCATTAGGTTCCTGGAGATTTCTCATTCATAAAGAACACTTGTTAATTAAAAGAGGCGATCTTTGTCTTTAAGTGCCTTGTTCTTTGGAGAGAATCTTTTAGAAAAAGTTTAGCAAACTTAGATAAGCCTGCCATGACACTTCCCCGTTCTACACGTTCTCAAGGGGGCCTTACCCCTTCGCGTAGGTCCTCTTCCGTGCATATGGTGCGACGAATACTGAGTGAGACTTCTATGCCTGGTCCTCGTCGTAGGGGGGATGTTCCCCTTCCACCCCGAGAGGTTCAACAGCTGCTCCCTCGGTGCCACTCCGAGCAGACATGTTGTTGTCACATAACATAAGGGATGTGTTCATGGGTAGGGATGCTTACCTCCCGATAGATAGACTATCGGTTTTTCATACGATCACAGTGAATCCTCGAATGCTGATAGGGGGTCGCATCGGATCGGCCGAAAGTACAGAATCCGCAGACTCAGTGGCAGCGTTGTTTGTGGAGTACAATTTGAACTTGGGTGGTTATGACGTAGTGCTACCTATGGCTGATCAACAGGCCTATAACCCTCCCACTAGGTATATGACGGTATTTTTGGATCAAATATGTTGCGGGTTGCGTTTGTTTTTCCGTTCATTTTTACAGGCGTTTTTTTGTTATTGGCAAATTTGTCCCAGTCAACTTACACCTAATTCCTACCGTTATCTGGTGGGTTACGTTCTTTGTTGTGGACTTCTGGATTTGCCTCTAACTCCTTATCGGGTGCGGAGTGTCTTTATATTGCGTCCTTATCCTGGAGATCTACCATTTTTTAGCTTGGTGTATCGTGACCAACGTTGCTCTTTTACGACTATCACTAGACGGGTTACCCTCGGGATGATTGGAAGAGCCGCTTCTTTTATCTAAGGCCTCATGGGATGGCAGCTTGCGCCTGGGGGTGCCCGTTCGTTGGGGGTTGGGGTATGTAGTTCCTTCTTCGGAAGTGATCACTCGTGAATCGGAAATTTTGCGAGAGTCTTTGCTATTCAATGGTAGTTACGACATATGTGGTCTGTTGGAGCTGTCCGATGCCCTTTCTCTTGCTGGTTTACAAGAGGGATCCGCAGCACGAGAGCTTTTCCCTCGTCCTTTGCATACCAATTTCTCTTTTCGTAACGTTCTTCCTTATGTCCTTCCTTTTATAAAAAAACATTTTATGTTGGAGCGGGGGGCTTCGAAGATGTATCTGGTGGTATGGTAGGCGAAGGGTTTTTGTGCTTGGTTGGGGAACTATCCCCTCTAGGGGGGATTCGGGTCGTTTCCCCTTACGACTAGTAGGGGATTCCTCTCGAAGGTTCCCGGGAGTTGGGGAATCGGGGGCTGCTTTAGGCCCATTGCTTTCCTTCAGATTGGGCTCTCGGACTATCGGGGATAGCGGTAATCAGGGGGGTTACACTTCAGGTTTTCGCAGGGATTCTATTAATGCAATAGAGAAAGGTGTACCCTCGTCTCTCGATACACCCCCTCCTACTGCCGAAGTGGAACAGGGGGAGGGTTCGCGAGTTGACGAACGGTTCCCCGGGATTAACCCCAATGTACTTTTCTGTCAAACTTTCGTGAGCGAATTGTTGAATAATTTTGATTGTACTCAGTTGAACGCTCTCCCCCTTTCTACTCTACAGGATTTGGCTAATAAGGACCTCTGTGAGGTAAAATTTTTTTCTTTTTACTTTCGGGTACGACTTTTTGTTTCGCTGATGACTCAGATTCTCTTCTGATGGATTATTTCAGCTTTTTATGGTGATCAACGTTTTGGGCTCTTGGAGGGCCCAAATAGCTTCTGAGGCAGACTTGATCTATCGCCATCAGGATGATCTTGAAAGGGAACCTTTGCTTACCAGGCAAAAGGTAGAACAACTCCGAGGAGATATAGAGGTGGTGCAGGAAAGCCATCGTGGGGTGGTGAAAGATTTGACAGAGAAGTCCTGGGATATGGAAAGGCGCTTGTCTTTGGAGCAAGCACGGGTGGTGTGTTTAGAAGAGAGGGTGGAGGATCTTTGAGGGCAGTTGCGTATCTCAGAGGAACGATTGTCCTTGGTCTCTGAAGAGAAGGATGCTGCTGCTCGGAAACTGCTGGAAATGATGCGAAACCAGGAGGTAGCACTAATGTTGGCTCGAACCCAAGCACTTATGGATATATCCAATGCTCTTGCCCCTCGGGATGCACTCCGAGAGCAGTTTTGGGACATGGTGCGCATTGGATATAAGCTGAGCGAGGAGGCTGTGAGATCTTTGTCGGGGTTTCCGAACACTCTAGTGACCCCATGTCTGAACATAGTGCCGGAATCTCCTACTACTTCAATGGTAATGGTTTCTAAAGCAGTACCAATGTTAGAAGATTTACCCGTTCCTTCTATGGATCTAGTAGAACCTATGGATCATTCGGAGGAACAACGTCGTCGATTGATTAGAGAAGGAAAGCGGCCACGGGAGCACCCTTAAGTGTTGTGTTGTGGGATGTTCTTAACAATGTATAAACTGTTATATAGGCATGTTGGTGATAGGCATGTTTAGCTTTCTTTAATTTACTTTGGTTGCGTGTTTTTTTTTGTTTGTTTGTAACAGAAGGCTCCCTGAGATAGGTTTGCCGATAGTCTTTAGAGGACTGTTCTTCTTGTAAGGGTAAAGTTATCCTTGTTCAGATAATAAAACGAGAGCCGCCTATTGTAAACATTGTTTTATTCACGTACATCTTTATTTATATACAAGGGGAGGCGGGTTTCGCACCAGGCTATCATGATCTCAAGCGTAGTACTTTATCAAGTTGTACGCGTTCCAGGAATTATGGAGTACTTCCCCTTCGTGATTTTCCAGGAGGTATGTGGCACCTCCCACAATTTTAGCTATTTTAAAAGGCCCTTCCCATTTAGGCTGAAGCTTCCCCACGTTTTTGGAAGTTTCTGCTCTTTTTAGTACGAGATCTCCGACTTGGAAGAGTCGGGGTCGAACTCGGGAGTTGTAGTGTCATGCCATGCGCGCTTTATATTGTTCCATGCGAACAGCAGCACGGGCCCTTCTTTCTTCCATAAGATCCAGGGCTAGGGCTAGATTGGAGCTGTTGTTTACTTCCTCATATTCTCGGACTCGCCAACTTATTAAGTAGTCCGATAGGCCCATAGAATTCTGGGGATCTCTTGTACCCATCGAGCCTTGTGCCAACCCAATCTTGCTTTTAGATTTTTTAGCAGAGTTTGGTTGGTTCTTTTGACTTGGCCGTTAGCTTGGGGATATCCCACGGAGGTAAAACGGTGTTTTATCTCCCAATGGCTGCACCATTTTTCTAGCTCTTGGCTCGTAAATTAGAGACCATTATCGCTAACCAAGTGCCAGGGGATGCTGAAACGGCATATAATGTATCTCCATATAATGTTAATGACCGCCCCAACGGTAATCTTGGCTAGGGGTTCCGCCTATACCCACTTGGTGAAATAGTCTACAACTACTAACAAAAACTTCTTTTGGCCCGCAGTGGGGATTAATGGCCCGACGATGTCAATTCCCCATTTGACGAAGGGGCATGGAGGTGGGTCGTGCATCCATGGTATTGTGGGGTTGACGCGCCTGGACCGCCCCAGCGTTTGGCATGTTCTTGGCAATTGTTTTCCATTGTGGGCAAGTAGTAGCCTTGGAAACGTATACGTCCCGTCATACTTTCTCCTCCCGTGTGGCTAACACAGGTCCCCTCATGCGTTTCCCTAATAACTTGCTCAGCTTCCGCATGACCTAGGCATCTGGCATGGGGGTGGGAGTAAGATTGTAGAAACAATACTCCTTCGTGGAGAAAGTATCTGGCAGTTCTTCGTGCCATTAGCTGTCATTCTGTTTTATTAGTATGAGCCGCATACTCCTCGAGATGCCTAAGGTAAGCTAGCATAGGCTCCATCCAATCATCACTCTAAGGCTGTTGTGTCGCATTCACCTCCCCTGCTTTCGTCTTTTTTGAAGTTGTTGCTTGGAGAAGCGTAATACAACGGGTATGGATGGTAGCGATTTGATAGGCTATTTTCGATAAAGCATCCGCTTCCGGGTTATCGGAGCGAGGGATTTGTACTATCTCGTAGCTTTCAAACCACGCGCTTCTGCGTTGTACGACCTGTACATAATAATCTTGCATTCTTTCTTCCCAGGCCTCGTAGGCACCTTTTATTTGTTGCACGATGAGTTGGGAGTCACTATGCATCACTATTCTTTTAAGCTCTGCATCTCAGGCTAGTCTTAGTCCTATCAATAGGGCCTCACATTCGGCT
This sequence comes from Linaria vulgaris, assembly GCA_948329865.1. Taxonomy (NCBI): domain Eukaryota; kingdom Viridiplantae; phylum Streptophyta; class Magnoliopsida; order Lamiales; family Plantaginaceae; genus Linaria; species Linaria vulgaris. Next base: position 19,022,964 of record OX415252.1, read on the forward strand.
TCATTGTTGGATAGCGGGTAGTCAAGTCTAACAGCGAAGTATAGAGTTTCGTCCTCTACTTCCGTGTTAGATAGAACTATTCCTGCTCCACCATGAGTAGCTGTGGCGGATCCATCCACAAATATGTGCCACCCTGGGGGAGTTTGAGTAACCTCCATACCTACCATTTCTACCAAGAAATCCGCCAAGACCTGGGCTTTAATGGCGGGACGGGAGGCGTAGGTGATATGGTATTCGGTGAGTTCGATGGCCCATTTGATGAGTCGGCCCGAGGTCTCAGGCTTGTTGAGGATGGTTCGTAAGGGATACTTAGTTATTACTGTTACGGGGTGACAAAGAAAGTAAGGACGTAACTTCCGTACGGTAGTGACGAGAGTTAGTACTAATATTTCGGTTAGAGTGTATCGCCCTTCTGCCCCTTACAATGTTTTACTAACATAATATATCGGGTGATGTTCCCTATTATGTTCCTTGACTAGCACCGCACTTACGGCTTCTTCCCCGATGGCTAGGTATACAAACAAATATTCTTGGGAGGTGGGTTTCATTAACAATGGAGGGGCGAGTTAGGTAATATTTTAACTCCCCTAGAGCTCCCTCGCATCGTTCAGTCCATTTGAAATCTTTAATGTTTCTTAGGATTTTGAAGAAAGGTAGTCCTTTGTCAGCTGATTTGGAGATGAATCTACTTTGAGATGTCATTCTTCCTGTGAGCTTTTGGACATCATTGATCATTTTAGAAGTAGGCATATCTAGGAGGGTCTGGGCTTTTTCTGGATTCATTTCTATTCCTTTTTCCGTAACCATAAATTCTAAGAATTTACCCCCTTTTATTACGTAAGAACACTTCCAAGGGTTGATTTTCATTCCGAATTGGTCCATAATGGCTAACGCCTTACGGAGATCCTCCGGGTGATCTTCAGCCCGAGGGCTTTTGACAATCATATCATCCACATATACATCTATCGACTTCCCGATTAGGCCGGCGAACATTAAGTTCACGAGTCTCTGATAGGTGGCACCGGCGTTCTTCAGTCGAAATAGCATTACTAGATAGCAAAAGGTGACTGCCTCAGTAATGAAGCTAGTTTTGACTTGGTCTATGGCGGCCATGGGTATCTGGTTGTATCCCTGATCCCCGTCCATTGTGGATAGCTGTGCGCATCCAGCTGTAGAGTCTACCAGTTGATCTATGCTGGGTAGGGGATAACAATCCTTTGGGCAAGCTTCGTTCAAGTTGGTAAAATCAACACACATACGCCATCTTCCTCCTGTCTTGGATACAAGGACCACGTTAGCTAACCACTCAGGGTAGTGCACTTCCAGGATTTGATGTAAGTTTAGCAGGCGCTGAATCTCAGATAGTATAATTTTATTTCTGTCCGACCCCATATTCCTTTTCTTTTGTTGTATGGGTTTGGCTCCGGTTTTGACATTGAGGAAGTGTTGACATACTTGATTACTTATCCTTCCCGGAGGCCCACCTTCCCATGCGAAGAGATGATTGAACTCCTTAAGTATAAGGGTCACCCCCTCTTCCACTCTTGGATTCATGCCCGTCCCTATCTTAACATTCCTAGTGGGGGTTCCTTCCACTATTTCAATCATCTTTAGCTCTTCTATGGGCTGTACTTTCAATCCCTTCTTCGTTTTCAGATGGGATAGCATTCATGCAGCATTCTCGGGCTTTGACTTGGCGACCCCGAAGTTCCCCGATGCCTGAGGGGGTGGGGAATTTAACCTTCAGGTGTAGGGTAGATGGGATGGCTTCAAAAGTTCGTATTGAAGGTCGTCCGCATATCGCATTATACGTTCTATAGGAAGCCTCTACCACCCAAATTTTGGTCGATTTGGTGCGTCTCGTGGCGCCCTCTCCCCAAGACATAGGTAAAATGATAGTTCCTAGGGTACGACACGCATCACCTGAGAATCCGACAAGGGGCACTTCAGCCGCTTCCAGGCGGTCTTTCCTTAATCCCATAGCTAAATAGGTCGGGAAGAAGAGAACATCCACACAACTGCCCGTGTCAATTAGGATACGCTGGACTTCAACACCGAATATCGTGGCTTCTATGAACAGAGGATCCTCGTGAGGGTACACGATACCTTTCAAGTCTTCCGGTCCAAATGCGATAGTGGGCGACAGGGCTCCCTGCACGGAGCATACGGGTGGTCCTTGTTCTACCCGTCTTGCCTCCTTTAAATATTTCTTCTTTTTTCCAGGAGGGGATACAAAGATGTCTCCTCCCTCTATCATATTAATTGTTCGGCCCGATGGAGGATTATTCTCATAGGATTCAGGAGGGGGTGGTAACCTTTGGCGAGGGGTGTCCTCTCGCTTCTGAGTATCGGACCCTCTTTCTTCCGTAATTCCTTCTCAAATATCCGGCGCCGAGAAGTTGGTGTATTTCAGTTTTCAGGGTGGTGCAAGCGTCAGTATCGTGCCCCCATGATTTATGGTATTTACAAAATATGCCGGACTCTTTTTTATCATGGGGTCTCCTGACGGGGCGGGGCCATTGGAGATCAACACTTCCTCTCATAACATTGAGTACTTCCGCTGGAGTGATAGTTAGGGGGGTAGAGGTGCAGGCTGGAGATGTCGTTTTACTATCCCCCCTTCTTCATTTCTCTTCGGGGGTGCTTTTCCTTCCTTAGATTTATCTGGGGTTGTCTTTTCATGTTATAGATCATGACGCTCTGCCCGAATTTTGGAATTTTCTGCTTCCTCCATGATGCTATAGGTCTTTGTTTTATGCATAAGCTCATTCATATCTTTAACTTGATTACCTATAAGGTATCGGAAAAAGTCACCCGCTCTAAGTCCTTGAGTCAAGATATCCGCTATAATGGACAAATGAGTATTTGGCACGTCCAGGGCCTCATCCGAGAAGCGTTTCATATATTCTCTAAGAGGCTCATCTTTTCCTTGTTTTATTGTGAACAGATGGCTGGACGATTTGGGTAACTCCGATTACAAGAGAATTGGCGTACAAACAAGCATGCTAATTGATCAAAACAGGAGATTGTGCCAGGCATCAGTTGGGAGAACCAAGCTTGAGCTCTACCTGCTAGGGTGGTACAAAATACCCGGCACAGAACAAAATCCGGCGCGGAAGCTAGGTCCATGGTAGCAATATACTGATGGATGTGATCTTCGGGATCTCTCCCATCCTTTTATCCCATGTATAGAGGGAGGTTGTTTGGGCGCATCACTGGTGGAACTAGAGCGCGGGCTATTTCAGGAACGAAGGGGGACTCGTGGTACACAACCTCCTCACCCGGGGCTAGATTCCTTTGTAGATTCCTCATTTCCCTCCTTAGGTTGGTGACCATACTCCACATGGAGTGGTCACCAGCGGGGGAAACAGCGGGTAAATGGTATTCTCAAGGGTAGGGGAAGTCTGCCCCTAGTATCTTCGAAGGGAGTTCGTCGTTCCCTAGCTAGAGGGACGGTATCCCGGCAAGGAGGAGACGATTGAAAATGGGATATTGGGCGGGACTTGTATGCTTCCGAGTAGGTACGTTCCATGTGGTTCCTAGGAGGAAATTCGTCACGGAGGTAAGTTGTTTCCGGCCTATCCCTTCGGGTTACTCCCTCTACGAGGCGTTTAAACACGGTTTGATGGATATTTATGTAATCCCCTCTTTTCGTAGATGGGGACGAGTGTGTTTTCGAATGTTCTCTTCGGGAATTACTCATGATGACTCATTTCTTTTTCACAAAGAGATCTCTTGAAACGTTCTCAAAGGCAAAGTTATAAGGCGGTTCCCACAGACGGCGCCATTTTGTTAACGGTATGTTTATTTTGAAGGATCTTTAGGGGTGGGGATGATTGCTTTTGCCTGAGTTTCAAGAGTTTTTTTGTTATTAGGCTTTATTACTGGAAAACAGTATATATCCTTATCTTAGTTTTCTTCTCTTTTTTATAGAAGGAGGTTTCGTAGGATACAAGTAAGTGTTTTACAGGTGTCATTTTTGTACGGGTATCATCTTTCTTCTGATAAAGACAAACAACTGTCATGGCTTCTAGATGCTTTGGAAGAGGGGCAGATATTTCGAAGGAGCTGGTGTGGCTTCTTGAGGAGATTCTTATCCGTCTATCGGGATAAGGATGACACGTGTGCTCCGAGGGCTTCTTTTATAATGGGGGAGAAGCATTGCTCCGAGAGCTCTTTAAAAGGAGGTAGGCATATTGCTTCGAGGGCTCCTTGAAAGGAGGGAGGAATATTGCTCCGAGGATCCTTGAAATGAGGGAGGCATATTGCTCCGAGGGCTCCTTGAATCCGTGGACTCCTTGAAAGGAGGGAGGTATATTGCTCCGAGGGCTCCTTGAAAGGAGGGAGGCATATTGCTCTGAGGGCTCCTTGAAATGAGGTAGGCATAGAACGTATATCCAAATGACACGATAGGTGCGAGAGTAGCGTATACATGGGGGATGTTTTAGGAAGATATTTAAAGTTCCTGGCATCTCGCACGGTATTTATACTCTCGGAGATATCTGTCGTGGGGGATAGGTGCTCTGTTGGGTGTTGGAAGGTTTATACCATTGAGGTTTCTCAAGGTGCTATATATATGTTTTTTGGGGCTAACACTTGATATGTTTGTGTTCGCGAGAGATCCCATGCATTAGAAGTGATGCGTGGTATTTTTGTCTCTTAACTTGACAAAATGACACAACATTTAGTTTTTGACAAACTCTTGCAAGTAACGACGAGTCAATGTTAGACTGATTCATAGCTTACCCGAACTAGTTTAGTCAATTGCACATCTACATTCCATGCAACATAGGTAAAGTAGGGTCGGGAGATCCAACTTAGGCCTTGGTGCTCTCTATCTAAATGTCAAGTGGAGTAGTGAATAAAGAGTTTATATGGATGAGGGTAAAATTTAAAATGTATGTGATTTTGGACTGAGCCAAGCTGTGTACTTATTTTGTTTAGAGAATCAAGCCAAGCATTGGTCAATTGTCTCCTTGGGGGTCGTGCCTTGATTGGATTAACTAGCTCACTCGCATGTACTTTGTGCAGCTTCACTCTTTCGAACTTAATTCTCCTATCGGAGGTCGAATTCAAGATCCATTTCCTATTTAACTAAAGCAAAGAGATAACTTTCACAAGCTGCAAAACTCAGTTCCAGCGTTGCCTCAATATCTTTCCATTAAGATAGAGCTTATATGTTGAACTAACTCTTAAGTCGAACACTATATTCGGTCTTCAGCTTGTACGCCTTTACCTTTCTGCACTTAAATCCTTATACGTATATCCAAATAGAGATTTCATTTTTTAGATAGAAATTGGAATTCAATTCTTGGCAGTGATATAAGGCTGATAATCTGAATTTACTTCAAATTGACCTTTAGTCGGATACTATGTCGACCTTTAATCTTAATTTTCATAAGTACTTATGTGGAACCTTCTTTTAAGTGCAATAAATATCAAACACTATGTCGAGTTAGAGCACTAGAATCTCCATCCCTTTGTGTTGAGTGAAGGACTATATATAATCATAGTATCGGGCTTCCATAGTGGTATTCGACCCTTTATTTGATGGTTAGGTGAAACGTAAGTTGAATCTTGAGGTTTTGGTCAAAAACTAGGTCAAACTTGGCCAAATTGATACATTGTTTGCTCCACACGTTTGAATATGTGTAGCCCCACCATTTTAAGCATGACTTTCATTCAAGATATCTAAATTACAATCTACTTGTCGCATTGAAAACTAGACATTTGTGTCTAATCGACATCATATGACTCATTATATATATGTAACTGTAGGACGGAGATTAATACATTGTTAGCATGATGTTAAGCTAAAGTTGCCCTAACAATGATCACAATTAATCTTCTTGAAAACATAATGCAGCGAAAATAAATAACACAAGAAGATTTTTCAGAAGATTATAAATAGTTATAATCTTCCTAGCCTTAGGCGAAATAATTACTATAAATAATATTTTAACAAAAGTGTTTCTCTTAACCCTCAATCTCACACTCTCTAGTTGATCGAACTAAACAGAGCAAACAAAAACTAAGTTCTTAACTCTAAGAACTAGACTTAACTCGTTAATCTTAAACCTCTGCAAAGCAAGACAAAAACCTAACAACAATTGATCTAATATGTCTGGATTATTTAGCTCTCTTGTATTGTTTTTGTCTTGATATAGTTTACACCTTTATATAGGTAGTCTTGAAACATGATCGTCAAGGTATGTTGTACATGTTATAGATAACTCTTGAAGCTTCCTTGTTGAACTCTACTTCCTTTTGAATTTAGACTCCTTCTTGAATTACTATTCCCTTTATTAGAGTTCTAATAAGGAAAGACACCATTTTCAATTCAGAGCACATCCTGGAAGTTTCCTCGTTGCACTTGAACTCCAATTGTTTCCTTCTTTAAAAACGCGTTTGGTTGACTTCCTTCAAAGATGGTATCTTTGAATTAGAAAACTTTTTATGTTCTTCTTTATGTTAAGGTCCGTCCGGGAAATAATCAAAGACAACTAAAATCGTGGAACTTGATTAATAAGTGAATAAAGGTAAAACTAAAATATCAGTTGATTTAAATCCAGAATGTTAGAAAGTGTTTGGTTTGAATGTTATCTCAACATTACACTTACAATGTTGATCGAACATTGACCAAACAACTTGCACTTTCAATCTCCCCAATTTTGTCTTTCTTCACAAAACCAATAACTTGTTCCAAACATGTATAATATCAAGAAGTGAAACTTTAAATAAAATAATTCAGACTACAATAAATGTTCCCCCCTTAATGCAAACTATCAAACTCAATATTGGCATAACATTGACATCTATCAATGTTGTTATCAATTCAGACTTTCCTCAATGTTAACTTGACATCGAACCTATAATGTTGTTCTAACATGAATTTATCAATGTTGTCTTAACATTGAAACTAGAAAAGATAACACAAGCCAACAGCTCTAAAAGGTTCGTCATAAGCAGAAAAATTAAGAGCAGTTAGAAGTAGCAGTAACTTAGGATTACAGACCCAAGAAAATAATAAGGAACACACTCATTGATAAAATCAAAAAACTCAAGAAAAGTACCAGCAATAATTAAAAACATAGTTCAAAAATAGAAACAGAAAAACCAAACAACAAAATAAAATTTAGAGCTACTCTTCTTCTTTTTCCAAATTATTAATCAGAATATCTAGCTCCTTCAGGTGTACTTGCTTATCATCAATTCTTCCCTGGGTCTCTACATAGTTCTTACTATACCAAGCTAGTTGATGCTCAACACAAGCTGAAGTTATCACCATGAAATTATTCTCTTTTGACTAAGGCATTGAAGATCCAGCAAACTTCAGGGCCTTCTTCTTCTTGTTTTTGCTTGGTGCAATTCCACCTATTGGAGCCCAAGGGAGGTGTCTCACTCTTGTGCTTGCAGAGTAACTTGGATTGATGGTCAACCTGGCCTTGTTCTTATTCCACCCCACAACTTTTCGAGTCTTCAACCCTAGTTTGACTAGTATTGTTGAGATTAGTGAGGGGAATGGTAGAACCCCTTTGGGTTTCCCAACAGTTTCACAAATTTCCTTGAAGATCCTCTCCCCAATGTTCACATCAAGTTCATTCTTCAAATTGTACACCAAATAAGCAGAATCTTTGCTCAGTACAGTTGAGTTGGCTAATAATAACCAATTATATGTGGCAAGCTTGTGTAGAAAAGAACTCAATGAGGTAAGTTTAGTGGTTGGCAGAACGTCTATCCATACTCTAACTATATCACGAGTAAGATCTTCAATCATCTCATCTAGCTTTGGATTGTTAGATTCCTGAAGATCAGGAAGTCCTCATGCTTCATTGATTCTAGCAGAACTAATGTCATACACATCCCCTTTAACCCCATGCCTTTGCATACTTACGGAACCTCACATTGTCCACCCATTGAGATAAATTTAGGTAGAATTTGTGAATGATCTCCTTAGCAATTCACTATGCTCCATCTCAAACTTCTAAATCCCTCTTGCCTCAAGCAAATCAACCAGCTTGTTTGTCCTTAAAGCTGGTAAAATCTATAGTTATGTCCAAATGGATCACCCTAGCGCGGAAATCTTCTCACTTGTTTTCAATATCCTCAGACAAGTCGTAATCTAAGTGAGGACTCTTCTTAGGATACTCCTCTTCTGGTTGGTCTAAGTACTCATCTTCATCACTAGACTCTTCTATTGTTGGCCTAACATTGCAGCAGCAACAATTTCTCCATCTTCTCCAACTTTTTATTTCTCTTTCTCTTAAACTTTCTTAGCTTCTACCTCGATTTCGTCACCCTCCTTAGTTTCCTCAACCACAACATGTTTCCCCCTTCCCTTTCTAGCAGCAGTCCTTTTATTCACAGCCATAACATGGCTTTCAACCTTGCTCACGATCCTCAGATCTAATCACTCCTGCCCAACCTATTAATAGATTTTGACCCCTCCCCCTCAATATGTTTAACATGAATCTCAGTACGATTAGGTTATCCTCATTACCTCAATTTTAGATTCATTGGTGGTACGAGCAACAGTCTCTTATATTGGTGCAACATTCTCAGATGATTCTCCCTTTTTAGATTTTGCTTTGCGGCGTTGCTAAGGGATGACCTTGTTTTTTGTTGCAACAAGAACAACATATTCAACGCCTCCACGACGAGTGTTCTATTTCCTGGGTTGAGTTTGGCGTGCATTTTGCTCACTAGTGATAGCAACACCTACAAGATTTTCAAGTGGAGACTTGTATGCCATTGTTAACTTGATATGAGCGAAAATCAAAGAGGAAGGTTTGGTAGTATATTATACAAAATCACACAATTTGAGAGAGATATAAAACTAGGGCAAAACAATTCTCAATTAAAAACGTGAATAGCGGCTATGTAAGTGGGAACGTAAGAAGTTACCAAGGAAATCTGCCCACTACACATTTTCCAGCGAACAAAAACTAATCACGTGCTAGTGTTGGAATAACACGTGATCAAATGGGTTACCAAAATTTGAAAACTTATAAGTCATAGTGTATCAATGTTGAACTAAAATTGGCATAGTAAGGTTGGCATAATATTTAGATCAGGAGCTGGAGGTAAAGGGCTTTCTCCTTAGCAAGTCATGTGAGAGCGTGAGATAAATCAAAAATATTGTATCTGAAACTTAACCATAAAACAAGTGAGTACAATAGACATAATATTTAGATCAAAATCATGAGTAAGTAACATACATAGCATGAACACACAAAGATAAATAGTTATGAATTAGAAAAATAATCCACTTCCACATCATAGAAAGTGACAAACATGTGTGTCACATGCAGTGTATCACCCAAAGTGTATGCCTCAACGCATGAATTAGGGACTATAAATATTTTGCCCTAATTACAAGCCAACACAACAAAAAGATAAAAAAGAATGCAATTCTAAGATGAATGCAACAATATTATGTCAACGTTAGAAGATGGTAAACACTTGTGAAAAGACTTTACAAACCAGCAACACTTCACATCAACATATCTTTATGAATTTTCATAGCTCATCTGAACCAAAAATGAAGGTTGTATACAAAAGGATAATGATACCACTGAATGAGGACAACACAAGACTCCACACACCCCAGTAACACCATTATCCCCATCAAGTACATAGGCCTTAAATGTTGGCAATACAGGACCACAACATCCCAATTCCTATTGCATACTTGTTTACTAATCTGCATACAAGGGATTTTCACCAATCGATCAGGGTAATTATGTGAATGCAATCGAAACCCCAAACACCCAGTATAAAGGATCACCATAATATGCCCCTTGGCCTAAACAGAAATATGTAAATAAACACACCTGAATATCATTGAAGCTGTCAACATCATGAACCACATCCAAATGCCCTGTAAAACCTAAAAATTAATAAGACATAAATGAATAGACATCAAAGTAGTGAACTTTTTGTACCCCCAGCTTCTTCAAATGGTAGGTTAACAAACTCAGACAAGCAAAAGAGTTTTATTAAGAGTTTGAAAACAAAGAAGTAAAATGTCAACCAGAAAGTTTTGTTAATCACAGAGCTCAACCACACTAACCAAATATGACAAACAAGGAAGAATGAGACTTAAACTAAAGAATACCAACACTCTCACATATTGCACATGCCAAGAGACTTCCTCAAATTGAAGAATCTCTCATTATCCAAAGGTTTTGTAAAAATATTAACAAGCTGATTATTAGACTAAATATGTTCAATGTTGATTAACTTGTCCTCTACCATGTCTATCAAGTAATGGTGTCTTATATCTATATGCTTGATCTTAGAGTGTTGAACATGATTTCTTAAGATACTTATGACACTTAGATTGTCACAAAACATGAGAAGAGTTTCACTATACAGTCCGTAGTCCAACAACATGTGTTTAAGCCATACAATTTGGGTAACACAACTGCCAACTGCTATATATTCAGGTTCAATAGTAGATAATAGAACATATTTTTGTTTCTTGCTAAACCAGGAAACTAGATTATTTTCCAAATAAAAACAGCCCCCACAAGTTGATTTCTTGTCATCCAAGTCACCTGCCTAATCAGAATCATTAAAACCCACATGATTAGTATTTGTGTCATATGAGTACCAAATGCCCAAGGGTGAAGTTCAAGAGATATATCTTAAAATTCTCTTCACAACAATCAAGTGAGATTTCTTTGAATCAACCTGATACCCAGCACAAACACAAACAGAGTACATAATATTTGGTCAAGTGGCATAAAAATACAACAAGCTCCAATCATAGATCTGTAAAATGTTGGAACAATATTGTCTTCAGTTCTATCTCTAGTAATTTTCACATAAGAAGACATGGGAGTTTTGCTTGGCTTTGACTCCTGTAAACCAAAAAATTTTACGAGGTTTCTTGCATGCTACTCTTGGTTCAAGATTACTTCATTCTCCATTTTCTTCACTTGCAGCCCAAGGAAGAAATTCAGCTCTTTAATCATGCTCATCTCGAAAGTACATGTCCTAGATTCAAAAAACTTGTCTAAAGTAGACTTGTTAGTAGACCCAAAGACAATATCAACAACATATATTTGAGCAATACAAACATCAGAATTTTTCCTCATAATAAACAAGGTTATGTCACCATCTCCTCTAGTGAACCCTAGACCTAACAAAAAATCAGTTAGTCTTTCATACCAAGCTCTTGGTACCTCTTTCAAACCATACAAATCTTTCTCGAGTTCATACACATAATCAGGATGTTTAGGATCAGCAAAACCTTTAGGTTGTTCAACATAAACTTCTGTATCAATTAAACCATTCAGGAAAGCCCCTTTAACATCCATCTGATAGAGCTTTATTTTAAGACAACATGCAATAGCAAGCAATAACATCATGGACTCTATTCTAGCTACTGGAGCAAAAGTCTCATCAAAATCAACACCATCTACCTCTGTATATCCCTAAGCAACCAACCTAGCTTTGTTTCTTACAATCACACAATTTTCATTACTTTTGTTCTTGAAAATACATTTTGTTCCTATAACATTTACATTTGAAGCCCTAAGTACAAGATTTCAAACATTATTTTTGGTCAATTATCTTTGATCCAATAACTATCTTTCCAAGCTTCATTCACATTCTTAGGCTCAATGGAGGACACAAAACATGAAGCATTCTCAACAGTACATGTGGTAACCGTACAAACACAGAACCTTACCATATTCCTATAATTTAAACTTTCTTTATTGTGTGTCTTTATCCTTTCAGTAAATTGACCAATCACTTGAGTAACTGGATGATTCTTCTGAATCTTAGTAGGGGGATCTCTTTAGGACTCCTTCATCAGTATGAGACTGTGTAGAGGTTGTCTAAGCATTGGATCAACATTGGGCTCAGTCTCATTATGAGTTTCTCCAGCTTCAGTGTTTGATGTTGGTGTAACATTGTCTGCTTCCAATGTTGGAGTAACATCAGAAAATGAAGTTCTTTAGTACCTGCATTAATAGTCAAATTATCAAAAACCACTTTAACTGATTCTTGCCCAATATACAATCTAGGATTCCATATCCTAAAAGTAGCACTATTTGAAGAATAGCCAACAAAATTACATTTTTCACTCTTTCGATCAAACTTGCTTAAATATTATCCATCATTCAACAAGTAGCAGTCTGCATCACTAGGTTTAAAACCTTCAAGATTTCATATGGGGTCAAAGTAGTTCTAGATCTAAGATAAACTCGATAGCTAATATGGCATGCAGTGTTCCAAACTTCAGCCCAAATTCTCTTAGATAAGTTCCTAGAAATTAACATAACTCTAGCCATCTCTTGAAGAGTTCTATTATTTCTCTCATCAATGTCATTCTACTAAGGTGTCTGAAAATTTTGGACCGTGGATTGACACAACACTTTTGAGAGTTAAGTTGGAATTGCCTTAACTCTATTGTGATCTTCTTGATAATAATAATGTGCAGCGGAAGTAAGAACACAAGACGATATAATTTTAAGAAATTTTCAATATTATTAAAAACTTCCGAGCCTTAGGCCAAATAACCATAAATGTTTTATCAAAAACGTTCCTCACAACAATTCACTCACGCTCTTTGTTGATCGGACTCAACGAAGCAGACAAGTAAGAACTACTTAACTTCTGTGAACTAGACTTAAGCAGTTGATACAAAAACTTCGCAAAACAAGACGAAGACAATACAAAGAATAATTAATCTCTTGGATTATTTAGCACGATTGTCTTGTCTTCATCTTGATGAACTTCACATCTTTTATAGATTTCTTGAGTCTTGAATGCCAAGATGTGTTGTTCACAGTTTTGGTAACTCTTGTTGTTTCCTTGTTGAAATTTGCCTTCTTTGTGAACTTCAAATATTTCCTGAGAATGTGTTTCCATTGTTACCGATTTAACAAGGTAACACATCTTCTTCAATTCGCATAATCCTGGAAAGAATCGCGTCGCAAAGAACAGCTAGCTTGTTTCCATCTTTTGAAACCGTGTGAGTTGACTATTCAACTTAGCTTGAATTATGGAAACTTCAAGTAAGGAGTCTTCCATAGCTCTTACTTATGATAAAGATACCTTCCTGGACATAAACATAAACAACTAAAACCGTGGAACTTGGTTAATATGTGAATAAAGGCAAAACTTAATTTTGGCAACTAAAGAGCAGTTTTTGCACAAGCTCTCGACTTTCAATGTTATTCTCAATGTTAACCCAACATCGTCTAACATTGCATCGTCTAACATTGACTCCAGAAAACCCTGCACTTTCAATCTCCCCCTTTTTGCCTTTCTTCACAAAACCAACACCTGTTCCAATCAAGTCTTATATCCAGAACGTTATAATCAACAAGAAACAAATTAAACTACTAAACTGCTCCCCCTCAATACAAGCTAACAAATTCAAAGTTAAATTAACAAAGACAAGCATTAAGGTCATCACTACATCCAGATATGTACATATGTTCAGACATCAACATTCATCAATGTTGCCTCAACATTGAAACCAGTGAGTTTCCTGCACAGAAGGTTAACTACACAAGCAATTCAAAATGTACTTTCATAAGTAAAAGCAGTTAGAGCAGTTCAACAGTAGTACTTAGAGTTACAGGCCATAGCAAAATATCAAGGACAAGCCCCTTGATCAAATTAAACCAATTAGAGATAAATGTACCAGCAGTTCAAAGATATTAGTAGTTCATTGAAACAAAACATAAACTAGAAGACTAAAATTTAAAATTGGAACTACTCTCCCCCTTTTTGTGAAGAAGGGAGTTTCTCCAAATTTTTCACCATGTCCTCCAGCTCTTTGAGGTGTTCCTTTCTTTCTTCAATCTCCCTCTGACAATCAGCAATCTGCCCCCTATACCATTTCAGCAAATGATCCAAAAAAGCAGAAGTTATGACCATGCAGTCTTCTTCTTTGGACATAGGCATTGAAGTTTCAGCAAACTCCTGAGCCTTCTTCTTTTTAGCCCTTGGTCTCACCACTCCTTTTGGTATCCATGGAATGTCTCTCACTCTTGATCCAGACAAGTAGCTTGGGAAAATTGTCAGTTCAGTATCATTCTTCCTCCAGCCCACAGTGACACTTGTCTTCAATGCTTGATTGCTGAGGATTTTGCAGATGAGTGAGGGAAAAGGCAGCATGCCATTTTTCCTTCCAGCAACTTCGGACATTGACTTCACAATCCTCTCCCCCATGTTCACTACCAGCCCATTTTTGATTTTGTAGACTAGGATTGCTGATTCCTTAGTCAAAACAGTGACATTTTTTCTTGGCAGCTAGTTGAAGCAAGCTATCTTGTGCAAGACAGCATTCAAGGAGGTGAGTTTTGTGGTTTGCAGAGCATCTCTCCATGTTTTAACCAACCCTCTAGTTAAGTCCTCAATCACATCATCATAATAGGGGTCCTTAGATTCATCAACAGTAGGGAAGCCACATATCTTGTTAATGGTGTAGGGTTCAATATTGAAGACTCTCCCCCTTACACAAGCCTTTCCAAATTTTGGAGATCTATAGTCCCTGATCCACTTGGAGAGATTTAGGTAGAACTCCATGACAATCTCAGGAGCATAGTCACTCAGCTCCATCACTGATTGTTGCAACCCTCTTGCCTCAAGCAAGTCCATCACCTTGTTCTCTTTAAAACTGGCCATCTCTATAGCTCTTTCAGTGTGAATCTCCCTTCTTTTGAAGGAATCCCACTTCTTCTCCAACTCTTGAGAGAGATAGTAAGGAGAAAAATAGCTCCCTTCATCATCAGGATAGACCACATATAGCCCATCTGTGTACTCCTATGTTCCTGATGTTTCCCCAACATCAGCAGCAACATCCTGCTCTTCTTCAGTCTCCTCTTCCTTCTCCTCTTCTTGCTCTTCATCCTCAACATCTACTACCTCAGTTTCCTCTTCCATTACTTGCTTTCCTTTCCTCTTTCTCTCAGCGGTAGCAGCATCAGCCTTCTTCTCTTCGTCAGCTTTCCTCTCAGCCTTTTTCTTGGCTAACCTCTCCACCTGTCTCTTTCTAGCCTCAGCCCTTGTCTTAGCAGTTTCAAAAAAGGTTTTAAACTTATCCCATGTCGCCTTGCTCTTTTTCTTTTGAGCCCTAATCCACTTCCTCACCAATTTGTCCACAGACTTGTCCATGGATTTTTCAACAGATTTCTCAACGGGTTCAGTACCCTGCCCCTCAACAGGTATATCAACATCAAATTCAGGGATGAGTTCAGCAGCATTTACCTCAATTTCAGGTTCATTGGTGATGGGAGTGGTTGAATCAGCAGGTGGCTCAACATTGGAGGTCGATTCTCCCTGTTTGGACTTTTTCTCTCATCGTACGTAGGGGATCGCCTTTCTTTTGGCAGCAACATGAGCATCAACTGTCTTAGCAGCAGAACCTCTAGTGTCTCTTAGCAGCGACACCTCTAGCGTGTGACCGAGTGCGTGCGGTAGTGGGTTCACTTCCCAGAGCAACATCTGCAAGAGTTTGCATGGGAGACTTGCTTGCCATTGTTAGTAGAGAAGTTTTGAAAGAAATCGCAGAGAAAATTGATAGAATTTGAGAGTTTGCGAGAGAAATTTTGCAAAGTAAGCACAATTAAGGAAAATAGGGTTTTGATTTTTGAAATAACTATGAATAAGGGAAGAGAATGAATGTTAATGGGCAGTTACCAAATTTGAACCAAGTAAAACTTTCGCACTATGTTTTCCCGCGCACATGCTTTGATGTTTAATTAACAGTTAACCAGAGCAGTTTTCAAAAAACTGAAAACTTATAAGTTCCTGTTTTCAATGTTGACCTGCGACTGTGCACAATGTTGGGATAACATTCTATAACATTCAAAACCGAAGGTGGAGGTATAGGCTTCACCAAGGCAAATTCATGTGAGAGCTTGAGATATATCCAAAAATACATCTGAAACTTAAGCAATATAGCAAGTGAGTACCTCAGACATATTGTTCAGACCAAAATCATGAGTAAGCAACATAGATAACAAGAAACACACAGAGATAAGCAGTTATGAATTCAAGGAAAAATTCACTTCCAAAGCATAGAAAGTCACAGAAAAGTGTGTCACCTGCAGCATGTCACCCAATTGTATGCCTCAACACATGAATTATACTCCCCCTAAGCCTAGACCGACACAACTCAACGACAAGAAAGAAAACAATGCAGTCCTACATGAATGCAACATTGGAATGTCAAATAAGCAGATGGTAGACACTTATGAAAAACTCCTCAAACCAGCATAGCACACATCTCTTAATAATCTTTAATTTTCATAACTCATCTGAACCAAAACTATAGGTTGTTAAACACAAAGATAATGTCACAACTGAATGAGGGCATCCTGAACTCCACACAACCCAGTAGCAACATTAACAGCATCAAGTAAGGCAAGTACAAAGGCCTTGAATGTTGGCAATTCCTTTATCATGCACCCCAACACCCAATTCCTTATGCATACTTGTTTACCAACCTGCATTCAAGAGAATCACCAAGTGATGAGTGCTACTAAATGTAAGAAATCTAAACCTCAAACACCCTAGTAGAAAAGATCACCCTCATGTGTTCCTTGGCCAAACAAACAGGAACATGTAAATAAGCACAACTAAGTAACACTGAAGCTGTCAACATCATGCACCCCAGCTTCTCCACATATCATGTACACCTTCCATATGAATAAGACACAACTGAATAGACACCAAAGTAGTGAACTTTGTGTACCCCAGCTTCTCCATATGTTAGGCTATCACAACCTCAGACAAGCAGAAGAGTTTTATCACTTTTTCAAAACAAAGATGTGAAACTGATAACTAGAAAGAGTTGTTAATCAAAGAGTTCAACCACACAAACCAAAAATGACAAAACACAGATGAAATGAGACTCACAAGGAAATGAATTCAACAAAGGAAAACAACAGAATACCTACTACACCACAACCAATATACCAGTGCTAGTCAGTGGTGTTATGACAACACTGGTTTCCTCAAGATTTTCACATATTGCACATGCCAAGAGTTTTCCTCAAATTGAAGAATCTCTCACTATCTAAAGGTTTTGTAAACATATCAGCAAGCTGATTAGTTGTCTCAATATGTTCAATGTTGATCACTTTGTCCTCTACCATATCTCTTAGGAAATGATGTCTTATGTCTATATGCTTAGTTCTAGAGATACTTATGGCACTAAGATTGTCACAGAACATGAGAAGTGTATCACTATCTAGCCCATAATCTGAAAGCATGTGTTTGAGCCACACAAGTTGGGTAACACAGCTGCCAGCTGCTACATATTCTGATTCAACAGCTGATAATGAAACACAGTTCTGCTTCTTGCTATACCAGGAGACCAAATTATTCCCCAAATAAAAACAGCCCCCACTTGTGGATTTCCTGTCATCAACATCACCTGCCCAGTCAGAGTCACTGAAACCAACCAAGTTAGTGTTAGTGTCATAAGAAAACCAATAGCCTAAAGGTGAAGTTCCAGAGATATATCTGAGAATCCTCTACACAGCAATCAAGTGAGATTGCCTTGGCTCAGCTTGGTACCTAGCACAAACACATACTGAAAACATGATGTCAGGTCTAGAGGCAGAGAGATATAGCAAACTACCAATCATGGATCTGTACAATGTTGGGTCAACATTGCTGCCAGTGCCATCTTTTGTTATCTTCACTGAAGATGACATAGTAGTTTTGCAAGGCTTGGTCTCTTGTAGATCAAATCTCTTCACCAGATTCCTTGCATACTTCTCCTGGTTCAGGAAGATACCATTCTCCAGCTACTTAACTTGTAGTCCCAGAAACTAGTTGAGCTCACCAATCATGCTCATCTCAAATGTTCTTGTCATAGACTCAACAAATTTGTCTAAAGTAGACTTGTTAGTAGAGCCAAATACAATATCATCCACATAAATTTGAGCAATGCATATATCAGAGCTTTTTCTAAGGACAAACAATGTTCTATCTGCATCTCCTCTATTGAAACCTAGGCCTAACAGAAAATCAGTTAGCCTCTCATACCAAGCTCAAGGAGCCTATTTTAAGCCATACAAAGCCTTTTCAAGTTTGTACACATGGTTAGGATATTTAGGATCAGCAAAGCCTTTAGGTTGTTCTACATAAACCTCTTTGTCAATTAAACCATTCAGAAAGGCACCTTTAACATCCATTTGGTATAGTTTAATCCTAAGATAGCAAGCAATAGCAAGGAGTAATCTAATTGATTCTATCCTAGCTACTGGAGCAAAAGTCTCATCAAAATCTATACCTTCTACCTGAGTATAACCCTGTGCAACCAACCTAGCTTTGTTCCTCATAATTACACCATTCTCATCAGTTTTATTTTTGAAAATCCATTTTGTACCTATTACATTCACATGTGATGGCCTAGGAACAAGATTCCAAACTCTCTTTTTGGTGAATTGTAAGAGTTCCTCTTGCATGGCATTAATCCAGTAACTATCCTTAAGAGCTTCAGTTATATTCTTAGGTTCAATGGAGGACACAAAACAAGATTCATTTTCAACAGTACATGAAGAAGACATACAAACACACAACTTCGCCATATCCTTGTAATTTACCATTTCTTTGTTGCGTGTTCTAACTCTTTCAGTAATTTGACCAATTACTTTAGAGGCTGGATGATCTCTTTGTATTCTAAGAGGGAGATCTCTTTTGGATACAGGAACCACTTCATCTTCAGAATCTGACAGCACAGATGTTGGCCTAACATTTGGGGTTTCTGGTGTTAAGTCAACATTTGTTCCAGTTTCCTGTTCAGCATCTTCAGCGTCTGTGTTCAATGTTGAGTCCAATGTTGGAGTAACATCTGAACCAGTGACTTCTTCAGTACCTGCAGAAACAGTTAAATCATCAAAAATGACATTCACTGATTCTTGAACAGTATGCAATCTTGGATTGTAGACTCTGAGAGCAGCACTATTAGGAGAATATCCAACAAATATACACTTTTCACTTTTGGGATCAAATTTGCTCAAATAGTCTCTATCTTTTAGCAAATAGCAGTTAATACCAAATTCATGAAAGTGTGCTACTGTTGGTTTTGAACCTTTCAAGATTTCATAAGGTGTCATAGTAGTACCATGTCTTAGATAAACTTTATTACTAATATGACATGCAGTATTTAAAGCTTCAGCCCAGAGTTTCTTAGATAGGTTTCTAGAATTCAACATTACTCTGGCCATCTCTTGAAGTGTTCTATTCTTCCTCTCAGCAATCCCATTTTGCTGAGGTGTCTTAGGTGCTGAAAACTCATGGAAAATGCCTTTAGATTCACAGAAATTAGAAAAGCTTACATTTTTAAACTCATTTCCATGGTCAGGCCTAATTCTTCCTACAGAAGTACCATATAGATTCTTAATACTAGCATGCAAAATCTTAAATGTGTTGAATGCCTCTGATTTTTCTTTCAAAAACTTAATCCATGTATATCTTGAAAAATCATCAACAATGCCAAAAACATACTTCTCACCATTCAGGCTACTAACCTCAATAGGACCCATGAGATCCATATGTAACAAATCAAAGCACTTATTAGTTCTAGAGTTAGTACTCTGTACCTGAAGTGGTGGATGGACAGCTTTTGTTTGTTTACCTTCCAGGCAGTCTTCACAAAAAAATTTACCCGGGCTAGTCAACTTAGGTAGTCCTCTTACAGCCGCTAACTTCTGTAGTTTCTCCAGATTTCTATAGTGCACGTGTCCTAACTTCTTGTGCCACATGACAGATTCATCTACCTTGGCATGGTAGCATTCAGCTTCATCTTGAGCAAGATAGCAGTTATCCTTTGATCTAGTACCTATCATGACACTGACATTGTCACTATTAAACACATCACATGAACTTTTATCAAAAGTAACTAGCAAGTTATCATCACAAAGTTGACTTATGCTAATTAAATTTGCTTTCAATCTTTCAACCAACAACACATCCTTGAGTGGTGGAAATCCTTCAACATCCAGTACTCCTTTTCCAATGATTTTCCCTTTTGTGCCTCCTCCATAGGTAACTGTTCCAACTGTCAAAGGGATAACATCTTTCAGGTTGTCAATGTTTCCAGTCATGTGCCTTGAACACCCACTGTCAAAATACCACTTACCTGCAAGGTTAGAGTAAACAGCAGAAAAGACAACATTGCAAACAATTTTAACCTTAGGAGTTTTTAGCTTCTCAGTCCAGGTTCTACTTTTAGGTCCTTCAGATTTGTTACCTAATGTTGGGATAACATTCATATCAGAGGTTCTCCTAACATTGGTATTGCAATTAATTACTGTTTTCTTCTCAATCACAATTTTATATTTTTTACAATAAGGCTTAATGTGACCAGGTGGAAAACAATATTGACAGATAAAAGTAGGCTTTTTCACAATGTTGGAAGGGATTTCACAACTCAAGTTATTGCTATCCTTGATTAAACCAGCTTCCAAGTAGGCAGAATTAACATCTTCAGAGGGAGGTTTCTCAACATAGCCCAATCCATTTTTACCTTGATTTCCCATACTCAGTACTTCATCAAGCAGAGATGTAGAAGAGTTCCATTTGTCAATGGTATGTTCAGCTTTATCTAGTTTTACCTTTACCTCTTTCAGCTCAGCCTCAGTTTTGTCAAGGTCTTTCTCATATAGTTTCAGTGTCTCCTTCATGCATCCAATCTCTTCCTTCAAGCTTTTGTTGCTCTTGATGAGTTTGTGATTCTCAAGCAGCAGTTTGTGGTAGATAGACTTCAGGTCTTCAATGATTTCCTCCTGGGACATTTCACCTTCAAAGAAATATTCTTCATCTAGGTCCACTGTGCCATGAAAACAATCAAAGTTAAATTCATCAAAGTAGGACGCAAGATAAGGTTCAGAATCAGTATCATATTCATCACAATCTGCAAAGAAGGTCTCTTGTTCTGATGTTGGATCCTGAATGTTGGGATAACATTGAGATCCGAAGCAGTTCAGGGAGTCTTCTGGCGTCCAGTAAATCTGAGTGAGTAGCGCAGCAGTTTGAATCTATTCTGATTGTTCTTCAGCTTCTCTAGAACTAAAGTCATCTTCATTGAAATCATCTACACAACCCCAATGAGAATTTCCTCTTTTTCTAAGAGTGTTAGCACATTCATTAGCCATATGACCATATCATTTACATTCAAAACATTGAACATCTTTTAACTTATTAGATTCTAAAGGAGTAGGTTTTGATGCCATGTACTTCACAAACTTAGGAGGTAATTTCTTATAACCTGGGGAACTATTACTAAGATTCTTTTCTTTACCTTATCCTTTAAGATTCAGCTTATTGAACTTCTTAGTAATGTTACCACAGTTTGAAGAAATTATTTCAAAATCATCATCACTTTCATTGTCAAGATTTGAACCTCTTAAAGCAACATCCCTTTGTTTGCTAGGTTGTGAGGCAAGCTCCATCTCAAATTATCTAAGAGTATTCATCAAGACTTGAAACTGAAGATTAGCAAGGTTTCTAGATTCACTCATTGCAATTTTCTTGAGAGCAAATTTAGATGATAGTGTTCTCATAGCTTTATAAACCATTTCTTGATTAGTCATAGCAAAACCTAGGTTTTCACATTGGTTAGCAATATCAAGAATTTTCTCAAAATAACTGTCAACACTTTCTTCTTCACCCATCTCAAGTTTTTCAAATTGCAGAAGCAGTTGTCTATATTTTGAATCTTTAACAGCACAATCTCCTTCACAATGTAATTCAAGTATATCCCAAGCATGTTTAGCTTTTGTACAATTCTGGATTAACTTGAACATGTGATGATTAACCCAACTAAAGACAGCATTAAGAGCTTTTTCATTAGAGTTATAAAGACTTACTTTTGCTGCTGTCCAGTCTGCATCTGGTTTTGGAACTAGATCACCTTCACCATCTCTTGGTAATGTTGGAAGAGAGTATCCATTGATCACGGATTGCCATGCTCGAATATCAATAGCTTTGATGTGAGACCTCATCCTGATCTTCCAGTATGCATAATTGGAGTCATCCAAAACTGGAACTCTGTTGGCATTAGGATTGACGCTGTCCATGGTGTTGTATCACCTCCAAACCACCAGTGTAGTCGGTGTTTGGCTCTGACGCCAATTGAAAATTTTGGACCGTGGATTGACACAACACTTTTGAGAGTTAAGCTGGAATTGCCTTAACTCTATTGTGATCTTCTTGATAATAATAATGTGCAGCGGAAGTAAGAACATAAGAAGATATAATTTTAAGATGTTTTGAATATTATTAAAAACCTTCGAGCCTTAGGCCAAATAACCATAAAGATTTTATCAAAAACATTCTTCACAACAATTCACTCACGCTCTTTGTTGATCGGACTCAACGAAGCAGACAAGTAAGAACTACTTAACTTCTATGAACTAGACTTAAGCAGTTGATACAAAAACTTCGCAAAACAAGACGAAGACAATACAATGAATGATTAATCTCTTGGATTATTTAGCACGATTTTCTTGTCTTCATCTTGATGAACTTCACATCTTTTATAGATTTCTTGAGTCTTGAACGCCAAGATGTGTTGTTCACAGTTTTGGTAACTCTTGTCGTTTCCTTGTTGAAATTTTGCCTTCTTTGTGAATTTCAAATCTTCCCTGAGAATGTGTTTCCATTGTTACATATTTAACAAGGTAACACATCTTCTTCAATTCGCAGAATCCTGGAAAGAATCGCGTCGCAGAGAACAACTAGTTTGTTTCCTTCTTTTGAAACCGTGTGAGTTGACTATTCAACTTAGCTTGAATTATGGAAACTTCAAGTAAGGAATCTTCCATAGCTATTCCTTATGATAAAGATACCTTCATGGACATAAACATAAACAGCTAAAATCGTGGAACTTGGTTAATATTTGAATAAAGGCAAAACTTAATTTTGGCAACTAAAGAGTAGTTTTCGCACAAGCTCTCGGCTTTCAATGTTATCCCCAATGTTAACCGATCATCGTCTAACATTGCATCGTCTAACATTGACTCCAGGAAACCCTGCACTTTCAGTGTCTTAGGTGTAGAGAATTCATGGAAGATGCCATTTAAATCACAAAACTCATAATATTGTACATTCTCAATTTCTGTTCCACGGTCAGACCTAATTCTACTTACAGAAGTTCCATAAAGGTTCTTCATGCTAGCATATAAAATCTTGAATGTATTGAATGCTTATAACTTTTCTTTCAAAAAAGGAACCATGCATATCTTGAGAAATCATCAGCAATGACAAAAGCATACTTCTTGCCCTTCTGGCTACTAACCTCAATAGGACCCATGAGATCCATATGTAGCGGTTTAAAATCTTGTTAGTTCTAGAAGTTATACTTTGTACCTAAACTGGTGTATGAACAACTTTGGTGTGTTTACCTTTTAAGTAGTCTCCACATACAAGTTTACTTGGACTAGACAACTTTGGTAGTCCTCTTATAGTATTTAACTATGTAGTTTCTCCGGATTTCTATAGTGCACATGTCCAAACTTTTTGTGCCATATGATAGATTCATCAACTTTAGCATGAAGGAGTTATGCTTAATCTTCTGCACGATAACAGTTGTCTCTTGATATTGTACTTGTCACAACATGAACATTGTCGCTATCAAACATATCACATGAACTTTTAAAAGTAAATAAAAAATTATCATCACATAGTTGACTAATGCTAATTAAATTTGCTTTCAATCCATCAACCAATAACACATGCTTGAGTGGTGGAAATCCTTCAACATTCAGAACTTATTTTTTAATTATGTTTCTCTTGCTACCTCCTCCATAGATGATAGCCCTAGTGGTTAAGGGAATCACATCTTTCAAATTCGCCTTGTTTTCCCTCATGTGTCTTAAGCACCCACTGTCAACATACCACTTACATGCAAGGTTAGAGTACACAACTGAGAAGAAAACATTGCAAACAATTTTCATTTTAGGAGTTTTCAGTTTTTCGATCCATGTTCTACTTTTCTGTCCTATAGCTTTGTTTCGTAATGTTGGGATAACATTGAGACCAGATGTTCTCTTAACACTAGTACTGCTCTCATTAATTGTTTTCTTCTCTAACACCTTCTTATATTTGTACTGCTCTCATTAATTTTTTTCTTCTCTAGCACCTTCTTATATTTCTTATAATAAGGCTTAATGTGACTAGGTTGAAAACAATATTGACATATATAAGTAGTTCTTTTGTCCATGTTAGAAGAAATTACACAGCTCAAGCTTTTACTATCCTTGACAAAACCTGCTTTCAAATAGACAGAAGTTTCAACTTTAGAGGTAGGTTTCTTAATGGTTCCCACTCCATTTTTCCCTTGGTTACCCATACTCGGAACCTCATCAAGTTTAGAAGTACCCAAGATCCATTTAGCAGTTGTTTGTTCAGTTTTACCTTTACCTCATCCAGATTGGCCTCTCTTTTGTCAAGGTCTCCTTCATACAGTTTCAACATCTCCTTTAACCGGGAAAAAATCGAAATTGGTCCTTTATTGTGTCTTAGTTACAGTTTTCGTCCTTTATTGTGTCCTTGTTTTATTTTGGTCCTTTATTGTGTGTTTCAGTACGATTTTGGTCCTTCAGATGGAATCTCAGCCGAAAATGCCATGTACGAGCACGTGTTGCCCTCAATTCAATTTTTTTGAATTTTCCACAAACATATTCGCATGTTGGAACAATAATTTTAATTTTTTTATTTAAAATTTTGACCCGTCCGATCCGGATAACCCGGTCAAATCGGGTTGGCCGGGTCAGAATTTTAAATAAAAAAAAATTGAAACCAGCGTTTCCACATGTGAATTTGCATGTGGGAATTAAAGAAGTTTTTATTTTGGCTGGCAAGTGCTCCCACGTAATATTTTCGACTCTGACTTCTTTCTGAGGACCAAAATTGTAGTGAAATACACAGTAAAGGACCAAAATAAAACAAGGACACAATAAAGGACCAAAACTGTAACTAGGACACAATAAATGACTAGTTTCGATTTTTTCCCCCTTTAACCTTCGATTCTCTTCTTTCAAGACTTTATCACTCTTGGTAAGCTTGTGATTTTCCAGCAGAAGTTTGTCATAGGTGGATCTCAAATCTTCTATGATTTCCCCCTGTGCCATCTCTACTTCAAATAAGTATTTTTCATGTAGATCTAATGTGTCATAAAAACAATCAAAGTTAGATTTATCATTATCAGACAAGAAATCATAATAATTACATAAACTGTATTCATTCCAACTTCCAAAGAAAATCTCTTGTTCTGGTGTTGATCCACGAGTGTTAGAGTAACACTGAGGTCCACTGCAGTTCTGAGAGTCTTTTTTTGTCCAGTCAATTTGAGTGAATAGCACAACAGTGTGAATCTCTTCTGTGTTTACTTTAGCATTAACATCAGAACTGAAATATTCATCATCAAAATTATCTACACAAACCCAATGAGAATTTCCTCTTTTTCGAAGAGTGCACATTCAACAACCATATGACCGCCACCTTTGCATTCATAACATTGAACATCTTTTAATTTTTCAGCTTTTTTGAGGAATATGCTTAGAAGCAATGTATTAGCAAAATTGGGGGGTAATTTCTTAAAACCATAGGATGTATTACCAGAATTTTTCACTTTGGATTTATTTTTCAAATTTTACCTATTGAACTTCCTGGTAATGTTACCATAGTTTGAAGAAATTAACCCATCCTCAATATCACATTCAGCATTCACAAAATCTGAACCTAACAAAGCAACAACTTTCCATTTGACTAGTTTCGAGACAATGTCCATTTCAAATTCTCTCAGAGTTGTTACGTAAAACCTAAAATTCTAGCGGAGCAATGTTTCTAGACTCTCCCATGGCAATTTTCTTCACAAGAAACTCAGAGGATAGTGTTTTGTAAACTTTATAAACCATCTCTTGATTAGTCATGGCAAAACCAAGATTTTGACATTGATTATTAATATTAAAAACTCAAAATAATTGTCAACACTTTCATCCTCGCCCATCTCGAGTTTTTCAAAAGTGTGTAGACGTTGTCTATGTTTTGAGTCTTTTATAGCAACATCTTCTTTATAGTGTAATTCAAGAATATCCCAAGCTTGTGTTGATTTAATAAAATTTTGAATTAGCTTGAATATATGATGATTTACCCAGCTGAAAATAGTATTAAGAGCTTTTTCATTGAGGTTATAGAGACTTAGCTCAGCTATTGTCCACTTTGCTTATGGTTTTGGTACAAGATCATTGTCCCCATCTCTTGGTAATATAGGGAGAGAATAACCATTCATCACAGATTTCCAAGCCCTTACATCAATGGACTTGATGTGAGTTATGAGTCTGATCTAATGCATAATTGGAGTCATCCAAAACTGGTAACATGTTGCCATTGGGATTGACGTTGTCCATCACGTTGTATCAACTGCAAACACCAGTGAAAGTGATAGTTGGCTCTGATACCAATTGAAATTTTAGGATCGAGACTAATTCATTGTTAGTACAGTGTTAACATGATGTTGTCTTAACAATCATCACAGTTAACATTCTTGACAAAGATAATGCAGCAAAAATAAAGAACTCAAGAAGATATTCAGAAGATTATAAATAGTTATAATCTTCCTAGCCTTCAGAGAAATAATCACTATAAATAATGATTTTAACAAAAGTGTTTCTCTCAACTCTCTAGCTTACACTCTCAAGTTGATCGAACTCGATAGAGGAAACAAAAACTAACTCCTTAAATCTAAGAACTAGACATAACTCGTTAATCTCAAACCTCTGCAAAGTAAGAAAAAACCTAACAACAATTGATCTAATCTCCATGGATCATTTAGCTCTCTTGTCTTGTTTTTACCTTGATGTATTTCACAACTTTAAGTATGTAATCTAGAAACTTGATCTTCAAGGTATGTTGTATGCGCTTTAAGTCACTCTTGAAGCTTCCTTGCTGAACTCTACTTTCTTTTGAACTCGGACTCCTTCTTGAATGTATGTTTCCTTTATTAGAGTTTTAACAAGGAAAAAACACCCTCTTCAATTCAGAGCATATCCTTGAAAGTTATCTGGTTACCCTTGAATTCCAGTTGCTTTCTTCATTGAAAATGCGTTAGATTGACTTCCTTTAAAGATGGTATCTTAGAATTAGGAAACTTGTAATGCTCTTCCTCATGTTAAGATTCATTCCTAGACATAATCAAAGACAACTAAAACAGTCAAAATTGATTAATAAGTAAATAAAAGTAAAACTAAAATATGAGTAGATTTAAACCTGGAATGTTGGAAATTTTATGGTTTGAATGGGGTTTTAAATTTGTTTAGTCCTTTAATTTGGCTACCTCATCATTTTTGTCGCTCAATTAGGCAGGTCGCCAAAAACGTCCACTAAGTTGGTAAACTGGTCCCTTCCCTTGGTCATTGGTGACCAGAAGTAAAGGCAAGAAAGGAAAATGAGTTCATGAAATAGAGGATGTTGCTCAGAGTGAGAATGCAACAGTTAATACAATACAAAATAGACAGAATGGTTCTCTTCTAAATGCCAATAACAAAGAGAAGGAACCAATTTACCAACTTAGTGGACGTTTTTTGCGACCTGCCTAATTGAGGGACGAAAATGGTGAGGTAGCCAAATTAAAGGACTAAATAAATTTTATTCCCGTTTGAATGTTATCCCAACATTGGAGCTACAATGTTGAACATTGAACAAAAAACTTGCACTTTCAAATTGGTTAACATGGAATTAGTGTTGAACCGAAAACGATTTATCTAGTTCTACTTTATAGCATTTCTATACTTCTGAATACTCATTGGTTAACCCAACCATCGTGACTTGTTCAAAACACGCCACATTTCATGACCATATTACGAGACATTAAGAAAAAATCGTTTTTTTTTTCTTAAAACATGTGTTGTTGACCGTTAAGTAAACCTGAGAGTTAGATTTGATGATATGAGTTGATTGCGTAATTCAACTTAAGCATGCAGTTTTTTTTGTTTAACAACGACAAAGATTTTATTTCAACTATATGGGTACAAGGAGTACACCCCAGAACAAAGTACAATGACAAGCTACACATGAGATTAGCGCTCGAGTCCGATAATGAATGACAAATAGTATGTAGCTTTATGTACCCAGTTATAGCTGCGGAAGTTAATCATCTCAACCATTGTTGTGACAACCAACATATCATTGTTAACATAATTTTGTTTCTAAATATGTAGTAGACACCTCTTATGAAATATTTACTCGTGCTCACACGAATTAAAGTTAACTAGGGGAATATGAGATTTTCTTATGCATAGCTTCAGTTAATTATGCACAACTTTGCTAGAAAATATCTACACATGTCGAAACACCTTTGTTTCGCTAGAAAATATCTACACATCCGTGGATTTTCAATAGAGGATGGTATCAACCATGGCTTTGCATTGGTTAATGTGTCATAACATGATTTGTTTCACCATACTGCACTCTAAATCTATGAAACAAAAAAATAACACAAAATACTCAAATATTGCTAAATAGACTCATTATTATAAAGTGAGTGATAAATGTGTATATTATGCATTCATATTTCAAAGTGAAGGTACATAAGAGAGTCGAGCGGAGAGTTTTGTGAATGCACAAATATAGATGTTGTGCAACACGTAAAGTAATTTATATCCATAATAACTGCGAGAGACATTTTATATTGAAGTTGCCTAACTGCCGTAACTTTGAGGTTCTATGCAGGTCTGCTAGTTAACAAAGTGGTCTTTGAAAAGTTATGTTAGGTTCAACACCAGGGAGGTTAGCCGTGACGGTTCGCACACGACACGATCGTACGAGGTCACAATTCACCCCCTTTTTCTCAACTCGAGTGTTAAGTTCAGTGACTTTCATCGTTGACGAACACCTGCGCTCTGACTCTCCCACTCTAGTCGCTGCTTTTCTTTCTGAGGTGGCTGGTGGATTTGGGATACCGTAGGCATTTTGCTAGGAAGTTGGTGGGCTCTTCATGAATTTGGTCGGGCTTTATTATTATGATGAACTTTATTTATGACTCTGATGATAATTTCTCAGACGTTAAACATGTTTTAGATTCAAAGACGGGTTTTTTTTTTCATTCACATGAGAATGATGAACTGCAGCTTTACAAGAACTAAATGAAGCAATTTAATTGTCCAAATCAAACAGCTTGAAGTCAAAGTTAGTCGTAAATTTGGTTAAAAATCAACGCGGGCTACTTTTTGATAAACGATACAAAGTTTTCAAGTGAAACCGACCACATGTGCAAGTTTCACCTGATCAAAAAATGAATCAAATTTAATTCAAGTTTTAATATTTTAAAAGTGTCCATTTTTTCTAGGAATATGATCTTTTCATTCATTTTAAGTTTCGTTTGTAATTTTAGTATTTTTTGAGCAAATTCTTATCTTTACAAGTTTGTTTTCTCTGAAAAAGTTCAATTTAGTTTATTTTTCTTTTAACATAAAATAATATAGAGCCTTGATTGGATTCTCTCATTCTTTTTCTTCAATGTCTTGGTATGTTTTCTGAATCAATTAGTTTTTTTTATCATCAATTTTCAGTATTTTGCTGAGTCAATCAGAGTTTTATTTGTGTAGGGTTCAAATTTCCTACGGATTGTTATTTTTTACAATCACTTTGAGAGGTACTTATAGATTAACCTAAGGCATAATTAATTATCAATTAACAAAAATCATTAAAAAAACGGTGTCATCTCAATTATATGCTCGATACCACCATTATACATGTATTTTAATATTTTTTTAGAAAGACATCATTTTACATACTTACGGCAAGCCGTTATTTGATAGAAGTACAACGTGCCATTTTAGAAAGGCCCAGAATAGCATTCTGGAACGGCCTAGTCAAATAAGGCCCAAAATATTCAATATCGAATGATGGTCGTTTGACGGATAGTAGATCGAACCAAGCCAATTCGATCTACTAAATTCGATTTACACACGGGACCCACATGACAGGTCTATAAATACCCCGTCCCCTAACATTTTCAAACACGTTCAATACTCGATACACATTCACATCGATCGAATTCACTGATTCGATATACATTCGATTCAACACTCATTCGATTCAATCTATTATACTATTCGACATAGGACTCGATTCGATTCAGGGCTTGATCGAACCTTTTCCATTCGAGATTCATCAGCATCGAACCGGCTCCGTTCGAGATTCATCTTATTCGATAGAGAGCTGCTTCGAGCCACAACGATTCGAGATTCGTGGATCGAACGTCATCCATTCGTCCTATCCGTTTCACTGTCTTAGCAAATTATCTAGACCAATTTTATACTTGTAATATAAAGTAGGTGTTCCGGACCAAGGTAGTCCGTTCCTTGTAATAGATTAGCATTATGTTGGCATAGTTAGGCCCATTGTAACATTAACATGTGTATTGTAACCCGGACAAAATAAGACCAAAATATTGGCGCCGTCTGTGGGAATAACATTTAAATTGCGTTTAGATATAAGTAGTTAGAATGACAAAGAGACTACGAGTTTCGTCAAGTGGAATAATCCAAGCAAGAAAGAAAACCCGAACGACTAGAGATGAGAATGGAAAGAGACCCGAACCTCAGGAGCAAAGTCGGGAGAAAGATGAAAGTCAGCTAGTTAAGCAGTGGCAAGAATGCAAAATGGAGCCACTCGGGGAGTTCAAAATAGTTCAGCTATTCAGGGAAAGTGCAGATAAAATCATAAAAATTGGAGCAACTATGGATCTAGAGATAGAGGCTGCGTTGGTAGATTGTCTCAGACGTAACTCAGAAATTTTGGCTTGGATCGATTCTTATTTGCATGGGATAGATCCCAGAATCATAGCGCATCGACTAAATGTTGATAAGAATGCAAAATTGGTGAGGCAGAAGAAACGAAATTTTTGCGACGAAAAGAATGGAGCGGCCGCAAAAGAAGTGCATGAGCTTTTAACGGCCCGACATATTTATGTGTTGAGATTCTCAGAATGATTGAGCAACGTCGTATTGGTTTTGAAGAAGGAGGCAACCTGGAGGATGTGTGTGGATTACACTGATCTGAACAAGCATTGCCCTAGAGACCCGTTTCCCTTACCCAAAATAGATTTGTTAGTCGATTCGGCTGCGGGATGCGCATTACTGAGTATGATGGATGCCAAGAGCAGTGTTCACCAAATATTCATGGTTGTGGATGATTAGAATAAAATGGCATTTGTAACAGACACATGAGTATATTGTTATAGGGTGATGCCATTTGGCCCAAATAACGTTGGAGCAACCTTCCAAAGACTCGTCGAAGATGTTTTATCATCAGATTGAGAAATCCATGGAAGTGTACATTGACGATATGCTTATCAAAATTCTAAAGGCGGAAGAACATGTACGTCATTTGGATGAAGCGTTTGCTATCATGAGAGATTATGTGATGAAGTTGAACCCGAAAAAATGCACATTTCGAGTAAGTGTGGGGAAATTTTGGGATATGTGGTGAACGAAAGAGGAATAGAGGCCAACCTAGATAAAATCAGGGCATTGCTAGATTTGCCCTAACCAAGAACGGTGAAGGACGTGCAGTGTTTGGTCGGCTGCCTGACAACATTTGGTAGATTTATATCGACTTCGACAGAAAAGAATCTTCCATTTTTCAAGGTTATGTGAAAAAGCAAGGATTTTACCTAGGCACCGGAGTATGAGGAGGCTTTCCAGCAGATGTAGAGATACTTGGTTAGCCCTCCGCTCATGGCCAAGCCAGAAGAAAATGAGATGCTGTATTTGTACTTGGTCGTGTCTTCCCACGCCATCAGTACAGTTTTAGTAAAAGAATAGGGAGCTCAACAATTACCCATCCACTATGTGAGCAGAGTTCTACAAGGCGCGAAAATGAATTATTTGGAGATAAAGTTATTTACTCTAGCAATCGTAGCCACGGCACGGAAGCTAAGGCCATATTTTCAGTCTCACCCAATCACAATTCTTACGGATAAGCCATTGAAGCATGTGATGGCGAGACCCGAGACCTTCGGCATATTGGTCAAATGGGCGATTGAACTTAGTGAGTTTGGTCTAGAATTCAAGTCCAAACCTCCATCAAACCGCAGGCATTGGCAGATTTCATGGCTAAAACTTTGGGCAATAGCGTGGCGAGATCCATGAATTACATTTATTCAATATCAGACCAAGCAGGAACCAGTAGGGCCACCACCACATGGATTCTGCATACTGATGGCTCAGCCACGAGCCACGGGGGAGGAGTTGGAATCCATTTATTATCTACTAATCATTGGGAGTTTGAATTTGCCATTAGCTTGAACTACATGGTGACCAACAACGAAGCTAAATACGAAGTTGTGGTAGCAGGGATAAATCTGGCATTAACACTCAACATAGAGCATTTGGATGTGTTCACCGATTCCTTGCTAGTAGTGAACCATTTATCGGGTAAATAATATACAAGGGGAGGCGATGAAATTGTACACTGCAAAGGTTAAAATGCTGGCAGAACGCTACAGTTTTTTTACTATCTCTCAGATTCTACGGGACGAAAATAGCAAGGTCGATGCATTGTCCAAGTTCGCCAATTCTTCAGAAATCCTAGTCAAGAAGTGAGTTACATTATTGGCAACTGACAAGCCATCGATCGGGATATCAAAATATAACAGCACTAAGGCAAGAATCAACTACATAATGTCAATCGAAGAGGATCCATCATGGAACGACGAGATCATGATTTATTTGATGAACAAGATATTACCTACAGGTTCACAATTCACAATGGTGAACTGTACAAACGATCGTTCGAAGGTCCATTACTCTGTTGCTTGACTCCGACCCAGGACGATTATGTGATGAAAGAAATCCACGTTGGATATTGTGGAAATCATTCTGGGGAAGGGCGTTGGCCCATTAAATTATGTGCCAGGGTTATTATTGGCCAACCTTGATAAAGGATGCCAAAGCTTTCTCACAGTGTTGTGATAGTTGTCAGTACCAGGCTCGCCTCATTCACAGGCCAGCACAACCACTAAAATCCTCCCGACATAACGTGTCCTTTTGACTAGTGGGGAATTGATATAGTCAGACCGCTACCAGTGGCCAAGGGCCTAAAAAGATTTATGGTCGTGGTATGGGAATATTATACCAAATGGGTCAAAGTTGGGCCATGTCGGCCATTACAGAGAAGAACATGATCGAATTCATGTGGAAGAATATCACCTGCCGCTTTGGAATTCTCATGTATATGATATGAAACAATGGCGCACAGTTCGATGGCATGGAAATCAAATCTTGGTTCGTGGAGTTGCGAATCTCTCACAATATGACCTCAGTCTATCACCCACAGGCGAACGGACAAGTGGAATCCACCAATAAGACGCTAAAAGATTACCTCGAGAGGAGATTGAGAGACACTGGGAAAAGTTGGACAGAGGAGCTTCAAGGAATACTCTGGGCTTACAGAACGACTCCCAAGACATCGACAGGGGAGACGCCATTCGTTCTAGTCTATAGGATGGAGGCGGTTCTACTAGACGAGATAGGAATGCATACGCGCAGGATGCATGATTACAACCCCAAGTAGTCGGCCCGATTGCGTTAGATGTATATGGATATGATAGGTACTACAAGGGAAGATGCTTATCAACATACTGTGTCATTTAAAGCAGCAATGGCCAAAAGTTACGACAAAAGAGTCCAATTTAGAAATTTCTAAGTGGGAGACTTGGTTTTGAAGAGCATAGCGGTAAAACAGCATATCGAGAAGTTAGAACCAAAATGGGAAGGACCATATAAGGTGATACAAGCTAGCTCTGAGGCTACTATTACCTTGAAACTATGCAAGACCGCAAGCTAAAGCGCCCATGGAAGGTGCAACATCTAAGACGCTATTATGCATAGGCATTAAAACAAATCATGGTCGAATGTTAACAAACTGTATGAAATACGAAGGCTTGAGTTCCACGCAACATCCGGGAAACGTAGGAACCTTAGTAAGAAACTGAGCTCAGCCCTATTTCAAATTAAATTAAAAATCTCTCTATGTTTTCTCTTGACTGACACTGCAGGTGGAGTCACTATGAAATGACGCCGTAATTCATATGAAAAAAGCACGGAAACCGAGCAAAAACACCACAATCAATATGGAAATTCGGCCCCAAGTGGTCGAACGCAAGTCAAACTACCTACTCCGCATAGACCGTAAAAAGCGTCACGCTGGAGGCACGTTCGACCCCAAGTGGTCGAACGCTAGTCAAACGACCTACTCTGCATAGACTGCGAAAAGCGTCACGCTTGATGCACGTTAGGCCTTTAGTGGTCGAACGCCAGTCCAAGGACCTACTTCGCATAGACCGTGAAAAGTGTCATGTCGGATGCTCCTTCGGCCCCAAGTGATCGAACGCCGATAAAATGACTCACATCGTATAGAGCGCAAAAAGCATCATGCTGGATGTCCGTTCGGTCCCAAGAGGTTGAACGCAAAATCGAAAAATCTCTCCGCATGAACCGCGAAAAGCGTCATGCTGAATGCACATTCGGCCCCAAGTGGTCGAACGCCAATTGAAAACTCTCCACATGGACCACGAAAAGCGTCATGCCAGATGCTTATTCGGCCCCAAGTGGGCGAACGCCAATCAAACACCCCGCATAGAGCGCGAAAAGCGTCATGCCAAATATCCATTCGGCCCTGAGAGGTCGAAAACGAGTCATGGCTCGTTGGGAGCATATTCAATTCAAATGGGGATTGAAGTAAATCGAAAGAATTCAGTGACATAACTACTGTCAATTCAATCAATTAACAGAGACAAAATAATGATCAAATAATTCAACAAAACTATATAGTAAAGTATAGGTCAGAGAATGTTATGATATTTAGCCACGAAAATGGCGTCCTAAGAACGACAGTTACAGAAGTGACATGTTCGAAAATGAAAAACTAAAATGGTTTAATATCATCAAAATGGTATGTCCAACTAGAGCCACTCTCCTGATGACTGGGGGGACTCAGAGCACAAAACAACACCAAGGACCGAGCAAATTTCCCACAGTTCCTCTGAATCTGATCCTTTGTAGCCTTAACTACTAAAGATAAACCCCTTCTTGAAACAGGTAAGCTCGAGTCATCATCACTGTTGTCGAAAGCAGCACGAACAGTGTCAGTCACTCTATTAAAATCAGCTTGAGAATATCTACACCATCCATGTTTCCATGTCCTACAGGCGAAACTGGATCTGGTATATCTAAGTCAGGCACAGAGCCACCTCTATGTTCTTACCATAGACGAAAAAAAGGGTCAACAATTTTTGGTGCATAAAACTCCTCATCATCATCACCGTCGAACTCAGAGATCTTAATCTTAGGACCGCGACTAACATCCAGCATATCTTTCCGAAAACCCTCGTTTAGAAATCCAATATGATCGTTTTCCTTCTTCAGCAAGGCAATTTCGACACGTAAAGCCACAACATTATCCTCAGCCGTTTTGGCAGTCACCCCAGCCTTAAGGGCGTCATTAACCGCATTCTCACTGATTTTCGCGGCATTCCGAACACGTGTGATCGCAGCGCGATGACTATAATCACTACTGTGCACACTCGCGTTCAATTTGTCGACCACGACATTATGTTTATCCTGGACTTCAATCAAACTGCTACAATCCCGACACAATCAATACATCACTATCGCGGTAGCAGCAAAGAATAAACGCCCGAAGCACACCAAATCAAGATAACCTAATATATTCACTACTACACAGCGGTCGAGCTGAGGCCACATTCCTTTAAGGATCTCAATTGACTGCTCTTCTCGCAATCCATATCCCATCAACTTAATATTCAGTGATTCTGAATTCTCATCATTCAAAAGTTCGTAATCAACAATGCTGCCAGGCGGCGCTGGCCTAGGATTCCCACACGATCGAGGTCATTTTCGTGAAGATTGTGGGATATCTCCTGCCTCAGCGGCAGCCTCCGCAGCATGCCTCTTACGAGCAGCGTACCAATTTTTGCCTCTTAGGCTAGAGGGGCCTTTGGCAGGTAACCAAAGCGCACACCTAAAATTTGGATTCTCGGCGTCGAAACGCGTTAGATTAGCAGTGATCCGGTCATCAACGACATCAGGCTCTTCCATCATTCTGATTTGGGAACTCGTTTCGACCTTAACTCGTTCTCCATAGGTAGTTGGAGTCATAACAAACCTTCGTGAGACGAAGTCTTCATGCCTCTCGAAATTGGTCACTAAGGGAACTCGAGTTGCCCTCGCTTACTCCTCCTAGCTTGATAGTAGAGCGATCTGGCGATGCCGGAACGATATGTCCAGCACCCCAATTATCAGATAAGCTCTCAGGAGGCCTCACATCAGGTCGACTTCTTGCGGCAAATCCCGCAGACTCTTCGGTAGGGGGAATGTTATCCACTGACGGGCCTACATTCGTGTCACTAGCCCTATTGGCATTCGCTTGATACGCATACATGTTCTCGGGTGAAACAGTTGGCTTACTACGATTTTCAGTCTTTTTTCGCGCCTTTAGCAACTTATAAGTATAAAGAAAAAAAATTGATTTAAATGCAATGTCGAATCACCAGGATTCGACCGTAACTGATAGATCGAATTCAGATCGTCCGATGTTAGTAGATCGAATCTGGACGATTCGACATATGCTAAAAAGCGGACAAAAAGCTCTTCACCGAAAGAAAAATGAAAATGAGGTGGAAAGTGGGCCTTTATATAGCCCCACCACCGCCTTTCCTCTGAATTCGATATTGTTGTATCGTATTCGATAGATTTATCACGGTTGTATCAAATTCAGTAGATTCGATCTATGCTTTCTAGATAGATCGAACCACTGAAATTCGATCCAATAAAATAACATCCAATAATTGCAAACAAAAAAACCTTAATAATCGATAATTTTTGCCACCCGCATATGATTATTGCGGCTACCAAATGGGGGAGTATTTTCGAATAAGTTTTGCCAAGCCAGACAATCAAGTACGCGGACGAGTCACGAGTTACTATACGGGAAATCAAGTCAAACGTAAGCCAGGTTAAAATTTGGGTCTTGTACCAACATCGACTCCCAAACTAGGGGGACTATATGATGAAGATATTTTAGGAAGGCCCAGAATAGTATTCTGGGCCAGCCCAGTTAGATAAGGCCCAAAATATATAATATCGAATGATGGTCATTCAATCGATGGTAGATCGAACCAGGCCCATTCGATCTACTCCAATCAATTTACACACGGGACCCACATGACGGGTTCTATAAATACCCCGTCTCCTAACGTTTTCAGACACATTCAATACTCGATACACATTTACATCGGTCGAATTCACTGATTCGATATACATTCGATTCATCACTCATTCGATTCGATCTATTATCCGATTCGATTCAGGACTTGATCGAACATTTCCCATTCGAGATTCATCAGCATCAAATCGGCTCTGTTCGAGATTCATCTTATTCGAAAGAGAGTTGCGTCAAACCACATTGATTTGAGATTCGTGGATCGAACGTCATCCATTCGACCTATCCGTTTCACTGTCTTATCATATTATATGGACCAATTTTATACTTGTAATATAAAGTAAGTGTTCTAGACCAAGCTAGTCCGTTCCTTGTAATAAATTAGTATTATTTTGACATATAGTCTAACCCATTGTAACAGTAGCAGGTGTATTGTAATCCGGACTAAATAAGATCAAAATACCGATTTTAAAGTTTTGTTTGCATGATGCTAAATAATGTCATACCTAATTTTACGGATAATATTTAAACAGTAACATAGGACGTATCAAAGGTAGCGCAGCCAATATCCATCCAAAAAAGATTGGGACGAATCTCTTAGCTTTAACATGTATAGACTAATATATACTATATATAGATGCAGTTTATAAACGAAGATGGGACCACCCAACCGACGTGCGTTCCACTTGCTGCTGAAAGAAGTTAAACTTACTTTAATTTTTGACTTTAGAAACCATTGTTGGAATTAATACTCATATATATATATATATATTAACATGAAAAAATTATAATTATATATAACATTAATAAAATACGCCAAATTTTATATATTTTGTGATAAAAGACAACGAATTAGTCAGTGAGTCGTTTTTATCATTTGAAGATTTTTCAATTATAAATCGTGATTATGATTTAATTATTTAATTAAGTTATGGCGAAAATGTAGTATTAATCCCGATGCTTCATCAGCACTTACTCAAATACACTGATACCCTTCTTGGCCAGTCTCTCTCTTTCTCTCTCTCTCTCTCTCTCTTCAGATTAACGGTATGCTGTTTTGAGCTTTTGAACGCTTTCCGATTCTATCTTCAATTGTTGTGTAGTTTAGATGTAAACTTTATACATTTTCCTTTTGTTTTATAGAAAAGAAATATTTGCTAGGGTTTTTGTAGCTGGATTAAAATAAAATTTATTTAAAGCTTCAAAAACGGACTGCAGGAACTGAAGAAAATTTGATAACTTGAAAGATGACCATGCACGCTGTATTCTTTAAAGAACGAGAGGGAACTTTGTCGTTACCTCGATGGAGTGGGCTCGGATCTGCTGCGCCTGCAGTAGCCTACCGCGATGCTACCGTTCAATCATCAATTGCATTCGGAGGATTCTCAGCTGTTGGGAACCAATATAATTTTGCTCAACATCATCAACAAGGAGTACCGGGAGCCGGGAATACCTGCAGTTCGTTCACTCTTTTCCCCGGTAATATCCGTTTGACTTTCTACTATGCTTTTAGACTGCTACAGAATACATTTAGAAAAACTATCAAAATATATCAATAAGAGTAGTCCTAGGACGGGACGGGAAAATCGATTCTTGAAAGTATTGCTCAAGCTTTAAATTAGTAAGAAGAAATTTGTAAGGTTTTCAAATTAACCATGATTGAGAATATGTTTATCGCGGTGGTAAAAAGTTAATAAGTATTTGTATAACGTTGTTATATATATATAATAAAAGTAGTGGATCCACAAGTTCAAATGCATAACATAATATAATTGCAACCACATCATTCACCATAAGGTCCTAGAAAGTATTTTCTCTTGAATGTTTTTCAGCAAACGCGCCTTCTGCTACAGATTGTGAATGGCAAAAGCCATACCTTAGAAAAAAATATGTAACCTAGTCCGTTTGTGTTTCTTTTATGCGATAAAGTACTTAATTTATGCCGATCGAATTGCTCTTCGTAAAAGAAATTATATGTTCAAGTTGATTGACATTAATAGCGAATTACATCCTGTTTTTGGTTTTCTATTTTTTTTTTTTATTATTATTATTTTTATTATTATTACTATCATTATTATTATTGGGTACATTAGCTATGCGTGGTGAAGTACGAAAGTAGCAAATAGCATCTTAAATTTTCTATATCAATTCAAAAACCATTATAAGTGCTTTCTTTGATCACTCCCCATACAGTACAGTAATTAAGATCTCATCACGATTTATATCCACATACATGTCAGTAAATGTAACAATGATACAATATATTGGTACCAAATTAAAGATTTATGCTGATCAAAGACTCGCTGCTTGGTTAATAAAAGGTTTAAATATGTGTGAGGCTAT
The DNA here is from genome assembly GCA_948329865.1 of Linaria vulgaris. Lineage (NCBI taxonomy): Eukaryota > Viridiplantae > Streptophyta > Magnoliopsida > Lamiales > Plantaginaceae > Linaria > Linaria vulgaris. Next base: position 19,062,537 of record OX415252.1, read on the forward strand.
TCTCCTTTGTTAAACAGAAAAAAAAAAAACCAAAAAAAAAAATGATGGTGACAGAACGAGGAGGACTTCAGTTCTTCATAAGCACAAAGGACCTTTTCTTGGGCTAGGAGATTATTTGCCTAAAAGCTATATTATATAGTGAATATACAACAGAATAAGGTTTCTGCATTTGAACTTAGCTTGCGTTCAACTATCTGCTCATGTTGCCTTTAAACAGTGAACCCCAATTTATTAGTTATAATATTATATAGTCATACTGCGTGCAGACTACTTTAGCATCTCAGTTTAGCTTCTAGCTAGGTTATTAGTAATTTTGCTTTGTATAGTAGTTTGGTAACTAATATTATATAGTCATACTGCGAGCAGACTACTTTAGCATCTGAGTTTAGCTTCTAGCTAGGTTATTAGTAATTTTGCTTTGTATAGTAGTTTGGTGTATTTTCGTATGAATTCACATAAACTCTTCAAATATTTAAATAGCCTAGCTAATTTCGAACATTGAATGTTCTTCAAGATTAGTTTAATCTGGAGCACACTTACAAAGTTAGAAAGCACATAAACTAAGTCGAGGCAAGACCCAACATAGCACCGTACGTTGATGCTTAAGTCAGCAAAGTATACAAGATATATTTGGGAATACGTGGAGTATATATGTTGAATATAAGATATATGAGAGAGGATATATCGATTATAGAATATGGGGTATATTAAAGGGAATATATCCAATGAGATGATATATATCTAGAGGCGTATCTCAAATATTATGCCTAATGCATAGCGGATGAAAAGTAAAAGTGCAATAAATGACTTAGCTTGATTATCGTACGCGGAATATTTGTAGATTTCGGGACGCAGAATCATACGTCACGTTTCTCGGGTACATTAATTATTTTCTATATACATCAAAAGGTATACTCGACCTGTCCTCCATAAACCATTAAAAGATACATCAAATGCTACCACTCATTCATATGTCTAATATAATTCTCGACATATCAACATAATACATTATTGTTGTCGGTTGGCCCAAATCCAGCCCAGGGTTATTATCTGGGCTGACCATATTAGCCCATTTCATATAGTCTCTCAATTTGGAAAACGTTCTTTGAGAGATAGATTCTCAAATTTAGATGTGCTTACCAAACTTCGTTCAAAAAATTTGTCGATTCAGTCCTGCATACCATGGGCGCTCCAAATTCATAAGGTGGCAACGGATGTCTGACGGGCTATGAACTGGAAACATGTACCAAACAAATCTGAGGATGAGGTTATATGTCGAGTATATAATTAGATCCATATTGATTATTGAAAAGACGTCGAATACTAGTTTTGACGTAAGAAGCATTTAATGCACGTACGCAAAATGAGGATAAGGGGATGCCTATATATAGTCCCCAAGCATTACTTGCCTAAATTTATAGGCGCATTAGAGCATACATTAATATTTTGAACTATCGAGCAATAAGTATGTAGAGTTTTTTATTCGATGTATTGTAGTCGGCATACTAATCGTGGGCTTTTGACCCCTACTTTTTTTTAGGATAGTGTGGGTTTAAAAAACAAACAACACAAAGGAAAAAAGTGCAGTCAACGCATAATATAGCAGTGCCTCCTCCTTGAAATGTTCCACCGCCATGCAGATGCCATCAGCTCTAGCCGCACTGGCTACCGCGAGACGCCCCTAAAAAGTATGACTATGGGAGCTACCGAAGATGTGTAAGGGATTGTCAGAAATATGCAGATGGATAGCGTGCATCCTTATGAGTGGCACACAGACTTCAAAGTTCAGAACTAGTGTTAACGTCGCCTGCATCCGAGGACACGATGATGGTAGGTAATCCATCCAAACTATGTCGCATGGTCAAGGTAGAAGTGAATCACATGATAGTGGAGGATAATGCTACTTGGAATAGAAGTAGTCAACATACAACGCCAAGCTAGCATAACACAAGCAATGTAGGTCACTTGCATGCTGCGAGTAATCAGTCGTACGTAATGTTATTAGGCGTGTAGAACGTATGTGAAATGATGCTTCAGGAGGTGATAATCCAGGGGTAGGTAGAGACGTGCTAGGGTTAACTAATCAACGTGTTTGGTGTTGCCAGGTAGCAAATAGATAATAGTTTTCTGAATGATGACGAATTGAAATTGCTAGACCTACATATGAGAGGCTATATTTTAAGCGAAGAGGATGCAAATTCAAGTGTAAAGAGGATGTGGACTCCACTTGACCGCAAAGCTGTCTCTAAAGCGATAGGGGAAAATATTGTCACAGTATCTGCAATTGTTCGTCATTGATAGAAATGCATATAAGGAGATATGTTTGACGAAGGCACTATTCATTGTTGCATTACTGACTCTTTGGTACTTTCATAAGAAGGAGGCGTATGTGCTGAGATTACTACATGTTGACAAAAGTTCGTCAAACATGATAAAATTATGGATAAAATGTGTGAGAGTGCGACATGAGCTAATATGTCTTCGGCGGCAGCTTATATAAGAGCATGAGCCATGATTACTACCAAGGAGAAGGTAGCTCTTGTGGCCTTAATTACTATCACAATAGCTAATAAAATGCAAAAAAAAATGTTGAGTCGGCCAAAGTTGAACTAGAACAATTCTAGAGGTCTACCGAGGCTGCAAAGAGGGAGTGTGACTCCTATAAGGCCACATTGGACAAGGCAGGATTTTACTCTAAGAAACTAGTGGAAAGTGTTGGATACCTAGAGTCTCCGAAGAATAAATTAGAGATTGCAAAAGAGTTTTTGTTGTCGTCGATCAACGGATTCATTGGCCTGGAACAAAGAGTCAAAGATGCAAAGTTTGACAGGGACCTCGTTGTTTGGAAAATTGATGTGTATGGGGTTCATGCAAAAGGATTTCCAGTTGGATATCAGGCTCGATCCTAACATACAGGTGCTTTATGAGTCTGATGATGACGATGTCAAGGATCTGACATGGAATATCCTTTCTACACCATTCTTGAGAAACATAGAGTATACATAGCGGGTTTCTCTCTTTCTACAAAAGACTAGATGCATCGTCGAAGATCTGTTTTTTGGTGATATGGGAGTGGGCCATGTTGAGTATTCAAGAGAGAGAGCGAGAGGGGGGGGAGGGAGGGAGGGAGGGAGGGAGGGAGGGAGGGGAGTGTGAGAGAGAGAGAGAGAGAGAGAGAGAGAGAGATGAGAGAGAGAGAGAGAGAGAGAGAGAGAGAGGAGAGAGAGAGAGAGAGAGAGAGACAGAGAGAGAGAGAGAGAGAGAGAGAGAGAGAGAGAGAGAGAGAGAGAGAGAGAAGATGATGATGTAAGGGTGTCCCTTGAGAAGATCTATGGTGACAATATCGATGAGGATGAGCTAATGAAAGATGTGCAAGACTTTTAAAGCCAGAGAAAGTTTATGTACCAACTTTTATCAGAGAAGCTGAGGAAATAGAGATAGTATGAGTCAGCCAAAATCCTCTTGCAAGTGCGTTGCCAGCAATGGTGTGACCTGACAAGGTAGATGCTAAGGATGACATATGTGCTAGTCAAAAGGGTCAGACCATATGGATTATGCGTTAGATGTTGACCAGTTCTCTGAATTGCTCAAACTCGCTATAACAGAGGACCAAATAGTTGCAAGGTGTGATGTCACTGCGACATATTTTAGAATTCAACTTTGACCTATATCGAGATCACAAAGGTGATGTTTAGGGGCGCAACACCATATGAGTGCTAGATATAAGTAAACTTACTTTGTGGTTGAAGCGATATTTGGTTGTCTTCTTGTATTAACATTGGGCTAAGTAAGAAGATTTTGCTATTGGCGAATTTTTATACTTCGTGAAATATGATGTATAATGTAGAGTATCGTCTTTAGCCCATTCAAAATTAATTAGGATATGATTGCAATGTACCACGGTGTGCAAGCTTACTTTGACACCACTTTGGGTAGGATAGCATTGTACTACAATAGATAGATGACTTTGACACCAGTTACGATTGGATTTCATTGTATCATGGTGGGTAGACAACTTTGACACTACTTTGGGCATTATTTCATCTTACTATGATGGATAGATGACTTTGATACCACTTGGGGTAAAGTCTCGTCGTGTGATGCAGTAGAGTGGAAGATAACTTGGACGAAATAATCAATATTTGATTGAGCTAAAGATGAAAAAATAAATATCTAGGACTATGTTCGGAAGACTCTTCTAGTTGCCTATGTATCCCGATAGTCGAGAATCAAATTGCTCGCAGTATTGTACATCTTTGTGAAAATTTGTAGTAATGGAAGTATTGCTTAAAAAGCGATGAACTATAGAAATGTGCCAAATATTGAGTATTCTAAGACCACGTCAGCTGGCGGCCCCCTGTTCCTCTAAATAATAATATCCTTTAGAACTTTCCTTGACAACAGGATAATATCCTTTAGAACTTTCCTTGACAACAGGATAGGACCCTTCCCATCTCATGTGTAACTTATCCTCGGGCTTGTTGGTTTTAACGTTTTATCCAAAATGAGCTTTCATACTTGAAAGTTCTGCAAGCAAACCTTTTCTTCGAATGCTTTAGCCATGCTAGCCTAAAGTACAATTGTTCTTTGTTAAGTTCTTTCTCTGTTGGACCATATCATTTCCAGATCTATATGCCTCAATATGGGATAATGCATGGGTTGCATGGGTTCATCATCATGGATATGGTGCGTGAGCATGCCTATCTTGGTTGAGATAGTATAAGCCAAAGCATAATGAGATTCTCTAGAAGAAATGCGCGCAGTTGTACGTTAAGCCCAAAGTATGCCATGCAGTGCAATGACCCAACTCTT